>CM055124.1:170769066-175569066 GCA_029206835.1 Rana muscosa
AGAGGGCAGTCACATGAGCGCAGCAGAGGGAAAAAAAAAAAAAAAAAAAAGGTAACAGCTCTCCCGGGAGGAGGGGGCGGGGCTAGACATCGGCATAATCGATTAATAGGTTTCCCTGCATCGGTGCCGCATCGGGGACGCCCGAATCGCGATGCAGCGAATAAATTCGACACCCCTAATATATATATACATACACACAAAATATATATATATATATACACACACACACACACACACACACACACACACGGTACTCTGCAAAGAGTTTTTGGCAGGTGTAAAAATGCTGTAAATTAAAAAGGTTTCAGAAATAGAAGTGTTAACAGTTTGTTATCAATAAACAAAATTTCAAGTAAATGAACAGAAGAAAAATAAAAATCAATATTTCAAATACTTCAAATCAGCATCAATTATTTTATTTTAGGTACACACTTTGCTGAGAAGGAACCTGGCAGGTAAGGTGTTTAAAGGGCTTCAAAATACCCATCTCAGACTCAGAACTCCCAAAAGGAGGGACTGTAAGTTGTCTATGAAGAACTGAAATGGCATGATCCACTACCAGAATAGTCCATTTCTTTTCAAAATCCTTATCCATAATAAACAGCAAAAAACTTAGGATAAGCCTTTTCAGAGTTGATTGATCTAGAGGTGTATGGGAAAAGTCTATTTAGATTTAGAGGATTTAGCCAACCTATTAGTACCCATAGGGGTCTGTTTTGGCTGTGAATAATCAGGTGCAATTAGGTAAAGACTTGCATCAATTAGTATGTCCACAGTGGAAAGCATTTGGCACAAAGCCATAACCTAAACCTCATACGTTGCAGAGGAAAATCCCGCTATAAAATAAAAGGTCCTCAATACTTTCTTCCATATCTTTACATAAAAGGAGGTTCCACTCCTGATTTCTGGACAGGGTCAGGGGGATAAGATGTGTAGCGCTTTTGGCTTCTTGAAACTGAAGGTTCTAAAAGTGTCCAAAGTTTTTGAAGATATGGGCCCCTTACACATGATTATAATTTACTGAGGTCTACTCATGAACTTGGGAGGGGGAAGATTTACTAAAACCGAAGCACTTAATCTGCTGAAGATGTGCATGGTAGTCAATTAGCTTCTGACTTCAGCTTGTTCAATTAAACTTTGACAATAAAAGCTGGAAGCGGATTGGTTTCTTTGCAAAGCTGCACCAGATTCTGCACTCTCCAGTTTTAGTAAAGTGCAGTATAAGCAAGTAAAAGCAAAAAATTCTTCCTTCGCTGTGTTGTAATATACTCACGTAAACATACTTATAGATGTGCAAATATGCATATGCGCATAAAATTACTGCACTCAACTATAAAACTTTCTACTTTTGTTTTACGGCTCTGTACTCAACGCTGCATTACCGATCTTTACTTAAAGTGGAGTTTCACCAAAAAGTGGAACTTCCGCTTATTTGTCTCCTCCTCCTCCCCCCCTCCGGTGCCACATTTGGCACCTTTCCGCAGCAGTGCCTCAAGCATGCACAGTAGGGACCCGGCAGAAAGCCATAATGCTACACTGCCGGATTCCCTTAGCCGCAATGGCGGCGGCAGCACCTGACAGCTGATGGAAACAACAGCTGCGGTGCAGGGGCGGATCCAGGGGGGGCAACGGGCGATTGCCCCTCCGAGAATGCAGGTGAGAGCGGGCAGCTCCACGGGTGGCTCTGAGATTCCCCGGGCGCTCGGTCGGTGAGTGGGCGGGTGAGGGGGGTAGCTGGGCAGCTCTGTGTGTGACCGGCGCTGCTAGCCAATTAGGGAGCCGGCAGACACGGGAGCAGAGAGATGACATCTCCTAGCGCCCGCCCTGCATCCTTGCAGTTCCGCTCTCACTGTGCAGGCAGCTGTGGGCAGCAGATTACATCATCTCTCTGCTGCCTGACTTTGGGACAGAGCACCTTAGCAGGAAAGTGACAGCAGGTGACAATCCGCATCTGGTGGCAGGTGACGTGGCAGGCGACAATCCGCGGCTGGTGGCAGGCGACAATCCGCAACTGGTGGCAGGCGACAATCCGCAACTGGTGGCAGGCGACGTGGCAAGCGACAATCCGCATTTGGTGGCAGGCGACGTGGCAAACGACAATCGGCATTTGGTGGCAGGCGACGTGGCAAGCGACAATCCGCATTTGGTGGCAGGCGACAATCCGCATTTGGTGGCAGGCGACACACTCGGGGCTCCCACCGATTCTGCATTATGGTGAGTTGAACCATTTCTTTTTATATTACAATGTAATAGAAATAATGCGCTTCAATCATCCTGAGACCATAATAACCATGGTGCCGTGAAGACTGAAGCGCCAATACCAGCCATTTCCCCGATAAATTGCCCCCCAAAAAACGTATTTTCTGGCAGTGCCCCTCCCGAGACTAGACTCTGGATCTGCCCCTGCTGCGGTTCCCACATCGCTGCACTCCAGGACAGGCAAGTGTCCCATTAAAAGTCAGCAGCTGCAGTTATGCGTAGCTGCTGGCTTTTAATTTTTGAAGGGGTTGGCGGACCTCCTCTTTAACTGTGTGCATTCTTCCATAGATAACATTTCTATGGAAAAATCAGTCGAAAAACGTAGAATACGTAAAAAACATGCTTTGTTTTACTCCAATATGCAAGAGGCCATAGTGGCAGAGAAATCTGCTTTTGTCAGACAGGCTGCATGCCTGAGAGAAAGCTAGGGTGAGATGAGGAATAAGACAAACCATCACCTATTGTGTTTCTTCTAGGTGGTCAGCAATGCAGATGTTATTCTAGCTATTTAGTTCCAGGTCCATTGCACCTTCGATTCTCCATTGCTAGTGAGGGGATCCCCATGTGGATACACATGGTTTATCAGCACAGAATGGATGGGGTTTTTACATGTCCAGAGAAGGAGCCGCTAAGCTTCTAACATGTTCGACAAGCTTTGACAAAAAAAAAAAAAACCCTGGAAGCTGATTGGTTTCTATGTAAAGCTACACCAAATTTTGCACTCTCCAATTTTAGTAAATCAACCTCTTAGTAGAAGATGGCCGCGGGAATGCAGCAACCTGTCAGGGAACCAACAGCAGGCGAAGGACTTTAGGACCCAGCATCTCTGGCAGGAGAAGGGCTCTAGGACCCAGTATCTCTACAAGCAGGTCACATGGGCCTATATAAGGAAGTCTGCTAGTGTCTGCATTTGCTGGATTATCGTCAGCTTCTCCTGTGTTCCTGTGTCTTGCATCTCCTGCCTGTCTGATCTCCTGTGTACCAAACCCGGCTTGCCTGACCTGCTCCTGTTGACTTCCTAGCGTATACCTGACCCCGGCCTGGCTAACGGACTCCGCTTACCTTGTCTTCTGTGCTAAGACTCAGCTCTGCTGTGTTCTCTGACTGTCTTGCTGTGTTTGACCCTCTGGCCTGGCTTGACCCTGTTATCGGAACATTCCATTGGTCCTTACCCTTTGGACCTCCTAAGCACGCCTGCTGTCCTGCAGTCTGCCTGTCCTACCAAGTTCCTGGCAACCAGCACTACCTACCAGGCAACCCGTGCTTCTGTGGGCACCACATCCCCTGTGTCATCTTCAGGGCTGTGCTGCACTCGGCCGCAAGGGGCGCCCTCTCTGCTACTCGACCTCACATCAGAGACTTGACACAACCTTTCTGCGTGTGTTCTCGGCTGAACAAGTGGGCGAGTACATGCCATCCAGGGAGGGATGCAGTTATCGGGAGGACAGCTGGGACATCGAAGCCTGCTTACCCCCCATCTAGGAAGCGGGTGGGCAGCGTGTGTGGTGGTGGCTTTCTTCCTCCTGTGGTGTGAATCACAGCACCATCCGCCATGCATCCCCCTCCTCCAAGGCGTCCAATAGGATTGCTTGAGCTTTCAGCCAATCGGGAAACAGGTATCAGACGAGCGCTTCCTGATTGGTGGAGAGACGATTCAGTGTTAGAGAAGCGAATGTTCAATTGCTTTTCCAACACCTGGATGAGCTCCGAGCGCAATGCTCTGCCCTATGAGTCCACCCTATTTTGAATGAGGATATTTGCCAGCACACCATGGAACGACGTAAATAGCATCCAAACGGATGATTTATTGCATAATCACAACACAAGGAGAGTGCAACGTTTCAGAGCCACGAAGGACCCCTTCGTCAGGCATGTGATAAATGTGGGGTTACAGTGTGCAAAATTTAAAGAACCATCACCCAATCAAAAAAGCCAGAAAAAAAAAAAAACACAAGAAAACCCAAGCTCCTCCCACCTCCAGACTGGTATGATGTCACAAATCCCGCCAGAAAACCACTCAAAACACTTTAAATACATTAGTATAATCTCACAAATATTACAAAAACATATCAAAAAAGTATATGGTAAAAAGACATATTAAACATGCCTTTAAGGTACCTTTATGTTGCTGTGATGACATGTGTCCACAATCACTGTGTGGACAAACCAGCTGCTGAGGGACATCTGTGTGCAGTGTACGATCTTGTAGTAGATCGGCGCTAGTGCAGGGTCTAAGGGCTGTAGGGCTGTTCGCAGCAGCGATTGCAGACCGTGCTTCTGCATTGCAGTGTCTAGGCAACCAGAGTCGCTCTTGTGCCGAGACGCCACAATGTGGAGAATGTGTGACGTTGGCAGTGCGGGGACGCCGTGTTTACAATAGCCACTGCCGGCCGCGCGTTATACCAGATCTAGCTAATAACAGGGGATGCTGCAGTGCTGGGGCCGCCGGTGTCATGGAAATGATAAACGTCGGTAGACCCCGCCCCCAGGGTGGACTGCAACCAATCCAGGGAGGTAAGCGAGGGGAGTGAAAATTAAGAACGTAAGTGAGTAAAAGTGAAAGTGAAGGGCAGCAGTAAAATGAAGGACCAAAAGGGTGAACAAAATAAATAGAAATAGAAAAGAGGAAGAAGAGAAAGGAAGGAAAAAAGAAAAGAGAAAGAAAGGAAGAAAAAAGAAAGGGGAAAAAAGAAGAAAGAAAGAAAGAAAAAAAGAGAAAGAAATAAAAGGAAAAGAAAAGGAAAGGGAGAGAAAAAGGAAAAGGAAAGGAAAGGAAAGGAAAGGAAAGGAAAGGAAAGGAAAGGAAAGGAAAGGAAAGGAGGAGAAAAATTAAAAATTCGAGGTTAAATCAGAAAAAAAAAAAAAAAAAGGAAAAACAAGGATTAAACTGGGAGGAAAAGAAAAGAAAAAAAAAGAAAAAGAAAAGGAAGAGAGACAAGGGTGAGTAGGGAAAGAAGAAGCGGAAAAGTGGAGAAGAAAAGGGAAGTGGAGTGGGTCGGGGGGGGGGGGGGGGGAGTGGAGGGGGAGAAGGAGGGGAAAGTGAATGGCATAAAACCTAGATGTAGATGTAGAGGACCCATTGAGCTATATTAAAAAGGAAAGTCCATATAATGCAGGGAGAAAAAAAGCAGGTGACGTAGTCACATCAATTACAAAGTAATCCCAATTTAAGTTGCCATGGGTTCGTCATCAGAACATTAACCAAAAAATAAAGGAAAAGGGGAGGAGGAAAAAGGAGAAAAAAAAATAAGAATTAAAGGTCAAAAAAGAAAAAAATAGTTTGATCATCTTTCAAGTCAGGAACACAGGTCGGTTATCTCTCATTCAGGAAGCATGTAAATGATAGGTTCGCATTGAGTCCTCCAGGGTGCACCGTGCCCAGGGTGTGGATCCAATAGGCTTCACGTTGTAACAGTTGCCGATCCCGGTCACCGCCTCTAATGGGCTGTTGGACATGTTCAATGACCATTCCCCTTAGTTCATGTGTTTTATGTCTGTGTTTGAAAAAATGCACGGCCACTGGTTTATTATGGTCAATTTGCACATCCTCCTGACAGGGCGAGTCTAATGTCGCTTCTATGTTTTTGAAACCTCCTTTTTGGCAAAGGGGGTATCCTGCTGAAGTCCTTGACCAGGCACTTGCCAGGACTAAGACCACGCATACCAAGCCCTCCGGGCCTTTGGATCGACCACTGTTCATTCACACATTTAACCGTGAGTCTGACCACATCAAACAGGCCACGACTAAAGATCTGCACCTTCTACAAGCTGACAACGCATTGGCATTTGAACATAAAACCGTTCCCCTAATGGCACATAGACGCAACAAAACACTTTGTGACTTTCTCGTACAAGCTGATCCTAGACATAAATACGCTAAAACCATACCGAGAATCTCTCAGAAGACCGGCTGTTATAGATGTCACAATTGCAATGTGTGTAATTCTCTTATATGTGGCAAAAACTTTTTGCACCCACATAGGGGCAATCGCATTAAAGAGTACCTAAACTGCAATACTGACTACTGCGTTTGCATCCTTAAATGCCCATGTGCACTTCGCTATGTCAGTAAAACAATCTGCCCTTTTAAAAAGGAGGTTTCCCTATTCGTCTTTCAGGACGGCCACAATGAGAGACATAGGCTCCTCCCTTTCCACAGGAAACACTGCGCCAGCACACATAAATTCTTACTTCCCCTGCCGGCCCTCAGTTGTTAGTGTTTCCTCCGGAGGGGAGACACTGTGCAGGAACCAGGCTGATCAGTCAGGGGACTGAGGCATTTTTTTAACCTGAAAATAAGCAGGGGCTTCCAGGGTATTGTAGTGCGGTACTTACCACCATCCGTGAGCCACCCCAGCCTGGTCGAGCGCGGCTTAAGGGGACCCCTATTGCGTCCACAGGGCCGCAGCAAGGAGGCAACCCGCCCTCCGTGTATAGGGATACATGCCGCATTTTTGGAACCCACGGGCCGGACGACGTGGCAACGTCATTTCCGGCGGAGGCTTCCCCTTCAACCCGTGACTTCCGGTTCCGGGTCGCGGCGCTGATAGGGGCCCGGGCACAGGCTGGAGAGAGTCCAAGTCGCGCATAGGCAGCGTGGGACTCAACGGAGGCAGCCACCTGCAGTCAGCATGTCGGAAGCAGAGGCTCAAGCGGCGCATACTGACACCATCTCCAGCCTTCCTAAGGTAAAAGTACCCTGGGGTGGGTTCCTCTCTACCTAGGAATACCTCTCCATGCATGGTTCCTGTCCATGGGAGGTAATCCCCCTGGGTGGTCGGGGGGGGGGGGGGGGGAGACTCTGGTTCCTTACATGATGGAAGGATCAGCGCACTCCGGGGGTTGTACCTGTCTGACTAAACTTTTTTCTATGGTTTTGTTGTCTTCCTGTATTTTGGAAGGCTACAGAGAAATCGAGATCAACCCATACCTCTAAAAAGAAGTGTGCCTCCTGTAGGGACACGCTAAGGAAGGCATGGGGGAAGGTCCTATAAAAAAGTTGCATTGACACCCTGGTGAAGGAAAGGGATTCAGAGCAGGAGTCTGGACTGGCAGCTTCCATGAAGGAGCTCTCGTCCACTTTTTCATCCTTCAAAAGTCGATTTGAAAGATTTAAACTCCCCTCTATTTCCACTTCCCAGGATACAACCCCCCCACCGGCTCATGGCTCTGTACCGGCTAATCCTGCCACAGCACTAAGGGCAGAGGAGGTTTCAGGCCCTTCCGGTGCACAACAGACACATCCAGACAGTGTCACCTCTGAGTCTCAGGAGGACTCAGATGGAGAAGCCCAGGACGGGGAGTCCAGGAAACCCTCCAGGTATAAGTTGTCCCTGGATGAGGTAGAGGACCTCTTAGGGGCAATTTATACTACCCTCGGTATACAGACCGATAAAAAAAAACTTTGACCCTCCATGACAAAATGTACAAAGGTCTGGGGGAACAAAAGAAAAAAAAGTCTTCCCAGTACACAAAGTACTGATTGACACTGTCAAACGGGAATGGCAGGATCCCGAAAGGAAACCCTTCTTTTCTAGATCCCTAAAAAGAAGATTTCCTTTTTCTGATGACCCAAAGTCCATTTGGAATAAAAAAAACAAATTAGACGCCGCCTTTTCCCAAGTTTCTAGGAACACGGACCTAGCGTTCGAGGACATGGGAGCCTTGGCGGACGTCATGGACAAAAGGATAGACTCCCTACTAAAGAAAACATGGGACTCTACAATGGGGAATCTGAAGCCTGAGATGGCCGTTACAGTTGTGGCCCGCAACTTAAGAACATTGGCTCCTTAAAATCCAGGAGCACATTGAGGCTGGGACGGCTAAGGAAACAATTCTAGCTTCCTTCCCGACTATCCTGCAAGGAATCGCTTATATAGCGGACGCCCAGGGCCGGCCCAAGACATTGTGCTGCCTGGGACCAAGAATGAAATGCTACCCCCCCCCCAAAAAAATAATAATCACGCCCACCAAAAGGCCCACACATTCATTATTTTATATCATGATAACTAAAGGGGACCCGTCATGGCTCTATACATGTATAGGAGTAAAAAGAGGACCTGTCGTGGCTCTATACATGTATAAAGAGGACCTGTCATGGTTCTATACATGTATAAAGGATAATAAAGAGGACCTGTCGTGGCTCTATACATGTATAAAGGAGTATAAAGAGGACCTGTCGTGGCTCTATACATGTATAAAGGAGTATAAAGAGGACCTGTCATGGCTCTATACGTGCATATAGGTATATAAAAGGACCTGTCAGGGCTCTATACATGTATATAGGAGTATAAAGGGACCTGTGCATGGCGGGCGGCCGCAATGTCTTTTGCGCAAACTAATCAATGTACGCTAATTATGTTTTTTTTGGTACCAAAAATATGTAGAAGAATACATATTGGCCTAAACTGATGAAGAAATTATTTTTTTTATACATTTTTTGGATATTTATTATAGCAAAAAGTAAAAAATATTGTTTGTTTTTTTTTTTTTTAATTGTTGCTCGTTTGTTGTTTATAGTGCAATAAATAAAAACCGCAGAGGTGATCAAATATCACCAAAAGAAAGCTCTATTTGTGGGAAAAAAAGGACGCCAATTTTATTTGGGTACAGTGTCACATTACCGCGCAATTGTCAGTTAAAGCGACACAGTGCCGTATCGCAAAAAATGGCCTGGTTATTAAAGGGTTTGTAAAGGTTCGTGATTTTTCACCTTAATGCATCCTATGCATTAAGGTGAAAAAACACCTGGCAATGACTGCCCCCCAGCCCCCCTGTTTTACTTACCTGAGCCCGTTCACTTGCTGTGCGCGTCCCCCGGCGTCCTCTTCTCCACGGAGTCTGGCCGTTAATTGGCTAGATTGATAGCAGTGCAGCCATTGGCTCGCGCTGCTGTCAATCACATCCAATGACCCGGGCCCTGGGGGGGGGCGGGAACGAGTCATACACGTTGTGTCTATGGACGCAGCGTGTATAACAGGGAGCGCGCCCGCAAGCTAACCCCCTTGGGAGAGTGCTTCCCAGAAGGGGGTTAGCTGATGCAGGGAGGAGCCAAGACAGCCGCCGAGGGACCAGAGAATCGGGGCCACTCTTTTCCAAACGCACTGCACAGTGGAGGTAAGTATAACATGTTTGTTATTTTAAAAAAAACAAAGCCATACAACCGCTTTAGGTGGGCAAATCTTTCCGGTTCTTAAGTGGTTAATCAGGGCTGGGCAAGGCAAGTCCCTCTCAGAGGCTCTCATGTCTCATACAACTTGTGATGTGTGTTTGTACTTACAGTTTTGCTTCGGACTCCACCACCAGATGCGGGTTGTCACCTGCCACACGTGGCGGATTGTCGGCTGCCACATGTTGCGCATGGTCACTTATGTCACCTGCCACACGTTGCGGGTTGCCACTTGCCACACGTTGCGGATTATCACTTGCCACACGTTGCGGGTTGTCTCTTGCCACGTCACATGCCACAACATCACCTGCCACACGTTGCGCATTGTCACTTGCCACAACGTCACCTGCCACACATGGCGGATAGTCCCGTGCCACACATTGCGGATTGTCACTTGCCACGGCGTCACCTGCCACACGTTGCATATTGTCACTTGCCACAACGTCACCTGCCACACATTGCGGATAGTCCCGTGCCACACGTTGCGGATTGTCACTTGCCAAGCGTCACCTGCCACACCTTGCGTATTGTCACTTGCCACATGTTGCGGATTGTCACAACGTCACCTGTCACACGTTGCAGATTGTCACTTGCCACAACGTCACCTGCCACACGTTGCAGATTGTCACTTGCCACAACGTCACCTGCCACACGTTGCGGATTGTCACTTGCCACGGCGTCACCTGCCACACGTTGCGGATAGTCCCGTGCCACACGTTGCGGATTGTCACTTGCCAAGCGTCACCTGCCACACGTTGCGTATTGTCACTTGCCACACGTTGCGGATTGTCACGACATCACCTGTCACACGTTGCGGGTTGTCACTTGCTGTGTCCCAGAGTGAAGGCAGGCAGCAGAGAGATGATATAATCTCTCTGCTGCCCATGGCTGCACAGTGAGGGTGAAACTGTGGTGATGCAGGGCGGCGGGGAGAGATGACAACATCACTCTGCTCCGCTGCCCGCTCACTTGCTGACTGCTCCCAACCCCCCCCCTGCGAGTGCTCTGTCCGCCCCTGTCACCAACAGCAGCGGCGCCGGGCTCCTCACAGGGAGCGGTGCCTGCAGTGCTCACTCGCTGACTGCCCCCTCCCCCCGCCTGTGAGTGTCCTCACAGGCAGCGGCGCCGGTACACCGGGCTCCTCACAGGGAGCGGCGCCTGCCCATGCCTGCTCACTCGCTGACCGCCCCCCCCGCCTGTGAGTGTCCTCAGCGGCGCCGGGCTCCTCACAGGCAGCAGAGCTGGCTGGCTGGCGGGCGTCAGTTTGCCGCCCCCCTAACAGTGCCGCCTGGTACCATGGTACCACCCGGTCCCATCATAGGGCCGGCCCTGTGGACGCCTCTGCGGAATCAGTCCGCATGTCAGCCAGATCGGCAGCCCTGGCCAATTCTGCCAGAAGAGCCCTCTGGCTGAAGACTTGGCCAGGTGACAGTGCCTCCAAGGCTAAGCTGTGTGGGATACCCCTAACGGGAGACCTACTTTTCGGGCCCCATCTAGATTCTGTTCTAGACCGGACAGCAGATAAAAAGAAGTCCTTTCCCCATAAGCGTAAGGCCCCAGTACTATCAAAAAAGGGGTTTCATCCGCAGGGTCAGAAGGGGGCACCCAGGCCTGAAAAGCAGAGAAAGACTTGGACCCCTAAAGGCAGAGGCAGAGCGATTTTTCGGCCTCCTAAACAGCCCGGAAACCCCCCCCCCGCATTTTCACCAAGGTTCTGGCGGAACCGTTGGCGTTTCTGCGACTTCAGGGAGTATCCATCATAGCTTACCTGGACGATCTGCTTCTATTCGCAGCATCCCCAGAACAGCCATCCAGAGATCTGGAAAGGACAAAGAAAGTTCTTACAGACCTAGGGTGGCTTCTGAATTTGGAGAAATCCAGCCCAATTCCATCTCAGAGGATCACATACCTAGGGTACACTTTGGACTCAACTCTTTTGAGAGTATTCCTCCAAGTGCAGAAGGTCCTGAACCTAGACAGGGCAGTGGCATCCCTCCAGGGCAACCAACAGTTGACGATAAGATATCTGATGTCGACACTGGGTCTGTTGACGTCTACTCTCCCTGCAGTCCAATGGGCAGGACTGCACTTTGGCCCACTACAGGCCATTGTTTTGAAAATATGGGACCACAGTCTAGAAGTTCTAGACAATCTGGTTCAGGTACCTGCCCAGATAAAAAGAGATCCCTCTGGTGGTGGAGGAAGGTTTCAAACCTGTCGCAGGGGCGTCTGTGGTTTATCCCGGTGTCTCGGGTGGTAAACACGGACGCAAGTGGCAAAGGCTGGGGGACACACCTGGGATCCCTTCCAGCACAGGGCATCTGGGAGTTAAAGGAACTAAACAGGTTGTCCAACTGGAAGGAGCTGAGAGCAGTTGGTCTAGCGCTCAAGTTTTTCCAGGAACAACTCCAGGGTCACCACACTCAGGTGAGGTCGGACAACTCTACGGCCGTAGCCTACCTAAACAAGCAAGGCGGCACGAAGAGCGGAGTCTTGACGGCCCTAGCAGCAGACATTCTGGGCTGGGCCGAGGTCAACACACTCAGCAATTTTCCTGAGAGGCGAGAGGAACGTCATGTCAGACTTCCTCAGTCGGACTCCGCTGAGAGAGAGCGAATGGGTCCTCAATCAGGAGGTTTTCCTGCTCTTAGCCGGGAGGTGGGGGCCACCAGAGGTGGACCTCTTTGCGTCAAAGGGAAACGCGAAAGCCCCCTGGTTTTTCTCTCTAAACAGGGGAGAGGGAGAGTTGGGAGTGGACGCATTAACCCAAAGTTGGGAATTCAGAATGTGTTATGCATTCCCACCACCAGTTCTGTTGCCCGCTGTTCTAAGGAAGTTTCAGGTAGAAAACACTTCCATGATTCTAGTGGCACCACATTGAGAACTGAGAACCATGCTCTTTTGGGCCAAACAGTTGGCTGTAGAACCCCCCTTTTTTCTACCGCCTCGAGAGGATCTCCTCTCACAGGGTCCAGTCCTTGGCACTCAGGTTCACAAATGGAGGCTAGCGGCTTGGCTACTGAGGAGGGCATACTAAAAGCTAAGGGCTTTTCAGAAAAGCTAGTTGCCACCCTCCTTAATAGTAGGAAAAAGGAGACTCACCAGATCTATAGAAGGGTCTGGCTCCGCTTTAACAAGTGGTGTGTGGACTGTTCCTGTTCGGTCCATAATTCCACTGTCATCCTAGAATTCCTTCAATGTGGGGCAGATAAGGGACTTTCTATAGCTACCCTTAAAAGTCAGATTTCAGCACTAAGTGCTTATTTCGAGAAACCTCTGGCCTCCAACCCCTGGGTAGTCAGGTTTTTCAGAGCCCTATCCAGACTGAGACCAGCTCAGGGCCCACCATTTCCCAGTTGGGACCTATCTTTGGTTTTACAGACCCTTACGGGCGCCCCCTTCGAACCCTTAGAGGAGTGTCTACTAAGGGATCTAACTTTAAAAACAGCATTATTGGTTGCAGTGACTGCTAGGAGGGTCAGCGAGCTAGAAGCCCTATCCGTCAGACCCCCCTTTTGTATTATTTTTCCGGATCGGGTTGTTTTAAAGACCGATCCGGCATTTTTGCCCAAGGTGACTTCAAAATTCCACAGGAATCAGGAAGCAATTTTGCCTTCTTTTTGTCCCAACCCCTCAGGTGCAGGGGAGTTGAAATTTCACACCTTGGATGTCAGGAGATGCATCCTGCACTACCTGGAACAGACAAGAGTCTTTAGAAAGTCAGACTCATTGTTTATTTTATTTTCTGGAGCCAGAAAGGGTTACAAGGCGTCTCAACGGACTATTGCCAGATGGCTCAGAACAGCCATAGGACAGGCATATTCCTTAGCGGGCAAGGAGATCCCTACAGGAATAAAGGCACACTCCACCAGAGCTCTGGCAGCCTCTCAGGCAGAAAAGGCTGGAGCAACGCCAGAACAAATATGCAAGGCAGCAACTTGGTCCAGCTACGCTACCTTTGTTAAGCATTATAGAGTGGATCTGGTGTCCGCAGGTGAGCAAGCCTTTGGGCGAAAGGTTTTGCAAGCTGTAGTCCAACCCTAGTTGGTAAGTGCTCATCTATCCTCTCATTGTGGCTGTCCTGAAAGACGAATAGGGAAAATTAGAGTTACGCTTACCGGTAAAGTCTTTACCAGTAGTCTTTCACGACAGCCCTAGTTACCCACCCTAAAAATTGGGGGGTCTTACTAAGACCAGAACGCAGCACGATAAAGATAATAATAGTATGCTATTAACGTGTTCTTGTGTCTCCCCAGCTGTCCGGAGGTGATCTCAAAAAAACTGAGGGCCGGCAGGGAAAGTAAGAATTTGTGTGCTGGCGCAGTGTTTCCTGTGGAAAGGGAGGAGCCCATGTCTCATTGTGGCTGTCCTGAAAGACTACTGGAAAAGACGTTACCGGTAAGCGTAACTCTAATTTTCAGCATGCGTCCTTGAAGACCAAGGATGCCGGGAATCCCCCGGATGGAGGGCCGCGACAACAGAGCGTCTTCAGCACTACGAACAGATTAGAGTAGAACCCCTGAACCCGTTCCTGTACTGAGACCGGAAGGACCACCCTGCGTATCCGCAGGTCTTGAACCGCCCCATATAGGACTTCCAGACGATTCGGCTTAAGCTGGCGGTTTAGGAGGGAAAAAAATCTGTTCGGTATGCAAGCAAGGTTGGGCTTGCGAAACCAGGGACGCTTCTGTCCCTCAGCAGATGCTTAAATCGGCCTGGGGTCGTTTTCTTGCCCCACTAGGTGGACGAAAGAACTGCTTGTGCGTGGTGAAGGAGAACCCTAGCCCTAGCCACAATCCCCTTTTTGGATTGTGGGAGCAGCAAGCTCTTACCTCCTGTGGCATCCTTATTGATGTCATCCAGAGAGGCTCCAAAAAGACTTGTCACCTTTAAAGGGCAGGTCCAATAAGGCCTTCTTGGAAGTTTTTTGGTCCGTAGACCAGCACTTGGCCAAACCAGGTGGCGTAACACCACAACATAAACCGAGGCTCTGGACAGCAAGGGGTTTAGTATCCATGTCTGACTCGCAGACAAACTTAAGGCCCTGTACCAACTGGTCGGCCAAAGCTACCTTGTCCGGAGGAGATTCCCGTGTCTTTAATCCCTGGAGTAGCATCTTTGCCCACTCAGTAGGTGTCTGAGACACCAAAGCCCCAGCCATTGCTGGATGCACCGCTTAGCCCACTATAGGTAGCGAGCGATTGCCTCAGCCTTCTTGTCTGCAGGGTCCTGGAAGACAGGAGCCCTTTCCACTGGACTCGTGGTTACTTGGTTAAGTCTGGACACAGGGGGGTCCACTAATCGGGGGAGAGGTCAATTTTTTCAGGAAACCCTCCTAAAAGGGTTACCGGACCGCCAATTTTTTTGGGGCTGAAAAAAAACCTTCAGTGGTTTTTCCCCCTCCTTGTAAAAACGTTTATCAAGATAAGACTTACAAGGAAACACCTTGGCAGTGCGGGCGGGCTTACGGAACCCAAAGGGAACCGCCGTCCCTGTTGCATAATTCCCAAACTTCAGCGTAACCCGCACTGCAGTGATAGATACCAAGCCTTTTCACGTGCTGACCCGGACCTGGAGTCATCCTCACTGTCCGACCGGTCATGGTCCGCAGCCACCGATGCATCAGAATCAGGGCCATGAGCCACAGCTAGGCCTGGCTCTGCATCAGAATTATCCCCAGAAGATGGCGTGGGGAGGGGGCGCTTCCTACCCCCCGTGTTCCCATTCGCCGCTACCACCTTGGCAACAAAAAGGTCTCCAGGATCGCCGACATAGCGTCCACTGATATAGCAGGGGCACCAGTTGCCAACTCAGGTGTTTTAGGGGAAAAAAAGTCTGCTGACCCACGCGCCTGACACCCACAAGGCCTCCAGGCAAGGTATCACAGACCACCCTCCTAGCTGCTACAAAGATGCAGGGTCTCCCAGAGGACTCACCACCCTTAGGACGGTCACTGTTACTGCTGATCGTCTGCTCCCGCCAGTGATGGTCTCCCATAGCTGCCTGTGTCAGTCAGATCCTCCGTCAGCGTGTGTCTATCGCGTGCCTGTGACTGCACCCTAGAGGCCAAAGACTTCCACAAAATGGCCGCCGAGCGGCCATACTGAAGAACGGCGTGAACCACAAGAAAATGACCGCTGAGCAGTCGAAAGAGGCCAAAGTGGGCGCGGACCACAAGAAAATGGCCGCCGATCGGCGGTAGATCCATACAGGCGCGGACCACAAGAAAATTGCCGCCGAGCGGTAGACAGAGGCCAACACTGGCGTGGACCACAAGAAAATGGCCGCCGAGCGGCAGATAGAGCTAGCAGGCACGGACCACAAGAAAATGGCCGTCGAGCGGCAGATAGAGCTAGCAGGCACGGACCACAAGAAAATGGCCGTCGAGCGATAGAGGCCAAAACAGGCGTGGACCACAAGAAAGTGGCCGCCGACAGCATGGAGGGCGAAACACACAGGTAAGCAGCAAAAAAAAAAAAAAAAAGTTTTTTTTTACTCACTATGTCAATAGCTTCTCTATTGACATAGTGGGTATTATCCGTTAATTGGAGTGACTAGGCAGAAAACTTGTAAAAAAGTGTTGCATCACACCTTCTACTGGGCGGACCCTCTGGGTATATCCCCTCAGTCTGCATCTCGCAGATCAGTTCCTCAAAAAGCAGTACAAACTTAAAAGTAGGGGTGGGTGCTGTGTCGGTCCATGGACTCAGAGAAAAGGATTTTACGGTGAGTAAAAAAATCCTATTTGAGGGGGGGCGTGTCCAGAAGCCGACCGAGGAAGACATGCAGCCTTTGAGCTCCACAACTGCTTCTTTAATCTACAGCCATCCTCGCTGCTAACTTAGTGAAGGTAACTTCAAACCTGCCCCTCTTGTCCCCGAGGATCCCCTACCTTCATCCCGGCTTGAATTGTGCCTCCCGGCCGGCCGATTGGAGCCCACCAGGTCCGCTTCACACAGCCCAGGCCCAACTCCAGCTTGGGGCCTACGAAGCCTCCATCGCTTCCCTGAGGGTCTGCAGATATCCCGCAGATACCCTGTGTTTCCACCGGGGCTTAGGTGGAGATATCTGCCCAGTGGGGAGCCTCTTTGTTTACTTCCTGGCCCGGGGTCGGCTCCGGAGCCTGGTTGCCATCTTGCGGCCTACAGGAACTTCAGCATCCTCCGGCCTAAAGTACCGCGATCGGCGGGGTGTACGGCAGGTAGCTTAGCCGCACTTGTGCCTCTACTAGACTGATCTCTGTGCCTGGGGGACCTCAGGAGTGATCCCCGAACGTTCGGTCCCACACGCCCGCGGCGGCCGGCTCTAGGAAAGACCGCGGCTTCGGCCTACCCCTGAAGTCGGCGGCCATCTTGCTGCTCCCAATACACCCATTCAGCACCAGACAACATCTCCCCTGTTTCCACCTGTAAGAGGCCGCAAGAAGATCTCTGAGGACCAGATACACAGACACCTTGAGGCCTACGGAACCCCCTGTCAGGTACTGCGCTCTACAAGACGCCCGGTCGTCTCCTACTCCTGCCCCTGTGCCTTTACCCCTGGGGGAGAACTGTTTATTCCTACGACAGCTGGGGACTGTAGAGAGAGGGATACCAGGGGCCCATTACTACAAATTGTTCATACAACCCTGACATCTGCCCCCCCCCCCTCAGCAAAAAGCTGCTTGTCCTCAACCCCCGCAGCACTCCCATTACAAACTTGTCTTGTAGACTCTGACCATAACAAATACATAAAGGCCATTTTGCTACATCCAGAGGGTCACCCTCAGTCTGTTCACTTCTCCCTCATCTGACCCACACCTCCCCTGGTCACCGGAGATCTTCAATCTGCTTATACACCTCCCCCTGTTAAATAGACGCTGTGGGTCGGTCCTTCTGGGGCTGCTGGTTTAAGCCGGATGTAAAACACGCACACCTGATACTCACTTGCCAAGAGTTCTGTTGGAAGGCGCATGCACGGCTTCTAGTCATGGCGGACGTGCGAGGCCCCCACCACCTCCCTGTAACTCCCACTGAACGATACACAGCTTTGATTTCTACGGGAGTCGTCTCCTCAGTTCCACGCGACAGCCACGCACCCCATGGGCAAAATTGGGGATCAAAGACACAACTACACCACAGTCTTCAGATCTCAGACTTCAGCCACGATGGACCGCTTCCTGAGTAAGCCTACATCCACAGCCTCAAATAATCATGATGGCGCACAAAACGGACTGGAGCAACCAGACTTGGACACAGGTACTCTTTTTGCCATTCCCCCCCCACCCCTATACCAGGGCCATCCCCCCCGCTGACAGAAGAAGTTTTAGATGCCAAATTGCATTCCCTACTCCAGGCTATTACCCATAACATTGCACAGGAAGTCGGGAAGCTAGCGAAAGAATTACGGGGGGAAATTAGCCAGCTGGGAGATCGCACTGATTCCCTAGAATACAAATTCGACGAGATGGTTCAGTATGTACAGGTGCTTGAGGAAGACAATGCTGCCATAAAAAAACACAGTTACCCAGCTCCAAGCCCAACAGGAAGACCTAGAAAACAGGGAACGCAGGCAAAATCTGAGAATCAGAGGTGTCCCGGAAGCTGTAGAAGACAGAGATCTCCGTTCCTACCTTCTAAGCTTATTCAATGTGCTTGCTCCAAACATCCCTGACATAGACTGGCGTTTAGACAGGGCCAACAGGTCACTGGCCCCTAAACCCCCGGCTGGTGCTAACCCAAGAGATGCGATTGTCAGATTTAATTACTATGATAGTAAAGAAGCTCTAACCATTGCAACCCGTAAATCAATCTATCTAGGATCGAGTTCAAAGGATCCAAGATCCAAATCTTTAGTGACCTCTCCCCTATTACTCTGGCTAGAAGGAGAAACCTTCACCCGCTGACGCTACATCTCCAATCTCACAAAGTCGTATACCGCTGGGGGTTCCCCTTCCGCCTTTCTGCATCTCGAGATGGCATACAATACTCTCTACGTGATCTTCAAAAGAGTGACACCTTTCTACGCAACTTGGGCATACCTCCCCTTCCTGATGAAGATCCAGCACCGCTTCCTGCTACTCCTAAACCATTGACGGCTCCAAGTCGCATTTGGACCCCAGTACGCCAGAAACCATCCAAGTCCAATCTCAAGCCCCAGAGGCGCCATGCTTCAAGATTCCCAACCTGAATATCCTTTCAAATACCTGAGGTTCTGTATACCAAATCTAATTGGCCCCCAGTTGTTGTTTTTGTTTATTTTTGAGTGGCCAATGACCCCTTAGCGGGTTTTCTCATCCCCTGGCCTGGGGGATGCGTGGCTTGTTGCTCTACAGCTACCCTGGTTTATCGGTTCTATATATTTACTCCCTCAGTTTTATACTCCAGGACTCTCTGCTCTGGGAGGGGGCGGGGGTCCTCCCGTCTCCATGTTTGGGGGTTCTCATGCTCCTCTTAATGACCCAAGGCTTGGTCCTGGGTTTCCTGGAGGCAATCGGCCTTCCAGGTTTCTATTTGGTAGATGTTTTTTTTCAGTTTTTTTTTTTCTTTTTGTTTTTTCATCTAATTTTTTCTCTCAGGTCCTTTTTTTTTGACCTGCGGTTACTGTTTCTGATAGACTTAAGATGTTCCCATTGCAATGCTGCCAATGTTTTATTTGTATCTGTGATATTTTAATTTTCCTTATATACACATTGCACCATGGTATTCCTCATCCATTATATACTGTAAGATATGTCTATTGCTTTTTTTCCCAGACTGAATTGTTATGGCTCTAAAATTTTTGACATGTAATGTTAAAGGTTTAAACTCTATTCAAAAGAGATGGCTGGCTTTGAAAGAGTTTAAATCTTCTAGAGCAGACGTAATCCTGATCCAGGAGACTCATTTCCGCACTGGGGGATCCTTTAAATTTGCTAGTAAACATTTCCCTACGTCCTTTATAGCATCTGACCCATCCGGGAAGGCAGGCGTAGCTATCTTGATTAATAGATCATGCCCCTTACGAGTCAATTCTACCCACCTGGACCCCCATGGCAGATTTATTGTCCTGGACTGCTCATTTCTCAATCAATCCCTTACGATTGTTAATGTGTATGCTCCCAATACAGGTCAGATCAAATTTTTATCCTCTGTTTGAAATCCTAGACAAATTCTCCCAACCTTTCATGGTCATTGGGGGGGATTTTAATGTTACCATGTCCCCTGGCAAAGACAGACACGTATTATTTCCATCCTCTTCCCCTCCCAGACCTGATCGCCTCTCTAAATCCTTCCGTAAGCTCATCAGAGCTAAAAATCTTTTAGATATTTGGAGGATTAAACACCCTACACACAAACAATACACGTTTTACTCCCACTCCCACAAACTCTACTCTAGACTAGATCATTTTTTTATCTCCACTCCTCTCCTGACATCCACGATATCCTCTGATATTAATCCCATACCTTGGTCTGACCACTCGTCTGTAAACCTTGACATTCTCCTCTCTTCGGTGTCCCCTAAAACTTGTCACTGGAGACTCAATGAGACGTTTCTCCGTATCCCTGACACTAAAGATCACCTGTCCACTAGCCTAACTGAATACTTTCAACTTAACGCTGTTTCAGTCTCGGAGCCCTCCACTTTGTGGGAGGCGCATAAGGCCGTCTTCCGGGGACATTGCATTGCTACAGGTTCCCGTCTAAAAAAAGATGCTGCATTTCAATATTCATCTATTATGTCTGAATTCCGTTCGGCGGAGAGGCTCTTGTTGTCGTCCCCCCACGGTGTCTGGGCTTCGGACTGTTTCCTTACGGAATCAACTTAAGATATTGAAAATAGACAAAATTGACAAAGCTCTTTTATGGTCTAAACAAAAATTTTATGAATACTCAAATAAACCTCACAAAATGCTGGTAAATAGGCTGAAGCCCGCCCCTTTCAAACCTCCCCTGATTTTCTTAGGCAAACAAACAGACGGAACACCCACATATTGCCCTCTCACTATGTCCAAAATCTTTGGTGAATTTTATCATTAAATTGTACAATTGTCTACATACGGATTCCAAGTATGAATTTACTCAAGAGAAATTTGATTCATTCTTTGAATCCCTACAACTACCTAAACTTTCACCCACGCACTTAGCCTCCTTGAACTCTGCAGTTACACCCGAGGAATTAGAAGATGTAGTAAAACATCTCCCCACCCAGAAATCTCCTGGCCCTGATGGTCTACCTTACTCCTACTATAAGACCTTTCTACCTATTTTAAGCCCTCACTTGCTTTCCTTGTATGCTTCACTATTTAAAAGGTACCATTCCACACCCACACTTTCTACATGCCCATATTTCTGTGATCCCGAAACCTGGTAAAGACCCCTCCATCCCTGACAACTATAGACCCATTGCATTACTTAACTCTGATTACAAGATATTTACGAAAATACTGGCCAATCGATTATCCCATTTCCTTCCCAGACTCATACACAAAGATCAGGTAGGCTTTGTGAAGACCAGACAAGCCGGTGATAATACGAGACGCACGATCGATCTAATAGACCTACTGAACAAAACGTTCCGTCCAGCCCGGATACGGAGCCTTGATGCACAAAAGGCTTTTGATCGTCTCAGCTGGCCGTTTATGTTTGCTACCCTCTACAAATATGGGTTTGGAGGTCCCTTTATTGCAGCCTTGCACGCCCTATACTCATGTCCTTCATCCCAAGTACAACTATCCTCTTATCTGTCGTCTTCCTTCTCGTTGAGTAACGGTACCAGACAAGGATGCCCATCATCTCCCCTACTCTTCATCCTCTGTCTTGAACCCTTAGCCGCGGCTATTCGCAACCACCCTGATATCCGTGGGGTCTCACTACGCCAGAAGGAGTATAAGTTATCCCTGTTTGCGGACGATATTCTGCTAACTCTGCCTAGACCCCATACCTCTCTTCCAAACCTCATAGCCCTACTGAACGAATTTAGTTCTCTCGGGTTATAAAATTAACACCAGTAAAACCGAAGCCCTACCTATACACATTCCACCCTCAGAACTCACAACTCTCGCACAAAATTATTCATTTCATTGGTGCTCGGATTCCCTTACATATTTGGGGGTGAATTTAACCTCCTCATACTCAACTTTATACCAGGCTAACTACCCCCCACTCTTCCGAGACATCGATCGGCTCTTGCGACAATGGTATACGTATCCCATTTCTCTCTTGGGTCGCATTAATGTCCTGAAGATGTCTATTATGCCTAGACTTTAATACTTATTTGACACTCTCCCGGTCCCCATTCCTATGTCCCAACTTAAAGCTACACAAAGAGCATTTCTTAATTTCATCTGGCACTATAGAGCTCAAAGGATTGCGAGCTCGGTAGTGCTGGCCCCTAGGACAAGAGGTGGGATGGGAGCCCCAGATCTCATTAAATATTTTTACGCCACCCATCTTAAACCGATCATTACTTGGTCCTCCAGAATGGCGCCTAGTGTGTGGGCAGAGATCGAAATGAGTGTCACTAGACCAGTACATCCTTGCGCTATGATCTGGGCTAACCTGGATTCGTCTATAAGCCAACTTCGAAGTATTTGCTTGGGGCCAATGTTGTTCTCCCTCTCTGTGTGGAAAAAATTGCTCACGCCAATTCTCTCTTGCATTCCCATGTCCACCGCTACTGAATGTGTTGTTTACCCCTGACATCCCAGATAGCCTATCTTATACTCGCATGCTTCCGTGGACACAAGCTGGAATCTTTCAACTTCGAAACATTGTACACCCCCTCACTCGTACACTTTCTTTTTCGTACATCACGGGACACAGAGCGACTTAGTCATTACTAATGGGTTATATAGATACCTTCAGGTGCTGGCACTGGCAACTTCCAAAACCAGTGTCTAAGGTGTTGGCCAAAGAGTAACATGTGTTTTCACTGGGCTTGCGTACAGGTTCTTTTATGGGCCTCAGTAAGCTGTTCCGGATCCGACCAAAAAAGCTTCATAGCTAAACAGTCGGTACCCGGGCCTTGCAACAGAAGAGCAAGGTTTTGCCTGTAATGCCTCTCTTAGGAGGGCTGGACCCTGGGATCCAGAGCTCTGGTCATACCCACGACCAAGATGTTGTCTGTGCAGGGTGCTATACAGGTCCAGGGGAGTGGAATCCTTGGGAACCCGGTCCCTGAAGGTTTAAATACAATGCCTGCCGTGAGAGGTGAAGTTTGGGCTTCTGTGGACCAAACAGAGTCCTGCGGCGGGGAACAGGTAAGTGGGGGCCCCCAGGAACTTGGTTCTATTGGGGGACCCCCAAGCCTAATTTGTCTGTCTGTTACCTAACGGTATTCCCGCTAATATCTGTGTATGCCTGTAACTACTGGAAAATGTAAAATTTTAATAGTAGTCAAGAAAAAAAAAAAAAAAGGAGACCGCGGTACCTGTGTTAAACCACTAGAGGCCGCTGTGGTCCATTTTTTCTTGTCATGTGGATCTTTGGCTTTTTCAAGTCAAAAGATCCAGGCAGTTGGTAAGTTTCTCTGTGGGAATCCACTTCCTCTGCCGTGTTGCTGCGCTCATCCACCGCACAGGCCCTCCGGCAAAAAGGGCCCTGGCTCCTAGTCCCTGCTTGTTTTCAAAAAAGAGCGCCGAAGGCGCACGGGCGCGCGCGCACGCGCCTCCTATGAAAAGAAAGGGGCGGGTGGATGACGCTCGATGCGCGCCGCGGCGCTTCTGCGCATGTGCAGGCGTCCCAGCATGGATAAAAGACACAGTACAAGTGTCAGCTGGATGCAAGCAGAGCTAGCAACAAAAACGGTGGCACACAGAGGCGGTTGATGCAGGCATCCCCATAGAAAGACACTTTAGTGGACACCAGCTGGTATATAGCAGCAACTGTGTTAGACTATTACCAGTATAATTGGTTTATGACGACGGGAATACCTCAGCTTTGTGCTTAAAGGATATGTCGTCCAGACGCTCTGGAAATAAGTCTTCCAGGAAGCCAAAGGGGTCTCCATCGGGCTCTGAGGATTTTGGGCATGCTTGTACTGCACCAATCTCCCCTGAAATTTCAGAGGTTAGTAGCCGTAGGAACCCCGCAGGAGTACCTGGTGCTGTGGCTGCCCCCAGTCCACCTGCTCCTGTATATATAACAGAGGAGGTTTTTTCCTCAACTCTGGGAGGATTGGAAGAGAGATTAACAGCATTGATCGCTGCTTCCCTGTCACAGGGAAAGCGCGTCCGATCTCCGTCTCCTCCTTCAGAGTGCCTGTTAGTGGAGGAACAGCCCCACACAGAGATCGACCTACCTGAAGGGGATCAGGATGAGGTTGATTCGGTTATAGAGGAATCAACAGTGGAAGAACCTGTCTCAGCATCTCAGGCTGAAAGATTATGGGTTCAGTCTCTGACTAACATGGTCCGATCAGCATTTAAAATGCCTCTTGCGGAGCCATCAACCACTACTGTCTCCTCGCTGGGGTCGCTGAAAGCTCCCCAGACTGCCTGTTCCTTCCCAATCCACCCTTTATTGGAAGGGCTTATTTACCAGGATTGGGAGCATCCTGATAAAATATTTACTCCCCCCCCAAGAGATTTCCGGTGATCTATCCCATGGAGGATAAGTTCATAAAAAAATGGAGAGTCCCTACAGTGGACGCAGCCATCTCGTGTGAATAAATCACTGACATGTCCAGTAGATAATGTTCCAATGTTCAAAGACCCAATAGATAAAAAATTGGAGTCTTTACTAAAATCTGCTTTCTCTACAGCAAGCATGGTGACACAACCTGCAGTAGCAGCGATTGGGGTCTGCCAAGCAGTGAAGGACCAGTTGAAACAAGTCTTAAGAGACTTACCAGATCAGCAGGCTCTTGCCCTAGCTGACCTACCTAGAGCCTTGTGTTTTGCGGTAGACGCCATAAAGGATACAATCCAACAGGCCTCCCGCTTTACGCTGTCTGTAGTACATATGCGTAGGCTTCTATGGCTCAAAAACTGGTCTGCTGAAGCTCCCTGTAAGAAATTGCTGATTGGCTTCCCATTTCATGGAGAACGCTTATTTGGAGAAGATCTGGACAAGTATATCCAGAAAATTTCTGCCGGTAAAAGTACACTCTTGCCGGTTAAGAACAAGGGTAGAAGTCCTTCTTTTAAGAGGCCTACTTCTCCAGTCCCTGGCACATCGGCTGTGAAACAGTTCCGACGGCCTCCGCGGTCAAATCCAGGGGGCAGAAATCAGGGACAATCACAGGGTAACAAGAAACCCTGGGTCAAGAGAGGTACGAAACCTCCCCCCAAGTCATGAAGGGTTGCCCTCACTCAATCGGGTGGGGGGAAGACTTCAGTTGTTCACAGAGACCTGGCGGGACACCATCAGAGACAAATGGGTGATCTCCGCAGTAAGTCTGGGATACAAGCTGGAGTTAAAAGACACTCCTCCTGCCCATTTTATGAGGTCAACGTGCCAAGCGATCCCCAAAAGAGAGGATCCCTCCTTCTGGCACTAGAACAACTATTGCTCCAAGGTGTAATCATGAAGGTTCCCTTGGAAGAAAGCGGGTTCGGGATTTACTCGAACCTTTTCACAGTCCCCAAACCAAATGGGGACGTGAGGCCCATATTAAATCTAAAAGGGCTAAACGAATTCCTACATATCAGGACTTTTCGGATGGAGTCGATCCGATCGGTGGCCACCGCCCTACAAGGGCAGGAATGGTTAGCCTCGATCGACATAAAGGATGCTTATCTGCATATTCCCATCTCTCCGGCCCACCAGAAATTTCTACGCTTTGTAGTAGAGGGGCGCCATTTTCAGTTCAGAGCCTTACCTTTTGGTCTGGCCACAGCACCACGAGTGTTCAAAAAAATTCTGGCCCCACTATTGGCCAATCTAAGAACACGGGGTGTAACGATAATGGCATATTTAGACGACCTGCTACTAATAGACCACTCAGTGGAAAAACTGGAAGTAGCTATTCACGAGACAATCAAGTATCTGGAATATCACGGTTGGATTATCAACCGAGACAAGTCAGCTCTAAGACCAGTCAAAAGTCTGGAATACTTGGGGCTAAGGCTGGATTCAAATCAGAGAAAGATTTTCTTACCTCCAGAGAAGGTGTCGTCTTTGAGAGATGTGACCCACTTAGTGGGTACAAAAAGAAAACCATCCATACGCCTGTGCATGAGGCTGCTGGGAAAAATGGTGGCTTCATTCGAAGCAGTACCCTACGGTCAATTCCATTCAAGGAACTTGCAGAGGGCCATACTGTCAGCCTGGAACAAAAAAGTCCAGGCTTTAGACTTACCAATGTCCCTGTCCCCTTCCGTTCGCAAGAGCCTCCATTGGTGGTTGGTGCCCCAGAATCTGGAAAAAGGGAAACCCTTCAGTCCGGTTTCTTGGAAGGTGGTCACTACAGATGCCAGCCTCATAGGCTGGGGGGCAGTACTGGAGCAATGGTCTCTCCAGGGCAAGTGGTCAGAAGCAGAGAAGGCCCTGCCCATCAATCTCTTAGAGATACGAGCAGCCCGGTATGCCCTAGTAGCATGGACATCCAAACTCCAAGGGTCCCCTGTCAGAATTCAATCAGACAATGCCACAGCAGTGGCATATATCAATCACCAGGGTGGCACCAGGAGTCGTGCAGCCCAGAGGGAAGCGAATTGCATCCTGGAATGGGCAGAAAGATATGTCCCAGCCATATCCGCGGTTTTCATCCCAGGAGTGGAAAATTGGAGAGCGGACTTTCTAAGTCGCCAGCAATTATGCCCGGGGGAATGGTCTCTTCACCCCGAGGTTTTCCAGGCAATATGCCAGCGGTGGGGAACGCCGGATGTAGATCTGCTAGCATCCAGATTCAACGCAAAGGTGGACAGATTTGTGTCTCGCACAAGGGATCCCCTAGCTTGCGGCTCGGATGCCCTAGTGTTCCCTTGGGATCAGTTCAAACTGATATATGCATTCCCACCGCCACAATTGTTACCGCGATTAATCCGCAGAATCAGGGTAGAAAAGAAACCAGTGATTCTGGTGGCTCCTGCATGGCCCCGAAGAGCATGGTACGCGGAGATCGTAAAAATGTCAGTGAGGAGTCCTTGGACCCTCCCACATCGTCCGGACCTGCATTCGCAGGGACCAATATACCACCCTTCCTTACCAGCCCTGGGTTTGACGGCCTGGCTATTGAAGCCCACATTCTAAAAACGAGAGGGCTCTCTAATCCTGTGGTATCTACCATGATCAATGCCAGGAAGCCGGTATCCAGGCAGATCTATTATAGGATCTGGAAGGCGTACATCGCGTGGTGTGAGGCCAGGAAATGGCATCCGCGTAAGTACGTAATAGGTAGGATTCTGGACTTCCTACAGTGGGCTGTAGATAGGAAGCTTGCCTTGAGTACTATCAAGGGTCAGATTTCGGCCTTGTCAATATTTTTTCAAAGGCCCTTGGCTTTGCATTCATTAGTCAAAGCTTTCATACAAGGAGTGATGCGTATTAGCCCTCCGGTTAGTATTCCCATATGTCCATGGGACTTAAACCTGGTTCTGTCGGTTCTACAGAAACAACCGTTTGAACCATTGCAACACATTTCCTTGGTTCTTCTCACCAGGAAATTGATTTTCTTAGTAGCCATTTGTTCGGCTAAAAGAGTATCGGAATTAGCCGCCTTGTCCTGTAAGGAGCCATATCTGGTTGTCCATAAGGACAGAGTAGTATTACGTCCTCATCCAGCCTTTCTTCCTAAGGTGGTATCGAGGTTTCATTTGAACCAAGATGTGGTTCTTCCTTCTTTTTTTCCCAAACCTACCTCGGTAGAGGAAAAGTTATTGCATTCTTTGGATGTAGTAAGAGCAGTTAAAGCTTATCTAAAAGCCACTGCTCAGATTCGTAGAACGGATACTTTGTTTGTTCTGCCGGAAGGCCCCAGAAAGGGTCAGGCAGCATCAAAATCTACTTTAGCCAAGTGGATTCGACAGGTCATAATACAAGCCTATGGCTTGAGAAGGAGACCGCCTCCGTTCAAAGTTAGGGCGCACTCCACGAGAGCAGTTGGAACTTCATGGGCAGTGCATCACCAGGCCTCCCTGGCTCAAGTCTGTAAGGCCGCAACATGGTCTTCAGTACACACGTTTACTAGATTCTACCAGGTAGACGTTAGAAGTCAGGAGGATGTCGCCTTTGGGCGCAGTGTGTTGCAGGCCGCAAAAGATCCTCATGCCTGATGGCGCCCAGCTTATGTATAGTGTATCCCTCCCCTCATTTGGCATTGCTTTGGGACGTCCCATTAGTAATGACTAAGTCGCTCTGTGTCCCGTTATGTACGAAAAAGAAAAAGGGATTTTTATAACAGCTTACCTGTAAAATCCTTTTCTTGGAGTACATCACGGGACACAGAGCTCCCACCCCTCTTTTTGAGACACTTATTGCTTTGCTACAAAACTGAGGTGCTCCCGGATGGGAGGGGCTTATATAGGGGAGGGTACTTCCGGTTTTGGAAGTTGCCAGTGCCAGCACCTGAAGGTATCTATATAACCCATTAGTAATGACTAAGTCGCTCTGTGTCCCGTGATGTACTCCAAGAAAAGGATTTTACAGGTAAGCTGTTATAAAAATCCCTTTTTTGCCCTTTGCTGACCTACAGAGGAAATATCAGATCCCTAAACAACTGTTATACTCCTACCTCCAGATTAAACATTATTTTGCTTCTAAAGCAGCTACCCTGACTCTTGATAAACATACCCCGTTCAAACTTTTATGTGCTCAGGGACCATACCAGACCCATCTCATTTCTGATATCTACAAATATTTACATGACGCTACCTCACTTACTGACACATCCCACACATATATATATATATATATATATATATATATATGCACAAATGGTCCCAATTGATAGGCCGTCCTAACCCCCTTCCTCAATGGCGGACGATTTGGAAGGCTATTTCTGGATCTTCACGATGTGTGGAACAAAGGGAGACAGCATGCAAAATTTTATATTTTTGGTATAGAACACCTGAGATACTATATAAATATGATCCCACGACCCCTCGCGTATGTTGGAGATGCCGAGGTGACGTTGGCTCTCATTTCCACATTTTTTGGGAATGTCCTTTGATTCGCCCATTTTGGTCTTCTATCCAGACCTTTCTACGGCACTTGTTAGACGTCACTCCCCCGTTGGACCCGGTTAATTTCCTCCTAGGCCTGCCGATCCCTGGAGTCTCCAAACATACCCAAAAATTGGCTACCTATATCATTTTGGCAGCAAAACGGGCTATACCCCCACAGTGGTTGTCCCCTTCCCCACCCACACTTCCACAGGTCTTCCAAACATTGGGACTGATCTTTAAAATGGAACGCCTCACTGCAATGGTGCAGAACATTCTTCCTCAATTTTCGAAAGTGTGTGGGATATCTGGGAACAGTCTCAACCCTGGTGTCACTTCCTTATCTTCCAGCGAGGAGACCCTATCTTGACCATCTATCCCAAAGTTAGACTGTTGAGGTTAATCCCTTTGAAGATTCCATGGTGCTTCCCCCGTCACCGTCCTCCCGTCCCCCTTTTTCTCTCTTTTTTTTGTTTTGTTTTCTCTTATCACTAGGTGAGATACCTGCGTAGTGCCCTCGATTTCTGGGGGGGGCACCCTGGGAATCTCACTGTCACCAGACCCAGTGAATACAATCTTGCTTACATGTGTTATATGATATATTGTTTTGTCTTGCCCATTCACTGGCTATTTACTTACTCGCTCAATTCCCTCTGTACGACTAATATCCCATGATAATTGTATGTTGGCAGTACTGTGAATTGATTGATACACTTTTATTATGTGCTGTATGCTCCATTTTCTATTCTGACAATCTTTCGTATCTGTTTTTGTATACATGAAAATTTCAATAAAAACTAAAATAAAAATCCTATTTACTCTTTCGTCCATGGACCGACACAGCTTCTCTATTGACATAGTGGGACGTCCCAAAGCAGTGTCAGAGAAAAAACGAGGGGTGGTAACAGCATAAAAATAAACTTCACCCCAAACACAAAACAGCACTCCTCCAACGGAGGAGTTGCAACTCTAAACTGCCGCCTGCAAAACCTTTGCGGCCAAAAGAGGCATGCGAAGATGCACCTACATCAACTTTGTAGAATTTTGTGAAAGTGTGAGCGGACGACCAAGTCGCCGCCGCTTTACATAATTGGGAAACAGACGCTTGATGTCGGAAAGCCCAAGAGGCACCTATTGCCCTGGTCGAAAGTGCCGTGACCAGAAAGGGGGGGCGCTTGAACCTTTAAGGCGTAAGCCTGGATTACTGTCGGATCCACCTAGATATGGTGGCCGACGAGACTGCTTGGCCCTTCTTGGGACCAGCCACCGAAACAAACAGTGAGTGACTTCTGGAACAGGGAAGTAGCAGATCGGTATACTCTCAAAGCTCGGACAACATCCAAGGAATGCAACGCCGACTCCTTAGGATTAGACGGATGAGTACACAAGGATGGAAGTACAATGTCTTCGTGGGGTGAAATCACTGTCGGAAGAAAGGAAGGCTGCGGCCGCAGCACCACCTTATCCTTGTGGGAAATCAAATAGGGAGCCTTGTAGGACAAGGCTGCCAGCTCAGAGACTCGTCTAACTGACATAACAGCCACCAAAAATACCACTTTCTGAGAGTGTCAACAGGGGAATCTCTCTAATATTCTCAAACGGTGCCTTCTGAAGCACAGAGAGAACCAGGTTCAAGTCCCACGGAGGTAGCAGGGGACGGACCGGAGGAGCCACATGTCGAACCCCTTGCACAAATGTACTCACGAGAGAGTGAGTCGCACGGGGTCGCTGAAAAAAAGAAAGCCAGGGCAGATATCTGTCCCTTAATAGTACTTAAGGCAAGCCCTTGTCCACCCCATGCTGTAAAAACAGCAGGATTCTGGAAACCAAATAAGTATGCGGATAACATTTCATTTCCTCACACAGTAGAGATGTAGGCCTTCCAAGTGCGGTGATAAACCTTCCTAGAGGACGGTTTCCGAGCACTTCTCTTCGTAGAGATTACTGAATCTGATGAGAACCAGGTACTGAGAGACCGGGACCTAACAGCCATGCCATTAAAGCCAGTGACCGTAAAGCAGGATGGAGTATGGGACCTTGCGATAGCAGGTCCTTCCGTAGTGGTAGGCGCTAGGGGACGTCTGCTACCAGACGTACTAGATCGGCGTACCAAGGATGCTGAGGACAATCTGGAGCGATTAGGATCATTGGAATTCCCTCTGCCTCCACTCTGCGGAGCAGAAGAGGAAGAAGCCTTAAGGGAGGGAAGGCATAGATTAGCTGATACTGACCACACGATGCCACCAACGCGTCCGTTGCGTCTGCCCATGGGTCCCTTGACCGGGCCACAAACCTCAATACCTTCCGATTGAGTTGGGAAGCCAGAAGATCTACGTCTGGCATGCCCCATCTCTGGCAGAGGAGTTGGAACACCTCCGGGTGTAAGGACCATTTCTCCCTGGTCCAGCATTTGGCAACTCAGGTAGTCCGCCTGCCAGTTTTCCACACCCGGAATGTACACGGCCGATAGTGACGGTACGCTCCTCTCTGCCCACTTCAGGATGCAAGCGACCTCCGATGCTGCAGCTGAGCTTCTTGTTCCTCCTTGATGATTGACATATGCCACTGCTGCGACGTTGTCTGACTGGATCCTGACTGGACGCCCTTGCAGCCTCTGAGACCATTTGAAGAGGCACAGCCTGATTTCCAGGACATTGATCGGCAGGCGGGATTCCTCTGAGGTCCAGCGACCTTGCGCCGACTGAACACCCCAGACACCCCCCCAACCTGTAAGGCTGGCGTCTGTCGTGATCACTATCCAGTAAACCGGAAGAAATTACTTCCCGGCCAACAGAGCCGGTGGTGTCAGCCACCATACCAGGGATCTCCTGACTAGATGGCTTACTCGGATTTGATAATCCAGAGCTGATGGACATCTGTTCCATCTGGACAGAACTTCCTTCTGTAACACTCGAGTGTGGTATTGAGCATATGGAACTGCCTCGAAGGAGGCTACCATGAGGCCTAACACTCGCATGCAAAAACGGAGTGACGACCAATTCCTGGAAGTCAGCTGCCGTACTGCAGCCCGAAGGGTCTGCAACTTCTCCACAGGGAGGAATACCTTTGCCTCTGAGGAATCCAGAATCAACCCCAGGTACACTAGGCGTTGAGTGGGCACCAATACTGACTTTTGCGTGTTTAGTATCCAACCACAGTCTCGAAGAGTCCAACAGGTAATGGACACGCTTACCTCTAATTCTGAGCTTGGAGGGGCCTTCAGAAGAAGGTCGTCCAAGTAGCCCACGATAGCGATACCCCGCTGTCTTAGAAGTGCCAGAATCGGAGCGAGCACCTTGGTGAACGTCCTGGGTGCTGAAGCAAGGCCAAACGGGAGGGCCACAAACTGATCGTGGTTCTTCCCGATGGCAAATCGCAGAAACCACTGGTGTCTGGAGTATATGGGGACATGCAGGTAGGCGTCCTTGATGTCCAAGGAGGCCAGAAAGTCCCCCGGGTGGAGCGCCGTGACTACAGATCGAACAGACTCCATCCGAAATCTTTGTACCTTCACAAAGCAATTGAGGGCCCTGAGATCCAAGACTGGACGAACCCCATCCTTCTTCGGCACAACAGATTTGCGTAAAAACCCTGACCCCGTTCCTGTTCTGGAACTGGAATAACTACCCTGCGTTCCAGCAGACCCTGGACCGCCCCCTACAGGGCCTCCCGACGGGTCGGTAGTAGCTGGAGATTGGAGGTGACGAATCTGTCCGGTGGACAAGAGAGAAATTCTATCTTGTAGCCTGAGGAGATTACTTTGCAAACCCACCTGTCGGAGACTAGAGCTGTCCACTGAGTCGCGAATTTGCGAAGACGTTCCCCCACCCGAGAGCTGGGTGGGGGCGGACCTTCATGCGGACGCATATTTGTCCGCAGGCTTGTTGGGTTTGGGGGACCAAGGACGTTTTTGTCCTTGGGCAGGCGCCTTGTCGGCCTGGGGTCTTTTCCCTGTCGCGCTAGGGGGACGAAAAAAAACGCTTGCGTGCAGTAAAGGAGGGCCCTTGGCGTGGCCCCTACTCTTGCTAGTTTGAGGAAGCAAAGTGCTTTTACCTCCTGTGGCATCCTTGATGATGTCATCCAGAGAGACCCCAAAAAGTATTTCGCCCTTAAAAGGCAGATCCAACAGGGCTTTCTTGGAGGTCTGGTCCGCAGACCAGCCGTTTAGCCAGATCAGGCGGCGTATTGCTACTGCATAAACCAAAGCTTTTGACAGCAGGGGAATAGTATCCATGTCTGACTCGCAGACAAACCTAAGGCCCTGGACCAACTGGTCGGCCAAAGTTATCTCAGCAGGAGGAGCATCTCGCTCCTTTAACCCCTGGAGTAGCAATCTTGCCCATTCAGTAAGTGTCTGAGACACTAGGGCCCCCGCCAATGCCGGGCGTACTGCCGAGCCTACCACTGAGTATAGGTAGCGAGCGAGTGCTTCAGCCTTCTTATCCACAGGGTCCTTGAAAACAGGAGCCCCTTTTACTGGAATTGTGGTGGCTCTATTAAGTCTGGACACCGAAGGGTCCACTATAGGGGGAGAGGTCCATTTCTTCAGAAAACTCTCCTCAAAGGGGTACCGTACCGCAAACCTCTTTAGGGCTGTAAAGACCCTCAGTGAATTCTCCCATTCCTTGTATAAGAGTTTATCAAAATAAGACACACAAGGGAACACCCAAAGGGGACCGGAGTCTCTGCTGCTTCTGCAGTATTTTCCAACTTTAGCGTATCCTGCACTGCAGTAATAAAGGTCAGATACCAAAGCCGTCTCGCGTACTGACCTGGACTTGGAGTCATCCTCACTGTCCGAACGGTCACGGTCTGCAGTCTCTGATGCGTCAGAATCTGAGCCATGAGCCTTAGCTGGACCTGGTTCTGTCTCAGAAATATTCCCAGAAGATTGCAGGGGACGGGGGTGTTTACTACCCCCTGTATTCCCGTGTGCTGCTTCCACCCTGGCAGCAAACGCCTCTAGGATTGCTGACATAGCGTCCATAGACACCTCAGGGGCACCAGCTGCTAAATTTGGTGTTTCAGGGGAGAAGACATCTGGCTCAGATGCCATGCTGACCACACGCCGACACCCACAGGGCTCCAGGCAAGATATCAATAGGCCACCCCCTGCGCTGCAGAGATGCTGGGTGACCCAGAGGACTCATCACCCTTGGATCGGTACCGCTATGCTGCCGTGTGCTGCGCCTGTGATGCTGTCCCACAGCTGCGGTGTCAGTCTGCTTCTTTTATCAGCGCTTCCTGTGTGAATTTTTCACGCCAGTGTAATGCACCCTAGAGGCTGGAGACTCTTGCAAAATGGCCGCCAACGTCTGTATGGAAGATAATGTAGGCTCTAAGAAAATGGCCGCCGAGCCGAAGATAGAGGCCAAAGCAGCAGTAGACCACAAAAAGATGGCCGCCGATTGGCAATATATACACATACAGCGTGGATCATTGCAAACATGGCCACCGATCAGTCGATAGAGGCCAGTGGGTGTGGTACTACAAAAAAAATGGCGCCGAAACCACAGGAAGATGGCCGCCGGGCAGTCACTAGAGGCCGAAACCGGCATGGACTACCGCAAAATGGCTGCCGACAGCATGGAGGGGGAAGAAGCACACACACACACACAGGTAAGCAGAAATGACATTTTAAATGTTAAATTTTAGTTACAGCCAGCCCCGCTCCAGTGGAACCCCCTAGGTGACCCCCAGCACCCAGCAACCTTAGCTAGAAGCCCAGGGAGGAGGGAAGGGCAAGGAGAGAGGGAAGAAAGGGGCCACAACCACTTACTTGGTCTCTCCAGGAATGTCGAGCCAAATCACCCAGCCAAGGCAGGGGAGTTTACTTACCTATCCTGCATGTATCATGCTGGAAGACATTCCAAACAGATTATCTTCCGCGCACGGAAGGTGACGATCATATGTATGCCCTGGACGCTCACCGGACAGGCTTCTGCGACTCGGCCGTAAGGTCAGCCGAAGCTGAGCGGTCCGATGCAGGCCCTGGCGCGTAGGCTCACCGGCCACCGTGGAGCGACGGGCATGTCGTGGAAAACCCAGCGCGTAGCTAGGGTCGGCACATGCTCGATGGCCGATACTGGGGAGACTACAAGGATCGGAGGATCCAGCCTGTCACCCAGTCGGCAATTGATCTAAGATCGCAGGAAACAAAAAAATTTAGCAAAAAAATATATTTTTCCCCCGGACCAATGGGCCCGAAGGGAGCCATGTCCTACTCCTTGCTAGACAGAAAAAAACGGATCTGCGAGATGCAGACTGAGGGGATATACCCAGAGGGTCCGCCCCTGGGCGGTATTGTAGAAGGTGTGATGCAACACACTTTTTACAAGTTTTCTGCCTAGTCACTCCTAATTAACAGATAATACCCACTATGTCAATAGAGAAGCTGTGTCGGTCCATGGACAAAAAGAGTAATTTACATTTCCAATGATAGCCTACAGCCCAGTTCCCGCACCAGATGGAGCCCCACAGGTGACCCCCAGCACCCAGCCTTAGCTTGCAGAGCCCAGGGAGGAGGGAAGGCAGGGAGAGAGGAAAGAAAGGGCAAAACCACTTACTTGATCTCTCCAGGAACGTCCAGCCAAGTCCTCCTGCCGAAGCAGGGGAAGCTACTTACCCTTCCTGCGTGGATTATGCTGGAAGACATTCCGGACAGACCATCTACCGCGCAGTTACGGACAGGGCCGGCCCAAGACATTGTGCTGCCTGGGACCAAGAATTAAATGCTGCCCCCCCCCCCCCAAAAAAAAATCACGCCCACCAAAAGGCCCCCACATTCATTATTTTATATCATGATAACTAAAGGGGACCCGTCATGCTCTATACATGTCAACAGGAGTATAAAGAGGACCTGTCATGGCTCTATACGTGTATATAGGAGTATGAAGGGACCTGTGCATGGCGGGCGGCCGCAATGTCTTTTGCGCAAACTAATCAATGTACGCTAATTGTGTTTTTTTGGTACCAAAAATATGTAGAAGAATACATATTGGCCTAAACTGATGAAGAAATATTTTTTTTTTTTATAATTTTTTTGGATATTTATCATAGCAAAAAGTAAAACATATTGTCAAATATCACCAAAAGAAAGCTCTATTTGTGGGAAAAAAAGGACATCAATTTTATTTGGGTACAGTGTCGCATGACCGCGCAATTGTCAGTTAAAGCGACACAGTGCCGTATCGCAAAAAATGGCCTGGTCATTAAAAGGGGTTGTAAAGATTTGTTTTTTTTTCACCTTAATGCATCCTATGCATTAAGGTGAAAAAACACCTGGCAAGTACTGCCCCCCAGGCCCCCCGTTTTACTTACCTGAGCCCGTTCACCTGCTGTGCGCGTCCCCCGGCGTCCTCTTCTCCACGGAGGCTGGCCGTTTATTGGCTAGATTGGATAGATTGATAGCAGCGCAGCCATTGGCTCGCGCTGCTGTCAATCACATCCAATGACGCGGCCCGTGGGGGGGCGGGAATGAGTCGTACACGCTGTGTCTATGGACGCAGTGTGTATGACAGGGAGCGCGCCCACAAGCTAACCTCCTTGGGAGAGCGCTTCCCAGAAGGGGGTTATCTGACGCAGGGAGGAGCCGAGACAGCCGCCGAGGGACCCGAGAACAAGAGGATCGGGGCCACTCTTTTCCAAACTAACTGCACAGTGGAGGTAAGTATAGCATGTTTTTTATTTAAAAAAAAATAAAAAACAAAGCCATACAATCGCTTTAAGTGGGCGAATCCTTCCGGTCCTTAAGTGGTTAATCAGGGCTGGGCAAGGCAAGTCCCTCTCAGGCTCTCATGTCTCATACAACTTGTGATGTGTGTTTGTACTTACAGTTTTGCTTTGGACTCCACCACCAGATGCGGGTTGTCACCTGCCACACGTTGCGGGTTGTCACCTGCCACACGTTGCTGATTGTCACCTGCCACACGTTGCTGATTGTCACCTGCCACACGTTGCTGATTGTCACCTGCCACACGTTGCTGATTGTCACCTGCCACACGTTGCTGATTGTCACCTGCCACACGTTGCTGATTGTCACCTGCCACACGTTGCGGATTGTCACCTGCCACACGTTGCGGATTGTCACCTGCCACACGTTGCGGATTGTCACCTGCCACACGTTGCGGATTGTCACCTGCCACACGTTGCGGATTGTCACCTGCCACACGTTGCGGATTGTCACCTGCCACACGTTGCGGATTGTCACCTGCCACACGTTGCGGATTGTCACTTGCGTCACATGCCACACGTTGCGGGTTGTCACTTGCCACATCACATGCCACACGTTGCGGATTGTCACTTGCCACGACATCACCTGCCACACGATGCAGATAGTCACGTGCCACACGTTGCGTATTGTCACTTGCCACACGTTGCGGATTGTCACAACGTCACCTGCCACACGTTGCGCGTTGTCACTTGCTGTGTCCCAGAGTGCACACGGCTGCACAGTGAGGGTGGAATTGTGGTGATTCAGGGCGGGCGGTGAGAGATGACATCATCTCTCTGCTCCGCTGCGCGCTCACTCACTGACTGCTCCTAGCCCCCCCCGGGCTGCGAGTGTTCTGCCCGCGGCTGCCCCTGTCACCACTAACAGCAGCGGCGCTGGGCTCCTCACAGGCAGCGGCGCCTGCCCGCTCACTCACTGACAGCCCCCACCTCCCGGGCTGTGAGTGTCCTCACGCAGGCAGCGGCGCCTGCTCGCTGACTGCCCCCCCCGTCCCCGGGATGCGAGTGTCCTCACAAGCAGCGGCGCCTGCCCGCTCACTCGCTGACTGCCCCCCCCCCGCCCCTGGGCTGCGACTGTCCTCACAGGCAGCGGCGTCGGGTTCCTCACAGGCAGCGGATCGGGCGGAACAGGCTGGCTGGCGGGCGTCAGTTTGCCGCCCCCCTAAAAGTGCCGCCTGGTACCATGGTACCACCCGGTCCCATCATAGGGCCGGCCCTGGTTACGAAGGTGACTGTCGGCCCGGGATGCTGTGATTGAGCCATAGAGACCGATCATATGCATGCCCTGGAGCATAAAGCTCACCGGCCACCCGTGGAGCGACGGGCATGACGTGGAAAACCCAGCGCGTAGCTAGGGTCGGCGCGCAATGGCCAAAACTGGGGAGAGAAAAAGTATCTGGGATCCAGCCTGTCACCCAGTCGGCAGTTGATCGAAGATCGCAGCAACAAGAAAACGTAGAAAACTTAGAAAACTTAGGAAAAAACCCCCGGACCAATTGGCCCGAAGGGAGCCATGTCCTTCTCCTATACTAGTCAGAAAAAACGGATCTGCTTCGTGCAGGCTGAGGGGATATAGCCAGTAGGACCACCCCCTGGGTGGGGCTGTTCAGCTCTGAAGTTAACACTTTTTCTGCCTAGTTACTCCTAAATGAAGGCTAATACCCACTTGTCAAGATTGAAGTGTCCGTCCATGAACGAAAGAGTAATTGATCTTTTTTTTACCACAAATACAGCTTACTCTTTCGTTTCGTACTCCTTTCGTTCATGGACGGACACAGCTTCCTGTTGACAACTGGGTTACAATGCTTACAATCATCCTGTAGCCAGGCAATGGACACTCAAGTAACTTTTCTCTCACTAGTTTGGTATAAAATGTAAAGTCTGCCCAAGAATCAGTTTTGACAAGAGATAAATCTGCCTGTACTCGCACAACTGCTACTTCAACAATGCACAATCCCCTTTTCCGAATTTCATAATTTGTTTAAATTCTGGGACAGTAAAATTATCCACCAATTGAAATTGGGCAGTATTTTTTACCATATTCAGGAAATTCACAATGCCAATGAAAAATCAGGCCATATAATCATATCTTATATTGCACTGTACATGTATTCATTGGGAATGAAACCCTTTAATGCACGCACAGGACCAATGAACCTTCCACTAACAGCTGACACAATTTACCAATATATTGTATGTAGAACTGCTTGAAAGCCCCTTTCAACTAAGCAACGTGCATTTCGGAAATTAATGGGCAAACCTTTTGAAAAACATTCCTTTTGTAAAGTTAAATTAACCAGTCAATACTGTAAAGATTGTTAAAAAAAAAAAAAACTTGATAAGTGATCAAAAGTTCAAGACAGAACACAAGTACATGAGATCACGTAACTTACCGTGTATTCTGTGCGTCAGCCGGCAGGAAACAAAAAGAAAAAAAAAAAACACAAGAAACACGTTAGACAAATGAAATTGAAATTCTTGACATAATGTCAGTGACATACGCTTACAGTTTATTGTTAATGTCAAAACTCCCACTTCTGCTTGTTCATTTTCTTTAAATCTATTCTCATGTAAATTACATGGTTTAGTAGAAAGCCACCCCCGATCTTGACTTTGTTGTAAAGCAATGATGTGGAAGTGCAGGCTTTTGCTTAGGTATGACCTGGCAACAGGACATTTCTACTAAAAGATTATTGCCCAATTTAGGTTCAATCAATTTCTCTGAACAAAAAAGCTATTTAGACAAGCGAGCATTTTTCAGATTCAAAATGTGAATGATACAGGTGATATGGGGGGACCATCTGAATATTTTTTCCAATGGTTTGAGCACAGGGGTTTTATAGTCAACCCACCACAAGCTCTGCAGGCAACCACTTTAGGAATGATTTATGAAAAAAAGAGAACAAAAGAAACCTGAGGCAGAAAGTTCATAGCAACCAGATTCAATGTTTCCCTTTTCTCAGGGAAAGAAAAGAGACGCTGGATTGCTGGCTGTGCACACCAGCCCTACTACGGCTTCAGATTTCTCTGCTCACATTTTCAGAAATCAGTTCCTTTGTGAAATGAATCGATACAAAATGGTCACATGCATAAAAAAAAAAAAGGGACTCCAAGGGGAAGAGTGGATGGAACTCTATTTTTTATTTCCCAAAGTAGCCTATAATCTTCTAGAAGTTAATTCTCCAGGGCAGACTAGAAATCAAAGGAAATACTCTTCTTGGTTCCGTTTAAACACTGCATATTTGCAAGAGAAGCCAACTATTGCCTGCAGGAATCATTGTAAAAAGTCTGTAAATATACACTACTGTGCAAAAGTTTTAGGCAAGTTGAAAAATCCTGTAAATTAAGAATACTTTCAGGAATAAAAAAAAAAGTGTGTTTTCTTTTTATCAATTAACAAAATGGAAAGTAAATGAACAGAAGAGAAATCAAAATCAATAGCTGGTATATATAAAACACAGTCATAAAAAAATTAAATTAAAAAGTTCATAATAAAACTGCAGCAGCGCTACGGACAAAATGTTCATATGTGCGTCTTCTATATAGTTGAATATATAGGTGATGATGATAGTGATTGGTGAGTCTGGTTCTACTTGATCCTAGTTTCAGTGCTTCTTTCACCAAGGTGTAATTCACCGCGTGGGGGGGAAAACAATACCCCTATGGGGATGCACTCACCAGATATTTGATCAATAAGGGCATATATAAACCATCCTCATTCCATGTGACTGCAATCTTAAGTTTTTTGGACACCGCTTGCATATGTGAGGGAAAAAGAACAGATCCACATAGGGCAGTATTGTTTGGAAAATTTATTCAACAATCCCCAAAATACCCCCTTTACAAAATGCGCGTACCCAAAATACAAATAAAACAGGCGTTGTATATAATGAGCGCTGTGAGCGCTTTAAACTTGCCACTTGATGAGCGCCCCTGGCGTCCTCCTGGTATTACAAGTCCTGGAGCGCAGACAGCGTCACTTCCGGTCTGCTTGGTGTGCTGGTCACGCCCTGACGTTTCGTCACTTCCTGACTTCTTCTGAGGGCGTGACCAGTGCTACCAACATCCGGATTAAATAGCACCTCTGTTCCGCCCACCGACGTCGAGTTAGTGTCCGTGCGTCCGCGTCATCACGCATGCGCACTCAGCAATCTCCGTCTTGACTTGTTGTGGGCGGAAGTGCTCCATCCAGGAGTCCGGAGTAGCGCTGCCCTCATTGGCGCGCCCGTCCGGCCTCTATTTTGATTGGATGGTTATGTGTTCCCATGATACTGACAACACTAGTGGGACATTGATGAGCAAGTTAACCCCTCAAGGGGCGTTAATGATTGTGTTACATGGCTGAACGGAACCCCGTTAGTAGGCTCCTATATACAGCAGGCATCGTGGCCCTGCGAGTGCAGGGACCATAGCAGTGCTGACAGCCTCTGTGAAACACACATTGTCCTAAGGATTCCTTGTGTTGTATCAGAAAATACCGCTATGTTTTTACAGACAGCGCCCTCTGTGCAACACTGCAAGTACTCCTTCTAATATGTTTATGTGGGTTACTGATAAACAACAATTAAATATGAAATTTTTAAAAATATTTAAAGTTATTTTAAAACGGTCACTCAGTAAAAATGTTGACTACGTAAAACCACCTATAAAAAGGGTAGATAATAGCCACATAAAACAGCCTCTATATATAAATGCATCCACATATAAAAAGGTGTATCCCCACATTAAAATAAATATGAACTGTGTCTATATATAAAACTCTTATAAACATAATAAAATGTGATAAATGTATATATAAAGTCCACCTGAGTAAATCCTATTCTCTTTAAAGTAATTTAATTTGAAATATCGTGTGAACGTAAAATTAGACCATACTTTCAAGGTTCTTTTGAGACATTTTTAGGAGTCACTTATAAAGCAATTAATATCAAGCTCAACGTTCAGTCCTTTCGGTACTAAAACGTCCGTTAGGAAAATCCATTTGGTTTCCTTCTTCGATAATTCTCTTACTTTGTGTGAGCCCCTCCAAATTTGACTCTAGACATTCAATGCCCCAAAATTGGAGGCCTGAGGCATCTTGGTCATGTTTTAATTTAAAGTGTAATGACACATTATGGTCTTTGAAGCCAATCTTGATATTCTTGATGTGTTCTGCTATCCTGATTCTGAGCAGTCTCTTTGTGCGACCAATATAAAGTAGTCCACATGGACATTTTAGAGCATACACTACAAAACTGCTATTGCATGTGATAAACTGCTCTATATCGAACTGCTGTTGGTTAGAGGGGGAGATGAAATGTTCCAGACCTCTTATTGGTTGTGATACTTCTCGACATGCCTTACATTTCCTACATGCAAAGAAGCCATTTTGACTCCAAAATGTTGGAGGTTTGCTTGGAGGGTCTAGGATTTTTTTGACCACTCTATCCCCATAGTTGGATGCTTTCCGGTATATAAACTGGGGTTTCGGAGGTAATACAGGGCCCAGTTTTTTGTCTACCAATAATATGTGCCAGTGTTTCCCAAAGATTGCCTCTATTTCCTTGTATTGAGAGTGGAATTGAGAGATGAAGCCCCATTCCTTTGAGTTGATTCCATCTAATAGTGGTTTGGGTTTAGGTTGCAGACACGTTTCCCTAGGTATTAATGCCACCTCTTCTACAATTCTCTGTAGGGTTTCTGGAGCATAGCCTTTTGCCACAAATCTGTCTGAGAGGACTTTCGCTTGTGTAAAGAAATTGTTGTCATCAGAACAGTTGCATTTCACTCGCATAAACTGGCCTTTAGGTATATTCTTTAGCCATTGTGGATGATGCCCACTTGTTGTTGGAAGGTAACTATTCCTGTCAGTTGGTTTAAAAAAGACCTTAGTACACAATTCCAGATTTTGGCGATAAACAGTAACATCTAAAAAATGTATTGTTTCTTTATGCCATTCGGAAGTCAGTCTGATGTTGTTGTTGTTCAAATTTAAAACCTTTAAAAATTCTTGGAGTGTCTCTACCGGACCAGCCCATATTAAAAACAGATCATCTATAAAACGTTTATAAAAAATGAGCTCAGCTCTTCTGTTTCTAAAAATCACTTTGTCCTCCCACTCTGCCATAAATAGGTTTGCGGTACTGGGAGCAAATTTAGCCCCCATCGCCACCCCCTTTTGTTGCAAATAAAATTTGTTGGAGTACCAGAAATAGTTGTGTGAGAGGCAGTAATCTAGGGCATGGCCGATAAACACTTTTTGGTTGTGGGGTAAGTCCTCCCTCTTACTCAAAGCCCAATTTAGGGCCAGTAAGGCGTCATCGTGTTGGATGATTGTGTAGAGGGAGGACACGTCCGCTGTTACCAACAGAATTTCTTGGTTTTCAGTTATGACATTACGTAAACAATTCAGAAAGTCCTTAGTATCTCTCAGGTATGCTTGTGTCATTGTCACACTTTTTTGTAGGAACGTGTCTAGGTATTGTCCCATTCGCGATGCAATAGAGTCTATACTATTTACAATGGGTCTGGGAGGTGGGTTGGTGGAGTCTTTGTGCATTTTTGGCAATGTATAGATCGTGGGGATTTTGCTACTTGCTGGTACCAGATACTGTTTTTCTTTATCTGATAGTACTCCCAACTTGGTGCCTATTCCTATCAATGTTGTTAACTGATTTCTGAACGCCAGTGTTGGGTCCCCCTCTAACACTTTGTACGTGCCTTCATCAGACAACATTTCTATGATGTGTGTGGTACATTTCTTTTGTTAATATAACGACTCCACCACCTTTGTCGGCTGGCCTGATGACAATGTCTTTCCTTTTTTCCAGTGCGACAATCCCTTCTTGAATATGTTTTAGACTTGTGTTCTTCTTGGGTACAAGTTCATGCAAATCACGTATGATGAGCCCCTTGAATACCTCCACCTGATGGTTGGGGTTGTTCAGGGGATTAAACAGTGATTTGTTTTTTAATCCACTGTTTACAGACCTCTGAGGGTCCGTGTTTGCAATCATATTCTGTGTATTTAATCCTACTAAGTGTTTCTTTATATTTAGCTTCCTGATATATTTGTGTACATCTATATAAACATTAAACTTGTTTACTGGTTGCTTTATTCCACATTTTAGGCCCATATTGAGAATGTTCACCTCTTTATGCGTTAACTCCACTGGGCTTAAATTGTATATACCATTATTTAGTGGTTTCTCCTTTTTCTGGACCTTCCTTCCTGCCCGGCATCCTCTAGATCTGCATTCCTTTGGTATGTATACTGGGTTTGGTCCCTGGTCCACTGGTTCTGGGTTTGGGGGTCTCTCCAATCTTGATCTCTCGGATGTGCCGAGGGGTACTGGGGTTTTCCTCTGTGTGGTGGGACCCCTCGTCCCCTTCTCTGTCCCCCCCCTGCTCTCCCTAAAAAAGGGCGGGGTGGTGGGTAGCAGTTCTGTTGCTCTAATGGTTGAAATTTGTTTTGAGTTGGTGCTTGATACGGTGTATATTGACGATTATTATATTGTTGGTTGTTCACCTGATTACTTTTTCCACCTCCTCCTTTCGGTTTTCCCTTTTTAATATTATTGGGATAGGGGTGGAGAAATTTGCAGGAGAATCAAATTCTATAGCATCGTCACTTATAAAACCCCGTACTCTATCCATCAGTGTTGTTATAGCTTCATTAATTAGTGGTTCAGTTGGTTTAGGTTTTTCAAATAAGTTCACATTCTCAGGAAGGGTTTGCTGCCAGGCATAGATGCTGTTGGTCTTAAAGTCGCCCATATCGCTGTGATACTTCTTTATTTTCTTTTTTTGTGTGTCTTTATCCACTTTTTCTAATCTCCTGTTGGTTCTGACATTGAAGTCAATGATAGATTGAGTGTCTTTGATAGGATCTAATTGTTGCTGTAATGCATTGATTTTATTCTCCAGGATCATCATTTTGCGTTTTTTTCTTTGTAGGATGAGTTCTTGTAACTTGTATCCTACCCCATTAAAAAAGTCAAACCATTCTTGTACGGAGCCTGGATCATCCAGCCCATCTTGGGGTACAACTTCCTATCTCAGGCTCCGAATGATGATTTTTTCTTTGATGTACTGCTCTAGGGTGCATATGTCCCACCATGTCCTTAGTTGTTTTTCTAAAATGTTCCCCAACATTGTCATGGCCCCATTATAATTCACCTGGGTTGCAGTAGGTTCGCTATCAGAAAATAGTGTATCTAGATTAATAATCCTATTGCTTAAAAACCTAAGAGCATCCATCGCTGCGGAGTAAAACAATGATGAAAAATCAATAAAAGATACTAAAATGCTCTGGCCCTCCTTCTTAGTATCGCTCTGCGCTTACTGGTATGACCACCTTTTACCTTCAAAAACAGCATCAATTCTTCCAAATACACGCAAACAGTTTTCATAAAGGAACTCGGCAGATAGGTTGTTCCAAACATCTTGGAGAACTAACCATAGATCTTCTATGGATGGAGGCTTCCTCAGATCCTTCTGTCTCCATGTAATCCCAGACAGACTTGTTGATGTTGAGATCAGGACTCTGTGGGGTCCAAAGCATCACTTCCAGGATTCCTTGTTCTATACACTGAAGATAGTTCTTAATGACATTGACCATGTTTGGGGTCGTTGACTTGCTGCAGAATAAATTTGGGGCCAATCACACATCTCCCTGTTGGTATGGCATGATGAATAAGTATCTGACTGTATTTCGCAGCATTGATGACACCATTGATTCTGACCAAATCTCCAACTTAATTTACAGAAATGCAGCTCCAGACTTGTAAGAAACCTCCAACATGCTTCACTGTTGCCTGCAGACACTCATTGTGACATTCTCCAGCCCTTCAGCTAACAAACTGCCTTCTGCTACAGACAACCATTTCAAATTTTGACTTGTCAGTCCAGATCACCTGTTTACCAATTTTCTGCACCCCAGTTCCTGTTTTGATGCATAGTTGAGTCGCTTAGCTTTGATTCCATGTTTGAAGTATGGCTTTTTAGCTGCAATTCTTCCATGAAAACCACTTTTGGCCGGATTTCTCTGGACAGTGGATAGGTGTACCTGGGTACCACTAGTTGCTGCCAGTCTGTGCTGATGGCACTGCTTGACATCTTTTGACGTTGAAGGGAAGGGATGTAAGCACGATGTGCCTCATCTGGTGCATTACGTTTTCTTGGATGACCTAGGAGTCTACGGTCCTCAATGTTGCCCAATCAATGGTGTCCTCAATGCTGAGAAATACAGGCAGATACTAAACCATCATGCCATACCATCACAGAGGTGTATAATTGCCCCACAATTTATTCTGTAGCAGGACAATGATCCCAAACATACAGAAAATGTCATTAAGAACCATCTTCAGGGTAAACAATAAGTCGTCCTGGTAGTGATGGTTTGGCCCCCACAGTGCCCTGATCTCATCAAGTCTGTCTGGGTTTACATGGAGACAAACGGATGTGAGGCAGCCTACATCCACAGGAGATCTGTGGTTAGTCCTAAAAGAATTGATGCTGGTTTGAAGCCAAAGGGTTGTCACACCAAATATTGATTTGATTTAGATTTTTCTGTTCGCTCACTCTGCATTTTGTAAATTGATAGAAACAATAAAAATATATATTTTAGAAAGCATTCTTGCGTTACATTATTTCTTCATACCTGTCTAAAACTTTTGCACAGTACTGTAGATACCTAAAGAGGTCTACAGTAGCCAGAGACTATATAATCAGCAACAAGAATGCTGGCTATACATAATGCAAATTATCACCACTTTTACAACTCCAAAAATTACACAATGTAACCGAACATCAAACGTTTCTACTAAAATCAAAAAAATTATTGAACTATTGGTGGCAGGTTGCCTTGATTCCTTATGCAAGACTACACTGCATCTGAGCACCACAAACCAAAAACGCTATTTAATTAATTTTTTTATTATTCAAAGCAAACTTAAAGGGGTTGTAAAGGTACATGTTTTTTCACCTTAATGCATTCTATGCATTAAGGGGGAAAAACATCCGAGCATTAGCAGCCCCCCCCCCCCTGTTTACTTACCTGACCCCTCGAAAGTCCGGCGCCGTGAAGGCGCATGCTTCTCGGTCGGCCTCTCGGCTCATTCATTGGTTGATTGAAAGCAGCACAGCCATTGGCTCGCGCTGCTGTCAATCATATCCAATGACACAGCGCGCCGGGGGGCGGGCCGAGTGATACAGCGAGCGGCTATAGCCCCCGGCTGTATCACGGGAGCGCGCCCGCAAGAACTTTCCACCATACGAGGGAGCTTGCATGAAGGTGGAAAGTTCTTGCGGGGGGAGCCGAGACAGCTGCCGAGGGACCCCAGAAGACCAGGTTCGGGGCCACTCTGTGCAAAACGAGCTGCACAGTGGGGGTAAGTATCACAGGTTTGTTATTTTAAAAAAAAAATTCTCTTTAGTGTTCCTTTAACCATCCATGTCTCCATGCTTTATTTTGCCAAGAAATCACTTTGAAAACACCCCCTAGCATTTCTGGCAGTGGCCATCTTGAGTAAAGGTAGCATTTACTTCCTGCAATTCATTTGCCGTGAGCTCAGCCATGCAGGCAGGAAAGTGTGATTGCCTGAGAAAACAACTCCTCCCCTCCTGAAGACTCCTGGGATGTATCACATTTGCTTAGAATAAAAATCACGATTCTTTCACAAATGCATTAAGGTGAAAAAACGTAGAATGCATTTAAAAAGGTGAAAAACCTTAAAGCTTTAGAACCACTTTAGGCAAATACAAAATTTCTTTATAAATATCAAATATTGAAAGAAAATAGTATAAAACAAATAAAAAAAAAAAATCACACACATACCTGTAAATGCCCTTCCATCACTAAAAAAAGACATAGTCGTTTATATTGGTGGAAGAAGGGCAGCCTATAGTCTTTATATTTAAATTTGTATAATTTTACTACTTTTCTTTACATGTGTTGTGTTCTGTATTATGCTTTGATAGATTTGTTGATGTTTATTTTGAGCCTACTTAGTTTCATTGTTGTGCATTAGTTGCATTATAAAACTTATATGATGTAGTATTCTGGCCGTACATCACATGTTGGCGACATTGTTTTCTTGTATGCATATGCCAGTCATTTACTTGAAGAATTATAAAAAAAAAAAAAAAAAAAAGCTTAAAAAGTATATTCATGTTCATTATCTCAATGGCCTTCACAGAAACTTGAAGCACCAATATTGATGCATAATTGTTAACTTTCGATATAACAGATTATATGGACATTGGAATGTGCCGTGAAGGTTACATTCCTTTGTGTAATGTGTAGCGATTCAAATGTGTCAATGGCACATACAGCTACAAACTGTAACATCCTCTGTGAAAGATATGTAAAGCAAGACAAGAAGGGATGAATAAGTAGCTAAGGCTGCCAGAGTAACTGAAGGGTTGAAAATACATCTTCTGCAGCACTTTACTACCACACCGACATGCCCTGGGGAGGTAGGAAGAATGGTACATAGAAGTACATTAATGGCCAAGGCTTCCCTATTTAACTATCTGTGTTTTTTTTTTCTTTTAAAAGATTATTTTCCAACAAAAGAATAACAAAATTAAAATGCATACACTTAGTCCTGTGTGAAAATATCCGACATGTTCGGAATACATGTAGAGGGTGTATAAGGACATGGGATAGACAATCCGAATAGACCAACATATGTGAACCTCGTGTTTCTCTAGTTATTCGGGGGACCGACCGAGGAGATCAGGAGAGTACTCCGGGCACCCCTTTTTGGAAACATGCTGTGTCCAGGGAATACCCCCCAAACCCCCCCATGGGTGAAACTGGCTGGGGGTTGCAGACAACCAAGGCTGACTGGAAGGAAACGTTGGAGCCGAGGCTTCATGTCCCTTTAGGTGGGGACCCGTTGTACAATCCTCTCAGAAGCGGTTGTACCAAAAGGTAACCTTGGTAGGAAGAGAAGGCGGTAAGTGCATGGTGTAAGAGGGAAGGGGTAGAGAAAAGCAGGAAAAGGGAAGAGAGAGAGAGAGAGAGGTAGAAAAGTAGAGAAAGACGCCAAACAGGATGAGAGTGGTGGAACAAGTTCATTAGGCTTGTATCCCAGTTATGAGAGCTATGCCCATATATTTGGCCCAGGGTTCCCAAGTGGCTTTAAATTCATTGGTTTTGGCTACGCGGTTTCTAGCGTGTTTTTCCTGGAACATGATCCACGAGATTTTGCATTTGGTGGCCAAGAGGGAGACCCTGGATTGTTTCCATGCTCTAGCTATTGTAAGCTTTGCACCCAGTAACATGAAATGTATCAGTTTGCGTGTGGATTTAAACGTCCTAGGAAGATTCGCATTCAGAAGAGCAATTTGCCTGGGTTTTTGGAATCTGGTGGGAAGCAACCCTTTGGATCAAGGCAAACATCCTGTTCCAGTATGACCTTATTCTGGGGCATTCCCACCATGTGTGGGCAATAGTGCCTGTTAGTTGACAACCTCTGAAGCATTGAGGGTTAGCTGTAGGATACATGGTGGCCAACATGGCCAGAGTGAAAGTACCATCTGGTCATCACTTTTAAATTGGATTCGATCAGGGAAATATTCTGAATCCCCTTAAAAGGATCTAGAAAAGGAGGTCTGCCATTGCTCCAAGTTCCAGCTTATTTGGAGGTCATTTTCCCAGGATGTCATGTATGGGGCTTTGTAGGGCATTTGGGCTAGTGACTGGTAGACTATGGAGATTCCACCCCTCTGTTCCGTGAGCTGTCCGCACCATATTTCATATGGAGTGAACTTAGGGGGGGCTGGTTTAGATTTCCAGATTTTATGAAGGAAGTGCTGTAATTGCTGTAATCTGAAGTGTTCAGAGGTCGGGATTTCCAGCTGTTGCCTACAGAATTTCATGGTGATTGGTCCCGAGGTAAAAAAAAATGCCCGATCCGGTACAACCCCTTGTCCAACCACCATTAAAAGCCCTAATGTTTTGACCTGGGATGAAGTTAGGGTCAATAAAGATGTAAGAAAGGGGTTGGCATTTGGAGATAAAGGAGGGGTTTGTTCTTAGCTTGTCCCATAGAGATTGGGAGAAGATGGGTGAAATAATTGGGGGAATTCCCCTGGATGGAACCCCTAAAAAGGTAGTTAAGGGTATATGAGGGGGCCGCCTGTCTCTCTATTTGTATGCAATCCGGCTTTTCGGTTTTGGAGTGCACGTTGGAGAGTTGTGAGAGCCTGGCTGCTTGATAGTACCAAAGCAGTCGAGGAAGTCCTAGCCCCCTCCCTTCGTCCTGAGTCTGTATAGGGTAGTTTGTGGCAATGTGTGGCCTGACCCCCCCCCCCAAATAAATTTGTTTACTTTTTGTTGTAAGGATTTCAGTTGGTCTTTTCTTATATTTATCGGTAAGGCTCTGAAGAGATATGAGTCTGGGCAGGAGTATCATCTTTATGGCATGTATTCTACCTAGCCAGGAAAGCTCCCCTTTGGCCCAATGTTTCATGTCGGACTCGAGCTTCCGGTATGTGGGAACGAAGTTGGTGGTGTATAAGTGTTCAATTTGTGCTGTAAGGGTGATCCCCAGGTATTCTATGGAGGAGGAGCTCCATTTGAAATCAAAGAAACTTTGTGATGTTACTAGGTCTGGTTTCAAGGAGATGTTGAGGGCGTTGGATTTGCCATAGTTTATCCTAAGATCCGAGATCGCGGTGAAGTCAGAAGAGAGTAGTTTGCAGAGATTGGGGAGGGATGTAATAACTGTGGGTTTTACTCAACAAAAGGGTCAGTATGTCAACTGGGACAAAAAAAAAATCTGGATTCCTCCATCCACACAAGCGAGATGGATGGAGGAAATGCCACCGGTGAGGCATTGTATTTTAATAGTGTCAGAATACACTTATGAGCAGTCTTCCCAACATTCCCATCTAAAGATAAACTTCTGTCAAACAGGAGAGGCACCCACATGGTTTGAAATTCAGCCAATTCCTGCAGAACTGTCCAAATTTCAATCTATGGCCAGCCTTAGTAGACAAAAGCCTACTTTACTTGCCATCTTTTCTACATAAAAATAAAGCTACAGATCTATAAATCTATGCATTCTAGCTATACAAGATGTAATAAAATGTAAACAAAAAAAAATGGCTAGCATGCAACACCTGCTAGAATGTGGCAAGTATGAAATACTCCTATGCAATACTTCCATATCATCATCGAAGGTCACTTTCTACATATATTTCTAATCAATTTAAACCCCAGTGTCTGCAAACCAAGAGCAATTTATCCAGAGATCTCTACAAGGCATGGTTAAAAATTTTCAGCAAGGTTTTGGCAGATTTGTTTAAGGTTTTAAAATTATACTGGGAGTGCCAACAAGCAGCTAGCAGGCTTCAACTGGCTTCCATCAAGTAGTGTGAACGTTTATTGAAGCCATATGGTAGCTTGCTTAAAGTGACAGGCAGATTTTGCACTCTCCAGTTTTAGTGAATAACCCCCATAAGTATTAAATGCCAAATCAAAAGCCATGTAAATGGCATTTTCAAAATGAGGCAAGCAATGGCAGCCTTGTTTTTTTCAAGACAGATCCACTTTAAAAACCACCTGATCTTAGTTTGCAAACTCTTGTGCAGTCGTTAGAATGTTTGATGATTCTAAATACAATGCAATACAATACAGTGCATGTGTAACACCCCGATAGTGTTTATGAAACCAATTTGCGCTGACTTGCATTTTAATTTAATGCAAAAGAGACACAGAAACATCAGTAATATTTATGTATTTTACATTGGTCGAGACATACTAGGTTTTTATTTTTTTCTCCAGGCTGAAAAATATGATTTTTGTACTCACCGTAAAATCCGTTTCTCCGACGTCCATGGACTGACACAGCTCTCATACTGATTACGTGTGGGTATATGTCTCTGCTTGCAGGAGAAGACCTAGGCAGAATGTTAGATGTTAGAAACATTCTAGAACAAAACCAGAGCTGAACAGCCCCGCGGTCCCTCCGGACAGTACCCCCTCCCACCTGCAACTTGCAGCCTCAGTTCGTAACAAAGCAGTACAAACCTTAAAAAGGAAGGGTGGGTGCTGTGTCAGTCCATGGACGTCAGAGAAACGGATTTTACGGTGAGTACAAAAAACCTATTTTCTCTTATCGTCCATGGACTGACACAGCTCTCATACTGATTACGTGTGGGACGTCCCAAAGCAGTATAAGAAAAGGGTGGGAGCAAAATAGTAAAGGAACAACCAAAACTTCACTCCAAACCGGCAGAGCTCCTCAACGGAGGAGTTGCAACATTAAACAGCGGCCTGCAACACTTTGCGGCCGAAGGAAGCATCTGAAGATGTAGCCACATTAACCTTATAGAATCTTGAAAAGGCATGAACGGACGACCAGGTCGCCGCCTTGCACACTTGTGCAACCGACACATGTCGGAAAGCCCAGGAAGCACCAATTGCCCTGGTGGCATGCACCGTAACCGGAAAGGGAGGGGCCATTCCATTAATGTCATAGGCCTGTATAACAGTCTATCTGATACATCTAGAAAAGTTGGCAGACGACACCGCTCGGCCCTGTGTCGGACCAGAGACAGACACAACTAGTGAGTCATATCACGTACCACATGAAATGTGTGAAGCGCAAATCTTCTGGAATGCGATGTGTGAGGACACAAGGACAATGTCCACATGCAGGTGAAAAGCAGAGACCACCTTTGCAAAAGGAAGGTCGCGGACGCAACACTGCCTTATCCTTATGGATGACTGAATAGGGCAACTCGCAGGACAAGGCTGCCAACTCAGACACCCGTCTGACGGAAGAAATGGCCACTAAGAAGGCCACCTCCTGAGACAAGGTCAAGAGGGGAATATCTCTGATATTTTCAAAGTGAGGTTCCTGGAGAACCGAGAGCACCAAATCCAAATCCCGAGGAGGGAGAGGAGGTTTCAACAGGAGAGAGCACATGGCGAACCCCCTGCACAAAGGTGCTACCCCCAGGAATGACCCGCTAGCGGTTGTTTTGTAGCAGCCCTGCGGGGATTTGATCCCATGGTTGTCAGCAATGGTAGCCTGGCTTGCTAACTATTACACCACGAGTCGCGTCCCCTGAAGGACGACGGCCAAGGCCGAAAACTGACCCCTAAAAAAGTACTCAAAGCAAGCATTTGGGTCACACCACGCTACAAGGATCGCAGGATACTGGGGACGGAATACGTCCGTGGACGCTAGTCCAGCTCTTCGCACATAGCGATGTAAGCTTCCCAGGCACGGTGATGCATCATTCAAGCGGAAGACATCCATGCCCTGAACATGGTTGAAATGACCGAATCCGAGAGACCTTGGACTCTCAGCACCTGGCTTTTAATAGCTATGCCGTTAAGTCAGAGACTGTAAAACAGGATGAAAATTAGGACCTTGAAACAGAAGGTCCTCCCTTATTGGCAACTGTCAAGGAACGTCAGCGATGAGACGTACCAGATCAGCGTACCAATGACGCCGAGACCCACCCGCCGCAAAGAGGGTCACCGGAATCCCTTCGGCCACAACCCTGCACAGCAGGCGAGGAAGCAGCTGCAGCGGGGGATAACAGATATCAGGTGATAATGACCCCATGGGGCCCACCAACGGATCCGAGGCATCCGCCCGAGGATCCCTGGACCTGGCCACAAACCTCGACACCTTACGATTGAGTCGAGAGGCCCTCAGGTCCACATCCAGCATGTCCAGGTGTAAGGACCACTCTACCTGGTCCAGCGTCTGGCGACTCAGATAGTCCGCCTGCCAATTGTCTACGCTTGAATGTAGACGGCCGATAGAGACCACGTGGGGAGGCATATTCTGATTGCCCGTATTACCAGAACATTGATCGGTAAACGGGCTGCGTCCGGAGTCCAAAATCCTGGGGCTGATAGGACTCCCCAGACATCACCCCAGCCCGTCAGGTTGGCGTTCGTCATGAACACCGTCCAATGGATGGGGAGGGATGACTTCCCGGACCGAAGAACCGGGGACCCCAACCACCACGCCAGGGGCGCCCTGAGTGGGTGACTCATCTGGATCTGAAGATCCAAGGACAACGGGGATTTGTCCCAAGCGGACAGGATCTCTTAATGTAATTATCGTGTGTGTGATTGGGCATACGGAACAGCCTCGAAACAAGGCCCTCATGAGTCCCAGGACTCTCATGCAAAAAACGGGTTGACGACCATTTCCGAGACGTCAGGACCCGCATTACAGACTGAAAAGTCAGCAACTTCTCCAGGGTTAGGAATATCTACGCCTCAATGGAGTCCAGGATCAGACCGAGATACTCCAAATGCTGAGCCGGGACCAGGACCGACTTCTAAATGTTCGGGAGCCACCCGAAGTCCCTAAGGGTCAGACTGACAATAGTCACACTTCATCTAATTCTGAGCCATTGTCTGCTCCTAGATGAAGATCATCCAGATAGCCCATGATAGTAATGCCTCGCTGACTCACCAAGGCTAGATGAGTCAGCACCCTGGTAAAAAAACCTTTGGTGCCGAGGTTAGGCCGAAGGACAGAGCCACAATTGATAGTGGACTTCGCCGATCACAAAGCGCAGAAACTACTGTTGACGTGCGCAGATCGGAACATGCAAGTAGGCGTCCTTGAAGTCCAAGGATGCCAGAAAATCCCCTTGATGGAGTGTAGCGAACACACGCAAATGGATTCCATGCGGAACTTTTGCACCCTTACAAAAGCATTCAGGCCTTGAGGCCCAGGATTGGCCGAACCCCCGTCCACTTTTTGGGACTACAAAACAGATTTGAGTAGAAAACCTGAACAACCTCTCCTGTGACTGAACCAACACAATCACTCCAGACCTGATCAATCCTGTATGGCCCTCAAGAGGACCACCCGACGGGCAGGAAGGAGAGGGAGAATTGAGGGAAAGAATCTGTCTGGGGGCCAGAAACAGAATTCTATCCTGTATCCTGAGGTGACCACCTCGCACACCCACGGGTCGAAGATCCGAGAGGTCCACCGAACCGTGAACCTGTAAGGACGTCCCCCCACCCCAGAGTCAGGCAGGGGAAAGACTTCATGCGGCGGCGGGCTTGCAAGCTTGCTTGGTAGACTAACGCACCCAGGGACGCTTATGTCCCCCAGCCGCACTTTCCAGTCTGGAAGGGCTCACCCGTGGATTCTGACTGACGAGAAAAAAAATCATTCTTCTTTGCCAGAAAGGAAGGGCCCGGCCCACGGCGGGGCTCCCCTTTTTCCGTAACAGACTGAGGAAGGAAGTTGCTCTTACCCCTTGTAACATCCATAATAATGGCATCCAGGGGGGCCCCAAACAGTCTACCGCCCTTCATGGGCAAGTCAGCCAGGAGCTATTTGGAAGCTAGGTCGGCTGACCAGCATTTCAGCCAGATAAGGCGACGCAGCACCACAGCAGATGTAGGCCCCAGAAATTAAAGGGGCCGCATCTAAGTGGCATTGCACAGAGACTAAACCCTGCACCAGTTGGTGAGGCAGGGTAATGGTCTCAGGAGGGAGATTATGCTCCTGCACTGCCTGGTGCAAAATCTTTGCCCATCCTGTGAGTGTATGAGACACAAGTGTCACCGCCCCTATAGGGCGTAAGGCAGACCCCAATAAGGTAAACATAGTTCTACTCACCACTTCTGACCTCCTGTCAGTGGGATCCTTAAATGCAGGAGTCCCTTCCATTGGGAGCATGGTAGCCTTATTCAAACGGGCGACCGGGGGGTCGACTACTGGGGGGAGAGCCCACTTCTTAACCAGGTCCTCCTTGAAGGGGTACCTCATGGCTAGGCGCCGCGGGACCGTCAGTCTCCTGCGGCTTATCCCAGACTTAGTCAATGAATGTATAAAAAAAAAAAAAAAAAGAGGCACATATGGAAAAACCTTTTTGAATAAACGGCTTTAAAGGAATCAAAGGAGACAGCTTCTACCTGAGGTTCCTCAGCCTCAACATTCAGCTTGAGAGTGTCCCTCACCGCATCAATGAGTTCACACTTGCAAGCACCCTGTCAGTTTTTCAGAACTGGGGTCTTCCTCGCAGGGAATATCCTGTTTAAAAAACATGAAAATCCTCAGAGCTAGGGTCCTGAGCAGTCATAGCTAGGCCCATATCTGAGACATAGCACATTGCTTTTACTGTGGGGAGGGGGCGCTTTACAGCTCCCGTGCGTTCGCACACCGCTTCCATCCTGACAATTAGATTGTCTTTTTGTAGCAGCCCCATGGGGATTTGATCCCAGGAAGGATTCCAGGACTGCCGACAACTGGTCCATAGGGACCGCAGGTGCAGGAGCACTGCCAGTTGCCTCTGAAATGTGGAGAAGCAGGTGAACCAGACACCATATTGCCACCCCCTGAGACCTTATTCACTATTACAGTGAATAATATAGTCCAGCCACTGGCTGTGCTGAGGAGGGGATACCCAAAGGACTCACCACCCTTAGGGACCGCTCGGTTCCACTTTATGAGCCGCGCTGTAGCGCGAGTGAAGCCTGAGGAGAGAGTGAAGAATCTGGGAAAAGACTGAGGAATTTCGTGCCGTCAGCAGCGCCGCTAGAGGCCGAAATTGAAAATGAAAGCGCCGCGGCTACAAGAACATGGCCGCCGGGCGCCTGTATAACTGCGCATTGATCCACGGCAAGATGGCTGCCGAGCGCACTATTTAAATTTTTTAAAAACGGCGCTAATGGTGCACGCAATACAGTTGCACACACTCCACACCAAAACACTTCCCAGAGTTCACCAACAGCCATGAGCGCCCCCCCCAGGCCAGAGCGACCCCCAAGCACAGCACCAGTACAGGGTGCAGAGAGCAGCATAACAGGGGAGACAGGGAGAACCCCCCACATAAAGAAACACAGCCAGCATGTACTCACCTGCATGAGGAGAGACTACTTACCCGTTCCTAGAGGGACCCACTGGCTTGTTTCAGACAGACCTATCACAGTAGTACTGCGTAGCTGTCGGCCCGGTCCACCGCAAAAGATACAGTCCATCGGGTACTGTTCAATCTTGAGAGGACCGCGGGAGCATGAAAGCAACCCAGCCACCCCTGGAGTCATGGGGTATGTCGTGAAATGAGTCTCACGCACACAAGGCGAGGATCAGCACGCTCGATGGTCGGACAGGGAAGACTACGAGGATACTAGTGAACCCAACCTGTTGCCCAGCCGACAGTTGATTGAAGGTCTCAAAAATAAAATAAAATTCCCAAAGGAATAAAATTTAAAAGTAAAATCTTCCAGGAGACTGGCTCCTGAGAGAGCCACGTCTTCTTCTGCTAGGCAGAAAAAAAAACTGAGGCTGCAAGTTGCAGATGGGAGGGTAATGTCCGGAGGGACTGCCCCCCTGGGCGGGGCTGTTCAGCCTAGGTTTTGTTCTAGAATGTTTCTAACATCTAACATTCTGCCTAGGTCTTCTCCTGCAAGCAAGGACATATACCCACACGTAATCAGTATGAGAGCTGTGTCAGTCCATGGACGATAAGAGAAATTGAGATTATGCTTGTATGCTCCCAAAGAACATGCTGCATCCGCTCTATAAATAAACCCTTTCACAGAGCCGTGTGAATAAAATCCCCCCCTCATGTTGATTCTTATTCAAATGACAGTCTCGCAAAGATTTGTTCCTTATTTACTCCATGCCAGTTCAATGACAAGCTTCAGTCAACCTCCCTCACTTTCCAGCCGCAGTGCACCTGCTTGATCTAAGCTTTTAGGCAAGCAATCATTGGAGACACCTTATTATTAAAGTGACAGCATATTGACTGTCAGTGGCGGGTGACTCATGTTGGTGAGAACAAATGAAAATCAGGAAAAGGAAGCAAAAAGGCCTCAAGTTTGAAGCATTGACCAAATACAAATTAAATATAGTTATGAAGGAAGAGGTCTATCCATACTATTTTATTGGAAAGTTTTTGATCAGGGCAGCTCAATTAGCATTTCTTCCTTGCCAAGCCTACAATTTTGCCAGGTACGCCAGCTTCTTTGGAGTTTGTGCCGACTCTCTCTAGTGTGTCAGGGTTAATTTCGCCTACAAGTATCAATCTTATGATCAAATTAGTCCTAGAACATATCTTGAAGTGAAGTGCAATCCAATACAAATGTTTAAAGTGGTAGTAAAGGCAGGTGGTTTTTATCCTAATGCATTTTATGATTAAGATAAAAAAGCCTTCTGTGTGCAGCAGCCCCCCCCCCCCCACCCCCCTAATAATTACATCTGTATCCAGCGATGTCCACTAGTGCCCCGGCCGTCCAGGACACTCTCTCCTGATTGGCTGAGAGACAGCAGCGGCGCCATTGGCTCCCGCTACTGTCACAGTCAGTTAAATTAGGAGAGAGAGGAGGGGGCCGAACTGCAGCTCCATGTCTGAATGGACACAGGGAGCGGTGGCTCGGGTGCCCCTATAGCAAGCTGCTTGCTGTGGGGGGACTCAACAGGAGGAAGGGGCCAGGAGAGCCGAGGGACCCGAGGAGGAGGAGGATCGGAGCTGCCCTCTGCAAAACCACTGCACAGAACAGGTAAGTGTACAGGTTTGTTATTTTTAAAGAAAAAAAATAAATCAATCACACAAGACTTTGCAATCGCTAATTAATGCTGTGCATAAAAACAGCAGCACAATGGCACAAATTGGTCATTTCTATTCTCCAATATTCCAAAGGTGGTCTCACAAAAGACTTCTAAATCTAGTACATCAGTCAATATAGCTCTTTACTAAAGTGCTAATAAAAAAGTAGTATGGCCAAAACATTTTTGGGCAATACTCTTCTGGGTAACAGGAGTGCACTTTTGCACTCCTGTAACCTAAAGCCTGCTGCTGCTGGCTGATGTCACAGAGCCACTCTGGGCTCCAGAAGGATCCGAGCCATATTGTGGGGACCCAATCAGCAGCCTGACTGACAGCTGAGTCAGGCTCTCAGCACTTGACTGAGAGCTGAAGTCAGCTGGGCCCCCTCCTCTGCCCTGTGCTTCAGTGAGTGCCGGAGGAGCAAAGCAGAGTGTGGCGACTGTGAGTCACTGCTCTAAACTGCCAGAACTAAGTGATCAGCGCTCATGTGATCGCTCAGTTCTTGGGCTTAGAACTGGCAGGGGACGGCTGCAGCATACAGGCGAGTATGTATATGTCCCCCAAACTTCCCCATAAAAAACAAATGACATTTCGCACCAACAAGCAGGCCCTTTTTTAAGCATCGTGTACAAATACAGGCGCACACACCTTTAAATAGTAAAAACAAAATCAGCCAAATGGCCAGTCACTAACCACCACACAGTCTAACATTCAATGAAAACTATTCAAAGGAGGAGGAGTCTATGCTAAAAGGAACAAACAAGCCTAATGGCAAAAAGTTAATCATTTTAACTTTCAAGTGCCTCTACTTTCCTGATCCAATCACCCTGCAGATGGGAACCAGATCCAATAAACCACTTACGAGCAAAACTTTATCCTCCCTGTGTCACGTATCACATGTCCAATTACCATTAACAAATATTGATGTTGCCAGGCTGCACCCCCATCTCCCAAAAGGTAGGTCTGATGAGGAACAAAGTACCACCCACAGTATCTTTAAGCTAAGCGTCTACAAATTTTTCTCCATCACACCCCAATAGCCCTAATGGAGGATGAATCGCAACAAACTTTGGTTTTACCATATTCTGTACTATTTCCCCCAGGCAGACATGATGGGGAACCCGATAAAATACAGAGCAAGAATCTAAGCCCTACAACAGTGAGGCAAACTGGAAAAGTCAACCCTGGTATATTTTTGCCACAAAGTGTAGTAAAAAGATCAATGAGCCTGCAAAACACAGATTTAAAGCTATTGTGACAGCAGGAAGGTAAAGTCACCTGGTTGCATCCAGGGGGGTAGATATATTTCGCCCAGATTCAGGCTTTACGCCGACTTATACAACTAGGTGGAGAGTTGTATAAGCCCAGCTGAGGCTAGTGGGCTCATGGATGACTCATACCTCTAGGGAGAGTGTGGGGCGTCATGCAGACAGGGAGTTGATGAGACCAGCTGAAGCTTGTCAGCTCATATAGGCCTCTATAAGAACTCCCAGATTCATTAGGTGTTAGCTCATGCCTGGAACCAGACCTGTGTGGACTGTCTAGGGAGAGTGAACCCCTGTGCGGTGAGACAAAGCCTGTGTGGCTATTTGCTTGGACATTTAAAACCAGGGACTTAGGGACTAGGACAGCACTAGGCTGATCCCAGTTGTTAGTTAGGAAACCTGTATGTTTAGTCAGAGGTCAAGTTGACCAGGATTTATTTTGTTTATGTTTCTTTTGCTTTGCTGTGTTTTGTCACTGTGAATAGAAAATAAACCGCACCTTTTTGATTTTGAAAACCACAACCTCCGTTTGCTGGGCCTGTTTTTGTGTGGGGAGCCCATCCCGGGGGTCACACACACCCGCTGCTGAGCTAACCCCCTCACAGTTGGTGGAGAATGCGGGCAGTTTTTTTTTAAGCCAGCATGGAGGAGATACTGAAACAGCTGGCTCTAGCAAATGCCAATCAACAGCAGACAAATGCAGGTTTGCAAAGGAGCCTTGCAGCCCAGCAGCAAGCTCATCAACAGAGCCTTGCAGCTCAACAACAAGCCCAGCAGCAATCTGAGGCCCGCTTCATAGACCTGTTACAGAAGCAAGAGCAGAGACTACAACAAATGGAAGCAGTAATGCAGCAATGTCCGCAGACCAGTGAGGAAAGCCGTCCCACTAATACCGCGTCCTTTGGGGTGAGTCGTTTATTGACAAAAATGACTGGAGAGGATGATCCAGAGGTATTTTTGACCACATTTGAAAGGACCGCTGAAAGAGAAAAGTGGCCTGAGGAGCAGTGGGCTGGACTGGTGGCTCCTCTGTTAACTGGTGAATCGCAGAAAGCTTACTATGACCTAGAGCCTAACCAAGCAAAAGACTATGTGATGCTAAAAGCTGAAATTTTGGCAAGGCTGGGTGTCACCCAGGCTGTCCGGGCTCAGCGTGTGCATAACTGGACTTTCCAGCTTGGAAAACCCCCCAGGTCTCAAATGTATGATCTCATTCACCTGAGCAGAAAGTGGCTACAGCCAGAGACTTTGTCTGCACCAAAGATTGTGGAACGTGTTGTAATGGATCGGTTTTTGAGAGCTCTTCCTACTGCCATCCAAAAGTGGGTAAGCCATGGAGACCCAGAGACGGCCGATGGTCTTGTGGATCGTGTGGAGAAATACTTGGCTACAGAGAACCTGACGGCCTCTTCCAGAGACACTCGGACTTTCCACCCTAAGACCAGACCATCCCCAGGGGCGGATAAGAGGATTCCAAGGGGTGAGGGTGGAGAGAGAGAGAGAGTGGGAGCTCTACCCCAAGTTTGGCGAGAACAGCCGGGGAAATCAGCGGCTCAAGAGGCGGCAAGAAGGATCGTTTGCTACCGCTGCCGGCAAGCGGGACATATTGCAGCCAATTGCCCGGTTATGGAGGAACCCATGCAGTGTGACTTTCTGACGGGCAGACGTCAGTCGCTGTGTGCGACAGTCGCATGCACTGCCATTCGAGGAACTGAGAAACATTTATGCAAAATGTGTGTTAATGGTAGAAATGTTGTGGTATTGCTGGATTCAGGTAGCCTTGTGACCCTGATAAAGGCTGAGTTAGTTAAAACAGAGGTCTTTGGGAATAGCAAGGTAGCTGTTATTTGTGTGCATGGGGACACCCGAGAGTATCCAGTGACTACAGTGTGTTTCGAGACCCCCAAAGGTACCCTCTCTCATCCAGTGGGCTTAGTATCTCAGTTACCGCATGACGCCATTGTGGGAAGGGATTTTCCGAAGTTCTGGGAACTGTGGGATGATCCTGAGCCCCCCACTGGTGCCCCTATGTACCAGGAATGTGATAGCCAGAACTCCCCTGAGAGTGGTGAGGACTCTCCGGAATTTCCCTTATCAGTATTGGCAGGGGAGACTCAAGAAACTGGAGAGGAGCCCACCTCCTCAGACGAAAACCTACCGTCTGTGGAGTTTTCTGATCTTGAGGTTCACAGGGAAAACTTTGCCACAGAACAGTTGAAAGACCCCGCCCTAATAAAGGCACGGGAAAACGTAGTGAAAATAGATGGCGAGTTAGTGAACCCAGATAATACCTGCACTTACCCATACTTCAGCGTAGAGAAGGACCTACTGTATCGGGTGGCAAAAAGGGCAGAAGAAACCGTTGAGCAGCTTGTGGTGCCCAAACCTTACAGGAAGTTGGTGTTGGAGTTGGCCCATGGGCACATTCTTGGAGGTCATCTGGGGACAGAGAAAACCCGAGAGAGGGTATTACAGAGATTCTATTGGCCGGGGGTGATGAAGGACATAGAAAATTATTGTTCCTCCTGCCCTGTGTGTCAGAGGTCGGCCCCGATGCCACATTTCCGTAGCCCGCTGGTCCCTCTACCCATCATTGAGGTCCCGTTTGAGAGGATCGCCATGGATTTGGTAGGTCCTATAATCAAGTCCGCTAGGGGGCACCAGTACATATTAGTTATAATGGACTATGCCACCCGTTATCCAGAAGCGATCCCTCTCCGAAATACCTCGGCCAAAACCATAGCCAAAGAGCTATCTCTTGTGTTTAGCCGGGTGGGTATTTGTAAAGAACTGCTTACGGACCAAGGTACACCCTTTATGTCCCGGGTTATGAAGGAGCTGTGTAAATTGTTCAAAGTGACGCAATTACGTACATCTGTGTATCACCCCCAAACCGATGGGCTGGTTGAAAGATTCAACAAAACCCTAAAACAAATGTTGAAGAAAGTGGTGGATAGAGATGGAAAGGATTGGGACCGTCTACTTCCTTATCTGATGTTTGCTATTAGGGAGGTGCCCCAATCCTCTACGGGATTCTCCCCCTTTGAGTTACTGTATGGGAGACACCCAAGAGGGCTGTTGGATATTGCCAAGGAAACTTGGGAAAGTGAGAGTTCTCCCCACAGGAGTGTGATTGAGCATGTCGCCCTGATGCAAGACCGAATTGCACAGGTAATGCCCATCGTGAAGGAACATTTGGCCCAAGCGCAGTTAGCACAGCAGAGAGTGTACAACCGTGGAGCCAAGACCCGTACCTTTTCCCCGGGGGATAGGATACTGGTACTTGTCCCTACGGTTGAAAGTAAATTCCTTGCCAAATGGCAAGGCCCCTATGAGATAATGGAAAAAGTGAGCGAAGTGAATTACAAGGTCAGACAACCAGGAAGGCGAAAGCCCGAACAGATCTATCACGTTAATCTGTTGAAAGCCTGGAGGGATAGAGAGTCCCTAGTCGCAGACACTTGGTCACCAGCTCAAACTGGTTGCGTGATTCCTGAGGTTGGAATAGCAGCCACCTTGTCACAACCCCAACAACAGGAGGTTAAGGAGTTTGTGCTTCGCAACAAGGAGGTATTCTCTGAGCTGCCGGGACAAACATCTGGGGTAGAGCATGACATCATTACCCCGCCCGGTGAAAGGGTGAAGTTAAAACCCTATCGGATCCCAGAGGCCCGACGGGAGGCAATACGGGAGGAAGTACAGAAAATGCTGAACTTAGGGGTGATAGAGGAGTCCCAAAGTGATTGGTCTAGTCCCATTGTGTTGGTGCCTAAACCGGATGGGAGCTGGCGATTTTGTAACGATTTTCGTCAGTTGAACAAAGTTACAAAATTTGACACCTACCCCATGCCACGTATAGATGAGTTGATCGACCGGCTGGGAACAGCCCGATACATGACGACTCTTGACCTCACAAAAGGGTATTGGCAAATCCCCCTGGCCAAGTCGGCCAAAGAGAAAACCGCATTTGTAACCCCAGACGGGGCGTTCCAATATAAAAGAATGCCGTTCGGGTTACAGAATGCGCCGGCCACATTCCAGCGGAAAATGGACCAGATGCTGAGGCCCCATCGGAAGTATGCTGCGGCTTACCTGGATGACGTAATTGTCCATAGCACAGATTGGGCCTCACATCTGCCAAAAGTGCAAGCAGTCCTGGACTCTGTTCGGGAAGCGGGGTTTACGGCTAACCCCAAGAAGTGTACCATTGGGCAGGAGGAGGCCAAATATCTTGGGTACACCATTGGGAGGGGAGTAATAAAACCCCAACTCAACAAAGTCGAGGCCATCCAGAGTTGGCCACGTCCCAACAGCAAGAAGCAGGTACGAGCCTTTCTGGGAATCGCTGGGTATTATCGGCGATTCATTCCCCACTTTGCTTCTAAGGCTGTGCCCCTAACCAACCTGACGAAGGGGAAAGGGTCGGTCATGATTAAATGGACCCCCGAGGCTGAGGCAGCATTCCAATTCTTGAAACAAGCCTTATGTAGCCAGCCAGTGTTGTACTCACCCGACTTCTCTAAAGACTTTGTCGTACAAAGTGATGCGTCAGATGTGGGGTTAGGAGCAGTATTGTCCCAGGTCTGGAACGGGGAAGAGCACCCAGTCATTTACCTCAGCAGGAAGTTGAAGTCCCATGAGGTAAATTACGCCACCGTTGAAAAGGAGTGTTTAGCGGTGAAGTGGGCTCTAGATTCCCTTCGGTACTACCTGCTAGGTAGGCACTTTGACATGGTTACGGATCACGCTCCGTTAAAGTGGATGGCTCAAAACAAGGAAACAAATAGAAGAGTGAATAGGTGGTTCCTGGCCCTCCAGGAATTCAACTTCACAGTAAAGCATCGCCCTGGCGTTCAAATGGGGAATGTGGATGCTTTGTCTCGAGTACATGAATGCCTGATTGCTGGTGTTCCAACCCCGAGGTTAAAACAAGAGGGGGGGTATGTGACAGCAGGAAGGTAAAGTCACCTGGTTGCATCCAGGGGGGTAGATATATTTCGCCCAGATTCAGGCTTTACGCCGACTTATACAACTAGGTGGAGAGTTGTATAAGCCCAGCTGAGGCTAGTGGGCTCATGGATGACTCATACCTCTAGGGAGAGTGTGGGGCGTCATGCAGACAGGGAGTTGATGAGACCAGCTGAAGCTTGTCAGCTCATATAGGCCTCTATAAGAACTCCCAGATTCATTAGGTGTTAGCTCATGCCTGGAACCAGACCTGTGTGGACTGTCTAGGGAGAGTGAACCCCTGTGCGGTGAGACAAAGCCTGTGTGGCTATTTGCTTGGACATTTAAAACCAGGGACTTAGGGACTAGGACAGCACTAGGCTGATCCCAGTTGTTAGTTAGGAAACCTGTATGTTTAGTCAGAGGTCAAGTTGACCAGGATTTATTTTGTTTATGTTTCTTTTGCTTTGCTGTGTTTTGTCACTGTAAATAGAAAATAAACCGCACCTTTTTGATTTTGAAAACCACAACCTCCGTTTGCTGGGCCTGTTTTTGTGTGGGGAGCCCATCCCGGGGGTCACACACACCCGCTGCCGAGCTAACCCCCTCACACTATACATTTCTGATCAAAAAGTGAAAAAGGACACCAAAAAAAAAATAAAAAAAATTATTAGGCCACAAAGATGAATACTTGCCATAAAAAAACGAACAAAAAAAACAACAACATGGCAACATGGACAATATACCTTCCATAATGCATTGTATACTGCAAGTGAAACAACGAGAGCATAAAAAAAGGAAAGAAAATAAAAATAAAAAAAGGAGTACAGAAGCGGAAAGGAGAAGAAACCCCATTCTACGTGAAAAATCTCAAAGTTAGCATTAAAAAAATGACTAGATGACTAACATGTTGTGACCAAGTGGTGCCAAAGTCTCCAGTTGATTAATCGACATGACTTCCCTTTTCAATAGCATCTTCCCTCGATTGGCCCCACATCTCAAAACGAAACCTGAAACAAAGTTGTAAAACTGTACGTTTCTCCTGCACAGAAAGACAAGCCTTATTACATTTTTGATTAACTTATTGGAAGAAATCCTATTCCTGTGTTTCACCAATAAAAAGGACGGCAAGAGTGATTAAGGCACTGTACAACATTTAGACATAGGGGTAAAAAAAACAAAAACACAAGTTGACTTTTTCACAGAGGAGAATGGCAGACATTGTAACCTGTCAGTACACCAAGTAACCTGTGCACACCCCAGACATGGAAATGTATCTGCAAAATCCAATTTTACTCAAGACGTCATTCTTTGGGCATACAGGGCTCTTTATATTAAAATCAAATAAAATGCTTTTAAAATCTGAGACAAAATTGAGACTAATCTTCCATCAATTTTGGATAATCCTACAAATTTGAGAGGATAAGATATTATATTGAGTAACAAATTGACCCTTAAGCTTCGTACACACGACCGAGTTTCTCATCCAAAACCGACAAGAAAAGTGCAGAGAGAGCTTTATTGTTGAGAAAACCGTTCGTGTGTATGGTTTTACGACGAGAAAACTGCTGTGAATCTCGACGAGAAAAATAGAGAACCTGCTCTCTATTTTCTCGTCCGAATTCTAGATTTTCTTGTCGTGTTTCTCGTCGGCCTGTTTTGCGACGAAAAAATGGTTCGTGTGTATGCTTTTACAACTCTTCAAAAAGCGTGCATGCTCAGAATCAAGTATGAGACGGGAGCGCATCTTCTGGTAAAACTAGCGTTCGTAATGGAGATAGCACATTCGTCACGCTGTAACGGACTGAAGCGCACAAAGACTGAAAAGCGCGAATCGTCTCATCCCAAACCTTTACTTCACACGCGGTAACACGAGATCAGCAAAAGCAGCCCAAGGGGTGGCGCCAGGGAAATCGATCTTCCCATTTATACTGCCGTCGTACGTGCTGGACGTGACCGCGCAGAACAACGACGAGATTTGGAATTGTCAGTGTGTACGCATGGAAAGCTTGACGAGAAACTCGTCAAGGTTAACAAGTATCTTGTCGAGAAAAACAACGTGTTTTTAACGACGAGAAACTCGGTCGTGTGTACGAGGCTTTACTCTTATCCTTGTCTGTCTAAACTTAGAGAAAAATCAAAAAAAAAAAAAAACGAGCTTAGGTGGATAGCTCATATTTTGAAAAATTATTTCTCACGCCCCCTCGCCCCCATGTCTCATCTTTTGTTTTCAGGATTCATCATCATCTAATTTACTCTCAGCATCTAAGACCTGGGGAACACATGTGTCAAGTACGTCAGATGGAAAAGTTGGTATCTCAGTAGAGAATTTCAATCAGTTTTACAAAGAATACCGCCAGCCCTGTACCAAGATGTTCAGGAATATAATCACATTCACTTTTCAAAGTAATAACTTGGAAATAGAATGTTTTTCATGCAGTCTTTGTCCAAAAATAGTAAGGGTTGAATATGGTCCTGCCAACACAATGGGGGTGATTTACTAAGAAGGCACTGCACCAGTTCATACATTAATTGGTGCGCCGGAAAAGTCATTAATTAAAAGTGCGAACCGGAGCACATTGAAGCGCAAATAGCGATAATACCCGCATATGTAAACTGCAACTGCCACTACGGTAACTGTGGTTTTATCATTGATGAAATTGGTTAATTTCATCTCATTGGATGTGTCTTGTTAGGCAATTAGTAGGTGTTCTGTTAATTAACCCTTTTGATGCTAATCTCATTCCCATTACTTCCTACACACAATTTATATATATATATTTTAGGATTTTTGTACTCACCGTAAAATCAATTTCTCTGACGTCCATGGACAGCTGGATACTGTAAACGTGTGGGTATATGTCCTTGCTCACAGGAGAAGATCTAGGCAGAATGTTAGATTGTTAGAAACATACATTCGAGAACAAACCAGAGCTGAACAGCCCCGCCCAGGGGGGGCGGTCCCTCCGGACATTACCCTCCAACCTACAGCTAGCAGCCTCAGTTTGTAACAAAGCAGTACAAACCTTAAAAAGGAAGGGTGGGTGCTGTGTCAGTCCATGGACGTCAGAGAAATGGATTTTACGGTGAGTACAAAAATCCTATTTTCGCTTACCGTCCATGGACTGACACAGCTGGATACTGTCAACGTGTGGGACGTTACAAAGCAGTATCAGAAGGGTGGGAGCAGTAGTAAAGGAACAACCAAAACTTCACTCCAAACAAGCAGAGCTCCTCAACGGAGGAGTTGCAACATCAAACAGCGGCCTGCAATGCTTTGCGGCTGAAGGAAGCATCCGAAGATGCAGCCACATCAACCTTATAAAATTTTGAAAAGGTATGAACAGACGACCAGGTCGCCGCCTTGCACACTTGTGCAACCGACGCTTGATGTCGGAAGGCCCAGGAAGCACCAATTGCCTTGGTGGAATGCGCCGCAACCGGAAAGGGAGGCGCCCGCCCCTTAAGGGCGTAGGCCTGTATGACGGTCTGCCTGATCCACCTAGAGACGGTGGCAGATGACACCGCTCGGCCCTGTTTTGGACCAGAGACAGACTGCCGAATGGAAACAGTAGGTACACCCATAAGGCTCGTACCCATCTTAATGAATGAAGCGCAAATTCTCAGGGATGCGATGGGTGAGGACAGAAGAACAATGTCCTTTTTAAGGTGAAAGGCCAAAACCATCTTTTGAAAAGGACGGTCGTGGGCGCAACACCGCCATACCCTTATGGAGGACCAAGTAAGGCAACTTGCAGGACAAAGCCGCCAACTCAGACACCCGTCTAACCGAAGCAATGGCCACCTTCTGGGAGAAGGTCAAGAGAGGAATCTCTCTGATATTCTCAAAGGGATGTTCTTGGAGAACCGAGATGCATCAAATTCAGATCCCAAGTAGGGAGAGGAGGCTTGACAGGGGGATCACATGAAGAACCCCCTGCACAAAAGGTGCCAATCAAGAAATGGCGCGGTAGCGGTCGTTGAAAAAGACAGCCTGGGCCGAAATCAGACCCTCAAAAAGGTATGCAAGGCCAGCTTTTGGGTCACATTACGCTGTAAGAACAGCAAAATGGGGACGGAATACATCCGAGGACGCCACTCAAGTTCCTCGCACATAGCAATGTAAGCTTTCCCGGTACGGTGAGATATCTTTCTGGAGGAAGATTCCCGTGTCAACAACATAGAAGAGATGACCGAATACGAGAGAACTCGGTCCTTCAGCACCTGGCTTTAAAAACAGCCATGCCATTAAAGCCAAGGACTGTAAAGCAGGATGAAGTATGGGATCATGAGACAGAAGGTCCACCCCAATAGTCGCCAAGGAACGTCTGCGACTAGCCGAAGTAGATCGGCGTACCAATGTCACCGTTCCGGAGAAATGAGGATCACGGGAATGGCCTCAGCCCCTACTCTGCTAAGCAGGCGAGGCAACAACAGTAGCGGAGGGTAAGCATACATCAGGCGATACTGTTCCAACGCGTCTGACACGTCCGCCCAGGGGTCCCTGGACCTGGCCACGATCTTGCCACCTTGCGAGTGAGTCGAGAGGCCATAAAGGTCCACTTCCAGTGCCCCACCTCTGGTAAAGGAGGTGGAAACACCTCCGGATGCAAGGACCCTTCCCCTGCAATGCACACGGCCGACAGGACCGTCTTGCAGCGAGATGTATGAAAATCCCAAAGAGACTCCGCAATGTATCGGAGAAGAGAGCCCCCGGTGTACAGGGTGCCTCAACTATTGGCCAAGAAAGGCAACTTGACGGAACTTCCCTAGAAACTCGGTCAGAGGACCAGTACCTCAGCCTCCACAGGTGGCGCAAACCCACCCCGGGCACAAAGACCCTAAAGGCTAAAGCAGTTGCAGTGCACCTGCTAGTCGACTGATAGCTGAAGCAGAGGCTTTTGCCCAGTCATTGAGCTACAAAAACGCCAGAGACGCAGCCACTAATGGGCGTAACGCTAACCTCAGCCTGGCGAACACAGTCCAAGCCAGCGCTTCTGATCACCACTGAAAGCAGGTGGAAAGTGGTACCCCTGAAACCAGGGATCCTTGTGACAATGCTCCATCCAGCAGCTACCCATTGATAAGTGTTGATTGTACAAACGCATAGTTTATACTATGTATTGCGTCAAACGCGCAAATAGAGTGTGGAAGGAAACCCACCCAGCCACAAAGAGCATAATACAACCACATACGGCGTATGTAGTTTAGTATGTGTGGATAAACCTATTAAACACGTTTAGACTGTGCCAGCGTCAAAGGCGCGCACATCATTGGGGCTTGGACGTAAACCAGCCACGCAGATTGCGTACACAACCGTGTAGGTATGTTAGCCTGCGAATAAACAAATTGCACATGTTTATACTGTGCATAGCGCTGAAAATGCGCACACCATTGGAACGCAGGGGAGAAACCCGAGCATCCGGATGAAACCCATGCAGACTGCATACGCATACCGTGTAGGTATTATAGTATGTGTAATGCATTTAGTGTTGTGTATAAACATAATGTGTATGTTTACACCGTGTATTGCACCAAAGGAACGCATGTCATGTAGCGTGGGCGGAGACCTGGAGGAAACCCAAGCAGACTGCACAGACATACCGGGTAGGTATGTTAGTATGTGGATATCCCATTGCACAAATTTAGGCTGTGCATAGCGCCGAAGCGCCCATACCAATGGAGTGTGGGAGGGAACCGGAGTACCTGGAGGAAACCCACACAGACTGCATACACATACCGTGTAGGTATTATAGAATGCGTGATAAACATATGGAACATGTTTAACTGTGCAGAAGGCCAAAGGCACACATACCGTCAGCGCGTGGGAGGAAACCGGAACACCCCCACGCAGACAGCACACAGATACCGCGTAGGAATGATAGCATGTGAATAAACATATTGCACATGTTTATGCTGTGCATTTCCATTGGAGTGTGGGGGGAAACCGGAGTACCCGGAGGAACCCCACGCAAACAGTATACCCATCAGTGGCGGTGCGTCCATAGAGGGCGCCGAAGCGCCGCCCCCTCTCGCACCGCCACTGAAAGACAATACATAGATTCATGCATTGCATGAATCTGTATTTTCGCCGCTGCCGCGCTGCCCACTATTCAGATGGCCGGCCTCCTGGTGAGCGCCGGCCATATGAATTGAGCGGTGGCCGGCGGTGGGTGTGACTTGGAAGTGTCTATCAGAGCCAGCGGCTCTTATAGGCTTTCCGAATACAGCTCTCACGCTGTAATCGGCTTCCAAAAACTCCTCCAAGGTACGCACAGGGGTGCGTTCCTTGGAGAAGACTGTGGGGGTTTCAGCCAATCAGGTTCACTGGATCTGGTTACCGGTAACCTGATTGGCTGAAGCGACATCGAGGATGGCGCAGACCCGAGGAAGGCAAGTGCAGGGCTGGGGGGGGGACACACTGGCTGCATATGGGGGACACACTGGCTGCATATGGGGGACACACTGGCTGCATATGGGGGACACACTGGCTGCATATGGAAACAAACTGGTGGCGTTTGGGCACAGTGGCTACGTTTAATGGGCACAGTGGCGGCAATTGATGTTTTTTTTTTCAGTTTGTTTGCGCCCCCCAAAAAATTTGAGCACCAGCCTCCACTGATACCCATACTGTAAACAAGTATAGTATGTGCAATAAACATATTGAACATGTCTATACTGTGCAGAGAGCCGAAGCGCACATACCATGAGAGCGCGGGAGGACACCGGAGCCCCCGGCGGAAACCCGCGCCGACCCAGAGAGTATAATACATACATATACTGTGAATGTATCTGGAGTCGTGCATAAACATATTTTGTACGTTTTTTATCATGTATGGCACTGAAACACAGCATTGGAACGTGGGGAGACACCCACACAGACACAGAGACCAATAACACATACTTACACTGTGAATGTATGCAGTGTAGAGGTATAGGATGAGTTTAAATTATGGCGCAGAGGCGCATAATCTTCTCTGTATCATTCCAACCTGCTTGACTGTACTGCCGAAGCAGCATGCAGGTAACAGGTAACCTCTGATCCTCAGACCGTGTGTATGTCAGAGCTCAGAGCGTTCCCCAGGAAATGGCGGGAAACCACAGGTGCAGAGACCCTGTTGTTGCCTCAGGACATCACACAGAAGGCTCACAGGGACTAGAGACAAATGAATAAAGTCCCCCCCCCCCCCACCATGCTGCACCGACCAGGAGGAGGGAAACACTGTGTACCACTGTATCATCCATGCTGCTCTTGACGCAGCGTGTGAGGAAAACAGTGAGGAAGCTGTGTAAAAGAAAAGCTTGAAGGAACCAAGGGAAAAAGCATCCACCTGAGGTACCTCAGCCACAGCACCCAGCTTGAGAGTGTTCCTCACATCAATTAGTTCACTTACAAGTGCCCTGTCGTTCACCGACACAGAACTGGAGTCTTCCTCACAAGGAAAATGTCCTGTTCATAAACATTAAATATTCAGAGCTAGGGTCCTGAGCACAGTAGCTAGGCCCATATCTGAATCAGAGCACTCCCTCACTAAAGATTTTTGTGGGGAGAGGGGGCTTATAGCTCCTTTCACTCGCACACCACTTCCATTCTGACGAGGAATGATTCCAGGACTGCCGACAACTGGTCCATAAGGACCGCAGGTGCAGGAAACATATGAACATGTTTAACTGTGCAGCACTGCCAGTTGCCCCAGGCAAGTGTGGAGAGCAGGTGTATCAGACTCCATAACGCCACCCTCTGAGACCTTATACACTATACAGTGAATATACAGTCCACCCACTGGCTACGCTGAGGCTGAGGAGGGGATACCCGGAGGACTCACCAACCCTTAAGGACCGCTCAGTCCTGCTGAAGAAACTGCGCTGTGAGCCTGAGGAGAGTGAAGAATCTGAGGAGATTGTGAGGAGATTCGCGCCGCAGCGCCGCCGCTAGAGGCCGAAACCAAAAGTAAAGGCGCGGCGGCCACAAGAAAATGGCCGCAGCTATAACTGCGCCATTGAACCATGCCAAGATGGCCGCCGAGCGCGAAATTCAAAGCTCTAATGCGCGCTAATGGCGCACGCAATAATCACCTCACACACCAGAAAAACTGCCCCTCTCTCCAGAACCCACTACAGACATGAGCGCCCAGCCAGGCCAGAGTGACCCCCAAGCACCCCCACAGCACCAGTACAGGGTGCAGAGAGCAGCACAACAGGGGGGAGACAGGGAGAAACCCCCATATAATGAAACACAGCCAGCATGTACTCACCTGCAGTAGGAGAGACTACTTACCCATCCCTTTCAGGGACCCACTGGCTTGTTTCAGACAGACCTATCACAGAGCAGTACTGTGTAGCTGTCAGCCCGGTCCACCGCGAGAGTTAGTCAGTCAGGTACTGTTCAATCTTGAGAGAACCGCGGGAGCATGAAAGCAACCCGGCCACCCCTGGAGTCACGGGGCATGTTCGTGAACCGAGTCTCACGCACACAAGGCGAGGATCAGCACGCTCGATGGTCGGACAGGGAAGACTACGAGGATACCAGTGTACCCAACCTGTTGCCCAGCCGACAGTTGATTGAAGGTCTCAAAAATAAAATAAAAATTCCTAAAGGAATAAAATTTAAAAGTAAAATCTTCCAGGAGACTGGCTCCTGAGAGACCCACGCCTTCTTCTGCTAGGCAGAAAAAAAAACTGAGGCTGCTAGCTGCAGGTGGGAGGGTAATGTCTGGAGGGACCGCCCCCCTGGGCGGGGCTGTTCAGCTCTGGTTTGTTCTACAAGGTATGTTTCTAACAATCTAACATTCTGCCTAGATCTTCTCCTGCGAGCAGGTACATATACCCACACGTTTACAGTATCCAGCTGTGTCAGTCCATGGACGATAAGAGAAATATATATATTACAAATATAGATTTTATATATTATATATATATATATTATATATATATATATATATATATATATATATATATATATATATATATATATATATATATCTTTTTATTTAACCAAATATTTCAATAAATTACAAATTTGATTTAGTGCAAGAGCCTGTTTGATTTCCAATAATTTGAATTGTTCAAGTGAGTCTTCCTATTACCCATTTTGCCTAAATATCGAGTTGTACAGAGAGTGGCCAATCAGATTGCATAGTGCATGACCATCTTAAGTGGCAAATTTGAAATGTAGATGTGCCATGACCCACTTGTATTTTCCAAACGATATGTCTTGGGCATTATACAAGGCACATGAAAAAAACACCTTTTTTTAAAGACATGCTAGAGTGATCAGGAATCTTCAAACTACGGCTAAAGTAGTGAGTGTACAGATTGTATAACAGTGTAAATTTGCTGTCCCCTCAAAATAAATCACACAGCCTTTAATGTCTAAACCGCTGGCAACAAAAGCGAGTACACCCCTAAGTGAAAATGTCCAAATTGGCACCAATTAGCCATTTTCCCTCCCCGGTGTTATGTGACTTGTTAGTGTTACAAGGTCTCAGGTGTGAATGGGGATGCCTCTCTCGTCCGAGGATAAAAAAATAAATAAAAAATTAATATGGCTGCTCTACAAGACCATGAAAACGAACTGCAGCACGGTGGCCAAGACCATGGTCGACCAAAGAAGTTGAGTACACGCACTCAACGTCATATCCAGAGGTTGTCTTTGGGAAATAGATGTACAAGTGCTGCCAGCATTGCTGCAGAGGCTGAAGGGGTGGGGGGTCAGCCTGTCAGTGCTCAGACCATACGCCGCACACTGCATCAAATTGGTCTGCATGGGTGTCGTGCCAGAAGAAAGCCTCTTCTAAAGATGATGCACAAGAAAGCCTGCAAACAGTTTGCTGAAGACAAGCAGACTAAGGACATGGATTACTGGAACCATGTCCTGTGGTCTGATGAGACTAAGATAAACTTTTTGGGTTTAGATGGTGTCAAGCATGTGTGGTGGCAACCAGGTGAAGAGTGCAAAGACAAGCCTTTAGGCTCCACTAAGCAGTAGCTGCACCTAAGTTAGAAACACTGTTTACATATTTTAGAATAAAAAAATTAAAATAAAAAAATATTTGATGGGTGTTCAAATCCAATTAAACGAATCCGGTTTGCAACTATAAGACTACACAAAAGGTTTAAAGCATATATGTTCTTATAGTGAAGATCCTTTAACTGAACTTGGCCAACAAAACAAACTGCATTACTCTCCTTTAGTCCTAGTTAACCATTGGAGCTACTTGTCATGCCATTTGTCAAATGGCATGACAAGTCGCACCCCATTGTCGGCAACGGCCATGTTCAAATCGATGCGACGCAGACTGTGGTTGCACATCGATTTGAAAAAATAGTTCCTGCACTACTTTTGGCGATTTCGGGTGAGACTTGCATAGGTATCTGTGCATGAAGCTGCACAGATGTCTTCAAAGTTACATTGATATGTGGCTTTGAAATTGTGCAACTTCAGATTAAGTCGCTCAATTTCAAAGCCGTATTCAATGTGAATGAGGAGTTAGAGACTTTGGGGTTTGAGAATCCATGGCTTACACCCCGATGGTCAGCTTACATTTTGCTTTCCTATACAGGAAGCCATTCCTGGCAGGTCTCTGAACATGGACTGCCTTTGTATCCCTTATTCATACTCTAATGACGTGCTTTAGCGGTGACGAGAAACAGTTATAGATAAATATATATTGGTATTACAAATATTGTTCGATATAAACTGATGTGCGGCTGCCATTTTTTCCATTGTCAAATTTGGTGCAGACACACACTGGAGGACTTAAGCTGCCTGGACTTGGTGTGTTGCTGTACTTTTAGGGAGATCTGGAGCTACCTTCCAGGTATGCCTGCTCAGTTTATGAATTGATTTTATTTATATATTCACATTGTTTGGAGCTCAGATCGTTTAGCATAAGACATTCATAAGATCATAAGAGCATAAGATCGTTTAGCATAAGACGTTTAGCATAAAACATGTGTTTGCAAATGTGTTTAAAACATGTGTTTGCAAAGACGTTTAGCATAAAACATGTGTTTGCAAATGTATACAACAAAAATCAGTTTGTAACTTATAAAAGTTTAAACTGTTTAGTATTTTTGTGCCAACTGAAAAGCATGGTGGGAAATTTTTGTATTGGTCACTTGGGGGAAATCATCCCCACTTGTCTCAGTGAAATCTCCCCAACAGAGACCTGGATAGCAATAGGCAAATGCATAAAAAAAAATAATATGGTTGCAAAAAAGTAAAATGAAAATATTTGCTCATTTGAGAGCATCAATACAACTAAAACTTCAAAGGTCATACATGAGCCACACCAGGTGTTGATGCTTTTACATTTACAATGACTCATCTTCACAAATGTGTTGGAAGGTTGTGGCTCACGTGGCGCATTGAATACACAGTCATACCATGGATGAATTCACCTAGCCTAAGGCATTGTCATTTGTTTCCATTTACTCCATATTACATCAGAATGGATACAACTTCAACTAGCTTCATTAAATCACATCTTTGTAACCGAGTATGCGGACACTGAACGCAACAAAACTTGACTGACTGACTGTGCAGCGGCATTTAAAAACAGGTGAAATACTACAAACACAAATAAGACTAAATCAGGCAACTGCAAAGCAAAATGTCAGGGATGACCATTATTTTCAGGGCATGGACATGTGGAAAACTGCAACATAAAATTGTGCTACAATGTCTAGCCGAAGATAAAAAGTAGTGAAGAATAGATTCTTCAACTGACTAGGCTTGGCTCCTAAAGTGGTAGTAAACTTACCGCATACTAGCGCAATATGAAAGACTTGCCTTGAAACTAAGCCCACCAGCAGCACGCAGTCACCGCTGTGGAGGCTTCCATCTTCACCAAGTCTGTCTATAAGGTTTGCGCGCTGCCGCTTGAATGGCCGAGACTAAATGATGTCACTCCCATGCATGCACGTGTGAGTTTTGGCCACAGCACACAGCTCTGAAGGAAGGACACGGGTATGCCATTCCTTCAGAGCGCATGTGCCAGTGTCGTCACTGGCTGCAGAGACACAGAATATCTCCTAAATGGTGTATGTTTAGGAGATATTGCTTTTACCTACAAGTAAGCTTCATTATAAGCTTAGGTGTACGTAAAAATAGGATTTTTTACTCACCGTAAAATCCTTTTCTCCGAGTTCATGGACCGACACAGCTTCTCTATTGACAAAGTGGGTATTATCCGTTATTTAGGAGTGACTAGGCAGAAAAAAAAAAAAAAAAAAAAACTTGTAAAAAGTGTTGCATCACACCTTCTACAGTACCGCCCAGAGGGCGGACCCTCTGGGTATATCCCCTCACTCTGCATCTCGCAGATCAGATTGTCAAAAAGCAGTACAAACTTAAAAAGGAGGGGTGGGTGCTGTGTCGGTCCATGAACTCAGAGAAAAGGATTTTACAGTGAGTAAAAAATCCTATTTACTCTTTCGTTCATGGACCGACACAGCTTCTCTATTGAAGAAGTGCGACGTCCCAAAGCAGTGTCAAAACGAGGGGTGGTAACAGCATAAAGTAAACTTCACCCCAAACACAAAACAGCACTCTTCCAACGGAGGAGTTGCAACTCTAAACAGCCGTCTGCAAAACTTTGCGGCCGAAAGAGGCATCCGAAGATGCACCTACATCAACCTTGTAGAATTTTGTGAAAGTGTGAGCGGGCGACCAAGTCACCGCTTTACATAATTGGGAAAAAGGCGCTTGATGTCGTAAAGCCCAAGAGGCACCCATTGCCCTGGTCAAATGCGCCGTGACAGGAAAGGGGGGCGCTTGACCCTTTAAGGCGTAGGCCTGGATTACAGTCTGTCGGATCCATCTAGAGATGGTGGCCGATGAGACTGCTAGGCCCTTCTTGGGACCAGCCACCGAAACAAACAGTGAGTCTGACTTCCAGAACAGGGAAGTAGCAGATAGGTATACTCTCAAAGCTCAGACAATGTCCAAGGAATGCAACGCCGACTCTTTAGGATTCGACGGATGAGGACACAAGGATGGAAGTACAATGTCCTCGTTGAGATGAAAAGCCGAAACGACCTTAGGAAGGAAGGCTGCGGCCGCAGCACCACCTTATCCTTGTGGAAGATCAGATAGGGAGCCTTGCAGGACAAGGCTGCCAGCTCAGAAACTCGTCTAACTGATGTAACAGCCACCAAAAAGACCACCTTCTGAGAAAGTGTCAATAAGGGAATATCCATATATTCTCAAATGGTGGTTTCTGAAGCACCGAGAGGACCAGGTTCAAGTCCCACGGAGGTAGCGGGGGACGGACCGGAGGGGCCACATTTCGAACCCCCTGTACGAAAGTACTCACGAGAGAGAGTGAGTCGCCAGGGGTCGCTGAAAAGACAGCCAGGGCAGATATCTGCCCCTTATAGTACTTAAGGCAAGCCTTTGGTCCACCCCATGCTGTAAAAACAGCAGGATTCTGGAAACCAAATAAGTATGCGGATGCCTACTCATTTCCTCACACAGGGAAATGTAGGCCTTCCAAGTGCGATGATAAACCTTCCTAGAGGATGGCTTCCGAGCACTTCTCATAGTAGAGATTACTGAATCTGACAGGCCCCTGTCTCTCAGTACCTGGTTCTCAATAGCCCTGCCATTAAAGCCAGAGACTGTAAAGCAGGACGGAGTATGGGACCTTGCGATAGCAGGTCCTTCCATAGAGGTAGACGCCAGGGGATGTCTGCTACCAGACGTACTGGGTTGGCGTACCAAAGGACGCTGAGGCCAATCTAGGGCGATCAGAATCCTTGGAATTCTCGCTGCCTCTGTTCTGCGAAGCAGAAATCCCTCCCGATTGAGTCGGGACGCCAAAAGATTTATGTGTGGCGTGTCCCTACTTTAGCAGAGGAGCTGAAACCCATCCGGGTGTAAGGACCCTTCTCCCTGGTCCAGCATTTGGCGACTCAGGTAGTTTGCCTGCCAATACTTCACACCCGGAATGTACACGGCCGACAGTGCCCGTACGCTCCTTTCTGCTCACCTCAGGCTGCGAGCGACCTCCGATGCTGCAGCTGAGCTTCTTGCTCTTCCCTGATGATTGACATCTGCCACCACTGTGGCGTTGTCTGACTGGATCCCGACTGGACGTCCTTGCAGCCTCTGAAACCATCTGAAGAGGCGCCGCCTGATCGTCCGGAGTTCCAGGACCATGATCGGCAGGCGGGCTCCTGTAAGGCTGGCGTCCGTCGTGATCACAATCCAATGAACAGGAAGGAATGACCTCCCGGCCAAGAGAGCCGGTGAGGTCAGCCACCCTATCAGGGATCTCCTGACTAGGTAGCTTACCCGGATTAGATAATCCAGAGATGATGGGCATCTGTTCCATCTGGACAGAACCTGATTCTGTAACACTCGAGTGTGAGCTTGAGCATATGGGACCGCCTCGAAGGAGGCTACCTCTGAGGAATCCAGAATCAACCCCAGATACACTAGGCGTTGAGTCGGCACTAATACTGACCTTTGCGTGTTTTATACTCAAGCACAGTCTCGGAGAGTCTGATAGGTTATGGACACGCTTACTTCTAATTCTGAGCTTGAAGGGGCCTTCAGAAGAAGGTCGTCCTAGTAGCCCATGATAGCGATGCCCCTCTGTCTTAGAAGGGGCAGACATGGGTCGAGCTCTGGAACTGGCTTGTAGCCTGAGGAGATCACTTCGCAAACCCACTGGTCGGAGATCAGAGATGTCCACCCTGGTCCCTTACCCTTTATGGTTTGAGGAAGCAACGTGCTTTTACCTCCTGTGGCATCCTTGATGATGTTATCAAGAGAGGCTCCAAAAAGTCTGTCGCCCTTAAAGGGCAGATCCAACAGGGCCTTCTTGGAAACCTGGTCCGCAGACCAGCCCTTTAGCCAGATCAGGCGGCGTATAGCTACCGCATAACCCGAAGCTTTGGACAGCAAGGGGATAGTGTCCATGTCTGACTCGCAGATAAAACTTAAGGCCTTGTACCAACTGGTTGGCCAAAGTTATATCATTAGGAGGAGCATCTCGCTCTTTTAACCCCTGGAGCAGCAATTTTGCCCACTCAGTAAGTGTCTGAGACACTAAGGCCCCAGCCAATGCTGGGCGCACCGCTGAGCCTACCACTGTGTATAGGTAGCAAGTGAGTGCTTCAGCTTTCTTATCCACAGGGTCTTTGAAAACAGGAGCCCCTTCCACTGGAATTGTGGTAGCTTTATTAAGTCTGGACACCGAAGGGTCCACTATCGGGGGAGAGGTCCATTTCTTCAGAAAACTCTCCTCAAAAGGGGTACTGTACCGCAAGATTCCTTGGGGGCGTAAAAACCCTTGATGGGTTCTCCCACTCCTTGTATAGAGATTATCAAAATAAGACACACAAGGAAACACCTTAGTAGTGCGGGTAGGTTTACGGAACCCAAAAGGTGATCGGAGTCTCTGCTGCTTCTGCAGTATTCTCCAACTTTAAGGTATCCCGCACTGCAGTAATAAAGTCAGATACCAAAGCCCTTTCGCGTACTGACCTGGACTCATTCTCACTGTCCGCTTGGTCACGGTCTGCAGTCTCTGATGCATCAGAATTCAGGACATGAGCCATAGCTGGGCCTGGTTCTGCATCAGAATTATCCCCGGAAGATTGCAGGGGAAGGGAGCGTTTACTACCCCCCGTGTTCCCGTGTGCTGCTTCCACCCTGGCAGCAAAAGCCTCTAGGATTGCCGACATAGCGTCCATAGGAACATCAGGGGCACCAGCCACCAAATCAGGTGTTTTAGGGGAAGAAACGTCTGCTTCAGACGCCATGATGACCCACGCGCTGACACCCACAGGGCTCCAGGAAAGGTATCAATAGGCCACCCTCCTAGCTGATACAGAGATGCAGGGTCTCCCGAAGGACTCACCACCCTTGGAACGGTACTGCTATGCTGCCGTGTGATGCGCCTGTGATGCTATCCCACCACTGTCTGTGTCAGTCTGATTCTTATCAGCGTCTTCTGTGAAAATTTGCACCAGAGAAATGCACCCTAGAGGCCAGAGACTACAGCAAAATGGCCGCCAATCGGCTGTATATAACAATGTGGGCTCTAAGAAAATGGCCGCCGAGCCTGAATATAGAGGCAAAAGCGGCCGTGGACCACAACAAAATGGCCGCCGAGCAGCAGTATATACATACAGGCGAGAATCCTAAGAAACATGGCCGCCAAACAGTCGGTAATGGCCAAAGCGGGCGCGGACTACAAGAAAATGGCCGCCAGGCGGCGATTTTAAAGCTATTGCCGCGAAACTACAAGAAAATGGCCGCCGGATATTCACTTCAGGCCGAAACAGGCATGGACCATCGCAAAATGGCTGCCGACAGCATGGAGGGAGAAACACACACACACACGTAAGCAAAATGAGCCCCCCCATGGTGACCAGCACCCAGCAACCTTTGCTCAGAGCCCAGGGAGGAGGGAAGGCAGGGAGAGAGGAAAGAAACCACTTACTTGATCTCTCCGGGAATGTCCAGCCAATGTCACCCTGCCAAAGCGGGGGAAGCTACTTACCCCTTCCTGCGTGTCTCATGCTGGAAGACATTCTGGACAGATCATCATCCGCTCACGGAGGGGACTGTCGGCCAGGCATGCTGTGATTGAACCCTGGGGAACGATCCTATGCATGCCCTGGAGTGTTAGCTCACCGGACAGGCTGCTGCGACTTTGCCATAAGGTCAGCCGAAGCTGAGCGGTCTGATGCAAGCCTAGGAGCGTAAAGCTCACCGGACAGGCTACTGCGATTTGGCCGTAAGGTCAGCCGAAGCTGAGCGGTCCGATGCAGGCCCTGGAAAACCCAGCGCAGCTAGGGTCGGCACACGCTCAATGGCCGAAACTGGGGGGACTACAAGGATCGAGGACCCAGCCTGTCACTCAGTCGGCAGTTGATCGAAGATCGCAGGAACCAAAAAAGCAAAAAATAAAAAATTCCCTGGACCAATGGGCCCGAAGAGAGCCATGTCCTACTCCTTGCTAGACAGAAAAAATCTGATCTGTGAGATGCAGAGTGAGGGGATATACCCGGGGGGTCCGCCACCTGGGCGGTACGGTAGAAGGTGTGATGCAACACTTTTTACACGTTTTTTTCTTCCTAGTCACTCCTAAATAACGGATAATACCCACTTTGTCAATAGAGAAGCTGTGTCGGTCCATGAACGAAAGAGTAAACAAAAAGTTACTACCGCTTTAATGTGGAACTAAAATCTCTGAAGCAACATTACCCGTTTTTAATCCTTATGCAACTAGACTTCGTAAATATATAGGAAGGCATGTTAACCACTTAACGACCACCCCATGTACATATACGTCGGAAGAATGGCACGGACAGGCACAATCACGTACCTGCCTTTGTGTGGGTGGGGGTTCCGATCGGACCCCCTCCCGGTACATGGGGAGGTCGGTATCGCTTCAGGAGCGACCCGTGATGAGGGGGTGGCCATTGGTTTCTGGCCACCCCCTTGCGATCGCTCCCGGCGAATGAGATGCTTCCCCTGTATACACAGGCAGGAGGAAGTGATGTCATCTCTCCATGCGGCGCTCTATTCGTCCAGAGCATCGAGGAGAGAAGACATCAGGTTAGTGCACCAACAGCCCACTGACACATAGGTACACTTTCCACCTCCCCAGTCACCCCCAGATCACCCCCCATTTACAGTGTCACTGATTTCAGTGATGATTTATTTACTGATCACTGCAATCAGTGACATTTGTGATAGTAAAAGTGTCAGGGCAGTTAGTGTTAGGTCCCTTTAGGTCCAGGGTAGCCCCCTAACCCCCCCCCTAATAAAGGTTTAACCCCTTGATCGCCCCCCAGGTAACCCTTTCACCCCCTATCGCCAGTGTCACTAAGCAATTGTTTTTCTGATCGCTGTATTAGTGTCGCTGTTGCCGCTAGGTAGCCAGTTATTTTTTTATGTTCGCCGCCAGGTTTTTATAGCATCAGGTACCCCCCTACACAACCTAAAAGGTTTTAACCCCCTGATTGCCCCTAGAGTTAACCCTTTCACCAGTGATCACCGTATAAGTGTCACTGGTGACACTGGTTAGCCAGTTAGTTATTTAGTTATTTAGATTCCCCGTCAGGTTTTTATATAGCGTCAGGTACCCCCATATATTACCTAATAAAGGTTTTAACCCCCTGATTGCCCCAAGTTAACCCTTTCACCAGTGATCACCGTATAAGTGTTACGGGTGACGCTGGTTAGATAGTTTGCTTTTTATAGCATCAGGGCACCCGCCGTATATAACCCAATAAAGGTTTAACCCCCTGATCGCCAGGTGGGTGATATCAATTAGATTTTAGCGTCAGTTAGGGTCTGCGTCGCCCCAGGCAGCGTCAGGTTAGTGCCAGTAGTGCTAACACCCAAGCGCGAAGCATACACCTCCCTTAGTGGTATAGTATCTGAACAGATCAATATCTGATCAGATCTATACTAGGGTCCCCAGCAGGTTAGGGTTCCCAAAAACTGTGCTAGCGGGATCAGCCCAGATACCTGCTAGCACCTGCATTATCGAAGCAGTATCGATCGATCACGGTCACTTACAAAACACAACACACATAACTGCAGCGTTCGCAGAGACAGGCCTGATCCCTGCGACTCCAGTGCTGTAGGAGGTGATTTCACCACCACAGAGCATATATGCCGAAGCATGAGGGCAGCAGGGGCGGAGGAACGATTTTGCTCCTAATGCCGCGTACATACGGTCGAAATTCCGACGGAGGCTTGCCCGTGGAAAAGTCTGACCGTGTGTACGTGGCATAACTTTTGCGGGAGGATGCCCCCATGCTTCGGCATATATAAATGGTGCATGTATGCCCATCATTAGAAGTGGGTGGATGAAGGGAGGTATTCTAATGTTGGGCATACCCACCGATCAATCTCTTTTTTCGTTCAGCCAACAGGCTGCATGAAAAAAAAAAAAAAAAAGATTACAATACATGTCCAACAAGAACCAGCAACGTACTGGTATGTTGCTGGAGTTTGAATTATTATACCAGAATGATGGCTGTAGGTTTAGGTATCATTCTTTTCAGCCAGCGGCCGGCTTTGACATAAAAGCAATTTACAAGCAGTGGGAGGGAATGTCACCCCCCCCCCCCGGATATAAAAAGCGCCATTGGGAAAGCATTTTATCACACCCATCTTTTTAAAAAAAAAAAAAAAAAAAAAAAAAAGAGGAGTACCTGTCACTACCTATTGCTATCAAAGGGGATATTTACATTCCCTGAGAGAACAATAAAAATGATAAAATAAAAAAAAAGGAAGGAACAGTTTAAAAAGAAAGCAAAAAAAAACAAAAAAAAACAAAAAAACACCCCTGTCCCGCCCTGCTCTTGCGCAAAGGCAAGCATCGGTCTGGCGTGATATGTAAACCGCAATTGCACCATGCATGTGAGGTATCACCGCGAAGGTCAGATCGAGGGCAGTAATTTTAGCAGTAGACCTCCTCTGTAAATCTAATGTGGTAACCTGTATAGGCTCTTAAAAATGTATGTAGTTTGTCGCCACTGCGCGGTTGTGCGAAATTTTAAAGTATGTCGTGTTTGGTATCCATGTACTCGGCCTAAGATCATCTTTTATTTCATCAAACATTTGGGCAATATAGTGTGTTTTAGTGCATTAAAATAAAATTAAAAAAAAGTGTATTTTTCCCCCCAAAAAATGTGTTTGAAAAATCGCTGCGCAAATACTGTGTGAAAAAAAAAATGCAACACCCACCATTTTAATTTGTAGGGCCTTTGCTTTAAAAAATATATAATGTTTGGGGGTTCAACGTAATTTTCTTGCAAAAAAATAAATATGTTTTCATGTAAACAAAAAGTGTCAGAAGGGCTTTGTCTTCAAGTGGTTAGAAGAGTGGATGATGTGTGACATAAGCTTCCTAATGTTGTGCATAAAATGCCAGGACAGTTCAAACCCCCCCGAAATGACCGCATTTTGGAAAGTAGACACCCAAAGCTATTTGCTGAGAGGCATGTTGAGTCTATGGAATATTTTATATTTTGACACAAGTTGCGGGAAAAATATATATATATTTTTTTGCACAAAGTTGTCACTAAATGATATATTGCTCAAACATGCCATGGGCATATGTGGAATTATACCCCAAAATACATTCTGTTGCTTCTCCTGAGTACGGGGATACCACATGTGAGACTTTTTGGGAGCCTAGCCGCGTACGGGACCCCAAAACCCAAGCACCGCATTCAGGCTAAGGGTGTAAATTTTTGATTTCACTCCTCACTGCCTATCAAAGTTTCGGAGGCCATGGAATGCCTAGATGGCACAAAACCCCCCCAAATGACCTAATTTTGGAAAGTAGACACCCCAAGCTATTTGCTGAGAGGTATGGTGAGTATTTTGCAGATGTCGCTTTTTGTCAAAGTTTTGAAAACTGAAAAAAAAAAAAAGGTTTCCTTCATTTTCAAAAACAAATGAGAGCTGTAAAATACTCCCCATGCCTCTCAGAAAATAGCTTGGGGTGTCTACTTTCCAAAATGGGGTCATTTGGGGGGGGGGGGGGGTTTGTGATATCTTGGCATTTTATGGCCTTCAAAACTGTGATGGGTAGTGAGGAGTGAAATCAATTGGTTTTCAAGGCCCCGTACGCGGCTAGGCTCCCAAAAAGTCCCACACATGTGGTATCCCCGTACTCCGGAGAAGCAGCAAAATGTATTTTGGGGTGTAATTCCACATATGCCCATGGCATGTGTGAGCAATATATCATTTAGTGACTTTTTTTTGTAAATTTTTTTATTGTCATTCTTCAATCAAAAATGGGATAATTTGGGGGGGTTTTGTACTGCCCTGCCATTTTAGCACCTCAAGAAATGAGATAGGCAGTCATAAATTAAAAGCTGTGTAAATTCCAGAAAATGTACCCTAGTTTGTAGACGCTATAACTTTTGCGCAAACCAATAAATATACGCTTGACATTTTTTCTTTACTAAAAAGACATGTGGCTAAATACATTTTGGCCTAAATGTATGGCTAAAATTGAGTTTATTCGATTTTTCTTATAACAAAAAGTAGAAAATATAATTTTTTTTCAAAATTTTCAGTCTTTTTCCGTTTGTATACCATTAAAAGAAAGCTCTATTTGTGGGAAGAAAAGGACGCAAATTTCGTTTGGGTACAACATTGCATGACCGCACAATTACCAGTTAAAGCACCACAGTGCCAAATGAAAAAACACCTCTGGTTAAATGTACTTGTTTTAAACTATTTTTGCTTCCTAGTTTCTGGCCTAGGTCAAAATGTTGTGCATCCCACGAGTCTTCATGGTAATTTTTTTACTTTCATCTAGGAGAGTCTCTCAGCTAAGCACACTCTTCTGCCTGCATGACTGAGTGCAGATGGATTCTAGAAAGTAAATGCTACATGAATCAGCTGCCCTTACTTACAGTGGGTACGGAAAGTATTCAGACCCCCTTAAACTTTTCACTCTTTGTTATATTGCAGCCATTTGCTCAAATCATTTAAGTAAAATTTTTCCCTAATTAATGTACACACAGCACCCCATATTGACAGAAAAACAGAATTGTTGACATTTTTGCAGATTTATTAAAAAAGAAAAAACTGAAATATCACATTGTCACAGCAAAGGGTCTGAATGCTTAGGACCCTCATATATTTAACTCAGGTGCTGTCCATTTCTTCTGATCATCCTTGAGATGGTTCTATGCCTTCATTTGAGTCCAGCTGTGTTTTATTATACCGATTGGACTTGATTAGGAAAGCCACACACCTGTCTATATAAGACCTTACAGCGCACAGTGCATGTCAGAGCAAATGAGAATCATGAGGTCAAAAAGGAACTGCCTGAAGAGCTCAGAGACAGAATTAAGGCAAGGCAAAAAAAAAATTCTGCTGCACTTAGGGTTCCTAAGGGCACAGTGGCCTCCATAATCCTTAAATGGAAGACATTTGGGACAACCAGAACCCTTCCTAGAGCTGGCCGTCTGGCCAAACTGAGCTTTCGGGGGAGAAGAGCCTTGGTGAGAGAGGTAAAGAAGAACCCAAAGATCACTGTGGCTGAGCTCCAGAGATGCAGTAAGGAGATGGGAAAAAGTTGTAGAAAGTCAACCGTCACTGCAGCCCTCCACCAGTCGGGGCTTTATGGCAGAGTGGCCCGATGCAAGCCTCTCCTCAGTGCAAGAGACACATGAAAGCCCGCAAGGAGTTTGCTAAAAAACACCTGAAGGACTCCAAGATGGTGAGAAAAAAGATTTTCTAGTCTGATGAGACCAAGATAGAACTTTTTGCCTTAATTGTAAGCGGTATGTGTGGAGAAAACCAGGCACTGCTCATCACCTGTCCAATACAGTCCCAACAGTGAAGCATGGTGGTGGCAGCATCATGCTGTGGTGGTGTTTTTCAGCTGCAGGGACAGGACTGGTTGCAATCAAGGGAAAGATGAATGCGGACAAGTACAGGGATATCCTGGACGAAAACCTTCTCCAGAGTGCTCAGGACTTCAGACTGGGCCGAAGGTTTACCTTCCAACAAGACAATGACCCCAAGCACACAGCTAAAATAACGAAGGAGTGGCTTCACAACAACTCCGTGACTGTCCTTGAATGGCCCAGCCAGAGCCCTGACTTAAACCCAATTGAGCATCTCTGGAGAGACCTAAAAATGGCTGTCCACCAACGTTTACCATCCAACCTGACAGAACTGGAGAGGATCTGCAAGGAGGAATGGCAGAGGATCCCCAAATCCAGGTGTGAAAAACTTGGTGCATCTTTCCCTAAAAGACTCATGGCTGTATTAGATGAAAAGGGTGCTTCTACTAAATGCTGAGCAAAGGGTCTGAATACTTGGAACCATGTGATATTTTAGTTTTTCTTTTTTAATAAATCTGCAAAAAATGTCAACAATTCTGTGTTTTTCTGTGGGGTGCTGTGTGTAATGAGGATAAAAATGAACCTAAATTATTTTAGCAAATGGCTGCAATATAACAAAGAGTGAAAAATTTAAGGGGGTCTGAATACTTTCCGTACCCACTGTAAGTGTCTACAGCTAGAGATGCTAGGGGGTGTTTTTCAAAGTGATTTCTAAACAAAAAGCATGGAGATAGATGGGCGAGTTTTGCTTTAAAATATTAACCCGTTCATGCCAACGCAACACATACACAATCTCATTGGACTGGGGTTTTTTCTGTGGGGGCCGCTTATATGCATATCTGTTTTTGTGCTGGGAGTGTGGAGTCAGGGCATTCCCAGAACAGAATGAATTAACCTTTGATTTATTGTATCCATATACACCATTCCAATCATTAAATGTGGTGACTGCATCAGTTTTTTTCTTAGGCCCCCCACACCCCACAGTTTTCATCTGGTGATCAGACAAGTAACATCTCTTGTATTAGCGTGACTCCACTATGGATGGAGCACAGGGGCACCGTTGGCCAGCAGCATTGTCAGTCTGGGGGGAGGGTGTGTTTGATAGACTAGCAGATTTAGATACTAACAAATTTAAGGCAAACTCCAGGTCACACTTCATAAGCAGTCAACAAACCAGTTTTCCCTTTTTTTGGGGATAAAAGGTTTTACACAAATAGAAGCCAATTATTGTAACCACCCCTGCAAGTGTTAAATCGTTTGTCTAATTTCTAACTGATGCATTATATATATATATATATATTGTGACAGCAGGAAGGTAAAGTCACCTGGTTGCATCCAGGGGGGTAGATATATTTCGCCCAGATTCAGGCTTTACGCCGACTTATACAACTAGGTGGAGAGTTGTATAAGCCCAGCTGAGGCTAGTGGGCTCATGGATGACTCATACCTCTAGGGAGAGTGTGGGGCGTCGTGCAGACAGGGAGTTGATGAGACCAGCTGAAGCTTGTCAGCTCATTTAGGCCTCTATAAGAACTCCCAGCTTCATTAGATGTTAGCTCATGCCTGGAACCAGACCTGTGTGGACTGTCTAGGGAGAGTGAACCCCTGTGCGGTGAGACAAAGCCTGTGTGGCTATTTGCTTGGACATTTAAAACCAGGGACTTAGGGACTAGGACAGCACTAGGCTGATCCCAGTTGTTAGTTAGGAAACCTGTATGTTTAGTCAGAGGTCAAGTTGACCAGGATTTATTTTGTTTATGTTTCTTTTGCTTTGCTGTGTTTTGTCACTGTAAATAGAAAATAAACCGCACCTTTTTGATTTTGAAAACCACAACCTCCGTTTGCTGGGCCCGTTTTTGTGTGGGGAGCCCACCTCAGGGGTCACACACACCCGCTGCCGAGCGAACCCCCTCACAGTTGGTGGAGAACCAGTGGCAGTTTTTTTTTAAGCCAGCATGGAGGAGATACTGAAGCAGCTGGCTCTAGCAAATGCCAATCAACAGCAGACAAACGCAACTTTGCAACAGAGTCTGGAGGCTCAGCAACAAGCCCAGCAGCAATCTGAGGCCCGCTTCATAGACCTGTTGCAGAAGCAAGAGCAGAGACTACAACAACAGATGGAAGCAGCAATGCAGCAACGTCCGCAGACCAGTGAGGAAAGCCGTCCCACTAATACCGCGTCCTTTGGGGTGAGTCGTTTATTGACAAAAATGACTGGAGAGGATGATCCAGAGGTATTTTTGACCACATTTGAAAGGACCGCTGAAAGAGAAAAGTGGCCTGAGGAGCAGTGGGCTGGACTGGTGGCTCCTCTGTTAACTGGTGAATCGCAGAAAGCTTACTATGACCTAGAGCCTAACCAAGCAAAAGACTATGCGATGCTAAAAGCTGAAATATTGGCAAGGCTGGGTGTCACCCAGGCTGTCCGGGCTCAGCGTGTGCATAACTGGACTTTCCAGCTTGGAAAACCCCCCAGGTCTCAAATGTATGATCTCATTCACCTGAGCAGAAAGTGGCTACAGCCAGAGACTTTGTCCGCACCAAAGATTGTGGAACGTGTTGTAATGGATCGGTTTTTGAGAGCTCTTCCTACTGCCATCCAAAAGTGGGTAAGCCATGGAGACCCAGAGACGGCCGATGGTCTTGTGGATCGTGTGGAGAAATACTTGGCTACAGAGAACCTGACGGCCTCTTCCAGAGACACTCGGACTTTCCACCCTAAGACCAGACCATCCCCAGGGGCGGATAAGAGGATTCCAAGGGGTGAGGGTGGAGAGAGTGAGAGGGTGGGAGCTCTACCCCAAGTTTGGCGAGAACAGCCTGGGAAATCAGCGGCTCAAGAGGCCGCAAGAAGGATCGTTTGCTACCGCTGCCAGCAAGCGGGACATATTGCAGCCAATTGCCCGGTTGTGGAGGAACCCATGCAGTGTGACTTTCTGACGGGCAGACGTCAGTCGCTGTGTGCGACAGTCGCATGCACTGCCATTCGAGGAACTGAGAAACATTTATGCAAAATGTGTGTTAATGGTAGAAATGTTGTGGTATTGCTGGATTCAGGTAGCCTTGTGACCCTGATAAAGGCTGAGTTAGTTAAAACAGAGGTCTCTGGGAATAGCAAGGTAGCTGTTATTTGTGTGCATGGGGACACCCGAGAGTATCCAGTGACTACAGTGTGTTTCGAGACCCCCAAAGGTACCCTCTCTCATCCAGTGGGCTTAGTATCTCAGTTACCGCATGACGCCATTGTGGGAAGGGATTTTCCGAAGTTCTGGGAACTGTGGGATGATCCTGAGCCCCCCACTGGTGCCCCTATGTACCAGGAATGTGATAGCCAGAACTCCCCTGAGAGTGGTGAGGACTCTCCGGAATTTCCCTTATCAGTATTGGCAGGGGAGACTCAAGAAACTGGAGAGGAGCCCACCTCCTCAGACGAAAACCTACCGTCTGTGGAGTTTTCTGATCTTGAGGTTCACAGGGAAAACTTTGCCACAGAACAGTTGAAAGACCCCGCCCTAATAAAGGCACGGGAAAACGTAGTGAAAATAGATGGCGAGTTAGTGAACCCAGATAATACCTGCACTTACCCATACTTCAGCGTAGAGAAGGACCTACTGTATCGGGTGGCAAAAAGGGCAGAAGAAACCGTTGAGCAGCTTGTGGTGCCCAAACCTTACAGGAAGTTGGTGTTGGAGTTGGCCCATGGGCACATTCTTGGAGGTCATCTGGGGACAGAGAAAACCCGAGAGAGGGTATTACAGAGATTCTATTGGCCGGGGGTGATGAAGGACATAGAAAATTATTGTTCCTCCTGCCCTGTGTGTCAGAGGTCGGCCCCGATGCCACATTTCCGTAGCCCGCTGGTCCCTCTACCCATCATTGAGGTCCCGTTTGAGAGGATCGCCATGGATTTGGTAGGTCCTATAATCAAGTCCGCTAGGGGGCACCAGTACATATTAGTTATAATGGACTATGCCACCCGTTATCCAGAAGCGATCCCTCTCCGAAATACCTCGGCCAAAACCATAGCCAAAGAGCTATCTCTTGTGTTTAGCCGGGTGGGTATTTGTAAAGAACTACTTACGGACCAAGGTACACCCTTTATGTCCCGGGTTATGAAGGAGCTGTGTAAATTGTTCAAAGTGACGCAATTACGTACATCTGTGTATCACCCCCAAACCGATGGGCTGGTTGAAAGGTTCAACAAAACCCTAAAACAAATGTTGAAGAAAGTGGTGGATAGAGATGGAAAGGATTGGGACTGTCTACTTCCTTATCTGATGTTTGCTATTAGGGAGGTGCCCCAATCCTCTACGGGATTCTCCCCCTTTGAGTTACTGTATGGGAGACACCCAAGAGGGCTGTTGGATATTGCCAAGGAAACTTGGGAAAGTGAGAGTTCTCCCCACAGGAGTGTGATTGAGCATGTCGCCCTGATGCAAGACCGAATTGCACAGGTAATGCCCATCGTGAAGGAACATTTGGCCCAAGCGCAGTTAGCACAGCAGAGAGTGTACAACCGTGGAGCCAAGACCCGTACCTTTTCCCCGGGGGATAGGATACTGGTACTTGTCCCTACGGTTGAAAGTAAATTCCTTGCCAAATGGCAAGGCCCCTACGAGATAATGGAAAAAGTGAGCGAAGTGAATTACAAGGTCAGACAACCAGGAAGGCGAAAGCCCGAACAGATCTATCACGTTAATCTGTTGAAAGCCTGGAGGGATAGAGAGTCCCTAGTCGCAGACACTTGGTCACCAGCTCAAACTGGTTGCGTGATTCCTGAGGTTGGAATAGCAGCCACCTTGTCACAACCCCAACAACAGGAGGTTAAGGAGTTTGTGCTTCGCAACAAGGAGGTATTCTCTGAGCTGCCGGGACAAACATCTGGGGTAGAGCATGACATCATTACCCCGCCCGGTGAAAGGGTGAAGTTAAAACCCTATCGGATCCCAGAGGCCCGACGGGAGGCAATACGGGAGGAAGTACAGAAAATGCTGAACTTAGGGGTGATAGAGGAGTCCCAAAGTGATTGGTCTAGTCCCATTGTGTTGGTGCCTAAACCGGATGGGAGCTGGCGATTTTGTAACGATTTTCGTCAGTTGAACAAAGTTACAAAATTTGACACCTACCCCATGCCACGTATAGATGAGTTGATCGACCGGCTGGGAACAGCCCGATACATGACGACTCTTGACCTCACAAAAGGGTATTGGCAAATCCCCCTGGCCAAGTCGGCCAAAGAGAAAACCGCATTTGTAACCCCAGACGGGGCGTTCCAATATAAAAGAATGCCGTTCGGGTTACAGAATGCACCGGCCACATTCCAGCGGAAAATGGACCAGATGCTGAGGCCCCATCGGAAGTATGCTGCGGCTTACCTGGATGACATAATTGTCCATAGCACAGATTGGGCCTCACATCTGCCAAAAGTGCAAGCAGTCCTGGACTCTGTTCGGGAAGCGGGGTTTATGGCTAACCCCAAGAAGTGTACCATTGGGCAGGAGGAGGCCAAATATCTTGGGTACACCATTGGGAGGGGAGTAATAAAACCCCAACTCAACAAAGTCGAGGCCATCCAGAGTTGGCCACGTCCCAACAGCAAGAAGCAGGTACGAGCCTTTCTGGGAATCGCTGGGTATTATCGGCGATTCATTCCCCACTTTGCTTCTAAGGCTGTGCCCCTAACCAACCTGACGAAGGGGAAAGGGTCGGTCATGATTAAATGGACCCCCGAGGCTGAGGCAGCATTCCAATTCTTGAAACAAGCCTTATGTAGCCAGCCAGTGTTGTACTCACCCGACTTCTCTAAAGACTTTGTCGTACAAAGTGATGCGTCAGATGTGGGGTTAGGAGCAGTATTGTCCCAGGTCTGGAACGGGGAAGAGCACCCAGTCATTTACCTCAGCAGGAAGTTGAAGTCCCATGAGGTAAATTACGCCACCGTTGAAAAGGAGTGTTTAGCGGTGAAGTGGGCTCTAGATTCCCTTCGGTACTACCTGCTAGGTAGGCACTTTGACATGGTTACGGATCACGCTCCGTTAAAGTGGATGGCTCAAAACAAGGAAACAAATAGAAGAGTGAATAGGTGGTTCCTGGCCCTCCAGGAATTCAACTTCACAGTAAAGCATCGCCCTGGCGTTCAAATGGGGAATGTGGATGCTTTGTCTCGAGTACATGAATGCCTGATTGCTGGTGTTCCAACCCCGAGGTTAAAACAAGAGGGGGGGGTATGTGACAGCAGGAAGGTAAAGTCACCTGGTTGCATCCAGGGGGGTAGATATATTTCGCCCAGATTCAGGCTTTACGCCGACTTATACAACTAGGTGGAGAGTTGTATAAGCCCAGCTGAGGCTAGTGGGCTCATGGATGACTCATACCTTTAGGGAGAGTGTGGGGCGTCGTGCAGACAGGGAGTTGATGAGACCAGCTGAAGCTTGTCAGCTCATTTAGGCCTCTATAAGAACTCCCAGCTTCATTAGATGTTAGCTCATGCCTGGAACCAGACCTGTGTGGACTGTCTAGGGAGAGTGAACCCCTGTGCGGTGAGACAAAGCCTGTGTGGCTATTTGCTTGGACATTTAAAACCAGGGACTTAGGGACTAGGACAGCACTAGGCTGATCCCAGTTGTTAGTTAGGAAACCTGTATGTTTAGTCAGAGGTCAAGTTGACCAGGATTTATTTTGTTTATGTTTCTTTTGCTTTGCTGTGTTTTGTCACTGTAAATAGAAAATAAACCGCACCTTTTTGATTTTGAAAAACCACAACCTCCGTTTGCTGGGCCCGTTTTTGTGTGGGGAGCCCACCTCAGGGGTCACACACACCCGCTGCCGAGCGAACCCCCTCACAATATATATATATATATATAGTACAATTAAAAAAAAATTCAGGTATTTACCAATGTTCAAGCTATAGTTCGATAATGGATATGGGCTGAAAGTGCACACTCAGGATTGATTTGAGGGTATGTACATCCAAATCGGAGGAGGGGTTTAGTTATTACAGCTCTTAAGAATAGCCACCCCCCCTTTTTCAAGGGACCAAAAGTAATTGAATCAAAAGCCGTTTAATGGCCAGGTGTGAGCTACTCCATTATTTCTTCATCAATTAAAGCGAAGTTCCTCAGAAAGCTGCTGCTGACTTTTAATTATACGGACACTTACCTGTCCAGGGCGCCCGCGACGTCGGCAGCCGAAGCCGATCCGTCCATCGGCTCTTGGGTGCTCCTGCTGCCATCTTTGGTAATGAATTCCTGGTTCCCTACTGCGCATGTCGCGCATCCTCACTGGTCCCTGATGTCTTCTGGGACCAGTGTGTCTCCCAGAAGACAGCGGGCGGGACAGAGTAGGTGCCAGATGTGGCGTAGGTCACTGCGATCACCGCAGTGATCTATGCCAGGAAGTGAAAGCAAATACCTGTATTACACAGGTATCTGCTCCCTCCTCCCCCCTGAAAGGTGCCAAACGTGACACTGAAGGGGGGAGGATTCCAAAAAGTGGAAGTTCCATTTTTGGGTGGAACTTCACTTTAAGCAGGTAAAAGTTCTGGAGTTGAATTCGAAGTGTGGTATTTGCATTTGGAATCTATTGCTGTGAACCTACATCATGCGTTAAAAGGAGCTGTCCATGCAAGTGAATAAGGCCATTGTAAGGCTTCAAAAATTAAACAAATCCATCAGAGAGATAGCAGCAACATTAGGAGTGGCCAAATCAGTTTGGTACATTCTGAGGAAAGAACGCACTGGGGAGCTCAGCAACATAAAACGGCCTGGACGTCTACAGAAGACAACAGTGGTGGATGATCGCAGGATCCTCCCTATGGTAAAGAAAAACCCATTCACAACATCCAGACAAGTGAAGGACACTCTCCAGGAGGTGGGCGTATCAATGTCAAAGTCTAAAATCAAGAAAAGACTTCATGAGAGCAAATACAGAGGGTTCACCACAAGGTGCAAACCATTCCTAAGCCTGAAGAATAGAAAAGCCAGAATAGACTTTGCCAAAAAACAACATCTAAAAAAGCCAGACCAGTTCTGGAAAAGCACTCTTTGGACAAATGAAACCAAGATTAATCTGTACCAGAATGACGGGAAGAAAAAAAAAAGTGTGGAGAAGACTTGGAACAGCTCATGATCCAAAGCACACATCTGTAAAACATGGTGGAGGCAATGTGATGGCATGGGCATGCATGGCTTCCAGTGGCACTGGGTCATTGGTGTTTATTGATGTGACAGATGACAGAAGCACCCGGATTAATACTGCAGTGTTTAGAGATATACTGTCAACCCAGAATCAGCCAAATGTCGCAAAGTTGACGGCGCTTCACAGTACAGATGGACAATGATCCAAAACAAATATACATGGACTCAACTGTAGAAGAAAGCAAGCCTAAAAAATAAAATTAATGCAGCCATCACATCTAAAAATTAGTAAGCTGCCAAAGGTTTGATTTTAATATCACTTTAACCATTTCCAGCCCAATCCCGTCATATGACTGAGTAGGGATATCTGAATGATGCAAGTTCAGCCGATTGATCGTTCTTACAGGCGGCAGGAGGGGACACCCTCCCCCTGCTATGTATGGCAAACCGGAGAAAGAATCCGGTCTCTATGACCTTCGGAGGCCCAGGTGTGACGTTATGACATCACATCCGGGCGGCGGAAGTAACCAAAGCCTAAAACTCGGCTGGAAAGAAAGATTTATTTTGTTATCTCAATCGTTCCAGCCTGGAGGAGAGATGTGGAACTGTCACACACCATTCCTATTACAAGGGATGTTTCCAATCCTTATAATAGGAATTAAAGTGATTAAAAAAATAAAAATAATGTTTTGAAGAGAAAGTGTAATATTTTTTATTTTTAAGTAAAATAAAGAAAAAATTTAAAGCGCCCCCGATCCCCATGTACTTGCACACAGAAGGGAACGCACGCGCAAGTCGTGCCCGCATATGTAAATAAGCGTTTAAATCACACGTGAGGCATCGCCGCGTGCGTTAGAGTGAGAGCAACAACTCTAGCACTAGACCCCTTCCAACTCTAACACAAGGATGAAAGTACAATGTCCTCGTTTAGGTGAAAAGCCGAAACTACCTTAGGAAGGAATGAGGGCTGCGGGCGTAGCAGTGCTTTATCCTTATGTAGGACCAAGTAAGGCGACTTGCAGGACAAGGCCGCCAATTCAGAAACCCTTCTGACTGATGTAATGGCTACTAGGAAGGCAACTTTCTGAGAAAGTGTCAATAGAGGAATCTCCCTGATGTTCTCAAAAGGAGATTCCTGAAGTACCGAGAGCGCCAGATTCAAGTCCCACGGAGGGAGCGGTGGTCTAATCGGGGGAATCACGTGTCGGACTCCCTGCACAAAGGTGTTTACCAGTGAATGAGCCGCCAGGGGTCGTTGGAAGAAAACAGCTAAGGCTGAAATCTGCCCCTTAATAGTGCTTAAGGCCAGTTTCTGATCCACTTCACGCTGTAAGAATAGCAGGATCCAAGAAACCGAATATGCCCGTGGGCGCCAATCCATCTCTTCACACAGAGATGTAGGCCTTCCAAGTGCGATGGTAGATCTTCCGGGAAGAGGACTTCTGAGCCCTGAACATGGTGGAGATTACCGAGTCCGACAGACCACGGTCCCTTAGTAGCTGGCTTTCAATAGCCATGCCGTTAAAGCCAGCAACTGTAAAGCAGGATGAAGTATGGGACCTTGAGACAGAAGTTTCTCCCGCATTGGCAGACGCCAGGGAGCGTCTGCCACCAGGTGCACCAAGTCGGCGTACCAGGGACGCCGGGGCCAGTCTGGGGCGATTAGAATCAGCAGAGCAGACGAGGAAGCAACTTCAGTGGGGGGAAAGGCATAAATTAGCCGATACTGACCCCATGGAGCCACTAAAACGTCTGCCCAGGGATCTCTGGACCTGGCCACAAACCGACACCTTGCGATTGAGTCAAGAGGCCAGGAGATCCACATCTGGTGTGCCCCATTTCTGACAAATGAGTTGAAATACCTCCAGGTGTAGCGACCATTCCCCTTGGTCCAGCATCTGAATAGGAAAGGAAGAAACGACTTCCCAGACTGAAGTGTCGGGGATGTCAGCCACCAAGTCAGAGAGGCCCTGACTAGGCGACTTACCTGAATCTGATGATCCAGAGACAATGGGGATTTGTGTGGGATTGGGCATACGGTACTGCCTCGAAGGAGGCTACCATGAGGCCCAGGACTTTTATGCAGAAACGGAGAGACGACAATTTGCGGGATGTTAACAACCTCACCGCAGCCTGGAGCGTCTGCAACTTCTCTGGAGGAAGAAAAACTCTCAACTCCGAGGAGTCCAAAATCAGCCCCAGGTATTCCAGGCGCTGAGTCGGTACCAACGCTGACTTCTGGAGGTTCAGTACCCAACCAAATTCTGAGAGTCTGACTGGCTATAGACACGTCCTCCTATAATTCTGAGCGTGAAGCAGCTCTCAGGAGATCGTCTAAATAGCCCACGACAGCAATGCCTCGCTGTCTCAGCAAAGCCAGAATCAGGGCGAGCACCTTGGTGAAAACTCTTGGTGCCGATGCTAGGCCAAAGGGGAGAGCCATAAATTGATAGTGGTCTTCCCTGACCGCGAAACGCAGGAACCTCTGATGCCTGACGCAGATGGGGAAATGCAAGTATGCGTCCTTGATTTCCAAGGACACCAGAAAGTCCCCCAGATGGAGCGCAGCTACTACCGGGCGAATAGATTTCATCCTGAATTTCCGAACCTTCACAAAGGCATTGAGGGCCTTGAGATCTAGGATTGGACGAACTCCGTCCTTTTTTGGGACCACAAACAGATTTGAGTAGAATCCCTGAAACCTGTCCTGCGATGGTACGATCACCCCGCACCTCAACAAGTCTTGCACCGCCCCCAGCAGGGCAGTGTGACTAGCTGGAAGGAGAGGCATATATTTGAGGGAAAGAATCTGTTTGGTGGACAAGAAAGAAACTCGATCTTGTACCCTGAAGTGATCACTTTTCAAACCCACTGGTCGGAAAGCAGGGAGGTCCACCGAGCTGCGAAGACGGCCCCCCACCCAAGAATCATGGGCTTGTTTGCGGACTTGGATTGCTTGCTCACCCAGGGACGCTTCTGTCCCCCAGTTGAAGCCTTATCGGCTTGGGAGGGTCTGCTAGCAGGCCCTGACTGACGAAAATACCGCTTTTGTGCGGGAAAGGAGGGCCCCGGCTTACCATTAGTGGACTAAGGTAGAAGTGTGCTCTTGCCTCCAGTGACATCCTTAATAATGTCGTCCAGTGAGGCACCAAAGAGCCTCCCACCTTTAAAAAGGCAAATCTGTCAGAGCTTTCTTAGAAGCTTGGTCCGCGGACCAGCATTTTAGCCATATCAGGCAGCGCAAGACCACCACAGATACAGAGGCCCTGGAAATTAAAGGGGCCGCATCCAGTGTTGCATCACAGACATACACAAGACCCTGCACCAGCTGGTTGGCCAGTGTTACGATTTCCTGTGGGAGCTGATGCTCTTCCACTTCCTGGTGCAAAAGTTTAGCCCATTCAGTGAGTGTCTGAGACACGAAAGTCGCAGCCATTATCGGCCGCAATGCTGACCCCAGCAAGGTGAACACTGTACGACTCACCGCTTCGGACCTCCTATCAGTAGGGTCCTTAAAAGCAGGGGTCCCCTCTACCGGGATAGTGGTTACCTTGTTCAACCTCGAGACCGGGGGGTCAACGACAGGTGGAGAAGCCCATTTTTTCAAAAGGCGCTCTTCAAATGGGTAATGGACCGCAACGCGCTGAGGGACCACAAAAAGGACCTCTGCGGCCGTTCCCATTCCTAATCTATGAACTTGTCAAAGAAATCAACATAAGGAAAAACCTTAACAGAGCGGGTCGGTTTGTGAGACCCAAAAGGGACTGACACCTCAGTGGATGTCCCAGCTGTATCTTCTAGCTTAAGGGTGTCCCTTACTGCGTTGATAAGAGCTGCCACAAGTGCTCTGTCCTGCGTTGACCAGGACGAGGAGTCTTCCTCAGTGCCCGGACGGTCTTTGTCCGCATCCTCTAACATCTAAGAACAGGGGTCCTGAGCTGCAGCCAGGCCCGAGTCTGAGTCAGAGCATCCCCCAGGAGATGGCGGGGGCGCTTTTTACCCCCATTACACCCGCATACCGCTTCCACCCTGGCAACAAATGACTCCAGGACTGCCGACAAAGTGTCCATGGAAACCGCAGGTGCAGGGGCACCGGTTGCTGCCTATTTCAGACTCCATTCTGACCCACTGACATTCTTTAGGAACTAAGTCAAGGCAATTGTAATAACAAATGTCCACCCTCCTAGCTGTGCTGACGGGGGGGGGGGGGGGGGATTACCCAGGGACTCCCCACCCAGCCAGAGACTGCTCAGCGCCGTTGTCCGCTCTGCCTCACACACACACAGCGTGTGACAGGTGTTCTGTGAGGTGATTCGCGCTGTTCAGGAAGCCTCCAGCACTAGAGGGCAAGCCATACAGTGAAAAGCCACTGTAAAATTGCCGCCGGACTCCTCAGGGGAAAAAGGGCGTGGGCTACAAGAAAATGGCCGCCTGCATTAAAGACCTGCGCCACAGTGCGGCCACGAAAAAATGGCCACCAATGGGAATTTTCAATATAGAAAAACAAAGAAAAAATGGCGCCGGCGCTACCAAAAATGGCGGCCGAGCACACTGAGGTGGACAAGAAGGCCGTAGGGACGCCGAGCGGAGGCTCCCAAAAGACAAACACCCCCCACAGTGAGCGGACCCGGGCACACCTACAGCCCCCAACCGGGATACGGAGGCCCCCTACAGGTACGCCCCGCCGACGCAGCAGGCCCTGCAATGGGGAGGAGGAAAGAGTGGGGGACAGAAAGAGGGAAAGGGAGCACAGGAGACCCCCTAAAGACCCTCCAGGAAGCCCAGCTGTTCCAAACTGCCCAAAACAGGAGGGAGGAACTGTAATTACCCATCCATACGTGGACTCGCTGGTGCGTTCCAGACAGACTTACCGCCGGACAGTACAGAGTGGCTGTCGGCCACGGTCCACTGTGACTGAGACAGCAAGCAGCCTGGTCACATGTGGACCCCGGAGCAATAGCTCACTGGCCACCCCTGGAGCCATGGGGTATGTCGTGGCCGACCCAGCGCTTAGCCAAGGTCTGCTCACGCTCGATGGCCGGGCTGGGGAGACTACCAGGATCTATATTATCCAGCTTGTCACCCAGCCGGCAATTGATAGATCTTAGGATCAAAATATAAAATAATAAAACAAGAAAAAAGTAAAAATTTTCAAAGGACTCTGGGCCCAAGGGGGAGCCAGGTCCTTCTCTACAAGGCAGAAAAAAACTGAGCTGCTAGCTGCAGGGTGAAAGGTTATGACCGGAGGGACCACCCCCTGGGCGAGCCTGTTCAACTCTGCTAAAGTTACATGTATTTAAATAACTAACATGTCTGCCTAGTCCTCTCCTAATAGATGGAACATAACCCACAAGTCAAGAATTAAAGGGGTTGTAAAGGTTCGTTTTTTATTTTCTAAATAGGTTCCTTTAAGCTAGTGCATTGTTGGTTCACTTACCTTTTCCTTTGATTTACCTTCTAAATGTTTTTTTTCTTTGTCTGAATTTCTCACTTCCTGTTTCTCCTCACTAAACTTCACACCATCATCCGAGTGGTGTGGAGTCAGCCAGAACAGCTTACTGAACAGCTTACTGAGGAGGAACAGGAAGTGAGAAATTCAGACAAAGAAAACAAAGAAAAAAAATATTTAGAAGGGAAATCTAAGGAAAAGGTAAGTGAACCAACAATGCACTAGCTTAAAGGAACCTATTTAGAAAATAAAAAACGAACCTTTACAACCCCTTTAAGGAGCGGTGTCCATCCATGGACGAAAAGAGAAAAAAAAAAATTTTCCAAAAAAAGTGCGCCTGTAAGAATGCTGCGACAACTACAAGCCAACAGAATTTGGAAAGAATGACGTGACTGGGTAGGGGGAGCCCCGCACAACTTTTTTTTTTCTTAAATAGTGACAGCAAGTTCATACGGATGATCCCTGGCTTGCTGTCACTAGAGGCAGCGGATCAGGGAGTGGCTGCAGCAGTGGGAACATGTTACATGCCTCACTCTAAAAAAGGGATGGAACATGCAACATGTTCCTAAAGGTGAACTCATTCTTTAGCCCTTGTTCACACTGAACACAGCTTTGAAATTGTGCGAGTTCATCTGAACAGGCACAATTTCCAAGATGCATTTTAGTCCGACTTCGGGGGCAACTTAAGACATCTGTGCAGGTTCATGCACAGAGGTCTATTAAAATGGCCCCCAAAGTCACCAAAAAGTAGTGCAGGAACTACTTTTGGAAATCTGTGCGATGCCGCAAAGTTGGTGTCCCACCGATTGGGACGCTCCTATTGCTGGCAATAGGCTCCGATTTGACTAGTCAAATCACGTCGATGTGAACGGGGGCTAAAGGAGGGCTTGGTATTTATGGCAATTTGTTACTCAATATAATGGATGGCCCTTGGAATGCTAGTCACCTTAACAGACAAAATTAGGAGTCTTAAATATAGAAGATATTAGAGCATTAATGCAAATGCTGGATTTGTGAAGCAGTCGAATTAAAACTCTGGGTTTGTCGAGGACTTTCTAGAAGTATGCCAGGAATGTTTATAGACCACCAAGGCTGGGATTCGCCAACTCTTGGCATGGAGGTGCAGGCAGAAGGCAGCAAGGAAAATTATAGAACCCAGCTGGATCAGTCAGTAGAGAAATTCAAATTGAATGCAACACTGGTTAATGAAGCTCTGGCAGGCCTTAGGATAACCATTTCAACTCCTTGGTAAAAGGTATGAAGAGTGCGTGATGCAAATAAAATTACCACCAGCAGAGCAAGTGGTGGAAGAACCAATATTTCCATGAAGGTTGGAAACCAGAAAAGAAAAAAAATAAATCTATTAAAAATCTATAAAGAAAAAAAAAAAAAAGAAGTGGAGAAACAAAAAGCCAAATCTGATAACATTCCACACAAAACTCCAAAAATATGGACTGGAGAGCCCAATTCCCCACCACCACCAGGAGAACACAGTGGCTCCATAGGAGGGATTCCCCTGTCACGGACTGTTGATGGGGGAATTGAACGATTAAAAAAATTTATAAATCCGTCTGGCCAACCTAAAATTACTGCCAAGCTTTTCTTATCCTTTACAAGTTCAGCAATTTTTCTTTTACCTCTGTATCTAGCTATATTAAAAAAAAACTAACTGGTAGAAAGTAAAAATGTATTTAAAAGCAATTCAATAGCCGTGTATTATATGCAACATAAATTATTCATTACTACCCGTTCTTTTGATTTATAATGTGCTCACCCTTACCAACTCAATCACCACATCTAGCATGTTGCCCTTGTTTGTTCTGATAACATTCTAATTACAGAATGCGCTCAGAAACATAGAACAAGTTAATGCATTTTAAAATCTATTAGAATGCAAAAAATAGGATTTTTGTACTCGCCGTAAAATCCTTTTCTCTGTAGTTCACTGTCTGACACAGCTCCTTTACATTAGACCATCGGGTTGTTACGCCACCTTCAGGAGAGGACTAGGCAGAAAACATGTTAACATGTACAAAAAAACATTACTTTCTAGTTCCGCCCAAGGGGCGGTCCCTTCAGTAACAACCCCCCAGCCTGCACCTTGCAGCCTCAGTACGTCAACAAGCAGTATAACGTAAAAAATAGGAGGGGTGGGTGCTGTGTCAGTCAGTGAACTACAGAGAAAAGGATTTTACGGCGAGTACAAAAATCCTATTTTCTCTTACGTTCACTGACACAGCTCCTTTAACTTTAGACCATCGGGACGTCCCCAAGCAGTGTCAAACGAGGGGTGGGAAAAGCATAAAAAACTTCACCCACAAAAACAGAAGTGCTCCCTAACAGGGGAGACACCACCCTACCTAACCGCCTCAGAACTTGCGGTAACAATGCAACAGTGCATTGACTGAAAAGTAACTATGGTTCTTGCCAAAAATCAAGTGCAATTGCAAATTACACGGCCGCCTGCAAAACTTTGCGGCCAAAACAGGCATCAGCCGATGCACTGACATCTACTTTGTAGAATTTTGTAAAAGTATGAACAGACGACCAAGTCGCCGCTTTACACACTTTAGCGACAGATGCTTGATGTCGGAAAGCCCAAGAGGTTCCAATTGCCCTGGTGGAATGGGCCGTGACCGGAAAGGGGGGCACCTGCCCCTTCAAGGCATAAGCCTGAACCACAATCTGTCTGATCCACCTGGAAATGGTGGCCGACGAGACCGCCATGCCTTTTTTCGGACCAGCTACCGAAACAAACAGTCTGACTTCCGAAATGGAGCCGTGGCAGACAAATATACCCTTAAAGCTCGGACCACATCCAGGGAATGGAGGGCTACCTCCTTGGGATGTGTCGGTCTAGGGCACAGAGATGGTAATACAATGTCTTCATTGATGTGGAACGCCGAAACCACCTTATCCTTACGGATAACCAGACAAGGCGACTTGCAAGACAAAGCCGCCAGTTCGACACCCTCCTGGCCGATGTAATGGCCACAAGAAAAACAACTTTTTGGGAAAGAGTCAACAAGGTAATCTCTCTGATATTCTCAAACGGCGGCTTCTGAAGCGCCGACAACACCAGGTTCAGATCCCACGGGGGTAACGGTGGACGCACCGGAGTGCCCACATGCCGAACCCCCTGAACAAAGGTGCTTACCAGAGAGTGAGATGCCAGGGGTCGCTGAAAAAAGACAGCCAAGGCCGATATTTGTCCTTTAATGGTGCTTAAAGACAATTTCTTGTCAACTCCTTGCTGCAGAAACAGCAAGACCCTAGATATGGAATATGAGCGCGGACGCCAGCCTTTCTCCTCACACATAGTGATGTAGGCCTTCCAGGTACGATGACATATCTTCCGAGATGAAGATTTCCAAACTCTCAACATAGTTGAAATCACTGAGTTCGATAGGCCCCGGTTCCTTAGCACCTGGCTCTCAACAGTCATGCCGTTAAACCCAGCGATGGTAAAGCAGGATGGAGAATCGGACCTTGAGATAAAAGGTCCTCTAGTAACGGCAGACGCCAGGGGGCGTCCAACACCAGGCGCACTAGGTCTGCGTACCAGGAACGCTGAGGCCATCTGGGACAATCAGAATGACTGGAATCCCCTCAGCCTCCACTCTACGTCTGGTGTGCCCCACCGCAGACACAGTAGCCTGAACACATCCGGATGCAGCGCCCATTCTGCTGGGTCCAGCATCTGGCGACTTAGGTAGTCCGCCTGCCAGTTCTCCACTCCCGGGATGTAAATAGCCGTCAGGGCCGGTACATGTCGCTCTGCCCACTGAAGGATGGGAGTGACCTCCCGTGCGGCGGCCGAGCTTCTCGTTCCTCCTTGATGATTGACATATGCCACTGCCGTTGTCGGACTGGATCCTGATCGGACGTCCTCGAAGTCTCATTGACCACGTGGAGAGGCATAGCCTGATCGCACGTAGCTCGAGCACATTGATCGGCAACTTGGATTCCTCCTCCGACCAGAGGCCCTGGGACGACTGTACTCCCAGTACTCCACCCTAGCCGGACAGGCTGGCGTCAGTCGTGATCACTGTCCAATGTAGAGGTAGGAACGACTTCCCGGACCGAAGTGCCGGGGATCTCAGCCACCAGAGCAGGGAGTCCTTGACCGACCGGCTCACCTGAATCTGCCGATCCAGGGATAACGGAGATTTGTCCCATTTTGTCAAGATCTCCTTCTGCAAGACTCTGGTGTGAAACTGAGCATATGCTACTGCCTCAAAGGAGGCCACCATGAGCCCCAGGACTCGCATGCAGAAACGTAGGGACGACCACCTGCGGTTCACCAACAGGTTTACCGTGGCTCTGAGAGTCTGTAGCTTGTCCGGAGGGAGAAACACTCTCGCTTCCACGGAGTCCAGCAGTAAGCCCAGGTACTCCAAATGCTGAGTCGGTAAAAGTACCGACTTTTTTAGGTTCAACAGCCACCCAAAATCCTGCAGGGTCTGCATGGTGATCGCCACATCCTCCTTTAATTCTGAGGCGGAAGATGCTCTCAGAAGGAGATCGTCTAGGTAGCCTACGATCGCGATCCCGCGTTGTCGCAACAACGTCAGAACTGGAGCCAATACCTTGGTAAAGACTCGGGGGGCTGATGCCAGAGCCACGAACTGGTAGTGGGCATCCCCAACTGCAAATCGTAGAAACTTCTGATGCCAAGGGTATATGGGTATGTGCAGGTACGCATCCTGGATGTCCAAGGACGCCAGGAAGTCCCCTTGATGGAGTGCAGCGACTACCGAGCGAACTGATTCCATTCTGAACCTCTGTACTTTCACGAAGCAATTGAGGGCTTTTAGGTCCAAGATTGGACGTACCCCTTCCTTTTTGGGAATTACAAACAGATTGGAGTAGAACCCCTGGAATTTTTCCGGCTCCGGAACAGGTACTATCACCCCGTGACTCAGCAAGTCCCTTACCGCCCCCATAAGGGCCTCCCGGCGAGCCGGGAGCACGGGTATGCTGGAGGGGAAGAATCTGTTTGGTGACCAAGAGAAGAACTATCTTGTAGCCAGAGGAAATCAGTTCACAGACCCATTCGGTCGGACAGCCGAGAGGCCCACCGGGCTTCAAACTCCTGAAGGCGACCCCCCCACCCGTGTGGCGGGCGGGGGGCAAACCTTCATGCGGTAGCGCTTTTGCTCGCAGGCTTGCGGTTCCAGGGACGCTTTTGTCCCTCAGAGGTTTTCCTGTCAGGCTGGGGACGTTTAGCCGAAGCCCCGGAGGGACGAAAAAGTTGTTTGTGAGCGGAAAACGAGGGCCCTTGCCTACGGCGTGGCTCCTTAGCCTTCCTGGTCTGCGGGAGTAAGGTACTCTTCCCACCGGGGGCATCCTTAATGATGTCATCCAACGAGGCTCCAAAGAGCCGTTCGCCAAGGAAGGGTAGATCCATCAATGCTTTTTTAGATGCCTGGTCCGCAGACCAGCATTTTAGCCAAATCAGGCGCCTCAGCACCACTGCTGACACCAAAGCCCTGGATAACAGAGGGAGGGAGGGTATCCAGGGCCACATCACAAACGTACTTAAGGCCTTGTACTAACTGGTCTGCTAGTTTCACGCAGACAGGAGAAGCCTGTTCCCCCAATTCGCAGTGCAAAAGTTTTGCCCACTCCGTCAGTGTCTGTGACACAAGCGCGGAGGCCAGTACTGGTCGCATCGCTGACCCCACAACTGTAAACAAGGAACGGGCCACTGCCTCGGCCTTCCTGTCCGTGCGCTTACGGGACCCAAAAGGGACCACTACTTCAGCAGAGGAATCTGTCGTATCCTGAATCTTCAGGGTATCATGCACAGATAACTAGCGCTTTGTCACGCGCGGACCCGGACAGGGACTCATCCTCCCTGTCTGATCGGTCCTGGTCAGCGTCATCTGAAACAACAGAGCAGGGGTCACCAGCCTCAGCGGGGACCGAGTCTGCGTCAGAGCTCTCCCCGGAGGAGGGGGGGGGGCAGAGGCCGCTTTTTACCACCTTTGCGCCTACGCACCGCCTCCATCTCGGCAACGAACGAGTTAAGGACTGCCGAAAAAGCGTCCAGAGCCACCGCACTGACTGCAGGCGAACCGGTTGCAATTGCCTGGATTTCGGGGGAGGAAACACTAGGTTCCGAAGCCATGCTGACCCACCCTGTCTGCCGCCTGTTGGGGACTTAGGACAGTAAATGGTCCCACCCTCCTAACTGCTGCAGGCTAAGGGACCCCCTCCGCAGGACTCACCACCCTGACCGCGTTCTGCGCCATACAGCTAGGTGTGCCTGTGTCCTGTGTCAGCTCCCAGGTGTCTGTGAGAGGAAACTGCGCTGTTCTGAGCCTCCTGGATCAGCGCTGAGCATAAAAACGCGCCAGGCTACAACAAAATGGCCGCCGACCATCCAGTATAAAAGACATAATCACAGGGAAAATGGCCGCCAAACTACAAGAAAATGGCTCCTGACCATGCTTCTCCCAGGGCACACCAAAGATGTCCGACAAACGACTGTATGCAGGGAAAGACACAGTGAAAAAACGGCAGAGATCAGCATAGAAGCCCTCCAGACACCCAGGGGAGAGACAACAGACACCCAGGACACAGCCACCCAGCGCAGCCCCCCACCCAAGGTGAGAGCCGCCCCGGGGGACCCCTGTCCATGTGGCACACACACTGAGTAGCAGCCCATGTAGCATCCCCCACGGGGGTGGGGGGGGCGGGGGAGGGAAGATAGGGACAGGGAGAGAAGAGAGGGAGGAGAGGGACCCCCGAATCGACCACCCAGGGAATGCCCAGCTGCTCAGCCCCACCGGGACAGGGAGAGCTGTACTTACCATTCCGGACGAGCTGGGGACATTCCATCACAGACCCACTCTCCGATCAGTACGGGGTGGCTGCTGGCCCGGCACACTGACGCAGACATCAGTAGCCCGGTCATATGTGTGCCCCGGAGCATTACGCTCACCGGCCGCCCCTGGAGCCTGAGGGGCATGTCGTGGCCGACCCAGCGCAGAGCTCTGGTCTGCACACGCTCGCTGGTCAGGCTGGGGAGACTACAAGGATAAGGTTATCCAGCCTGTCACCCAGCCGGCTGTTGATAGCAGATCCCAGGATCATAATCTTGCGCAAAAGGCAAACTTCTGCTTAAAAAAAAAAAAAAAAACATGGCACCGATGGCAATGCCCGACTGAAGAGATGTACATCTAGGCCAGTGTTTCTCAACTCCAGTCCTCAAGGCGCACCAACAGGTCAGGTTTTCAGGATTTCCCTCAGATGAAACAGCTGTGGTAATTACTAAGGCAGTGAAACTGATCAAATCACCTGTGCAAAATAATGGAAAGCCTGAAAACATGACCTGTTGGGGTGCCTTGAGGCCTGGAGTTGAGAAACACTGATCTAGGCAACCTTAGTTGTAAATCTGTGATAAATGAAGGACCAGGATGCAGACTCCAGTAGCACTGATCATGTCTATTTCAGAGGATTGTGGCTTTAAGCGAACCACAGGAAAAAAAAAAAAAAGGCCCCATGTGCTGGAATGCACACCAAGTTCGACATGTGGAAGGGCAGCTCGGCTATGCGCTCAGCAAAGAGGGGGCTGAGCCACGCTCTGACTTCCTTCCCAGATGCCACAAGAGCAATCAACAATGAAAGCACAGGGAGCAAAATACATTAATATGTATATACTGTAAATAAAAATACATTCAAAAATAGAATGAAATCCATTATGGATTTTGAAATTATAATGCATAATTACTAAATGGCCTCTCTCTTTCTCTCTGCTAAAGTCCAAAATGGAAGACAACAACTTTGCCTATTCCAAACCAATGTTCTGTTTTTTGAGCAATCTAAAATTTAACTAGCTCAACTTAAACTAGTTTTAGTTGCATATAATAATTTTACATACCAGTGACTGTAAAGGGATAATAATTCCAGGCCTTTTCAGTGATGTAGAAAATCTTTGGCACAAATCCTCGTACCCAGGTTGGCAGTTTGCTGGAGAGAAAAATAAAATAAAAAAATTAACCTGGTATACATTACCCAAACCAGTTTTTGAAATAAACCAAAAAAAAAAAAAAAAAAGACACCCAATGTCTTTGCATTTCTGTAAAACCAAATGAAAAAAAAAAAAAAAAGCGTACAGTTTAAAAAGGAATCTCCAAACAATTTCAAAGCGGAACTCCAGTAAATATTTAAGATACTGTACAAACCAAGATTGTCATAATATGCATACTGTGTGGATTGTTGCTACAACTGTACATGGTATAATAAAAAATAAAAACACACACACACACACACACACACACACACACACACACACTAGCATCTCTGCCCCTTCTCACTCACCTATTCACAAAAAGCCTTGTACTTTTTTCTCAGAATGCAAAACCTTTGGGGAGAAAAGCAAACTGGGGCAGGAAAGAAAAGCGAGAGAAAAGTTTTAAACCATGATCCCTTCTCCTCCAAATATACAAGGCTTTTTATGAACAAAGAAAGAGGGAGAGGGTGGGGATGAAACTGGAGCCCTTCACTGCTATGGCCATTTGTCTCTGGAAATCCAGTGCCATGTTTTTCGGAGCAGGTTTGCAGCAAGGTATTATTTTTATACTACGCTAAAGCTATCCACACAGTGTACATATTGACTTTTTTTTTTTTTTTTTTAATGGTTTATAATTTTTGCAAAGCATACAAAAGAATCACAATGAATAACACCTTTTTTTTTTTTGGACAGTGTATAACCCAAAGAAAAATAACTTAACATCGATGTGAATAAACATGTGACTTGAGTGGGAGAAGATCAATCACAGGGGTACAAAACCGAAAAAAGCCACAGACCAGATCTGTAAGTAAATCATAAAGGACCATATACAAATACTACAAAATACTGCATTGAGAACAGATTTTTCAACGTAGATTAGGAAGAAGATACAGAGAGGACATAAAGCAACTAACTGGGATCCTTTCCCTCAGAGCAGTAATAAGATTCATCCCATGTTGACCATACTTTAGAAAATTTCTGCTCTGAACCTTCCACTATGTCAGGTTTTCCATTCTACATATGTCTGCTAAAGTAGTGAGGAGTTGTGGGAATGTAGGGGGAGAGGTAGAGAGCCAAAGCCTGGGGAAGACCCGTTTGGCAGCCAGCAAAATGAAAAAACATTCTCCGTTGAGCTTTAGAAATACCTGGGAAAGGGAGACCAAGTAAATAGTGCATAGGCGTCAGCGGTATGAGGGTCCCCATTAGTGTTTCCAGCAGCGTTTGGATCTGGATTCAAAACTGATAGACAGAGGGGCATTCCTATAAAATATGGTAGCGAGAACCCACAGCATTGTTGCATCTCCAGCATTGTCTTGAGATTGTCGGATTGCGAGCATGTAGAAGGTCTGGGGTCCTATACCAGAACGGTAGAACTGTATATGCGGTTTCCTTATGAGACACACACTGGGAAATCTTGGAAGTGGACTCTAAGATGCTCCCCCAATCCAACAAGGAGATGTCATGCTGTAAGATCTGAGACCATTTTCTCATGTAATGGTGACTGTTCATTGTCATAGGGACAGCCTCATGCAAAATTTTAGAGATGGCGGAAATCTTTTGGGGTTCGTGAGGACCTCTGGCGCATAGGGCTTCAAATTCCGTTGCCTTCTCCAAGGACAAACAGGGTGATCTAGTGGAGAAAAAAATTCTAATCTGCAAATATAAGTAAAAAAGTGCTTTTGCAAATCAGAAAAAAAAGGACAGTAAGTGTCGTGTCGCTGGACTGACTAAGCGTGGTAACTGGAAAATCCCTGCCCGAGTCCAAGGTAACATGCGATCATAAGACAGGCTATCTGAAATGTCTGGATTAAAAAGAACATTTAAAAGTGGTGGGCACGGGGAGGAAAGAGCAACGCTCAGAACACCTCTTCCAAATGGACAATGTAAATAGCATCGGGGCTAGACATATATTTCTTAAAATTGGGGCATGTGAAGGGCAGTGGAAGGCCAAAGCATATAGCATGGGTGAACCGGGGCAGTGACACTCATTTCTATCTCTGCCCACCTGTTCGGGGCTTTTTGGGCAGTCCAGGAGTTACGTACTCTCAGGTGCGAGGCATAGTAGTACTTAACAAAATCCGGGCATCCCAAACCCCCCCCCCTATTTTTCTGAGCCAGGACCACCGTCCCTGCCATCCTGTGAGAGGCATTGTTCAAAATAAAATCTGAGACTTCTCCTCTGAAGGGTTTTCAGCTGCGACAGTGGAATCACCACTGGTAGCATTTCAAACAAACATAACAATTTAGGAAGAATGGACATTTTAAGAATGTTAATTAGTCCAAGAAGAGATAGGGGGAGGGTGGTCTAATGAGTCAGTAGGTGGTTAATTTCCGTAAACAGGGGAGGAAAGTTAGCTTGATATAGGGTGGAATATGAAGCCGTGAGCTGGACCCCCAAATACTTAAGTGACTGGGAACACCAATGATAATTATAGTTACGTTGAAGGGAGGCCAAGTGAGAGGGGGGAATATGAATAGGTAGGGCTTCGGTTTTAGCAGCATTAATTTTAAAACCGGAGAGACCACTAAAGGAGGATAAGATGTCATGCCGGGAAGTGTGTGGGTGCGTGAGCGGAAGAAGAACGTCATCCGCAAAAAGGGATAGTTTGTATTCTGTATGTCTGAGATGTACGCCTTTGATATCAGGGCACTCACGTATAATTGCAGCCAGGGGTTCCAGGCCAAGAATAAAAAGCAATGGTGATAGAGGGCAACCCTGTCTTGTACCATTGCCAAGGGAAAACAGGCGTGATAAGTGAGAGGAGAGCTGCACATGTGATGTGGGTTTCAAGTATAGAGCCTGGAGAGCTTGGATAAAAAAGGGACCTAAAATTCCATATCGTGATAAGATTGCAAACATAAAAGACCAACTGAGGCGGTCAAATGCTTTTTGGGCATCTAAACTAAGTATCAATGCGGGATGTTTCGTTTTAGCAAGTAAATCAATAAGGTCAATCGTGCGGCATGTGTTGTCGCCTGCATGTCTCGTGGGGACAAAATCCACCTGGTCTCTGTATTAGTGATGGTAATAGCAAGGAAAGTCCATTCGCTAAAGTTTTGGTGAAAATGTTATAAATCGGAATTTAAGAGGGCGATAGTTATCGAGGATGCATGGAAAAGAAAGGAGCCCTGGACTGCCGCACTCTGTATAAATGATTTATTTCCAAAATAAAATCCAAAATTAATCCATAAATTCAAAAACAGGCAAAACAGAAAACTGACATGCAGGGATGGATGGCTGACGCATTTCACATCAAAGTAGATGCTTACTCATAGCTGGAGTATGTGGAGAATCCATTCATTGTTAATGACCCACACTGTGATTTGGATACATGGCTTCTATACATGAATGATAACCTACTAAATCTGCATTTTACTGGCACACTTGGTATCAACACCACTGAATTCTTAGATGTCAGATTAACAGGTGAAAACAATACCATCTCTTCCAATCTGTATAGAAAACCAAGCGCAGGCAACACTCTTTTAAGAGCAGATTCAAGTCACCCAGGACATACCATCCACAGTATTCCCATTGGACAATTCATTAGGTTGAGAAGGTTGTGCAGTAAGGACACAGATTTTGAACAAGAAGCGAAAGCCATGTCAGCCAGATTCCAAGAAAGGGGATATTTATGGATTAATTTTGGATTTTATTTTGAAATTTTGGAAATAAATCGTTTATACAGAGTGCGGCAGTCCAGGGCTCCTTTCTTTTCCATGCATCAGTGCAGAGCTAGCACCTGTTCCAGTATCAGGGCGGGAGCATTTTGAAAGCCCTACAGCTTAAAAGAGCGGTACAACCCTTCATTGTTTATCGGGGATGGACGGGTCTTTACCCGGTTTAGGGATAACGGTGACAAAAGCATGTAAAAAGGAAGAATGTGGCAACTTGCCCTGGAGCAGGGAGGAAAATAGGTTTAACAAATGTGGAGCCAAGGTTGGGAGAAATGTCTTGCAATAGGAATATGGAAGGTCGCCTGGGCCTGGGGCTTTATGTAAGGGAAGGTGTTTAATTACTTCAGTTAATTCTTCAGTTAATTCTCAAGCGGAGATGGATTGATTAAGAGGAGCATTGATCTGGTGACCGTTTCGTAAGGTGTATAGATGATGAAAAAAAAAAAGTCCAGCTTATCCTGTGAAAATTGGATCTGGGGGTCTGTGTTCAAGTAATTGTAAAGCTCGTTATAAAACTCTCCAAACACCCCGGACATGGTCTGGGGGCAGTAAGTAGGGGTGCCACCTGGTTGTACACTATGGTCAGGGATGGATAAAAGGGCGGGGCTTAAGTCTGTGGACTAGCATCCTATGCGGTTTATTAGCATATTCATAAAACTTTTGCCTAGACCATAACATTGACTGAGATTTTGCTCATGTCACTAGACTTAATATGATTGTGTATAGATATCACTGCACACAATCGTTTTACTGTGGGGAGACAAAGTAACTGCACCTCTGCCGCACACAGTTGGGCCAGAAGCTCCGACCTCTGTCTAATGGAGTCACGCTTCAAGCGGGAACCGACAAATGCATTCACCCCTGAAGACAGCCTTATGGGCCTCCCAAATAATGGATGTATCCGAGACTGAGCCTTCATTTAGATGAAAAAATTCATTTTCTGGAGGAGTCTTTGGTTTCAGCATGCCGCAAAAGGGACTCACTGGAGCCGCCAGTGGCATGTTTTGGATGATGCAGCATGGAGGACCAGGTCCAGGGTGATGGGGGCATGATCAGACCACGTAATGGGGTCTATTTCGAAGAGACTATATTTAGGTAATAAGGGGGCGGATATTAGAAAGTGATCTAAAAAACGGGAATAAAGTTTATGTGAGGGGGCGTAGAAAGTATATTGACGACGTGTAGGTCAAAAAGGTTGCAAGATCGGATTAATTTGCAAAAGGAGGTGGACAATTTGTGGGTTTGGAGAGATGGGGTTTGTTGAAAAAGAGCATACCTATCTCTACTAGAAGACATATACATATTGAAATCACCTCCTATAAATCGTGAAAGGCTGAGGAAGTGAGGAAACCAATCTGTCCTGAATTTGGTGCATAAATAATGGCCAAAGTGAAGGGCGTATTCAGGTGGACACAGTTCAGGAGAACATACCGGCCTCGGGGATCCAAAGTCAAGGCTAGAATCCGTATAGGGCAGGAATGCTTAATCAATATGGCCACACCAGCCTTCCCAGATGGGTCAGATGCCATATAAACTGTGGGGAATAGTCTAGAGGCAAATTTAAAAGAAGCCCACGGGACAGAAACGAGTCTCCTGAACCATAACCACATCAGCCCCAGAGGATTTGAATTCCTTCAGAGCCAAGCATAGCTTGCGCAAGGAATTCAAGCTTTTAACATTACAGGAAAATATTTTTAAAGCCATACATCAACCTTGGGGTAAGAAGTAAATGTCAGTTTAACATAACACATGAGTAAGATATCCCAACCCAAGGGGGCATAGGGGAGACATACACATCAACATCTCTAAGCAAAGAGACTGTGTGAGAAGTCTATAACCAGGTCAAAAAGGGACCCGATAAAAAATTGAAAAAAAACATAAGAAAAACATTACAAAAGTTGCAAAAAATTAAAAAAATTTGAAAGCCTGAAGGAGAAAAAAACCTTCAGGGGACCATGGCAATAAACCATGGACATATGGAGGAACATGATGAACAGTGAGAATGGCAGACCGGGTCCCGCTCCTGTAGGGAATAACGTGCTTCAAACTTTTAGCACTGTTAAATAGATAACATAACAAGCTGGAGCCTCAATGTGGGCAAGATGTGCCAGCGGCCGAGCAGGAGGTGGAAGTTGGAGGTCCTCCTCAGGTATAGGTGGCAGGCCCATATTGCGGGTAAAGGCCTCAAACTCATGAAGATCTGATGGAATATTGTGTGTCATCTTTTTTTTTTAACAAAGTATTGTGTGTCATATTTAGAGGCTGAAAGCCGGAAAGGAAAACTCCATCTGTAGGAAACTTGGTGGAGTTGGAGATGTGCCGTGACAGGGCGAAGATTGCGTCTCTTGGCCAGGGTGATGGGAGAAAGGTCACTGAAAATCTGGATTTTGGAGCCCTTAAAGTCAATTCGGTTTTTATTGCGTGTAGCTGCTGTTAGGGCTTCCTTACTATCATAATAGTGGAAACGAACAATTATGTCCCTCGGATTGGATCCGGGGGAAGTTTAGGGGCCAAATATCTATGGGCCCTATCCAGGCGCCAATCGATATCAGGTATGTGCGGGGCCAGCGTGACAAAAAGACCCCGAAGATCTGCCCATAATTCTTTGTCATTAACCGTTTCAGGGACTCCACGGATCCTCAGGTTTTGACAGCGTTCCCTATTTTCCAAATCTTCTTGTTGCAACTACTTGGGAAACCGTGTGCTTAAGGAATGCGTTATCTTCTTCTAACACATGCACATATTGTACTATTTCGTCAAATTTAGTTTCCAGGTTGTCGGTACGCTCTCCTAACTGATCAATCTCCCCCCTGAGTTCCTGGGCAATTTTCCCAACCTCTTTAGCGATGTTATGGGTCAGATCTTGTAACAGGGCTTGCAATTTCAGATCTAGGACTGCCACTGACTACTTCAGCAGGATTTGACTGCTGGGATGAATAGTGTGTGGAAAGTACCTGGCGTGGAGGCGAGGACGTCCGCGGCATCCAGCGGCTCTGCAGGGGTACTCTAGGCCGGGAATTGCGGCCTAAGCAGGAAGCGCTCTGTGAGCTGCGAGGGCTGTGAGGGCCGTGACGTCGGCGGCAGGATGAAGCCTTGGTACTAGTTCTTTTGGAACCCGACTTTGCCCATGTAGTGCCCGGAGGTGTCCGGAGGCAGGGGATATCAATTCTGTGGCTGTGTGAGCTTTGGAAGCAGTGCAGGATCCCTTAAAGAAGAAGCTGGGACCAGAGCGAGCCTTACATGTCCACCATCGTCGCTATTAGGACCATCTTACTTTGCCATTACAGTATCCTTTTTCCGAATATTCAGCTTTATCCATTTATGTATTCTTAAGAATAAATGTAATTTGTAAATAAAACACCTTTTAAATAAATCTACAGCGGTTTCAATTTAGTGTACATAAGCATTTCATCTTTCACAGTTGGCTTAATCCATCTTTCTAAATGTGGTAAATTGCAAACTTTTGAAGCACAAAATTGTTATGCAGTCACATGTATGGGGCAATAAATGTCTGCTTGTCTGCGTTATTAGGAATATTTTTACATAACACATGCTGCTTGAGTGTCTCACTGCTGTCACATCCAATCTGTTTCAGAAACCTGCTGATTGTTTTCATATAGCCGGGAACAGCTGCATACTGTTCTGATGCTGTGGCTTCCTCTCTGGCCTAAAACTTTGCTAATGTAACAGATCCGATGCAGAGCTTTATTCAGACTGTAATCACTAAGATTTATCAGAAGTATTAAGAGTCTGCAGAGAATAATCAGCCATAAAAACTTAGAGGTGTTCAGACAGGCTAAATATTGTCCAGTTCTGCCAACAAAATGGGTCTCCTTTAGGGCTTTCTGGCCATAACAGTGGTAATGGTCACACAGATCCACTAGAAAGAAAGTCCCTGTGTGAAGGAGCCCAAGCTTACTGCTGGGGGCCACCTGCCAAGTTGCAAGAGTACATTGTAGCTGGTCCCAGCAGTATAGGCATGTGAAGGTTGCAGAACTGTAAATCCTGGATAACCACATTTAAATCCGAGTCTACAGCTAATTTTATATTAAAACTTATCACCCTACACTTGTTAAAATGTTTTTTGCCTTTTTAGAATGACTTTACCTTAATGCATTCCCTGCATTAAGGGAAAAATTCTTCTAGCTTTTTGTCTTAGAGGAGAGAATAGATCCAGTGCCGTGTGATTCTCTTCTCCCCCCGCTCCTCTTCCCATAGGGACTCAGGAGTGAGCACATACTGTATACCCCCATAGCAAGTGGCTTGCAATGTGGATACACAAATAATGAGCCAAGATTGCCGACGGGGGACCCCAAAAGAGGAGGTTCTGGGCTGCTCTGTGCAATACCATTGCACAGAGAAGGTGAGTATAAGGATTATTATTTTTAAATATATATATATATATATTTAAACGAAGAAAAAAAAAAACACATAATAATAATAATAATAATAATAAATAATCTTCAGTAAACGAACTCACACAGCGAAAAAAAAAAATGGAAATTGTGTCGGGGAAAAAAAATAAAAATAAATTAGGCAGGTACAGAATATTATACAATTTTCCTCTCCTCTTCATAACATAAATGTGACGTGTTCTATAGTCTAGTTAGGAGAAAATGTCGGCAGAGCTGACAACACCAATGGCAACATTGTCAGCTCACTACAGGAGGTTAACGCACTAGATTTTGGGCAGGATCAACAGGTATTTCTCTGTACTTGTGTTTTAGGCCTCATGCCCACTGGCGTTTTTACAGCTGCGTTTTTTGCAGCTTAAAAACGCCTGTCCATGTTATTGTAAATATTTATTTATTTATTTTTTTTTGAAAAAAAAAAACAAAAAAAAAAAAAAACGTCGGAGCTAAAAACGCGACCGCGCGTTAGTGCGCGTTTTTTGCGCGTTAGTGCGCGTTTTTGACGCTCGCGTTTTTTTCTGCCTAATTCTGACGCTGAGGAACGCACTGGTCCTGGGTTTTTTTTACAGCTTACAAACGCCTATGCTCTTTACAGCTCAAAAACGCCTAGGTGGGCATGAAGCTATAGACTAACATGGACAGGCGTTTTTAAGCTGTAAAAAACGCTCAAAAACGCGGCTGAAAAAACGCCCGTGGGCATGAGGCCTTAAAGAGGCAAAAACAAGGGGAAATGTGCACGTACATGCAAAATCAGTTTGTTCGCACCCCAGCTAAGCTTTCCTCACAATAGCCATAGGACATTGTAAAACTATTGGAAAGAATGGTAACGAACCGTATCTGAGAATTTGGCAGCAAAAAAAATTGTATCATTTGTAGTAACCAACACGGATTTATAAATGACCGTTCTTGCCATCCAACCTTTTAACTTTCTGTGAAGAGGTAAGCTGCAATTTGGATAGATGAAGGGTCTAGGGGCCTTATAGGCTTTGTAGTTCATCTAGGACTTCACGAAGGCTGGCAATACATGACCCGATGCCCCATCCACACATTGAGTGAGTGAATAACTTGTATAGCGCTGCAAATGCGAACGTAAAATCGCCTCAAGGCGCTTATTTCCATCCAGTGTCATCCTGATCTTTCAGACGAGGTGGGTCTTTAAAGGAACACTAAAGGTTACCGTTTTTTTTTTTTAAAAACAACAAACATTTTATACTTGCCTCCACTGTGCAGCTCGTTTTGCAGAGTGGCCCCGATCCTGGTCTTCTGGGGTCCCTCGGCGGCTGTTTCAGCTCCTCCCCACAAGGACTCCACACCATAATGCGAGCGAGCTCGCATGGTGTGGAGTTACTGCGGGCGCGCTCCCGTGATACAGCGGCGGCCATAGCCACCGACTGTATCACTCGGCCCCGCCCCCCGGCGTGCCGCTTCATTGGATGTGATTGACAGCAGCGCCAGCCAATGACTGCGCTGCTTTCAATTCATCCAGTGTAGCCAATCAACGGCCGGGCTCAGGAACTCGGAGGATGACGGGAGCGAGCGCGGGACTTTCGAGGGGCCAGGTAAGTAAAACGGGGGCTCGGGGGGGCGGCATTGTCTAATGTTTTTTCACCTTAATGCATAGGATACATTAAGGTGAAAAAACATGTACCGTTACAACCCCTTTAAGATTTTTCCTGAAGGCCTGATGGTTTTCTTCCATGCGGATGTTTATGGGTAGAGCGTTCCATAGCCGTGGTCCTTGGAAATCTTTCTCCCTTCGATTTGTAGCAGGACTTGGGGATATGGAGAAGGTTTTGGTTTGTTTTCGGAGAATGCGATTGGGGGTGTAGTGTTTTATTGATGTGGCTGTGGGAGACCTCTCCGCCTTCAGAATACAGAGAACAGCTCTGCAGTCTATTGCCTACAGCTCTGATCAAGTGAAAAAATACTGACAGGGTGGTTGAACAGAAGTCGATCGGTAGACAGTGAAAGGAAGAGACCACCTCAGCGAGGAAAGAGGGTCTGGGTCTCAGAACCACACTGTCCCTTAGTAAGACACAAAAAGGCTGCTTTACAAGAAAGAGCTGACAACGGATGTGGCAGAGATCCGACTCTTTAGGGGTATTTAAACTTTCTAAAAGGCCGGTTTACTGTCTTTCAAACTTTAGGAGGGCTGGACTGTGGCCGATGGGAGTAGAAAATGCCCTGGCATCGTTTTGGTCAACGGTGCCCCCAATCATTGGGATCAATGGGAGGAATAGTGCCCTATTGTTGATTGCCGACAGTGGGGGGTAATTATGCCCCAAGAGCCCTATAGAAACCAAGCAAAGGGCCGCAGCTTGGAGACCACTGCTTTAGAGTACCAGGAGCCAGAAGTTTGTCCAGAGCAGACTGGAAGGCGGCCAGGATGGGAAAAATAGAATATTCCTCAGTTGTGTATAAAAAAAAAAAATATGCTGCGCTGAAACGTACCAATTTTTTTTTTACATAAAATACTAACAAAATCTGAATTGTGCTTACTATAAACGTGTCTAAATATAAACCAACACTGCATAAAAGTCCTTTATATAAATGTCTGAATAAAAACGGATACACTTCAATCATCGTGATTACACAAACTGATCTCAAATTGAACGGTCATAGCAGACACCTCCACCAACACCCTATCAAAATCAATCATACTTCATGAACCCAGCTAGACTCTCCCAGGGCTCAGGCAATCCTCCCCAGAGCGCTCATTCGGTAAATCCAGAAACCCTCAAGCTCAGGTGATAAAGCATGGATCAGTGCTCTGGCTGCATGAAAAGCCCATCTTGTGCTACCAAGCTACGCCCTTTTTTCCATCAAGGCACCAGGAAAAGCAATTCCAATTAAATAGACAAGGTCTCTAGTTGCTGTAGCATCTCCCAAAGCCACAACACTCTACCATGTTGGATCATATTCAACCCATGATTAGAAACACCACGTCAAATATAAATAATTTCTAAAATTAATCCACATCACTAAATATATAAAAATGCATAATAAAATTTGCATGAATTGAAAACTTGCCAGGTACACCAGGATGTGACCTAACTGCAGCAAGTAAACCACTGCATATAAAAAGAAAACCTCCCTATATCTTAAAGTTGAGATGCCTGGTCTCGCACCAGCCAAAGTAGCTCTTTGCGAGCCTTGAGAAAGGTGGGAATGAGAGTCAGTAATGCCTCTATCCATTAGAACCTGGTTTCAACAATCATGCCTATAAAAATCCAGAAACTAAGAAGCAGGGTGGAGCAGAGGACCCTGTGACAAGTGGTCTGGCCTATTTAAAAAAGAGGCCAAGGGCTCATCCACGTACCCAAGTTCTCCTGAGCCAATTTGGACCGACGAGGATCACCATAATCCATTCTTCCTCAATCTTGTGAAGCAGTCAAGGGAGCAGCCACAAGCCTGTCCAGTTTCTGGTTTAATCTGGAGCCCATAATGTCCACATCTGGTGTTCGCCATTTCCAAAAGAGCATCAGGAAGAACTCAGGATTAAGGGGCCACTCCCTAGGGCAGGTGTTGGTGATGGTGATGTGGAAAGTCAACTTTCATGGAGGGATTTAGGATTTGGTTCATCGTCCCAGAGAGAATCAGATTTGCTTCTTTCAGGGCTGACTGACTTCTGGCCCTTGCACCTATGATCTGCCAAATGGAGGATATGATCCGCCTTATGTAGTGTGGTTGATCTCTTAAAGCGGAACTTCACTTTCTCAATCAACATTGACCATTTTTAATCCTTATGTAAATGGTCCTTATTTAATCATTAGTAAATGGATAGGAAAGTATCATATTGGCTTGTTTTAATTAATTTTTTTTTTACATTTAAAGTTACTTCCTGGTTTCTTTGCCTAGGCAAATTATGTCATATCCCAGGAGTCTTCAGTAGGGGTTTTCCCAACTAAGCACACCCTCTCCTGCTTGCATGCCTGCGCTAAGGGCAGGTGGATTCCAAGAAGTAAATGCTACAATAATTTTTTGCCCTTACTCAAGATGGCCACAGCCAGAAATGCTAGGGGGAACTTTTCAAAATGATGTCACGACAAAATTAAGCATGGAGACATTGATGGAAGGGAGAGTATGCTTTGAATATTAAAAAATTAAAATAGCATTTTTGGTTTGTGGTGCTCAGATGAAGTACTTCTACTTTAATGAAAATGCTATTTGTCTGGATGTTAAAGCCCCTCAGGCTTTAACTCTGTTACAGTCCTGGACCAAGTGTGGAGTGATGCCCTAAACTGCGCATGTGCGTTGTACAAGTTAATCAAAAGAACAGAAGAGCAGACTGTCAACAAGACTGTGCTCTTTTACAAAGCAGGGCATCATAAAACCACATTTCTAGTTATTGCATCTATATCCGAGACAACATAATTAGATTAGTTAAAATCCGCAGTCACATGACATCCAGGTCTGGAGTCTTCCACCTTCTGTGTACAGAAGTTGGGGTGCATCTTTGGGTGTTCATGTCTCACAGGTAATGGGACACCTGAAAAAGAAACCCACCACCTTTTGGCTGTATAGCTACAGGTTCCAGCAAGGGACTTAGATGGCAAACTTATATGAGCAAATCCGTGCCGGGGGGGGGGGGGGGGTCATTGCTGGTCATGTTTGCTTAGGGTTTGGCTTTAAACATTTGCTCTTCCAAGATAAAATTATAAAAAAATATGATTTAAGTGAATATAGGGCACATTCTTGCAAATATCCAGGCAAATCCAAAAATGGTTCACAAACTTTTGGGCAACTAAAGCTATATTAGGACACCTGTTCCACAACTGAGGCCTCGTACACACGGCCGAGATTCTCGTCGAAAAAAACATGTCGTTTTTTTCGACGAGATTCTTGGACAAGAAACTTGTCCCGGCCGAGTGTACACACGCTCGATTCAAAGAACCCGCGGTTCTTTGAATGGAGCGTACGCGGTGACGTCATCGACTACGACGAGCATGCGCTCGTCACATTCGATGCCGTCGCCGCCATCTTGGTATACCCTACGTATGCCTAGGAAGCTACCGTGCATGCGTCGAATTCATTTCGAACATGCGCGGGCTTCCGGGAGGACAGGTAAGTGTACACACACTCACTTTTCTCGTCGAGAAACATGCCGACGAGAATCTCAACGAGAAAATAGAGAGCAGGATCTCTATTTTCTCGTCGAGATACTTGTCGCTTTTCTTGACGAGAAACCATACACACGAACGAATTTCTCGGCAAAAAATCTCTGCCAGCAAGTTTCTTGCTGGTTTTTGCCGAGAAACTCGTTCGTGTGTACGAGGCTTGAGAATCAAAAACCTTCACGTTTCCCCAATATTTGTGTCTAGGGATTCAATCCCGATTACATAATGTAAATCACATAATTGCAATGCTCATGTACCACAGTTGCATCCTTACCTACTGTTGATGCCATGCTTTCTGCATGCTGTTTGTCAAATACAAAAGTTGCTGGGCACACTACCACACAAACATGTACAGTGCCCTGAAAGTATTCATACCCCTTGAAATTTTCCACATTTTGTCATGTTCCAACTAAAAACGTAAATGTATTTTATTGGGATTATGTGATAGACCAACACAAAGTAGCACATAATTATGAAGTGAAAGGAAAATTATAAATGCTTTTCAAAATTTACAAATATCTGAAAACATGCATTTGTATTCAGCTCCCTTTACTTTGATATCACAAACAAAAATCCAGTGGAACCAATTGCCTTCAGAAATCACCTAATTAGTAAAAGAGTCCACCTGTGTATAATTTAATCTCAACATAAAATACAGCTGTTCTGTGAAGCCCCCAAACGGATAAGATTGTTGTGCGACTTCCCGAGTCTCATGATGCCTTGCTGCTCTCTCCTCTCCCTGCGCGCTCTGCACTTGTCGGACACCCCCTCCTCACCAGAACTAGCAGAGCTTGTGCACAAACAGATAAAAGAAGTGTTTCTACTTTCCTACACCTCTCTGTGATGGACACCCCCCAGCATGTGAAGGACCCTTGTGCGTTTACTAACTTGCTTATCTACAAAGCAATTACAAAGTCATTTTACAATGTGAATGAGTAGAGAGGAGAGGGGGTGAGAAAGGAACGAGGGAAGGGTGAAAAAATAAAAAAACAAAAAAAATAAAAAACACATATGTAAAAGGAGATTGAGGCTGGGTTCACACTGGTGCTCTGCGGGAAGCCCTGCGAATCCACTGTGGGTTCCCCTATCGCACGACTCGCAGGCAGTTCACACTGCCCTATGCTAACCGCTGGGAGTGTCAATACAAAGTTCGACACCCCCAGATCGGTTTTTGCATATCGCAAACAAATTGGATCGCATGGGTATGAACACCCATGCGATCTGATTCTGAGGCGGACCAAAAAAAACAAACAAAAAAAAACAGTAAGACCCCTTTTACACTGGGGCGGTTTGCAGGCGCTATTGCGCTAAAAATAGCGCCTGCAAACCAACCTGAAACAGCGGCTGCTGTTTCTCCAGTGTGAACTAGCTAGCAGGACGGTAAAAAAAAAGTCCTGCTAGCCGCATATTTGGAGCGGTGAGAGGAGCGGTGTGTTTACCGCTCCTCCACCGCTCCTGCCCATTGAAAGCAATGGGGCACCACAGCTATACTGCCGGCAAAGCACCTTGCGGTGGTTTTTAACCCCTTTTCGGACGCTAGCAGGGGGTAAAACCGCACGACGCACCTTCTGCCCAAGTGTGAAAGGGGGCTTAATTCAGTGTTTTGTGAGACTAGCAAGACAGAATATCTGCATCTCCTCAGGTTCTCCCACCTCCAGTCACAGCAGTGTAAAAGTTGGGCAGAGTGCTAGTGCACGTGCCAGCCCCTCCTATACAGGCACGAAGGCAATGATTCATGGAACTTGTAGTTTCTCATTAGCTCAGTGAACTACAATCCCAGAAGATGGCATTGCCAGAAGTAGAAAGAGAAGCTTGAGGTGAATTTTTTGAAATTAATCACAAAAATGGGATATGCAGATAAGAGGGGCGAGTCATTTTTACAAAAAAAATATGCACATTACCATTGTCATCAATGTTTAGGCAGGATTAATATAGGAATTTGATTTTTAGTGCCGAAGGTGACCTTGCACTTTAAAGCAGGGTTAGGTTAAAAAAAGCCCAAGCTTTAAACATCTCATGGAGGACCGTTCAATCCATCATCCGAAAATGTAAAAAGAGTATGGCACAACTGCAAACCTATGAAGACATGGCTATCCACCTAAACTGACAGGCCGGGCAAGGAGAGCATTAATCAGAGAAGCAGCCAAGAGGCCCAATATATCTCTGGAAGAGCTGCAGAGATCCACAGCTTAGGTGTGAGAATCTGTCCAGAGGACAACTATTAGTCGTGCCCTCCACAAATCTGGCTTTTACGAAAGAGTGGCAAGAAGAAAGCCATTGTTGAAAGAAAGCCATAAAAAGTCCCATTTGCATTTTGCGAGAAGCCATGCGACACCGCAAACATGGAAGAACATGCTCTGGTCAAATGAGACCCAAATTTACCTTTTTAGCCTAAAAGCAAAAACTGTGGTGGAAGACACTGCACATCACACTGGCATCATATTGTGGGGTTGCTTTTTTTCAGCAGGGACAGGGAAGCTGGTCACAGTTGATGGGAAGATGGATGAAGCCAAATACAATCTTAGAAAAAAAAAAAAAATAGGATTTTGTACGTAAAATCAGTTTCGCCGACTTCCATGGACTGACGCAGCTCTCATACGGTTTACGTGTGGGTATATGTCCCTGCTTGCAGGAGAAGACCTAGGCAGAATGTTAGATGTTCAAAACATTCTAGAACAAAACCAGAGCTGAATAGCCACGTCCAGGGGGGTGGTCCCTCCGGACATCACCCTCCTACCTGCAGCCTCAGTTTGTAACAAAGCAGTACAAACCTTAAAAGAAGGTTGGATGCTGTGTCAGTCCATGGACATCAGAGAAACGGATTTTACGGCGAGTACAAAAATCCTATTTTCTCTTATCGTCCATGGACTGAAACGGCTCTCATACTGTTTACGTGTGGGACGTCCCAAAGCAGTATAAGAAAAAGGGTGGGAGCAAATAGTAAAGGAACAACCAAAACTTCACTCCAAACCAGCAGAGCTCCTCAACGGAGGAGTTGCAACATTAAACAGCGGCCTGCAACACTTTGCGGCCGAAGGAAGCATCTGAAGATGCAGCCACATCAACCTTATAGAATTTTGAAAAGGTATGAACGGACGACCAGGTCGCCGCCTTGCACACTTGTGCAACCGACGCTTGATGTCGGAAAGCCCAGGAAGCACCAATTGCCCTGGTGGAATGTGCCGTAACCGGAAAGGGAGGCGCCCACCCCTTAATGGCATAGGCCTGTATAACAGTCTGTCTGATCTAGAAATGGTGGCAGACGACACCGCTTGGCTCTGTTTCGGACCAGAGATGGACACAAACAGTGAGTCAGACTTCCGAATTGAAGCAGTAGCCGCTAGGTACACCAGTAAGGCTCACACCACATCTAAAGTGTGAAGCGCAAACTCTCTAGGATGCGATGGGTGAGGGCACAAGGACGGAAGGACAATGTCCTCGTTAAGGTGAAAAGCCGAAAGCACCTTAGGAAGAAAAGACGGTCACGGTCGCAATACCGCCTTGTCCTTATGGAGGACCAGGTAAGGCGACTTACATGACAGAGCCGCCAACTCAGACACCCGTCTAACAGAAGTGATGGCCACTAAGAAAGCCACCTTCTGAGACAAAGTTAAAAGAGGAATATCTGATATTTTCAAAAGGAGGTTCCTGAAGAACCGAGAGCACGAAGTTCAGATCCCAAGGAGGGAGCGGAGGCTTGGCAGGTGGAACCACATGGCGAACCCCCTGCACAAAAGGTGCCAACTAAGGAATGACCGGCTAGGGGTCTTTGAAAGAAAACGGCCAAGGCCGAAATCTGACCCTTAATTGTGCTCAAAGCCAGCCTTTGGGCCACACCATGCTGCAAGAACCGCAGGATTCTGGGGACAGAGTGCGTCTGTGGACGCCAGTCTAGCTCTTCGCACATAGCGATGTAAGCTCTCCAGGTACGGTGATAGATCTTTCTAGAAGAAGACTTCCGTGCCCCAAGCATGGTTGAAATTACCGAATCCGACAGGCCCCGGTCCTTTAGTACCTGGCTCTCAATAGCCATGCCGTTAAAGCCAGAGACTGTAAAGCAGGATGAAAGATAGGACCTTGAGACAGAAGGTCCTCCGTCAAGAGCAGGCGCCAAGGGATGTCCGCGATGAGACGTACCAGGTCAGCGTACCAGTGACGCAGAGGCCAGTCCGGGGCAATGAGGATCACCGGAATGCCCTTGACTACTACCCTGCGCAACAGACGAGGAATCAACTGCAGCGGAGGGTAAGCATACATTAAGCGATACTGACCACACGGGGCCACCAACGCGTCCGAGGCATCCGCCCAGGGGTCCCTGGACCTGGCCACAAACCTCGACACCTTGCAATTGAGTCGAGATGCCATCAGATCCACAACCGGTGTGCCCCACTGCCGACAAAGGAGTTGAAACACCTCCGGATGCAAGGACCACTCCCCCTGGTCCAGGGACTGGCAATAGATAGTCCGCCTGCCAGTTTTCTACGCCTGGAATGTATACGGCTGACAGCGCCGGCACGCTTCTTTCCGCCCACCTTAGGATGTGGGCGACCTTGGATGCCGCAGCCGAGCTCCGAATGCCCCCCTGATGGTTGACATACGCCACGGCCGTGGCGTTGTCCGACTGAATTCTGAACGAGCGGCCCTGTAACCTCTTCGACCACGCCGAGAGACACAGTCTGATCGCCCGCAATTCCAGGACGTTGATTGGTAGACAAGATTCGTCCGGAGTCCAGAGCCCTTGAGCTGACAGGACTCACCAAACTCCTCCCCAGCCCGTCAGGCTGGCATCCGTCGTGACCACCATCCACTGGATGGGGAGGAACAACTTCCCGGCCCGAAGAGTCGGGGATCTCAGCCACCAAGTCAGGGACGCCTTGACAGAGTGACTCGCCTGGATCTGAAGATCCAATGACAATGGGGACTTGTCCCAAACAGACAGAATTCCCTTCTGCAATGCCCGAGTGTGTGATTGGGCATACGGAACTGCCTCGAACGGAGGCCACTATTAGTCCCAGGACTCTCATGCAGAAACAAATTGACGACCCATTTTGGGATATCAGAACCTGCACTGCCGACTGAAGCGTCAGTAACTTCTGAGGGCAGAAACACCTTCGCTGCCGAAGTGTTCAGGATCAGACCCAGATACTCCAAATCGTTGAGTCGGGACTAGAACCGACTTCTGCATGTTCAGAAGCCAACTGAAGTCCCAGAGGGTCTGACTGACCATTGTCACATTTTCCTCCAATTCTGAGCCATTTTCTGCTCTTAGAAGGAGATCGCCCACGATAACCATTCCTTGCTGTCTCAGCAAAGCTAGAACCGGGGCAAGCACTTTGGGGAAAACCCGTGGTGCCGATGCTAGGCCGAAGGGAAGAGCCACGAACTGATAGTTGACTTCGCCTATGGCGACTTGCGCAGATTGGAACGTGCAAGTAAGCGTCCTTGATATCCAAGGACGCCAAAAAAAAACCCTTGGTGGAGTGTCGCAAATCACTGTGCGAATGGATTCCATCCGGAATTTTAGTACCTTCACATAGGCATTCAAGGCCTTGAGGTCCAGGATTGGCCGGACCCCGTCCTCCTTCGGGACAACAAACAGGTTAGAGTAAAACCCCTGAAACCTCTCTTGACAGAACCGTCACAATTACTCCGCACCTGAGCAAATCTTGTACAGCACGCAAGAGGGCCGCCCGGCGGGCAGGAAGGAGAGGGAGGTTCGAGGGAAAGAACCTGTTTGGGGGCCACGAGCGGAACTCTATTCTGTATCCCGAGGTGACCACCTCGCACACCCACCGGTCGGAGATCCGGAGGTCCACCGCACCGTGAACCTGCGAAGACTCCAGAGTCGGGCAGGGGCAAGACTTCATGCGGTGGTGGGCTTGGGAACTTGCTTGGTAGGCTTACGCGCCTTTGTCCCCCAGCCGCACTTTCAGTCTGGGCGGGCTTACCTGTGGAATCTGACTGACGAAAAAAACTTCTTTGCCAGAAAGGAAGGGCCCGGCCTGCGGTGGGGCTCCTTTCCCTTAATAGACTGAGGAAGGAAGGTGCTCTTACTCCCTGGGACATCCTTAATAATGTCATCCAGGGCGGCCCCAAACAGTCTACCGCCCTTAAAGGGCAAGTCAGCCAGGAGCTTTTTGGAAGCTAGGTCGGCCAACCAGCATTTCAGCCAGATAAGGCGACGCAGCACCACAGCAGAGATAGAGGCCCCGGATATTAGAGGGGCCGCATCCAAAGTGGCATCGCACACATAGACTAAACCCTGCGCAAGTTGGTGAGCCAGGGCAATGGTCTCGGGAGGGAGATTATGCTCCTGCACTGTCTGGTGCAAAATCTTTGCCCATCCTGTGAGTGTATGAGACCCAAGTGTCGCCGCCACTATAGGGCGTAAGGCAGACCCCAATAAGGCAAACATAGTTCTACTTACCACTTCTGACCTCCTGTCAGTGGGATCCTTAAATGCAGGAGTCTCTTCCATTGGGAGCGTGGTAGCCTTATTCAAACGGGCGACCGGGGGGTCGACCACTGGGGGGAGAGCCCACTTCTTAACCAGGTCCTCCTTAAAAGGGTACCTTAAAGCTAGGCGCTGCGGGACCGTCAAAGTCTTCTGCGGCTTATCCCAGACTTGGTCAATGAATGTATCAAAAAAAAGGCACATATGGAAAAACTTTTGAAGAAACGGCTTTAAAGGAACCAAAAGGAGACAGCTTCCACCTGAGGTTCCTCAGCCTCAACATTCAGCTCGAGAGCGTCCCTCACAGCATCAATGAGTTCACTTACAAGCACCCTGTCAGTTACTGGTTCAGAACTGGGGTCTTCCTCACAAGGAACGTCCTGCCCAAAAACATCAAAATCCTCAGAGCTAGGTTCCTGAGCAGCAGTAGCTAGGCCCATATCTGAGACAGCACTCCCCTGCAGAAGAATGTGCGGGGAGGGGGCGCTTTACAGCTCCCTTGCACATTGCTTCCATTCTGACAAGGAATGGATTCCAGGACTGCCGACAACTGGTCCATAGGGACCGCAGGTGCAAGAGCACTGCCAGTTGCCTCTGACAAGTGTGGAGAAGCAGGTGAACCAGACTCCATACTGCCACCCTCTGAGACCTTATACACTATGTCCACCCACTGGCTGCGCTGAGGCTGAGGGGATACCCGGAGGACTCACCAACCCTTAAGGACCGCTCAGTTACGTTGTATGAAACCGCACTGCAGCGCGAGTGAAGCCTGAGGAGAGTGTGAAGAATCTGTGAGGAGACTAAGGAGATTCGCGCCGCAGCAGCGCCATTGAACCATGGCAAGATGGTCGCCGAGCGCTTTATTCAAATTCACAATACAGCGCTAATGGCGCATGCAATAAGTCCCCACACTCACACACCAGAACACGTCCCAGAGTTCGCTAACAGACATGAGCGCCCCCCGCCAGGCCAGAGCAACCCTCGAGCACCCCCACACAGTACAGCACCAGTACAGGGTGCAGAGAGAAGCTTAACAGGGGGGAGACAGGGAGAAACCCCCCAGATGAAGAAACACAGCCAGCATGTACTCACCTGCAGCAGGAGAGACTACTTACCCGTCCCAGAGGGACCAACTGGCTTGTTTCAGACAGACCTATCACAGAGTAGTACTGAGTAGCTGTCGGCCCGGTCCACCGCGAAAGATACAGACAGGTACTGTTCAATCTTGAGGACCGCGGGAGCATAAAAGCAACCTGGCTACCCCTGGAGTCATGGGGTATGTCGTGAACTGAATCTCACGCACACAAGGCGAGGATCAGCACGCTCGATGGTCGGACAGGAAAGACTACGAGGATACCAGTGTACCCAACCGACAGTTGATTGAAGGTCTCAAAAATTTTATAAAATTCCCAAAGGAATACAATTTTAAAAGTAAAATCTTCCAGGAGACTGGCTCCTGAGAGAGCCACGTCTTCTGCTAGGCAGAAAAAAACTGAGGCTGCTGGCTGCAGGTAGGAGGGTTATGTCCGGAGGGACCGCCCCCCTGGGCGGGGCTGTTCAGCTCTGGTTTTGTTCTAGAATGTTTCTAACATCTAACATTCTGCCTAGGTCTTCTCCTGCAAGCAGGGACATATACCCACACGTAAACAGTATGAGAGCTGTGTCAGTCAATGGACGATAAGAGAAAAACCTGTTTGAGTCTGCAAAAGACTTGAGACTGGGACGGAGGTTCACCTTCCAGCAGGACAACGACCCTAAACACAGCCAGAGCTATAATTGAATGGTTTCGAATGCTGGGGTAGGCAACCTCGGCACTCCAGCTGTGGTGAAACTACAAATCCTATCATGCCTCTGCCTCTAGGAATCAAGCCTGTAATGGTCAGGGTCTTGCAACTTCTCATGGGAATTGTAGTTTCATCACAGCTGGAGGGCCGAGGTTGCCTACCACTGGGAGAGCAAAGCATATTCATGCATTAGAATGGCCCAGTCAAAGTCCAGACCTAAATCCAATCTGTGGCAATCTGTCACAGATGCTCTCCATTCAATCTGACAGAGCTTGAACTTTCTTGCAAAGAATGGGCAAAAAATGTACTCTAGATGTATAAAGCTGGCAGAGACATCCCCAAAAAGACTTGCAGCGTAAGGTGGTTCCGCAAAGTACTGACTCGGGGGGGGGGGGGGCTGAATACAAATGCATGCCACACAACAAAATTTGAAAACCATTTATTTTCCTTCTTCACAATTATGTTGGTCTATCACATAAAATCCCAATAAAATACATTTACGTTTTTGGTTGTAAATGACAAAATTTGGAAAATGTCAAGTATGAATACTTTCAAGGCACTGTATAAATATGTATAAAAAAAAAACTTTAAAAAAAAGGGACCTGATGTGCCTTTTTAATTAATCCATAGGAGCAAAAAAAAATATTGTGAAATGTTACCCTTTATTTACATAAACAAGCAGTAAAAGGTTTGTGCCATTAACAGCTCCTATACGGCATGGCAGCTAGGGACAACATATTTGTTTTACTGCAAAGTTCCACTAAAACAGACAAGTGGAAGATCCTGTGTACTATAACTTGGCACACGGTGTGTTTACTAGTACTCTTACCAAGGACAGGCTGCACTACTTTCTACAAATAAAATCAGGGGATTCCTTTGTCCTTTGTGTTCTTGTTGAAAAAAAATTTCTTCATGTTTGTGCTGGGCTTTGCACTCATCACCAGCTGGTAAAATGACATGGAGTGCAGAAAAGCCAACATAAGTAAAAAAAGACTATACTGCTCAAGTTAATACAGTGTTTAAAGAAATCCTGTACTGGGAAAGAGTTCAGCAAACGGTGCTTAATGCCAGGTGCAACTCCACTGTACTACACCTCAGGAGGCATCAGGTCGGTTCTCCAAACTGACAGCTTTGTGATCAAGTGAGCCACCATGGTTTCATCTTCGGATTTATGACTTTACACTGACAGTCAAGGGGTACTTCCACTGCTAGATTTAAAGTGGTTGTAAACCCAACAACACAACTTGCACCTACAGGTAAGCCTAGATTAAGGCTTACCTGTAGGTGCAAGAAATATCTCCTTAACCTACACGGTTAAGGAGATATTTGCAGAAAACCCTGCACCGATGTCTACGGCGCATGCGCGCCGTAGACAACGGCGCATGCGCGCCGTAGACAACGGCGCAGGCGCACTGAGCGGGCCGGTTTTCTGAATGGGAGAATGCCGGCCCCGCGCGCATGCGTGTGTCATCGCCGCTCCGGCCAATCACAGCGCTGGAGTGGCGATACACAGAAGGGACATCGAGGCAAGATGGCGGTGGAGGGGAACGAGGAGCCGTTCGGGGGCTTCGATCTCAGGTAAGTCATTCATAATGAGCTAGTATGCTATGCATACTAGCTCATTATGCCTTTCTTTTGCAGTTTTTTTTTTTTTTAAATACTGGGTTTACTTCCTCTTTAAGCAAAACAAACAATGATCTACCCCATGGGTGCCCAACCTGTGGCCCTCCAGCTGTTTTGGAACCACAAGTCCCATCACGCCTCTACCTTTGAGAGTCATACTTGTAACTGAGCAACTTGCAATGCTTCATGGGACTTGTAGTTTCACAACAGCTGGAGGGCCACAGGTTGAGCACCCATGATCTACCCCATAAACACAAACCAGGCTGTGACCCAGATTGTGCCAAAATGCATATTGAGGATATCTACAAACATTGAAAAACTTGCAGCAAGAGAGCATGCATTTTTTTTCCCAAAACACTTGCCAGCCTCCCCTACACTTCCCTGTATGCTTTTCTATTCTCCCCTGTGCACACCGGTACTGGATATTTCCTCTAATGGCTGCTCAGTGCTAGCAGTATGGAAGGGTCCATTAAAACTTGTTTTGGGCCAAAGTGGGTAATGGTTGGGTTTTTATTGCTGCCCAAGTTGCAGCTGAAGAGATTTAACCTCATTTCTGTCTCATCACGAAGTAAATGAAAAATCTTTCCAATGGGGACCCAGACAAACAAAAACAAAAAACACAAATTCTAGCAAAGATAGATTACAACCGCTAGCCATTCCTTCTACCCCTTGTGATGACCACTCCCCTCCCAATATCTTGTACATTTATCACAAGGGCAGGATGTAAGGAAAATTCTCCGCAATGGGAAATCAAAATAAAACCTAATCAACATTTCTTGTTTTGTGTCCCGTAATGTACTCAAAGAAAAGGATTTTACAGGCAAGCATGATGAAAAAAATAGGATTTTTGTACTCACCGTAAAATCCGTTTCTCTGACGTCCATGGACTGACACAGCTGGATACTGTAAACGTGTGGGTATATGTCCCTGCTCGCAGGAGAAGATCTAGGCAGAATGTTAGATACATACATTCTAGAACATGCCAGAGCTGAACAGCCCCGCCCAGGGGGGCGGTTCCTCCGGACATTACCCTCCCACCTGCAGCTAGCAGCCTCAGTTCTTAAAGCAGTACAAACCTTAAAAAGGAAGGGTGGATGCTGTGTCAGTCCATGGACGTCAGAGAAATGGATTTTACGGTGAGTATAAAAATCCTATTTTCTCTCATCGTCCATGGACTGACACAGCTGGATACTGTAAACGTGTGGGACGTCCCAAAGCAGTATCAGAAGGATGGGAGCAGTAGTAAAAGGAACAATCAAAACTTCACTCCAAACAAGCAGAGCTCCTCAACGGAGGAGTTGCAACATTAAACAGTGGCCTGCAACACTTTGCGGCCGAAGGGAGCATCCGAAGATGCAGCCCCATCAACCTTATAGAATTTTGAAAAGGCATGGACGAACGACCAGGTCGCCGCCTTGCACACTTGTGCAACAGACGCTTGATGTCGGAAAGCCCAGGAAGCACCAATTGCCTTGGTGGAATGCACCGCAACCGGAAAGGGAGGCGCCAGCCCCTTAAGGGCATAGGCCTGTATGACGGTCTGCCTGATCCACCTAAAGGCGGTGGCAGACGACACCGCTCGGCCCTGTTTTGGACCAGAGACAGACACAAACAGTGAGTCAGACTTCCGAATGGAAACAGTAGCAGACAGGTAATGCTCGTACCCATCTTAATGTATGAAGAGCAAACTCTCAGGGATGCAAAGGGTGAGGACACAAGGATGGAAGAACAATGTGCTCCTTAAGGTGAAAGGCCGAGACAACCTTTTGAAAGAAGGACGGTCGTGGGCGCAACACCGCCATATCCTTATGGAAGGCCAAGTAAGGCGACTTGCAGGACAAGGCTGCCAACTCAGACACCCGTCTAACCGAAGAAATGACCACTAAGAAGGCCACCTTCTGGGACAAGGTCAAGAGAGGAATCTCTCTGATATTTTTAAAGGGACATTCTTGGAGAACCGAGATGCATCAAATTTAGATCCCAAGTAGGGAGAGGAGGCTCAACAGGGGGGATCACATGGCGAACCCCCTGCACAAAAAGGTGCTAATCAAGGAATGGCCCGGTAGCGGTCGTTGAAAAAGACAGCCCGGGCCGAAATCCGACCCTCAAATGGTATGCAAGGCCAGCTTTTGGGTCACACTAAGCTGTAAAAAACAGCAAAATCCTGGGAAGGGAATACGTCCGAGGACGCCCATCAAGTTCCTCGCACATAGCGATGTAAGCCTTCCAGGTACGGTGATATATCTTTCTGGAGGAAGATTCCCGTGCCAACAACAGATGAGATGACCGAATCCGAGAGACCTCTGTCCCTCAGCACCCGGCTTTAAACAGCCATGCCATTAAAGCCAAGGACTGTAAAGCAGGATGAAGTATGGGATCATGAGACAAAAGGTCCACCCCAATAGGCAGTCGCCAAGGAACGTCTGCGACTAGCCAAAGTAGATCGGCGTACCAATGTCACCGTTCCGGAGCAATGAGGATCACCGGAATGGCCTTGGCCCCTACTCTGCGAAGCAGGCGAGGCAACAACAGTAGCGGAGGCTAAGCATATATCAGGCGATACTGCCCCCACGGGCTACCAATGCGTCTGCCCAGGGGTCCCTGGACCTGGCCACAAATCTTGACACCTTGTGAGTGAGTCGAGAGGCCATAAAGGTCCACATCCGGTGCCCCACCACTGGTAAAGGAGGTGGAAACACCTCCGGATATAAGGACCCTTCCCCTGCAATGCACACGGCCGACAGGACCGTCCTGCAGCGAGATGTATGAAAATCCCAAAGAGACTCCGCAATGTATCGGAGAAGAGAGGCCCCCCGTTTCCAGGGTGCCTCAACTGTTTGCCAAGAAACTTGACAGAGCTTCCTTAGAAACTCGGTCAGAGGACCAGTAACTCAGCCTCCACAGGTGGCGCAAACCCACCCCGGACACAGAGACCCTAAAGGCTAAAGCAGTTGCAGTGCACCTGCTAGTCGACTGATAGATGAAGCAGAGGCTTTTGCCCAGTCATTGAGCTTCAGAAACGCCAGCGACGCAGCCACTAACGGGCGTAACGCTAACCTCAGCCTGGCGAACACAGTCCAAGCCAGCGCTTCTGATCACCACTGAAAGCAGGTGGAAAGTGGTACCCCTGATACCAGGGATCCTTATGACAAAGCTCCATCCAGCAGCTACCCCATTGATAAGTGCTGATTGTACAAACACATAGTTTATACTGTGTATTGCGTCAAAACGCGCAAATAGAGTGTGGGAGGAAACCCACCCAGCCACAAAGAGCATAATACAACCACATACAGCGTATGTAGTTTAGTATGTGTGGATAAACATATTAAACACTTTTATACTGTGCTAGCGACGAAGGCGCGCACATCATCGGGGCTTGGACGGAAACCAGCCACGCAGATTGCGTACACAACCGTGTAGGTATGTTAGCCTATGAGTAAACAAATTGCACATGTTTATACTGTGCATAGCGCTGAAAATGCGCACACCATTGGAGCGCGGGGGAGAAACCGGAGCACCCGGATGAAACCCATGCAGACTGCATACGCATACCGTGTAGGTACTATAGTATGTGTGATAAACATTTTGCACAAGCCTATGTGTGCATAGCACCGAAGGCGCACACACCGTTGGCGCGTGGGAGGAACCGAAGTACCCCACGCAGACCCAGAGAATGCAATACATACAACTACTGTGAATGTATTTAGTGTTGTGTATAAACATAATGTGTAGGTTTACACCGTGTATTGCACCAAAGGCACGCATGTCATGTAGCGTGGGCGGAAACCCACGCAGACTGCACAAACATGCCGGGTAGGTATGTTAGTATGTGGATATCAAATCGCACAAATTTAGGCTGTGCATAGCGCCGAAAGCGCCCATACCAATGGAGTGTGGGAGGGAACCGGAGTACCCGGAGGAAACCCACACAGGACTGCATACACATACCGTGTAGGTATTAGAGCATGCGTGATAAACATATGAACATGTTTAACTGTGCAGAGGGCCAAAGGCGCACATACCGTCAGCGCTTGGAAGGAAACCGGAACACCCGGAAGAAACCCACGCAGACAGCACAGAGATACCGTGTAGGAATGATAGCATGTGAATAAACATATTGCCTATGTTTATGCTGTGCATTTTCCATTGGAGCGTGGGAGGAAACCGGAGTACCCGGAGGAACCCCACGAAGACCGTATACCTATACTGTAAATATGTATAGCATGTGCAATAAACATATTGAACATGTCTATACTGTGCAGAGAGTCGAAGCGCACATACCATGAGAGTGCGGGAGGACACTGGAGCCCCCGGAGGAAACCCGCGCCGACCCAGAGAGTATAATACATACATATACTGTGAATGTATCTAGAGTCGTGCATAAACATATTGTGTACGTTTATATCATGTATGGCACTGAAACAGCATTGGAACGTGGGGGGGGGGGGGGGGACACCCACGCAGACACAGATACCCATAACTACACTGTGAATGTATGCAGTGTAGAGGTATAGGCCGAGTTTAAATTATGGCGCATAATCTTCTCTGTATCATTCCAACCTGCTTAACTGTGCTGCCGAAGCAGCATGCAGGTAACCTCTGATACTCAGACCGTGGTCCTGTCAGAGCTCAGAGCGTCCCCCAGGAAATGGCGGGAAACCACAGGTGCAGAGACCCTGTTGCCTCAGGACATCAAACAGAAGGCTCACAGGGACTAGAGACAAATGAATAAAATCCCCCCCCCCCCCCACCATGCTGCACCGACCGGGGGGGGGGGGGGGGGCGACGACACTGTGTACCACTGTATCATCCATGCTGCTCTCGAAGCAGCGTGTGAGGAAAACAGTGAGGAAGCTGTGTAAAAGAAAAGCTTGAAGGAACCAAGGGAAACAGCGTCCGCCTGAGGTACCACAGCCACAGCATCCAGCTTGAGAGTGTTCCTCACATCATCAATGAGTTCACTTACAAGCGCCCTGTCATTCACTGACACAGAACTGGAGTCTTCCTCACAAGGGAATGTCCTGTTCAAAAACATTAAAATATTCAGATCTAGGGTCCCGAGCACAGTAGCTAGGCCCATATCTGAATCAGAGCACTCCTCCACTAAAGATTTTTGTGGGGAGAGGGGGGGCTTTATAGCTCCCTTGCACTCGCACACCGCTTCCATTCTGACAAGGAATGATTCCAGGACTGCCGACAACTGGTCCATAAGGACCGCAGGTGCAGGAGCACTGCTAGTTGCCTCAGGCAAGTGTGGAGAAGCAGGTGTATCAGACTCCATATCGCCACCCTCTGAGACCTTATACACTACATCAGTGAATATACAGTCCACCCACTGATACGCTGAGGGGATACCCGGAGGACCCACAAACCTTTAAGAACCACTCAGTTCTGCTGAGGAAAGCGCACTGTTAAGCCTGAGGAGAGTGAGATTGTGAGGAGATTTGCGCCGTAGCGCCGCCGCTAGAGGCCAAAACCGAAAGTAAAAGCATACGGCTACAAGAAAATGGCCGCCGGCCGCAGATATAACTGCGCCATTGAACCACGGCAAGATGGCCGCCGAGCGCCATTATTTAAACAACCAGCGCTAATGCGCGCGCTAATGGCGCACACAATAAGTCCCCACCTCACACACCAGAACACTGCTCCTTTTCCACTAACAGACATGAGCGCCCCCAGCCAGGCCAGAGTGACCCCCAAGCACCCCCACAGCACATCACCAGTACAGGGTGCAGAGAGCAGCATAACAGGGGGGAGACAGGTAGAAACCCCCCCCCCATTATAAAGAAACACAGCCAGCATGTACTCACCTGCAGCAGGAGAGACTACTTACCCGTCCCAGAGGGACCCACTGGCTTGTTTAAGACAGACCTATCACACGGAGCAGTACTGCGTAGCTGTCGGCCTGGTCCACCGCAAAAGATACATTCAGTCAGGTACTGTTCAATCTTGAGAGGACCGCGGGAGCATAAAAGCAACCCCTGGAGTCATGGGGCATGTCATGAACTGAGTCTCATGCACACAAGGCGAGGATCAGCACGCTCAATGGTCGGACAGGGAAGACTATGAGGATACCAGTGTACCCAACCTGTTGCCCAGCCGACAGTTGAAGGTCTCAAAAATAAAATTCACAAAAGGAATAAAATTTTAAAGTAAAATCTTCCAGGAGACTGGCTCCTGAGAGAGCCACGTCTTCTCCTTCTGCTAGGCAGAAAAAAACTGAGGCTGCTAGCTGCAGGTGGGAGGGTAATGTCTGGAGGGACCGTCCCCCCTGGGCGGGGCTGTTCAGCTCTGGCTTGTTCTAGAATGTAGGTTTCTAACATCTAACATTCTGCCTAGATCGTCTCCTGCGAGCAGGGACATATAACCACACGTTTACAGTATCCAGCTGTGTCAGTCCATGGACGATAAGAGAAATCCTATTTTCTTTATCATACATCACGGAACACAGTTTGGCTACTATTCCTTAATTACTGGGACATCACAGAGCAATAGCCTTGAGGGGAGGGAGACATCCTGCTAAAAAAATAGCAATCAGACTTTATACAGCAGCCTGTAGTACACTACGGCCAAAAGCCGAATCCTTGGCTGCTCCAACATCCACCTGATAAAATCTTGTGAACGTATGCACTGAAGACCAGGTAGCCTTACAAATCTGAGGTTCCCACACCCCTGGTAGAATGAGCTCTCACCCTGAAGAGAGGAGCCTTACATTTCAGACTATAGGCCTGAATGACCAATTGGTGGAACCAACGGGCAATGGAATCATTGAAAGCTACCTGCCCCTTCTTGGGTCCTTCTGGTAAAACAAAAAAGGAGTCTGATCCCTGGATCTCTGCAGATCTAGACAAAAACTGACTGCCTGCACTACATCAAAGGAATGGAGTCGTCTCTCCTCCGCCAAACGAGGCTAAGAGAAAAAAGGCAGCAAAACAATGTTTCGCAAAACAAATTCAAATGAAAGGCTGACACCACCTTTGGCAAGAAGGATGGATTAGGACGCAACACCTTGTCGTGCTGAAGGTTCCCTACATGAAAGGGCCACCAATTCCTACACCCTTCTTTCCGAGGTGAGGGCCTTCAGGAAGGCCAGCTTGTGTGACAACAAGACTAATGGAATTTCCTTGATGGGCTCAAATGGCTGTTTCTATAACACAGACAGCACCAGGTTTAAGTCCCAAGGACACATAAGTGACTTAATGGGGGGGGGAAGCAAACGAGTTGCCCCCTGCATAAAGGTACAGGCCTTTGAAAGAATACGGACAAGGCCGAAATCTGACCCCTGATTGGCATGGTGTACAATCATATTTCCACAGCCGACTGTAGAAAAGAGAATTCTCTCAATCACATATTTCCAAGGATGCCATTTTCTGGCTTCACACCAATAGGTCTTCCAGACCTTATAATAGATCTTCCTAGTGATCACTTTCCTGGCATTCACTAGGGTAGATCTAGAGCGGAGGACAAATTATCCCTGGTGACAAAGGCTGAAGCAGCAGTGTTGGCAGTAGGCACAATACCAGACAGGCGCATCGGCTCAGATTGCCCAGAAGCCGCGGGTCTCTCAGGGGATACAACACTAGGGTTTCGACTAGACTCCTTAGGAGCTGATGACAGATGTGCCCTTCCATGTAGCGTTAGTCCCGCTCCCGACAGGCACAAAAGGGGGAGTACCTGGGTTTAGTATTTACACCACCCCAAAAGGGAGATCCTTTAATAGGGCTCACCGAGCCCCTATGCAACAATCCTGCTAAGCACCTTAGCCTGCCAACCAACACCTGGTGACTCGTGTGACCCCGGTAAGGTGGAATGAACTGCTGAAAGTGAATGGTTCAGAGCAGGGGTCTCAAACTGGCGGCCCTCCAGCTGTTGTAAAACTACAAGTCCCATCATGCCTCTGCCTGTGGGAGTCATGCTTGTAACTGTCAGCCTTGCAATGCCTCATGGGACTTGTAGTTTCGCAACAGCTGGAGGGCCCGGCAGTTTGAGACCCCTGGTTCAGAGCCTGCTTTGTGTCCCACAGCTATTTTTTGGAAGTGCCGCATGTCAGCCACCCTCTGCTTAAATGAGATGGCTGTGCGCCGGGGCTCTCTGCGTGTGCGCTCACGGTGGACGTGCGCAGGTGTATACGTGCACAAAGCGAATCTACGTGCGCCATACTTAGAGCTACAGTTTATACGCTGCTCTGTGTGCACAACCCTCTGTGTATCGAAGCCGCGTGCGCAATGGCCGACCAAAACAGCTGCAGACCTGCATGCGCTATGGTGAACCATCATGCGTGGACTCATCCGCAAGCATAGCAGCTAAGATGACAAGAAAAGGTATTCCTACCCAAACACCAGCAGCTAGCCCAAACTCCCCCTGTGGTCATTGTCACACAGGTGTACAGCCTCTAGTTTGACAGATTGTTACAACACATGGGGCACATCACAATAAGTAAATAAGGGGGTTTTCATTTACCCATCCAGGCGCAGGGCAACCTTAGAAATGAAGAGCCCAATCTTCACCCATCACAGCAGGTTCCATCACTTGGGGACCTTCAAGGACCAAGTACCCTTTTCATGTTTTAGGGTCCACTCCCTTGGACCTGTATAGCACCCTGCAGGAATGCCTTAGCTCTGTAGTGTCCAGGATTCCATTCCGCAGGGTCCAGCGTCCGAAAGTCGTATTACAGGCAAAACCTTGCAGTATCCTTGCCCTCTCTGCGAGGCTCCGGTATAATTTAAGCATACAAACCTTTCTCAAATAGATTCGATCAGTCAATCCCTTGATTCATTTAGGAATAGTTTTGGGACTCGAGACCTGGAGCTCGAGAGAGAGAGAGAGAGCTCAAACAAACATGCCCATCCACCTTGCAGACACTGGTTAAAAAAAAAAAAAAAAAAAAAACTGAAGTACTTCTTGTATGGGAGGGGTTATATAGGGGCGGACTTTGGTCTACCAGTGTCCATTCACCTAGAGTAGGCGTACAACCCAGTAAGTAAGGAATAATAGCCCAACTGGTAAAAAAAATAAAAAATAAAAAGTTGCCCCTTAGGTAGTACCAGTGGTAGTGCCGACTACATGTCCCAGCATGCCTCTCTCCCCAGCACACCATAGTACCATATATGAGTGTATGCGGTAGTAGAGGGAGTAGCTAATTGGGGGGCAATTAGTGTGTTTATTAGAGTGCCGGTGGTGGCAGGAAGAGACCATGCACCGATTACCAATGCCCACAATGTAATAGAGGAATACCTGCAATGGAAGAAACGTCCAACATGCCAAATCATCATGAATGAATGAATACTTGGATAAGGAAGATAGAAAGATGGAATTCAATGGTGGCCAGTGAGCATTTTTAAAATGGAGACTTGCATGCAAAATAGAAGAGGTTACTTAATTTATGAAAATTCTCGTACGACAATACAACTTCGGAAGTGATGTAACGTATTTTTTGGATGAAAACTACTGATTAAAACAAAAATAGTATATGGTATCATACGAGAAAATATTTTTGGCGTTTGCCCTTTTGGATGAACCATCTTGAACGGTTCTCAAAAGCAGTTTACCAACAATCAGAATATCTTACAAATCACTTCAAAAGTGGTATTTTTCGTACGATTAATCATGTGTACCAGGCTTTAGTGGGAAATTAAGCAAACTTCAAAACTCGCAGGATCAACAGGTAACTTAGGTTATAATTTTTATACATGGTCATAATATAGGAACAGTCATTTTTTTGCACCGAGCACTGGATAATTTAATATTTAGCTGGCATTCCACTTTATGAAAATAGAAAAAAAAAAGTTTTCCAAAAAACGCCTCAAGAAAAAACAAAAAACAAAAAAAAACAAAACAAATCCAACAGACAAACTGGTGAGGTGGTGACATCACGCTCATACTTTGCATTCATTGAGAAAGTACAAAGCATTCTCTGAATGGTGCCCATGCCGAGCGGGCAACCTCCTATGTTTACAATGCATCAGGCCGGACCGCTCAGCAAGGGACCCAGAAGCAAGTGGAGATCTCAGTCTACTTCAGTAATTTCCAGGGGCATTGGCCAGGTATGGTAAAAGCTGTTACTTGGTCCAAGCTGGACCAATGTAACTATGTCAAAATACACCATATCTAAAATTCATTGACGCTGCAGAGTATTTCCCCCCTGACTGAGTGATCAATCTTAACACTGAAAAGGGTTGCGACAAAATTAACTACTTGCTGGAGGAACACCACCACATCTGTATATGAAATAGGACTGTGAAAATGGGGCACAACATCCACGTAAAATGTGAAAAGGACATAGAAGTTTTAATATAAAAACAGGCAAATTAATTAGCATTATAGGTTTTATAGCACACCTGTTCAGGTAGACTCTTTTCTCTGTGTACTGCCCTTTGCCATGGTTGGGGTCTTCATAAGGCTCATTGATGATCACTTCCACCCCTTCTCCATCTGAACTCTGTTCATGGCTGTGCTTGCTGATCATGTACAGCTGTCCAATCTTGTACTACACAAAAAATAAACATGTGTTAATGAAAGGTTTCCCTACCACAACTTGGCATATGCCTTCAGTACGACTTACAACTGCAGGTCTGATTTGACATGCATTATATTGAAGGCCTTCAAAGATGTTTTACTTTCCATACTTGAGAGAACATTCTAATGCCCTGAGTGCGATGCTGGACAACAAGTTAGAACAGGTGGGAATCTGGGTTATGTCAACTTGTTAGAAACGGTCTCACTCACAGAAGGGAAGCGTGGGAAGTACTGACACAGATTTCCTGTCAAGACAAGCAGCATGGGTTCACCTTGACTTCAGCAATGCTACACAAGTCATGCCTCACCAAGGAACAGTGTAGTGAGAGAGTAGTTAGAGAGTTCTCCTAAGGCCTCATGTACACTGCTGCTGGTAAACAGACGTTTAGGAGCAGTTGAGCATTTTTTTCAACTGCTCCTGAACTCTCCTCTATCTCATCTTATCTGTCCATGTACACTGGGTCGTTTTTATAGTCGTTTATAGGCAGTTGAGTTGAGTCTTTTTCTGGAACCCCACAAAAAGGTTTTCAGAAGATGTGTTTAAAGGCATTTCAAGCGCCAAACACGGTTACTTCCGTTTAGCAGCGTTTAGTTTAACAAAAAAAAAAAAAAAAAAGGCTTCTAGACGCAAACGCGGCTAAACGGACGTTTTTATACTCCAGTTTCTAGCTGTCAAGTTAAATCAATCATTCAAGAGAGGTTGAACAACTTCCCGCGTACATGAAGCCTAACATGTAATTAAAGTTTTTCATGAAAATGCTGCAATGAGCCTAATCTGTTGAACTGCTGACAAAAAATAAATTGCTGCTCTTTCTGGAAAAAATATAGAAGAGGGAAATGTATTTGAAATGGAGCAGAGAGAATCTAGAGCAGCTGTACATCCCAATCCATCAACTTTTTATCTTCAGCTTATTCAGATAAAGCTGATCTCCATGTTTTAATGGGCAAGTTCATCTTCAGGAACATGTTACATGTTCCACCTGTTTTAAGGGTGGAACACGCAACAAGTTCCTGCTCCTGCAGTCACTTGGGGATCCACTGTCTGTGTGACAGCAGTATGGGGAGGAGAAGTTCCGCATGCCAGCTGTCACTTTTTGAAAAGAGTGCGGCTGTGCGGGGCCCTGCCCACATGGCTGCGTCAATCACAGTGTTCTGTGAATGAATGAACTACAAGTACCAACATCCTCTGTGGCGGTCAGTTTGCAGTTCTCAATGAACAACTAGGATGCTATTGAGTGTGTGGTAGTTAATTTATTTTTCCTGTCAGTGTGAAACTGCCTGGCTGTACGATATATGGGAAGACCGCTTACACTGACAGTCTGCAGGAGTCCTGCATGGCGCCTGCAATCACCAGATCGCAATTCTTGCCAGGCTCCAAAAAAGAATGGAAGAAAAAAAAAAAAAAAAAAAAAAAAAAATAGTAAAAATGCTATTTTTTTTTAAAGAGAACTTGTCCTTAAACCGCTTGGGACCGTCCCACGTACATTTACTGCGACAAGGAGGCTGCTCTGTGCCAGATCACGTACCTAGTATGCGATTTGACACTTCCAGGTCTGGGGCTTGTGCCAATGGCGACCCAAGGATATACACAACTGGTACCGCTGACTATGTCTGCCGGCGCCCCCGATTACACAGTACAGAGGCAGAACGGCAATCTGCCTATATAAAATAAAAATAAATAAAAAAGTACTGATCCTGTGTTTCTGCTAAGCAGGAGCACACATCTTTGGCTTCCCATAGTTAAAAGCACCTCCCCCTCAGTAAAGCACAACTTAGGCATACATTTAACCCTTCGTTCACCCGACTCTTACCTCCTTCCTGCCAGTGTCATTAGTACAGTGAATGCATTTTATTAGCACCGATCACTGTATTAGTGTCACGAGTCCCCCAAAAAAAAGTCAAAAGGGTCAGTTAGGCATCTGATGTGTCTGCCGCAATATCCCAGTCCCGCTCTAAGTCGCTGATCAACACCATTGCTATTAAGAAATAAAATAGAAACCACAGGTTTGTAGACGATATAACTTTTGCCCAAACCAATAAATATACGCTCATTGGGATTTTTACCAAAAATATGTAGCAGAATACATATTGGCCTAAATTGAAGAAATTAGAAAAAAAATTTTTTTATTGGGCATGTTTTATAGCAGTAAAAACAACAACAACAAGTCCTTTAAATAAGTCTTGTAAATTACTAAAGCAGTGCCAATTGTCACTCCTCTAACGTGACCAATCTTTCTTATAATAGTTCATAAGAGGAATATATGGAGGATAGAAGATGGGTCAGAGTCCAGGTAAACCCACAGTTGCTTCTAGATTACGATGTGCTCTCCACTGCAAGTTGCTCCCACCATGTGTCACACACACCTTTCGGGTTTGTACTCAGCAAAAGGTTGAGATCAGGCACTGACGAACTGGTTCATCCGATCGTCCTACATATCCTGGATGTACTTGTTTCCAGGAGCAATCTCCCAATATCCGGAAGTGCTCCTGTCGGATCCGCACAGGGGGAAGGATTCTCTGGCTTGAAGGAGCCACTTCCGGTGTGTGCAGCCAGAGCCCCCCCTGTGCGGATGTGACAGGAGCACTTCCAGATATCGGGAGATTGCTCTTGGGATCGAGTACATGCAGGATATGGAGGACGATTGGATGAACCAGTTCGTCAGTGCCTGATAAACTCAACCTTTTGCTGAGTACAAACCCGAAAGGTGTGCGACACATGGTAGGTGAAACTTGCAGTGGAGAGCACATCATAATCTAGAAGCACCTGTGGGTTTACCTGGACTCTGACGCATCTTCTATCCTCTATATATTCCTCTTATGAACTATTATAAGAAAGGTTGGATGGTAAACGTTGGTGGACAGCCATTTTTAGGTCTCTCCAGGACTGCTCAATTGGGTTTAAGTCAGGGCTCTGGCTGGGCCATTCAAGAACAGTCACGGAGTTGTTGTGAAGCCACTTCATTATTTTAGCTGTGTGCTTAGGGTCATTGTCTTGTTGGAAGGTAAACCTTCGGCCCAGTCTGAGGTCCTGAGCACTCGAGAAGGTTTTCGTCCAGGATATCCCTGTACTTGGCCGCATTCATCTTTCCCTTGATTGCAACCAGTCGCCCTGTCCCTGCAGCTGAAAAACACCCCCACAGCATGATGCTGCCACCACCATGCTTCACTGTTGGGACTGTATTGGACAGGTGATGAGCAGTGCCTGGTTTTCTCCACACATACCGCTTAGAATTAAGGCCAAAAAGTTCTATCTTGGTCTCATCAGAACAGGAAAATGATTTTTCTGGATAGCAGCACTCCAAGATAAAAAGCCTTTATTTCAAAAGTCCAGGAATCCAAAGCATACACTGCACATCACGACACACTGATCAAAAATTAGCTGACATGTTTCACATCAATTGATGCTTACTCATAGCTCACATCAGTGTGTCGTGATGTGCAGTGTATGCTTTGGATTCCTGGACTTTTGAAATAAAGGCTTTTTATCTTGGAGTGCTGCTATCCAGAAAAATCCTTTTCCTGTTTTGCTCATACTTGCATTGCTTGCACCCTTGGTAGCGGGGAGGAGGTCATTTGGAGGATATCTACATCTGAGCGGCTCCCTTTTCTCTTGGTCTCATCAGACCAGAGAATCTTAATTTCTCACCATCTTGGGGTCCTTCAGGTGTTTTTTTTTTTAAAAACTCCATGCAGGCTTTTTATGTGTCTTGCACTAAGGAGAGGCTTCCGTCGGGCCACTCTGCCATAAAGCCCCGACTGGTGGAGGGCTGCAGTGATATGGACTTTCTACAACTTTCTCCCATCTCCCGACTGCATCTCTGGAGCTCAGCCACAGTGATCTTTGGGTTCTTCTTTACCTCTCTCACAAAGGCTCTTCTCCCCCGATAGTTCAGTTTGGCTGGACGGCCAGTTCTAGGAAGGGTTCTGGTAGTCCCAAACAGCTTCCATTTAAGGATTATGGAGGCCAGTGTGCTCTTAGGAACCTTAAGTGCAGCAGAATTTTTTTTGTAACCTGGGCCAGATCTGTGCCTTGCCACAATTCTGTCTGAGCTTTTCAGGCAGTTCCTTTGACCTGATGATTCTCATTTGCTCTGACATACACTGAGCTGTAAGGTCTTATATAGACAGGTGTGTGGCTTTTTCTAATCAAGTCCAATCAGTATAATCAAACACAGCTGGACTCAAATGAAGGTGTAGAACCATCTCAAGGATGATCAGAAGAAATGGACAGCACCCGAGTTAAATTTATGAGTGTCACAGCAAAGGGTCTAAATACTTAGGACCATGTGATATTTCAGTTTCTTTTTTAATAAATCTTCAAAAATGTCAACAATTCTGTGTTTTTCTGTCAACATGGGGTGCTGTGTGTACATTAATGAGGGAAAAAAATGAACTTAAATGATTTTAGCATATGGCTGCAATATAACAAAGTGAAAAATTTAAAGGTCTGAATACTTTCCGTACCCACTGTGATTTTATATTAATATATATATATATATATATATATATATATATATATATATATACACATACACACACACACACAATGTAATGTATGTGAGCTTGCCTCACTGTTTCAAAGTATAAAATTAACCTTTCATAGTAGTGATTGTTTTTGTATGTACTGTAAAGATTGTTTTTTCTAACCCATCATGACAGATGATACAAGCAGCATGCTGCTGCCACCAACGGTCTTATGTTGGCCATACAGGAGAACAAAGTGCACTTGTGTGACCCACAGGAGAAGTAGAGCCAAAAGAGCTTAAAGTGGATGTAAACCCTCCATACACCCAGTGAAGTGAACAGCCTCAGATGATACACCAAGATGAAACAAATCTCCCTATATAGGTTTTACATGTATATCTGCTGTCTTCACATTTATACAGAGAGTGTGATGTCTGGGCATACAGCCAAGATAACTCAAATTGCTTATTGGAGAAAAGGCACACACATCCTCTAATCATAGGCAGAGACTCTCAGGAGGTGTTTTGTAACAGGGCCAGCTTCCAGCTAATCTATTTATAGCAACCTCCCCAGACAGAAATTTCAGGATGCTTTTATCTGATGTGTCCCAGAATTTGTCAGGAGTTATCAGGCTGATAACAGAGGAACAGGTCAGAAGAGAGCTACTGGACTTGGCTCTTTGAAGAGAGATAAAACAAAAACACTGCAGATATATGTGCCCAGCTCAAATTTCATGAATTGGGTTTACATCCACTTTAACCACTTCTCTACTGTGCACGAAAACCCCCTTCCTGCCCAAGCCATTTTTCAGCTTTCAGCGCTGTCACACTTTGAATGACAATTGCGCGGTCGTGCGACGTGGCTCCCAAACGAAATTTGCGTCCTTTTTTTCCCACAAATAGAGCTTTCTTTTGGTGGCATTTGATCACCTCTGCGGTTTTTATTTTTTGCGCTATAAACAAAAGAAGAGCGTCCAGTTTGGAAAAAAAACACTATTTTTTACTTTTTGCTATAATAAATACCCATTTTTTTTTTAAATAAAATTTTCCTCAGTTTAGGCCGATACGTATTCTTCTACATATTTTTGGTAAAAAAAAAAAAAAAAAAAAAAAAAAAAATCGCAATAAGCGCGTATTGATTGGTTTGCGCAAAAGTTATAGCGTCTACAAAATAGGGGATAGATTTATAGCATTTTAATTTTTTTATTTTTTTATTAGTAATGGCGGCGATCTGCGATTTTTTTATTGTGACTGCGATATTGCGGCGGACACATCGGACACTTTCGACACATTTTTGGGACCATTCACGTTTATACAGCGATCCCTGCTATAAAAATGCATTGATTACTGTATAAATGTGATTGGCAGGGAAGGGGTTAACCACTAGGGGGCGGGAAGGGGTTAAATATGTTCCCTCAATGTGTTGTTACTGTGGGGGGAGGTGACTGACTGGGGGAGGTGACCGATGGTTGTCCCTATGTACAAGGGACACAGCATCGGTCCCCTCTCCCACACAGAGATCCACTTTCCTGCTCGTTTCCCGGGCAATCGCGGGTGCCCGGCGGCAATCGCGGCCGCCGGGCACGCGCACCGGGGCCTTGTGAACGCGGCGGGCGCACGCGCGCGCCGCTGGCGGCATGCGCGCGCCTCCTAGCTCGTTTTAAAGGGAGGACGTCATATGACGTCCTCCCAGAACGAGAGTATCCTCCGCCCGCCGTCAATTGACAGTGGGCGGGGGACAAGTGGTTAAAGTGGTTGTAAGCCCCGGTCCACTTTTTCTAATTTTCACTTATTATGGTGCTCTATGTTATTCCAATGCTTGTGCAATGTATTATTTTGAAAAACGATGCCTGCAAATACCTTTATTGTATACGGTCTTCTCTCTATTTCCTGGGATATCGAAATCCCTATTGCTACTCCTGTTCTTTGCAGCAAATACTGACATCACTTCCGCCCTTACTAGGTCGCTGTTAGAAATCTTGCGCATGCGCCGTAACCAAGCCTCGATCTGGATAGCGATTACCGCGGCAACCAGATTTTTCTCTCAGGCTTCTGTTTGTTTACACACCCATTTTGTGACTCTTCTATAGTCACAAGGGGGAGTACAAGGAAGTGTTGGTGGTTTAATAGCGCAAGACTTCTCCTCTGTCTGACAGAGGGGAAGTTCGCGCATACCAATTTCCTGAATTGTAGTGAATGAAAACCGGCTAGCATTACTTGCCGGTTTTCACGCGGTAATCTGCGTATGCGCGGTGACGTCATCACAAACAAAAAAATTAAATTTTTAAAGAAAGTACAGCAGTGAGTACAGTGACACAGGCAGCGATCAGCTGCCTGTGTTATGTGTAATATATTTAGGCAATGATGTTCAAGAGGGTTTACAACCACTTTAAGGACATGATCTGATCTGTTCTGTGTAAGAGGCCATTTAGCAGTCACTAATGTACACTAACCAGCACAGCAGTATGGAAGCATTGCTTCCCATGCTTCATAGTTATGCGATTTACTGCCTCTGGGCTAAGAAGCTGGCTATATAAAATATTTTGACTGGGTTGTGTGTATGTGCATTCCTGGGGACAGCATGTTAGACACTGAACATGGATTTGCAGCAGACTGCTTTCTGTGTAGATGTCTCATACAGCAGCACAGACACTGTCCTCAATTACAATGATATACAGTATTGTCACATCTTAAAAAAAAAAGCGTTCATATTCTGGCAGCCTGCCACTTGTCCAGTAATGAATTGCCAATTATGCTGAACGCTATAATTGTAACAACTTCGACAGGATGTTGATGCGCTTCTAATCAAATATAGAATCACTTTAATACATTTCAGTTTTGACATACACTAAAAAATTACACATGTGTATTTTTCAAATTCATCATGATAACCTCAGACTTTGAAACTACAAATCCAAAGTAATTACCACGTCCAGACTCCAGACCCCCAAACAAGTCCTGGGTAAACTTGTCATATGCATCACTATAAAATTTGTCCTACCATGCCACCCTCTTCGTATTATTGTCTCAAAGGCAAGGACATCAAACTTATGGCCCCAGGGAGTTTAAAAATGTGTCTCAGGCCCATCTGGAGAGACATCAGGGATGCTGTGCAAGCCCGGCAGCCAACACAGACAAGCCTGGACCATGCATGTAGAGATGCCGTGCAAACAGCATCCATGGCAGCCTACATTGACAAGCCAGGCAAATGCATGTCTGCAGGGATGCCGGGGCTGTCATGTTTGCAATAGCACTGGCAGCAGGGAATGCAGGGGCACCAAATAAATGCTGCATGTCCGGATCTAGGCTGCCCTCCCCAAACAGCACATACCTAGGCTACATTCACACCGGCAATTGCAGCAGTTTCTCCTGTGGGTCTCGGTGGGTAGGTCCGGCTGCTGGCTGCATCTACCTGCTAAGAGCCACAGGAGGAATGGCTCATCAGCTCTCCTTAATTTTAGTGCATTTGTATGTGTGGCCCAAGACAATTCCCCTTCTTCCAGATGCCCAGGAATGTCAAAAAAGTAGGACAAGCCTGCTCCAAAATGCTTTTGGGGTTAGCCGCCTCAGGTTCAGGGGCGGACTGACTCTGATTTGACTTGCAAGTATGAGTGACCAATTTTTACTATCTTTTATTTTTCTATAGTCTTTATGTTTTTACATGATCACTCATCATATCTACTTCTAAAACATCTTTAGACAATATCTCTGCATCTGCTCCTGAAGAGTAGCGCTACAACTACGAAATGCGTCAAGGTAATAGATGCCTTCCCTGCTGTTCTTTTTATTCACGATACCATGATCACGGTTCACTGGAATATACCTATATATTACTTACTGTGGGAATACGTTGCAACTAGTCTGGTGTGTCATCATTATGTCATTATTCTGGCTCTAGGCCAATATGCTATCAGTGTGTCATTATGCTATTCTGTTAATTTATTACTATGTATCATGTCATGGAATAAAAGTTTACTTTACTATGATGGTTACTACATGTCTATGCATTTACTATATGGCACTATAGATGGCTCCACCACCAGACAGCATTATAGTACCATGCAATACTATTTTCCTGGCTGCATGCTTCAATTCAAAGTCCCAAAAATGTAGTTCTTTATCAACCTATCGGGGATGGAGGTACATCTAGCTGGCCTCACCCAAAAGTCCCAACCTCTTAGTTTCAATTAAAGGGGTTGTAAAGGTTCGGTTTTTATTTTCTAAATAGGTTCCTTTAAGCTAGTGTATTGTTGGTTCACTTACCTTTTCCTTTGATTTACCTTCTAAAAGTTTTTTTTCTTTGTCTGAATTTCTCACTTCCTGTTTCTCCTCACTAAACGAGTCAGCCAGAACAGCTTACTGAACAGCTTACTGAGGAGGAACAGGAAGTGAGAAATTCAGACAAAGAAAAAAAGAAAAAAAATATTTAGAAGGGAAATCGAAGGAAAAAGGTAAGTGAACCAACAATGCTCTAGCTTAAAGGAACCTATTTAGAAAATAAAAAACGAACCTTTACAACTCCTTTAAATAACCCTGCTCTAAGGCCTCTTGTTCAATAGGCATCTGAGCTCAAATCAGAAAGTTTTGGTGCATTTCCTCACAGTATGGCACGAGTAAACACCAGTGTTTGCGTAGAAAGAAGTAAAAAAAAGCTCTCCTTTTGACTTATTGTCCTCATTCTATGCCTTATTTCACTGGAACATGATATAGTGAGCTATTACTACCTTACATCCCTTGTTTACCAGTGCTGACCAATTTGCATTTTTCAGTTACTGAAGTACTTGTATTTTACCCTTCTTATATGTTCAGAAGGCCTTGTGCCTTTTATTATGTCTGTTGTATTCCGATTGTGCATGTTATGCCCTAACGATTCTTATTGGAGTGCTTCCACTTAATGTAAACTGTAGGTTATACTTTATAATGGTGTAAATGTGTTCTTTATAACCTCAAAAAAAGATTGAACAGAGAATAAGTAAAAACATTTGTATTCACAATAGAAAAGGTATCAAAAAAACATTAAACAGAAAATTATATTTCTCTTATCGTCCATGGACTGACACAGCTGGATACTGTAAACGTGTGGGTATATGTCCCTGCTCGCAGGAGAAGATCTAGGCAAAATGTTAGATGTTAAAACATTCTAGAACAAACCAGAGCTGAACATCCCCACCCAGGGGGGCGGTCCCTCCGGACATTACCCTCCCACCTGCAGCTAGCAGACCTCAGTTTTTTTCTGCCTAGCAGAAGGAGAAGACGTGGCTCTCTCAGAAGCCAGTCTCCTGGAAGATTTTACTTTTAAATTTTATTCCTTTGGGAATTTTATTATTTTATTTTTGAGACCTTCAATCAACTGTCGGCTGGGCAACAGGTTGGGTACACTGGTATCCTCGTAGTCTTCCCTGTCTGACCATCGAGCGTGCTGATCCTCGCCTTGTGTGCGTGAGACTCAGTTCACGACATACCCCATGACTCCAGGGGTGGCCGGGTTGCTTTCATGCTCCCGCGGTCCTCTCAAGATTGAACAGTACTTGACTGACTGTATCTCTCGCGGTGGACCGGGCCGACAGCTACGCAGTACGACTCTGTGATAGGTCTGTCTGAAACAAGCCAGTGGGTCCCTGAAAGGGACGGGTAAGTAGTCTCTCCTACTGCAGGTGAGTGCATGCTGGCTGTGTTTCTGTGTGTGGGGGTTTCTCCCTGTCTCCCCCCTGTTATGCTGCTCTCTGCACCCTGTACTGGTGCTGTGCTGTGGGGTGCTTGGGGGTCACTCTGGCCTTGCTGGGCGCTCATGTCTGCAGTTTTTTCTGGTGTGTGATGTGATTATTGCGTGCGCCATTGGCGCGCATTAGAGCTTTGAATTTCGCGCTCGGTGGCCATCTTGGCGTTCAGTGGCGCAGTTATAGCTGCGGCCGGTGGCCATTTTCTTGTGGCCGCCGCGCATTTATTTCTGGCGGCGGCGCGAATCCCCTCACAATCACCTCACAGACTGAGCGGTCCTTAAGGGTTGGTGGGTCCTCCCGGGTATCCCCTCCTCAGCGTAGCCAGTGGGTGGACTGTATATTCACTGTATAGTGTATAAGGTCTCAGAGGGTGGCGTTATGGAGTCTGATACACCTGCTCTCCACACTTGCCTGGGGCAACTGGCAGTGCTGCACAGTTAAACATGTTCATATGTTTCCTGCATCTGCGGTCCTTATGGACCAGTTGTCAGCAGTCCTGGAATAATTCCTGTCAGAATGGAAGCGGTGTGTGAGCAAAAGGAGCTATAAGCACCCTCCCCCCCCCCACAAAAATCTTTAGTGAAGGAGTGCTCTGAGTCAAATATGGGCCTAGCTACTATGCTCAGGACCCTACCTCTGAATATTTAATGTTTATGAACAGGACATTCCCTTGTGAGGAAGACTCCAGTTCTGTGTCAGTGAATGACAGGGCGCTTGTAAGTGATCTCATTGATGTGAGAAACACTCTCAGGCTGGAATTGCTGTGACAAGCTTTTCTTTTACAGTTTCCTCACGGTTTTCCTCACACTGCCTCAAAAGCAGCATGGATGAGGGAGGACTTTATTCATTTATGTCTGTAGTCCCTGTGAGCCTTATGTGTGATACCTGAGGTAACATTTCCCGCCATTTCCTGGGGAATGATTTGAGCTCTGACAGACACACGGTCTGAGGATCAGAGGTTACCTGTTACCTGCATGCTGCTTCGGCAGCACAGTCAAGCAGGTTGGAATGATACAGAGAAGATTATGCGCCTCTGCACCATAATTTAACTCATCCTATACCTCTACACTGCATACATTCACAGTGTATGTATGTGTTATTGGTCTCTGTGTCTGCGTGGCTGTCCCCACGTTCCAATGCTGAGTTTCAGTGCCATACATGATAAAACGTACAAAATATGTTTATGCACGACTCCAGATACATTCACAGTATATGTATGTATTATACTCTCTGGGTTGGCGGGGGCTCCGGTGTCCTCCCGCACTCTCATGGTATGTGCGCTTCAGCTCTCTGCACAGTATAGACATGTTCAATAAGTTTATTGCACATATTATACATGTTTACAGTATGGGTATACTGTTTGCGTGGGGTTCCTCCGGGCACTCCGGTTTCCCCCCCACGCTCCAATGGAAATGCACAGCATAAACATGTGCAATATGTTGATTCACATGCTATCATTCCTACACGGTATCTGTGTGCTGTCTGCGTAGAGTTCTTCCGAGTGTTCCGGTTTCCTCCCACGCGCCGACGGTATGTGCGCCTTTGGCCTTCTGCACAGTTAAACATGTTCAATGTTTATCACGCATGCTATAATATCTACACGGTATGTGTAGGCAGTCTGTGTGGTTTTCCTTCGGGTACTCCGGTTTCCTCCCACACTCCATTGGTATGGGCGCTTCGGCGCTATGCACAGTCTAAATTTGTGCGATTGGATATCCACATACTAACATACCTACCCGGTATGTCTTTGCACTCTGCGTGGGTTTCCGCCCACGCTACATGACATGCATGCCTTTGGTGCAATACACAATGTAAACATACACATTATGTCTACACACTACACTAAATACATTTACAGTAGCTGTAGGTATTGCATTCTCTGAGTATGCGTGGGGTACTTTGGTTCCTCCCACGCACCAACAGTGTGCGCGCCTTCGGTGCTATGCACACATGGGCTTGTGCAAAATGTTTAGCACACATACTATAATACCATACAAGGTATGCGCATGCAAGTCTGCATGGGTTTCTACCGGGTGCTCAGGTTTCTCCCCTGCGTTCCAATGGTGTGCGCATTCTCAGCGCTATGCACAGTATAAACATGTGCAATTTGTTTATTCGCAGGCTAACATACCTACACGGTTGTGTACGCAATCTGCGTGGCTGGTTTACGTCCAGGCCCCGATGATGTGCGCGCCTTCGTCGCTGGCACAGTATATACGTGTTTAATAGGTTTATCCACAAATACTAAACTACATACGCCGTATGTGGTGGTATTATGCTCTTTGTGGCTGGGTGGGTTTCCTCCCACACTCTCCATTTGTGCGTTTGACGCAATACATAGTATCAACTATGTGTTTGCACAATCGGCACCTATCCATGGGTAGCTGCTGGATGGAGCATTGTCACAAGGATCCCTGGTTTCAGGGGTATCACTTTCCACCTGCTTTCAGTGGTGATCAGAAGCGCTGGCTTGGACTGTGTTCGCCAGGTTGGGGTTAGCGTTACGCCCGTTAGTGGCTGCGTCGCTGGCGTTTCTGAAGCTCAATGACTGGGCAAAAGCCTCTGCTTCATCCATCAGTCGTCTAGCAGGTGCACTACAACTGCTTTAGCCCTTAGGGTCTCTGTGCCCGGGGTGGGTTTGCGCCACCTGTGGAGGCTGAGGTACTAGTCCTCTGACCGAGTTTCTAGGGAAGTTCCGTCAAGTTGCCTTTATTGGCCAACATTTGAGGCACCCTGTACACTGGGGCCTCCCTTCTCCGATACATTGCGGAGTCTCTTTGGGATTTTCATACATCTCGCTGCAAGACGGTCCTGTCGGCCGTGTGCATTGCAGGCAAAGGGTCCTTGCATCCGGAGGTGTTTCCACCTTCTTTACCGGAGGTGGGGCACCGGAAGTGGACCTTGTGGCCTCTCGACTCACTCGCAAGGTGGCAAGATCGTGGTCAGGTCCAGGGACCCCTGGGCGGACGCGTCAGACGCATTGGAAGCCCGTGGGGGCAGTATCACCTGATATATGCTTACCCTCCGCTACTGTTGTTGCCTCGCCGGCTTTGCAGAGTAGGGGCTGAGGCCATTCCAGTGCTCCGGAACGGCGACATTGGTACGCCGATCTACTTCGGCTAGTCGCAGACATTCCTGGCGACGGCCTATTGGGGTGGACCTTCTGTCTCATGATCCCATACTTCATCCTGCTTTACAGTCCTTGGCTTTAATGGCATGGCTGTTTAAAGCCAGGTGCTGAAGGACCGAGTTCTCTCGTATTCGGTCATCTCTTCTATGTTGTTGACACGGGAATCTTCCTCCAGAAAGATATCTCACCGTACCTGGAAGGCTTACATCGCTATGTGCGAGGAACTTGAGTGGCATCCTCGGATGTATTTCGTTCCCAGGATTTTGCTGTTCTTACAGCGTGGTGTGACCCAAAAGCTGGCCTTGCATACCTTTTTTGGAGGGTCGGATTTCGGCCCGGGCTGTCTTTCAATGACCGCTACCGGGCCATTCCTTGATTAGCACCTTTTGTGCAGGGGGTTCGCCATGTGATCCCCCCTGTCAAGCCTCCTCTCCCTACTTGGGATCTGATTTTGATGCATCTCGGTTCTCCAAGAACATCCCTTTGAGAATATCAGAGAGATTCCTCTCTTGACCTTGTCCCGGAAAGTTGGCCTTAGTGGCCATTGCTTCGGTTAGACGGTTGTCTGAGTTGGCGGCCTTGTCCGGCAAGTCGCCTTACTTGGTCCTCCATAAGGATATGTTGGTGTTGCGCCCACGACCATCCTTCTTTTCTAAGGATGGTCTTGGCCTTTCACCTTAAGAAGGACATTGTTCTTCCGTCCTTGTGTCCTCACCCATCGCATCCCTGAGAGTTTGCGCTTCATACATTAAGATGGGTACAAGCCTTACGAGTGTACCTGTCTGCTACTGTTTCCATTCAGAAATCTGTGTCTGGTCCAAAACAGGGCCGAGCGGTGTCGTCTGCCACCGTCTTTAGGTGGATCAGGCAGACCGTCATACAGGCCTATACCCTTAAGGGGCGGGCGCCTCCCTTTCCGGTTGCGGCGCATTCCACCAAGGCAATTTGTGCTTCCCGGGCCTTCCGACATAAAGCGTCGGTTGCACAAGTGTGCAAGGCGACGACCTGGTCGTCCGTTTATACCTTTTCAAGATTTTATGAAGGTTGATGTGGCTGCATCTTCGGATGCTCCCTTCGGCCGCAAAGCATTGCAGGCCGCTGTTTAATGTCGCAACTCCTCCGTTGAGGAGCTCTGCTTGTTTGGAGTGAAGTTTTGGTTGTTCCTTTGCTACCGCTCCCATCCTTCTGATACTGCTTTGGGACGTCCCACACGTTTACAGTATCCAGCTGTGTCAGTCCATGGACGATAAGAGAAAATAGGATTTTTGTACTCACCGTAAAATCCATTTCTCTGACGTCCATGGACTGACACAGCACCCACCCTTCCTTTTAAGGTTTGTACTGCTTTGTTACGAACTGAGGTCGGCTAGCTGCAGGTGGGAGGGTAATGTCCGGAGGGACCGCCCCCCTGGGCGGGGCTGTTCAGCTCTGGTTTGTTCTAGAATGTTTTAACATCTAACATTCTGCCTAGATCTTCTCCTACGAGCAGGGACATATACCCACACGTTTACAGTATCCAGCTGTGTCAGTCCATGGACGTCAGAGTAATGGATTTTACGGTGAGTACAAAAATCCTATTAGATCTGCACGATTAAGCGGTATCACAATTTTTTCCCGTTGCGATCTTATTTCCTGATTCTTTCTATGCAGAGAATTCTCTGCTCAAGCCACAGCCTTCAAAAAGAAAAAAAAAAAAGAAACGGGCAGTCTACCAAGTATCAACATTCTTTAGCAGTGGAACCAAATCTAAACATTGTAAAAATTTGTCCTTTAGGAATAAAAAAAAAACCTTCGGTGTGTAAATGAGGAACGTTTAACCACTAAACCTTTTTCTGACATTTGTTGGTTTCAAGTTAAAATATTTTATTTTTTTCGCTAGAAGATTACTTAGAACCCCCAAACTATCTCCATCTCCACTATAGTAGAAACTGCAATATTTTATGTCAAACTGTATTTGCGCAGGGGTCTTTCAAATTCAATAAATAAACCAGTAAAAGTTAGCCAAATTTTTTTGTATAATGTGAAACATTTTACGCCGCAAGAATCGTGATCTTTATTCCAACCAAAAAAAAATGGTGATTCTCATTTTGGCCAGAATCGTGTAGCTCTAATATTTCATATAAATATTATAAAAAAGTGATCGCAGCAACACATCTAAAAAAGTTGACAGGGCAACAAAAAGCTGGCAAAGTAACGGAGAGAGAAATGTCCCATTCTGGCCTGAGCACACGCTGCTCTAAAACCTCAATATATCTTTCAGCACTGATCGTGTCTTCCCAAATGTGCAAGCTGCCCGTTCCATTAGTACTAATGCACTCCCATGCCGGCAAAGATGCAGGCTTTTGAACTGAGGGCCAATAACCCAGAAGGCCCCTCTCCTCTTTAGTTTCGAGGACGCAGCGCCCATGGTTACCAAACAGAACAGCAAATTTTGATTCATCTGACCACAGAACAGTTTTCCACTTTGCAACAGACCATTTTAAATTACCTTTGGCCCAGAGAAGACAGCGTTTCTAGATCATGTTCAGATATGGCTTCTTTGCATGATAGATGTTTAAAGTGATTCTAAAAAAGGCAGAAGGTTTTTATCGTTATGAATTCTATGCATTAAGGTAGAGAAAAACCTCCTGTGTGTAGCTCCCCCACCAAGCCGCCCTTATACTTGTTCATTCAGTGTGTAAAAATACAAAACAAAAAACAAACTTACAGCTCCCCTGTGCTTGCACATAAAGGCGAGTGCATAGATAAGTCCCGTGCACATATGTAAAACGGTGTTCGCACCATGCATGTGAAATATTGATGCAAACTTCAGCGCAAGAGCAATAATTCTAGCACCAGATCTCCTCTAACTCTAAACTGGTTACCTGAAAAAGCTTTTAAACTGTCCCCTTTGGAGATTTTTGGGTACCGTAGTTTGGTGCCGTTCCATGGGCGTACACAATTTTAAAGCGCGACATGCTGGGTATGCATTTACTGGGCATAACCTCTTTTATATTTTACAAAAATGGGTATTATTTCAGGTGTGTGTGCACTTTAAAATTCATTAAAGTGCCCCCCCAAAAAAAAAAAAAAAATTGTATTCTCCAGGGACACTGCTAAAAAAAAAAAAAAAAAAAAAAAAAAATTATATATACTGTTTGGGGGTTCCAAGTAAATTTTCTAGCAAAAAAAATAGGATTCTTGTACTCACCGTTAAATCCATTTCTCTGGACGTCCATGGACTGACACAGCTGGATACTGTAAATGTGTGGGTATATGTCCCTGCCCGCAGGAGAAGATCTAGGCAGAATGTTAGATGTTAAAACATTCTAGAACAAACCAGAGCTAAACAGCCCCGCCCAGGGGGGCGGTCCCTCCGGACATTACCCTCCCACCTGCAGCTAGCAGACCTCAGTTCGTAACAAAGCAGTACAAACCTTAAAAGGAAGGGTGGGTGCTGTGTCAGACCATGGACGTCAGAGAAATGAATTTTACGGTGAGTACAAAAATCCTATTTTCTCTTATCGTCCATGGACTGACACAGCTGGATACTGTAAACGTGTGGGACGTCCCAAAGCAGTATCAAAAGGGTGGGAGCAGTAGTAAAGGAACAACCAAAACTTTACTCCAAACAAGCAGAGCTCCTCAACGGAGGAGTTGCAACATCAAACAGCGGCCTGCAATGCTTTGCGGCCAAAGGGAGCATCCGAAGATGCAGCCACATCAACCTTATAAAATCTTGAAAAAGTATGAACGGACGGTCGTCGCCTTGCACGCTTGTGCAACCGACGCTTGATGTCGGAAGGCCCGGGAAGCACCAATTGCCTTGGTGGAATGCGCCGCAACCGGAAAGGGAGGTGCCCGCCCCTTAAGGGCATAGGCCTGTATGACGGTCTGCGTGATCCACCTAAAGATGGTGGCAGACGACACCGCTCGGCCCTGTTTTGGACCAGACACAGATTTCCGAATGGAAACAGTAGCAGACAGGTACACTCGTAAGGCTTGTACCCATCTGAATGTATGAAATGCAAACTCTCAGGGATGCGATGGGTGAGGACACAAGGACGGAAGAACAATGTCCTTCTTAAGGTGAAAGGCCGAGACCATCCTTAGAAAAGAAGGATGGTCGTGGGCGCAACACCAACATATCCTTATGGAGGACCAAGTAAAGCAACTTGCCGGACAAGGCCGCCAACTCAGACACCCATCTAACCGAAGCAATGGCCACTAAGAAGGCCAACTTCCGGGACAAGGTCAAGAGAGGAATCTCTCTGATATTCTCAAAGGGATGTTCTTGGAGAACTGAGATGCATCAAAATCAGATCCCAAGTAGGGAGAGGAGGCTTGACAGGGGGGATCACATGGCGAACCCCCTGCACAAAAGGTGCTAATCAAGGAATGGCCCGGTAGCGGTCGTTGAAAAAAAGACAGCCCGGCCCGAAATCCGACCCTCAAAAAAGGTATGCAAGGCCAGCTTTTGGGTCACACCACGCTGCAAGAACAGCAAAATCCTGGGAACGGAATACATCCGAGGATGCCACTCAAGTTCCTCGCACATAGCGATGTAAGCCTTTCAGGTGCGGTGAGATATCTTTCTGGAGGAAGATTCCCGTGTCAACAACATAGAAGAGATGACCGAATACGAGAGAACTCGGTCCTTCAGCACCTGGCTTTAAACAGCCATGCCATTAAAGCCAAGGACTGTAAAGCAGGATGAAGTATGGGATCATGAGACAGAAGGTCCACCCCAATAGGCCGTCGCCAGGAATGTCTGCGACTAGCCGAAGTAGATCGGCGTACCAATGTCAACGTTCCGGAGCACTGGAATGGCCTCAGCCCCTACTCTGCGAAGCCAGCGAGGCAACAACAGTAGCGGAGGGTAAGCATATATCAGGCGATACTGCCCCCACGGGCTTCCAATGCGTCTGACGCGTCCGCCCAGGGGTCCCTGGACCTGACCACGATCTTGCCACCTTGCAAGTGAGTCGAGAGGCCATAAGGTCCACTTCCGGTGCCCCACCTCCGGTAAAGAAGGTGGAAACACCTCCGGATGCAAGGACCCTTCGCCTGCGATGCACACGGCCGACAGATGTATGAAAATCCCAAAGAGACTCCGCAATGTATCGGAGAAGGGAGGCCCCAGTGTACAGGGTGCCTCAAATGTTGGCCAATAAAAGGCAACTTGACGGAACTTCCCTAGAAACTCGGTCAGATAACTAGTACCTCAGCCTCCACAGGTGGCGCAAACCCACCCCGGGCACAGAGACCCTAAAGGCTAAAGCAGTTGTAGTGCACCTGCTAGACTGATGGATGAAGCAGAGGCTTTTGCCCAGTCATTGAGCTACAAAAAAATGCCAGAGACGCAGCCACTAACGGGCGTAACGCTAACCTCAGCCTGGTGATAACAGTCCAAGCCAGCGCTTCTGATCACCACTGAAAGCAGGTGGAAAGTGATACCCCTGAAACCAGGGATCCTTGTGACAATGCTCCATCCAGCAGCTACCCATGGATAAGTGCTGATTGTGCAAACACATAGTTTATACTATGTATTGCGTCAAACGCGCAAATGGAGAGTGTGGGAGGAAACCCACCCAGCCATGCAGACTGCATACGCATAACGTGTATGGTATTATAGTATGTGTGCTAAACATTTTGCACAAGCCCATGTGTGCATAGTACCGAAGGCGCGCACACTGTTGGCGAGTGGGAGGAACCGAAGTACCCCACGCATACTCAAAGAATGCAATAACTACAGCTACTGTAAATGTATTTAGTGTAGTGTATAGACATAATGTGTATGTTTACACCGTGTATTGCACCAAAGGCATGCATGTCATGTAGCGTGGGCAGAAACCTACGCAGACTGCATACGAATACCGTGTAGGTATTATAGTGTGTGTGCTAAACATTTTGCACAAGCTCATGTGTGCATAGCACCGAAGGCGCACACACTGTTGGCGCGTGGGAGGAACCAAAGTACCCCACGCATACTCAAAGAATGCAATATCTACAAGTACTGTGAATGTATTTAGTGTAGTGTATAAACATAATGTGTATGTTCACATCGTGTATTGCACCAAAGGCATGCATGTCATGTAGCGTGGGCGGAAACCCACGCAGACTGCAAAGACATACCGGGTAGGTATGTTAGTATGTGGATATCCAATCGCACAAATTTAGACTCTGCATAGCGCCGAAGCGCCTATACCATGAGAGTGCGGGGGGACACCAGAGCCCCCGCCGACCCAGAGAGTATAATACATACATATACTGTGAATGTATCTGGAGTCGTGCATAAACATATTTTGTACGTTTATATCATGTATGGCACTGAAACACAGCATTGGAACGTGGGGACAGCCACGCAGACACAGAGACCAATAACACATACATACACTGTGAATGTATGCAGTGTAGAGGTATAGGATGAGTTTAAATTATGGCGCAGAGGCACATAATCTTCTCTGTATCATTCCAACCTGCTTGACTGTGCTGCCGAAGCAGCATGCAGGTAACAGGTGACCTCTGATCCTCAGACCGTGTGTCTGTCAGAGCTCAAAGCATTCTCCAGGAAATGGAGGGAAATGTTGCCTCAGGATATCACACAGAAGGCTCACAGGGACTAGAGACAAATGAATAAAGTCCTCCCTCATCCATGCTGCTCTTGAGGCAGCGTGTGAGGAAAACAGGGAGGAAACTGTGTAAAAGAAAAGCTTGTCACAGCAATTCTAGCTTGAGAGTGTTTCTCACATCATCAATGAGATCACTTACAAGCGCCCTGTCATTCACTGACACAGAACTGGAGTCTTCCTCACAAGGGAATGTCCTGTTCATAAACATTAAATATTCAGAGGTAGGGTCCTGAGCATAGTAGCTAGGCCCATATTTGACTCAGAGCACTCCTTCACTAAAGATTTTTGTGGGGGGGGGGAGGGTGCTTATAGCTCCTTTTGCTCACACACTGCTTCCATTCTGACAGGAATGATTCCAGGACTGCCGACAGCTGGTCCATAAGGACCGCAGGTGCAGGAAACATATGAACATGTTTAACTGTGCAGCACTGCCAGTTGCCCCAGGCAAGTGTGGAGAGCAGGTGTATCAGACTCCATAACGCCACCCTCTGAGACCTTATACACTATACAGTGAATATACAGTCCACCCACTGGCTACGCTGAGGAGGGGATACCTGGGAGGACCCACCAACCCTTAAGGACCGCTCAGTCTGAGGGGATTTGCGCCACCGCCAGAAATAAATGCGCGGCGGCCACAAGAGAATGGCCGCCGGCCGCAGCTATAACTGCGCCACTGAATGCCAAGATGGCCGCCGAGCGCGAAATTCAAAGCTCTAATGCGCGCCAATGGCGCACGCAATAACCACCTCAAACACTGCCAATGCGCATGCTAATGGCGCACGCAATAACCACCTCACACACCAGAAAAACTGCAGACATGAGCGCCCAGCCAGGCCAGAGTGACCCCCAAGCACCCCACAGCACAGCACCAGTACAGGGTGCAGAGAGCAGCATAACAGGGGGGAGACAGGGAGAAACCCCCACACACAGAAACACAGCCAGCATGTACTCACCTGCAGTAGGAGAGACTACTTACCCGTCCCTTTCAGGGACCCACTGGCTTGTTTCAGACAGACCTATCACAGAGTCGTACTGCATAGCTGTCGGCCCGGTCCACCACGAGAGATACAGTCAGTCAAGTACTGTTCAATCTTGAGAGGACTGCGGGAGCATGAAAGCAACTCGGCCACCCCTGGAGCCACGGGGTATGTCGTGAACTGAGTCTCACGCACACAAGGCGAGGATCAGCACGCTCGATGGTCGGACAGAGAAGACTACGAGGATACCAGTGTATCCAACCTGTTGCCCAGCCGACAGTTGATTGAAGGTCTCAAAAATAAAATAATAAAATTCCCAAAAGGAATACAATTTTAAAGTAAAATCTTCCAGGAGACTGGCTCCTGAGAGAGCCACGTCTTCTCCTTCTGGGAGGGTAATGTCCAGAGGGACCGCCCCCTGGGCGGGGCTGTTCAGCTCTGGTTTGTTCTAGAATGTTTTAACATCTAACATTCTGCCTAGATCTTCTCCTGCGGGCAGGGACATATACCCACACGTTTACAGTATCCAGCTGTGTCAGTCCATGGACGATAAGAGAAGTATGTTTTTTTACATGTAGGAGAAATGTTAGAAGCAGGGTGTTGTGATGTTTTCAGGAAGCTATGTACAGCACCCTGCCAGCCCCTCCAACCAGCCATAATCATTGGGTCTAAAAATAGGATTTTTGCACTCACCGTAAAATCCTTTTCTCTGTCGTCCATGGACGGACACAATTCCTTAATTCTTGACAGTAGGGTTATGTTCCTGTCTAATAGGAGAGGACTAGTCAGACAGGTTAGATAATTAAATACATGTAAACTTAAACAGAGTTTAACAGCCTTGCCCAGGGGGTGGTCCCTCCAGTCATAACCCCACACCCTGCAGTCAGCAGCTCTGTTCGTAAAAAAAAAGCAGTACAAACTTAAGAGGGGTGGGTACCGTGTCCGTCCATGGACAACAGAGAAAAGGATTTTACGGTGAGTACAAAAATCCTATTTTCTCTTTTCATCCATGGACAGACACAGCTCCTTAATTCTTTACAGTAGGGACGTCCTCAAGCAGTGTTAAAAAAACGAGGGGTGGGAACAGCAATCAAAACTAACTTCACCCCAAACAAGCAGAGCTCAATGGAGGAGTTGCAACCTCAAACAACTGCCTGCAAAACCTTGTGGCCGAAGGAAGCATCCGAAGATGCACTCATCACTTTTTCCAAATTTTACATGGTTGAACGGACGACCAGGTCACCGCCTTACACACCGGTGAGACAGATGCTTGATGCCGGAAAGCCCAGGAGGCAACAATTGCCCTGGTCGAATGCGCCGTGACAGGAAAGGGAGGTGCCCGCCCCTTAAGGGCATACGCCTGGGATTACGGTCTGTCTGATCCACCGCGAAATGGTGGCCGACGAGACCGCCAGGCCCTTCTTAGGACCAGTCACCGACAAACAAACAATGAGTCAGACCTCCGGAACGGAGCCAAAGCAGACAGGTACACCCGTAAAAGGCACGTACCATGTCTAAAGAATGCAGCGCAACCTCCTTAGAATGCGATGGCAGAGGATACAAGTATGGAAGTACAATGTCCTCATTTTAGGTGAAAGGCCGAAACTACCTTCGGGAGGAAGGAAGGCTTTGGGCGTAGCACCGCTTTATCCTTATGGAGGACCAAGTATGGGGACTTGCAAGACAAGGCCGCCAATTCAGAAACCCTCCTGACCAATGTCCGATGTGATGGCTTCTAGAAAGGCAACTTTCTGAGATAGAGTCGAGAGGAATCTCCCTGATGTTCTGAAAGGGAGGTTTCCCAAGTGCCGAGAGCACCAGATTCAAATCCCACAGAGGTAGTGGTGGTCGAACCTGAGGAGCCACATGTCGGACCCCTTGTACAAACGTACTCACCAGTGAATGAGCCACCAGGGGTCGTTGAAAGAAAACAGCCAAGGCTGAAATCTGCCCCTTAATGGTGCAGAAGGAAAGTTTCTGATCCACTCCACGCTATAAAAACAGCAGGATCCTGTAAATAGAATAAAGAAACAAGAGGGGTGGTTTGGGACTTTAAATGAGGTGCATATGTGGTGCACCTCCATCCCGGGTTCAGAGTATATAGGAGGGGGGAAGGTTGGGACTTTGAATGAGGCTGCAGGCATGGTGCGGGTAAAAAATACACATTTATTGATCATGAAAATGCATGACACATCACAGAACCAGATTATATGTTGAACAGAAAAACATTACAATAAATGTAGTTTCATATTGTCTGCCAGACACATATGTATGTGCATGTACAGTACAAGCAACAAGGAAATAACAGTGCATAACCAAGCGCCACATAGACATCTGGACTGATAATGGATACATAAAATGAATATACATGTGTACAGATATCCTGTTAACAGCAATAATGACAAAAATAAAATATATATATATAAACATGTATGTCTGTATATAAAACCAGTGACACATAAAAAGTTGAATGGAGTATGTCCTATAAGGTCATGTAGTGCATCCCTGGTGCCCGACGCGTTTCGTGTAAATTAGACACTCTTCAGGGGCGGATGCTTGGAATATCTACAAAGGATATAATAATGCAAACTGGTTTAAGTAAGGTGGGTGGTCAAAAAAAGGGGGGTGAAAAGGGTTGGAAGATGAAAAATATATATCCACCTGGAGTACTCACATGGAATCTTGGACAGGAGGACGCGGTGAGTACAGGGCCCCAGCCATATGAGTCCGCCACGGGAGCTGAGGCGACGTGCCATGCACACAGGCGGGGGACACAGGGGACCCCCCCAAAAAAGTAAATACAGGACACGGTGTGCTGACTTGCATAGTATGCCAAAAAGTGAACCAAATGGTGGTGGCCAAATGGAATCTGAAAGACAATGTCCTGGTGTCAGTCTACATTGGAGCCAGGAATGAAAAAACAAAACACCCACATATAAAGTTGAATGAGGGCACCTTTTGCTAGCGTATTGACTTCCCAAAACATCTAGAGGAAACGATAGTGTGGTAAAGCATCTCCAATGAACCGGCATAAAGAGTGTATGGAGGGGAGGGAGCCTCAATATAACCACCCATACCCGGTGTACGCAGGCACGTAACCAGCCTCACGTGGGCACGACGCACATCAGGAGGAGTGCCGTTGTGGGCGGAATCCGCCAACTGAAGCACTCGTAGAGCCCTGATGGCGCCGGCTGAGATAAGAAAACTCGCTCAATAAATGTGTATTTTTTACCCGCACCATGCCTGCAGCCTCATTCAAAGTCCCAACCTTCCCCCCTCCTATATACTGTAAATAGAATACACCCGTGGACGCCACTCTTCACACAGAGATGTAGGCCTTCCACGTGCGATGGTAGATCTTTTGAGAAGACCACTTTCGTGCCCTCAGCATGGTGGAAATGACCAAATCCGACAGGCCTCGGTCCCTTAGTACCTAGCTTTCAATAGCCATGCCGTTAAAGCCAGCGACTGTAAAGCAGGATGAAGAATGGGACCTTGCAACAGAAGGTCCTCCCGCATCGGTAGTCGCCAAGGTGCATCCGCCACCAGGCGCACTAGATCGGTGTACCAGGGAAGCAGAGGCCAATCTGGGGCAATTAGGATCACCGGGATCCCCTCGGCCTCCACTCTGCGGAGCAGACGAGGAAGAAGTTTCAGTGGGGGAAAGGCATAAAGTCGACGATACTGACCCCCATGGAGCCACCAACGCGTCTGTCCAGGGATCTCTGGACCTGGCCACAAACCGACACCTTGCGATTGAGTCGAGAAGCCAGGAGATCCACGTCTGGCGTGCCCCATCTTTGGCAAAGGAGTTGAAACACCTCCGGATGTAGCGACCATTCCCCCTGGTCCAGTGTCTGGCGACTTAGATAGTCCGCCTGCCAGTTATCTACACCCGGGATGTAAACGGCCGACAGAGCCTGCACGCTCTTTTCCGCCCACTTTAGGATGTGAGCGACATCCGACACTGCAGCCAAGCTCCTTGTTCCTCCTTGATGGTTGACGTATGCCACCGCCATGGCGTTGTCCGACTGGATCCTGACTGGATGCCCTTGTAGCCTCTGTAACCACTTGGAGAGGCACAGCCTGATCGCCCGGAGATCCAGGACATTGATCGGCAGTTGGGTTTCGTCCGAAGTCCAGCGACCCTGGGCCGACTGAACTCCCCAGACTCCTCCCCCCCCCCAACCTGTCAGGCTGGCATCCATCATGATCACAGTCCAATGGAAGGGAAGGAACGACTTCCCGGACTGAAGAGCCGAGGATCTCAGCTACCATGAGGCCCAGGACCCGAATGCAGAAGTGGAGACACGACCATTTGCGGGATGTCAACAACTTCACCGCAGTCTGAAGTGTAACTTTTCCAAGGGAAGAAAACCGGAGTTAGACTTACCGGTAACTCTTTTTCTAGGATTCTTCCAGGACAGCCTCTGAGATGTATGGCTCCTCCCTCCGGGACAGGAAACACGTGTACCATTTATTTAAAAAGGCGGTCCTCCAGGCCTCCTCTTCAGTTTAACCAAGAACTAACGGAAGGCTCTGAAAAGACATAACATACTAACACAACGTCAGTACACATATACAACACCAGTTAATATAAACACCGGGTGGGAAACCAGGCTGTCCTGGAAGACTCCTAGAAAAAGAGTTACTGGTAAGGCTAACTCCGGTTTTCTCCTTTCGTCTTCCAGGACAGCCTCTGAGATGAGCAAGAAACTTACTTTGTTAGGGCGGGACTACTGCCTGGAGGACCTTTCGTCCGAATGTCTGTTCTTTATCAGACAAAAGATCCAGATGATATTGTTTGGCAAACAAACAGAGTAACTAGACCATGTTGCTGCCTTGCAGATGTCCTCCGGAGAAGCGCCAGCCCTCTCTGCCCATGAACTAGAGACTGCCCTAGTAGAATGTGCCTTGACTAATGGAGCTTGAACCCCTTCCAACTCATAAGCTTCTATAATAGCCATTCTAATCCATCTGGCAATGGAAGATTTGGATATCTGATAACCCTTGCGGGCCCCCGCAAAATTAACAAAAAGGGAGTCTGACTTCCTGATGGTACTGGTGACTCACAAATAAACTAAAAGGCTTCTTTTAACATCTAATAAACTTGGAGAAGATTCGTCGGATTCTGGGGTAGAAAGAAAAAAGTCAGTAGAACCATGTCCTGCGTCCTATGGAACGTAGACGCTACCTTGGGGAGAAAACTAGGGTCCGTCTTGAGTATGACCCTGTCTTCTAACAACAAAAAAGGCTCCCAAATCGGGAGCGCTTGCAAATCACTCACCCGTCTGGCTGATGTGATAGCGATCAGAAAAACTGTTTTTAATACTACCCATTTCAAGAGAGATTCCTCCAAGGGTTCGAAGTGCCTACCAGTAAGGGCTTTGAGAACTAAGGAGAGATCCCAGGTAGGGCAGGTCGTCACCCTCACTGGCCTAGACCTTGCCAGAGCTTTAAAAAAAATGGTTTAAAAAATTGATTCTGCTGCAGTGAGGTCTGAAGGAAAAAAACACTTAAGGCTGCCACTTGAACTTTTAAAGTACTAGGAGAAAGGCCCAACTCTACGCCTGCTTGTAGAAAGTCCAGGATAGCTGGAACCCCCGGATGGTCGAGCTCTTGCTCCTCCAGCCAGGAATTTAATCGTTTCCAAACCATGGCATAGATTGCCCTGGTTACCAGCTTACGGCAATCCAGAAGAGTTTTAATCACCATCTGAAAAACTCTACCATTTCAGTAACTGTTCCTCAGATACCAAGCTGTTAGACCTAGTTTCTCTATCTGGGGGTGCAGAATAGGGCCCTGGGAAATTAGATCTTTCCTGACCGGAAGATGTAGAGGGTGAAAGATGGCCAGTCTTTTTAGGCTGGCAAACCAAGGTCTATTTGGCCAGAATGGTGTTATCAAGATGAGGTCTGTCGCTTCTGTCAAAAACTTCTGAAGAACTGCCGCAATCAGCCTCACTGGAGGGAAGGCATAACAGAGACTGAACTGCCAAGGAATGGCAAATGTGTCCATCCCACTGGCCTGATCCCCTGGATGAATGGAAAAAAACTGCCACCTTTTTGTTGTTTTCCGAGGCAAAAAGATCCACCTCTGGCTGACCCCAGCCCTGCACAATCTCTCCAAACACCTCCTTGTTAAGAGCTCACTCATCCTGACTTATGTGCCGACGACTCAGAAAGTCTGCCAACACGTTTAGAGACCCTTTCAGGTGAACGGCTGATAGAGATGATAGGTTTACCTCTGCCCAGGACAAGATCTTGTTGGCTATGCATTGCAGAGCGGGACTTCTGGTCCCCCTCGTTTGTTTAGACATGTGACTGCTGCCGCATTGTCTGAGCGAATCTGCAGATGCTGTCCGCCTATCCGCGAGTGGAACGCCTCTATTGCTCTTAGGATAGCCAGAAGTTCCCTTTGGTTTGATGACCGACTGGCCTCTATCGGTGACCATGTCCCCTGGGCTATGGTTTCCTCCACATGAGCACCCCACCCCCAGGCACTGGCATCGGTCGTCAGTACTGTGGCCGTAGGCTGGGTCCAGGCCAAACCCTTGTCTAGGTTGTGATGAGCCCGCCACCAAAGAGTCCTCTTGACCTTGGATGAGAGGGGCATCTGGAGGTCTAGGTTTTGTCTGCTGCCGTCCCAATAACGGAGCATGTGACCCTGTAAAGGGCGCTGGTGAAATCTTGCCCAGGGGACTGCTGGAATCAGCCCCAGTACCCTCATATTACCTCTCTTATCGTGGCTAGCTGACTGGACTGAAGCTGGGCTACTGCCAGATCCACTTTTATGATTTTTTCTCTGGGGAGAAAGATCTTCATTTCCACTGAAGAAATCTTGTACCCCAGATACAGGACTTCCTGGGAAGGTATCAGTTGTGATTTGTCCTGGTTGATTAGCCAAATGAGAGAGGAAAGGAAACTTGGCCACAAACAGGAGATCGTCCAAATACGGGATCACCATAACAGCCCTGACTCTTAACGGGGCTAGGGCCTCTGCCAGAACTTTCGTGAAAATTCTTGGTGAGGACAGACCAAAGGGGAGAGCCTGGAACTGGAAATGCAGGATCTCCGACTTCACTCTGACTGCCAGCCTGAGGTATTTTTGAAATTCCCGATGAATTGGGATGTGTAAGTAGGCATCCCTAAGATCTAGAGTAGCCATGTGACAGCCTGGGAATAACAGTATTGACACTGTAAAGATCGACTGCATCCTGAATCATTTGTATTTCACAACCCTGTTCAGTGGGCGCAGATTCAGGATTAACCTGAATTTCCCAGATGGTTTCCTTACCACGAACACATGGGAGTATACTCCCTGTCCGCGCTCCTCCTGGGCTACCTGAATCAGGACTCTGATCTACTAAGTCCCCTAGTAACAGACTTAGGGCTTCTGCTTTTTCTTTGTCCCTGGGTAGTTGTGTAACCTGAAAATTTGAGGGGGGCATTGAATCGAACTCCAATTTGTAGCCGTTCTTTATGATGTCCAATTTGAACGGGCTTGAAGTCGATGTGGTCCATTGTGGGAGGAATTCCCCTAATCTTCCTCCCACCGGGACGCAAGAGTCACTGAGGCTTTGGGGTGGTTTGAGGAGGATAAAAAAAAAAAAAAGGGATTCCTCCTCTTCCTCGCCCCTTGTGGCCCGACCAATGCTTTTTGGGGCGGTCCTCCCTCTCTTGCCGGAGACCTCGAAAAAAACGTTTCCCTTCTGACTTTTTCTCTGGAAATGCCTTTTTCCTATCTTGAGTCCTTTCAAGTGACTCCTGGAGGCCGGGGCCAAAACAGGTGGTCACCTGAAAATGGTAGCCCGCAAAGTTTTAGTTTAGAGGCAGCGTCACCTGTCCAGGTTTTAAGCCACACAGCCCTTCTAGCTGCATTCACTATAGCGGCCGACCTGGCTGTCAGTTTTATGGATTCCTACGAGGCGTTTGCCAAAAACCCGACTGCTTTAAATAGTAGTGGGAAGGACTTTAAAAGTTGTTGTCTAGGAGTACCGGCTGAAATGTGAGCCTGTAGTTGCGTGAGCCAACACTCTAAATTTCTGGCCACGCAAGTAGCTGCAAGAGCTGGTTTCAAACCTATGGAAGAGGCATCCCAAGCCCTTTAAAGCAGCAAGTTCCCTCTCTTATCCATAGGGTCTTTGAGAGACCCCAGGTCATCGAAAGCCAAAGTCTCCAAGAGGACAGATTTGGCTAAGGGAGGATCTAATTTAGGAATCTTATTCCAGGGGTGAGTCGCATCTGATTCGAATGGAAATCTCAGCTTTAGGACTACCCGAAAAGAAAGGCCTCTTTTCCGGCTGCTCCCACTCCAGCAGAAACGCTTCAATCAAGGATTTGTGAACGGGAAAAACCCTGGTCTTACTTGCACTGGACCCCTGGTACATTAGGTCGTGCTTCGAGAGTTGAACCTGTTCCTCGCGTATCTCTAGTGTGTCAGACCGCTTTTAGTAGATCCCCCACATCATCCAGAGACAATTTATATCTGGATGTTCTGGAGGAATCTTCCTCTCCCTCCGAATCGGATGCTGAACCCAGTTGAGGAGGCTAGTGATCTGGGAACCCTCTCCCTATCTTCTTCCTCTTCCTGACTCTGATAAGGAAGGCATACTTGCTGCCCTAGATAGGCATGAAGAGGGACCCTGCATCCTATCCATAAATCCCCTAAAAGGACTGGAATGTAGATGCAATCTCATCCTTCACGGATGACAGTATCTGGTGACAGGCTGTCTCTGAATCCTCCTTTACCAGGCTGCTGACACACTCGGGACAGTGGCTTATCCCAATTGGTGCCTAACTTGGTCCCACATACGGCACATTTCTTTCTAGGTGGCTGCGTCTGGGTCCTGTCATGGGCTTTTACCTGCAAGCCAAACAGACAAACAATCCAAATTACTCTGCAGCCTTGCGCCCATCACCACTGTGTACGGCTAGCCTAGATTGTGCCTGACCCATCACCAGAGGTTCCCCACCCAGGGAGGGAATTTTGGGGCCTAAAGACCCTAACCTCCCAGAGTAAGCCATGGCCTGCTCTCACCACACTTACCTGAGAGGCGCTGGAGCCTGTTGAACTGGAGTCTGCCTGTACCGCTGCGCCCGCCATGGTTCTCAGTGTTTGCTCAGTCTCTCTGAGCTTGTTCCACCTGCTCTGAGTTCCTGTGAGTCACTGCCATGCCCAGGAAACCGGAACTATGTTTCGCGGCGCCCCCTGATGACGCGATTCCGCCAGAAGTACATCTCTCGTCACTTTCTGTTGATGGAACGCAGAAGCTCCGCCCCGCGCCTCCGCTGCCCGGAATTCAGCCGTTAACCGCACGGCTGGTCTGGCGTCTCTCACCTTCCCACAGCCGGCATCCGCTCCTGGCTACCAGAGGTAACCCAGCAGGCAAGGGGCAAGATCTGCCGTCACCCGGGGTCCTGCTCTCTGAGCAACCGGCAGCGGTGACTCCCGCTTCTCTCTACCCAATAGGACAGAGGAGTGCCGGCAGGAAAGGTAGGTTCCTCTTCCAGAGGCTCTCCCAGGACGGTCCTGAGATATGGAGCTTCCCAACAAGTTCCTTCAAAGTGCTCCTTCCCGTCCGGCAGGAAACACAAAAAACTGAAGGAGGCTTGGGAGGACCGCCTTTTAAATAATTGGTACACGTGTTTCCTGTCCCGGAGGGAGGAGCCATACATCTCAGAGGCTGTCCTGGAAAACGAAAAGAGAAAAACTCTCGTCTGAGGAGTCCAGAATTAACCCCAGGTATTCCAGCCGCTGGGTCGGTACCAAAACCGACTTCTGGAGGTTCAGCACCCAACCAAATTCTCGGAGGGTCCGACTGGCTATAGACACGTCCTCCACTAATTCTGAGCTTGAAGCAGCTCTCAGAAGAAGATCGTCCAAGTAGCCCACGATAGCAATGCCACGCTGTCTCAGCAAAGCCAGAATCGGGGCGAGCACCTTGGTAGAAAAAACTCTTGGTGCCGACGCTAGGCCAAAGGGGAGCGCCACGAATTGAAAGTGGTCTTCCCCGATCGCAAAACGCAGGAACCTCTGATGCCCGACGCAGATGACCAGGCCATTTTTTGCGATTCGGCACTGCGTCGCTTTAACTGACAATTACGCAGTCGTTCGACGTGGCTCCCAAACAAAATGGACGTCCTTTTCTTCCCACAAATAGAGCTTTCTTTTGGTGGTATTTGATCACCTCTGCGGTTATTTTTTGCACTATAAACAAAAAGCGTCAATTTTGAAAAAGGAATACTTTACTTCAGGGCTTGACAAATTTGCTTGGAATCTAGGAGCCAGCTAAAAAAGTTAGGAGCCAGGAATGCGCCCCATCCAGTCAACCTTGCGCGCAAAAGCGAACGCATACGCGAGTAGCGCCCGCATATGAAAGCGGTGTTCAAACCACACATGTGAGGTATTGCCGCGATTGGTAGAGCGAGAGTAATAATTCTAGCCCTAGACCTCCTCAAAACATGCAACCTATAGAATTTTTTAAACGTCGCCTATGGAGATTTTAAAGGGTAAACGTTTGTCGCCATTCCACGAGTGGACGCAATTTTGAAGCGTGACATGTTGGGTATCAATTTACTCGGCATAACATTATTTCACAATATAAACAAAAAGTTGGGCTAACTTTACTGTTGTCTTATTTTTTTAAATTAAAAAAAGTGTATTTTTTCCCAAAAAAGTGCGCCTGTAAAACCGCTGCGAAAATACGGTGTAACAGAAAGTATTGCAACGACCGCCATTTTATTCTCTAGGGTGTTGGAATAAAAAAATATATATAATGTTTGGGGGTTCTAATTAGAGGGAAGGAGATGGCAGTGAAAACACAGGGAAAGCTCCATTAGTCTTGTCATGCCAACGGCCACCACAAGATGGCACCAGATCACAGAAGGAAGCATAGGCTTGCAGACGGCCACAAAGCCGCGGCCTCAATTACCGGCCGGGGCGGTTCGACGCGATCGCGCTGCGGTGGAGGTGGGGGCGCGCGGAGACGCAGGATTGGGTATCCGGTGTCTCCGTGCGCCCCCACCTCCCCTGCCATGCAATCGTGTCGGGACGCGCCGGCCGGCTGGTAATTGAGGCCGCGGCTTTGTGGCCTTCTGCAGGCCTATGCTTCCTTCCCTCGGTGCCTGGTCACAATTTCTAGTCGCAATTGCGACCTGGTGCCCGGATTTCGTCGAGCCCCGCTTTACTTATTTTACTTTTTGCTGTAATAAATATCCCCCAAAAAAATATATAAAAAACAAAAATTCTTCCTCAGTTTAGGCCGATGTGCATTCTACATATTTTTGGTAAAAAAAAAAAAAAAAGCGTATATTGATTGGTTTGCGCAAAAGTTAGTGTCTACAAAAGAGGGCATAGATTTGACTTTTTTTTTTTTTTTTTTTACTAGTAATGGCGATCTGCAATTTTTAATTGTGACTGACATTATGGCGGAAACATTGGACACTTTTGATGCTATTTTAGGACCATTGCCATTTATACAGCGATCAGTGCTATGAAAATGCACCGATTACTGTGTAAATTACACTGGCAGGGAAGGGGTTAACCACTAGTGGGTTAAGTGTGTCCTAGGGAGTGATTCTAACTGTGTGGGGGCTGGGCTACGAGTGACATGACATTGATCACTGCTCCCGATGACAGGGAGCAGTAGATCAGTGTCCTGTCACTAGGCAGAACAGTGAAATGCCTTGTTTACAAAAGGCATCTCTCTGTTCTGCAGCTCCGTGACAAGATCGCAGGCACCCGGCGGACAGAGTCCGTGGGATTCGTGGTCACACTCACGGAGCTCGCGGCGGGCGCCCGCAATGGCGCGATTTAAAGGGGACGTACATGTACGTCCATGTGCGCAGCTGTGCCATTCTTCCGACGTAAATAGTCATGCAGCGGTCGGCAAGCGGGTAATTAAAAAGTCAAATATAATACAATTCTATATAAAAATAAATATATATTTTTTAAAAACTAATTTTTGGTCTTTGGCCAAGTGCTTCCTGCAAATTTCGGTTTCAGCACGCCTCTACTTTAAATCCAAAAGTAGCTTTGAAAAAAAAAAAGCTGCAGGTCTGCGGATTCAGCCACATATTTTCAACTAATCATAGCTGCTGGTACCTTGCAAAAGCACAACTGTCACTACTGATAAGTGCGTGTGGTACCCTATATTACAAATTAAATGCTGTAGACTAGAAAATATCTGCTAATTGGTGTGGCCATTAGCGGGTCTCAGAAAAACAGGTACTCGTTTCTAGATCATGAAACATGTAAAAATGTAGTCAAGCACATAACAGAAATCTTTGTTGAGCTGGGGGGTTCTGGGAAAGCCGCCAATGAGGTTCAAACTGATTTACAGAGAGGGCGTTTGTAGCCGATGATGTGCGGAAAAGAATGCCAGAGGATATGTTGAGTTACTCTAAGAGGGAACAGGAACAGAATCAAAAAAATAAAACCCAATCTCTCAAACTGCAGTCATTTCTGCTATTGAAGGTTGCCTTTAATTAGGTGACGGAACAGCTAGCACTGAGGCAGGGAAGTACCCAAAAATATTCTACATGAAAAGCAGATATTTGTTAGCTTGCTCTGTAAAGTGGCACACATCAGGAATCACCAAGATCTTTTGAAAACGCTCCAATTAAAACGTTATTCTTTTTTTAACCAAGGAGTCCCAAAGCAATAGTAAACCGATTTTATGAACAGGTTACACTCCTAATAAGGTGTTTACAGTAAGCATGTCCACAGCCACCCACACACAGTGCCATTGTATTACTGGTTCATAAACTCAGTTTGCATTTTACAAGTATAAATCTTTAAAAAAATACAAATACTACATGATCTGAAAGCAAAGTCTGTTTGACGGGATAAATTCAACTTTAATCAGATGTTTAGTGAACCTACGAGTTAGGAAATATCAAAAAGGTGTCTGCCTCTTTTTTTTAAAATATACAGGTTCCAGCCCCAAAGCCGAACCCGCAATGGCAGATCCTACATTTCTTTTCTTCAAAGGCACACTTTTAAGCCTAAATCTAATGATCTTAATGACATTAAACTGGCCAAATTTTGATGTATGGCCACCTTTATTTTATACTTTTCTTTAGGCTGATCATGAGATGTGCAGGGTCTTCTTTCCTCCAGCAGTGGGTAGTCTAGTGACGGACATTCATTCAGGAGGTAGAGCCAAGACGACTTGCACTCCCAGGATCTTCCTTCATAAATTTAGGTCAATGTTTATTCTGCTACATGTTTTTGGTAAAAAAAAAAAAAAAAAATCCATGCAGCATATATGGTTTGGTTTACGAGAACTATTACGCGTAGTGTCCACAAACTATGGGATATATTTATGGATTATTTTATTTTTTTATACGAGCAATGGGGGCAATCAGCGACTTATTGCAGGACTGCCATATTGCGGAAGAGAACATTCTGACACTTTGCCTGGAACCAGTGACAAATACAATGATCAGTGCTTAAAAAACAAAAACAAAAAACAATTATAAGCACGGTCACTGTACTAATGACACTGGCTGGGAAGAGGTTAACATCTAGGGCAATCAAAAGGGAAAAACTGTGTCATGTTAGGAATTTGGAAGGGTAGGAGTGAGCATATGTAGATGTAAGACACCACATCCCAAATAATATTTGAAAAAAAGGGGAGGGACAAGAGGTCACATGCCTCAGGACTTTAAAAAAGGTGTCAGCAACAGTTTGTGACCAAACGAATGATCAACACAAAATTATATAGAAAAATAGAAATAATTTTTATCGAGACAATTAAAACATGAGATAAGTCATATCCAGCAAATTGATTGTTTCCAAAGTAGTACATGTACAGAACTGTTATTACTCAACATGTTTCGCTCCTAGACGAGCTTCTTCAGGGAGATAAATTTAAAAGGCGTATTACTGTACTAAAAATGACAAAAAGAATAATTAACACTCATGTAAACGCATTCAAAAGAAAAATGATATTTATATAGATATACAATTTATAGGCAACCATATAAGGATTTGGAAGCAAAACACATATGAACAAGGTCCATAAATTTATTTAAATCAAACAAAAAAAGGGCATATTATATATAGTTGCATGTCACTGCATTTTTAGATTGAAATTGAAAGATGTGGTCAATTACCTACCAGCAGTCTGACAATGGCGGTGCGTCCATAGTGGGTGCAGGAGCGCCGCCCCCTCTCGCTCCAGCACCAGTCACTCACAATACATAGGTTCATGCATTGCATGAACCTATGTATTGTCGCCGCAGCTTCCGCCCACTATTCAGATGGCCGGCCCCCTGTTGAGCGCCAGACATCTGACTAACAGCAGCTGGTGGGTGTTCGGAAGTGCCTATCGGAGCCAGCGGCTGTACAGCCTGAGGGCTGTAATCGGCTTCCAAATAGTTAACCAGAGGACGCACGGGGTGCGTTCCTTAGTTAACACTGACAGGCGTCTCAGCCAATCAGGTTTACCGAATCTGGTTACCGGTAACCCGATTGGCTGAAGCGAGATCGAGGGCGGGAGAAGGACGGCGCTGACCCGAGGAAGGTAAGTGCAGGGCGGGGGGGCAAACTGGCTGCGTTTTGGGGGGGCAAACTGGCTGCGTTTTGGGGGGGCAAACTGGCTGCGTTTTGGGGGGGGGCAAACTGGCTGCGTTTTGGGGGGGGGCAAACTGGCTGCGTTTTGGGGGGGGGGCAAACTGGCTGCGTTTTGGGGGGGGGGGGCAAACTGGCTGCGTTTTGGGGGGGGGCAAACTGGCTGCGTTTTGGGGGGGGGCAAACTGGCTGCGTTTTGGGGGGGGGGCAAACTGGCTGCGTTTTTGGGGGGGGGCAAACTGGCTGCGTTTTTGGGGGGGGGCAAACTGGCTGCGTTTAATGGGCAAAGTGGCGGCAATTGATTTTTTTTTTGTTTGCGCCCCCCCCAAAAATTTTGAGCACCAGCCGCCACTGGTCTGTATAGAGAAGAATTGTCAATCTGATTCATTTAAAAATATGGAACCATCAGGAGAGAATGTCCAAAGCCCACCAAGAATCCCCCAAGGAGACGGAGTCTCATGCAATCCTGCAGATGGAAGAAAAAGAAGAACGGGTGTCTTCACTAAGGAAGGACAACCCGAATATATTTAGAGATAAAGAAAAAAGGAATAAGGCAAGATAAAAATAAAAAATAAATTTAAAAAAGGAATGGTACCTTTAAATGGAATCAGTAGCATAGGGTAATGAATGTCTCAATGAATGCCAAAGTTGCAGACAATCGTCCACACAACGAACACAGAGAATCCAAAGATATCAAGGAGAGAAACTTACAATTCCAAAAATGAAGGGAGAAAGGACCCTGTAATAATGTTGATATACCAAGTAGATATTAATAGAAATCCATGACGCAGGAGAAAAACTGCAGCCCAAATTCAAAATATAGGGAAGACAAACAACCAACCTGGGTAGGGCTTCCAAAAGGTAAACGAAGATGTGAAGGCTTAGAAGCAGGCAACAGCTCGAGAGGTGGTGTGATCTCTATCCCCAACTCAGAGGGAATGGCAGAGAAATGCAGCTATCATGAGACGTTTTAAAACCAACCCAGACGCGGGGATGTCATCGCCACGCGGCAGACGCATAAGGAAAGGGAAGCACAGAGTGGCGGCACCGTGCCCAGCGTAAAGAGGACAGGGGGCCAGGCTTACAGGAAAAGAAGCCACAGCGGCCATGATGGAAAGTCCTGAATAGCCCATAACACGTTTAAAAACATGAAATGGACGGGACAATGTTGATACCTGTGGACCAGAAATGTGCAATAAGCACATCACGATCCACCAGGGCAGCTAAGGTGAAAAAAGGTTGACAAAAATCGCCCACCAAACTGTGGGCGGCGCCAGACAATGCAGTTCTCCCTATAGGGCTGAGGGGAATGGACTATTGATTACAGAACCAAAACCCAACTGCCCAGGGCGTCCGTGCAGGAAAAGCAGAGAGCCCAGATGATCCTTGGGAGGGGGGGGGGGGGGAGAAAGGAAAGGGGGGGGAAGAGAGAAAGGAAAAGGGGGGGGGAGAGAGAGAGAGAGAGAGCGCGAGAGAGCGAGAGCGAGAGAAAGGAAAGGGGGAGGGAGAGAGAGAGAGAGAGAGAGAGAGAGAAAGGAAAAGGGGGGGAGAGAGAGAGAAACAGGAAAGGAAAAGGGGGGGGAGGGAAGAAAGCAAGGGGGGGGAAGAAAGAAGGGGGGAGAAAAGGTGGGAAGGATAGGCCAAGTGCAGGCTAATCCCAAGAGCTCCAGGGTTTAAAAATAAATCAAAGACAGACAATAACAGATATACCATAACAACATAGTTGTCAAAGTATGTTGTTAGGCAAAATTTCCAAAGGCAGAGTAAAATTACCACATCATCCAAAAGACAGCCTAAAGAAAAGGGCAGTGCATTGAAGTTCAAGCAGATGAACCACATAAAGAGAGTTGATACCAACACAGTATGTATTGGCTTAAAAAGCATAAACAGGCAAGTCTATGCAAATAATTACCGTATATACTCGAGTATAAGCCGAGTTTTTCAGCACATTTTTTGTGCTGAAAATGCCACCCTCTGCATTATACTCGAGTCACCTTTTTGTGCCTGATCTCCCGGACTTTGGGGACCCGGTACTGGCCCACTCTTCCTCTACGGCCGGGGAGCACCGATTTTTCAAAACCGGGCATCCCTTCCTAGACTCCCATGTTAAATGGTAATTTCTCTGGTGACTTTGGGGACCCAGTACTGGCCGGTCGTAGGTCCCCTTGACTCGAAACTTGGCACACATGTAGCCCCATTTCTCCTCTATAAGTGTGCAAAGTTTTTTTGTCTGGGGGACCTACGGCCGGGGAGCACCCATTTTTCAAAGCCAGGTGACCCTTCCATAGACTCCCATGTTAAATGTCAGTCTAGTCATTGACACAGTGAGGCATGGGCACAGTGGGGCATGGGCACAGTGAGGCATGCAGATGGACACCCTAGGCTTACACTCGAGTTAATACGTTTTCCCAGTTTTTTGTGGTAAAATTAGGTGCCTCGGCTTATACAGTATATACGGTACACAAATCAGGCACAAAAAAAAAAAAAAAAGGAGAAAAAGAAAAAGGGAAAGAAAAGGTTTAAAGCTGAGAGCATCATTTAGACCTGGATATTGAAGCACCCCTAAATTTGAGATCCATTTGGCTTCCCGCTGTAATAGGATCTTATCATAGTCGCCCCCTCGTTTGTTGGGGGGGGGGACATGCTCCAGTGCATAGAAATGCATCATGGAGTCAAAGCCGTGACAGAGACCCATATGGCGACTAATAGGCGTTTCCATTTTCTTTTTTTGAACCAGGGAAACATGGTCCCCGATTCTATTAAAGAAAGGACTCTTGGTTTTGCCTATATAATAGGCTTGGCATTCACATGTCATGATATAGACAATGCCTATACTCTTAACAGTTGACTGAAAACGTGGGTTTATACAAAGCCATTGGGGAGAGTTATGCTGCGAGAAGCATGTATGTAGCGACAAAAAACACATTTAAGACAGGGTTTTGTCCCCCTTACCCCCACGGGGTTGGTTACAGTAGGGGCATGGTTGCTGTGAACTACATAGGTCTTTTAAAGTTGATTTCAGAATATTGCTTTAGGTGCTTGGATACCAAGGGGTCACCTGTCAAGAGATACCAATGTCGCTGTAGTAAATCTCTCATTTGCTGATGTTGCCCTGAAAACCTGATGACAAGGCAAACACCTTCAATGGATTTATTTTTTCGAGGATTGTGAATGAGAGAGGATCGCTCTTTGTGTGCCATGTTAGTGCGTTAACTGTATGCTGCTTTTACTGGGGAAGTAATAGAATTACTGCTTTGAAGGAACACAGAAACCATTCCTTCCCCAGTCAGAACTGAGATATGCCTTGTTTACATAGGCATATCTTAGTTCTTTGTATTGCTGACAAACACTGAGTGCCCGGTACCTGCAGATTGACTTCTGCCGTGAATAATCAAAGCAGAAGCAGCCCGCGTGCCCCTGCAGGCAGAAGTCCAGAATCACATATATACTGCATATGTGATCCAGCGCACAGCTGCCGCCCTGTAGCAGCAAAACTGCTATGGAACGGATGGCAAACGTTTATATGCTGTTTGCAGGATTGTCGCAAGCTTTGACAATCCTCCAAACCCCATATAAAAAGGATATAAAAAGGATAGACTATGTTATCACCCTAAAAAACACACTCAAGGGCCCAGGCACCATACAAATGCGTTCCACTGTTTTAAACACACACAGCATAGCGGCTATACACATACATTTCTGCAATCAGATCACTGCTCCTCATCATGACACAGCCCAATGATTTCTGATGGGTCCCACCCAGACTTCGCAAGTTATGTATATGTTAGCACTTTGAAATACGTTAAAAAAAAAAAAGAATTCCAGGTATGGAGAGAGAGTGTGTGTGTATGGGTGTGTGTGTGTGTGTGTGTGTGTGTGTGTGTGTATGTGTGTCACACTCCTCAAAAAAATGAAAAGGAACACCTTGAAAACACATCAGATCTCAACAGGAAACAATCTCATGCTGGATATCTATACTGATATGGACTGGGTAATGTGTTAGGAATAAAAGGATGGCACATCATTTGATGGAAATGAAAATGTATCCACCTACAAAGGGCTGAATTCAAAGACACCCCAAAAATCAAAGTGAAAAAATTATGCAGCAAGCTACTCAATTTTGCTGAAATTTCATTGCAACAACTCAAAAATGGTCCTCCGTAGTTTGTATAGCCCCCAAGTGCTTGTATGCATGCCTGACAACATCAGGGCATGCTCCAAATGAGACGGATGGTGTCCTGGGGAATTTCCTCCCAGATCTGGCCAGAGCATCACTGAGCTCCTGAAGAGACTGAGGTGCAACCTGGCGGCACGGATGGACCGAAACATAATGTCCCAGAGGTGTTTTCGGATTTAGGTCAGGTGAGTGTGGGGGCCATTCAAATGGTATCAATTTCTTCATCCTCCAGGAACTGGCTGCATGCTCTCGCCACGAGGCCAGGCATTGTCGTGCACCAGGAGGAACCCAGGACCCACTGCACCAGCGTAGGGTCTGACAATGGGTCCAACGATTTCATCTCCATACCTAATGGCAGTCAGGGTGCCATTGTGTAGCCTGTAGAGGTCTGTGCGTCCCTCCATGGATATGCCTCCCCAGACCATCACTGACCCACCACCAAACCGGTCATGCTGAACGATGTTACAGGCAGCATAGAAGTTCTCTGCGGCTTCTCCAGACCCTTTCACGTCTGTCACATATGCTCAGGGTGAACCTGCGCTCATCTGTGAAAAGCATGGGGCACCAGTGGCGGACCTGCCAATTCTGGTGTTCAATGGAAAATGCCAATCAAGCTCCACAGTGTCTGGCAGTGAGCACAGAGCACACTAGAGGATGTCATGCCCTCAGGCCACCCCCATGAAGTCTGATTGGTTAGAGACATTCACACCAGTGGCCTGCTGGAGGTCATTTTGTAGGGCTCTGGCAGTGCTCATCCTGTTCCTCCTTGCACAAAGGAGCAGATACCGGTCCTGCTGATGGGTTAAGGACCTTCTACGGCTCTGTCCAGCTCTCCTAGAGTAACTGCCGTCTCCTGGAATCTCCTCCATGCTCTTGAGACTGCTGGGAGACACGGCAAACCTTCTGGCAATGACACGTATTGATGTGCCATCCTGGAGGAGTTGGACTGCCTGGGCAACCTTTATAGGGTCCAAGTATCGCCTCGTGCTACCAGTCGTGACACTGACCCTAGCCAAATGCAAAACTAGTGAAAAACAGTCAGAAAAGAGGAGTAGGGAAAAAAATGTCGGACACATCCGCCTGAAAAAATATTCCTGTTTTGGAGGTCGTCTCATTGTTGCCCATCTAGTGCACCTGTTAATTTCAATTAACAGCAAAGCAGCTGAAATTGATTAACAACCCCCCTGCTACTTAACTGAACAGATCAATATCCCAGGAGTTCTGATTCAAATGTGACAACACTGAAGAAATGACACTTTGTTATACAAGCTGTACACTCATTACTTTACATTGTAGCAGTGTAAATTTGCTGTCCCCTCAAAATAACAGCCATTCATTTCTAAACCACTGGCAAAAAAAAGGGAGTACACCAAGTGAAAATGTCCAAATTGGGCCCAATTAGCCATTTTCCGTCCCCAGTGGAATGCAGCTCAGTGTTATGGGGAGCATTTTTTTAAAAATTAAATTTGGAGTTGGCGTTCTCACTCTCATACTGGTCACTGGAAGTTCAACATGGCACCTCATGGCAAAGAACTTTCTGAGGACCTGAAAAAAAATTACTTTTGCTCTACATAAAGATGGCCTAGGCCAGTGATGGCAAACCTTTTTGAGCCGGAGTGCCCAAACTGCAACACGAAACTAACGTATTTCAAAGTGCTAACATATACATAACTTGCGAAGTCTGGGTGGGACCCATCAGAAATCATTGGGCTGTGTCATGATGAGGAGCAGTGATCTGATTGCAGCTATGTATGTGTATAGCCGCTATGCTGTGTGTGTTTAAAACAGTGGAACGCATTTGTATGGTGCCTGGGCCCTTGAGTGTGTTTTTTAGGGTGATAACATGGTCTATCCTTTTTATATGGGGTTTGGAGGATTGTCAAAGCTTGCGACAATCCTGCAAACAGCATATAAAAAGCATATCAAGTGAATAGGCCCCAAAGCCCCCACCCCCACATGTTGAGGGCATGGGGCCTGGTATGGCTCAGGAGGGGTGGGCGCTCGCTCGTCCCCACCCCCTTTCCTGACCGGCCAGGTTGGTGCTCGGATAAGGGTCTGGTATGGATTTTGGGGGGACCCCACACCGTTTTTTTTCGGCAGGGGTTCCCCTAAAACCCTTAACAGACCAATGGGCCCGGTATACCAATGAAGGGGGAACCCATGCCTTTTTTTTTTTTTTTTTTTAATATTGGCGTGGAGTTCCCCCCAATTATTGGGGGGATCAAAGTCGCTTCCCTGCTCATTGAAGTCATACAAGTCGTGGGGCAAAGTCGGATCTACAGTCGTATGACTGTCTTGTCAACATCGTGACCGTGAATTGCAGTAAAATCGCACGACTTTGAAGTTGTATAAGTGTGAAAGGGGCCTAAGGGTGTACTCACTTTTGTTGCCCGCAGTTTAGACATTAATGGCTGTGTGTTGAGTTATTTCGAGGGGACAGCAAATGTACACTGTTATACAAGCTGTATATTCAGTACTTTACATTGTAGCAGAGTGTTATTTCTTTAGTGTTGTCACATAAAAAGATATTTAAAAAATGTGAGGGGTGTACTCACTCACTCTTGTGAGATACTGTATATACTCGAGTATAAGCCGAGTTTTTCAGCACAATTTTTTTGTGCTGAAAATGCCCCCCTTCACACACTCGAGTCTGTGTCCATCTTCACCTTTGTGCGCCTGATCCCGGCCAGCCGTAGGTCCCCTGGACCCTAAACTTGGCACACATATAGCCCCACTCTTCCTCTACAAGTGTGCAGTTTGTTGTCTGGGGGACCTACGGCCGGGCACCCCTTCCATAGACTCCCATGTTAAACGGTCATTTCTCCGGTGATTTTGGGGACCCGGTACCGGCCGGCCCTAGGTCCCCTGGACCCCAAAGGCATGGGCACAGTGAGGCATGCACATGGACACCCTAGGCTTATACGCGAGTCAATAAGTCTTCCCAGTTTTTTGTGGTAAAATTAGGTGCCTCAGCTTATATTCGGTTCGGCTTATACTAGAGTATATACACGGTACATACAAAAGTATTTTCCCCCTTTCTGTTTTTTTTTTGGGTTTTTTTGCATATTTGTCACACTTAAATGATTTAGATCAAATTATTACACAAAGATAACCCAAGTAAATACAAAAAGCAGTTTTTAAATGATGGGTTTATTTAAAAGGCAAAAAAACTGTCCAAGCCTGCCTGGCTTTAAGTGAAAACGTAATTGCCCACTAAACCTTATAACTGGTTGTGCCACCCTTGGCGGCAACTGCAATCAAGCATTTGCGATAAATGGCAAGGAGTCTTTCACATTGCTGTGGAGCAATTTTGGCCCACTCTTTGCAAAATTGTTTTATTTCAGCCACATTGGAGGGTTTTCCAGCATGAATGGATTGTGTAATGTCATGATACAGCATCTCAATTGGATTCAAGTCCAGGCTTTGACTAGGTCATTCCAAAACCTAAATTTTGCTGTTTGAACCATTTGGAGGTGGACTTGCTGTTGCGTTTCGGATCATTGTCCTGCTGCATAACCCAAAGTGCATTTGAGCTTGAGGTCACAAACTGATGGCCAGACATTCTCCTTTAGGATTTTCTGGTAGAGCTCAGAATTCATGGTTCCATCAAATATGGTAAGTCGTGGTGGTCCTGAAGCTGCAAAGAAGCCCCATGTCTGACATTCGGTATGATGTTCTTGTTCTGAAATTCTGTATTAGTTGTATGCCAGATGCTACAGGACGCACACCTTCCAAAAAGTAACATTTTTGTCTCATTAGTCCACAGAATATTCACCTAAAAGTCTTGGGGATAATCAAGATGTTTTTTGGTAAAATGTGAGATGAGCCCGTGTTCTTTTTGGTCAGCCGTGGCTTCGACCTTGGAACTCTCCCATGGATGCCATTTTTGCCCAGTCTCTTATTGTTGAATCATGAACACTGATCTTACCTGAGGCAAGTGAGGCCTGCAGTTCTTTAGATGTTGTTCTGGGTTCTTTAACCACTTGCCTACAGGGCACTTACATCCTCTTCCTGCCCAAGCCATTTTTTAGCGGTGTGACACTTTGAATGACAATTGCATGGTAATGATACACTGTACCCAAACAAATTTTTTATCATGTTCTTCACACAAAAAGAGCTTTCTTTTGGTGGTATTAGCTGCTGGTTTTTCTTTTTGGCAAAAACACAAAACAAAAACAAACAAATGGTTTACTTAGTTTGTCAGTAAATTTTGTAACTAAGTACCGTATTTATCGGCGTATAACACGCACCCCAAGTTTAGGAGGGAATTTTAAAGGAAAAAAAACTTTTAGAAGGGAAGTTCAAGGAAAAAAATAAACGTACATTTAAATGCAGCCTTGCCCAGTGTCCATCTGCAGCCTTGCCTTGCCCAGTGCCTTTGCAGCCTTGCCAGTCTCTGCAATATTTAAATTTGGCGCCGATTTCCGCTGGAGCGGAGCCGAGTGTACTTCGGCTAGACTCGGCTCCTTTCGGAGTCCCACCCATCTCCACTGATTGCACTGCTGACATACAGAAAGCTGAGTGTACTTCGGCTAGACTCGGCTCTGCTCACAGTCAGGGGTGGGACTGCGAGAGGAGCAGAGACTAGCCGAAGTACACTCGGCTTTCTGTACGTCAGCGGCGCAATCAGTGGAGGTGGGCGGGACTGCAAGAGGAGCCAAGTGTACTTCGGCTTTGTGTATCTTGGCTCCTCTCACTCGTTTCAGCGGGGGATCGGCGTATAACACGCACCCACGATTTTCCCCCGATTTTAAAAAGGAGAAAAAAAGTGCGCGTTATACGCCGATAAATACGGTAATTTCTCGCCTTCACTGATGTGCACCGATAATGGCACCAATATGCCGCACTTATGGGCACTAATAGGCAGTACTGATGATCAGTGCCCTGATTACATTCCTAGATGTCCCCCATGCGTAGAGATGCCGCTGATTGGCTCTCATCGCCACACACACAATCAGTGTGAGGAGAGCAGATTACCGGCATCTCCGTGTTTACATGTGACCGGCTGTGATTGGACACAGCCAATCACATAGTTAAAGAGCCGCAGGTCTTTACAGAGATCGGGGTTGCGCCGTGTCCTGGCGCGACCACGCAAGAGCAGCCATTTTGAGACACCGTCCCAGAACAAGAGCTGCACCGCCCCGTCATTTGACGGTGGGCGGGCGGCAACTAGTTAAGACCTCCTGGAGTAATTTTTGTAGGCCAGATACTACTGGGAAGGTTCACCACTGGTCCATGTTATCTCCATTTATGGATAATGGCTTTCCCCGTGGTTCACTAGAGTTCCAAAGCCCTAGAAATGGCTTTGAAGCCCTTCCTAGACCCAATACATGTACAGTACTTTGTTTTTAAACTGTTCTTGATTTTTTTTTTTTTTAGATTGTGGCATGATGTGTGGCTTTTTGCGATAGGTTAGTTGAGCTGCACGATTCTGGCCAAAATGAGAATCCCGTTTTTTTTTGCTTAGAAGATAGATCACGATTCTCTCGGCGCAAGAAATTGCATTTGAAAGACTGCTGGGCAAATAGTTTGACATAAAATATTGCAGCAATTGCCATTTCATTTTCTAGGGTCTCTGCTAAATTATATATAATGTTTGGGGGTTCCAAGTAATTTTCTAGCAAAAATATTGATTATAACTTAAAGGGGTTGTAAAGGTTATTTTTTTTATTTTATATAAATAGGTTCCTTTAAGCTAGTGCATTGTTACCTTTTCCTTCGATTTCCCTTCTAAATGTTTTTTCTTTGCCTGAATTTCTCACTTCCTGTTCCTCCTCAGTTACCTTCCCCCCATCATCCAAGCCGTTCTGGCTGGGGGCTAGTCAGCGTGCTCGCCCCCTCCCTTAAGACTACATCTCTGCGGGGAGATGCTGTGAATGTTAACAGCATCTCCCCGCAGGGAAATCGAAGGAAAAGGGTAACAATGTACTAGCTTAAAAAGGAACCCATTTAGAAAAAAAAAAAAAAAAAAAACCCTTTACAATCTCTAACTTCCCTGGCGGTATGAATCTGTCTGGAATTTTGTACCAAAAGCGGTAGAATTATTTTGCATGGAAATTTGGTGTTATGTATTGTAGGCCTGCAATTCTAAGTAATTACTTACTTAAACCTGACCAAACCAGAGTCTAGTAGACATCCCGGGTATGATAAAGTTTGAAACACAAAATCATAAATAATATAATAAATAACTATAAATAATTATAAAAAATAGTAATGCAATTATAATAAAAATTATTCACTAATGTAATGAAATCAAAAACACTGAAATTTGCTCAGTTGCAGAATTGCCGCGGTCATTAGATTTAGTGTGATGTTCTGCAAGTGATTATAATTTATTATCGCAGTTTTCTAGCTGGTCCAAAACCACTTTGTCCATAGCAACCAAAAAGTGTCCCTTTATGTCAACTCTCCAGTTTCCAGGCAGAAAGAACAGTTTTTATAATATAAAAGTGCATGCAGGACACTGGACAGACCACTAGGGACAAAGGGGGTGTGTAATTATTTGATACAGTACTGTAATCAGTAAGATTACAGTATACTGTATCTATACTGTCTTTCACTTTTTGAATTTGGCGCCGAACTCTGTCCTCGTGCGTCGCAACGTCACAGGGAACGGAGCTCGGCACTCGGCAGTGTGAATCGAGCGAGACACGGCTCGCACACACTGCGGGGAGACATCGCAGGATCCAGTGAACAAGGTAAGTAACTTGCCCTGGATACTGCGATGCAGCCCAAGTCTGGCTCTGGGTTACCGCTCTTAGCATGAAAAACTCACCCGAGCCAGACTCGGGAATACCGTTAAAGGGGGTTAAGAAACAAGTGTCAGAAAAAGATTTGGACTTTAAGTGGTTAAACTTGCTGCATTTACACACAGATGTTTGCTATGCAAAGTGATCTGATTGGATGAGGTGAAGAGGAAGGGTGGCAACATCAAGTAACTATGCAAGAAACATCCATAGCTGGATACTCTCCAATTCTTTCTGAGTCAAGAGAATTATAGTCAACGTCATTATTTTATCTCAATCCTTAGAGGTTCTAACCCATCCCCACTATCCAAAACGAAAAAAATAATTTTTTCACTGGAGTGTCCTTTCATTCTGACTGTTCCAGGCAAACCAGGCTGATTTGGTAGGTACAGAACTTCTTTAAAAGTCTATTAGAGGAATCTTGGTCATCAGAATGACTTGAGCCCTGGTTCGCACTGGTGCGTTTTGACATGCGATTTGGCATGTCAAATCGCATGTCAAAACGGCGATATTTGCCGCAAATTGCCGGCAATGGCACCGTCCTAATCGGTGTGACGCCGCACCTACGGCGCTGCACCAATTTCAAAAAGTCGTTTTACTACTTTTTGCGATTTCGGCCGCGATTGACATCTGTGCAGAAACCTGAACAGATGTCTTTGTAATCGCAGCTGAAATCGGGACTGCCAGCGAGAGTGAAATTGTGCGAGTTCAGCTGAACTCGCACGGCTTCACTCCCGCAGCCCAGTGTGAACCTGGGCTTAAGGTACAAGTTCTAAAATTTTCTCTACACCAAGATGTTGTGCTCATTTTGGCTTCATCTCCTCACAGGATAAGCAGACCTCGGATTTCGAATTTAAGAAGCATGTTTAAAAGGCAAGTCAATATAAACAAATGGCTATTAACTTAAAATTACACAGTGCTGCATTGTGTAACACCACGTGCATTCCGGGTTTTGCTGGTCTACATTTAGGAGTACAAACAGATACAGACTACTTTGAACCGCTGTGTTGTATGCTCAGTCATGGTTGCTAACCTATTTCTGAGGCAGTGTTCTTGTAACAGTTCCTATCAAAAACAATTCCAATTTATTTGCTTGTATTTTTTCCAGGGACCTCTGGAGTATCTCAACTACCATTAAGCGGTTAGGAGAGGAAAGTATAACCACATCCTTCGGTGCTAGAGGGCAGTAAAAGCAGTGTAGCTTTAAAAAAGGCCTTTGAGCACTGACGGAACTAAAATAACCAAAGAGGATTAAAGGTCCATCACAAGCATGACCTACACCTGGAAGAAATAGAACAAAATACACAAACCGCGTGCAGGAAAATTTGTTTTATTTAAACAAAATGTAATTATTATTTTTTTTTTAATAAAAAGTCTAAACTAATTTTTATTATACATTTTTTTCCTGACTACTATTCTTAAACTTCTGTAAAACATACACAATACAAAATGTGCAGCTAAAGTACTGTAGTACTTGGTTCTTAATCACTTACAGACCAGAAGATGACCAGGCTGTTTTTTGCGATAAAGCAACGCAGTGCCGTAACTGACAATTACGCGTTCGTGTGACGCTGTACCCAAACAAAATTGAAGTCCTGTTTTCCCACAAACAGAGCTTTCTTTCGGTGGCATTTGATAATCTCTGCGGTGTGTGTGTGTGTGTGTGTGTGTGTGTGTGTGTATGTGTGTATGTATGCATGTATGTTACACATACACATACACATACACACACACATTTTACTTGATAAAAATAAATAAATCGCAATAAGCGCATATTGATTGGTTTGCGCAAACGTTATAGCATCTACAAAATAGGGGATAGATCTATGGCATTTTTATCATTTCAATTTTTTTTTTACTGGTAATGGCGGTGATCTGCAATTTTTAGTGCATCGATTACTGTGTAAATGTCACTGGCAATCAAGGGGGCGATCAAGGGGTTAAATGTGTTCCCTCGTGAGTGTTTCCAACTGTGGGGGGGGGGGAATGTGACTGACTACAGGAGACATATCAAGAACAGCAGGACTCTGGAACCAAATAAGTACGCGGATGCCACCTCATTTCCTCACAAATGGATATGTAGGTCTTCCAAGTGCGATGGAAAATCTTCCTAGAGGACGATTCCCGAGCACTCCTCATGGTAGAAATCAGAGTCTGACAGGCCCCGGTCTCAAATGGCATGGCTATTGAGAGCCAGGTGCTAAAAGCCATTGACTGTAAAAAACAGGATGGTGTATGGGACCTTGCGACAGCAGGTCCTTTCTTAGTGGTAGACGCCAAGAGGCATCTGCTATCAGACACACTAGATCGGCATACCAAGGATGCCGAGGCCAATCCGGAGCAATAGGGATTCATTGGAATCCTCTCTGCCTCCAGTCTGCGAAGCAGATGAGGAAGGAGCTTCAGAGGAGGGAAGGCATAGATTAGCGGGTCCTGACTCGACAGTGCCACCAACGCATCTGTCGAGTCTGCCCATGGGTCTCTTGACCTGGCCACAACCTCAATACCTTACGATTGAGTCGAGAAGCCAGGAGCTCTACGTCTGGAGTGCCCTCTTGGCAAAGGAGCTGAAACACCTCCGGGTGTAGAGACCATTCTCATTGGTCCAGCATCTGGCGACTCCATCTGCCAGTTTTCCACGCCCAGAATGTATACGGCCGACAGGGTCGGTACACTCCTTTCTGCCCACCTTAGGATGTGAGCGACTTTCGACGCTGCAGCTGAGCTACCATGTTGAGGGGCACAGCCTGATCGCCCGGAGTTCCAAGACATTTATCGGCAAGTAAAAAAGGAAGGAACGACTTCCCGGACAGAAGTGCCAGTGATGCCAGCCACCAACTAGGGAAGTCCTAACTAGGTGGCTCACCCAGATTTGACAATCTAGGGATGAAGGGTACTTGTCCCTTCTGGACAGAATTACCTTCTGTAGCACTCGCATGTGAAATTGCGCATACGGTACCATGAGTCCCAGGACTCGCCTGCAAAAGCGGTGTGACGACCATTTTGGGGATGTCAACTGCTGCACCGCAGCCCGAAGGGTCTGCAACCTTCCCATAGGGAGAAAAACTTTTGCCTCTGAGGAGTCCAAAATCAACCCCCAGATACACTAGGAGTTGTCGGTACCAATACTGACTTCTGAGTGTTCAGCACCCAACCAAAGTATCTGAGGGTCCGACAGGTTATAGACACGCTCACCTCTAATTCTGAGCTTGAAGTGGCCCTCAGAAGAATATCGTCAAAGTAGCCCCCGATAGCGATGCCACGCTGTCTTGTTAGGGCCAGAATCAGGGCGAGCACCTTGGACACACTCGGTGCTGATGTCAGGCCAAGGGGGGAGCCACAAGTTGGTAGTGGTCTTCCCCAGCCACGCAGACCTCTCTGATGCCTGGTGCATATGGGGACCTACAAGTATGGGTCCTTGCCAAAATCCCCCGGATGGAGAGCAGCGACAACAGATCGAACCAACTCCCTCCGGAATCTTTGTACCATCACAAAGCAATTGAGGGCCCTGAGATGCAAGACTGGATGAACCCCCTCCTAGGTACTACGAACAGATTTGAGTAAAACCCCTGAAACCGTTCCTGTACTGAAACAGGAATTATCACCCCGCGTATCAGCAGGTCTTGAACCGCCCCATATAGGGCTTCCCGATGAGTCGGCTGAAGCTGGCGGTTGGAGGGAAAAAAATAAAAAATCTCTTTGGAGGGCAAGAGAGAACTCCATCTTGTACCCTGAGGAAACTACTTTGCAAACCCACTGGTCGGGGATCCAAGATGTCCACCAGGTCGCAAAAACGCGAAGACGTCCCCCTGCCCAAGAGATGGGTGGGGACAGACCTTATGCGGATGTAGATTTGTTTGCAGGCTTGCGAAACCAGGGACACTTCTGTCCCTCAAAAGGCGCTTTAATCGGCCTGGGATCATTAACTTGCCGCACTAGGCAGACGAAAAGAAAAAAACGTTTGTGCACGGTGAAGGAGGGCCCTTGCCACGGCGTGGCTTCTTGCCCCTTTTTGGATTGTGGGAGCAGCATGCTCTTACCTCCTGTGGCATATTTAATAATGTCATCCAGGGATGCTCCAAAAAATCTGTCGCCCTTAAAAGGGCAATCCATCAGGGCCTTCTTGGAAGATTGGTCCGCCGACCAACCTTTAAGCATAGCAGACAGGGTAACACCACTGCATAGCTTGAGGCTCTGGACAGCAGAGGAATAGTATCCAAGGCTGATTCGCAGCCAATTGGAGGCCCTGTATCAACTGGTCGACCATAGCCACCTTGTCCGAGGGAGCCTCATGTGCCTTAACCCATGGAGCAGAATTTTTGCCCCTTCAGTGAGTGTCTGAGACACCAGGGCCCTAACCACGGTTGGGCACACAGCCGAGCCGTATAGGTAGCGTATGACCGCTTCAGCCTTCATGTTCGCAGGGTCCTTGAAAGCAGGAGCCCCTTCCACCGGAATTGTGGCTACCCTGTTTAATCTGGACACCTGAGGGTCCACTAATGGAGGAGAGGTCCATCTTTTCAGGAAACTCTCCTCAAATGGATAACGCATCGCCAAACTTTTTTGGGGACCGAAAACCTTTTGTGGTTTGTCCCGCTCCTTGTATAAAAGCTTGTCTAAGTAAGACGCACAAGGAACACCTTAGCAGTGCGGGTCGGCTTTACGGAACCCGAAAGGGACCAACGCCTCTGGCGTTTCTGCAGGCTCCTCTATCTTAAGAGTATCCCACACTGCAGTGATAAGGTCACCCATCAGAGCCTTTATCGTGTGGTGACCTGGAGTCATCCTCACTGTCCGACCGGCCACGGTCCGCATCCTCTGTCAGAACCAGGGTCATGAGCCGTAGCTGGGCCCGGCTCTGCATCAAAGTTGCCCCCAGAAGATGGCGGGGGCACTTTTTACCCCCCGTGCCCATGCACCGCTTCCACCTTGGCAACAAACCAGGACGCCGACATAGCTTCTGACAGCAGGTGCAGAAGCAGCAGATGCCAATTCAGGTGTATCGGGGGAGAAGCGTCTGCTTCTGATGCCATGCTGACCCACGCACCTGACACAAAGACTCCAGTCAAGGTACCAACAGCCCACCTTCCTAGCTGCGGCAGACGAGGGGTTTCCCCCCCAGAGGACTCACCACACTTGAACAGTTGTATGGCTGCCGTCCGCTTCCTTGACCGCTATCAGTCTGACCGCTCAGCAGCGTGTCTGTAGGCTTGCGGCGGTTAAATGCTATTTGATCGACGTGGACCGTGAGAAAATGGCCGCCGAGCGGCAGATAAGAGTACAAAAAATGCCGCGGGCCACAAGAACATAGCCGCCGAGCGGCACAGCGTGATCATAAGAAAAATGGCCGATATAGGTCAAACATAGCGGACCACAAAAACATGGCCGTAGAGCGCAGAAGAGGCCAAACAGCATGGATCACAAGAAAAATGTCCGCCGAGCGGCTGGTAGAGGCCAAACACAGCACGGACCACAAGAACATGGCCGCCAGCACATAAAAGGCCAAACACAGCATGGATCACCAGCAAAACGGTTGCCGACAGCATGGAGCAGAACACACAGGTAAGCAAACCCTCTTTTCATGGCATCTCATAACCTTTATCTAGCGGACGTACATGCATAGTTCCCACACAGGTGGAGCACCCCCAGGTGAACCCCCGACCCAGCAGCCAGCCTAGCTTAGAGAGCCTAGGGAGGAGAGAAGGGAGGGAGAAAGGGAAGGATAGAACCCCCTTACTCACCTCTCCAGGAATGTCCAGCTGTCTTCCTGCCGAAGCAGGGAATTACTACTTACCCTTCCTGCGTGGATTGTGCTAAAGCTTCCCAGACAGACCACCTTCCCTGCCCGGCTGCTGCGACTCGGCCCTATAGACCGGTCCTATGCATACCCTGGAGCATATAGCTCAACGGCCACCCGTAGAGTGACGGGCATGTTGTGGACGACCCAGCGCGTAGCTACGGTCGGCACACGCTCGATGGCCAAAACTGGAGAGACTACAAGGATCTGGGATCCAGCCCGTCACCCAGTCGGCAGTTGATCGAAGATCACAGGAACAAAAATAAAAATTCAATCTGGAATAAAAACCTCCAGGCCTAGGGGCCCAAAGGAAGCCATGTCTTCTCCTTCGCTAGGAGGCAGAAAAAACTGGAGCTGCTTAGAGCAGGCTGAGGGGATATAGCCAGTAGGACCGCCCCCTGGGCGAGGCTGTTCAGCTTTGAAGTTAACACATTCTTCCTAGTCACTCCTGAAGGGAGGCTAATACAGACTGTCAAGATTAAGGCTGTGTCCATCCATGAACGAAAGAGAAAGCTTGTTTTTACTAAACAAACAGGTTACTTACCTGATCTGTGCAATGTATTGCACCGAGCAGACCAGCTCATTTGGAAAATGGTCCCCATTTTTTCAAAGCCAGCAATTAGGATATTTTATTGTGGGAAGGGGAAGAGGACCCAATAGCTTCTGCTTTGGGTATATAGTCCCATCCTTGCTTCTATCAGAGGCTTCTCACACAAGAAATCCCTTGTGTTGGTAATAGAAGAGGAAATGGTTTACATGGCCATCCTGTCTGCTCTGAAAAACATTGCTCAGTTAAAATACTTTACTGATAACTTATAACCAGTTCTTTTTGGTTAACAGAACTACCAAGTCTTCTAATCAATCTGTGGCTTACACAATTGGAAAAAGACAGGATGTTTCCAATATAAATAAGCTACTCCTGTGTGCCAACAGCTTTGTGACTGTGCGCATAAGAGCCAACTGTGCCCATTTTATTGAGCCAGCTCCAACTTCTGATGTAGGTGGTGAGGCTTAGCAATAGCCAAAATGATTTAACCACTTGCTGACCAGCTCACGCAGATATACTGCGACAGGTCGGCTCTCCTGTGTGAACAGACCTACGTCAGTTTGTGCAAGGAGGATAGTGTACCCGCAAACTCAAAGTCTGCCGGCGACCCACGATTGCGGTGTACAGAGGCAGAATGGGGAACTGCCTATATAAACAAGGAGATTCCCCGTTCTGCCCAAGGACATGTCAGATCTGTTACCAGTGATCTATCATGTTCGAGTATGCCCCCCCCCCCCCCCCCCCCAGTTAGGACACAACCAGGGAAGACACTTAAAGTGGAATTCCAGTAAAAAAAAAAATTCTATGTAAAATATCTTTGACATTATTCATTTTCTGTATAGTGTTTTGTGTCGCTTGGAAAGTTTAATCAAAGCCAATCAGCTTCTTCCTGTTCTTCAGGGACAACCTTTCTTCCTTATTTCTGAATTCTGCCTCTCACTTCCTGAAAACGTTGTCCTTACCTGATACACGCCCCACCCCCATTCCTCCTCTCCTTCTTGGATCTCCTGTCTTCATAGCCTCGTTTGGATAGCATTTTCTCCTGAGGAAGGGGAGGGGGAGGCTGTGGTGAGGCACACGCCCAGCTGAGGGAGCTTCAAGTAATGAGTTTAAGGCCGGGTTCACACTGGGGCGACAAACGCTCCGACATTGGGAGTTCATGTCGCATGACGTGTGAAAATCAACGTTTCCCTATGGGAGCCATCTTAACTGGTCCGACACGTCGGTCCGACTTTGAAAATGCTCCCTGTACTACTTTGGTCCGACTTTGATCCAACTTCAGCCCATTGACTATCATTGAAGTCGGATCAAAGTCAGACCGCAGTCTTGCATGATCCGACTTTGGCATGCGACTTGTGCTCTGCTGCTCTTGAGCGGGAACTCCAGGCCAAATTTTAAATAAAAAACCGGCATGGGTTCCCCCTCCAGGGGCATACCAGGCCCTTGGGTCTGGTATGGATTTTAAGGGGAACCCCTACGCTGAAAAAACGGCGTGGGGGTCCCCTCAAAATCCAAACCAGACCCTTATCCAAGCACGCAACCTGGCAGGCCGCAGGGGAAGAGGGGGGATGAGAGAGCGCCCCCCCCTCCCTCCTGAACTGTACCAGGCCGCATGCCCTCAACATGGGGGGTTTGGTGCTTTGGGGCGGGGGGGGCGACCTGCGCCCCCCCCCACCCCACAGCACCCTGCCCCCATGTTGATGAGGACAGGGCCTCTTCCCGACAACCCTGGCCGTTGGTCGGGGTCTGCGGGCGGGGGGCTTATCGGAATCCGTGAGCCCCTTTAATAAGGGGGCCCCCAGATCCCGGCCCCCCACCCTATGTGAATGAGTATGGGCTACATCGTACCCCTACCCATTCACCTGGTGGAAAAAAAAGTGTCAATAAAAAAAAAAAACACAGGTTTTTAAAGTAATTTATTACACAGCTCCGGGGGTCTTCTTCAGACTCCGCGGGTCTCTTCCAACTTCGGGGGTCTCCGGTGTCATCTCTGCGCTCTCCGGTTCTTCCTTCCTTCTGCCGGGCCTCTGCTATCTTCTTCCAGCTCTTTTGCTAGCGGAGAGGCCCGGTCTTCCCGTCATCTCATCCGGCTCTCCGTTGTCCTTCTGCCGGCCCCTCCACTATCTTCTTCCAGCTCTTTTTCTAGTGGAGGGCCCGGTCTTCCCGTCGCCGGATAAGGGTCTGGTTTGGATTTTGGGGGGCCCCCATGCCGTTTTTGGCGTAGGGGGGGTTCCCCTTAAAATCCATACCGGACCCAAAGGCCTGGTATGCTCCTGGAGGGGGAACCCATGCCGGTTTTTTATTTAAAAAATGGCGTGGAGTTCCCCCTCAAGATTCATACCAAACAGTGCCTGGTATTGGCGGATCCCCGTTCATTGAAAGTCTGACATATGTCGGCTTCATGTCGCAGGGCAAAGTCGGATCCAAAGAAGGACGGCTGCCATGTCGCACAAGTGTGAACCCGGCCTAAGGCTCAGTTTCCACTATTGTGACTTGTCAAGCGACTTTGGACACAAAGTCACATGACAAGTCACATCCCATTGATTTCAATGGCAAACGTTACCATCTATGCGACTTTAAAAAAGTGCCTGCATGCGACTTTGATCCAGAGTGTAAATTTGGATCAAAGCTGCACTCAGTCACACAGCTTTGGAGTTACATTAGTGGAAACAAAGTCTAAGGCTAGAGTGCGACTTTGATGCAACTTTTATCCATCTTTACGCTCTCTGGATCAAAGTCGCATAAGAGCATTGCAGGTACCTTTTTAAAGTTGCATAGATGCGAACGAGTGCCATTGAAATCAATGGGCTGTGACTATGTGCCCAAAGTCGCACGACAGTTCATACTAGTGGAAACGGAGCCTTGGTCTAAGTTTCCACTATTGCAACCCCAAAGTTGCACGATTTGCGACTTAATGCAGCTTTGATCCAACTTCACGCTCTCTGGACCAAAATCACATCAAAGCATTGCAGGTACCTTTTCCAAGTTGCTGATTTTCAAAGTCGCATAGATGGGAACGGGTGCCATATAAATAGGCTGTGACTTGTCATGCGACTTTGTGTCCAAAGTCGCACTATTGGAAACGGAGCCCAAGTGTGGTTACATGTACTATGATCATTGTAGACTGATCTGAGACCCCAGAGCACTTCCAGCTACACTTATAGTCTCTCTCTTCCCCCACCCCGCCCCAGTCCCGCTAAAAAATAAAAAAAATACATATTAAAACAAAAAAAATTGCAGATCGCCGCCATTACCAGTAAAAACAATAAAAAAAAATAAAGTCTCTAAATTTATCCCGTAGTTTGTAGACGCAAAAACTTTTGCAAAAACTTTTGCGCAAACAAATCAATATTAGCCTATTGCAATTTTTAGAATACCGGTATATATTGGCCCAAACTGATGAATACATTTGTTTTTTTAGATTTATAGCAGAAAGTAAAAAAAAAAATAAAAATTGTTAGCCTTTGTTTATAGCGCGAAAAATAAACCGTAGGTGTGATCAAATACCACCAAAAGAAAGCTCTATTTGTGGGTAATAAAAAGGACGTAAATTTTGTTTGGGTACATTGTCGCACGACCGCGCTATTTTCAGTTAAAGCGACGCAGTGCCGTATCACAAAAAATGGCCTGGTCATTAAGGGGGCAAATCCTTCCTTAGATAAGTACAGGGGTTACTACTGCAGTCATCTTCCTGAAAATGCTCATCTTTTCTTTGATGTATTAAATAGTGATTCTAACATTTTTTTTTTATAATTTTTTTTATATATAGCAAGGATTTGGTTAGGTCCAGGTGAGGCTTAAAGCATTTTAAAATTGTAGATGTTTCGACTAAAACAAAAACTAGATAACCATTTATTGTGCAACTAAAGACATAATTTTTATTTTATTAATTTATTTATTATATTATTTTATTATTAAATAATAAATATTATTATAATTAATAAAGGTTTAGAAGGGAGTGTAGGTGGATTATAACACCTCACTAGGGAGATTCACCCTGACTTTGATTTGAAATTTTAATAGAGAGTAAATCTTCCAATGGGGACACTAGTTCTGGTGACACGATGGAATTTACTTGCTTGTCCCGTTTTGGTTATGGGACAGGAAACGAATGAGGACCCTTCACCCTCTCGCAGCACTCTTCTCCACAGACAGAAAAAAAAAAAAAAAAAAATCAGGGCTTTTTTGTTTACTTAAATTTTTTACCTGCTAAAAGGCTATTGCACTCAGTGACTGATCCGGTCTGACACACCTTGTTCATCCTGTGCAATACAAGTCGGAGTAGTATCTGCACCCCTCATCCCAGGTGTCATTGCAAAGCTAGGTGAGCATAGAGCACTTGAGTCAGAGAAAAATGCACCATTTTTCACCTAGGCTTATCATTAAAACATGTGGGGGTACAGGACTAGAATGAGAGGGGGAAAAAAAAAAGTGGCACTAAATTTTGCACTCTCCAGTTTTAGTAAATCAACTCCACTGTGCAACAGAAACTGCCATGTTAGACTACAGAGACTAAAAAAGAGCAATCATACAAATGTTTCAAATATGTCGGACCTACTCTCCCAAAGTGACGTTTGTTGGTGGCCTATAAATATTCTGGCTAAAAAGGGGTCAGATTGGGGAAACCGAGACGATCATCCAATACTTTTGGGTACCTTTAGACTGGCTACTTTGATGTACTAACCTACCACAGAAGCCAGTTTCTGCACTCTACAAAAGAGAGAAGAAAAATCTGCCTCTTTCCACAGAGACGTATTCATAAGCATCCTGGCCCGAGATGCGACTTCTAAAGAGTGAAAAAGGACATGGCAACAGTCCTGAAGCCAATAATCCCTTCTTTGCACACTTGTCCTATTACTGCCATTACCACATGCAACAATATTCCTCTGTATCAGGGGCGTATCCTTTATCTGGCACCCCCCCACCTTAAAAATGTAAAAACACCCCACTGTGCCCCCCTGCATACCTCTGCATCCTTCAAAATCTCACTACTGTGTACCCCCCCTCTCCACAACTGCACCTCTGGACCCCTTTACATTACACTGCACCCCTTTACATTACACTGCACCCTGCACCCCATCACATTACACAGCCCTTGAAACTCTGGACCCCTTTACATTACACTGCACCCTGCACCTCTGGACACCTTCACATTACACAGCCCTTGTACCTCTGGACCCCTTTACATTACACTGCACCTCTGGACCCCTTTACATTACACTGCACCCCTTTACATTACACTGCACCCTGCACCTCTGGAACCCTTTACATTACACTGCACCCTGCACCTCTGGAACCCTTTACATTACACAGTACCCTGCACCCCTTCACATTACACAGCCCTTGTACCTCTGGACCCCTTTACATTACACAGCACCCTGCACCTCTAGACCCCTTTACATTACACAGTACCCTGCACCTCTAGATGCCTGTATGTTACACAGACACCCCCCTCAACAGTTCTGGACCCCCTGCATGTTGCAGACCCCCGCTACAGTACAGGTGCCCCCTACAGTGCACAGACCCCCCTACAGTGAACAGACCCCCCTAACAATACAGACCCCCCCCCCAACAGTCTCATAATGTACCTCAGAAATGACAGAGCCATAGGTAGTGGCTTTGCAGGGAGGGGGGGTGCGAGCCACACCCGAGCCAGTCGGCACATCTGGGACCGGCGCAACAATCCCCTTCTCTCAAGGCTCTGATCAGTCTCGGCAGCGGCTGTCAGCCAACAAGTATGAAGCCGCCTCCCCCTCCTCCTGCATGCACAGCACTGTATAGACATAGAGGAGGGGGAGGTGGCTTCATACTGCTCGGCTGACAGTTGCTGCCAGAGACTGAGCGGTGAGAGAAGGGGATCGTTGCGCCGGTACCAGATGTGCTCACACCCCCCTGCAGAGCCACTACCTCTGCTCGCCCCCCCTCCCTCCGTGACTGAAAGGAGACAGCGCCGCGGGTTTAACAGCAGCATCGCGCAGTGACAGAACAGACATGTTCTGTCACCGCGCGATCTGCTGTTAAACCCGCGGCGGCGCTGTCTCCTTTCAGTCACGGCACCGGCCTGACACCCCCCAGTGTGTGGCACCTGCTTCGGCACGCCCCCCCCCCCCCACCCGCCACCCCCTTAGTACGCCACTGCTCTGTACCACCAATAAGGCTGACCATACAATATCTCTTCAGATTTACCAAAACCATATAATATGGAGGTCAAACCAAACCCCTTTCAATTTGTATGCAATCAAGCAGGCCCTTGTACTACATAGATGAAGAGCAATCTAAAAGGGCCAGCTTACGTGTACCACCATGTAAAATGCATGCAAAATGCTCTAGCCGGGATCTCTTTTTTTGGGCTATATGTAGGATAAGATTAATAATTTTGGAGGTTGCACTTCAGCCTCTGACTGACAATTATGAAGGATGCTACACAGAAACAGCTGGAGTGCTAAAGGCTGCGAGTGATGCTGTTCGCTTATTCAAGCATGCTACAGCCGTATACAGTATAGCTAGTGAACTGAAAATACTGCAGTAAAAGGCATTTGTAGCACAACACAGCCGTATGCATTCCCACCGAAAAAGCAAAAATTTAACTTTGAAAAATGCTTTCACCCTCAAGATGTTCCTAACCAAAGCTCACTTATGTGCTGCAAAACCGGTTTTGGATGGTTTGTTCTATTTTTAGTGTGCTGAATTTGCAACCTTCATAAAAACCGTCACCTTTCTCCACTCTGTCCCATTCGGGTCTTTTTTTGGACATACACCCAATTCACAGGTAAGGAAACCTTGGGGCAATAGACTGCTGGAAGGACTATATAGCAACAGAGTGGGCAGAGTTTTGCATCAATGTAGGTACCACTAGGCACAACAAATGCATGTTCGAACACCTGGTTAGTTTGGTGGCTGAATGGAGTAGGTACAGGGCAGAGTATACAGTGAACATACATTCAAGTGTCAAGTAACCCAAAACTCTGAAAAAAAAAAAACTCATTAAAGTTCATATAACCGTGTTCATACTCACAAAGCCCCTAAAACATTAGTTGTGTAGAAGTGGTCGGATACCAAACAAACTGGAAGTAAAAGGTGTCTGCAATGCCGTATTTTGTACTTCTCTGCCGTTTTAACTTTTTCCTTGTAAGTGCCCATTTGGCCGTTTAAATAAACCCATTTTATTATACGTTTTGCACTATGGGAGATTTTTCTTTATCCCCTTTATATGCCCGACTCCTGCGAATGAATCACGCTGGGGAGTTTGGAAGCCGTCATCCTTATTTGGAACACATAGGTGTCCGTTTAATAAACTGAGAAGTTTTTGCTCAGTTCAGTTCTCAGAGGAAAATTATCTCCTCTGCAGCCAGTTTAAAGCGGTTGTATACCGCAAAACTTTAATTTTTTTTGGTCAACCTGCAAGGCAAAGGTATAATGAGCTAGTATGACTAGCATACTAGCTCATTATCAATCACTTACCTTAGATCGAAGCCCCCGCAGCGGTCCTCGGACGCGTCCTCCGTCGAATCCATGATACCCGGAGTGACTTCCGGGTATCGCCGCTCCGGCGCTGTGATTGGCCGGAGCGGCGATGACGTCACGCCCGCACATGCGCGGGGAACGGCACGATCCCCGCGCATGCGCGAATTTCCGGCAGCGTCCGGCAGGCTCCCATTCAAGAGCCGCCGCGCTCAGTGCGCCTGCGCCGTTATCTACGGCGCGCATGCGCCGTAGATAGCAGTACAGTCTTTTTTGCAAATATCTCCGAGACTGTGTAGGTCTCGGAGATATTACAAGCACCTACAGGTAAGCCTTAATGTAGGCTTACCTGTAGGTGCTTGTACAAATTTTGGGTATACAACCACTTTAATAAACAGGGAGGACAGAGAAGTGTTTCCTCTGAATACGGCCGAGATCTGTGTAAAAGTGGGTGGGCTGCCTGTAATCTCGTGAGAGAACAGTGCAGCCGAGTTCAAAAAGTGAAACTAAAGTTTAAAAGAACATGCAATTACATGTTTTCAGACATGTGATAATTATATACACACACACACACACACACACACAGTGTGTGTGTTAAGCCCCATACACACGGTCGGACTTCCATCTGACTTTTCTGTGTTTTTTTGTCCAAATTGAGTTGGTCGGGAACACCCATAGCATACACACGCTAGGACTTTTCTGCAAACTTTCCCCAAACTTTTTGCAACATCACGTGGTTTTTCTGCTCTTTACCGCCACCCTTTGGTCAACTTCTGCTATTGTTGGTTGATTTTAACATTAGTTGTTTTGTCCATCGGACAAAAGTCTGATGGTTTTCTGTACACACGGTCGGACTTTGCTCCATCAGACTTTTGTTGGGCAAAAGTTTGTCCGTTTTCATCGGACAAAAGTTGGGTCTGCAAACAAGAAAAAGGCAAAAAAAAAAAAAGTTTGCCCGATGGAGCGTACACACGGTCGGATTGTTGGTCCAACTTGTTCAAAATGAAGTTTGTTGGCCAAAAGTCCGAGAGCGTGTGAGAGTATGTATGTATATATGTATATATTTTTATTTTATTTATTATTACACACACATGCACAGTATCTATACACGTGTGTGTATTATAGATGTTAATATTCATTTTTAGCCCACTGGTGCCGATATTCAGAAGAAATAAGCCTTCTTCCTCTAATCACACCAGCTTCTCTCCCCGATTCTCCAACTCTGAGCTGGTGAATCTGGAAGGGATATATTTCAGTGGAAAGGCTGTAAGATCTTCAGATTACACTTTATTAAACTGGCCGTTTGTGACAAAACGGTCATGTGATGAGAAGCGGAGAACATGTTCTCTGCTCCTTATCTCAGCTTATTAAACCGGCAATGCTCTGAGACAAGCGGTGATCATCATGATCTCGGCTTATCACGGTTTATTAAACGTACACCATAACCTGGAGAGCCACCACCGTCCATTACTGGATTCAAAGACCAGGAGATCTACCCCAGTTCCCCCAGTTAAGGAAACCGTCAAGGCTATATTATACTCTTAAGGCCCGGTTCACACTGATGCGCTGTGAATTTGGTCTGTTTTTTGTCCATTCTGAGGTGCGAATTTTACTGCGATTTTAGCACAAAATGTTCTAGCCAGTGGAATCATAGTGTAATAAAAGAAAAAAAAAAGAAGAAGTGGTGTTAACGTCCTGTGTACCTGTGAATCGCGTGGTGGAATTCGCACATATGTGAACCTTCATTGCGATTCCAGAAAGATTTACATTGATGGAGACGAAATTCGCAACGCAGTAAAGTCGGACAAGACCCTTTTTTTATTGCATTCGTAGAGGAATCGCAACGCATGTATGTGAACCACCGTCATTGAAACCAATGACTTTAGGGATGACATGCAAATTCAAAGTGTTTTTGACGCATCGCATTCGTTATGAACTCGCACAAGTGTGAACCGGGCCTTACTGAGGTAAGAGTCCAGAGAGCATTGAGTGGTAGTCACGAAGATTTCCTATAGAAGGAACAGTTTTGACACTACATTCACAGTCACTTCAGCACTTTGTTTAGATAAGTTATTGTGGATGTTATTTCAGCACTTTACTTACCGTATTTATCGGCGTATAAACACGCACTTTTTTCCCCTTAAAATCAGGGGAAAATCGTGGGTGCGTGTTATACGCCGATACCCACTGATCCCGGCGATCTCCGCCGAGATACACATAGCCGAGTGTACTCGGCTTTTCTCGGCTCTGCTCACAGTCACGCCCAGTCCCGCCATTGGACCTGTGATATGTCCATCATAGGGCGGGACTCGGCGTGACTGTGAGCGAACCCGAGAAAAGCCGAGTATAGCCGAGTACACTCGGCTATGTGTATCTCGGCTCCGCCAATTTTGAAAACTGGGGCAAGGCTGCACTGGACACTGGGCAAAGGCTGCACTGGACACTGGGCAAAGCTGCACTGGACACTGGGCAAAGGCTGCACTGGACACTGGGCAAAGGCTGCACTGGACAAAGCTGCACTGGACACTGGGCAAAGGCTGCACTGGACACTGGGTAAAGCTGCACTGGACACTGGGCAAAGCTGCACTGGGCAAAGGCTGCACTGGGCAAAGGCTGCACTGGACACTGGGTAAAGCTGCACTGGGCAAAGGCTGCACTGGGCAAAGGCTGCACTGGACACTGGGTAAAGCTGCACTGGACACTGGGCAAAGGCTGCACTGGACACTTGGTAAAGCTGCACTGGGCAAAGGCTGCACTGGACACTGGGCAAAGGCTGCACTGGACACTGGGCAAAGGCTGCACTGGACACTGCTGACAAGGCTGCAACGGACACTGGTAAGGCTGCATTTAAATGTACGTTTTTTTTTCCTTAAACTTCCCTCCTAAAAGTTTTTTTCCCTAAAATTCCTTCCTAAACTTGGGGTGCGTGTTATACGCCGGTGCGTGTTATACGCCGATAAATACGGTAGTTATTTTGGACTTTGATTATTTGCACAGTCGTTCTGACATTGTTTATTTTGCACAGTATGATTATTACTCATTTTGCACAGTAGATATTTGCATATGATTTATTAGTCAGTTTAGCACATACATGTGTTTTTTTTTTACCATTAGAAAGCTGCGCTGATCACTTTATTACCATTAGTCTATGGAAGGGATGCTCGGCTTTGAAAAATCGGTGCTCCCCGGCCGTAGGTCCCCCGGATAAAAAACTTTGCACACTTGTAGAGGAAGAGTAGGGCTACATGTGTGCCAAGTTCCGGGTCCAGGGGACCTATGACCGGCCGGTACCGGGTCCCCAAAGTCACTGGAAAAATTACAGTTTAACATGGGAGTCTATGGAAGGGGTGCCCGGTTTGAAAAATCGGTGCTCCCCGGCCGTAGGTCCCCTGGACAACAACCTTTGCACACTTGTAGCGGAAGAGTGGGGCTACATGTGTGCCAAGTTTGGCGTCCAGGGGACCTATGGCCGGCCAGTACCGGGTCCCCAAAGTCCGGGAGATCAGGCACAAAAAGGTGACTCGAGAAGAAGCCGAGGGGGGCATTTTCAGCACAAAAAAATGTGCTGGAAAACTCGGCTTATACTCGTGTATATACGGTATATTTCCAAAAATGACTTGTTGCAGGGGATGCCTGAAATCTGACTTGTATCTTAGGCAGACTTCTGGTAAAATTAGTGAGCCAATCACACAAGCAGGAAATTGTTTCTGCGGCGTTTTCAGTACACACTCCATGTACAGAACAACCCCAGGTAGCCATATTGCAATGCATTCTCAGAAAATTTAGAGCTGCAGATTGAAAAGGAAAAATCATTTTTAATGGCCTTCAATTACAATATGATTAGCGTCGCAATTATATGCACTATATTTGCTATTTTTTTTTCCCCCCCATGAAAATTGAGTTACCCTTTAAATGGGGGGGGGGAATGTATCGGTGCTCATCTGGACACCTGGCTGGGCAGTGACAGGTGGGGTATGTTTGCCGCTCCAGAATTAGTGGGAAGCCACAAAGGATTTTGAAGGGCATAGAGAAGGCTGGCATGTGCCCTATTACTTTTTGGGCCTGAGATGACACCCCACTAGTGCTTGGCCTTTGTTGCAGTGGTACTCTTGTGGACGGCATTGGACTGCTGGTAGTAGGCTGCTGCTCCACGCCAGAACGCCTTCTTTTCATGGGCACACGTTCCTCTTCCTCCATCTCCATTATTACCAATAAACCTGGTTGATCCTGCCTTCAGCTGTCCCTCCCATTTTCTGTGTCCCCACTGCAGCCTGAGATTATGTAGACCAGCTGGTGTCTGCTACAGAGCATGCTCCATTTTAGTTCTCCAAGCCCTTAACCTGTTACCAACCCATGTTAAACGTCAGTCTAGGCATGGGCACCGTGAGGCATGGGCACCGTGAGGCACAGTGAGGCATGGACACAGTGAGGCATACAGATGGACACCCTAGGTTTATACTCGAGTCAATACGTTTTCCCAGTTTTTTGTGGTAAAATTAGGTGCCTCGGCTTATATTCGGGTCGGCTTATACTCGAGTATATACGGTACTTTCAATAGGAAAATTTACTTTCAATTTTGGAAATATACTTCCAAAAATTACACCCCAGGGGTTGCAGGCCCATGAGATTTCCTCAGTGCCCTGCTGCTAACACACCTAACAGTTAATTATGAAACCACTCACATTAGACCCCCTCAGAACAAAGGCAAAAGACAAACACATGGATTTCTTCAGAACAAAAAAGAAAAAAAAAAAAAAAAAAAAAAAGGTAGGAATCTGCAAAGTTCTACTCCTTGCAATGTACATAGATCACTTAGAGGGGAAGGTTGTTTCCTCTCAACAAAAGTGGAGTTACACTTTAATTTTTACTGGAGACCTACTCTCGTCCAACGTGGCCCAGTGTAACCTCTATGCACAGCAAATTCATAGTAAGCAGCCCTGGTTCTAGTTACACCCGTCCCTTTGAATTGAGAGAACTAACGTGGAGGAATTAAAAAATTTTTTTTAGGCCTAACTTAATATGGAACTCACAAAAAAAAACTAAAATTATACTCCTGCTGGTCCACCAACTTTATGCCAATCTTCTCATCCATTATGCCAAGGTCAAGATACCTTAGGATTATGCAGTTCCTCCACTATAATGACAACACCCAGTGTCCTCCCCAAAATGACCCACCTTTTGACAAAATTTTAAAATTTGTCCAATTCTAAAATTTCTCAGAAAAAATTCCCCTAGTTATAGACCCCCCCACAACCAAAATATCTCCATCGATGAGTTCCTTGTCAAATTCACAGGCAGGGCATCAGTTTATCCCCAACAAAAGGGATATGGGTTAAACTCTACAAACGTTGTGACCGAGAAACGGGGTATATCTACGCCTTCCTGGTGTACGAAGGGAAGGACTCCCAACTGCATCCCCTTGAATGTCCAGAATACCTTGGAGCCAGTGGAAAAGTTGTCTGGGAGCTTGTCTATCCACTCCTTGGAAAGGGATACCATCTTTATGTGGATAATGTTTATAGGAGCTTGCCCCTCTTCCGCAATTTTCCCCAGAGGGACACTACAGCATGTGGTACAGAAAGAGCCAATAGAAAGGGCTGCCCGCAAAAAAATTGTCAATGAAAGGCTACGAGGGGGACGCTGTCTTTGCAGAACCAGGAGCCATTGGCTGTCAGGTGGAGGGACAGACGAAACGTCCACATGCTCACAACGATCCATAACGACACCTATGTGAAAGTCCCAAGAAGAAACGGCCCAATCTGGAAACCAGCTTGTGTCCATGACCATCATTTGTTCATGGGGTGAGTGGACTTCAATGATCAGATGATTGAAGCCCATCTTCCCACAAAAAAAAAAAATCCTGGCATTGGTATAAAAAAAAAAAAAAAAAGGCTCCATTTATTTTTTCGGTTTGAACATGTATAACACTTATGTTATTTACCAAAAACCTACCGAGACCCCCGTATCCTATTTACCTTACCAAGAAGTTATCTCCGCCCTTTTGTATGCTGAAGGCCCACCAGAAAATTTTCGCTCTGTAAAACAGGCCAGACGTCTAAAGAAATGCCGGATGTGTTCCAGAGGAGGAGCTAGAAGAGACACTACGTATTATATTATTGTCCCCAATGTCCTTTCCAACCAGGCCTCTGTATAGGTGACAGTTTCCGCCGTTACCAAACCTCTCTACATTAGGGCAGTATGGTAAACATAATTGTCATTTACCTCCACACCCCTTATGACACTGCACTAAACTGTACATACCGCAGCCTTCTCCGGAACCGACCCTGGCCTGCTTTACGACCACACTTCCGCCCAACGCTAAACTGTACCTACCTCTGCCTGCTCTGGAACTGACCCTGGACAGTTTGACCACATTTTTTGCCTCCCTCTTTAACGGATATTTTACCCTGCTATGGTAGTGGGAACACAGGGGTCTCACATATGCGAGGGGCTCCAGAAAAAAAATTTGTTTGCTTTCTCATTCCCGGATTAGGGTCTGGAGACTTAAAGATTGGGGGGGGGGGGGGGGGGAGACTTTACCCGTCCCCATTCTTTCCTGGCCTGCTACCTGTATAATAGACCATGTTCCCGCTTACTACCAGGACCAATATTTTAGCACTGCTGGAAATAACTTTACCTGTACTGACCTTGGACTTTATATGGCACGTATCCCTGCCTGTATGGACACCATTCCTGCCTAGACAATTCCTTTCACTGTCGCTGACCACGTCCCTGCCTGCTACCTAGATCAGGGGATTCCTGTGGACAATTGCACTACTAAAACCACAGGTAATGTTTTGTATTTTGGGGTAGAATTCTTGGTATGTACATGTCATGTTAGAAATATGAAGGGCCTTTAAAAATGTGATAGGTTTTCAGGAAATTAGAGGTGTAATTCATGTCCCTAGAACTCCTGATGTTGCTCCTTGGATGTTGGGCCCCTGTATGTGTTGGCCAGGCTGTGTAAAAGTCTCACATATGTAGTATCGCCATACTTAGGAGTAGCAGAATGTATTTTGTGGTGTCTTTTGCTATATACATGCTAGGTTTTGGAGTTTTTAAACTAACTTTGTGGGAAAAAAAATAGAAGAGTAGCAAAATGCATTTTGGGGTGTATTTTTTTTGTGGTATGCACATGCCATGTGGAGAGAAATAACCTGTTCTGACAATTTTGCGATAATAAAATAAACTCATTTTGCAAAGAATTGTGGGAAAAAATGCCAACTTCAAAAAACTAACCATGCCTCTTAATACCTTGGAATGTATACTTTCCAAAAAAGGGGTCATTCGGGGGTATTTGTACTTTCCTGGCTTGTTTGTGTCTCATGAACATCAGGCCTTCAGTTAGGGATGCACCGAATGGGTTTTTGGTGCCGAAACAGATACCGAAAATAAATCTTCTTTGATCCTGAAAACCGAAACAGCACAGATACCGAAAGTGACCGTTTAAAAAAAATATTTTTATACATAGGAGATGGCCAGAGACTGGAGCCGTGGTACAGGAGATCAATGCAGCCTCACCAGTGCCCGTCAGGTTCAGCCAGCCTGCATCCCCAGTTCAGCCAGCCTGTGCAGGGGAAGAGAGGGAAGAGAGAAGAGGGAAGAGAGGAGAGGGAAGAGAGGAGAGAGCCGCTGCCGCCTGGTGATTAGAGCGCCGGGAACATAGCTTCCATTTCAATAGCTGTGTTCTCCGCAGCGCGCCATCACATACAGCCCCTCCCCCTTGCCTGGGGAACTTTGATAGACAGATCACCCGTCCAATCCTGGAACGGGTGATCTGTCTATCAAAGTGCCCGGACAAAGAGGGGCTGTATGTGATGGCGTGCCGCAGGGAACACACAGCTATTGAAATTAAAGCCGTTATGTTCCCGGTCCTCTAATCACCAGGCGGCAGCGGCTCTCCTCTCCCACGACACCCCCGTAATGGGCGGCACCAGGGGTGGGGGCAGAGCCGCGTCCCATTTTCGGCTCCAGTATCGGCCTATTTTCTCTTTCGGCTTTTTGCCGAAAGAGCCATTTTTGGCCGATATGTTTCGGTGGCCGAAATTTCAGTGTATCCCTACCTTCAGTACATCAGGTGTGATCAATTTTCAATGATTGGCACCATAGCTTGTAGACTAACTTTCACAAAGACCAAATTTACACTGATTTGGGTTATTGTTATCAAAAGATATGTAGCAGTATAAACATTTTGCCAAAATTTATGAAGATTGTTTCGACAAAAAATTTCATATGGGTACAGTGTTGCATGACTGAATAATTGTCATTCAAAATGTAAGAGCACTGAAAGCTGAAAATTGGTTTGGTAAAGAAGGGGGTTTAAGCGCCCAGTGGGCAGGTGGTTAATTTCCTCCTTTTTTGTATCTGTGCAGCCATCAGGAGTAGAGAGTCACAAGTGGGCGCATACACCGAGGTAAATGAAGGGAAGGAGGAGAATGTTGATGCCATCTGAACAAAATGAAAGCGACAGTCGTCTAGGGCTCCACCTGCACCATGATAATGCACATATGTTCAATAAAGATAGATTGGGAGCTGTAAAACGGTTACATACTCGAGTACAAGCTCTAGTAATGAGGCGGGGCTTTGTTACAATGGACAGCCACCGACTGCATGTTACAGTGGGAAATCAGGTACATGAGGTATGCAGATGGGCACAGTGAGGCATGCAGATGGGCATTGTTGACCCTCTTTTCCACTTACAGTAGCTGCTGCATTTGTCACCCTAGGCTTATACTCGAGTCAATAAGTTTTCCCAGTTTGTGGTAAAATTAGGTACCTCGGCTTATACTCTGGTCAGCTTATACGCGAGTATATTAGAGGTGCGCATCTTCACTGGCCTGCCGATTCGATTCCGATTATCATGTCAACGATTCGATTCCGCGATGCATCACGATTACAGCGCAAGACACACACACACACACACACACACACACACACACACACACACACACACACACACACACACACACACACCACACCTTAAAAAGGAGCTCCGGCCTCTACCCCAAAATACTAAAAAAAGGAGATGGTCAGAGACTGCAGACCTACTACAGGAGATGGTCAGAGACTGCAGACCTACTACAGGAGATGGTCAGAGACTGCAGACCTACTACAGGAGATGGTCAGAGACTGCAGACCTACTACAGGAGATGGTCAGAGACTGCAGACCTACTACAGGAGATGGTCAGACACTGCAGACCTACTACAGGAGATGGTCAGACACTGCAGACCTACTACAGGAGATGGTCAGACACTGCAGACCTACTACAGGAGATGGTCAGACACTGCAGACCTACTACAGGAGATGGACAGACACTGCAGACCTACTACAGGAGATGGACAGACACTGCAGACCTACTACAGGAGATGGACAGACACTGCAGACAATAATGCAGAGTTGTGGTGTGATGAAGGCACATAAGACAATTCTATCATATGGACTTGTGTTGGGTTATGTAGATTATGACACAACCTGACAGATTGTGTATTGCTTTCTCTGACCAGTCTGACAGTGTGGGTCACCCCCAGCATCATACTGGGAATAATAAGCAGACATTTGCATTTTTATTTCTGACAATCTAATGGTGTCCTGTGTCCCCTCCTGAGCGGTCATCACATTCAGGAAGATAATACACCATTCCTCCTGTCCATTTCTCCTCCATACAGCCCAGTCCCATGCAGTGGCAAGGACATTACTCATCAGATCATTCCACTACATGCCCTGACTCCCCCGTGTCTCCAGATCACAGCTGCCCCCTTACCCTCTGTACTCACATGCTGCTCTGCAGGCCCCGGCTTCCAGGCAATGCTATAAACACTGAGTGTGGCTGTATGAGAAGGGCAATCTGCCTGCTCACCATCCCGCGCATCTCCATTCCAGCCACCGCTGTTGGAGAATCTGACAGAACACCGGTATTCTCACGTCTCTCCTGACGTCACCAGGGAATTCTCAGGGGCTGACGTGAGGAGAGAGGCGGGCGGGGCAGTTACATGAGCGGCATATACACAAATTGAAATGAGGTAACACACGGAGCGCTCTCCCGGGAGGGATGGGGCAATCGATTATCCCGGTCGCATGCATCAATGCCGCATCGGGGACACCCAAATCACGATGCATTGATGCTGCGATTAATTTCAGCACCCCTAGGAGTATATATATATATATATATATATATATATATATATATATATATATATATATATATATATATATATATATAGTAATTTATAATCTAATTTGCATGAGTTAGTCATGTAACTAGCACAGCACCTATCAGGGCTGGCCAGACACACTGTAGAAGGCATACAGAGTAATGGAAGCCCTCCCAATGATCTTTCCCTGCAGATGCCAAAGAACAGGGAAAGATTAGGTGACCACACAACAATGCTGCAGGAGTAAGGTAGAACTGCACACGTGTGGTTAGGCAAGCTGCAGTCTCAAAGCTGAGTGTATTCGTGAGGTTTTAGGGAACACAACCAATGGCAAACGAGAGTGGGGAGACCGGGGGGCGTCTGGATGGCAGAGGGAGCAGACGTGTGAGTGGCATCCTAAGTCAGATTTGCACCGGACCAACTTCTAAATACTCCCCATGGTAGTGGGAACATTTCAGGCTGGCATCCATGGTGAAATACGGGCCACCCACGCCAGCATCCGCGGCGGGACAGCTGGCCCGATTCAGATGGCAAGATGGCTCCAGGACACAGGCAGAGCAGCATGGCACGCTGTTGCATCCACCCATCTCCACTCCTCACAAGAAATCACAGGCTCTGGTGAGTGAATCTGCCCGCTACCCACAGTGCACAGCCAGACCCCCTGCAGTCTCAGGACTGCCCTATAGACCGTGAGGATGGCTCAGGCCCTGATTCCCCTCCTGCTGAACCCACCCTGGCCTCCATCATGCATGCTATACAGGACTGCAAGGCCTCACTCACTGCACAGATTGCATCAGTCTGCATGGAATTTCCTCTCCTGAAGCAGGATGTGCAAAATTTAAGGGACAGAGCTGGGGAGGCTGAAGAACGTATCAGCTCCCTTGATGATGTTGTTCACCCCTTAGCTATCACGGTGAGGGATCATGCGGGGGAAATGGCATCCCTCCGCCCCAAAATCCACAATTTGGAAAATCGTTCGAGGCGGAACAACCTCTGCTTCGTTGGTTTCCCTGAAAGGGCGGACGGCTCACACCCAGAAAAATTCCTATATAAAATTGGCTGAGAGACATTCACATGTCATTGAGCGTGCCCACCGCACCCCTCCGCGTCCCCCACCTTCTGGAGCACCCCCACGATCCATTATAGCAAGGATCCTCAACTTCCAAGACAAAGTTGCTATTCTGCACCTGGCCCGGGAGAAGGGTCCACTTAAATACAATGGCATCTCAGTGTATCCCGATTTTTCAGCAGATGTCCAGCAACAACGCACCTCCTTTGCGGCAGTGAAGGCCCGCCTGCCTACGGAGGGCCTCTCCTACGCCATGCGTTTTCCCGCCAAGCTGCGCATCATTTATGAGGGTGAAGCGCACTTCAACAACCCCAAGGAGGCTATGGCCTGGCTCAATGATCAATACGAAGTTCTTCCTAGGCACAAGGCTGCCTAATATCTGTGGTCCTAGGCTCCTGCATTCTCTATGTTTGCCTTGAACCGATTATGGATATGTCCATCCTTCCATTTTGGAGAACTCGTTTACCTTGACTGCACTGTCTGATCCGGATTTTCATGAAGGTATGGTACGCCTCCCTGCAATAGGCCTGAGAACTATTACCCTACCATCTAATCCTAATAGACTGAACTTCCTCCTTATTAACAGGCCTATCCCCCCTACAACTTCTGCCGATTGTTTACTCTGCAATCTACTGCATCCGCTGTTGGACTGTGATGCTTTTCATCCCTACAATGCTGCTCGGGAGTCACTCTATGTGCTTCAGGTGGCGCGGCCTGTCTGATCATTTATATTCTTGTATGCATTTTACTCTGTGCTTATTTACTACTGTATGTTTTACAATGGCAAAGCCCCTAAGGATAGTCTCCTGGAATAATGGCTGGCTCCCTGCTGATGGTGGCTTGCATGTGGATTTTGTGAACATCAGTGGAATTTTGAACTACAGTGGAGAGTTAAAAACCAGGAGTTTTGCTTTTAACTGCTTCTGCTTGCAAGTGTTGATTTATATGTATTTTTTGTCCTTTATTTGATACGTTTATCAGTTTTAAAAATACTCCCCCCCCCCTTTCTCTGACACTTTTTAAACAGCTTTTTTTTTTCCCTTTCTGCTAATTAAGGGGAGTGGTTAATTGTTCACAGGTGAGTATAGAAGTGTCTGTACAAACTCCCTTAGGAGCTGGCTCCCTGCTGATGGTGGCTTGCATGTGGATTTTGTGAACATCAGTGGAATTTTGAACTACAGTGGAGAGTTAAAAACCAGGAGTTAAGACAGGAGTCTTCTAAACTGTGAGTAACATTATAAACTTCCTACAAGTAATTATATTGTAACTGGGAAATGAGTGCTAGCAGGGTTGAAGGTTTTGCTCAGTGCACAGTGTGCCACATGTATGCAAAATTGGTGCAACAGCTCCAGGATGGATACCGCTGTGACAGATGTGAGCAGGTTGCCCTTCTGGGAGCTCGCATTAGAGATCTGGAAGAGCAAGTTGCAACACTGGGCGGAAAGGACAACCTTGAAAGGGGTCCTCTGCTCGCTCAGCAGGTGGTCAGTAGGGCTGATGTGGAGGGTGGAGTGGCAAGTCAGGATTATCAGATAGGAAGATGGGTTAATGTAGTTAGAGGGAGTGGAAGGGGCTTGCAGAAAAGGAAGGCCAGTCCTGTAGTTGTGCATCAAAACAAATTTTCCACGTTGGGTGAAGATGTGGAGGTGGCAAACACAGAGGTGGCAGCCCTAGATGTCACTGCTACCCCTAACAGCCGGGAGAGCAACCCATCTAGTAGAGGTGGTGAGGGGAGTGCAGGTAGGCCAAGACAGTTGGTGGTTATAGGGGATTCTATAATCAGAAGGACTGATAGAATAATTTGTCGCCAGGATCGCCTCAACCGAATGGTTTGCTGTCTCCCTGGTGCCAGGGTTTGGCATGTGGTGGACCGGGTGGATAAATTACTGGGAGGGGCTGGGCATGACCCAGCTGTCTTAGTCCACGTTGGAACCAATGACAGTATACATGGAAGGTGGAGGCTCCTTAAGAATCAATTTAAAGAACTAGGCTGCAAGATGAAGGCAAGGACCTCCAAGGTGATATTCTCTGAAATATTGCCTGTGCCATGCGCAACACAGGAAAGGCAGGGGGAGATTAGAGAGCTGAATGCATGGCTAAAGACCTGGTGTAGGGAGGAGGTATTTGGGTTTCTAGAGCACTGGGCTGACTTTTCATTGGGGTGCAACCTATATGCTAAAGACGGTTTGCACTTGAATGGAAGGGGGTCTGCGGTGCTGGGGGAGAGGTTTAGGGGAAGGCTGGAGGAGTATTTAAACTAGGTTTGAGGGGGGAGGGTGAACTAGAATTACATCGGGCACACAGGTCAGTTAGTGGTCAGACATTAATGGAGAGTGGAATGGGGATAGATGGGGGGAGGGTTATGGCAGGTGACAAGAAAGTTCCCATGTTGCAAACAGCCATTGGAAACTATAGTGCCATTTGTACTACTAAAAATTATATGAAAAACACCAGAGAAAAATGTAATACATTAATGTGTTTGTTCACCAATGCCAGAAGTCTGCCAAGCAAAATAGGTGAGTTGGAAGCTCTGGTGCATGAGGAGAGCTATGACGTAATCGGTATTGCTGAAACGTGGCTTCAATCCTCACATGACTGGATTATTAATATTCCTGGCTATGCACTCTTTCGGAGAGACAGGGCAAAAAGGAAAGGTGGCGGGGTCTGTCTCTATGTGAGAAGTGATCTCAAAGCGAGTGTGAAAGAGGACCTGGTTGATGGAGAGTGTGATGAGGCTGAAGCATTATGGGTGGAACTGCATACAGATGTGCGTAGTTCAAAGTTAATCATTGGAGTTTGTTATAGACCACCCAATGTTAATGAGGAGGTGGAGACTCCGCTCCTTGCACAGATGGAAAGGGCTGCAAGGGCTGGGACGGTGATAATAATGGGGCATTTTAACTACCTAGAAATTGACTGGAGTAATGGCACTGCTGGGACAGTTAAAGGGCAAAAATTTATGAGCCTATTGCAGGACAATTTTATGGTCCAGTTTATTGAGGCCCCAACTAGGAATGATGCTCTGTTGGACCTGGTAATCTCAAACCATGCAGAGCATATTACTAATGTTCAGATAAAGGAACACCTGGGTAGCAGTGACCATAACATGATTTCATTTGATGTTAGCTGTAAGCAAGAAATACATGCAGGAAGGATAAAAACACTTAATTTCAATAAAGCAAATTTTCCAAGGATGAGGGCTGCTCTCCAGGACTTAGACTGGGAGGGAAAATTGGCATCAATGGGCACAGAACAGAAATGGGAATTCTTCAAAAAGACTGTTTGTGAACTCACTGCAAAGTATATTCCCATGGGCAAGAAGTTTAAAAGGCTAAAAATAAAACCTATGTGGCTCACAGTTAAAGTTAAAAAAGCTATAAACAATAAGAAAAGCGCTTTTAAAAAATATAAAAATGAAGGAACACTAGTGTCGTTTAAATGTTACAAAGAATAGAACAGGATATGTAAAAAGGAAATCAAGGATGCAAAAATTCAAAACGAACGACAGATTGCAAAAGATAGTAGGACAAACCCCAAAAAATTCTTCAAATATATTAATAGTAAAAAAGGTCAAGTCTGAGCATGTAGGCCCTTTACAAAATAATCTAGAGTGGGTGACTGGGGACAAAGAAAAGGCTAATTTATTAAATACTTTCTTCAGCTCTGTGTATACAATGGAGCATGGGGGAGTTCATGTCCATAATGGGGGTGGTAGTGACACAGCCCCAAATCCACAATGGCTCAAAAGTGATATGGTCCAGAAATATTTAGACAGAGTAAAGGTGGATAAAGCACCTGGACCAGATGGCATCCACCCACGGATCCTAAAAGAATTGAGCTCTGTAATTTCAAAGCCATTGTATCTAATTTTTAGGGACTCATTAATGACAGGAATAGTACCACTGGATTGGCGCAGGGCCAATGTGGTGCCTATATTTAAAAAGGGAACAAAGTCTTTACCAAGTAACTATAGACCTGTTAGTTTAACTTCCATAGTTGGGAAGATACTGGAGAGATTAATAAAAGACCACATAGATGAGTTCTTGCTGGAAAAAAACTATTTCAGCAACAGACAGCATGGATTCATGAAAGACAGAAGTTGTCAGACAAACCTGATTTCTTTTTATGAAGAGGTAAGTAAAACCTTGGACAGAGGCGTGGCTGTGGACGTGGTATACTTGGATTTTGCAAAAGCGTTTGATACAATTCCCCACACACGGCTCATGTGTAAGGTAAAGTCTACAGGATTGGAAATATCAGTTTGTAAATGGATAGAAAACTGGCTAAAAGACAGAATTCAGAGAGTAGTAGTTAATGATTCTTACTCTGAATGGTCTAAGGTTATCAGTGGTGTACCCCAAGGTTCAGTGCTGGGACCCTTACTTTTTAATATTTTTATAAATGATATTGGGTCTGAGATCAAAAGTAACATTTCTGTCTTTGCAGATGACACCAAGCTATGCAGTGGAATGACGCCCTTGCAGGAAGTCTCCAATTTACAAGCCGACCTCGATGCCCTGTCTAATTGGGCGACTATGTGGCAGATGAGGTTTAATGTTGATAAATGTAAAGTTATGCACTTGGGGGCTAAGAATATGAATGCATCATACATACTAGGGGGAATACAACTGGGGGGATCCGTAGTGGAAAAGGATCTGGGGGTTTTGGTAGATCATAAGCTCAATAATGGCATGCAATGCCAAGCTGTGGTTTCCAAAGCGAGCAAAGTCCTTTCTTGTATTAAGAGAGGTATGGACTCCAGAGAGAGAGACATCATTTTGCCCCTGTACAAATCATTAGTAAGGCCTCATCTGGAATACGCAGTTCAGTTTTGGGCACCAGTTCTCAAAAAGCATATCGGGGAACTGGAGAAAGTGCAGAGAAGGGCAACCAAACTGATAAGAGGCATGGAGGAGCTCAGCTATGAAGAAAGATTAGAGGAGCTGAATTTATTCACTCTTGAGAAGAGGAGAATAAGGGGGGATATGATTAACATGTACAAATATATAAGGGGTCCATATATTGATCTTGGTGATGAGTTATTCACTTTACGGTTAACACAGAGAACAAGGGGGCACTCTTTACGTCTAGAAGAAAAAAGATTTAATCTCCAAATGCGGAAAGGTTTCTTCACAGTAAGAGCTGTGAAAATGTGGAACAGACTCCCTGCAGAGGTGGTTCTGGCCAGCTCAGTAGATTGCTTTAACAAAGGCATGGATACTTTCCTAAATGTACATAATATAACTGAGTACTAACAGTTCTAGGTAAAGTTGATCCAGGGTAAATCCGATTGCCTCTCGGGGGATCAGGAAGGAATTTTTTCCCCTGCTGTAGCAAATTGGATCATGCTCTGCTGGGGTTTTTTGCCTTCCTCTGGATCAACTGTGGGTATAGAATTGGGTATATGGGATTGCACGATATTTTTTTTATTTTTATGGTTGAACTGGATGGACTTTGTCTTTTTTCAACCTGACTAACTATGTAACTATGTAATACTAGAGGTCTGAATGCACCCCAGAAGAGAGCTCTGGTCTTTTCAGTATAAAAAAAAAAAAAAAAAAAATGTTGCCCTCACATCTGCCACCAAGAGACTCACCTTACAGGCTACAAAACAAGGGCCCTAAAACGCCCGTGGTTGTCTAACTCCTATCTTGCCACTCATACTAATTACTCCAGGGGGGTTTCCATCCTTCTAGCCAAATCTCTCCCGGCTGAGACGGTACAAGTTAAAACTGACCCGGATGGGTGGTTTATTGTTCTTACTCTGCAAATTTCTACTATGACCTTTACCCTGGTGAACATTTATGTGCCCCCCTTTTCGGTGGAGGTACTCTCTAGACTGTCACTTCAGCTGCTGACTGGACCCCCTGGGTGGTGGAGGTAGACCCTTTCCATCTTTTCTATACTGGGCAAAGGTTCATGGCCTTATGAGATTGTGATGCCTGTCCTGCATTCTCCCTGCACTAACTATTGGAGGGATAATCTGGGAAAAGTAGACCCTCCCACTGAATGGGACGCGTTTAAGACAACTCTGAGGGTCCATCACAGGGGTCTTGCGCAAAAATAACGGGATGCTTACAGAAGAACGAGACTGTTATGGTACAAACTGAGTCTGCTTATGCCTCTAACCCTGCCTCCGACCCAAGGGAGGCATGGTTACAGAGCCGTAGGGAGTATGAACTCCGTCTGTTAGATCTCACACAAAAACGCATGTTGCATGCCACACAAAAATCGTCTCTTGGCATATCTGGCAAGACCTGACCATTCTCCCATTTCCTTCCCACGTATCCTTACTGCTCAAGGCCCAATCAGTGACAACCCAGGGGATATCCTAGATTCCTTTTTATGCTTTTACAAAGACCTGTATACCTCTAGGGTTGACTACGAGGACTCCAAATTGAATGACTACTTGGCTGACATATCTCTCCCCTCCTTGTAAACAGAGGGGTGTGATGTGCTGGATGCACCCATCTCGGTTGAGGAAATTGCTGCAGTCATTTTACAAATTCCTGCACATAAGACTCCAGGCCTAGACTGTTTCCCGACTGAATGGCATTCACAATTTAAAGACCTTTTGTGCCCTTTTCTTTTGCAAACCTATAACAAAGCTCTAGATGTTGGGATCTTCCCCCCCCCCCCCCCCGATGCGAGAGGCTTTGATTGTACTTCTATTAAAACCCCGCAAGGACCCACTTAAATGTGAATCTTACCGTCCAATTTCTCTTATCAATGTGGAAATTAAGATTCTGGCCAAAATATTAGCAAACTGTTTGAACACTGTAGTCACGTCCTTGGTCAATAGTGACCAAGGGGGCTTTATCCCCAGCAGGACCACCAGAATGAATATCCGCAGGCTGTTTCACAACCTGCAATATCCACATGACTGTCCTCCCACTCGTGCTATTGTGTCTTTGGACACTTGCAAGGCATTCGACAGTGTGGAATGGCCATATCCGTTTCGGGTGTTACAGATGTATGGCTTTGGCCCCGCGTGCTGTAGCATGGATAAAACTCCTTTACACCTCCCCGATAGCTTGGGTGTGAGTCAATTCCTCTATCACTGACCCCTTTCCGATTACTAAGGGCACACGACAGGGGTGCCAGTTGTCACCCCTCTTGTTTGCCCTGGCCATGGAGCCACTTGCGGTTCGCAATCGCTCCTCCCCCTCAATTAAAGGACTTCCAATTGCTAATATAGAGGAGCACATTTCACTTTATGCGGATGACACATTGGTGTATCTGGCTGATACTAATGACTCACTTCAGGCCCTGTTGGTGGAGATTAATACCTTTGGAGACTATTCTGGCTTCCGGGTGAGTTTGGATAAGTCTAGTCTTTACCTCCTAGACGTGGCTGAGCCTCCCCTGATTCCCCCAGATTCCATACTTCAAGTGGTATCCTCCTTTAGGTACCTTGGGGTTCTGGTGCAGACCCCTTTATCTTCATATGTCGCCAATAACTTAGATCCTCTATTGGTCTGCCTTCAGGAGCAGACCAAGCAGTGGATGGATCTGCCTCTGGATCTTATGGGGAGGGCCAACGTCCTCAAAATGATCTACCTACCGAGATTACTCTATATCCTTGCCAATTCCCCTTGTAAAATACCTAAGGATAAGTAGCATTCAGAGCAGGCACTTGTCAGATATAATAGTCAATAGCATCTACATCCCTGATAGAATAAATGTGTAGAAGGTCCCCTGTCCGGGGTAGTGTATGGTACTATGAAGAGGCCTATTGATTTGGTGTCCAGTAATCATCCCAAAAGGAAATACGAGTACAAAATACAAAAATTAAAATTAATTTATTACAAATACAAAAATACACTGATGCATTTGTTCCTTCAGGGTTACTGGTCCTACATGTTTCGCCTATAGTCAAGCTTTATCAGGGACACAGACACTTTAACAAATCTACAATAATACATGAGAATTCATTTTGGTACATACATTTAAAGAAAAAAATAAGTGATATAAAAATATATTTTTTTTTTTACAGTTTACATTACATGCAAGACTCTCTCTGAAAGCATGGACATATACCTAATAATTCACAGACGGACTCCTCATGTCAGACCAGAATATACCACCTCTCAACAAGATGGAGAAGTTGGTGTGTGTGTGTGTGTGTGTATCACCTTGCAAGTAACCCACAGTCAGACAAATACCACACAGATGTACACCGGACGTTATCCAAATTCAAATATAAATGATCCTAAGTGTATGACCAAAAAAAAATAGGATTTTTGTACTCACTGTGAAATCCGTTTCTGACGTCCATGGACTGACACAGCTCTCATACTGATTACGTGTGGATTATGTCTCTGCTTGCAGGAGAAGACCTAGACAGAATGTTAGAACAAACCAGAGCTGAACAGTCCCGCCCAGGGGGGTTGTCCCTCCAGACATTACCCTCCCACCTGCAGCTAGCAGCCTCAGTTCATAACAAAGCAGTAAAAACCTTAAGGGTGGGTGCTGTGTCAGTCCATGGACGTCAGAGAAATGGATTTTACGGCGAGTACAAAAATCCTATTTTCTCTTATCGTCTATGGACTGACACAGCTCTCATACTGATTACGTGTGGGACGTCCCAAAACTGTATAAGAAAAAGGGTGGGAGCAAAATAGTAAAAGGAACAACCAAAACTTCTCCAAACGGAGGAGTTGCAACATCAAACAGCAGTCTGCAAACACTTTGCGGCCGAAGGAAGCATCCGAAGATGCAGCCACATCAACCTTGTGAAATTTTGAAAAAGGTATAAACGGACGACCAGGTCGCCGCCTTGCACACTTGTGCAACCGACGCTTGATGTCGGAAAGCCCAGGAAGCACCGATTGCCCTGGTGGAATGCGCCGTGACCGGGAAGGGAGGCGCCCGCCCCTTAATGGCATAGGCCTGTATAACAGTCTGTCTGATCCACCTAGAAAATGGTGGCAGACGACACTGCTTGGCCCTGTTTCGGACCAGAGACAGATACAAACAGCGAGTCAGACTTCCGAATAGAAGCAGTAGCCGCCAGGTATACCCGTAAGGCACGCACCACATCCAAATTGTGAAGCGCAACCTCTCTAGGATGCGATGGATGAGGGCACAAGGACGGAAGTACAATGTCCTCATTAAGGTGAAAAGCCGAAAACCACCTTAGGAAGGAAAGACGGTCGCAATACCGCCTTATCCTTATGGAGGACCAGGTAAGGCGACTTGCATGACAGAGCCGCCAACTCAGACACTCGTCTAACCGAAGTGATGGCCACTAAGAAAGCCACCTTCTGGGACAAAGTTAAAAGAGGAATATCGCTTATATTTTCAAAAGGAGGTTCCTGAAGAAATCGAGAGCACCAAGTTCAGATCCCAAGAAGGGAGTGGGAGCTTGGCAGGTGGAACCAAATGGCGTATCCCCTGCACAAAAGTGCTAAGGAATGACCTGCTAGGGGTCTTTGAAAGAAAACGGCCAAGGCCAAAATCTGACCCTTAATAGTGCTCAAAGCCAGTCTTTGTGCAACACCACGCTGTAAGAACCGCATGATTCTGGGGACAGAGTACGTCCGTGGACGCCTGTCTAGCTCTTCGCACATAGCGATGCAAGCTCTCCAGGTACGGTGATAGATCTTCAAAGAAGACTTCCTTGCCCTAAGCATGGTTGAAATTACCGAACCCGACAGGCCTCAGTCTTTCAGCACCTGGCTCTCAATAGCCATGCCGTTAAAGCCAGAGACTGTAAAGCAGGATGAAAGATAGGACCTTGAGATAGAAGGTCCTCCCTCAAGGGCAGGCGCCAAGGGACGTCCGCGATGAGACGTACCAGGTCGGCGTACCAGTGACGCCGAGGCCAGTCGAGGGCAATGAGGATCACTGGGATGCCCTCGGCCGCCACCCTGCGCAGCAGACGAGGAAGCAACTGCAGCAGGGGGTAGACATGCATCAAGCGATACTGACCAGACGGGGCCACTAATGTGTCCGAGGCATCCGCCCAGGGGTCCCTGGACCTGGCCACAAACCTCGACACCTTGCGATTGAGTCAAGACGCCATCAGGTCCACATCCGGAGTGCCCCACCGCCGACAAAGGAGTTGAAACACCTCCGGATGCAAGGACCACTCCCCCTGGTCCAGGGACTGGTGGCTCAGATAGTCCGCCTGCCAGTTTTCTACGCCCGGAATGTAGACCGCCGACAGCGCCGGCACGCTTCTTTCCACCCACCTTAGGATGTGGGCGACCTCGGACGCCGCAGCCGAGCGCCCCCCTGATGGTTGATGGTGCCAACCCTGCGCAAGTTGGTGAGCCAGGGCAATGGTTTCAGGAGGGAGATTATGCTCCTGCACTGTCTGGTGCAATATCTTTGCCCAGCCTGTGAGTGTCTGAGACACAAGTGTCGCCACCACTATAGGGCGTAAGGCAGCCCCCAATAAGGTGAACATAGTTCTACTCGCCACTTCTGACCTCCTGTCAGCGGGATCCTTAAATGCAGGAGTCCCTTCCATTGGGAGCGCGGTAGCCTTATTCAAACGGGCGACCGGGGGGGTCGACCACTGGGGGGGGGGGGGGAATAGTCCACTTCTTAACCAGGTCCTCCTCAAAAAAAGGGGTACCTTAAGGCTATGCGCCGCGGGACCGTCAGTCTTCTGCGGCTTATCCCAGACTTGGTCAATGAATGTATTAAAAAAAGCACATATGGAAAAACCTTTTTTGAAGAAACGGCTTTAAAGGAACCAAAGGATACAGCTTCCACCAGAGGTTCCTCAGCCTCAACATACAGCTTGAGAGTGTCCCTCACAGCATAAATGAGTTCACTTACAAGCACCCCGTCAGTTGGTGGTTCAAGACAGGGGTCTTCCTCACAAGGAAGGTCCTGTCCAAAGACATCAAAATTCTCAGAACTAGGGTCGTCAGCAGCAGTAGCTAGGCCCATATCTGAGTCAGAGCACTCCCCATGTGGAGATTGTGTGGGGAGGGAGCGCTTTACAGCCCCCGCGTGTTCGCACACAGCTTCCAGCTTGACAAGGAATGATTCCAGGACTGCCGACAACTGGTCCATAGGGACCGCAGGTGCAGGAGCACTGCCAGTTGCCTCTGACAAGTGTGGAGAAGCAGGTGAACCAGACTCCATACTTCCACCCTCTGAGACCTTATTCACTATTACAGTGAATAATACAGTCCACCCACTGGCTGTGCTGAGGCTGAGGAGGGGATACCGGGAGGACTCACCACCCTTAGGGACCTCTCGGTTCCGCTGTATGAGCCGCGCTGCAGCGCGAGTGAAGCCTGAGGAGAGAATCTGTGAGGAGACAGGTATTTCGCGCCATTCAGCAGCGCCGCTAGAGGCCGAAAACGAAAGTGAAAGCGCCGCTGCTACAAGAAAATGGCCACCGGGCGCCTGTATAACTGCGCATTTGAGCCGCGGCAAGATGGCCACGGAGCGCACTTTTTACATTTAAAACAGCGCCAATGGCGTACGCAAAAAGGCCTCACACACTCCCCCAGAAAACTTCCCAGAGTTAACCAACAGCCATGAGCGCCCCCCCCCCCCAGGGCAGAGTGACCCCCCAAGCACCCCCACACAGCACCAGAACAGGGTGCAGAGAGCAGCATAACAGGGGGGAGACAGGGAGAACCCCCCACACAAAGAAACACAGCCAGCATGTACTCACCTTGCAGCAGGAGAGACTACTTACCCGTCCCTAGAGGGACCTACTGGCTTGTTTCAGACAGACCTATCACAGTAGTAGTGTAGTAGTACTGCGTAGCTGTCGGCCCGGTCCACCGCAAAAGATACAGTCAGGTACTGTTCAATCTTGAGGACCACAGGAGCATGAAAGCAACCCGGCCACCCCTGGAGTCATGGGGTATGTCGTGAACCGAGTCTCATGCACACAAGTTGAGGATCAGCACACACTCGATGGTCGGACAGGGAAGACTACAAGGATACTAGTGTACCCAACCTGTTGCCCAGCCGACAGTTGATTGAAGGTCTCTAAAATTTTATTCCTTTGGGAATTTTATTTTTAAGTAAAATCTTCCAGGAGACTGGTTCCTGAGAGAGCCACGTCTTCTTCTGCTAGGCAGAAAAAAAAAACTGACGCTGCTAGCTGCAGGTGGGAGGGTAATGTCCGGAGGGACCGCCCCCCTGGGCGGGGCTGTTCAGCTCTGGTTTGTTCTAGAATGTTTTAACATCTAACATTCTGCCTAGGCCTTCTCCTGCAAGCAGGGACATAACCCACACGTAATCAGTATGAGAGCTGTGTCAGTCCATGGACGATAAGAGAAATACATGTATAAAAAAAATAAGTAAAAGCTGATAATATTATTAAGTACATATTAATGGATCCCTTGAAGATCTCACAAGGTACACATTGTCTAAAGCAAGGCGAAGGCAGCAAGAACTAGTTTATGATAATAAGGAGTAACACTTACATACGAGTTAACAGGATATTGGATGGCTGGGGAGCCTAGGATGCGCAGCTTAATCAAATAGCAGTAAATCTCGTGTTTAACAGGGAAATTTTTCACCTGTAGCTGGTGTTCATTGCTAAACAGCCAGTAAATAAAAAGAAAACAAATAGATTGGAAACAGATTGATACTTCTCATCTCCTGCACTCTTTCCAATCTGTTTCCAATCTATTTGTTTTCTTTTTATTCATTGGCTGTTTAGCAATGAACACCAGCTACAGGTGAAAAATGTCCCTGTTAAACACGAGATTTACTGCCATTTGGTTAAGCTGCGCATCCTAGATCCTAGGCTCCCCAGCCATCCAATATCCTGTTAACTCATATGCAAGTGTTACTTCTTATTATAATAAACTAGTTCTTGCTGCCTTCGCCTTGCTTTAGATAAATGTGTACCTTGTGAGATCTTCAAGGGATCCATTAATATGTACTTAAGATTATCAGCTTTTACTTATATTATTTTTTACACATGTATTTTTTTGTCATACACTTAGGATCATTTCTATTAGAATTTGGATAACCCCCTCGTGTACGCGTGGTATTTGTCTGACTGTGGGTTACTTGCAAGGTGATACACACACCAACTTCTCCATCTTGCTGAGAGGTGGTATATTCTGACCTGAGGAGGCCATCCGTGAATTATTAGGTATCTGTCCATGCCTTCAGAGAGAGTCTTGCATATAATGTAAAAAAAAAAAAAAAAAAAAAAAAAAAAAATATAAAAATATCACCAATAATGATTTTTTTCTTTAAATGTATGTACCAAAATGAATTATCATGTATTATTGTAGATTTGTTAAAGTGTCTGTGTCCCTGATGAAGCCTGACTATAGGCGAAACATGTAGGACCAGCAGCACGCAACACTGAAGGAACAAATGCATCATGGTGTGTTTTTGTATTCCTTTAACGTAATTTTGTATTTGTAATAAATGAATTTTATTGTATAATTTTTGTATACTCATTATATTTCCTTTTGGGATGATTACTGGACACCAAATCAATAGGCATCTTCATATTCCCATATACTACCCCGGACAGGGGACCTTCTACACATGTAAAATACCTAAATCTATTTTTAAACGCATAGATTCAATATGTACTACTTTCCTGTGGAAGGGTGGCTCCCCCAAGGTAGCACTTGAAACACTACGGTTGCCAGCGCACTTGGCAGGCCTAGCATTGCCACTACTTATATTTGGCATCCCAGTTGGTGCACATCCAGGATTGGCTGTGCCTGGTTCCGGCCAATGTCTGTACCTCCAGAGGGAGCCATCGCATCTTCCCTGGAAACCCTACATATTATCTACAGAGGCCGGGTCCCCGATCGCCCCGAAACCTCCCTACTTGCCACTTCCCTTTCCTCTGTTATATTGTCACAAAAGTATCCAGGCACACCTGGCTGAAATCTCCCAACAACCCCCTGTGGTTTAACCCTAATCTGCAGGAACTATACTCCCTTCCCGATCCCAATCACTGGTACTTCAGGGGGGTTAAATATTTATGCCACCTGTACAAACGCTCAGGGCTTTAAATCTTTTTCTCAGCTACGTTTAGACTTCGATCTACCAAGATCATACCCATTTTATTACTACCAGCTCAGGCACGCTATTCGTGCCCAGTTTGGCTCCCTGGATGATCCCACTGACCTGCCCCCTTTGGAAAAACTGCTCAGACAGCCAGATCCCACTAAACTTGTCTCCACCTATTATGCAGCCCCAATGACTGACTTTAACCCCAGGTTTCACAAAGCTCAGGTAAAAATGGACCTCTGGACATCTCCCTGGTAGACGAGGACTGGTCAGAATTTAGTGATACGTATAAAACGTCTTATTGCTTCCCGGGACCGCATCATACAGGTCAAAATTTTTCATCCAACCCACCTCACACCGGCTAGGTTACACAAGATGGGTCTCCTGCCCTCGGCTGCCTGTTTCCACGGCTGTGGCCAAGAGGCTGATTTCTTACACTGCTTCTGGTCATGCCCGGTAGTCCGGGACTTCTGGGAAGAAGTGGGTGCTTTCATCTCATTGGCGCTATGCCTCCCAAACATAATCCACCCCAAGAACTGCCTATTGGGCATTTTTGGCGAAATTACACCTATCACCACATGCCAAGAGACTGCTCCGTATACTCCATGTTAAGCCATTTTACTGTCCTGGAAGGGCGCACACCTCTCTGAAATCCCTCTGGTTAAAAACTTATTAATGACGCTATCCCACTGTATAAACTTACTTTTGAACTCCGGAAACGGAACAAACCCTTCCACAAAATTTGGGGTAGATGGTTGGCTAGTCCGCTAACCCTCTCCCAGCACTGATTGTACTACTCTTGCTTGACCATTGATGGGCCGTGCCTCAGGGATCTCTAATGTCTGGACCTCCGCTTTTGCTATATCCCGGTATTATACCTGAGCCTTTTACCATTGTGCCTACTTTATATTTTGCACTGATGTCAGTTTATTTTTCTATGTTTGAGTGTATTGCCTAATGTTTATGACCAGGTTGTCTGGTGGTATGGTGTTTTTTTTGTATGTTCCTTTGTTGGTTTGTCTTAAACCTAATAAAAATATCTTTAAAAATAATAAAAAATAGAGTGGGGAGACCATAGTTGAAGCACTGTCAAAAGTAATGTACAGAGCAGTAATTCACATATAGAATTTATATTTTTTTTAGTCAATAAAAGGTGAACCAACCTTTTATCAAATTAAAATTAAAAATTCTTATTGTATCCAACAGCAAATTCTTTAAAAGGGAGCGCAGTGACTTCTGTGCTGCGATTTGGCCAAAGAGCAAGGGCAGGTTTCAGGTTTACCGACGTTTCTCATTAGACTACACATTTTTGGTATGTTTAAGATGCAGCATGCAGGACTTGCCACACTTTTAGAAAATGCACCAAAAATTACAGGAGATTTAATATAAATAAGAAAGGCAGGTAACCCACACGAAAACCATGGGTTATACAGTGCATCCGGAAAGTATTCAACACTTCCCTCTTTCCACATTTTATTATGTTGCAGCCTTTATTCCAAAATGGATTACAATATTTTTTTCCTCAAAATTCTACCTCATGACAATGTGAAATAATTTTTTTAAATCTTTGCAAATTTACAAAACCAAAAATAAATAAATAAATAAAAAAAGCATTTACAGCCTTTGCCAAAAAGCTCCATGTACACAGAAGCTGATAGACTGCAGTTTATTGGCATTTTTTTAAAAAGCCCATTAACTGCACTCTGTTAGCCTGTGTTCATGTACACAACGTTTTTTTTAGCTTTAACCACTTAACGACCGCCCACCGCCGATTTACGTCGGCAGAATGGCACCGACAGGCAGAATCACGTAGATCTACGTGATCGCCTTTGTGCAGTTGGGGGGTCCATCCGGACCCCCCTTCACTGCAGTGAGCGGCCGTTAAGTGTTCGGGAGCGATCAGGCATGAGGGGGCGGCCGCTCGATTCCGCCCCCCCCCCCTCGCGATCGCTCCCGGCCAATGAAAATGCTTCCTCCGCCATGTGATGTAAACACAGGCAGGAGGAAGTGATGTCATCTCCCTCGCCGCGGTCTTTTCGTTCCCGGCGCCGAGCAGAGAAGACACAGGTTAGTGCACCAACAGTCCACTGACACGTAGGTACACATAGGCACACAAATCACCCCCCAGGTCACCCCAAAGCCCCCAATCACAGTGTCACTGATTGCAGTGATCATTTATTTTACTGATCACTGCATTTAGTGTCATCTGTGATTGTAAAAAGTTGCAGGGCAGTTAGGATTAGGCCCCTTTAGGTCCAGGGTAGCCCCCTAACCCCCCCTAATAAAGGTTTAACCCCTTGATCACCCCCCAGGTAACCCTTTCACCCCCTAACTTCAGCGTCACTAAGCGATTGTTTTTCCGATCGCTGTATTCGTGTCGCTGGTGTTTTTAGATAGGCAGTTATTTTTTTTTAGGTTCGCCGCAGGTTTTTATTAGTGTCAGGTACCCCCATATATTATTTTAACCCCCTGATTGCCCCTAGAGTTAACCCTTTCACCAGTGATCGCCGTATAAGCGTCACTGGTGTCACTGGTTAGCCAGTAAGTTATTTAGTTATTTAGGTTACCCGTCAGGTTTTTATATAGTGTCAGGTACCCCCATATTTAACCTAATAAAGGTTTTAACCCCCTGATTGCCCCTAGTTAACCCTTTCACCAGTGATCACCATATAAAGTTTACGGGTGACGCTGGTTGATTAGTTTGCTTTTTATAGCATCAGGGCACCCGCCGTATATAACCCAATAAAGGTTTAACCCCCCTGATCGCCCGGCGGGTGAGATCAATTAGGTTTTAGCGCCAGAGAGGGTCTGTGTCGCCCCAGGCAGTGTTAGGTTAGTGACAGTAACGCTAACACCCACGCGCAAAGCATACACCCCCCTTAGTGGTATAGTATCTGATCAGATCTATACTAGCATCCCCAGCGGTTTAGGGTTCCCAAAAACGCAGTGTTAGCGGGATCAGCCCAGATACCTGCTAGCGCCTGCGTTTAGCCCCTCCGCCCAGCCCACCCAAGTGCAGTATCGATCGATCACTGTCACTTACCAAACACAACACACATAACTGCAGCGTTCGCAGTGCTTGGTTTTTGGGGCCCTGTACGCGGCTAGGCTCCCAAAAAGTCCCACACATGTGGTATCCCCGTACTCAGGAAAAGCAGCAGAATGTATTTTGGGGTGCAATTCCACATATAACCATGGCATGTGTGAGCAATATATCATTTAGTGACAACTTTTTGTAATTTTTAATTTTTTTTTGTCATTATTCAATCACTTGGGACAAAAAAAAAAAATATTCAATGGGGTCAACATGCCTCTCAGCAAATAGCTTGGGGTGTCTACTTTCCAAAATGGGGTCATTTGGGGGGGGTTTTGTGCCATCTTGGCATTTTATGGCCTTCAAAACTGTGATAGGTAGTGAGGAGTGAAATCAAAAATTTATGCCCTTAGAAACCTTGAAGGCGGTGCTTGGTTTTTGGGGTTCCGTACGCGGCTAGGCTCCCAAAAAGTCCCACACATGTGGTATCCCCGTACTCAGGAGAAGCAGCAGAATGTATTTTGGGGTGCAATTCCACATATAACCATGGCATGTGTGAGCAATATATCATTTAGTGACAACTTTTTGTAATTTTTTATTTTTTTTTTGTCATTATTCAATCACTTGGGACAAAAAAAATAAATATTCAATGGGCTCAACATGCCTCTCAGCAATTTCCTTGGGGTGTCTACTTTCCAAAATGGGGTCATTTGGGGGGGTTTGTACTGCCCTGCCATTTTAGCACCTCAAGAAATGAGATAGGCAGTCATAAATTTAAAGCTGTGTAAATTTCAGAAAATGTACCCTAGTTTGTAAACGCTATAACTTTTGCGCAAACCAATAAATATACGCTTATTGACATTTTTTTTACTAAAGACATGTGGCTGAATACATTTTGGCCTAAATGTATGACTAAAATTGAGTTTATTCGATTTTTCTTATAACAAAAAGTAGAAAATATCATTTTTTTTTCAAAATTTTCGGTCTTTTTCTGTTTATATCGCAAAAAATAAAAATCGCAGAGGCAATCAAATACCATTAAAAGAAAGCTCTATTTGTGGGAAGAAAAGGACGCAAATTTCATTTGGGTACAACATTGCATGTCCGCACAATTTACAGTTAAAGCAGCGCAGTGCCGAATCCCAAAAACAGGCCTGGTCCTAATGGCCCGAAATGGTCCGGGGCTTAAGTGGTTAATGAGCAGTGGAGTTAATGGGCTTTTTTCAGAACGCAAGAAATTCGCGTTCAAAGTGCCATTTTTCGCCAGAAAAAAACCCCGCAAAAGGCTGAAAAACGCTCATAAACGCTGGCCGCGAGCTTTTTTTATCGTTTTTTGGTCCATTAAAAAAAAAAACCCTACACTGAAAAACACTAATAAAAGCTAGTAAAAAAACGCTGATAAAAGCTAGCTTTTTCTGCTGCTTTAAAAACTACCGTTTGAGCTTCTGTGTACATGGAGCCTAACACTCAAAATTGAGCTCAGATGCATCCTTTTCCACTGATCATCCTTGAGATGTTTCTACAACTTGGAGTCCACCTGTGGTAAATTTATTTGCTTGGACATTTGGAAAGGCACACCTCTCTATATAAAGGTCCCACAGTTGAGTGCATGTCAGAGCACAAACCAAACCATGAAATACAAGGAATTGTCTGTAGACCTCAGTCAGGACTCTATCAAGGCAGAGATCTGGGGACCGGTACAGAAATATTTCTGCAGCATTGAAGGTCCCATGATCACAGTGGTCTCTATCATCCGTAAATGGAAGTTTGGAACCACCAGAACTCTTCCTAGAGTGGGCCGCCCGGCCAAACTAAGCGTTCGGGGGAGAAGGCTCTTAGTCAGGGAGGTGACCAAGAACCCGATGGTCATTCTGACAGAGCTCAAGCTTTCTCTGTGGAGAGAAAAGAACAACCATGTCTGCAACACTCCACCAATCAGGCCTGTATGGTAGAGTGGCCAGATGGAAGCCACTCCTCAGTAAAAAGGCACAAGAGAGCCCGCCTGGAGTTTGCCAAAAGGCACCTGAAAGACTGACCACGAGAAACAAAATGCTCTGGTCTGATGAAACAATGATTGAACTCTTTGGCCTGAATGGCAAATGTCATGTTTAGAGGAAACCAGGCACGGCTCATCACCTGGCCAATACCATCCATACAGTGAAGCATGGTGGTGTCAGCATAATGCAGTGGGGATTTGTTTCAGCTGCAGGAACTGGATGACTAGTCAGGGTCAAGTGAAAGATGAATACAGCAATGTACATAGACATCCTTGATCAAAACCTGCTCCAGAGCGCTCTGCACCTCATACTGGGGGCGAAGGTTTATCTTCCAACAGGACAAGGACCCCAAGCACACAGCCAAGATAAAAAGGAGTGGCTATGGGACAACTCTGAATATCCTTTAGTAGCCCAGCCAGAGCCCACACTTGAAACCGATTGAAAATCTCTGTAGAGATCCGACAATAGCAGTGCACCGATGGTCCCCATCCAACCTGATGGAGCTGGAGGAGAGGTCCTGCAAAGAAGAATGGGAGAAACTGCGCAAAAATAGGTGTGCCAAGCTTGTAGCATCATACTCAAAAAAAAGACTTAAGGCTGTAATTGTTGAAGCACCGTTGGCACCAAAGTATTGCGCAAAGGCTGTAAATACTTATGTACATGGGATTTTTTTTCCTGTCCTTTTTTCTGTCCGCTTATTTTGTTTTCACACAGTTAATTTGGCATGAATCGCATGGGTCATATTATACTGTATGAGATTCAGCAATTAAACTGCATAGTACTCCAATATATTCAGGCTCTATTAACCAATTTTAAATAGTAAAACGGATAGTGATAGAAATGTTCTCACTTTTACACCTTTTGCCAATTTTACATCTTAGAGAAAGTATGCAGTACATTTTAAAAATTAAGCTTTGCATGGAGAGCGCTACAGACGATTAGCTCTATAAATATGTAAAGCTGACGACTTCCAGCTATGCAAAACTCAAGTGCTAAGCAGACTTCAAAGCATAACCTGACATTGAAAGTCTTTTTCCAGCCAGCCCTTTTGTTACAGCAACTTAATGTGCCCTATCAAAAGGGCAGCTTCGGGGATGGGGAGAGGTTTAAAGAATAGGAGCCAGGATTTCTGACATTGCTTTTCCATTTTAATCCTACATGAGCCAGAGCTCAGCAGAGCCATAAACTTATCATTGCCATTTGATCTTTGCAGAATCAAGCGATCTTATGTCTTTGTAAAAAAAAAAAAAAAAATTAAAGTAACGAAAAAAATCAATCCTATGATCAACCATTTATAGTCTTTATGTATGGCCCAGCGTTCAGTATATGACCAACGTCCTTCACGGGACTCATTTCACCAAGAGGTATCAACTGCTTTAACCACTTAAGGACTGAGCCTCTTTGAGATTGTGTTTACAAGTTCATTTTTATTTGTTTTTGCTAAAAAATTACTTGGAACCCCCAAATATTTTTTTTCAGACACCCTAGAGAATAAAATGGCAGTAGTTACAACATTATGTCCCACCGTATATGCAGAGGTCTCACAAGCACAATTTTAGAAAAAAATTACACTTTTTTGAATTAACCACTTAACGACCGCCCACCGCCGATTTACGTCGGCAGAATGGCACGGACAGGCAGAATCACGTAGATCTACGTGATCGCCTTTGTGCAGTTGGGGGGTCCATCCGGACCCCCCTTCACTGCAGTGAGCGGCCGTTAAGTGTTCGGGAGCGATCAGGCATGAGGGGGGGGCGCTCGATTCCGCCCCCCCCCCCCCCCTCGCGATCGCTCCCGGCCAATGAAAATGCTTCCTCCGCCATGTGATGTAAACAAGGCTGGAGGAAGTGATGTCATCTCCCTCGCCGCGGTCTTTCCGTTCCCGGCGCCGAGCAGAGAAGAAGCAGGTTAGTGCACCAACAGTCCACTGACACGTAGGTACACATAGGCACACAAATCACCCCCCAGTCACCCCAAAGCCCCCAATCACAGTGTCACTGATTGCAGTGATCATTTATTTTACTGATCACTGCATTTAGTGTCATCTGTGATTGTAAAAAGTTGCAGGGCAGTTAGGATTAGGCCCCTTTAGGTCCAGGGTAGCCCCCTAACCCCCCCCTAATAAAGGTTTAACCCCTTGATCACCCCCCAGGTAACCCTTTCACCCCCTAACTTCAGCGTCACTAAGCGATTGTTTTTCCGATCGCTGTATTCGTGTCGCTGGTGTTTTAGATAGGCAGTTATTTTTTTTTAGGTTCGCCGCAGGTTTTTATTAGAGTCAGGTACCCCCATATATTATTTTAACCCCCTGATTGCCCCTAGAGTTAACCCTTTCACCAGTGATCGCCGTATAAGCGTCACTGGTGTCACTGGTTAGCCAGTAAGTTATTTAGTTATTTAGGTTACCCGTCAGGTTTTTATATAGTGTCAGGTACCCCCATATTTAACCTAATAAAGGTTTTAACCCCCTGATTGCCCCTAGTTAACCCTTTCACCAGTGATCACCATATAAAGGTTACGGGTGACGCTGGTTGATTAGTTTGCTTTTTATAGCATCAGGGCACCCGCCGTATATAACCCAATAAAGGTTTAACCCCCCTGATCGCCCGGCGGGTGAGATCAATTAGGTTTTAGCGCCAGAGAGGGTCTGCGTCGCCCCAGGCAGTGTTAGGTTAGTGACAGTAACGCTAACACCCACGCGCAAAGCATACACCCCCCTTAGTGGTATAGTATCTGATCAGATCTATACTAGCATCCCCAGCGGTTTAGGGTTCCCAAAAACGCAGTGTTAGCGGGATCAGCCTAGATACCTGCTAGCGCCTGCATTTAGCCCCTCCGCCCAGCCCAGCCCAGCCCACCCAAGTGCAGTATCGATCGATCACTGTCACTTACCAAACACAACACACATAACTGCAGCGTTCGCAGTGCTTGGTTTTTGGGGCCCTGTACGCGGCTAGGCTCCCAAAAAGTCCCACACATGTGGTATCCCCGTACTCAGGAAAAGCAGCAGAATGTATTTTGGGGTGCAATTCCACATATAACCATGGCATGTGTGAGCAATATATCATTTAGTGACAACTTTTTGTACATTTTTTTTTTCTTTTTGTCATTATTCGGGACAAAAAAAAAATATTCAATGGGGTCAACATGCCTCTCAGCAAATAGCTTGGGGTGTCTACTTTCCAAAATGGGGTCATTTGGGGGGGTTTTGTGCCATCTTGGCATTTTATGGCCTTCAAAACTGTGATAGGTAGTGAGGAGTGAAATCAAAAATGTATGCCCTTAGAAACCTTGAAGGCGGTGCTTGGTTTTTGGGGTCCCGTACGCGGCTAGGCTCCCAAAAAGTCCCACACATGTGGTATCCCCGTACTCAGGAAAAGCAGCAGAATGTATTTTGGGGTGCAATTCCACATATAACCATGGCATGTGTGAGCAATATATCATTTAGTGACAACTTTTTGTAATTTTTTTTTTTTTTTTGTCATTATTCAATCACTTGGGACAAAAAAAAAAAATATTCAATGGGCTCAACATGCCTCTCAGCAATTTCCTTGGGGTGTCTACTTTCCAAAATGGGGTCATTTGGGGGGGTTTTGTACTGCCCTGCCATTTTAGCACCTCAAGAAATGAGATAGGCAGTCATAAATTTAAAGCTGTGTAAATTTCAGAAAATGTACCCTAGTTTGTAAACGCTATAACTTTTGCGCAAACCAATAAATATACGCTTATTGACATTTTTTTTTACTAAAGACATGTGGCTGAATACATTTTGGCCTAAATGTATGACTAAAATTGAGTTTATTCGATTTTTCTTATAACAAAAAGTAGAAAATCTCTTTTTTTTTCAAAATTTTCGTTCTTTTTCCATTTAGATCGCAAAAAATAAAAATCGCAGAGGCAATCAAATACCATTAAAAGAAAGCTCTATTTGTGGGAAGAAAAGGACGCAAATTTTGTTTGGGTACAACATTGTATGTCCGCACAATTTACAGTTAAAGCAGCGCAGTGCCGAATCCCAAAAACAGGCTTGGTCCTAATGGCCCGAAATGGTCCGGGGCTTAAGTGGTTAAATAAAAAACGTAAAGTAAGCCCAATTTTTTTTTTTTTTATATTGTGAAAGATAATGTTATGCCGAGTAAATTGATACCAAACATGCCACGCTTCAAAATTGCACCCGCTTGTGGAATGGCGATAAACTTTGACCCTTAAGAATCTCCATAGGCGACGTTTAAAAATTTCTACAGGTTACCAGTTTTGAGTTACAGAGGCCTGGTGCTAGAATTATTGCTCTCACTCCAACGATCGCGGCGATACCTTAGGTGTGGTTTGAACATCCTTTTCATATGTGGACGCGACTAACATATGCATCCGCTTTTGCATGCGAGCTTAGGACGGGGCGTTTAAAAAAAAAAAAAAAAAAAAATTGCCAAAAAAAATTTGGGGTCACTTTTCTTCCTATTACAAGGAATGTAAACATCCCTTGTAATAGAAAAGCAAGCATGACAGGACCCCTTAAATGTGAGATCTGGGACCAAAAAAACTCATTTAAATAAAAAAAATCCCCTTTAAGACCATTGGGCAGAAGTGAAGTTTGACTTTGCTTCCGCCAATAGTGTAGAGCCGAGCAGGGGCCATCTTTCCCTCACTCGGCATCCAGCCTGTGAGGGAAGAGGACCCGATTGTCTCCACCGCCATCGACGGCTCCGGTAAGGGGCAGAGACGACCAGAGCATGGCGGGAGGGGGGCCCCCCCTCTCCCGCGCCTGATACAAGTGATTTGCTGCGAATCCGCCATTGAGACCACTTTCATCTGAAAGCTGACCGCCCGCTGAAGATACTGGGTTATGCCAGCAATCTGCTGCCATAACAACGGAATTCCTCTTCAAACAGCCAATGTATAATGATGGCGGGCGGTCGGTAAGTGGTTAAGATCAGTCGTAAAATAGTTTAATTTTTTTTTTTTTTGTAAATTAAGAAAAAGAAGCCTTTCAAAAAACACCTACTATGCCCCTTAAATACCTTGGGGTGTTTACTCTCAAAATGTGGTTATTTTGTGGGTTTTTAAATGATCCTGGTGCTCCATAGCATCCAAAAATGTGAAAGGTAGTCCGAAAATTTGATGTGTAATTTATGCCCCTAGAAAGCTTTAAAGTGTTAATAAACCTACAACAGTAAAATCAGTCTGTATATGCAGGATAGCATGCTTGTTATACTCACTGTGAAACTTAAGGGGTTAATCCTCTGCATTGTGAAAAAAGGCTGTTTTATCCTGTATGCACAGATCCTCCTGAAATGTCTATCTGGGGAAGGCCAGCCAACAGGCAGGGTAACTGACCTGCACATGCTCAGTTGTGTTTTATATGCTGGAGAGCACATTTACTTGATCAGAGCTAGCCAGATCACATATTGACATCACACATGTGGGCTGCAGTGGAAATCTCAACCTTCCTGAACTCTCCGCCCTGGAGAAACGCTGCAGTTTATCATCATGTAACCGTGGTATACAAATCATCGAATATATAGTGGCAGTATTTTAAAATGTAAAAATATGATTTATAAGCTGTGGGCACTGGGGGGGTAAACTATTTTTATATTACTGGGTTTAGTAACACTTTATGGGGCTATTTGGATTTTGTTCCCCTCTGTGGCTAGGCTGTGAAAGTCTCACAAGTGGGATTGCCATACATGGGAGGAGGAGTAGAAAGTGTGCAATTAGAAGTTAGAAGTATGCCCATTTTGTGTGTGGAAATATATATTAAATTGGCAACTTTTTTTTTTTATACACACACTTTGTACAAAGATTATTAATCTCTCCCCCCCCCCCAAAAAAAAAAAACCCACACACACAAAACACTTGCTTCAGACATCTTAAAGTTTTACTTATATTGCAAACAAAAATGGTGATTAAATACCACCAAAAGAAAGCTCCCTCGGTGTTGAGATCAGAAAAGTGGCCGGGGCAGGAAGGGGGTGAAAACAGTCCCGTCTTGATTTAGCCCTGGTTCACACTGGTGCGTTTTGACATGCGACTTAACATGTCAAATCGCATGTCAAAAATCGGTGGCATTTGCCGCCAAGGGCACTGTCTTAATCGGTGCGACGCTGCACCGGTTTCTGTACTACTTTTTGCGATTTCGGCCCACGATTTACATTGACATCTGTCCAGAAACCTGCATAGATGTCTGAAATCGCAGCCAAAATTGGAACAGACAGGCAGGAGTGAAATAGTGCAAGTTCAGCTGAACTCGTACGGCTTCATTCCCGCAGCCCAGTGTGAACCTGGGCCAAGCCCAGGTTCACTGGGCTTCGGGAGTGAACCTGTGCGAGTTGAGCTGAACTTGCACTATTTCACTCCTGCCTGTCTGTTCCAATTTTGGCTGCGATTACAGGGACATCTGTGCAGGTTTTTGCACAGATGTCAATCGTGGGCCGAAATCGCAAAAAGTAGTACAGAAACTTTTTGAAAATCGGTGCAGCACCGCAGATGCAGAGTCGCACCGATTAGGACGGTGCCATTGCCGGCAAATGCTGCCGTTTTGACATGGGATTTGACATGTCAAATCCCATGTCAAAACGCACCAGTGTGAACCAGGGCTTAAAGTGGATGTAAACCCGAATTTTTTTATTTATTTTTTCCAGTAACAAATGTAGAGTATAAGATTTCCTATCATTTGTGCCCAGTCTTGCCACAAAGAGTTAATCCAGCTCTGAGCAATCCTCTTATTGTTCAGTGAGATAAAACGGATAAACAGAGAAAAACCTTTGTCCGTTCCGCCCCCTTGCTTTGAGTGACAGGCACTAGCTTTAGACAGGCATTTTTTTTTAATTCCCACCCCCACTCCTTTTCTGAAGTCATGGTTACTTTTCTGGATTTTGACTGGATGTTAGTGATCATAGCAGAAGGAATACACAGGAGAAAATGCATGTTGACAAGGGGAGTGTAGAGGTGGGCGGGGAGTCTACTGACATCACGACTCCACCCACTGAGCTCCAGACAACAGATCCACCCACAGAATCTGCAGTTTCAGTTCTTATAACAGACAGAGGGGAGACATTTGACAGGTAATGCAGGAGGCATGTATATCCTTATAGATCAGCACTATGGCAGTAGTTTAGAAAGGATGAGAGTGGGTTTACATCCACTTTAAGGATGAAAATGTTGGTCCTGGTGTGCTGATGACTTGGGTTTCTTGATTGTGAATTGCTAGTTTACCAGCTGGTTGTTGCTGCTGCAGCACGTTATATATATTTCAGGCTCTATCAAGGTAAGAGTACAATGGGAATATATAAATTAATCCAAAATAAATAGGCTTGGTTTTTCTTTTTAGAAGTTTTCAGGCCCACTGAGTCGTCAGAGTAGTACTCTGGTTCATGCCTGGACAGATCTGTCATTCTCAATTAGTTTATGATTTTAGGTAGCTTTATAGAACAATCTTCAGGGGTTTAAAACAATCCCAAGCAATAACTAAAAAGGATGAACTACCAATGCTAGCCAGGAAACATCCCAGCTGTAGTAAAGCCAGAATACCCACTAATTTTACATTAAAGCGGAGGTTCCGCGACCATTCTTTTTTTTTTGTATTAAATCAGTGGATTTATACATCGCAATTGAGTACTCAGTTTTTAGGTGTCTTGCAGCATCACTCGTCCGTTTTCATAGTAAAGATAAACTTATATTATTTTATCTATGCATATGCCATTTGACTTGTGGGCATTGTGAAGCCCACAAGCAATTGCTTCCTGAATGCGGTGAATGCTCGGCTCCCGGTATTCACCGCTCTCTCGGGGATGCGCACTCTTTACGGCGACCTGCGCCGTAAGCATTATGGTTGTCATAGCAACGGGCGACGTCATCCCCAGTACACGCCGTGGGAGCTCCCATAGATCACTGCAGCTCTATCTCGGGGATGCGCACTCTCTACCGCGACCTGCGCCGTAAGCATTATGGTTGTCATAGGAACGGGCGGCGTCATCCCCAGTACACGCCGTGGGAGCTCCCATAGATCACTGCGGCTCTCTCGGGGATGCGCACTTTACACAGCGACCCATAGCACAGCAAAGGACACGCCTACTCCCCCAGAAGTAGGAATGAAGGAAGAAAATTAATGAAAACTGCACAGCAAAAAAAAAAAAAAAAAGTTAGTCTTTTGTTTATATTCATACTAAGAGGGACTGTTGACAGCAATCTTTAAAATGTGGGTGAACCTCCGCTTTAAAGTAGAACTATAAGCAAAACTGCCCCACCCCCATTTTGGATAGAGCATGGAAAGGTTATAACCCCTTTCAGATTTTTTTTTTTTTTGCCTTCAGAGTCCCCTTGCAGAGATTTTGCTTCACTTCTGGTCTTTCATTTGGAAGATTTCCCCTCTGACTTTTCTGAAGACAACGCAAAATTTAGGATTTTTTTTTTACTTTAAAACGATAATGGTAAACAGGGCAAATAGAGAGGGTAAATCTCCTTAACGAGGGTACAGACAGCAATAAAAACTGACATCGTTTTGGATAGAGTGCAGAGGAATTACAACCTGAGAAAAAAAAAAAAAAAAAAAAAGTTTTCCCTTTAGTTATACTTTAGCCACTTAAGCCCTGGACCATTTTGCTGGCCAAAGACCAGAGCACTTTTTGCGATTTGGCACTGAGTCGCTTTAACTGACAATTGCACGGTCGTGCGACGTGGCTCCAAAAGCCATTGACGTCCTTTTTTTCCCACAAATAGAGATTTATTTTGGTGGTATTTGATCACCTCTGCGGTTTTTATTTTGCGCTATAAACAAAAAGAGCGACAAATTTGAAAACAAATGCAATATTTTTTGCTATAATAAAATATCCCCCAAAAAAAAAAATCTATAAAAAAAAACAAAAAAATTCCAGTTTAGGCCGATACGTATTCTACATATTTTTGGTAAAAAAAAAAAAACCCACAAGAAGCATATATTGATTGGTTTGCGCAAAAGTTATAGCATCTACAAAATAGGGGTTGTTTTATGGCTATTAACTTTATTTTTTATTTTTTTTAAAAGTAATGGCAGCAGTCTGCGATTTTTATCATGACTGCAACTTTATGGCTGACACAGCGGACAGTTTTTTGGGACCATTGTCATTTTTACAGCGATTAGTGCTATAAAAATGCACGGATTACTGTGAAAATGACACTGGCAGTGAAGGGGTTAACCACTAGATGGCGCTGAAGGAGTCAAGTGTGTCCTAGGGAGTGATTCTAACTGTTAGTGGGCGTGGCTACAAGTGACACGTCACTGATAGCTGTTCCTGATGAGAGGGAGCAGATGATCAGCGACAGTGTCACTAGGTAGAACGGGGAGATGCAGGTTTACACTTGCCTCTCCCCGTTCTGCAGCTCCGTGACACGATCGCGGGACACCGGCGAACAGAGTCTGTGGGTCCTGCGGGCACAGAACTCGCAGCCGAAACAGCAGTAATTTGAAAGTGACGTAAATATACGTTACTTTGCCCAGCTGTGCCATTCTGCCAACGTAAATGTACAGGAGCCGGTCCTTAACCGGTTAAGAGGGGTTGTAAAGGTTCATGTTTTTTCACCTTAATGCATTCTATGCATTAAGGTGAAAAAACATCCGACGATTAGCGGCCCCCCCCCCCCCATTTACTTGCCTGAGCCCTCGAAAGTCCCGCGTCGTGAACATGCTGGCTTCTCGACTCATTCATTGGATTATTGATAGCAGCCATTGGCTCCCGCTGCTGTCAATCAAATCAATGACGCAGGGTCGAGTGATACAGTCGGCGGCTGTAGCCGCCAAGTGCATCACGGGAGCGCGCCCGCAAGCTAACCCCCTTGGGAGAGCGCTTCCCAGAAGGGGGGGGGGGTTAGCTGATGCGGGGGAGGAGCCGAGACAGCCACCGAGGGACCCAAGAAGACGAGGATCGGAGCTACTGTGCAAAACGAGCTGCACAGTGGAGGCAAGTATGATAGGTTTTTTGTTTTTTAAAAAAGGAACCTTTACAACCCCTTTAATCATAGTCCTGAACAACTGAATTCCATAGAGCTACATAAACACGGGGGTGGGTATACTTCCTCAACTTACACTGACAACTATCTCTGGCATACAAAAAGCTTGCTGTATTAAAGAAATTGAATCCCGATACATCAGGCAGAGTGCATGCGTGTAAAAACAAACAAAAAAAAAACCCCCACACACCCTCACTCTCCCACACACCCTCACTCCAATTTGTTTTTTATTTGAACTCTCTAGGGGAGACAAGTACATATAACATTTTGTCCCATTCAAATCTGTGCCTGGGTCAGACAAGTTCTGCAGTACACATTTCAGAACACATCCAAATAGAGAGTCACAATACAGCTGTGGGTAAAAGGATAATTCTACACCAATTTTATAAGTAATTACTATAATACGGTTTGGTGGTCTTTTGAAAGTTGTGACGGTCCCTTGGAGTCACATCCATTATCCAGCTGTGTATTTGTCACTAGATTGGCCCCTGCAATTGTCACAATGAGTCATCTTTTCTTATTTTTCCTTCCTAAACACATGTGTATCACAGCAAGTCCCTGAGCTCTCAGGCGTGGAATGCCAAGCAGCACATTTCAAGCTTTGGCTTTTGTTGACCATGCAGAGAGGAAAAAACACACAACACACACACACTAAGAGCCCATTCACACTGGGGCAACACGACTTCCAGCGCGATTTTATGAGGCAACTCAGACATGACCTGAGTATGAATCACAGCACGACCTGGAGCTATTTCCAAGGCAACTCCAAGTTGCCTGCAGGACAAGAGACATTCCAGTGGCCAATCAAACAAGAATCAGCTCTGTGGGAGGGAGGGGGGAGAGAGCGTTTTGCAGGAGAAATGTATGTTATCTTCCTGGAGAGTCGCTCCTATTAAGACAGGGAGAGGCGACTCCCATTGAAATGAATGGTTACAGGTCGCCTAGGAGTCGGATTGAAGTAGTACAGGGACCTTTTTTGAAGTCGGAGTGACTGCAGTAGTGTGCATAAGGACGGCTCCATTAACTTACATTGATTTCTTCAGCCAGCGCGACCTGAGGCGACTAGGGGCGACCTGGGGCGATTTGGAGTCGGATTCAAAGACGCCCCTGTGTGAATGGGCTCTTATTCTAGTGTGACAATTAGGCAGAATTGTGTCTAAGGCCCCTTTCACACTGGGGCGTTTTTCATGCGGTTTAGCGCTAATAATAGCGCTGTTATACCGCATGAAAAAATCCTGCCCTGTGCCTTCAATGTGAAAGCCCGAAGGCTTTCACACTGAAGCGGTGCGCTAGCAGGACCGCTCCAAAAGTCCTGCTAGCCGCTTCTTTACAGCGGTAAAGGAGCGGTGTGTTCACCGCTCCTTTACCGCGGTCTCCCATTGAAATCAATGGGACAGCGCGGTAATACCGCCCGCAAACCGCGGCAATAGCCGCGGTTTGCGGGCGGTATTAACCCTTTTTTGGCCGCTAGCGGGGGTTAAATTAACCCCCCTAGCGACCGCATACCGCGGTAAGAACGACAGTATAGCAGCGCTGAAAATCGCGCTGCTATACCGCACCTGCCCGCCCCAGTGTGAAAGGGGCCTTAATCTTGAGCTGGTTTATGTCCTATAGAGGTTACCATCAGCAAATGATACAGCAAAAAAACTGCTTTGGTCAGTATTACTTCTTGCTGGGAGCAAACAGTTACACAGTGCAACCAGGCATCTGACTTTAAATGCCCTTGAGGTTTTTCACCTTCATGCATATTGTGGTACAGCAGCCCCCCAGAGCCCCTCTTACTTACCTGAACCTGATATTTCCAGCGACAAGAATGAGCCCAGCAGCTCCAGCCGCTGTCTCAGGTCCTCACTGGATAGATTGATAGTGGACGCAGCAGCAGGATTTGGGAGTGCGCTCGTATGGGTGCCCTCTTGGAACACAAGTCTTCAAAGGGGGCACTCGATGTGGTGGCCAGGAATGCCGCTAAGGGACCCCAGAACAGGAGGATCAAGACCACTGCAAAACCCTTGCACAGAGGAGGCAAGTGTCATTTTTTTTTTTTTTTTTTTTTTTTTTTAAACCTGAAGCTTTACAACCCCTTTAAGTGCCAGAGCAAGTCCTTGTTTTATAAAGCATGTAATCCTTTCGGCCCTTTCTATGTTTATGTTGGCTGCAAACAACTGTCTTTTATACTTGTCACAATGCAGCATGGCGATCTTGATACAATATCTCCATCACAAATGCCAGGTCATTTTTTTGTTTTTCTTGCTGCAGCAAACCTTTTGATTTTGATATGGACTTTAATATACCTTTACAAAAAAAAAAAAAAAAGTCCCTCAGGAAATCCATACAAAGGGGGGGGGGGCAAAGGTGGAGGGTACCTTGCAAAGCATCTTGGCCCCATGTTAAGGGCCTCATCCCCCAGCCCTGGCTGGTTGTTGTGGGGGTCTGCAGTGGGCTGGGGGTAGGTGTTCAGCTTATCAGAATCTGGAAGCCCCCCTTCAACAAGGAGGTTTCCAAATACTAACCCCAAATCCCCACCCCGTGAATGAGTATGGGGTACATAGTGGCCATATTTGGCATTGATATCACTTCAAAGAGGTGGGAATCCAGGTGACAGCAGCAAGCTGTTATAGAAGAGCAAGTCCGACGGGCTCTTTTCATCAGCTATTCCGACCGTGTGTATGCCCAATCGGGCTTTCTCCTTCGGAAATTCCGACAGACTTAGAGAACTTGTTCTGTTTTTCCGACGGACAAAAATTTATATCGGAAAGTCCATTCGTCTGTATGCAATTCCGACAGACTAAAAACCACGCATGCTCAGAATCAAGCAGAAGAGCCAAACTGCCTATTGAACTTCATTAATTTCGGCTCGTCGTACGTCACCGCATTTTTGACGGTCGGAGATTTTAGTGTGACCGTGTGTATGCAAGACAGCTTGAGCGGAATTCCGTCGGAACTCCATCGGACTTTATTCCGACGGACAGTCCGGTCGTGTGTACAAGGCATTAGAATGCTTCTATATATGATGTACAGATTCCCACAGAGCAGACTAAAGTTTGTGTTCTTCGAAATGCCCCAACAGCCTAGGTTCAGTTTGAACCATCACCTTATCCCCAATAAAAATACATCTAACAGGATTAAATACTTTAAAGCGGTGGTAAACCTTAGACATAAATGATGAACAAAGTATATACCCCTTTAGTGTGTACTTACCATATATACTCGAGTATAAGCCGAGTTTTTCAGCACTTTTGTGCTGAAAATGCCCCCCTTGGCTTATACTCGAGTCACCTTTTTGCGCCTGATCTCCCAGAATTTGGGGACGAGGTACCGGCCAGCCGTAGGTCCTCTGGACTCCAAACTTGGCACACATGTAGCCCCACTCTTCCTCTACAAGTGTGCAAAGTTTGTTGTCCGGGGGACCTACGGCCAGGGAGCACTGATATTTCAAAGCTGGGTACCCCTTCCATAGACTCCCATGTTAAACAGTAATTTCTCCGGTAAATTTGGGGACACAGTACCGGCCGGCCGTAGGTCCCCTGGACTCCAAACTTGGCACAGATGTAGACCCTTCTTCTCTACAAGTGTAAAAAGTTTGCTGTCTGGGGAACCTACAGCCAGGGAGCACCGATTTTTCAAAGCCGGGCACCACTTCCATATACTCCATGTTAAAGTGGTTGTAAATCCACTTTTCAAAAAAAAAAAAAAAAAAAACAACACCTGCAAGAAAAAGATATGAGCTTGTATGCTATGAATACTAGCTCATTATGTGGCACTTGCCTCAGATCGAAGCCTCCGAAGCGCTCCTCGTCCCCCTCCATGTCCGTTCCGACCGTCTTCCTGTTATCGCCGCTCCGGCGCTGTGATTGGCCGGAGCGGCAATGACGTCACATTCGCACGGGGCCGTCATTCTTCATTGAGAAAACCGGCAGTCTCCATTGAAAAACCGGCAGCGCTTAGTGCGCCTGCGCCGTAGACATCGGTGCAGGGTTTTCTGCAAATATCTCCTTAACTGTGTAGGTTAAGGAGACATTTCTTGCACCTAAAAGGTAAGCCTTAATCTAGGCTTACCTGTAGGTGCAAGTTGTGTGGTTGAGTTTACAACCACTTTAAACGTCTAGTCATGGGCACAGTGAGGCATGCAGATGGACACCCTAGGCTTATACTTGAGTCAATAAGTTTTTCCCAGTTTTGTGGTAAAATTAGGTGCCTCGGCTTATATTCAGGTCGGCTTATACGGTATTTCAAAAGCACTGTTATTTGTCGCTCACATGAATCACTTGCGACAAGTTTTCCTGACACCAGAGGGGGGGGGGTAAAGTGACAGGGGAGGTAGCGCCAGCTGATAGACAGCCTCAGCTCTGTACTTGGAGGGGGGTGTGTCCCTTCCCTCCAATCAGCTCACAGCACTCCTCACCAATAGAGATGGGCTCGGGTGTGTTTGGGGTTTTAGTCCCAACCCACATGCCCGATCCCACCAGGAAGCCAACACTGCACACCACTAATCACAGGCAGCAAGACATTTCCCGGTCCAGTCTGGGCAGCTGTGGACCGGAAAATGTCTCCCCGCCTGTGATCAGTGGTTTGCAGCGTTGGCTTCCTGGTGGGATCGGGCATGTGGGTTGGGACTACGATTCGGAGCCCATCTCCACTCACTGAGCTCTGCAGAGTGTAATGTCAGCTCTCCGCCCCCTTTTTCTGAACTAAGATAAACTTTATAAAAACTCTCGACTTTGAATGGATGGAGGAGAAGACTGCAGATAAACACCTTAGACAGCAAGCTCGTTGAGGGCAGGGACTGATGTGAATGTACAGTATATACATACATATATACAAACCACTGCGTAAATTGACGGGGCTATACAAGTACCTAATCAATAAGACCCCTTTCACACTTGGTCGTTTTGCAGGCGGGATTTCGCTAAAAATGGCGCCTGCAAAGCGCCGCTGCTGTGTCTCCAGTGTGAAAGCCCTGAGGGTTTTTTTACACTGGAGCGGTGAGCGAACAGGACAGTAAAAAAAAAAAAAGTCCTGCTAGCCGCATCTTTGGAGCGGTGAAGGAGCGGTGTAGGAGCGGTGTGTATACCGCTCCTGCCTATTGAAATAAATGGGGCAACGTGGCTACACCGCCGGCAAAGCGCCTCTGCAGAGGCTCTTTGCGGTGGTTTTTAACCCCGCTAGCAGCCGAATAGCGCCGCAAAATTGGCAGTAAAAACTGCCAATGCCACCCCCGCCCCAGTGTGAAAGGGGCCTTAATAAAACAGGCACAGCCCATGTAGGAGGATTGGTTTAATCTCTATCACCTGAGACCAATCACGTCACTGAGTATATGTAAGGGCTCTTACACACGGACGTTCCGTATGTCCGTTTTTCATCCATTTTCGGATGAAAAAACGGACACACATGTATCCCTATGGGATAGCGGATGTCAGCGGATGAACATCCGATGACATCAGTCTCCGCTATGATCCGTTTAGCATGACTGAGGAAAATACTACTTTTCCATCCGTCTGCGGATCGGACGACAATGGACAGACGGTCTGTTTTCATCCGATCCCCCCCATAGAGGAAAGCAGCGATCTGACCGTTCCGTTTCTGCACAGTGTGCAGAGACAGACAAGTCATCCGCCGGCTCAGCGGGGATCAACGGTGCGATCCCCGCTGAACAAGCGGATGTTCACGGGGCGGATCACGGGATCCGCCCACTTTAAAACAATCACATTTATATAGAGTAGGGTTGCATAGGTACCGATACTAAGCATTTGAACGGGTAATCCATACTCATGCGAATGCTCCTATACCTAAAACAGATACTTTCTGGCTCGTTTCTTTCAGCAGGATTCCCCCACTGACAGCTAAAACGTAAAAAAAAAAAAAAAAAGCCGTCTATTAGTTTTTAAGGAGCGGGGCCGTCGCATCCTTAACCAAGGACTAATTCAGTAGAAATACAAAAAACAGACACTTCCAGCGCTAATAGGTCTTCCAATGTGTGATGCAACACAGGGTTCGACAATCCCCGGGCGCCAGGTCGCAAATGCGACTAGAATTAGTGACCTGGCGCAGCACGGCTGAGGTTCCCTGTGTCTCCGTGCGCCACCCCCCGCGATGTCTCGTCGGGCCGGGCCGGCCGGTAATTGAGGCCGCGGCTTTGCAGCCTTCTGCAGGCCTATGCTTCATTCTGTAGTCTGGCTCCCTCTTGTGGTGGCCGTTGGTATGACAAGACAACCAGCAATGCTTGTCTGTTTCACTGCCCGCCCATCTCCTTCCCTTCACTTAGAAGTTAACCCCCAAACATTATATATATTTTTTATTCTAACACCCTAGAGAATAAAATGGCGGTCGTTGCAATACTTTGTCACACTATTTGCACAGCGGTCTTACAAGCGCACTTTGAGGAAAAAAAAAAAAAAAATAGGATTTTTGTACTCACCGTAAAATCCTTTTCTCCGACATCCATGGACTGACACGGTGTCTCTTTACACTTTACACGTGGGTTATGTCCCTGCTTGCAGGAGAAGACCTAGGCAGAATGTGAAATGTTATACATACATTCTAAAAGCCAGAGCTGAAACAGCCCCACCCAGGGAGCGGTCCCTCCGGACATAACCCTCCCACTACAGTCAGCAGACTGTAGTTCGTAACAAAGCAGTACAAACTTAAAAAAGGAAGGGTGGGTGCCGTGTCAGTCCATGGATGTCAGAGAAAAGGATTTTACGGTGAGTACAAAAAATCCTATTTTCTCTTACCATCCATGGACTGACACGGTGTCTCTTTACACGTGGGATGTCCCAAAGCAGTGTCAAGAGGGATGGGAGCAGTATAAATGGAAAAACCAAAACTTCTCCAATAAGGCAGAGCTCCTCAACGGAGGAGTCGCAACTTTAAACAGTGGCTTGCAGCACCCTGCGGCCGAAGGAAGCATCCGAAGATGCAGCCACATTAACCTTATAAAACTTAAACGGCATGAACAGACGACCAGGTCGCCGCCTTGCACACTTGTGCAACCGACGCTTGATGTCGGGAAACCCAGGAAGCACCAATTGCCCTGGTGGAATGCGCCGTAACCGGAAAGGGAGGCGCCCGCCCTTTGAGAGCATAGGCTTGAATGACGGTTTGTCTGATTCCCCTAAAAATGATGGCAGACGAAACCGCTTGGCCCTGTTATAGACCAGAGACAGTCACAAACAGTGAGTCGGACTTCCGAATAGAAGCAGTAGCAGACAGGTACACCCGTAAGGCTCGTACCACCTCCAATATGTGCAGCGCAAACTCTCTGGGATGCGATGGGCGAGTGGACACAAGGACGGGGAGGGCAATGTCCTCATGTAGGTGAAGGGTCGACACCACCTTTGGCAAAAAAGGAAGGTCGCGGATGCAACACCGCCTTATCCTTATGGATGACAAAATATGGCGACTTGCAGGACAAAGCCGCCAACTCAGACACTCGTCAAACAGAAGTGATTGCCACTAAAAAGGCCACCTTCTGAGACAAGACAAGAGGGGAATATCCCCAAAAGGAGGTTCCTGGAGGACCGAGAGCACCAAATTCAGCTCCCATGGTGGGAGAGGAGGCTTGACAGGAGGGAGCACATGGCAAACCCAACACAAGGTGCTAACCAAGAAAATGACCCACTAGGAGGTCGCTGAAAGAAGACGGCCAAGGCCGAAATCTGATCCTTGATGGTACTCAAAGCAAGCTTTTGGGTCACTCCACACTGCAGAGGATGCAGGATTCTGGGGACGGAATACATCCGAGGACGCCAGTCCAGCGCTTCGCACATGGCGATATAAGGTTTCCAGGCACGGTAATATATCTGCCTGGAGGAAGACTTCCGTGTCCTTAACATGGTCAAAATGACCGAGTCCGAGAGACCTCGGTCCCTCAACACCTGGCTTTTAAACAGCCCTGCCGTTAAAGCCAGAGACTGTAAGCCGGATGAAACATAGGACCTTGAGACTGAAGGTCCTCCCTCATCGGCAACCGCCAGAGAACGTCCGCGACGAGACGTACCAGATCAGCGTACCAGTGATGCTGAGGCCAATCAGGAACAATTAGGATCGCCGGAGTTTATATCAGGCGATAAGGACCCTATGGGGCCACCAACGCATCCGAGGCATCGCCCAAGGATCCCTGGATCTGGCCACAACCTCGACCCTTGCGATTGAGTCGAGAGGCCATCAGGTCCACATCCGGCGTGCCCCACCGTCGGTAAAGGAGTTGAAATATGCAAGGACCACTCTTCTTGGTCCGGTGTCTGGCAATTGGCGACTCAGATAGTCCGCCTGCCCATTGTCTATGCCCAGAATGTAAAATGGCCAACAGAGCCGGCACGTTTCTTCCGGCCCACTTCAGGATACGGACTACCTCGGAAGCCGCAGCTGAGCTCCGAGTTCCCCCTTGATGGTTTACATACGCCACCGCCGTGGCGGTGTCCGACTGGCTCCTGATGGAGCGACCCCGTACTCTCTCTGACCTGAGGAGAGACACAGTCCAATGGCCCTTATTTCCAGAACAGTGATTGGTAAACGGGCTCGTCCGGAGTCCAAGGCCTGAGCCAACAGGACTCCCCAGACTCCACCCCAGCCCGTCAGGCTGGTGTCCGTCGTGAGTACCGTCCATTGGATGGGAGGGGAACGACTTTCCGGACCGAAGAGCCGAGGATCTCAACCACCATGTCAGGGGCGCCCTGACCAGGTGAATCACCTGGATCTGAAGATCCAAAGACAACGGGGATTTGTCCCAGGTGGACAAGATCTCCTTCTGCAATGCCCTGGTGTGTGATTGGGCATACGGAACGGCCGCGAAGGAGGCCACCACGAGTCTCGGGACTCTCATGCAAAAAACGGATTGACAACCATTTTTGGGAGGTCAGCACCCGCACCGCAGACTGAAGTGTCAGCAACTTCTCCAGAGGTAGGATACCTTTGCCTCCAAGGAGTCCAGAATCAGAACTAGATACTCCAGACATTGAGTCGGGACCAGGACTGACTCCTGAATGTTCAGGAACCACCCGAGTCCCTGAGGGTCTAATTGACGATAGTCACCTTTCCTCCAAGTCTGATCCACTTTCTGCTCTTAACAGAAGATCGTCCAGATAGCCCACGACAGCAATACCTCGCTGTAACAGAAGGCTAGAACCGGAGCAAGCACCTTGGTGAACACCCTTGGTGCCGAGGCTAGGCCGAAAGGAAGAGTCACAATCGATAGTGGACTTCGCTGATCGCAAAGCGCAGAAACTTCTGGTGACTTGCGCAGATCGGAAAATGCAAGTAGGCGTCCTTGAAGTCCAAGGACGCCAGAAGAAAATCCCTTTGGTGGAGTGTAGCGATCACCGTGCGAATGGATTCCATGCGGAATTTCCGCACCTTCTCGAAGGCATTCAGGGCCTTGAGGTCCAGGATAGGTCGAACCACGTCCTATTTTTGGGACGACAAACAGATTCGAGTAGAATCCCTGAAAACTCTCCTGTTATGGAACCGGCACAATCACTCCGGACCTGATCAAATCCTGTACAGCCCCCAAGAGGGCTGCCCGACAGGTAGGAAGGAGAGGAAGATTTGAGGGAAAGAATCTGTCTGGGGGCCAGGATCGGAGTACTATCCTGTATCCTGAGGTGACCACCTCGCACACCCACCAGTCGGAGATTCGGGAGGACCACCGATTCGTGACCTGCGAAGTCGTCCCCCCACCCGAGTCGGGCGGAGGCAAGACTTCACGCGGAGGCGGGCTTGGGAGCCGCTTGTTCGGCTTACGCACCCAGAGGCACTTGTGCCCACCAGCCGCACTGCCGTCAGTCTGAGAGGGCCTACCCGTGGACTCTGACTGACGAAAAAAAACCCGTTTTGCTGGAAAGGAAGGCCCCTGTTTGCGGCAGGCCTCCTCACCCTTGCTAGTCTAAGGAAGAAGAGTGCTTTTACCTCCCATGACATCCATGACGATGTCATCCAGAGCAGCACCGAAAGGTCTACCACCTTTAAATGGTAGATCAGTCAGGAGCTTCCTAAGGCTAGGTCAGCAGACCAGCACTTCAACCAGATAAGACGACGCAATACCACCGCCGAGACAGAGGCCCTGGATATTAAAGGGGCCGCGTCCAACGTGGCGTCGCACACATAAACCAGGCCCTGAACCAGTTGGTGGGCCAAAGCAACTGTGTCTGGAGGAAGATTATGCTCCTGTACAGCTAGGCGCAACATTTTTGCCCAACCTGTAAGTGTTTAAGACACAAGGGTCGCCGCTACCACAGGCCGTAGGGCGGATCCCAACAAGGCCAACATGGCTCTGCTTACCACTTCTGACCTCCTATCAGTGGGGTCCTCAAATGCAGGAGTCCCCTCCATCGGGAGAGTGATGGCCTTGTTCAACCGGGCGACTGGAGGGTCGACCCAGGGGGAGAAGCCCACTTTTTAAGTAGGGCATCTTCAAGGGGTATCTGATAGACAAACGCCGCAGGACCATAAAAACAATTCTGCGGCTTTTCCCAGACCTTATCAATTAGCTGGTCAAAGAAAGTACATATGGAAAAACCTCTTTAGAAGGCCTGGCCTGAAAAGAACCAAAGGAGACTGTATCCGCCTGAGGTTCTGCATCTGCAGCATTTTAGCTTGAGAGTGTCCCTCACCGCAGTCATGAGTACACTAACAAGCGCCCTGTCATTTACAGACTCAGAACTGGAGTTTTCCTCATAAGGAATGTCCTGTTCAAAACCATCCAATACATTCAGAACTAGGGTCCTGAGCGGTAGTGGCTAGGCCCATATCTGAATCAGCGCACTGCCCTCATGTAGTAAAGTGGGGAGAGGGAGCTTTTTTTTTTTTGCTCCCTTGCGCTTGCACACAGCTCCCATCCTGGTCAGAAATGATTCCAGGACTGCCCACAACTGGTCCCTAGGGACCGCAGGTGCTGAAGCACTGCCTGTTGTCCACTGACATTTAGGGGAAGCTGGTGACAGAGACTCCATATTGCCCCCCTCTGAGACTCAGATAAAAAGTCCACCCACAGGCTGTGCTGACTGAGGAGGGGGCACCCAGGGGACTCACCAAACCGGACCAGGGACCGCTCAGTTACGCTGTCTGTACCGCGCTGTGTCAGCGCTGGTGAGCTGTGAGGAGATTGTGAGGAGATTTGCGCTGCTACAGCAGCGCTAGAGGCCAAAACTAGTGCTGAAGAGCGTGCAGGCTACAAGAAAATGGCCGCCGCACTTCACTGAGGCGATCCACGGCAAGATGGCCGCCATGACTCAGCAAAAGTGAAAAAAAAAAAAAACAGCACACACACAGCGCCACTCAGGCCCCAAAACACACAAACACAGGCCCCAAGCATATCTGCAGACCAGCATTAGCCCCTCCAAGAACAGTGTGACCCCCAGGCACCCCACACAGCACAGCGCCAGCAATGGTGACAGAGTGACAATGAAATACAGGGGGAGAAAGGGAAAATCCCCCACAGAGAAACACAGCCTTTTGTACTCACCTGCAGGCAGGAGAGACTACTTACCCGTCCCCTGAGGGACCCACTGGTGTGTTTCTGACAGGACTATCACAGTGCAGTACTGAGTAGCTGTCGGCCCGGTCCACCGCGAAAGATACAGTCAGTCAGGAACTGTTCAGTCTTGAGAGGACCGTGGGAGCATGAAAGCAAACCCGGCCACCCCTGGAGTCATGGGGCCTGTCGTGAACTGAGTCTCACGCACACAAGGCGAGGATCAGCACGCTCGATGGTCGAACAGGGAAGACTACGAGGATATCCTGTACCCAACCTGTTGCCCAGCCGACAGTTGATAGAAAATTCTCAAAAATAAAATAAAAAAGAATTACAGAAAAGGAATAAAAATAGGTCAGGAGACTGGCTCCTGAGAGAGCCACGTCTTCTCCTTCTGCTAGGCAGAAAAAAAACTGAAGTCTGCTGACTGTAGTGGGAGGGTTATGTCCAGAGGGACCGCCCCCTGGGTGGGGCCGTTTCAGCTCTGGCTTTTAGAATGTATGTATAACATTTCACATTCTGCCTAGGTCTTCTCCTGCAAGCAGGGACATAACCCACGTGTAAAGTGTAAAGAGACACAGTGTCAGTCCATGGATGGTAAGAGAAACACTTTTTTTAATTTAAAAATAAGACAACAGTAAAGTTAGCCGAATTTTTTTTTATATTGTGAAAGATAATGTTACGCCGAGTAAATTTGATACCCAACATATCACGCTTTAAAATTGCGTCCGCTCGTTGAATGGCGACAAATTTTTACCCTTTAAAATCTCCATAGGCGACATTTAAAAAATTCTACAGGTTGCATGTTTTGAGTTACAGAGGATGTCTAGGGCTAGAATTATTGCTCTCGCTCTACCGGTCACGGCGATACCTTGCATGTGTGGTTTAAACAGCGCTTTCATATGCAGGTGCTACTCACGTATGTGTTCGCTTCTGCACGCATCGGTTGTTATAAAAAAAAAAAAAAAAAAAAAAAAAAAAAACTTGGCTCCTAACTTTTAGCTGGCTCCTAGATTCCAAGCAAATTTGTCAAGCCCTGATGTAACCGATATCAGATAAAATGGTGTAAAAAAAAGGTATCCCAAAGCTAGGTGGATGCTGCCTTCCTCAGATGGGGTAATCCGAAAGGAACTACAAGTAAAACAGAAATGGAAGGCGCGCACACCTAGTGCATTACCAGAGATAATTTAATTTAAAAAAATAGTATAAAAGTGGGTACTCACAAAATGCAACCGACAAAAGGCCATAAAACACAGTGCATTGACATGCACAGAACACGGGGTACAACTAACGCGTTTCAGGGGCACACCCCCTTCCTCAGAGCTAGGCTAGTCTCGCACACCATGGGCAAGCACTTTTATAGGAAATGGTGGAATTAAACAAAAACAAACACACATGCCCTCAAAAGGGGCAGAAAACAAAAAATATGAAAAAAAAAGTTTAGTTGCACTAATGTGAAAACAATCCATGGAAAAAAAAATAAAAAATTCCAGAGAGATGAACATCCAACCCTACATTCAGGCCCCTGGCGATAAGGCTCCTAATCGATGTATCCAAAAAGTTTATCTTCTACAAAGTCTCCAAAAGCGCCTGCCAGTATCAGCATCAAGGACTAATTCAGTCGTCAGTGGAGTTCCACTGTTGACAGCTGCAGTGGCATCACTAGGGTTGGCGTCACCCGGTGCAGAAAAAATAAATAAATGGCGCCACCAACTATAGTCCCCCGCAGTACAGACCCCCCCCTCCATCAGTACAGACACCCCCCTTACCTTACAGACCTCAGAACAGCAGATACACAGCGGTGCGTGTCCCTCGAGCGCGTGCTCCTCCTCTGTGGATGTAAACAGAGGAGGGGGAAAAAAAAAAAAAAATCGGCTTTGTTCCGCTCCGCTGAGGGACACAGCCGTGGCGCGAGGCACAGGGCAGTGTTAGTGGTGCCGCTACCCACGGGTGTCACCCCTCTGGACACCCACATGCACTAAACTCTGGAAAATGAGCGCAACTGCAGTCTATTTGCCCAAGACTCCTTTCACACTGGGAGGTGCTTTTTGGGCGCTTTTGGGCTAAATATAGCGCATGTAAAACGTTTTCCCAGCCGCCCCAGTGCTTTTACACTGGAGTGGTGCGCTTGCAGAATGTTAGAAAAAGTCCTGCAAGCAGCATTTTTTGGGGCAGTATACACGACTCCTCCACTGCCCCTGCCCATTGAAATGAATTAGCAGTGCTGCCGAAATGCCTGAAAAGCTCTTCGGTGCTTCTCGGGCGCATTTAATCCTTTTTCGACCGCTAGCAGGAGTTAAAAAAGTGTCCTGCTAGCAGTCGAAAGGCACCACTAAAACTAGAGGCGCTTTTGCCGCTAACGCCCGGTGCGGCTCAGTGTGAAAGGGCTCTTCAGTAAATCAACTCCATTATGTCCAAACGTGTTGTATACTTAAAGGAGCCCGCTCTGCTGACATCACGGATTTCAGTCCAGGCACCGCGTCACCACGACAACCGCACCCCGCCCAGTACTCCAATGAGCGGGGAGGTAACAGAGTGGAGAGCTGTGACTGACAGTCTACAGCTCTCAGAACACCGCTGGACACTCGGTTTTCAATCGCTCGGTTCTCAGGCGCTGCATCCACCGAGGCAAATAATAATAATAATAATAATAATAATAATAATAATAAATTACACACACACACACACACACACACACACACACACACACACACACACAACCTCCTTTACTTCTCTTTTAAGAGCTACTGAATTACGTACAACTGCATTCCTATTTAAAGTAAAAGTAGGTGAATGTGTTCTACAATATCTTGCTATTAAAATAGCATTAGTTCTTCAAGTTCTTGTTCTCTATATATATTTTATAAGCGTCACGTGTAATTACAGAAGCTTTATTTGTGCCAGCAGCACGCAGAGAATTTTACTGAGCATTGTGCAACTTCACAAAAGAAAAAAAAAAGAAAAGAAAAGAAAAAAAAAATATGGCTTATTACAGAGGATGTATAATCAAGCTCAAGCATGAAAACACAGGACTTCTTTCATACAAGGTTGTCACTTGGACATATCCATACTGAGTTATAGATTTTCCCTTTTCCTGTAAGACTTAATTATGAAAGCACACAGACTTTCACAGGTGTCACTGAATACTTTATAAAAAGTGCCTCATCTTATTTTATCCTTTTAACAAACCTAAAAATGTACTCACAATTTGAGACTCATTTACTAAAGTATCTGAGAAGTGATCTGTCACATCCAGTCTAGTGCAGCTTATTAGTCCACTGACAAGACTGCATAGGTCCTAGTAGGGCAATATATTTATTTTTACACACAATAGTACTACTGTTGTAAAGCTATCATTTTCAGTTAATAGCGATTGGCCACAGCTATCATAGTACAAATGCACCATGATTTGCCCTGTCTGTACCATGTGACCACTGACCAATCACAAATATCATCCTAAAAGTACACAATGAATGGGCATGAATAGAAGTACAACATGTGATCGCTGCAATTAATCATTGATGATTAGGCCAGCCTGGTACAATGTACTGTCATTTGCAGTGTCTGGTAGACACAGCGTGGCCGCTGGAGCATGTGATGTCCAACTGGGATGAGAAAGCTCTCGCTTAGCTGTCATTTTGCTATATGCCAGACAGGAAGCAGTTAAATAACCCTGTCCCTCTGTTATCTCTAACACAGGGGAGTGTTGTTCTGTAGTACTGGGAGACCATGGAGAAAGGAAAGGAAGTTAGCACAAAAGTTGTCCAGCAGTAACAGGTATTTGACCACTTGCCGACCAGCCACCATCATACTGCAGCAGGTTGGCTCTCCTGGGCAGATTGCCTTGGGTGTACATCGAGTGCAATAGGGGGCACGCCCGCAAAGCTGGAGTCGATGCACGTGGCCACCCGCGAACGTGCCACAGAGCCAGAACTGGGAGTAGAGAGAGATGCTGATCTCTCTCCTCCAGTCAGTCACACCCCCCAGTTAGAAACACCTGCCTAGGGAACACTTAACCCCTTCCCTGACAGTGACATTTATACAGTAATAAGTGGCATTTTTTTTTAGCTATGATCACTGTATAAATGTCAGTGTGTGTGTGTTTATATATAAACACACACACACACACACTTTCCCCTATTGTGATTTTTTTTCTACATCAATATGTCGAAGAATGCATATTGGCCTAAACCGATGAAGAAATTTGTTAAATTAACTTTTTGAAATTTCTAGCGAAAAAAGGAAATAATTCAAAATTGTCTGTCTTTTTTGTGTATATAGCGCAAAATATAAAAAACCGCAGGAGGTGATCAAATACCACCAAAAAAAAAGCTCTATTTGGGGGGGGGGGGGGAGAAATTTTGTTTGGGTACAGCGTAGCACGTGCAATTGTCAGTTAAAGCAACGCAGTGCCATATCGCAAAACATGGCCCGGTCATTAAGTGGGCAAATCCTTCTAGCCCTTAAGTGGTTAAATTATCAAACAAAACACATTCAATGCTATGTTTAACCGACCCAAAAGGGACCAAATTTGGTGCTAAAGTTTATGGCAGGTCTGAAGAAACGCTGTAATCCAAGACTGCCTTCAAAAATATGTTTTAAAAATAGTTAATTTGTATGAATTTACAAAATGCAAAGTGAGCAAACAGAAGAAAAATCAAATCAATATTTGGCATGACTACCCTTTGGGTTCAAACCAGCATCAGTTCTTTAATCCTACAAAATCCCTGACTTTGTGCAAGTGAGAGCAATGGTGTCCAAACTGCCGCCCTTTGCTTGCATTTATCCAGCCCTTGGAGCATAATTCCTCCCACTAAAGGTTAGGTTCACACTAGTGCGGGCCGTGTCCCCCACAATTGCATGGGCATGGCAGCCCATTAATTTGAATGGGCTGCTTTGCCACGTGAACAGCACAAAAAAGGCACATGCACCTTTTTAAAAACGTGGCTGCAGGGAAACCTTATGATCTTTTTGACCATGTGGTTTCCCTGTAGATGCCGCAATCGCGCTGCAGGCTGAGATGCGTGGGGGTGGCATTCAGAAAAGGCAACCTTGCACTGCTATTGCGAGGCAGGCAATTTTGGATGCGGGTATCAATGAGATTTCCGCAATGCACAGTGCAGGCCAATGTGAACCTAGGCGCAACACCCAATGATGGAACATTATTCTTCCCACTGATAGGACACAATTCCTTCCACCGACACAAATGGGACACACTTTTTTTTTTTTACTCCCACCAACCCATAGGCACAGTTTACTCCCAGACACTGCGGCATTTTCTAGTCCCCACTGTCAGTCTGACACCCCATAGTCTAAAAATGACAGACTGGCCCTTCGTTTAGAAAATTTGGAGACCCCTGGATTAGAGTCAGGTGTATGATTAACCATATCTACCAAGCAGGCGCCAATGATGCATTTCAAATATAGGTTAACAAACAGCTGTGTAGCAGGCTTAAAAGTGGGGGAGGAACAGCCAAACTGCTACTAAGGCCCCTTTCACACTATTGCGACTTCAAAGTCTTGCGATTTTGCCGCAGTTTCAGGGAATGCCTGTGTAAGTGGCATGAAAATCAGACCAAAGTAGTGCAGGGACTACTTTGAAGTTGTAACGACTTGAAGTTGTACTAATATTAAGTTATGAGCTGTGATTAAGCACTAGACCTTAGTGCGAAACGCGTTAGTGATATCCCACTGTCTGTGATTTGTAGTGCTTTTATATTTTTTTACCAATAAAAGGCAACCCAAAAAAGGTTTTTTCGGTGTGCGGCTGTCCATATATCTCCTTTCTATTTTTGCTTTGTGCATTGCCGGCACCTGTGGTTTCTGAGAAGACACCGATTGCCCATTGCATTCATCTGGAGCAGTAACCTTCTTTCCTTTAATATGAATGGTTGTCATTGAAAATCATGGGAAACGACTTGCCATGCTACTTTGCCATCACAAATCGTGGCAAAAGTCGTACAAGTGTGAAAGGGGCTTAAGATGAGGTTTTTGAAGACAGTTTAATCTCACAGGTCAAACACCAAGGCAAGACTGAGCACAGCAACGAGACTAGGGCTGCAACTAATGATTATTTTCATAATCAATTAGTTGGTCAATTATCGTTTCGATTACATATTCACTAAATTCTACACCACACTTTTTTTAAGGTTATTGTACAATTGATTAAAGTTGAAAATAAAAAGGCGATTTCTTCTTAAAATATCTATACGCAGTGGTAAATGTAAATAACTATATGGTTCTCTAATCCACTGGTAAATATCAGACTCAGATCAAATTAAGAAAGAAAAAAAATTAAGACTGTTTTGTGGATTTTCAGACAGAATCATTATATTATGTATGACAGAATGCCTTGTCATAGGCAAGTGGCTTGATAAAAGCTACCTGCGCCTGCTGTCACTTATGCTGGCCTTACAAAAACAAGGTCTTCCTTCAAAAAAAAAACGTTTGTTGATTTTCTAATTGTTAATGTGGTCAAAAAAAACAAAACAAACAGACATTCGTTTGACCACAGTGATGGGAAAATTTGGCGCAGAATAGAGATCTTCTTGGTCAATGGAATTTTCAGACACAGTGTACAAGCAGTCCCCTACTTACAAACATCGACTTACAAAACGGAGGGAGACGACAGGAAGTGAGAGGAAATCTACCCCATAGGAAGGGAAATTCTCTCCTGTAAGAGTTAATATGGGAAAAAAGGTGTCTCCTCTCCACTGATGCTTTATTACCAATCCTGGTTTCCCTAATAACCCAACATTTTCAAAATCCAATTGTCATTGGGACAGAAAAAGTGAGGTAAAAATCTTCTGAACAGGGGCAGAGACAGCAAAACAAATGTTAGAGGTGATAACCCTTCCCAAAAAGCTTAAAAATTTATTTTTTGTCTGGAGCTACACTTAAAAAAAAAAAATGTACCAGTTCCACCTTTAGAACAAAACCTACAGTCCCTGTCTTGTTTGTAACCCAGGGACCGCCTGTATGTGGTTTTCGTTCAGAATTAAAACTGAATGTTAAAAGCAAGTGCAATTTTCAAAGACACTTTCATTCAGCGAATGTATAAAGATTTTTCGTATGAATATTCTCGTCCGAAAATCCATACTTGTATGGTCAGCATAAGGCTCGGTTCACACCTATGCAGTATGCTTTTGATTAGTTTCTGCTGTGCTTTTTGCGCACACAATTTTTCTGCGATTTGGGTTTTGCATCTGTTATGTTTTTTTGGGCAAATTTGTTGTTTGGCAGATTAAAAAAAATGCAAATCGCGGCAAAAACACACTACATGCTTTTCAGCAGCTTCTCCATTGCAGTCTTTTAAACCAAAAAAAAAAAAAAGCACGGTTTTGCATTGAATAAAGTAATTGACCCTTTCCAAATATGCAGTGGCTGAAAAAAGCATAGATGTGAACGTGTCCCATAGGAAACCACGTTAAATGAACTGTAGAGCGTTTTTGCAAAAAGCACCAAAAAATGCATAGGTGTGAACCAGGCCTAAGACGTTTAGTAGCAGCAGCATGCTTTTTTTGCATCACCTATCATAATGGGGTTAAAGAACCTAAAATTAGCCCTTTATAGTACAAAAAGAGGAGATACCGTATTTATCGGCGTATAACATGCACCGGCGTATAACACGTACCCCAAGTTTAGGAGGGAATTTTAAGGAAGAAAAAAAAAAAAAAAACACACTTACATTTAAGTGGCCATCTTTGCAGCCTTGCCCAGTGGCCATCTCTGCAGCCTTGCCCTGGCCTGATTTAAATTTGGCACCGATTTCCGCCTACTGTGAGCCGAGAAACAGAAAGCCGAGTGTACTTCGGCTAGACTCGGCTCTGCTCACAGTCCTGCCCATCTCCACTGATTGCGAGAGGAGCCAAGATACAAAGCCGAAGTACAATCTCGGCTTTACTCGGCTCCTCTCGCAGTCACGCCCACCTCCACCGATTGCGAGCGCCGCTGACCTACAGAAAGCCGAGTATACTTCGGCTAGACTCAGCTCTGCTCAGTCAGGGGCGGGACTGCAAGAGTATTTTACAGCTCTCATTTGTTTTTGAAAATGAAGAAAGAAAAATACATTTTTATTCCCCCCCCCCCCCCCTTTTCAATTTTCAAGACTGACAAAAAGCGAGATCTGCAAAATACTTACCATACCTCTCAAATAGCTTGGGGTGTTTACTTTCCAAAATGGGGTCTTGGGGGGGGGGGGAGGTTTGTGCCACCTGGGCATTCCATGGCCTCCGAAACTGATAGGCAGGGAGGAGCGAAATAAAAAAAAATAAAAAAAAAATTACACTCTTAGAAAGCCTGAAGGCGGTGCTTGGGTTTTGGGGTCCCGTACGCGGCTAGGCTCCCAAATAAAAAAAAAAAAAAAAAAGTCTCACACATGTGGTATCCCCGTACTCAGGAGAAGCAACAGAAAGTATTTTGGGGTGTAATTCCACATATGCCCATGGCATGTTTGAGCAATATATCATTTAGTGACAACTTTGTCCAAAAAAAAATAAAAAAAATTCCCGCAACTTTTGTCAAAATATAAAATAATTCCATGGACTCAACATGCCTCTCAGCAAATAGCTTGGGGTGTCTACTTTCCAAAATGGGGTCATTTGGGGGGGGGGGGGGGTTTGAACTGTCCTGGCATTTTATGCACAACACACACACACACAATCATCCACTCTAACCACTTGAAGACAAAGCCCTTTGACACTTTTTGTTTACATGAAAAAACATTTTTTTTTTGCAAGAAAATTACGTTGAACCCCCAAACATTTTTTTGAAAGCAAAGGCCCTACAGATTAAAATGGTGGGTGTTGCATTTTTTTTTCACACAGTATTTGCGCAGCGATTTTTCAAACGCATTTTTTGGGGAAAAAATACTTGAATTTTAATGCACTGAAACACACTATATTGCCCAAATGTTTGATGAAATAAAAAAGATGATCTTAGGCCGAGTACATGGATACCAAACACGACATGCTTTAAAATTTAGCACAAACGAGCAGTGGCGACAAACTACATACATTTTTAAAAGCCTTTACAGGTTACCACAGATTTACAGAGGTCTACTGCTAAAATAACTGCCCTCGATCTGACCTTTGCGGTGATACCTCACATGCGTGGCGCAATTGCTGTTTACATATGACGCCAGACCGACGCTTGCGTTCGCCTTTGCGCAAGAGCAGGACAGGGGTGTTTTTTTTTTTTTTGCTTTTTTATTTTATTTTTGAAAAAAAACTGTTCCTTCCATTTTTTTTTTTTTTTTATAATTTTTATTGTTATCTCAGGGAATGTAAATATTCCCTATGATAGCAATAGGTAGTGACAGGTAATTTTTTTTTTTTTAAAAGAAAAATTGCAACCTGTTGGCTGAACGAAAAATATAGGATTTTTGTACTCACCGTAAAAACCATTTCTCTGACGTCCATGGACTGACACAGCTGGATACTGTAAACGTGTGGGTATATGTCCCTGCTCGCAGGAGAAGATCTAAGAATGTTAGAAACATACATTCTAGAACAAACCAGAGCTGAACAGCCCCGCCCAGGGGGGGGCGGTCCCTCCGGACATTACCCTCCCACCTGCAGTCAGCAGACCTCAGTTCGTAACAAAGCAGTACAAACCTTAAAAAAGGAAGGGTGGGTGCTGTGTCAGTCCATGGACGTCAGAGAAATGGATTTTACGGTGAATACAAAAATCCTATTTTCTCTTACCGTCCATGGACTGACACAGCTGGATACTGTCAACGTGTGGGACGTCCCAAAGCATTATCAGAAGGGTGGGAGCAGTAGTAAAAGGAACAACCAAAACTTTACTCCAAACAAGCAGAGCTCCTCAACGGAGGAGTTGCAAAATTAAACAGCGGCCTGCAATGCTTTGCGGCCAAAGGGAGCATCCAAAGATGCAGCCACTTTAACCTTATAAATTCTTGAAAAGGTATGAACGGACGACCAGGTCGTCGCCTTGCACACTTATGCAACCGACGCTTGATGTCGGAAGGCCCAGGAAGCACCAATTGCCTTGGTGGAATGCGCCCGCCCCATAAGGGCATAGGCCCTTATGACGGTCTGCCTGATCCACCTAGAGACGGTGGCAGACGACACCGCTCGGCCCTGTTTTGGACCAGACACAGACTTCCGAAAGGAAACCATAGCAGACAGGTACACTCGTAAGGCTTGTACCCATCTTAATGTATGAAGCGCAAACTCTCAGGGATGCGATGGGTGAGGACACCAGGACAGAAGAACAATGTCCTTAAGGTGAAAGGCCGAGACCATCTTTTGAAAGAAGAAGGATGGTCGTGGGCGCAACACCGCCATATCCTTATGGAGGACCAAGTAAGGCGACTTGCAGGACAAGTCCACCAACTCAGACACCCGTCTAACCAAAGCAATGGCCAGTAAGGCCACCTTCCGGGACAAGGTCAAGAGAGGAATCTCTCTGATATTCTCAAAGGGATGTTCTTGGAGAACCGAGATGCATCAAAATCAGATCCCAAGTAGGGAGAGGAGGCTTGACAGGGGGGGGGTCACATGGTGAACCCCCTGCACAAAAAGGTGCTAATCAAGGAATGGCCCGGTAGCGGTCGTTGAAAAAAAATAAAAGACAGCCCGGGCCGAAATCCGACCCTCAAAAAAGTATGCAAGGCCAGCTTTTGGGTCACACCACGCTGTAAGAACAGCAAAATCCTGGGAACGGAATACATCCGAGGATGCCACTCAAGTTCCTCGCACATAGCGATGCAAGCCTTCCAGGTACGGTGAGATATCTTTCTGGAAGAAGATTTCCGTGTCAACAACATAGAAGAGATGACCGAATACGTGAGAACGCGTCCTTCAGCACCTGGCTTTAAACAGCCATACCATTAAAGCCAAGGACTGTAAAGCAGGATGAAGTATGGGATCATGAGACAGAAGGTCCACCCCAATAGGCAGTCGCCAGGAATGTCTGCGACTAGCCGAAGTAGATCGGCGTACCAATGTCGCCGTTCCGGAGCACTTGAATGGCCTCAGCCCCTACTCTGCGAAGCCGGCGAGGCAACAACAGTAGCGGAGGGTAAGCATATATCAGGCGATACGTCCCCCACTGGCTTCCACCCAGGGGTCCCTGGACCTGACCACGATCTTGCCACCTTGCGAGTGAGTCGAGAGGCCATAAGGTCCACTTCCGGTAAAGAAGGTGGAAACCCCCTCCGGATGCAAGGACCCTTCGCCTGCAATGCACACGGCCGACAGAACCGTCGTGCAGCGAGATGTATGAAAATCCCAAAGAGACTCCGCAATGTATCGGAGAAGGGAGGCCCCAGTGTACAGGGTGCCTCAAATGTTGGCCAATAAAGGCAACTTGACGGAACTTCCCTAGAAACTCGGTCAGAGGACTAGTACCTCAGCCTCCACAGGTGGCGCAAACCCACCCCGGGCACAGAGACCCTAAGGGCTAAAGCAGTTGTAGTGCACCTGCTAGACGACTGATGGATGAAGCAGAGGCTTTTGCCCAGTCATTGAGCTACAAAAAATGCCAGAGACGCAGCCACTAACGGGCGCAACGCTAACCTCAGCCTGGCAAACACAGTCCAAGCCAGCGCTTCTGATCACCACTGAAAGCAGGTGGAAAGGGATACCCCTGAAACCAGGGATCCTTGTGACAATGCTCCATCCAGCAGCTACCCATGGATAAGTGCTGATTGTATTGCGTCAAACGCACAAATGGAGAGTGTGGGAGGAAACCCACCCAGCCACAAAGAGCATAATACCCCCACATACGGCGTATGTAGTTTACGTGTTTAATAGGTTTATCCACAAATACTATATACTGTGCCAGCGACGAAGCGTGGAAATCATCGGGGCCTGGACGTAAACCAGCCACGCAGATTGCGTACACAACCGTGTAGGTATGTTAGCCTGCGAATAAACAAATTGCACATGTTTATACTGTGCATAGCGCTGAGAATGCGCACACCATTGGAACGCAGGGGAGAAACCTGAGCACCCGGATGAAACCCATGCAGACTGCATACGCATACTGTGTATGGTATTCTAGTATGTGTGCTAAACATTTTTGCACAAGCCCATGTGTGCATAGCACCGAAGGCGCGCACACTGTTGGCGCGTTGGAGGAACCGAAGTACCCCACGCATACTCAGAGAATGCAATACCTACAGCTACTGTAAAATGTATTTAGTGTAGTGTATAGACATAATGTGTATGTTTACACTGTGTATTGCACCAAAGGCATGCATGTCATGTAGCGTGGGCGGAAACCCACGCAGACTGCAAAGACATACCGGGTAGGTATGTTAGTATGTGGATATCCAATCGCACAAATTTAGACTGTGCATAGCGCCGAAGCGCCCATACCAATGGAGTGTGGGAGGGAACCGGAGTACCCAGAGGAAAACCACACAGACTGCCTACACATACCGTGTAGGTATTATAACATGCGTGATAAACATTGAACATGTTTAACTGTGCAGAAGGCCAAAGGCGCACATACCGTCAGCGCGTGGGAAGAAACCGGAACACTCGGAAGAACTCCACACAGATACCGTGTAGGAATGATAGCATGTGAATCAACATATTGCACGTTTATGCTGTGCATTTCCATTGGAGCGTGGGGGGAAACCGGAGTACCCGGAGGAACCCCACGCAAACAGTATACCCATACTGTAAACATGTATAATATGTGCAATAAACATATTGAACATGTCTATACTGTGCAGAGAGCCGAAGCGCACATACCATGAGTGCGGGAGGACACCGGAGCCCCCGCCAACCCAGAGGAGTATAATACATATATACTGTGAATGTATCTGGAGTCGTGCATAAACATATTTTGTACGTTTATATCATGTATGGCACTGAAACACAGCATTGGAACGTGGGGACACCCACGCAGACACAGAGACCAATAACACATACATACACTGTGAATGTATGCAGTGTAGAGGTATAGGATGAATTTAAATTATGGCGCAGAATCTTCTCTGTATCATGCCAACCTGCTTGACTGTGCTGCCGAAGCAGCATGCAGGTAACCTCTGATCCTCAGACCGTGTGTCTGTCAGAGCTCAAATCATTCCCCAGGAAATGGCGGGAGATGTTGCCTCAGGATATCACACAGAAGGCTCACAGGGACTAGATACATAAATGAGTAAAGTCCTCCCTCATCCATGCTGCTCTTGAGGGAGCGTGTGAGGAAAACAGTGAGAAAACTGTGTAAAAGAAAAGCTTGTCACAGCAATTCTAGCTTGAGAGTATTTCTCACATCGAGATCACTTACAAGCGCCCTGTCATTCACTGACACAGAACTGGAGTCTTCCTCACAAGGGAATGTCCTGTTCATAAACATTAAATATTCAGAGGTAGGGTCCTGAGCATAGTAGCTAGGCCCATATCTGACTCAGCGCACTCCTTCAGTAAAGATTTTTGTGGGGGGGGGGGGGGTGCTTATAGCTCCTTTTGCTCACACACCGCTTCCATTCTGACAGGAATGATTCCAGGACTGCTGACAACTGGTCTATAAGGACCGCAGGTGCAGGAAACATATGAACATGTTTAACTGTGCAGCACTTCCAGTTGCCCCAGGCAAGTGTGGAGAGCAGGTGTATCAGACTCCATAACGCCACCCTCTGAGACCTTATACACTATACAGTGAATATACAGTCCACCCACTGGCTACGCTGAGGCTGACGAGGGGATACCCGGGAGGACCCACCAACCCTTAAGAACCGCTCAGTCTGTGAGGAGATTGTGAGGGGATTCGCGCCGCCGCCAGAAATAAATGCGTGGCGGCCACAAGAAAATGGCCGCCGGCCGCAGCTATAACTGCGCCACTGAACGCCAAGATGTCCACCAAGCGCGAAATTCAAAGCTCTAATGCATGCCAATGGCGTACGCAATAATCACCTCACACACCAGAAAAAATTGCAGACATGAGCGCCCAGCCAGGCCAGAGTGACCCCCAAGCACCCCACAGCACAGGGTGCAGAGAGCAGCATAACAGGGGGGAGACAGGGAGAAACCCCCACACACAGAAACACAGCCAGCATGTACTCACCTGCAGCAGGAGAGACTACTTACCCGTCCCTTTCAGGGACCCCCTGGCTTGTTTCAGACAGACCTATCACAGAGTCGTACTGCGTAGCTGTCGGCCCACCGTGAGATACAGTCAGTCAAGTACGGTTCAATCTTGAGAGGACCACGGGAGCATGAAAGCAACCCGGCCACCCCTGGGGTATGTCGTGAACTGAGTCTCACGCACGCAAGGCGAGGATCAGCATGCTCGATGGTCGGACAGGGAAGACTACGAGGATACTAGTGTACCCAACCTGTTGCCCAGCCGACAGTTGATTGAAGGTCTCAAAAATAAAATAAAATTCCCAAAGGAATACAATTTAAAAAGTAAAATCTTCCAGGAGACTGGCTCCTGAGAGAGCCACGTCTTCTTCTGCTAGGCAGAAAAAAAACTGGGGTCTGCTAGCTGCAGGTGGGAGGGTAATGTCCGGAGGGACCGCCCCCCCTGGGCGGGGCATTTTAGCTCTGGTTTGTTCTAGAATGTTTCTAACATCTAACATTCTGCCTAGATCTTCTCCTGCGAGCAGGGACATATACCCACACGTTTACAGTATCCAGCTGTGTCAGTCCATGGACGATAAGAGAAACATGTCCTGTTGGGGGTACTTGAGGACTGAGGCTGAGAACCACAGCAGTAAAAAGGAAAAATGAATACTTGCCGCTCTGTATTTTTCATTTCCTGGTGACCATCCATGGCAGCACACAATACATGCATATGCTAGCATGAAGGCACCAGGGTAGACAAATCACACCTGTTTGGACATGCCAATCAGCTGTCACATTTGTTGCAAAGAAAACGCAAAACAAACCTCAAAACTTTGCATCAAATTTTATTGGTCAACAAAACAAAGGGAAGCCAAAATAAAAAACAGGGTCAATTTGAAACAGTCACAGACTCATATCTTGGAGAAAGTTTTTCGCAAAATAATGCAGCACAGACAATTAAATCAAAGTGAACAAACAACACACATTAACAACATCAAAAATTTATGGGGAACATTTCCCCCACACAAAAAAATAGAATCCACAAAAGTAAAAAACACCTGTTTTGCAAAGACATAAATAAAATACATGCGTTACAAACTCGATAAGGACACCAAAATGTACTTTTTGCCGGACACACGCACTTGCCTCTTTTCAGGGCAAGGGAGAGGATGCCATCTGCGAGCTTTATATAAAAAACATTGGTTTGTGTGCTAATGAGGCAATTGATAACATACACAGTCCATGAAACACCCAAAATGCAAGTTCACCCAATGTAGAGACTGAACTTCAAAGTGGGCACAACTGTTAAGGATGTCCTTCAATTACTAACCCATAAAAACACTCTGAGCATGCCCAGAAATATCCAGGTGCTGTTCACACACAAAAAGCACCAAAAAAAAAAAACAAGCTGCCTGGGCATGCTCAGACCACCACAAATGCAGCTAGCAGACAATAACCCCCCCCCCCCCCTGTCCAAAATTAAGCACATCATCCAGCATGCTACAAAATTAGAGATGGGACAATCACCCCCCCCTCCCTACCAACAAATACCATTGCAGTCTATGGGAACTGACTTGTTAATTTTGCTAGTCCCCACTTGGCTGGCTTATCTTCTAGTTATTGGCCTTAAAATGGGGGCCCAGGTCCCACCCTAAAGGGACATTTCACACCACATGCAGTCCATTGCATTTTTTATGCATCAAAAATGCATGGAAAGTTGGTTATATGGTTCTAAATGGCAGTGTTTGTTCCAGTGCGTTCCAGTTCCACAGAAAAAGTAGAACATGCTTCATTTTACCTGCACTGGAACGCAGCAAAACGCATCATAAACGCACTGGAACGCACAGGAACACACCTAAATGCACTGGAACACACTTGTCCTTATCTATGATTAATAAAAAAGAGGGGTGAAAAAAAAAAGCACTGGACTGCATCCAAAACGTACCAAAAATGCACTGGAACGCATCAAAAACGTGCATGCAGAAAAGCACCTGGAACGCATCCGGATTGCGTTTCTATGGTGTGAACTGGCCCTAGTTCACACCATAGAAACGCAGTCTGGATGCGTTCCAGATGCTTTTCTGAATGCGCGTTTTTGACACGTTCCAGTGCATTTTTTTATGCGTTTTTGATGCAGTCCAGTGTTTTTTTCCCCCCTCTTTTCACTTAGGACAAGTGTGTTGCAGTGCGTCTTTGGTGCATTTAGGTGCGTTCCGGTGCATTCCAGGGTGTTTTGGGTACATTCCGTTGCGTTTTTGATGTGTTTTACTGCGGTCCAGTACAGTTCTGTACCTAAAAAATGCAGCATGACCAATTTTTTTTTTCCTTTCTGAAACACACTGGAACGGACTGCAGTGGTGTGAACTATGCCATTGGCATTAATGTGATCAACTTTCTTTGCATTTCTCATGCATCAAAAAAAACGCACTGCACTGCACCCGGTGTGAACTGGCCCTAAATAGATCATACCTTGGGGGTGTCTATAGTATGCATGTAAAGTAGCGCATGTTTTCCATGTTTATAACAGATCGAGAGCAAAATGACATTTCTAAAGTAAAATAGTCATTTAAAAGTACTCGCGGTTGTAATGAATTGCTGGTTCCCGTCAATACGGATAAAAGTCATTGAAAGTCATTGAAAGTCTTTGAAAAAAAAAAAAAAAAATGCGTGGGGGTCCCCCAAATTCCATTACCAGGCCCTTCAGGTCTGGTATGGATATTAAGGGGAATTCCGCGCCAAATAAAAAAAAAAAAAAAAAAAAAAGTAATTTTGCTGGCGCACTGGCAAGTTCAGAGCTGCGCCTATTCAACTTATGCAACTTGGTTTACGTGACTTGACATTTACTAAGATTTTGCCGGCGCAGTGTCCCGGCGCGTTTGAACAAGTGAAAAACCTGAGCTCAAAAAAACCTCTCGCAGTTCTAATCGTACTTGCCGGCGCAGCGGGCTGGTTCTGAAAAAGTGACTCACTCTATTTTGGGCATACTTGTTATTTGGGCAGTTGTCACTACACTTCCTCATATCACCCCCATTATATTGGCACTTCCAGCTTCTTTATATTTTGATTTTAAGATGCCGTGCGCCAGTTCCATAGTGGCGCACTGAGCGCCTCCTCCCGTCCGCCAAGAACACTATAGTAAAATGGGAAAGAGCACTGCGCTACCGGCGCTAATGTTTTGTAAATACCAAAACAGCCGTTACGCACTCATGGAGCAAACGTTTCGTAAATCAGCCCCAATGTGTATGTTTACACCGTGTATTGCACCAAAAGCATACATGTCATGTAGCGTGGACAGAAACCCACGCAGACTGCACAGACATACCGGGTAGGTATGTTAGTATGTGGATATCCAATCGCACAAATTTAGACTGTGCATAGCGCCGAAGCGCCCATACCAATGGAGTGTGGGAGGGAACCGGAGTACCCGGAGGAAAACCACACAGACTGCCTACACATACAGTCTAGGTATTATAGCATGCGTGATAAACATTGAACATGTTTAACTGTGCAGAAGGCCAAAGGCGCACATACCGCCAGCGCGTGGGAGCAAACCGGAACACCCGGAGGAACTCCACGCAGACAGCACACAGATACCGTGTAGGAATGATAGCATGTGAATAAACATATTGCACATTTTTATGCTGTGCATTTCCATTGGAGCGTGGGGGGAAACCGGAGTACCCGGAGGAACCCCACGCAAACAGTATACCCATACTGTAAGCATGTATAGTATGTGAAATAAACATATTGAACATGTCTATACTGTGCAGAGAGCCTAAGCGCACATACCATGAGAGCGCGGGAGGACACCGGAGCCCCCAGCGGAAACCCGCGCCAACCCAGAGAGTATAATACATACATATACTGTGAATGTATCTGGAGTCGTGCATAAACATATTTTGTACGTTTATATCATGCATGGCACTGAAACAGCATTGGAACGTGGGGGGACACCCACAGAGACCAATAACACCTACATACACTGTGAATGTATGCAGTGTAGAGGTATAGGATGAGTTTAAATTATGGCGCAGAGGCGCATAATCTTCTCTGTATCATTCCAACCTGCTTGACTGTGCTGCCGAAGCAGCATGCCGGTAACAGGTAACCTCTGACCCTCAGACCGTGTGTCTGTCAGAGCTCAAAGCGTTCCCCAGGAAATGGCGGGAAATGTTGCCTCAGGATATCACACAGAAGGCTCACAGGGACTAGAGACATAAATAAATAAAGTCCTCCCCCCCCACCATGCTGCACTGACCAGGGGGAGGGGAACACTGTACCACTGCATCATCCATGCTGCTCTTGACGCAGCATATGAGGAAAACAGTGAGGAAGCCGTGTAAAAGAAAATCTTGAAGGAACCAAGGGAAACAGCGTCCCTGAGGTACCTCAGCCACAGCAATTCCAGCTTGAGAGTGTTCCTTACATCAATGAGATCACTTACAAGCGCCCTGTCACTCACTGACACAGAACTGGAGTCTTCCTCACAAGGGAATGTCCTGTTCATAAACATTAAATATTCAGAGCTAGGGTCCTGAGCACAGTAGCTAGGCCCATATCTGAATCAGAGCACTCCTACACTAAAGATTTTTGTGGGGAGAGGGGGCTTATAGCTCCTTTTGCTCGCACACCGCTTGCATTCTGACAGGAATGATTCCAGGACTGCTGACAACTAGTCTATAAGGACCGCAGGTGCAGGAAACATATGAACATGTTTAACTGTGCAGCACTTCCAGTTGCCCCAGACAAGTGTGGAGAGCAGGTGTATCAGACTCCATAACGCCACCCTCTGAGACCTTAGACACTATACAGTGAATATACAGTCCACCCACTGGCTACACTGAGGCCGAGGAGGGGATACCCGGAGGACTCACCAACCCTTAAGGACCGCTCAGTCCTGCTGAAGCACGCTGTGAGCCTGAGGAGAGTGAAGAATCTGAGGAGATTGTGAGGAGATTCGCGCCGCCACTAGAGGCAGAAACCGAAAATAAATGTGCGGCGGCCACAAGAAAAATGGCCGCTGGCTGCAGCTATAACTGCGCCATTGAACCACCCAAGATGGCCGCCGAGCGCAAAATTCAAGCTCTAATGCGCGCTAATGGCGCACGCAATAAACACCTCACACACCAGAAAAAAAACTGCCCCTCTCTCCAGAACCCACTACAGACATGAGCGCCCAGCCAGGCCAGAGTGACCCCCAAGCACCCCACAGCACCAGTACAGGGTGCAGAGAGCAGCATAACAGGGGGGAGACAGGGAGAAGCCCCCCATATAAAGGAACACAGCCAGCATTGTACTCACCTGCAGGAGGGACTACTTACCCGTCCCTTTCAGAGACCCACTGGCTTGTTTCAGACAGACCTATCACGGAGCAGTACTGCGTAGCTGTCGGCCCGGTCCACCGCGAGAGATACAGTCAGTCAGGTACTGTTCAATCTTGAGAGGACCGCGGGAGCATGAAAGCAACCCGGCCACCCCTGGAGTCATGGGGCATGTCGTGAACTGAGTCTCACGCACACAAGGCGAGGATCAGCGCGCTCAATGGTTGGACAGGGAAGACGAGGATACCAGTGTACCCAACCTGTTGCCCAGCCGACAGTTGATTGAAGGTCTCAAAAATAAAATAAAATTCCCAAAGGAATAAAATTTAAAAGTAAAATCTTCCAGGAGACTGGCTCCTGAGAGAGCCACGTCTTCTTCTGCTAGGCATCTGATTTTGATGCATCTCGGTTTTCCAAGAACATCCCTTTGAGAATATCAGAGAGATTCCTCTCTTGACCTTGTCCCGGAAGGTGGCCTTACTGGCCATTGCTTCGGTTAGACTGGTGTCTGAGTTGGTGGACTTGTCCTGCAAGTCGCCTTACTTGGTCCTCCATAAGGATATGGCGGTGTTGCGCCCACGACCGTCCTTCTTTCAAAAGATGGTCTCGGCCTTTCACCTTAAGACATTGTTCTTCCGTCCTGGTGTCCTCACCCATCGCATCCCTGAGAGTTTGCGCTTCATACATTAAGATGGGTACAAGCCTTACGAGTGTACCTGTCTGCTATGGTTTCCTTTCGGAAGTCTGTGTCTGGTCCAAAACAGGGCCGAGCGGTGTCGTCTGCCACCGTCTCTAGGTGGATCAGGCAGACCGTCATACGGGCCTATGCCCTTATGGGGCGGGCGCATTTCACAAAGGCAATTGGTGCTTCCTGGGCCTTCCGACATTAAGCGTCGGTTGCATAAGTGTGCAAGGCGACGACCTGGTCGTCCGTTCATACCTTTTCAAGATTTTATAAGGTTGATGTGGCTGCATCTTTGGATGCTCCCTTTGGCCGCAAAGCATTGCAGGCCGCTGTTTAAATTTTGCAACTCCTCCGTTGAGGAGCTCTGCTTGTTTGGAGTAAAGTTTTGGTTGTTCCTTTACTACTGCTCCCACCCTTCTGATAATGCTTTGGGACGTCCCACACGTTGACAGTATCCAGCTGTGTCAGTCCATGGACGGTAAGAGAAAATAGGATTTTTGTACTCACCGTAAAATCCATTTCTCTGACGTCCATGGACTGACACAGCACCCACCCTTCCTTTTTAAGGTTTGTACTGCTTTGTTACAAACTGAGGTCTGCTGACTGCAGGTGGGAGGGTAATGTCCGGAGGGATCGCCCCCCTGGGCGGGGCTGTTCAGCTCTGGTTTGTTCTAGAATGTAGGTTTCTAACATCTAACATTCTGCCTAGATCTTCTCCTGCGAGCAGGGACAGATACCCACACGTTTACAGTATCCAGCCGTGTCAGTCCATGGACGGTAAGAGAAAAGAGATTGATCGGTGGGTATGCCCTCCATTAGAATACCTCCCTTCATCCACCCACTTCTAATGATGGGCATACATGCACCATTTATATATGCCGAAGCATGGGGGCATCCTCCCACAAAAGTTAATGCCGCGTACACACGTCTGCCTTTCCACGGGCAAGCCTCAGTCAGAATTTTGACTGTATGTACGCGGCATTAGGAGGGAAAATAAATAAATAAATAAATAAATAAAAAATCGCTCCTCCGCCCCTGCTGCTTCGGCATATATGCTCTTTTTTTTTAACGGGGATGGTGAAATCACCTCCTACAGCACTGGAGTCGCAAGGATCAGGCCAGTCTCTGCGAACGCTGCAGTTATTATGCGTGTTGTGTTTTGTAAGCGACAGTGATCGATCGATACTGCACTTGGGTGGGGTGGGCTGGGCTGGACGGAGGGGCAAACCACAGGTGCTAGCAGGTATCTGGGCTGATCCCGCTAACACTGTTTTTGGGAACCCTAAACTGCTGATACTATACCACTAAGGGAGGTGTATGCTTCGCGCATGGGTTTTACCTTTACTGGCACCAACCTGACACTGCCTGGGGCGACGCAGACCCTGACGCCAAAACCTAATTGATATCACCCGCCGGGCGATCAGGGGGTTAAACCTTTATTGGGTTACATACGGCGGGTGCCCTGATGCTATAAAAAGCAAACTAACTAACCAGCGTCACCCGCAACACTTATACGGTGATCACTGGTGAAAGGGTTAACTAGGGGCAATCAGGGGGTTAAAACCTTTATTAGGCAATATATATGGGGGTACCTGACACTATGAAAACCTGACTGGGAACCTAAATAACGAAATAACTAACTGGCTAACCAGTGACACTTATACGGTGATCACTGGTGAAAGGGTTAACTCTAGGGGCAATCAGGGGGTTAAAACCTTTATTAGATAATATATGGGGGGACCTGATGCTATAAGAACCTGGCGGCGAACCTAAAAAAAATAACTGGCTACCTAGCGGCACCAGCGACACTAATACAGCGATCAGAAAAACGATTGCTTAGCGACAGTGGTGATAGGGGGTGAAAGGGTTACCTGGGGGGCAATCAAGGGGTTAAACCTTTATTAGGGGGTGGTTAGGGGGCTACCCTGGACCTAAAAAAGGGACCTAACACTAACTGCCCTGACACTTTTACTATCACAAAAGTTACCGATTGCAGTGATCATTTATTTACTGATCGCTGCAATCAATGACACTGAATGGGGGCTGGGGGGGTGATCTGGGGGTGACTGGGGGGGTGGAAAGTGTACCTATGTGTCCAGGTGTCAGTGGGCTGTTGGTGCACTAACCTGATGTCTTCTCTCCTCGGCGCTCTGGACGAATAGAGCGCCGCATGGAGAGATGACATCACTTCCTCCTGCCTGTGTATACATTACACAGGCAGGGGAAGCATCTCATTCGCTGGGAGCGATCGCGAGGGGGTGGCCAGAAACCACAGGTACGTGATTGTGCCTGTCCGTGCCATTTTGCCGACGCATATGTACATGGAGCGGTCGTTAAGTGGTTAAAGTGATTTTTTATTTTTTATTTTTAAAACCTGTTATACTTACCTTCTCTCTGTAAGAGTTTTGCACAGAGAAGCCTTGATTCTCCACTTCTGGGGTCCCCCACAGACGCTTCTGGCTCCTCCTGCCTTCAGAGTGCCCCAATATCAAGCTGCAAAGTATAGTAGCAAGGAAAAAAAAAAAAAAAAAAAAACACGTCCCATGAGGCATTGCTCGTTACACATTCAAGTTCTCAGGCAATTACTGACATGTATGGACGGTGTACCGAGCTGCATGTGTGCATCACTATTTCCTGACATGTAAACAAAAAGAAATGTATTCTATATGCAGACCAAACTAATCGGCTGGCCGATTACTCGATTATGAAAAATGTTTGTCAACTATTTTTATAATCGATTAGTTGTTGCGGCCCTAAACCACACAGGGTAGTTATACAGCATCAGAAACATCTCTCCCAGGCAAAGAATTCAAAGCAAACCAGGGTTTCAATGTGTACTGTTCAAGCTCTTTTGAAGAAACAAAGAAACGACCAACGCAGAGGACATAGATGCAGTGGTCGGCCAAGGAAATATAATGCAAAAGATGAGACATCATGCTTACTCCCCTTTGCCATCAGTACAGAACTGGTTAAAACCAGTGGGACCCAGGTACACCCATCTACTGTCCAGGGAAGTCTGGCCAGAAGAGATCATAGAATTGCAGACAAAAAGCCATACCTCCGGATGTGGAAACAAGGCTGAACGACTCAACTATGCATGAAAAAAATTACAGCAGGTGTTCTAGACTGAGGAGTCAAAATGTAATATATTTAGCTGTAGCAAGAGGCAGTTTGTTCGTCAAAGGGCTGGAGAGTGGTACAATGAGTGTCTGCAGGCAACAGTGAAGCATGGTGGAGGTTCCTTGCAAGCTTGGAGCTGCGTTTCTCCAAATAGACAGATTTGGTCAGGATCAATGGTGTCTTCAATGCTGGGAAATACTGGCAGATTATCCAATCATGCCATACCATCAGGGAGGCATTAGATTGGCCCCAGATGTATTCTGCAGCAGGACAATGACCCCAAACATACAGCCAATGTCATTAAGAACCATCTTCAGTGTAAATAAGAACAAAGGAGTACTGTAAGTAATGGCTTGTCCCCCACAGAACCCTAATCTCACAGAGGCTGTCTGGAATTGCATGAAGAGACAGAAGGATCTACATCCACAGAAGATCTGAAGTTATTCCAAACATCTTGGAGAACTAACCAAACTGCTGAGTTCCATCAAAAACTGTGTGCAAGTGTACCTAGAATTGCTGCCGTTTTAACCACTTAACGACCGCTCACTGTATATATATACACGTCGGCAGAATGGCACCGACAGGCACAATCACGTAGAGCATACGTGATTGCCTTTGTACAGTTGGGGGGTCCGATCGGACCCCCCTCCTATACAGTGAGCGGTGGCTAAGTGTCCGGGAGCGTTCCGGGATGAGGGGGCAGCCATTCGTTTCTGGCCACCCCCTCGCGATCGCTCCCGGCGAATGGAAATGCCCCCTCTGTCTGTCAGACAGAGGGAGCAGGAGGAAGTGATGTCATCTCTGGTGCGGCGCTCACATATACCGAGCGCCGTACAAGAGAAGATATCAGGTCAGTGCACACAACACTACACTGACACCAGGACACATAGGGACATAAATCGCCCCCCCAGATCACCCCCCCAGCCCCCAGTCACAGTGTCACTGATTGCAGTGACCATTTATTTAGTGATCACTGCAATCAGTGACATTTGTGACTGTAAAAGTGTCACCAAAGTTTAGTCTTAGGTCCAGTGTAGCCCCCTAACCCCCCCTAATAAAGGTTTAACCCCCTGATCACCCCCCAGATAACCCTTTCACCGCCTATCACCACTGTCGCTTAGCGATCATTTTTCTGATCGCTGTCTTAGCGTCAGTGATGCAGATCGGTAGCTGGTAATTTTTTTTAGGTTCGCCGCAGGTTTTTATAGCGTCAGGTACCCCAATATATTATCTAATAAAGGTTTAACCCCCTTGATCGCCCCCCAGGTAACCCTTTCACCCCCTATCACCACTGTCGCTAAGCAATTGTTTTTCTAAACGCTGTCTTAGTGTCGGTGATGCAGATCGGTAGCTGGTAATTTTTTTTAGGTTCGCCGCAGGTTTTTATAGCGTCAGGTACCCCCATATATTATCTAATAAAGGTTTTAACCCCCTGATTGCACCTAGTTAACCCTTTCACCAGTGATCACCATATAAGTGTTACGGGTGACGCTGGTAAGTTAGTTTGCTTTTTATAGTGTCAGGGCACCCGCCGTGTATATAACCCAATAAAGGTTTAACCCCCTGATCGCCCGGCGGGTGATATCAATTAGGTTTTAGCGTCAGAGAGGGTCTGAGTCACACCCCAGGCAGCGTCAGGTTAGTGCCAGTAACGCTAACACCCACACGTGAAGCATACACCCCCCTTAGTGGTATAGTATCTGAACAGATCAATATCTGATCTGATCAGATCTATACTAGCGTCCCCAGCAGTTTAGGGTTCCCAAAAACGCAGTGTTAGCGGGATCAGCCCAGATACCTGCTGGCACCTGCGTTTTGCCCCTCCGTCCAGCCCAGGCCACCCAAGTGCAGTATCGATCGATCACTGTCACTTACAAAACAAAAACACACATAACTGCAGCATTCGCAGAGACAGGCCTGATCCCTGCGACTCCAGTGCTGTAGGAGGTGATTTCACCACCACAGTTAAAAAAAAAAAAAAAAAGCAAATATGCCGAAGCATTGGGGCAGCAGGGGCGGAGGAGCGATTTTGCTCCTAATGCCACGTACATACGGTCGAAATTCCGACGGAGGCTTGCCCGTGGAAAAGTCCGACCATGTGTGTGCGGCATAACTTTTTTGCGGGAGGATGCCCCCATGCGTCGGCATATATAAATGGTGCGTGTATGCCCATCATTGGAAGTGGGTGGATGAAGGGCGGTATTCTAATGGTGGGCATACCCACCGATCAATCTCTTTTTTCGTTCAGCCAACTGGCTGCATGAAATAAAAAGATTACAATACATGTCCAACAAGGACCAGCAACGTACTGGTATGTTGCTGGACTTTGAATGTTTATACCAGAATGATGCCTGCGGGTTTAGGTATCATCTTGGTATCATTCTTTTCAGCCTGCGGCCGGCTTTCATGTAAAAGCAATCCTAGCGGCTAATTAGCCTCTGGACTGCTTTTACAAGCAGTGGGAGGGAATGCCCCCCCCCCGGATATAAAAAGCGCCATTGGGAAATTGGGAAAGCATTTTATCACACAGATCTTGGTGTGGTCAGATGCTTTGAGGGCAGAGGAAAAATCTAGGGTCTAGAAGACCCCAGTTTTTTCAAAAAAAGAGTACCTGTCACTACCTATTGCTATCATAGGGGATATTTACATTCCCTGAGATAACAATAAAAATGATAAAAAAAAAAACACTTGGAAGGAACAATTTAAAAATAAAATAGCAAAATTAATAAGAAAAAAAAAAAAAAAAGCACCCCTGTCCTGCCCTGCTCTTGCCCAATGGCGAACGCAAGTGTCGGTCTGGCGTCATATGTAAACAGCAATTGCACCATGCATGTGAGGTATCACCGCGAAGGTCAGATCGAGGGCAATCATTTTAGCAGTAGACCTCCTCTGTAAATCTACTGGGGTAACCTGTAAAGGCTTTTAAAGGCTTTTAAAAATGTATGTAGTTTGTCGCCAATGCGCGTTTGTGCGAAATTTTAAAGCATGTCGTGTTTGGTATCTATGTACTCGGCCTAAGATCATCTTTTTTATTTCATCAAACATTTGGGCAATATAGTGTGTTTTAGTGCATTAAAATTAAAAAAAGTGTACTTTTTAACCCAAAAAATGCGTTTGAAAAATCGCTGCGCAAATACTGTGTAGAAAAAAAAATGCAACACCCACCATTTTAATCTGTAGGGCCTTTGCTTTAAAAATATATATAATGTTTGGGGGTTCAACATAATTTTCTTGCAAAAAAAAAAAAAAAAATGTTTCATGTAAACAAAAAGTGTCAAAAAGGGCTTTGTCTTCAAGTGGTTAGAAGAGTGGATGTAAGCTTCCTAATGTTGTGTATAAAATGCCAGAACAGTTCAAAACCCCCCCAAATGACCCCATTTTGGAAAGTAGACACCCCAAGCTATATACTGAGAGGCATGTCGAGTCCATGGAATATTTTATATGTTGACACAAGTTGCGGAAAAACTACAATTTTTTTTTTTTTTTTGCACAAAGTTGTCACTAAATGATATATTGCTCAAACATGCCATGGGCATATGTGGAATTACACCCCAAAATACATTCTGTTGCTTCTCCTGAGTACGGGGATACCACGTGTGAGACTTTTTGGGAGCCTAGCCACGTACGGGACCCCAAAAACCAAGCACCGCCTTCAGGCTTTCTAAGGGTGTAAATTTTTGATTTCACTTCTCACTGCCTATCACAGTTTCGGAGGCCATGGAATGCCCAGATAGCACAAAAACCCCCCCAAATGACCCCATTTTGGAAAGTAGACACCCCAAGCTATTTGCTGAGAGGTATTGAGAGTATTTTGCAGATCTCGCTTTTCGTCACAAAGTTTTGAAAATTGAAAAAAAATATATATATATATATATATATATATATATATATATATATATATATATATATATATATATATATATATATATATTCTCTTTCTTCATTTTCAAAAACAAATGAGAGCTGTAAAATACTCGCCATTCCTCTCAGCAAATAGCTTGGGGTGTCTATATTCCAAAATGGGGTCATTTGGGGGGGGGGTTTTGTGCTATTTTGGCATTTTATGGCCTTAGAAACTGTGATAGGTAGTGAGGAGTGAAATCAAAAATTTGCGCCCTTAGAAATCCTGAAGGCGGTGCTTGGTTTCCGGGGTCCCGTACGCGGCTAGGCTCCCAAAAAGTCCCACACATGTGGTATCCCCGTACTCAGGAGAAGCAGCAAAATGTATTTTGGGGTGAAATTCCACATATAACCATGGCATGTGTGAGCAATATATCATTTAGTGACAACTTTTTGTAATTTTTTTTTTTTTTTTTTTAGTCATTATTCAATCACTTGGGACAAAAAAATTAAAAAATTCAATGGGCTCAACATGCCTCTCAGCAATTTCCTTGGGGTGTCTACTTTCCAAAATGGGGTCATTTGGGGGGTTTTGTACTGCCCTGTCATTTTAGCACCTCAAGAAATGAGATAGGCAGTCATAAATTTAAAGCTGTGTAAATTTCAGAAAATGTACCCTAGTTTGTAAACTCTAACTTTTGCGCAAACCAATAAATTTACGCTTGACAATTTTTTTACTAAAAACATGTGGCTGAATACATTTTGGCCTAAATGTATGACTAAAATTGAGTTTATTCGATTTTTCTTATAACAAAAAGTAGAAAATCTCTTTTTTTTTCAAAATTTTCGTTCTTTTTCCATTTAGATCGCAAAAAATAAAAATCGCAGAGGCAATCAAATACCATTAAAAGAAAGCTCTATTTGTGGGAAGAAAAGGACGCAAATTTCGTTTGGGTACAACATTGCATGTCCGCACAATTTACAGTTAAAGCAGCGCAGTGCAAAATTCTGAATTCACCTCTGGTCCTCTAGCTACCAAATGGTCCGGGGCTTAAGTGGTTAAAAAGACAAAAAAAAAAAAAAAAAAAATTGACACACCAAATATTGGATTTGATTTGGAAATCTCTTCTGTGCATTTACTTTCTATTTTGTTAATTGATAAAACCTTTTAAAGCTGAGAATTTCTCACAACAAATGTAACAGTTAAAGCTTTGGCTTACCAGAACTTGACGATTCCTGTAACAATGCTATCGTTTCCTTAAACTCCTGAGACTGGGTCTATAAAATGGCATTAGAGAATGCCATTTGTCTTTGCATGGACAGTTGCTGCTTCCCACTCTGTGTGACTGGTTGTGAAACAGCCCTGTTGTAGTTGGGGCTTGCAGTTATCACACTGCTACGTAATTATGTTTTTGCAAGGCCAGAGCCAGTCTCTGCTTTCCCTGCCTCCAGTTTTAGATTGGCTGGCCATTCTGATTACACACACACACACAGCTAAAGGGTCAGTGGGTGGGGGATAAATCCCTGACAAACCAACACATTATGGGAGATATAGTTCAATGGAGCAACCTAACTACACCCCAGGCTGAGGAAGATTTCTGGACACAATTTGCAATATGGCAGGTGCTTGTAAGGTAAATTCTTTAGGCATGCCAACCAACGTTTTATATCATACCAGGCGATATGAAAAAATAAAACCACCACACACACAATGGGTTTTTAGCAGGGTTTCCCTGAGACATTAAAACCATTACAAAAAAGGTCATTCAATGGAATATCTTAACATTGGAGAAAGGCTTTGACAAAGCAGCATTTAAAAAAATTATATATATATATATATATATATATATATATATATATATATATATATATATATATATATATATATATATATATAATAATTATTATTATTAATAGAGGAAAATGAAAGAATTTTGACTTGCCTGTAAATTCAACATATTGGAGTATACAAGACACAAGCAACGTATGCAAAGATCTTGGGTTATAGGATGCTACCTTCAGGTGATTGGAAGCTTCCAAGCTCTTGAGGGCACACCCCCTGGTCATTCCCCTATAGCCCTACCCTACTTTGTGGAGTCTGCCCTTTTGTTGCAATCAACGTAGAGTAACACAGAAAACCAAAGGGAGGGTGGCCTGTACTTCAAGATATGGAATTTACAGACAAGTTAAAAATCCTTTTATCCTAAATCATACAGTAAAAAGACACAGGCTGAGTATTCATAGACCCTGGGACATCCACAAGAAATGAATGAGAAGGCTGGGCACCAAGCAGGCAAACCGAACTGTGCCAATAGGCACTACACAACAAGGGTCAACTGACCCAACTTCAGACTGCCATCGCAAGAACCCTGTGACCAAAGGCTGCATCCACAGAAGATTGAACACCTACCTATTAGAGCTTTAAAAAAGGGTAAAATAGTGCCTTACAAAACTGGGCAACAGAGGCTTGTTGTCAGAATGCCCAGGAAACATCCACTGATGTGGTGGAGTGACCATGTTAAAGCAAAAAGGTGGAATTCTCCTTTAGTGTGTAAGCTCTGGCAATGAAGTGTCCTATTAATCTGGCGATTGTGAACTTGAAAAAGCAGGATGTCCCTTGCAAGGGCCTGAGGGTAGGATGAATAGTGAGTTTGTCCTTCTGACAGAAGTTTTTGCATTGCAGCGATTTGGCATGCCAATTCGACGGCTATTGTCAGCAATGGTACCGTCCGAATCGGGGCACCGCACAGATTCCGAAAGGTAGCTTCTGTACTACTTTTTGCGACTTCGGGGTGCGATTTCAATAGACCTCTGTTCAGAAACCTGGTGCTTTGGAGCAGGGCATAAATATGGGACATTGTCTGCATTGGTGTGGAAGACAGAAACCACCTTGGAAGAAAAAGCAGTCTTGCGCTCAAGAACCACTCTATCATTGTGAAGAATGATGGTTCCTTTCAAGAGAGCTGCCAATGCAGAGAAACCTGTTCCCTTCAGAGTGCCCAAGTGCAAAGTTCTCAAGTCTTATTTGTAGGAAGGTCCGATTGAAGTACCCTTTGTCAACACCAGGTCCATACCACTAAAGCCAGTGACCGAGAAGCAGGATAGAATAGAGGGCCCTGAGACAGCAGGTCTGGCTTGGTGGGAAGAGGCTAGGGGGGTTGTCATCCAGTAATTTGAGTAAGACAGTGTACCAGGTTCCTCTGGGCTAGTTTGGTGCACCGAGAATCACCAGTTTCTTTTCTTGCTCCATTTTGTGGTGCAGGTGAGGCAAAATTCACATTGGAGGAAGGGCATGGATTAGCCTGAACTGACAGCAGCAAATGATCAAAAGCATCCAAGGCCAATAGAGGATCCTTGGTCCTGGGCACAAATAAGTTTTTTTTTTTTTTTTTTTTTTTTTTTTAACTTGTTGGATCCGGAGGCCAGGATATCCCCCAACGGTGCGAAATTCGTACGAAAATTCTTTGATACGGTTTTCTAAAGAAATTCGAACTGTGTATGGCCGGCTTTAGGTTTACAAGTTGAAGTCTGGGTAGAGAGTTGATGTGCTCTGAGCTTTGAGGAAGAAGAGCACACCTGGGGAAGGAGATTTTGGAACTTTCCACTTGGGAAGAACCTTTACTCCTGTTATATCTTTGATTAAATATAAAACAGCTGTGCCATCTCAAAGATTAAAATTAAAAAAAATCAGCAAAAGGAATAGCTCATAACAAAATCCATCAGTCCAACATGTCCATACCAGATTCGGTGGACCTCTCAATTAAGAGGTCATGTGAGCGTGTATCCACCCTGGGATAATGGGATGTGGCTGCTGCAGTGGTTTCCTTCCAAGATGAAAAGTGAGGGAAATCTGAATGTCTCCAAATGAGCGATAAAACTTCCACTGTAGGATGCTAGATGGATCTCTAAAGTGCAGGTGCCAAAAAAAGGATAAGGGAGACAATCTAAGTGTACTCCGTTTGTACGTTATTAAAAAAATGAGTATAGTTCTCATATAAAATCAGCACTGACGCGCAATGCATAAAAAGGTGAAACAGGCTGGATCAGCTATCCAGCAGAGAGATGGTGTACTTCTTACTGAAAGTGCACAAAGATCCTTGTTTTCCTCCAGGCAGACCGATCGTCAACGGTATTGATTTCGTATCAGCCAGATTAGGTCAATACATTGACTATTTTCTCAAACCGTTGGTGGCTACTACAACAGCGCATCTTAAAGATACGAAACACATTATTCAAATTTTGGAAAATAGCCCTTGTAAAGCCAACAGTCTATTAGTCACAGCTGATGTCAGCTCTTTGTATACCATCATTGGCCACAAGGATGCTCCAACATCGGCCCAGTGGGCTTTAGATAAGTCTGGTTTACCATCTCCCGTAAAGAATTTCCTAATGAGATCATTAGATTTCTATCTTTCCAGGAATTACTTCTGGCATGATGGGAACTTTTATTTGCAGACATTCTGTGTGGCTATGGGAGCCCGTTTTGCACCGAGTGTCGCAAGTTTATGGCCCTATGGGAGGAGGATTTTGTTTTGGTGACCGACCTGTACAACTTGTATGTTATCAACGCTACATTGATGACCTAATCATGATCTGGGAAGGAGACCTCATTGGCCTGCAGATGTTCATGTCGAGGCTTAATGGTAATACCAAGAATATACGTTTAACTTGGAATGCTGACCCCTCCAACATGGCCTTTTTAGATTTGGAAATTTTCAGAAGGTGATTTAAAACAAAAATTTGTTTTAAACCTACAGATCGCAATGGATTTATTCCATTAGATAGTTGCCACCACCAATCGTGGCTTTGTAACATTCCCAAGGGGCAATTTATTCGCCTACGGCGTAATTGCACCCTTGAATCAGGACTACCATACACAAGCCAATATGTTGGCCGATCGATTTCTCCAGAAAGGATATAAAAAGGATCACATTTTGGGTGACATCCAGGTAGTTGTGAACATGGATCGAACCACCCTCATTACAGATTCTAATAAACATGATATAAAAAGCAGGGAGGTGCAAATAAATTTGGAGTAGAAGATCATTCTCGACTACAATATACAGCACAAAAAAAAAAAAATTAAAAAAAAATCATCCTGCGACATTCTAAGAAAAGATAGCGTTCTGGGCGCAGTGCTTCCCTTGCGCCCTAAAGTTATCTATAAAAAAAAATCACCTACTCTTAGGGATATTCTTGCTCCCAGTGTTGTAGACCCCCCTGTTATTAGAGAAAATAGGATTTTCAACTTTTTGTCAGGATTTTACGCATACGGAAAATGTCCAGCATGCAGGCAATGTAAATTCAATTTAAAGAAGAGAAAGTTTTTTTTAGTGGCAAAAGCAATAAAATCCTATAAGATCAAGAACCTCATTGCATGTGACACTGTAGGGGCGGTATACATGTTGGAATGCGACTGCGGTCTCCAATACGTGGGGAGAACTTCTAGACCCATGGGAGTCCGCATCGCAGAACATGTAGGGAACATCAGGAGAGGTGTGAAATCTCATAATGTGTCCAAGCATTTTAGGATTTTTCATGACAGAAATCCAAGATGCCTCAAGTTTTGGGGTTTAGAAAAAGTGACCAGACACTGGAGAGGGGGTAACTTTATTAGGCAATTGAGTCAACGCGAGTCCCTGTGGATACATGAGACCAAGGTTGCTGTACCTAGAGGTTTAAACGTTGAGTTTGACCTCAACTGTTTTATTTCAGATAAATAGTGAGGTTGCCTTACATTTTATTTGTATCCCTTTTTTTGTTAATGTTAAAGATGGCCACGGGTATTTTTATGTCCAATTTTAATTAATTTTTCATCACATAAAAAAGGGACTTTGGGTATTGTAACATACTTCATGCCATCTGTTCATTTTTACATGTTTTTTCTAGCTGGTGACACTATGGTAGAAATCAGCCGTTTGTTTTCTGACTTCCGGCTTTAGCATTTCCGTTCCCATGGTTACCAGCTGGGTATATCAGTTAGCCGGGTGACACTGAAGCTCCACCCTCGCTGACATGGCAACATGACCATATGCCAAGTGACCAAAAGTGCTAGTACAGCATTTACATGCGATTCTTTTTCTTTAGATAGCGCAGTTATTTAGATTTACTTTAGGTGTCAGTACTTCAACACCTTTATTTTTTGTGCTGCTGTCTTACATTTTTCAGTGTATTGTACACCAAGTGTAGAGTTCTTTGAAAGAGGATGTCTCTTTGAGGCACTTGACAAATTCATCAAAGGGCAAACAAGTTGGGTCAATCTTACAGGCAGCTTCAGCTGACCAGGTGATAAGACACATGATTTTATGCATGTAGATCAGAGATATGCAATTAGCGGACCTCCAGCTGTTGCAGAACTACAAGTCCCATGAGGCATAGCAAGACTTACAGCCACAAGCATGACACCCAGAGGCAGAGGCATGATGGGACTTGTAGTTTTGTAACAGCTGGAGGTCCGCTAATTGCATATCCCTGATGTAGATGGACTGAGCCATTCTGAAGGATTGTCAACTTGTTCTATGGCATCGGTAAAAATGCAGGGTAGAAGGTAATTACTCTAATAGATCAGGTTCAGTATGGTCTTGGAATACAAGATTGTGTTGGTTGTTCATTGCCCTAGTCCAGTTAGCTATGGTTTGGCAAAATGTGACAAATTGTAGCAATAGCTGGATACAGAGCTGGGCCTACAAGTGTAAAGACAGATTTAAACCCCGAGTGCCGGTTCACACTGGGGCAACACGACTTCCAGCGTGACTTTTCAAGGCAACTTGGAGACTACTTGAGCGCGACTTCAGCGCTACTTGGAGCGACTTACAACGCGACTTCAAGTCGCCTCCAGGACAGGCAACTTTGCCAGTGGCCAATCACATAATAATCTGCTCTGTGGGAGGGAGGGGTTTGCCTTAGAAAACAATATTCACTTCCTGGAAAGTTGCTTCAGTTAAGACGGAGGATCCGACTTGGAGGCGACTTCCATTGAAATCAATGGGTCCAAGTCGCCTAGAAGTCACCTTGAAGTAGTACAGGAACCTTTTCTGAAGTTGGAGCGACTTCAGTAGTGTACATTAAGACGGCTCTCATTGACCAACATGTAATTTCTCATGTCGCACGACTTCGGGCGACACAAGTCGGATCCCAAGTTGCGGTAGTGTGAACCGGCACTGATGGGTTTTGCTTCCTCTTTTCCCCCCTGCAAAGTAAAAGCATAATTGCTAGTATGCATCACACACTAGCCCATTATGTGGCACTTGCCTTCAAAACAAAGCCCGCGCTGTCCCCGCATTTATCTTCGCCCCTCTTCCTTCTGGAGCCACAGACTCCGGCTCTGACTGGCCAAAGCCGCATGCGTGCGGGAGCTGTCAGTCACGTCACTTGCGAATAAAGAAACGGCACGGAGGTCCGTTTCTTCACAGCTCATGCGACAATGACATCAGCGCACTACAAGGTAAATGGTGCACGTTTAGGAGATATTTCCACTACCTAGGAGGTAAGCCTTACCTATAGTTAAAAGTGACAATCGGGAGTTTACAACTGCTTTAAGAGAATCTCAAGCTTCCCATCTGCAGAATCTCTGAAGAAATGAATATCAACAGGTACAGTGAGATGTTTAAGACCGACCAAGATGGCAGGGTCTACTACCAGAACGTTTGTGAATTCCTTTCCCACTGGATAAAGCTTGGCAATCATTTTTGGAGGATTCTGACTGTTCATGAACGAGGAATGTTCTTAAACTTAGGGGGTCTCTTTGTACCCAAAAGGGGCATAATGAGATTTTGGGGGGGTGTGAGGAGAAAGATTCAAGCGCAACACTGCTGAGGCTTTTGAGCGCAGCAGAAATGAACGCATCAACATTAATAAGCATATTCCATCAGGTGCATAGGAGCCTGGTCGTGAGAAATCTTTGGCCTCCTCTTAACACTGCCTTGGGTCCTCTTCATTCTCTTCTATGTCTACATCTGAGGTCATCCATATCAGGATCTGACTCGGGTAGACTGGAGCTGCAGAAGGAGCCCGACACCTGGACAGTGAGGACTGTGGAGTTGGGTAGACTTATAGGAGGAACACCCAGGAGAGGCATGACCTCAAAACTTTGCCAATCACCTGAAAGTACCAGTCTAAAACCCAAGGTCTATGAATACTTTTTGCCTGTGTCCTGTACTATTAAGAAACTAAACTAGCTACTGTTCTCATTAACAAAAATCCAACACACACACACACACATTAATTAACACTGAAAGAAAACCGCAAATCACTTTCAGCATTTGATCATAAATATCATTGAATGCCAATCTCTTAACTAAACCGTTAGTCATGATCTTGAATGAGTCACCCTGACTTCTGAAATAATCCTCTTATATAAACATCTAACAAAGAGAAACCTAGTTAACTTTTTTGTTCTTTTTGCATGCAATTTCAAAACTTAAAACTAAACGTCATACCATTTTTAAGTCAATATAAGCACAGCTCAAGATAGTCATTTTTAGTTTGCTTGGATTTATTTTATATTAAAAGCACAGCAATTTTAAATCTCTATTGAATCAGTATATTTCCACTTGAAAATACTTGTTTATTTACAAAACCGTTGTGTAGTTACAAGTGCTTCTCAACTGCATGCTACATGAAATTTGAAAACGGGACCAAAAGCTGGCCATAGCCATTAGGTGCAGACAGGCTGGGCACCAGGGACAACAGCAATCAGACAAGGTCTTGCATGATACTTCTTTTAGCCAAATAATGCTCATTTAGGGCTGCTGTGAACAAGGACTGCAGAGAATTGCTTCAACAAGACGTGACCACCTGTCACCACCACCATACATGTTAAAGAGACCCGTACTATGGAAGCTGTGCCCGGAAAAAAAAGCAGAAGGCAAAAGGACAAGTCACCATTACCTGTAGGAACCCTTCTGATAGTTTTTTCCTCCTAAAATTGACTCCCATGTCATTACATGCTGTGTCTTGGCGGAGGAGCTGGGCCTTGCTTCCCCATAGAGTAGACTACCTGATAAATGATCAGATGACTAGTGGGCTAATGATTTAGTAGCAACAGGACGGGTGGAGAAAGCGCATACACACAGAAAGAATAAAGCAAAATCAAGGAGATCCTTGCACTTTGTGCCTAGGCACTCGTGTACTTGATCTTACACTGCAAATATGAAGCTATGAGGTTCAAAACACAGCCTTTGGATAGTTTACATGTGTAACAGTCTCTACTGCCCCTCATAAGAAAGCATTGAGTCTGCAGCATGTGTACAGCCCCTAACTGTTACTTTTTAGTTTGGCGGTCAGAGGGAGAGGCAGAACTTCCACAACCAGCCAGCCATTTTTTTTGCGGCTGCCAACAGTTTCCTTTTCATACAAAGCTTCTCTTTACAAAAAGACATATAAAAGCCACACTCACATGGTCGCTGAAACGCATACACCACGAACGGGCCATTTCTTAGCAGCATGTCTAGACTCCAGGTGCCGCATGCAGGCAACCAACTTAAGTCTATTAGGCTGGCCATACATTATACAATTTGTCTATAGACTTCCTTTATATTTACCAAAAACCATATAATATGAGGTCAAATCTAAACACTTTCAATCTGTGTGCAATCAGGCAGGCCCTTGTACTAAACAGTTGAAGCTAAATCTAAAAAGGAAATTGAATAAGAAAAAAAATTGTATGGTGTATGACCAGCTTTAGGCTGACGCAGCCGTTTGTCCTAATGTGACAGGTGTGCGGGTGAGCAGCCCCAAATGCAAACAGTGTGCATTCAGGGCCAATCACCTGCACCCCTGCCACATCAGGACGAGCAGCTGTGTCCTTGCAGCTGCTGCGTCCTAATAGCTTTAAATGGGCTGCCTGCATGCAGCACATAGAGTCTAGATGCGTTGCCATAAAAAGCTCATTCACAGTATATGGGCCTCTGTGCCATTGTAAACAATGCCTTAATATTTGGGGGGGGGGGGGGGGAGAGGGTACTTTGTTTATCATTAGTCTAACATGTAAAGCACATGTGTCAAACACAAGGCCTGCAGGCAGAATCCAGCCCTCCAGGACCATTTTACATGGCCCTCGCACCTCTCCTGGAGTTGCAGCACCTCAGCAATCAGAGGCAGACAGAACTCCTGTCAGAACCTGCACTTCTTCATGCAGCCACAGAGGCTCCTTTCTTCCCTCCATGTTTCAACAGTCGGCAGGAGGGGACAGAACTCCTCCTACAGATCCTGAGCCTCTCTGCAGCTCCCCCTCATCTCCACATTTACCAGACTCCAGCCCTTCTCTGGACCTCCAGACCCTGCACTCTTCTTCCTAGCAGCAGCACAAGGCACTGTGATGTGGAAAATCTTTACATCTGATGTAAGGTGGGTGGGATGCTGTGGACAACTGCTTATAAATTTTAGAGAATAATACAATTGTTTGCAATCTGAAAAGGATGATGACACCACTGGTATCATCCACAAACTTTCTTGGAAGACTGCTCAAACAGAAGCATATTCTGTCTGAGCAGTCTCCAATAATGTTTCTTGTGCACGATACCAGCTGTGTGTGACTCTCCTTTTCAGATTGGCATCGTCTGCTACAGGAGTGCGAGTGGGCTCTGAGGCGTCTCCACAGCGCCGTGGTAATTGAAGAACTACAAGCCAACAGCTGCCAAGGATGTTGGTCCTCTCTCTTTCTCTCTCCTGTACCCACCTGATGGCAGCCCTGGACTCTCAAGCTGTGACAACTGATACAGGGAACTTCTCCTGCAGCAGCACTGGAAACATGTTACATGTTCTACCCTAAATAGGTGAACTATCCTTTAGATCTTAAAAGTGTTTGGAAGTTTTTTTTTTTCTAAATACAAACATCTTATAACTTACCGGCTCTGCCTTTTTTCTGACGTGCAAAAGTAAAAGGCATAATGTGCTAGTATGCATTGCATACTAGCACATAATGTTAAACTTACCTGCAAAATGAAGTCCTCGTCATCTGGGGGCTGCATCCATCTTCAGCCGTGTTCCTTCCGGGTCCACGTGGGAACCGCCGGTCCCGCTACAGTTTTCTGAAGAAAACGGCATGAGCGACTGTTCCTTCAGAGCGCATGTGCCAATGATGTAATTGGCTGCATATACAGTAAATATGTCCAAAACAGTGCATGTTTAAAAGATTTACAGTAACTATAGGAAAGCCTTACTATATATAGGCTTACCTATATGTACAAACAATACATGGAAGTTTACTCCCTCTTTTAGCCCCGCCTGGAGGGATTCCCCCTGTCAACACTGACCTGCGGTTGCAAGAAAGAAATTCACTCAGTCTATGGTCGGCCTTACAAATACAACTGGAACTTTGAGGGCAACCATAATGCTGATGCAGCCCGCAATGAAATTGAGCTTGACACCCCTGATGTAAAGTATTAAAAGTTATACATGTTTGCCAAATCAATAGTCCCAAAGTTGAAGTGTAGAAATTAAATGGTCTATAAAAAAGGGTATACAGATGCAGGATCAGTTAAAGCGCAACTCTACTTTTGTAGAGAAAAAAATAAAAAAATAACTCCTCTGGTTGATCTATGTACATTGCAAGGATTTTAACAAACTTTTGTTATTCTTAAGAAATTCACATTTGTTCCTCTGTGCAGAGTGGGTCTAATGGGAGTGGTTTCATAATTATTAATCAGCTGTGGCAGCTGCAGGGCACCAACGAGGAAAGCTGCTGGGCCTGCATCTCTTTAGATGTGTTCCTACAGAGAGTATCTCACCAAAAATGAAATTTTTGTTGCAGGGGATGCCTGAAATTTGACTTGTAAGTTGGGCAGTCTTCTGGTAAAATTAGCGAGCCAATCACACAAGCAGGAAATTATGTTTCTGGGGAGTGGTCAGTACACATTCTGTGTACAGAACAACCCCAGGTAGCAATATTTCGATGTACTCTCAGAAAAATTACAGCGGCTACCGATTGAAAAGGAAAGGTAATTTTTAAAAACATTCAATTACAGTAGGACTTGTCGCAATTGTACACGCTATATTTTTCTTCATTTGCCATTCCCCCCCCCCCCCCCCCCCCACCAATGCAGAGTTAGGGCCCTTTCACCTGTCAGTTTTTTATGCGGAACTTGAACGGACGCTCCGTGCACCCCTATGGAGCCACGGATGTCAGCGGTGACATGCCAGCTGACATCCGACCCGCCAAAGTGTGACGGAGGAAAACCCCATTTTCCATCCATTTGGCGGATCGGACGACAACGGACGCTACGGTCCGTCATCCGATCCCCCATAGGGGAGAGCGGCACTCCAACAGGTTGGTCCCTGCACAGTGTGCAGAGACAGACCTGTCATCTGCCTGCTCAGCGGGTGATCGATGGAGCGATCCCCGCTGAGCTAAAAACGGAGCCTGCACACGGACAGCCCCGGTGTGAAAGGGCCCTTACCCTTTAAAGAAAGGTAGAAAACTCAAAACAAAAATGCTGTTTAAAAGTAATTCTCAAGGCTTGGTATGATTAAACCTTTAACATGGAACACATACTGATCAGGAATGAATATTGTGTGCAATACTCCTTTCAGTTCCTAAAGGGTAATACAGAGTCAGGTGCTGCAGGTGTCAGCTGTCATCAAGTCACACCTGAAATTTCAAAAACGCCAACACTGCTGACGTCAATGTTTAAACCGGAGAGCAGAAAGGAAAGCAGGTAAAGAGATGAAGCAGTGTGACAAGACTACAGTTACAATATTGCTTTACCTGAACTTATTCTTTTGCATAACTGGTAAAACCTCTTTAAACACACCAGCCTTATTTTTGAGGTAATCAAAAAAGTTCTTAATGTTGGCTACTTTGCAGATTTAAATTTAGTTCCTATAGTTCAGAACCATTTTTGCCTTCTCAATTTGAATAAGACCACCAAAAGGTTACTTTAACATACAAGTGGGTGCAATGACAAAAATGTTTGCCTCTAATCCCACCAAAAATATCTGTATCCCAGAAAAGCAGGTATCAAGTTTCTAAAAAGAATGGCAGAGGTTCATTTGATCACACCCATCTTCTGCACCATGAGAGCCCTCCAAATTCTAAATGGCACTTCCTTGTCCACGAAAAAAAAAAAAGAAAAAAAAAAATGATTCTGAGCCCTGGATCACACTGATGCATTTTGAAATGCGATTTGACGTCAAATCACATGTCAAATCGGCGGCATTTGCCTGCAACGGCACCGTCCCAATCGGTGCGATGTCGCATCTGCAGCACCAATTTCAAAGAGTCATTTCTGTACTACTTTTTTGCAATTTCGGCCTGCAATTTACATTGATATCTGTGCAGAAACCTGCTGGTCTCCGTAATCGCAGTCGAACTCACACAGCTTCACTCCCGCAGCCCAGTGTGAACTCGCCAGGCAGCCCATATGTTGCAGCCATAATTGGTGAAATGCATGGAGAGGTGGACCCGCGTATATAGCCCTCCCCTATAGTTCCCTAACCAATCATGGGTTATTAAATTAATGATAATTATGAATTCTATCATAAATGTATTTTGATTACTGGTTTATTAATATTGTATCATGCCATTTTGTAGGGAACTATGACATCTAAATTATTCCATTCATACACCCTTATACCTCATTTAAAGTCCCAACTCCACTTTTTCTCTGTATTTGCATAATATTTAGGGATGGAGGTATTCTGGTATGATTTTAGGTTGGGATGGGTCTCACTCATTTTTTCTGCTTGGTACTCTAGAATTCGCAAAAAAAAAAAAAAAGTTTTTGCATATGAATAAATGTGGTTACAGAAATACAGATATGCCACATGTTTTAATATCTCACCTAGGTGTGCGTCTTCCCTCAAGCTGGGTTCACACTTGTGCGAAGTGGGAATCATCTGCAAACTGCTGCGGGTGTCAATGTAAAGTTAATGATTGGTTAACAGATCGCAGTGCAAACAGGAATCGATCCATGCGATCAGATTCCAGTGCAGACCAAAAAAGGGTCCTGCACCATTTTGGTGTGAATACAATTTGTATGGCTGAATTTACATCACACAGACATCGCATGTGATGTGCAAAGCAATGCGGTGCGAATTACATGCAATGTCTGAGCACACAAGTGCGAACCCAGCCTTACTAAGCATTTCTGTCAATAAGGTGATAGTGGCTTAAGCATAGACAACCTTTCCAGTTGTTATCTGAAAGGATCTAAAGATAAAGAATACATGGACCTCCCCGACCTGTTTTGCTATCAATACTTGTTTGCATAATGCTTGTGCAGAAAGTGATGGGGGGGGGGGGGAGGTTTGAGAACTATGGTTGCTTCAAGCTATAAGTGGAAATATAACACCAAGCAAATAGCCCAGATTGCCCTTCTAGGAAAGATAGAAAAGCGCTTTTAATAAAAACGCAAATATGCAGCACAGACGCCACAGGTGTGTACTTAGCACTTGCATCCAAGTGGTTTACACCTCAGCGGCTGATGTGTGATTTATGTACACTTTATCCTCGGACACGATTTGTGTATTTAGTTGGTGCACTTCTCACAGACTTCCAAGCTTGCGCTACCCGTGATACAGCAGGACACCTGGTTTGTTTTCTCTGTACACTTTGTAAAAAAGTAAAATGTTCTGGTAATCTTCTTTCTTGTTTGAGTTTTTACTTTGCTCATTTTATATTCACTCATGTCTGCTGCCTGGGACAAATTGTGTCTCAACCAGTCAATGAAACATGGGTTCCTGTAAATTCCATCTGTCTGAAAAGGAAGTTCTCACTAAAGCTGCTCATACATGGGAGGAATCCGACTTAAACCCCTGAAGCATCCTCTCTTCTCCCAACACACACCCAATATACAATTCTGTCCCGTCTCTTGTCTCTCCACCTCCTTTGGCTTTAAAATGGTAAAAGCCCAACAATAAATGTGTAATATATTACAGGTTACCAATAATTAGATTTGCAGACAGACATTAATAAATTCACAGGGTAGATATGTTTTATTAGTGTGTACTTTATTCTCTACAGAACGCCTCCTCTGCGGTAAAGGATCATTTGGACATTGTTGCTGGTGATGAGCCTGCACAGACGTGCGCCAAGCCTGCACTGATGAGCCTGCACAGACTCATCTTATATTAGAAGGATCACGTGGTGCCAGCGCTGGGCGGGTTCACATACCGCCGGTGTGGGTCCCCACCTCCCGCATTGTCGAGCTAGCGTGACACTGGTGGTGGTTTCATTCGCGTGCGGGACGCAACACAAGGCTTCTCCCCAATCCTTCAGCTCTTCACAGACGCCCCAGTCTTCACCAGCTTTTGCCCCTCAGCATACCTACAAGGTAATTATCCATCACCCCTCCTGCAGTCCATACTTTTATATTTCTTTCCACAATGTGGGATTTAAAAATGGATTGTAAGTGAGGGGAGCGGTTTTAAGCCCCCCGAGCCCATGGGAACGTGGCAGAGGGGAAGTTTCTAGTTCCCCCTCTCACACCTGTCAGGTAATTAGAGATAAACGATAAAGGTGAGGTAAGCTAGGGACCAATAGAAGGCATAGGTTAGATCACATGGCAGTAAGGATTGTTCTGGAAGTTAGAGAGGTTATTTAAGGCAGGTGCAGCAAGCTGCCTGTGACCAGAGGAACAGGCAACCCTTACCTTTGAACTCCCAGCCCCCCCCTCCCTCGTCACGGCCTTCTATTATTACGTGGTACCCCCTCTTGGGTTTTTCCTTTTGCCAACGAGAGGTGTTAGTTAATAAGACGTTAATTCCAACCTGATTCGTAGTGGCTGGGTTGATGAATGTATGGTGGTTTAAAGTAAATAAGTGATGTATTTTATTCGATATCTAGCAATGGTTATTTGTTTAAATAAAATATGATTAAAAAAAAATATATTATATAAAAATACCAGTAATAAAGGCCTGCGGCCAAGTTTAACCCACTTTGTCTCTGGGGTCATTATTTACAATCATTCTGCATACAGTCCCATGACCTATCCATTGCAGACAGTGAGACTGCCTCATGAGGGAATTCATGTCTTTATGATGTCCAACTACCTTCTGAGGTCTGGGGAAGGTGCCTGGGCGCCCTGTTGTGCGCCTGAATTTCTAATACAGCTTCTGGGACAAGGTAATCTTTTGTCACCCCTCTTCTAGCCCATACTCCTGTACTTTTCTCCACAATGTGGGATTAAACTGATGGATTGACCTATCCATTTTAGATACTGACACAGCAACACAAGGGAATTTTTGACTATATGACGCCCAATGACCATCTGCTGTTTGGGGAAGATGCCTTGGCGCCCTGCTATGTGCCTGAATCTCTGCCACCTCAGTTCCCGGGACGGGCAGTCTTCTGGCCCATTGCTCATACACATCATTATGAGACATACTGTGTAAGTAACCAGAATTGACTCCCAGTCCTTTCTGAGGAATTTACTTCTATACCCTGAACATGATCAATTGTGTCATTCCAGATACCCCATTACATCTGCCCCTGAGGAGTGTTTTCCATACACGAAACGCGTCGGGCTTAAAGATGTAGCTACTAGCGCAAATGGGATTTTGTTTCAGATTGACCCCTTTTTTTAAATGATTTTTTGTATATTGTATTTCCCCAATTTCCATACATGCCCCCATTGATCCATTTGAATTACCTATTGCAATGTATTATTATATCAATACTTTTTATATGGACATCACGATGGCTATTTATACATTTGTGTACTTTGCTTTTACTGTAAATACTTCATATCAAATACATGTATGCAATACCAAATGTTTCAATCTTTTTATCCCCATTCAGCCCACTGTTTCATCTAAAGTCCCAACTTCCTTTGCCTTTTTCTTGAACCTGGGATGGAGGTGCATCTTTTGATGCAATCTCATTCAAAGTCCCAAAAACGCCAATGGTGTCCCCTTCCTTTTCCATAGGCAGTTGAGTTTAGAGGCTTTTTCTGGAACCCAAAAAAAGCGTTCAGAAACTGTGTTTAGAGGCATTTCAAGCGCTAAACGTAGTAAATCGCGTTTAGCAGCGTTTCGTTTACAGACGTTTTTCATGTTAATAAAAATTGTAAACGCGTCTAAATGCGGCATGTAAAACGCGGCCGTTTTTAGATACCAGTTTCTAGCTGTCAAGTTAAAAGCGGAGCTCCACCCTAAAGTGGAACTTCCGCTCATCGGATTCCTCCCCCCCTCCGGTGCCACAATTGGCACCTTTTGGGGGGGGGGGGGGGGGACGACAGGATACCTGTCAAAGATCCTCCTCCTCCTCCTGCATGCGCAATCATGTAAGCACAATGCCACCATCCCGAGGCGGATCAGAAAAAAAAGGCACAATCTGACTGCTATTGGTTAAAGAGTTTAACTCCAAAAAAAATTAAAAAAAAAGTGATGTCGATTCTGGTCCCTTAAAGCAGATTACACAGTGCTTGTGCTATGTAATCTGCCCCCCTCTAAACGGTAACACACACACACACACACACACACACACACACACACACGATAACCAGGGCTGCTCCGCCCTGATCACCATGGTCAAAGTGCCTCCTTCTGTGATAGGCTGCCTGCTCTCTCCCCCCTCACTCCTGTCAGCGCCATCTGTCTGTCTCCTCCACCCCCCACCACTACTGTAATATTAAAATCCTACATTTGTTACTGCCAGCCCCTCTATTAAAAAGGCTGGCATAGCACACTGTGCAAGTTGTATTTAAAAACTAGCGCTATAAATACTGAATTTAAGCCATCTTCAGGCCGGTCACGTGACTCTCGGACGCTTTCCAGCTCTGAGATGGATGGCTTCTGCAGAGGAGACGAGCAGCCACGTGATCTCCCTCAGACGTCAGAACACCGTTTGAACACCTAGGCATTTTCAATGAATATTCCATTTAACTGAATGGAGTGCAAAATCCCACGAAATCAAACACACTGGACCCTTTTTGAAAATGCATCATGTTCAGACTGCAAACGTGGGAAGACCCTCCATAGTAAAACATGTGATCGTACTTGTCATGCGATTCAGTGCATTCTGAAACGCATCCAAATTTGCATTAGTGTGAAGCAGGGATAAAAAGCAACCAAGCAGATTACGACTAGATGACGAAATTTGTCCATTTCCATAATGTCAAATTTTTCAGAAGTATCCCCCCCACCATTTGGTGTATAAAAAAAAGCCAAATTTTTTAAATATGCATGTGAATTAAATTTTTAGCACGTATTCATCTTGCAATGCCCTGGGCCACAGCTTAGTAGGGTACTGCAAGGCCAGATTCTAGCTTACATTGGCGATAGCAGCTCAGTGAGTGCCAGGCTTCAGTCTTAGCGAGTAGTAGATTAGGTGAAAGGAATTCTAGCAATGTTCTAGCATTGGCTTTAGGCGCTTTCTTGTATGTGAACTGAAAGTCTGTTACGATAACCATTGTAACCACCGCTAGTTCTTATTACAACATACAAGAAAATACAACAGTACAATTTTGAAAAAACAAAAACCTGCACAAACCAACAAATAGTTTTTCAACAAAAAAAAGCAGAGCATGACCAGACAAGCCATGGAAAAAAAATAAAATAAAAATTGTAAAAGAGGTTATACTTTTTTTTTTTAAAAAAAACATTTCATTCCGCCCGCCTAGCTTCACCGCTCTTCTACTCTCAGATCGTGCAGAATGTCCGAGGTGCGGTGGGGAGCAGAGAGATGACATTTCTTACCACCCGCCCCGCATCACCGCTCTTCTGCCCTCACTCAACGCCCACTGCGCGAGGCCTGCCTCTGTCCTAAATTAATTAGTGCCACCAATGCAGCGACAATGGCATTCCTTACCTGGTGGCAGGCAGCGTGGCAAGTGACACTCTGGGCTCCCATTGATTCAGCATTATTGCGAGTTGAACTATTTAATTTATACATTACAATGTAATATAAGAAATTACACTTCAATCATTCTGACACCATACAAACCATGGTGCAGTGATTATGGAAGCGCCAACACCAGCTATTGCCCGAAAAAAACAATTTTCTTTCATGCAGTCTGTCCCCGGTGGCAAAAAGGTTGGGGACCACTGCACTAAAGAAAATCTCAATCTCCGTATGCGCTGAAAAATTATTCAGTCTATAGTCAGCAATAGAAAAGTCCAAAGATACTAGGGCTGCAACCAACGATTATTTTCATAATCGATTAATAACCGTAAAAAAAGAAAAAAAAAAAGTAATTTTGCTGCATTTTTACATTTTTTTGGGCCAATTTGTTGTTGGGCAGACTAAAAACACATTATTACATGCTTTTCTGCAGCTTCTCTATTGAAGTATGTTGAACCAAAAAAACAAAATAGCACCGTTTTGTGGTAAAAAATGTCCTTGCCCTTTCCAAATACGCAGCAGCTGAAAAAATCATGGATGTGAACGTGTCCTATAAGAAACCATGTAAATGACCTGTAGTGTGTTTCTGCAAAAAAAAAAAAAAACAGGCGTGACCCAGGCCTGAGATGTTTAGTAACATAATGGTGTTAAAAAAACTAAAATTAGTACAAAAAGAGCAAATAATCGCTGTAAGGGGTTCATTTTTTTCTGTGGGACAGTGAAAGTAATATTTACAGTAGCGATTTGCTCTTTGTACTGTAAAGGGCTCATTTTAGTTTTTTTTTAACTCCATTATGTTACTGGCCGATTAATCGATTATGAAAATAGTAATCGATTAATTTCATAATCGATTAGTTGTTTCGGCCCTAAAAGATACAATTAGGATTACTGTCCCATTCACATGGGTACATTGGCAGTATGAGCTGTATGTTTGTAGCTGTACCATTTGGTACATACTCTAAATACGTATCCCCACCCCGTCTGCATTAGACCCGTACACATTGAGGACCAGGCTAGGAATGCATTTCAGGAAAATCCGGCACATACAATTTTTCTTTTGTCAACATACATTTTCTAGCTAAGATTTGAATGCAACTTTGAAATTTGTAAGGAGGCATTGAAGCCTCGTACACACGGCCGAGATTCTCGTCGAAAAAAACATGTAGTTTTTTTTCGACGAGATTCTTGGACAAGAAACTTGTCCCGGCCGAGTGTGCACACGCTCGATTCAAAGAACCCGCAGTTCTTTGAATGGAGCGAACGCGGTGACGTAATCGAATACGACGAGCATGCGCTCGTCACATTCGATGCCGTCATCTTGGTTCACCCTACCTATGCCTAGGAAGCTACCGCGCATGCGTCGAAGTCATTTCGAGCATGCGCGGGCTTCCCGGCGAAAAGGTAAGTGTATACACACACACACACACACACACACACACACAATTTTCTCGTCGAGAAACAGGCCGACCAGAATCTCGACGAGAAAATAGAGAGCAGGATCTCTATTTTCTCGTCGAGATTCTTGTCGCTTTTCTTGACGAGAAACCATACACACGAACGAATTTCTCGGCAAAAAATCTCTGCCAGCAAGTTTCTTGCTGGTTTTTGCCGAGAAACTCGTTCGTGTGTACGAGGCTTCAGACTCTGCGGTGCATTATTAGGTCATATATGTATAGCAGTACATTGGCATTTTCCTCAATTGCACTCCAAACATGACCACACACACACACACACACACACACACACACACACAATGAATGCATGTGTTGCTTTGCAGTGTGCTAATAAAAAATTATGAAGCACATACTATGGATGAATGCAAGTTAGGGACCTTAGATGCTAAACTCCTTGAGGGCAGGGACGGATGTGAATGTACAGTACATATGTAAATCAATAGAATTTTTTTTTTTTTTAACCATGGACACACACGGCCAACTAAAGCTTGCTAGTATATGCACTGCAAGTTTACATGATGGAAACGCAGAAAGCCACATAAGGCTTGAGTACACACTGGCATTAAGAGCAGGCATTTGACAGGCATTACAAACGCCCCTCAAACGCCTATGCACAAGATATAATAGACAGCACATTGTGCTGCTCACACTAAGCGGTGGAGTCGCTTCAAAATTGAAGCCTCATGTTGAGTCAGGAGGTGTTTGAAGCCTTTCAACGCCTCCCATTCAAGTCTACGGTAACGCTCTGCAAACTCTCTGGCCGGCTTTGTTGGTGTGGTTTTGGTGCATTTGCGGCACATTAAAATGTGTTTATTTCTGTCACTTTCAACTGTGGAGCAGTTAACGCGCTCTAACGCTACAATACCGCGCATAGGGATCGTTTAACGCTGGTAAAATGCACCAGTCTAAAGCTTAACGCCTGTCTGACGCCCATACAAATGCCATAGGTGCGTTTGTCGAGAGTCAGAAATTTAGTGTGAACAAGCCCTCTGAACGAAAAGTCTTCACATCAAAACACACATTCATCAACTCAATGAATGAATCAGGATTCTATAAGCTTAGTATGAAGTCGTTTCACTTTCCTTCACAGTCCGACAAAAATAAAGTAAAGTAAACTGTGGCCCTCCAGTTGCTGTCAAGCAATCGGAGAACAGCATATCTGTTATCAGAATAAAGTTCAGTAGCCCCTAGACTACAGAACATGGCAAGCTACTGTAAAATCGTGCTGAAATCAAGTAGACAGAAACAACCGATGAATGTATGCAGCTTTCATTACTCTAATGTATGCAAGAACACTACACCTGGCAACTGGCAACTCCTACAAGTCCTGCAGGCAAGCTACAAAGATAACAGTATATAAACAGCTAATCACGTGCAGGTATGTGGACACAAGTCTGGACTCCAAGCTGACTGGACACTAACCAGCAAGATAAAAATGAACTGTGCTTTACGTTACAGCTCTGCAGATCTCAGTTAACTTTTTTTTGTTTAACGAGTAGTTGTTGAAAGTGAGTGAGTGGAGTGACCAGACTGATCTTCGAGGAAATATGTAGCCTGATTTAACACAGATCTTCCACAAAGCCATGTAGAACATTAAAGGGGTTGTAAAGGTTCGTTTTTTATTTTCTAAATAGGTTCCTTTAAGCTAGTGCATTGTTGGTTCACTTACCTTTTCCTTAGATTTCCCTTCTAAATATTTTTTTTCTTTGTTTTCTTTGTCTGAATTTCTCACTTCCTGTTCCTCCTCAGTAAGCTGTTCAGTAAGCTGTTCTGGCTGACTCCACACCACTCGGATGATGGTGTGAAGTTTAGTGAGGAGAAACAGGAAGTGAGAAATTCAGACAAAGAAATAAAACATTTAGAAGGTAAATCAAAAAGGAAAAAAGGTAAGTGAACCAACAATGCACTAGCTTAAAGGAACCTATTTAGAAAATAAAAAAAACGAACCTTTACAACCCCTTTAAAAGTGATTTTTTTTTTAAGCAAACAAAAAAACAGGACCAACATGTTATACTTACCTGCTCTGTGCAGTGGTTTTGCACAGAGCAGCCCCGATCCTCCTCAGGTCCGTTGCCGGTGCTCCTGTCCCCCCCCCTCCTGCCCCCACAGCAGCCCCGCCTCCTCTCATTGGTTAACTGACTTTGATCGACAGCAGCAGGTGCCAATGGCACCCACTGCTGTTTTTAGCCAATGAGGGAGTCCCGGACAGCCGAGGTTCTCGTGCAACTTTGCTGGATTTAGATGGGGCACGGGTACTGCAAGTATTTAGGGGACTGAGGGTACTGCTGAACACAGGTTTATCTTCATGCATAGAATGCATGAAGATAAAAAAACTTTTGCCTTTAGAACCACTTTAAAAAGAAGTGCAGGCAGTCCCAGAGTTAAGACAATAAGGACTATAGGTTTGTTTATTACGAAGTTGTTCGTAAGTCGCAACACTGCATTTGTAAGTGTAGCTTCCGGTCAGAACACTGCAGTCGTAAGTGTAACTTCCGCCTGTGCGTGGATGAGGGAGGTTATGGGCGCTTATTATGTTATCTGGGACTCTTCTGGCCATGCAGTACGGGATGTGTCCGGAGGTGCTCGGCGGCATTTGAGGCCGTTCGTAACTCGGGGACTGCCTGTATGGGATTTCAACAAAAACATCCATACTCAGCTACATGTATGCAGCATCTGTCTCCCGCCACCCGATTGGGACGTTTAGATCTAATCAAAACACCAAGGCAGATATAAGGGTGGTTCCCCTTCCACATTTGCTAGAAATTAGCGACTAAAGAATGAAGAAAAAGCCTATTGGAACATCCAGTGGTATCCTTTGAGAGCAAAGACTGCTAATCACCTAGTTCACGGTCTTCACTGGCTTTGTGCTCTGCCTCTCCAACACTCACTGGAGAGCAGGGCTGGAGAGGGGGCAAGAGCAGCTGGCTCAGGGTCTCAGCGCTGAGCAGAGGCCGAGTCGGCTGTCGTTCAGGCATCTATAAGGTGGATCCAAACACTAAAGTCAACAGCAGCCAAAAGCGGGCTTTAGCCCGCTGAATCTGGATCACAGGAGTGCAGAATTAAGTGCTCTCCTGTGACCTACAGGAGAAGACCAAAAGAGCGCTCTTTTACGCTATAGAAATGTAGACTACACAGTCATAGCCGAGAGAGAGAGAGAGAGAGAGAGAGAGAGAGAGAGAGAGAGAGAGAGAGAGAGAGAGAGAGAGAGAGAGAGAGAGAGAGAGAGAGAGAGAGAGAGAGAGAGAGAGAGAGAGAGAGAGAGAGAGAGAGAGAGAGAGAGAGAGAGAGAGAGAGAGAGACTCCCTAATGGGGGCAGTAATAACCTAGCAGGTGTTCCAAGCCATCTCCACCCTACCCAAAAAAAAAAAAAAGGGGGGGGTGGAGAAGATTATCTCTAGTCTGACAGGAATAAAGCCTGTTTGGTTCCACCAAGGGAAGAAAGGGTGAGGCCTAGTGGCCATGACTTCGGCATAAAGTTTAACATCTAGGATTGAGTAAGGAGATTGGGTGGAAACTGCCACAGCAAGTATGATCTGTGCCTGAATTAGGCAGGGATGTGATATGCGCACAAAGATTCAGAGCAAAAAAAACTCTCCCCCTCACTATGGAGTTCACATAGCTAGTTAGCTGCAGTACAAAGACTTCATAAAACATTTTATAATATGCAGCTGTGAAGCCATCTTGGCTGTGAAGCCAGGGGCTTTATCAGAGGGCCTGCTTTTCAATGCTTGGGAGAATTTTTCTTCCATAAGATCTGATTCCAAGGCCTTGGACAACAGAGTAGACAGATTATCATGAGATAAATAATCCAGAATAAGTATGTTTAATTTTTGGAGGTTTAGAGTTCTGCCTAGACATTACATAATTTATGGTAATAGGTCTTGAAAAGTGCAGACAGTATTGGAGGTGGTATATGCCAGGTCTCCAGTAGTTTTAATTTTTGGAAGGAAAGAGTCAGATTTCTTGCCCTGTGATGAACGTGCATGGGATTTCCCTGGTTTGTTGCCCCCATTCATAGACCTTTTGCGAAAACGAAAGTTTAGCTTAGTTTCCAAATCGAATGGAGACCAACTTCTCTCCCTTTGGAGTCAGTTGTAAATGGGGCTTGAAGTGTGAGCTTATGAATCTGTTAGAGATCTGACACCTGCTTTCCATCCATACGCTGATCAGCCCAAACATGACTGAAACAGAACGATTCTACAGACAAAAAAAAAAAAAAACACACACACACACACACACACACACACACACACAAACACACAAACACACAAACACACAAACACTACCCCTCTCCTATGACGCCCATAACACTGGTCTACAAGTTTTGGGAAATGATAAATACTAGAGTATAAGCTGGCCCGAATATAAGCCGAGGCACCCAATTTTACCACAAAAAAAAATAAAAAAAAAATAAAAAAAAATAAAAAAATGGGAAACGTATTGACTCGGGTATAAACCTAGGGTGCCCATGTGCATGCCTCACTGTGCACAATCTCCCTACCTGATGTCTGGCGCTGTGTGACTAGACTGATGTTTAACACGGGAGTCTATGGAAGGGGTGCCCGGCTTTGAAAAATATCGGTGCTCCCCGGCCGTAGGTCCCCTGGACAAAAAAAAAAAAAAAAAAAAAAAGAAAAAAAAAACTTTGCACACTTGTAGAAGAAGCGGCTACTTGTGTGCCAAGTTTGGGATCCAGGGGACCTAGGGCCGGCCAGTACCAGGTCCCCAAAATCACCAGAGAAATTACGGTTTAACATGGGAGTCTATGGAAGGAGTGCCCAGCTTTGAAAAAAAATAAATAAAATCGGTGCTCCCTGGCCGTAGGTCCCCCGGACATCAAACTTTGCACACTTGGAGGAAGAGTGGGGCTACATTTGTGCCAAGTTTGGGGACCTACGACTGGCTGGGAAGAGGCGCACAAAGTTGAAGATGACACAGACTCGAGTATAAGCCAAGGGGGGCATTTTCAGCACACACCAAAAAAAGTGCTGAAAAACTCGGCTTATACTCGAGTATATACGGTATTTTGATTAGATGAATTACAAAACAGGTGATAAAGGTGCTGGCTGGCTAAAGTTTAAGATGTCACAATAAAGATTTATACACAGGTGAGTGAGGTATATTTGCCTACAAGGGAGGGAGGTGTCTGATGATCATGCCGCCTCGTAACTGCAACAAAGTACGGTAGAACAATGAAAATGGTACCACAGGGAAGTGTATAAATTTATCTTCACTTTGAGGCTAAAAAGATTAGCCAACTGTAAATTATTGTTCTTTTAATGCAAGGTACATTTGTCTGTCAGATCTGTGCAGCTTACATAGTAAGTGAGGTTGAAAAAAAAAAAAAAGACACAAGTCCAACCTATGTGTGTGATTATAGGTCAGTATTACATTGTATATCCCTGTATGTTGTGGTCATTCAGGTGCTTATCTAGTAGTTTTTCGAAACCATCGATGCTCCCCGCTGAAACCACTGCCTGTGTAAGGGAATTCCACATCCTTGCTGCTCTTACAGTAAAGAACCCTTTACGTAGTTTGTTAACCACTTCAGCCCTGGACCATTTGGCTGGCCAAAGACCAGGCCACTTTAACTGACAATTGCGCGGTCATGCGACGTGGTTCCCAAACAAAATTTACGTCTTTTTTTCCCCACAAATAGGAGCTTTCTTCTGGTGGTATTTGATCACCTCTGCGGCTTTTATTTTTTGCGCTATAAACAAAAAGAGCGACAATTTTGAAAAAAAAAAAAAAAATGCAATATTTTTTACTTTTTGCTATAACTGTCCCCCCAAAAATATATATAAAAAATAAAGAAAAAAAATTCTCAGTTTAGGCCGATACGTATTCTATATATTTTTAGAAAAAAAAAAAAAATAGTCTCAATAAGCGTTTATTGATTGGTTTGCACGAAAGTTATAGCGTCTACAAAAAATAGGGGATAGTTTTATGGCATTTTTATTATTTATTTTTTTACTAGTAATGGCGGCGATCAGCGATTTTTATCGCGACTGCAACATTATGGCGGGTACAGCGGACACTTGACACCATTGTCATTTTTACAGCGATCAGTGCTATAAAAATGCACCGATTACTGTAAAAATTACACTGGCAGTGAAGGGGTTAAGTGTGACCTAGGGAGTGATTCTAACTGTTAGGGGGCGTGGCTTGCCGTGACAAGTCACTGATCGCTGTTCCCGATGACAGGGAACAGACAATCAGTGGCATGTCACCAGGCAGAACGGTGAGATGTTGTGTTTACACCAACATCTCCCGTTCTTCAGCTCTGTGAAGCAATCGCGCGCACGACCACATAGCCGGCAAATTAAAGGGGACGTGTATATATACGCCCATTTGCGTAGCCGTGCCATTCTGTCGACGCAAATCCTTGTGCGGCGGTCGGCAAGCGATTAAACCTCTTCTTCCAATTTTAGTGAATGGTCACATGTCTTGTTAAACTCCCTTCCGCAAAAAAGTTCTATCCCTATTGTGGGTTCACCAGTATGGTATTTGTAAATTGAAATCGTATCCCCTCTCAAGCATCTCTTCTCCAAAGAGAATAAGTTCAGTTCTCGCAACCTTTTCTTCATAACCAATATCCCCCAGACCCTTTATTAGCTTTGTTGCCCTTCTTTGTACTTGCTCCATTTCATCCTTCGATGACTGGTGCCCAGAACTGGACAGCATACTCCAGGTGCGGCTGGACCAGAGTCTTGTAGAGTGGGAGAATTATCGCTTTATCCCTGGAGTTATTCCCCTTTTTAATGAATGACAATATTCTGTTTGCTTTGTTAGCAGCAACTTGGATGCCATTGCTGAGCCCATCATCTACTAGGACCCCAGGTCCTTTTCCATCCTCTATCCCCCCCCCCCAGTGAGTAGATTGCAGTCATATTTTTGCCACCCAAATGCATTATTTTACAGTAAACCTCATTTGCCATGTAGTTGGCCACTCCATAAATTTGTTCAGATCTTCTTGCAAGGTTTTCACATCCTGCGGAGAAGTTATTGCCCTGCTTAGCGTCGTCCGCAAGTACAGAGATTGAGCCGTTTACTCCATCCTCCAGGTCGTTTATGAACAACTTAAAACAGGATTGGTCCCAGCACAGAACCCTGGGGGACCCCACTTCCCACCCCTGACCATTCTGAGTATTACCCATTGATCACCACCCTCTGAACACACCCTTGTAGCCAGTTTTCAATCCATGTACTCACCCTATGGTCCATGCCAACAGACCTTGCTTTGAACAGTAAACGTTTATGGGGAACTGTGTCAAATGCTTTTGCAAAATCCAAATACACCACATCTGCGGGCCTTCCTTTAGATAGCAGCTCACCTCCTCACAGAAGGCCAATAGATTGTTTGGAAAGAACAATTCTTCATGAATCCATGCCGATTACTGCTAAGGATACCGTTTTCATTACTAAAATCTTGTATATAGTCCCTTATCCCCTCCAAGAGCTTGCATACTATTGATGTTAGGCTACCTGGTCTAATTCCTAGGTATGTATTTTGGCCCTTTTTAAATATTGGTGCTCCAATCAGCTGGTGGACGCGGCTTTGATCCGGCTCTCCCCGCTTGATTTACACGCCAGCAGCCCCAGTGCCGGGTAGGCACTTTTAAAATGTAAGCAGCCATTTGGCTACCCTTTTTTATTTCTTTTAAAATAAATTATGCTATGGATGTCCTATATTTTTTGCATATATCCTGTCTGCAACTCTGAGGAAGAAGGTTCCAGTGCACATCTCCAGGCCATACTGATATGCTAGCAGGCATTATCCTGCACAAGCGTTGATTGACTTTCACTAAAGAAGTCAATTACATCTGGTAAGCAGATCTATACCATTCACTTTGGGTGTCGTTGATTTGGTGAAGGAGTTTGAATAGGAACGTAGGAATCACCACCTTTTTTGCAATTATTTTCGTTCTTGGACTGTTTTGCTATCCTGATTCAGTATTTTGGAGCGGTGTTCATCATACTATCTGTATGAAGGACTTTTATATGGATTCCATTTTTTTATTATGAACATATTTCACTATCACCATTTACTTTATCTAATTATGTTTATTGGCACAGCGCCCCCCTATACCCACTAATTTCCAATGTGAGTAATGCACTTATCTAGGGGAGCAGCATTTCTATTTTGAACTGTCATTATAAATTTGTGGCACTTATTGTATTGGCAATTGGTTTTGACGCGGAGTTTATTTTTTATATACACAATCAGCTGATACCATTCCAGTCAGTAGACTGTCAGTAAAAATTAGGAACAATGGTCTGGCAATTAATTGACCAAGTTCCCCAAGTACCCTCAGGTGCAAGCCATATGGTCCGGGTGATTTATTAATGTCAAGTTTCCCAAGTCTAATTCCAATTCTGTCCTCTGTTATCACAGGAAGCACCCTCATGGCTGTGTCATAAGGACAAAAAAACACTGCAGTTTCGGTTACCCTCTGGGTATAATCCCTCTCTGCACCTCGCAGATCAGTTCGTCAAAAGCAGTACAAACTTAAAACGAGGGGTGGGTGCTGTGTCGGTCCATGAACTCAGAGAAAAGGATTTTACGGTGAGTAAAAAAAAATCCTATTTACTCTTTTGTTCATGGACCGACACAGCTTCCTATTGACATAGTGGGACGTCCCAAAGCAGTGTCAAAAAACGAGGGGTGGGAACAGCCTTAAAACTTCACCCCAAACAAAACAGAGCTCCTCAAACAGAGGAGTTGCAACTCTAAACAGCCGCAATACCTTGCTGACGAAAGAAGCATCCGAAGATGCACACATCAACTTGTAAAGTTTAGTGAAGTGTGAACGGACGAGCAGGTCGCAGCCTTACACACCTGGTTAAATGGACACTTGATGCTCTGAGCTCGGAAAGCTTCCAAAAAAATAAGTAGTTTCCTAGGATTCGACGGATGAAGACACAAGGATGGCAGTACAATGTCTTCCTAGAGATTGAAGGTCAAAGGACCTTAGGAAGAAGAAGGCTGCGGACGCAGCACCACCTATCCTTGTGGAAGATCAGATAAAAAGGAGCCTTGCAAGACAAGGCTGCCGGCTCAGAAAACCGTCTTAACTGGCGTAAACCAAGAGGCACCTCTTGCCCTGGTCGAATGTGCCGGGAAAGGGAGGCGCCTGACCCTTCATGGCGTAAGCCTGATTACAATCTGTCGGATCCACCTAGAGATGGTGGCCGACGAAACCGTTGGGCCCTACTAGGGACCAGCCACTGAAACAAACAGTGAGCCTGGACTCCGGAACGGAGCAGAGCCAGACAAGCATTCTCTCAGAGTTCGGACAATGTCCAAGGAATGCAACGTCGTTTCCTTAGGATTCGACGGATGAGGACACAAGGATGGCAGTAAAATATCTTCCTTGATGGAAGGTCGAACACGACCTTAGGAAGAAAAGAAGGCTGCGGACGCAGCACCACCTATCCTTGTGGAAGATCAGATAAGGAGCCTTGCCCTTATCCTTGTGGAAGATCAGATAGGGAAGCTTGTAGGACAAGGCTGCCCGCCCAGAAACCCGTCTTAACTGGCATAACAGCCACCAAAAGGACCACTTTCTAAGAAAGTGTCAACAAGGGAATCTCCCTGATGTTCTCAAAACGGTGGTTTCTGAGACACTTAGAGGCCATGCTGTTGAAGCCATCGACAGCAGGCAGGATGGCATATGGGACGTAGTGGTAGACGCCAAAAGGACGTCTGCTACACAAGCCCCACGGAGGTAGTGGAGGGTGGCCCGGAGGGGCCGCCTGCCGAACCCACTGTACAAACGTTCTCACTAGAGAGTGAGCCACCAGGGGTCGTTGAAAAGACAGCCAGGGCAGATACCTGCCCCCTAGTCGTACTTAGACTAGAGTAAAAACATCTTTTGGCCCATTCCCTGCTGAGAACAGCAGGACTCTGGAACCAAAAAAAAGGGTACGCGGATGCCACCTCATTTCCTCACAATAGGATATGCAGATCTTCCAAGTGCGATGGCAATCTTCCTAGGGGATGATTTCCAAGCACTCCTCATGGTAGAGATCACCGAGTCTGACAGGTCCCGGTCTCTTAGCATCTGGCTATCTGGCCCTCAAGCCAGTGAAAAAAAAACAAAAAAAAACAAAACAGTAAGGCTTACGGGAGCTAGCGACAGCAGGTCCTTCTTATGGTAGATGCCAAAAGGCGTCTGCTTCCAGACGCACTAGATCGGCGTACCAAGGACGCCGAGGCCAGAGCAATTGGGACCATTGTAATGCTCTCTGCCTCCAGGCTGTGAAGCAGATGAGGAAGGAGCTTCCAAGGAGGAAAGGCATAGATTAGTCAGAACTGATTCCACAGTGCCATCAATGCATCTGTCGTGTTTGCCCATGGGTCTCTTGACCTGGCCACAAACCTCATGCTTTCCGATTGAGTCGAGAAGTCAGGAGATATACGACTGGCGTGCTTCCCCTCTGGTAAGGGAGCCCCTTAGGAGGTGAGCGACCTCCGATGCTGCAGCAGAGCTGCTTGTTCCTCCTAGATGATTGACATACGCCACCACTGTGGTGTTTGACTGGATTCTGACTGGACGCCCTTGTAGCCTCTGAGACCATGTGAAGAGGCAAAGCCAGATCGCCCGGTTTTTAGGCCAATGATCTGCAATGGGATTCCTCCGGAGTCCAGCGACCCAGGTTGACTGAGCACTTCAGACTCCTCTGCAACCAGGAAGACAGGCGTCCACTGTGACCACCAGCCAGTAAACAGGAAGGAACAATTTCCCCCCCGACAGAAATGCCGGTGCTGTCGGCCACCAACTAGGGAGGTCCTGATTAGGTGGCTCACCCGGATTTGATAATCCAGGGATGAAGGGCACTTGACCATTCAGGACAGAGTTACCTTCTGTAACACTCGCGTGTGAATAGAGCTTATGGTACCACCTCGAAGGAGGCTACCATGGGGCCCAGGACTCGCCTGCAAAAGGGGCGTGACAACCCATCTTCGGGATGTCAACTGCCACACTGCAGCCCGAAGGGTCTGCAACTTTCCCCTAGGGAGAAAAAAAAAAAAAGCGTACGCCTCTGAGGAGTCCAGAATCAATTCTAGACACACTAGGAGTTGGGACGGTACTAATACTGACTTCGGAGTGTTTAGCACCCAAGTATCGGAGGGTCTGACAGGTTATATACACGCTCACTTCTAAATTACGTTTGAAGTGACCCTCAGAAGATCATCGTCCAAGTTGCCCATGACAACGATGCCACGCTGTCTTACTAGGGCCAGAATCGGGGCAAGCACCTTGGTGAATACCCTTGGTGCCGATGCCAGGTCAAAGGGGAGAGCCACCATTGATAGTGGTCTTCCCCGGCCGCCCACGCTAACATCTGATGCCTGGTCCATATGGGGACATGCAAGCATGCGTTCTTGATGATCAAGGATGCCGGAAAATCCCCCGGATGGAGGGCAGCGACAACAGAGCGAGCCAACTCCTTTCCGGGATCTTTGTACTTTCACAAAGCAGTTGAGGGTCCTGAGATCCAAGATTGGATGAACCCCCTCCAGTACTACGAACAGATTTGAGTAGAACCCCTGAACCCATTCCTGTACTAAGACAGGAAGGTCTACCCCTGCGTATCAGCAGGTCCTGGACCGCCCCATGTAGGGCTTCCCGACAAGTGGGCTGAAGCTGGCGGTTAAGAGGGAAAAAAAATCTGTTCGTTAGGCAAGCAAGGTTGAGCTTACAAACCCAGGGACGCTAGTGTCCCTCAGCAGGCACTTTATCAGCCTGGGGTCGTTTACTTGCCACACTAGGCAGACGAAGGGACCGCTTGTGCGCAGTGAAGGAGGGCCCTAGCCTATGGCGTGGCTTCTTACCTTTTTTGGATTGCAGAAGCAATGTGCTCTTACCTCCTGTAGCATCTTAAACAGTGGTTCTCAACTCCTGTCCTCAGGACCCACTAACAGGCCAGATTTTAAGTATTACCTTGGGGAGATGCAGACTAGAATACTGCAATCCCTGAGCAGTAAATGATGATATCACCTGTGATGTATTTAAGTTATCTTGCAAACCTGGCCTGTTAGTGGGTCCTGAGGACAGGAGTTGAGAACCACTGATCTTAAATGATGTCATCCAGAGAGGCCCCAAAAAAGTCTGTCGCCCTAAAATGGCAGACCTAACAGGGCCTTCTTGGAAGGATTGGTCCACAGACCAGCACCTTAGCCAGATCAGGTGTCGTAGCGCCACCGCATAAACTGAGGCTCAAGACAGCAAGGGGATAGTATCCATGTCTGACTCGCAGACAGACTCAAGGCCCTGTACCAACTGGTCGGCCAGAGCTACCTCGTACGGAGGAGCCTCCCGTGCTTTTAACCCCTGTAGTAGCATCCTTGCCTACTCAGTAAGTGTCTGGAGGCATCAGAAAAACCCCAGCCAATGCTGGGCGTACCATTGAGCCCCCCACTGTGTATAGGTAGCGAGTGTCCCTGAAGACAGGAGCACTTTCCACTGCAATCATAGTCACTTGTTAAGTCTGGACACAGGGGGGTCCACCAATTGGGGGGGGAAGAGGTCCATCCTTTCAGGAACTCTCAAGGGGTACCAGACTGCCCAATAAAGTAAAAAAAGTGTGGGGGCTGCAAAAAAAAAAAAAAAACACACCTCAGTGGGTATTCCCACTCCTTGTACAAGAGCTTATCAAAATAAGACACACAAGGAAACACCTTAGCAGTTCAGGCCAGCTTACGGAGCCCAAAAAGGGGACCGGAGTCTCTGCCGTTTCTGCAGCATTCTCTATTTTTAGCGTATCCCGCACTGCAGTAAAAAGGTCAGATACCAAAGCCTTTTCGCGTGCTGACCTGGACTTGGAGCATTCTCACTGTCCGCTTGGTCACGGTCTGCAGTCTCTGATGCATCAGAATCCGGGCCATAAACCATAGCTGGGCCTGGTTCTGCATCAGAATTATCCCCGGAAGATAGCAGGGGACGGGGGTGTTTACTACCCCCCCCCCCGTGTTCCCCTGTGCCGCTTCCACCCTGGCAACAGACATAGCATCCACAGATACATCAGGGGCACCAGCTACCAAGTCAGGCATTTCAGGGGGGAAAAAAAAAATATGTCTTCTTCAGACGCCCTGCTGACCCACGTGCTGACACCCACAGGGCTCCAGGCAAGGTATCAATAGGCCACCCTCCTAGCTGCTTTAGAGATGCAGGGTCTCCCAGAGGACTCACCACCCTTGGAACGGTACCGCTATGCTGCCGTGTGCTCCGCCTGTGATGCTATCCCACCGCTGCCTGTGTCAGTCTGATTCTCATCAGCATTCCCTGTGTGAATCTTGCGCCAGTGAAATGCACCCTAGAGGCCCGGAGACTACCGCAAAATGGCCGCCAAACGGCTGTATTGAACAATGTGGGCTCCAAGAAAATGGCCGCTGAGCCATCCAGTAGAGGCAAAAGCGGCTGCGAACCACAAAAAGACGGCCGCCGAGCGGCGGTATATACATACAGGCGTGAAGCCTAAGAAACATGGCCACCGATCAGTCGATAGAGGCCAAAGCGGGCGCGAACCACAAGAAAATGGCCGCCGACAGCATGGAGGGAGAGAAGCACACACACGTAAGCAAAATGACAACACAGCGCAGCCCCGCTCCAGATGGAGCCCCCCAGGTGACCCCCAGCAACCTTAGTTTAGTGCCCAGGGAGGAGGGAAGGCAGGGAGAGAGGAAAGAAAGGTGCTACAACCACTTACTTGATCTCTCCAGGAATGTCCAGCCAAGTCACCCTGCCGAAGCAGGGGAGCTACTTACCTTTCCTGCGTGGATCATGCTGGAAGACATTCCGGACAGATCATCATCCGTGCACGGAGGTGACGGTCGGCCAGGCCTGCTGTGATTAAACCCTAGGGAATGATCGTATGTATGCCCTGGAGCGCTTGCTCACCGGACAGGCTACTGCGACTCGGCTGTAAGGTCAGCCGAAGCCGAGCGGTTCGATGCAGGCCCTGGAGCGTAGGCTCACCGGCCACCCGTAGAGCGACGAGCATGTCGTGGAAAACCCAGCGCGTAGCTAGGAACGGCACACGCTCAATGGCCGAAACTGGGGGGGGGGGACTACAAGGATCGAGGATCCAGCCTGTCACCCAGTCGGCAGTTGATCGAAGATCGCAGGAACCAAAAAGATAAAATAAAAAAATTCCCCCCGGACCAATGGGCCCGAAGAGAGCCATGTCCTACTCCTTGCTAGACAGAAAAAAAAAAAACTGATCTGCGAGGTGCAGAGAGAGGGATTATACCCAGAGGGTCCGTACCCTGGGCGGTGCTGTAGAAGGTGTGATGCAACACTTTTTACAAGTTTTTCTGCCTAGTCACTCCTAAATAACGGATAATACCCACTATGTCAATAGGAAGCTGTCTCGGTCCATGAACGAAAGAGTAATGTAAATTTTGTTTGGGTACAATCGTTGCACGACCCCACAAACCGACGCCGTGCCATATTGCAAAAAATGGCCTGGTTAAAATTGACAATTTAAAATCAAGCCTTTTTACTAGCGATTTAAAAGCAAATCCACCGTTACTGAAAAAAAAATAAAAAAAATTCATTTATAGCACAAAAAAGTGGTGATCAAATACCACCAAAAGAAAGCTCCATTTGTGTTAAAAAAAAAAAAAAAAATCTAAAAATTTCATATGGGTACAGTGTTGCATGACTGAGTAATTGTCAAAATGTGAGAGCACCAAAAGCTGAAAATTGGTCTGGTTAGGAAGGGGGTTTACGTGCCCAGTGGGCAAGTGGTTAAAATCATTTTTATTCATTTTAAACAGACGGTTACTAAAAGTCAGCACTTTTGTTTTGACCTTGTGCACACTGGATGTTCTAAAAATGCCAGTAGCATTAGCTGTAGAATGAGTTTTTCAGCAAAACTAAAACTTGTAATACAGCTCATGGCTCAGATACACCGATGAAGACAGAATAGTCGTGTTTTCCAGCTGAAAAACTCCTCTTAAAAAAAAAAAAAAAGGAGTAGTTTTTTTTATTCCCTATTCATACTTGGCCTGATGCTGCATCCACCAAGGTGATGCTTTATCTGTCCCCCGGCATCTCTGCGCCGGGAACCGAACCACTGAACTCCGCCGATGGCTCGGTTCTCACTCCTCCCCAAGCAGAGCGATGCTGACTGTCAGCATCGCTTCTGCTCTACTTCTCAGCACTCATTGGAGCGGTGAGCAGTGAGTGGAGGGGCGGGGAGAGGCTTTCTCAGCGGCACGCTGAGACTGTCATCAGGGCAGCTGGCGGATCCAGACTTGGAAGTCGGGATGACGCGCTGCCCCGACTGATGGCTGTGATGTCAGCGGAGACCGGACTTCAGACCACTCTCCCCTGTAAACGGGTCACAGGAGTGCAAAACAAAATTGCATTCCTGTGACCCAGAGGAGAAACCCAGCCTAAAAAGCTCAGGCTGGACTTCTCCTTTAATACCCACTAGTTCTTTTTCCCCCAGCCATTAAACACCCCTGCCTTAAAATGCTGAGAACAGCCTATGTGTGCATGGACACATCGGATAACATGCTAGAGAGTGAACACACACACACACACACACACACACACACACACAGTTTAATTCAATATACTAACATCTCAAGCACAAAACATAGGTACAATAACAAACCTATAAAAAAGGTGCATCTCTTTAATTTCCCTTTTTCTTTTGGGATGGAGAGGATTATGGAGGGGAAAGGGGTATAGGGGGACTGGGGAGGGTTTGGGATAAGGGGGGGGGGGGGAGAAGATAACAGGGGAAGAGTAGAATGTGGAGATAACTAGATAAGAGATTAGGGCTAGACCTTATGTAAGATTAAATGAGGTCCTGCTGGAGTTACATATATGTTAACCACTGGGCACTTAAACCCCCTTAATAACCAGACCAATTTTCAGCTTTCGGTGCTCTCACATTTTGAATGACAATTACTCAGTCATACAACACTGTACCCATATGAAATTTTTGTCCTTTTTTTCCACACAAATAGAGCTTTCTTTTGGTGGTATTTAATCACTGTTGGGTTTTTTATTTTTTGCGCTATAAGAGAAAAAAGACTGAAAATTTTGTAAAAAAATGATTTTTTTTTCGTTTCTGTTATAAAATTTTGCAAATTACTATTTTTTCTTCATAAATTTTGGCCAAAATTTATACTGCTACATATCTTTGGTAAAAATAAGTACAAATTGGTGTATATTATTTGGTCTTTGTGAAAGTTATAGAGTCCACAAGCTATGGTGCCAATATCTGAAAATTGATCACACCTGAAGTACTGACGGCCTATCTCAATTCTTGAGACCCTAACATGCCAGAAAAGTACAAATACCCCCCAAATGACCCCTTTTTGGAAAGAAGACATTCCAAGGTATTCAGAAAGAGGCATTGTGAGTTTTTTGAAGTTGTCATTTTTTCCCACAATTCTTTGCAAAATCAAGATTTTTTTTTTCTCTTTTTTTTTTTTTCCACAAAATTGTCATATTAGCAGGTTATTTCTCACACACAGCATATGCATTCCACAAATTACACCCCAAAACACATTCTGCTATTACTCCCGAGTATGGCGATACCACATGTGTGAGACTTTTACACAGCGTGGCCACATACAGAGGCCCAACATGCAGGGAGCACCTTCAGGCGTTCTGGAGCACCAAGGCCAATTCTGACATTTCTCTCCTACATGTAAAAATCATCATTTATTTGCTAGAAAATTACATAGAACCCCAAAACATTATATATGTTTTTTTAGCAAAGACCTTAGAGAATATAATGGTGGTTGTTACAACTTTTTATCTCGCACGATATTTGCGCAGCAATTTTTTTAACGCGTTTTTTACGGAAAAAAAATGTTTTGTGCTTAAAAAAAAAAAAAAAAAACAGTAAAGTTAGCCCAATGTTTTTGCATAATGTGAAAGATGAAGTTACGCCGAGTAAATAGATACCTAACATGTCGCCCTTAAAAATTGCACACACTCGTGGAATGGCGCCAAACTTCGCTACTTAAAAAATCCCCATAGGCGACGCTTTAAATATTTTTACTGGTTACATGTTTTGAGTTACAGAGGAGGTCTAGGGCCAAAATGATTGCTCTCGCTCTAACGTTCGCAGAGATACAAAAATAAAAATTTTATTCTTCATTTTACTTTATTTATTTTAGTTTGACATGTTTTTCCGCCCTAAACATTTTTTTGATCACTTTTATACCTATTACAAGGAACGTAAACATCCCTTGTAATAGGAATATGGCACGACAGGTCCTCTTTACAGTGAGATATGGGGGGGGGTGTGTCAATAAGACCCCGCATCTCACCTCTAGGCTGGGAAGCCTGAAAAAAATACAAAAAAAACAAACAACAATCCTGGCTTTGATCGTAGCGGTGAGTCGGTAGAAGCACCGGAGGGCGGCGGGGGGGGGGGGGGTACATCCCCTCTCGCCTCCCGTAAGAATGATCAAGCGGCGGAACAGCCGCTATGATTGTTCTTATGGTGTAGGGAATCGCCGGCTGAAAAAGCTAATATCTGAATGATGCCTGTAGCTGCTCCCATCATTCAGATATCCCCGCACAAAGTCAAGGACGTCATATGACGGCCGGAGGGCGGGAAGTGGTTATTGCAGAGTATTGCCGGGCATTGCGGACTATTGCCGGGCATTGCGGACTATTGCCGGGCATTGCGGACTATTGCCGGGCATTGCGGACTATTGCCGGGCATTGCGGACTATTGCCGGGCATTGCGGACTATTGCCGGGCTATTGCGGACTATTGCCGGGCTATTGCGGACTATTGCCGGGCTATTGCGGACTATTGCCGGGCATTGCGGACTATTGCCGGGCATTGCGGACTATTGCCGGGCATTGCGGACTATGGCAGGGCATTGCGGACTATGGCAGGGCATTGCGGACTATGGCAGGGCATTGCGGACTATGGCAGGGCATTGCGGACTATGGCAGGGCATTGCGGACTATGGCAGGGCATTGCGGACTATGGCAGGGCATTGCGGACTATGGCAGGGCATTGCGGACTATGGCAGGGCATTGCGGACTATGGCAGGGCATTGCGGACTATGGCAGGGCATTGCGGACTATGGCAGGGCATTGCGGACTATGGCAGGGCATTGCGGACTATGGCAGGGCATTGCGGACTATGGCAGGGCATTGCGGACTATGGCAGGGCATTGCGGTGTATGGCAGGGCATTGCGGTGTATGGCAGGGCATTGCGGTGTATGGCAGGGCATTGCGGTGTATGGCAGGGTATTGCGGTGTATGGCAGGGTATTGCGGTGTATGGCAGGGTATTGCGGTGTATGGCAGGGTATTGCGGTGTATGGCAGGGTATTGCAGGGTATTGCAGAGTATTGTGCAGGGTATTGCAGAGTATTGTGCAGGGTATTGCAGAGTATTGTGCAGGGTATTGCAGAGTATTGTGCAGGGTATTGCAGAGTATTGTGCAGGGTATTGCAGAGTATTGCACCAGGGTATTGCAGAGTATTGCACCAGGGTATTGCAGAGTATTGCACCAGGGTATTGCAGAGTATTGCACCAGGGTATTGCAGAGTATTGCACCAGGGTATTGCAGAGTATTGCACCAGGGTATTGCAGAGTATTGCACCAGGGTATTGCAGAGTATTGCACCAGGGTATTTTGCAGAGCATTGGCAGGGTGTATTGCAGAGTATTGGCAGGGTATAGCACAGGGATGGCTGAGCAGGGATGGATGGATGGATCTGTGACTGCAATTGTCACAGATCCAGCCCACAGTGCTGCTGCTGCCATCCGCTCCCTCCCCCTCCCCTCTCACACTGTACCGATCGGTACAGAGAGGGGAGGGAGGAACCGGCGTCATCAAATGACGCCGGTCTGTTTACAAGTGATTGCTCCGTCATTTGACGGAGCGATCACGTGGTAAACGGCCGCTATCAGCGGCGATTTACCGCGATTCGTGATCCGCCGGGTCACGGAGTTTCCCGTGTGCGCGCCCCAGGGGGCGCGATTCTGGGAGGACGTTATATAACGTCCTCCCAGAGTTAAGCAACCACCTTGTCGACGTTATTTGTCGGCAGGTGGTTGTTAAGTGGTTAAAACAATATCGTATGGACAATGTATAGACCTAAGTTTTGAAGGATAGAATGTAAAGAAAATGTGTTTTGAATAAGTTTAATAGTTATAATATAAAAAAAAAAACATAGTTCTACATTTCTTTTTGATTATCTCACAAAGTTTAAAGATATATGTTTAAACCCTATTGATGGAAATAAAGAATTAAAAAAAAAAAAAGAAGAAGTGCATCTCCTAGGACAGGGGTGTAAAGCTCCATTTCATTGTGGGCCGCATCAGCATTATGGTTGCCCTCAAAGGGCCGGTGGCATCTAAGACTACATGTCCAGAGCACCCAACCCCCCCCCCTTACATCAGATGTCTAGAGCCCCACCACCACAAATCAAGAATCCCTCACCCTCTAGTGCACCCCCTTACCACAAAGCACAGGGTCTGGAGTAGGACCAGAGAAGAGCTGGACTCAGCTACCGGAGTCTGTTGAATGCTGAGACCAGGGGGAGGCAGAGAAGAGAGGGTGCTACTGCCAACTGTTGAAACAGGGGGATGGGGCATAGAGGGTTAAAGACAAGCCTCTCCGTGGCTGCATGGGGAAGTCCAGGATCTGTAGGAGTTATGCCCTCCTCTCTGCTGGTGACTGCTGAGACAAGGTGGGGGAACAAACAAGTGAGTTGACAAAGCTGCAATAGAGATCAGGGGCCATATGAAATGGCATGCACGGCCACATTTGGCCTGGGGGCCTTGTGTTTGACACACGTCCTAGGACATATTTATCAGAATTCCTCCACAAAGAAGGCAAGAGGCAACATGAGAGGTGGAGGCACCCTACCAACCACCATTAATAAGGTAAATCCCAGCACATATACTGTGCATAGGTTTGTTTTAGGATGTGGTACATGGATACAAGAGAATGAAAACAATGTGAAGTCATGTCTTGTGTACACATTGATGTTGCTTCACAACAGAACTTAGGTACAGAGGAGGAAGAGAGTTCAATGATTTTCTTGACCAGAGAAAGCCTTCCATACCACTATAGTTGGGAGAAAACCCTTTCATATACTTTGATTTTGAAGCAAGTACATCTTGTTTGACAGGTTACCTTCAAGTTTCTTTTTCCAGCTAAATACCAACTATAGTGTTTCCCGTTTCTATGCACGTAAATGGCAACATTCACCAGGCTACATTCAATTCTAAAGTACATTTTGAAGGTGTCATTTGTTTCATCTTTAATTAGTGTAAACCTGTACCGTTTTATGACCAATAAACCAGTGTAAACCAGCTCCGAGCTCTCAACCTAGATGACAATTAACAGGGTGCCTAAGATATGATATAGCAGTACCGATAGACAGCTGGTTAATGTTCCCAGCACTGCAAGATAGAGCCAAGATATAAACATACTTTCTCCTTACACTGTAAAGGTATTCTGTGACCCTCGAGGAAAGGTTTAGTGAAAATGCCACGTGCTTTTGCAGTGTTCTAAAGGGAACGAAAAAAAAGGTCCACAATGGGATGAATCATAGAAGATAAACTTCCTTCGTCAGTCTGAAAATTCTGCTACAAAAGAGAATAATCCCTGGCATGCCCAAATCACATCTGTTGTGTCTGATTAGCCTTTGCTTCAAAAGAGTCTGGTCAAACTTGTACAGAGATCTGCAATTTTCTATGTTCGAAAAACGCAGGTGTCCGCAAGGGCACAGAAAACAGTTGTGCCTTGTTCATACTGCAATGGAGCACCTGGGTGCAGAGCAGCGAGATGCAGAGAAATGCATACTGCATGCATTCATCTTTAATGGAGCAGAAGTCACCTGAAAGCTCCACATATTGTCTGTTTATATGCACTGCAGCTTTTACAGGCGTCATGCTCTTGGGTGTTCATTCATTTCTTTAGCCAGAACAATTCATTCTGGTCATTGAAATTAATTAATGCTCAAGCACTAGCATTTAGGCATGTTTAGCAGCACCATGCGTTTTTTATGCTGCTCCTGGATGCTCTGGCAGTGGGGATTTTCCTGCCTCTAAACACTGCTACAAGCATATGTATGCCTGGACACTAAAGCCTGGTACACACCAATAGTTTAGTTGAAAACAAAAAAACACTGTCAGCTCAGAGCCGCTGTACTAACCATCCGACGTTAGTACAGCGATCTCCCCCACTGAGCGGTTGTGTTCCGACAAGTGGAAGGCTCCCCAAGAGACCACCCCCCTCCCAAACACTTGGGTCAGCTCTCTCAGCCATTGGCTGAGAGCGCTGATCGGGAGCCGGCCAGCTGCTGGTTTGCCAGCCTGCTCGTCCGACAGTCCGGACTGGTCGACACACACGTGCCGAATGTCAGTTTTTTTTTTTTTTAACCGGCAGATGTCTCGACATTCGACCTGTGTACACAGGGCTATATGCCAACATGTAAGTGTGTTTAGAGGCATGAGAAGAAAAAAATAAATAAATACACCCCTAGAAGCAGCTGTAAAAACACCCAGTGTGCATGAAACCTTAAAAAAAAAAAAAAAAAAAAAAACGCACACACCACACACGATCCAGTCCTTTAACCAGTTCCCGACCGGGCTTTACGATTTACTGCTGCAGAATGGCCCTCCTGGGAGAAATCCCGTACATATACGGCTTTGCCCAGGAGAGCCACCAAAGGGCACTCGAGCGCCACCAAAAGCGAGCGCCCGCTGCACAGCAGGGTAAACACACAAATCCCTGTGCGGTCAGAGGAGAGAAGACAGATCGTGCTTTTCTACAAAGTAGAAACCACAATCTGTCATCTCTCCTAGTTAGTCCCATCCCCCCACAGTTAGAACACACAATAGGGAAAACGCTTAACCCCTTGATCGCCCCATAGTGTTAACCCCTTCCCTGCCAGTTTCATTTACATAGTAATCAGTGCACATTTATAGCACTGATCGCTCTGCAAATGGTCCAAAAAAAATTGTCAAGTGTCCGACCTGTACGCCGCAAAAAAAAAAAAACACGCCATATAAAATGTCATAAATCTCCCCCCCCCCATTCTGTAGACACTAACTTTTGCGCAATCCAATCAATATATGCTTATTGCGATTTTTTTTTTTACCAAACATATGTAGAATACATATCGGCCTAAACGGAGGAAAAAAATAGTTTTTTTTAAATTGGGATATTTACTATAGCTAAACGTAAAAGATTGTGTTTTTTCAAAATTGTCGCTCTTGTTTATAGTGCAAAAAAAAATAAAACCGCAGAGGTGATCAAATAACACCAAAAGAAAGCTCCATTTGTGGGGGGAGGACGTCAATTTTGTTTAAGAACATCGCGCGACCGCGCAATTGTCAGTTAAAGCGACGCAGTGCCGGATCGCAAAAAAATTACCCAGTCATTGAGCAGCCAAATCGTCCGGGGCTGAAGTGGTTAGGCAACATACACTATATTGTCTAAAGTATTGGGAGGTCTGTCTTTTCACACACATGAACTTCAATGGTATCCCAGTCTTCATTCGTAGGGATCGAGATTGAATTGGCCCACCCTTTGCAGCTATAAGAGCTTTAACTCATGTGGGAAAGCTGTCCACAAGGTTTAGGAGGGTCTCTTCTCATCTGCGCTATACAAGTACCATAATAATAATAATAATAATAATAATAATAATAATAAATACATCAGTGCCTGACTTCACAAATGCACTTCTGGAAGATTGGTCAAACATTCCCATAGACACCCCTAAACCTTGTGGACAGCCTTCCCAGAAGAGTTGAAGCGGTTATAGCTGCATAGGGTGGGCCAATTCCATATTGAACCCTACGGACCAAGACTGGGACGCCATTAAAGTTCATGTGCGTGTAAAGGCAGGTGTCCCAATACTTTTTGGCAATATAGTGCATCTCTTCTACACAAAAATCCTCTTGCAAATGTGTGCCATACAATCCCAATGCCCCTCTTCACCTCCATGACATTTAGTGCTTAAAGCTGAGGTTCACCCATAATTTCAAATTTACTTCATCCATATCCTTGCAACATTTACATGCACATACCCAAACATTTTTTTTTGTGCGGCTCGAATCAGCTGTCTGAATTAGGACTTCCAGGTTTTCCTCCCGCGGGAGTAGGCGTATCTTTTGTTTTCCCCGGCACCGCTGTGTTTGCTGGGCGGTCTCCGCAATGTCTCCTGGGAGCAAAGTGTCATGCTTCCCAGGAGACGAGCATTCACCGCTTTCCGGAAGTCAGTGCTTGTGGGCTTCACGATGCCCACAAGCAAAATGGAAAATCCGAGGATCGATTTATAAGCGTTTCTTTTAAATGAAAACGGACGGGGGATGGTTTTAAATCGCCAGACGAGTGAGTACCAAGTTGCTATCTGAAACCACATTGAATGCACTTAAAAAAAAAAAAAACCAACAGCGGAACCTCCGCTTTAAATACCAAAACACTCACCAGATGTGAATGACCCCTGATCTCTTAGGCCCCTTTCACACTGAGTCGTTTTTACTGCGTTTTCACGGTAAAAACGCCTGAAATAATCCTGCCCCATCATTCTCAAGGTGAAAGCCCTGAGGGCTTTCACACTGAGGCGTTTTGCTGGCTGTGCGTTGGAAAAAATCCTGCAAACAGCTTCTTTGGAGCATCTTTGGGGCGCATAAAATAGCGCTGTAAAAACGCCTATCCCCATTGAAATGAATGAGTACCGCTGTAAAAACACACCCAGAAGCTGTGGGAAGGTCACATGACCGCAGTAGAGTGGAGGATTGTGGGATACCAAATAATCCTTTTTACCGCAAAAACGCGGTAAAACCGCATATGCGTTAGTGCTATTTTTACCGCGAACGCAGTAAAATAACTCATAATTTTTTAGGGTTTTTAACGCCTCAGTGTGAAAGGGGCCTAAGGCAGGCCATAGATTATATAAGAAAGAAAATTGCGCTGCCTGCACAGGAATGAGCTGTTGAGAAACAATAAAACGGTATTGTGAAAAGATATAAAAATAAAACAAATGCAGCGCTAACCTAAACAAAGTGAATATCAGTGACAAAAATAAACCTTAAGGCCTCGTACACACGACCGAGTTTCTCGGCAAGAACCAGCAAGAAACTTGCTGGCAGAGATGTCTTGCCGAGAAATTTGTTCGTGTGTATGGTTTCTCGTCAAGAAAACCGACAAGTAATCTCGACGAGAAAATAGAGAACCTGCTCTCTATTTTCTCGTCGAGCTTCTCGTCAGCCGGGTTCTTTGAATCGAGCGTGTGTACACTCGGCCGGGACAAGTTTCTTGTCCAAGAATCTCGTCGAAAAAAACGACATGTTTTTTTCCGACGAGAATCTCGGCCGTGTGTACGAGGCTTTCGGCTCCATGTACACGGAAGCTCAAAAACTGTCGTTTTTAAAGCAGCAGAAAAAGCTAGCTTTTATCAGTGTTTTACTAGCTTTTATTAGCGTTTTTCAGTGTAGCGTTTTTGTTTTTAAAATAAAAAAAAAAAAAAAAAAATCTCAATGGACCAAAAAACGCTAAAAACGCTCGCGGCCAGCGTTTGAGCATTTTTTTCTGCCGAAAAAAACGGCACTTTAAACGCGAATTTCTTGCGTTCGGAAAAAAGCCCATTAACTCCACTGCTCATTAACTTGTTGGAGCCCCGGCCATTGTCGAATGACGGCCTCAAGGTGGCTCTTAAAATCCGGGAGGACGTCAATAGACATCCTCGGCTCCCCCGGCCACTGGGGGCGCGCGAGCGCCGCCGGCGGCGCGTCACTGACATGCCGATGCGCGTGCCTGGCGGCCGCGATGTCCGCCAGGCACCCGCGATCGGCCGGTACAGAGACAAGGACATGGATCTGTGTGTGTAAACACACAGATCCATGTCCTGTCAGGGAGAGAGGAGACCGATGTGTGTCCCTTGTACATAGGGACACAGATCGGTCTCCTCCCCCAGTCACTCCCCTCCCCCCACAGTAGTAATCACTCATAGGGCACACATTTAACCCCTTCCTCGCCCTCTAGTGTTAACCCCTTCCCTGCCAGTCACATTTATACAGTAACCAGTGCATTTTTTTAGCACCGATCGCTGTATCAATGACAATGGTCCCAAAATGGTGTCAAAAGTGTCCGATGTGTCCGCCATAGTGTCGCAGTCACAATAAAAAAAATCGCTGATCACCGCCATTACTAGTAAAAAAAAAAAAAATATTAATAAAAATGCTATAAAACTATCCCCTATTTTGTAGACGCTATAACTTTTGCGCAAACCAATCAATAAACGCTTATTGCGATTTTTTTTGACCAAAAATATGTAGAAGAATATGTATCGGACTAAACTGAGAAAATTTTTATTTATTTTTTAAATTGGGATATTTATTATAGCAAAAGTAATAAATATTGTGTTTTTTTTCAAAATCGCTCTTTTTTGTTTATAGCGCAAAAAATCAAAACCGCAGAGGTGATCAAATACCACCAAAAGAAAGCTCTATTTGTGGGAAAAAAGGGACGTCAATTTTGTTTGGGAGCCACGTCGCACGACCGCGCAATTGTCATTCAAAGCGACGCAGTGCCGAAAGCTGAAATTTCGCCTGGGCAGGAAGGGGGTTCATGTGCCCAGTAAGCAAGTGGTTAAAGCTAAAAAACGTTACGTGTACATGAACACATAGGCTAACAGAGTGCAGTTAATGGGCTTTTTAAAAAAAACGCCAATAAACTGCAGTTTATCAGCTTCTGTGTACATGGAGCCTAAGGGATAGGTACATGGATGTGCTCTACCCAGATATTAAAATTGTGAAACTTGCAGTATTCAGTCTGCATCTCCCCCAAGGACACCCTGTTTCAAAGCGTTACCTCCAACGGATAGTCCATAAAGAGTTACACCTTTTTGGATAACCACCTACCATCGCAGCTGTGATACCAGGAGGAGAGGTTCGCGATATCCACATTGGAGCATCTACCTTGGAGTTCCCATCCAGGCCTATTGACATCAGATTCACGGTAAGAGTATTTCATTACCTATCTGTGTACGGGAGACGCTGGAACGCATCTTTACACCTACCCCTGTTTTCAAAACACGGCTTACAACGTGAACACCTTTAAAATCTCATAGTGGATTCAGTATGTCCATCACGGATTAAACACAGACTTCACTTTTTGTTTGAGTTATTCATGGGACACTTTATTGGAAGATTCATGTGTTTTTGGTGTAATATTTTTTCATATATTTTTTCACGTTTACATGTATTTTTCATGTTTTTCATTTATCACAATTTGAATATCTGGGTAGAGCACATCCATGTACCTATCCCATAAGGTTTATTTTTGTCACTGATATTCACTTTGTTTAGGTTAGCGCTGCATTTGTTTTATTTTTAGGCCATAGATTAGGCCATTTTCTTTCAAGTTGCAGGGAAGAAGATCACTTGATTCCTCCATCGCAGTCAGTGTTGATGGGGGAATCCCTACCGCAGAACCATTGTATTCTCCTAGCAGGGGAGCTGTCCCTGTTGGGAGAACAGTGATGTTATCAGATAATCGAATGCTAAAAGTCCCACATGCTGGTTGTACCCAAGTCAATCGATGGATTGACTTGGATACAGTTAGCCTGCCCATAGATAGATCAAATCTCTGTCATCAGGAGACATAGGGTGAATCTCCTCAGTTAGGACACAGACAGCAATAAAAGCCTGAAAAGGTTTTACCACTTCCATACTTCACACTGCATTATGCCTCTTGCACAGGGATGGTGAGAGGCTAAAATCATACTGGGCTTAAAGTTCTGTTAATTTTCTCATGCCCGGGGAGTCTGGATCCAGCAATGCTCAGAAGAGCCTCTGCTGCCCCGGGACACATTGGTGGAGAGAGCAATGGGGGCCTTTGGCTCCCACTGTTGTCAACCACAGCCAGCGAGCCAATGAGGGGGGGGGCTGAGCCTAAGCTCTAGGTGTCTTATGGATGCATACAGCAGGGCCCAGAAGCGAGCACACCAGTGCCTCCATAGCAAGCAGCTTGCTATTGGGTCAAGGGGGAGGAGCCAGGTGCTTTGGCAGGGGACCAGAGAAGAAGAGGATCAGGGCTACTCTGCAGGGTATACCTGTGCATGCCCATACAGGGCAGTTCCTGAAACACGAGGGTGCCATGATATGCAGAAATATGCTGTACATGCATACCCAGGTAAACGAATGCAGGAGCAATGCTGCATCCAGCAAGTCACTTGTGTTGGCATCCGTTTGTGGAATCCCGGTTTGCGTGAAAGCGCAAGCGATTTTACAGGAGCCAATACACATCCATGTGCATGAGCTTCATATTGTTTATAACAACTGCAAGGTTTCCTGATGGAGGTCAGATTTTACATCATGTAATCTTGGCTTTACACAACTCAGTTGTCATATAATACAATGATAATGTGTGTATAAACCCTGGAAACAAACCAGATTATAAACGTATGGGCGCTTTATAAAAAGCCAAAAGGAAAGAAAAATTTGGGTCCTTGCCAACAGCAACTAGTTAGGTGTTTACTTTCAATTTCTACCCTGTCCAAGAAGAATGATTGCTGCAAACTGACTGGCAACCATGAGCAACACACCTTCTCTTCCTGTATGGCTATGCGGCAGGCTCAACAGGTCTTCATACAGCTGCTGTAGAAGTGCATTTGTCCACATGTTTGCTAGAGGTTTTGTGTAGCAGATGCATCACAATGAGAGCATTACATAACAGAGAATACTGAATGAGAAGGCCGGACTGGTGCAGAACGCACTGACTATGAGCAGTACAGCCCTGATCATTCAGCATTCTCAGCTACCCAGGCATTGCACTAGGGCCGAAACTAATCGATTAATCGACAACTAATCGATTATGAAAATAGTAATCGATTACTATTTTCATAATCGATTAATCGGCCAGTAACATAATGGGGTTAAAAAATAAAATGAGCCCTTTATAGTACAAAAAGAGCAAATCGCTACCCAAAATAATACTTTCACTGTCCTACAGTAAAAAATTAACCCCTTACAGCGATTATTTGTTCTTTTTGTACTAATTTTAGTTTTTCTAACCTTTTTTGTACTAATTTTAGTTTTTCTAACCTCATTATGTTACTAAACATCTCAGGCCTGGGTCACACCTCTGTGGGTTTTTTGGTGCTTTATGCATAAACGTACTACAGTTCATTTACATGGTTTCCTATGGGACACGTTCACATCCATGGATTTCTTCAGCTGCTGCGCATTTGGAAAGGGCAAGGGCTTTTTTTAAACGCAAAACGGTGCTATTTTGTTTTTTTGGCTCAATATACTTCAATGGAGAAGCTGCAGAAAAGCATGTAATAATGTGTTTTTGCAGCAATTTGTGTTTTTTTTAATCTGCCCAACAACAAAATTGCCCAAAAAAAATAAAAAAAAAAAAAATGTAAAAAAATGCAAATAGCAGCAAAATTACCTTTTTTTGTTGTTTTTTTTACGGTTATTAACCGAAACAATAATCGGCCAACTAATCGATTATGAAAATAATCGTTAGTTGCAGCCCTACATTGCAACACTGCTTCTATTATGTACAGCTTTACTTTACTTGCATTCACACCTATTGATTCTGCCAGACGTCTGAGATATAACAGCAATTACACATTTTAAATCGTTTGGATGGTTAGCAGTTTACCTCAGTGACCTGGGTCATGGCAGGATGGGGCCCACAGTGAGCACCCCAGTCACCATCTGTTATCTGGCATTATTGTGGGCTGGCTAATTGGACGGACACACACACTAGGGTGACCACGTGTCCCGGATTGCCCGGGACAGTCCCGCATTTTGTAGGTCTGTCCCGGGCACCTTCATTCCAGGACAATACAGTGTCCCGGAATGAAACTGACACAGCCAACCCCGGGCCAATCTGATGGCCCCAAAGAATGCCTTCACATCACCGTTTTACTCGCCCTGGCCCGAAATGCCTGGAGGAGCACAATCCCCGTCCCCTGCTTGTGATTGGAGAAATTATAAATCCCGCCTCTTGTGTCCAATCACTGTGCTGTGATTCGTTACAGCACAAGCTGATTTTTGGGAAGGGAGGGTGTCCCTGAATGGTAGTTTGGAAATGTGGACACACACACACACACCTTTGTTTGTAAGCTCCTTGAGGGCAGACACTGATGTGAAGGTATAATATATGTAAAGCGCTGTGTAAATTGATGGCACTATACAAGAACCTGTAATAAAAAAAAAGTGATGCATCTATATTATATGCACTTTTATATATACACACACCTGGCTTTGATATAATTTGTGTATATATATACACACACAGTAACCTTTGTCCTGAACAGTCAGTGGTGCTGGTTCCAGTTCCTATCAGTACATGATCCGAGTGGGATCTAAAGACATAAGACGACAGCTCTGAATGAAGCTCCAGCACATTACTCAGAGGAATGACTGCTGTACTGATTCATTTGTACGCACTATTTTGTTGCAGCTATGAAACATGCAGCAGCATAGCTCTGGGAGACAGGTACAGACATGATTAGAAATCATGGTGCCAGCTATTATTTTGAGTCAGAATGAAGGTATAGGTGTGAGTAATAAGGACAGTTTGGGGGGGAGGGGAGTACTAACCAAGCTCTTCAAGCTGCTGAAAAATAACCCATGAGAGAAATAGAAAGGCTGCCAACGCTGACCTATGAGAAAATTATAGTTGCCTGGCTGCCATGTTAACCATTGCTTTAATGACCTAGATATAGAATGCAAGTTTGCCTACTTGGAGCGCAGCAAAGGGTCAGCAATAATTGGGCCAGGAGACTAGCACTTTCACACAAAAAATAAGAAATTTACATTAATGGACAAGGTATGAACACTTCAGCATTACAGGGGTTTGTTATTGTAAACCGGAAGTTTCTGATATCCTGGAAAACTCTGCAATCCCTCAGACCCCATGCACCCTGGACCATTTTTCAGCTTGTTTCCCTATCCCTGACTATGGTCAACATGCAGAATCCCAATCTTTTAAATTGTCCCTGTTCACTCAGTCGCTCTACGCTCAAAAAAAAGTGTGTTTTTGCTCCTGGAGAACGCCTCTCCTTAACTGCCCAGAAAACAAACGCATGAAGTGCAATCACCGGAGATACATGCGGGCTCAGCGATCACTCCTAGTCTGGGAAAGAGAAAAAAAAAAAAAAAGGGGGGGGGGGGGATGATTTATCCCTTCACCAAGAATATTAGGCAAAAAAAGTGCCCACTGAATGGAGGATAAAAGCTGCATTCCTCCCAGGGCTCTTATAGATCATCTCTTCACCAATAGGTAGTAGAAGGTCCATTTGCAAAAGAGCAAAGTCCTGACTCCTGGACCACAAGAAATGTAATCGATTCAGCCAATGCCAGCTATTGTGTGGCCAATACATACACATGGATCAAGGTAACCAACTACCAACAGTTTCATTCTTTGCTAGTGCTTCTCTTCGCTGCTGCTTTTGCAATAGGAAGCTGGGTGACTGAGTTCAGATAGCCATATGTATGGGCAGCCCTGGCATCCCCCAAGATGAGGCCAAATTGGAATAAAGATCGAACATGAATACGACAATTTCTCATCAACTTTATACTAGATCCAAAGTACTAATTTTCCAGTAAATTTAATTTTATAATTTACCGTATATACTAGAGTATAAGCCGAGTTTTTCAGCACATTTTTTTGTGCTGAAAATACCCCCCTCTGCTTATACTCGAGTCACCTTTTTGCACCTGATCTCCCGAAATTTGGGGACCCGGTACCGGCCAGCTGTAGGTCCCCTGAACCCCAAACTTGGCACACATGTAGCCCTACTCTTCCTCTACAAGTGTGCAAAGTTTGTTGTCTGGGGGACCTACAGTCGGGGAGCACAGATTTTTCAAACCCGGCCACCCCTTTCCATAGACTCCCATGTTAAACGGTCATTTCTCCTGTGATTTTGGGGACCAGGTACCGGCCGGTCGTAGGTCCCATGGACCTGAAACTTGGCACACATGTAGCCCCATTTCTCCTCTACAAGTGTGCAAAGTAGTGGTGCAACGGATCGGTGACGATCCGTGATCCGAACGGGTCACCCCGTTCGGATCGGCACACACCGCGATCCGCGGCCTCGGCCTTAGGAAAGGCCGCGGCTTCGGCCTAGCTCCGGAGCCGCGGCCATCTTGGTACACCCGGCGGCGGCCGCCGCCTTGTGCGTGCTGACGTCATCACCCCTCACCCTCGCTGCTCATGGATCTGAACTGGCCGGCGGGAGAGTAAGGTAAGTGGGGGAGATGCCCATTACAGGGGGAGAAGAGTGTGGATATTACAGGGGGAGAAGAGTGTGGATATTACAGGGGGAGAAGAGTGTGGATATTACAGGGGGGGAAGATTATGGATATTACAGGGGGGGAAGATTATGGATATTACAGGGGGGGGGAAGATTATGGATATTACAGGGGGGGGGAAGATTATGGATATTACAGGGGGGGGGAAGATTATGGATATTACAGGGGGGGGGAAGATTATGGATATTACAGGGGGGGGGAAGATTATGGATATTACAGGGGGGGAGAAGATTGTGGATATTACAGGGGGAGAAGATTGTGGATATTACAGGGGGAGAAGATTGTGGATATTACAGGGGGAGAAGATTGTGGATATTACAGGGGGAGAAGATTGTGGATATTACAGGGGGGGGGGGGGGGGGAATTACATGGATATTAGCATTTTTTTTTTTTTTTTTTTGCCGATCTGAAAATGATCCGATCCGTGACCCCTGATCCGAGGATCGATCCGATCCGTGAGTTTTTTGATCCGTTGCACCCCTAGTGCAAAGTATGTTGTCTGGGGGACCTACGGCCGGGGAACACTGATTTTTCAAATCCAGGAACCCCTTCCATAGACTCCCATGTTAAACATCAGTCTAGTCATGGGCACAGTGAGGCATGGGCACAGTGAGGCATGCAGATGGACACCCTAGGCTTATACTCGAGTCAATACGTTTTCCCATTTTTTGTGGTAAAATTAGGTGCCTCGGCTTATATTCGGGTCGGCTTATACTCGAGTATATACGGTAATAGTAAAACCCGAGTCTAGGCACTAGCACAATTATACCACACACATATTAGAGTCCCATGGATGGCGATCATAGATTTACTAATCTCTTCCCTTGTATCCTTTTGGATTCATCGTGAAGTTGAAATGTAACAATTTTATTCTGGGGTGGGGGAATACATCAGACATTAGTTACCCATAAATTCATGTAAAAATCCTTCCGCTACTGCACAGAGCAGCAGTATTCCGGTGCTGCAGGTGTTAACAGCAGTGGCTGCAAGCGTGAAGGGCCTGTGCCGCTCACCTGCCCCACGCCATTCACAGAACTTGTACTATCATTGTCCCACATTGCAACACCTCCTGTTAATGTGCAGGGAAGATCCTGTCATTCATCCGTTTCTCTTCCATTAATAGAAAGCTTTCCGGAGATCCCAGTTATGATAATACTGGGCAGAATAAATGAGAGACACACTATTACAGGTAACAAATGTTTGTGGCGCTGTATCCCCCTCCCCCATATAAGAAAGGTAAAAAAATAAAGGAAAATGACTATGGTAGATAAGATAAATGCCATCACATTCACAGGCCGGTTCAATTGTAAATTGACATGATGGGGGCTCCTTCAACCCACTGCAGTAATGTACATTTTTTCCATCCTCTCCAGATTGTCATCAGCCTATTCACATAAAAATGAGCATTTAAAAAAGGAGAAGTATGGCCAAAGCCCTTTAAGTCATACTTCTCCTGTGGGTCACAGAAGTACTTGGTTCTGCACTTGTCACCCAGATTCAGCTGGCAGAGGCCATAAAGCAGAGTTCCACCCATTTCTGTGTTTGCTAAAAGTCAGCTGCTGCAAAAAGTGCAGCTACTGACTTAATAAACAGACATTCACCTGTCCCATGGTATAGTGATGCGGCCGCCCGAAGCCTCGCTTTTCTTGCAGCTTCACAGCTGGGTGCGCACTGCGTGTTCTGAATGGCAGGGCAATCTTTTGGGACCTGTGACGTGTCCTAGAAGACTGCAGGGAGGGAGGGGGGAGAGGAGAACTTCCGCTTGGCACCATGAGCGGAAGTGGGAGCTGGGTACCTGTCAAAACTAGATACAACCCCCCCCCCCCCCAAAAAAAAAAAAAAAAAACAGCATTTCAGGGGGTCAGGAGTCCTTAAAGCGGAAGTTCCACTTTTGGGTGGAACTCCGCTTTAAGTCTGCTTTCGGCTGTCGTCACAGAGCCGGCCCAAACTCAGGAGGAATCCCGACTTTAATGTTGGGATCCACCCAAATGCCTTATCAGTAGCTGGCTCAGCCTGTCAGTGCACCGCAAAGAGCCTAAGCCAGACACTCCCACCCCCTCCACAGTGCTTCAACGATTGCTGGAGGGGCAGAGCAAAGAGCCGGAGACTGACAGTCATTACTCACTGAAGACCGAGAACTGAGCGATCAGCAGTCTTTAGGTACTGGAGGAGGAGGTCAGATGCTGCACCCACCTAGGTGAGTATGTAGGTTTGTTATTTTGAAATTCTGCACTTCTATTAACCCTTGTAGTGAGTGTGGGGGAGGGCGGCCTGCAGGGGTGTTTTTTGTCTTGTGACCAGGCTTTAAATCCACCAGACAAGAGTGATGTGGCAGCTGTCAGGTGGAAACTTCAAGGAAGCAAAGGTCACCTCGCCTGGGAGGTAAGTTCTCATGGGCTTCATTTTTAGAAACAACCTGAGATGAGATGACCATCACCGGATACAGCCACCCTGCTCACCTGTATGTGCACCCTGTCACCCACCATGCTACCTCCCCCACAGCAATCTACTTTTCTGAGCGATCCCCATTGGTCCACTGTTATGCACATACAGTAGATATGCACGCTCGGCTGACACCACAATACATAACCATGCAAGGAGGGCTGTGCAACAGTCAAATCATTACAGGTCTATGAGCAACAATCCATATCCCTCAGTCCCCGACACAAAAGGGCATGGGTGATCCCCGGGCACGGGAAGGGTCCCCCCCCTATGCAGGGCACGGGAAGTGTCCCCCCCCATGCAGGGCACGGGAAGGGTCCCTGTCCCCCCCCCATGCAGGGCACGGGAAGGGTCCCTGTCCCCCCCCCCCCATGCAGGGCACGGGAAGGGTCCCTGCCCCCCCCCCCCATGCAGGGCACGGGAAGGGTCCCTGCCCCCCCCCCCATGCAGGGCACGGGAAGGGTCCCTGTCCCCCCCCCCCCATGCAGGGCACGGGAAGGGTCCCTGTCCCCCCCCCCCCCATGCAGGGCACGGGAAGGGTCCCTGTCCCCCCCCCCCCATGCAGGGCACGGGAAGGGTCCCTGTCCCCCCCCCCCATGCAGGGCACGGGAAGGGTCCCTGTCCCCCCCCCCATGCAGGGCACGGGAAGGGTCCCTGTCCCCCCCCCCCCATGCAGGGCACGGGAAGGGTCCCTGTCCCCCCCCCCCATGCAGGGCACGGGAAGGGTCCCTGTCTCCCCCCCCCATGCAGGGCACGGGAAGGGTCCCTGTCTCCCCCCCCCATGCAGGGCACGGGAAGGGTCCCTGTCTCCCCCCCCCATGCAGGGCACGGGAAGGGTCCCTGTCCCCCCCCCCCCCATGCAGGGCACGGGAAGGGTCCCTGTCCCCCCCCCCCCCATGCAGGGCACGGGAAGGGTCCCTGTCCCCCCCCCCCATGCAGGGCACGGGAAGGGTCCCTGCCCCCCCCCCATGCAGGGCACGGGAAGGGGCCCTGTCCCCCCCCCTACGCAGGGCACGGGAAGGGTCCCTGTCCCCCCCCCCCCCTATGCAGGGCACGGGAGATCTATACACACAGTCCGGGCAACGTACAGAGGACTCTATGTCAGCACACATGGAGCTCCATTGAGGAGCGGAGGACCCCCATACCACAATAAATGGGGCTCACACACACAGAGAGAGACGGCCGGGCTGTAGCCGAGCCTCACACACACGGCATGTCTCTGGGAGAAGGTGTCGGTGCGCTCACCTCGTCCACCGTTAGCGGCATACAGATCCGGTATTCCTTCACCAGCATCCTGGGCCCGGCTCCGCTCCCTCCGCACTTCAAAAAAAACTTTCCGGATCTTCCCCCGGTGTGTCCTCACCTCAGACTGAGCGGGGCTCCGCACAGCGACACACCTTACCGACACCGACTCCGCCTCCTCCCTCCCTCCGCACTCACCGAGGAGCATTAACCCCTCCACTCCCTCCTCACACCGACACGAGGAATCTCCTCACACCGACAGGACGGCGAGGCTGAGCGACAGTGCCGGGCCCTCCTACATCTATAGCACCCCCCTCACCCGGTCCCCCTATAATACACATTTCCCGGTCCTCCTATACCACACATTCCCCGGTCCCCCTATATACCACACACTCCCCGGTCCCCTATATGCCACGCACTCCCCGGTTCCGCTATACACCACAAACTCCCCATCACCCTATATACCAGATACTCCTGGTCCCCCTATATACCACACACTCCCCGGTCCCCCTATATGCCACACACTCCCCGGTCCCCCTATATGCCACACACTCCCCGGTCCCCCTATATGCCACACACACCCCCGGTCCCCCTATATACCACACACTCCCCCGGTCCCCCTATATGCCACACACTCCCCGGTCCCCCTATATGCCACACACTCCCCGGTCCCCCTATATACCACACACTCCCCGGTCCCCCTATATGCCACACACTCCCCGGTCCCCCTATATGCCACACACACCCCCGGTCCCCCTATATACCACACACTCCCCGGTCCCCCTATATACCACACACTCCCCGGTCCCCCTATATGCCATACACGCACTCCCCGGTTCCCCTATATACCACGCACTCCCCGGTTCCCCTATATGCCACACACGCACTCCCCGGTTCCCCTATATACCACTCACTCCCCGGTTCCCCTATATACCACGCACTCCCCGGTTCCCCTATATACCACGCACTCCCCGGTCCCCCTATATGCCACACACGCACTCCCCGGTTCCCCTATATACCACGCACTCCCCGGTTCCCCTATATACCACGCACTCCCCGGTTCCCCTATATGCCATACACACTCCCCGGTCCCCCTATATGCCACACACACACCCCCGGTCCCCCTATATGCCACACACACACACACCCCCGGTCCCCCTATATGCCACACACACTCCCCGGTCCCCCTATATACCACGCACTCCCCGGTTCCCCTATATACCATGCACTCCCCGTCGCCCTATATACCACGCACTCCACGGTCCCCCTATATGCCACACACACCCCCGGTCCCCCTATATGCCACAAACACCCCCGGTCCCCCTATATACCACGCACTCCCCAGTCCCCCTATATACCACGCACTCCCCGGTCCCCCTATATGCCACACACGCCCCCGGTTCCCCTATATACCACGCACTCCCCGGTTCCCCTATATACCACGCACTCCCCGGTTCCCCTATATACCACGCACTCCCCGGTTCCCCTATATGCCACACACACCCCCGGTCCCCCTATATGCCACACACACTCCCCGGTCCCCCTATATACCACGCACTCCCCGGTTCCCCTATATACCACGCACTCCCCGTCGCCCTATATACCACGCACTCCACGGTCCCCCTATATGCCACACACACCCCCGGTCCCCCTATATGCCACAAACACCCCCAATCCCCCTATATACCACGCACTCCCCGGTCCCCCTATATACCACGCACTCCCCGTTCCCCCTATATGCCACACACGCCCCTGGTCCCCCTATATACCACGCACTCCCCGGTTCCCCTATATACCACACACTCCCCGTCCCCCTATATACCACGCGGTCCCCCTATATGCCACACACGCCCCCGGGCCCCCTATATACCACGCACTCCCGATCCCCCTATATACCACGCACTCCCCGGTTCCCCTATATACACCACACACTCCCCGTCACCCTATATACCAGATACTCCTGGTCCCCCTATATACCACACACTCCCCGGTCCCCCTATATGCCACGCACGCCCCCGGTCCCCCTATATACCACGCACTCCCCAGTTCCCCTATACACCACACACTCCCCGTCACCCTATATACCAGATACTCCTGGTCCCCCTATATACCACGCACTCCCCAGTTCCCCTATATACACACCACACACTCCCCGTTACCCTATATACAAAATACTCCTGGTCCCCCTATATACCACGCACACCCCGGTTCCCCTATATACACCACACACTCCCCGTCACCCTATATACCACACACTCCCGATCCCCCTATATAACACACACTCCCCCCGGTCCCCCTATATACACACCACACACTCCCCGGTCCCCCTAAATACCACGCACTCCCCCAGTCCCCCTATATACACACATCACACACTCCCCATCCCCATATATACCACACACTCCCCAGTCCCCCTATATGCCACGCACGCCCCCGGTCCCCCTATATACCACACACTCCCCGGTTCCCCTGTATACCACACAGCCCCTGGTTCCCCTATATACCACACACTCCCCGGTTCCCCTATATACCACGCACTCCCCCCTATATACCATGCACCCCCCAGTCCCCCTATATACCACACACTCCCCGGTTCCCCTATATACCACGCAGCCCCCGGTTCCCCTATATACCACACACTCCCCGGTTTCCCTATATACCTCGCACTCCCTGGCCCCTATATACCATGCACTCCCCCTATATACCATGCACCCCCCCCCATTCCCCCTATATACCACACACTCCCCGGTTCCCCTATATACCATGTAGCCCCCGGTTCCCCTATATACCACACACTCTCCGGTTCCCCTATATACCTCACACTCCCTGGTCCCCCTATATACCATGCACTCCCCCTCTATACCACGCACTCCCCGGTTCCCCTATATACCACGCACTCCCTGGTCCCCCTATATACCATGCACTCCCCCTATATACCACAAACCCCCCCTGGTTCCCCTATATACCACACACTCCCCGGTTCCCCTATATACCACGCACTCCCCAGTCCCCCTATATACCACGCACTCCCTGGCCCCTATATACCATGCACTCCCCCTATATACCATGCACCCCCCCATTCCCCCTATATACCACACACTCCCCGGTTCCCCTATATACCATGTAGCCCCCGGTTCCCCTATATACCACACACTCTCCGGTTCCCCTATATACCTCACACTCCCTGGTCCCCCTATATACCATGCACTCCCCCTATATACCACGTACCCCCCCATTCCCCCTATATACCACACACTCCCCGGTTCCCCTATATACCACGCACTCCCTGGTCCCCCTATATACCATGCACTCCCCCTATATACCACAAACCCCCCCTGGTTCCCCTATATACCACACACTCCCCGGTTCCCCTATATACCACGCACTCCCCAGTCCCCCTATATACCACGCACTCCCCGGTCCCCCTATATACCATGCACTCCCCCTATATACCACACCCCCGGTCCCCCTATATACCACACACTCCCTGGTTTCCCTATATACCACGCACTCCCTGGTCTAACCTCTACACCACACACACCCCGGTCCTCCCATAACAGGCACTCCCCGGTCCCCCTATAACACGCACTTCCCAGCCCAGTCCCCCTTGTCACGGACCCCCATCCTCAACAGGATTATATCAGCAGTATATGCTTCCTTTGTCTGGTACCAGCACGATCCAAGGTCCCTTAGCCCACCCAGTCACTTGTCAAAACAGTGTAGGATGGAATACATAGGACTATTTATTCAAACACAGGTACAAAGAGATATACACTCAGAGGACAGTCCCCCCCTTGCTTTGCACAATGGCACAGGGCAGGGTAAACTTTCCCTCTTCCTGTAACATGACACACAGGTATTCAACTTTCCAACAGTAGACCGCCTTATCAGCAGAGGGGTGCTGCTGGCGAAATCCCCCCTCCCCTCTCCCAGCTAAACCACATATACATACCATAATAGGTTGCTCCCTCCCAGGGGTAAAAGGAAATGCTGAGTCCGGTGTGGTTGTAGTGGGAGTTGGGTTAGGCAGACTCGACTGGCGTTCTCGGTCACACTGTGCCCCTAATAGACACAGGGTGACTTACACATAGTAGGGGCCAGGGGAGCTGGACAAGGTAAGTTTGCTTCCACAAGCCCTCTGCCCAAAGTGACTCCCGTCAAACATCTCCCCTTTCCTCAGAAGACCAACACAGAAGGAGACCCCCAACGGGTTGACTTCGAAGTTAGTCCGTAGTTCCAGTCCTCCAAACACATTGTCCCAAACAGAGCATTACTCACCCAGCCAACCTCTGCCTCTCTCGTAGAACATACCCGCTGCTGTGGGAAAAGCGCGGACTGGTCCTTCCCCCTGGTGTCCTTTCAGCCGCTGACGAGAAGACAGGGTGGCTGGGCTCACTTAGTCAGGATGTTAGGCATCTGGGCCGACTGCCCAGCTTTCCTGGGGCATACAGGTGGAGACTGAGGTCCCATCCACTTTTGCTAGATGAAAATCCTCCAGTGTTTGCAGAGCAAGGCTGACATCCTCCTGTTCCAAAGGACCCTTTTCTAGGGTTGTGTCAGTGGAAACCGAAGTCCCATCCACTACCACAGGAATTCCATCTTCTATTAGTTGAGGGCAGAGGCCAGCAGCACTCTGCCCTGTTGCAAGCTCTTCTGCTGGGTTGCTGTCAGTGAAGACCGCATTCTCATCCATCGATTTCAGCTCAAGCTTCAGTTGTGAGGTGCCGATTGCATTCTCTCCCTGGAGCTCCTGTGGAGTTGATTGTTGTGGGCAGAGGTCAATAGCGCCATTCTCTGAAGCCAGCTTTTCTGCTGAAGGCTCATCGGGTTGTTCCTCCTCAGCAGAAAAGTTTATTAAAGGGATTGTAAAGGTTTGTTTTTTATTTTCTAAATAGGTTCCTTTAAGCTAGTGCATTGTTGGTTCACTTACCTTTTCCTTTGATTTACCTTCTAAATGTTTTCTTTCTTTGTCTAAATTTCTCACTTCCTGTTTCTCCTCACTAAACTTCACACCATCATCCGAGTGGTGTGGAGTCAGCCAGAACAGCTTACTGAACAGCTTACTGAGGAGAAACAGGAAGTGAGAAATTCAGACAAATAAAACAAAGAAAAAAAATATTTAGAAGGTAAATCAAAGGAAAAGGTAAGTGAACCAACAATGCACTAGCTTAAAGGAACCTATTTAGAAAATAAAAAACGAACCTTTACAACCCCTTTAAATCCCCAGTCTCTGGAACTGGTGTCTGGGGATCAGGGTCACCATTAGGGGGGGGTACAGCCAACCCAACTGTAAGGGGCCCCGAAGCCCCTCCGGGACAGAAGAAGGCAGAACGTGCTGTGCATTACAGAAATAATTTCACGGCTTCTGCTATTCTCGTGTCATTAAGCTCAGAAATCGAGCGCTTTACTACCTCCTCTGGCTACTATGTGCATGTGCACCCCTCGTGTGATCTGTACTATGCTTCTCAGCAACATGTCAGCTTTGTAAAAACGAGCGGGGACCAGGTAAGAAGACCTTCTTTACAAGTAGGGGCTGTGAGGGAAAGAGAGGGGGGCTGTTTGTGTACAGGGAGGGGCCAGAGCCTTGTGTGTTTACAGGTTTGTGTATGTGAGGGACTGCCATATATACACAGGTGTGGGGCTGGCATATATACAGGTGTGGGGGGCTGACATATATACAGGTGTAAGGGGGCTGAAATATATACAGGTGGGGGGGCTGACATATATACAGGTGGGAGGGGGCTGATATATATACAGGTGTGTGTGGGGGGCTGGCATATATACAGGTGGGGCTGACATATATACAGGTGTGTGGGGGCTGACATATATACAGGTGTGAGGAGGTGGACATATATACAGGTGTGGGGGGCTGGCATATATACAGGTGTGAGGGGGGCTGACATATATACAGGTGTGAGGGGGGCTGACATATATACAGGTGTGGGGGGCTGGCATATATACAGGTGGGGGTGGGGCTGACATATATACAGGTGTGTGGGGGGCTGGCATATATACAGGTGTGGGGGGGCTGGCATATATACAGGTGGGGGGTGGGGCTGACATATATACAGGTGTGAGGGAAGCTGATATATACAGGTGTGTGTGAGGGGTCTGGCATATATACAAGTGTGGGGGGCTGGCATACATACAGGTGGGGCTGACATATATACAGGTGGGGGGTGGGGCTGACATATATACAGGTGTGTGGGGGGCTGACATATATACAGGTGTGAGGGGGGCTGATATATATACAGGTGTGTGGGGGGGGCTGACATATATACAGGTGTGTGGGGGCTGACATATATACAGGTGTGTGGGGGGGGGCTGACATATATACAGGTGTGTGTGGGGGGGCTGACATATATACAGGTGTGAGGGGGGCTGATATTTACAGGTGTGTGTGGGGGGCTGACATATATACAGGTGTGTGGGGGGCTGACATATATACAGGTGTGAGGGGGGCTGATATTTACAGGTGTGTGTGGGGGGGGCTGACATATTAACAGATGTGTGGGGGGCTGACATATATACAGGTGTGAGGGGGGCTGACATATACAGGTGTGGGGGGGGGGACTGGCATATATACAGGTGTGGGGTGGGGCTGACATATATACAGGTGTGTGGGGGGCTGACATATATACAGGTGTAAGGGGGCTGACATTAATGCAGGAGTCTGGGGGCTGACATATATACAGGTGTGAGGGGGTTGACATATACAGGTATGTGGGGTGCGGCTGAAATATATACAGGTATGTGGGGGGGGCTGACATATATACAGGTGTGTGGGGGGCTGACATATATACAGGATTAAGGGGGGCTGAGTGTGTGCAGGTGAGGTGTGGATTCGGTAGGATGGCCCGTGGGCAAGCCCTGGGGAATGTTGGTGGTCAGGCTCGAGGGAGGGGGGCAGGCCTAAAGCTGCGTAAGGGGCCCAAAAATTTCTGATGGCTGCCCTGCTGGGGATAGAGCATTCACCATCACTTGTCCGTAGAACAAAGAAGATGTTACTGGCGCTGGGCAGAGCTCAGTTATGTTCGGCCCCGATGCCAGCTCTTCAGTTTGGATTTCAGTAAATGTTACATCCTTCAATGAAAAGTCAATTAAATCCATACTTTTTGTGGCTGGGAAAGGAGGACGGCTTCCTCTTCTCCTGAGCCCTTGAACTGCAAATTGTAAGATGAGCCGGCTGCTCCATCTCCCATACCCTTATCTGGCTGCTGGACAAACGTATTCCTCCATTCAAAAGTTCAGCTCTGAGGAAACTAGCAGTGATTGGCTAGTAAAACGCGTCAGCTTGACGTCAGCACGTCGGACGGGGAACCGTTCGTTCGCTGCACGAGCGAAGCAAAGTGTTTGTTTGCTGAACGGCGGCTTCCTGAAATCTGGACGAAACAGCCAGCCTGTGTCAAACGGCATACTGTACATAGCAGGAGACTTTCCAGGTGGTCGGATTCTGTGTATACACTGAGCGTGGCTCTAAGTCGGAACAGTGGGTAGAGGCGCATGGAAGTGGTGAACACACAGCAGTTGGTGAGAGTATCCAATCATGAAATAGTGTTGGTGTTCTAATTCCCGTATTGCCCCCCCAACTCTGCACCTGATGGAGAAGTCTCTATGCCATTATTGTATTGACTGACTCTGTGCTTAAGTCCATTTTTCAAGCATCAGCTAAACGACCCCCTCTGCTTTGCTAAGGTGGAATCTGTCTAATCAAATTCAATAAGGGACATACCATCATCCCGTTGTGGACTGTTTTTCTACACCCTACACAATACTTCAGGACAGCGCTGCACCTACTAAGTTGATCCACACCATCCACATCCATTTGTAGCCACCTGACCCCATTAGTTACCAGAAGTTGTGTCTGTCATTACCCTGATCTCCTTGGGAAGGAGTTTTACATACATTATATGTTCTTCTGTAGCTTCACACTGTTCAAAGATTTAAATAAGTTTATCAGAGATCTTACTGTTCAGAGGTTTTATAGCATACAAGAGGCCAAAAACCCTAGACCTATGAATATACAGATACCCATTAGTCCATCCATTGTTGATATTTCTTGTGATGACCCAGACCTTGCTGTTTTGCAAGATCTTTATGATGAAAACTACCATGATGAAGATTTGGAGTGGCTCACTTAACATATCCCCACATCCCCTCCCATAGTCCATACCAGTTTTACGTCCTAAATCGGTTTTTAATCCCACCCACTGCAAAGGTCCTTTACCTTCAGTCCTTTTATCAAGTAGTTTACACTGATCTGATCCAAATGTGTAAACAAAAATCTTCCCATACCAACTACAGGCTAAACCTTAGCAGTATGGAACGTCAGGCTCTAGAACAGCTCATGAGGAATGATACCATCGTCATTAAGTCAGCAGATAAAGGAGGTAGTATAGTCGTTCAAAATAAATCTGACTATTTAGAGGAATCCTTAAGATTATTATCCGACACTGTAACATACAAAGCCCTTCCCAGCGATCCAATCAACTCATATTCCATTGAAGCTGCTGACATTGTCTGGAAGGCTGGAGAAGATAAAACTAGCTTCAAGTTTGCTGATAATGTTATTAAGAAACATATTTATAGCACTCCATATTTTTACCATCTGCCCAAAGTGCATAAAAACCTCACCAAACCACCTGGTCGTCCCATAGTTGCTGCTATAGAGAGTGTTACCAGTGGTTTTTCAGTCTATATAGTAGAGGTGCGCATCTTCACTGGCCTCACGATTCGATTTGATTACGATTATCAGGTCAACGATTCGATTCCATGATGCATCACGATTACAGCGCAAGTGCGCATGGTTTTCACCCAAAAAATTTAAGCAGTCAGGAGAACTCCATTTTTTTATTATATCTGTTCTTTTAAAAAAAAGACAACACTCCCTGCATGTAGCAAAGTCTAAACAAAGCAGACAACAACTTGTACATAGTACAGGAGATGGTCAGAGGTTGCAGACATAGTACAGGAGATGGTCAGAGAGTGCAGACCTAGAACAGGAGATGATCAGCGACTGCGGAAATGCTACAGATGATCAGCGACTGCGGACATGCTACAGGAGATGGTCAGAGAGACTGCGGACATGCTGCAAGAGATGGTCGGTGACTGCGGACATGCTACAGGAGATGGTCGGTGACTGCGGACATGCTACAGGAGATGGTCGGTGACTGCGGACATGCTGCAAGAGATGGTCGGTGACCGCGGACATGCTACAGGAGATGGTCGGTGACGCCGGACATGCTACAGGAGATGGTCGGTGACTGCGGACATGCTACAAGAGATGGTCGGTGACTGCGGACATGCTACAAGAGATGGTCGGTGACTGCAGACATGCTACAGGAGATGGTCGGTGACTGCGGACATGCTACAGGAGATGGTCGGTGACTGTGGACATGCTACAGGAGATGGTCGGTGACTGCGGACATGCTACAGGAGATGGTCGGTGACTGCGGACATGCTACAAGAGATGGTCGGTGACTGCGGACATGCTACAAGAGATGGTCAGTGACTGCGGACATGCTACAAGAGATGGTCGGTGACTGCGGACATGCTACAGGAGATGGTCAGTGACTGCGGACATGCTACAGGAGATGGCCGGTGACTGCGGACATGCTACAAGAGATGGTCGGTGACTGCGGACATGCTACAGGAGATGGTCAGTGACTGCGGACATGCTACAGGAGATGGCCGGTGACTGCGGACATGCTACAGGAGATGGTCGGTGACTGCGGACATGCTACATGAGAACAGCAGGTAAGTATGATATCTGTTTTACTTTAAGGAAAAAAATAATACCTGTTGTGCCGAGAATGGTTCCCCCGCCGGATTCTGTTCCCCCCTGTCTCTCGGCTCCTATCGGAACTCCGCCCCCCCTGCCCTGTACATTGCCGCTCACTCCTACTATTATTCACGAATGCAAATGCTCCTAATACCGCACCGCCTCTCCAGCCTTCTGCTCATTAGCATTCGTGAAAAAACAGTAGGCGTGAGCGGCGCTGGAGAGGCTGGGCGGTATTAGAAGAATTTTCATTCGTGAGTAGGAGGGAGCGGCGATGTACAGGGCTGGGGGGGGCGGAGTTCCGATAGTAGCCGAGAGACAGAGGGAACAGAATCCGGCAGGGGAACAGTGTGTACATGCCGCGCTCATGTGACTGCCCTCTCTAATCTCTGCTTTCACGTCTCTGACGCCAGGAGAGACGTGAAAGCAGAGAGGAGAGAGGCGGGCCGGGCAGTCACATGAGCGCGTCATATAAAAAAAACAACAAATAAGGTAACAGCTCTCCTGGAAGGAGGGGCGGGGCTAGACATAGACCAATTCCTGCAGCCTTTGGCTGAAAATTTACCATCTTACATCCGTGACGGGCCACATTTACTTGAGATGTTAAAGTCATACCGTTGGGAACCAACCTATTGTTGGTTATCTATGGACGTATCATCCCTCTACACCTCCATCCCTCATGACGTTGGACTCCGAGCAGCTGAACATTTCCTCTCTAAGGATTCCCTCATTAACTCAAAACAAATTTCCTTTATTCTGGAGGCTCTCACTTTCTGCCTAAAGCATTACTATTTTGAATTTGACAACACGCACTACCTCCAAATAAACGGTACAGCTATGGGGACAAATTTTGCACCGAGTTATGCCAACCTGACAATGGGATATTGGGAACATTTATCTCTCTCTGCCCATCATCCTTTCACCTGCAATATTGTATATTATGGTCGATACATTGATGATGTGGTAATAATATGGGATGGAACCCTTCAAGATATTGACCTTTTTGTCAAGTATTGTAATAATAATGAGTTAGGGTTGTCATTCACGCATGTATTTGATCAAAGGTCATTGGCCTTTTTGGATTTACTGTTATGTCATGAGAATGGTACTATCTTTGCCCAGAATTATGTTAAACCGACAGCAGGCAATTCTTTTATTCATTACGATAGTTGTCATCACCCCAGGTGGGTAAACAACATTCCACAAAGTAAATTCTGCCGCTTGAGGAGAAATTGTACTAGAGATAGCGATTATGATTTTCATAGTGCCCTACTTACCAAGAAATTTTTGGATAAAGGGTATCCTACTACACTGGTGGATGAAGTCTGTAAATATTACCGACAAGTTAATACCATCTCACGTACCAAGGCCTCATCTGACCAAAAACCGTCCACACGGTTTGTCACCCAGTTTCATGCCAGACACAAAAATATGGAAAAAATTCTAGCTAGTCATTGGTCTATATTACTTGAGGACCCCCACCTCAAGTCTAGTATAGCCACCCACCCTAAGATTACATATCGGAAGGCCAGCAATATCAAGAGCAAAATCACTCGTAGTAAAATCGCATTTAACAAACAAATCTCTCCTTTGGTAATGGCCCCTCTTCTTGGCATGTTTCAGTGTAGAAAAGCACTTTGCCTGACGTGTCAATTTGTCCAGCATGGACAAAAGTCTTTTTTAGCAAAAGGTAAAACATATATATTTTTAAAGATTTTTACAACTGCTCCACTGATTATGTTATTTATTGTCTTACCTGCCCATGCGGGCTCTTTTATGTAGGGGGGACCATCAGTACTCTAAGCAGGGCCGTTTGAAGGAATTTGGGGGCCCCAAGCAGATTGAGAATTTGGGGCCCCCAAGCGGGGGGGGGGCTACTGATTTTTTTTTTGAGAAGCGGGGGGGGGGGTTTGGGCTGCTACACAATTTTTTTAGATTTTGTTTTTTAATTCAGAAGCGGAGGGGTGCTACTGAGATTTCTACTGATTTTTGGTTTTAATTTAGAAGGGGGGGTGCTAACGCGGGACATCAATCGCGGGAGGGGGACCACCGATCGGGGGGGCACCGATCGTGGGAGGGGGGCCTGCCGATCGTGGCAGGGGGGGGCGCGGATCGCGGGGGGGCCGCGGATCACATGAGGGGGGCCGCCAATCGCGGGAGGGGGGGCCTGCCGATCGCGGCAGGGGGGGCGCGGATCGCATGAGGGGGGGGCCGCCAATCGCTGGTGGGGGGGCTGCCGATCGCGGGAGGGGGGCCACCGATCGCGGGAGGGGGGCCACCGATCGCGGGAGGGGGGCTGCCAATCGCGGGAGGGGGGCGCCAATCGCGGGTGGGGGGGCCGCCGATCGCGGGAGGGGGGCCGCCAATCGCGGGAGGGGGGCGCCAATCGCGGGTGGGGGGGTGCCAATCACGGGTGGGGGGGCCGCCGATCGCGGGAGGGGGGCCGCCGATCGCGGGTGGGGGGCCGCCGATCGCGGGAGGGGGGGCCGCCAATCGCGGGTGGGGGGGCCGCCGATCGTGGGTGGGGGGCCGCCGATCGCGGGAGGGGGGCCGCAAATCGCGGGTGGGGGGGCCGCCGATCTCAGGAGGGGGGCGGCTCTGCTGGGGCCCCAGGCCAGCTGGGGGCCCCAAGCAGTTGCTTGGTTTGCCTCTCCTGTTCCGACGGCCCTGACTCTAAGGGCCCGCTTTGGTGAGCACAGAAGATTCATTGAGAAGAGACGGGACCACCATAGTGTCCCCAAACATTTTCTGTGCCACCATAAAAAAATCAACCATAGGCCTTAAAGTTTGGGAATTGGAAGCCATCCCTGGTACCTTACCTGCCGCAGAGCGTTTTAAACGTCTTTGTCAGCAGGAATCATTCTGGATATATTCTTTGGGGACCTTGGCCCCAGGAGGGTTAAACGAAGAAATAGAAATCCATACCCTCCTGTAAAGTGTAAATTATAAAATTATAAGAGTATGCTACACTTTATCTATGCCATACATTTCATGTGGGGGTACCCTACATAACATGTTATATGTTCTTTTTCTTAAAGCAGACCCCTTTATGGCTCACCATTCCCCCCCCCCCTCCTATTTTGTCTGTAATGGGCTCTTTACTCATAGTAAGTAGTTCATACCCACATATGCATGTGTGTATATATATATATATATATATATATATATTGTGACAGCAGGAAGGTAAAGTCACCTGGTTGCATCCAGGGGGGTAGGTATATTTCTCCCAGATTCAGGCTTTATGCCGACTTATACAACTAGGGAGAGAGTTGATGAAGCCCAGCTGAGGCTAGTGGGCTCATGGATGATTCATACCTCTAGGGAGAGTGCTGGGCGTCGTGCAGGCAGGGAGTTGATGAGACCAGCTGAAGCTTGTCAGCTCGTTTAAGGCCTCTATAAAAACTCCCAGCTTCATTAGGTGTTTGCTCATGCCTGGAACCAGACCTGTGTGGACTGTCTAGGGAGAGTGAACCCCTGTGCGGTGAGACAAAGCCTGTGTGGCTATTTGTTTGGACATTTACTAAACCAGGGACTTAGGGACTAGGACAGCACCAGGCTGATCCCAGTTGTTAGTTAGGAAACCTGCATGTTTAGTCAGAGGTCAAGCTGACCAGGGTTTATTTTGTTTATGTTTCTTTTTGCTTTGCTGTGTTTTTTTGTCACTGTAAATAGAGAAATAAACCGCACCTTTTTGATCTTGAAAACCACAACCTCCGTCTGCTGGGCCTGTTTTTGTGTGGGGAGCCCATCCAGGGGATCACACACACCCGCTGCCGAGCTAACCCCCTCACAATATATATGTAGATATTGGTAGGAATTTGTGTTATTTATTTATTTTCTTTGGCGTATATGCTTTGTAATTAGGTAGCTTATCCCATGCGATTTTTTGGTCTTTGCACCTGACGGTTGCTTGACCATACATGTGGAACAATACAAAGTAGGCTAGAATCCACCTTCTTACATATATGTTTTTCTTTTCATCTTTTATATATATATGTATGTATGTTCCATTACATGTATGTAGACATGTTATTTTTAATTGTTTTTAATACATTTTTATGTATGTATATTTTTGTATGTGTAGCGGGGTGTTACATTTAGGGGACAGGTGTCTGAGTGTAATTAGGCTCAGATACACTATTGCTAGGGTCTATGGACTATATTTTTCTGTGGAGGAGATCAATGGTGCCTAGTTCCCTGCAGTCTATAGGTGGCGCTGTCGCCATAGACTGGGGTTGAACCATCGTTGTAAGGTTGTGCCTTTTTGTGTCCCCTCTTGGCGGTGGTACGGCGGAGCGGGGAACCCGCTGTGCCTGCTGGGAGGGGGTATAAAAGGGGCGGCCATCTTCCACACGGGGTCCCAGTCCCAGACACCTTCATCCTGGGGCTGCTGTTCCGGTTCGCCCGCGCCCAGGTGCCCTTGGCCTGGGTGTAGGGGATTGAATGCCATCCCAGGCACCTTCGGCCTGGGGTGAGGTACTTCTTGAGAAGGCCTGGGGCCCACTACCTTCGACTGGGTCCCGCGAGGGATCGAGGAATCCTAGGGGTCCACCGAGTGAGGGAACCCGAATCTAGGACGAGGGGGACCAGAGAGGTTACCCTTCCCGAAGACCCATTGCAGCAATTTGGTGACGGTGGGGCCTCTGGTGACCGTCCGGATGGATGTCTGTCTTCTCTCTGACAGGGGTCGCAACTTATTGAAGGTAGTCCACGTTTTCATGGTCTGTGGCAGGGACCCAACGTGAATCAGGTCAGTGGCAGAGACCCAACAATCATGGTCTGTGGCAGGGACCTTATTTCACCTGGTCTGTGGCAGGGACCAACCTCACGGTCGGTGGCAGCGACTGTGCGCCATAACTGTTGTGAAATCCTAACAGTTTAGTTTCATTGATAGGATTGTGCCTGGACCTCCTTCCCACTTTGTCTGAACTGTTCTGTGTCTGACCAGTCGCTCTCAAAACACTATTTATTGCTCTGAAGAATAAATAAGTGTTGGATTTTCAGTGGTGTGGAACTTGACTTTCTGGGAGCTAAGGGGTTCTACCTCCACCTGCGTGGAGGGTGGGAGTCATCCTCGAGGGAAGTTTTGGCTCTGGACGGGGACACAGGCCCGAAGGTAAAAAGTTATAGCTCACACCTCTGCACACAAGAGGATACAAGCTGGTGGTGCGCCACACTCTCCTCCCTGGTCCCCTAGACGAGAGCCATTGACCGAGAAGAGAAAGAGGGAGTGAGGGGTGAGGTCGCTAGACGTGGGGGCTCTGGGTCCGGGATCTGTGTTTGTGTTAATGGAGCCGAGACTTTCAGAGTTTGAACTTTGCTGCCCAGAGGAGTTCCGAGGAGGTCAGCCATATTGGTCAACACGCCACGAGGCACACCCTGGCTGCGCAGTTCGTGGGCGTGACACAACAGAAGCCCGCGAACAGGTGCGGAATATGGGAGGAGTCTGGCCATGTGAAGTGTTGCACGTGGGGACTTTGGCACGAGATAGTCAGTGTGCGATGGAGCAGCAATCGGTCAGCACGTTCACTACTGCCTTGTGGGTTCCTACTTCCACAGCCACGAGGATGACTTAGTTTGCTACTTCGCTGACAGATACGGGGATTAGGCTCAAGCCCCGAGGACGGTTTGCCCTCTATGTATGCAAGGATGTAGAGGCCCTCGTGTGATTTTTCTCGGCTGCTTGGGACTGGTGGTTCAGCTAAAGCCGTTCGGGAGATATGAGGCCTGTAAAGAGTTCATTTTTGAGGTGGAGCAACCCACGGAAAGGCCTCGGGCCTTCCACCTCAACTGTATAACGGGCGCCACCACTCTGGAAGGAGAAGTCAGAGCTTATACAGCCATCCCTACGCGCACTGACCGGGCTCTGGGGGAAGCCCCAGCGGAGATTGAGACTGAGACTGAGAAACCCGAAGATGCTGCTTCGGTCACCACGGAATTCCTGCTCCGACCGCCAAAGAGGAAAGTCGGTTTGGTCAAGGCTTCCTGCGGCCGTGGGAGAGTCACACCCCAGCGCTTACCTGGCCTGGATGGATCCGGACGGAAGAGCCCCGGACATCCTAGCTCAAGTAAAGGCCGAGGAGAACATCAATCAAGACTGTTGAGAATGGGGCAGATCTTAGTCAGTGATGTGGGAGGGGGGAATTTAAAAGAAAAAAAATATTCTACATGATGTATGTTTTGATGTAACACAAATGTTTATACCTGTGTGTGTTTTCCTCTCTTTTCTGTTTCCCTTCCCCTGTTAGGTTCCGGCACAATCTATTTTTTTTTCTTTCTCCCAAATTGTGTTTTTGTGTATAGTTAATCTCTGGATCGAGCCTGGGTTAGCTCTCTTTTGAGGCATGGGTTTGTTCCAGACACTGGGGACCAGTGTCTAATTGCCGGGGGGTAAGTGTAGCGGGCTATTACATTTGGGGGACAGGTGTCTGAGTGTAATTAGGCTCAGATGCACTATTGCTAGGGTCTATGGACTATATTTTTCTGTGGAGGAGATTAATGGTGCCTAGTTCCCTGCAGTCTATAGGTGGCACTGTCGCCATAGACTGGCGTTGAACTATCGTTGTAAGGTTGTGACTTTTTGTGTCCCCTCTCGGCGGTGGTATGGCGGGGCGGGGAACCCGCTGTGCCTGCTGGGAGGGGGTATAAAAGGGGCGGCCATCTTCCACCCGGGGTCCCAGTCCCAGGCACCTTCAGCCTGGGGCTGCTGTTCCGGTTCGCCTACGCCCAGGTGCCCTTGGCCTGGGTGTAGGGGATTGAATGCCATCCCAGGCACCTTCGGCCTGGCGTAAGGTACTGCTTGAGAAGGCCTGGGGCCCAGTAGCTTCGACTGGGTCCCGCGAGGGATCGAGGAATCCCAGGGGTCCACCGAGTGAGGGAACCCGAATCTAGGACGAGGGGGACTAGAGAGGTTACCCTTCCCGAAGACCAATTGCAGCAATTTGGTGACGGTGGGGCCTCTGGTGACCGTCCGGATGGACGTCTTCTCCCTGACAGGGGTCGCAACTTATTGAAGGTAGTCCACGTTTTCATGGTCTGTGGCAGGGACCCAACGTGAATCAGGTCGGTGGCAGAGACCCAACAATCATGGTCTGTGGCATGGACCTTATTTCCCCTGGTCCGTGGCAGGGACCAACTTCACGGTTGGTAGCAGCGACTGTGCGCCATAACTGTTGTGAAATCCTAACAGTTTAGTTTAATTGATAGAATTGTGCCTGGACCTCCTTCCCACTTTGTCTGAACTGTTCTGTGTATGAACAGTCGCTCTCAAAGGACTGTTTATTGCTCTGAAGAATAAATAAGTGTTGGACTTTCAGTGGTGTGGAACTTTAATTTCTGGGAGCTAAGGGGTCCTACCTCCACCTGCGTGGAGGGTGGGAGTCATCCTCGAGGGAAGTTTTGGCTCTGGACGGGGACACAGGCCTGAAGGTAAAAAGGTAATAGCTCACACCTCTGCACACAAGAGGATACGAGCTGGTGGTGCACCACACTCTCCTCCCTGGTCCCCTAGACGAGAGCCATTGACCGAGAAGAGAGAGGGAGTGAGGGGTGAGGTCGCTACATATGTATAGAAAATACCCTCCTTTTTTAGACATAATAGACTACTTTAGTCTTTTTATTGTTTTAATAAGCATTTTATTGGTGATGTTGTATATCTATGAGATCCCTGTAGATTATTCATGTGTTTTTATGCTCCAGTGTGGGTTTTTTTTTATTCCCTTGCCAGCCATTAGATTGCATTCAGCTATTTAACTAATATTGGCCCATTCACTATTAGACCTTTGTTATTAGTGATTACATGCTGCTGGTGTGCTGTGGTTTGCTGGTTCCCTGGCAACCGCAGTACATAAATAGCATCACACCCGCAGTATTCCAGTAGGCCTGTAGAAGGAGCTAGTCTCCAAGCGCGGAGCCTGTTGGTTCCTGTCTCACCTTCCTTCCGGTGCTCTCCTTGGTTCTGGTTTCCTGTGACGTCATCATCAGTGTTCCACGCTGTATCCTGGCCGTTTCCTGGTGGCCACAGGATGGACTATCCTTTTTGCCTGCAGACCCATGGATCCAGATGGACCTGAGACCGGACCGCACCGCGTTTTATGACACCGTGATGTGCCCTGTTTGTACTTGTGTCCTGTAAGTGCATTTCCTTTGAGATTAAACATTTTTATCTGACATATTGCACTTAGGTGGCGCTTCCTTTTTTTGTCCCCTTATCTTTTCTTAACAGAGTTGGCTTTTCTCTGAGGACAGCTGCCGCCCACCATTCTCATCTCCTTCCTTTTTAGGACTGGTCATTTGTACCACCATTTGGACTATTGAACTGTGACTGTTTTTTAGACATATGCATTGCCGTTTTTAAGTGTTCAGTAATACCAGTGTGTGCGCTGACAGTTCACTTTTATCCTTTTGTTCTTCTGTAGCTAACTAGTGATCAGTGTGTGTGCTGTTATGTGGGTCTTGTATGTGTGATGCATGCGCAGCTGCGAACTTCCCCCTTTTTAGTAACGACAACGTTGTCTTTTTAAATTTGTCTGTGAGTTATTTAATCAGTCTCTCTTTTCATTATACTGTTGTGGGTTATTTTTTCTATTCAATAAATCATTCACAGTGTCCAGTGTTTGGCCCACTTGGGAGAACTCTCTTTTTTTTTTTTTGTATTCCTCCATTCAAGCTCGTCCTGTGCAAAAACAGGTTCGTCCAGATGAGTTAAAAACATGCTGCATCCACTATAAGAGCTCCACTTCCATAGGTGGAGGTGAGCAAAGCACACTCTTACTTTGCCCCATTGCCGACATTTCAGCCGTGATTTCAGGACTGTTGGCTGGTATCTCTGGATTGTTCCAGGCAAAGGGAGCCCCACCCTGCTGCTGAGCAGAGTCTAACAGCTGTCTGTAAGTGATCTCCAACTCCCATTCCTGAATGGCCAAAAACTCCAAATCTTCCTGTGCCCAGAGCAGTTCGAGACATTCAGTCTTTGTTCTCTGTACTCCATGATTTCCTCCAAACCCCACTCCAGATTACTCCCAAAACCAGGGTCCCTGATCAGCCTCCAGTACAACAGTCCCAGGCCGCCGTAGTCAAAGTCTTCCATCGGGCTGTCATCTGCTGTCCACGGGCACACTTGGGCTACATACCAGTGGAGGGCTCTGTAGCTCTCGTCCAACGGCATCTCTGTCGGATCAGCCTGCTTAACCCAGCTGTCCACTACTGGTTCGGTTGTTCCCCCAATAACAGCACTCACACTTTATACTGCGACCAGTACCTTGCATGGATGGATGGAGGGGAGTTTTTTTTCCTGGTGGCGCTGCTCGCGAGCTAGCGATTTCTTCCAGAGTTGTAGGCGGACAGAATTATACCATCCCAGCAGGACCTGCATTGACACTGGTCCCCCTGTGCTTTATCCACATCTCTTGCAACCTCCTTTCGAATTCCTCTTCCATGGTGGCCAGTATCTGTACCTCTCCTGCTATCCAGATCCCGGTGGTGGTTTGGACATGTTCACAGCTAGGAAGGTCAATCCCACCGTTTGCCACCAGTGTCATGGACCCCTGTCTTTAACAGGATTATGTCCGCCGTATACGCTCCCTTTGTCCGGTACCAGCACAATCCAAGATCCCTTAGCCCACACAGTCACTTGTCGAGACATTAGTGTAGGATGGAAAATATAACACTCTTTATTCAAACACAGGTACAAAGAGATATAAACTCAGAGGAAAGTCCCCCCCTTGCTTTGCATAATTACACAGGGCGGGGTAAACTTTACCTCCTCCAGTAACATGACACACAGGTATTCAACTTTCCAACAGTAGACCACCTTATCAGCAGGGAGGTGCTGCTGGAGAAATTCCCCCTCCCCTCTCCCAGCTAATCCACATAAACATATACATCCCATAATATGTGTTACCAAGGCAGACAGAAACAATGGGATACAGCCACACCTCAGACAATCTTGTAGTCTAAAGGGTGAAATTATTTATCTTCGTATTTTCTTGAGGAATATTGTTCAGAAATATTATTGTCCCAAGTGAAAGAGCCCCTTCTTTTAGCACAAACCACACATATACAATCCAGGATAACAAGGGTAAAAGGAAATGCTGAGTTCGGTGTGGTTGTACTTGGAGTCAGGATAGGCAGACCCGACTGGGGTTCTCGGACACCCTTTGCCCCTAATAGACACAGGGTGACTTACTCATAGGAGGGGTCAGGGGAGCTGGAAAAGCAGTGCTCTCCAAGGAAACCTAGGTTGCACAAGCCCTCCGGCCAAAGTGACTCCCGTCACACCCCTATAACACACACTCCCCAGTCCTCCTATAACGTGCACTCCCCAGTCTTCCTATATAACATATATTCCTCCCGGTCCCTCTATAAAACTCTCACTCCCCGCCCCCTATAACATACACTCTTCGGTACTCCTATACCACACATTCCACTCACTCCTCCTATAAAATACACACCCCCTGGTCCCCCTATATGACACAATCCCCTGTCATCCACTAATACACACTCACCCTCTCCATCTATCTTCATTCCAATCATAATGCTTCCTTTTCACTTTCCTGATTGATTTCTGGCTTTGGTTAAATGTTCCTTCTCTCCTGCATTATTTACTAGTATACAGAAGGAGCAGACATACAATGGCTAGATGTGTGCTATTGCTGCCAGTTTCACTTAGGCCATATAGTGACTGCACTATTTTCTGTTTCTTTTTTCTGTCTTTTTCTTTTTAAATAATTGTGCCTTTTAGAATGAACAAGCTCTCACCTTTAGTATAAATAACTCAATACTCGAATTGTAGCAAAGATACAATATAAAATAGGTCTACTGGCTCGTGATCGTAAATGTATGGGTATTGTGTTATTATACAAATTTTTTTTTATAGTACCAACGGTTTGCACAGCACTTTACAAAATAGTGGGGGATGCAGTTATAAAACAATTCATGACAAGAGGGTTATGAAAACCTACAATCTAAAAAGGACAGGGAAAGCAGTACAAAAAGTAATAAAAATGGTGAGGAAATGAGTTGACGGTAAAAGGAAACGTCCAATTTGTAGGGAGAGGTGGGATAGGTTCCCTGATAAGATGAGTTTTCAGAGATTGTTTAAAGGCAGACAGAGTAGTGGATGGCTGGGCAGATTGGGGTAAGGAGTCCCAGACAATGGGAGAGGCTCTGGGGGTGTCCTACAGGCAAGCATGGGAAGAAGTGAAGAGCTACATAGCAGGAAGTCTTGGGACAAGGATTAAAAAAGATGGTTTGGATGATATTTTGAAGGGGGTGGTGATGTAGTTCAGGACAGAGTTGTGGATGGCTTTGTATGTTGTTAGTGTTTTGAATTTTATTTGTTGGATGATCAGAAGCCAGTAAAAAGATTGATATATAGTGGGGAAAATAATCATTTCATCCCCTACCAATGGCGGCTGGTGCTATATATTTTGGGGGGGGGGCGGGCAAACAAGACATCCCATCGCCAAGGTCGGTCCGGCACTTACCCCGTCTAGGTCGCAGGCAGCTTCAGCTCCTGGTTGCGTCTCCTCCTCCACATTGCTCTGTTCCCCTAAGCCCACCCTTTTTTGAAGCCATTGAGAGCCTCTGGTTTTAATCACGTGCTTCTAAAAAAAAAAAAATGTACACTTTAGGAGATATTCACCCTGCATGTAGCCAGTGACATCAGGGCACGAGCTCTGAAGGTCCAGCATACCTTGCCGGAACTTCAGAGCTTTGTGCCAGAACCGAGGACTCCATGTCCAATCACACAGCCGGAGCCCATGAACCTGGAAGAAGGACCGGGGGAAGATGTAAGCCCTCTCAGCAGTGACAGCGCGCCGAGAGAGGGCTTTGTTCTAGGGTAAGTATTTCATAATGTGCTAGTATGCGATGCATACTAGCACATTGTACAATTGCCTTACAGGTGTTTTTTTTTTTTTTTACCAGCCGCGGTTTACAACTGCTTTAGGCTGGGTTCACACCTCCGATGGATGCAGCTCGCAGCAGGGGTTTGGTACTTCCCTGTTTTCCGTTTCAGGGACAAATCAGGGATGAATTTTTGCCCAAGTATGAAAAGGGTTAACGCTGTTTAAGATATTCCCTCTCTGGACACACATCCGCTACCGATCCTCCACAGTCAGGCGACCGCTTCCCATAGGATTATTCCTTCCAAACATACGAGACGAACGCTCTGTAATTTTCCTCTCATAATACACCTTTGACCAGACCCAATTTACATGAGCTAATTAACTACAGCTGATGATTCGGACACAGGACATTTAGGCTAGCCTTAATGTCTCCTCCTATGCACATTATTTGGACATCTCTTAAGAGACACTAGGTGAGTTCGTTAGCTAATCCCTTTTCAGTTTAAATGATTATGCATGACCCTTTGTGTTCCCCAGCCAGTCTGTCTGCTAGAGTACAATACCTATAATTACAGACTTAATTACCACAAGCCACACTAGACAGTAGAATGTAATCACCCCCCACCTCATCACAGCAATTAGGACACAACTGCCCACACACAATATACACCCAATATATACCATGTATATACAGCATTGAATATGACACACAGATCATGGTGGGGTTCTCATTCCCCCTGTGCCCCAAGTGACCCCTGTCACACATCTCCCCTTTCGGCAGGAGACTAACACAGGAGGAGACCCCAGACGGGTTGATTCCGAAGTTAGTTCGTAGTTCCATTCCTCGAATGTCTGGACAACCCATCAGCACTGCATTTGCTTACCGGGTCAGTAGCTGATGGTGCAGTTGTAAGGTTGCAGGACGAATAATGGAATTCAGTTCTGGAACGGTCACTTACTTTGCTCTCTCAATGGCTCCCAAAACTGTTGCTGGTGCTCTTGGGAAAGGTAAGGCAAAACCTGGGCGCAAATCCCATTTAACCTTTTGACAATTTCAGCCTGTTTGTGCATTTCAATGTTCAAGCCATGGGACATCTCATAATACATGACGTAGTGTCGTTGCATCTCTGATTTCTCACTGGCCAACTTGTCACATTCCAATTTTAGACTGTGATATTGTGCCTGATCTAAGGTACATGTCGGGGGAAGATAATCTTACCCCGTTTTCAGCCGCAATCAGGCCGGTTCCAGCAGCATGGGTCTGGGCACAGGTAGTCATGGGTTGGCTCCATCGGGGCGTAAGCAGAAACGAGGGGGGCCAAATCATTCCCCAGTAGTACATCCGCTGGCAAATCCTTCATCACCCCCACATTCACGTGTCCCGAACCAACCCCCCAATCCAGGTGAACCCGGGCAACGGGTAGCCGGAAGATGGTACCTCCCGCTACTCTTATGGCTACAGTGTCTCCGGTGTGTTGGCTCTCTGGGATGAGGTTCTTCTGTAGTAGGGTCATGGTAGCGCCACTATCACGTAAGCCATTGGCTACCGTTCCATTAACCCGGACAGTCTGCCTGTGTTGTTGCCGGTTGTCCCGGTTAGCTGCTTGTATTGGATCAGCCTCGTGCAGGACGCCCCAATGTTCTTCCCCCTCAACGCAGTGGGCCGCAGGCATGGGTGTGCGGGGGCTCCCCCTTGCTGGCTGTCTCCATGACTGGCACTGGATGGCTGGATTCAATGGACAGTCTGGCTTTTTGTGCCCTAGCTGTTTACATCTGAAACACCTGATGGGTTGTGCGTAGTCCTGGGAGTTGAACCTGGGCGGCTGAGGATAAGTGGCCACTGAGGTTGGTGCTGAAGTTGGGTTAGAGGCTGATAAACTGGGCCGAGATAGTGGATAGCGCTCGCTTCCGCCTGACCTTCGAGAATCCAGATATTCACCGGCCAAAGTAGCCACTTGCTGTACAGTCCGTGGTCGCTTATCTCGCACCCAATCCCGTAGTACTGGGGGGGTGTGGTTAAAGAACTGTTCTAAGAGTACTAGCTGGGTGATGTCCTCTATGGTATGAGCGTGGCTTCCCTGGAGCCAGCCCTTAAAGTTTCGCTGCAGACGATGTGCCCACTCCAGGTATGTTATGTGGGTTTGTTTCCGGATTCTCGAAACTTAATCCGGCTGGCTTCGGGTGTAATGGCAAATCGGGCTAGCAGAGCTTCTTTTACCCGGTCATAGTCTTTAGCGTCCTCATCCTCCAGGGCCCGATAGGCATCCGCCGCTCTGCCCGTTAAATTACTTGCCAGTAAGGCGACCCAATCTTGGGGCAGTACTTCATGTATCTGGCATAGTCTCTCAAAGTCCTGCAGGAACGCTTCAATTTCCTCCTCTCCTTCCCTAAATAGTTTGAACGCCCGAAAGGGCAACTTACGGACAGGCGCTGCATCTTTAGGCGTTGTCTCCGATTGTCGTATTTCCGCCATTCTCCGCTCATGTTGTCGCTCCTAGTTCTTTCTCTTGTCGCTCCTAGTTCTTTCTCTTGTCGCTCATCCTGCAGCTGGATGTCTTTAATGGCTTCCTGTATGGCGGTCTCTGATGGGTTAGCACCATATAATGCCAACCGCTGTCGAACTTGTTGCTGAAACAAGTCTTCAACTGACCGGGGTCCTGCATCACCATCCCTCTGATCCATCTCGGCTAGCTCCCTGATCAAGGTGGCCTTGTTCTTTGTTCATCCACGGCTCTCAAGTAAGTCTTTCAGCGTAGCTTTCCTGCAGGCTGCATAGCTGGTCATTTACTGTGGTGGTTTGGAGTGTACCAGTAACTGGAGGGAAAATCCCACCGCTGCCAACCAATGTAACGGCTGCCCAAGTATGAAAAGGGTTAATGCCGTTTAAGATATTCCCTCTCTGGACACACATCCGCTACCGATCCTCCACAGTCAGGCGACCGCTTCCCATAGGATTAATCCTTCCAAACATACGAGACGAACGCTCTGTATCTTTCCAACTAGACTGACTCTTTATTGCAAAACACTACAACTTTTATACACACAGAGAGAAGCTTCTCATTTTCCTCTCATAATGCACCTTTGACCAGACCCAATTTACATGAGCTAATTAACTACAGCTGATGATTCGGACACAGGACATTTAGGCCCCATGCACACGAGACGCAGGTGCAAACTCTGCTGAACACACGTTTTTAAACGCTGAAACCGGCGTTTAAAAACACGCGTTTTGACGCGTTTGCGGCCGCGTTTAGACGCGTTTAGCGGCGTTTTACCGCGTTTGCGTTTATAGGCGTTTCATCATAAGACCCTCCCTAAGCTCAAAAAACAGTAAATTTTAACCATTTCAGCCAGTTTGTGAGACCAGAGTGAGTAGCAGCAGCTGAGAGAGCAGCAGTGTACTTGTATTTAGCGTATCACTTGCCACATCACCTACCACAAGTTGTGGATTGTCCACTTGCCACGTTACCTGCCACATCACCTGGCCACGTTACCTGCCACATCACCTAGCCACGTCACCTGCCACAAGTTGTGGATTGTCCACTTGCCACGTCACCTGGCCACATCACGTGCCACGTCACCTGCCACAAGTTGTGGATTGTCCACTTGCCACGTCACCTGGCCACATCACGTGCCACGTCACCTAGCCACGTCACCTGCCACAAGTTGTGGATTGTCCACCTGCCATGTCACCTGGCCACGTCACCTGGTCACGTTACCTGTCACGTCACCTGCCACAAGTTGTGGATTGTCCACTTGCCACGTCACCTGCCATGTCACCTGGCCACGTTACCTGTCACGTCACCTAGCCACGTCACCTGCCACAAGTTGTGGATTGTCCTCTTGCCACATCATGTGCCACGTCACCTGGCCACATTACCTGCCACGTCACCTGGCCATGTCACCTGCCACAAGTTGTGGATTGTCCACTTGCCACGTCACCTGGCCACATCACGTGCCATGTCACCTGGCCACGTCACCTGCCACAAGTTGTGGATTGTCCACTTGCCACGTCACCTGGCCATGTCACGTGCCACGTCACCTGCTACAAGTTGTGGATTGTCCACCTGCCACGTCACCTGCCACGTCACCTGGCCACGTTACCTGTCACGTCACCTAGCCACGTCACCTGCCACAAGTTGTGGATTGTCCACTTGCCACGTCACCTGCCACAAGTTGTGGATTGTCCACCTGGCCACGTCACCTGGCCACGTCACCTGGCCACGTCACCTGGCCACGTTACCTGTCACGTCACCTAGCCACGTCACCTGCCACAAGTTGTGGATTGTCCACTTGCCACGTCACCTGCCATGTCACCTGGCCACGTCACCTAGCCACGTCACCTGCCACAAGTTGTGGATTGTCCACTTGCCACGTCACCTGGCCACATTACCTGCCACGTCACCTGGCCATGTCACCTGCCACAAGTTGTGGATTGTCCACTTGCCACGTCACCTGGCCACATCACGTGCCATGTCACCTGGCCACGTCACCTGCCACAAGTTGTGGATTGTCCACTTGCCACGTCACCTGGCCATGTTACCTGCCACGTCACCTGGCCACGTTACCTGCCACGTCACCTGGCCATGTCACCTGCCACAAGTTGTGGATTGTCCACTGGCCACGTCACCTGGCCACATCACGTGCCACGTCACCTGGTCACGTTACCTGCCACGTCACCTGGCCATGTCACCTGCCACAAGTTGTGGATTGTCCACTGGCCACATCACCTGGCCACGTCACCTGACACAAGTTGTTGATTGTCCGCTTGCCACGTTACCTGCCACAAGCTGTGGATTGTCCACTTGCCATGTTACCTGCCACAAGTTGTGGATTGTCCACAATGCAATGCAAGCAATTACAGTTTTCTTTTATATTTTTTAATAGTTTTTCATCATTTGCCATCATTTTTGAGATTTCTAATGTAAAAAAATAGGTCACCTTTAAAAACGCTTATAAACGCAAACGCGGCAAAACGCCGGTACCGCGTTTAGCGTCTGAAACGTGGAAAACTTTTGCGTCTGAACCCATTTTTTTGCTTCTGGAAAAACGAGGTTAAACGCATCTGCTTGTAAATGCCAAAAAACGAGAGTGTGTGCATGGACATATAGGATAACATTGAATGGGTTCAGGGGCAGTTGAAAAAAGCGTCCAACTGCCTCTGAACACGCGTTCAACAGCAAATAACAGCGTCTCGTGTGCATGGGGCCTTAGGCTAGCCTTAATGTCTCCTACTATGCACATTATTTGGACATCTCTTAAGAGACAATAGGTGAGTTTGTTAGCTAATCCATTTTCAGTTTAAATGATTATGCATGACCCTTTGTGTTCCCCAGCCAGTCTGTCTGCTAGAGTTCAATACCTATAATTACAGACTTAATTACCACAAGCCACACTAGACAGTAGAATGTAATCACCCCCCACCTCATCACAGCAATTAGGACACAACTGCCCACACACAATATAAACCCAATATATACCATGTATATACAGCATTGAATATGACTATCACAGATCATGGTGGGGTTCTCATTCCCCCTGTGCCCCAAGTGACCCCTGTCACAGAAGAAATACAAAATAACCATTAAAGGAGAAGTCCAGCCTGAGCTTTTTTCGGATGGGCTTCTCCTCCAATTAGTTTTGCACTCCTGTGACCCGTTTTCAGCAGAGAGCGGTCTGAAGTCCGCTCTCCGCTGACGTCACTGCCATCAGTCGGGACAGCGGGTCATCACGACTTCCCAAGTCGGGATCCGCCAGCTGCCCTGATTGATGGCAGTCTCAGCGAGTCGCTGAGACAGCCTCTCCCCGCCCCTCAACTGCTCAGCTCTCCAATGAGCGTGGAGAAGCAGAGAGGAATAAGGCTGACAGTCAGCCTCTTTCCTCTCGGGGATCTGTGAGAACTGAGCCAGCGGCGATGTTCGGTGGCTCGGTTCTCAGTGCACAGACGGCGGGGGACAGATGGAGCATCGGTCTGATGCTCCATCCACCGAGGTAAGTTAGGGTGACCACATTTCCAACTACCATTCAGGGACACCCTCCCTTCCCAAAAATCAGCTTGTGCTGTAACGAATCACAGCACAGTGATTGGAGAAATCATAAATCCCGCCTCTTGTGTCCAATCACAAGCAGGGGGCGGGATTGTGCTCCTCCAAACATTCCCGGCCAGGACAAGTACTGTCAGTGAATAAAGCGGTGATGTGACAGCCTTTTTTGGGGGCATCAGATTGGCCCGGGGGGGGGGTGGCTGTGTCAGTTTCATTCCGGGACACTGTATTGTCCTGGAATTAATGTGCCCGGGGCAGACCTGCAAAATACGGGACTGTCCCAGGCAATCCGGGACACGTGGTCACCCTAAGGGAAGTATGAATCTCAAATAACCTGGAAACCCATACTTCTCCTTCAATCACCCTTGGTCTGGAGCTAAATGCAAGATTTTGCCTCATGGGGTAAAGACAGGTCGCTGATAAGGCAGTACAGCCGGTCCTGTTGTACCGGGCCCACCCCCATCAGCTCCACAGAGGGGCCCAGTTAGCTTTACAGTTAATTACTGCATATTAAAAATATAGGGCTTTATAAACTTCACCCCTACTTCTACTTGCTTAGGGGGGTGTAATTACATTTTCCTGGGCCCCATCAAGTCAACAGAGGGGCCCAGGAGGTGAGCGCAGTGGTTGGACCATTTTTTCTTTTTCAGGGCGCATTTACAAAATCCTGCATATTGCTCTGCTGCTTAATTATTCCTGGCTGCAGCTGCCCACTGCTTTCCCTTGCGGATTGATACACATCCCCTCCTCAGGTGCCGACTGCCGAGACTGATGTGAGGCGACAGGTGACTCGGTGGCTGACAGGGAGCAAACACCAGGAGGACAGCATGGCTACACTGTGCACAGTAAGTGGGGAACAGAGTATAGAATCCTCACTGTGTCTCGCTTATGCTCACACACAACATAGCAGGTCATGATTGAGCATTATGATAATCACACAGGCAGCACAGTCAGCATGTGCTCTGTCATGGATCTGTCACATTGCTGTTGGGGGCTTACTTTGTTATAGCTGTACTGGGTTACATGTTGGTAACACACAGTACAGCCATACGTTAAAGTCAGCAACCAAAAGCCATGTGACACACTGACAGATCCATGACAGTGCACATGATGACTGTGCTGCCTGCGTGATTAGCAAGGAGATGCTACTTTACACTTGCGTTTGGGGGGGGTTCAGTAATCATGTGTAGCTGAGCTGCATTTTTACTGCCCTCCAACCATTTAACACTTCCCGTCCTGGTATGTCGCTGGATTGGAAGAGTGATATCTTGGTAATCGCTGCAGCAATGATTGAGATATAATTTTTAAGCCCCAGCGAGTCTGCAAAAAGTAAAAGTAATCTTTGTGGCTAAGAAACCCCTGGATTACTATTACAGGCAGTGTAAGGGGGTCCCACCCCCATCTCGTCGCCACCTTTACTGGGCTCTCCTGTGCAATTAGGGAGCCCCCATAAGGATGTGAGCAGAAGCATTCAGTTCCTGGGACACAGTGAGAGGAACTGATGTTGTTTCTCCCACTGTGTGACATCAGAAACCAGAAGCGATGAGGATTTCATCACTTCCGTTTTCAGTCTCGTGTAAACAAGCCATTACCGGCTTGAACAAACATCTGATCAAACTGATCATGGTTTGATCAAATGCTTTGGAGGCCCGAGGACAGATATTGGTGTGACAGACTCACCCGGGACAGAGACATTTGGAGGGGACTGAATGCTGGCCTCTTGCTTACCGATTTATGGGCCCTGGCATTTGGGGGAACGGTGCTCTTTGTGAGCTGTATGCCTGGGAACTTTTGAGGTGGTGTTACTTTGGGTTCAGGTCCATGTCCCCCCCCCCCCCCAAGACACAGACTCTGGGAACCCTGTATATGACATATTAGAAATAGTGACTGATTCATACTGTTGGAACACATACTGTTAGAAGATGCTGATGTCAACTCCAGCCACCTGTCTGTTGTCTGCTATAATGTAAATGAGATTAGTATAGCTTCTAAGAGTCTTTCACCCATTGTTGTTTGTGCTAATTAACCCTGCTATTGTATGAAAGAGTTCTGTGTTGATATTTATGATAATGTGTATTGTAGTTAGGGAGTCACATCGGCTACTTTAAGGGATTAGTTAATTAGCTCATGTTAATTTATGTTTCTGGTTACAGGTGTATTGTAATGCGGCGTACACACAATCGTTTTTCATGCCGTTAAAAATGCAATTTTTTCAAATGCCCATTAAAACCGATCGTGTGTATGCTCCAGAGCATTTTTAACGGCATGAAAAACGGGCATTAAAAATTTTGAACATGCTCTATTTTTTCACGTCGTTTTTCATGTTGTTTTTTTTTTTAACGACGTGAAAAACGATAGTGTGTATGCTTTTACGAGGGGGGGAAAAAACCACGCATGCTCAGAATCAAGTATGAGACGGGAGCGCTCGTTCTGGTAAAACTAGCGTTCGTAATGGAGATAGCACATTCGTCACGCTGTAACGGACTGAAAAGCACGAGGCTGAAAAGCGCGAATCGCCGCTCAACAAAGTTTACTAACATGAAGGGTGGCGCCATTTGAATGGAACTTCCCCTTTATAGTACCGTTGTACGTCACGGCTTTTTGCTCGAGCGTTTTTTTTAATGATCGTGTGGATGCAAGACAGGCTTGAGAGGAAACATGAAAAAAAACGACGAGAAAAACGTTGGTTAAAAAAAATGGCATGAAAAACGATCGTGTGTACGCCGCATTAGAGTAACATGAGCAGGAGGGGGGAACCTTCTCTTTAACTGTATAATAGGATTTTTTTAATACAGCTTACCTGTAAAATCCTTTTCTCAGGAATACATCACGGGACACAGAGCCCTAATTAATTAATGGGTTATGTAGTCACCACAGGTGCTTGGACACTGGCAAACCCAATTAGAATTGAGTTTCTCACCTATATAACCCCTCCCAAATGGAAAGTAACTCAGTTTCTCTTTTCATCCATGGACCGACACGGCGGCTCTTAATCACTGAACGCGTGGGTATATGTCCCTGCTCGCAGGAGAAGACCTAGGCAGAATGTTGAATGTTAAAACATTCTAGAACAAACCAGAGCTGAACAGCCCCGCCCAGGGGGGCGGTCCCTCCGGACATTACCCTCCCACCTGCAGCTAGCAGACCTCAGTTTTTTTTTCTGCCTAGCAGAAGGAGAAAACGTGGCTCTCTCAGGAGCCAGTCTCCTGGAAGATTTTACTTTTAAATTTTATTCCTTTGGAAATGTTATTTTATTTTTGAGACCTTCAATCAACTGTCGGCTGGGCAACAGGTTGGGTACACTAGTATCCTCGTAGTCTTCCCTGTCCGACCATCGAGCGTGCTGATCCTCGCCTTGTGTGCGTGAGACTCAGTTCACGACATGCCCCATGGCTCCAGGGGTGGCCGGTCCTCTCAAGATTGAACAGTACCTACTGAATCTTTTGCGGTTGATCGGGCCGACAGCTACGCAGTACGACTCTGCGATAGGTCTGTCTGAAACAAGCCAGTGAGTCCCTCTATTGGCACCGAGGGTGTTCTCCAAGGTGCTTGCGGGACGGGTAAGTAGTCTCTCCTGCTGCAAGGTGAGTACATGCTGGCTGTGCTTCTGTGTGTGGGGGGTTCTCCCTGTCTCCCCCCCTGTTATGCTGCTCTCTGAACCCTGTTCTGCTGCTGTGCTTTGTGGGGATGCTTGGGGGGTCACTCTGCCCTGGGGGGGGGCGCTCTATGGCTGTTAGTCACTTGGGAAGTATTCTGGGGGAATGTGTGTGTTTTTTTTACGTGCGCCATTGGCGCGGTGTTTTAAATTTAAAAAGTGCGCCATCGGCGGCCATTTTGCCGCGGCTCAAATCACAGTTATACAGGCGCCCGGCTGCCATTTTCTTGTAGCCACGGCGCTTTCAGTTTCGTTTTCGGCCTCTAGCGGCGCTGCCTGAACGGCGCGGAATCCACATCTCCTCACAGATTCTTCACTCTCCTCAGGCTCGCGCTACAGCGCGGCTCATTTAGCGGTACCGAGCGGTCCCTAGGGGTGGTGAGTACTCCGGGTATCCCCTCCTCAGCCCCAGCACAGCCAGTGGGTGGGCTGTATTATTCACTGTAATGGTGAATAAGGTCTCAGAGGGTGGCAACATGGAGTCTGGTTCACCTGTTTCTTCACACTTGTTAGAGACAACTGGCAGTGCTCCTGCACCTGTGGTCCTTATTTGACCAGTTGTCGGCAGTCCTGGAATCATTCTGACCAGGAGGGAAGCAGTGTGGGAGCGCAAGGGAGCAAAAAAGCCCCTCTCCCCACTTTATTTCCACAAAAAAAAAAAGGGGGGTGTACGCTGATTCAGATATGGGCCTAGCCACTACCGCTCAGGACCCTAGCTCTGAATATCTTTGATGGTTTTGAACAGGACATTCCTTGCGAGGAAGACTCCAGTTCTGTGTCAGTAAATGACAAGGCGCTTGTTAGTGAACTCATTGCTGCGGTGAGGGGCACTCGCAAGCTAAATGCTGCGGATGCAGAACCTCAGGCGGATAGTCTCCTCTGGTTCCTTAGGGCCGGGCCTTCTAAAAAAGTTTTTTTCCATATGTACCTTTCTTTGACCAGCTCATTGATGAGGTCTGGGGAAAAAGCCGCAGAAGACTTTTATGGTCCTGCGGCGTTTGCCTATCAGATACCCCTTTGAAGATGCCCTACTCAAAACGTGGGCTTCTCCCCCAGTGGTCGACTCTCCAGTCGCCCGGTTGAACATGGCCACCACTCTCCCGATGGAGGGGACTCCTGCATTTAAGGACCCCACTGACAGGAGGTCAGAAGTGGTGAGCAGAGCCATGTTTGCCTTGTTGGGGTCCGCCCTACGGCCTGTGGTAGCGGCGACCCTTGTGTCTCAGACACTTACGGGTTCGGCAAAAAAATTTTTTGCACCAAACTGTACAGGAGCATAATCTTCCTCCAGACACTATTGCTCTGGCCCACCAAATGGTGCAGGGCCTGGTTTATGTTGCGACGCCACATTAGACGCGGCCCCTTATATCTGAGGGCCTCTGTCTTGGCGGTGGTATTGCGTTGTCTGATCTGGTTGAAATGCTGGTCTGCTGACCTAGCTTCTAAAATGCCTCTGACGGATCTACCATTTAAAGGTGGTAGGATTTTCAGTGCTGCGCTGGATGACCTCATCAAGGTTGTCACGGGAGGTAAAAGCACTCTTCTTCCTCAGGCTAGCAAGGGTAGGGAGGCCGCTGTAAGCAGGGTCCTTCCTTTCCAGCAAAAAGTTTTTTTTTCGTCAGTCAACGGGGAGGCCCTCCCAGACTGACAGCGGAGCGGCTGGTGGACACAAGCGCCCCTGGGTGCGTAAGCCAAACAAGCCGGCTCCCCAAGCCCGCCTCCGCGTGAAGTCTTGCCCCCACCCGACTCTGGGGTAGGGGGGATGACTTTGCAGGTTCACGGATCGGTGGACCTCCCGGATCTCCTACCAGTGGGTGGGCGAGGTGATCACCTCAGGTTACAGGATAGGTTTCTGTTCCTGGTCCCAGACAGATTCTTCCCTCGAATCTTCCTCTCCTTCCTGCCCGTCGGGCAGCCCTATGGGGCCTATTCAGGATTGCTCAGGTCCAAAGTGATTGTGCCGGTTCCGTCACAGGAGAGGTTTCAGGGATTCTACTCAAATTCGTTTGTCGTCCCAAAAAAGGGACGGGGTTCGGCCTATCTTGGACCTCCAGGTCCTGAATGCCTTCGTGAAGGTGCAAAAGTTCTGCATGGAATCCATTCGCACGGTGATCAGTACACTCCGTCAAGGGGATTTTCTGGCGACCTTGGAAATCGAGGGCGCCTACTTGCATGTTCCGATCTGCGCAAGTCACCAGAAGTTTCTGCGCTTGCGATCGGCGAAGTCCACTATCAATTTGTGGCTCTTCCTTTCAGCCTAGCCTCGGCACCGAGGGTGTTCACCAAGGTACTTGTGCCGGTTCTAGCTTGCTGAGACAGCGAGGCATTGCTGTTGTGGGCTATCTGGACGATCTTCTTCTCAGAGCAGGAAATGGCTCAGAATTAGAAGACAGTGTGACTATCGTCAGTCAGACCCTCAGGGACTTCGGGTGGCTCCTAAACATTCAGGAGTCAGTCCTGGTTCTGACTCAAGATCTGGAGTATCTCGGTCTGATTCTGGACTCCTTGGAGGCAAAGGTATTCCTACCTCTGGGGAAGCTACTGACACTTCAGTCTGCAGTGCGGGTGCTGACATCCCAAAAAATGGTCGTCAATCCGTTTTTGCATGGGAGTCCTGGGACTCATGGTGACCTCTTTCGAGGCCGTTCCGTATGCCCAATCACACACCAGGGCATTGCAGAAGGAGATCTTGTTCCCTTGGGACAAATCCCCGTTGTCTTTGGATTTTCCGATCCAGGTGAGTCACCTGGTCAGGGCGTCCCTGACGTGGTGGTTTGGGTCCCCAGCTCTTTGGTCCGGGAAGTCGTTCCTCCCCGTCCAATGGATGGTGTTCACTATGGACACCAGCCTGAAGGGCTGGGGTGTAGTCTGGGGAGTCCTGTTGGCCCAAGGGCTTGGACTGCGGACGAAGCCCGTTTGCCGATCAATGTTCTGGAAATACGGGCCATCAGACTGTGCCTCTCCTCGTGGTCTGAGAGATGGCAGGATCGCTCCATTAGGATCCAGTCGGACAAAGTCACGGCGGTGGCGTATGTCGACCATCAAGGGGAGACTCGGAGCTCAGCTGCGGCTTCCGAGGTCCCCCGTACCCTGAAGTGGGGTAAAAGAAGCGTGCCGGCTCTGTCAGCCGTTTACATTCCGGGCATAGAACTGGCGGACTATTTGAGTCGCCAGACGTTGGACCAGGGAGAGTGGTCCTTGCACCCGGAGGTATTTCAACTCCTTTGCCACACAGACGGTGGGGCACGCCGAAGGTGGACCCGACGGCCTCTCGACTCAATCGCAAGTTGTCGAGATTTGTGGCCAGATTCAGGGATCCTTGGGCGGATGCCTCAGAGGCGTTAGTGGCCCATGGGGTCGTTATTACCTGTTGTTATAGGTTTATCCTCCGGTGCAGTTGCTCCCTCGCCTGCTGCGCAGGGTGGTGACCGAGGGAATTCCGGTGTTCCTCATTGCTCTGGATTGGCAGCGGCTTCACTGGTACGCCGATCTGGTACGTCTCGTCGCGGCCGTTCCCTGACGGTTGCCAATAAGGGAGGACTTTCTGTCTCAAAGTCCTATATTTCATCCTGCCTTTACAGTCTCTGGCCTTAACGGCATGGCTGTTGAAAGCCAGGTGTTGAGAGACCGAGGTCTCTCGGACTCGGTCATTTTGTCCATATTAAGGGCACGGAAGTCTTCCTCCAGAATGATCTATCTCCGTACCTGGAAAGCTTACATCTCCATGTGCGACAAGCTGGACTGACGTCCTCGGACGTATTCCGTCCCTAGAATCCTGCGTTTCCAGCAGCATGGAGTGGCCCAAAGGCTCGCTTTGAGTATCATTAAGGGTCAGATTTCGGCCTTGGCCGTCTTCTTTCGGCGACCACTAGCGGGTCATTCCTTGGTTAGCACCCTTGTGCAGGGGGTTCGCCATGTGCTCCCTCCTGTCAAGTCTCCCCCTCCCCCCCGTGGGATCGGAATTGGTACTCTCGGTTCTCCAGGAACCTCCTTTTGAGAATATCAGGGATATTCCCCTCTTGACTTTACCTCAGAAGGTGGCCCTTTTAGTGGCATCATTTCTGTTAGACGAGTGTCTGAGTTGGCGACCTTGTACTGCAAGTCGCCATATTTAGTCATCCATAAGGATAAGGCGGTGTTGCATCCGCGACTTTTGTCAAGGGTGATCTCGAATCGCATCCCAGAGTGTGCGCGGCACACTTTGAATGTGGTACGAGCCTTGCGGGTGTGCCTGTCTGCTACTGCTTCTATTCGGAAGTCTGACTCTCTGTTTGACTGTCTCTGGTCAGAAACAGGGCCAAGCGGCTTCGTCTGCCACCTTTTTCTAGATGGATCGGACAAACCGTCTTTCAAGCCTATGCTCTCATGGGGCGGGCGCCTCCCTTTCCAGTTACGGCGCATTCCACCAGGGCAATTGGTGCTTCCTGGGTTTTCCGACATCAAGTGTCGGTTGCACAAGTGTGCAAGGTGGCGACCTGGTCGTCTGTTCATACCTTTTCTAAGTTTTATAGGGTTGATTTGGCTGCATCTCCGGATGCTTCCTTCGACCGCAAGGTATTGCAGGCTGCTGTTTAAAGTGGCAACTCCTCCGTTGAGGAGCTCTGCCTTGTTTGGAGTGAATTTTTTATTTTTTTCCCATTTATACTGCTCCCATCCCTCTTGACACTGCTTTGGGACATCCCACACGTTCAGTGATTAAGAGCCGCCGTGTCGGTCCATGGATGATAAGAGAAAATAGGATTTTTGTACTCACCGTAAAATCCATTTCTCTGACATCCATGGACCGACACGGCACCCACCCTTCCTTTTAAGTTTGTACTGCTTTGTTATGAACTGAGGTCTGCTAGCTGCAGGTGGGAGGGTAATGTCCGGAGGGACCGCCCCCCTGGGCGGGGCTGTTCAGCTCTGGTTTGTTCTAGAATGTTTTAACATCTAACATTCTGCCTAGGTCTTCTCCTACGAGCAGGGACATATACCCACACGTTCAGTGATTAAGAGCCTCTGTGTCGGTCCATGGATGTCAGAGAAATGGATTTTCGGTGAGTACAAAAATCCTATTTTTGTAGCAAAGCAATAAGTGTCCCACGTTTTAACTCCGAAGAGGGGCGGGAGCTCTGTGTCCCATGATGTATTCCCTAGAAAAGGATTTTACAGGTAAGCTGTATTAAAAAATCCTATTTTCTTGCTCTTACATCATGGGACACAGAGCCTTAATTACCGTATATACTTGAGTATACGGTAAGCCGAGTTTTTTAGCCCTTTTTTTTTTTGGGCTGAAAATGATCCCCTCGGCTTATACTCGAGTCAGTGTACCCGAGTCCGTGACATGCATATTCAGTCGGTGGCCGTGCAGTGTTTAAAAAGTTGCGCTGTTCCGTGCAGAATCACTTTGCCGATCTGTTACCTGAGTCCGTGACATGCATATTCAGACGGCAGCCGTGCAGTGTTAAAAAGTCGCGCTCCTCCTTGTCCTTTTCCGTGATAGGTGGAACACTCAATTTCCCAGCAGACACTGTGTTCAGTGTTCCGCCTGTCACAGACGCCCTCTCGTCCATCACGGATGAGAGGGCAAAGTGATTTTGCAATGGGCACAGTGAGGCGAGGCTGCAAATGGGCACAGTGAGGCGAGGCTGCAAATGGGCACAGTGAGGCGAGGCTGCAAATGGGCACAGTGAGGCGAGGCTGCAAATGGGCACAGTGAGGCGAGGCTGCAAATGGGCACAGTGAGGCTGCAAATGGACATTGTTGACCCTCTTTTCCACTTACAGTAGCTGCTGCATTCTCACCCTAGGCTTATACTCGAGTCAATACGTTTTCGCAATTTTTTTGTGGTAAATTTAGGTGCCTCGGCTTATATTCGGGTCGGCTTATACTCGAATATGTACTTAATGGGATGTCCCATAGCAATGCTTAAATTGAGGGGAGGGAGACACAGATCAGAAATAAAGACCGCCATTGGGCCTGAGGATCTATACTGCTGCCTGCAGTACACTACGCCCGAAGGCGGCATCCTATCCTCTCTCATCTGTGGAAAAAAGGAGGTGAAGTACAGCGCTAAAATTTTTTTGACCATATAACTTAAAATAAGAATATGAAAAATTGAATGAACAAGGAAATTGTTGGCACCAGTTGTCTATGTGTAAAAAGTGACTCAAACACAATAACCCGTGTAAACAAAAATCTTCAAAAAATGACAAAATAACAATGGAACATAATATCCCTAGGTGATAACCTGTGGAAAAAATAAATACATTTTTTATAGAGAAATGAATATCCAGACAGGAATCCCAAATCAAATGAATATGAGTTGCATGCTAACAACTGAAAATAAAAACAAAAAAAGAAGGAAGTGAGTCCTAAAACGATAAAGTCTAAGGCCCCTTTCACACGGACGGATAGAATGGTGCTTTTAGCTGCGGATTTTCTAGTTTTCTACTGCAGCTAAAAGCACACAATGCTTTCCTATGGCCCCATTCACACACAGCGTTTAGCTGCGATTTCGTTACATGCGGTTCGGTGCGAATAGAAAAAATAGAATTGAATGCGTCCAGGTGCGATGTAGCGCAGCTATCTGCACATAACTGCAGGTAATCGCAGTGCACTGCGTCAGCTGCGGATAGTAGCGTGAACAAAAGAAAAAAACAGGAAGCACATCAAAATAAAAATGGTTGCTATGGGGGATGACAATAATGGCCAACCGCAGCTAAACACAGCCGCATGTAAACGCAGCTAATCGCAGTGTACAAATGCAGCTGATCGCTGTGCCTGAGGTCTTGAATTTCAAAAGAAAGCAACATGCTTTTAACTGCGGCAGAACAGCCGCCCGTGTGAAAGGGGCCTTAGAAATAAATTTCCTCAGTATGGAAAGGATTTTTTCTGTGGCAGAGTAGTGTAAAAAATAAGATTTCCATCCACCAGTGAAGACACCAAAGAAGCTGATAATGCAGTCTCCTTACCAGATCAAGCTGACCACTATGACAGTGGTCTATGCAGGCATCGGGATTTAAGGTCTCCCTAAGGACCCACAGCTAATCACTGGATCGGAATATGGACGGTGGTTGGTGTCTCAAAACATAAGGAAAGAGAACTCCATAGTGTGATACTGTATGGTATTTATTTAAAAAGTAGAAAACATTGCACTTACAAGATCACGATAAATCAATATATAAAGATGGAGCGCGACTCATGGCGTCTCATCCAGGCTTCCTCCGCTCGCGTCTCCCATCTACCTGGTAGAACTTAGTAAATGTGTGGACCGAAGACCAAGTAGCAGCCTTACAGATCTGAGCCATGGAAGCCCGGTGATGCACTGCCCATGAAGCACCAACTGCTCTAGTCGAGTGCGCTTTCACCTGAAAAGGAGGAATCTTCTTTTCTAAACCATAGGCCTGAATAATGACTTGTCGAATCCAACATGCAATAGTAGACTTTGACGCTGCCTGGCCCTTCCTTGGGCCCTGTGGCAGAATAAACAGACAATCAGTCTTTCGTATCTGAGCCGTAGCTTGCAGATAAACTTTTACTGCTCTTACAACATCTAGAGAGTGTAGATTCTCTTCCTCCTCAGACTGCGGATCTGGGAAAAAAAGACTGTAGGACTATATCTTGATTCAGATGAAATCCTGAAACCACCTTAGATAAAAAAGTGGGGTGAGGAAGCAGCACCACCCTGTCATCATGAATAATCATATAAGGCTCTTTACACAAAATGCCAATTCCGATACCCTCCTTGCTAAGGATATGGCTACGAGGAAAACCAGTTTCTTTGTCAAAAGACTTAAGGAAGCATGGTGTAATGGTTCAAAAGGTAGTTTCTGTAAAACAGACAATACCAAATTCAAATCCCCTGGGCACACGGGAGACTTAACCGGTGGATTCAAGCGTAGCGCTCCCTGAACAAAGGCCCAGATTAGGGAATGAGAGGCAAACGGTCTTTGAAAGAATAAGGCTGAGATTTGGCCCTTGATAGTGCTCAAGGCCAACTTCATTTCTAAGCCCAACTGAAGAAAGGCAAGAATCCTATTAATGACATACTTTCTAGGATGCCATCTTCTGGGTTCACACCAGGAAACATATGCCTTCCAGATTCTGTAGTAGATGAGCCTGGAGGCCGGCTTGCTAGCATTAACCAAAGTGGATAGGACTGGGCCTGAGAAGCCACGTTTTCTCAGAATGTGGGTCTCAACTGCCAAACCGTCAAATTTAGACTTTGTAAGGCAGGATGGAATATTGGACCCTGCGACAGTAGGTCCGAGCGTAGTGGGAGAACCCAAGGTCTTCCTTCAGCCATCTTTAAGATTTCCGCGTACCAGGGTCTCCTGGGCCAAGCCGGGGCGATCAAAATCACCAGCTTTCCTTTCTTGACTTTCTGAAGGAATCGTGGGAGAAGCGGAACTGGAGGGAACGCATATATCAGAGAATATCGATCCCACAGGATTGTCAGGGCATCCGACCCAATGGATCCCTTGTCCTTGACACAAAGTTGTCCAGTTTTGTCTTGAACCTGGAGGCCAACAGGTCTACATCTGGGGTACCCCATTTCTGGCATACGATTTGAAATATGTCGGGGTGTAGAGACCATTCTCCTGGGCTCAGTTGCTGGTGGCTTAACAAATCCTTCTGCCAATTTTCTACCCCTGGAATGAAGACTGCAGACAGGCAAGGAATACGCCTTTCTGCCCAAGACAAAATGTAATTCACCTCTCATTGAGCATCCAGACTTCTGTTGCCCCCTTGGTGATTAATATAGGCCACTGCTGTGGCATTGTCGGACTGTATCCGAACAGGACAGCCCTGCAGTCTGTGGACCCAGACTCTGAGGGCCAGAATGATTGCCTAAATTTCCAGAATGTTGATGGGCAGGAGCCTTTCGGATCCGGACCACCTCCCCCTGGGCTGATGCTTCTTCTAGCACTGCCCCCCAGCCCAGAAGGCTGGCATCTGTGGTTACTATTTTCCAAGCGACCGGGGGAAAGGATTTTCCTTTTGACAGATTTTGGGGGGGCAACCACCAGTTGAGGCTTTGGCGAACCTTTGGAGATAAGGTCATTGGAAGGTCCAGGGCCTGAACCTTTTTGTTCCAAGTGGACAGAATGCTGCCCTGCAGTGGCCTTGAATGAAACTGGGCGTAAGGGACAGCCTCGAATGAGACTACTATCCTTTCTAATAACCTCATGCATAGACGGATGGAAGATTTGTTTTTTGCCCTTATCATTTGGACCAAGTCCCCTATGGCTTCCGCCTTTTGGCTTGGGTAGAAATACCCTGCTTTGGGATGTGTCTATAATCATACCCAAGTATTCCAGCCTTCTCTGAGGCTGTAAGGAGGATTTTTCCAGATTGAGGACCCAGCCTAGGTACTCTAAATACTCCACTGTTCTGTGCACATTCTGGTCTAAGCACGTAGCTGACTGATCTATGAACAACAGATCGTCCAGATAGGCTGTTACTGCTATGCCCCGTGCCCTCAACCTTGCCAGGGGTGGGGCCAGAATTTTTGTGAACACTCGAGGTGCAGTAGCCAGACCGAAAGGGAGGGCCACAAACTGAAAGTGGCGCTGATCCACTGCAAACCTTAGAAACTTTTGATGAGCTGGGAATATTGGCACATGTAGATATGCATCTCTGATGTCTATTGATGCCAGGAATTTTCCTCCCTGCAGGGTGGAGACTACTGAACGGACAGACTCCATGAGAAAGGAGCGAACGTTCAGAAATTGATTCAGGCTTTTCAGATCTAAAATAGGTCTGACATCTCTGTTTGGTTTTGGAACCATAAAAAGGTTTGGAGTAGAACCCTGAGCCCTGATCTTCTGGGGCCAATTCTATGATAACCCCTTGGGACAACAGGCGTTCCAAGGCCAAAAACAGAGGCCTTCTTTTTTCTGGATCCTTGGCAATTCCTGATCTCAGAAAATGGGATGGCGCAAGTTCTCTGAATTCCAGCTTGTAGCCTGAGGACACTGTGGAGATGACCCACTTGTCCTGAACTTCTTCCCGCAAGGCGTTTGCAAATTGCAGTAGCCTTCCCCCCCACTCGGCCGAGCGGGGGCGCCCCTTCAAAGGGAAGTTTTGGGGTTTTGTTTGGAAGATTTTGAGCCCCAAGTCTTTTTATGCCCCTGGGCTTGGCTCTGGGCCCTTCCCCTAGTATTAGACTGGGGAGGCCATCGCCACTGCCTGGAAAATGAGGTTCCAGGGTCTGGGGAAAGAGGACGCTTAAAAGAAGGGCGTTTACTCTTCCTTTTAACCGGTAACAGAGTAGACTTGCCTCCGGTAATCTTTTGGCTATACTTATCCAAATCATCCCCAAACAGGCATCCTCCACAAAAGGGGAAAACCCCAAGTATCTCTTGCAAGAAACCTTGGCTTACCAATGTTTCAACCAAAGGTACCTGCGCATGTGTACCAGCAGGAGATTCAAGCGGGATGCTTGCTGAACAGAGTCCATAATTGCATCAACCGCAAAACACAGGGCCTTAGGAAGGTCCTCATAAACCTCAATCTCCTCTGCAGGAAGGAGGCTAATCATCTGCTTCATTTGTTCCTTCGAGGAACTGACACATACCAATTGCTGCAACCGCAGGTTGCATTACAGCACCGGCCATAGAGAAGGAGGCTTTCAATAAAGATTCAATTTTTTTATCAGTTGGATCTTTAAAGCCTTGAGCTATAGGACAGGTCAGGCTTTTGTCTGCACAAGAAGTAGCTGCATCTATAGCAGGTACCCCCCATTTCTTAGTGAAACCTTCCCCCATAGGATAAAGGAGGGAAAACTGCTTAGGAGGAGAAAACTGTTTATCTGGGTGAACCCAGTCATCATACATCAGTTTATCCAGCAAGGGATGAACTGGGAAAGAGCATGCAGTTTGTGGGGATTTCCGAGATCCCAAGGAGGAAACAGAGGACACAGAAGCTTCAACAGGAGGCAATTTGTAAGTGGCACGCACCATCTCTGCTTAATATTGCACCTGCATCTTTAGCGACTGAGAGGAAGAAGGGATCTTCTCTTCATCCTCGGAGACCTCAGACTGCAACTGATCCTCATCTCCAGAAAGGGATTTGTCACCCTCAGAAAGCTCATCTGATGAGAGAGCCAAAGCAGATGCAGGGGATCTACCCCGTTTTCTGCCACCTCTTAAGGAGTTTGCGATTACAGCAGTAATCCTTCCCTCCAAGCCATCCAAAGAAACTTTTAAAGCGTCCTCAGTGACGTATACAGGAGCTGCCATAGGAGAAGCTGCAAAACCTGACAGGGGCACATGATCATCCTGTGAGGTTGCTATCAGACTGACAGAGGGGGATGGTAAACTGCAGGCAAGCTCAGAATCCTTAGCCATAAGCTGGGATTTCTTATGCCGCGTACACACGACCGGTTTTCCTGTCATGCAAAAAAAACCAAAGTTTTTCTCAACGTGATTCCTCTGAAGCCTGCCTTGCATACACACGTTCAGGAAAGAAAACGCTTGAGCAAAGCACGGTGACGTACGACAACACTTACGACGGCACTATAAAGGGGAAGTTCCATTCGAATGGCGCCACCCTTTGGGCTGCTTTTGCTGATCTCTTGTTGGTAAAGTTCGGTGAGAGACGATTCGCGCTTTTCAGCCTTGTGCTTTTCAGTCTGTTACAGCGTGACGAATGTGCTATCTCCATTACAAATGCTAGTTTTACCAGAAGGAGCACTCCCGTCTCATACTTGATTCTGAGCATGCGCGTTTTTTTTTCCCTCGGAAAAGCATACACATGAGCGGTTTTCACGACGAGAAAAAGAACGATAGGAAAAACGACGAGAAAAAATAGAGCAAGTTTTACTTTTTTGCGGGCAGTTTTCGCGTCGAGAAAACTGCTATGGAGCATACACACGACCAATCTAAAAAATGGCAGTTTTCTCGTCATGAAAAACGGTCGTGTGTACGTGGCATTAGTGCCTTTTTTACTTGCCCTTGTACCTCTTCTGGGAGACATAGTCTTACACTGCAAAGCAGAGGTACTATAACAAAAAATGTAATCATTGTTGTGCTATAGTCTTACAATACACAATATTAGCTAACTGCACAACCTGATGCCGAGTAGGAGTCTTAGGTTTGCCTGGTTCAATCTAAATTTAGAAAATATTGCGCCCAAAATAATTAATTAAATAAGACTTATTAAACTACACAAGTGACGCAAATTAAGAAGTGTCAAATGATACCTGTGAACATAATTCCAGCATATATAGTAATATATGGAGCTAGAATATATGTGTGGATAAATTAAGGAAGTAAATTCAACATTGATTAGCGTTTATTAATTAGTGTGTATCAATCAGTCAAATTGAATATTAACCACCAAAGATTGAACAGCAATGATGCATGTGAATTAATGTGTTTAAAAAAAGTCCTTATAACAAAACTCCAATCTGCAAAAAACTGAATATTGCAAAAGAAAAAAAATGTCCAACACATATATAAAAAATGTTTCCTTCACACTGAAAAAAAGGAGGGAGGGGAAATTCTGAGAGGTGTTTTCAGAAGAAGGATGATGGTACAGGAGAAATGTCCCAGAAAATCCACAGATGTGAAAGAAGACCACATCCACCGCGGTGAGTGAATATAAGAGATGGGTACGTTACCAGAAGTGGTGAACCTCCACTATGGCAAGGTCTGACAGGCCTGCAGATATCACCCTCTGCGGGGTACAGGAGTTGATCCACCTGATTTCACAGAGTGATGGTCCCGATGCAGATTCTTAGTGTCTGTTAAACTGATCCACTTGCTGCAACTGCTGCAGTTAGTCACTCCGAATAATGAACAACAAACCTCCAAGTTTGAACAGGAACCATAAAAAAGAGGAGAAAAGGACTCCAATAGTGTAATATCTCAGTGTAAAATGTATTCCCAATGCGTAGAGGTATACAAATGTAACAACAGGGTAATAAAACAAATGATTTAAAAATTGCCGGCATAAAAAGTGGCGTTCGCCCGTGCTAGCGGGGTCACGCGGTAGTGACGTCAGTGCACTGCACCGCCCTGACTAGTTTCGTTTAATACAAACGTTCTCAAAGGGCACGGGCGACGCACTGAAGTGTCACTCAATAAGTACTAGCGAGGCGCGATCCACGCCTCGCTTTCGTATCGGTCGTCATGACGATAAAGTCATGGCGCATCCACGCCACGTTTCCGTATCAACAATCCTGATAGTGAAACGTAAACATGATTCGATAGCCTTACGCTCATACAAGGGGAGGGGTCAAAAACCCACGGCCTCCTCACTAGGAAGCGAAGGAAAAACACATTTAATATATACAAGTGAAGTACATTCAAACCTCACACAGCACCATGACAATGAAGTCATGACGAACGAGCAGAAACATTTCTCTGATGCGAGGGGAGGAGAAGGAGAAAGCACTCAACCCTCCCCCAGCAGCAGCAAGAAAACGTCCCACTCTCAACAAGGGAAACTTGGATAACTCGCAAGTTGAATATAATGATAAAAACGTTGATGAAAATCAGCATAATAGAAATGGCACACTGTATTAGCTACTGATGCTTAATGATGACATAAACAAAAATAAAATACAATGAAATAAAATGAAAAATAAAAGAAAATACAATATAACCTATAAATCCACCTAACAATCTAAGAGAATAAACATAAATAGATTATAATTACTCAAAAAGATGAGAAGGGGGGGGAGAGGGGAGGGGAGGGGCAGGGAACGAAGGGGGAATTCACTATTTGAAGGGTGAAACCTATACTACTCTGGAGGGAATGTTGAATAAAATTAACTTGACTAAATGGAGGGAAGAAAGGGGAGAAAAAAAGGGAAGGAAAGGCTGAAAAAATAAGGGGAGGGAGGGAGACAAAGGAGGGAGGGGGGGGAAAGGAAAAAAGGAGGGCGAAGGGGAAAGGGAAAGGGGAGGGGGAAAGAAGAGGGTGAAATAGATGAGGAAGAAAATAATAAGGTTCAAATAATCAAGCATTATCTATAAAAGCATGGATTTCAATGTCAACATTCAACCCAAATGGTCTGAGGCATTTTACCCTGTATATCCAACTCATTTCGAGTTTGGATATCGCACGTCTCTTCGGGCCCCCCCTCCCAGTGGCTCTTCAATTTGTCTATGGCCACGAAGGACGTCCCACTAGGGTCCCTATTGTGGACATCTCTGTAGTGTCTAGACACAGAGTGCCCCTTAAAGCCTCTTCTAATATTTCCAATATGCTCATTGAGCCTAACTTGGAAAGCCCTGACAGTCCTTCCTATATACTGTAACCCGCAAGGGCAGGTGAGGAGGTACACAACATGGGTAGTAGAACATGTAATAAAGGTTTTGATATCGAACTGTTTAGCGGTACTGTTGGAAACAAAATTGGTAGTTTTCCGTTCCTTGATATGATTAATGTTGCAAACAGCACATTTTTTGCATTTATGATAGCCCACCAAATATTGAAAAAACATAGGTTTGTCAATAGGGGGATCACATACATTTGGAGCCAATGAGTCTCTCAAAGAGGGTACACCCCTAAATACCACCTGTGGATTATCAGGTAGTATAGGTCCCAGTACCACATCATCCTTGATAATGTGCCAATGTTTATAAATCCGCTTTTTCACCAAATAGTGCTGGTTGGAGAAGCCGGTGATGAATGGTACGGTATAAGAAGTCTTATCATCTGAATTGACACTTCTATCGCCCAAAAGTGACACCCTATCCAGTTGTTCCACTTCCAAACATTTGTGTTCAAGGTCACTAGCGAGATATCCTTTCTCAAGAAATCTCCTGGTCAGGATATCAGCTTGTTCTCTATAATCACTAAGTTTAGTGCAATTTCGCCTGAGTCGCACATATTGGCTTTTCGGAACTGCATTGAGCCATGGGCGATGGTGACAGCTATCTTGAGGTATGAATGCGTTCCTGTCTGTAGTTTTAAAATATGTAGATGTAATAAAACGTCCCTCCTCCACCTTAATCTGGAGATCCAAAAAATGTATTGACTTCTGGTCTGCTTCATATTTAAACTCGATACCCCTATCGTTCATGTTTAGAGACTTCATGAAAAAATCCAAAGACTCCTTGGATCCCCTCCATAGGAGGAGGACGTCATCGATGTACCTGGCCCAAAGGGCAAGTTGGGGTCTCTCAACAGCATGGATGACGTCCTCCTCCCATTTCCCCATAAAGAGGTTAGCCAGGCTGGGGGCAAATTTAGCCCCCATGGCAACCCCCCTATGTTGCAAAAAAAACTTATTGCTGTACCAAAAAAAATTATGAGTGGTTGCAAAATTGAGAAGTTCCAAAATGAACTTCCTATGTTCCCGTGGTAGTCCTGAATCCCTATCCAGAAAATATTTGACTGAGGAGATTCTCCACGCATGGGGTATGATTGTGTATAAGGATGTCACGTCCGCGGTGACCATCCATATATCATCCTCATATGGGATTTCACCAAATAAATTGATAACTTGTTTGCTGTCCCGAAGGTAAGCAGGTAATGGTTGTAAATACCCGTCGATATATTTGCCAGCTCTAGATGTAATGGAGTCGATTCCACTTATAATGGGACGACCCGGTGGATTTATAGGGTTCTTGTGTATTTTAGGCAAATAGTAGATGACGGGCAATCTGGACGAACTAGGGACTAAAAAAGCCTTTTCTTTTTTATTCAAGATTCCTGTACTGAAGCCTTGTTCAACTAAATTGATAAGGGTTCTTCTATACGCAGGACGTGGGTCACTAGGTAATGGAGTATAAGTGTTCATATCTCCAACCAGGGAATTTAACTCTTCAAGGTAATCAGTTTTGTTCAAGATGACAATTCCACCCCCCTTGTCCGCGGGGCGGATAATGATCTGCTTGTTTTCACATAGCTGATCCAGACCTGATTGAAGAGACTTATTTAGTTTAATATTTTTATTTAGATTTTTTTCTAAATCCCTAAGGAGAACGTCCCTAAACACTCTAACAGAAGGAGTCAATCCTCCTGGAGGGTTAAACAGGGACGCATTAGCCAAATTTGAATGTAATATGCCATCAGACCTGATTGAACTAGGTTTGATGGGATTAGACATAATGGCAACAAAAGAAAAAGGGTGTAATAGGCCAGGGTATTTATAACCTGAGTTCTGTTACCCTCTCAACAGATGAAATGTCTATATTAGACAAAGGACTCAAATTTGCTCCTCCATGTAGGCTGAATAAATTTCAGACCTACATGGATATACATAAGTATAGTAGAAAACTCAGTGTAAAAAGATACATTATGTCTAATCCCATCAAACCTAGTTCAATCAGGTCTGATGGCATATTACATTCAAATTTGGCTAATGCGTCCCTGTTTAACCCTCCAGGAGGATTGAAACTAGTCAGGGCGGTGCAGCGCACTGACGTCACTACCACGTGACCCCGCTAGCACGGGCGAACGCCACTTTTTATGCCGGCAATTTTTAAATCATTTGTTTTATTACCCTGTTACATTTGTATACCTCTACGCATTGGGAATAAATTTTACACTGAGGTATTACACTATTGGAGTCCTTTTCTCCTCTTTTTTTTATGGTTCCTGTTCAAACTTGGAGGTTTTTTGTTCATTATTCGGAGTGACTAACTGCAGCAGTTGCAGCGAGTGGATCAGTTTAACAGACGCTAAGAATCCGCATCGGGACCATCACTCTGTGAAATCAGGTGGATCAACTCCTGTACCCCGCAGAGGGTGATATCTGCAGGCCTGTCAGACCTTGCCATAGTGGAGGTCCACCACTTCTGGTAACGTACCCATCTCTTATATTCACTCACCGCGGTGGATGTGGTCTTCTTTGACATCTGTGGATTTTCTGGGACATTTCTCCTGTACCATCATCCTTCTTCTGAAAACACCTCTCAGAATTTCCCCTCCCTCCTTTTTTTTTTCAGTGTGAAGGAAACATTTTTTATATATGTGTTGGACATTTTTTTTCTTTTGCAATATTCTGTTTTTTGCAGATTGGAGTTTTGTTATAAGGACTTTTTTTAAACACATTAATTCACATGCATCATTGCTGTTCAATCTTTGGTGGTTAATATTCAATTTGACTGATTGATTAGCGTTTATTAATTAGTGTGTATCAATGTTGAATTTACTTCCTTAATTTATCCACATATATTCTAGCTCCATATATTACTATATATGCTGGAATTATGTTCACAGGTATCATTTGACACTTCTTAATTTGCGTCACTTGTGTAGTTTAAGTCTTATTATTTAATTAATTATTTTGGGCGCGATATTTTCTCAACTTATATTGCTTTTATATGGTTTCACATATTTTATTGTCGCAGCCCTGGTGTGATTAGCACAATCTTTTTTCAATATTCACATTTCACATTAGCGCAGTAAAACACCCTTATTATCATGCCTGGTTCAATCCACAGTAATGCTTACAGCCCACATCTCAGTGTCCATGCCGCTTACAATAGGCTCTGGCATGCTGGGCTTTTTAAAACGAGCCTCTTGGCGCCTGCACACAGGTGTGCCGTGCACGCGCACGCACACGAGCAACCACGGCCCTCCCCTTCTCATCCTGCCTATGGACAGTCAAAAGCGCACACGCCGACCGTCATGGAGGCGGCCAGGGCAAGAGGAAGAGAGCAGACCACTGGGGGCTTCTGGGGACACCTGTTATTGTTTGTGGCTGAGTGGCGTTTTTATTATGACCGACTTCACTGAGCGTGTTCCTGGATGGCTTTTTAAGAATACACCAGGTATGTAACTTCCTCCCTCTGGTGGTGAAAACCAGGTAAGACCTCCTACTCCCAGAAGATAACATTTTTAAAAATAAATTATCTTCCTTTACCTTATCCGCACTGCAGGAAAGCTGCTGAAAGCAGATCCAGCCTTTACCCATCACGGTAGGTAAGTTGTGCCAACCTTCAGGTTTCCATGGGTTCCCACTCAGAGGAACCTCATACCTGGACCTGTAGAAGACTCTGCCAGTAACTTTTCATGCCACAGTTGCATTAGTACACCAAAGCCTGGATCCCAGAGCCCAGACCTCCGCAGATAGACATTACAGGCAAACCTTGTTTCTTCTTTACACGAGGCCCGGGTACCACCCATCTTAGGCCTTTGATATCATCCCGAGGCATGTATCCGGTTATAGCTCCTAGGTATCTGCAGAAACCATCAAAAGAGCTTTTCTCTTCTTAGCACATGTTCAACGTGACCAACCACCTTAGACACTGGTGAAAAAACTGAGGTACTCTCCATTTGGGAGGGGTTATATAAGGGGAGGAACTCAATTCTAATTGGGTTTGACAGTGTCCAATCACCTGTGGTGACTACATAACCCATTAAGTAATTAAGGCTCTGTGTCCCATGATATATGAGCAAGAAATAAGATTTGTATTCTGGTTCTAATAAACAGTCCATGTTCAGCAATCAAACGAGTATCGTCTTGTTTGTTGTTGATAGCAGTTTTAATATCTGATATCTATATTCAGACTGGGAGGAAGTGGTATATGACAAAAGCACTCAAGCGGAGTGTGGGACCTTTCGTTACATTGGTGGCAAGCAGTGGGATGCTTCCTGCAGTCTGGGACATCCAAACCTCCACCTGGATCCAAGATCAGGATAGCAGGAGAGGAAAGGAAAGGTACAGATACCAGCCGCCATGCAAGAGGAATTCGGAAGGAGGTTGCGAGAGATGCAGATACAGCACAGAGGACCAGTATCAGAGCAGGTCCTGCTGGGATGGTTTGATTCTATTCGCTGCGAACTCTGCAAGGAAACGCTAGCTCATGAGCAGCGCCACCAGGGAAAAGTTCTCCCTTCCATCCAGGAAAGGTACTGGTCGCAGTATGGATTGCGGGCGCTGTTTTTGGGAGAAAAAACACACAAGGAGCAGACAGCTGAATTAAGCAGGCTGGTCTGGCAAGAGATGCGGCTGGATGAGAGCTACAGAACCCTCCGGTGGCATGTATCCCAAGCATGCCCTTGGATAGCGGATGACAGCCCAACAGAAGGCTTTGGCGGCCTGGGACTGTTGTATGTGAAGCTGACAGGGGACCCTAACTTTGGGAGTGATTTGGAGTGGCGGTTGGACTAAATCATGGATTTCAGAGAAGGGCTACTGAACGTCTCGGAAGTGCACTGGAAGATATAGAGTTTCTGGCGGTTCGGGAGTGGGAGCTGGAGATCGCCTACAGACGGCTGCTAGAATCTGCTCAGCGCCAGGGCTGGGCTCCCTTTGCCTGGGACTATCAGGAAATACCAGTTGACAACTCTGAAATCCTGGCTGAAGACTCGACAATGTGGCAGAGTAACAGTGTGCTTTGCCAACCTGCCCCCGCAGCTATGGATGCAGAGGTATTAAGGCTGATGCAGTAAGTGCTGACTGACCTTGATGAACCTGTTTCTGCATGGGATGATCTTGGATGGAGGAATGTGCCTGTTCAGCAGCATGCCAGAGAATCGGCAGTGGAAAATCTGGAGATTGCCATCCCCAAAGCTTAAGTGCTGACAACAGGGCAGAGCTCTGCTAACCTCTGCCCAGCACCGATAACATCTTCTTGGTTCCATCCACGGACAGGAGATGGTGAACCTCTATCCCCAGACACCAGTCGCAGAGACGGGGGATTTGATAGACTTTTCTGCTGAGGAAGAACAACCTGGTGAGCCTCCAGCAGAAGAGCTGGTATCAGGGCCAAACTTCACTGTGCTCTGCCCAGCACCAGCAACAGTATCTGGAGTTACAAGGAACTTCCCCAGCTGAAGCGCTGGTCACTAGACAGAGGGTCCAAAACCTCTGCCCCACATCTGTGGCAGTTGGGGCGGCTCAGGGTGAGAAGGTGGCGATCACTTTCCAGCAGCAGATACATGGGGAGAAGGGAGAGGAGGTGTTCATCGTCCCTCCCCAACAGTCGGCCAGGGTGGAGGAAGCGGTCTTTCCTCCCCAGCAAAGATCTGTGTACCTGATAGACAGTACCACAAACATGTCTTCCCAGCAGCCAGATGAGGGAATGGAAAAGGAAGTAGCCGTCTCACATCCCCAATGGCAGCTACACAGTTTGGGAGAGGAGGAATCCAGGTTGCTGCACCAACGGTTAGCAGAAGCGGATGATGTGGAGTCCCCAGCAGAAGTGCTGGCAACAGGGCAGAGTGCTACCAAACTCTGCCCAGAACCGGCAACAACTATGGAGTTTCAGGGAGCTGGGGCAGTCAGCTCATCTCCCCAGCAACAAGCGGATTTAGTGAAGCTTCTACTCCCAGCTGAATCATTGGCAACAGGGCAGAGTGCTGCTGGCCTCTGCCTAGCACCTACAGTTTCTTCTCAACTTCAGGGAACTGGGGCAGTTGGCCCCTCTGCCCAGCAACAGGCCAAGCCATGGAATGGTAAAGACCACCTAGCTGAAGCGCTGACGGCCAGATGAAACAAATCTCCCTATAGAATCTACTGTCTTCAGCTTTATATACTGTTTAAAAAGTGCACGTCCTGTTAGATTTTTCACTTCCTCATTCATCTGTAGGAGTGGATTATTGCTAGGCACTGTGAGACAGCTGATTGGAGAAAAGGCACACACCCCCTCCCCACACATGCAGAGCATCCCTGTTAATAGTTTAGCTGTCTGCTAATCTATTTATAGCCACCTCTCCTGACACACACTATCTCCTGTCTTGGAGAGCTTGTTAAAGGTTATCAGGCTGATAACAGAATAATGTAGCAGGACAAAGATCCAGCACTTAGTGCTTTGAAGAGAGATAACAAATAAATAAAAACCACACTATAGATATATGTGCACAGCTCAAATTTCATGAATCAGGTTTACATCCACTTAACCACTTCAATACCATGCACTTATGCACCTTCCCGCCCAGACCAATTTTCAGCTTTCAGTACTCTCACACTTTGAATGACAATTACTTAGTCATGCTACACTGTATCCAAACAAATTTTTTATCATTTTCTTCTCACAAATAGAGCTTTCTTTTGGTGGTATTTAATCACCACTGGGTTTTTTATTTTTTGCGATATAAGCAAAAAAACAGCAATTTAAAAAAAAAAAAAAAAACTTTTTTTTAGTTTCTATTGTAAAATTTTGCAAATAAGTAATTTTTCTTCATAAATTTGTGCCAAAATGTATACTGCTACATATCTTTGGTAAAATGAACCCAAATTAGTGTATATTATTTGGTCTTTGTGAAAGTTATAGAGTCTACAAACTATGGTGGCAATCCACTGAAAATTTATCACATCTGATCACGCCTGATGTACTGAAGGGATATCTCATTTCTTGAGACACTGACAAGCGAGGAAAGTACAAATACCCCAAAATTACCCCTTTTTGGAAAGTAGACAGTCCAAGGTATTTACTAAGAGGCGTGGTGAGTTTTTTGAAGTTGTATTTTTTTCCCACAATTCTTGGGAAAATTTAATTTTTTTTTTTTTTTTTTTTTATACACAAACTGGTCATATTAACAGTTTTTTTCTCTCACACAGCATATGCATAATTGCAACTACACCCCAAAATACATTCTGCTACTCCTCCTGAGTGTAGCGATAAAACATGTGTGAGACTTTTACACAGCCTGGCCACATACAGAGGCCCAACATTGAAGTAGCACTTTCAGGCGTTCTACAAGCATAAATCGCACATATCCTTTCTCAACCACCTATTACAATTTTGAAGGCCCTGGAGCACCAGGACAATAGAATTTTCCACAAAATGACCCCATTTTTGAAAGCACACACCCCAACGTATAATCTATGAGGCATTATGAGTCTTTTGAACGGTTCATTTTTTTCCAGAAGGTTTTGGAAAATGTGGAGAAAAAATTAAAATGCATTTTTTTTACACAAAGTTGTCAATTTATAAGATATTTCTAACACATAATATGTACATAGCAAAAATTACACCCCAAAATGCATTCTGCTACTCCTCCTGAGTATGGCGATACCACATGTTTGAGACTTTTACACAGCCTGGCCACATACAGAGGCCCAACATCCAAGTAGCACCTCCAGGCATTCTAGCAGCATTAATTGCACATATCATTTTCTGACTACCGATCACATTTTTGAAGGCCCTTCATATATCTAACACATAGCAGGTACATACCAAATAACAAAAGATTACCTGTGGTTTTAGAAGTGCAGTGGTCCACAGAGGAGCGCATCGGTCCAGGCAGCAGGCAGGGATGAGGTCAGTGACAGCAAAAGCAATCATCCAGGCAGCAGGCAGGAATACTGTCCATAGTTCGTACAGGCAGAGATACTGTCAGCACAGCCAGAGCACAGCCAAAGCACAGGTCCAGGTAGCAGGCAGAGGTGTCCCGGCAGAAATGCTGTCCAAAGTCAGTAGAGGCAGCAGGCAGATATATGGTCAACACAGCCAAAGTATTGGTCCAAGCAGCAGGAAGAAACATGGTCCATAATGTCATGGGTCATTACAGGCAGTAATATGGTCAGCACAGCCAAATTATTGGTCCAGGCAGCAGGAAGGACCATCAAGCTTAGGGCCAGGGGGACAGGGGTAGAGGCTTCTCCCACCCAAATCGCTTTGAAGCCTCCGGGCAACCAGACCCTGTTCTTGGAGCACAGAAAACGAGAAACTGGTTTTCTCTACTCAGAACGCTATTCTGAAGCCCCTCACATATGTGAGACCCCTGTGTACTAAAAGTAGATGGCCAAAAGATCAGTCCAAGTGGCAGGCAAAAACATGGTCGATTAACAGGCCAAGGTCGGTACACGTGGAAGTCAGAAACGTGGTTTAAATCGGCAGGCAGAGGCATCGTCGGTAAACAGGCCAGGGTCAGTTAATTAACATGGAAGGTAGTTAGTAACATGGTAGCAGGCAAATAGGGAAGTGGCAGTCTGTTAATAATAGGGGGAACTAATGGATGTATGATAATTTTTGAAGCAATTTCCGATGCACAGGCCAGGTTGGGAGGGACAATCGGGACAATAATAGCTGGTGTCTCTTCTTACTCCTCCTCTGCTGCATACACGGCATTTCTTTTGGCGTCTTCTTCCAGATTCTGTGAGGGGGATGCTAAAGGGATAGTGTCGCTCGTGAAGCCGACTCACACTATCAGAGCGAATGCTTCCTGGGGCGGGATCTTGTTGGTAAATGAGGGCATCGATGATATCTTCGATATATTGGAGGTAGTGGAGTCGGTGATTTTGAGTTGCTTTTTGGTAGCAGACAAACAAATTAAAAAGGGCCATGTGAAACAGGTGAAACGCAACTTTTTTGTGCCAATAATGGGACTTTCTGGTTGATAAGTAGGGCTGTAGCATCTGGTCGTTTAAATCCACCCCCCCCCCCCCATGTACAAATTGTAGTCGTGGACACATTCAGGCTTTACAATGGAGCCGCGTCTTCTTGGGATCTCCACCATGGTGTCATTGTGTATCGTAGAGAGGATGTGGACATCTTTCTTGTCCCTCCACTTCATGGCCAACACCTCCTCGTTCCTCATGGATGCCGATTCTCCAGGTCGCAATTTTTTTGTCAATAAATTTTGTGGGAATCCCTTCCGTTTTTTTTTTTTTTGAAGGTACCGCAGGCCGGGGTTTGTTTACTGTAAAGGTGGCGAAAAAGGGGCAGGCTGGTATAATAATTATCAACATATAAATGGTAACCTTTTCCGAACAGGGGGCATGCCAACTCCCAGACAATTTTCCCACTGGTTCCAATATATGTGGGGCAATCACGGGGCTGGAGCTGGGAGTCTTTGCCTTCGTAGATCCTGAATTTGCAGACGTATCCAGTGGCTCGATCACATAATTTATTTAATTTTAACCCATACCTGGCTCTCTTGCTTGGTATGTACTGCTTGAACTGCAGTCGGCCGGTGAAATGTACGAGGGACTCGTCCACACAAATTTTTTGGTCTGGGATGAAAACTTCTTCAAATCGCTGGGAAAAGGCATTGATTAGGGGGCGTATCTTGTACAATTTGTCGTAGTTGGGATGATCTCGGGGAGGGCACTGTGAATTGTCATTGAAGTGGAGAAAGCGCATAATCATGTCGTATCTTTTCCTGGACATGACAGCGGAATATATGGGCATGTGTTGGATGGGGCGTTTGGACCAATATGAATGGACTTCGTTCTTTTTTGTAAGCCCCATATTGAACATAAGGCCCAAAAATAATTTAAATTCCTCCAATGTTAGACGCCGCCACTGGAACATGCGGGCGTAGGAAGAATCGGGGTTGGCAGCAATAAATTGGGATGCATACAGATTCGTTTGATCCACTATATTCTGCAGCAAATCTTGTGGGAAAAATAAACAAAAATAATCAAATTTAGAAAAATTTGTAGTGTCGGGCTGCACACCTGGCTGTGCGGTGAAAGGGGGGATGATAGCGGATCCTGAGTTGGCAGGCAACCATAAGGGGTTTGCCAGGGCATCGGGAAGGTAGGATTGGGGCTGGATTCTTCGGGTTGGGCGTGCATTTCCATTGCTTGTACTGGGCTCCTCTTCCTGGGGTATGGCGCTGCTGGTGGTGGGCAGTTCTCCTGATCTTGGTGCTGATCTTGGTGCCGATCGCATTCTTTTGGGAGGGACGGTTTCCTCCGGGGACTCGGACTCTGAGCCACTATCCTCCACTGGCTCGTATTCCAAACCAGAATCGGATAATGGGAGCTCCCCGCTGCTCTCATCATCCGACATGGCAAGAATGGCATATGCCTCCTCAGGTGTGTAAACCCTTTGGGACATTATGGCAGTGCTTATTGGTGGGCCTGTGTAATGGTACTGCTGGTGGTAGTGGTGGCGGTCTGTGTGGTAGTACCAATGGAGGTATTAGTGGTGGGCCTGTGTGGTGGTACCGATGGCGGTACAGGTGGTGGTGGTGGTAGCGATGGCGGTATGGGTGGTGGTGGTACCGATGGCGGTACAGGTGGTGGTGGTACGGGTGGTGATGGTACCGATGGCGGTACAGGTGGTGGTGGTGGTAGCGATGGCGGTATGGGTGGTGGTGGTACCGATGGCGGTACAGGTGGTGGTGGTACGGGTGGTGATGGTACCGATGGCGGTACAGGTGGTGGTGGCACTACCGATGGTGGTAGTGGTACCGATGGCGGCACTAGTGGTGATACTGGTAGCGGGCCTGTGTGGCAGTATAGATGCTGGGCCTGGTGGCGGTACTGGTGGTGGTACTGGTACCGATGGCGGTACTGGTAGCCTGTGTGGCGGTGCCAATGGCGGTACCGATGGAGGTGGGCCTGTGACAGATGATTGACAGATGGGCTGATTGATTGACAGATGGGTTGATTGATTGACAGATGGGCTGATTGGCTGGGCTGATTGATGTGCTGGGCTGTGTGACAGGTCCTCTTTATGGGGGGGGGGGCGTGTTGTGCACTGTAAACTTATGTAGACAAACTACACTGAGCTAACTTACTGATCTCTTCTCTCTCCTCACAGATCGGTGTGTGAGGAGAGAGCAGGGATCAGGTAGTAACTCCTGTGGAGTTTGTTTACATTTGTGACCGGCTGTGATTGGACACAGCCGGTCACGTGGTAAACAGCCAATTCATTGGCTGTTTACTCTGATCGGGGACGCGCTGTGTCCAAGGGACACTCGCCTTCCCCGATCCCCGCTCTGCAAGCCTGTGGCGGCGCGCACGGAGCGCGCCGCCGAGTTTGTTTTGACAGGTGATCGGCTGTGACTTTGACACAGCCGATCACATGGTAAACAGCCAATGAAATTGGCTGTTTACCGTGATCGGGGAAGCGCTGTGTCCGAGGGACACATGCCGTCCCCGATCACCGCGCTGCGCGCCCCCGCGGGCGCGCGCAAGGCAATATCCTGCAGGACGTCATATGACGTCCAGTATCGATATTGCAACCACTTTCCGGACGTCAATTCGCTATTGACTGGGCGGGAAGTGGTTAAAGAACACCATCCCATTAAGTCAAGCACGGAGGTGGAAACATGCTTTGGGACCGCTTCTCTGCTAAAGGTACAGGCTGACTTTGCTACATTGAGGGGCCAATGGACAGGGCCATGTATTGTAAAATCTTAAATGAGAACCTTCTTCCCTCAGCCAGAACACTGAAGATGGGTTGTGGATGGGTCTTCCAGCAATGACAGTGACCAAAAACATACCGCCAAGTCAACAAAGGAGTGGCTCAAGAAGCACATTAGGGTCATGGAGTGGCCTAGCCAGTCTCCAGACCTTAATCCTATAGAAAATGTATGGAAGGAGATGAAACTTCGAGTTGCCAATTGACAGCCAAGAAACCTTAAGGATTTAGAGAAGATCTGTAAAGAAGAGTGGACTAAAATCCCTCTGGAGATGTGTGCAAACCTCGTAACCAACTACAAGAAACGTCTCATCTCTGTTCTTGCCAACAAGGGTTTCTCCACAAAGTACTAAGTCATGTTTTACTTGGGGATCAAATACTTACTTATTTTACTCAACTGCAACTCAATTTAGAACATTTGTATCTTGTTTTTTTCTGGATTTTTGGTTGATATTCTGTCTCTAGAATTTAAAATACACCTATGCAGTGGCGTCACTAGGGTTGGTGTCACCTGGTGCGGTAAAACATGGTGTCACCCCCCCCCCTCCCCAATAATTTTGATTTGATTTTGGAACTAACGTGCCGACACGGTGTGTTGCTTGCTGGATGGGATCTGATGACCGCAGGGAAGATGGCAAGATGCTGTGGCCTGCCGACAATAAGTCGTGTTGCTACAAGGCCCTGTAGTCAGCAAGCAGAAGACAGTAGCTGAAAAGGAGAAGTACTCTACCGGGGGGCGGGAACACATGACGCAATTGGTTGCTAGCATGCTGGCGGTCCTAGCAACCAATGACAGCTCTCAGCAGAGATGTGCCCCATCAAATGCAGCCACTGTGCCCAGTCTAATACCACCACTTGTGCCCATCTAATGCCATCACTGTGCCCCATTAAATGCAGCCACTTGTGCCCCATTAAATGCAGCCACTTGTGCCCCATGAAATGCAGCCACTGTGCCCCATGAAATGCAACCACTTGTGCCCCATGAAATGCAACCACTTGTGCCCCATGAAATGCAACCACTTGTGCCCCATGAAATGCAACCACTTGTGCCCCATGAAATGCAGCCACTTGTGCCCCATGAAATGCAGCCACTGTGCCCCATGAAATGCAGCCACTGTGCCCCATGAAATGCAGCCACTGTGCCCCATGAAATGCAGCCACTGTGCCCCGTCAAATGCTGCCACTGTGCCCCGTCAAATGCTGCCACTGTGCCCCGTCAAATGCTGCCACTGTGCCCCGTCAAATGCTGCCACTGTGCCCCATCAAATGCAGCCACTGTGCCCCATCAAATGCCGCCACTCTGCCCCATCAAATGCAGCCACTGTGCCTCGTCAAATGCTGCCACTGTGCCCTGTCAAAAGCAGCTACTTTGCCCGTCATATGCAGTCACTGTGCCCCCCCACCCCCCCTTATCATACCAGCTCAGGACACAGGGCTCCGGACACAAGCACTGCCACTCCTCCTTATCCACACCAGCTCTGGACGGCTCAGGTGTGACTGGGTGGCGGACACCATGCCACCCCCCCCACCTATAGCAACAGCTCACCTCGGACACCCCGATCGCAATCCGCCCCCCCCCCCCCCCGCCCGTTACCACACTAGCTCGGGGCAATGCCTCTGGTACATGTGACGTTACACCAGAGCGGCAGCTGATGGGAACACACACACACAACCGCGCCGCCCGGGTGGAGAAGGAAGTGAAAATCTCAGCAGCGCAGTAGTGAGAGGGGAGGACCCGGAGTACACAGAGCCAGGCAGGCACAGCTGCAGCGCGCGCCGGAGGTGTTCACCGGCTAAAAAATAAAAATAGAAAAATCATAAGGGAGCCAGCGCTTTCGTCACCATCCCTTCGTCACCCTCTGGATGGTGACGCCCTTCTGGCGGGTGTCACCCGGGTGCGGACCGCACCCACCTAGCAACACCACTGCACCTATGATAAAAATTATAGACACTTAATTTCTTTGTAAGGGGCCAAACTTACAAAATCTGCAGGGGATCTAATAATAATTTTCCCCACTGTATAGAGGTGGCAGATACTTAACTGTTGGTAAGGTGGATTAGTCTGGCACTGCGGATTGCCTTCATGATAGACTGGGCATAGGATGTGTAGAGGTAGGGCTAACAAGGAGGGATTTGCAATAGTCAAGGGGAGATGAAGGCAACAAGATTTGGATCTAAAGTATCATACACACGGGCGGGAATCCCGTCGGGAAAAAAACGTCGGTTTTCCCGACGGGATTCCCGGAAAGCTTGCCTTGCACGCCGAGTGTACACACGGCCATTCAAAAGAACCGCCATTCTTTTGAATGGCAAGAACGCGGTGACGTCATCGACGACGAGTCTGTGCTCGTCACATTCAATGCCGTCGCCGCCATCTTGCTACACCCTACACTACCCTTGTATGCTACCGCGCATGCGTCAAAGTTTTTTCGAGCATGCACGGGTTTACCATGGACAGGTAAGCATACACACTCACGGTTTTCTCAGCAGGAAACACTCTGCTGAGAATCCCGATGAGAAAAATAGAGAGCAGGTTCTCTATTTTTCTCGTCGAGATTCCCGGCAGTTTGCCCGACGAGAAACCATACACACGAACGTTTTTTTTTTGGCTAAAGGCTCTCCCAGCAGCTTTCTTGCCGAGAAAACCGATCGTGTGTACGAGGCTATAGGCGTGCGCACAGCCTAATCACCCCGTGTGGCGTATAATCCCCCTGTTTGGACCAATGATATTTCACTAAATAAAAAACAAATGTTTCTCCTTTTTTCTTTGTTCTATTGAAAAAAATTGTATAAAAAATAAAATTGTAAAAAATAAAATAATAAAAATGAAAACTACTGACACCATCCACTGCCCTGCTGACACCAATCCTGTCAGAATACACAGATCAGTGCTGCAGCCAGGTAATCTGTTTATCCATTTATATCGCAATGTGTTAAAGCTTGACCTTCATAGGATGAAAATGATTGTGGATTGCAATCTCCTTTATGTATTTTATTGTCTTTGACCCTTGCTGCTGGATGTTTGAGACCAGTGGACTGTAGGAAAGGAAAATAGGTGGGAATATTCTGTCAGGACACAGGCAGCAATGAGAACCTCAAGGATATTATACACTTCAGTTTCATCATTCCAATTATATCCATTAACAAACGAATGTAGGTATTGTTTAGTGGTTCTAAAGGCTGAATTTCTTATTTTTTTACCTTGATGCATTCTGTGCATTAAGGCAAAAAACCTTCTGAGTGCAGCGCCCCCCTTTATACTTACCTGAGCCTAATCTCAATCCAGCGATGTGCACAAGAGCAGAGGCTCTCTTGCTTGTCATGGGCTCAGACACAGCAGTGGGAGCCCGCTACTGTCATTCACAGCCAGTGATGGAGGGGGGCAGGGCCGAGTCGGTTGTGTTTCAGTGGAGACACAGAGCCTGCTCAAGTGCCCCCATAGGAAGTGGCTTGCTAAAGTGGGCTCTCGGCAAGGGGGGGGGGGGAAACAGGAGCACAGGCAGGGGACTTCAGAAGAGGAGGATCAGGGCTGCTCTGTGCAAAACCATTACACAGAGCAGGTAGGTATGACATGTTTGTTATTAAAAAAAAAAAGAAAAACTAGTAGCTAGTAAGAAGTAGGGATGAGCTTCGAGTTCGAGGCGAACTCATGTTCGACTCTAACATTGCCTGTTCGCATGTTTGCCGAACATCGAACAATTTGGGGTGTTCGCGGCAAATTCGAAAAGCCACGGAACACATTGTAAAAGTCTATGGGCGAAATCTAAAGTGCTAATTTTAAAGGCTTATATGCAAGTTATTGTCATAAAAACTGTTTGGGGACCCGGGTCCTTCCCCAGGGGACATGTATCAATGCAAAAAAAAGTTTTAAAAACTACCGTTTTTTCGGGAGCAGTGATTTTAATAATGCATAAAAGGGAAAAATAAAAAGTGAAATATTCCTTTAAATTTCGTACCGGGGGGGGTAAAATATGCCTGTAAAGCAGCGCTCGTTTCCCGTGCTTAGAACTGTCCCTGCACAAAATGTCATTTCTGAAGGGGAAAAAAAGCCATTTAACACCACTCGCGGCTATAATGAATTGTCGGCTTCCGGCAATACAGAGAAAAGTCATTGATAGAAAAAAAAAAAGTGTGGGGGTCCCCCCAAATTCAATTACCAGGCCCTTCAGGTCTGGTGCTTTTTTTTACATTTTTTTTTTTTTTTTTTTTTTTTACACATTCTTAGTGAAATGGTAGGGGTACAATTTACCCCTTACCAATTCACATAGGGGGGCCGGGATCTGGGGGTCCCCTTTGTTAAAGGGGTCTTCCAGATTCCGATAAGTCCCCTGCCTGCAGACCCCCACAACCACCGGGCAAGGGTTGTGGGGATGAGGCCCTTGTCCCCATCATCCTTCCCATGTTGAGGGCATGTGGCCTGGTACGATTCAGGAGGAAGGGGGCGCTCTCTCGTCCCCCCCTCTTTTCCTGCGGCCTGCCAGGTTGCGTGCTCGGATAAAGGGTCTGGTATGGATTTTTGGGGGAACTCCACGCCATTTTTTTTTTTATTTTTTTTTTACATTTGGGGTGGAGTTCCCCTTAAAATCCATACCAGACCTGAAAGTTCTAGTATGGATATTTGCCCACGTCATTTTTTTTTAAATTTGATGCAGGGTTCCCCTTAATATCCATACCAGACCTGAAGGGCCTGGTAATTGAATTTGGGGGCACCCCCACACTTTTTTTTTTTTTATCAATGACTTTTCTCTGTATTGCCGGAAGCCGACAATTCATTATAGCCGCGAGTGGTGTTAAATGGCTTTTTCTCTTATCGTCCATGGACCGACGCAGCTCTCATACTGATTACATGTGGGTATATGTCCCTGCTTGCAGGAGAAGACCTAGGCAGAATGTTAGATGTTAAAACATTCTAGAACAAGCCAGAGCTGAACAGCCCTGCCCAGGGGGGCGGTCCCTCCGGACATTACCCTCCCACCTGCAGCTAGCAGCCTCAGTTTTTTTCTGCCTAGCAGAAGGAGAAGACGTGGCTCTCTCAGGAGTCAGTCTCCTGGAAGATTTTTACTTTTAAAATTTTTATTCCTTTGGGAATTTTATTATTTTATTTTTGAGACCTTTAATCAACTGTCGGCTGGGCAACAGGTTGGGTACACTAGTATCCTCATAGTCTTCCCTGTCGGACCATCGAGCGTGCTGATCCTCGCCTTGCATGCATGAGACTCAGTTCACTACATACCCCATGGCTCCAGGGGTGACCGGGTTGCTTTCATGCTCCCGCGGTCCTCTCAAGATTGAACAGTACCTACTGTATCTCTCGCGGTTGACCGGGCTGACAGCTACGCAGTACGACTCTGTGATAGGTCTGTCTGAAACAAGCCAGTGAGTCCCTCTATTGGCACCGAGGGTGTTCTCCAAGGTGCTTGCAGGACGGGTAAGTAGTCTCTCCTGGAAAGAAGGGGAGTACATGCTGGCTGTGTTTCTGTGTGTGGGGGTTTCTCTCTGTCTCCCCCCTGTTATGCTGCTCTCTGCACCCTGTACTGGGGCTGTGCTGTGTGCGGATACTTGGGGGGTCGTTCTGCCCTGGGGGGGGGGGCGCTCTATGCTGTTTTTATATGCTGGGAAGTGTTCTGGAGGACTTTGTGTGATGTTTTGCGTGTGCCATTGGCGCGGTATTTTAAATTTAAAAAATGCGCCATCGGCGGCCATTTTGCCGCGGCTCAAGCACAAGCGCCCGGTGGCCATTTTCTTGTAGCCACGGCGCTTTTAGTTTCGGTTTCGGCCTCTAGCGGTGCTGCTGAACGGCGTGAAATACCTTTCTCCTCACAGCTTCTTCACTCTCCTCAGGCTTCACACCACGCTACAGCGTGGCTCATACAGCGGAACCGATCGGTCCCTAAGGGTGGTGAGTCCTCCGGGTATCCCCTCCTCAGCCTCAGCGCAGCCAGTGGGTGGACTGTACTATTCACTGTTATAGTGAATAGGGTCTCAGAGGGTGGCAAAAATGGAGTCTGGTTCACCTGCTTCTCCCCACTTGCCAGAGGCAACTGGCAGTGCTCCTGCACCTGCGGTCCCTATGGACCAGTTGTCGGCAGCCCTGGAATCATTCCTTGTCAAGCTGGAAGCGGTGTGCGAACGCACGGGGGCTGTAAAGCGCCCCCTCCCCACACAATCTCCACATGGGGAGTGCTCCGAGTCAGATATGGGCCTAGCTACTGCTGTTCAGGACCCTAGTTCTGAGGATTTTGATGTGTTTAGTCAGGACATTCCTTGTGAGGAAGACCCCTGCCTTGAACCACCAACTGACAGGGTGTCATGGATATGCATTAATGTCTGTCTGCCATCTTACCTTCCTCCTCATGTGTTCATCTAGAGACCAGACCTCCTTCACCTGGCTTCCTTTATAATCTCCTCCCAGCCTGACTCCACCCCAGGCCCTATCACTGAACACTATATTAACCTGTGCACTGCAAGCCTGCTTTGCTGATCAACGTGTTTGTTAGGCATTGTGTGTTTGGGTTCCTGCCTGCCGTGTGCTACGTCTGTCTCTCTGTTACGTTATTGGCTTGTCCCCGACCATCGCTGTCTGCTCGTGACCCTTGACCTTCGGCTCGTTCTTCGTTATCCTTGTCTGCTTGTGGCCCCTGACCTTCGGCTTGTTATTCGGTTCTCTCTATCGTGTGCTGCTGCTTCCCCTTATCCTACGGGGCGTGAGCTAGGAAACTCCAGGGGCCGCGACCTGGTCCCAGCCTGCAGCGTAACATCCTCACCACTAGAGGCCCTGGAGAAGACCAGCTGGGTCTTAGACTCCGCGCCCTGGGGAATCTTGGCTCTCGCTTCCGTTGGGATCCCGGTTGTGCTCCTCTGGTCCCGCTTTCCACAACCACCCAGTTTCCTATCCACAGAAGCCAGCCATAGGGTTCACTACCTCGCGGTGCACTCCTGTCCCCCTACGGTGTGCATCTGTCACCTGGCCACAGGTGACCCTGACAGTTTGATCAGCCATGAACCCGGCTGACATCCCGCTTCCCGCGGATGATCCATTGCAGGGCATAGTTCGCAGACTTGAGACCCAGGAATCAAATCAGACCCAGGTGATGCGATTCCTCCAGGATCTGGCTTCTCGATTCGAGCAGCTTCAGGTCTCCTTGGGAACCCCGAATCCGCAACCCCAAGTACAACCAGCGGCTGTACCTATCGCACCAGTCGCAGCCTCACACTCACTAAGATTGCCAGCTCCGTTCCGTTTCTCTGGGGACTCCAAGGCCTGCAGGGGGTTTCTCAGCCAATGCACTATTCATTTTGAGCTTCAGCCTCAAAGCTTCCTATCTGACCGGGCTAAGGTAGCCTATATCATTTCCCTCCTCTCCGGTGAAGCTTTGGCCTGGGCTGCCCCCCTGTGGGAGAGGAACGATCCGGTGGTTTCCAGTCTGTCCGAATTCTTGAAGCTCTTTCGTAATATCTTCGAAGAGCCGGCTCGGGCTTCTTCAGCGGCTAGTGCTGTCTTACGTCTTCGCCAAGAATCTAGTTCAGTGGGGCAATATGCTCTTCAGTTCCGTATCCACACAGCTGAATTGAGCTGGAATAATGAGGCCCTGGTCGCTACCTTTTTACATGGCCTCTCTGACCGAGTGAAAGACGAATTAGCGGGAAGAGCCATTCCCGTCGGTCTGGACGATGTAATTTCATTATGCAACCAGATCGACATTCGTTTTCAAGAGAGGTCCTTAGAAAAAAGACGCCAGCACTCTCTGGGTCCTAGCCAGTCTGAGCTCCCCTCCCTTCATTCCGTGGAGCATCCTCTACCTGCTGAAGAACCTATGCAGCTGGGCCGGACCAGACTAACCCCCGAAGAACGTGCTAGGCGCAGAACTCTGGGCTTGTGCCTCTATTGTGGGGGCAAGGGTCATTTTCGTGACTCCTGCTCGCTTCGTCCGGGAAACGCTCGGGTCTAATACATTTGGAAGGTGGAGTATTGGACCCAGAAACATCACCTTCTCGCCTGCTCTTGCCGGTGTCCCTTCATGTAGGCACTTCTCCTCAGTCAACCCTTGCATACCTGGATTCCGGGGCTGCCGGCAATTTCATGGATTGGAGAACTGCTTCTTCTATGAAGCTTACCCTTTCACCTCTCACTACCCCATTGGTAGTCTCGGCAATTGATGGCACTGTTCTCCCAGGGGGCCCTATTCGCTTCCAGACGCTACCCATTAGGATGTCGGTAGGGATTCTCCACCAGGAGTGGATATCCTTTCTTATTCTACCCAAGGCCTCTACCCCAGTTGTATTGGGCCTCCCTTGGCTACAGCTCCACTCTCCACATGTGGACTGGGTCTCTGGGCAGATCCTGGCCTGGGGTTCCTCATGTTTCTCGTCGTGTCTTCTCAAGGTGACCCCCAAGGAGAGTCTTCCGGTTGCTGCCACTTCTGTTTCTTCTGATCTTCCCGCCGCATACAGCGATTACCGGGATGTGTTCTGTAAAAAATCAGCTGAGGTGCTTCCTCCCCACAGGTCTTTTGACTGTGCTATTGATCTTGTCCCCGGAGCAACTCTACCCAGGGGTCGTACCTACCCTCTGTCCATCCCAGAGACCCAGGCCATGTCGGAGTATGTAGCAGAGAATCTGGAGAGAGGGTTCATCCGGAAATCCTCATCGCCTGCAGGGGCAGGGTTCTTTTTTGTTGCCAAAAAGGATGGTACCTTAAGACCCTGCATTGATTATCGGGGTTTAAATGCGGTTACTATTAAAAATCGATACCCCTTACCCTTAATATCTGAGCTATTCGATAGGTTGAAGGGTGCCTCCATTTTCACCAAGTTGGATCTCAGAGGCGCGTACAATCTCATTCGAATACGGGAGGGTGACGAATGGAAGACTGCATTTAACACTAGAGACGGGCATTACGAATATCTGGTGATGCCTTTTGGTCTGTGTAATGCTCCAGCCGTGTTTCAAAACTTTGTCAATGAAATCTTCAGAGATCTGCTGTACCAGTTTGTTGTCATCTATCTGGATGACATTCTGATCTTTTCTGAAAATCTGCTCGTCCACAGAAACCATGTCCGCACTGTACTTCAACGTCTTAGAGAGAACAATCTCTATGCCAAGCTGGAGAAATGTTCCTTTGAATGTTCTGAGGTCCTGTTTTTGGGGTGCTTTGTCTCATGTTCGGGGCTTCGTATGGACCCTGGGAAGGTCTTGGCTATCACCAACTGGCCTCTTCCTGCTAGCCTCAAGGCCACACAGCGCTTTCTTGGCTTCACTAATTATTATAGGCAGTTCATAAGGAATTACTCTTCCATTGCCGCGCCTATTATCGCTTTGACCAAGAAGGGTGTGAATGCCAGAGACTGGCCTCCCGAAGCTGTCTCTGCATTTCACAACCTGAAACAGGCCTTTGTTTCTGGCCCCCTCTTGAGGAGACCAAATCCTGGGAATGCATTTTTTATTGAAGTGGACGCTTCCTCAATGGGGGTGGGAGCTGTGCTTCTTCAAATCTTGAAGAGACGCCAACCATGTGCGTTCTTCTCCAAAAAATTTTCTCAGGCAGAGAGGAATTATGCCATCGGTGATCGGGAACTTCTCGCAATTAAATTGGCGTTAGAGGAGTGGCGTCATCTCTTGGAGGGTTCCCCTCACTCCATAACGATCTTTACCGATCACAAGAATTTACAGTATCTACAGAATGCTAAACGTCTGAATCCTAGACAGGCCAGGTGGAGTCTCTTCTTTGCCCGTTTTAATTTCACGATTACCTACAAACCTTGTTCCTGCAACGGTCGGGCTGATGCGCTCTCTAGGTCATTTGACACTTTGGACGAGGAGTCCGCCCCTGAACCTGAGCCGATCATTCCCACCTCATGCATTGTTGCCCACTCTACCACCCTGAAGTCTAAAATTCCGCCTGGTAAGACCTTTGTCCCCACTGAGCTAAGAGCTAAGATCCTTCGTTGGGGACATGATTCCAAGGTGGCAGGGCATTCTGGATTCCTCCGATCCTTCCTACTCATCAGTCGTCACTACTGGTGGCCTAATCTCCGCTCAGACGTCAAAGACTACGTTAAAGCTTGTCATGTCTGTGCTCAGTCCAAATCCTCCACACAAGCTCCTGCTGGTCTCCTCATGCCCTTGCCTATTCCTAAGGAACCCTGGGCCCATATTGCCATGGATTTTATCACCGATCTCCCACTGTCTGAGAATAATACAGTCATTTGGGTGGTAATCGATCGATTCTCCAAGATGGCTCATTTTGTTCCTCTTCCTGGTCTTCCTTCTGCCCCTGCCTTGGTTCCCATTTTCATTCGAGAAATTCTCCGCCTACATGGGGTCCCTTCTCATATTGTTTCCGACAGGGGAGTCCAATTCACGTCTCGTTTTTGGAGAGCCTTTTGCAAATCCCTCAATATTGTCTTGGATTTTTCTTCTTCTTACCATCCCCAATCCAATGGACAGACTGAGAGGGTTAATCAGGAGTTAGAGGTCTTTCTTCGCACCTTTGTGTCTTCTCACCATGACGATTGGTCCTCTCTACTCCCGTGGGCAGAATTCTCCCATAACAATCATGTGAATACCAGTTCGCAGAAGACACCCTTTTTCACAGTTTATGGAAAACACCCTCAACTTCCTCTTCCTATGATCTGTTCTCCAGACATTCCAGCTTTGGCTTCGGTTCAGGAGTCTCTCAATTCCGTTTGGGGTCACGTTCATGATTCCCTCCGGGCAGCTGCTGAAAAATTCAAAGGCTTTGCCGACCGCCGCAGGCGTAAACCGCCTTCTCTTCAGCCAGGGGACAAAGTCTGGCTCTCTACCAGGAACATCAAGCTCCGAGTTCCTTCTCTGAAGTTTGCTCCACGATTCATCGGTCCATACACGGTAACTGCTAAACTGAATCCGGTTTGTTTCAAACTCCAGATTCCTAAGAGCCTTAAAATCACTAACTCCTTTCATGTTGCTCTTCTAAAGCCTTTAGTCCTCAATAAATTCTCTCGTCCTCTTCCTACCGTGGCGCCTGTCTCTGAGGATAATCAGGAGTACGAGATCAGTCAAATTCTGGACTCCCGACTCTGTAAAGGCGTTCTTCAGTACCTCGTTCATTGGAAAGGGTTTGGTCCTGAGGAGAGGTCTTGGATCACTGCATCTGAGGTCTTTGCACCTCGTCTGTTAAAGGAGTTTCATCTGAAGTTTCCCTCTAAACCTGGGCCCAGGCGGGGAAGGGGGAGGCCTCGTAAGAGGGAGGGTACTGTCATGGATATGCATTAATGTCTGTCTGCCATCTTACCTTCCTCCTCATGTGTTCATCTAGAGACCAGACCTCCTTCACCTGGCTTCCTTTATAATCTCCTCCCAGCCTGACTCCACCCCAGGCCCTATCACTGAACACTATATTAACCTGTGCACTGCAAGCCTGCTTTGCTGATCAACGTGTTTGTTAGGCATTGTGTGTTTGGGTTCCTGCCTGCCGTGTGCTACGTCTGTCTCTCTGTTACGTTATTGGCTTGTCCCCGACCATCGCTGTCTGCTCGTGACCCTTGACCTTCGGCTCGTTCTTCGTTATCCTTGTCTGCTTGTGGCCCCTGACCTTCGGCTTGTTATTCGGTTCTCTCTATCGTGTGCTGCTGCTTCCCCTTATCCTACGGGGCGTGAGCTAGGAAACTCCAGGGGCCGCGACCTGGTCCCAGCCTGCAGCGTAACATCCTCACCACTAGAGGCCCTGGAGAAGACCAGCTGGGTCTTAGACTCCGCGCCCTGGGGAATCTTGGCTCTCGCTTCCGTTGGGATCCCGGTTGTGCTCCTCTGGTCCCGCTTTCCACAACCACCCAGTTTCCTATCCACAGAAGCCAGCCATAGGGTTCACTACCTCGCGGTGCACTCCTGTCCCCCTACGGTGTGCATCTGTCACCTGGCCACAGGTGACCCTGACACAGGGTGCTTGTGAGTGAACTTATTGATGCTGTGAGGGATGATCTCAAGCTGAATGTTGAGGCTGAGGAACCTCAGGTGGACACTATGACCTTTTGGTTCTTTAAAAGCCGTGTCTTCAAAAAAGGTTTTTTCATATGTGCCTTTTTTTTGATTCATACATTGACCAAGTCTGGGATAAGCCGCAGAAGACTTTGACGGTCCCGCGGCACATAGCCTTACGGTACCCCTTTAAAGAGGACCTGGTGAAGAAGTGGGCTCAACCCCCGGTGGTCGACCCCCCGGTCACCCGTTCGAATAAGGCCACCATGCTCCCAATGGAAGGGACTCCTGCATTTAAGGATCCCGCTGACAGGAGGTCAGAGGTGGCGTGTAGAACTATGTTCACCTTATTGGGGGCCGCCTTACGCCCTATAGTGGCGGCAACACTGGTGTCTCAGACACTCACAGGCTGGGCACGGATATTGCACCAGACAGTGCAGGAGCATAATCTCCCTCCTGAAACCATTGCCCTGGCTCAACAGCTTGCGCAGGGTTTGGTCTTCGTATGCGATGCCACTGTGGATGCGACCCCTTTAATAACGGGGGCCTCCATTTCGGCTGTGGTCTGTGGTGGTGTGTCGCCTTATCTGGCTGAAATGCTGGTCAGCCGACCTAGCTTCCAAAAAGCTCCTGGCTGACTTGCCCTTTAAGGGCGGTAGACTGTTTGGGGCCGCCCTGGATGACATTATTAAGAACTTCACAGGAGGTAAGAGCACCTTCCTTCCCCAGTCTATTAAGGGAAAGGAGCCCCACCGCAGGCCGGGCCCTTCCTTTCTGGCGAAGAAGTTTTTTCGTCAGTCAGATTCCACGGGCAAGCCCACCCAGACTGAAAAAAGTGCGGCTGGGGGACAAAGACATCCCTGGGTGCGTAAGCCTACCAAGCAAGCTCCCAAGTCCACCACCGCATGAAGTCTTGCCCCTGCCCGACTCTGGGGTGGGGGGACGTCTTCGCAAGTTCTCGGTGCGGTGGACCTCCCGGATCTCTGACTGGTGGGTGGTGGTCACCTCGGGATACAGGATAGGGTTCCGCTCGTGGCCCCCAAACAGGTTTTTTCCTTCGAACCTCCCTCTCCTTCCGGCCCACCGGGCGGCCCTCTTGGGGGCCATACAGGATTTGCTTGGACGCGGAGTAATTGTGCCGGTTCCGTCACGAGAGGTTTCAGGGGTTTTACTCAAACCTGTTTGTCGTCCCGAAAAAGGACGGGGTTCGGCCAATCCTGGACCTCAAGGCCCTGAATGTGAGGGTACAAAAATTCAGGATGGAATCCATTCGCACGGTGATCGCGACCCTCGAACAGGGGGATTTTTGGATATCAAGGACGCTTACTTGCACATCCCAATCTGTGCAGGCCACCAGAGGTTTCTGTGCTTTGCCATAGGCAAAGTCCACTATCAGTTCGTGGCCCTTCCCTTCGGCCTAGCATCAGCACCACGGGTTTTCACCAAGGTGCTGGCCCCGGTTCTAGCTTTGCTGAGACAGCGAGGAATTGTTATCGTGGGCTATCTAGACAATCTCCTTCTCAGAGCAGAAAATGGCTCAGAATTGGAGGAAAATGTGACGATAGTCAGTCAGACCCTCCGGGACATCGGTTGGGTTCTGAACGCGCGGAAGTCAGCTCTAGCCCCGACTCAGCGCTTGGAGTATCTGGGTCTGATCCTGGACACTTCGGCAGCAAAGGTGTTTCTACCCTCAGAAAAGCTACTGACACTTCGGTCAGCAGTACGGGTTTTGACGTCCCGAAAATGGTCGTCAATTCGCTTCTGCATGAGAGTCATGGGACTGATGGTGGCCTCCTTCGAGGCGGTTCCGTATGCCCAATCACACACTCGGGCATTGCAGAAGGGAATTCTGTCAGTTTGGGACAAGTCCCTATTGCCTTTGGATCTTCAGATCCAGGTGAGTCACTCTGTCAAGGCGTCCCTGACGTGGTGGCTGAGGTCCCCGGCTCTTCGGGCCGGGAAGTCGTTCCTCCCCATCCACTGGACCGTGATCACAATGGATGCCAGCCTGACGGGCTGGGGAGGAGTGTGGGGAGTCCTGTCAGCTCAGGGGCTCTGGACTCCAGCTGAATCTCGTCTCCCAATCAACGTCCTGGAATTGCGGGCGATCAGGCTGTGTCTCTCCGCTTAGTCGAAGAGGCTACAGGGCTGCTCGGTCAGAATCCAGTCGGACAACGCCACGGCCGTGGCGTATGTCAACCATCAGGGGGGCATTCGGAGCCCGGCTGCGGCATCCGAGGTCGCCCACATCCTAAGATGGGCGGAAAGAAGCGTGCCGGCGCTGTCGGCCGTTTACATTCCGGGCGTAGAAAACTGGCAGGTGGACTATCTGAGCCGCCAGTCCCTGGACCAGGGGGAGTGGTCCTTGCATCCGGAAGTGTTTCAGCTCCTTTGTCGACGATGGGGCACTCCGGATGTGGACCTGATGGCGTCTCGACTCAATCGCAAGGTGTCGAGGTTTGTGACCCGGTCCAAGGACCCCTGGGCGGATGCCTCGGACGCGTTAGTGGCCCCGTGGGGTCGGTATCGCCTGATATATGTCTACCCTCTGCTGCAGTTGATTCCCCGTCTGCTGCGCAGGATAGCGGCCGAGGGTATTCTGGTGATCCTCATTGCCCCGGACTGGCCTCGGCGTCATTGGTACGCCGATCTGGTACGTCTCATCGCGGACGTCCCTTGGCGCCTGCCCTTGAGGGAGGACCTTCTATCTCAAGGTCCTATCTTTCATCCTGCTTTACAGTCTCTGGCTTTAACGGCATGGCTATTGAGAGCCAGGTGCTGAAAGACCGAGGCCGGTCTGATTCGGTAATTTCAACCATGCTTAGGGCACGGAAGTCTTCTTCTAGGAAGATCTATCACCGTACCTGGAGAGCTTACATCGCTATGTGCGAGAAGCTAGACTGGCGTCCACGGACGTACTCTGTCCCCAGAATCCTGAGGTTCTTACAGCGTGGTGTTGCTCAAAGGTTGGCTTTGAGCACTATTAAGGGTCAGATTTCGGCTTTGCCCGTTTTCTTTCAAAGACCCCTAGCTGGTCATTCCTTGGTTAGCACTTTTGTGCAGGGGGTACGCCATGTGGTTCCACCTGCCAAGCCCCCGCTCCCTCCTTCGGATCTGAACTTGGTGCTTTTGGTTCTTCAGGAATCTCCTTTTGAGAATATGAGATATTCCTATTTCAACTTTGTCCCAGAAGGTGGCTTTTTTAGTGGCCATCACTTCTGTTAGACGGGTGTCTGAGTTGGCGGCTCTGTCATATAAGTCGCCTTACCTGGTCCTCCATAAGGACAAGGCGGTATTGCGACCGCGACCGTCTTTTCTTCCTAAGGTGGTTTCGGCTTTTCACCTTAACGAGGACATTGTCCTTTCGTCCTTGTGCCCTCATCCATCGCATCCTAGGGAGGTTGCGCTTCACAATTTGGACGTGGTGCGTGCCTTACGGGTATACCTGGCGGCTACCGCTCCTATTTGGAAGTCTGACTCGCTGTTTGTGTCTGTCTCTGGTCCGAAACAGGGCCAAGCGGTGTCGTCTGCCACCATTTCTAGGTGGATCAGACAGACTGTTATACAGGCATATGCCATTAGGGGACGGGCGCCTCCCTTTCCGGTCACGGCGCATTCCACCAGGGCAATCGGTGCTTCCTGGGCTTTCCGACATCAAGCGTCGGTTGCACAAGTGTGCAAGGCGGCGACCTGGTCGTCCGTTCATACCTTTTCAAAGTTCTACAAGGTTGATGTGGCTGCATCTTCGGATGCTTCCTTCGGCCGCAAAGTGCAGGCCGCTGTCTAATGTTGCAACTCCTCCGTTGAGGAGCTTTGCTGGTTTGGAGTGAAGTTTTGGTTGTTCCTTACTTTTTTGCTCCCACCCTTTTTCTTATACTGCTTTGGGACGTCCCACATGTAATCAGTATGAGAGCTGCGTCGGTCCATGGACGATGAGAGAAAATAAGATTTTTGGACTCACCGTAAAATCAGTTTCTCTGACGTCCATGGACCGACGCAGCACCCACCCTTCCTTTTAAGTTTGTACTGCTTTGTTCCGAACTGAGGCTGCTAGCTGCAGGTGGGAGGGTAATGTCCGGAGGGACCGCCCCCCTGGGCGGGGCTGTTCAGCTCTGGCTTATTCTAGAATGTTTTAACATCTAACATTCTGCCTAGGTCTTCTCCTGCAAGCAGGGACATATACTCACACGTTTACAGTATCCAGCTGTGTCAGTTCATGGACATCAGAGAAATGGATTTTACGGTGAGTACAAAAATCCTACACGTTCAGTGATTAAGAGCCTCTGTGTCGGTCCATGGATGTCAGAGCACGGGCAACAAGCGCTGCTTTACAGGCATATTTTACACCCCCCCCCGCCCAGGTACGAAATTTAAAGGAATATTTCACTTTTTATTTTTCCCTTTATGCATTATTAAAATCACTGCTCCCGAAAACTGCAGTTTTTAAAACTTTTTTTTTGCATTGATACATGTCCCCTGGGGAAGGACCCGGGTCCCCAAACCCCCCGAGTCCATTGTATTTAATAGGGTTCTAAAGTTCATGCGAACTTTAGGTCTGTTCGCAGGTTCTGGTGCGAACCGAACAGGGGGGTGTTCGGGTCATCCCTAGTAGGAAGCAGAAGGCTGCTTGGATAGCAGGGGGCACCCTGTCCAACATCTCAGATAGTGTAAAGCCCCGTACACACGGTCGAACTTCCATCGGACTTTTCCGTGTTTTTTTTGTCCGAACAGAGTTGGTCGGGAACACCCATAGCATACACACGCTCGGACTTTTCTGCAAACTTTCCCAAAACTTTTTGCAACATCACGTGGTTTTTCTGCTCTTTACCGCCACCCTTTGGTCAACTTCTGCTATTGTTGGTTGATTTTAACATTAGTTGTTTTGTCCATCGGACAAAAGTCCGATGGTTTTCTGTACACACGGTCGGACTTTGCTCCATCAGACTTTTGTTGGGCAAAAGTTTGTCCGTTTGCAGACCCAACTTTTGTCTGATGAAAACAAGAAAAAAGCAAAAAGAGTTTGTCCGATGGAGCGTACACACGGTCGGATTGTTGGTCCAACTTGCTCAAAACGAAGTTTGTTGGGCAAAAGTCCGACCGTGTGTACGGGGCTTTACAGGGCACCTAGGGAGATGGGGCCAGTACTATATATATTCCATCTGGAATAGAATACTGTAAAAAAGAAAATGGTCAAACAATCTGGGCAATATTCACTTGTTTTCAGCGTGTATGGTATAATGAACAAAATGTTTTTCAATTCAACATTTTTATAGTGCAACAAGAAAAGATCAACTAAACTTTTTGATGGAAACACTCAGAATTCTGCAATTATTGGGGTCAAAGCTGCACAAAACTGCAAACGTGTGACATCTTATAGTGGAACTGAAGTTTTATTATAATAGGCTGCACGCATACAGGCTATTATCAATAATATGCAATGACTTGCTGGAGATCGCGGTGAGCAGGCATGTAAACTGAGCTGTGCATGCGCAGCTCAGCTTACAATGCTGAACCGATCCCTGTGTGCTGGGATGAGCTGCTCCTGCACATGTGCAAGAGTGACATCATCCGAAGGCAGCCAATTTAATGGGTTGTAAAGGTTCAGGTTTAAAAAAAAAAAAACATGTCATACTTCCCTCCGCTGTGCATTTGGTTATGCACAGAGTGGCCCCGATCCTCTTCTGGGGTCCCTCCGCAGCGCTCCTGGCTCCTCCTCCTCTTCTTGAGTGTCCCGTCGGAGAAGTGATCTCCTATGGGACACCCATGCGGGCCCGCTCCCGTGTCCTGCTGCTGCATCTGTTGGCACAGACACCCACTGTGATTGTACATAGCGGGATTTTGTCAGGAGGGCCCAGCCAATTATTTATAGCTGGGACCTGCTGATCAGCTGTGTCCAATCACAGCCCAGAGCCCTATGTTGACAATCACCACTGCTCTGTACAGAGGGAAGGATCTCTGTTTATTCTCCCTGCAAAGCAGGGGTAAGAAACAAAGAGCTCTTTAGTAAAAAGCAGCACACATTACGCAAATTACCACTTGTTAGGCACACATATACCCCCTTGATTACCCGAGATGTTAACCCCTTCCCAGCCAGTGACAGTACAGTGTATCGTATTATCACTGTATTAGTGTCACTTGTGATGTCAGTGGCAGTTACCAGTTAGCTCCCACTCAGTGGCAGTTAGTGTCAGGTAGGATTATAAAAATTAATAAACGTTCAAGTATACTGTATATGCACACCACAGTTTGCAGATGCTCTAACTTTCACGCAAACCAATCAATATACACTTATTGGGATATTTTTTTTTATACCAAAGACATGTAGCAGAATACATTTTGGCCAAAATGTATTAAAACATTTGATGTTTTATAGCAGAAAGTAAAAAAAAATATATTTTCCAAAATGTTCATCTTTTTCAGTTAATAAAAATATAAAAATAAATCAAATACTCTATTTGTGTGAATTTTTTTTTGGGGTGCAGCGTTGCATGACTGCACAATTACCAGTTAAAGTAGCGCAGTGCTGAATAGCAAAAAATTGCTATTCAGTCAGGGGCGACCTGAGGTGGTTAAAGGAAGTAATCCAGTATACAGTGAATAAAAAAAAAAAAAAAATCCAACTGAATCTTGAAAAAAGCAATGCAACATGGATGTTTATGTGGCTAACATAACAGAATTTACTAGACGTGCACTGCCAAAAATTTTTTTTATTTATTTTTTGTTTCATTCGTTATGATCGGCATTCGTAATTTCGATAATTCGTAACTTCAGATGCATTCGTATTCGTTACGTTCACTAACAGCCAAATTTGAATATAATAATGGTAAATAATTTAATTATAATAGAAAATCCGAAAAACTAAATTATCCGAATGATTTTCATTCTTTCGGATTTTCTAATTTTTGGATTTTAGTTTTTATTTTCTAAAAAAAATTGTCATAGTCTTTTCGTTCGTTCAGATTCTTCCGAATGAACGAATATGCTGAATTTTGACAGAAAGAAATGAATTGCAAATGTCTAGAATTTACTTGGGCTCAAATAATAAAGCTTACACACCAAGATAAATATACTGTACTTTTGTAAGACAAAAGGCATTATGAGCTCATTATGTAATACTTACCTTAGATCGACGCTGTTGCAGCAGTCCCCGTACACCGATGTGACCGGCGACATGTCTCCCGGAGTTATTTCCTTAGAGGCTGCAGGGACATCTCTGGTAATTGTAAACAGGATTCATAGCATCACTCGGCCCAGAAAGGAACTGTGAGGGGCACTTGTGCGGACCAGACATAGGGAATACCTATACATTGCTGGATCAGCTCAGTGCCGGCTTGGAGGCACAGATAAATGTGAGTGGTATGACACATATATTTTTTAACTTTAATAAATGATTTTTATACATACTGCACCATGATGGCCCTTTATATCTTATGAGCAATCATAGAGTGACATTCACCACCGACATATGGGGAGAAACTGCTGGATAAATCTACAACACGGAGTGGTTATCCATATGAACCAAAGGTGCACATATTCAGCCTATCTGGTGAGTGGCCAATTTACCTGGTGGTGGTTTATAGCACAACGTGGTGGAGGTGAAAATCTAGAGAATATTTAGCAAGTCACTGGGAATAGAACATATCACCGGCACTGGATTACATGGACATTTTTCTTGGAAATCCATCCACATAATATCTCTATTCAGTTCACTGGGAGGATTTTATGAACTAATAATATTTTATGGTTTAATTTTATTTCTTAAATTTATTTCTTATATTTACTGAACAAGAGATTGTTAGTTCATTGCACATGCACTTTTAAAAAATCACAGCAGGATTTCTGCTACTAATGACACACAGAATGGTATACTAATTGTGGTTTAGGCTGGGTTCACACTAGTGCGACACGACATCTATCCTACTTTGGATCCGACTTTGCCCTGCGACATGAAGCCGACATATGTCCGACTTTTAATGAACGGGGATCCGACTTGGATCCCCGCCAATATCAGGCACTGTGTTTGGTATGAATCTTGAGGGGGAACTCCAGGCCAAATTTTAAATAAAAAACCGGCATGGGTTCCCCCTCCAGAGGCATACCAGGCCCTTGGGTCTGGTCTGGATTTGAAGGGGCGCCCCTACGCCGAAAAAACGGCGTGGGGTCCCCCCCCAAAATCCAAACCAGACCCTTATCCGAGCACACAACCTGGCCGGCCGCAGGGGAAGAGGGGGGGACGATAGAGCGCCCCCCCCTCCCTCCTGAACCGTACCAGGCCGCATGCCCTCAACATGGGGGGTTTGGTGCTCTGGGGCAACCTGCGGCCTTCCCACCCCAGAGCACCCTGCCCCCATGTTGATGAGGACAGGGCCTCTTCCCGACAACCCTGGCCGTTGGTTGTCGGGGTCTGCGGGCGGGGGGCTTATCGGAATCCGGAAGCCCCCTAAGGGGCTCCCGGATTCCGGCCCCCCCACCCTATGTGAATGAGTATGGGGTACATCGTACCCCTACCCATTCACCTGGTGGAAAAAAATTGCAATAAAAAACCACACAGCTTTTTAAAGTATTTTATTGCACAGCTCCGGGGTCTTCTTCCGACTTCGGGGGTCTCCGGTGTCGTCGCCGCGCTCTCCGGTTCTTTCTTCTGCCGGGCCTCCGCTAATTTCTTTTTAGCTCTTTTGCTAGCGGGGCCCGGTCTTCTCCGTCACCTTCTTCTTCTCCCGCTCTCCGGTTCTTCTCCCGCTCTCCGGTTCTTCCGCCGGGCCTCCGCTAACTTCTTTTTAGCTCTTTTGCTAACGGAGGCCCGGTCTTCTCCGTCGTCTCGTCCGGCTCTCCGTTGTCCTTCTGCCGGCCCCTCCACTAACTTCTTTACCTCTTTTGCTAGTGGAGGAGCCGGTCTTCCCGTCGTCGCCGTCGGCGTCTTCTTCCCTCTTCTTCTCCTCCTCGATGTTGATGCGTCGCTTCCTCCCGCTGTAATACTGGCTCTCCGCTCCGCATTAATATAGGCTTCTCATGACGTCACAGTCACATGTTCCGGGGCACATGGCCCTGGAGCATGTGACTGTGACATCATGGGAACATGTGACTGTGACGTCATGAGAAGCCTATATTAATGCGGAGCGGAGAGCCAGTATTACAGCGGGAGGAAGCGACGCGTCAACATCGAGGAGGAGAAGAGGGAAGAAGACGCCAACGGCGACGACGGGAAGACCGGCTCCTCCACTAGCAAAAGAGCTAAAGAAGTTAGTGGAGGGGCCGGCAGAAGGACAACGGAGAGCCGGACGAGACAACGGAGAAGACCGGCCTCCGTTAGCAAAAGAGCTAAAAAGAAGTTAGCGGAGGCCCGGCGGAAGAAAGAACCGGAGAGCGGGAGAAGAAGAAGGCGACGGAGAAGACCGGGCCCCGCTAGCAAAAGAGCTAAAAAGAAGTTAGCGGAGGCCCGGCAGAAGAAAGAACCGGAGAGCGCGGCGACGACACCGGAGACCCCCGAAGTCGGAAGAAGACCCCCGGAGCTGTGCAATAAAATACTTTAAAAAGCTGTGTGGTTTTTTTATTGCAATTTTTTTCCACCAGGTGAATGGGTAGGGGTACGATGTACTCCATACTCAATCACATAGGGTGGGGGGGCCGGGATCTGGGGGCCCCCTTATTGAAGGGGGCTCCCAGATTCCGATAAGCCCCCGCCCGCAGACCCCGACAACCAACGGCCAGGGTTGTCGGGAAGAGGCCCTGTCCTCATCAACATGGGGGCAGGGTGCTCTGGGGTGGGGGGCCGCAGGTCGCCCCCCTGCCCCAGAGCACCAAACCCCCCCCATGTTGAGGGCATGCGGCCTGGTACAGTTCAGGAGGGAGGGGGGCCGCTCTCTCGTCCCCCCCCTCTTCCCCTGCGGCCTGCCAGGTTGCGTGCTCGGATAAGGGTCTGGTTTGGATTTTGAGGGGACCCCTACGCCGGTTTTTCGGCGTAGGGGCGCCCCTTCAAATCCAGACCAGACCTAAGGGCCTGGTATGCTCCTGGAGGGGGAACCCATGCCGGTTTTTATTTAAAATTTGGCCTGGAGTTCCCCCTCAAGAGCAGTACAGCACAAGTCGCATGCCAAAGTCGGATCATGCAAGACTGCGGTCCGACTTTGATCCGACTTCAATGATAGTCAATGGGCTGAAGTCGGATCAAAGTCGGACCAAAGTAGTACAGGGAGCATTCTCAAAGTCGGACCGACATGTGTCGGACCAGTTAAGACGGCTCCCATAGGGAAACATTGATTTTCACACGTCATGCGACATGAGCTCCCAATGTCGGAGCGTTTGTCGCCCCAGTGTGAACCCGGCCTTAAGGTCTAGAACACTGAGTTCACATATTGTTTAATTGTGGTTCTAATTAATAATGTTTAGAGCACAGTCCACATATTGAGTAGAAGATCACAGGTTTTAGGGTTTAAGTTAGCGCAATCCACCTTTTTTATATATATATATATATATATATATATATATATATATATATATATATAAGCCTTGTTATAGGCTTATCTGTAGGTACAAGTGGTGTAGCTAGGTTTACAACCACTTTACCGTGTAATCCCTCATCTCTGAATTTTACCTATAGGTAAGCCTATATTAAAACCTACCTATAGGTACTATAAATATCTCCTAAATGTACACCGTAAAGGGGATATTTACTATACATGCAGCCGTTGACGTCACCAATGCATGTGCTCTGAAGAAACGGCCACAGAGTCCTGTGCCGTAAATGGCGACTCCCGCACATATGCACAGGAGTGATGTTCTAGTGGCTCCGGCCAGTCGCACAGCTGGAGTCCGCCGACCCGGAAGGAAGACCGGGTGGAGATGGAAGTGCCTGCAGCTGTGACCGCTCGGCGCTGGAAGGCTTCATTATCAGGTAAGTTTAACATAATGGGCTAGTATGTGATGCATACTAGCCCATTATGACATAACCTTTCAGGTTAGAAAAAACAAAACAAAAAAAAAAACGCAGTCACATGACATGATACATTTCTAGTGCCTGGTGATAAAGCTTTCTGAATTGAGCCCAAGGCTCGGTTCACACTGCAGTGATGCGGGAACCCTGCAAATCCACTGTGTGTTCCTGCATCGCATGTCTCCCGGCGGCAGTTCACACTGCCCTATGCGAACTGCTGGGAGTGTGAATTAAAAGTTAAAGGGTTTGTAAAGAAATTGTTTTAAAAAAATAAATAAATAACAAACATGTTATACTTACCTCCACTGTGCAGCTCGTTTTGCACAGAGTGGCCCCGATCCACGTCTTCTGGGGTCCCTCGGCGGCTGTCTCGGCTCCTCCCTGCAATTACTCACCACCTATATGCGAGCGAGTTCGCATGGTGGTGAGTGATTGCGGGCGCGCTCCAGTGATACAGCCAGCGGCTATTGCCGCTCACTGTATCACTCGGCCCCGGCGCACGGCGTCATTGGATGTGAATGACAGCAGCACCAGCCAGTGGCTGCACTGTTTTCAATCCATCCACTGTAGCCAATGAACGGCAAGGAGGATGTCGGGGCCGAGCGCGGGACTTTCGGGGGCTCAGGTAAGTAAAACGGGGGCTCGGGGGGGCGTTATTGTCGGATGTTTTTTCACCTTAATGCATAGGCTGCATTAAGGTGAAAAAACTTTTTCCTTTACAACCCCTTTAATGACACCCCCAAATCGGTTTGCAAATCGCTGTGCGAACTGCAAATTCAGACATGAATTGGATCGCATGAACACCCATGCGGTCCGATTCTGCTGCGGTCCAAAAAAAGGGTCCTGTGCGAGTTTGGTCCGGATGCAATGAAAATTCAGCCAGCCATACTATCTGTATGGCTGAAATCGCATCAAAATCACATCGAACAGAGATCACAGTGCGGTGCGAATCACATGCGATATCGGACTTTGGAGGGATGGTTTTCTCCTTGACATAGGCCAGATACTTCAAGAAGGTAGTTCTTCAGGTCAGTGGCAGTGACCCTACTCGCTTCAAGTCAGTGTCAGTGACTTCATAGGGCAAGGCCCTATTCACCAGGTCAATGGCAGTGACCCGTTCTCCAAGTCAGTGGCAGTGACTTATATTCACCAGGTCTGTGGCAGAGACCAACCTCACGGTCTGTGGCAGAGATCGTGCGCCAAAACTGTCTGTGAAACCTAAACAGTCTGAAGAAATCATTTGAGTTTGTGCCTGGACCTCCTCCCACCTAAGCTGTCCTGTGTCTTGTTCCAACCTGTCTGCTGTTAAAGAGACTATTTATTATCCAGTGTGAAATAAATATAGAAGTTGGACTTTCAGTTGGTGTGGACAGTTACATTAATTGGGAAAAATAAAGACTTGCATCTATTCAAGGTAGAGGTGAGAATCGTCCTCGGGAGGATTCAACTCCAGCCGCAGGCAGGCCCGAAAACTAACACCGCTCAACCTCCTCACACAGGAGGGTATGGGCTTGTGGTGCGGTGTGCCTCTCTCTGCCTGCCAGGAGCCTAATTAAATGCAGGTAAAGACAGGGGTCTGTGCTCTACACTTGGTTAAGCAGAATACTGTGTGGAGTTATTTATTACCCTGCTGGACAAGTGGCTATTACCAGGTAATAACAAAATATACAATTTTATTGTTGTGTAGCATTATTGTGTTCCCCAGTCACCAGTGGGTTCCACAATCTCTGTGCAGACCAGTTGTGCCAAGGGTGGGTTCGAGCCAAGTTCTAAGGGTTGATAGCCAGAGTACAGACCCAAACAAAACCAGCAGCTCTCTTAACTGGGGGTAGTGCTACACTTACTTATATTTTCTAGTAGTTTAGGGAAATTTACTACATATAATTTAGCTGTTGGATAGGTAAGTTGGATCCCCAAATAAGGAATGGGGGGCTCGTCACAATTTTTAAGTTGTTTTATTTTTAAGGGTCATGTAGCTTTTTTGGGATATACTCATAGGCAGGACATGACATTTGTTGCTATTAATTTTGTAGTATGAGATTTTCCCAAAGGATTCTAATATATTTTACACATTGGTGAGAGAGGTTTCAGGATTGGATAAGGAAAGTATTATATTATCGGCGAATAATCCTAATTTGTGTTCAGTATTTCCCACTTTAATACCTGTAATTGATTCAATAGAACGGATTAGTTCTGCCAGAGGTTCTATTGCCAATGAAAATATCATAGTCGAAAGAGGGCAGCCCTGTCTTGTGCCATTAGAAAGGTCAAAGCTTTTGGACAAATTTCCTGAAGTGAATACTTTAGCAGAGGGCTTCGTATAGAGGGACATTATGGCTGAATAAATGAAACCTGTAAATCCTAATTTCATAAGTGTTGCCGATAGCCCCAATGAACACTAACGAATGCCTTCTCTGCATCTAAAGCAAGAAGCAGAGAAGGCACTCCACTATTCTCCACTTGCTGAATCAAGTTAATCATACGCTTTGTTCCATCAGGGGCCTGCCAACCTTTAACAAAGCCCATTTGATCCAATCCGATAAGATAGGGAATAATTTCCAACAGTCTACTAGCTAGTATTTTAGCATAAATTTTAATGTCGGAGTTTACAGTAACAATGATATTGGCCTATAATTGGCTGGTGAAGTAGTATCTTTCCCAGGTTTCGGTATTGTTATTATAATAGCTTCCAACATTTCCTTTGGGAAATTATTACTACTGGAGGCTGTAAAATTGTACAATTTAGTCAGGTGGGGTACTAAAGTAGTGGCAAATGTTTTTTTATAATTCACCAGAGAGGCCGTTGACACCTGGTGCCTTATTAATTGGGATGTCTTTAATGGCCTTTGATATTTCCTGTTCTGTAATTGGCTTATTTAGATTATCAAGGGTAGCAGCATCAATCTTTGGAAGATTGATATTATCTAGAAATTTTGTTATGTCCTCCGGTGAAGGTTGGGGAGTATTCTTATCCTCCTTTAGATTATAGAGGAGTCCATAATAATCGGAGAAGTTGTCCGCTATATCTTGAGGATTGTAAATGACCCATCCATTGTTATGATAGACCATTGTGTAAATTTTACCTTTTGATTTGTTTTTGAAGTTGGGAGGCTAGCAACTTCCCTGCTCTGTTACCTTGTGAATAAAAGTTAAGTTTTAGTTTCTTAAAATATTTATTGCGGTTAGTTACTAGAGTAGCTCTTAATTCGTTTCTACAGTTATTAAGTTGGTGTAATAACTGTGGGTCATTAGGTTGCTTTTTATGATATTTTTCTAGGGTTTTATTATCTCTCATTAGTTTTATCTATAGTGGTAGCTTCCCTCCTTTCTTTTTCGTACATCACGGGACACAGAGCGACTTAGTCATTACTAATGGGTTATATAGATTACCTTCAGGTGCTGGCACTGGCCAATTCCAAACCGGAAGTACCCTCCCCTATATAAGCCCCTCCCATCCGGGAGCACCTCAGTTTTTTGCCAGTGTCTAAGGTGTTGGCCAAAGAGTAACATGTGTTTTCACTGGGCTTGCGTACAGGTTCTTTTGGGCCTTAGTAAGCTGTTCCGGATCCCACCAAAAAAGCTTCATAGCTAAACGGTCGGTACCCGGGCCTTGCAGCAGAAGAGCAAGGTTTTGCCTGTAATGCCTCTCTTAGGAGGGCTGGACCCTGGGATCCAGAGCTCTGGTCATACCCACGACCAAGATGTTGTCTGTGCAGGGTGCTATACAGGTCCAGGGGAGTGGAATCCTTGGGAACCCGGTCCCTGAAGGTTTAATTACAATGCCTGCCGTGATAGGTGAAGTTTGGGCTTCTGTGGACCAAACAAAGTCCTGCGGCGGGGATCAGGTAAGTGGGGGCCCCCAGGAACTTGGTTCTATTGGGGGACCCCCAAGCCTAATTTGTCTTTCTGTCTGTTACCTAACGGTATTCCCGCTAATATCTGTGTATGCCTGTAACTACTGAAAATGTAAAATTTTAATAGTAGTCAAGAGAAAAAAAAAAAAAGGGACAGCGGTACCTGTGTTAAACCACTAGAGGCCGCTGTAGTCCATTTTTCTTGTCATGTGGATCTTTGGTTTTCTCAAGTCAAAAGATCCAGGCAGTTGGTAAGTTTCTCTGTGGGAATCCACTTCCTCTGCCCTGTTGCTGCGCTCATCCACCGCACAGGCCCTCCGGCAAAAAGGGCCCTGGCTCCTAGTCCCTGTTTGATTTCGAAAAGGGCGCCAATGGCGCACGGGCGCGGGCGCGTGCACGCGCCTCCTATGAAAAAAAAGGGGCGGGGCGGGTGGATGACGCTCGATGCGCGCCACGGCGCTTCTGCGCATGTGCAGGCGTCCCAGCTTGTATAAAGACACAGTACAAGTGTCAGCTGGATGCAAACAGAGCTAGCAACAAACAGTGGCACACAGAGGCGGTTGATGCAGGCATCCCCATAGAAAGGCACTTTAGTGGACACCAGCTGGTATATAGCAGCAACTATGTTAGACTATTGCCAGCAAAAATTGGTGTATGATGACGGGAATACCTCAGCTTTGTGCTTAAAGGATATGTCGTCCAGACGCTCCGGAAATAGGTCTTCCAGGAAGCCAAAGGGGTCTCCATCGGGCTCTGAGGATATTGGGCATGCTTGTACTGCACCAATCTCCCCTGAGAATTCAGAGGTCAGTAGCCGTAGAAACCCCGCAGGAGTGCCTGGTGCTGCGGCTGTCCCCAGTCCACCTGCTCCTGTATATATAACAGAGGAGGTTTTTTCCTCAACTCTGGGAGGATTGGAAGAGAGATTAACAGCATTGATCGCTGCTTCCCTGTCACAGGGAAAGCGCGTCCGATCTCCGTCTCCTCCTTCAGAGTGCCTGTTAGTGGAGGAACAGTCCCACACAGAGATCGACCTACCTGAAGGGGATCAGGATGAGGTTGATTCAGTTATGGAGGAATCAACAGTGGAAGAACCTTTCTCAGCATCTCAGGCTGAAAGATTATGGGTTCAGTCTCTGACTAACATGGTCCGATCAGCATTTAAAATGCCTCTGGCGGAACCACCATCCACTACGGTTTCCTCGCTGGGGTCGCTAAAAGCTCCCCAGGCTGTCTGTTCCTTCCCAATCCACCCTTTATTAGAAGGGCTTATTTACCAGGATTGGGAGCATCCTGATAAAATATTTGCTCCCCCCAAGAGATTTCCGGTGATCTATCCCATGGAGGATAAGTTCATAAAAAAATGGAGGGTCCCTACAGTGGACGCAGCCATCTCTTCTGTTAACAAATCACTGACATGTCCAGTAGATAATGTTCCAATGTTCAAAGACCCAATAGATAAAAAAATTGGAGTCTTTACTAAAATCTGCTTTCTCTACAGCAAGCATGGTGACACAACCTGCGGTAGCAGCGATTGGAGTCTGCCAAGCAGTGAAAGATCAGTTGAAACAAGTCTTAAGGGACTTACCAGATCAGCAGGCTCTTGCCCTAGCTGACCTGCCTAGAGCCTTGTGTTTTGCAGTGGACGCCATAAAGGATACAATCCAACAGGCCTCCCGCTTTACGCTGTCTATAGTACATAGGCATAGGCTTCTGTGGCTCAAAAACTGGTCTGCTGAAGCTCCCTGTAAAAAACTGCTGGTTAGCTTCCCATTTCATGGAGAACGCTTATTTGGAGAAGATCTGGACAAATATATCCAGAAAATTTCTGCCGGTAAAAGTTCACTCTTACCGGTTAAGAACAAGGGTAGAAGTCCTTCTTTTAAGAGGCCTACTTCTCCAGTCCCGGGCACATCAGCTGTGAAGCAGTTCCGACGGCCTCCGCAGTCAAATTCAGGGGGCAGAAATCAGGGACAATCACAGGGTAACAAGAAGCCCTGGATCAAGAGAGGTACAAAACCTCCCCCCAAGGCATGAAGCGTTGCCCCCACTCAATCGGGTGGGGGGAAGACTTCAGTTGTTCACAGAGACCTGGCGGGACACCATCAGAGACAGATGGGTGCTCTCCGCAGTAAGTATGGGATACAAGCTGGAGTTAAAAGGCACTCCTCCTGCCCAATTTATGAGGTCAAACGTGCCAAGAGATCCCCAGAAGAGAGGATCCCTCCTTCTGGCACTAGAACAACTATTGCTCCAAGGTGTAATCATGAAGGTTCCCCTGGAAGAAAGCGGATTCGGGTTTTACTCGAACCTTTTCACAGTCCCCAAACCAAATGGGGACGTGAGGTCCATATTAAATCTAAAAGGGCTAAACAAGTTCCTAAATATCAGGACTTTTCGGATGGAGTCGATCCGATCGGTGGCCACCGCCCTACAAGGGCAGGAATGGTTAGCCTCGATCGACATAAGGGATGCTTATCTGCATATTCCCATCTTTCCGGCCCACCAGAAATTTCTACGCTTTGCAGTAGAAGGGCACCATTTTCAGTTCAGAGCCTTACCTTTCGGTCTGGCCACAGCACCACGAGTGTTCACAAAAATTCTGGCCCCATTATTGGCCAATCTAAGAACACAGGGTGTAACGATAATGGCATATTTAGACGACCTGCTACTAATAGACCACTCAGTGGAAAAGCTGGAAGTAGCTATTCACAAGACAATCAAGTATCTGGAATATCACGGTTGGATTATCAACCGGGACAAGTCAGCTCTAAGACCAGTCAAAAGTCTGGAATACTTGGGGCTAAGGCTGGATTCAAATCAGAGAAAGATTTTCTTACCTCCAGAGAAGGTGTCGTCTTTAAAAGATTTGACCCACTTAGTGGGTACAAAAAGAAAACCATCCATACGCCTCTGCATGAGGCTGCTGGGAAAAATGGTGGCTTCATTCGAAGCGGTACCCTACGGTCAATTCCATTCAAGGAATTTGCAAAGGGCCATACTGTCAGACTGGAACAAAAAAGTTCAGGCTTTAGACTTACCAATGTCCCTGTCCCCTTCCGTTCGCAAGAGCCTCCATTGGTGGTTGGTGCCCCAGAATCTGGAAAAAGGGAAACCCTTCAGTCCGGTTTCTTGGAAGGTAGTCACTACAGATGCCAGCCTCATAGGCTGGGGGGCAGTACTGGAGCAATGGTCTCTCCAGGGCAAGTGGTCAGAAGCAGAAAAGGCCCTGCCCATCAATCTCTTAGAGATACGAGCAGCCCGGTATGCCCTAGTAGCTTGGACATCCAAACTCCAAGGGTCCCCTGTCAGAATTCAATCAGACAATGCCACAGCAGTGGCATATATCAATCACCAGGGTGGCACCAGGAGTCGTGCAGCCCAAAGGGAAGCAAATTGCATCCTGGAGTGGGCAGAAAAATATGTCCCAGCCATATCCGCGGTTTTCATCCCAGGAGTGGAAAATTGGAGAGCGGACTTTTTAAGTCGCCAACAATTATGCCCGGGGGAATGGTCTCTTCACCCCGAGGTTTTCCAGGCAATATGCCAGCGGTGGGGAACACCGGATGTAGATCTGCTAGCATCCAGATTCAACGCAAAGGTGGACAGATTTGTGTCTCGCACAAGGGATCCTCTAGCTTGCGACTCGGATGCCCTAGTGTTCCCTTGGGATCAGTTCAAGCTGATATATGCATTCCCACCGCCACAATTGTTACCGCGATTACTCCGCAGAATCAGGGTAGAAAAGAAACCAGTGATTCTGGTGGCTCCAGCATGGCCCCGAAGGGCATGGTACGCGGAGATTGTAAAAATGTCAGTGAGGAGTCCGTGGACCCTCCCACATCGTCCGGACCTGCTGTCGCAGGGACCGATATACCACCCTTCCTTACCAGCCCTAGGTTTGACGGCCTGGCTATTGAAGCCAACATTCTGAAAAAGAGAGGGCTCTCTAATTCTGTGGTATCTACCATGATCAATGCCAGGAAGCCGGTATCCAGGCAGATCTATTATAGGATCTGGAAAGCGTACATTACGTGGTGTGAGGCCAAGAAATGGCATCCACGTAAGTACGTGATAGGGAGGATTTTGGACTTCCTACAGTGGGCTGTAGATAGGAAGCTGGCCTTGAGTACTATCAAGGGTCAGATTTCGGCCTTGTCAATATTTTTTCAAAGGCCCTTAGCTTCGCATTCACTAGTCAAAGCTTTCATACAAGGAGTGATGCGTATTAGCCCTCCGGTTAGTATTCCCATATGTCCTTGGGACTTAAACCTGGTTCTGTCAGTTCTACAGAAACAACCGTTTGAACCATTGCAACACATTTCGTTGGTTCTTCTCACCAGGAAATTGATTTTCTTAGTAGCCGTTTGTTCGGCTAAAAGAGTATCGGAATTAGCCGCCTTGTCCTGTAAGGAGCCATATCTGGTTGTCCATAAGGACAGAGTAGTATTACGTCCTCATCCAGCCTTTCTTCCCAAGGTGGTATCGAGGTTTCATTTGAACCAAGATGTGGTTCTTCCTTCTTTTTTCCCCAAACCTAGCTCGGTAGAGGAAAAGTTATTACATTCTTTGGATGTAGTAAGAGCAGTTAAAGCTTATCTAAAAGCCACTGCTCAGATTCGCAGAACGGATACTTTATTTATTCTGCCGGAAGGCCCTAAAAAGGGTCAGGCAGCATCAAAATCCACTTTAGCCAAGTGGATTCGACAGGTCATAATACAAGCCTATGGCTTGAGAAAGAGACCGCCTCCGTTCAAAGTTAGGGCGCACTCCACAAGAGCAGTTGGAACTTCATGGGCAGTGCATCACCAGGCCTCCCTGGCTCAAGTAATGTAAGGTCGCAACATGGTCTTCGGTACACACGTTTACTAGATTCTACCAGGTAGACGTTAGAAGTCAGGAGGATGTCGCCTTTGGGCGCAGTGTGTTGCAGGCCGCAAAAGATCCTCATGCCTGATGGCGCCCAGCTTATGTATCCCTCCCCTCATTTGGCATTGCTTTGGGACGTCCCATTAGTAATGACTAAGTCGCTCTGTGTCCCGTGATGTACGAAAAAGAAAAAGGGATTTTTATAACAGCTTACCTGTAAAATCCTTTTCTTGGAGTACATCACGGGACACAGAGCTCCCACCCCTCTTTTTGGGACACTTATTGCTTGGCTACAAAACTGAGGTGCTCCCGGATGGGAGGGGCTTATATAGGGGAGGGTACTTCCGGTTTGGAATTGGCCAGTGCCAGCACCTGAAGGTAATCTATATAACCCATTAGTAATGACTAAGTCGCTCTGTGTCCCGTGATGTACTCCAAGAAAAGGATTTTACAGGTAAGCTGTTATAAAAATCCCTTTTTTTCTCCCTAGAGGCTAGTTGAATTAGCAAACCTCCTAATGTAGGCTTTGTGGGCACACCAAAGAGTAGTGCTCGACACAGAATCATTATCATTTACCATAAAGAACTCCTGTAGCTTTTCTTTCATCACAGACATGTGCTTCTCTTGTGATAAAATATAAGTATTATTTCTCCATAGAAATGAATTGTTGAATTGCTGGTCCACCTGTATTTCTAATGTAATTGGTGCATGGTCTGACCAAGTAATGTTATGAATTTTGGCGTCTATTATTTTTTGTAAGAGAGTTTTGTCTGTGATGAAAAAATCTATTCTTAAGTAGGTTTTATGTGTGTAGCGGGTATGTACTTTCCCGGGTGTAAATTTGAATTTGGAAGTGACACCAGTGATGTGTAATTAACCGCGGCCCATTGGGTGGCGCTGTCGCCCTGGGTTGGATTATCGCTGTGTGCCGACCTCCTCCTTTTTGTCCTCCCTTGGCAGCGGTATGGTAGGGCGGGGAGGGTATAAAGGGGCCGGCCATCTTGGTCACGGGGTCGAAGTCCCAGGCACCTTCAGCTTGCGGACGGTGGGTCGTGTCGCTCCTCTGGGTGGCTTAGGCCTAGAGGACAGCGGAGGTCTAGTTCCATCCCAGGCACCTTTAGCCTGGGGTGAGGTACTTGGATGGAGGTCCGGAGCTCAGTACCCAACACTGGGTTCCGCGAGGGAAGGAGATCCTAGGGTACCCAGGGATTGGGTACCCAAATCCGGAAGGCGCAATGGACCGGGGGAGCTCCTCATTTGAAGACCCGGTGCAGCATATTGCCGGTGCCAAGTGAGTCTCTCGTCGGAGACCGCCTGGAAGGAAATTTACCCTCGTGCGGAGACCAGGACACACTTCTAGGAAGGGAAGTGGCAACCTACATTGTGTCTGGGCCTGTTCGCATCCACACCTCCTTTTCTGTTCTGTTCTATCAAGGGAGTTCAACTGTTTGTGCTCAGATAAGGAGAATAAAGGAGTGTTGAACTTTAATGGTGTGGAGCTCATTTTCTAACGGACATTGTTCACGGTGACTCTTGGAGGGAGGATTCAGGTGCACAGCACTGACCCGAAGGTAATACAAAACCGTTGCTTATACCGCACTAACACCTGTGGTGGAAGCCAGGCGTGGTGTCCCCGCTCCCTCCCCTCTAAGGTACCCCTAGACAAGAGAAAAAAACGAGACGAGAGAAAGAGGAGTGGAGGTGGCCACTACATGTGCATTGGAAAATAATGTATAATCCCTTTTGGTGGAGTGAAGACACCTCCAGGGTTCATACAGGTCTTTTTGAAAAAAAAAATCACATAGTCTCAATCTGATGGTGTGGTTCTTCTTGGTCGTATAAATATTTGGTTCCATAGGGGCATTAAAGTTACCACAAATGATAATGTTACCTTTTTGGTTTTTACGTATTTTTTTCAATATTTTCCGCAAGAATCGGTTAGGATGCCGATTCTTGAGCTATTCCATCTTGATGGGCCTTGTGTTGTAGAGGTACCCCTGGGTGGTGGCCTGGAGCTACCTGGAAAATAGAGATCTCTTGTGTGTAAAAATTCCCTGAGACAGTATAAACGTTGAGAAGAAGAGAGCCCAGAGTTAACAGATTGCGTTCTTTACCTCCCTAACTGCCTGATAAGGAAGTTAGTCCTAAAGCATGATCTGGTTAAACAACCTGTTGGAAGGGGCATGTGGTATGTCGTGTATTAACACACGTTACATTTCCTGAAGCACGGTGCTGGCGTGTGTTCCAGAAGGTGGACAGCTACAATCTATGGGTGGTGGAATGCACAGCACGACCACATCTTCGAAGCGGCGATCCTGGTGTGCGTTCCACTGGTGAAGCATGAATATGACTCCTGCATCAGGCAAGGATTAATTCTCACATTAAACAAATCAGATGTTTTTAAGTGCAATAAAGAAAAAAAAATGTTTCTCTCATCGTCCATGGACTGACACAGCTGGATACTGTAAACGTGTGGGTATATGTCCCTGCTTGCAGGAGAAGACCTAGGCAGAATGTTAGATGTTAAAACATTCTAGAACAAACCAGAGCTGAACAGCCCCGTCCAGGGGGGCGGTCCCTCTGGACATTACCCTCCCACCTGCAGCTAGCAGACCTCTGCCTAGCAGAAGGAGAAGACGTGGCTCTCTCAGTAGCGAGTCTCCTGGAAGATATTTTACTTTTTTAAACTTTATTCCTTTGGGAATTTTATTATTTTTAAGACCTTCAATCAACTGTCGGCTGGGCAACAGGTTGGGTACACTGGTATCCTCGTAGTCTTCCCTGTCCGACCATCGAGCGTGCTGATCCCTTGTGTGCGTGAGACTCTGTTCACGACATACCCCATGGCTCCAGGGGTGGCCGGGTTGCTTTCATGCTCCCGCTATCCTCTCAAGATTGAACAGTACCTACTGTATCTTTCGCGGTGGACCGGGCCGACAGCTACGCAGTATGACTCTGTGATAGGTCTGTCTGAAACAAGCCAGTGGGTCCCTCTAGGGATGGGTAAGTAGTCTCTCCTGCTGCAAGGTGAGTATATACTGGCTGTGTTTCTGTGTGTGGGGGGTTCTCCCTGTCTCCCCCCTGTTATGCTGCTCTCTGCACCCTGTACTGGTGCTGTGCTGTGGGGTGCTTGGGGGTCACTCTGGCCTGGCTGGGCGCTCATGTCTGCAGTTTTTTCTGGTGTGTGAGGTGATTATTGCGTGCGCCGTTAGCGCACGCATTAGCGGGAGCTTTGAATTTCGCGCTCGGCGGTCATCTTGGCGTTCAATGGCGCAGTTGTAGCTGCGGCCGGCGCCCATTTTCTTGTGGCCTCCGCATTTATTTTCGATTCTAGCGGCGGCTCGAATCCCCTCACAATCTCCTCACAGACTAAGCGGTCCTTAAGGGTTGGTGGGTCCTCCGGGTATCCCCTCCTCAGCCTCAGCGTAGCCAGTGGGTGGACTGTATATTCACTGTATAGTGTATAAGGTCTCAGAGTGTGGCGTTATGGAGTCCGATACACCTGCTCTCCACACTTGCCTGGGGCAACTGGCAGTGCTGCACAGTTAAAGATGTTCATATGTTTCCTGCACCTGCGGTCCTTATGGACCAGTTGTCAGCAGTCCTGGAATCATTCCTGTCAGAATGGGAGCGGTGTGCGAGCGCAAGGGAGCTATAAAGCCCCCTCTCCCCACAAAAATCTTTAGTGGAGGAGTGCTCTGATTCAGATATGGGCCTAGCTACTGGGCTCAGGACCCTAGGTCTGAATATTTAATATTTATAAACAGGACATTCCCTTGTGAGGAAGACTCCAGTTCTGTGTCCGTGAATGACAGGGCGCTTGTAAGTGATCTCATTGATGATGTGAGGAACACTCTCAAGCTGGAATTGCTGTGACAAGCCTTTCTTTTACACAGCTTCCTCACTGTTTTCCACACACGCTGCCTCAGAGCAGCATGGATGATACATGGTGGGGGGGAGGACTTTATTCATTTATGTCTCTAGTCCCTGTGAGCCTTCTGTGTGATATCCTGAGGCAACATTTCCCGCCATTTCCTGGGGAACACTTGAGCTCTGACAGACACACGGTCTGAGGATCAGAGGTTACCTGTTACCTGCATGCTGCTTCGGCAGCACAGTCAAGCAGGTTGGAATGATACAGAGAAGATTATGCGCCTCTGTGCCATAATTTAAACTCATCCTATACCTCTACACTGCATACATTCACAGTGTATGTATGGGTTATTGGTCTCTGTGTCTGCGTGAGTGTTCCCCCACGTTCCAATGCTGTGTTTCAGTGCCATGCATGATATAAACGTACAAAATATGTTTATGTACGACTCCAGATACATTCACAGTATATGTATGTGTAGCGGCCTCCACTCTCTCTCCCTGATATCACATCATCTGTCTCTGACTTTTGTCTAGGGGTACCTTGGTTGAGAGAGTGCAGGGTCACCACGCCAAGTTCCCACCACAGATGTGTGTGTGGTGTGAGAAGATCCTCTTTACCTTTGTGTCGGTGTTCTGCATCAGAGCCGCCTCCTCCTTTTGCACAGTGTCTGCCAGAAAATGAGCTTCACACCATTAAAGTCCAACACTGCTTTATTCTTCCAATATCAGAGTAAAACACAGTCAGTTGGACTCCCTCAACGAGTAGAACAGACAGGGGGTGTGGATACGAGTAGGCCCAGACACAATGAACTCTTCTTCTTCTCTCCTTCTAAAAGTGTATTGCGGTCCCTTGGCGAGGGAGATATCCCTCCGGGTGGTCTCCGGAGGCTCACCCGTCACTGGCAATATGCTGTACCAGGTCTTCAGGCGAGTACCCCCTCCGGTTCCTTACACCACTGGATTCGGGGAGCCCACTCCCGGAGTCCCCCTAGGAAATCCATCCCTCGCGGAACCCAGTGAAGGACGCTGGGCCCCAGACCTCCATCCGAGTACCTCACCCCAGGCTAAAGGTGCCTGGGATGGAACACGACCTCCGAACGTCCTCTAGGCCTAGGCCGCCTAGACTCCCGACACGAACCACCGCCCTCAGGCTGAAGGTGCCTGGGACTCGACCCTGTGACAAAGATGGCCGGCCCCTTTATACCCTCTCCCAGCAAGCACGGCGGGTTCCCCGCCCCACCATACAACCGCTGAAAAAGGACAAAAAGGGGTACGGCACACAGCAATGGTTCAACCCCAGCCCAAGGCGACAGCGCCACCCGCTGGGCTGCAGGGAACTGCACATTACTGGTGTCTCTGACAGTTTTAAATACACTGGGAAGGTGCATGCCCGCTACATATGTATTATACTCTCTGGGTCGGCGGGGGCTCCGGTGTCCTCCTGCGCTCTCATGGTATGTGGACTTCGGCTCTCCGCACAGTATAGACATGTTCAATATGTTTATTGCACATACTATATATGTTTACAGTATGAGTATACTGTTTGCGTGGGGTTCCTCCGGGTACTCCGGTTTCCCCTCACACTCCAATGGAAATGCACAGCATAAACATGTGCAATATGTTGATTCACATGCTATCATTCCTACACGGTATCTGTGTGCTGTCTGCGTGGAGTTCTTCCGGGTGTTCCGGTTTCCTCCCACGCGCTGACGTTATGTGCGGCTTTGGCCTTCTGCACAGTTAAACATGTTCAATGTTTATCACGCATGCTATAATACCTACATGGTATGTGTAGGCAGTCTGTGTGGTTTTCCTCCGGGTACTCCCGTTCCCTCCCACACTCCATTGGTATGGGCGCTTCGGCGCTATGCACAGTCTAAATTTGTGCGATTGGATATCCACATACTAACATACCTACCTGGTATGCCTGTGCAGCCTGCGTGGGTTTCCGCCCACGCTACATGACATGCATGTCTTTGGTGCAATACACAGTGTAAACATACACATTATGTTTATACACTACACTAAATACATTCACAGTAGTTGTAGGTATTGCATTCTCTGAGTATGCGTGGGGTACTTCGGTTCCTCCCACGCGCCAACAGTGTGCGCGCCTTCGGTGCTATGCACACATGGGCTTGTGCAAAATGTTTAGCACACATACTATAATACCTACACGGTATGCGTATGCAGTCTGCATGGGTTTCATCCGGGTTCACAGGTTTCTCCCCTGCGTTCCAATGGTGTGCGCATCTATGCACAGTATAAACATGTGCAATTTGTTTATTCGCAGGCTAACATACCTACACGGTTGTGTACGCAATCTGCGTGGCTGGTTTACATCCAAGCCCCGATGATGTGCGCGCCTTCGTCGCTGGCACAGTATATACGTGTTTAATAGGTTTATCCACACATACTAAACTACATACGCCGTATGTGGTGGTATTATGCTCTTTGTGGCTGGGTGGGTTTCCTCCCACACTCTATTTGCGCGTTTGACGCAATACATAGTATAAACTATGCGTTTGTACAATCAGCACTTATCCATGGGTAGCTGCTGGATGGAGCATTGTAACAAGGATCCCTGGTTTCAGGGGTATCACGTTCCACCTGCTTTCAGTGGTGATTAGAAGCGCTGGCTTGGACTGTTTGCCAGGCTGAGGTTAGCATTACGCTCGTTAGTGGCTGCGTCTCTGGCGTTTTTTGCAGCTCAATGACTGGGAAAAAGCCTCTGCTTCATCCATCAGTCGTCTAGTAGGTGCACTGCAACTGCTTTAGCCTTTAGGGTCTCTGTGCCCGGGGTGGGTTTGCGCCACCTGTGGAGGCTGAGGTACTAGTCCTCTGACCGAGTTTCTAGGGAAGTTCCGTCAAGTTGCCTTTATTGGCCAACAGTTGAGGCACCCTGTACACCGAGGCCTCCCTTCTCCGATACATTGCGGAGTCTCTTTGGGATTTTCATACAACTCGCTGCAAGACGGTCCTGTCGGCCGTGTGCATTGCAGGGGAAGGGTCCTTGCATCCGGAGGTGTTTCCACATCCTTTACCGGAGGTGGGGCACCGGAAGTGGACCTTATGGCCTCTCGACTCACTCGCAACGTGGCAGGATCGTGGTCAGGTCCAGGGACCCCTGGGCGGACGTGTCAGTGGCGTTGGAAGCCCGTGGGGGCAGTATCGCCTGATATATGCTTACCCTCTGCTACTGTTGTTGCCTCGCCGGCTTCGCAGAGTAGGGGCTGAGGCCATTCCAGTGCTCCGGAACGGCGACATTGGTACGCCGATCTAATTTGGCTAGTCGCAGACGTTCCTGGGGACTGCCTATTGGGGTGGACCTTCTGTCTCATGATCCCATACTTCATCCTGCTTTACAGTCCTTGGCTTTAATGGCATGGCTGTTTAAAGCCAGGTGCTGAAGGACCGAGGTCTCTCGGATTCGGTCATCTCTTCTATGTTGTTGACACGAATCTTCCTCCAGAAAGATATCTCACCGTACCTGGAAGGCTTACATCGCTATGTGCGAGGAACTTGAGTGGCGTCCTCGGATGTATTCCGTTCCCAGGATTTTGCTGTTCTTACAGTGTGGTGTGACCCAAAAGCTGGCCTTGCATAAGTTTTTTTTTTTTTTTTTTTGAGGGTCGGATTTCGGCTGGGCTGTCTTTTTCAACGACTGCTACCGGGCCATTGCTTGATTAGCACCTTTTGTGCAGGGGGTTCGCCATGTGATCCCCCCTGTCAAGCCTCCTCTCCCTACTTGGGATCTGAATTTGATGCATCTTGGTTCTCCAAGAACATCCCTTTGAGAATATCAGAGAGATTCCTCTCTTGACCTTGTCCCGGAAGTTGGCCTTCTTAATGGCCATTGCTTCGGTTAGACGGGTGTCTGAGTTGGCGGCCTTGTCCGGCAAGTCGCCTTACTTGGTCCTCCATAAGGATATGGCGGTGTTGTGCCCACGACCGCCCTTCTTTTCTAAGGATGGTCTCGGCCCTTCACCTTTAAGGACATTGTTCTTCCGTCCTTGTGTCCTCACCCATCGCATCCCTGAGAATTTGCGCTTCATACATTAAGATGGGTACAAGCCTTACGAGTGTACCTGTCTGCTACTGTTTCCATTCGGAAATCTGTGTCTGGTCCAAAACAGGGCCGAGCGGTGTCGTCTGCCACCGTCTCTAGGTGGATCAGGCAGACCGTCATACAGGTCTATGCCCTTAAAGGGCGGGCGCCTCCCTTTCCGGTTGCGCCGCATTCCACCAAGGCAATTGGTGCTTCCTGGGCCTTCCGACATCAAGCGTCGGTTGCACAAGTGTGCAAGGCGACGACCTGGTCGTCCGTTCATACCTTTTCAAGATTTTATAAGGTTGATGTTTCTGCATTTTCGGATGCTCCCTTCGGCCGCAAAGCATTGCAGGCTGCTGTTTAATGTTGCAACTCCTCCGTTCAGGAGCTCTGCTTGTTTGGAGTGAAGTTTTGGTTGTTCCTTTACTACCGCTCCCACCCTTCTGATACTGCTTTGGGACGTCCCACACGTTTACAGTATCCAGCTGTGTCAGTCCATGGACGATGAGAGAAAATAGGATTTTTGTACTCACCGTAAAAATCCATTTCTCTGACGTCCATGGACTGACACAGCACCCACCCTTCCTTTTATGGTTTGTACTGCTTTGCTACGAACTGAGGTCTGCTAGCTGCAGGTGGGAGGGTAATGTCCAGAGGGACCGCCCCCCTGGGCGGGGCTGTTCAGCTCTGGTTTGTTCTAGAATGTTTTAACATCTAACATTCTGCCTAGGACTTCTCCTGCAAGCAGGGACATATACTCACACGTTTACAGTATCCAGCTGTGTCAGTCCATGGACATCAGAGAAATGGATTTTACGGTGAGTACAATAATCCTATTTTTCCTCTGCTATAACAAGTGAACGGGTACCCTTAGGGGAAATAGACATCACAATATATGTAAGGCTCAGGTGGGTGGTGTGATATGTATGTGGCCTTGACAATACATTGCGATTTGTATATATATGAACTTGTTATGATTTTAAGGTTTATCCAATTGATATACTTATTTGATTGTATGTTTTTAAGATGATATATATGCGTGTATCTTTTTTTGAGTTGAGCTTGGAACTAAAATGTTTGACATTTGATGGCTTAATCAGCTTATCCCCCCCTCCTCCAGGGGGCATGTGGGAAGATGCCCACATTGGAGAATTTGTCATGTCATTCTGTTATATAAGTTGGGCAAGAGAAATGGTCTTCTTGGCTCTGAGGAAGAGGTTTTTACCTCGAAACACATCAGCCTATTGGATCTCTACCTCCTGCCTCACATGTTGATGCACTATGGACTGAATAACACGGTACCATGTGATGTACTTTGATGCTGGACCACGTGAAGAGCTTTTACTCAATTGTAACTTTGTGAGTATAATACTTACCACTTTTTATAAAAATAAAATAAAAGAATGGTTTTAAAGCAGTGGCGGCTGGTGCTCAAATTTTTTTTAGGGGGGGCACAAACAAACAAAAAAATTCTGAAAAAAACCCATAAATTGCAGCCTCACTGTGCCGTCAATTGCTGCCACTGTGACCCCCCCCCCGCCATCTAACCGGCATACGCTTACCCCATTCTGGTGGCGGGTGATGGCGGCGAGCTGTGGGACATGCAGCGGGTCAGTCAACGGCTCCTCTGTCCTCCCGTGGTTCCTCTGTCCTCCCGTGGTTCCTCTGTCCTCCCGTGGTTCCTCTGTCCTCCCGTGGGTCCTCTGTCCTCCCGTGGGTCCTCTGTCCTCCCGTGGGTCCTCTGTCCTCCCGTGGGTCTCTTCTTCTGTTCCAAAAGGCGTCCAATCGGAGTGCCTGTGCCTTCAGCCAATCAGGTCATGGGTATTAGATCTGCGTCTCCTGATTGGCCGAGAGGTGGTTCAGTGTTAGCTAAGCAAATTAATATTTGCTTTTCTAACACACCTGCGTGGACTGGGAGCGCAATGCTTTGCGCTCCCAGTCCACCTTTTTATGAAGCCTATTAGAGCCTATGACTCTAATCGGGTGCATCAAATAAACACCCCTGCTGCTGGAATTCAAGTGCTCGGCATCTGAAGAGGGGCTGTATGCCTGAATGGGGGGTGGCTACAGCAGGCATTGGATAGATTCATGCAATGCATGAATCTATCCATTCTACACAGAGGGGGGTGTCTGGAGAGAGGGGTGGCCCTTAATGGACTCACCGCCACTGGTTTTGAGGATAATGCACTAGGTTGGTGTGCCCTTTCTTTCTCTTGTTTTCAGAATATCAGGATCCTCAGTCTTTAGAGGGCAGCAAAACCATGGCTTATCCTTATAGAACTAAGATGGAGATATAACACACTAACTTTGGGTGGGCTCACTCCCAAAGGCAGAAGAATTTATGTTTGACTATTTGAACATTGATTAGGAGGCATTGCAGCGTGATTGGGTGTCCTCTCTCGACAGCCGTGCAGTGGGCGTGGTCGGCCTGCTGTGCATGCTGGGAGAGGGTACTTAAGGGGCAGACGCTATTGGTCAGGGTCTTCTTCTTCGTCCTCGGCACGTACCCCACCTTCGGTGGCCCTCATGGCCAGGGGTGCGTGTGAATGTGCTGGATCCCGGGCACCTTTAACCCGAGGCCCCATCGTTTCAGGTAGGCCCAGTACCTTTTAACTGAGGCCTACAACCAAGCAGTGGAATCCCAGGGTGCCCGTGGGAGGGTGACCCGCTCTGAAGGAGAGGCAACCAGGGGAGGACCTTTCTAAGGGGATCGGTGAAGGATGTTGCCGTCTCGGGAGAGGCCTGGTTACCTATCAGAGGGAAGGATTCTGTGATACACCATAAGCTCTTGTAACATGCCCCATTGGCACCTACGGTCTCTAGTTACAAGTGCTGAAAAGTTCGGGACTTATGAGCTAAAAGGTTCTGTGGCAGAGGATCTTCCTAACGCGTCCCTAGGAGAAACAAAGATAAAGTAATTGTTCGTGCTCCACTCCGGCTGCTAGGACCGTGAGAGGGAACTATCGGGGTGAGCAAAACCCCACTCAGGCTTGAGTGGCGACGAGGGTAAATAAGTGCCGCGTGCCTGAACCTACCTCCCTATCCAACTCTATCTCTATCTTCAACTTCCCTACTAAGTTACTAGCAAAAGAGAAAATAAACTCGTCTGTTAGGGTTTAACACTGTCTGGACATTGGCCTTCTTATTAGAGAAAATAGACTTTTCCCTACACTCTAGGGATGAGAACCAACGGAAGGAGGTAACTCGCTGCAGGACCCAAAAACTGTTAACACCGCTCACCCTCTGCATAATGGAGGATACTGGGCATGTGGCATGGTGTGTCCTATCCTGCAAGTGAAGGTAAGCAGGACAGGGATCTGTGTGCTACAATATCTTTTCATGTGACGACACTGAAGAAATGACACTTTGCTACAAAGTAGTGAGTGTACAGCTTGTATAAATTAGCTGTCCCCTCAAAAAAAAACAACACACTGCCATTAATGGCTAAACTGCTGGAAACAAAAGTGAGTACACCCCTAAGTGAAAATGTCTAAATTGGGCCCAATTAGCCATTTTCCCTCCCCCGATGTCATGTGATTCGTTCACGTTACAAGGTCTCAGGTGTGAATGGGGAGCAGGCGTTTTAAATTTGGTGACAGCTTGTCAGTGCTCAGACCATACCCGGCAAACTGCATCAAATTAGTCTTCATGGCTGTCGTCCCAGAAGGAAGCCTCTTCTAAAAGATGATGCACAAGAAAGCCTGCAAACAGTTTGCTGAAAACAAGCAGACTAAGGACATGGATTACTGGAACCATGTCCTGTGGTCTCATGAGACCAAGATAAACTTATTTGGTTCAGATGGTGTCAAGCATGTGTGGCTACCAACCCCTGGCAATCGGCTCTGACTTCTCTTTGACACAGTTAGGAAAGGGGAGGATGGTACAAGTGTATTATCTCGATTCACTATTATACAGTACAACCCCCTTTGTATACCAGCAAGTAATTGACACTCACCAAATTACTTAACTATAATTCTTTACTGGAAGTAGAAAGATAACAGAGTAATTTGTATAAAATGTTCTATGCAGATCCCTGCAGTATAGGTGTGCACATTAAAAGGGTATAACAGTCAATAATGCAATAACACATCAATCCCACTGCTGCAATCCTCCCTCGTGAGCAATAAAAATGGCGCCCAGCAAAGTCCTAAACTACCCAGTCAGGCCTGACTATAACTTAGGGTATAGTTCGCTGGAGAATCTTCACTAGCAACTGTCGGTGGTGCACATGAAGAAACCAATTTGTAATCCAGTAAAAGGGGTAACAGATGTTAGCCAACCAGGCAAAGATGGAGAGACTGACAAACTCAGTTCAGCACAAACAATCTCTCCAAAGTATAACTGTGTTCAAAAAGGGGGGCCTAAGCAAAGTCAATAGGCACAAAGTTATTCTTATAAGGTTCTAAACTGACGCTCTCTCACCCAGACCAGTTCCTCCGCTACTGTGAGTGGCGTCACCGAGTCCACAATGCATCGAGTCCTCGGTTCTTCAGAAGATGATGGCACCTCAGGTGGATCAGATGCCTCACCAACTCCCCAGCGGAACGGACGGGCTCTCTGGAACAAAAGAACGCGAGGCCCAGGCTTCAGGCCTAGCGCGCGCAGCCGGTGAGTGCAGGGGATCCTCTTGCAAGGAGGGCGGCGTTCCAAGAGGCCGAGCGAACCCCGCCTCTCCCCTTTTAAAGTCCACCCCAGCAGTCCTTGCGCGGGGAATGGCACCCTGGGTGCCGCAAAGCGTGCTGGGAAACATAGTCTTGCGGGTAAAACGATACCCCGCTACACTAGCATTAACTGTTGTAGGGTCAGAGAGCAAAGTACCATCCTGATCTCTAATATTTGCTATGCAGGAGCCCCCGACCTCTGTTGCCAACCAGGCCAGCAGCCTACCCGTTTGCTCACCCTGTTTAAAAAATTTCTGGGCCTGAGCGAGGAGGAAGCGGCGGCAAGAAGCAGCACGAAGAAGTGGCAGCTCCCAGTAAGCATGTCAGTGTGTGAGCCTTGGTCAGGGGGCTCTGCATATCGAGTCTCCAGTCTCAAAGCCTGTCTTTCAGCCTCTGATAGTTCTAATCGGGATTCTTTCCTGACTTTGGAGATATTGAACTGATATCTACCCCTAGCATACGCTTTAAATGCGTCCCATACCACATCTGGGGGAGCTGATTGGTCGTTATGGGTCCAATAGTCCCCAAGCTCCGACAACATCAGTGGTTCCAGCTGTTAGTCTGTGATCCAGTATCTGGAGAGTCTCCAGAGTCCCGCACCAGCAAGCGAGTCTGTGGAGAGGTCCAGCATGACCGGAGCATGGTCCGATATGCCACGCGGTAGATGGGCCACCACACTCACCTTAGATAGCAAAGGGTCGCTAATATAAATTAGATCTATGCGAGACAGTGACGCATGAGTTGTAGAGTGACATGTAAATTGTTTGCCATGCGGGTATTTCCATCTCCACACGTCACTCAAACCATATAACTCCGCCCACCGGGACAATGCTATCACAGAGAGCATGAATAATAACATATTGTACCATCAGGGTCCAGGCGGAGATCCAGCAGAACAAAGGAGAGCGCCTTATGGATCAAAACACTCCTCTCACTCCCAGGGGGTTAGTAAGTCGAATGAAAATAGGATCCCACCCAGGGCTTTTTAAGAGAAAGAATTCTGGACCCCATGAGGTGGGTCTCCTGGAGTATACATATGTGCGGTGGTATGTCTTCAGGTATGTGAACACAGGGATCTTTTGAATTTAGAGTTTAACCCCCGCACATTCCAGGATATCACCTTCATGGGGGCCATAGTGTTGTAATATGTTGGCCGATTTATGTGGGATATTATATTATTATCTATATGTACAAGTACAATATTGACCAGGCCAGATTTCAGTTGACAATGGTTGAGTTGTCCGAGCCTACTGAATTTTAACTTATCAAAGGGACAGCTGAAGACCATTTGATGTGTTGATCTTATGCAAGACTACCTAGGTGTGTGAGGTGGCCTGTTAACCTAATTGAACATTTTAAAGAGTACATTGTTTGCATACTTAAGGAAGTATTTATTGATGGTAATCAGACTTGAGGGGGCTTTCATGGGAAACATTTGGTTGACCTGGCAGAACCCCCCCCCCAGTGTCAGCCGAGTATTTGAGCAAGCTGGCAGTCAGTCTAGATATATTCCCCATGGATATGAAGGCACAGATCAAGAGAACATGGGACTCTAAAAGCTACTATTCTGGGTCATATTTACTCTGTTGGATTCTTTGTCATCTGTTGCAAGTATTGGACTTGGTTCTGTGTTGGAAGTCAAAATAAAGTGTCTCTCTCTGGAGAACTTGTGCTGCTGCGGAACATACCTTACATCATCATACTAATAACTAAATATCAATTATTCTAATGCTGCGTACACACGATCGTTTTTCATGACGAGAAAAATGCCATTTTCTAAAATGGCCATTAAAAACGATCGTGTGTAGGCTCCAGAGCATTTTTCTCGACGCGAAAAATGGGCATTAAAAATTTAGAACATGCTCTATTTTTTCTCGTAGTTTTTCACGTTGTCGTTTTTCTCGTCGTGAAAAACAGCCATGTGTACACTTTAATGATGGAAAAAAAACACGCATGCTCAGAAGCAAGTGATGAGACGGGAGCGCTCGTTCTGGTAAACTTCGCGTTCGTAATGGAGATAGCACATTCGTCATGCTGTAAATTATTGCATCGTTTAATGCAGCGCATTCTTTTCTTCGTTATAATTCTACAATAATCAAATTATTTTGCTGCTGATATTCTCAGAGTTATGACAAACTTGTTTATTATTTATTGTGATCTCATGAATAATCTTTATTTTTTGTAAGCCAGATCTACCTAAAAAAAAAATTCAATTTATTTTTACGATGTTTTAGGGCCAGTTCACACCAGACGCAGTTCCGTGCACATTTTTTCTGCACTAAAAATGCATGCACAGTGTTTTCCATGTATTCCAATGGCTCTTGTTCGCTCTAGTTCACCCCAGTCAGTTTCCGGTGCAGAAACTGACCGGAAACTGACTGCATGGTGTAAACTAGAGCCATTGGAAAACATGGAAAATACTGTGCATGCATTTTGTGCAGAAAAAAAGCACACGGAACTGCGTCTGGTGTGAACTGGCCCTTATTGAAGATGTTATTTTTTGGTTATTATTTGGATAATATTTTATTATTTTTTGGTATTTTTGAGTGTCAAGTTACCACAACAACATTATTATTTAGTATTATTTACCCTCAAGGAGGTTAGTGTCCCTTGTTAATTTGAAAAAGGTTTTTTGAAATGTCCCTGCCTACTTACTAGCAAATTCTCTATTTTTAATAAAAACACATGGTCAATTTTTGTCTGGAAAAAAAAATCCAATTATACTGGCATAAAAACAAATTAAAGGTGAAGGCAAAACAAAAACACAGGTAAAAGAAAAACAAAGAAGCCAGTAGGACAGCACTGGAGACCCTGCTTGATTTAGTGCAGACACAGATCACCACAGCAAACAACCAAGGATGTTAAGAAGAAAATTGGGACAATGAGCAGGACATATCATAGAATAATTTTTTGGTCTTCTTTGTAGTCTTCTTTGCAACCTTCCCTGCAGCCTTTGCTAACCGTGTCTTTGGAGGCTGTGTCCCTGGAGGAAATCTTGTGACTGGAGCAGGAACATGAGCAATCTCCACAAGGTTGGTGTAATCGGTGAGCTTCCCCATCATGCCCATGTTGACCACCTTCAATATGATGGTCTCACATCGGAGACGCTGGCCCCTGGCCATTGTTGGCAGTTTGTGCCCAATAAGGGCAGCAAATCCCTCTGCAGCGGTGGGGGGCACTCTGAGGGCCGCAGTAGCCTCTCTAATTAGGGCCTGTGTCTCCTCCTCCATCTGTATAAGCCTCCTGGCCCTTTTTGGTGGAATGCGTAGAGGTGGTATCTGGGGGCCTGGTGTTACGCCGTGTCCCACTGGGGCCTGCCTCCTCCTTGGTCCCACTGGGGCCTGCCTCCTCCTGGCTCACATTTTCTCCTCCCTCATCCTGGCTTTGTTCTGTCTGTGTATCAAAAAGGTACATAGTTAAATTTTGGTCTTCGTCTATCACACACATTTGTCACCTCATGACAGTTGCAAATTGAATGCTAATAAATATTAAAGACAATCATTCTGACCCCTGCATTTTTCATTCTTGTCCATCATTTTTGGCCACTTCTGTCTATTGATATGTCAAACACTTTTTGTTAAATCTTAAAAATTTTCGCACTAGTAACATCTATTTTACATCATTATACTTTTAGTACAAGAAATCTTTAGCTAAATACTATACCTGGCTCCAAATGGTCAAATCAGGCTCCTCCAGGAATTCCGGTTGTTCCTCCAAAGAAGGTTGAACTTGGCTGCAGGGAAGGCTGGAGGGTTGGCTGCAGGGAAGGCTGGAGCTACTTCTGGGGGGAAGGCTTGAAAGGGATTCCCTTGCTTCCAGATGGTCATCAAGGAAGTTTAGCTGACTGTAGTACCACAGATTTGGCTTGTAAATTTGATCTGCAGCTGCTCCTGACCTCATTGATTTTAGGACTTTGTTGTGTTCAGTCCGATATGTGCCCCTAATGGTCCCAATTTTCTTCTTGACATGCTCGATTGTTGCTGTGGGGATCTGTGTTTTCATAAATTCAAGCATGCTCTCCAGTGCTATCTTCCTGGCTTCTTTATTTTTATTTGTCTTATTTTTTGTCTGCCATAAAACTGGAAGATTCTTCCACCTTTGCAGGAACTCTGCCATAAATTCAGCATCTTTGAATAGCTGCATGATTTCTGCAAGTCAAAAACCAGACAAAAATACTAATGTCAGTCAAGACTCTACTACTAATCTTTCTCACCATATATAGGCCACAAACTCCTCTACTGATCAGTCAAGTCAAAAAAATGTTACGTTCCCTCGATCTACACGTTCATTGCTTCCGACCTTCTTCCACACACTGAACGTCGTTTTGACCCATGCGGATTACCGTTATATACACTGTACATGCGCGAAGCTCCGCACGCTTTCCCCACCCCTGAAGTTAGTTATACTACTTTCCCTTCTCGCTCATCGTAATGCAAGACAACATCTCTGCAAGTGGCAACCTCAATCGAGGAGGAAAGTCAGGAAGAACCACAGATCCCTGAGATACAAGGCCACAAACATGGTGTTCGAGGAGATGGTTGAAATGGTGGCAATATTGAGGAGGGAGGATTATGATGCAAAACATGGCCCATACAAAAACGCCTAATCAGGTCAAGGCCAAAATAATGGACAAAGTGGTGAAAACTCTGCAAATTAAATTTGGAGTGCGCAGATCTTGAGCTGTATTTGGCGCTTTACAAATAATAAAATCAAATCAAAAGAACAGCTCTGCAAAAGATGGTCTGACATCAAGTTGAGGGAGCCGAAGCAATACCACAAAATTAAAAAAGTTATTAGAAAAAGTAAGTCATTTTCATGTTACTCAGATTATTATTACTAGCATGGTGCTGCATGTGCTTTTTCTTTAATGTTGTACAGTTCAAGATGTCAAGTTTCATGTTCTTGGCCACAATAATCGGTCATAGGAATCATCGTTCATTCGCTCACTAATAATAACACTGTATCCGACATAAAACATTGTATTATTATTAGTGAGCGAATGAACGATGATTCCTATGACCGATTATTGTGGCCAAGAACATGAAACTTGACATCTTGAACTGTTTATGTGTGAATATTTTTGGAACATGGTTGTGTAGATGTGTTGGTAAGTATATTTAACTAATCTAACTGGATTCGGTGTACGGTAAGGAGAGTATGCTCAGCAGCTGGTTACACATCTGGACTCATTAGTACAAGTGTGGGCCACAAGAACAACCTTTTGAGGGTGTCACACACAGGTGATCCAGTGGATACTTGGTGTGTTTCCATGCGTGAAACTTGACCAAAATAGATCAATGTACCAGCTTTGGTAATGGATACAATCATGTATTCAGCTTAGAACTATTGATGATTCATATTCCTCTTTCAGGCCTAAAATCTTTTTTTACTCAAGTATACCTTTTGTTTCAATCTCATAGGGCTTCAAAGAGCTTTGAGACGGGAGCCTAGGAACCCCACACCTCCAAACCAAGACCCACAACCGTGGGATGTGGAGGAAGAAGTGGAGGAAGTGGAAAATGGCACCACAACAGGTCAGTGTCATACACCACAGATTCAGGTAATAGATGTAGGCCTGCATATTTATAATACATGGTGTGTTTCCAAATTTTAGGTGCTTTTCTGGCTTTGGCGTAAGAAAGATTCACCAGTCACAGTGCCCAGATGGTGATCAACGAAATCATGGTGTGCTCTCGTGACCTGGATCACATCAACCAAAACTTGCTCCAGATCAGGCAAAAGACCAAGCAGCTGGAGCAAAGAATAAAAAAAATCAGAGATGTGCTTGGGAGGGTTTAAATACTGAATATGGCACCAAATTTTACTTTTAATCTTGTTTGTTGTTTTGATTGTTTGTTTTGTAATGTTTTAATTGTTTTTAGTACAAGTGTACATGTTTAACTTTACAAGTTTACATATGGTTCATGTGTTTTAGCAAGATAAATACCCCAAAAAAATAAATAAAAAAAATACACACTTAAAATATTTTATACTCAACAACGTGTGGCTTTTTATATCAATGTTGCCTAAAAACAAAAAAAAATTGGGGTGTTTACACTGACCATAATGGTTATTTACTAAACAAAAATACACATGGCACTACAAGTGCACTAGGATAACCTAGGAGAAAGATTAAATCAACCCAAGGAAAAATAAAACAAGACGTTTTCATTATAAAGTATTTTTTTATTAAAAGCAAACATTCAAATGTCATCAGGCATTGCAATGGCCCCCCTACCCATAAAATAGTCCAAATAATGTTGGCGCACATCACGGCCGCTTTGGGGGGCCAAGCCTGTAGGGCCAGCTTCCTGGGCTGGCAATGCAAAATCTGAATATCGTGTGGCCTCAGGCCCAACTGAAGAAAAATAATTTGGAGAGTGTTTTTAGAAAATTATGTAGGATGCAACAGCACATTACAATGTGATTCCACTTGTACTCCGCCATATTTATTTAGGTCTGAAAGAGGCGGAAACGGCTGGCCATGATGCCAAAGGCATTTTCAACCACCCTTCTGGCTCTGGCCAGCCTGAAATTAAAGACCCTCCTCTCAGGGGTGAGGGTCCTTTGGGGAAAAGGCCTCATCAGATGTGGACCTAGCGCAAATGCCTCATCTGCTATGAAAACAAAGGGTAGTCCCTCTTCATTCTCTGCCGCAGGTGGCAATGCCAGGTCATCCGTTTGTAGCCGTTGGGCGAACTCTGTCTGGGCAAAAACTCCATCGTCAGACATCCGCCCATTTTTCCCCACATCCACAAAAATAAATTCATAATTGGCAGACACCACCGCCATCAGCACGATACTGTGGAACTCTTTATAGTTAAAATAATAGGATCCCGAATGGGGTGGTGGCACGATGCAGACTTGCTTGCCATCAATGGCTCCTCCACAGTTGGGAAAGTTCCAACGCTGAGAAAACTCTGATGCCACATTCTGCCATTCCTGTGGCGTAGAAGGGAACTGTGGAGTCAAACAAGAAAAAAAAATACTTTGATACATAAACATTGCAAGCAGATTATCACAAAACATTCTTGGCAAAACATCAGTATAACATTAAATTTTGAAGGAGTATTTTAATAAGAGCTAAAAAAATGAGCACTAATCAGATTCCTCACCCCCTCTGATGGACCAATTAAATTATTTTATGGGGGGGGTTCGAGATGAGTTGGGGACCTCAGAAATAAAGGCTCTAGCCCTCTGTCTGAATTAGAACAACAAAAAAATGAACACATTTTAGGGGGGGGGGGGATGGGGTGACAAAAAACATTGGGGGGGGGATGGGGTGACAAAAAACATTTGGAAGTGACTAGGCTAGGTGTGTTTGGGCCCAGGATAGAATGCTCGAGAGGTTGGTTATTGAAAATATGCATATAGGCCAAAAAAGGAGCATTAACAGCTTACAACATGCATGGGGACAAAGGGGACATTCACAGCATATTACAATCATGGTAATTAGGGACTGTTGAAAAAAATACTATACATTAGCAAGCATTAAATACATTGAATGTGAGGTTAAAGGACAAAACTTACCTTAATATAGTACTCCTGCAGGACTTGGATTATGGCAGAACAGGTTTCTGGGATAATGAGGCCCAGAGCCTGGGGGGAGATGCCTGTCGAGAACTTGAGGTCCTGCAAGCTTCTCCCTGTTGCCAGGTAGCGCAACGTAGCAACTAGCCTCTGCTCAGCAGTGATGGCTTCCTGCATAACAGTGTCCTGCCTGGTGATATAAGGGGGACACCAAAGCCGCTGCTGAAAAACAGGGTCAGACATCCTAAGAAAATTCCTGTAGTTATCAGGGTTATTCTCCTGGATCTCCCGCAGCAGAGGCATGGGACAGAATTGGTCCCGCTGGAGCAACCAGTTCTTGGTCCATGAACTCCTTCTCACCCTGTTCATGGACCGGAGCTGGGATAAATCAACAAGCCTAGCACCAAGCACAGCACGATCTCGGCGACAAGAACGTACCCGCAACATGGCTACAAAACCAGAGGCGCAACTAGAAACTTCAGGGCCCCGGTGCAAGAAATCATGAAGGCCCCCCCCCCGAAAAGCATGATTTGATACTTTGTTTTTTTTTACACTGTACAACACAGTAATGCCGCGTACACACGATCATTATTCACGGCGGTTAAAAAACCGCTGTGAATAATGACAGGAAAAACGAGGGAACCGCTTGGTTCCCTACACACGGTCGTTTTTCCCGTCATTTTTTCTCTTGACGAGAAAAACGACCGTCTGTGGGCTCCGCGGCAGTGTTTCCCTATGGGAAAACTGCCGCGGAAAAAAATGCTGGAAAAAACGATGAGAAAATTTAGAACATGTTCTAAATTTTCTCGTCGTTTTTTATGCCGTTTTTCTAGACGAGAAAAACGACATAAAGCCCACAGATGATCGTTTTTCTCGTCGAAAAAAAAAAATGCAGTTTTTCTCATCGAGAAAAGCGGTCGTGTGTACGCGGCTTAAAACATTTATTGATCATTGGAGGAGAACACACAGAGTTACCAGCCTAACTAGAGTACTGACCATGCTGTGCGCTCCTGCCTAGTGTGGTAAGTTTTTAATAGGAAAGCAGAGGGAATGGCCATATCACCAGGGATTTCACATAAATGAAGCAATACATTGGTTGCGGATCCTATGAAGCAATCATAGGATCAATTAAATCTGACCTGGAGAATGGGATCAGTAACAGTGCTGGTGGGGAGGAGGGATGGGATCAGTGGAAATGCTGGTGTTGAGGGGGGGTGGCAGCGGTTGTACATGAGGGGGGGGTGGCTGCGGTGGCAGTGGTGGTGCCATCCTCTCCCACCACCACCTGTGCTTCTTACTGATCCCATTCCTATCCCCCCCATCACCTCTGTTGTAGAAGTAATGGGGGGATAGGGATGAGATTTGTGGTGGGGGGGATAGGGATCAGTAAGGAGGCACAGGTGGTGGTGGGAGAGGAAGGCACCACCACTGCCACCACCGTCAAGTACCACCGCTACTACCCCCTTTAAGTACCACTACTGCCACCCCCACTCAAGTATCACCGCTACCCTCAAGTACCAGCGGTGGTACTTGAGGGAGGTGGCAGCGGTGGTGCCATCCTCTCCCACCACCACCTGTGCCTCTTACTGATCCCATCCCCCCACCACTGATCTCATCCCTATCCAACCCCATCACCTCTGTTGTAGAAGTAATGGGGGGGGATAGGGATGAGATCAGTGGTGGGGGGATGGGATCAGTAAGAGGCATAGTGGTGGAGGTTGGCATCGATTGCTCAGCTCTGTCACTTGATTGACTTACCGTCAATCAGTGGTGTCACTAGGGTTGGTGTCACCTGGTGCGGAAAAAATTGGTGTCACCCCCCCTCCACCAACTATAGTCCCCCCTCAGTACAGACCCCCCCTCAGTACAGACCCCTCTCCCGCAGTATAGATCCCCCTAAGAATAGACCCCCCTCCCTCAGTACAGACCCCCCTCCCTCAGTACAGACACCCCCATCAGTGTAGAATCCCCCCTCCTCGTGCAGACACCCCCCCTTTAGTGCAGACCCCCATCAGTATAGAATTCCCCTTAGTGCAGACCCCCATCAGTATAGAATCCCCCTTAGTGCAGACCCCCATCAGTAAAGACACCCCCTTTTAGTACAGACCCCCATCAGTAAAGACACCCCCCTTTAGTACAGACCCCCCATCAGTATAGACACCCCCTTAGTGCAAACCCCCACAGTATAGACACCCCCACAGTGCAGACCCCCCCCATCAGTATAGATACCCCCTTAGTGCAAACCCCTGCAGTATAGACACCCCCACAGTGCAGACCCCCCCCATCAGTATAGACACCCCATCAGTGCAAACCCCCGCAGTATAGACACCCCCTTAGTGCAGTCCCCCCATCAGTATAGAGTCCCCCTTAGTACAGACCCCCACAGTATACACACCCCCCTTAGTACAGATCCCTGCAGTATACACACACACCCTTAGTACAGACCCCCGCAGTATAGACACCCCCTTAGTGCAGACCCATGGTGTATTACACAGCCCCCCTTAGTACAGACCCCTGCAGTATACACCGCCCCCCCTTAGTACAGACCCCCGCAGTATAGACACCCCACTTGGTGCAGACCCCCGCAGTATAGACACCCCCTTAGTGCAGACCCACGGTGTATTACTCAGCCCCCCTTAGTAAAGACCCCCGCAGTATAGACACCCCACTTGGTGCACACCCCCCCATCAGCATAGGCACCCCCCCATATATCCATCTACTTAAAATAAAATGTACAGTACAGACCTCAGAACAGCGTGGCCACGGACGTGTACACACAGTGGTGTGTGTCCCTCCGGCTCCTCCTCCTCACTGGATGTAAACAGAGAGGAGGAGGCGCCGGCAGCTTCAGTCCCCACTGACAAGACGGAGGCGCAGATTTGTGTAGGGAAGCGGGCGGTTTTAGCGGTGCCGGCCGCTATCCACGGGTGTCGCCTGCGTGCAGCTCGCACCCCCCACCCCCACTCAACATCAGAACAACGGCTGCAGCAGAAGAGGTATCCCTCCCTCCCCTTGTCGCAGTCCTTCCTTTTCAGTTCTTTCCCCCTTCTACGGAAAGGGATAGTGGTGTAAGGTTGGTTTGAGCTTTAACCACTGAAGCCCCGGACCAGTGGCGGAATTTTCAGGGTTGCAGCAGTTGCGACTGGGCCCTGTAATTCCGCCAAGTCCGGGGGGCCCGCCACCCGTCCGTGAGAGGGGCCTGACCGCCGTCCGTGAGAATGGCCTACCTGATTGTCACTGGTGCGGTGCGCACTGCGTGCTGTTCGTTCGGCCGCTGGGCGTGCTTTCGCCACTGAGGGAAGACAGAGAGGAATGCAGAGCAGGCTGAGGCACAGAGGCAACACTCACTGACTGAGACTGTGGACCGCCCCTGCCTATCCAGAGACACAGCGATGTAGGGAGGCGGGGAGGACTCTAAAAATTAAGTCAGCAGACCAGTTTTACCAAATGAGAGAGGGGGGGAGGAGCTCTCCCCTCTGCGTGGAGTACCTACCCGGCGTCTACCAAGGCATGAGGCAAGGCATCCTGGCGGGAGAAGGCCTGGCACAGTGAAGGAGATTGCAGGGAGGGGGGAGACTGAGAGGTGAACTTCCGGGAGCTGGATGCCTCTAAAAAGGAAAAAGGGGGTATCCGCTCCCACCCCCCCCAAAAAAAAAATTACATGCCAAATGTGGCATGTCGGGGTCACCGTCACTTAAAGTGGAAGTTCCATTCTTGGGTGGAACCCCGCTTTAAGTATTGAAAATAAATGTATTGCTCACTTACAATTGTATCCAAGAAATGTACCCTACCACATAGCATACCCTTAATTTACACCCCCCTCAAGTACCACCGCTACCACCCCCCTCAAGGACCAGTGGTGGTACTTGAGGGGGGGTGGTAGTGGTGGTACTTGAGGGGGTGGCTGCGGTGGTAGTAGTGGTGCCATCCTCTCCCATCCTCTCTCTGTTGTAGAAGTAATGGGGGGATAGGGATGAGATCAGTGGTGGGGGGATGGGATCGGTAAGAGGCACAGGTGGTGGTGGGAGAGGATAGCACCACCACAGCCACCCCCCTCAAGTACCACCACAGCCACACCCCTCAAGTACCACCACAGCCACCCCCCTCAAGTACCACCGCAGCCACACCCCCTCAAGTACCACCGCTACAACCCCCCTCAAGTATCAGCGGTGGTACTTGAGGGGGGGTGGCAGCGGTGGTGCCATCCTCTCCCACCAACAACTGTGCTTCTTACTGATCCCATCCCCCCACCACTGATCTCATCCCTATCCCCCACCATCACCTCTGTTGTAGAAGTAATGAGGGGGATAGGGATGATGAGATGAGTGGTGGGGCCGTGGGGAGATGGGATCAATAAGAGGCACACAGGTGGTGGACGGAGGTTGGAATGGCATCGATTGCTGAGCTGAGCTCTGTCACTTCTTTTTTTGACTTACCGTCAATCAATCGATTCCGGGGCCCGGGAATTCCGATCTGTTCCGTGGGTCAGGGTCTGACTGAGTCTCCTTCACTGTGCCAGCCAGGCCTTCTCCCGCCAGGAAGCCTTGCCTCATGCCTGGGTAGACGCCTGGTAGGTACTCCATGCAGGGGGCAAAGCTCCTCCCCCTTCTCTCATTTGGTGAAACTGGTCTGCTGACTTAATTTTTCAGAGTCCGCCCCACCTCCCTACATCGCTGTGTCTCTGGATAGGCAGGGGCAGTCCACAGTCTCAGTCAGTGAGTGTTGCCTCTGTGCCTCAGCCTGCTCTGGATTCCGCTCTGTCTTCCCTCAGCGGCGAAAGCGCAGCACGCAGTGCGCACCGCACACCGCACCAGTGGCAATCAGGTGGGCCATTCACACGGGCAGCGGTTGGGCTCCTCTCACGGATGGGTTGCGGGGCCCCCCGGACTTGGTGGAATTACAGGGCCCAGTCGCAACTGCGACTGTTGCGACCCTGAAAATTCTGCCACTGTACAAAACGGTCGTCTAATCAGAACGAACTAAAAGAGCGCACTGAAGAACAGCAAGGCCTCTGAAGAACGACCTAAAAAATAGTAACGAGCGGACAAGAACGCACTGCAAAAACAGATACGAACTGACTACAAGCACTGAAAGACAGATACGAACCCACAAGCACAAACTGAACACCAGAAAACGATCTTTAAAGCACGAAGACTGAAAAGCGCGAATCGTCTCTCACCAAACTTTTACTAACACGCGGTAACACGAAATCAGCAAAAGCAGCCCAAAGGGTGGCGCCATCCGAATGGAACTTCCCCTTTATAGTGCCGTCATACGTGTTGTACGTCACCGCGCTTTGCTCGAGCATTTTTTTTCACGATCGTGTGTAGGCAAGGCAGGCTTGAGAAGAATCACGTCGAGAAAAACATAGTTTTTTCAAGGACATTAAAAACGGTCTGGTGTACGCGGCATAAGAACTATACTACTTCACTTCACATAGTAACAAGGGGACATAAATTACGTCTCCATCCCCATCTGGACCTCCACCTAGACCCACGAGAAGGGTTGAGCGAACCCGAACTGTTGGGTTTTTGGTACCCGAACCCGAACAATTTACTGTATGTTTGGGTTCGAGTTCGGTGTTCGGCAATGTAAGGGCGCATTTTAAAAAGCTGCAGGGCAGCCAATCAACATGCGTTTAACTCGTGTGCCCTTAGAAGCCATCACAGCCATGCCTACTAATGGCATGGCTGTGATTGGCCAGTGCAGCATGTGACCCAGCCTCTATATAAGCTAGAGGCACATAGCACAGCACGTCACTCTGCTTTAGATAGTGTAGGGAAAGGTTGCTGTTGCTGCTTTGAGGGAGAGAATTAGATAGGAGTCCTGATTCAGAAATCGAATTACTCAGCGTTCTACCTTGATTTTGTTGTGTGGGAGCAGTGCACAATTTTTTTACCCTGCCCTGATCCCAGTGCCAGAGAAAAGATAACTTTTATCCGTCAGTTAGGTTGGCGTCGGCGGGCATTTTATGCAAGCTCAGTGCACCAGCACTATATGTTACTGTGAGATACACCCTTTAGATCAGGGGTCTCAAACCTGCGGCCCTCCAGCTGTTGCGGAACTACAAGTCCCATCATGCCTCTGCCTATGGTAGTCATGCTTGTAACTGTTTAGCCTTGCAATGCCTCATGGGAATTGTAGTTCTGCAACAGCTGGAGGGCCACCAGTTTGAGACCCCTGCTTTAGATACTGTTGGTCTATTCTGCTATTCGAAAAACCACGCATTTAAGGCAAAAAATATATATTTTGCTGCGTTTCCTGCATACCTGTATTTAGTGAGATACACACTTTAGATACTGTTGTTTTATTCTGCTATTCAAAAACAAAAATTTAGGACAAAAAAGTTTTCTGCATATCTGTACGTGTGATATACACACTTTAGATACTGTTCTCCTATTCTGCTGTTCAAAAAAAAATAAAAATAATTTAGGGCAAAAACATTTTTTTTGGTGCGTTTTCTGCATATCTGTATGCGTGAGATACACCCTTTAGATACTGTTGCTCTATTCTGCTATTCTAAAAAAAACAAATTTTAGGGGAAAAATCTTAAATTGCAGCCTAGTCTGTATCTGTACGTGTGTTTCTGTACACCCCATTCTGGTATTAAAAAAAAAACACATTTAGGGCAAAAAAAATTTATTTGCAGCGTTTCCTGCATATCTGTACGTGTGAGATACACCCTTTAGATACTGTTTTATTCTGCTATTCAAAAAAAATGCAGTCGCGGCTGGGCCTGAGGCGGATAGCAGTTTGGCGCATTTCCTTCCACCACCGAGGATTGCAGGGCGCTTCAGTTTGCCTCCTGTTGCCAACTCCTCCTACTCCAGTCCTCCTAAAACGGTCATACATGTATCCCTATGGGATTGCGGATGTCAGCGGATGAACATCGGCTGACATCCGATCTCAACAGTTTCCGCTATGCTCCGTTTCTGCAGACGGAGGAAAATCCTATTTTTCCATCCATCTGCGTATCGGATCGGATGATCACGGACAGACGGTCCGTGTTCATCCGATTCCCCCATAGAGGAGAACGGAGATCTGACAGGGCTGTCCCTGCACAATGTGCAGGGACCGCCCTGTCATCTGCCGGCTCAGCAGGGATCAACGGAGCGATCCCCGCTGAGCAAGCGGATGTTAAAGGAACGGATCCTCACGGGATCCGTACGTGTGAAAGTGCCCTTAAGGTTTGACCTCATATTATATAGTTTTGATAAACCAGGGATATGCAATTAGCGGACCTCCAGCTGTTGCAAAACTACAAGTCCCATCATGCCTCTGCCTCTGGGTGTCATGCTTGTGGCTGTCAGAGTCTCGCTATGCCTCATGGGACTTGTAGTTCTGCAACAGCTGGAGGTCCGCTAATTGCATATCCCCGTGATAAACCATGTAATATGAGGTCAAACCTTAATGCTGCGTACACACGATCATTATTCACGGCGGTTAAAAAACCGCCATGAATAATGACAGGAAAAACGAGGGGACCGCTTGGTTCCCTACACACGGTCGTTTTTCCCGTCATTTTTTCTCTTGACGAGAAAAACGACCGTCTGTGGGCTCCGCGGCAGTGTCTCCCTGTGGGAAAACTGCCGCGGAAAAAAATGCTGGAAAAAACGATGAGAAAATTTAGAACATGTTCTAATTTTTCTCGTCGTTTTTTATGCCGTTTTTCTCAACGAGAAAAACGACATAAAGCCCACAGACAATCGTTTTTCTTGTCGAGAAAAGCGGTCGTGTGTACGCGGCATAAGAGTTTAAATTTGTATACAATCAGGCAGGCCCTTCTACTACATGGTTTTGGTAAATCTGAAGACAAAAATCTGCAGAAAATCTAATAGTGTGTATGGGGCTTAAGTCGTATTTTAGTTGATTAAAATCTCCAGTACATTTTAGTCAACTAAAACCTAAATGAATTTAGTTAAATTGTAAAGCATTATTTAAGCATTTTTCTAGAATTTCCAAACTCATTATATACTCCTGGAGTAAAAAATATAATATATGTTATTATTTATGGTATTAAAGGTTTGAACATGCATTAAAGAAACAGATTTAGCCATTGTGATATAAACCGTCTTTATAAATAAAACCAAGCTTCAAAAACAAAAATATTGCTTTGACAAACAGAAGTGTAACTTTAAGATATAAGAAAAAAATGTAATGGCTGTAATGTCATTGCACATATTAACTGAATATATTACCAACATTAAATATTAATATAAAAAAAATAAAAAATAATAAAAGAAAAGCCTTTTACCAAGTAAATGCACCCTATTTATTCTTATGCGGTAGTGCAGTGTTCATTTTGACGTCGAATTTCAATTTAGTTTTAGTCCTTTGACTAAAATGGCATTTTTAGTTTTAGTCATATTTTAGCCATTTGAATAGTTTTAGTCGTATTTTAGTTGACTAAAATAGTGTTACTTTAGTCTACAAAAATATTTTAGTCAACAAAATTAACACTGGTTTTGGCTAATGCAGTCCTTTATGGCAGTATCCTGCGTTTAATATATGGTGCATTTTTGTTGGGAGATTGGATAATCATTATCTGTGTCTCAGTTTTGGTAAATGTAATTTTTGCTGCGTTCGATTCCTTGCTGTCTCTTGATAAGAAAACTCACTTTCTTACGTAGGATGAAATTCTAACATTTCTGCGTACAGATGAGATTTGTCCTGAGGGAGAGTTTTTGATGACTCAGCAGTCCAAATCATCAGCCATAGCCTATGGCGGTGTCAGGAGACATCAGTAATATGAAACAAGCTGAAGCGAGGATTTAGCAAATTAACACACACATGAAATTATGATACAAAGTACGAGGCAAAACCAATTTCTTACACTGTATGTAAAGAGGTTCAATTAAAATCTTGTAATTTTAGTGAGATTTTACTATGCGTTTGTTTAAAATCATACCTAAAATACTTTTTAAATAAATTGGCACATGTTTCTTTCCTTTGCTCTATTTTGTATAATCCTGTTTCATAAAAAGATTTTAGGTTTTGACTTCGCTGACTATTCCTATTTCATAGAAAAAAATAAGAGACAGTTATGAAAAAGCCATTAAAGCTTTTAACAAACAAAAAAGTCACGCTATTCAATATATGAACCAAAAAAGGTATAAAATTATAAAGTGACACAGTGTAAATCAATATCAGCGGTTATACACAACAATAAAAACGGAAAATTGTATCATACTTGCCGTAATTTTTCTTTCCTGGTGCCTATCCATGGCAACATACCTGTGATAAGCTCCGCCCCGGACTCCTCCCCTCAGGATAGTGAATAAATGATAAAAGTGACAACCACACCCCCCCTAGCATTCTCCTATTATATTGAATACCAAGGGAGGGCATGTATGCTGCCATGGATAGGCACCAGGAAAGGAAAATTACGGTAAGTATGATACAATTTTCTGTTTTTCTGGTGCCTCCATGGCAGCATACCTGTGATAAAATTAACAAAATGGGTGGGTAATGCTCATAAGAAAAAAATTCAATAAGAAAACGAGAGAGCTGACTCCATTGCCCCTCTTCCAAACTCCATCGAGTGAGCGCCCCTGGATCAATCCTGTAATGGCGCATGAACGTGTTTGGGGACGACCACGCAGCCGCTTTGCAAATAGGCCCTCGAGAGAGACAATATCTTTTGCTGCCCAAAAGAAGAGGAGATTGCCCTTGATGAGTGGGCTTTACCGCCGAGGAATCATTCCTCTAGCCCTATACGCTTTTTTTGGATTAGCTTACGGAACCAAGAGGCGATAGTTCTTGATGCGGCCCTTTTCCCTCTGTTCTTGCCCCAAGGAAGTATGAACAAACTGTTTGATGTTCTAAAGGGGCTGTGGCCTGTAGGTAACATCTTGGAACTCTGGAAATGACCATTTCTTGCAGTAAACCTGAGAGCAGATTTGAAAAAGGTAGGTAGAGCCTAGGCTTCTGAGAGCGTGGATCGACAAGAAACTTTGAGACAAACCCTTGTACTGACCGTAGCATCACTCTATCTGAAAGAAAGATACATGCTCGTTCTTCTGCCCCCAAGGCTTGTAACTCTAAGGCCCCCTTCCTTCCGGTTACCGCAATGAAAAAGGCGGTCTTGAGCGTCAGCTTTCATAGAGAAGAGGATTCTATTGGAACGAATGTCCTGGACTGTCTCATGTCTCAGCCTAAGGGCAAATCCCAAGCTGGAAATTAGTGCTTTACCAGTGGCTGGAACTTTTGACTGCTCTGAAGAATTGAATGAAGAGCACGGCCTCTGCCCATCTTCTTTGGGGTAGCTGTTGAAATAGCGGCCAGTTGAATCTCCAGTGGACTTAGTCCCAGATCAAGGTCCAGGCCAACCCGCAGAAAATTCAAGAGAAGTGCAGAAGAAGGAATTGTAGGATCTTATCAGTCGTAAATCGTTTAAACTAAATCCAGACTTGTGTACACATAATTAGTGGAGGGCCTTTTGGCTTCTACAAGAGTTGAAATCATGCTTGAGGAGCAACCTAAGGATTGGAATTTTCTCCCTTTCGCCTTCCAAATATGCAGGTTAAATTTTTGAGGAGTTGAATGTGCAAACTTCCCTTGAGAGAGAAGTTGAAGTAAAAAACAGAATCTTGAAAGGAAGACACGCACTGAGGCATATTGCCCCGGGAAACCAAGGCCTCCTCGGCCAATATGGCAGAATTACCCTCACTCTGACTGGCTCCTTCAAAAACTTAAGCAGAAACCTTGAGATTGGGGATTTGGAAGGAAATGCGCAAGCTGTCTTGTATTGCCACGGGCTCGAGAAGGCATCTACTGCCTCCACCTAAGGGTGAGGCAGACGGGAGGGGAAACCTTGGCAATTTGGCATTCATTGAAGAGAAAAAAAAAGATATATTTCTGGAGGGTTCTGGAGAATCATAATCCAGTCGGATATCGAAGGGTGAAGGGACTCCTCATTGCTGTCTTGAAGAATTTCGAGATGAACTGTCTCCATGTTCAGAAGACCCGGGAGGTAGACCACCTTCAAGGCCAGCAGGTTTCTTTCCGCCCCCATTGTAATGGGTACTACCTTCTTAGTAAAGAGAAGCTATGGGATATACAACCCTACTGCCTGTTATCCAGGCGCAATAGGACCAGCTTCTGATGTAGCAGTTTCACTAGCTCACTAGGGCTAGATAGGCCACCCATATCTACAGGAGATTAGAGACTACTCTGGTCGTGGGAAAGTCCTGCCTCTCTTGTACCACAAGTTGATTGCAGTGAGCTCCCCAACTCCTCGAACTCGCATCGGTGGTAAGGATGGTCCAGGAGAGGCACTGAAGGAGACGAGACTTGGAAATCAGGCCCTTCTTTGATCACCAGAGGAGACCCCTCCTTATGGGAACTGAGACAGAAATTTTCTGTCGTAGCGACTGTGTCTTCCACTGCGACAGGAAACCCACATGAAAAAGCCTTCAGGTGCCAATGAGCCCAGGGTAGCATCGGGATACAGGATGACATGGACCCAATTAAACTCAGACAGTTTGATGCTGAAAGGTGAGAGCATAACCTGAATTGACACATCTTCTAGGCAATAGCTGCTACCTCTTGGGGGGAGACCCACTTTTCCAGCTGTGGTATTGAAAAGAACACAGAGGTAGACCGTTGACTGGGTTGGGGTTAGGAGACCCTTCTCCCGATTCACCAGCCACCCAAAATCCATCAGGGTGGGCAGGAGGACCTCGCTGTGATTGTGCAGCTGATCTGGGCTGGTAGATAGCAGAAGGATGTCGTCCAAATAGTGGAATACTCGCAGCCCCTCTCTCTCTGAGGGGTGCCAGGACTGCAAATAGTACCTTCGAAAATATCCCTGGGGATGTGCACAACCAGTCCCCGGCTGGACCATCTGGATGATAGTTTGTAAGGACTCCACCTTGGAGTCTAAATGATTGAAGCGATTTAGACACTTCAAATCTACCACTGGCCTCCATCCCCCATTCTTTAGGGACAAGAAATAGGGGAGAATAGAATCCTGTGAATCTCCCAGAGGGAGGCACAGGGAGTACTGCTTGATGAACTTGCAGCAGGAGAAGGAACTTTGCAGGACCTCTGTTTTCTGAGGAAATACTGGTATTTCGTTAGGACAAATGAGTCTTGCGGGGAAGAACCAAGACCGATCAAGAATGTCCGACACGGACGGTGGATACCGCCCAGGGATCCTTTGCAATGGCTGGACCAGATCTCGAAAAACCTTCTCAACCTGGCTCTGACTGGAGGAACTTCGAGTGGCCTTGTATCCAAAAGATTTCGCCGCCTCCTAGGGGTTGGGGAAGACTCCTCCATTTGTTTGATTTCAAGAATGTAGCTTGAGAGCTTCTCCCAACTTTCTTGGGGTCTCTGTTTTGACGGAACTGTGAGAAGTTCCTGCTTCAGGACGATTGAAATTTAGAGGAATAAACCTGAGAGCGTCTAACCCTCCTGTACTTTGGAAGTAATCCCGATTTTCCAGCAGTCGTCAAAGGGGAATCTGCCTCCATTCTGCTTAGAGGCCGCACATGGCTTTAGCCACAGAGGCCGTTTGGCCATAATTGTATGCAGCATCGCTCTGGCTGAAGACCTAACCAAATCAAATGCTGCTTCCTCCACAAAGACAGGAGATAACTTGAGCTTTTCCAGTGACATTATGATGTCATCCTTTGACATTATGATGTCATCCTTAGGTACATCTTAGCAAATGGCTACCCCAATATTGACAGTTCAGCCCCTGATAGCATTAGAGACTGATGCCAATGTCGCCGCCAGCCTGCCGGCGCCTTCTGTCAATTGGTAGGCATTCTTGAGGCCCGAGTCGATGCGCCTCTCCAAGGGGCCCTTAAGGGAGGCAGAGCCGACCCTTGGCAGGGTAATGTACTTAACTAGACGAAACACTGCAGCATCGACAAACGGAGGGGTGCCCAGGAGAGCAGAGTCGGACTCTAAGGGTACAGCCTCTTAAATCGGCTCAGGGAAAAACAAGTTTACCCAATTTTTCCCCATTCCCCTCTATAGGATCCTTAACTCCTCCATAAAAGGAAAAAAAGGAAAGTTTCTTCCGCAGAAGGGAAGAAAAGGACTCTGAATTCTTAGGAGGCTCCTCAGCCTATTCCCAGCCAACTGCTCGCTTAACTGCCGAGACAAAAGGTTGGACTAAAGAAAAAAAAAACGGAACCCTTAAGGATCAGATGAATCCGTGGAGTCATTAGACCCATGCTTATTTCCTATGAATGGGAGAAGAGGCCCTGATGTGGCTGGATCCGCAACTTGATCCTGCCCACCAGTAGCGACTTGTTAAGGAGATGAGCCCATTGTCTCTGCCAACGATTCCTTGAAGACTCTTTTGAACACATCAGTCACCTGCTGCACCTCAGTTTTTTCCTGTTCAGCATAGCCTACTGAACTAGATGAGTGGCTGTGACTGGAATTTGGCTGGGAATGACCCCTGCGACATCCAAAAGCCTTGTTAGACTTGTCTTGGCGTATAGTGCTGAAACAAAGTAACAACATAAAAGGCACTCTTGTTTCCAGAAAACAAGACAAAAAAAGTGATCTTTTTTTTTTTTTAAACGATCTATTTAGATGCATGTCCTACCTAAGAAAAAAACAGGGTCTTAGTCTGACGGCGGTTAATTCATAACTGTGGGGCAGGTAGAGGCAAAAAAAGGCAGTAGAGAAAACATTGAAAACAAACACCAAGGAGAGAGAAGGACCGCCCCCCCCCCCCCCAAGGAAGCACTGCCTATGACCTAGAAGGTTATAGCTTTTTCCCCATAAAAAAATAAAATTATATATATATATATATATATATATATTGTGAGGGGGTTAGCTCGGCAGCGGGTGTGTGCGACCCCCGAGATGGGCTCCCCACACAAAAACAGGCCCAGCAAACGGAGGTTGTGGTTTTCAAAATCAAAAAGGTGCGATTTATTTTCTATTTACAGTGGCAAAACACAGCAAAGCAAAAGAAACATAAACAAAATAAATCCTGGTCAACTTGACCTCTGACTAAACATACAGGTTTCCTAACTAACAACTGGGATCAGCCTAGTGCTGTCCTAGTCCCTAAGTCCCTGGTTTTAAATGTCCAAGCAAATAGCCACACAGGCTTTGTCTCACCGCACAGGGGTTCACTCTCCCTAGACAGTCCACACAGGTCTGGGTCCAGGCATGAGCTAACATCTAATGAAGCTGGGAGTTCTTATAGAGGCCTAAATGAGCTGACAAGCTTCAGCTGGTCTCATCAACTCCCTGTCTGCACGACGCCCCACACTCTCCCTAGAGGTATGAGTCATCCATGAGCCCACTAGCCTTAGCTGGGCTTATACAACTCTCCACCTAGTTGTATAAGTCGGCGTAAAGCCTGAATCTGGGCGAAATATATCTACCCCCCTGGATGCAACCAGGTGACTTTACCTTCCTGCTGTCACATACCCCCCCCTCTTGTTTTAACCTCGGGGTTGGAACACCAGCAATCAGGCATTCATGTACTCGAGACAAAGCATCCACATTCCCCATTTGAACGCCAGGGCGATGCTTTACTGTGAAGTTGAATTCCTGGAGGGCCAGGAACCACCTATTCACTCTTCTATTTGTTTCCTTGTTTTGAGCCATCCACTTTAACGGAGCGTGATCCGTAACCATGTCAAAGTACCTACCTAGCAGGTAGTACCGAAGGGAATCTAGAGCCCACTTCACCGCTAAACACTCCTTTTCAACGGTGGCGTAATTTACCTCATGGGACTTCAACTTCCTGCTGAGGTAAATGACTGGGTGCTCTTCCCCGTTCCAGACCTGGGACAATACTGCTCCTAACCCCACATCTGACGCATCACTTTGTACGACAAAGTCTTTAGAGAAGTCGGGTGAGTACAACACTGGCTGGCTACATAAGGCTTGTTTCAAGAATTGGAATGCTGCCTCAGCCTCGGGGGTCCATTTAATCATGACCGACCCTTTCCCCTTCGTCAGGTTGGTTAGGGGCACAGCCTTAGAAGCAAAGTGGGGAATGAATCGCCGATAATACCCAGCGATTCCCAGAAAGGCTCGTACCTGCTTCTTGCTGTTGGGACGTGGCCAACTCTGGATGGCCTCGACTTTGTTGAGTTGGGGTTTTATTACTCCCCTCCCAATGGTGTACCCAAGATATTTGGCCTCCTCCTGCCCAATGGTACACTTCTTGGGGTTAGCCGTAAACCCCGCTTCCCGAACAGAGTCCAGGACTGCTTGCACTTTTGGCAGATGTGAGGCCCAATCTGTGCTATGGACAATTACGTCATCCAGGTAAGCCGCAGCATACTTCCGATGGGGCCTCAGCATCTGGTCCATTTTCCGCTGGAATGTGGCCGGCGCATTCTGTAACCCGAACGGCATTCTTTTATATTGGAACGCCCCGTCTGGGGTTACAAATGCGGTTTTCTCTTTGGCCGACTTGGCCAGGGGGATTTGCCAATACCCTTTTGTGAGGTCAAGAGTCGTCATGTATCGGGCTGTTCCCAGCCGGTCGATCAACTCATCTATACGTGGCATGGGGTAGGTGTCAAATTTTGTAACTTTGTTCAACTGACGAAAATCGTTACAAAATCGCCAGCTCCCATCCGGTTTAGGCACCAACACAATGGGACTAGACCAATCACTTTGGGACTCCTCTATCACCCCTAAGTTCAGCATTTTCTGTACTTCCTCCCGTATTGCCTCCCGTCGGGCCTCTGGGATCCGATAGGGTTTTAACTTCACCCTTTCACCGGGCGGGGTAATGATGTCATGCTCTACCCCAGATGTTTGTCCCGGCAGCTCAGAGAATACCTCCTTGTTGCGAAGCACAAACTCCTTAACCTCCTGTTGTTGGGGTTGTGACAAGGTGGCTGCTATTCCAACCTCAGGAATCACGCAACCAGTTTGAGCTGGTGACCAAGTGTCTGCGACTAGGGACTCTCTATCCCTCCAGGCTTTCAACAGATTAACGTGATAGATCTGTTCGGGCTTTCGCCTTCCTGGTTGTCTGACCTTGTAATTCACTTCGCTCACTTTTTCCATTATCTCGTAGGGGCCTTGCCATTTGGCAAGGAATTTACTTTCAACCGTAGGGACAAGTACCAATATCCTATCCCCCGGGGAAAAGGTACGGGTCTTGGCTCCACGGTTGTACACTCTCTGCTGTGCTAACTGCGCTTGGGCCAAATGTTCCTTCACGATGGGCATTACCTGTGCAATTCGGTCTTGCATCAGGGCGACATGCTCAATCACACTCCTGTGGGGAGAACTCTCACTTTCCCAAGTTTCCTTGGCAATATCCAACAGCCCTCTTGGGTGTCTCCCATACAGTAACTCAAAGGGGGAGAATCCCGTAGAGGATTGGGGCACCTCCCTAATAGCAAACATCAGATAAGGAAGTAGACAGTCCCAATCCTTTCCATCTCTATCCACCACTTTCTTCAACATTTGTTTTAGGGTTTTGTTGAATCTTTCAACCAGCCCATCGGTTTGGGGGTGATACACAGATGTACGTAATTGCGTCACTTTGAACAATTTACACAGCTCCTTCATAACCCGGGACATAAAGGGTGTACCTTGGTCCGTAAGCAGTTCTTTACAAATACCCACCCGGCTAAACACAAGAGATAGCTCTTTGGCTATGGTTTTGGCCGAGGTATTTCGGAGAGGGATCGCTTCTGGATAACGGGTGGCATAGTCCATTATCACTAATATGTACTGGTGCCCCCTAGCGGACTTGATTATAGGACCTACCAAATCCATGGCGATCCTCTCAAACGGGACCTCAATGATGGGTAGAGGGACCAGCGGGCTACGGAAATGTGGCATCGGGGCCGACCTCTGACACACAGGGCAGGAGGAACAATAACTTTCTATGTCCTTCATCACCCCCGGCCAATAGAATCTCTGTAATACCCTCTCTCGGGTTTTCTCTGTCCCCAGATGACCTAGAAAGAATGTGCCCATGGGCCAACTCCAACACCAACTTCCTGTAAGGTTTGGGCACCACAAGCTGCTCAACGGTTTCTTCTGCCCTTTTTGCCACCCGATACAGTAGGTCCTTCTCTACGCTGAAGTATGGGTAAGTGCAGGTATTATCTGGGTTCACTAACTCGCCATCTATTTTCACTACGTTTTCCCGTGCCTTTATTAGGGCGGGGTCTTTCAACTGTTCTGTGGCAAAGTTTTCCCTGTGAACCTCAAGATCAGAAAACTCCACAGACGGTAGGTTTTCGTCTGAGGAGGTGGGCTCCTCTCCAGTTTCTTGAGTCTCCCCTGCCAATACTGATAAGGGAAATTCCGGAGAGTCCTCACCACTCTCAGGGGAGTTCTGGCTATCACATTCCTGGTACATAGGGGCACCAGTGGGGGGCTCAGGATCATCCCACAGTTCCCAGAACTTCGGAAAATCCCTTCCCACAATGGCGTCATGCGGTAACTGAGATACTAAGCCCACTGGATGAGAGAGGGTACCTTTGGGGGTCTCGAAACACACTGTAGTCACTGGATACTCTCGGGTGTCCCCATGCACACAAATAACAGCTACCTTGCTATTCCCAGAGACCTCTGTTTTAACTAACTCAGCCTTTATCAGGGTCACAAGGCTACCTGAATCCAGCAATACCACAACATTTCTACCATTAACACACATTTTGCATAAATGTTTCTCAGTTCCTCGAATGGCAGTGCATGCGACTGTCGCACACAGCGACTGACGTCTGCCCGTCAGAAAGTCACACTGCATGGGTTCCTCCACAACCGGGCAATTGGCTGCAATATGTCCCGCTTGCTGGCAGCGGTAGCAAACGATCCTTCTTGCGGCCTCTTGAGCCGCTGATTTCCCAGGCTGTTCTCGCCAAACTTGGGGTAGAGCTCCCACCCTCTCACTCTCTCCACCCTCACCCCTTGGAATCCTCTTATCCGCCCCTGGGGATGGTCTGGTCTTAGGGTGGAAAGTCCGAGTGTCTCTGGAAGAGGCCGTCAGGTTCTCTGTAGCCAAGTATTTCTCCACACGATCCACAAGACCATCGGCCGTCTCTGGGTCTCCATGGCTTACCCACTTTTGGATGGCAGTAGGAAGAGCTCTCAAAAACCGATCCATTACAACACGTTCCACAATCTTTGGTGCGGACAAAGTCTCTGGCTGTAGCCACTTTCTGCTCAGGTGAATGAGATCATACATTTGAGACCTGGGGGGTTTTCCAAGCTGGAAAGTCCAGTTATGCACACGCTGAGCCCGGACAGCCTGGGTGACACCCAGCCTTGTCAATATTTCAGCTTTTAGCATCACATAGTCTTTTGCTTGGTTAGGCTCTAGGTCATAGTAAGCTTTCTGCGATTCACCAGTTAACAGAGGAGCCACCAGTCCAGCCCACTGCTCCTCAGGCCACTTTTCTCTTTCAGCGGTCCTTTCAAATGTGGTCAAAAATACCTCTGGATCATCCTCTCCAGTCATTTTTGTCAATAAATGACTCACCCCAAAGGACGCGGTATTAGTGGGACGGCTTTCCTCACTGGTCTGCGGACGTTGCTGCATTACTGCTTCCATCTGTTGTTGTAGTCTCTGCTCTTGCTTCTGCAACAGGTCTATGAAGCGGGCCTCAGATTGCTGCTGGGCTTGTTGCTGAGCCTCCAGACTCTGTTGCAAAGTTGCGTTTGTCTGCTGCTGGGCTGCAAGGCTCTGTTGATGAGCTTCAAGGCTCTTTTGCAAACCTGCATTTGTCTGCTGTTTGGCATTTGCTAGAGCCAGCTGCTTCAGTATCTCCTCCATGCTGGCTTAAAAAAAAACTGCCACTGGTTCTCCACCAACTGTGAGGGGGTTAGCTCGGCAGCGGGTGTGTGCGACCCCCGAGATGGGCTCCCCACACAAAAACAGGCCCAGCAAACGGAGGTTGTGGTTTTCAAAATCAAAAAGGTGCGGTTTATTTTCTATTTACAGTGACAAAACACAGCAAAGCAAAAGAAACATAAACAAAATAAATCCTGGTCAACTTGACCTCTGACTAAACATACAGGTTTCCTAACTAACAACTGGGATCAGCCTAGTGCTGTCCTAGTCCCTAAGTCCCTGGTTTTAAATGTCCAAGCAAATAGCCACACAGGCTTTGTCTCACCGCACAGGGGTTCACTCTCCCTAGACAGTCCACACAGGTCTGGGTCCAGGGATGAGCTAACATCTAATGAAGCTGGGAGTTCTTATAGAGGCCTAAATGAGCTGACAAGCTTCAGCTGGTCTCATCAACTCCCTGTCTGCACGACGCCCCACACTCTCCCTAGAGGTATGAGTCATCCATGAGCCCACTAGCCTTAGCTGGGCTTATACAACTCTCCACCTAGTTGTATAAGTCGGCGTAAAGCCTGAATCTGGGCGAAATATATCTACCCCCCTGGATGCAACCAGGTGACTTTACCTTCCTGCTGTCACAATATATATATATATATATACACACACACATACATACATACATACATACATACACACACACACACACACACACACACAAATCACTTTGTACCGAAAACACCAAGAAGAACCCCTTAATTATTAACAAAATGTAAAAAAGAAAAAAAACCTTCCCTCCCCTTTTTTTTGTTTTACACATTTAACCAGAAAACAAAAAAACCCTTTTCCCTTTTTTTTTTTTTTTATATGGAAGAAGAAACTACCTGCTTGAGGCCGGGTTCACACTGGTGCGACATGACAGCCGTCCTACTTTGGATCCGACTTTGCCCTGCGACTTGAAGCGACTTGAAGCCGACATACGTCCGACTTTCAATGAATGGGTATGAATCATGAGGGGGAACTCCACACCAAATTTGAAATAAAAACCGGCATGGGTTTCCCTCCAGGAGAATACCAGGCCCTTAGGTCTGGTATGGATTTTAAGGGTAACCCCTGCGCCGAAAAAATGGCGTGGGGGTCCCCCCCAAAATCCATATCAGACCCTTATCCGAGCACGCAGCCTGGCCGGTCAGGGAAGAGGGTGGGGACGAGCGAGCACCCCCCCTCCTAAACCGTACCAGGCCGTATGCCCTCAACATGGAGGGTGGGTGCTTTGGGGCAGGGGGGCCCCCCCACCCCAAAGCACCTTGTCCCCATGTTGATGAGGACAAGGGCCTCTTCCCGACAACCTTGGCCGTTGGTTGTCGGGGTCTGCAGGCGGGGAGCTTATCGGAATCCGGGAGCCCCCTTTATTAAGGGGGCCCCCCAGATCCCGGCCCCCCACATCGTACCCCTACCCATTCACCTGGAGGAAAAAAGTGTCAAGAAAAAAAACCCCACACTACACAGCTTTTTAAAGTAATTTATTAGGCAGCTCCGGGGGTCTTTTCCGACTCTCCGGCCTCTTCTCCCGCTCTCCGGTGCCTTCTCCGCACTCTCCAGTTCTTCCTGCCTTCTGCCGGGCACCTCCGCTATCTTCTGCCAGCTTTTTTGCTAGCGGGGGCCCGGTCTTCCCCGTCGTCTTCCTCCCTCTTCTCCAGATGTTGACACGCTGCTCTCTCCCGCTGTAATGCCGTGTGCGTGGCGCGCAACGACTTATATAGGCATGGGGCATGGTCACCGGGTGATGTCACCCAGTGATCCCGCCCCCTTTTGATGTCACAGCCCCGGGGTATTATGGGACTGTGATGTCAAAGGGGGCGGGGTCACCGGGTGACATCACCCGGTGACCACGCCCCATGCCTATATAAGCCCCATGCCTTAAAGCCCCGTACACACGTCGGACTTTTGCCCAACAAACTTAGTTTTAAGCAAGTTGGACCAACAATCCGACCGTGTGTACGCTCCATCGGACAAACTTTTTTCGTTTGGTTTTGTTTTCATCAGACAAAAGTTGGGTCTGCAAACGGACAAACTTTTGCTCAACAAAAGTCCGATGGAGCAAAGTCCGACCGTGTGTACAGGAAACCATCGGACTTTTGTCCGATGGACTAAACAACTAATGTTAAAATCAACCAACAATAGCACAGGTTGACCAAAGGGTGGCGGTAAAGAGCAGAAAAGAGCAGAAAAACCACGTGATGTTGCCAAAAGTTTTGGGAAAGTTTGCAGAAAAGTCCGAGCGTGTGCATGCTATGGGTGTTCCTGGCCAACTCCGTTCGGACAAAAAACCACGGAAAAGTCAGATGGAGGTCCGACCGTGTGTACGAGGCTTAAGGCAGACTGACATCTTTGCTATCCTAAAGTAAAGCCAGTAGAGGAAAAAACGCCAGATCATCCCCTCAGCACTGCCCCCCACATTATAGGTTGAAGTGAGGGAAAAGTCACAAGACCTTTCCCTCAAGTAAGATGGCGGCTAGGGCTTCGGGCATCTGCGCATGCGCCGAGCGGCCGAATAGGAAACGGCTGCGCCCGCCAATTGGAAACACAGAAAAAAGACCTAACCAGCAGCGCGCTCGCGCGCAAGTACTCACCGCACAGAACCCTGCTGTACCTAGAGAGAGGCTTATAGGCGAAAGAAACAATACACAGTATAGGCAGTAAACAAAACAAAAGCGAAAGTATAGGAAAGGAAAGCCCTTACCTGCCCACTCAGAGGAACTAGACACGCGCCGTATGCAGGACTATTTCTCCAAGCTTTGGAAGCTGCTGCTTCCCCAAAAGACCCTCAGAAGGGGCTCCCCTCTTATCAGCGCTTTTAGCAGCCCAAGGTAGGAGACCGCATCTGGGTGAGGCCTAAACCCAGACGGAAGCTGCACATGGCAGAGTTAAGACATGCAACACACTATCCATCAGGTATGAGGGGAAAAAAAAAAAAGGAGAAGGCTAGTGGGGGGTGTGGTTGTCACTTTTATAATTTATTCACTATCCTGAGGAGAGGAGTCCGGGGCGGAGCTTATCACAGGTATGCTGCCATGGAGGCACCAGAAAATCATATTAAACCACTTCAGCCCCGGAAGGATTTGCCCCCTTAATGACCAGGCCATTTTTTGCGATATGGCACTGCACCACTTTAACTGACAATTATGCGGTCGTGCAACATTGTACACAAACAAATTTTTTGTCCTTTTTTTTCCCCCCCACAAAATATAGCTTTCTTTTGGTGGTATTTGATCACCTCTGCGGTTTTTATTTTTTTGCGTTATAAACCCCAAAAAAAGAGCAACAATTTTGAAAAAAATATATATTTTTAGCTATAATAAATATAAAAAACAAACAAAAAAACACGCAATAAGCGTAGATTGGCTTGCGCAAAAGTTATAGCGTCTACAAAATAGGGGATAGATTTATGCCATTTTTTATTTATTGTTAGTAGTAATGGCGGCGATCTGCGATTTCTAGCAGGACTGCGACATTGCAGCGGACAGATCGGACACTTTTGACACTTTTTTTGGGACCAGTGACATTTATACAGCGATCAGAGCAAAAAATAGCCACTGATTACTGTATAAATGTCACTGGCAGGGAAGGGGTTAACACTATATCAGCAAAAGGAGCTGCTGAGCAGGAAGAGTTCAATCGACTGAGTCAGGCAGCACTGCACTGTGGGAACTGTAGTCCAGAGGAGTGAGACTCTGCTTTAATCAAGAGCTTTTGAACTGCATTTACCTGAAGGAAATTGTCAGGAGTAGAGGAAAGAGCTGTATTTTCTCAAGCTGTACTGGACATGGCTTTCTCTTGCTGTGAGGGAGATCAGGGACTGCACATCACTGTCCAGTGTGCAGTGCACCATCACTGCTGCATAATGGTGACCTCAGCGGGATCTGGAGCACCGAGTTTGGTGGTGCTAACAGCCAGAGTCATTTCGGTGCCAAGTAGAGTGTGGACTTATCGCAGTGTGACCAGATGGTACACTGCAATGTCGCTGGGATTGGTGAGCTGCTGCTGTGGGGATTTACTATCTGCTGCCAGAAAGACTGAGCCCCTTTAGTAACTGGGTAAATTGGCATCTAGTCACCTTATTGCTGCCTGCTGGCTTGACTGGGACTATTCTCATATGCACCAATGGTACAAGTGGGCCCAAACACTAACCCGCTGACGAGTTAGGACTAAAGACCGTCCCTTTATAGCTGCTACACAGAGACCTTCACTTTTTGCTTATGCTAAGAGGTACCACTAAGGGGACACTGCACCATATACAGTTAGGTCCATAAATATTGTGACATTGACACAATTCTAATGTTATTGGCTCTATACACCACCACAATGGGTTTGAAATAAACGAACAAGATGTGCTTTAACTGCAGACTTTCAGCTTTAATTTGAGGGTATTTACATCCAAATCAGGTAAATGGTGTAGGAATTACAACAGTTTGTATATGTACTTTTTAAGGGACCAAAAGTAATGGGACAATTGGCTGCTCAGCTGTTCCATGGCCAGGTGTGTGTTATTCCCTCATTATCCCATTTACAAGGAGCAGATAAAAGGTCCAGAGTTTATTTCAAGTGTGCTGTTTGCATTTGGAATCTGTTGCTGTCAACTCTCAATATGAGATCCAAAGAGCTGTTACTATCAGTGAAGCAAGCCATCATTAGGCTGAAAAAAAACAAAACAAACCCATCAGAGAGATAGCAAAAACATTAGGTGTGGCCAAATCAACTGGTTGGAACATCCTTAAAAAGAAAGAACACACCGGTGAGCTCAGCAACACCAAAAGACCCAGAAGACCACAGAAAACAACTGTGGTGGATGACCGAAGAATTCTTTCCCTGGTGAAGAAAACACCCTTCACAACAGTTGGCCAGATCAAGAACACTCTCCAGGAGGTAGGTGTATGTGTGTCAAAGTCAATCAAGAGAAGACTTCACCAGAAGGAATACAGAGGGTTCACCACAAGATGTAAACCATTGGTGAGCCTCAAAAACAGGAAGGCCAGATTAGAGTTTGCCAAACATCTAAAAAAGCCTTCACAGTTCTGGAACAACATCCTATGGACAGATGAGACCAAGATCAACTTGTACCAGAGTGATGGGAAGAGAAGAGTATGGAGAAGGAAAGGAACTGCTCATGATCCAAAGGATACCACCTCATCAGTGAAGCATGGTGGTGGTAGTGTCTTGGCGTGGGCATGTATGGCTGCCAATGGAACTGGTTCTCTTGTATTTATTGATGATGTGACTACTGACAAAAGCAGCAGGATGAATTCTGAAGTGTTTCGGGCAATATTATCTGCTCATATTCAGCCAAATGCTTCAGAACTCATTGGACGGCGCTTCACAGTGCAGATGGACAATGACCCGAAGCATACTGCGAAAGCAACCTGAAGCCTCGTACACACGACCGAGTTTCTCGTCGTAAAAAACACGTCATTTTTTTCGACGAGATTCTTGTTAAGCTTGTCGATTTTCTCGTCAAGCTTTCCATGCGTACACACTGACATTTCCCAATTTCCTCGTTGTTCTCCGCGGTCACGTCCATCAAGGGTAAATGGCACTATAAAGGGGAAGATCTTTTTTCTTGGCGCCACCCCTTGGGCTGCTTTTGCTGATCTCGTGTTACCGCGTGTGAAGTAAAAGTTTGGGAAGAGACGATTCGCGCTTTTCAGTCTTCGTACTTTTCAGATCGTTTTCTGCGGTTCAGTTTGTGCTTGTGGGTTCGTATCTTGACTTTCAGGGCGTCTAGGCAGGTCGTATCTGTTTTACAGTGCGTTCTTGCCTGTTTGTTTCTGATTTTCAGTTCGTTATTCATAGGCCTTGCTGTTCTAAAGTGCGTTCTGTTCTGTACGTTCTGATAAGACGACCGTTTCCTAGCCATGTCGCCTGGACGTTCTTGTCGTCGAGTTCGTGCTGTGCGTGCGCTTGGTGTTGGTCTGCTTGTTTTGGACCAAGACCAGTCCATGAATGGTGTGAGGAGGAGTTCATGGACCAAGAATTGGTTGCTCCAGCGGGACCAATTCTGCCACATGCCTCTGCTGCGGGAGATCGTCGAGAATAATCCTGAGGACTACAGGAATTTTCTGCGGATGTCTGACCCCGTTTTTCAGGAACTGTTGGCTTTGGTGTCCCCCTATATTACCAGGAAGGACACCGTTATGCGGGAAGCCATCAGTGCTGAGCAGAGGCTCATCGCCACCTTACGGTACCTGGCGACAGGGAGAAGTCTTCAGGACTTGAAGTTCACGACAGGCATCTCCCCCCAGGCTCTGGGCCTCATAATCCCAGACACCTGTTCTGCCATTATACAAGTCCTGCAGGAGGACTATATTAGGGTAAGTTTTCTCCATTAACATCACATTTTATGTATTACATGTATGCTAATGTATTGTATTTCTTTCATCCTTCCCTAATTACCATGATTGTAATATGCTGAGAATGTCCCCTTTGTCCCCATGCATGCTGGAAGCTTTAGATTGCCCCTTTTTTCTCCTCCATGCATATTTCCCTTCACTAACCTTTCCAGCAGGGGCACCTGTTGCTCCAAATGTTTGGGGGTTCAAACCCCAATTTAGGAAATAAACTTCCTCCTTTTTTGCTCTGGTGCCTATTAAACGCCCCCATTTGTCCCCTCCAATGCAGCCATTTTGTCCCCTCCAATGCAGCCATTTTGTTCCCTCCAATGCAGCCATTTTGTTCCCTCCAATGCAGCCAGTTCCCCCCCAGCCCTGCACTTACCTTCTTGTGGTCAGCGCCATCCTTCTTCTGTCCTTGATGTCTTCTCCTTCCCTTGATGTTGCATCAGCCAATCATGTTACCATTAAACAGACTTGGTGAACATGATTGGCAGAGCAGCCTGTCAGTGTTTACCCAAGGAATGCCCCCCCCCTGCGTCCCCTATTTAACTTTTCTGAAGCCACTTACATCCCTCAGGCTGTAATGTGCAAGACAATTTTCCTTACTGTTTCTGATATGCAATTTTAAGTCCATAAATGCCGCAGTCCTTCATATGTCGGTCGCTTAACAGGGGGCCATCCACCTGAATAGTGGGCGGCATAGACAATACATAGGTTAATGCAAGGCATAAACCTATGTATTGTTCTGAGTGACGGGCACAGGAGAGAGGGGGCAGTGCTCCAGCGCCCACTCTGGACGCACCGCCACTGCAATGCTATCCTGTGGCCAAACACATCTCCCCCCCCCTCCCCATTAGAATTTATTAATGGACCATCATAGGGGGTGATGAATATGATACATGAGCCTTCCATTATACTTATTTAAAACACCTTAATAAACGTGGACTTTGCTTGATGTTGGCCTCTAATGTATTTTCGTAGAATATACTTGTAATGTTTGATTTGTGTATTCTAATATTTTTTCATCTTGTTTGACTCCACAGCTTCCTTCCACGCCACAGGAATGGCAGACTGTGGCATCGGAGTTTGCCACGCGGTGGGACTTCCCCAACTGCGGTGGTGCTATAGACGGGAAGCACGTCCGCATTGTGCCGCCACCCCGTTCTGGGTCCTACTACTACAACTACAAGGGGTTTCATAGCATTGTGCTGATGGCGGTGGTGTCAGCACGGTATGCATTCCTCTATGTTGATGTAGGGAAGAATGGCCGGATGTCCGATGGGGGATCCTTCATCCAGACAGAGTTTGCCCTCCGTCTCCAGAGTGACGACCTTGCATTGCCACCGGATGCAGGGAATATTGAAGGACTCCCCTTTGTTTTTTTGGCTGATGAAGCCTTCGGGCTCGGACCACATCTTATGAGGCCATTTCCTCAGAGGACCCTGACCCCAGAGAAGAGGGTGTTTAATTACCGGCTGGCCAGGGGCCGAAGAGTCGTTGAAAATGCCTTCGGCATAATGGCCAGCCGGTTCCGCCTTTTTATGACTTCCATCCACTTGGCGGACTACAAAATAAACTATGTAGTGTTATGCTGCTGTGTGCTACACAATTTTCTTTGCCGCAAATCGAATTCATATATGGCCTCAGTTTTGCCAGAGGCTGGACTTTCCCCTGATAATCCCCTGCCGGGCCTGGAATCTGCCCGTGCTGGCTTGCCCCCCCAAAATGCTGTGAGGTTCGGGACAAATACATGGACTATTTCACGGGTAGGGGGGCAATTCCTCTGCCAGGCTATGTCTAAAGATTCCTGTCTAACGATCCAAATAAAAATCTTGTTTAAACTTCTAACTTTTCTTGGTTTCCTGTCTCCTAGTTTGTCTTAGTGCATTTGTAGTGCCAAGTGTATTTTCCTTTAGTAAATACCAACCATTTCACTATGTAACCTTTAAAATTTTTCCAAATAAGGTTAGAGCATATTAGAAAAAGAAGCTACACGTTGTTTGTGTTCAAATCTTTTACTATGTGCAAATTCACACACTTTTTTTTTTTAATTTTAAATTTTTTGTTTGCCTGGCCACAAACCGGCAATTGTTTTCTTAGGAAAATACAAAAACAACAGTTGCATTCCAAAAATTACAAAATTGGATACCTCGGAGCAATCTGAGACATTCACTTACACAAACTATATGTCTCTATGTGCCCGTCCTAATATGGGGTCCTGCAGGGCCGGCCCAAGACATTGTGCTGCCTGGGCCCAAGAATGAAATGCTGCCCCCCACCCCCCAAAAAAAATAATCCCGCCCACCAAAATCTATTCCCTATTTTGTGGACTATTGCGCAAACCAATCAATACACGCTTATTGCGTTTTATTTTTTATTTATTTTTTAACCAAGAATACATATTGGCCTAAACTGATGAAGACAGTTTTTTGGGGGATATTTATTATAGCAAAAAGTAAAAAATACTTATTTTTTTCAAAATGTTCGTTTTTTTCTTGTTTATAGCGCAAAAAAATAAAAAATGCAGAGTGGAGCAGTGGACGGTGTCAGTGGATGGTGTCAGTGGGGCAGTGGACGGTGTCAGTGGATGGTGTCATTGGGGCAGTGGACGGTGTCAGTGGACGGTGTCAGTGGGGCAGTGGACGGTGTCAGTGGACGGTGTCAGTGGGGCAGTGGACAGTGTCAGTGGATGGTGTCAGTGGGGCAGTGGACAGTGTCAGTGGATGGTGTCAGTGGGGCAGTGGATGGTGTCAGTGGGGCAGTGGACAGTGTCAGTGGACGGTGTCAGTGGGGCAGAGGACGGTGTCAGTGGGGCAGTGGACGGTGTCAGTGGGGGAGTGGACAGTGTCAGTGGGGCAGTGGACGGCGTCAGTGGGGCAGTGGACGGCGTCAGTGGGGCAGTGGACGGCGTCAGTGGGGCAGTGGACGGCGTCAGTGGGGCAGTGGACGGCGTCAGTGGGGCAGTGGACGGCGTCAGTGGGGCAGTGGACGGTTTCAGTGTTTTTTTTTTACCATATTTTTTTTATTAGCCCTGTTGGGGGGGCTTTGGTTTTAGGTCTCTGAATGAACACAGGGGGCCCCCTACTGCCTGTACACTATAAGACCCAGCATGTCCAGGACTCACCCCTCCCCCATGCTGGCTTCTGTCACAACCCCAAATATAGGATGTTCCCAGTACAGGGGGAGTCAGGAGAAGTTTCAGTCTCCATCAGTGTGTAGAAGATCAACCAGCCCTGTGTCCCGCACTGCAGAATGTTCTAACATTCCCACTTCCGCCCGCCCCCACTCCACTCTTACCTAGTCACACTTCTTTCGCTCCAGCTAGAGAGCATGTTAATCCCCCAGCGGACCCCGCCATGACTGAGGACAAGTGTGGGAGAGGCGGTTGTAAGCGAAGAGGGAGGTGAAAAGACACAAGCGGCGTCTGATTTGAATGGAGAGGTGAGGGGAGAAGACAAGGGGGGAGGGGGTAGGACCAAACTGTTTCTGAGCCAGAGGAGCAGAAACAGGGAGGACACAGAGTTCGGAGGCAGTGTGGAGAAGGCGGGTCTGTGAACCAGGAAGGCAGAACATTCACCGCAGTACTGCCTGTCATTCCACGCCTGTCATTCCACGCAGTACATGACCCGCCTCCTCCATTAAGCAGCCCCATCTCACCTGTGTGAAGGGGAGGGCAGTGGTCTGCCTGTCACAGTCTGGTATCCGAGGTGATGCCTGCCGCCCACACAGACGCATTGACATTGAATCTAATGTGAGAGGGAGCCCGCACCGCCCCCCCCCCCCTGGAGCAGGGGCCGGGTCGCTATGGAAACTCTGCGGCTGTATCCCTTCATGCTGCCTTGTCACTGCCGGCTGCCGCCCCTCTGTAAATGCCGCCTGGGACCATGGGCCCATTGGGTCCCATGGTAGGGCCGGCCCTGGGGTCCTGCCACCCCTTGCCCAGCCAAAAATTGAATATGCACACAATTGGGATTATTTTCCTATAGGGATTTTAGACTCCTGATCCCTATTGTCAACATGTGCTATCTGCCATCAGGGGTGATCAATGGACGTGTTTTGGGGGTGCAACCCCTTCCTCAGTTCACCTACTTTAGATACGAGGAAGGGGTTGCACCCCCAAAAGACGTACATGGATACCCCCTGATGGCAGATAGCACATGTTGACACACTGTGTGCAGATTCAATTTTTGGCTGGTTTGATTGTCAAAAAGTTTTTTAAAAGTTGAAAAACAAACATGAGAAAAAAGGGGGTTGGGATGCCTTATTGAATTCTCCCCAATACATCGAGAATGTCTTTAAATGTTTGATCCATCACATGTATTCTTTCTTTAATTTTGTCCAGTTCCGTGCTACATTCCATCACTTGCTGGATGAGGTGGAGGGCACTGTCAGCAGAGAAACCTGTACTATCCTTCACCCCAACATTCACAGCCCCTAAAAACAAAATAAAAAGGTATTATAACTCTGCAGGCCTACCTCTCTTACCTGAAGCTGTGGTGACAGATACTGACCTGTTGTAGTGACCAGTTCCACAACGTCATCCACCTCTCCTTCCTGCACTTCTCCTTCCTCCACCTCAACTTCCTCTACATCCTTCGTTTGTGGGTCTTTGGGAGTTTGGGGTTGTTGTGAAGCTGTGGGGTTCTTGTGCTCCCTGGAGTGTCCTCCTCCCAGTCTTCTCTCCCCTATGAGAATCAAACAAAAGGTAGAGTTATCACACAGAAATTCTCTATGTTAAACCAAAAAACAGGCTAAATTGCTTGGAAGTGGGGTACAAGTGCGTGTTTGGGCGGAAGTTAAAGATGAATGCATTATTTCTGACCAAGAATATGCTTAGTATTCACCTTTGTCTGTCATTTTTTAGACATGTAGGCAACACAAAAATTCTCTGATGCACCTGAGTGGGACACCCAAAAAAGGCGGGTCTGTTGGCCCACACTATAGTGCTCCAAAGTACAGATGTGGAAGCAGCTGCTGAGTGTCCTCTCCTTTACACTGACAAAAGTTTGCATTTCATTCTCTTTACAAACACATCATCTAGCCTAAAACTTTGTGCCCCAAATTTCACAAAAAATGGCAGATGTCTAATTACTTTTGTGGCTGTAAAATAATCCAAAACAGCGGATAGTGGCCGAACGAAGTGTCTGTAACGTTACGAACGATGACTGTGCCCAACCAAGTTCAAAATATAACATTTTGGAAGGGAGTCCAATAAGAAAAACAAAAAAAAACAGCAACATGTCAGTTTAGAAAAGGATTAATAGCATAAAAGTGTACATTTTACTTACTTTTAGCGAGCATTCTCTTAATGCTCCTTAACTGCTCTGGCTCCCTCAGTTTGAGGTCTGACCACCTCTTTCTGAGCTGCTCATTTGAGCGTTTCACCCCGAAATTCGTCTTCAGACTCTTCACGACTTTAGTGAGGATTTTGGCCTTCCTTCTATTTGGTTTGCTATACGGCCCATGCTTTGCGTCATAATCAGACTTGAGCAAGATGTCCACCATCTCCGCCATCTCCGCAAAAGACATATTCGATGCCTTGAATCTCCTCCTTGATCGTGACGTTTCCTCGGTCTCCGGGCTTGTCTCCTCCTCGTTAGTTGCGGAATTATCAGACACCTGCTGTAACTCCGCCATATCTGTCTGCGCGCCGAAAGAGAAGGGGCGGGGAAAAGATGTTAGTTAGAACGTCATGGGTGGGCGACGTGTGCGGAGCGACGTGTTCGAATTTTGACGCATGTGTGGTGTGTATATAGCAAACACACATGTGACTATAGTACGTTCGGTGTGCGGAGAGAGGAGTTCAAGTGACGGACGTGCGAACGAAGGTATGTGATTTTGTGACTTGTACAAATTGTTGGCCTATACTGTTTTGAGAATGTTGTAGGATATATATGGTGACTACGATGTTAAGGAGGTTAGACTGTTTGCCTCACATTAGTTATATATTATTTCTTAAACTTGCAGATACAATATGAATGTCTTTATTAGCGACAAAGAGTTCCTGGCGGAATTTATTGACCGGGTAAGGGAGCTGCCCGCTCTGTGGGAGACGAAAAACCCCATCCATAAAAAAAGAGGGGTGAGAAAAGCAGCGCTGGAGAAGCTGCTCCCATTTGTGCAGACCAAGGTGCCCACAGCCACAGCAAAACAAGTGGACACTAAAATTGGGAGCTTGAGAGGCACCTACAGGACTGAACGCTCTAAGGTCCTGGCTTCTCAGAGGTCAGGAGCAGCAGCAGATGATGTGTATGTCCCGATTTTGTGGTACTACAGCAGGATGTCCTTCCTGGATGACCACATTGAGGCAAGGCCATCACTCTCCACTCTTCCCCCCAGACTTCCCTGCAGCCAACCTGAGCCTTCTCTGGAGCAAGAGGAGGCAGCCATCCTGGATGATCCTGATTTGGCCATCTGGAGCCAGGTATAGTATTAAATGAAAATGTATTGGGATAAAATTAATGTTTGACAAATATATCAAGATGAGAAACATACAATATTTTGGGTTCCACAAGTGAAATCAAGATCTCGAGACATTAGTCTGCACTTAATTGGGTGCTAAATAGTCAATCTGATGTAGGTGTAAATTCTAAAAAATGATTTCTGGATTTACATTCTAATTGCTTCAATCCTGTTTATAAAGTTTGATGCAAAGATTAAAACAACATATTAAACTATGTTCCTTTTTCATACACAGGATGAAATCAGCCAGGAGGAGGGTCTGGAAATGGTCAGGCAGGAGGAGGAAGGGCCCAGTGGCAGCCAGGAGGTGGCAGGGCCCAGTGGCAGCCAGGAGGTGGCAGGGCCCAGTGGCAGCCAGGAGGTGGCAGGACCCAGTGGCAGCCAGGAGGTGGCAGGGCAAAGGAGAAGCACCAGATCCCAGGTGCCTCCCATCTGGCTTCCCAAAAGAGGCAGGAGGGACAGGACCACCAGTGAGGCAGCAATGGCCCTTATTAAAGAGGCCCATGCCACCCTCAAAGAGCCCACATCCCCTGAAGAGGCCATTGCCGGCCTAGTGGAGGCAAAATTCAAGGTGATGAGCATGGAGCAACGCCTCCTATGCGAGCCCCTGCTCATCACCTTGCTCAACAAGGGGGTGATGGAAAAAATTACCCCCAATACCGCCATTTGTGAGGTGGCATAACTGTCCCAACCTCAACCTCCTCCTCCACCTCCACATTCTTCTTCCGCCCCACCCCCTTCTCCTCCACCTCCACCTTGTTCTTCCGCCCCACCCCTTCTCCTCCACCTCCACCTTGTTCTTCTGCGCCACCCCCTTCTCCTCCACCTCCTCCTCCTCCTGACAGGAGTACCCCTCCAGTGGCCCAGCCTCCAGCCAAACGAAGAAGGAAGGCTGCAGGGAAGGCTTCAGGAAAGGTTGCAGGGAAGGTTGCCAGGAAGACGAGGAAGTGATGGCCTTGCTTCATTGTGGTCGGACAGAAGGCAGCCTGTTGTAGTACCACACACTTGGGACATATATATCACCTGCTGCTGTTCCTGACCTCTGGGAGGCCAGCATCAGATTGTGTTCAGAAATGTTGGCCTTCTCAAGCTCCCAATTTTAGTGTCCACACAGGGTTGCTGTGTGCTCTGGGGTCCCTGGGATGCACAAATGGCAGCAGGTTCTCCAGCGCTGCCTTCTCTTTATTTTATTTGAAACATGTGTAGCGGCCTCCTTACCCCGCCGTCTGGTTGGCTAGGGGTATGTCACGCGACAGGGTGAGGTGCGCTACGGCCCATGTCCTCCCCATAACGGTGGGTGAGGTGAAGGCCAATACTTGATGTTTCCTCGGGCCGGTGTGTCTTGGGCATGTACCGAGTCTGTTGTGCAGAAACCACCAAATCACCCTTTGCTCCCATTAACAGAGTCCATACACCGATCACAGTCCAACTGTTAGGTTTATTTTGTATCTCCACATACAGGCAATGCGATGGCAGGATACGGTGGGATGAGCAGGCCGAGGCACTATACTGATCTGGGTCCCTACACCCCCTGTGCTATGACCAAGGGTTGCAGGAGTCTTGACATGAATACCTCCGTTGCGTTGCAGCCCCTATCAGGGGAAGATGTCCTCCAAGGGAGTTACCGAAGGCCCATCCGTCACCGGGTTGACACTACACCGGGTCTTCGAACGGGTGACCTCCCCAGCCTCCTCACCTCAGATGCGGATCTCCTCGCAAGGAGCACCCTGGAATCACTTCACCCTTGCGGGACCCAGTCGGAGTCAATGGGTCCCAGGCCTCCTCAATAGTACCTCATCCCAGGCTGAAGGTGCCTGGGATGGAATCTCAACTTCATTCTGGCCAGGCCTAGGCCAGAACCTTGAACCGCCCGCACCCAGGCTGAAGGTGCCTGGGTGCGTGAAGAGATGATCCCCGAAGACCTCGTGGCGAGGGCGTCTCCCCCTTTTATCTCCTCCCGTCGATACCACGGCGGGTTCCCCGCCCCAGCCGTACCATCTCCAGGAAGGGACAAAAAGGGTAGCACTGTGGTGGCGATTCTACCTGAAGCCTGTAGGTACTCCGCCACCCACAGGCGAAGGAGAATATTACATCCCCCAATCCTCCACGAATAACTGAAAAAAGGGGTCTTAACCCTGACACAATTACACACCTGGGTCACACTACCCCCAGGTGTATCCCACTAAATCTGAAGACCCCGCTACACACGTGTAGCGATACCTCCAACTAAGGAGGCCGCAGAATTAGATTTGGGCCCTGAGTGCAGCTCCGCCAACCCCCGGCAATAGGCTCTACCCCCTTCTGGCACAGCTAGTACTAACAATCAATGATATATCCTATGCAATATAATAACTAAGCAAGGACACAGTAATGAATTGTATTAGGTAAAGTGTTTTACTTATTTTCTCAATATGGATAAAGGGGTAACAGTAATCACAGTTCAAGATAATCACTCCTAAGGGCAGCGTCCTGCCACTCTAACACACTATGTAGTAACACACGCTATAGGTGCGCCATACGGGCGACCGTTAACTAAGTGCCCTATGGCGCAGTAATCAAACACGCTAGAATCCCCACCAGGCCTGGTTCTAATATTTAACTTAGTCCTTCTTTCTTCACCGGCAGGTCTGTAATGGTGGTGCACTTTAAACAGAGTATAACTTTGTAATCCAAGGGGTATAGAACTTGGTTAAATAAAGCCGCAGGGTCAGTTCTGACAAGGCTCTTCAATAGGGGTATCAAAATAACTTGTAGGCCACGGCAGTCTATAGGCCTATATACAGTAACAGTATCTTAGCTGGGCTTATGCCCTCTCACCCGCCGGACTACGGATCCAGTCCGGGAAACCTCCACCGGCCGTGTCACACACACTCGATCTCTTCAACGATCGGGTCCCTGATCCAACCAGGCTGTAGCGCACAAAGTCAGATGCCACCCAGGCTCGCAGAGGGGGGGTGGAAGGCTCTTTGGTGCAGAGCAAGGCCTCAGGCTTCAGGCCTTGCACTCCGACACATCCGCACAGGAGGATCCGTCTGTGAAGTCTCGTGTCCCCAAAGAGGCCGAGCCCGGCCTCGCCTCCTCCTTTTATAACCCCTCCCATGAGTCTCTGCGGTGGAACACGTGAAGAATGGGGTTATGGGTGATGTAGTCTCTTCCCATTATAGGGGAACACCCCGCTACACACTCCCCCCACTTAAACTCTTTGGTCCCCAAAGATAAATTTTAACAACTATATATAACACTGGACAATTCTGAAAACGATGTTGGGATAGGGGATTCCCACCATAACTGAGGGGTAGAATTCCCTTGCCCACAGGTCACATTATCATGGGTGGCCTGCCTAACTGTGCCAGAGAGTGAGCTGGGGTTGCCCTCCACCAAATGAACAGTGGAGGGATTCGGAATCTCAGCATTTCTCCTAGCAGTGACTACAGAGTCTTCCGAACTGTTCCCCATCTGAGGGTAGGTCAGCTTCTTAGGAGGTCGAATGAATCTTCGAGCCCTTTGCTCTCCTGGAATCTCTGGCTCTGGCGCCACAGGCTCCTCTTCCTCGGAGCAACTATCATGGGCATCTTCCCAGTAATCTGCTGAAGGACTAGAGGGGATGAACTCTGTAGCCTCTGGGTTCAGTGTTTCATCTGTGGTATCTTGGGTGACTGGAAGATCTATGATAGAAGTTCCTGGAGTTGGGGAAGGCCACAGCCAATCAAGTTCTCCCTCCTCATCTCCACTAAGTTGGGAGGCTTCTCCATTTTCAGCTCGGGAGGTCTGTGACCGAGTGTTCGGCCTAGGAGTATCCAAGATAGAGGCCGGTTCAGGGGAGTCTCCCACGGGAGGTATTCTAACTGCCTCCACAAGTGGGAGCAGGTGGTTTCGATGCCATGTCTTCAGTGGGCCTACCTTTCCCTCTGGCTTCACCTTGTAGACAGGTAGGCCCGGCAACTTCCTGCAGATGACATAGGGTTCAGATCTCCATCTGTCTGCAAGTTTGTGCTTTCCGGGGACTCCCAGATTGCGCAACAGTACTCGATCCCCGGGCTGTAGGTCTTGTACCCGGACCTTCAAGTCGAATTTTCTTTTATTCCGAGCTCCCCTTTGATCTGAGGCCGCTTGAGCTTGTTCATAGGCTACTTTCAGGCTGTGTCTGAGCCTGTCCACATATCCTTTGTGGGATGTGGCCGAGGAATGGTCCAGTGAGGTGCCAAAAGCCAAGTCCATCGGTAGTCTCGCTTCTCTCCCAAACATGAGTCGATATGGGGAGTAGCCTGTAGCATCACTGATGGTGCAGTTGTAAGCATGTACTATGGCTGCTATGTGTTGGCTCCAATGTTGCTTTTTCTCGCTTTCCAGAGTCCCCAACATGTTGAGCAAGGTTCGGTTGAACCTTTCCGGCTGAGCATCTCCCTGAGGATGGTAAGGTGTAGTTCGAGTCTTCTTAATTCCCAAAGAATCCAAGAGCTTCCGGATCAGCTTACTCTCGAATAGGGATGAGCTTCGTGTTCGAGTCGAACATACGTTCGACTCGAACATCGGCTGTTCGATCGTTCGACGAAGATCGAACGATTTGGGCCGTTCGCGCCAAATTCGAGTGACGCGAACGGCCCACAATGCACTACGCCATCGCAGTGTCATCCAGGCGCTGTGATTGGCCAAGCATGCACTGTGACCCCGCATGCTTGGCCAATCACAGCGCCGGCAGCGAGGAGAGCAATGATTGGCCACAGGCAGGATGCCTGTGGCCAATTATTGCTGAGGGTGTTTAGTACACGCCCCACACTATAAAAGGCCGCCAGCACGGCGGCCTAGTGTAGTGTGTTCCGGAGCAGGGATAGAGCAGCATAGGCAGGGACAGTGACTGTTATTTCTTTCTTGCTTAACCTGGATTCCTTTAGTTTAGGGAAAGAGAAGGATAGGTAGGGAGAGTGTCAGTGTGTTTTGTGCTTGTGCTATAGTGTGCTTAAAAAAAACATTTATTCTAGGGACAGAAAACTGTAGGTAGGGACAGTGTCAGTTTCTTTCACTCTGCAAGTCCTTGTTTCCAGGGACCTGGAAGGACAGTGAGTGAATTGTCCTTGTGCTATATTGTGCTTAAAAAAACATTTATTCTAGGGACAGAAAACTGTAGGTAGGGAGAGTGTCAGTTTCTTTCACTCTGCAAGTCCTTGTTTCCAGGGACCTGTAAGGACAGTGAGTGAATTGTCCTTGTGCTATATTGTGCTTAAAAAAAACATTTATTCTAGGGACAGAAAACTGTAGGTAGGGAGAGTGTCAGTTTATTTCACTCTGCAAGTCCTTGTTTCCAGGGACCTGGAAGGACAGTGAGTGAATTCTCCTTGTGCTATATTGTGCTTAAAAAAAACATTTATTCTAGGGACAGAAAACTGTAGGTAGGGACAGTGTCAGTTTCTTTCACTCTGCAAGTCCTTGTTTCCAGGGACCTGTAAGGACAGTGAGTGAATTGTCCTTGTGCTATATTGTGATTAAAAAAAAACATTTTTTCTAGGGACAGAAAACTGTAGGTAGGGAGAGTGTTTTTTTTCTTTCACTCTGCAAGTCCTTGTTTCCAGGGACCTGTAAGGACAGTGAGTGAATTGTCCTTGTGCTATATTGTGCTTAAAAAAAACATTTTTTCTAGGGACAGAAAACTGTAGGTAGGGAGAGTGTTTTTTTTCTTTCACTCTGCAAGTCCTTGTTTCCAGGGACCTGTAAGGACAGTGAGTGAATTGTCCTTGTGCTATATTGTGCTTAAAAAAAACATTTATTCTAGGGACAGAAAACTGTAGGTAGGGAGAGTGTCAGTTTATTTCACTCTGCAAGTCCTTGTTTCCAGGGACCTGGAAGGACAGTGAGTGAATTGTCCTTGTGCTATATTGTGATTAAAAAAAACATTTATTCTAGGGACAGAAAACTGTAGGTAGGGAGAGTGTCAGTTTATTTCACTCTGCAAGTCCTTGTTTCCAGGGACCTGTAAGGACAGTGAGTGAATTGTCCTTGTGCTATATTGTGATTAAAAAAAACATTTTTTCTAGGGACAGAAAACTGTAGGTAGGGAGAGTGTTTTTTTTCTTTCACTCTGCAAGTCCTTGTTTCCAGGGACCTGTAAGGACAGTGAGTGAATTGTCCTTGTGCTATATTGTGCTTAAAAAAAACATTTATTCTAGGGACAGAAAACTGTAGGTAGGGAGAGTGTCAGTTTATTTCACTCTGCAAGTCCTTGTTTCCAGGGACCTGGAAGGACAGTGAGTGAATTGTCCTTGTGTTATATTGTGATTAAAAAAAACATTTTTTCTAGGGACAGAAAACTGTAGGTAGGGAGAGTGTTTTTTTTCTTTCACTCTGCAAGTCCTTGTTTCCAGGGACCTGTAAGGACAGTGAGTGAATTGTCCTTGTGCTATATTGTGATTAAAAAAAACATTTTTTCTAGGGACAGAAAACTGTAGGTAGGGAGAGTGTTTTTTTTCTTTCACTCTGCAAGTCCTTGTTTCCAGGGACCTGTAAGGACAGTGAGTGAATTGTCCTTGTGCTATATTGTGCTTAAAAAAAACATTTATTCTAGGGACAGAAAACTGTAGGTAGGGAGAGTGTCAGTTTATTTCACTCTGCAAGTCCTTGTTTCCAGGGACCTGGAAGGACAGTGAGTGAATTGTCCTTGTGCTATATTGTGATTAAAAAAAACATTTTTTCTAGGGACAGAAAACTGTAGGTAGGGAGAGTGTTTTTTTTCTTTCACTCTGCAAGTCCTTGTTTCCAGGGACCTGTAAGGACAGTGAGTGAATTGTCCTTGTGCTATATTGTGCTTAAAAAAAACATTTATTCTAGGGACAGAAAACTGTAGGTAGGGAGAGTGTCAGTTTATTTCACTCTGCAAGTCCTTGTTTCCAGGGACCTGGAAGGACAGTGAGTGAATTGTCCTTGTGCTATATTGTGATTAAAAAAAACATTTTTTCTAGGGACAGAAAACTGTAGGTAGGGAGAGTGTTTTTTTTCTTTCACTCTGCAAGTCCTTGTTTCCAGGGACCTGGAAGGACAGTGAGTGAATTCTCCTTGTGCTATATTGTGCTTAAAAAAAACATTTATTCTAGGGACAGAAAACTGTAGGTAGGGAGAGTGTCAGTTTATTTCACTCTGCAAGTCCTTGTTTCCAGGGACCTGGAAGGACAGTGAGTGAATTGTCCTTGTGCTATATTGTGATTAAAAAAAACATTTTTTCTAGGGACAGAAAACTGTAGGTAGGGAGAGTGTTTTTTTTCTTTCACTCTGCAAGTCCTTGTTTCCAGGGACCTGTAAGGACAGTGAGTGAATTGTCCTTGTGCTATATTGTGCTTAAAAAAAACATTTATTCTAGGGACAGAAAACTGTAGGTAGGGAGAGTGTCAGTTTATTTCACTCTGCAAGTCCTTGTTTCCAGGGACCTGGAAGGACAGTGAGTGAATTCTCCTTGTGCTATATTGTGCTTAAAAAAACATTTATTCTAGGGACAGAAAACTGTAGGTAGGGAGAGTGTCAGTTTATTTCACTCTGCAAGTCCTTGTTTCCAGGGACCTGTAAGGACAGTGAGTGAATTGTCCTTGTGCTATATTGTGATTAAAAAAAACATTTTTTCTAGGGACAGAAAACTGTAGGTAGGGAGAGTGTTTTTTTTCTTTCACTCTGCAAGTCCTTGTTTCCAGGGACCTGTAAGGACAGTGAGTGAATTGTCCTTGTGCTATATTGTGCTTAAAAAAAACATTTTTTCTAGGGACAGAAAACTGTAGGTAGGGAGAGTGTTTTTTTTCTTTCACTCTGCAAGTCCTTGTTTCCAGGGACCTGTAAGGACAGTGAGTGAATTGTCCTTGTGCTATATTGTGCTTAAAAAAAACATTTATTCTAGGGACAGAAAACTGTAGGTAGGGAGAGTGTCAGTTTATTTCACTCTGCAAGTCCTTGTTTCCAGGGACCTGGAAGGACAGTGAGTGAATTGTCCTTGTGCTATATTGTGATTAAAAAAAACATTTATTCTAGGGACAGAAAACTGTAGGTAGGGAGAGTGTCAGTTTATTTCACTCTGCAAGTCCTTGTTTCCAGGGACCTGTAAGGACAGTGAGTGAATTGTCCTTGTGCTATATTGTGATTAAAAAAAACATTTTTTCTAGGGACAGAAAACTGTAGGTAGGGAGAGTGTTTTTTTTCTTTCACTCTGCAAGTCCTTGTTTCCAAGGACCTGGAAGGACAGTGAGTGAATTCTCCTTGTGCTATATTGTGCTTAAAAAAAACATTTATTCTAGGGACAGAAAACTGTAGGTAGGGAGAGTGTCAGTTTATTTCACTCTGCAAGTCCTTGTTTCCAGGGACCTGGAAGGACAGTGAGTGAATTGTCCTTGTGTTATATTGTGATTAAAAAAAACATTTTTTCTAGGGACAGAAAACTGTAGGTAGGGAGAGTGTTTTTTTTCTTTCACTCTGCAAGTCCTTGTTTCCAGGGACCTGTAAGGACAGTGAGTGAATTGTCCTTGTGCTATATTGTGATTAAAAAAAACATTTTTTCTAGGGACAGAAAACTGTAGGTAGGGAGAGTGTTTTTTTTCTTTCACTCTGCAAGTCCTTGTTTCCAGGGACCTGTAAGGACAGTGAGTGAATTGTCCTTGTGCTATATTGTGCTTAAAAAAAACATTTATTCTAGGGACAGAAAACTGTAGGTAGGGAGAGTGTCAGTTTATTTCACTCTGCAAGTCCTTGTTTCCAGGGACCTGGAAGGACAGTGAGTGAATTGTCCTTGTGCTATATTGTGATTAAAAAAAACATTTTTTCTAGGGACAGAAAACTGTAGGTAGGGAGAGTGTTTTTTTTCTTTCACTCTGCAAGTCCTTGTTTCCAGGGACCTGTAAGGACAGTGAGTGAATTGTCCTTGTGCTATATTGTGCTTAAAAAAAACATTTATTCTAGGGACAGAAAACTGTAGGTAGGGAGAGTGTCAGTTTATTTCACTCTGCAAGTCCTTGTTTCCAGGGACCTGGAAGGACAGTGAGTGAATTGTCCTTGTGCTATATTGTGATTAAAAAAAACATTTTTTCTAGGGACAGAAAACTGTAGGTAGGGAGAGTGTTTTTTTTCTTTCACTCTGCAAGTCCTTGTTTCCAGGGACCTGGAAGGACAGTGAGTGAATTCTCCTTGTGCTATATTGTGCTTAAAAAAAACATTTATTCTAGGGACAGAAAACTGTAGGTAGGGAGAGTGTCAGTTTATTTCACTCTGCAAGTCCTTGTTTCCAGGGACCTGGAAGGACAGTGAGTGAATTGTCCTTGTGCTATATTGTGATTAAAAAAACATTTTTTCTAGGGACAGAAAACTGTAGGTAGGGAGAGTGTTTTTTTTCTTTCACTCTGCAAGTCCTTGTTTCCAGGGACCTGTAAGGACAGTGAGTGAATTGTCCTTGTGCTATATTGTGCTTAAAAAAAACATTTATTCTAGGGACAGAAAACTGTAGGTAGGGAGAGTGTCAGTTTATTTCACTCTGCAAGTCCTTGTTTCCAGGGACCTGGAAGGACAGTGAGTGAATTCTCCTTGTGCTATATTGTGCTTAAAAAAAACATTTATTCTAGGGACAGAAAACTGTAGGTAGGGAGAGTGTCAGTTTATTTCACTCTGCAAGTCCTTGTTTCCAGGGACCTGTAAGGACAGTGAGTGAATTGTCCTTGTGCTATATTGTGATTAAAAAAAACATTTTTTCTAGGGACAGAAAACTGTAGGTAGGGAGAGTGTTTTTTTTCTTTCACTCTGCAAGTCCTTGTTTCCAGGGACCTGTAAGGACAGTGAGTGAATTGTCCTTGTGCTATATTGTGCTTAAAAAAAACATTTTTTCTAGGGACAGAAAACTGTAGGTAGGGAGAGTGTTTTTTTTCTTTCACTCTGCAAGTCCTTGTTTCCAGGGACCTGTAAGGACAGTGAGTGAATTGTCCTTGTGCTATATTGTGCTTAAAAAAAACATTTATTCTAGGGACAGAAAACTGTAGGTAGGGAGAGTGTCAGTTTATTTCACTCTGCAAGTCCTTGTTTCCAGGGACCTGGAAGGACAGTGAGTGAATTGTCCTTGTGCTATATTGTGATTAAAAAAAACATTTATTCTAGGGACAGAAAACTGTAGGTAGGGAGAGTGTCAGTTTATTTCACTCTGCAAGTCCTTGTTTCCAGGGACCTGTAAGGACAGTGAGTGAATTGTCCTTGTGCTATATTGTGATTAAAAAAAACATTTTTTCTAGGGACAGAAAACTGTAGGTAGGGAGAGTGTTTTTTTTCTTTCACTCTGCAAGTCCTTGTTTCCAGGGACCTGTAAGGACAGTGAGTGAATTGTCCTTGTGCTATATTGTGCTTAAAAAAAACATTTATTCTAGGGACAGAAAACTGTAGGTAGGGAGAGTGTCAGTTTATTTCACTCTGCAAGTCCTTGTTTCCAGGGACCTGGAAGGACAGTGAGTGAATTGTCCTTGTGTTATATTGTGATTAAAAAAAACATTTTTTCTAGGGACAGAAAACTGTAGGTAGGGAGAGTGTTTTTTTTCTTTCACTCTGCAAGTCCTTGTTTCCAGGGACCTGTAAGGACAGTGAGTGAATTGTCCTTGTGCTATATTGTGATTAAAAAAAACATTTTTTCTAGGGACAGAAAACTGTAGGTAGGGAGAGTGTTTTTTTTCTTTCACTCTGCAAGTCCTTGTTTCCAGGGACCTGTAAGGACAGTGAGTGAATTGTCCTTGTGCTATATTGTGCTTAAAAAAAACATTTATTCTAGGGACAGAAAACTGTAGGTAGGGAGAGTGTCAGTTTATTTCACTCTGCAAGTCCTTGTTTCCAGGGACCTGGAAGGACAGTGAGTGAATTGTCCTTGTGCTATATTGTGATTAAAAAAAACATTTTTTCTAGGGACAGAAAACTGTAGGTAGGGAGAGTGTTTTTTTTCTTTCACTCTGCAAGTCCTTGTTTCCAGGGACCTGGAAGGACAGTGAGTGAATTCTCCTTGTGCTATATTGTGCTTAAAAAAAACATTTATTCTAGGGACAGAAAACTGTAGGTAGGGAGAGTGTCAGTTTATTTCACTCTGCAAGTCCTTGTTTCCAGGGACCTGTAAGGACAGTGAGTGAATTGTCCTTGTGCTATATTGTGATTAAAAAAAACATTTTTTCTAGGGACAGAAAACTGTAGGTAGGGAGAGTGTTTTTTTTCTTTCACTCTGCAAGTCCTTGTTTCCAGGGACCTGTAAGGACAGTGAGTGAATTGTCCTTGTGCTATATTGTGCTTAAAAAAAACATTTATTCTAGGGACAGAAAACTGTAGGTAGGGAGAGTGTCAGTTTATTTCACTCTGCAAGTCCTTGTTTCCAGGGACCTGGAAGGACAGTGAGTGAATTCTCCTTGTGCTATATTGTGCTTAAAAAAAACATTTATTCTAGGGACAGAAAACTGTAGGTAGGGAGAGTGTCAGTTTATTTCACTCTGCAAGTCCTTGTTTCCAGGGACCTGTAAGGACAGTGAGTGAATTGTCCTTGTGCTATATTGTGATTAAAAAAAACATTTTTTCTAGGGACAGAAAACTGTAGGTAGGGAGAGTGTTTTTTTTCTTTCACTCTGCAAGTCCTTGTTTCCAGGGACCTGTAAGGACAGTGAGTGAATTGTCCTTGTGCTATAGTGTGCTTAAAAAAAACATTTATTCTAGGGACAGAAAACTGTAGGTAGGGAGAGTGTCAGTTTATTTCACTCTGCAAGTCCTTGTTTCCAGGGACCTGTAAGGACAGTGAGTGAATTGTCCTTGTGCTATATTGTGATTAAAAAAAACATTTTTTCTAGGGACAGAAAACTGTAGGTAGGGAGAGTGTCAGTTTCTTTCACTGTGAAAGTCCTTGTTTCAAGGGACAGAGAAGGACACCTGAAGGTAGCCCTTATTGCTTTTTTCCCATCTCCCTGCAGGCCATCTATTAGAATGTCTGGAAGGCAAACAAGGAGAGGCAGACATTCAGGAGGCAATAAAAGAGGGCAAGCAGGCTCTGTGTCTGGGGGCAACAGTGCTGGTCGTGGACGCGGTGCATTGTCATCAGCACATGGCCATGGGACACGCTTGTCCTTCTTTTCGGCAGCTGGACATGTTGAGCCACATCATGCCGAAGACTTGGTAGAGTGGATGACCAAGCCCTCCTCCTCCTCCTCATCCTCTCTCACCCAGGCTCAGGGTACTGGAAAAGCAGCTGCCAAAGCGTCGTCTTCCCTGGTATCAATGTCAGACAAATCATCAGTCACTCCTTCCCTAGACCCACCATGTCCTCCTCCTGAGGAGTCCCCCGAACTGTTTCAGCACAGTGTTGGGTACATGCTCCAGGAGGATGCCCAGCGTTTCGAAGGGTCTGATGATGAAACCCAGCTAGAGGAAGGCAGTAGCGTGAGAGCAGACAGAGGGGATGCTCAAGAAGGACACCAATCTGGCAGTCATGTTCCAGCAGCTGCAGCATACTGCCAGATTGGCTCCAGTGATGAGGAGGGAGGGGATGATGAGGTCACTGACTCCACGTGGGTGCCTAATAGGAGAGAGGAGGAGGAGGAGGATGAGGAGGAGGCACATCTCCAACGAGGCAGGATGCCCTTTGGTGGCCAGCGTAAGGGCAGTACACCGACGGAATCACACCGCAGAGCTCCGCCTGTGCAGGGCGCTGCCTCTGCCCGTCATTCAAAAAGTTCTTTGGTGTGGGCCTTTTTTGAGGCTAGTGCATCAGATCGCACAGCTGCTGTTTGCAACATATGTCTCAAGCGTATATCGCGTGGCCAAAACATCAGCCGCTTGGGTACCACATGCCTGACCAGACATATGTTGACCTGCCATGCAGCTCGTTGGCAAGCCTACCTCAAAGACCCACACCAAAGAACAAAGCGGACCTCTCCTTGCACCGCATCAGCTGGGATCTCCAACCCCACTATAACTTCAGTCCTCTCTGAAACATGCACTGAGAGGAATGAAGGTGTAGAATTAGGTGTGTCACAGCCAAGTACTTGCGCCCACTCTGCTAGCAGTACACCGACGTCCGATTCTAGCAGGCAAATTTCCCTGCCCCAGCTGCTGGACCGTCGAAAGAAGTTCACTCCCAGCCATCCACATGCCCAGCGGTTGAATGCTAGCTTGGCTAAATTGCTAGCGCTTCAACTGCTGCCTTTTCAGTTGGTAGACTCGGCCCCCTTCCGTGAGTTTGTGCAATGTGCAGTTCCTCAGTGGCAGGTTCCCAAACGCCACTTTTTCTCACGGAAGGCTATTCCGGCTCTCTACCGGCATGTGGAAGGCAATGTCTTGGCCTCGCTGGACAGGGCGGTCAGCGGTAAGGTGCATATTACCGCTGACTCATGGTCCAGCAGGCATGGACAGGGACGTTACCTTTCTTTCACGGCCCATTGGGTCACTCTTTTGGCAGCTGGGAAGGATTCAGGACAAGGTGCAGTAGTGTTGGAGGTTGTCCCACCGCCACGCCTCCAAAATGCTACTACTGGTTGTGACACACCTCTCTCCTCCACCCCCTCCTCTTCTTCTTCCTCCATGGCCTCTTCCTGTGGTTTGTCCTATGAACCAGCGGTGCTCCGTAGCCGTTCACGGGGCTACGCAAGTACGCAGGCAAAAAGATGCCATGCCGTGCTTGCGCTGGTGTGTTTGGGGGACAGAAGCCACACTGGGGCAGAGGTCCTGTCTGCTCTGCAGGGCCAGGCCGAGAGGTGGTTGACGCCACGCCAGCTTAAGCCAGGAATGGTGGTTTGCGACAATGGCACCAACCTCCTCTCCGCCCTCCGACAGGGACAACTGACCCATGTGCCCTGTGTGGCTCACGTCCTTAACCTGGTGGTGCAGCGCTTCTTGGGCAGGTACCCGGGCTTACAGGATGTCCTGAGGCAGGCCAGGAAAGTCTGTGTGCATTTCCGCAGATCTTATAATGCCAGTGCTCGCCTGGCTGAGCTGCAAAAGGAGTTGAACCTGCCCAAGAACCGCCTTATATGTGACATGCCCACCAGGTGGAACTCAACGTTGGCCATGCTGCAGCGGCTGCACACGCAGCAGAGGGCCATCAATGAGTACCTGTGCGACTACGGCACCAGGACAGGGTCAGGGGAGCTTGGTTTTTTTTCTCCACGCCAGTGGGGCATGATCAGGGATGCATGCACTGTCCTGGCACCATTTGAGGAGGCCACGAGGATGGTGAGCAGTGACAGTGCATGCATCAGTGACACTGTACCTCTTGTCCACCTGTTGGAGCACACGCTGCGTGGAATAATGGACAGGGCACTTGAGGCAGAACAGAGGCAGGAAGAGGAGGACTTCCTTGCCTCTCAAGGCCCCCTTTACCCAGACAGTGTTCCTTCTGTCCCACCCATCGCACAGTAAGAGGAGGAGGAGGAGGAGGAGGAGGAGGAGGATTGTGTCAGCATGGAGGTGGAGGCTGGCACTCAGCATCATCAGCAGCAGTCTTTTAGGGATGATTTACAGTCCCAAGAAACCAGTGGACTTGTACGTGGCTGGGAGGAGGTGGCTGCGGATCATGTCGTCCTTAGTGACCCAGAGGACTCCGGAGCGAATGCCTCAGCAAACCTACGCTGCATGGCCTCCCTGATCCTGCAAAGTCTGCGGAAGGATCCTCGTATTCTTCGGATCAAGGAGAGGGACCATTACTGGCTGGCCACTCTCCTTGATCCACGGTACAAGGGTAAGGTTGCGGACCTTATGTTACCGTCGCAGAGGGAGCAGAGGATGAGACAACTCCGGGAGGCCTTGCAGAAAGGTCTGTGCAACGCGTTCCCAGAGACTGGGAGGTTGCAAACTCCTGGTCCTGGACAACGAGTTGCTGAGGCTTCGGCCAGTCAAAGAAGGAGCGGTGGGGAAGGTGGCCGTCTGACCGATGCGTTCAGACAATTCTTTAGTCCGCAGCCCCAAAGTATGATCGGTTCCAGCAACCATCGCCAGCGTCTGATAAACATGGTGCAGGAATATCTAGGGGCAAGGTCAGACTTGGACACCTTCCCCACCGAAAATCCTCTGGCTTACTGGGTCTTGAGGATGGATCACTGGCCAGAGCTTGCACAGTATGCAATTGAGCTACTGGCCTGTCCTGCATCCAGCGTTCTTTCGGAACGCACATTCAGTGCTGCTGGAGGATTTGTCACGGATCACAGGGTGCGCCTGTCCACCGACTCGGTTGATCGACTGACTTTCATCAAGATGAACCAGTCTTGGATCACCACCAGCTACCACACACCTGATGCTGATATAACAGACTAATTGATTTTAACATGTCACATCCCTTCAAGACTGATGCTGATGCTGAGTGCCTGTGCTGTTATGTTGACTGGCTATCCTCCTCCTCCGAGTCCTCAATGATACGATTGATGATGATAGCTTGTAAGATCATTTTTGTTTATGGGTGCCGCCACCAGTGCCTAACGCCCAATTTTTCAGCCCCTGTTTAACAGGGGCGTGTAATTACAATTTTTGAAGCAATACTTTGCAACAGGGCTCATTGCTGTGCTCCAAGTACAGTATCTGTGAGGAGTTGCAGTGTTGTGCCACCAGTGCCTAAGGCCCAATTTTTCAGCCCCTGTTTAACAGGGGCGTGTCATTACAATTTTTGAAGCAATACTTTGCAACAGGGCTCATTGGTGTGCTCCAAGTACAGTATCTGTGAGGAGTTGCAGTGTTGTGCCACCAGTGCCTAAGGCCCAATTTTTCAGCCCCTGTTTAACAGGGGCGTGTCATTACAATTTTTGAAGCAATACTTTGCAACAGGGCTCATTGCTGTGCTCCAAGTACAGTATCTGTGAGGAGTTGCAGTGTTGTGCCACCAGTGCCTAAGGCCCAATTTTTCAGCCCCTGTTTAACAGGGGCGTGTCATTACAATTTTTGAAGCAATACTTTGCAACAGGGCTCATTGGTGTGCTCCAAGTACAGTATCTGTGAGGAGTTGCAGTGTTGTGCCACCAGTGCCTAAGGCCCAATTTTTCAGCCCCTGTTTAACAGGGGCGTGTCATTACAATTTTTGAAGCAATACTTTGCAACAGGGCTCATTGCTGTGCTCCAAGTACAGTATCTGTGAGGGGTTGCAGTGTTGTGCCACCAGTGCCTAAGGCCCAATTTTTCAGCCCCTGTTCAACAGGGGCATGTAATTACAATTCTTGATCTAATAATTCACAGCAGGGCCCATTGCTGCACCCACCAAGAGTAACTGTCAGGGCTTACAGTGTTGTGGCACCAGCACCACCATCAAAGGCCCAATTTTTACTACCACTGTTCAACAATTATATGTAATTAAAATTCCTGATATAATAGTTGACAGCAGGGCGTTCCAGCACCAACCAAGAGTAACTGTGAGTGCTTACAGTGTTGTGCCAACACCAACAACTAAGGGGCCTATTTCTGCAGAGTATATACGGCAGGTCCCTACTTTCAAACATCCAACTTACAAACGACTCCTACTTGCAAACGCAAGAAGACAACAGGAAGTGAGAGGAAATCTACCACTAGGAAGGAAAATTCTCTCCTGTAAGAATAAATATGGGAGAAAGGTGTCTCCTCTGTACTGATGCTTTATCAGCAATCCTTGTTTCAAGAAAAACACCACATTTCAAAAACAGTTGTCATTGGGACGGAAAGTGAGGTGAAATGTTCTGAACAGGGGCACAGACAGCAAAACAAATGTTACAGGGGTGATAACCCTTACCTATGTTTTCCAAAAAGTTTAAAAATAGATTTTTGGTCTGGAGCTACACTTCAACAATGTACCTGTTCAAAATTACAAACAGACTCTACATAAGAACAAACCTACAGTCCCTGTCTTGTATGCACCGCCTGTATAGGGCTGTTCAGAGTATATAGGGCCTTTTTTATTTTATGTGCGGGGTTCCCCTTAATATCCATACAAGACCCAAAGGGGCTGGTAATGGGCTGGGGTAGGGGGGGGGGGTCATGGGGTAGCTATGCCATTTTTCTTAAAGAATTTCATCCATATTACCGGGACCAGACATTACATTAAAGCCGCAAGCAGTTTTAAATGGCTTTTTTTTCCTTTAGAAGTGTCATTTTGTGCAGGGACAGTTCTAAACACGGGAAACACGTGGCACTTCACAGGCATACTTTAGACACCCCCCAGGTACGATATTTAAAGGAATATTTGACTTTTTTTTTTTTCACTTTATGCATCATTAAAATGACTGCTCCCGAAAAACGACCGTTTTTAAAACTTCTTTTTGCATTGATACATGTCCCCTGGTGCAGAACCCGGGTTCCCAAACCCTTTTTAGGACAATAACATGCATAATAGTTGTTATAATTAGCACTTTAGAATTCGAACGTTCGCATCCATTGTATTTAATAGGGTTCTAATGTTCGTTCGAACTTTCGGTCCGTTCGCGGGTTCTGGTGCGAACCGAACCCGGGGGTGTTCGGCTCATCACTACTCTCGAAGTCCCTCCCTTGGTCTGAATGGAGTCTCTGTGGCAGCCCATAATGGACAAAGTACTTCTCCATAAGTACCTTGGCCACGGTGGAGGCCTTCTGGTCTTTGGTGGGGAAAGCCTGGGCATACCGGGTGAAATGGTCGGTTATCACCAGAACATTTCCTAGTCCACTCAGGTCGGGTTCGAGGCAGAGAAAGTCAATGCACACCAGGTCCATGGGCCCTTGGCTCTGTAGATGGCCCATTGGGGCAGCTTGATGGGGCAAAGTCTTCCTCTGGATGCATCGCGCACATGAGTGGCAGTACTCCTCTACCTCTGCCCTCATGCAGGGCCAATAGAACCGACTTCTGACAAGTTGAAAGGTCCTTTCAGCCCCTAGGTGGCCATGATTGTTATGCAGGGCAATCAGAACAGTCTCCCGATGTTTCTCTGGGAGGAACAGTTGCCACTTATCTTCTGAGTCATCAGAGGGGCCCCTTCGGTAGACCACTCCCTGATGTAACTGCAACCTATCCCACTCCTTTCTCAGCAGGCGAGCTTCTTTTGAAGGTTGACGCATGAGTCTGTTTGGATCCTGATTCTCCAAGGCCTGCAGGACCAATCTCCCCATGGGGTCTTCCAATTGGTCACACCTCAATTCCTTCTTGGACAGTCTTGGTAGGTTGTCCTCTTCCAATTGAGCTACTCCACAGTAGTGTTTGGGGACTCCCACCGTGGTAACTCCTATTTCCTCTGCTCTGGAGCCTCCTCGGGCTTGGAATTCAGCTCCTTGACAAAGGGCCCGCACCCCGTCCGGTGCCACTTGGGTCCAATCTTCTTTTTCAATGGTGGGGGAATGAGATCTCCTGGGCAGAGCGTCTGCGTCTCGATTCCCCACTCCTGGTCTATACTTAAGGCTGAAGTTGAATCCAGACAGTGCGGCCAGCCACCTGTGTCCAGTGGCGTCCAGCTTGGCCGTGGTGAACAGGTAGGTAAGGGGGTTGTTGTCGGTCTTCACAGTGAACTCCGCTCCATACAGGTAGTCTTTGAGCTTGTCTACTACCGCCCACTTGAGGGCCAGGAACTCCAGCTTGTGAGTGGGGTAGTTCTTCTCAGAGGGGGTCAGGCTCCTACTCACATAGGCAACGGGCCGCAATTGCCCCTCGTGTTCTTGGTAAAGTACTCCTCCCAGACCGTCATGACTAGCATCCACGTGCAGTTGATAGGGTTTGGTTGGGTCTGCGTAGGCCAAGACTGGTGCAGTGGTCAGGCTCCTCTTCAATACCTGGAAAGCCTCTTCACACTTCTGATTCCACTGATCTCTGATGGACTCTCCTGGCCTCCTGGGCCCCGAGCCATCCTCTTCTCCTTCAGTCTTGAGCAACTCATTCAATGGTCTAGCAATTCGGGCAAATCCCTCCACAAACCTCCTGTAGTAGGAGCAGAAGCCCAAGAAGGATCTGAGTTCTGTTACTGTGGTGGGCCGTGGCCAGGAGGTAACTGCCTCCAATTTCTCAGGGTCTGTGGCCACCCCTTCTTCAGACACTATGTGCCCCAGATAGTTCACAGAAGACTGGTAGAACCGACACTTCTCAGGCGAAAGCTTAAGTCCTTCCTCACTGAGTCTTCTCAACACTTTTTCCAGCCTCTCTTCATGTTCCTCCAAGGTTCTCCCAAAGACAATGACATCGTCCAGGTATACAAGGACTTCGATCAGGTTCATGTCTCCTACTGTCTTCTCCATGAGACGTTGAAAAGTAGCTGGGGCTCCAGACATACCTTGGGGCATCCGGTCGAATTCAAAGAACCCCACTGGGGTTATGAAAGCTGTCTTCTCCTTGTCTGCTGGGTGCATCGGAATCTGATAGTACCCACTCTTGAGATCCATAACGCTGAACCATTTGGCTCCAGACAAGCTCTGTAGGGCGTCCTCTATCCTCGGAGTGGTGTATTGGTCAGGTATGGTTCTCCTGTTGAGAGTCCTGTAGTCGATACAGAGCCTCAATGATCCATTCTTCTTTCGGACCACCACTATGGGAGAGGCATAGGGGCTTCTGGACTCCCGTATCACACCAGTCCTCTTGAGTTCTGCAAGTTGTTCCCTCAGATCCTCCAGATCTGCTAGCGGGACCCGCCTGACCCTCTCTCGGAAGAGCTTATCTTCCTGGAGGCGGATCCAATGGGTGGCACTCCTTGCACACCCCACATCAAACTCATCCTTAGAGAAGATCTTCTCCCATCTATTCAACTGGGCCTTGGCTCTCTCTTTCCAAGCCCTGGACAGATTCGGGTTTTCCATGGACAGTTTCTCCCAAACATCCCCTCCTCCACCTGTCCTCTTCACTTCTGACAGGGTAACAGGGGCTGCCGGGCTCACCTGGCCTAGCAGCATTCTGGCTGGGATTTCCATGGGGTCTTTGGTAGTATTCCTAACACTCACTGGAACTCTATAATGGGCCTTCTTCAGGACCTTCAGCGGAATCACTTCCGGTATCACCTCCAGGCCTGAGGACTCACCCCTTAGGCCTGACTCCAGCATGACAAAGGGACCAGGCTGCTCCCAAGTAAGCTTCACAGTGGCCCTGAGACAGGTTACTTTGCCGGGCTGCAACACTACCCCTTCTCTTCCAAGTCTCCACACCTTCCCTATCCCCTCTCCAGGGGTCTCCCGCTCTTGGACCAGCCGTTGGTAGGCTGTCTTCAGCATGGGATGGATCTTGGTAGCTGCTTGTCTTTCTTCTGTCACGAGAGGGGTCAGGAGTCTTCGGACCAGGTCCGTGTTCGTCCCTATTATAAGGGAATTCTTGTTGGCTCCAGGCGGCCTAGGGCACACAACTGCCAGGGTGTCAAACACTTCGGCCTTCCCAGCCACGGATGGGTCAAAGGTCATTTTGATGGGAAGGTAGCCGTTGTAAGGGAAACTCTGGGTTCCAAATCCCCATATTTCCAGCTCTTCTATCTTCTGGATAGGCAGATGACTCAGGTGCCTGTCGTAGAAGTCCCGGTATAGTAGGGTCACTTGTGCCCCGGTATCCAGGAGGCCCCTGGTGTAGACTCCCTCCACTTGAATGGGCACTATAGGGGATGGGCCTACCAGCTTCTCTGGATATGGTCCGGCAGGAGCCGCCTTCTTCAGACCTTTTCCCTTTGGACTCTCTCTTGTCCTATTCCCTTTGGACTTGAACCTTTCTTGAGCCTGGTATGCACTGACTTCCCTCCTTTTAATGGGTGTAGGAACCCGCTGAGGGGTACTATTATTTTTCTTGGGTGGGCATCCCCTTTGGGGAGTGCTGTGCCTCTTCTGAGGGGTCTCCCCCCTTCCTCCTGGAGTATAGCTTTGTTGAGGGGTATTGCGTTTCCCCTTTGGTGTTCTATCTCTCTTTTTGTTTTTCTTCGCATTCAGCTTGGAGTTTACTGAAGATGATGGGCACCCGGTTGACTCCTTCACCGGGGCCCTCTGGAGTTTCCCGCCGGCTTGCGGTTGTCTGGTCTCTTCTTCTTCGGACTAGAACATGTGGCTGCAATGTGGCCAACTCCCCCACAGTTGAAGCAGACTATATCTCCCCATTCTTGTAAAGGTTCGGGTGCTGAGGCAATCGGGAACAATGCCTTCCTTGGACTTTCTTTCTTCTTGGGACACTCTGTGTCTTTTGCTATCAGAGAGGTCAATATCTCTAACACCTTGGACATCTGAGTTTTTAGGGTGTCTATCTCCGCCTCTCTTTCAGGGGTCATTACTGGATTGACCAGCACCTGTGCGGGTACAACACTTGTCTTATCCTTCTGCTGGTCCTGTTGCAGCGCCTCCTCATCTCTGATGATTTTTATTAAATCAGCATAAGTCGGCAACATTCCTCCTCCCAAGGTTTTCAGGTGCAGCCAGACTGGATCGGAGCGTAGCGCTCCCTTTAAGACTTGCTTCATTCTTGCCGCATCGGCATCTTGGGGCTTCATCCCTTTAACACAATCTTGCACAGCAGCCTGTTTAGCCTTCTGACATACTCGGAAAGTTTCTCCTCCGGTTTTTGGAAAGTGTGTTCAAACTGGTAGACCATCTCTGTCACCTTGTCTAATTGACCAAACTCTTCCTGCAGCATAGCTAGACAGTCCTGCGCCGTGCACCCTGCATTCCCAAACTGGAAACTTTTCACTGCTTCTGCTGCTGCACCTTTAAGGCTTTCTAACACTCGCTGCCTCTTCTGTGCTTCAGGCACCTCCTATGCCTCCACCGCCTGTAATGCCTGCTCCACCCAGGTATCAAAATCTTCTTCCCCTGCCGGGACAGGGAGCTTCCCTGAGAATATTTTTAGTCTCCGGTAGCTAGTTTCCACATGCACCATACTTGTCTTCTGACATTTGGCTAGCAAATCCCCTATTGCATTTATCAGTTCTGGTGATATAGCAGTGGCCGGTGCAGGTGCCACCGGGGGTGTCGCCCTGTCTTCTCTTTCAGGTGGAGTTCGGGCCGCAGCCTGTGGCGATCCCGTAGGGGATGGTTCCCTTTCTACAGTTATTGCGTGCGCCAACCTAAATGTTCTGTTGTCTGGCGTCCGCAGACACTTGTGCTTACAGGCCTCTGGCATCCCGTCCCAATATTCCACTAATGCGTATTGATATGAGATGTCTGGGTCTGTCTTTATGTCTATCACCCACGGTGTGTGATCTGGGGACACTGAACTCATTAGTTCCTCTACCGTCTCACTCGACCATTTCTCCCCAGGGAGGCTAATGGCTATCGACTGTTTTGGCTCTGTATTAGCGGCTTTGCACCACTCTTCTACCGCTCTTGGATCCATGGGGTCCATGCCGGCACTTCTAGCGTTCGCTTGCTGCATCAGGATCCCGGACGAGCCCCCACGTGTAGCGATACCTCCAACTAAGGAGGCCGCAGAATTAGATTTGGGCCCTGAGTGCAGCTCCGCCAACCCCCGGCAATAGGCTCTACCCCCTTCTGGCACAGCTAGTACTAACAATCAATGATATATCCTATGCAATATAATAACTAAGCAAGGACACAGTAATGAATTGTATTAGGTAAAGTGTCTTACTTATTTTCTCAATATGGATAAAAGGGGTAACAGTAATCACAGTTCAAGATAATCACTCCTAAGGGCAGCGTCCTGCCACTCTAACACACTATGTAGTAACACACGCTATAGGTGCGCCATACGGGCGACCGTTAACTAAGTGCCCTATGGCGCAGTAATCAAACACACTAGAATCCCCACCAGGCCTGGTTCTAATATTTAACTTAGTCCTTCTTTCTTCACCGGCAGGTCTGTAATGGTGGTGCACTTTAAACAGAGTATAACTTTGTAATCCAAGGGGTATAGAACTTGGTTAAATAAAGCCGCAGGGTCAGTTCTGACAAGGCTCTTCAATAGGGGTATCAAAATAACTTGTAGGCCACGGCAGTCTATAGGCCTATATACAGTAACAGTATCTTAGCTGGGCTTATGCCCTCTCACCCGCCGGACTACGGATCCAGTCCGGGAAACCTCCACCGGCCGTGTCACACACACTCGATCTCTTCAACGATCGGGTCCCTGATCCAACCAGGCTGTAGCGCACAAAGTCAGATGCCACCCAGGCTCGCAGAGGGGGGGTGGAAGGCTCTTTGGTGCAGAGCAAGGCCTCAGGCTTCAGGCCTTGCACTCCGACACATCCGCACAGGAGGATCCGTCTGTGAAGTCTCGTGTCCCCAAAGAGGCCGAGCCCGGCCTCGCCTCCTCCTTTTATAACCCCTCCCATGAGTCTCTGCGGTGGAACGGGGTTATGGGTGATGTAGTCTCTTCCCATTATAGGGGAACACCCCGCTACACATGAATAAATGTTATTTTTGTTTAAGTTCATACTTGACTATGTGTATTTGTAAAAATGTAAAATCTAGCTTTGGAGTAAGCAGATACATTTGACTGACAAAAAAAGGGACAGATAACAACCCCCCCAAAAAATAACTAAATCGTGTTTCCCAAAAAAGTGTGTAAATTTAAATCATATATATTAAAAGATTCAATGGGAGATCACTACCAAAACATTGCGAAATTACAATTAACATCAGTTAGAAAAATAACAAATTTTTAAATATTCCTAAAAACTTGCACGATATAATACACATAAATCTTCTTAAGAGCAGCATGAAAAAGGTTAAAAAAAGATAGTCATAACTGTGTGAATATCAGCAGCAAAAGAAGTTCATTCGTTTGGATTAATGTCACATTCTAACGAAGATTTCAATGCACAACATTTAAACGATGCAAAAATTTGGAGCGTGACGAATGTGCTATCTCCATTACGAAGGCTTGTTTTACCAGAAGATGTGCTCCTGTCTCATAGTTGCTTGTGAGCATGTGCGCTTTTGGAAGAGTCGTAAAAGCATACACACGGACCATTTTCTCGTCACAAAACAGGCCGACGAGAAACACGACGAGGAAATCTGGAATCCTGACGAGAAAATAGAGAGCAGGTTCTCTATTTTCTCGTCGAGATTCACGGCAGTTTTCTCGTCGTAAAACCATACACACGAACGGTTTTCTCGACAAAAAAGCTCTCGCGGCACCTTTCTTGCCGGTTTTGGACGAGAAACTCGGTCGTGTGTACGAGGCTTGAGAGTTTAAGGGAAAGAAGTGGAATGTTATGCAATGGCCAAGTCAATCACCTGACCTGAATCCGATTGAGCATGCATTTCACTTGCTGAAGACAAAACTGAAGGGAAAATGCCCCAAGAACAAGCAGGAACTGAAGACAGTTGCAGTAGAGGCCTGGCAGAGCATCACCACCAGGGATAAAACCCAGCGTCTGGTGATGTCTATGTGTTCCAGACTTCAGGCTGTAATTGACTGCAAAGGATTTGCAACCAAGTATTAAAAAGTGAAAGTTTGATTTATGATTGTTAATCTGTCCCATTAAATTTTTGTCCCTTAAAAAGTGGAAGGCACATATACAAACTGTTGGAATTCCTACACCGTTTACCTGATTTGTATGGAAATACCCTCAAAATTAAAGCTGAAAGTCTGCAGTTAAAGCACATCTTGTTAGTTTCATTTCAAATCCATTGTGGTGATGTATAGAGCCAAAAAGATTAGAATTGTGTCGATGTCCCAATATTTATGGACCTGACTGTAGTAACCATTCTCCCAGAGTACACTCTAGACTAGTTATAGCATTATTATTCAAATTGCAGTTAAAGTGCTATTAATGGTTCGGCTTTTTTTTCCTCTTTCTAAATAACAAACATGTCATACTTACCTCCTCTGTGCAATGGTTTTGCACAGAGCAGCCCCGATCCTCTTCTCTGGTCCCTCGCCGGCACTCCTCCCCCTTGATCAGTGCCCCCAATAGCAAGCCCATTTTCTATGGGGGCGCTGTTGCGTGCTCGCTCCCAAGCCCTGCTCTATGCGTCCATAAGACCCATAGAGCCGTAGTGCGGCCCTGCTCCCTGCGCTCTACTCATTGGCTCACTAGCTGTGATTGCCAGCAGTGGGAGCCAATGGCTCCCAATGCTGTCACAGCCAATGAGGAGAGGGAGTCCCAGGATAGCCAAGGCTCTCGTGCACATGGCTGGATAGAGAGGGAGCTCAGGTGAGTATTAGAAGGGGCTGTGGGGGGAGCAGCACACAGGTTATTTACCTGTAGTGATGTAGTATAATGATTAGATAATTAAGATTTAGTTATTACCTTCATGCAAAGAATGCACAAAGTTAAGAAACCTTCAGCCTGTACAACCACTTTAATACTTACATTCACTGTGTATTTCTGACTTTGATGATTCATGAGTTAATCCCAGTCTAATGGTGCAGAGCTCTGTTCTAAGTCACCTTGGCATGATTGTGGATGGGGCCCACTAGCCCTGCACGTGGAGTACCTTTCGCGCAGAGCACGCTCAATTCCCAGGACCAGGCCCAGACTGTGGTCATGTGAAACATCTAACATTAGGGCAGTTTCCTGACTTAAAGATGAGCCTTTGCACTGTGTGCAGTAAAATACAGAAGTCATTTGAAAAAGTACTGTCCCATATCACTACATATTGTATCTTTAGTAGATGTTGCATTAGGAGGGTTGTGCTGAGCCTACGCCCACTTCGCCAGTCCAGTGTACCTCTGTTACCTCACTCCCAGTAACAGAATGGAGTCCCACCGAGCACTAGCGCAAACCTCATCCATACTCAATGTAGCGCACAGACCCCTTTCTTAACCTGCATTAACTTTGGCTCCTCGCAGGAAGAGAGACGCACACCGCACCACAAGCCTGTACCCTCCTGTGTGAAGAGGTTGAGCGGTGTTATTTACGGGTCTTCCACAGTCAGGCAGTCAGAGAATGTCTCTCACCTCTATATTGAATAAAGACAAGTCCTTGTATCCCCACAGTAACTTGAATGTCCACACCAGCTGCACTCCAACATAGATTTATTTCCTTATAAAACACAGTCTCTGACAGGAGAGGTTGGAGGGAGAACAGGACAGCTTAAGATATGGATGAGGTCCAGGCACAAACGTAACACAATTCACTGCTCCGATTCTCAAGCAGACTCAGCCCATTCGGATAGTCTCCCTAACTTAGGACTAGCAGCCGAAATGATGCTCAAAAACTTTACCCTTGGTCTCTGCCACAGACCTGATGAACTTGGTCTCTGCCACAGACCTGATGAACTCTGTCTCTGTTCAAGGAGAAGACATCCCTCCAGAGAGTTACCGGGACCCTTCCTTCACTGTGACTTCTGCACCAGTCCTTCGGAACGGTTCCTCCCCCGGCCTCCTCATCTAGGATACGGGTCCCCTCGCAAGGCGGCACCCTGAGATTCCTCGATCCCCGGTGGGCTCCAGCCGAAGGTGCTGGGCCCAGACCTTTGTTGAAGTCCCAGGGCTGAAGGTGCCTGGGACCCTTGACAATGAACCGCAGACCCGCCCCTGGGCTAAACATGCCCAGGGCAGACAGGAACGAGAACCCCGAACAGGCAGCGTCTGCCCCTTTTATATCCTCTCCCAGCATGCCCAGCAGGTAGACCACACCCACTGTGCGGCTGCCGAGAGGGGACACACAAGGCACAGCACTGCATCAGCGGTTCAACCCTGGCACGATGGCAGCTCCACCTGCAGGCCACAGGGAACTGTACACCAATACTCCACCTGTGGACAAAAATGGTTTCAAGAACTCTATCAATTAGGGTGTTTGGGCATAACTACCACCCAAACACTTCCCCTAAATTTAGCACCCCGCTACATCAATATTAACTCCTTCACTTCCTGTGTCCATGTGACCAATTCATGGATCTCCGTAACGCGGATTCGGTTCAGGTTGCTACTGGAAACCGACCAGTAGGAAGGGAGCCAGACAACGACCCCCTTGCTACTGGAGGATCTGTCACCTTATCAGGTACCACGCCTAACAATTGGTTGCTTTGTGTCTTGAACTTGTGCTTGGATACTCTTTGCAACTGCATTTCTCTTCCTTGTCTGCCGAGTTATCCCTTTTGTAATAGTGTTACTTCATACCCCCTTGTGCTTTACAGAGGCTCTTCAGCCGAAACGCATCTGCTTTTTTGTTTTCCTATATGCGCCAATAAATATTTCTTACGGATTGGAGTTGCCGGGTATTTTTTCTATTTTACCTACCTATTTGGGTGTTGTTCGGAGGACACTGTTGCCTAAGCACCCACCTGTGGACTCCGCCCTGCCTGTTGGTATTCACCTGTTCAGTGCGCTACACCTTTCTGTTTGTATGTGCTTTACAAACTCGGTTTCTTTTTTTTTTTACATATGCCAGAACCAACAAGCACCCTTTGAATATCTTTAGAGCAGGCTTGGAACAGTAAATGTAACTTTACTGAAAATATTCCAACGTAACAGTCCAGTATGAACAATGTCTGATCTCAGACCCTAGCTATAGTTGTGTGGCTGCCCAGGCATACCTCCAAGGTGGTAGTCCATGCAGGGATTCTCCCTGACTTGAATGTTCTCAAGGTTCCTGGTGTCTCCAGCAGACTGCCTGGTGCAACAGTCCCAAAACCACAAGCTGATTCGAGAGCCATTTTTTGTGAAGTAGCTGAAGATTACATTCTTAGCCTTGTCTGTCTTCTTTCCATGTAGCAGATCTCCATGTGCAGAGTCTTTCCTCCTTTTATTTGCATCACAGGGAAGAGGGCAGGGCTCAAAAAGACCAGTTACCGCATAGACAGGTTAAACCCTTCCCAGCCTGGGCAGCCTGTCTCACTTGCCAACAGAAAAGATTCCCTGTGTAGGCAACCTGCCTACATAGTGCTTATACTGTCTAGCAGGCTGTGTTTGAATCTACCTTCTGTATGCTAAAACCACCATTCCTTCTAACCCCTACATTGAGTTCATTTACCACTAAAAATGGTTTTGGATCTTTTTCCTGCTATTAATTCTCAGCCAAGTGTGAGGGGGTTAGCTCGGCAGCGGGTGTGTGTGACCCCCGGGATGGGCTCCCCACACAAAACAGGCCCAGCAAACGGAGGTTGTGGTTTTCAAAATCAAAAAGGTGCGGTTTATTTTCTATTTACAGTGACAAAACACAGCAAAGCAAAAGAAACATAACCAAAATAAATCCTGGTCAAGTTGACCTCTGACTAAACATACAGGTTTCCTAACTAACAACTGGGATCAGCCTAGTGCTGTCCTAGTCCCTAAGTCCCTGGTTTTAAATGTCCAAGCAAATAGCCACACAGGCTTTGTCTCACCGCACAGGGGTTCACTCTCCCTAGACAGTCCACACAGGTCTGGTTCCAGGCATGAGCTAACATCTAATGAAGCTGGGAGTTCTTATAGAGGCCTAAATGAGCTGACAAGCTTCAGCTGGCCTCATCAACTCCCTGTCTGCACGACGCCCAGCCCTCTCCCTAGAGGTATGAGTCATCAATGAGCCCACTAGCCTTATACAACTCTCCACCTAGTTGTATAAGTCGGCGTAAAGCCTGAATCTGGGCGAAATATATCTACCCCCCTGGATGCAACCAGGTGACTTTACCTTCCTGCTGTCACATACCCCCCCCTCTTGTTTTAACCTCGGGGTTGGAACACCAGCAATCAGGCATTCATGTACTCGAGACAAAGCATCCACATTCCCCATTTGAACGCCAGGGCGATGCTTTACTGTGAAGTTGAATTCCTGGAGGGCCAGGAACCACCTATTCACTCTTCTATTTGTTTCCTTGTTTTGAGCCATCCACTTTAACGGAGCGTGATCCGTAACCATGTCAAAGTGCCTACCTAGCAGGTAGTACCGAAGGGAATCTAGAGCCCACTTCACCGCTAAACACTCCTTTTCAACGGTGGCGTAATTTACCTCATGGGACTTCAACTTCCTGCTGAGGTAAATGACTGGGTGCTCTTCCCCGTTCCAGACCTGGGACAATACTGCTCCTAACCCCACATCTGACGCATCACTTTGTACGACAAAGTCTTTAGAGAAGTCGGGTGAGTACAACACTGGCTGGCTACATAAGGCTTGTTTCAAGAATTGGAATGCTGCCTCAGCCTCGGGGGTCCATTTAATCATGACCGACCCTTTCCCCTTCGTCAGGTTGGTTAGGGGCACAGCCTTAGAAGCAAAGTGGGGAATGAATCGCCGATAATACCCAGCGATTCCCAGAAAGGCTCGTACCTGCTTCTTGCTGTTGGGACGTGGCCAACTCTGGATGGCCTCGACTTTGTTGAGTTGGGGTTTTATTACTCCCCTCCCAATGGTGTACCCAAGATATTTGGCCTCCTCCTGCCCAATGGTACACTTCTTGGGGTTAGCCGTAAACCCCGCTTCCCGAACAGAGTCCAGGACTGCTTGCACTTTTGGCAGATGTGAGGCCCAATCTGTGCTATGGACAATTACGTCATCCAGGTAAGCCGCAGCATACTTCCGATGGGGCCTCAGCATCTGGTCCATTTTCCGCTGGAATGTGGCCGGCGCATTCTGTAACCCGAACGGCATTCTTTTATATTGGAACGCCCCGTCTGGGGTTACAAATGCGGTTTTCTCTTTGGCCGACTTGGCCAGGGGGATTTGCCAATACCCTTTTGTGAGGTCAAGAGTCGTCATGTATCGGGCTGTTCCCAGCCGGTCGATCAACTCATCTATACGTGGCATGGGGTAGGTGTCAAATTTTGTAACTTTGTTCAACTGACGAAAATCGTTACAAAATCGCCAGCTCCCATCCGGTTTAGGCACCAACACGATGGGACTAGACCAATCACTTTGGGACTCCTCTATCACCCCTAAGTTCAGCATTTTCTGTACTTCCTCCCGTATTGCCTCCCGTCGAGCCTCTGGGATCCGATAGGGTTTTAACTTCACCCTTTCACCGGGCGGGGTAATGATGTCATGCTCTACCCCAGATGTTTGTCCCGGCAGCTCAGAGAATACCTCCTTGTTGCGAAGCACAAACTCCTTAACCTCCTGTTGTTGGGGTTGTGACAAGGTGGCTGCTATTCCAACCTCAGGAATCACGCAACCAGTTTGAGCTGGTGACCAAGTGTCTGCGACTAGGGACTCTCTATCCCTCCAGGCTTTCAACAGATTAACGTGATAGATCTGTTCGGGCTTTCGCCTTCCTGGTTGTCTGACCTTGTAATTCACTTCGCTCACTTTTTCCATTATCTCGTAGGGGCCTTGCCATTTGGCAAGGAATTTACTTTCAACCGTAGGGACAAGTACCAATATCCTATCCCCCGGGGAAAAGGTACGGGTCTTGGCTCCACGGTTGTACACTCTCTGCTGTGCCAACTGCGCTTGGGCCAAATGTTCCTTCACGATGGGCATTACCTGTGCAATTCGATCTTGCATCAGGGCGACATGCTCAATCACACTCCTGTGGGGAGAACTCTCACTTTCCCAAGTTTCCTTGGCAATATCCAACAGCCCTCTTGGGTGTCTCCCATACAGTAACTCAAAGGGGGAGAATCCCGTAGAGGATTGGGGCACCTCCCTAATAGCAAACATCAAATAAGGAAGTAAACAGTCCCAATCCTTTCCATCTCTATCCACCACTTTCTTCAACATTTGTTTTAGGGTTTTGTTGAATCTTTCAACCAGCCCATCGGTTTGGGGGTGATACACAGACGTACGCAATTGCGTCACTTTGAACAATTTACACAGCTCTTTCATAACCCGGGACATAAAGGGTGTACCTTGGTCCGTAAGCAGTTCTTTACAAATACCCACCCGGCTAAAAACAAGAGATAGCTCTTTGGCTATGGTTTTGGCCGAGGTATTTCGGAGAGGGATCGCTTCTGGATAACGGGTGGCATAGTCCATTATAACTAATATGTACTGGTGCCCCCTAGCGGACTTGATTATAGGACCTACCAAATCCATGGCGATCCTCTCAAACGGGACCTCAATGATGGGTAGAGGGACCAGCGGGCTACGGAAATGTGGCATCGGGGCCAACCTCTGACACACAGGGCAGGAGGAACAATAATTTTCTACGTCCTTCATCACCCCCGGCCAATAGAATCTCTGTAATACCCTCTCTCGGGTTTTCTCTGTCCCCAGATGACCTCCAAGAATGTGCCCATGGGCCAACTCCAACACCAACTTCCTGTAAGGTTTGGGCACCACAAGCTGCTCAACGGTTTCTTCTGCCCTTTTTGCCACCCGATACAGTAGGTCCTTCTCTACGCTGAAGTATGGGTAAGTGCAGGTATTATCTGGGTTCACTAACTCGCCATCTATTTTCACTACGTTTTCCCGTGCCTTTATTAGGGCGGGGTCTTTCAACTGTTCTGTGGCAAAGTTTTCCCTGTGAACCTCAAGATCAGAAAACTCCACAGACGGTAGGTTTTCGTCTGAGGAGGTGGGCTCCTCTCCAGTTTCTTGAGTCTCCCCTGCCAATACTGATAAGGGAAATTCCGGAGAGTCCTCACCACTCTCAGGGGAGTTCTGGCTATCACATTCCTGGTACATAGGGGCACCAGTGAGGGGCTCAGGATCATCCCACAGTTCCCAGAACTTCGGAAAATCCCTTCCCACAATGGCGTCATGCGGTAACTGAGATACTAAGCCCACTGGATGAGAGAGGGTACCTTTGGGGGTCTCGAAACACACTGTAGTCACTGGATACTCTCGGGTGTCCCCATGCACACAAATAACAGCTACCTTGCTATTCCCAGAGACCTCTGTTTTAACTAACTCAGCCTTTATCAAGGTCACAAGGCTACCTGAATCCAGCAATACCACAACATTTCTACCATTAACACACATTTTGCATAAATGTTTCTCAGTTCCTCGAATGGCAGTGCATGCGACTGTCGCACACAGCGACTGACGTCTGCCCGTCAGAAAGTCACACTGCATGGGTTCCTCCACAACCGGGCAATTGGCTGCAATATGTCCCGCTTGCCGGCAGCGGTAGCAAACGATCCTTTTTGCCGCCTCTTGAGCCGCTGATTTCCCAGGCTGTTCTCGCCAAACTTGGGGTAGAGCTCCCACCCTCTCACTCTCTCCACCCTCACCCCTTGGAATCCTCTTATCCGCCCCTGGGGATGGTCTGGTCTTAGGGTGGAAAGTCCGAGTGTCTCTGGAAGAGGCCGTCAGGTTCTCTGTAGCCAAGTATTTCTCCACACGATCCACAAGACCATCGGCCGTCTCTGGGTCTCCATGGCTTACCCACTTTTGGATGGCAGTAGGAAGAGCTCTCAAAAACCGATCCATTACAACACGTTCCACAATCTTTGGTGCGGACAAAGTCTCTGGCTGTAGCCACTTTCTGCTCAGGTGAATGAGATCATACATTTGAGACCTGGGGGGTTTTCCAAGCTGGAAAGTCCAGTTATGCACACGCTGAGCCCGGACAGCCTGGGTGACACCCAGCCTTGCCAATATTTCAGCTTTTAGCATCACATAGTCTTTTGCTTGGTTAGGCTCTAGGTCATAGTAAGCTTTCTGCGATTCACCAGTTAACAGAGGAGCCACCAGTCCAGCCCACTGCTCCTCAGGCCACTTTTCTCTTTCAGCGGTCCTTTCAAATGTGGTCAAAAATACCTCTGGATCATCCTCTCCAGTCATTTTTGTCAATAAACGACTCACCCCAAAGGACGCGGTATTAGTGGGACGGCTTTCCTCACTGGTCTGCGGACGTTGCTGCATTACTGCTTCCATCTGTTGTTGTAGTCTCTGCTCTTGCTTCTGCAACAGGTCTATGAAGCGGGCCTCAGATTGCTGCTGGGCTCGTTGCTGAGCCTCCAGACTCTGTTGCAAAGTTGCGTTTGTCTGCTGCTGGGCTGCAAGGCTCCTTTGCAAACCTGCATTTGTCTGCTGTTGATTGGCATTTGCTAGAGCCAGCTGCTTCAGTATCTCCTCCATGCTGGCTTAAAAAAAACTGCCACTGGTTCTCCACCAACTGTGAGGGGGTTAGCTCGGCAGCGGGTGTGTGTGACCCCCGGGATGGGCTCCCCACACAAAACAGGCCCAGCAAACGGAGGTTGTGGTTTTCAAAATCAAAAAAGGTGCGGTTTATTTTCTATTTACAGTGACAAAACACAGCAAAGCAAAAGAAACATAACCAAAATAAATCCTGGTCAAGTTGACCTCTGACTAAACATACAGGTTTCCTAACTAACAACTGGGATCAGCCTAGTGCTGTCCTAGTCCCTAAGTCCCTGGTTTTAAATGTCCAAGCAAATAGCCACACAGGCTTTGTCTCACCGCACAGGGGTTCACTCTCCCTAGACAGTCCACACAGGTCTGGTTCCAGGCATGAGCTAACATCTAATGAAGCTGGGAGTTCTTATAGAGGCCTAAATGAGCTGACAAGCTTCAGCTGGCCTCATCAACTCCCTGTCTGCACGACGCCCAGCCCTCTCCCTAGAGGTATGAGTCATCAATGAGCCCACTAGCCTTATACAACTCTCCACCTAGTTGTATAAGTCGGCGTAAAGCCTGAATCTGGGCGAAATATATCTACCCCCCTGGATGCAACCAGGTGACTTTACCTTCCTGCTGTCACACAAGTTAACTTGTGTTTGCGGCAACTTTCATTCAACTGGATGTGTCAGAGGGGCAGAACAGGCGCAGAACAGAGAACCCAAATTATCAAGTGATTGGAACGCATCACGTCCTGCGCTCCATTCCAAGGAAGGGCTTCTCAGATGAGGCGAGACACAGAGGAGGAGCCCCCGTGCAAACGCAGCAGCCAGAAAGACTTCCTAGCTGCTAGACGATATTGCATCATTGCTTAATGCATGCATATACATAAAAAACATACAATTAATACAGCAATGCCATATAAAAAAGGTATAACATATATCTCTCTCAAGGATACAAAATTATTTTGTTGGAGCCTTCCAAAAGCCATGCGATATATTAAAAATACAATATCATTAAAAATATATATTTAAAAAACGACACTTAACTCTTAAAAAGACTAAATTCAGTTCTGAAGAAGTTCCAAACTATATGGAACGAAACATGTAAACTCTTTGGGATCAGCACCCCCTATTTTTCACCGAGCTGAGTCACCCCCGTATTGGCTCCGTGATGTTTGAATTGGAGCCACAATGCAGCTTCCTGGAAGACACCTTATGGAGACTTGAACAGTTCTAACTGAGGATATTCACCACCCTCAATATAATTTTGCTATATAATCATCTGGACTAGAGATTACTATATCTCGCCTGGAGATTTGTTTAAATTATTGTTTCACCTGAATACCATCACACTTCCTTTCTGAATGAGCAGTGTGTTTAGTGCTGTGGACATGCATTGGCTGTGATCCCTATGAGCGACCCACGGCAGCTAACAGTGAATAAATAAGTGACAAATCTTTTTGGATTATCAGTCCAACCACTGTTCCATATAACCACCATACAACCTGCCTGTCTACTAGCCGTGCACTCAATACTGTGGACATACAGATACCAACGGATCGGTTTAGATCCCTCATGAGTGACACCTGCCAGCACAACATTGAGTAACTTTGTGGACACAGATCCATTGAAAAATATAACTGCTTTGATTAAATGGACTATACCCGTAGGACATGGGAATCAGTTTTACTGTGGCTGCATTTCTCCTGTTTATGAAGTTACAACTCTGGTGAACAATTGTAATACTCTACAGTGCTTTGACATCTCTCCTATATATTTTTTACAACTATTATGGTTTTTCAAAAGGAATTCATGAGACAATACACATATGTATCCTACACCTGTTCAACATGGTGATTTTCGAGAGGACTCCCAATGAATCTATTAGGTCCTCTGTCTCTTTGAATTTTTGATTGATGTCTCATCCATTATAGCAACCGTAGTAGAGTGGTGTTCCCCTGATGAAGTCACGTGACCGTGACACCACGCGTAGGGATGGAAAGGCATTCAGATAGACAGAGGCTAACGAGCTTGCCGCTCGTAAAGGAGATAAGTTTGCTATATATGTTTTTAATGTGAGTTTTATGTGAGTACCCCTACTGTTGACATAATAAATATACCGTGCTGGTTTAAAAACGTACTTCACGATCGAGACCCTCCTTTCTCTCCCTTTTAAACATCTCTGCCATTGAGAGACAAAAGCAATATTTGTGATCCACTATTGGTCTAAGACCATACCTGAGGAATTACTGCGCCCAGTATTGGTGTATGAGGTCACCCCATCACCGCTAGGACCACGCCAGAGGAACTGCTGCTCCCAGTACCCTTATATGCGGTTACCTTATTACCGCAAGGTGAGAGGTCACCTTTACATTTGTGTGTAACACACGAAACTGAGATTCAATTCTCTTCAGCACTCCACTACCTGTGCATGGAAAAGAAAAGAACCCCCACTTTTGAAGAAAGCCTTTTGTTGCTATTGGCACTGCTTGTTTTTGTCACCTGAACTTTTGGATTGTATGATCACTGTTAATCTTTTGTTCCATTGCTTTTGGACATTTTTGCACTTTAGCACTATTTGCACTTTTGCAATCAGGATCATCATTTGCACATTCCGCTACTTTGCAGGCTACCTGCATGCTTTGTTTGCACATTCAGTAGATTTGCACATTAATGTTCACATCAGTTTTATGTTCATGCAGTTTATGCATACTGCACTTTTGAATCATTTGTTTTATTGTTTGATGATTTATGGTTTTAGTAATTTATTCACTACTGTAATTCATATTTTATTTATTGCTGGTATTTAGCCATTGTGCACTACATATATTTATAGCCAGTTCAATATTTAGTAGAAACAGCGCAGCACCACCCCCCCTTTTTACTAATGACGTCATGTCGCCATCCTATAGGAGGAGAACGTTGTCTATATATCTACCCCAGAAGACTAATTCTGGTCTTTTATGGACATAAACGACATCCTCCTCCCATTTAGCCATAAACAGGTTTGCCATGCTCGGTGCAAACTTTGCACCCATTGCAACCCCTCTGTTCTGAAGATAGAAAGATCCTCCAAACCAGAAGTAATTATGAGACATGGCAAATTTGAGTAGGCTTAATACAACTTTTCTTTGAGGAGAAAGTAAATTGACATCTCTCCTCAGGTACATGTCGTCAACTGCCTCAAACCCATCATTATGTGATATAATGGTGCAGAGAGAAGCCACATCAGCGGTGGCCATGATGTAACTCTTTCCATTCCATGGCCTCCAATGTTTGAATGACTTGTGGGGAATCTTTTATATAGGATGGAGTCTGTGAAACTAATGGCTGAAAAAGCCATCTATAAACTTCCCTATCCTTAAAGTAACAGAGTCCAGCCCACTGATAAAAGGGTCTCCCTGGTGGTTTAACTGGATCTTTGTGGACTTTAGGTAAAAAGTAAAATCCTGGTATCATCGGTGCCAAGGGAATCAGATATTCTCTCTCTTTCTGAGTGAGTAAATTTTCTTTAAACCCTATAGCCCCGTACACACGATCGGTTTGACTGATGAAAACCGTCCGATGGATGGTTTTCATCAGACCAACCGATCGTGTATCCACTTGTCCCCCGCCCACTGTCAATTGACGGCGGGCGGAGGATACTCTCGTTCTGGGAGGACGTCATATGACGTCCTCCCTTTAAAACGAGCTAGGAGGCGCGCGCGCCCGCCGCGTTCACAAGGCCCCGGTGCGCGTGCCCGGCGGCCGCGATTGCCGCCGGGCACCCGCGATTGCCCGGGAAACGAGCAGGAAAGTGGATCTCTGTGTGTAAACACAGAGATCCACGTCCTGTGAAGGAGAGGGGACCGATGGTGTGTCCCTTGTACATAGGGACAACCATCGGTCACCTCCCCCAGTCAGTCCCCTCCCCCCACAGTAAGAACACTTTGAGGGAACATATTTAACCCCTTCCCGCCCCCTAGTGGTTAACCCCTTCCCTGCCAATCACATTTATACAGTAATCAATGCATTTTTATAGCAGGGATCGCTGTATAAATGTGAATGGTCCCAAAAATGTGTCAAAAGTGTCCGATGTGTCCGCCGCAATATCGCAGTCACAATAAAAAAATCGCAGATCGCCGCCATTACTAATAAAAAAATAAAAATGCTATAAATCTATCCCCTATTTTGTAGACGCTATAACTTTTGCGCAAACCAATCAATACGCGCTTATTGCGATTTTTTTTTTAACCAAAAATATGTAGAAGAATACGTATCGGCCTAAACTGAGGAAAATGTTATTTAAAAAAAAAAAATGGGTATTTATTATAGCAAAAAGTAAAAAATGTCATTTTGGCAGCAGATCTTTCTCATGAGTTCTGACAAACGTATGTCTTTCTTCTTTCTTGTGATCTTAGGAATAATTTGTTTAATTCTGCAAGGCCGACATCCCAAATTACACCTTTTTTTTTGTTTTTGTCTTTAAATTTGTTGTGCATTTTTTGGTGTGTCAATTTCTCAGAACAACATATTTTTCTTTTTTACTCATGGAGGTTGGTGTCCCTTGTTATTAATTACACATTGTATTTATGAAATCTTATTGCTACTTCCAAAAAAAATCACATCAGGCATGTATGTTGGCTGAAATCAAATTTCCCATTTATTTCGGAAAAAAAAAAAAACCCCGAAGGGCAACTATTCTGAAATTAGCAGAGAATATAAAGTCATTAGATCCCAAATGCAGACCTGACTATGATCAATAATAAAATCAACAACAGCATGAAATCAGGTGCAGCAGCCAAAGACATACATCATCCCAAGCTGTGGTACTCCATCAACCTTCAATTTCTGGATGAGCAGCTCGAGGCCAGGGAATCACCTCCTGCTCTTCCCTGTAGCCTTCCTTCCACGCCTCTCTGCAGCGTTCTCTCCACGGCCCCGTCCATGCACCCTTGCAGGCTGGGCCACTGTGGGTGGTGATGTGGCAGGAGGAAGAGGAGAAGGAGGAGAGGGATTGGCCTGCTGCGAGATATGGGTGGCCTCAGTCTGCAGCCCCCTCGCCCCCATGTGTACGGCCATATATATATAAGGTGCTCACAAAGGGCCCGTTGTCCCGCCTCCATTCTGAGCAACTTATCCGCCAGATAGGTGCTAAACCCCTCCGTAGGGTTGAGGGGGGCCCTCATGATAGCAGCAGCCTCCTGAATCATCTTTAGTGACTCCTCCTCCACTTGTGTCATCCGCCGTTGTTTTGGCGGTCTGACGTGGAGGGGAGCCACTTGGGAGACGGTGCTGCCACTAGGCCTGGGGACCTGCCGAGTCCCACTTGGCCCTGCCTCCTCCTGCCTGACACACTCCTGACCCTCTTCCTCCTGGCTTGCCTCATCCTGTTTTTAAAATAAAATGAAAAATTTGATTTGGGGAATCTATCACACACAATTTTGATGTCTTTCCTGGGTTTTTTTTTTTTGGGGGGGGGTATGATATCATTTATGGCTAATCCAAACAGTTCAACACAATATTACTTAGTGGACAATAATTATGATCAAAAATACTATACCTGGCTGAAGATGTGAAGATCTGGCTCTTCTAGCCCGGGAGGCTCCTCCTCCGCCTCTGCAGGGGTGGAGGGAAGGGTGGAAGGAAAGCTGGAGGGAAGGGTGGAAGGAAGGGTTGAGGGAAGGCTGGAAATAGATTCCCTGGCCTTGATCTGGTCATCCAGAAATTGAAGATGTCTGTAGTACCACAGCTTGGGCTTTACTACATCGTCGGCTGCTGCTCCTGATCTCTTTGACTGGCGCACTTCCTTGTATTTTTTTTATAGGAATTACGCAGGTTGTTGATTTTATTATTGATCATAATGTAGTCTGCATCTGGGATCCATGGCTTCATATCCTCTGCTAACTTGGTAATAGTTGCCCGACGTACATCACTCTTGTGGTACGCAGGGTGTTTCAGTTCCCACAGGTTGCGCTGTTACTTATATTTTTCTATAAAAATCAGCATCACCTCCGGCTCTCGTAGTTTATGCATCTTTTTGGAACAACAAGTAAAAAACAAAATAAAACAAAATAAAAAAAAGTAAAGGATCAGAATTGATTCTCCTCAACATGAAACATTAGAGGCCACTGCAGGCCCGAGTTCCCTTCTTACCTTAGTTCACTTCGTTGGTTCACTTCCGGTCGTCCTTACTCCGCGCATCCCTAATAACTTCTTTCCCCTTTTTACACCCTGCCCATGCGTGTAACTCCGCCCTCGTCGCCCGCCCATGACGGACTTTTTCAGCATTTCCCCGCCCCTTAACGATCGGCGCACAGTGTGAGACGGCGACATGTCGCAGACACAGGTGGCTTCTTTAGTTGAAATTACCGATGAGGAAAGCCCGGAGGCGGAAACGTCACGATCCAGTAAAAAAAGATACAAGGCGACTAATATGTCTTTTTCTGAGATGGCGGAGATGGTGGACATTCTGCGGAGGAAGGATTACGACGGCAAGCATGGCCCATACGACACCCCTAATCTCCGGAAGTCACAAATTATGGACAAAGTGGCGAAGACTCTCTATAAAAAATATGGGGTCAGGAGATCCAAGGAACAACTCCGTAAAAGGTGGTCAGACCTGAAGCTCAGGGAGCCGGAGCAGTATAGGAAGCTTATAAAAAGCATTGAAAAAAGTAAGTTTATTTTACTGTGTTCTTTCACATTGTAATATGTATTCTTCCATGTTTTGCACCATGTGCTTGGCTTGACTGGTTTCACATTTTAAAATCTCAACTTTTATGTTAAGTGGAGAGTCCACTTACCGTATTTATCGGCGTATAACACGCACCGGCGTATAACACGCACCCCAAGTTTAGGAGGGAATTTTAGGGAAAAAAACTTTTAGGAGGGAAGTTTAAGGAAAAAAAAAACCTTACATTTAAATGCAGCCTTACCAGTGTCCGTTGCAGCCTTGTCAGCAGTGTCCATTGCAGCGTTTGCCCAGTGTCCAGTGCAGCCTTTGCCCAGTGCAGCTTTGCTCAGTGTCCAGTGCAGCTTTGTCCAGTGCAGCCTTTGCCCAGTGTCCAGTGCAGCTTTGCCCAGTGTCCAGTGCAGCCTTTGCCCAGTGCAGCCTTTGCCCAGTGTCCAGTGCAGCTTTGTCCAGTGCAGCCTTTGCCCAGTGTAGCTTTGCCCAGTGTCCAGTGCAGCCTTTGCTAAGTGCAGCCTTGCCCCAGTTTTCAAAATTGGCGCCGCCGAGATCGCCGCAGAGACTAGGCGGAGCGGGGCGAACGCCGCCGAGAACGCAGGGAACGCAGAGACGCAGGGACTGGGCGGAGCCGCCGCCGAGATACACATAGCCGAGTGTACTCGGCTATACTCGGCTTTTCTCGGCTCCGCTCACACTCACGCCGAGTCCCGCCCTATGATGGACATATCACAGGTCCAATGGCGGGACTGGGCGTGACTGTGAGCAGAGCCGAGAAAAGCCGAGTATAGCCGAGTACACTCGGCTATGTGTATCTCGGCGGCGATCGCTGCGCTCCGCTCAGTCAGCGGAGATCGCCGGGATCAGTGGGTATCGGCGTATAACACGCACCCACGATTTTCCCCTGATTTTAAGGGGAAAAAAGTGCGTGTTATACGCCGATAAATACGGTATTTGCTAAATGTGTTGAAAAAAAAATTGCTGCTCTTCCCCCAAAAATGTTTGGCACATATCCACGTAAACTACATGTGGGCATGCCTCATTTTACTTCAACAATGTTTATCTACACATTGTTGGCTAGATGATGTGTTGTAAGGAAATTTAGAATGTGAATGAAAGAATAAACTGTATTCTGGGTAAAGGAGATGACACTCCAGCAGTTGTGTACTCTTTTTTGTTCTTCATCAAGATACTATACTCTGGGCCACATGACCAAATTTCTTAACGGTGTCACACACAGGTGGTCCAGTGGATACTTTGGTGGTTATCCAAGTGAATTTGTGAGTGTCCTCCAAAATAACATGTTGCTTTGTTGAGTTTGCAAGATCTCATATGTTCATCTTGAAACTCAGGGCCAAATATCAATTGGACCCCACTTTAAAACATTGAGAATCCATTTTCAGGCCTAAAAAGTTTGTGGGCTAAAGGATACATTTTTTTTTCTATTTCCCATAGGGGAGAGGAGAGTGGGAGGACACCATGCTCATGAGACGAGGAACCCAACACCACAGAAACTCCCCGAAGATCCCAAAGCAGACAAAGTTCAGCAGGTTCAGGAAGCGGAGGGGGAGGAGGTGGAGGAAGGGGAGGTGGAGGAAGGAGAGGTGGAGCTTATCAGCACAACAGGTCAGTGTCTGTCACCACAACTTCAAGGTAAATACAGATGTAGGCCTGCATAGTTTTAAAATATTTGTTTCTTTTTAGGGACTGAACGTGGGGGTGTGTCAGGAAGTCCAAATCCTCCATTCTCGAGTGCCAGCGCCAAAATAATCATTCAGGAAATCATGGAATGCAGTAGCGAAATGGACATTATGAGAAAGAGAATGATTGTGATTGAGCAAAAATATAAAAACATGATAGATATTTTGGGGAGAATAGTGTGACCCCCCCCTTTTTGTGTGTTTTGTTATGTTTCGGATCTTTTCTATGGGATTTCCACCAGCCCAAATGTGAAGATGCACACACTGAAGACTCAACATGTGCTATCTGCCGTCACAGGATATCTATGTCCCTGTTTTGGGGGTGCAACCTCTTCCTCCCTCCTCAAGTAGGGGAGAGGAAGGGTTTTCACCCCCAAAGCACGTCCATTGATCCCCCATGATGGCAGATAACACATGTTTACCCTAGCCATGGGATCATGTTGAAGATACCCATTTGAGGCCCAAAAAGAAAGTGTGGTTCTTCACATTTGGGATGGATCAGGGGTAACATCACCCCATCTCCTGTTTGTATTTTTCACTGTGTTATCTTATTACTTTTTAATGAAAAAAAAATGTGGCTTTTGACCCATGCATGTTTCTGCAAAAAAAAGCCGCACAAAACACCAAAAAAAATATTTCGAAAAAACCCAAAACTGTGTTGCAATCAATAAAAACATTTGGGAAGTCGAAAAAAGGTGTGCCTTGTTGTTTCTATGCTCAATAGCAGTTCTGAAGATGCAAAATGAGTGTTTTTACCTCTGAGATTGGAGGCTATTTACTAAGGAGAAATACACTTGGCACTACTAGAACCTGGGAGACACATAAACCACAAATAAAAGAATGACAACACAAGTTTGTAGTAAATCAAATATTTTTGTTTATTTAAAAAAGGTAACATCAAAGGTCAGATGTGGTCTGGCATTGCAATGGCCCCCCTACCCGTGAAGTACTCCACGTATTTCTGACGTACTTCACGGGCACTTTGGGGGGCCAAGCCAGTACGGGCAGTGCTGAGGCCGGTCAGATTTATCAGTTCAGAGGGACCGGCCTCAGACCCAACTGATGACACATAATTTGTGGAGAATTTTCTTAAAAAATTGTGCAACAAGCAGCAGCAGTACACAATGTTGTTGAGTTTATAATCCGCCAAATTTATAGCTGTCTGGAACAGGCGGAACCGGCTGGCCATTATCCCGAAGGCATTCTCCACAACTCTCCGGGCTCTGGCCAGCCGGTAATTAAAAACCCTCCTCTCCGGGGTGAGGGTGCGTTGGGGAAACGGCCGCATGAGGTGTGGTCCTAGTCCAAAAGCTTCATCCGCAATGAAAACGAACGGTAGCCCTTCCACGTTCTCTGCATCTGGAGGCAGTGCAAGACCCCCAGCCTGCAGACGGTGAGCGAACTCCGTCTCCGCGAATACTCCGCCATCGGACATCCGGCCGTTCTTCCCCACGTCCACATACAGGAACTCGTACCGTGCCGACACCACCGCCATTAACACTATGCTATTAAAACCTTTATAGTTAAAATAGTATGACCCCGAACGGGGTGGCGGCACTATGTGGACGGGCTTCCCATCAATTGCCCCTCCACAGTTGGGGAAATCCCACCGCTGGGCAAATTGGGAGGCCACAGTCAGCCATTCCTGTGGTGTGCTAGGGAACTGTGGAGTCAAAACAAAAAGAAGACATTAGTACGGTTTATGTTTACAGTGCAAGCAGATTACACACAAAAACATTGTTGACCAACATCATTCTAACATTATTATTTAGGGGAGTATTTCCTACCAATAAAAATAGGCCCACTTAGCAGATGCCTCACCCCCGCTGAGTGGACATTCTAAAATAATCTAAAGGGGAGGCCTAAGGTGATTGTGGGGGATCCAAAAAAAGGCTCTACCACTCTGCTGAGCTTGATTGAGAACTAAAAAATTCTTTACATCTTTAGGGGGGGGAGGGAGGGTTGTCAAACTACGCGGGCAATGACCCCAAAAAAAGGAAAAGGAAAATAGAAGGCTAGCTGGGTTTGCGCCCACGATAGCATGCTGGAGAGGTTAGTGAAGGGAAATAGGCATGTAGGGCCCAAAAAGGCATTTACAGGTAAAAAAATGCATGGGGAAAATGGGGACATTACCAGGATATTACAAACAGGCAAATTTGGGTTAGGAGGGAAAAAATAAGAAGATTCAAAAACAATCAAAACATATAATGTGAGGTTAAATGAGCAAAATTACCTTCATATAGTCCTTCTGCAGGACCTGAATGATGGCCGAACACGTCTCACGGATAATGATCCCGAGAGCCTGGGGGGAGATGCCTGTTGAGAACTTGAGGTCCTGCAAGCTTCTCCCAGTCGGCAGGTATCTCAACATGGCAATAAGCCTCTGCTCGGCAGTGATGGCCTGGCGCATCACAGTGTCCTGCCTCGTTATATAGGGGGACAGCAAATCCAACAGACGGTGAAATACGGGGTCCGTCATCCTGAGATAATTCCTGAAATCAGGATTATTCTCATGGATTTCCCGCAGCAGAGGCATATGAGAGAATTGGTCCCGCTGGAGCAACCAATTCTTAGTCCATGAACTCCTCCTCACCCTGTTCACACACTGAACTCGGGTTACAGTGTTAACTGCAACACCAAGCCCAAAGCCAGCACGAGCTCGAGAACGAGAACGCACTTCAAACATGGTTTTAAACCGGTCGGCTGGTCAGAACGCACTCAAACAGAACGCACCGTGGAACAGCAAGGCCTGAGAAGAAAGACCTGAAAAACAGTAAACGAACGGCCAAGAAGGCACTGCAAGGCAGTAACGACCTGACTGCACGCACTGAATCACAAATACAAACCCACAAGCACAAACTGAACACCAGGAAACGATCTGCAAAGCACGGAGACTGAAAAGCGCGAATCGGCTCCCAAACTTTTACTAACACGCGGTAACACGAAATCAGCAAAAGCAGCCCAAGGGGTGGCGCCATTAGATTTGTTCGGCCCTTTTATAGCGCGTCGTACGTTTTGCACGTGCCGTCGTTTTCTTGCCATCGGTTTTTAAACTGATGGTGTGTGGCCAAGACTGATGAAAAACAGTTTCATCGGATTTCCGATGGTCAAATCCATCGGACGAAAATCCATAGGTTATCCGATCGTGTGTACAGGGCTTAAGAGTTTGGTCAGTTCCTTTTTATATTTAAAGGTGGGATCATTGTGTGGCATATAGGTATCTCTCTATCAGAGAGGATTTTGTTCATTTCATCCACATACGCTATTTTATCCATTACCACAATTCCCCCACCTTTATCCGCAGGGCGGATAATATCATTTCTATTTTGCAAGGATTTCAGGCCTTCACGAAATCTAAAATTATTCCTATATTTCTTAATTTTACGTTTATAGATATCTTTCAGCACAAGATCTTTAAATACTGACATTGATGGAGGAACATGACACGGTGGATTGAAAAGCGAGGGGTTGGATAACCCCGATCGTCACACTCCTCCGGTATGATCCTCCATCAATCTCGGGGGCTGTGAAAGAAAATATTGTTTGATATTAATCTTCCGTATGTATTTATGTACATCGATAAACGCTCCAAATTTATTTAGAGGTTTATCAGGGGCAAATTTTAGACCATGATTTAACACAAATTTGTCAGTAAGCGCATGAACTAATTAAGATTGAATATCCCAACATCCTTTATACTCTTTTTCGATAGGTACCACCTCCCCCTCTGGTCTCTCTTTTGGTTCTCCACCCCTCTTGTTCTTTTGAAGGCTTTTCGGAAAGAGAGAAGAAGGTGGTGGGGGACCCTCAGTGGGGTGTTGCGGTCACAAGGTGGGGGGGGGGGACTGTCCTATCCTGGTTGTCTATGTCGTGGATGTGTAGATCTTGGGGTATGGCAAGAGGGATGCTGGACAATGTATCTATTATCATACTCCTCCGTGTATTAATCATAGTTTCTATCAAGAGGCTCAGAATGGTTATAAACAGGTACTTAACCTGGGTAGGGTTGTTGCGGGTAATTATATTGAGCACGAACGTTCCTTACATTATTTTTGTTAGGGGGACCCCGTGTAGGTTGGGGACGGTTCGAGTAAATAGTTTTTTTTTTATTTTTTTTAGGTACATGAATAATAGATCCAGTATAAATGGCTGATCCAGTTCCCTGATCAGCCCCTCCATTGGCTAAAACAGACCTCCTGACCTGCCATTTAAATACTTGATTAGTCTTGTAGTCATCCAAATCTCTAATATACATATATATATATATTTTTTTCTGTTCCAGATCCTCTTTTTCCAGAATCTTTTTTAAATTGTCAGATTTATTTTTATATTCATCTAGTTCATTATAGGGTGACACAGGGCTTTTTTCCCCTCAAACAATAGGTGCTGAAACTCAACCACAACCTCCCAAAACCCCTCCAAATCACATCAAATAGTGGGTGTGGTCAGTCAAATTTCACTAACAGTAGGAGGGTCTTAAAGGTGCATTAAATACCAGGATTGCATTACAGAGTGCAGAGTTGAGGGGGGTTACACACAAAGTGCAGAGCTGTCACCTGTAAACACAGAAACCGGACTTCTGTATTTACAAGTGATTGTGGTGAGCAGGCACCAAAGGGTCTGAGCCAGAGGTGGTGGAACCAAGTTCCACCTGAAAAAAAGCCCTGTGGTGATAGCTTATCTTTAACATCTGATATGTCCTCATCTAAAATGTATTACATTTATGTATTTTCCTAGCGATAAAAAAATAAAATCGCAGGAGGTCAAGTCCGACGTCATTAACCACTTCCCGACCAGCCGCCGCAGTTTTACTGCGGCAGAATGGCACGGATGGGCGAGATGACGTTAACTTACTTCAACTTTTGTCCACTAGGGCGCTCGCGCCGCTGGAGGCAAGCGCGCCCGCGGCTCGCTGGAGCCGATGCGAGTGCCAGGTGGGCGCGATGACCGTCGGGCACCTGCGATCGCTTGTGACAGAGCGAGAACCAGGATTTGTGTGTCTACACACAGATCCTGGTTCTCTCAGGGGAGAGGAGACTGATCGTGTGTTCATACTAAGTATAAACACAGATCTCTCCTCCTAGTCAGTCCCATCCCCCCACAGTTAGAACAAACACTAGGGAACACAATTAACCCCTTGAGCGCCCCCTAGTGTTAACCCCTTCCCTGCCAGTGACATTTATACAGTAATCAGTGTATTTTTATAACACTGATCGCTGTATAATTGTCACTGGTCCCAAAAGTGTCTGATGTGTCTGCCGCAATATTGCAGTCCTGATAAAAAAAAAAATAATAAAAAAAAAAAAAAAATCGCTGATCGCCATTACTAGTAAAAAGATTTAATAAAAATGCCATAAATCTATCCCCATTTTGTAGACGCTAAAAAACGTTTGCGCAAACCGATCAATATACGCTTATTGCGATATTTTTTTACCAAAAATATGTAGAAGAATACATATCGGCTTAAACTGAGAAAAAAAATTGGTTTAAAAAATAATTAAAATTGGGATATCTATTATAGCAAAAATTAAAAGATAGTGTTTTTTTTTCAAAATTGTCGCTCTTCTGTTTATAGCTTAAAAAATAAAAAGTGGTTAAAATATTTGTACCAGCTTGGAAGGTCCAATTCATCCTCCTGAGGAGTGATCTCAAACCTCAGGCTTCTAGGAACCATGTTATCATCTAAATATTTCTCTAATGCCGTGTACACACGATCGGTTTTACCGATGAAAACAGTCCGATGGACTTTTCTCATCGGACAAACCGATCCTGTATGGGCCCCATCGGTCTTTTTTCCCATCGGTTAGAAAAAATAGAACATGTTTTAGATTTATCCGATGGGAAAAAAAACTATAGCAAATTCCGATCGTCTGTGTGGAACTCCATCGGACAAAAAACCCACGCATGCTCAGAATCAAGTCGACGCATGCTCAGAAGCATTGAACTTCATTTTTCTCGGCTTGTCGGAGCGTTTTACGTCACAGCGTTTGGGACGGTCGGAATTTTTGACTGATGGTGTGTAGATAAGACTGATGGAAGTCAGCTTCATCGGATTTCCGATGGAAAAATCCATCGGATTAGAATCCATAGGAAATCCGATCGTGTGTACAGGGCTTTAGAAGGCCACATCCCAATTTCCCTGCCACCGTAAGATTTTTTAATCGCATGAATAGGCCTCCGATAAAGATTTTGTTAAACTTCTACATTACTTAATCTTAAAGATCCAGAGAATGTGCATTCCTGAAGTCAAAAAGATCCATAATGATATATTGCAATCAACCAGAGAGCAGCAAATACAAAATTATTTTGTATCCTTAAGCCATCCGTATGCATGTACCTTTTATGCGGCATCTTTTTATTAATTGTATATTTTTTTATGTATATGCATGCATTGAGCACTGACGCAATAGTGTCCAGCAGCTAGGAAGTCTGTTTCCGGCTAGTGCGTTTGCCCGGGGGATCCTCCTCCGTGTCTCGCATCATCTGAGAAGCACTTCCTTGGAATGGAACGCAGGCGCAGGACGTGATGCCTTTCAATCGCTCACTTCCGGTTTTCGCAATCATTTCCGGAGGTTGATTCTTCCGGGACCGCATCATCGGTGAATCATTTAAAAGGGCGTGCTTGTGTCATAAAGCCACACCTCTGATGATATCTAATCGGATGAAACATGTCAGGCTGGCTAAGACACAAGAACACTGATTGCCACGGCTGTTTTGTACTTTGACCGTTCTGATTGACTGTGCAAGTTGCAACAATAAATCAGTTTACAAGCCATACGGGCTTCACTATATGCTGCTATATTTCTGTCTGGTGACGATATCCCCTCGATTGGGTGAGACGCCCGCTGACTGTTGGAAGTTCGCTGCAGTTTTGCTGTCTGGGACAAATGAACAGATGCAAGCCTTGTAGTGTACTTTCTGGTGATTGAAGAGTGGAGCTTGAGCCCCTGGGAACTTATTAATAAATGCCCATTACATGCTGAGATCTGGTAAGCAGATTGGATTCTCACATAGTGTGCTTCTCTTTACACCAGGGGTAGGCAACCTTTTGAGCACAGTGTGTCGAAAAATGTTTTCAAAGAAATTGAGCGTGCAAAAACAAAATTTTGTTAACTTCCCACTCTCAATCATGAAACTGATTTTTTATAAAGTAAATGGTGTAAACCTCTTTAGTAGTGAGAAATTAACTTTAAGACATGTACGTAGCTGAAATGAAATGTAAGCGCAGGACATACCCGACAGGGTGGAAGTAGCTACCAGAAAGGAATAGGTCAAGTCAGGGTGGTCAGATAAAAAGAACTTGCTCTTACCAGATTGGAGGAGTCACGGAGAGATGGGGAGGAGCTGTATAGGTAGTTGAGTGGGGGTGGAGCAGAGTCTAAGCAGTCGGAGGCAGAAATCGTAGTGGAACGTCCCTCACTCCCGCCATAATAGCAGTGGTTTGACTGTGATGAAGAAGATGGTCGTAACGGTTGGGTCCTTGACGATGGGTATAAAACATGAGGTATTTGAGAAAACGGTGGGACCCATCTCAGGTATGGAGTCCTCCCGGTTGATCTGGTTTCAGTCTAGACCAGTGTTTCTCAACTCCAGTCCTCGAGGCGCCCCAACAGGTCATGTTTTCAGGTTTACCCTCAGATGAAACGTCTGTGTGGATTACTAAGGCAGTGAAACTGATATCACCTGTGCAAAATAATGAAAAGCCTGAAAACCTGACCTGTTGGGGGGCATTGAGGACTGGAGTTGAGAAACACTGGTCTAGACTACCGGGTAGTAAGGTGGTGGGGGTATGTGGTCAGTTAGTGAGTCCTCGAGGCGGTTTTGGCGGCTGGGGACAGATGCTAACTTAGAGGTACCACAGATTCCAAAGTTGGGAAGATGGGGTCGTCAGGGACCAGCAACCAGTTATTCGGATTCGAGCTGGAGTATTTAATAATGTTTTTTTTTTTTTTAAATCAGATCCTTTTTTTATTTTTATATGCAAACAACATTAAGACAAAACAGACAAATTATACAAACAAAATCACATTAAACAAAAACACAACACCCCCCCCCCCCCAGCTCTTGGAGTATGTATGGAAGAGAAAAAGGAAAAAGGACAGGAAAAAAAAAAAAAACATCATCCAATATTACAAAGTATATATTACCTACTGTATTAGTTTACATGATACCTAGGTCATGAATTGAAGCCACCTTGACCAGGTAGCATCAAACTTACTCATGGAATTCCTTAGGGAGTATGTACGTTTTTCAAAAAGAATAATCCTACAGAGATCTAAAATCCACTCAGATACGGTCGCGGGTAGGGAGAGGTCCACTTAAGAGCAATCTGTCTACGGGCAACAAAAAGTGTGCGTCTTATAGTGTTAACCAACAGAGGAGGTATAAATAGACGTATCGCAGTATCCCAATAGGCATATAAGTGGTTCAACCGGAATATTAGTATCCAATAGCCCATTTAGGGTACCAATCACCTCCGCCCATCATCTTTGAAGTTTCGGACACCGCCACAGAAGATGTATTAGCGTACCTGTGTTACCACATCTAGCACAGGCTGGCTCAGATTTCAATCCAATTGCATACAGAAACTGGGGAGTTCTATAGACCAGGGTTTGAGGAAATCCGGGCGCCAAGTCGCAATTGCGACTGGAATTAGCGACCTGGCGCCTGGGGAAGGAAGCATAGGCCTGCAGAAGGCCGCAAAGCCGCAGGCTTTGCTTTCCTTCTGCGATCTAGCGCCATCTTGTGGTGGCCGTTGGTATGACATACAACCAGCAATGCTAATGGAGCTTCCCCTGTGTTTTCACTGCCATCTCCTTCCCTCTAATTAGAACCCCCAAACATTATATATATTATTTATTCTAACACCCTAGAGAATAAAATGGCGGCTGTTGCAATACTTTGTCACACCGTATTTGCGCAGCGGTCTTACAAGCGCACTTTTTTGGGAAAAAAAAACACTTTTTTTAATTAAAAAAAATAAGACAACAGTAAAGTTAGGGTCCGCTCGTGGAATGGCGACAAACTTTTACCCTTTAAAATCTCCATAGGCGACGTTTAAAAAATTCCACAGGTTGCATGTTTTGAGTTACAGAGGAGGTCTAGGGCTAGAATTATTTCTCTCGCTCTACCAATCGCGGCGATACCTCACATGTGTGGTTTGAATACCGCTTTCATATGCGGGCGCTACTCACGTATGCGTTCGCTTCTGCGCGCAAGCACGGCAGGACGGGGCGTGTTTCTGGCTCCTAACTTTTTTAGCTGGCTCCTAGATTCCAAGCAAATTTGTCAAACCCTGCTATAGACTCTATGAAGAATAAAGATCTGTGTCAGTCTGTGTGATGGAGAAAGAGACACCCGGGGTGAGGACCGAAGAATATCATCCCAGACCTCCTCGGGGATAGAACCAAGATCTTTTTCCCAGCCAGCCCTAGAGCGAATTGGAAAGTTCAGTAAAAACCTATCTAACAATACCCTATATGTAGGTGAGACCTTTTGTTGACCCTGCCTGTACTATCTTATCAAGAACAAGGATGGGGGAAAAAAATATCCTAGCAGAAGATAATTGGGCATGTAAAGCATGTCTTAGTTGGAGGAATTGATAGAACCAATTAGATTGTAAAGAGAACTCTCCTTTTAGATCTTCAAAGGATTTAAGTATACCGTTTTCGTATAACTGAGCAAGAGTTGTTATTCCTAATTTCCCCCATCTCTGAAAGCCTCTAAGGGCCAACATTTTAGGAAGTCTATCATTTTCCCATATGGAAGTGTGTATCTAGTAGGATAAGAGAAACCCAGTATTTTTTTTAACTGTATCCCATATTTACATATTAACGTGCAGGTAGGCATATCGGCAAGCGAAACACCCCCTCTTGCACCATCTAGGACATAGAGTGGTAACCGACCATTAAATGCATAAGAAAATAATCATTGAGCAGGAAAAAGTGTCTGCTCAGACTCCCATCCAGCAAAGTGCTGTAGTTGGGATGCAAAAAAGTAAAACTTTGGATTAGGAACTGCCAGACCGCCCGCATTTTTGGGGTGTTATAGAATGTCCAATTTAATGCCAGGCGTTTTGTTCCGCCATATTAATCGCCTAAATAACATTTATTATTGTTTACATTTTATTTGGTTATGTGTTAATAAAGGTCGAACAGGCCATTTAAATCCAATACAGTGCCAGTGTCCTTATTCAATAGTCATGGGGAAGGTTTGGTACATGTTTTGGGTTGGGGCAGTGAGATATCTGAACTGCCCTAGTCATGCACTCTCACACTTGAGATCAGCCCCAATTCCTACAACTCCACACCTCAGATCAGTCCCAATTCATACACCGTCACACCTCAGATCACGGTCCCCTCTGCACAAGAGTGTGCAAAAAGGGGTTACGTTTATGTTCATTTAAAAAAAAAAAAAAAAAAACACTTATTTGTCCACCCTGCTCTGCCTTCAAACTGAAACTTACCAAGAAACTTCCGTCTAGCTGCTTATCTATTTCAGCATGATATTTGCTTTTTACATTCTCCTTCGTTAACCTCCTGGGGAAAAATCTTCTTTGGAGCTAGACAAACCTGTGCAGTGAGTTCTTGTGACTTTTGTCTGCAACATAGCTTTTTTTTACATTCAAGCAATTTAGTAGGTTTTGCATATGTCATCTCATACAAAGAGGTGTACAAGTAAAAATAACAGAATTGTCCACACAGAGGGAAGTGTACAAAAGTAAACAGCAAGCCGTATAGGTTTAAAGGTTGAACCCTCTGAGCGGTATAGCATTAAAAATGTCAACCTAGTGACAGTATCAACAATAAGTAAGATTCAGGATTTTTTTTTTTAAAAGAGAGAAAAGAAAGAATGACAGACCAGCGGCATTTGATTGGCCCACCCCAGCCACAGGTCGGGGATCAGTGGGAAGCCGACAAGTGCCATGAAGTAAAGGGAAATGGGGTGGTTCCAGAAGTTGTTACAACAGCTGTCCAGAGTGTACAAATAGGAGATATATAGGAACAAGGTTAAAGAATATGTAAACCCAACATTTCATATTCCTGACATGTGCCTGCTGTACCATGTACGAAAAAGTATCCTGTTCTCTTTGTATTGCTTCCTTTGTGTGAAATCCCTGGTGTTCCTGCCAGTCCCTATACTTTCCTATTAAAAACAAGAGTTATTACATGTTAACTAATTTTCCAGGAATCTTCCAGGTAGGCATACAGAGAGATAGGCTCCTCCCACCTAGCACAGGAAACACATAATCCACATTATAAAAAAGACAGCCCACAGGCAGTAGCCCTCAGTATTAATAAATAACCGAAGGCACAGATAAAACAATAAAAAACAACCATTAGTGCAACCAGTTTAGGATTAAATCATTAGACTTATAAAAACAAGGGAGGGAACCGGCGCCGTCCTGGAAGATTCCTGGAAAATGAGTTAACAGGTAATAACTCTTGTCTTCCCAAGTCATCTTCCAGGACAGCTTACAGAGGGGACTAAATAGAACTACCTGATCAGGGTGGGACCACAGCTTTAAGCACCTTCCTCCTGACAGCCTGTTTCTGGTTAGAGAACAGGCCAGATCGGTAATGTTTATGAAGGTTTGGAAGATGGACCCGAATGCCAGCTTTCAGATTTGGGGGAGGAGAAATGGCCCCTGCTCTGTCTGAATTAGCTTTGATGTTTTCCAGAGGAAACAGCGATGATTCCTGGTAGGCTTCCATTATTGCATATTTCAATCACCTTGTGATAGTAATATTGTGACGTATTCTTGTCTTTATCTGGGCTCCAGAACAGAACAAGCAAACTAGAGGTTTGTCTCCAATCTATAGATCTCATCCTACACAATGTTCATTTAATAAGATACCCATGGACATTTAGATAATAGGCCCTAGTAATTATCAAGCAAGATTTCTGCCCTAATGCTAGATATAGATATATCCATCCATATCCAAAATGCATAGGCCCATACCGATGACCTTTCTCTGCTCTGAGTGCTGGTACGGCAGCTATGAATGTCTGGGAAGGAACTGGGTAAAAATGAACCTGGCAACTTCATGAATGACAGGAGCTCTGCCCAAAGTTGGAAGTCTGAGTTTATAAGGCACATTGTGATGCTGGTGGTAAGTTATGCAGATTACTACTCCAGAAGATTGAGCCTGTAGTAGTAACAGAAAGAACATTTACTTTGACTTGCTACAGCTGTTCTGATAGGAAGGCTGTGTAAGAAATGCAATTATGTTTTTAACATATACAGAGTACTGAACCTAAACATACCCAGTCAGGTATAGGGGTCAGAGACATAGCAAGATGTGAACCCACATCTACAGGCCATATTCCTGCCCTTCAGTGCTGCAAGGAACGCATCACAAAAAGGAGCAGTCATACAAGTGTAGCGACCTCAACCCCTCTCACCCCTTCTCATTCACGGCTTGTCCGTCTCATCTAGGGGTTAGCACTGGGGGGAGGGATGAGATACACCATGGCCCATTTCCTCCAATGTGTAGAGGTGAAAGCCAGAACTATCGGGTTTTGTGTATGTGTCCCAGAGTCAAATCCTCTCCTCGGATTGACTCCCCTTTGCTCCTAGTAACAAGAGTTCCACACACTGAAAAAGGTCCAACTTGTATTTATTCTTCTCAATAAATAGTCACACAGCACAAACAGGTTGAGACCCATATACCACTTCAGTATTTGTAGGGAGTAGGCCAAGGCACAATTATTTTAGATAGAGCTAACCACTGTGGTGTCACCAGTGGCGAATAGTCACTGCCACTGACTATATTGAACAGAACATGAATTACCTTCGCTAACGTAGCCCCTATCAGGGGAAGGACATCCGTCCAAGACAGTTACCGGAGGCCTCTCCGTCACCAGCAATACTGCGCTGGACTCTCCGGAGAAGTTCTGCTCACCGGCCTCCTCGTCTCAGACACGGGCACCCAAGGAGTTAGGGCCCCCTCGAATTCCTCCACCCTCGCGGAACTCAGTCGAAGGTACTGAGCTCCAGGCTTCTGCCATAGTACCTCTCCCCAGGCTAAAGGTGCCTGAGATGGACTCCATCTTCCGGTCCGGCCAGGTCAAGGGCACCTGGGCCCGGAACTCCGGAACGCCAGCACCCAGGCTGAAGGTGCCTGGGCGCGGCTGCGTCCTCCAACTCTGAACCCCAAGGTCAGGGCATCCGCCCCTTTTATCTCCTCCCCTTTGCGTCACAGCGGGTTCCCCGCTCCGCTGTACCAGCGCCAGGAAAGGACAAAAAGGGAAGCAGTCTTGGGGTGAGTGTTCAACTCCGGCCAGGGTGACAGCGCCACCTGCAGGCCGCAGGGAACCTCACACCACCAGAGTCCTCCAAGAACCACAAAAGGGTCTCAGATTCCCTGACAATCAATGCATCTGGGTTACACTACCACCCAGATGCCTCCCCTAAATTCAAAACACCCGCTACACAAGTTTTATACTGCTATATAAATCATGTTATCATCCCGATAGCTTCTGACAAGTTCTTTGTCAACTGAGATAAAAGCAGCCGGAGTATTGTGCTGGGGAGGATGCTATAAATTGATTAGCAGAGTGCTGAACTATTCAACGAACAGCTCTGAAAGTCTCTACCTATGAAGGAGAAGGGGTGTATGCCTTTCCTCCAATCAGCTGTCTTGGCTGTATGCCCAGACCACACTTCCAGTGCTGAACAGGAAGAGAAAATCTTTCTAAAGAATATATAAAGCTGAAGAGAGCAGATATGCAAGTAAAGCCCATGCAGGGAGATCTGCCCCATCCCCGTGCACCACATCTACTCCTAATCCTTCCAGGAGGAAAAACACCAAAAATACAAGAATATAAGATGAGGGAACCTCCTAAGTTACCACATCCACTCCTAATCCTTCCAGGAGGAAAAACACCAAAAATACAAGAATATAAGATGAGGGAACCTCCTAAGTTACCCCTCAAACTATTGACTTGCAAAGTATATTTTTCTACTTCTACTCTCTCCTTCCACTGATAGATTGCTGGAACCATGTTCTCTAATCTTACAAGATCCAGGCATGGAGAGCATATGGTACTGCGTGCTGAACCTAGGGGATTTAATCCTCTACTGATTGAAGGCTCAGCAGCAAAAAAACATGAGCCTTTTCTGTACATAAGCAAAAAAAAGACAAGACAAAATACCTTGGTAAGGTCTCAGCGACCATAGATTTTCTCTAAGCCATTTACACACCGGTCTATGAATATTAATGCATTAAGACAACCTGTAACGGCACCCCAAGTATGAAAGGGGTTAACGCCGTTAGGATATTCCCTTTCCAACCACACGACAGCCACCAGACACTCCAACCAGCCGAATAAGACCCCATACAAATACTTCTCCCTCCACAGACGAGAGAACCACTCTGTTTGAGGTTTCCAACTTGTCTGACAAACTTTAATGTCTAACTCCAAGTTTTATACACACAGAGAGGAGGTTCTTACATTCTCCTCATTTCTTCTCACAATACACCTTTGACCAGACCTAATTTACATGTGCTAATTAACTACAGCTGATGACTCAGACACATGACCTTTAGGCTAGCCTGACTGTCTCAGACTACAGTACCCATTATCAAAGGAATTCTTTACACAATACAGGGCCAATTATCACAATGAAAGATCCTCAGAAGCCATCCTAGATTCATTTACATCACACAGGCAGGGGGGCTGGAGGTGGTGACATTAGCATCTAACAGTATGTGTCCCAACATCATGAAGGAGTCACTTTTCAGTTAACCTGTTGAGTTCATAATCAAACAGTAAATAGCTCTTTACAGATATCCTGGGGAATATTGTGGAAAAATATCACTGTCCCATTTTAAAGCAAGCAAAGACATATTCTTAATGTCCATTATTTTCTTGCTCACCCTGTGCCCAAAGTGACCCCTGTCACACAACCTATCGGAGATTGTACGAGACAATGTAAAGGTCAGATGAAAGCCTCTCAATTCATACAGCCACATATTCAAATGAGGGCTAAACTTCAAGCAGGTCCTTAGAGCTATTAGGTTCAGTTTCCACTAGTGCAACACGCCATGCGATCCTGGACACAAAGTCGCATGACAAGTCACGGCCCATTGATTTCAATGGCACCCGTTCAAATCTACGCGATTCAAAGTTGCAACGACCTAGAAAAAGGTCCCAGCACTACCCTGACCCCTCTACACCCCAGATATCCCCCAGCACTCTGATCCCTCTACATCCTAGATATCCCCCCCAGCACTCTGACCCCTCTACACCCCAGGTATCACACCCAGCACTGTAACCATATACCACCCTTGTATTGTGACCCCACTATATCCCTGATACCTCCTACACTGTGGCCTCTCTACATCCCTAACACCTCTAGCACTATAGCCACCAAAGCTACCCCAAGCATTGCTGCCCCCTATACACCCCATATCCCCCCTCTGCATTGTTTTTCCCCATACAACCTTAATATCCCCCAGCACCATTATTCCATCCATGTAGTACTCCATTTTCTAGTGGAGATACAGTGCATGTAAACTTTTGGCTCTGTGCCCACCTCCAGCACTGCACTCACCTATATCAATCAAGCAGGCAGAAGGAGGGGCGGAGAAGGGAACATCCCTCTGGGCATTCCAAGCCTTTCAATGCAAACAGTGCTGGACAGCTGGGCTCACCATGACACCATCCACAATGCTACTTCCACAGGTGGGCTCTCAGTGCTGCCGACTCTCCTCTCTGGCACTCCAGCCCTGCCTCTTCCTGCTGGCTGTGAAATAATAGGTATTGTACTGCCTAGCACGGCGCACCGCTGCCAGCCTGCCTCCCCTGTGTATCCATCACTCTCAGTGACATAATGGGGCCCCCCCAATTTTGGGGCAGCGTGGGCTCAAGGACCATCTGCTTTGGGGAAAGTGCAGGGACCCCCCAGGCAGCTGGGGCCCCTGGGCAGTGCACACACAGCCAGACTCCCCAGACCAGCCCTGTCAGTCTGTGGATAGTACAGAAAATCATCTCAAAACCCCTGGTGCCGCCTTCACCAGGGAGCAAGAAAAGAGGAACCCTCATTTGCCTCTCTTACCCTAGGGCCAGAGTCTGCAGGCATCCCAGACCTGCTTCCCTGCTTAGTCTCCTTCCTGGTGACTTACCAGCGCAGGACAAAATGGCTTCCACCATCTTCTCTGTAGCCCTGAAAGGTCGAGCAGTGAGGATCCCGGTCTGGCGCTGTGGATCGGACGCCTCCCCTGGAACAGTGCATGGAGCTTGCAGCCCCGACCACCAGGTCGATGTTTGCTACCAAAAACATGGCTGCCAAGCCACTTCCTCTGCTCTGCTTTCAAGGTAGGAGTGCAGACCACTACGATCTTGAGCTGAACACTGAACTTCAGGACACCATAAGTCTGTACTGTCCCCCAGGAAAGACTCACCTGAGTCAAAATCCCACACTGCCAGTGTACCTGAATCTACAGGCATACTGTCGACCAGACTCCTGTGGAGAGAGTGGGTCCCCTGGAGTAAAAATTCAAGACTCCCTTTCCAGGGCAGCCAGAGAAAGCCCAAGCTACTTGCCTCCCCAGGTTCACTCCCCCTGTTCTGAGATGCTGTAGCCGGGAGGCCCCTGTCACCTAGCATGAAGGCCAGAGAAAAATAACAAATTTCTTCAGAGTTCCTGTCTGGCCGGAGGAAACACAAATACTGAGGGGCTACTGCCTGTGGGCTGTCTTTTATAATGTGGATCATGTGTTTCCTGTGCTAGGTGGGAGGAGCCTATCTCTCTGTAAGCCGTCCTGGAAGATAACTTGGGAAAACTGATCACACTAAGCATGAGAGAACAATGTGGTCAGTTCCCTAGCTATGCTGGGAACTCAGTGTGCTCTCCTCCAATCATCAGATTTGTCCTGACACACACACACACACACACACACGCACAGCCTTTCACTGGGAAGATCAGTATACTGTTGCTCCCCCCCCCCCCTTCTATGCAGCTGAGAACAGAGGGAATGTGATCACCTATAAAAAAAAAAAAAAAAAAAAAAAAAAAGGGAAAAAGGGTATTTAGGTTTATTTTTTTTATTTTTATTTTTATTATATCAGGACAGAGACCCACAAGGGCCGCAACAACACAAGGTAACACACAGCAGAAAACATAGGTACATATACAGAGTCATAACACGTCATATAGTTCCATTGCCTCAGGGACATTGCTGCAGATAGTAGGGGACAACCAAGCATGTACATATAGTAAAATGCTTTCACAATATAATTTTCTCACTATGTGACTGCTATGCTTCCCATAGCGGACCTGGGTTTACTGCCCTATAGAGCGGTTAGAGGTCCCAGGTGGTCTCCTACGTCGGGGAGGCCGGATTCGTGCCACCAGAGTGGTGTGGCATGCGGCTGCTGCCCCATGGGTTCCGCCCTGTCTTTTCCATTTTCTTTGTAGGAAAAAAAAAAAAAAAAAAACAGTATAGGCAAAGCCTACCTGTTAAAAAAAATATAAAGAGAGGAGTAAATAGAGCTTAAACAAATACAAGAGGGGAGAGGGGGCGAGAGGAAAAAAGGAGAAGGGAAAGCGGAGAGTTAAGAGTAAAAGTACTCACAAGCATGGAGCATCAAGGTAGTGTATTTGGAGTGGCATCCGGGGTATCAACCCAAATCACAATTCAACTAAGAGGGTATATCACTACATTTAAACGTCAGCTATGTCTCTCTGCATCGCCTGGCCCTCAACCGAAAAAATAAATATGTTCCATAATTGCCAGGTGTTGGAGAATGTCTCTTGCCTCTTTTGTGCTATGAGGACAAGGTCTTCCATGTGTTTTTATAGTCTCCACCTTCCGGAGCCACATGGCGACAGTTGGTGGGTGTGGGGTTTTCCAGTGAAGTGGGATGCAAGCCTTGGCTGCATCTAGTAAGTGGCAAATCACCGTTTTTTTTGTATACCCCATCAGGTATGGAGGACGCATGAAGGAGGAAGAATGCTGGGTCATTCGGGATGGTGCGGTCCGTGAATTTTTGTACAGTCTCCCGAACTACTCGCCAGAAGTGTGTTAGTCTAGGGCAGGACCAGAAGATGTGAACCAAAGTACCCTCATCTTCCAGGCAGCACCAGCAAAGATCCGACGCCGTCTGGAAGAACTTGTGCAAAAGCACCGGGGTTCTGTACCACCTGGATAAGAGTTTATAATTGGTTTCTTGAATTTTGGCACATATGGAGGATTTGTGTGTATATCGGAGTATGTGTTGTCTCTCAGTTGTGTTGAATTGTCGGTCTAATTCCCTCTCCCATTTCAGTATACCCGGGGGAACAAAGTCAGCCAGTGGTGTGTTCAGCAGGTCATAAGTCAGGGAGAGTGTATGTCCCAGTACCCCTGTTGTGGCACAGAGGTCTTCTAGCGTTGTAAGTGGCAGGCTACTATCGGCAGGGGGCTTTTTAGAGTTAAGAAAATGGCTCAACTGTCGCACTCTCAGGAAGTTGAGACGGAAAGGGCCCAGGGAGTAAGTGAGCTCTGAGATCGATTTCCAGCGCTGAAGTGGGAGGCTTGGTGTAGGCCCACCTCGTTCAGACTCCGAAAGACCATGTCCCGTACGCCAGGTAAAAACTGAGGATTTCCCAGTATGGGGTATAGAGGAGAGTTTGGGGAGGATAGTGATGCCTGAGATAGAAGTCGGGAGCAGAGTCGTGAGGAGGTCCCTATCAGTGGATGTCGTTTGAGGTCCGCCGACAGTGCAGAATAGCACCATGGGGTCCCTCTTAAAAGGTATCGTGCTCTGGGCCTGCTCTATTTGAGTCCAGAGTTTGGTGTCACGGTGGCGGCACCAGTCTATCAGTCTCCCCAGGTGCACTGCCTGATAGTAGGCGCACATCTGGTAGCGCCAGACCACCCCGCAGTTTTGGAAGGACAAGCAGTTTGTGCGCTAGGCAAGGTCTTTTCTTAGCCCAGACAAATGCTGTGAACACAGACGGCACCTGTTTGAAGTATGATGTCGGTATGTGGATGGGTAGGGCTTGCATGAGGTAAAGAAGTTTCGGGAGGATCGTCATCTTTAGAATATTGCATCGGCCCAGCCAGGAATGCAGGCCTGTGTTCCATTTAGTTAGTAATGACTTTATCGTTTTCATTAGCGGAGGGAAGTTAAGTTCGTACAGTTTCGAGAGCGTCGGGGGTATGTGTGTGCCCAAGTATTTTAGGGCTTTGTTTGTCCACTTCAGTGTGAAACTGGACTGGAGGTGGGACAGTTGTGGTGGTGGTATTCCCACACCCATGGCCTCAGATTTGGCAAAATTAATTTTTAAATTAGAGAGTGCGCCGTATGTTGTGAATTCTTGCATTAGGTTCGGGAGATATTAACGGGTTAATGAGCGAGAAAAGCAGGTCATTTGAATTCCCGTAATATTCGGGTTTAACCTCACATGACCCAGAAAAGGTTCTAGAGAGCGCGAAGAGGGGCGATAATGGGCAGCCCTGTCTCGTCCCGTTAGTTATGGGGAGTGGGTCCGAGATCACTCCGTTAGCCCTAACTCTGGCCATCGGTGATGCGTAAGCTGCTGAGATCCACCGTTGCATAGTATCCCCTAACCCCACATGATGCAGTGTAGCGAACATAAAATCCCAATTTACGCGGTCGAACGCTTTTTCCGCGTCGGTGCCTATGAAGACACTGGGCGTTTTGGCAAGGGTAGCCGAGTATAGTAAGTTCAAGACCTTGGTTGTGTTGTCCCGGGCCTCCCTGGTGGGGTCAAAGCCAACTTGGTCTAAGTCATTGGTTCTCAACTCCGGTCCTCGGGACCCACTAACAGGCCAGATTTTAAGTATTACCTTGGGGAGATGCAGACTAGAATACTGCAATCACTGAGCAGCAAATTATATCACCTGTGATGTATTTCAGTTATCTTGCAAACCTGGCCTGTTAGTGGGTCCTGAGGACAGGAGTTGAGAACCACTGGTTTAAGTGAATTAGTTGAGGAAGATGTAATTGCAATCTGGTCGCTATAATTTTGGTGAATAGTTTGAGGTCAGAATTGAGTAGGGAAATTGGTCGGTAAATCCCGCACTGAGACGGATCCTTGCTATCTTTGGGGATAACGGATATTTGGGCTTGGAGGGTAGTGTCATGAAATTTGCTCCCCTTCCCGAGGTCATTAAGGAGTGCAACCAAGTGGTCACCCAGCGAGGGAAGAAGCATTTTGTAATAAGTGACCGTTAGGCCGTCCGGTCCTGGGGCCTTCCCTGGTTTGGTGTTCCCTATTGCCAGTTGTACCTCTGGCAGTGTGATGGGTTCTCCTAACAGGTCATGCGTTTCCGCGGTCATGTTCGGCATTAAGGAGGTGGCGATTAGGCTTGTGCACAACGGAAAAATTCGTTCCGTTTCGGTTCGTTTCTTTCCGGTCCTGTTGATTCGTAATCATTCGTAATTTTGCTAGACGGGATTTTTCGTGTTCGGACTCATTCGTATTTTTGCAAGCGACATTTTTCGTTGAATTTTTTGTTGCTTTATAATTCGTACTTTCGGTAGAGTACGTTGTTTTTCGTTGATTCTGGACACAACTCCTACTTTCGTAACTTTTTTTGGGTTCGTTGATTCGTAATTTTCTGTGTCTCTCTCACGACGACGCTGCCTATTATGCCTAATGTGCTTCGAATGGATTTGTACTTTTCGAAATACATAGTGGTTATTTGTAACGATTCGAAATCTCGTATTTTACTTTCGTTTTTTACATGCGGCTATAGCCTCCGCCCCTGTACACCATTTTGAGAGGGTTCAGCACGGTGAGGGAGAAGCAGAGAGCAGAGCAGAGTGTTATTGTGCTTCGAATGGATTAGAAATCTCGTATTTTACTTTCGTTTTTTCATGCGGCTATAGCCTCCGCCCCTGTACACCATTTTGAGAGGGTTCAGCACGGTGAGGGAGAAGCAGAGAGCAGAGCAGAGTGAGTGTTATTGTGCTTCGAATGGATTAGAAATCTCGTATTTTACTTTTGTTTTTTACATGCGGCTATAGCCTCCGCCCCTGTACACCATTTTGAGAGGGAGTTCAGCACGGTGAAGGAGAAGCAGAGAGCAGAGCAGAGTGAGTGTTATTGTGTTTCCAATGGATTTGTACATTCGTAAGTTTTTTCATAACGAATTATGCCGAAGACATTCGGGCATTCGCTATTTTGCGGTATAATTTATTTCGGATTCGGTTTTATTCGTAATTGCTTTGTTCGGAAATTCGAATGCTTCCGAATGTCCGAAAGTTGCTAAATTCGGACGAATTTCGATTCGTTACGAAACGAATTGCACAAGCCTAGTGGCGATATAGTCTGCTAGTCTGTCCAGGGGAGGACGTGTCATAGGTAGGTTGTAGAGGGCCTAGTAGTAAGTTTTGAATTTCTGGGTGATTTGTCGAGGAGGGCTGCGCGTTGTCCCGATGGGGTGTGTATGTAGGATGCTAGTTCCTGGGAGCACAACGACTGTGCCAGCAATCTACCACATTTATTTCCCGCTTCATATATCTTTTTGTGGGACACCTGGAGGGCCACTTTAGCCTTATAAAGGAGTAGATCGGTAATCTGTGCGTGGACTGTGTCTAAGTCTGCAGTGAGTGAACTGGTCTGGGTCTGTTTGTGTGCAGTTTCCAGGTCTCGTAGTCTACCGAGCAGTTTGTTCAGTTGTTCAGTCCGTAGGCGTTTAAGTCTTGCACCGTGCTTAATAAGCACGCCGCGGATCACCGCTTTGTGTACTTCCCAGACCAGTCCCCTGTCCCCATCAGAAGTGCCATTTGTTTGAAAGTAATGCTGGATTTCTTTTGTCACATCTGCCAGTACCTCCGGATTCTGCAGTAGGCCCTCATTGAGCCTCCATGGCTTCCTTTGGCCTCTATACAAGTCAGTGAGGGCGTAACGCATGGTGACAGGGGCGTGGTCCGACCAGGTAATAGACCCGATGGTAGTACTTTTAATTGCCTGAAGCTGGTCATGAGGCACCAAAAGATAGTCTTTGCGGGAATACGTCTGGTGAGGGCTGGAGTAAAAGGTATAATCCCATTCTCCGGGATGAAAAAGGCGCCATGTGTCTATCAATTAAATAAATTATGTAATGCCGAGTGTAAAGTCTTACATGGTCCCCTGGGGGTGAAGATAGCCCCGTCGAGGTGTCCTCAGTGGGGAGTAGAGGTATGTTCAGGTCACCTCCTACTATAAGTTGACCCTCAGAAAACCTCTGGAGTATGCTCAGATGTCTTTTAATGAAAGTGTCCTGCTGGCAATAGTCACCTTCACGTCACCTATTAGGCCCTTGATGAACAGGAATCTGCCCGATGGGTCTGATTTCAGGGCTATCAGTGTCCATCGTATCCTTGCCGAAATCAGGATGGAGGTTCCTCTGATAAACAAAAATAAGATACCAAATTCTTACCACACCTCATATTTTATCTACATCACTTCTTGAGCCACCTAGTTTTACTGGCTCTTCTCTCTCCCACTTCTCTCTACTTGACTTGGAATCTCTAACTAAATTGATTTCTAATATGAAATCCAAAAGAAAAATATGAGAATGGTGCGCTTATGCAATAATGTGCCATAAAGTAATGTACTCAAAGAATGAATATGATGAGTATCCAAAAAGGTAAAAATATCATAGGGATAACTTGATAGAAGAAAAAAACTGATAAAACATCAATCCAAACATGGACTGTTAAATTTATGAATTGGCCGCTTACCTCCAACAATGACCCAAGGGTCAAAACAAGGCTCATCAGATAGATAAGGAATCCTGCTGATGGATCTGTAAAGGCACCCAGGTCCCAGGCGAAGAGGAAGAACTACAGTAGGTGACCGCGATATTGTGTCAATCTCGCTGCTTTTATCGGCGAGATTGACCACCTACGAGCCCTGTCGCGGGAGCCAGCACCGAGCTGGTTTGCCGGGAAAGGAAGAATGTATTGAAGCCGACATACGTCCGACTTTCAATGAATAGGTATCCGACTCGAATTCCCGCCAATACCAGGCGCTGTGTTTGGTATGAATCATGATAGGGAACTCCACGCCATATTTTAAATAAAAAAACGGCATGGGTTCCCCTCCAGGAGCATACCAGGCCCTTAGGTCTGGTATGGATTTTAAGGGTAACCCCTACGCCGAAAAAACGGCGTGGGGTCCCCCCTAAAATTCATACCAGACCCTTATCCGAGCACGCAGCCTGGCCGGTCAGGAAAGAGGGTGGGGACTCTTCCCAACAACCCTGGCCGTTGGTTGTCGGGGTCTGCGGGCGGGGAGCTTATCGGAATCCAGGAGCCTCCTTTATTAAGGGGGCCCCCAGATCCCGGCCCCCCCACCCTATGTGAATGAGTATGGGGTACTTCGTACCCCTACCCATTCACCTGGAGGAAAAAAGTGTCAAGGAAAAAAAACACACTACACAGGTTTTTAAAGTCATTTATTAGGCAGCTCCAGGGGTCTTCTTCCGACTTCGGTGGTCTTCTTCCGACTTCGGGGGTCTTCATCCACTCTCCGGTGTCGTCTCTGCGCTCTCTGGTTCTACTCCCGCACTCCGGTTCTTTTCACACTCTCCGGTGCCTTCTACTTTCTGCCGGGCTCCTCCGCTATCTTCTTCCAGCTCTTTTACTAGTGTTGGCCCAGTCTTCCCCGTCGTCTTCTTCCCTCCTCTTCTTCGATGTTGACAACGCTCTCTTCCGCTGTAATGCCGTGTGCTCGGTGCGCAACGATTTATAAAGGCATGGGGTGTGGTCACCGGGTGACCCTGTCTCTTATGACATCACAGTCCCATCATGCTCCGGGTGGTGATGACATAAGGGGCGGGGTCACATGGGTGACACCCCTTTCCTGACCAGCCAGGCTGCGTGCTCGGATAGGGGTCTGGTATGGATTTTGGGGGGACCCCCACGCTGTTTTTTCGGCGTAGGGGTTACCCTTAAAATCCATACCAGACCTAAGGGCCTGGTATGCTCCTGGAGGGGAACCCACGCCATTTTTTTATTTAAAATCTGGCGTGGAGTTCCCCCTCATGATTCATACCAAACACAGCGCCTGGTATTGGTGGGGATCCAAGTCGGATCCCTGTCGCTTCCTTCTCGTGCTCACTGTAATGTGTTTTTACTATTGCAGCGAGTGCAAGATGAACAGTACCCTGTCGCCGAGAACCAGCGCAATGGGATCACACTGGAAACACATTCTTGCGGGCAGGTACTGCATGTCCAAAACTTGGCATCAAAACATCTTGGATAATTCCATATATAGAGGAAACCGCTTGCTCCAAGGAATGACTTCTTGTATAAATGGCGCTCAAAGGAAACAGAGCAGCCATAGTGCAATATTGCTAAATGAAAAGTAAATTTATTTAGTAAAAGAAACTGCTTATATCAAGTAAGGGTAAAAACGCAGTAAAAAGCAATAGGAGTAGTGACACACTTGGCTCCTCACCGTACTTCCGTAAAACGCTGACGTCACAAGGCTCCACCCGATGCGTTGCGTCACTGGTCACGTGACTTCCTATGAAATCCTCCACCTGCATACTTGATTCTATTCACACGCATTTATTTAAATCCGGTTTTAGTTCTCTATGCCTCATTATTCTCAATATCATAAATGACTCTTAGCACCGGTTTTGTACCAACATGGCTATGGACAATTTAAACAACTTTCATCCAATATCTAACTTACCCTTCCTTGCCAAGATCCTTGGGCGGGCTGCGATATCTCAGTTACATAATCAACTGACCTCAAATAATATATTTGAACCCCTCCAATCTGGTTTTCGTCAACTGCACAGCACAGAAATGGCCCTGGTCAAAGTCACCAACGACCTTCTGTTAGTGACCCGGAATCAGAAGCCAACTATTTTTATTCCACTGGATCTTTGCTCTGCCTTTGATACTGTAGACCACAATCTTTTACTCTCTCGCCTTGAAACCATATTTGGAATCTCAGAATTGACTCTGAAATGAATTAAAGCGGAGTTCCGCCCCAAAAAATTAAAAAAGTAAAAAAAGTCAGTAGCTACAAATACTGCAGCTGCTGACTTTTAAAATAAGGACACTTACCTGTCCTGGGCGCCCGCGATGTCCTCACCCGAAGCCGACCCATCCTTCAGCTCCCGGGTGCAGGCGCCGGCATCTTGCGTAAGGGAATCAGGAAGTGAAGCCTAGCAGCTTCACAGCCTGGTTCCTTATTGCACATGTGCGAATCGCACTGCGCTACCTGACTGGTCCCTGCTGTCTTCTGGGACCTGTGCATCTCCCAGAAGACAGCGGAGGGATGGGGACGGAGGAGGGACCGGACATGGCGTAGATCGCCGCAGATTCTGCAGCGATCTATCGACGGAAGTGGGAGCAAATACCTGTATGTATCTGCTCCCCCCTCAAAAGGTGCCAAATGACACCCGGGGGGGGGGGGGGGACGGATAAGCCGAAGTAAAATTTTTGGGTGGAACTCCGCTTTAAGTCATATTTCACTGATTGCTGTCACTTTGTTTCTCTTGGTACGCTGTTCCTCAGTGCTCAATCTTGGGTCCCTTACTTTTTAGTATTTACATGTATCCACTTGGCCAACTGCTTAAATCACACAGGCTCAGTTATCACTTCTATGCTGATGACACTCAGATATACATCCACAATAAACTGGATTCTACTTTGGCTGCTTATCTCCTATCTAACAGTATTTGTGATATAAAAAAAAAAAAAAAAAAAAAAAAAAAAAACTTAGATTGCCCATCATTTCCTTTAATTAAACTCTGACAAGTATAAAAAGGCACGTTTATTGCCCCCCCATCAATTACGTAAGGCCAGTACTAAATAGCTTATCTATAGATGACACTGTACTTCAGCTTCAGCCTGAATTAAAAAATCTAGGGGTGATATTTGGTGCTAGTTTATTCTTTGATCCACATGTACAAACCGTTATTTAGAACATTTTTTTCCACTTTAGAAAACTTTGCTTGGCTGCGTCCTATGCTATATGCTTATACACTGTAGCTGAAAAACTGATCCATACATTTGTGTTCTCCCGACTTGACTACTGCAATGCTCCTTTTGCTGGTGTACCTAAATCCACTATTAATCGACTTCAATATGTTCAAAACTCTGCAGTCAGAATCCTAACTAGGTCTTGTACAAGTGATCATATTACCCCTATCCTGGAGTCCTTGCACTGGATACCCATCAGGCTTCGCATAGACTATAATATCCTTATGCTCACCTATAAGGCTCTTCATGGCTTGGTACCCCATAATCTTTGAACTTTTATCAACTTCCACCCCCCCCCCCCTCATATTCTGGTTTTCTGTGTGTCCCCCCCTACACTCAATAGGTGACAGAGCCTTCTCCTGCTATGCTCCAGAACTCTGGAATTCACTTCCTAAGAACATCAGAGTGTCATCCTCTTTAAACTCATTCAAATCAAAAAATGTTTTTCTTTAGACAAGCTTTTATTTGTCCCCTTTTCCTTTACGTTTTGTTATCCTGTGTATTTCTTGTGTTTTCCTTGTAAAACACGTTGAGAAGCCACCTTTAACCAGTTCCTTACCAGCTCACACCAATATACGGCGGCAGAATGGCACCACTGCACGAATCGCCGTACCCGTACGGCCCTCGCGGGAAGGGGGCGTGCGCCCCCTATGTGCCCGTGGCGATCAGATTCGTTACAGAACTGATCAGTCTTCAGGTCCAGGCCAATCATTTCTGGCCTGGACCTGCTGATCGGTTCTGGCGAATAAAATGCTTCCCCTGACTGAGTAATGTAAACACAGGCAGGGGAAGTGATGTCATCTCCCCTTGTGGAATCCTTTTTGGTTCCAGTGAGGAGAGAGGACCTCTATCTGTCAGTTGCACCAACACTACACTAACACAAGTACACGTAGGCACACATTTGACCGCCGGATCACCCCCCCCCCAGTTAACCCCTTCACTTCCTGTCACTGTGTCACCAAGTGCAGTTTTCTGATTTTTCACTGATCACTGTACTGGTGTCACTTGTGACTCTAATCAGTTAGGTCAGTTAGTAGTAGGCCCAGATAGCTTTAGGGTACCCCCTTAAAGGTTTAACCTCTTGATTGCCCCCCAGTTAACCCTCTCACCCCGTCACCTGTGTCACTAATATAGTGTACAGATTAGTATTCTGATTGCCATATTAGTGTCACGGGTTAGCCAGTTTCACCATCAGTCTTTTATAGCGTCAGGGTACCCCCCCATATATTACCCAATAAAGGTTTTAACCCTGATTCCCCCCTAGTTAACCCTTTAACCCCCTGTCACCAGTGATCCCCATATTAGTGTCACAGGTGATGCTGGTTTGTTAGTTCATTTTTTATAGCGTCAGGGTACCCGCCATATATTTCCCAATAAAAGTTTAACCCCCTGATCACCTGGCGGGTGACATCAGTTAGGTTTTAGTGTCAGTTAGGGTCAGCGTCAATCCCAGGCAGCGTCAGATTAGTGCCAGTAGCGCTAACACCCACGCACCATACTCCTCCCCTACTAGTATAGTGTCTGAACGGATCAATATCTTTGATTTGATCAGAACTACTGTATATTAGCATCCCCAGTAGTTTAGGTGTTCACAAAAACGCAGCGTTAGCGGCATCAGCCCAGACACCTGCTAGCACCTGAATTTAGCGCCTTCGCCCACCCAAGTGCAGTATCAATCGATCACTGTTACTTACAAAACACAACACACAAAACTGCAGCGTTCGCAGAGTCAGGCCTGATCCCTGCGAATGCTAACAGTTTTTTTGGTAGCAATTGAAGCAGTCATTGACAACCAGGTGCGCTTTTCGCACTAGTTGTACCTATAAATTTAGAGGCCAAAATGTCTAAACAGAGGTACACTAGTGAAGAGGCCTACACGTTGCTGAGCATGACAGATGAGAGCAAAGGGGAAGCCACCTCACTGGCAGATTCAGGCTCAAAATACGCACCAGTAGACAGCAGCGGCACCCTGACAGATAGCTCTGACGACGGAGTGGTCCCTGCTAAGGTCAGGCGTACCCGACCCAATTCTGTTGAGGTGCAAGAACCGCAGGGCTCTCGTATGGAGCAGAGAGCCAGTACAAGCGCCGTTCATCCTTCTGGTAAACTGCAAAACACCAGTGGCCTAGTACATCCTGGTCGTAGTCAAGCCAGCACCGCAGTAACACGTGGTGACGTGGCGAGTCCCATAAGTGCAGTTCAAGTTGGTGCGGTGGCTAGCACAAGTAGTGTCCTACAGCCACCAAAAAGAAACACGGGCCCGTCGAGCCCATAGTGCCCTTCCTGCAGAATATGCCAACCCTGATTGGGAGCCCACCACTTCTGAATGGTACTTCCCCCATTCATGGGCCAACCCAGAATTCAGGTGGAAATAGTTGATTTTGCGTCACTTGATTTTTATTCACCGTTTTTCACGGAAGATCTCTATAGATTTATTGGGGAACCAAAGCAATTTTCATGCTGGTCAATTCATCGCCGCTAATCCCCATTTGACCCTTGCCAGAGAATGGAAACCTATTACGGTTTCCGATTTTAAGACCTTTCTGGGCCTATCCCTCCTGGTGGGCACAACTAAAAAAAGTGAGTTGTGGTCATATTGGTCCACTGACCCAATTCACCAAATGCCAGTGTTCTCTGCTTCCATGATCAGGATGCGATACAAGCAGATCTTGCGGTTCATGCATTTTAATGACAATGAACTCTGTCTTCCTTTGGGTGACCCTGAATTTGATCGGCTCCACAAAATTCGGCCCTTGTAAACCACTTCAACCAACAGTACCCAGCCTTGTTTACTCCCGATCAAGTTGTCTGCGTTGAGGAGTCCCTGATTACGTTTTCTGGCTGCTTGTCTTTCAAGCAGTATCTTCTCAGCAAGCGTGCCAGATATGGGGTCAAGATGTATAAGCTCTGTGACAGGGCAACAGGCTATACATATCGTTTTAAGATTTACGAGGAAAGAGATAGTCACGTGGAGCCCGAGAACAGCCCAGTCTACATAGGGAGGGCTGGCAAGATTGTTTGGGACTTGGTGTCACCCTTATTCGGAAAGGGGTACTATGTGGACAATTCTTACATGAGCGTGCCACTTTTTAGTCACTTGTTTGATCATGGAATTGACACATGTGGCACCGTGCGATCTAATCGCCGGGGCTTCCCCCAATGGCTTGTAGAATCTCAACTTAGACGGGGGGAGAGAGCCTACTTGAAATGTAATCATTTGCTCACAGTGAAGTGGAGGGATAATCGGAATGTTTTCGTTCTGTCCTCCCTTCCCGCAGATACGACGGCGACTGGTGTTGTTGAGAAACCCCTCTGTGTCCACGAATACAACCTTAATATGGGAGGGGTGACCTCAATGACCAGTTGATTGCGCCATACTTAATTGCCCGCAAGGCTGGTATAAAAAAAAAATATAAAAAAGTGTCTGTATATCCATTTCAATTGGCTCTGCTGAAAGCTTATGTGCTATACAAAGCGTCAGGACGAACTGGATACTTCCTTAAATTCCAGGAAGAGATAGTCACAGCCCTTCCGTTTCCAGAAGGTTCTGTGCCCCAACTTCCCAAAGCAAATGCAGTGAGCCGGCTGCATGAGAGGCATTTTCCGTATGCTATCCCTGGTAACCCTACCCAACGAACACCCCAAAGAAGATGTGTCTGTAGAAACCGTGGATATAGGTGTGACAGCCGCTATTATTGTCCCTCCTGTCCTGGCCAACCTGGTCTATGCATTGGTCAATGTTTCCAACGCTACCATACACTAGTGGAATATTAGCGTAGGGCACCTTTTCACAGGGTCTCCAAAGAGACCCCGGACCTGTTACAGTTAAAAATAAAATATAAAAGCCCAAAATAGGCAAAAATAGTAATTTTATTGTTCTTCTCTCTCTATTTTACTGTATTTTAAAACTGCAATGTTTTATTGTTACTATGTTTTATCATTTTTGCTTTTCAGGTATGCAATTTTTTTTAGACTTTACTGTGTTTTATTGTTAACCATTATTTTCTTTTAAGGTACGCCATTCAGCTGAAGCACTGATTTATCTTTACAGCAACAGCATTTGCTCTCGCAAAACGTAAATCAGCGACTCCAGCGCTGTAGAAGGCGATTTCACCACCACAGTTAAAAAAAAAAACCCGGTGCATGTATGCCCATCATTAGAAGTGGGTGGATGCAGGGTGGTATTCTAATGGTGGGCATACCCACCGATCAATCTCTTTTTTCGTTTAGCCACAGGCTGCATGAAAAAAAAAAACAAAAAAAAAACATTACAATATATGCCCAACAAGGACCAGCAATGTACTGGTATGTTTCTGGACTTTGAGTGGTCATACCAAAATGATGCCTGCAGGTTTAGGTATCTTGGTATCGTACTTTTCAGCCAGCGGTCGGCTTTCATGTAAAAGCAATCCTATCGGCTAATTAGCTGCTAGATTGCTTTTACAAGCAGCGAGAGGGAATGTTCCCCCCCCGCCGTCTTCCATGGATTTCTCTGGCTCTCCTGTCCCACTGGGAAACGTGAGAATGCAGCCGGTGGTTCCGCCAGCTCACTATAGAGCTGATCGAAGACCAGAATGGCTCCAATCATCTCTATGGCCTAAGAAACTGGAAGCTACGAGCATTTCATGACTTTGGTTTCGCTGGATTAATACAGCGCCATTGGGAAAGTATTATCACACCGATATTGGTGTGGTCAGATGCTTTTGAGGGCAGAGTAGAGATCTAGAGTCTAATAGACCCCATTTAAAAAAAAAAAAAAAAGAAGAAGGAGTATCTGTCACTACCTATTGCTATCATAGGGGATATTTACATTCCCTGGGATGACGATTAAAAAAAAAAAAAAAAGAAGAAGGAAGGAAGGAAGGAAGGAAGAGAAGAAAGGAACAGTGTAAAAAAACAAAAACAAAAAACAACCAAACACCCCATGCTTATACACAAAAGGCAAATGCAAGCGTCGGCCTTGTGTCATATGTAAACAGCAATTGCACCATGCATGTAAGGTATCACCGCGAACGTCAATATCGAGGGCAGTAATTTTAGCAGTAGACATCCTCTAAATCTAAAGTGGTAACCTGTAAAGGCATTTAAAAATATATGTAGTTTGTTGTCGCTGCACGGTTGTGCGCAATTTTAAAGCATGTCGTGTTTGGTATCTATGTACTCGGCATAAGATCATTTTTTATATTTTACCAAACATTTGGGCACAATAGTGAGTTTTTTAGTGCATTCAAAATTAAAAAAGTTTTTTTTTCCCCAAAAAATCTGTGTGTGTTAATCCAATTACGGCGGCCATTTTCCCAGAGTCCGGTCACCGGAAATTGACTGGCGGCCATATTTATGGAGGTATGTGTATAGCGCTGGGCGCAGCCATTTTGTTGGTGGTATACAACCTATTGATTGCATTGAACGATTGGAAAATAAGTATGCTGTGACTCCAGTCTGTTATTGGGCACGAAGAGGGCAATATAAATTAAAACCAAGGACATATATTATGTGGTTAATGCTTTACAGCACAAAAGATGTATAAGTGTATAAAATATATAAAAATATATAAGAAAGTTTAAAAAGGTATTAAAAGCTTGCTGCTGGAAATGACTCAGACTTCTCAATAAATACAATAGAGGCATATATATGAACATGCAAAGTGAACTTGGTGATTAAGAGATGTTATTCTGTAAAAATATATATAAATTTAAAATATCAAAAGATATATATGTAGAGGTCTAGATAAAGAGGTCTGGGTTGTATTAGAAATTGAGGGGTCTTGTTATACGATTGACCAAAGGAATTTAAAAATCACTTAAGAAACAGTTTAAATCGAATTCTATGTTTAGGCCCCGAGGTGTAAAAGGGTATCTAAAATAAATATCCACTTTGATTCCAATTGGCTTAGTGTCCTCACCTTATGTCCACTAGGGATGAGCTTCGTGTTCGAATCGAACATACGTAGATCGAACGATTTGGGCCGTTCGCGCCAAATTCGAGTGACGCGAACGGCCCACAATGCACTACGCCATCGCAGTGTCATCCAGGCGCTGTGATTGGCCAAGCATGCACTGTGACCCCGCATGCTTGGCCAATCACAGCGCCGGCAGCGAGGAGAGCAATGATTGGCCACAGGCAGGATGCCTGTGGCCAATTATTGCTGAGGGTGTTTAGTACACGCCCCACACTATAAAAGGCCGCCAGCACGGCGGCCTAGTGTAGTGTGTTCCGGAGCAGGGATAGAGCAGCATAGGCAGGGACAGTGACTTTTATTTCTTTCTTGCTTAACCTGGATTCCTTTAGTTTAGGGAAAGAGAAGGATAGGTAGGGAGAGTGTCAGTGTGTTTTGTGCTTGTGCTATAGTGTGCTTAAAAAAACATTTTTTCTAGGGACAGAAAACTGTAGGTAGGGAGAGTGTCAGTTTCTTTCACTGTGTAAGTCCTTGTTTCTAGGGACCTGGAAGGACAGTGAGTGAATTCTCCTTGTGCTATATTGTGCTTAAAAAAAACATTTTTTCTAGGGACAGAAAACTGTAGGTAGGGAGAGTGTCAGTTTCTTTCACTGTGTAAGTCCTTGTTTCTAGGGACCTGGAAGGACAGTGAGTGAATTCTCCTTGTGCTTTATTGTGCTTAAAAAAAACATTTTTTCTAGGGACAGAAAACTGTAGGTAGGGAGAGTGTCAGTTTCTTTCACTGTGCAAGTCCTTGTTTCCAGGGACCTGGAAGGACAGTGAGTGAATTCTCCTTGTGCTATATTGTGCTTAAAAAAAACATTTTTTCTAGGGACAGAAAACTGTAGGTAGGGAGAGTGTCAGTTTCTTTCACTGTGTAAGTCCTTGTTTCTAGGGACCTGGAAGGACAGTGAGTGAATTCTCCTTGTGCTATATTGTGCTTAAAAAAAACATTTTTTCTAGGGACAGAAAACTGTAGGTAGGGAGAGTGTCAGTTTCTTTCACTGTGTAAGTCCTTGTTTCTAGGGACCTGGAAGGACAGTGAGTGAATTCTCCTTGTGCTTTATTGTGCTTAAAAAAAACATTTTTTCTAGGGACAGAAAACTGTAGGTAGGGAGAGTGTCAGTTTCTTTCACTGTGCAAGTCCTTGTTTCCAGGGACCTGGAAGGACAGTGAGTGAATTCTCCTTGTGCTATATTGTGCTTAAAAAACACATTTTTTCTAGAGACAGAAAACTGTAGGTAGGGAGAGTGTCAGTTTCTTTCACTGTGTAAGTCCTTGTTTCTAGGGACCTGGAAGGACAGTGAGTGAATTCTCCTTGTGCTATATTGTGCTTAAAAAAAACATTTTTTCTAGGGACAGAAAACTGTAGGTAGGGAGAGTGTCAGTTTCTTTCACTGTGTAAGTCCTTGTTTCTAGGGACCTGGAAGGACAGTGAGTGAATTCTCCTTGTGCTTTATTGTGCTTAAAAAAAACATTTTTTCTAGGGACAGAAAACTGTAGGTAGGGAGAGTGTCAGTTTCTTTCACTGTGTAAGTCCTTGTTTCTAGGGACCTGGAAGGACAGTGAGTGAATTCTCCTTGTGCTATATTGTGCTTAAAAAAAACATTTTTTCTAGGGACAGAAAACTGTAGGTAGGGAGAGTGTCAGTTTCTTTCACTGTGCAAGTCCTTGTTACCAGGGACCTGGAAGGACAGTGAGTGAATTCTCCTTGTGCTATATTGTGCTTAAAAAAAACATTTTTTCTAGGGACAGAAAACTGTAGGTAGGGAGAGTGTCAGTTTCTTTCACTGTGCAAGTCCTTGTTTCTAGGGACTGGGAAGGACAGTGAGTGAATTCTCCTTGTGCTATAGTGTGCTTAAAAAAAACATTTTTTCTAGGGACAGAAAACTGTAGGTAGGGAGAGTGTCAGTTTCTTTCACTGTGCAAGTCCTTGTTTCTAGGGACCTGGAAGGACAGTGAGTGAATTCTCCTTGTGCTATATTGTGCTTAAAAAAAAACATTTTTTCTAGGGACAGAAAACTGTAGGTAGGGAGAGTGTCAGTTTCTTTCACTGTGCAAGTCCTTGTTTCTAGGGACCTGGAAGGACAGTGAGTGAATTCTCCTTGTGCTATATTGTGCTTAAAAAAAACATTTTTTCTAGGGACAGAAAACTGTAGGTAGGGAGAGTGTCAGTTTCTTTCACTGTGCAAGTCCTTGTTTCCAGGGACCTGGAAGGACAGTGAGTGAATTCTCCTTGTGCTATATTGTGCTTAAAAAAAACATTTTTTCTAGGGACAGAAAACTGTAGGTAGGGAGAGTGTCAGTTTCTTTCACTGTGCAAGTCCTTGTTTCTAGGGACTGGGAAGGACAGTGAGTGAATTCTCCTTGTGCTATATTGTGCTTAAAAAAAACATTTTTTCTAGGGACAGAAAACTGTAGGTAGGGAGAGTGTCAGTTTCTTTCACTGTGCAAGTCCTTGTTTCAAGGGACAGAGAAGGACACCTGAAGGTAGCCCTTATTGCTTTTTTCCCATCTCCCTGCAGGCCATCTATTAGAATGTCTGGAAGGCAAACAAGGAGAGGCAGACAGTCAGGAGGCAATAAAAGAGGGCAAGCAGGCTCTGTGTCTGGGGGCAACAGTGCTGGTCGTGGACGCGGTGCATTGTCATCAGCACATGGCCATGGGACACGCTTGTCCTTCTTTTCCGCAGCTGGACATGTTGAGCCACATCATGCCGAAGACTTGGTAGAGTGGATGACCAAGCCCTCCTCCTCCTCCTCATCCTCTCTCACCCAGGCTCAGGGTACTGGCAAAGCAGCTGCCAAAGCGTCCTCTTCCCTGGTATCAATGTCAGACTCATCATCAGTCACTCCTTCCCTAGACCCACCATGTCCTCCTCCTGAGGAGTCCCCCGAACTGGTTGAGCACAGTGTTGGGTACATGCTCCAGGAGGATGCCCAGCGTTTCGAAGGGTCTGATGATGAAACCCAGCTACAGGAAGGCAGTAGGGTGAGAGCAGACAGAGGGGATGCTCAAGAAGGACACCAATCTGGCAGTCATGTTCCAGCAGCTGCAGCATACTGCCAGATTGGCTCCAGTGATGAGGAGGGAGGGGATGATGAGGTCACTGACTCCACGTGGGTGCCTAATAGGAGAGAGGAGGAGGAGGATGAGGAGGAGGCACATCTCCAACGAGACAGGATGCCCTTTGGTGGCCAGCGTAAGGGCAGTACACCGACGGAATCACACCGCAGAGCTCCGCCTGTGCAGGGCGCTGCCTCTGCCCGTCATTCAAAAAGTTCCTTGGTGTGGGCCTTTTTTGAGGCTAGTGCATCAGATCGCACAGCTGCTGTTTGCAACATATGTCTCAAGCGTATATCGCGTGGCCAAAACATCAGCCGCTTGGGTACCACATGCCTGACCAGACATATGTTGACCTGCCATGCAGCTCGTTGGCAAGCCTACCTCAAAGACCCACACCAAAGAACAAAGCGGACCTCTCCTTGCACCGCATCAGCTGGGATTTCCAACCCCACTATAACTTCAGTCCTCTCTGAAACATGCACTGAGAGGAATGAAGGTGTAGAATTAGGTGTGTCACAGCCAAGTACTTGCGGCCACTCTGCTAGCAGTACACCGACGTCCGATTCTAGCAGGCAAATTTCCCTGCCCCAGCTGCTGGACCGTCGAAAGAAGTTCACTCCCAGCCATCCACATGCCCAGCGGTTGAATGCTAGCTTGGCTAAATTGCTAGCGCTTCAACTGCTGCCTTTTCAGTTGGTAGACTCGGCCCCCTTCCGTGAGTTTGTGCAATGTGCGGTTCCTCAGTGGCAGGTTCCCAAACGCCACTTTTTCTCACGGAAGGCTATTCCGGCTCTCTACCGGCATGTGGAAGGCAATGTCTTGGCCTCGCTGGACAGGGCGGTCAGCGGTAAGGTGCATATTACCGCTGACTCATGGTCCAGCAGGCATGGACAGGGACGTTACCTTTCTTTCACGGCCCATTGGGTCACTCTTTTGGCAGCTGGGAAGGATGCAGGACAAGGTGCAGTAGTGTTGGAGGTTGTCCCACCGCCACGCCTCCAAAATGCTACTACTGGTTGTGACACACCTCTCTCCTCCATCCCCTCCTATTCTTCTTCCTCCATGGCCTCTTCCTGTGGTTTGTCCTATGAACCAGCGGTGCTCCGTAGCCGTTCACGGGGCTACGCAAGTACGCAGGCAAAAAGATGCCATGCCGTGCTTGCGCTGGTGTGTTTGGGGGACAGAAGCCACACTGGGGCAGAGGTCCTGTCTGCTCTGCAGGGCCAGGCCGAGAGGTGGTTGACGCCACGCCAGCTTAAGCCAGGAATGGTGGTTTGCGACAATGGCACCAACCTCCTCTCCGCCCTCCGACAGGGACAACTGACCCATGTGCCCTGTGTGGCTCACGTCCTTAACCTGGTGGTGCAGCGGTTCTTGGGCAGGTACCCGGGCTTACAGGATGTCCTGAGGCAGGCCAGGAAAGTCTGTGTGCATTTCCGCAGATCTTATAATGCCAGTGCTCGCCTGGCTGAGCTGCAAAAGGAGTTGAACCTGCCCAAGAACCGCCTTATATGTGACATGCCCACCAGGTGGAACTCAACGTTGGCCATGCTGCAGCGGCTGCACACGCAGCAGAGGGCCATCAATGAGTACCTGTGCGACTACGGCACCAGGACAGGGTCAGGGGAGCTTGGTTTTTTTTCTCCACGCCAGTGGGGCATGATCAGGGATGCATGCACTGTCCTGGCACCATTTGAGGAGGCCACGAGGATGGTGAGCAGTGACAGTGCATGCATCAGTGACACTGTACCTCTTGTCCACCTGTTGGAGCACACGCTGCGTGGAATAATGGACAGGGCACTTGAGGCAGAACAGAGGCAGGAAGAGGAGGACTTCCTTGCCTCTCAAGGCCCCCTTTACCCAGACAGTGTTCCTTCTGTCCCACCCATCGCACAGGAAGAGGAAGAGGAGGAGGAGGAGGAGGAGGAGGATTGTGTCAGCATGGAGGTGGAGGCTGGCACTCAGCATCATCAGCAGCAGTCTTTTAGGGATGATTTACAGTCCCAAGAAACCAGTGGACTTGTACGTGGCTGGGAGGAGGTGACTGCGGATCATGTCGTCCTTAGTGACCCAGAGGACTCCGGAGCGAATGCCTCAGCAAACCTACGCTGCATGGCCTCCCTGATCCTGCAAAGTCTGCGGAAGGATCCTCGTATTCTTCGGATCAAGGAGAGGGACCATTACTGGCTGGCCACTCTCCTTGATCCACGGTACAAGGGTAAGGTTGCGGACCTTATGTTACCGTCGCAGAGGGAGCAGAGGATGAGACAACTCCGGGAGGCCTTGCAGAAAGGTCTGTGCAACGCGTTCCCAGAGACTGGGAGGTTACAAACTCCTGGTCCAGGACAACGAGTTGCTGAGGCTTTGGCCAGTCAAAGAAGGAGCGGTGGGGAAGGTGGCCGTCTGACCGATGCGTTCAGACAATTCTTTAGTCCGCAGCCCCAAAGTATGATTGGTTCCAGCAACCATCGCCAGCGTCTGATAAACATGGTGCAGGAATATCTAGGGGCAAGGTCAGACTTGGACACCTTCCCCACCGAAAATCCTCTGGCTTACTGGGTCTTGAGGATGGATCACTGGCCAGAGCTTGCACAGTATGCAATTGAGCTACTGGCCTGTCCTGCATCCAGCGTTCTTTCGGAACGCACATTCAGTGCTGCTGGAGGATTTGTCACGGATCACAGGGTGCGCCTGTCCACCGACTCGGTTGATCGACTGACTTTCATCAAGATGAACCAGTCTTGGATCACCACCAGCTACCACACACCTGATGCTGATATAACAGACTAATTGATTTTAACATGTCACATCCCTTCAAGACTGATGCTGATGCTGAGTGTCTGTGCTGTTATGTTGACTGGCTATCCTCCTCCTCCGAGTCCTCAATGATACGATTGATGATGATAGCTTGGAAGATCATTTTTGTTTATGGGTGCCGCCACCAGTGGCTAAGGCCCAATTTTTCAGCCCCTGTTTTACAGGGGCGTGTAATTACAATTTTTTTAGCAATAATTTGCCATAGGGCTCATTGCTGTGCTCCAAGTACAGTATCTGTGAGGGGTTGGAGTGTTGTGGCACCAGTGCCTAAGGCCCAATTTTTCAGCCCCTGTTCAACAGGGGCATGTAATTACAATTCTTGATCTAATAATTCACAGCAGGGCCCATTCCTGCACCCACCAAGAGTAACTCTGAGGGCTTACAGTGTTGTGTCAACACCACCACCACCACCAAAGGCCCAATTTTTCAGCCCCTGTTCAACAGGGGCATGCAATTACAATTCTTGATCTAATAATTCACAGCAGGGCCCATTGCTGCACCCACCAAGAGTAACTGTCAGGGCTTACAGTGTTGTGGCACCAGCACCACCATCAAAGGCCCAATTTTTACTACCACTGTTCAACAATTATATGTAATTACAATTCCTGATATAATAGTTGACAGCAGGGCGTTCCAGCACCAACCAAGAGTAACTGTGAGTGCTTACAGTGTTGTGCCAACACCAACAACTAAGGGGCCTATTTCTGCAGAGTATCTACGGCAGGTCCCTACTTTCAAACATCCAACTTACAAACGACTCCTACTTGCAAACGCAAGAAGACAACAGGAAGTGAGAGGAAATCTACCCCTAGGAAGGAAAATTCTCTCCTGTAAGAATTAATATGGGAGAAAGGTGTCTCCTCTGTACTGATGCTTTATCAGCAATCCTTGTTTCAAGAAAAACACCACATTTCAAAAACAGTTGTCATTGGGACGGAAAGTGAGGTGAAATGTTCTGAACAGGGGCACAGACAGCAAAACAAATGTTACAGGGGTGATAACCCTTACCTATGTTTTCCAAAAAGTTTAAAAATAGATTTTTGGGCTGGAGCTACACTTAAACAATGTACCTGTTCAAAATTACAAACAGATTCTACATAAGAACAAACCTACAGTCCCTGTCTTGTATGCACCGCCTGTATACGGCTGTTCAGAGTATATAGGGCCTTTTTTATTTTATGTGCGGGGTTCCCCTTAATATCCATACAAGACCCAAAGGGGCTGGTAATGGGCTGGGGTAGGGGGGGGGGGGGTCATGGGGTAGCTATGCCATTTTTCTTAAAGATTTTCATCCATATTACCGGGACCAGACATTACATTAAAGCCGCAAGCAGTTTTAAATGGCTTTTTTTTCCTTTAGAAGTGTCATTTTGTGCAGGGACAGTTCTAAACACGGGAAACACGTGGCACTTCACAGGCATACTTTAGACACCCCCCAGGTACGATATTTAAAGGAATATTTGACTTTTTTTTTTTCACTTTATGCATCATTAAAATGACTGCTCCCGAAAAACGACAGTTTTTAAAACTTCTTTTTGCATTGATACATGTCCCCTGGTGCAGAACCCGGGTTCCCAAACCCTTTTTAGGACAATAACATGCATAATAGTTGTTATAATTAGCACTTTAGAATTCGAACGTTCGCATCCATTGTATTTAATAGGGTTCTAATGTTCGTACGAACTTTCGGTCCGTTCGCGGGTTCTGGTGCGAACCGAACCCGGGGGTGTTCGGCTCATCACTAATGTCCACCTCTCCAGTGTCTGGTATAGGGCTCTATCCCCCAGAATTTTAATTGGGCAGGATCTTTGTTGTGGTGTAATAGGAAATGTTTGGACACATTGGGGCTGATTTACTAATAACAGTGCGCTGCGCTGGTTCTAACCTTAATTGCTGCGCCGGATAACTCCTTCACTGGGCGCAGGAAGCAGCGGCGCACTGTTATAGTAAATAGAAATGTCAGCGGCGCTCTATTGAAAATGAATGTTTCCCTATGGGAGCCCATTGATTTGAATAGAGGTCGCCCGGGAAGAAGGATCCGACTTGCGGGCGACTCGTGTGCCGGCTGACACAGGGACAGCGCGACTTTGCGAGGCGACCTGGACACGACCTGAGCGTGCAGCAGCCGCTCAAGTCATGTCCTAGAGGCGACTAGCCAGCCGAGAATGTCTCCAGCGCGATGTCATCGCGCTGGTCCTCGGCAGCCTCGCTGTCCCATGTTTGGTATGAATCATGAAGGGGAACTCCAGGCCAAATTTTAATGAAAAAACCGGCATGGGTTCCCCTTCAGGAGCATACCAGGCCCTTAGGTCTGGTCTGGATTCTAAGGTGAACCCCCTAAGCCGAAAAACGGTGTGGGGGTCCCCCCCAAAATCCAAACCAGACCCTTATCCGAGCACGCAACCTGGCAGGCCGCAGGGGAAAAGGGGGGGACGAGAGCGGCCCCCCCTCCCTCCTGAACCGTACTAGGCCGCATGCCCTCAACATGGGGGTTTGGTGCTTCGGGGCAGGGGGGCAACCTGCGGCCCCCCCACCCCAAAGCACCCTGCCCCCATGTTGATGGGGACAAGGGCCTCTTCCCGACAACCCTGGCCGTTGGTTGTCGGGGTATGCGGGCGGGGGGCTTTTCGGAATCAGGGCGCCCCCTTTAAAAAGGGGGCCCCCAGATGCCGGCCCCCCACCCTATGTGAATGAGTATGGGGTACATCGTACCCCTACCCATTCACCTGGTGGAAAAAAATTGCAATAAAAAAACCACACAGCTTTTTAAAGTATTTTATTGCACAGCTCGGGGGTCTTCTTCCGACTTCGGGGGTCTCCGGTGTCGTCGCCGCGCTCTCCGGTTTTCTTCTGCCGGGCCACCGCTAACTTCTTTAGCTCTTTTGCTAGCGGGGCCCGGTCTTCTCCGTCGCCTTCTCCCCTCTTCTCCTCTCCGGTTCTTCCTTTCTTCTGCCGGGCCTCCGCTAACTTCTTTTAGCTATTTTGCTAGCGGAGGCCCGGTCTTCTCCGTCGCCTTCTTCTTCTCCCGCTATCCGGTTCTTCTCCCGCTTCTTTCTTTTGCTGGCCCCTCCACTAACTTCTTTAGCTCTTTTGCTAGTAGAGGGGCCGGTCTTCTCCGTCGTCGTCGTCGGCGTCTTCTTCTCTCTTCTCCTCCTCGATGTTGACTCGTCGCTTCCTCTCGCAGTAATGCTAAATCTTCGGTCCGCAGAGATTAATATAGGCTTCTCATGACGTCACAGTCACATGTTCCGGGGCACATGGCCCCGGAGCATGTGACTGTGACGTCATGGGAACATGTGACTGTGACGTCATGGGAACATGTGACTGTGACGTCATGGGAACATGTGACTGTGACGTCATGGGAACATGTGACTGTGACGTCATGGGAACATGTGACTGTGACGTCATGGGAAGCCTATATTAATCTCTGCGGACCGAAGATTTAGCATTACTGCGAGAGGAAGCGACGAGTCAACATCGAGGCAGAGAAGAGAGAAGAAGACTATTTGATCACCTTTGTGTTTTATTTATTTTTTTTCTATAAATACAAAAGACCAAGTTTAAAAAATAAATAAATGGATATTTTACCCACTTCAGCACTGGGCCTATTCTGGCACTTCTCTCCTTCATGTAAAAATCATAAATTTATGGCTATAAAATTACTTCAAAACACCAAACATTACATATTTTTTTGGAGCAGACACCCTAGGGAATAAGATGGCGGTCATTGCAAATTTTTATCTCGCTCGGTATTTGCGCAATAAATTTTCAAACGCCTTTTGTTTGCTAAAAATATTACAAAACAGTAAAGTTACGGCCAATTTTTTGGTATAATGTGAAAGATGTTGTTATGCTGAGTAAATAGATACCCAACACGTCACGCTTTAAAATTGCGCACACAAGGCATGACACCAAACTTCAGTAATTAAAAATCTCCCTAGGCGATGCTTAATTTTTTTTTTACACGTTACCATTTTGGCATTACAGAGGGGATCTAGTGCTAGAATTGCTGCACTCATTCTAACGCACGCAGCAATAACTCACATGTGTGGTTTGAACGGCGTTTACATATGTGGACTGGACTTTTTTTTTTTGTTTTACTTTTTTGTATTTCTTTACTCTTTTAAAATTTTTAAAATTTTTTGGGATCTCTTTTATTCCTATTACAAGGAATTCCTTGTAATAGGAATGTGTGTGACAGGTCCTCTTTATGGAGAGATGCAGGGTCAATAAGACCCCGCATCTCTCCTCCAGGCTGGAAAGCATGATATTGTTCCAAAAAAATCACCAATCTCATGCTGACAGCCAAGATCACGGCTTGGTTAACATACGGGAACACGGCATGATGTCATAACGTCGTGCCCGCGCCTCCGACGGTCATAGAGATGACTGATGACCATCTGGTCACCAGTCATCTCCAAATCGTTCTCCGAGCCCCAGGTGGCACGGGAGAGCCCGGAGAAGCACCGAAGCAATATTTTTTAAAAAAAGGTAATTTTTCTTCTTCATTGATGTACACTGATGAGACTGCACTGATGGGCACCGATAAGGTGGCAAGAGTGGGCACTGAGAGGTGGCATTGCTATTTAGCACTGGTGGGCAGTGAGAAGTGGCACTGCTAGGTGGCAATGATAGTTGGCAGTGATGGGCACTGGCAGCACTGCTAGGTGCCACTGATTGGCACCAGTGGTGGGCATTGATAGGTGGCACTGGCAGGGGCTACTAATTGTCACAGATGATGCAGAATTGCCTCTTCCGGCCCCATGTCCCTTGCACATAAGCCGGTGATTGCCTTTTTTTTATGCTCACGCTGTCAGCACAAGGAGAAAAAAAAACATTACCCAGCTTTTGTTTACATCACGTGATCAGCTGTCATTTGCTGACAGCTGATCACATGGTAAAGGGCAGGGATCGGCCCCTTACTCGGATCTGTCATCACCCGAGTCACAGTGACTGACCACAGCGCGCGCAAAGAGGAGGACGTTTATTGATGGACTCCCGGCAATTGAGGACCATGCTGTGGCCGTCGATCAGTTATAGCGCTGATCTCAAGTGATTACAGAGGGTCAAAATGGGCCATTGACATGCATCACAATTCAACTTAGGAATGAGTCTTTGAAAAGTTAAACTAAATAATTTGGCCACTTTATCCTTCCAAATAATTCACTTCCTGTCACATAGCCACACAGGAAGTGAGGGAAAATCCCTAACAATGTCTTTCCTTGGGGACACACAGGTCAGTCTAAATACTTTCCCCATTATGCACATTGCACTCGAGCATATTGCGGGGTACACCACAAATTATTAGGTAGTTTGGACTGTGGGGTTTATTTACTAAAGGCAAATCTACTTTGCACTACAAGTGCACTTGCTGTATATCTGAGGGGGACATGCAAGCCAAAAAAAACATCTTTGCTTTTACATGATTGTAACATCCAATCACCAGTACTTTCCCTCAGATTTTCAGCAGCTACACTTTTACTGCAGAGTGGATTTGTCTTTACTAAACCCCAAACTACCCAATGATTTGGGGTGTACAGAACAAAGTGCTAGAGTGCAATTTGCTTAATGGGGACACTAGTTAGATTGATCTGTGTGTCCCCAAGAAAAGCCATTGGTAGGGTTTTACCTTCACTTCCTGTTTAGCTGTGTGACAGGAAGTGAAGCCAATGTTAAGAAAAGGAGACAAAGGCCAAACTACAAAAAAACAAACAAAAAAAAAAACAAAAAAAAAAACACACACACGCAGGGGTTCTAACACTTACTTTGTTTCCCTCAAAATGCCCACAATTAGAATTGTATGGCCTTGAGCTATTTTTAAGTGCAGTGCTCTAAATCAGTGCTTCTCAAGTACCCCCAACAGGCCGTGTTTGCAGGTTTTCCTTCATCTTGCACATGTGCTTTAAATCACAGTCAATGGTTTTGATTTTTGGACAGCAATTCTCGATAAGATAAATTCACAAAACATGTCCTGTTGGGGGTACTTTAGGACTGAGGCTGAGAACCACTGCAGTAAAAAAGGAAAATTGAATACTTACCGCTCTGTATTTCATTTCCTGGTGACGCTCCATGGCAACACACAATACAATCCATGCATATACTACCATGAAGGCACCAGGGTAGACAAATCACACCTGTTTTGTTTTGACATGCCAATCAGCTGTCACATTTATTGCAAAGAAAACACAAAACAAACATCAAAACTTTCCATCTAATTTTATTGTTCAACAAAACAAAAGGGAAGGCAAAATAAAAAACATGAAGGTCAATTTGAAACAGTTACAGACTCAACATCTTGAGCAATTTTTGCCCAAAAAAATGCAGCAGACAATTAAATCAAAGTGAACAAACAACACACATTAACATCAGAATTATTTCAGGGGAACATATCTCCCCCACACCAAAAATATACAATCCACATAAGTTAACCAATCACTTGTTTTGCAAAGACATAACAAATAAAATACATGTGTTACAAACTCGATAAGGACACCAACATGTACATTTTGCCCCCCACACACACTTGCCTCTTCTTAAGGCAATCGACTCAATGCTCTGTGAGCTTTATATAACATATAAATGGTTTTGTGGTCTGGCTAAGGGTAGACACCCAATATAACTCACCTCATCCCAAATTTGTGACAAAATGTAGAAAAAGAAATAAACGGGACTATAGCGGTGCTAGCGTTAGTATTTAGACAACAGTGGAAAACTCAATTCATTAGGTTAAAAAAAAGGGGATCTATCCATTTATTGAACAAGTAGTACAAAATGTTTAGTAAAATTACATATGTATATATAAGCGTTTTCACAAAATTTCAAAAATAGGGCATAGCTGATATGGTGGTTAATTAGATGTTAAACCAAAGAGATCATACGTGGTCCCAACATGTTTCGCCCATCGGGGCTTCGTCAGGGGAAGTATGTCTCAAATGTGAGAGTACATCGAACATAGCTGTTAAAATAGACAATAGAAAGATTCATATTAGCATATTGTAAACTTGTTTATGTAGAATTTAGAAGATCGATCTGTAAACAGGTCCACAGTTGGCAAAAAGAATAACGACTTACCACCATTAAAGCCCTAGATGAAATAAATGTGGGTGGAGACAAGAGAAACCTCTGCACGCTAGTGGAGGAAGGAGAGGTCTCCTCCTCGGTGTAAAACGTAAAACGGAGCTCCGAGCATACAAACCCTCACAGTGACCGCTTAAGAGACCTAGCCAAAATAGATCAAAAGAATATATATATATATAAATAGATGAATTAGATTAAATTAGAGAAAGAACCCCATTAGAGTTAATTAATTTAAATGAATATAATTGATATGTGAAAGCAATATAGAGGTAATAAGGTAAAAGTTATATATAGTGGTCAATAGATTTTGATCTAATTGGGGTTAATGGTCCAGTTAGCCCGGTCATTTATGGGGCAGATCAAGTCATTATTAAGTTAACTATTCTGGTTATACTCACATTAAAATCAAAATTGAGAGAAAAAAAAAAAAAAAAAAAAAGGAGAATAGAACGGATGAGATGATGCCTGATTGATGTTAAATCCACTGGATACAAAATATCCGAATAAGATGCATTCATAGGACATGAACCTTCAGAGAACTTTAGTCCAGTGAAGAGAAAGTTCCAAAAGATGAAATTATTCTAAAAGTCAAATATATTGTATATTAATCAGTTATCCACAAGGGGACGTCTTGAGTTAAAACAGTAAGTATATACGGTAATAGAAATAATCCATCATTGGGTATTATCATAAATATGGAATTAGCATTATACAGTTCTTATATTTTTTTCATATTTTTTCATATTATTTAAATTATGTATAGATAGAGTGATAAGGGAATGATGACACAGCATGTCAGACAAAAACAAATTGAAGAGCCAATGGCCCAAACCAAGCTGTTAGTGTTGAATGAAGTAATACATTGTCTTGTGTATCATTAAACATACAGCATAACAATGCTTTTAGTCTGAGAGTATGACAAAAGGACATCTAATGAAGTAACAATCATAGCAGTTTGCAAAGCCCAGAAAATAGAGGGACTAGATTCTCAAATAAGCAGCAGATGGTTACCTTGAAACAAAGTTGTGGATAGATATCAGGCTGTCTCACCGAACCGCTCTGGTTGGTGTGTAGCCTGATAATGCCGGCTTTTAAGCGATCACCAACTCGGCCGGCGTCTGACGTCACCGGCGGAGTAAGGACGTGACAACGTTAGTGCGCATGCGCCCAGGGTCCCAAAGCTGTGCCAAAACTAACAGGACCCAGAATACCTAGCGCCCAGGGGAGGGGACTTGGTCTCACGCACCAACGTCATTAGAAACATAGTTTCCAATGAGACGGAGCGGGATCATGTTGTAATGTATCATAGTATGGTAAAGCTTGGTGAGATAGTAAAGCCAAATTCGGGAATAATGGGAAAGCAGAAACTGCAACAAAACGTGTGAGTTGGGCAGACCCAGCAATTGCCGGATATGCCCTGGGCGTCCATATGAGGGCTGTAAGGAGCCCAGAGATTCCGTCACAGTCAGGCACCCTGTGCATGTTCTCATTGCAGACCCTCAGAGACCAAGGATGAAGTCGCTCTTTTGTCAATGATGGCGGGTACAGTTAACCAACCAAAAAAAAAAAAAGCCGTGCCCGCCAACTTCCAGGGAGAAGTTACAGAACGATCTTAGAAAACAAAATAGTTCACATAATGTATATTGCACATGTATAAGTTTAGACATAAACCTTCGACATTAACAGACAATTTAGGAAAAACATACTTATATAGAACATGACTAAATGAATGATAGTTAATAAAATATAAAAATTTAATATCGAGCAATAACAGCAGTTTAATTTTACTAAACTAAATTAATTTACAGATAGACATTAAGAAGAAAGGGGGGAGGAGGTAAAAAAGGAAACAGAGGACTCCTAGAGCAGGGAAGAGGGGGTATGTGGACAAACTAGGTCATTGCAAGTCAATGCAGATCAGCCAATCATAGGAAAGGTCTAAAGCTAAGATTTTCGTTAAAGCCAGGGAAAACAGTTGCCTCTAGATTGTAAATCCAGCGAGCCTCTAATTGTAGCAAAGTTTTATCAACATTTATTTTACACTCATCCCTTTACAGAAAGCCCTCTGCCGGGAATACTGTCTTACATGCGACAAGCTTCCATCCTGCATCACTTGTAACCAGTATTCCCTACAGTCAATACCTTCGCATCAAACGTAACTGCAGCCGGGATGCAGATTTCAAAAAAGCTGCGGACGAGCTATATGCTCGTTTAAAAGATAGGGGTTACAGTCATTCGGTTTTGAAGAGAGCTTATAAGAGAGTATGTGAACAAGATCGCAGCTCTCTTATTTTTGGCCAAAAATTTACCACTCAAACTGACCAAATAAGAATTACTACAAGATACTCTACTGAACACCTTAAAATCTGCAAGATTGTGGAAAATTTCTGGCCTCTGTTGTCTGCTGATCCAATAGTTAATATATTGGTAGTAAACCACAAATAACTTACCAACGGGCACCTTCTCTGAAAGATAGTCTGGTTCATAGTCATTTTGAAACCCTTTCTGATATAAAATGCCTGAACCCAGGAACGTTTGCTTGTGGGCACTGTGACATGTGCCCATTCATACTTAACAGTTCAACCTGTACACTTCCCAATGGTCAAATTCACAGTGCTAAACATCGAATTACATGCCAAACTTTCTTCTTAATGTCTATCTGTAAATTAATTTAGTTTTGTTTAGTAAAATTAAACTGCTGTTATTGCTCGATATTAAATTTATTTTTTATTAACTATTATTCATTTAGTCATGTTCTATATAAGTATGTTTTTCCTAAATTGTCTGTTAATGTCGAAGATTTATGTCTAAACTTATACATGTGCAATGTACATTATGTGAACTATTTTGTTTTCTAAGATCGATCTGTAACTTCTCCCTGGAAGTTGGCGGGCACGGCTTTTTTTTTTTTTGGTTGGTTAACTGTACCCGCCATCATTGACAAAAGAGCGACTTCATCCTTTGTCTCTGAGGGTCTGCAATGAGAACATGCACAGGGTGCCTGACTGACGGAATCTCTGGGCTCCTTACAGCCCTCATATGGACGCCCAGGGCATATCCGGCAATTGCTGGGTCTGCCCAACTCACACGTTTTGTTGCAGTTTCTGCTTTCCCATTATTCCCGAATTTGGCTTTATATAACATATGTTTGTGTGCTAATGAGGCAATTGAAAACACATGCACAGTCCATGAAACACCCAGAATGCAAGTTCTCCCAATGTAGAGACTGAAATTCAAAGTGGGCATACCTGTTAAGGTGTCCTTCAATTTCTAACCCATAAAAACACTCTGAGTGAGCATGTCCAGAAATATCCAGGCGCTGTTCACACACAAAAAGCACGCCAAAAAAAAAAATAACTGGCTGGGCATGTGCAGAACAACACCAATGCAGCTAGCAAAAAATATCCCCCCCTCCCCCCGTCCAAAATTAAGCACATCATCCAGCATGCTACAAAATTAGAGATGGGACAATCACCCCTCCCCCCCCCACCAACAAAACGGAAAATTGTATCATACTTACCAGTAATTTTCCTTTCCTGGTGCCTATCCATGGCAGCATACCTGTGATAGAGCTCCGCCTCGACTCCTCCTTCATGACTAGTGAATAGCATAAATTAAAGGCATAGTCCCTCCCCCAACATTCTCTGTAATATAGAATACCGAGGGTGGGAGCGTATGCTGCCATGGATAGGCACCAGGAAAGGAAAATTACTGGTAAGTATGATACAATTTTCCGTTTTCCTGGTGCCTCCATGGCAGCATACATGTGATAAATAACTAGCTGACATGGGTGGGATAATTGCTTAACAATAAATGTTTAATTAGAAGAGGACATAGCAGCCTGAACTGCCCTCCTTCCAAACTCAACAGTTGTGAGCGCTCCTGGATCAATATGGTAGTGTCTGAGGAATGTAAGGTGAGAAGACCAGATGGCAGCCCTGCAAACCGTCTCCAACGAAACATTAGCCTTGGCTGCCCAGGAAGCTGAGACTGCCCTTGTAGAATGAGCATTCACTCGGGATGGAGGCTCCATATTCTTCACCCTGTAGGCCTTCTGGATTAACTTTACAGCCCAAGATGCCAGAGTTCTGATGGAAGCTTCTTTGCCCCTGTATTCACCGAACGGTACGATGAAAAGTCTCAGAATTTCTGAAGGGGCCGGTGGCTTCTAGGTAGGCCCTGAGCACTCTGGATACATCCAGTTCGTGACAAGACTCTGAATCCGTGTCTGTAAACACTGGTAGTGCCCAGGGTTCCAACAGGTGGCTTATAGTAGTGACCTTTGGTGTGAACCCCCGAAGGGGGCGAAGTTCCACGCTGTCGGGGAAGAAGGAGATGTGGTCGTCACCTATCCCTAAAGAGTGAAGTTCCAAGATCCTTTTGCCAGATGTAATGGCTAGCAGGAAAGCCGTCTTTAGTGTCAGGTTCCATATTGTTACTTGTTCCACTGGAGCAAAGGGATGGTCAGATAGAACTTCCAGGACTAGGGACAGATCCCACTTAGGAAATGATCGTCTGACAGGAGGGTGAATCTTCAATACACCTCTGAGGTAAGTGACTACTAAAGGATCCTCCGTCCCATCTCTTATTTGTTGCGGCAGAGATTGCTGCTACCTGCACTTTGAGGGAGCTCAGACCAAGTCCCAGATCAAGTCCTGTCTGAAGGAATCCTAGAACATGGGAAGTAGAGGGAAGGATTGGATCAAATCCATTTCCGGAAGCAAACAACAAGAACTTGTCCCAGATTTTTGAATATATGGCATTAGTTGCAAGCTTCCTGGTTTTTAGAAGGGTTGTTATGACTCCTGGGGAACACCCTAGGGATTCAAACCTTCGCCTCTCAACCTCCAGATTCGAAGATTCAACTTCTGAAGGTTTAGATGAACTAGACTGCCCTGCGACAGAAGTTGAGGGAAAGGAGGGATCTTGATTGGAGAGCCCACACTGAGGCGCAATACGGAAGTACTGCCACCACCTGGACTGGCTCTCTGAGGAGCCTCAGGAGGAATTTGAATATTAATGGCCTGGGAGGAAAGGCATATGCCGTGGTGAACCTCCAGGGACATGACAGGGCATCCACTGCCTCGGCTTGTGGGTGCGGCAGCCGATAGAAGAACCTATCCAGCTTGGCGTTCTTCGGGGAGGCGAACAGATCTACCTGAGGGGGAACCGATATGTTGGCAATCTGAAGGAAGACATGAGGGTGGAGAGCCCACTCGTTGTTGTCTAGGAAGTTTCTGGATAACGTGTCTGTTTCCGTGTTCAACCTGCCTGGCAGATACATTGCTCTGAGGTCCAGGAGGTTCTGCTCCGCCCAGAGCATGATCGGCTCTACCTCCTTGAGGAGTGACCTGCTGCGAGTGCCTCCCTGCTTCTGCAGATAAGCGACAGCTGCCCTGTTGTCTAGGCGTAGGAGTATTCTCTGGCCTCTGATTTGGGGTGCCAAAGAGGTCAGTGCCAAGAAGGCTGCCCTCATCTCCAAAGATGTTGGATACCACTCCCTGGGTGGTGTATGACCATCTCCCCTGTATTCTGGTTTGCCCGCAATGGGCTCCCCAGCCCTGTCTGCTTGCAAGCGGACGCAATTGTGATCCAAGGAAGGGAGCCCAGGTGATGAGGCTTGGAGAGGTTTTCCAGAACTGTCCACCAGTGAAGGCTCCTGTGCATTTTTCCCATCAGCAGGATCGTCTGAGATAGTCGTTTCTTCTACTGCGCCAAGAAACCAGTCTGGAAATACCTCAAGTGCCAATGTGCTGAAGGAACCATGGGTATACAGGAAGACATTGTGCCAATGAGGCTCAGGCATTGTGAAGCCATCAGATACGGGCTCCGGATGACTTTGATCATTCTCTGGATGTCAATCCTTGCCTTAGGCGGTGGTAATGACACTGTCCCCTCCTGAGTGTAGAACGTTGCGCATAGATTATCTGCTGTGTTGGCGTTAGTTGACTCTTGTCGTAATTCACCAGCCACCCTAGCTATTTTAGGGTCTGTAGAAGAATTTCCCGGTGACGTACCAACTGATCCGGATTGCTTGCTAGGAGGAGGATGTCGTCCAGGTATTGGTATATCCTCAAGCCCCTCTCCCCCAGGGGAACCAAAAGCAGATTAGTATCCTGGTGAACACCCTGGGAGAGGTGCTGTCATAGAAATCCTGTCAGCTACAGGATTCCTGGACTTCCTGATTCCGAATCGCGAGCACGTGCGCGCGCACGCGCTTAGCGGGGGCGCGCGCACGCTCCACAAAGCGCGCCAGAAGAGCTATTTAAACATGCCTGTGACAGACAGTCCCTGCTGTCTGCTCTACAGCGTGTAGTACCCAAAGAGACCTGATTCGTGTATTTACCTGCATCCGACCCGGCTTGCCTTGACCCTTCCAGTTTCCTGCCTGCCTCTGACCCCCGGCTTTGTTTGACCAATCTTCTGCCTGATCCTCCAGTACCTTGCCGTCAGCCAATACTACCGACCCGGCTTGTCCGACCAATCTCTCCAGTTGCTGTGTCCTGGTTCCAGTCCAGTCAGCCTCATCAGTTCCAGTCCAGCTGCTTGTTCCTAGTTCCAGTCCAGCCAGTCTCTTCAGTTCCAGTCCAGTTGCTGTGTTCCTGGTTCCGGTTCAGCCTGCCATACTTCCTGGGTGCCTGGATCCGTCCCAGTCTTCAGACTCTACTCTACCTTGATCCATCCTGCCAGGCACTCGTACCCCTTCTACCTCCGTGCCTCCTGTCTTCAGTACCAGGGGCTGCCGGTGGAAGCCGTAAGAGAGGCCTCCCTCTGCAGATCCGGGCTCGTCACCGTCAGGTACGTGACAGATGCACAGACCTAAAGGCAGGGCTGAAACTGTAGGTGGGTCCGTCCCACTGAAAATCTCAGATATTTTTGAAATGCAGGTAGAATTGGCACATGTAGGTACGCATCCTGCAGATCAACCGAAATCATCCAATCTGATGGCTGGACTGCCTGAATAATCGTCTGCAGGGACTCCATTTTGAAGCTTTCGGGGCAGATATACCGGCTGAACCTCTTTAGGTCTATCACAGGCCTCCACCCACCTGTCCTCTTTGGGACCAGAAATAGGGTGGAGTAGAAGCCTGCCAAGCGCTCTGCCAAGGGAACCAGAACAGCCGCCCCCTGAAGCTGGAGTGACGTTAGGAAGTTTTTTTAGAGCTTGAGCTTTCAGTGGAGAGGATGGAATCTCTGTTCCTTTGAAAGAGTTCCGAGGTGGGGGGGGGGGGGGGGGTAAGAGAAATTCCAAAAGTGCCCCCATTGAATTGTTGACAGAACCCAGGGGTCGTGGCAGCAGGTGGCCCAGACTGGGACAAAAGACTTTAGCCTGGCTCCCACCGGGAGTGCCTGGGTTCCTCTGGCGTCAAAAAGACTGCTTCTGCTCCTGTGGAGCCGGAAGGGCTTTCATCTTCCTATACAAAAAGGATCCCTGAGTACCTTTCCAAGGTCTTTTGTTGTCCCTGGGCTGTCTCGACTGCCTAAAATCCCTTGGGTTTGACTGGCGGAACCTAGAGGAGCCACCTCTGAATCTTCGCATCCTTCTGTCCTGTGGAAGCATACCAGACTTCCCTCCTGACAGCCTGGAGATAGCTTTATCCATTTTGTCTCCGAATAGGGCTTTACCATCGAACGGGATTTTGCACTAATTTTGTTTGGAAGATAAATCAGTCGTCCAGGGTTTCAGCCACAAGGCCCTCTTCGCCATTACTGAATGCAACATGGATCTTGCCGAGCACCAGATCGTGTCATTGGCCGATACACCGACAAAGTTTGCCGACAATCTAAGCTCTTCCAAGGCTTTAATTATATCCTCCATGGGGACATCCTGACGCAATGCCGTCTCAATGTTATCTGTCCAAGATCTTATGGCATTTGATACTGATGTGAGGGCAATAGCTGGCTTACACGCTGCTCCCACGGCCAAGTAGCTCCTCTTCAGCTCCAGGTCGATTCGCCTATCTAGAAGGTCTTTGAAGGAAGCGGAATCCTCCATTGGCAAAGTTATATTTTTGCGAGTCGCACCACCAACGCGTCTACCACTGGCATGGAGTTCAGTGACTGTGTTCCCGACTCTGGTAAGGGGTTTATAGTTTATTGAACCGACCCAAAAAAATTAATTTTTTATTTTTTTATTTATCAGTCTTTGCCCATTCCTTCTGAATGACTTGACTAATCTTGCCCATCAATGGGAAAAGAACCTGCTTTCTTTTGAGGAATGGGAAGTAGCTTGTAGACTCTTGGGGAGGCTAATCTGCGTCTTTCCAGGCGATTGCGGCCTTGACTGCCTGGATGAATGGCTTTACCAAGGAGAGACTGAAGCCAGAAGTTTCTGACTCTTCTCAAGAGTCCCCTGAAGAGTCTTCAGGTGGTGAATCTCTAGCTGGTCGGCCTGACGGTGGCAGAGGTGTACTGACTGCTGACGGACCAGGGAGATTAGGTTCTATATCCTGAACCTGGGATATTTGCTGAAGTGGTTGAGCGGGGACCAAAGTCAAAAGCTCAGAGAAGGAGTCCTTCATTGTTCGCTTGAGCAGATCTACAGCGTGCTGATTTTCTAGCTCGCGGTTGGACGCATAGTCCGTAAAACAGTCCTTACAGACCACTCCGTCTGGTAGCGGTGTAGCCCCACTTGTCCAGCATTTCTCTTGCTATAGGTCCTAGGAGAGGGGGACCGATCATGTCCTCTGGATCTTGACCTCTCTGATCTACGATGTGAAGAATGGGACCTACGCCCTGATGAGCGGGACCCCTTGGAGTGGGTAGGGCTACGATGTAAGGAACTCACGCTAGACCAGTGAGCGCACTTTTTTTTTTTTTTTATACTCACGTATAGTTGGTCACATACCTAATAGAAGTGTGAGGATCTTTTCTGTGAGATGAATGACTCATTGCGGAGTTGGGCACAAGGATCAGCTCCGGAAATATAGTAAGAAAGGGAAAAGAATCAGGAGTTTTTGGCGTCACTTTTTTTATTTATTTTTTAAAACATTTTTATATCGTCATCTTTTTTTATTTTTTATTTTTTAAACAAACATTTTTGATCGGCAACATTTTTTTTTGAGAAAATAAAAAGTACCTACCACAAAGCAGCATCAGAGAGACCTAGCAGGGCACAGCTGAGGAGACTGACAGCAATCCCTGAATCTGAACCTAAATAGGCTCAAGGTGTGTGGGCTAATCCCATAAACCACTATTTGGAATGGATTGAAAAAAAGGGCAAATCTAGCCTTCTTTCCAGAATCCAAGATGGCCGACACTGAACCAAGCGACCATGCATGCGCACGCGCAGAAGATCCAGCGTCGCCCAGTACAGAGTCGAGAAACTACGGCTCTGTATCACTCCTGAATCGCGCATGCGCAGACGGCGGCAAGGACACCGCGCCGTGACACTCTCCTACCTGGCGGGACGTACAGAGCACCTGTAGCCCCCCCTGAACCCGGAAATAAGCACCACAATGTTGTTGCACAGAGAGACACCTGCCCTATCCAGTTGCACAGTTTTAAAGGAACAAAAAAGTAAGACAATCATTTTAAAGGCGCCTAACAAGCAAAGGAAAGGGGAGGGGAGGGGAAAAGAAAGGGGAAAAACACAAATGCCTGTAATAAAAAATGGAAACCACCAGCCTGGGAAGATGGAGCTGATCCTTTTGCGACTTCCACTGCATTCATCATGGATGTGATAGCAGACTGCGTTCCTGTGAGGAAACTCTGCGAAATGACCCCAACAGATCCACAGAGGGGTTCCCAGTCTTATCAGCGCTGTGAGCGGCCCAAGAACAGGGACTGCGCACGGGAAAGGCTAAACCCGGCGGACGCTGCCGACTGCAGAGGTATGGACATACTGCTACTCTTCACCAGCACAAGAAGGTATGAGGGAAAAAAAAGGAGAATGTTGGGGGAGGGACTATGCCTTTAATTTATGCTATTCACTAGTCCTGAAGGAGGAGTCGAGGCGGAGCTCTATCACAGGTATGCTGCCATGGAGGCACCAGGAAATACTATTGCAGTCTATGGGAACTGACTTGTTAATTTTGCTAGTCCCCACTAGGCTGGCTTATCTTCTAGTTATTGGCCTTAAAATGGGGGCCCAGGTCCCACCCTAAGGGACATATATCAATGTCACCAATTTGGAAAACACCAAAAACAAAACAAGAAGTGCCTTTAAATATGCCAAATTGCTTAAGGGCCATTTCACACCACATACAGTCCATTGCGTTTTTTATGCATCCAAAATGCATGGAAAGTTGGTTATATGGTTCTAAATGACAGTGTTTGTTCCAGTGCGTTCCAGTTCCACCAAAAAAGTAGAACATGCTTCATTTTACCTGCACTGGACTGTACTGGAACGCATCAAAACGCATCATAAACGCACTGGAACGCACAGGAACACACCTAAATGCACCAAAAACGCACTGGAACACACTTGTCCTTATATATGGTTAATAAAAAAGAGGGGTGAAAACAAAGCACTGGACTGCATCAAAAACTTACCAAAAATGCACTGGAACGCATGAAAAACGTGCATGCAGAAAAGCACCTGGAACGCATCTGGATTGTGTTTCTATGGTGTGAACTGGCCCTAGTTCACACTATAGAAACGCAGTCTGGGTGCGTTCCAGGTGCTTTTCTGCATGCGCGTTTTTGACACATTCCAGTGCATTTTTGAGGCATTTTTGATGCAGTCCAGTTTTTTTTTCCGCCTCTTTTCACTTAGGATAAGTGTGTTGCAGTGCGTCTTTGGTGCATTTAGGTGTGTTGCGGTGCATTCCAGTGCATTTTTGGTACGTTCCGTTGCGTTTTTGATGTGTTTTACTGGGGTCCAGTACAGTTTTGTACCTAAAAAATGCAGCATGACCAATTATTTTTTGGCTTTCTGAAATGCACTGGAACAGACTACAGTGGTGTGAACTATGCCATTGGCATTAATGTGATCAACTTTCTTTGCGTTTTTCAGGCATCAAAAAAACGCACTGCACTGCATCCGGTGTGATCTGGACCTAAATATCATCCCCGGGGGTGTCTATAGTATGCCTGTAAAGTAGCACATGTTTTCCATGTTTATAACAGTTGGAGAGCAAAATGACATTTGTAAAGTAAAATAATAGTCATTTAAAAGTCCTTGTGGCTGTAATGAATTGCTGTATCCTGTCAATACAGATAAAAGTCATTGAAAGTCTTTGCTAACCAAAAAAAATAAAAATGCGTGGGGGTTCCCCCAAATTCCATAACCAGGCCCTTCAGGTCTGGAATGGATATTAAGGGGAACCCCGCTGCAAATTTAAAAAAAAATGACGTGGGGTTCCCCCCAAATATCCAAACCAGGCCCTTCAGATCTGGCATGGATTTTAAGGGGAACTCCACCCCAAATTTTTTAAAAAAATGGCGTGGAGTCCCCCTAAAAATCCACACCAGACCCTTTATCTGAGCACATAACCTGGCCGGCCACAGGGGAAGAGGGGGGGACGAGAGAGCGGCCCCCCCTCCCTCCTGAACCGTACCAGGCCACATGCCCTCAACATGGGGAGGATGTCCCCATGTTGATGGGGACAAGGGCCTCATCCCCACAACCCTTGCCCGGTGGTTGTGGGGGTCTGCGGGCGGGGGGCTTATCGGAATCTGGAAGACCCCTTTAACAAAGGGGACCCCCAGATCCCGGCCCCCCCCTGTGTGAAATGGTAATGGGGTACAAATGTACCCCTACCATTTCACAAGGAAAGTGTAAAAAATGTAAAAAATGACAAGAGCCGGTTTTTGCCAATTCCTTTATTAATGTCTTTTCTTTTCTTCCTTCTTCTTCCTCCATCTTCTTCTTCTTCCTCCATCTTCTTCTTCTTCCTCCATCTTCTTCTTCTTCCTCCATCTTCTTCTTCTTCCTCCATCTTCTTCTTCTTCCTCCATTCGGGTTTCTTCCTCCATTCGGGTTTCTTCCTCCATTCGGGTTTCTTCCTCCATTCGGGTTTCTTCCTCCATTCGGGTTTCTTCCTCCATCTTCATCTTTATCTTCATCTTCATCTTCATCATCTTCATCTTCCTTCTTCCTTCGGTGTTCTCGTCCAGCATCTTGCTCCGGTGTCTTCCCTTCTTTCTTCTCCGGCCGCTCCGTTTGAATTGGAGGTTCCCGCTGTGCGACGCTTCAGTTCGCCTCTGGGTCCGCTTACACCCGGTGACCCCGCCCCCCTCTGACGCACATGGATTTCACGGGGACTTTCCCCGTGGTGACAGAGGGGGCGGAGCCACCGGGTGTAAGCGGACCAAGTGGAGAACTGAAGCGTCGCACAGTGGGAACCTCCAATTCAAACGGAGCGGCCGGAGAAGAAAGCAGAAGGGAAGACGCCGGGGCAAGATGCTGGACGAGAACACCGAAGGAAGAAGGAAGATGAAGATGAAGATAAAGATGAAGATGGAGGAAGAAACCCGAATGGAGAAAAGAAGAAGATGGAAGAAGAAGAAGATGGAGGAAGAAGATGGAGGAAGAAGAAGAAGATGGAGGAAGAAGAAGAAGATGGAGGAAGAAGGAAGAAAAGAAAAGACATTAATAAAGGAATTGTCAAAAACTGGCTCTTGTCATTTTTTACACTTTCCTTGTGAAATGGTAGGGGTACAATTGTACCCCATTACCATTTCACACAGGGGGGGCCGGGATCTGGGGGTCCCCTTTGTTAAAGGGGTCTTCCAGATTCCGATAAGCCCCCCGCCCACAGACCCCCACAACCACCGGGCAAGGGTTGTGGGGATGAGGCCCTTGTCCCCATCAACATGGGGACATCCTCCCCATGTTGAGGGCATGTGGCCTGGTACGGTTCAGGAGGGACCCCCCTTTTCCCCTGCGGCCGGCCAGGTTGCGTGCTCGGATAAGGGTCTGGTATGGATTTTTGGGGGAACTCCACGCCATTTTTTTATAAAATTTGGTGTGGAGTTCCCCTTAAAATCCATGCCAGATCTGAAGGGCCTGGTTTGGATATTTGGGGGGGAATCCGCACGTCATTTTTTTTTTAATTTGCAGCGGGGTTCCCCTTAATATCCATTCCAGACCTGAAGGGCCTGGTTATGGAATTTGGGGGACCCCCACGCTTTTTTTTTTTGGTTAGCAAAGACTTTCAAAGACTTTTCTCTATATTGCCGGGAGCCAACAATTCATTAAAGCCGCGGCTGCTTTTAAATGCCTTTTTTTTCCCTTTAGAAATGTCATTTTGCAGGCGCAATGGAAAGTTCAGAGCCGCGCCTGTTCAACTTATGCAAATTAGTTTACGTGACTTGACATTTACTAAGATTTTGCCGGCGCAGTGAACCGGCGCATTTAAACCATTGAAATTCCCGCGCTGAGCTAAAAAAAAAAACTCCCGCAGCTCGAATCGGAATTGCCGGCGCAGCGGGCTGGTTTTACACACAACCTGGTACACACGACCGTTTTTAATGTCATTTTAAAAAAAACGACGTTTTTCTCGAGGTGATTTTTCTTGTTTCCTCTCAAGCCTGTCTTGCATACACACATTCATAAAAAAAAAAAACGCTCGAGCAAAGCGCAGTGACGTACAACACGTACAACGGCACTATAAAGGGGAAGTTCCCTTCGGATGGCGCCACCCTTCATGTTAGTAAAGTTTGTTGAGCGACGATTCGCGCTTTTCAGCCTCGTGCTTTTCAGTCCGTTACAGCGTGACGAATGTGCTATCTCCATTACGAACGCTAGTTTTACCAGAACGAGCGCTCCCGTCTCATACTTGATTCTGAGCATGCGCGTTTTTTTTCCCCTCGTAAAAGCATACACACTACCGTTTTTCACGACGTTAAAAAAACGACGTGAAAAAATAGAGCATGTTCGAAATTTTTTATGGCCGTTTTTCACGTCGTTAAAAATGCTCTGGAGCATACACACGATCGTTTTTAATGCCCAATTTAAAAAATGGCATTTTTAACGGCGTGAAAAACGATCATGTGTACGCGGCATAAGAATGTGATTTTTTTCCTCACTGATATCCCAACTTAGTGTGATGTTCCGCTCATTTTGATTAAGGTTTTCGAGGAATGTTATTAGCCTATTCTTTTCCCCTTTCCATAGGAGGAAGATGTCATCAATGTATAGTCTAAAGATGACTAGTTCACTTGGGGCGTTTGAAAAAACTGCATCTTCTTCCCATTGTGCCATAAAGAGGCCTGCAACGCTCGGTGCAAATTTGGCTCCCAATGAGACTCCTGTTCTCTGGAAGTAATAGTTGCGATTGTACCAGAAGTAATTGTTTTTGAGGCAAAAATCTAGACTTTTCACTAAGTACTTTCTTTGTACACAAGGTAGGGAGGTGTGTTTCCTTAGTCCCCAATTTACTTCTTCACATGCTAGATGGTGTGGAATGATCATGTACAATGAAGAGACATCTGCTGTGGCCATCAACCATGGTCTTTCTGTTGTGGGGATCTCTTCTAATATTTGTAACATTTCTTTAGTGTCTCTTAGGTAGGCCCGTGTTGCTTGTACGGCCGGTTGTAAGTAGTGATCAATATATTCTCCCATTCTGGATGCGAGGGAGTCTATCCCATTGACTATTGATCTTGAAGGTGGATTAGTACTATCTTTGTGTATTTTTGGTACACAATATATGATGGGCGTGCGACATGATTCAGGGAACAGATATTTGGCTTCTCTCTTATTTAGAATATCTCGTTTGAGGCCCAAATGTACTATCTGTTCCAAGGCTTTTCTGCATTTATACATTGGATTCCCTAATAGTTTGTTATAGGTACTTTCATCTTGTAGTAATGTGTTCATATTTTCTTGGTATTGTTCCTTTGTAAAAACTACTATTCCCCTACTATGTCTCTCTTAAAAATCTTCACTTCATCACAAGTTCACTTTGCATGTTCATATATATGCCTCAATTGTATTTATTGAGACGTCCGAGTCATTTCCAGCAGCAAGCTTTTAATTGACACACATGCTGTAACCTCACAGCAGTAAGGTAAGGGGCCACCCAATCACTTTAATAGTGGGATAAACACAGCACTGGAAGTCACAGAAGAAACACCACCCAAACCAGCACTTAATATTTCTGTTGGACTGTAAAAATACACCATATAATTTGCCTCTTCACTTTACCCTCAAGAAACGTACCCCTTTACCCGGAATTTATTCTTTGCACAACATTATGGTTTCAACCATTTGATATATTTGTGTTGTCACACATTATTTGCATTTTTACTGTTTTATATTGCTTCAGCATTTGCTGACACAGCAATCACCTTATCCGTTTTCTGCATTTATTGAATGTCACAATTTTTTGCACAGTTGCACTTTACCATCACTTCAGCATTTGCTGACACCGGCAGTTATTTTACATAGGCATTTGTTGGATTGCTATATATGTTTTGTATTTATGTGTTATACTTTTTTAGTACCGTTAGTACACTAAAGTTATAAGTGATCATTATATATATTCTGCACCTTGCACTTTCCTTTGAGGACCACATTGTGCAATACTTTTTTAGGACTGTTAGTACACTAAAGCGTGCTCTCCGTTTTTTCTTGATTTCAATTTATATTCAACCCCTCAGCACTACCTCCTATATACATTTACACTATCAGGCTATGGTCTTTGCCTCTTCAGTGCTTTGTAGCAGTTGACACCTCTATTAGCATAGTAGCGCGGCAATACTTTTCATACAAATACTATCACCCACATTCCATCCATTTCTGCAGCCACTATGGAAGTTCTCATTTTTAGATAAAAGGAAAATTAATTTAGAGGAAGTATTTAATACCAGCAATCCAACTAACACAAAAAATGACAACCTAGAAAGCCTTATGCGCAAATTAGGCCATAACATGGAGAAAAAGATCAGTTTATGGTGGGACACCACAACCTTTGAAAGATACCTGAAAGACAGTATAGTCCCAAGGCGCCTAAGGTGGGATGTACCACCTAACGATGGCCTAACGGACCAAGAGTCAATGACTGGTTTACATTTTTCAACAGCAGAGGGTTAGAACTCCTCAATTTCTTACTAGAAAGAAAGCAGAAAAAGATGAAACAAATAGACCAAACTATATCAGAAGTAAAAGAAGAATTAGACAAATATAAGGAAACAACTGAATTTGCCACACTCACAACACAATTGAACAGAGATTTAACAAAAAAAAAGACAAAGAAGTACAACAAAGAAAAAGCAAAAAATACACCAGAGATATGAACGATTTCCGAAATGACCAAACATTCAAGTGGCAAAGCCAAATAGGAAAAATAGAACCTATTTCCACTTTTTCTACCCCTGAGAAAACAGTCCATATGCAACCACAATATGTAAACAGCAACCAGAACCAGAATCCACCGAATAGACCATACCAAGATCCCAGAAGCAGGGCAGAATCACCAAGACCCCCAAGACACAACACAGGAAATGAAAACCAACAATATTACACTCCCTATAGAGGAGACAAAAAAAACATACAACAGAACCCCACAAAATGGTTGGAAAAAACCTCACTGGAAGCAAAACAAAAAAACATTACGGACAAAACAATTGGCACCAACCCCAATACGATCAAAGGGGATACCCACAAGAATATGGCAACAATAGAGGTCACTATGAACAGAGGGATAACCGAAGACCACCATACGAACAACAAAGACCAAGAGGAAGAAGCCCTGCACCATATCAAGACAATAGATATGGAGAAAGAAGAGCACCCCAATCACAGGGCACACACCGAGAACATGAACGGAGCCCAATACCAACCCACAATTACTATGCCCCACTTAGAAAACAACAAGATGAATATAGACAAGAGGGACACCACACAGACAGGTCTTTTTTAGAGAGAGGTCGAGATCATCATCCACCGAGGAACCCGGAAGAAACAAGAACCGGAAGAAGAAGCCCAGAAACAAGAGAGGATGCCGATCAGGCAAGAGACAACAAAAGAAAAAAAGGATGTCAAGGGAGAGGGCATCTTCAACCTCAGCGGACAACTACTAACACATGAAGAAATAGGGGTCCTCGACAAAGGTTTAAAGTATGCCCCAATCAAAAACCTAGACAAGTTTCACACTTACATAGGCATACAAAAATATATTAGAAAATTAAACATTAAAAAATACGTTGCAAGCAACACGGCCAAATCCAAACCAACAATAAGAGAAGAAGAAACAATTAAACACAGCACTTTAAGAAACAAATCTGTTTTTAACCCCCCACCAAAGGACAACACATTGAAGTTTTCAAAAAATTTGTGGTGAAAGATTTACTAAAACTAAAGATACAAAAGAAAGAAGAACCAAAACACATCAAAAGTGGAATAAACAAGCTTACAAAAAAGGAAAGATCTGGTGATTCGCCCAGCAGACAAAGGAGGGGGAATAGTAGTTTTTACAAAGGAACAATACCAGGAAAATATGAACACACTACTACAAGATGAAAGTACCTATAACAAACTATTAGGGAATCCAATGTATAAATGCAGAAAAGCCTTGGAACAGATAGTACATTTGGGCCTCAAACGAGATATTCTAAATAAGAAAGAAGCCAAATATTCCCTGAATCATGTCGCACGCCCATCATATATTGTGTCCCAAAAATACAAAGCTAGTACTAATCCACCTTCAAGACCCATAGTCAATGGGATAGACTCCCTCACATCCAGAATGGGAGAATATATTGATCACTACTTACAACCGGCCGTACAAGCAACACGGGCCTACCTAAGAGACACTAAAGAAATGTTACAAATATTAGAAGAGATCCCCACAACAGAAAGACCATGGTTGATGGCCACAGCAGATGTCTCTTCATTGTACACGATCATTCCACACCATCTAGCATGTGAAGCAGTAAAATGGGGACTAAGAAAACACACCTCCCAACCTTGTGTACAAAGAAAGTACATAGTGAAAAGTCTAGATTTTTGCCTCAAAAACAATTACTTCTGGTACAATCGCAACTATTACTTCCAGAGAACAGGAGTCGCAATGGGAGCCAAATTTGCACCGAGCGTTGCAGGCCTCTTTATGGCACAATGGGAAGAAGATGCAGTTTTTTCAAACGCCCCAAGTGAACTAGTCATCTTTAGACGATACATTGATGGCATCTTCATCCTATGGAAAGGGGAAAAGAATAGGCTAATAACATTCCTCGAAAACCTTAATCAAAATGAGCGGAACATCACACTAAGTTGGGATATCAGTGAGGAAAAAAAAAAATCACATTCTTAGACTTGGAAATAATGCAAGAAAATCAAAACATCAGCACAAGAACACATTTCAAGAATGTAAATAGAAATAGTTACCTTCCCCTGGAAAGCTGTCACCATAAAAACTGGCTGTGTAACATCCCAAAGGGACAACTAATGCGACTGAGACGAAACTGTACCCATATAGACATGTTTACATCACAAGCAAATCATATAGGAGAAAGATTTATCAAAAAAGGCTATAATCCCAGAGATATTGAGACAAGAATCAAGGAAGTAACAATAATGAATCGTAGTGATCTAATCAAAGATAAGAAAAAAGAAGATCCCATGGTAGACAAAATTCCCATTGTTCTAGATTACAACATACAACACAAAAAAGTAGAACAAATCATTAAGCGACATTGGAATATTTTACTATCTGATAGACAACTACAGGAAATATTACCAAACCATCCCAACTTTATCTATAGGAGAGCCCCCACACTCCGAGATAAGTTGGTAAAAAACATACCCAACCCCCCCACCAAGAGTCTCACATTTTTTACCGGAAAAGGATTTTACCCCTGCAAACGTTGCTTTGCCTGCATAAAAACGAAATGACCAAATGAGAAGAAATTTAAATTCACCTCAACTAGTACAGGCAACACACACGATGTGAAGGAGTTCATATGCTGCAACACAGAAGGAGCAGTATACATGTTAGAGTGTAGCTGTGGACTACAATACGTGGGACGTACTAAAAGACCACTGAGAGTCAGAATAAAAGAACACGTACAAAATATTATAAAGGGTTTTGACAAACACAATGTGTCCAAACATTTCCTATTACACCACAACAAAGATCCTACCCAATTAAAATTCTGGGGGATAGAGCCCTATACCAGACACTGGAGAGGTGGACATAAGGTGAGGACACTAAGCCAATTGGAATCAAAGTGGATATTTTAGATACCTTTTACACCTCGGAGCCTAAACATAGAATTCGATTTAAACTGTTTGAGTGATTTTTAAATTCCTCTGGTCAATCGTATAACAAGACCCCTCAATTTCTAATACAACCCAGACCTCTTTATCTAGACCTCTACATCTATATCTTTTGATATTTTAACCGCTTCGCGCCTGTCATACGACTAATGACGGCCGCAAAGTGGTTCTATAATGCCGGGAGGCCGTCATTATACGGCCTCCGCTCCTCCGGCCACTGGGGGGCGCGCGAGCGCCGCCGGCGCATCACTGAGATGCCGATGTGCGTGCCTGGCGGCCGCGATGTCTACCAGGTACCCGCAATCGGCCGGTACACAGACAAGGACAAGGATCTGTGTGTGTAAACACACAAATCCATGTCCTGTCAGGGAGAGAAGAGACCGATGCTGTGTCCCTTGTACATAGGGACACAGATCGGTCTCCTCCCCCAGTCAGTCCCCTCCCCCCACAGTAGTAATCACTCATAGGGCACACATTTAACCCCTTCCTCGCCCCCTAGTGTTAACCCCTTCCCTGCCAGTCACATTTATACAGTAATCAGTGCCGTTTTATAGCACTAATCGCTGTATAAATGTGAATGGTCCCAAAAATGTGTCAAAAGTGTCCGATGTGTCCGACGCAATATCGCAGTCCTGACAAAAATCGCAGATCGCCACCATTACTAGTAAAAAATAAAAATATTTTTTTTTTCAGAATTCTATCCCCTATTCCGTAGGCGCTATAACTTTTGCGCAAACCAATCACTATAGGCTTTTTGAGATTTTTTTTAACCAAAAATATGTAGAAGAAGAATACGTATCGGCCTAAACTGAGGAAAAAATAGTTAAAAAAAAAAAATGGGATATTTATTATAGCAAAAATCCAAAAATAGTGTTTTTTTTTTAAATTGTCGCTCTTTTTTGGTTTATAGCACAAAAAATAAAAACCGCAGAGGTGATCAAATACCACCAAAAGAAAGCTCTATTTGTGGGGAAAAAAATTACGTCAATTTTGTTTGCGAGCCACGTCGCACGGCCGCGCAATTGTCATTCAAATCGACGCAGTGCCGAAAGCTGAAATTTCGCCTGGGCAGGAAGGGGGTTTATGTGCCCAGTAAGCAAGGGGTTAAATTTATATATATTTTTACAGAACAACATCTCTTAATCACCATAATGTCTCTCTTAAAAATCTTCACTTCATCACAAGTTCACTTTGCATGTTCATATATATATATATATGCCTCTATTGTATTTATTGAGACGTCCGAGTCATTTCCAGCAGCAAGCTTTTAATATATTTTAATACCTTTTTAAACTTTCTTATATATTTTTATATATTTTATACACTTATACATCTTTTGTGCTGTAAAGCATTAACCATATAATATATGTGCTTGGTTTTAATTTATATCACCCTCTTCGTGCCCAATAACAGACTGGAGTCACAGCATACTTATTTTCCAATCGTTCAATGCAATCAATAGGTTGTATACCACCAACAAAATGGCTGCGCCCAGCGCTATACACATACCTCCATAAACATGGTCGCCAGTCTATTTCCGGTGACCGGACTCCGGGAAAATGGCCGCCGTAATTGGATTAACACACACAGATATAAGGACACTTTCTAGGCTTGTTTTTCATCCCCTGATGAAGTCACGTGGTTGACGATACGCGTAGGGTCGTAAACAAGCTCTGGAAGTTACGCGGACGAGTTCGGCGCTTGTATCCTATATGCACGATTTCATACATAAAATGTGAGTACTATTTTTTAAATAAAGTAATATCTGTTATACAAACGATACTACACTATTGGGATTCCTTTATTTCTCCCTGGCAATTCATATCTTATAAACCGGAGACCTCACATACCCCCTGGATAGATGGTTAATATACCCAGAACCCACATCCCCAGGCTCCAAGGCTTCATCCAGGCAAACACCAGGACCCAAACAGGATTGACACACATGCTGTAACCTCACCAGCACTGGAAGTCACAGAAGAAACACCACCCAAACCAGCACTTAATATTCCTGTTGGACTGTAAAAATACACCATATAATTTGCCTCTTCACTTTACCCTCAAGAAACGTACCCCTTTACCCGGAATTTATTCTTTCATCCGGAATTTGCATGTTTGCACAACATTATGGTTTCAACCATTTGATATATTTGTGTTGTCACACATTATTTGCATTTTTATTGTTTTATATTGCTTCAGCATTTGCTGACACAGCAATCACCTTATCCTTTTTCTGCATTTATTGAATGTCACAATTTTTTGCACAGTTGCACTTTACCATCACTTCAGCATTTGCTGACACCGGCAGTTATTTTACATAGGCATTTGTTGGATTGCTATATATGTTTTGTATTTATGTGTTATACTTTTTTAGTACCGTTAGTACACTAAAGTTATAAGTTATCATTATATATATATTCTGCACCTTGCACTTTCCTTTGAGGACCACATTGTGCAATACTGGTTGATGATGAATGCTTTAGCACAGTATAGCACAATGAGAATTTCCCTCACTGTCCTTCCCTGTCCCTACAAACAAGGTTTAGCACAGTAAAACACACTGACACTCTCCCTACCTATAGTTTTCTGTCCCTCTTGATTTCAATTTATATTCAACCGCTCAGCACTACCTCCCAAACTAAATTGACGTCCTCTTTTTCCCACAAATAGAGCTTTCTTTTGGTGGTATTTGATCATTTCTGCAGTTTTTATTTTTTGCGCTATAAACAAAAAAAGAGCGACAATTTTGAAAAAAAAAAAAAAAAACAATATTTTTTGCTATAATAAATATCCCAATTTAAAAAAAAAAAAAAAAAAAAAAAAATTTCCTCAGTTTAGGCCGATACGTATTCTTCTACATATTTTAGGTAAAAAAAGAAAAAAAAAAAAAAGAAAAAAAAAAAATCGCAATAAGCGTATAGTGATTGGTTTGCGCAAAAGTTATAGCGGCTACAAAATAGGGAATAGAATTATGACATTTTATTTTTTTTTATTTTTTTTACTAGTAATGGCGGTGATCTGCGATTTTTATTGTAACTGCGACATTATGGCGGACACATCGGACACTTTTGACACATTTTTGGGACCATTCACATTTATACAGCGAACAGTGCTATAAATATGCACTGATTACTGTATAAATGTGACTGGCAGGGAAGGGGTTAACACTAGGGGGCGATCAAGGGGTTACTATGTTCCCTGCTAGGTGATTCTTACTGTGGGGGGAGGGGACTGACTGGGGGAGGTGACCGATGGTTGTCCCTATGTACAAGGGACACACCATCCGTTTCCTCTCCCTGACAGGACGTGGATCTCTGTGTTTACACACAGAGATCCACGTCCCTGGCTCTGTGACAGACGATCGCAGGTACCTGCTGGACATCGCGGCCGCCAGGCACGCGCATCGGCACCCACGTGACACGGCGGGCACAGCTCTTCCGCGATGCGCGCCGTCGGGGGCGCGCATCGCGGAAGTAAACAGGAGGACGTCCAATCTATCTTTGACTTCCTCTAGTGGGCACTACTGTTATAGTGTCCTATCTTTCTAGTTCAGACCAGTAAATGGAATCCAGTAAAAGTTCCTTCCTGTAGTAAGGGTCTTCGCTAGCTCTCGTTGGTGCACGTTAAAACATTTGTAATCCAACAAGTATGGGAAAGTCAGAAACAACATCCATAGTAATTACCAATGTATATGACTTGCGGGCGACACAGGCGCCAATACTTTAAATACACTGCCACTGCGGGATGCAATGTGTCCTTGCACGTGGCGTGTTAACTTTCCAAAGAAAACAATGGTGGCAAGTCTATAAGGCCCACCTCCCTGCGATTCAGTTAATTGTCATTGGGCAGGTGCCCTTCTCACCAAACAAGGCCTCGGCTCTCCGGTATGCTCCGCAACTTGCAGCCTCCGATCCTCCGCACAGCCGTAGTAGATGTTGATGGATGGACGACTCTGGTTGCTGTGGAGTGTGAGCTGGACGCCCCGGATGAGGATCCCTCTCACGAGATTAGACAGGCAGGCTCTGGCGACGGTGGGCCCAGGCTTCTTGGGCCTAGACACTCTGGAAGCCGGCCTCAATGCAGGCTTCCTTCTTGATAGATGGCCGCATCCCAAGAGACAGAATGTAACTCCTCCCTTCCTTTAAATAACCTCTCCCAGCAGGCTGTGCGGTGATGCAGTGCACCCTGGTAGCACAGCTGCACTGTGGGTAGTTTAGTCTGATTCACAATGCATTGTTTAATATCATTTAAGCGAATAAGTTACTGCAATATAACAAATTTAACACCAGAGGGAGCTAAGTTCCTTCCTAATTGTCAAACTGTAGTCTATATCTACATTGCAAAGTGGAACCTTGCTACACATGCATAAATACCAGTGCAATCTACAAAAAGGGTGCAGATCTCTGCAAAAAATCATATGGGACTAAAGTCCATGTGTAAAGTCCGTTGCTAAAACGTGTTGAAATGATGATCAAACACCCAGCTGTGACACCCACCACCAAAGTAAGGCTGCTTTTACACTGGGGCAGGGACGGCGGTAAAGTGCTGCTATTTTTCGCTGCGCTTTACTGTCGTTTTTGCGGAGGTATTCGGCCACTAGCGGGGCGCTTTTAACCCCCGCTAGCAGCCGAAAAAGGGTTGAAACCACTCTCAAAAGCGCGATTTGCCGGTGGTTCGGCCGCACTGCCCATTCATTTCATTTTAACGTCCTGCCAGCGCATCCCCCTCAGTGTGAAAGCACTCAGGCTTTTACACTGAGACTGCAGGAAAGCTGTTTTACAGGCGCTATATTTAGCCCAAAAGCGACTTAAAAACGCCCCAGTGTGAAAGGGGTCTAAAAATTTAGATTTACCAGAAAGCCTACAACCCCCCTTACTCAGGGAGGTCATACAGTGCTTGACTGGATCTCCGATCCACTGAAAAAAAGTCCAGGTACTCTCTCAGGTTTCCTTAATTGGTAAACCAGAAGGCTCTCAACAGACTAGGAAGTAGTGACCAAAACCAGCAGTAGATCACCTAGCTGAAGTATATTTGGAACAAAAGACTCCACCTGATGATGTCATTTATGACGAAACGATCATCGGGACTGATATGTTCACACGCTACTGTGCATGCGCGATCGCTATCTGGCCATTTACAAGGGGTTTGTTTGGATTTATGTATCTATCTGCCTGCATTCTACAATCTGATGTAAGTGCGTTACTTTTTATTAAATTCAAAGCTGATACAGTATCACACTATGTGGAGTCTTTTGTGCCATATACTGTATACTTCAGCTAGCTGATCTACTGCTGTTTTTTTGCCATTACTTCCTGGTCTGTTGAGAGCCTTCTGGTTTACCAATTAGGGACACCTGAGAGCACCTGGACTTTTCTTTAGTGGATCAGATATCCAGTCAAGCGTTGTATGACCTCCCTGAGTAAAGCCTCATACACACGATTGGATTATCCAACGGGAATTTTGTGATGACAGGCTGTTAGAAAAACCGATCGTTTGTGTGCTCCATCGGACAATTGGATTTTCCGCCAACAAATGTGGGATAGCATGCTTTAAAATTGTCTGCCAACAAATGTGTGTTGTCGGATTATCCGATAGTGTGTACACAAGTCCATCGGGCAAAACTCCAAAGTACAAACACGCATGCTCAGAAGCAATACTAACCATAACACAACATTAGCAGAAGTTGCCCAAAGGGTGGCGCTAAAGAGCTGAAAAACCATGTAGTTTTGTGTTTGTTGGCCGACAATTCTTTGCCGTTTTGTATGCAATACAAGTTCCTGGCCAAAGTCCTACGCTTTGTCCGCAGTAAATCTGATCGTGTGTACGAGGCTTAAGACCCCTTTCACATTGGAAGTGTTTTTCAGGTGCTTTAGCGCTAAAAATAGTTGGATTATTTCTACCAAAGAAATGTAGCAGAATACATTTGGCCTTCATTTATAAATTTATGAAGAAAGATTTATTTGCAAAATATTATAACAAAAGCTAAGAAAAGCACGTTTAAAAAAAAAAATAAAAAATAAAAATCTGTATTTTTTCATATATATATATATGAAAAAATATAAAACCCCAGTGGTGATTAACTACCATCTCAAAAAATGATAAAAAATAGGATTTTTTTGTACTCACCGTAAAATCCTTTTCTCTGACGTCAATGGACTGACACAGCATCTTCAATCTTGACAAAGTGGGTTATGTTCCTGCTCATAGGAGAAGACTAGGCAGAATGTTAGATGTTTTAACATACATTCCCTTACCAGAGCTGAACAGCCCCGCCAAGGGGGCGGTCCCTCTGGACATAACCCTCCTACCTGCAGCCAGCAGCCTCAGTTCGTATTAAAGCAGTACAAACTCAAAAAAGGAGGGGTGGGTGCTGTGTCAGTCCATGGACGTTAGAGAAAAGGATTTTACAGTGAGTACAAAAAAATCCTATTTTCTCTTACCGTCCATGGACTGACACAGCATCTTCAATCTTGACAAAGCGGGACGTCCCAAAGCAGTGTCAAAGAACGAGGGGTGGGAACAGTATCAAGGAAAAAAAAAAAACTTCACCCCAAACAAGCAGAGCTCCTCAACGGAGGAGTTGCAACATTAAACAGCCCCCTGCAAAACCTTGTGGCCGAAGGAAGCATCAGAAGATACGCCCACATCAACCTTATAAAACTTTGAAAAGGTATGTGCGGACGACCAGGTCGCAGCCTTGCACACTTGTGCAACAGACATTTGATGTCGGAAAGCCCAGGAAGCACCAATTGCCCTGGTTGAATGTGCCGTACCCGGAAAGGGAGGCGCCCGCCCCTTAAGGGCATAGGCCTGTATGACGGTCTGCCTGATCCACCGAGAAATGGTGGCAGACGAAACCGCTTGGCCCTGTTTTGGACAGACACAGACACAAACAGTGAGTCAGACTTCCGAATTGAAGCCGTAGCAGACAGGTACACCCGCAGGGCACGTATCACATCTAACGTGTGGAGCGCAAACTCTCTGGGATGCGACGGGCGAGGACATAAGGACGGAAGCCCGATGTCCTCATTAAGATGGAAGGCCGAGACCACCTTTGGGAGAAAAGAAGGCTGCGGGCGTAGCACCGCCTTATCCTTATGGAGGACCAAGTATGGCGGTTTGCAAGACAAGGCCGCCAACTCGGAAACCCTTCTGACAGAAGTAATGGCTACCAGAAAAGTCACCTTCTGAGATAAAGTTAAGAGAGGAATCCCTCTGATGTTTTCAAAAGGAGGTTCCTGAATAACCGAGAGCACCAAATTCAAATCCCAAGGAGGAAGAGTTGGTTTAACAGGGGGGAGCACATGTCGGACACCCTGTATGGAGGTACTAATCAAAGAATGGCCCGCTAGCGGCCGCTGAAAGAAAATAGCCAAAGCCGAAATCTGACCCTTAATGGTGCTTAAGGCAAGCTTTTGGGTCAGAGCACGCTGTAAAAACAGCAAGATCCTGGGAACGGAATACGTCCATGGACGCCAATCCAGCTCCTCGCACATAGCGATGTAGGCCCTCCAGGTACGGTGGTATATCTTCCTGGAGAAAGATTTCCGTGCCCTCAGCATGGTCGAGATGACCGAATCCGAGAGACCCCGGTCTCTCAGCACCTGGCTTTCAATAGCCATGCCGTTAAAGCCAGCGACTGTAAAGCAGGATGAAGTATGGGACCTTGAGAAAGAAGGTCCTCCCGCATCGGCAGTCGCCATGGAACGTCCGCTACTAGGCGCACAAGATCGGCGTACCAAGGACGCTGAGGCCAATCCGGAGCGATGAGCGATGGAGGATTACCGGAATCCCCTCGGCCTCCACCCTGCGAAGCAATCGAGGAAGCAGCTTCAGTGGAGGATAGGCATAAATCAGCCGATACCGACCCCACGGGGCCACCAACGCGTCTGCCCAGGGATCCCTGGACCTAGCCATGAATCTCGACACCTTGCGATTGAGTGGAGAGGCCAATAGGTCCACATCCGGCGTGCCCCACCTCCGACAAAGGAGGTGAAACACCTCCGGATGCAAGGATCATTCCCCCTGGTCCAACATCTGGCGGCTCAGATAGTCCGCCCGCAGTTGTCCACTCCTAGAATGTAAACGGCCGACAGAGCTGACACGCTTCTTTCTGCCCACCTTAGGATGTGAGCGACCTCGGACGCCGCAGCTGAGCTCAAAGTTCTACCCTGATGGTTGACATAAGCCACCACCGTGGCGTTGTCCGATTGGATCCTGACCGAGCATCCCTGCAGTCCCCTCGACCACGAGGAGAGGCACAGTCTGATTGCCCGGAGTTCCAGGACATTGATGGGCAGACGGGACTCGTCCGGAGACCAGAGCCCTTGGGCTAATAGAACTCCCCAGACTCCGCCCCAGCCCGAAAGACTGGCGTCCGTTGTGATCACAGTCCACTGAACAGGAAGGAACGACTTCCCCGACCGAAGGGCCAGGGATCTCAGCCACCACATCAGGGATGCCCTGACCAGGTGACTCATCTGGATCTGATGATCCAGTGATAATGGAGACTTGTTTCAGCAAGATAGGATCTCCTTTTGTAAGACTCGAGTGTGGAATTGGGCATACGGTACTGCCTCGAAGGAAGCCACCATGAGTCCCAAGACCCTCATGCAAAAACGGAGTGACGACCATTTGCGGGACTTCAGCACCCGTACCGCAGATTGAAGAGTCTGTAACTTGTCTAAGGGTAGAAATACCCTCGCCTCAGAGGATTGAATAAATTAGGATGAAAAGATGGACTTTATGGGCACGACAAAATTGATATAAAATTACTCAAGTTTTATTAAAAAATGACAAAAGAAAATAACAAATCATACAAATAAAAATGAATAGTATACAGAACTATTCATCAACCTAATATTGACACACTTGAACACATCACCCAATGACCAAAATTCAATAAAGAAATAGGGTTATACTAAGTAAAATGACAGCAAGGTCAATTCTTTCAGTATATTGGATACCAATAGACGCTAGTGGCATTGATTGGTGATGTGTCGTCAGAAATTCATTCCAGGGTTTAGGAATGAATTTCTGACGACACATCACCAATCAATGCCACTAGCGTCTATTGGTATCCAATATACTGAAAGAATTGACCTTGCTGTCATTTTACTTAGTATAACCCTATTTCTTTATTGAATTTTGGTAATTGGGTGATGTGTTCAAGTGTGTCAATATTAGGTTGATGAATAGTTCTGTATACTATTCATTTTTATTTGTATGATTTGTTATTTTCTTTTGTCATTTTTTTAATAAAACTTGAGTAATTTTATATCAATTTTGTCGTGCCCATAAAGTCCATCTTTTCATCCTAATTTATTCAATTTACAATCTCGGGACGTGGCAATTTTCTATTACATCGTATCCCCAGTACCACTCTGGGTGGATATGATTTCCATTTTTCCTCGCCTCAGAGGAGTCCAGGATCAATCCTAGGTACTCTAGATGCTGAGTCGGAACCAGGACCGACTTCTGAATGTTCATCAGCCAGCCGAATTCTTGGAGGGCCTGACTGGCTATCACCACATTTTCCTCTAATTCTGAGCCAGAGTCTGCTCTCAGAAGAAGATAGTCTAGCCCACGATTGCAATGCCTCGCTGTCTCAGCAAAGCTAGAATCGGGGCAAGCACCTTGGTGAAACCCACGGTGCTGACGCCAAACCGAAGGGAAGAGCCACAAACTGATAGTGGTCTACGCCTATAGCGAAGCGCAGAAACTTCTGGTGACCCGCGCAGATTGGGACATGCAAGTAGGCGTCCTTGATGTCCAAGGATGCCAGAAAATCCCCCGGGTGGAGCGCAGCAATCACCGAGCAAATGGATTCCATACGGAATTTCCGAACCTTCACAAAGGCATTTAGGGCCTTGAAATCCAGAATTGGACGGACTCCGTCCGTCTTTGGGACCATAAACTGATTCAAATAAAATCCCTGAAACCTCTCCTTTGACGGTACCGGCACAATTACTCCGCACCTCAGCAAGTCCTGCACTGCCCCAAACAGGACAGCCCAATGCGCTGGAACGAGAGAGAGATTTGAGGGAAAGAACCTGTCTGGTGGCCAGGAAAGGAACTCTATCCTGTACCCCGAGGTAACCACCTCGCATACCCTCCGGTCGGAGATCCGGGAGGTCCACCGATCCGCGATCCTGCAAAGTCGTCCACCCACCCCAGAGTCGGGCGGGGGCAAGACTTCATGCGGTGGTGGGCTTGTTTGCCGGCTTGGTTGGCTTACGCACCCAGGGATGCTTCTGTCCCCCAGCCGCACCCTTGTCAGTCCGGGAGAATTAGGAGGCTGAGGAAGAAGGGTGCTCTTACCCCCCCCATGGCATTTTTAATAATGTCATCCAGGGAAGCACCAAATAGCCTTCCGCCCTTGAAAGGCAAATCCGTCAGGAGCTTCTTAGAGGCCAGGTCAGCAGACCAACATTTCAACCAGATTAGGCGATGCAAAACCTCTGCAGAGACTGAGGCCCTAGAAATTAGGGGGCAACGTCCATATTGGCATCGCACACATACACCAGGCCCTGTACCATTTGGTCTGCCAGTGTAATGCATTCCGGAGGAAGATTATGCTCCTGCACATACTGGTGCATAAGCTACACCAATTCTGTGAGCGTCTGAGTCACCAGGGTCGCCGCTACAAGAGGACGCAGCGCGGATCCCAACATGGTGAACATGGCTCTGCTCACCATTTCCTACTTCCTATCTGTAGGGTCTTTAAAAGCAGGGGTCCCCTCAACCGGGAGAGTTGTGGCTTTATTCAACCGGGCGACAGGGGGGGGGGTCGACCACCGGAGGAGAGGCCCATTTTTTAAGCAGGCTGTCCTCAAAGGGGTACCCAACCGCCAGATGCTGCAAAACCGCAAAGGTCTCCTGTGGTTTGTCCCAAACCTGGTCTATGAATCTGTCAAAAAAAAGGTGTATAGGGAAAAACCTTTTTAGAAGGCTTAGCTTGAAAAGAACCAAAAGGAGACTGACCCCCCCCCCCCCCCACAGGCTCCTCAGCCGCAGCATCCAGCTTGAGAGTGTCCCTCACAGCATCAATGAGTTCACTAACAAGTGTTCTGTCATGTACTGACCCAGATAAGGAGTCTTCCTCACAAGGAATGTCCTGGTCAAAAATATCCAAAAATTCAGAGCTAGGGTCCTGTGCCACAGCAATGCCCATATCCGAATCAGAGCACTCCCCTGGAGATGGTGTGGGGAGAGGGCGCTTTTTAGCCCCCTTGCACTCACACGCCTCTTCCATCCTGGCAACAAATGATTCCAGGACTGCCGACAACTGGTCCATAGGGACCGCAGGTGCAGTAGCACTGCCAGTTGCTTCTAACATGAAAGGGGAAGCAGATGACACTGACTCCATGATACCACCACCCTCTGAGACTTTGTCCATATGAGAGAGAAAGTCCACCCTCCGGCTGCACTGACTGTGGGGGGTTACCCAGGGGACTCATCAACCCGGCCAGGACCGCTCGGTTCCACTGCCTGTGTCTGCCCTCAGCGAGTGAACAGTGAGGAGACTGAGAGGAGAATCCCGCCGTTCCAGTCAGCAATAGAGCCCAAACCAGCACAAAAGAGTGCGCGGCTACAAGAAAATGGCCGCCGCAATTACAAATGCGTCATAGGGCGGCTATGGCAAGATGGCCGCCAATGCGGTTTTCAATGTAAAGTAAAACACAGGAAAAACATGGCGCCAAACAGTGCGCAAGGCCCAAGCTGACACAGCTAAACCCCAACACCTCAATGCAGACCCCTGTGGACCCCCACCGGGAACAGAGAGACCCCCAGGCACCCCCAGTCAGTGCACCGCCATAGTGTAGGTGACAGTGTAGCAAAAAAACAAGGGGGAGACAGGGAAAACCCCCCTACCATAGGAACACACAGCATGTACTCACCTGCTGAGGCAGGGAAACAGTACTTACCCGTCCAGCTAGGACCCACTGGTGTGTTCCTGACAGGTCTATCACAGTGCAGTACTGAGTAGCTGTCGGCCAGTCCACCGCGAAAGATACGGCAAAACTGTTCAATCTTATGTGAACCCTGGAGCAAAAAGCTCACCGGCCACCCCTAGAGTCATGGGGTATGTCGTGAACTGATCTTACGCAGAGCGAGGATCAGCACGCTCGATGGTCGGACTGGGAAGACTACGAGGATAGCGAACTACCCAACCTGTTGCCCAGCCGACAGTTGATAGAAGAATCACAAAAATAAAAGAACAAAACATTTCTTCAAGAGACTGGCTCTGAAGAGCGCCACGTCCTCTCCTCTGCTAGGCAGAAAAAAACTGAGGCTGCTGGCTGCAGGTAGGAGGGTTATGTCCGGAGGGATCGCCCCCTGGGTGGGGCTGTTCAGCTCTGGTAAGGGAATGTATGTTAAATTATATAACATTATGTCTAGTCTTCTCCTATGAGCAGGAACATAACCCACTTTGTCAAGATTGAAGATGCTGTGTCAGTCCATGGATGGTAAGAGAAATATAATTTGGGTACAGTGTTGCGCAACAGTATAATTGTCATTCAAAGTGTGACAGCGCTAAAATCTGAAAATTGGCCAAAGCAGGAAGAAGGAGAAAGTGTCTGGTGTTGAGGTGGTTAAAAAAGAAATAGGTGGGGGGGGCGTGTCCGGACGTGAAGCAGGGAAGACGTGTTTCTACAGAGCTCCATGTACCCTGCGATAATCAACTGCAATCCTCTACCTTCCTTGCTATCTCGGGGCCCCGGACCATCTGTATTAGTCTCTGGACATCCTCTGCTGCTGCCCCGGAGGACTTTATGAACTTTGTGCAGCCGGGTCCGCTCCTGGCCTGTGGCTGACTCCACGCTCCCGAGGCCCTCCACCATCTTGGGGCCTGCGGATCCCCTGCCATTCCCTACATCTGGCGATCGTGAACCACACAAGCCACCCGGCCTCGCCTAGCAGCCGCCCCATCTTCGGAGGCCTCAGAGCGGATCTTTAGCCGGGGAGAGCCGTTTGGGGATCCGTGACGGTGTGGTCCGGCGTCCTGCGGCCTGCGGTCTCGGTTGCGGCCTTCTACCCGGAGCGCAGTGAGTATCGCACCGCCCGCTCTTGGCTACCTCTCCAGGCCTCCCTCCCCCAGTTTTGCCCAACCCCAGCTCAGCCGCTGGGTGCCTGCCGCACCACCCGAAGCCGCCAGTCTTGAATCCCTCCTCGCTCCACACTTGAGGTCCGCGGCTTCGGCCTACACCCGGAGGTCTGGCGGCCATCTTGCTACACCCGCAGATTGTGCCTTCTCCCTCCCGCGGCTCCTCTGGCTCCTCACCGCTCGGATTCCTCCTCACAGGGTGAGCATAGTGCCCAAGCTTCTCGCCCGCTGCCTGGAGAACCCTTTGTGGCCATTCTCAGACATTTGCCAGGTTTTTCCTTCCAGGCCTGTTCAGTGATACGGTGGCCATCTTGGTGCTCCTCACCCTAAAGACATCATACATATCGGGGATTTGAGCGGCCTCCTTTGAGACTGATGTAGTGGACCGCTCTGCTCATATGCTCCCGGCTGCATCCTCTCAGGTACAGTGATAGGCCTTTTCTCATTTAACAAGTTATCCCTGGAAGCCTAAGTGCTTTGGCCGGCCAGGCTATGGCCCCTAAACCAGATAGCTATATATACTAACTTTTGCTATGTACTGAACTTACAGCCCTGGGGGGCAACTACACAGAGTCGGGGATGATGACAGCTTGATCTCCCTGCTCTGCGCCGTCGGACCGCTCAGTCTCGGCGAATAAGACACATCCTGAATCCCTGACACCACCGCGCATGCTCCCTGAGTGACGGACATCGCCTAACATTACCTATGCACAATACTTCTTGAAACCGACAGCGCTACCGCTCCCAGCAGAAGGCCTCTCCCACAGTGGGGAAGGGGAAGGGAAAAAGCAAAATGGCACCCGAGTCTCCGGAACCGGATGACACCACTCAGCATTCTGAGGACAGCTTGCTTCAGTTCCCCTCCAACCTGGAGGGCCCCACTGACGTTGGCTCAGATGCCATGCTCCAGAAGTTCCGCAGTATAGTGCGGGATGAAATAAACGTTGCCTCCCGTAAGCTCTCAGCAGAACTGGTGAGGGGTCTCAAGGAGATAGGCCACCGCACCAACCAACTGGAACAGCGGATGGATTTAACAACAACGGTCCTAGAGGGTCATGAGGACGAAGTTGAAAGGCTGAATGCTGAACTGTTGAGCCTACAGGATAAATTAGAGGACTCTGAGAATAGGGCTCGCAGGGATAACCTCCGCATCCGTGGGCTCCCAGAGGCCATGACCGACCTGCAGGGGACGGCCACGGCTTTCTTTCAGGAGCTGGCGCCTGACGTCCCTTTGGAGCGCTTGGAATTCGATCGCATACACAGGTCCCTCGCTCTCAGGCCCACCGAGGGTCCCCCTAGGGACGTTATAATTAAATTTCACTTTTATAAGACCAAGGAGCGGCTCCTGCAGGCTGCACGGGATATCCCGGACCTCTCTTACCGGGGTAGTCCCCTCCAGCTATTTGCAGACCTCTCTCCGGTCACCATAGCCAAACAGCGGAGTCTGAAGCCTTATTTGCAGATTCTACAAGCTCGGGGCATTTGTTATAGATGGGGGTTCCCCTTCAAGCTCTCCTTCTATCACCTCGGCCGCCAGTTTCATGCCTCCTCCCTGCCTGACTAACGGCGACATTTTCAGGATCTGCAGTTTGATCTCCCTCCCTCCCAACCGGAGTCTTCTTCGGCCCAGCCACGATCATCCAGGCCACCCCACGGTTCCTCACAAATGTCTCAGCAGGGGTCCCAGGCGCTTCGATCACTGCAAGCACAGCGATTCCAGGATGTCCCTAAAGGATGATAGCACCGATTCACATTTGTCACTCTGAGGAGCTAACCTGCCAGCACCCTGTTATTCTGAACTGTCAGCAGTATCTCACCTTGAACTATAACTTTAAATCTAAATTTCGCCTTTAGACTTCCCATTCTGTGGACCCAATTGCAGTACATGAACATTTCTGCCTTTCAACCAAAATGATATTTGGACTTTTTTTTTTTTTTTTTTCCCTGGGCCCGGTGGCCCCCATGTGTTCCCTCCTTCCCTGCTCCTGGAGGCCGTGTCATGTGGCTAACCCCTTGTTCGATGTTGCCCCAATTGAGGGGCAGCGACATTGGGCCTCTGTGCTGTGGCTACGTTCGCATGGTCATTTGGCCCACCTGGATTCTTGTCCCCTGTCCCCCCCCCTTTTTTTTTTTCCCTCAGGCGAAGGCTTTTGATCTGTCGCTTGAGAGGAATGTCCTTGTACTGGGCTGCACACCCCCATTACAGTTGTGGGTGTGCCCTGCCCATCACGGTCCACGGTTTGTGGCCTTCGCAGTTTATGCCGTAGTACGTGTATGTTACTGTCCTTGTGTTTGCGGTGGGTCGGCTTCGTGTCCTGGACTCCCCGTACTTTGGTTGGGGGCTCCGGGACGCGAGGATGACCACGGCCCACAATAATTCGTTCACAATTTTAACCACTTAACAACCACCTGCCGACAAATAACGGCGGCAGGGTGGTTGCTTAACTCTGGGAGGACGTTATATAACGTCCTCCCAGAATCGCGCTCCCGCGCGCCCCCTGGGGCGCGCACACGGGAAACTCCGACCCGGCGGATCACGAATCGCGGTAAATCGCCGCTGATAGCGGCCGTTTACCACGTGATCGCTCCGTCAAATGACGGAGCAATCACTTGTAAACAGACCGGCGTCATTTGATGACGCCGGTTCCTCCCTCCCCTCTCTGTACCGATCGGTACAGTGTGAGAGGGGAGGGGGAGGGAGCGGATGGCAGCAGCAGCACTGTGGGCTGGATCTGTGACAATTGCAGTCACAGATCCAGCCATCCATCCATCCCTGCTCAGCCATCCCTGTGCTATACCCTGCCAATACTCTGCAATACACCCTGCCAATACTCTGCAAAATACCCTGGTGCAATACTCTGCAATACCCTGGTGCAATACTCTGCAATACCCTGGTGCAATACTCTGCAATACCCTGCGAAATACTCTGCAATACCCTGCGAAATACTCTGCAATACCCTGCGAAATACTCTGCAATACCCTGGTGCAATACTCTGCAATACCCTGGTGCAATACTCTGCAATACCCTGGTGCAATACTCTGCAATACCCTGGTGCAATACTCTGCAATACCCTGCACAATACTCTGCAATACCCTGCACAATACTCTGCAATACCCTGCAAAATACTCTGCAATACCCTGCAAAATACTCTGCAATACCCTGCGCAATACTCTGCAAAATACTCTGCAATACCCTGCACAATACTCTGCAATACCCTGCACAATACTCTGCAATACCCTGCACAATACTCTGCAATACCCTGCACAATACTCTGCAATACCCTCCACAATACTCTGCAATACCCTCCACAATACCCTGTGCAATACCCTCCACAATACCCTGTGCAATACCCGTGCAATACCCTGCCATACACCGCAATACCCTGCCATACACCGCAATACTCCGCAATGCCCTGCAATACTCCGCAATGCCCGGCAATACTCCGCAATGCCCGGCAATACTCCGCAATGCCCGGCATTACTCCGCAATGCCCGGCAATACTCTGCAATAACCACTTCCCGCCCTCCGGCCGTCATATGACGTCCTTGACTTTGTGCGGGGATATCTGAATGATGCCTGCAGCTACAGGCATCATTCAGATATCGGCTGTTTACCACGTGATCGCTCCGTCAAATGACGGAGCAATCACTTGTAAACAGACCGGCGTCATTTGATGACGCCGGTTCCTCCCTCCCCTCTCTGTACCGATCGGTACAGTGTGAGAGGGGAGGGGGAGGGAGCGGATGGCAGCAGCAGCACTGTGGGCTGGATCTGTGACAATTGCAGTCACAGATCCATCCATCCATCCCTGCTCAGCCATCCCTGTGCTATACCCTGCCAATACTCTGCAATACACCCTGCCAATGCTCTGCAAAATACCCTGGTGCAATACTCTGCAATACCCTGCACAATACTCTGCAATACCCTGCAAAATACTCTGCAATACCCTGCAAAATACTCTGCAATACCCTGCGCAATACTCTGCAAAATACTCTGCAATACCCTGCACAATACTCTGCAATACCCTGCACAATACTCTGCAATACCCTGCACAATACTCTGCAATACCCTGCACAATACTCTGCAATACCCTCCACAATACTCTGCAATACCCTCCACAATACCCTGTGCAATACCCTCCACAATACCCTGTGCAATACCCGTGCAATACCCTGCCATACACCGCAATACCCTGCCATACACCGCAATACTCCGCAATGCCCTGCAATACTCCGCAATGCCCGGCAATACTCCGCAATGCCCGGCAATACTCCGCAATGCCCGGCATTACTCCGCAATGCCCGGCAATACTCTGCAATAACCACTTCCCGCCCTCCGGCCGTCATATGACGTCCTTGACTTTGTGCGGGGATATCTGAATGATGCCTGCAGCTACAGGCATCATTCAGATATCGGCTTTTTCAGCCGGCGATTCCCTACACCATAAGAACAATCATAGCGGCTGTTCCGCCGCTTGATCATTCTTACGGGAGGCGAGAGGGGATGTCCCCCCCCCCGCCACCCTCCGGTGCTTCTACCGACTCACCGCTACGATCAAAGCCAGGATTGTTGTTTTTTTTTTTGTTTTTTTTTCAGGCTTCCCAGCCTAGAGGTGAGATGTGGGGTCTTATTGACACCCCCCCCCCCCCATATCTCACTGTAAAGAGGACCTGTCATGCCATATTCCTATTACAAGGGATGTTTACGTTCCTTGTAATAGGTATAAAAGTGATCAAAAAAATGTTTAGGGCGGAAAAACATGTCAAACTAAAATAAATAAAGTAAAATGAAGAATAAATTTTTTTTTTTTTAAAGCGCCCCTGTCCCCGTGAGCTCGCATACAGAAGCGAACGCATACGTAAGTCCCGCCCACATATGAAAACGGTTTTCAAACCACACATGTGAGGTATCTCTGCGAACGTTAGAGCGAGAGCAATCATTTTGGCCCTAGACCTCCTCTGTAACTCAAAACATGTAACCAGTAAAAATATTTAAAGCGTCGCCTATGGGGATTTTTTAAGTAGCGAAGTTTGGCGCCATTCCACGAGTGTGTGCAATTTTTAAGGGCGACATGTTAGGTATCTATTTACTCGGCGTAACTTCATCTTTCACATTATGCAAAAACATTGGGCTAACTTTACTGTTTTTTTTTTTTTTTTAAGCACAAAACATTTTTTTTCCGTAAAAAACGCGTTAAAAAAATTGCTGCGCAAATATCGTGCGAGATAAAAAGTTGCAACAACCACCATTATATTCTCTAAGGTCTTTGCTAAAAAAACATATATAATGTTTTGGGGTTCTATGTAATTTTCTAGCAAATAAATGATGATTTTTACATGTAGGAGAGAAATGTCAGAATTGGCCTTGGTGCTCCAGAACGCCTGAAGGTGCTCCCTGCATGTTGGGCCTCTGTATGTGGCCACGCTGTGTAAAAGTCTCACACATGTGGTATCGCCATACTCGGGAGTAATAGCAGAATGTGTTTTGGGGTGTAATTTGTGGAATGCATATGCTGTGTGTGAGAAATAACCTGCTAATATGACAATTTTGTGAAAAAAAAAAAAGAGAAAAAAAAAATCTTGATTTTGCAAAGAATTGTGGGAAAAAATGACAACTTCAAAAAACTCACAATGCCTCTTTCTGAATACCTTGGAATGTCTTCTTTCCAAAAAGGGGTCATTTGGGGGGTATTTGTACTTTTCTGGCATGTTAGGGTCTCAAGAATTGAGATAGGCCGTCAGTACTTCAGGTGTGATCAATTTTCAGATATTGGCACCATAGCTTGTGGACTCTATAACTTTCACAAAGACCAAATAATATACACCAATTTGTACTTATTTTTACCAAAGATATGTAGCAGTATAAATTTTGGCCAAAATTTATGAAGAAAAAATAGTAATTTGCAAAATTTTATAACAGAAACGAAAAAAAAAACATTTTTTTACAAAATTTTCAGTCTTTTTTCTCTTATAGCGCAAAAAATAAAAAACCCAACAGTGATTAAATACCACCAAAAGAAAGCTCTATTTGTGTGAAAAAAAGGACAAAAATTTCATATGGGTACAGTGTTGTATGACTGAGTAATTGTCATTCAAAATGTGAGAGCACCGAAAGCTGAAAATTGGTCTGGTTATTAAGGGGGTTTAAGTGCCCAGTGGTCAAGTGGTTAAGTTGATATGTTACACAATTTTGATTGAGACTGCTTTAATCCTTATTTAGGTGGTGTCTATTGAACATGTTTTTTCTGTTTACCTTATGCTGATGTCGATCCGATCTCATTGTTCAGACTACTTTAAAAATATGCCGAGCGGTGTCCGACGGACCATTGCTCCCCCTTGGCTTGGAACTTGGCCCGAACAAAAGTTTTGGCCAACTTCCGACCTTTTAGTGGGATTCCAGCCCCACTACCAATTGCAACCTAGATGACTGGAATGTTTTTACTCCGAGTTTTACTCGGTCTGTTTGTTTTCCTTTATCTGTTTTCTTTCACTGTCTCCCTACCTGACTCTCTGGTCTTTCACCTTTTTCTTCCCTCTACGAGGTCCGCGGGGTGTGTGCTTGGGGACATGATCTTCTGCCGATTGCTAGTCTTACTATGACGCTTAATTGGCTGTCCCTGAATGTTCAGGGTATGAATTCTCCTCAGAAAAGGGTGAAGATTTTTAAGTATCTTAGGAAGCAGCGGATTGACATCGCCTGCTTACAGGAAACCCATATTTCGGCGTCTTCCTGCCCTAAATACTTTGATGCTCAGTTTCCCCGGGTATTTTTGGCCACGGCTCCAACCAAGCAAAAGGGGGTGCTCATAGCTTTCCGCAAGTCGGTTTCATTTAGTTGCACTAGACAGATCGCAGATCCAGATGGCAGATATCTATTGCTACAAGGCACTATCCAAGGAAAGGAGGTTACCATCATGACTTATTATGCGCCAAACTCCAACCCAGGACCCTTCTTGACTCACGTCTGCGCCCTGCTAGCATCCCATCACAGGGGTACTCTCTTTCTTTCGGGTGATTCGAATTTAGTTTTGAATCCCTCACTGGATAAATACCCCTCGGAGCGTGTTGCTCCCTCGCCTGGCGCTAAAAAATTTGCTCGCTCTTTACAACTACATGATTTGGTCGATCTTTGGAGGGAATGCCATCCTCAGAGTAAGGACTTTACACATTATTCCCACCCTCATCACTCTCACTCCAGAATTGATCATATGTTCATGCTACGACGCCACCTTCCCATGGTGGTCAGGGCCTCTATCCTGGCTGTTCCATGGTCTGATCATGACCCTGTTTTGGTGGTCTGCCACTCCGTTTTGGACAGACCCCAATTCTCACCCTGGGCGATGAATGATTCGCTCTTATCGCTTAAAGAGGTCCGGGAAGGTATTTTTAAGGCCTCAGAGGACTACTTCCGTGAAAATCAGGGGTCGGTTACGTCGCCGGTAACGCTTTGGGAGGCTTATAAGGCGGTACTCCGTGGCCACATTATTCGGGTAGCGTCAGCCCGTAAGCGGGAAAGGGGTTTGAAACAAAAAGCCCTGGAGACCCGTCTGGAGGCACTATCTGCGTTTTTTAAACAATCCCCCACCTCTGGCAACCGTAAACTCTTGGAACAGGTTCGTTCAGAGTTGGATCTTTGTCTCACCGAGGGGGCTGAACACGTCTTACGTTGGTCCCGCCAGAGGTGGTATACCAGGGCGAATAAACCTAATCGAATGTTAGCCAACAGACTCCGGACTTTCGCTCCTAAATTCACCCCCATCACTCTGCGCAACCGACACAATGTACTTACGGGTAATCCGTTGCGTATATTGGAGGAGTTTCGATTCCGCCTTACTAAATTGTACTCTGATCCAGAGCAGTTTAACGCCCAGGACACTGCTGATTTCCTCGGCCGTCTCCCTCTCCCGACCCTGACGGAGGCACATGTTACTCTTATGGACCGGGATATACAAATTTCAGAGGTCCTCCAAGGTATAAAAGATCTTAAGGTGGGAAAGCGACCGGGGCCGGATGGCTTTACGGCGCTTTACTATAGGAAACTGGCAGTTATGGTAGCTCCGCATCTAACGGCAATGTATAACTCTGTTAAAAATGGATGCTCCTTTACCCCGGACCTTTTGACGGCAAACATAGTGATGATCCCTAAACCGGATCGCGATCATTCCTCCTGGGCTAATTTTAGGCCTATCTCCCTAATTAACGTTGACATGAAAATTTTGACCAAAATTCTGGCTAATCGCCTAAATTCTTTTCTTCCTCGATTAATTGGGAAGGACCAGGTCGGCTTTATACCTCAGAGACAGGCCGGTGACGCTATTCGGCGTATATTGCAACTCCAACACATAGCTCATACTCGCTCGCTAGAATCTATGCTCTTGTCTCTGGACGTAAACAAGGCCTTTGACACTTTGTCATGGCCTTACCTCATGTCTGTTCTTCGACATTATGGCTTCGGGTCTTCTTTTATGCACTGGATATCTGTTTTATATGATTCCCCCCGGGCAAAAATTAAGTATTATGGATTCGAGTCTCCCCTCTTTAATATCAAGAGGGGCACCCGTCAGGGGTGCCCCCTATCACCTCTTCTTTTTGTATTGGCTCTGGAACCCCTGGCAGAGGCGATTCGCTCTCATCCGGATATACGAGGCATCGAATTAGCGGGTTGTCCCCATAAAATTTCCCTATTCGCCGATGATGTCCTTCTCACTTTGACCTCCCCCAGAAGCTCTTTACCAAACTTGCAAACTCTTTTGGATACCTTTGCTTCCCTTTCGGGGCTCCGGGTTAATCCCTCAAAATCGAAAGCGTTGTCGGTTAACCTCTCTCCTGGCCTGATGAGGGATTTACAGTCGGCATTCTCCTTTCAGTGGGTTTCCTCGCTGCCTTATCTGGGAATCCACCTTACCCCCACGTACTCCGGATTGTACCAGGCCAACTTTCCACCATTGTTCAAGAGACTAACAGATATGCTGTTGTCTTGGTCTCATTTGCCTTTGTCTTGGTTCGGCAGGATAACGGCCGTTCGTATGTCCTATCTCCCGAAACTATTATATTTTTTCCGTGTCTTGCCGGTTCAGGTTTCTTCGCATATCCTCCGCATACATCAGCAAAGAATTATGCAATTTATATGGGGTTCGTCCCGCCCTCGAATCGCCAAACAGGTCTTGTTTGCTAAGCGAGTCAATGGGGGCCTTTCGGTTCCTAATTTACAAGCCTATTACATAGCTGCTAACATAGCCCCACTTTCGTGCCTTCATGAAACCTATCAGCTCCCGCTCTGGGCTATGCTTGACCTGGTTGACATCGACCCCATTCCTATCTCCTCATTACCCTGGCTCCCACCTGTGCATCGTCCGGTGGTCATGGGGCCTTGCTTGGCCCACTCCTTGCGACTATGGGACTCGGTAAAGTATTCTGCAGGGCTGATCTCCCCACATCTTCCACTCTTACGACTCTTACACTGCCCGCTGTTCCCTCCAGGTTGTGATAATCCCTCCCAATTTCTATGGTGGACCATGAACGGGTTCACAGATGTTCCCTCAATGCTACGGCCTACCAGGATTTTGGCATTTGACGCTTTGCGCTCTTCTCATGGTATTCCTTTGCGTGAGCACTATCGCTATTTACAAATTCGCCACTTTCTTCAGAGCCTTATTAGGTTTCAATCTACCCCTTATACCTTGACCCCCTTTGAGAGCCTTTGCAGAGCCAGGCCCCATTCTCCGGGTCTAATATCACTAATATACTCGGCGGTGATATCAATAAAGAGACCCCCATTGAGGCCTTATCACCTTCAATGGGAGAAAGAGCTGGGGAGGCAGTTAGACCCTGAGGACTGGCAGACGATGACACTAACTCTGTCCAAATGCTCACGTAATGTGTCAATTTTGGAAAATGCCTATAAAGTATTGTATAGGTGGTACTACACACCGGCGAGATTGGCTCGCTTTATCCCAAATTATTCTCCACTTTGTTATAGGGGGTGTTCCCAGGAATGCACCATGGCACATATTTGGTGGTCATGCCCGCGGGCGTGCAGACTGTGGATTAGGGTATATACTCTCCTCCGCAATCTTTTTCAGATTAATATTAAAAGAGACCCCTATGTAGCTCTCCTTGGTAAGCCCATCGTGGAACTTCTGCGTCCAGAACGGCAACTAGCCCAACATCTTTTTACTGCAACTAGATTGACAATTGCGAGAGCATGGAAAACCCCTACACTAAGCTTTGAGGCAGTCAAGAACCGCCTGAACGATATCATGGTCAACGAGAAACTAACAGCTATTCTTTCTGATACGCATGACAAGTTTCTCAGAGTCTGGCAACCTTGGATCACATACTACCACCCTTCTAGATTCGACACTGCTTTGCTGTCACTGTAGGACCCCTCTTGCGCGCACCCCGTGGACCTCCTACTTCCCTCTTCTCTTTCTCCCTCTTCTCCTTCTCCTCTTCTTCTTGTCCTGCCTCCTTTTTTCTTTTTCTCTTTTCTCTTTCTCTCTCTTTCTCCAATTTTTTTTTTTTTTTATCTTTTTTTTTCTTCTTAGGCTCTTACTTGAGGTTTAACTGTTCCATCTTTTCTAGTGGATGCCAACTTTCAGGTTTTATTGTTGTGTATTATACACCCATTCTACAGGTTTACACCCATCTGGGCATGGCCCAGGTTCTGGACCATCGGGTCCTGAGGACTTTTTCATTTATTTTTTATTTTTATCTTGAATATAACATCAGATCACGGCCCATGCTTCCTTCCTGTTGTTGAGGGCTTTCGAGTCCAGATCTACTTTGTATACTGAATGCTGTAACACTCTATTGCAAACCTGTACTGTTGATTTAAATGACAATAACATTTTTGTAAAAGAAAAAAGAAATAGGTGAGTACTTTAATTGTTAACACCTTTTGAGTTAGCATTGCAGATTTGTTTATGGTAAAGTCACTTTTGATGTGACTTTGACATTTTCACACTTGGCATGCTTGTTGTTTCAAGTGTTTTGTTACTGCAAAACTAAAGACCCGGAACTAGAGAGAAATGTATATTTCACAGTAATCACTCCAGGCAAAAAGATAAATACACAACTGAAAAGCGAAAATACCTGTAACCCTGGGTCCATATTTTACTGGAAACCAGCATCCTGATTGTGCAGATATGCAGGCATATGCAAAATATAGGAAATGTCAATTTTTTGTACACTATGCTTGTGTTTATGTGAGTACCACCGTCCGTACACCTTGAGTAAAGCTATTGATGTTTCTGGGAGGCTCTACGCAGCGCCTGGACTGCCCAGGTGTGGGATGGGTGAGAGATGGAATTTACATTGAGCTGGCTCAGGAGCCCTGTGCAGTAAGCCTTATGCCTACAGTCAGTAAAGAAGATAAATAAAAGTATAACTAAAAGGGAAAACTCTTTTTGTTATAGAGTGGAGAGAAATTTGATTGCTTGTCAGTTCTTATTGCTGTCTGTGCCCCCGCTAAGGAGATTCATCCTATTTTAATTTTCTTGTTTACCATTATCATTAATATAAAAGGAAAAGAATATCCCAAATTTTGGGTTGTCCCCAGAAGAGTAATCTTCCAATGGGGACACTAGTTCTGGTGACCCGGGGGGCCCCAAAGAATTCCCTTAACCACTTGACCTCTGGAAGATTTACCACCCTCCGTGACCAGGCTACTTTTTTGCGATACAGCATTGCGTTACTTTAACTGACAATTGCAAAACATGGTCATGCAGCACTGTAACCAAATAAAATGTTCCCACAAATGGAGCTTTCTTGTAGTGGTATTTCATCAGCTCTGCGTTTCTTTCTTTTTTTTTTTGTGCTGTAAAAAAAAACAAAAGAAACAGACAATTTTGAAAAAAAACAAAACATACATTTTTTACTTTCTGCTATAAAACATATACAATAAAGAAGAAAAAATTATCAAATTTCTTCATAAATTTCAGTAGTCCAATATCTATTCTGCTAGTTTTTGTTAAAAATCCCAATAAGCATATATTGATTGGTTTACACAAACGCTATAGCGTCTACAAATTATGAGATATATACTGGAACTTTTATTTGAATATTTTTACTAGTAATGGTGATGATCAACGACTTATAGCGGGACTGCAATATTGCAGCGGACAATCAGACACTAACTGACACTTTGTGGGAAGCAGTGTTCCCCAATACAGTGATCAGTGCTAAAAATATAACAAAAATAAAAAAAAGCCTATTAGCACCACTCAGTGCCAAAAGAAAACTCTTCAAAGAAATTATATTAAAGCGGTTGTATACCCTCATATACTACTTGCACCTACAGGTAAGCCTACATTAAGGCTTACCTGTAGGTGCATGCAATATCTCCTTAACCTACTGTACATGGTTAAGGAGATATTTGCAGAAAATCGGGCACCGATGTCTACGGCGCATGCGCCGTAGATACCGGCGCAGGCGCACTGAGCGCGCCAGGTCTTGAATGGGAGCCTGCTGGAAAGTGCCGGAATTCGCGAATGCGCGGGATCGTGCCGGTTCCACGCGCATTGTCTCTGTCCACATGAGGAACATCTAATGCCATCAACTACTTTCTGTTCTTATTGGATATCGAGTGGGGAGTGGAGTGATTGCTGATTTTCTGGATACAAGGACCCACGGCTGAAGGCATCAGGACCCGATCATATATGCATGATACCCCTGCAGGGGTGACAGGATCTGGTGAGTGGGGACACTTGAGAGGGAGCACAGGGATCACCCACTGTTATGTTGTAAATAAGCACTACTTCATTCTGGAACTGTTTGAAGACACATTTTGAATATTGCTTTTATAATTTAATTTATTTCCTGGATGGAGTTATTGCCTCTAACCCTCCTTATGGACAGTTGTTAAGCACACCTACCGTATATGTGCTTGGATATTGGAACTTTACGTCTAATATATGTTATATTACACCCTGGTTGCGGATATGCACATGTGTACTAGAATTTTGTTGCATTTATACGACTGCTCATCTCACCTTATGGTACATTTGAACATTTTTTATGCACTTATTTTTTATATTTGTGACTAGCTGATCACATTTAATACCACTTTGATCTAAGTCACGGATTGGTCCGTTATACTTGTCACTGTTAGTTATTTGCCACTCTGCTAGCAGTACACAGACGTCCGATTCTAGCAGGCAAATTTCCCTGCCCCAGCTGCTGGACCGTCGAAAGAAGTTCACTCCCAGCCATCCACATGCCCAGCGGTTGAATGCTAGCTTGGCTAAATTGCTAGCAATTCAACTGCTGCCTTTTCAGTTGGTAGACTCGGCCCCCTTCCGTGAGTTTGTGCAATGTGCGGTTCCTCAGTGGCAGGTTCCCAAATGCCACTTTTTCTCACGGAAGGCGATTCCGGCTCTCTACCGGCATGTGGAAGGCAATGTCCATGCCTCGCTGGACAGGGCGGTCAGCGGTAAGGTGCATATTACCGCTGACTCATGGTCCAGCAGGCATGGACAGGGACGTTACCTTTCTTTCACGGCCCATTGGGTCACTCTTTTGGCACCTGGGAAGGATGCAGGACAAGGTGCAGTAGTGTTGGAGGTTGTTCTGCCGCCACGCCTCCAAAATGCTACTACTGGTGGTGACACACCTCTCTTCTCCACCCCCTCCTCTTCTTCTTCCTCCATGGCCTCTTCCTGTTCTTTGTCCTTGGAACCAGCAGTGCTCCGTAGGCGTTCAAGGGGCTACGCAAGTACGCAGGCAAAAAGATGCCATGCCGTGCTTGCGCTGGTGTGTTTGGGGGACAGGAGCCACACTGGGGCAGAGGTTCTGTCTGCTCTGCAGGGGCAGGCCGAGAGGTGGTTGACGCCACGCCAGCTTAAGCCAGGAATGGTGGTTTGCGACAATGGCATCAACCTCCTCTCCGCCCTCCGACAGGGACAACTGACCCATGTGCCCTGTGTGGCTCACGTCCTTAACCTGGTGGTGCAGCGGTTCTTGGGCAGGTACCCGGGCTTACAGGATGTCCTGAGACAGGCCAGGAAAGTCTGTGTGCATTTCCGCAGATCATATAATGCCAGTGCTCGGCTGGCTGAGCTGCAAAAGGAGTTGAACCTGCCCAAGAACCGCCTTATATGTGACATGCCCACCAGGTGGAACTCAACGTTGGCCATGCTGCAGCGGCTGCACACGCAGCAGAGGACCATAAATGAGTACCTGTGCGACTACGGCACCAGGACAGGGTCAGGGGAGCTCGGGTTTTTTTCACCACGCCAGTGGGGCATGATCAGGGATGCATGCACTGTCCTGGCACCATTTGAGGAGGCCCACGAGGATGGTGAGCAGTGACAGTGCATGCATCAGTGACACTGTACCTCTTGTCCACCTGTTGGAGCATACGCTGCGTGGAATAATGGACAGGGCACTTGAGGCAGAACAGAGGCAGGAAGAGGAGGACTTCCTTGCCTCGCAAGGCCCCCTTTACCCAGACAGTGTTCCTTCTGTCCCACCCATCACACAGGAAGAGGAGGAGGAGGAGGAGGAGGAGGAGAAGGATTGTGTCAGCATGGAGGTGGAGCATGGCACTCAGCATCAACAGCAGCAGTCTTTTAGGGATGATTTACAGTCCCAACAAACCAGTGGACTTGTACGTGGCTGGGAGGAGGTGGCTGCGGATCATGTCGTCCTTAGTGACCCAGAGGACTACGGACCGAATGCCTCAGCTAACCTACGCTGCATGGCCTCCCTGATCCTGCAATGTCTGCGGAAGGATCCTTGTATTCTTCAGATCAAGGAGAGGGACCATTACTGGCTGGCCACTCTCCTTGATCCACGGTACAAGGGTAAGGTTGCGGACCTTATCTTGCCATCGCAGAGGGAGCAGAGGATGAAACATCTCTGGGAGGCCTTGCAGAAAGGTCTGTGCAACGCGTTCCCAGAGACTGGGAGGTTAGAAACTCCTGGTCCTGGACAACGAGTTGCTGAGGCTTCGGTCAGTAGCAGAAGGAGCGATGGAGAAGGTGGCCGTCTGACCGATGCGTTCAGACAATTTTTTAGTCCGCAGCCCCAAGGTATGATCGGTTCCAGCAACCATCGCCAGCGTCTGATATACATGGTGCAGGAATACCTAGGGGCAAGGTCAGACTTGGACACCTTCCCCACCGAAAATCCTATGGCTTACTGGGTGTTGAGGATGGATCACTGGCCAGAGCTTGCACAGTATGCAATTGAGCTACTGGCCTGTCCTGCATCCAGCGTTCTTTCGGAACGCACATTCAGTGCTGCTGGAGGCTTTGTCACGGATAACAGGGTGCGCCTGTCCACCGACTCGGTTGATTGACTGACCTTCATAAAGATGAACCAGTCTTGGATCACCACCAGCTACCAAGCACCTGAAGCTGATATAACAGAATAATTTATTTTCAAATGTCACATCCCTTCAAGTGACTGTCCTGTTATGTTGACTGACTATCCTCCTCCTCAATGATCCGATTCTTGATGATAGCTTGGAAGAACTTTTTTGTTTCTGGGTGCCGCCACCAGTGGCTAAGGCCCAATTTTTCAGCCCCTGTTTAACAGGGGCATGTATTTACAATTTTTGATGCAATGCTTTGCAGCAGGGCTCATTCCTGCACTCCAACTAGTGTATCTGGGAGAGGTTGCAGTGTCGTGGCACCAGCACCAGTGCCTAAGGCCCAATTTTTCTGCCCCTGTTTAACAGGGGCATGTAATTACGATTTTTGATGCAATACTTTGCAACAGGGCTCATTGCTGTGCTCCAAGTTCAGTATCTGTGAGGGGTTGCAGTGTTGTGGCACCAGTGCCTAAGGCCCAATTTTTCTGCCCCTGTTTAACAGGGGCATGTAATTACAATTCTTGATCTAATAATTCAGAGCAGGGCCCATTCATGCGCCCACCAAGAGTAACTGTGAGGGCTTACAGTGTTGTGGCACCAGCACCACCACCAAAGGCCCAATTTTTCTTACCACTGTTCAACAATGGCATGTAAATACAATTCCTGATATAATAGTTCACAGCAGGGCATTCCAGCACCCACCAAGAATAACTGTGAGGGCTCACAGTGTTGTGGCAACACCAACATGTAAGGGGCAAATTTCAGCAGAGTATATACGGCAGGCCCCTACTTTCAAACATCCAACTTACAAACGACTCCTACTTGCAAACGGAAGGAGACAACAGGAAGTGAGAGGAAATCTACCCCTAGGAAGGGAAATTCTCTCCTGTAAAAGTTAATATGGGAAAAAGGTGTCTCCTCTCTACTGATGCTTTATCACCAATCCTTGTTTCAATAAAAACCCCACTTTTCAAAAACTTTTGTCATTGGGACGGAAAGTGAGGTGAAATGTTCTGAACAAGGGGCACAGACAGCAAAACAAATGTTACAGGGGTGATAACCCTTCCCTATTGTAACGGGAAGGCCCGGGGAACTCAGAATCGCTTAGGAAGTATGAAATACCCTTGCGCCAGCTTCCCCAATGGCTCTTATGTGTCAATCACCCTGTGTCTCTATTAGGGGCACAGGGTGAATGAAAACCCCAATATGGTCTATGATGGCCATATTCAATGCTGTACATACATTTTATCTAGATTGGGTCTGTAATATTCATCCACCATATTCCCCAGGATACCTGCAAAGAACTCTCTACTGTTTGATTATGACCTCAACAGGTTAATTGGAAAGTGATGCCTTCATGATGTTTAGACACATACTCTTAGATGCGAATATCATCACCGACAGCCCTGACTTTGTGTAATCATGGCTGTGAGGAATTAAGGTAATTTGCATTCTATTGTTCAGTATGACTTGGGAAGGTCTGGTGTGAATAGAAGTAATTAACCCTATACTTGTGTGTATTGTAAAGGCAGACTGGGATTTACAATACAAAGGGATTTAAGATGTAAAGGGTTTAGAACCTGTTGTCGCCAGACAGACTGGCTGCCAACCCTTTGTGGGAAGATGTGTATTGGAGATCGTATATTCTATTGTGTTGGGATCTTTTGAAGCCTAGCAGACGTCAGGATGAGGTGTTGAGTTTTGGGATGTGTGGGTGGAGCTGGGCCCTTGTTCATGTTAAATCATGTGCCCTGAATTGTGTATAAAGTTACAATGTTTGTCAATAATAAATTCATTCCTACTACAGAAGAGACAGAGTGCGTCTCGTCTTCTTCCAGAGGGGTCGGCTCCTATAGGAAAGGGTCGTTTAGCTGTGGATATCGGTAGCGAGTGGATGTGTGTCTAGGAGAGGGAACATCGTAAAAGGCGTTAATACCCCTTGAGATTGGGGTGCCGTTACACCTATGTTTTCCAAAAAGCTTAAAAATAGATTTTTTGGCTGGAGCTACACCTAAACCATGTACGTGTTCAAAATGTCTTGTTTGCACCGCCTGTATACTGCTGTTCAGAGTATATAGGGCCTTTTTTATTTTGTGTGCGGGGTTCCCCTTAATATGCATACAAGACCCAAAGGGGCTGGTAATGGGCTGGGGTAGGGGGGGGGGGTAGCCATGCCATTTTTCTCAAAGATTTTCATCCATATTACTGGGACCAGACATTACATTAAAGCCGCAAGCAGTTTTAAATGGCTTTTTTTCCTTTAGAAATGTCATTTTGTGCAGGGACAGTTCTAAACACGGGAAACACGTGCCACTTCACAGGCATACTTTAGACACCCCCCAGGTACGATATTTAAAGTAATATTTCACTTTTTTTTTTCACTTTATGCATCATTAAAATGACTGCTCCTGAAAAATGGCCGTTTTTAAAACGTTGTTTTGCATTGATACATGTCCCCTGGGGCAGAACCCGGGTCCCCAAACCCTTTTTAGGACAATAACATGCATATTAGTCGTTATAAGTAGCACTTTAGATTTTGAACATTCGCGTCCATTGTATTTAATAGGGTTCTAACGTTCGCGTGAACTTTCGGTCCGTTCGAAGGTTCTGGTGCGAACCGAACTGGGGGGTGCTCGGCTCATCCCTAATAGGGTTCTGTAAAACCCATTTTGAACTACAGGTGGGATACTGGTGTATAGTTCTCCATGGCCTGTTAGTGGCGCTGCCATCAGGGGCCAGGGTTGAACCGCTGGTACAGTGCTGTGCCTTGAATGTCCCCTTTCGGCGGTGGTGTGGTGGGCGTGTCTGTCTGCTGTTCATCCCGGGAGGGGATATAAAAAGGGGCAGAGCCTGTCTGTCAGGGGTGAGTTCCCAGGGGTCCGACCCCGGGAGCTTGTGATTCTGTTCGTGGCCACCCCAGGAACCTTTAGCCCTGGGGTGGGGTTCCTGGTCTGGTAAACTGGCGGATCAGTCCCAGGCACCTTTAGCCCTGGGGCTGCAACCGGAGGCTTTGGGTCCAGCACCTTCGGCTGGAGCCCACGGAGGGAAGAGGTATCCCAGGGTGCTGCCTTGCGAGGAGACCCGCATCTAGATGAGGAGGCCGGGGGAGGACCGTTCCAAAGGACTGGTGAGAGATCACATAAAGGAAGGGGCCCGGTAACTCTGGAGGGATGTCATTTTCCCGTTAGAGGCCTAAAACCAGAACCAACGTTCACCAGGTCTGTGGCAGAGACTGTGTGTGTACTCTGATTCGAGCATCATTCCAGCTGCTAGGATCCACTCCATTGGGAGACTATCGGATGAGCTGAGTCTACCTGAAGATATGGGTAGTGAATAAGTATTCGTTTGTGCCTGGACCTATTCCAACACCTCTTGCTGTCCTGATCTTCCTCCAACCTTTCCTGTTCAACGATTATGCATAAAAGAGAAATAAACTCTACGTTGGAGTTGCAATTCGTGTGTACCTTGAAGTTATTGGGGAATAGAGACTTGTCTTTATCACAGTGAAGACGGGAGCCATTCTCTGGGGGAACCTGACCATAGAGATCCAGGTACATTACACCGCTCAACCTCTTCACACAGGAGGGTACGGGCATGTGGCATAGGTGTGCCCCTTTTCCCACGAGTGAGCCAAAGGGAGAAGGGGTGGTGAGTGCTACATATACATTTTGTATAGCGCACTGTTATTCATTCACTGATCAATATAGCCAGCACGTTATAGCTTGGCACCACTGGTCTAGGGGTTATATTAGACCTAGGTAGCGCCACCACCCCCACCACATACTTTACCTTATCTGAACCTCCCTAGGGAGTGTTTTTAGGGGGAGATTCAACCTTATTTATATTTTCCTAAGCGCGGAGTACCCATCTATTAATAATTATTTTCAAATTTTTTTATTTATTTTTTGTTTGTTTATTGCGTGCAAACAAATTAATGCAGAAGTGATCAAATACCACCAAAAGAAATCTCTATTTGTGGAAAAAAAAGGACATGCATTTTTTTGGGGTATTTGGGTACAGTGTCGCATGACAATGCAATCGTCAGTTAAAGTAACGCAGTACCGTATCACAAAAAATGGCCTGGTCATGAAGGGGGGTAAACCTTCTGGAGGTCAAGTGGTTAAAAGGAATTCCTGCACAGAGGCAAAGTTTTACACTAGATTACTGCACAGATATGGAAAAAATGCACAAACGCATCAAGATTCAGGTAAAAATACACATGACTCTTGTATGTAGTAAATATTTGCTATTTATAAAGGGTAGGCAAGGGGAAGGAGCCACTTTGATAGGTTAATGCCTGACTGGGATCAGGAGATCTCACTAATATCATTGACAGGAGGTAAAAACCATCCCTGGGATGAACTGTTGCCATTTGCGAAATGGCACCTCTCTGATTGGCTGTGCACAATCAGGAGGCGGGTTTTGCTCTGATAGGACGCGGCCGCAATACTCCAGGTGAAGAAGCAGAGGCAGTACTGGACTAAGCAAGGCAAGTAGCAGTGACAAATCCACAGTAACTGATCAGCAACCAGGTTCTTTTATTCGACTACAATAAACTGCTGGAACTTTGTTTCTCCTTGGTTGAAGTGAATGTTGCTGCACATAACAGCATTTTATGGGTAATTTTAGCACCAACAATTTATTGCAGATTGCCAACCTAAAATATACTTTTTTTTTTTTACCTCAATAATAGAAAAATAAATATATAAACTAAGGTCAAGTGACGCTTTTATTAGCTAAGAAATGTTCATAGGAGCTGATAAGGAGAGATAAGGCAGAGGACTGTTTCAGTGATTGAAAATTTTGTCTATTGTTCTTTAGCAGAAAATGCAAGGCTTCATCTACCAAGACATTTAATAACTATTTGTTAGAGATAAGCAGCTACTAAGTTTATATTTGTAAGTATTCTTGAATCAAGATTAATCATAAAATACAGCACTCCCCTGACCTCGATCTGTCATTCCCGAAGTACAGTATATACTCGAGTATAAGCCGATTTTTAGCAAATTTTTTGTGCTGAAAATGCCCCCCTTGGCTTATACTTGAGTCACCTTTTTGCGCCTGATCTCTCGGACTTTGGGGACCCGGTATCAGCTACTTGTCCTCTACAAGTATGCAATGTTTGTTGTCCGGGGGACCTATGGCCGGGGAGCACCGATTTTTCAAAGCTGGGCACCCCTTCCATAGACTCCCATGTTAAACGGTAAATTCTTTGGTGATTTTGGGGACCCGGTACCGGTCGGTCGTAGGTCCCCTGGACCCGAAACTTGACACACATGTAGCCCCATTTCTCCTTTATAAGTGTGCAACGTTTTTTGTCTGGGGCCGGAGAGCAACGATTTTTCAAAGCCAGCACCCCTTCCATAGACTCCCATGTTAAACGTCAGTCTAGTCATGGACACAGTGAGGCATGGGCACAGTGAGGCAAAGTGAGGCACAGTGAGGCATGCAGATGGACACCCTAGGCTTATACTCGAGTCAATAAGTTTTCCCAGTTTTTTGTGGTAAAATTAGGTACCTCGGCTTATATTTGGGTCGGCTTACACTCGAGTATATACGGTATATGTAACGTGATGGGAGTGATGGAAACAAGCTGGACAACTGGTGTTCCTGCATCATCAGCTCTGTATGTACAGTTACAGATGATTAAGGAAAATAATTCAGAGGTGACTGCCATGATGGATTGTCAGCTCTGTAGTTCTGTGGGGAATCCCTATGACTACACAGCTCATAAATTTACAATTCTGAGTAACTATAGAAAACATCACAAATGAAGCCAGCCATATTTGCTCTTAACCCCCTTGGCGGTATTCCCGAGTCAAGCTCGGGGTGAGTTTTTCATGCTAAGAGCGGTAACCCCGAGCCAGACTCGGGCTGCATCACAGTATCCAGGGGAAGTTACTTACCTTGTTCCCTGGATCCTGCGATGTCTCCCCGCAGTGTGTGCGAACTGTCTCCTCGCTCGATCCACACTGCCGAGTGCCGAGCTCCGTTCCCTGCGACGTTGCGGCGCACGGGGGCGGAGTTCAACACCAAATTCAAAAAGTGAAAAACACAATACACATACAATATACTGTAATCTTACAGATTACAGTACTGTATCAAATAATTACACATCCCCTTTGTCCCTAGTGGTCTGTCCAGTGCCCTGCATGCAGTTTTATATAATAAAAACTGTTCTTTCTGCCTGGAAACTGGAGATTGTCCATAGCAACCAAAAAGTGTCCCTTTATGTCAAAAGTGGTTTTAGACCAGCTAGAAAACAGCGATAATAAATTACAATCACTCGCAGAATTGAGCGATAGCGATTTGTGGGTAAATTCGTCATCAAACACTAAATCTAATGACAGCGACAATTTTGCAACTGAGCAAATTCCAGTATTTTTGATTTGATTACCTTAGTGAATAACTTTTATTATAATTACATTATTATTTGTTATAATTATTTATATTTATTTATTATATTATAATTTATGATTTTGTGTTTCAAACTTTATCATACCCGGGATGTCTACTAGACTCTTGTTTGGTCAGGTTTAAGTGTGTTATTACTAAGAATTGCAGGCCTACAATACATAACACCAAATTTCCATGCAAAATAATTGTACCGCTTTTGGTACAAAATTCCAGACAGAATCCTACCGCCAGGGAGGTTAAAAGAGAAGTATGTTTTGTTTTTTTTTGCTAGTTATACTTACCTAGGTGGATGCAGCATCAGACCGATGCTGTATCTGTCCGGCGTTACTGCACTGAGAACCGAGCCATCGAACATCGCTGATGGCTCGGTTCTCACTTCTCCCCGAGCAGAGCGATGCTGACTGTCAGCATCACTTCTGCTCTACTTCTCCACGCTCATTGGAGCACTGAGCCGTGGAAGGGCGGGGAGCGGCTGTCTCAGCAATCAGTCAAGGCAGCTGATGGATCCCGACTTGGAAATCGTGATGGTGCTCTGCCTCAACTGATCAGCGGAGAGCGGACTTCAGACCGCTCTCTGCTGAAAACAGGTCACAGGAGTGCAAAATGAATTGCATTCCTGTGACCCAGAGGAGAAGCCCAGCCTAAAAAGCTCAGGCCGGACTTCTCCTTTAAGCTGTATTCTCCTGCAAGGGAGTTATGGTCATCATAGCTCTATTGTCAGTAATTGCTCCCCATGTTAAAGACCAATTGAACTTTCAGTTTATATTAGCCAAATATATTCCAGGTGCATCAAAACAAGAGTGTGAAAGTCTTAGAGCCCATTCACACAGGGGCGGCACGACTTGTGCCGCGACTGTGCTGGGCGATCTCAAGACGACTTCAAAGCAGACTTCCAAAATGACTTCTGTATTGAAGTCAATAGAAGTCGCCTTGAAGTCGTCTTGAAGTAGTACAGGAACCTTTTTCTAAGTCGGAGCGACTTCAGTCGCGCCACTTAGAACGGTTCCATTGTACAGAATGGGACGCGACTCGTCAGGTGGCTGAGACGCCTGACGAGTCGCCCCTGTGTGAATGGGGTCTTACTGTTTTGTTTCGTTTAGAAAGCAGCATTTTTTTCTAAATTGAAAAGCCTGTTTCTGCATTATGCTGTGAAGAAGAAGCCTTGCTGTCTGTGTGAAAGCAGTGGTCTCTTTGTAGACAACATGCCCTTTGCTGAGTTGTGCCTTTAGTTCTGCAATCATCAAAGCTCATGCTCCCTGTTGATTGAAGGGCCCCAACTCTGACTTAGGCTGGTGTTCTGTCGAAAAGTGCCCGGCTATCGAATAGTGCCCGGGTGGAACTGCACACGAGCCATAGAACAGCTGAGTTTACGATCAGCTGTTGTCTCGCGTGGCCGAGGCACGTTCATGTAGGCGAGGGGCGGATATTTACAAGAAGGGGTCGGATTTTTCAATGATGGGCAGTGCTGGGGGCGGAATTTTTATTGCTGGCCAAAGAAATCTGCAAAATAAATCTTTATCTGCTATTAATTTTGAAGGCTTGCGGGGCGTGTTTAGTCAATTGAAGGGTGGCTTTTTCTATATTAGATAAAGATTTCTTTAGCAGATTTGTTAGGCCATCGATAAAAATTCTGCCCCAGCACTGCCCATCATGTAAATATCCGCCCCTTTCCTACATGAATGTGCCTCGGCAACGCGAGACAACTCTGAGTGTAAACTCAGCTGTTCTGAGGGTTCGTTCTGCGCATGAGCGGTGCATGCGCAGTTTCGGCCGGGCATTTTTCAAAACGGGGCATTTCTCGACAGGACACCAGCCATACACGGTTCAAATGTCGGCAGGTTCAGCAGGAACTAGCCGACATTTGAACCATTAATGGGCAAGCTGAATGTACCAAGTTGATTGATTGATCAACTTGCGTACAACCAGTCTGCCGGATTCTCTTGCTATAGCCGCTAGCAATAATCATTGTCTTCTCCTGGTAGGGACAGCTTCTCCTGCCCCCCCCTTGCTTTGAGAAGACAATGGCCCGGCAGGAGGTATTCCTGCATCAGCACTGTCTGTGTTGATAGGGTAATCTAGCAAAATTCTCTCCGTGTATGGCCAGCCTTAGCTGCTTCTACTCTGCTGACCTAAGTGTCATAAATGGGACTGCAGCTGCACATCAATTACATCTGTGCTTGTATGTGGTCAACTGCCTAATTTTTTTACATTCTGGCACAACTGACGGAGCCATTTATTTTTGAAACTATGACAAAAACTTCCCACTCATATACAGTAGAAGCTATATGACAGTAAATGTTCAGCTATAGGTCATTGTATTTAAAGACACAGAGTAGAGACTGCTTTCTCAACCTTTTTACCCCAGAAGGACCCTTAAAATCTATTTTAGAATTCAGGGAACCCCAGCTGAAAGTTATTTTATCTGCAGCTTTAGGTACAATAGTGTGATCAGCCATATAAAATAATGGGGGGAAATTGGGACTTTAAATGAAGCACACGGTATGTGCCTCCATCCCTGTTTCAAGTATGAGAGAAAGGAATGAAAAGTGCGATCAGCCAGTTGCAGAAAAATTTTAAGTAAACAAAGTTTATGACCTATGTAGAGTATTTTTTTTAACACCTTACTGTACGATACACAAGAAACAAGTGAAGGGAAACATGTAATAATATTGGACAGAAAAGAAGCGCATACAAGAAAAAATGTATGCTTTCCTTTAATCCAGTAGCCAGTGGATAAATGCCATCTTACATTGGTAGTGAGTAGGGGGGAGAACCCCTTATATTGGTGGACAATGAAAATGTTTCTCCTTAAATTTGGGATCATTGAAAAAATTCCTTGCTTTACATTAATGGTCAGTGTAGTTCCCTCTTACATTGGTGGTCAGTGTGATGCCCCCTTATATTGTTGGTCAGTGTAGTGCCCCCTTACATTGGTGGTTAGTGTAATCCACCCTTAACTTGGTGGTCAGTGTATTGCCCCCTTTATTGGTGGTCGTATGTACGGGAAAAGGGGGTTCCTCTTATGGGACTTTAACACCACCAGCTGAATCTATTTCAACACACGCTGCTGTGCTCCATGCTGTCTCCCTGATCCTGCCAAAAGGCCAAGCTTTTTTCGTCTCCTCCAACATCACTGATGATTACCGTTGGCAGGGGGTATATATCTACCCTGTAAACAAACCCCCTCCCCCCACCCTAACGGTCCATCTATCAATATCGAAACGGAGGTGACAAAACAACTGAGCCCTTTCCAAACCCTTCCAGCATCAGGATTCAGTGCATGACAGCAAGCCTTCCATTATTGGACCAGCCCACAGTTCATACTCTACACACCGGTTTCCGACCTTACTTTTTAGCGCTACGTGCCCCTTGTTGGGGAGCCTTTTCTCCGCTGGGGTTGTGTGTGTGCGCGCCCTCCCGGGTGAACCTTGGGCACCAGAAGCCGGTGGGACATGGTTTGTCTGGAATAAGAGGTTTCTTCCCTGGTGCCTTTTGATTTGATTTTATTGTTTCAATCCCTCCCCCACGGATGCAACCTTATGATCCCCAAGTCTATACACATGACATACTAAATATGCCTGTTTGACACAATCATCTCCCTGAAGAAGAAAATAATTGTATTTTTCGAAACGCGTCGGTTCTCACCATTATATGTTTTTTCTGTAACTATATGGTGTTCCTGATTGTATTATTTCATGTATTGTATGTTTTTGTGTTAGCATCCTTCCTATGTTCATACCTATTACTCCTGTAAGATATTCTTACTCACCACCACCACCCTGGTGGAAATAAAATAACCTTGTAATTTCCATTTGTGTACTACGTATTTACTACAAGAGTAAAGTTCCCTTTAAAGTCCCGTAAGAGGAACCCCCTTTTCCCATACATTTAGCCAATGGGATGTGGGAACCTTTACTCTATAGACCATCCTCAGCACCTATCCCCCATTTTGCTTTATTGGTGGTCAGTGTAGTGCCCCCCTTACATTGGTGGTCAGTGTAGTGCCCCCTTACATTGGTGGTCAGTGTAGTGCCCTCTTACATTGGTGGTCATTGTAGAAGTGACTCCTTGTATTGGATGTCAGTAGAAAATTCCACTCCTAACGTTGGTGGCAAATAAATCGTCCACCGTGTACAGTACTGCAGAATATGTCGCTACTTTATCCCTAGCTTAAAAATGCCATGAAATGGAAAAATATTTCATAGTATAAAGCGTTAAAGGCTATCACTCAAGTATTATCAAATGTTTCCTTTACTATCGTTTATTTAGCTTACAGAACATGATTTAGTAATCCTCCAGTGATGGCCTATAAGGCTTTATACTATAGAATAATATTCTGTTTCCTGGCATTTTTAGGCTTTGATAGATTTGTTGAAAAATGTCATAAAATAATTGCATGTATAAAAAAATAATGTTACCGATTGTTCTGATAGAATCTTTAGTTATAATTTAGCGTTATTGACCTTATTGACAGTGTAAAAACCTAGCTGTGTGTGGTGTTGTGATAAAGTGATTTAAAAAAAAACTAACTTAAACTACAAAGTCACACTACTAATTACCATTTTGCCACAAGTATCAAATTGAAAAATTACAATGTGTAGAAAGTCTACTGAGCATTTGCATAGCCATAGGATTAAGAAATTAGCTTCTTATAAACCAAAGCATGTACAATATTTGCATTTTAATTTCATTAAGGAATCAAACTAGCTTTTTAAGCCGGCCATAGACGGAGGAAGGAATCCATAGGCTGAGGAAGCCATCCCCGCTGGGAGAACACAGTAATTATAGCCACTAGCGATACTTGCATGTAAAAATCCATCAGGCTGGTTGTACCTAAGTTGATCAACTTGGGTACATTCAGCCTGCCCATGCAAAGTTTGAATCTCTGCCAGATCCTGTTGAACCGGCCGAGATGCGAGCAGTCTATGGTTGGCCTTCATGCATTATTAATAATCTTTGGCTTCTTCAAAAGTATCTGCAATTTCATATTCAGGAGGGGCTCAAGGTCGGAGACCATGTGATATAGGTTGTATAGTCTGGGAGCTCGGCAGAAGCAGTTTTATTTAATTTATGGTAAGCAAGCAGGATTACATTTCTGCATAGCCAACATAGGCCATATGGTGGCAGAGCTATCATATTTGTTTAATTATCCTTTAAGCTATTACTCGTTTCTTCAAGATCAATGTAATGCAGCCCAAATGCAGTTATACATTTATCTCAGCAAACTCTCTCAGTTGGTCCCTCTCTTCTTCTATGCATGCACAGTAAAATTCCTATTGTAGGGAATCTGGCATAATCTGCCATCTCCCTTGTCTAAATTTAGAGGACAGCTGGGCTTTTATCAGCTTTGACTGTAATTGTTTGGCCGCCATTAGATTTATAGTCAGGAGAAGCGGTAAAAATAGGTGGATAAGCTGTGGTTTTACTGCCCCCTAAGCTAATAAGGTTGGAAGAGGTAGTACACATGCTGTGGCTGGGATGTTTTGCTTTGAGCCTGTGGCAAAAATTACACTCCATGTTACGTTTGGGGTCGGTATTAGTGGGGCTGCATTGAACTGCCTTGCAATTTTTGACGGCGCTATATAAGTACCTAAATAATAATAATGTAATGTACACGGTTGCGGTGCTGCAAGCTTACAAGGGTTAAAACAGGCACCCAGGAGCTGATATATTTTCTCCCAACCATCTGTCACCTGCCCGCTAAAAAGTAATTCAACTCAAAACTATTTATGCCTGTTTTTGGGTATCCTGCACTCTAACCCTCTCCTCCTGAGTTTATTGTGCTAAATTTACCTTTTAGTTTATGGAAGCGACTGGTGCCCAGTTACCTTTTTGCGCCCACAAGAAGGTAAGGATTTCTCTCTGAGAAGTAAAATGCCAGCCTGGCTCACCATCTAGCGGGTCATCCTTAACCACCCCAAACAGAAGGAGTGCTAAACTATTGAGATGCTGTCTATTGCTGGGACATTCACTAAATGGCATCTCCATAAGAAATAATGAGATCTCTGCATATTTGTAAAAGAAGCTAGGGACTGGCTCGGAAAGTTATGTAGGGATGTGGTTCTGCAGGTACCACTAGATAGTTGGTCTCGAACAGGAAGTATAAATCTGACTTTGCAGGTAATGACGTGATTTGATAACGTTTACATGTATCATACATGATTCATGTAAAATGTGAACCTTCTTTAAAAAACAGGTTTATGAAAAACACAGAGCACTCATACATGTGTATCAAAGGATTCTCCTTGCATTTCTACATAATGTTTTAATTGACTAAGGATGCACTCACACTGGCATTTTTAAGTGAGCCTGTTCACTGTTCACCCCTGTGGTCTGGTACATCTTCTGTAAAGTGAGTGCTCTGAACTGTGTCCAGGAATAGTTAAGTGTTCCATACTCAGGACCACTTGTAAAAGGTGTGGTTCACTTGTGGTCTGGTACGGTTAATTTCGGTGTACTGTAAGTGCAAACCATGTCGGAGTGTGCCAATGAGGAGAGAGAGGGTGGGGCCGAGCGGCAGCTTCGGGAGTGCTCCTGCTTGGGTGCCCCCATTGCAAGCTGCATGCTCTGGGGGCACTTAACAAGGAGGGAGGGGCCAGAAGCGCCGGTGGGGGACCTGAGAAGGGGAGTATCGGGGCTGCTCTGTGCAAAACCACTGCACAGAGCAGGTCAGTATGACATGTTTATTATTATTTTTTTTAATTGACTTTAAGTGTTAGTATGCGTACACTCTATGTCAACACACAGAAAGTAAGCCACCAACAACTGACTGGTAGATTAATTAAATATATTAATTTAAGGCAGTTAAAAAGTGCGTAAATTGTCAAACCAACAACAGAACACTTTCAAAGTTGCAAAACTAAGCACAGTGAACTGACGTAACCAGTAATACTCAGAATCAATTATTACAATGTTAATTTTTTTTGCGTGCACCCAGCGCTTACAGCCCTTTAATGGGTGGATTTATGCATGCCTAATAAATGGGTACCCAAAGGCAGTTATAAAGTACTGGCGCTTACTAGTTACTGTTGGCCAGCTTTCAGTGGGGCCCTTCTCTAGGTGATGCACTGTCCCTTTAAGAATGTGGATGATGAGCGGCAGATGGGCTGCTAGGTAAGAGCAGTCTGCGTGGGAAGCCCCATCCATGGCCGCGGTCGCTTGTGGTCGAAGTTATGGGGCCCCAACTGACAGAAGCATACCAAGAGGGAGATCAGAAGGTGGCTGAGAGCTTTGGTGCCAGGGCACCGGGCCTACCTGGTGGAGACTGAAGCCTCAGAGGAGATGGATCAAGTCAGGGCACTGATAGAAAGGCAGGAAGAGGTGCCAGTGTGCTTTCAGGAGGAAGAGGTCCACTTAATGGAGTAAGTGACTGCTAGGGTATTCCCCCTCAAAAGCGAGAGAGGAGGGACTGAAAAACCACCTCCGACAAGAGCTCACGAGAAAAGCCCTGTGCCTATGGAGACCAACTCCCAATGGGCCAGCGCCCCTCTACTCTCTTTCTACACAGATATGAGTTGCCTGGTCGATTTAGCCTGGTGAAGAATGGGCCTGGGAATGCTAATCAGAGTTATCGAAGACTTTGATTTTTCTCGGGGCAGCTGCTGACGCCTGTGGGAGAAGACAAGTTTAAAGCGTGGATGAGTCAAGCTTTACAGGTTATGGAAGAGTGGAGTGTTTCAGAGGCTGTGAAATGACAACGACTTGATGAGAGCCTTCGAGGCCCAGCAGCCTACATGATCTGTAACCTAAGGATGGGCAAGAGGACTTGTGTTGTCATGGGCTACATTGAGGCTCTGTGTGCTGTTTTTGGAAGAGTTGAAACAATCGCTGACTTGATGTACAAGTTCAACCACACACATCAACAGAGAAGGGAGAGTTTGTCCGAATACATTTCCCGGGTAGACCGGATGCTACATAAAATCATCCTCAAAAGGTCTTGACTCTATGCTGATGCTGATCAGGCCTGTCTGGATCAGGTACTGCATGGGGCCCGGCCCAACCATCCTATTGTGTTGAAGCTGTTACTGAAGAGAAGCCAGGTGGTACCCACCTATCCTGAATTGATAAGGGAGGTTCGAGAGGAGGAGGCTCTGTTGGAAGAGAAGAGTCAAGGACCAAGAGATGTGACTCCTGCTAATGGGAACAAAGAGAAAGTGGTGGCCCATGCTGTCCATGCAGAAATAGAGTTTTCCGATGATGAAAGTGGAACTGAATCTGAACCAAAGGGATCGACTCCCCCTGACATCCATAAACCAGTTGCAGAACTAGGACCAATGGAACTGATGGCTCAGGTAGCTCAGGCTCAGACTCAAATGTACCAGGCACTGATGCGAGTGATGGAGACATAAGCAAAAGTTCAGGAGCAAGGGACTCGTGAGCGAACCAAAACCATACTCAAACCCAGAAAGGAGATGTTATGGATGTGGAGAGGCTGGACATTTTCGAGCCAAGTGTCCCAAGGTGGGTGTCAGCCCTCAACTCCTCAATGAAGTCCTAAGAGCGTTACAGAAACTACGTTTTCCCAAGCCGGCGGGAAACTTCAAGGGACCTTAGTGAGGGAGCTAACTGGGAATCCCAGGTGAAGACTGCGTTCCAATGATACGAAAGGAGACTGGAAGAAACTCAAGAGAGGAGGACGCAAGCCATCAGTTCTCTTGCACCCGTCAATGCCCAAGCACGACCCAAAATTAAAACCCCCGGGCAATGGGAGAAGGGGACAGGAAATCAAAGCACACCTTGCTAAACAAGCAATAAAATCACAAGCATTGCCTCCCAAGAGGCCTGTTAGAGCTACTACCCTAGAGTGACCTAGGGGAAACCTACCCAAGAACTTAGTGGGGCATATCCCTATATTATCAATCCAGGTGGAGGGCGTCTACACGTAAGACTTCTATCATAAGTACTTGAAACATATCCCCTTGTGCAAACTTGAAGAGCTAGAAATTTGGGGAATTGGAACTCAGAAGTGCCCTTACGATGGTTACATACTTATTAAGATAACCTTTGACTCTGCTCTAGCCGGAAAGGCCAGAGACCTTTGACACGTTAGCAGTCTTATGTCCTTGACTGCCTGGAGCTGGCCGAAATTCCCTGCTGATCATACCAATCTTTTGAGAAGGCTACCTCCCTTAGCTGTCGAGGGTGCCCCTCTTGAAAAAATTCATCCTCAGTTGAGGCAAGCATTTCAGAGGGTATTGCAAGAAAAGAAGGCGCCTGCTTAAGGAGTGGGAAGGTTATGGCGACTAGACACTCAAGATTGAGTGCTACAGCCTGGGGAAAGAGCCTGCCTCAAAGCCACTGTCAAGTTGTCCTGGGACCAGCCGGGTCCCTACATGGTGGTAGGAGAAAAAGAAAACCAACAATTGCAGAATTATAATTGTTATCAGTCACCACATCCCTAATTGCATAGAAAAACAGAAAAACCCCCCTGGAGGTGGGACTTTGGAAGTGACTGACAACACACAAGGATGTATCAAAAAATATATAGATTTAATTAATGAGTACAAAAATTCTTACAAAAAACAATCTAGTATAAAACACATGGATTAAATACAGATCCACAAGACTGTTTACATTCAAAAAAGGAAATTTGGACATTTATGGTCAGACCCGACAGCTGTTTCGGTATACCCTTCTTCGGGGGATTTGTAGACAAAAAATCATGGGTTGTCTATAGAGAGACAGGTTTCGTTAAATACATAATTATAATCTGAATAGATATGCTATTATATATACACAAACATACAATAGTATACATAAATAAAAAACAAATAAATAGTATATACAAAAAAATATATAAATGTTTGCTTACAAGTATTTCCAAAAAATAATAATCGTTCCGTTCGTGGATGGGACACGTGTACTGCTGTAGACATGGGGTGAAAAACAGACACCCCACAATAAAGGGCTCAAGGTCGAACAGGGTCCATAGGACTTCAAACAAGGGTCCCTAAATAGCGACAACCGGCAGGGCTAAGACGGACTCAATATGTTTTATGAGTCTGGTTTCTGTAGGACATTTACAAAGGAAAACAGGGAGACAAGAAAAAGGGGGGTAGAGAGAAGAGGCGAATCAGTAGGCCCCCCAAAAAAATTGAGTGACATCCCCCCATCAGTATAATTATAGCCTACACCCGATAGAGAAATATATATAGTTAACCTACCAGTAAACCTTTAGATCCATAGAAGGAACAAGAAACTTGATAAGACGTTTACTCAGTAAAAAATAAAGTCTTATGTCAAAAAGGTTAGCATCGATTATGCATTCCTCTTATAGTGACGTCACATATGTATGTGATTCCAGTGTTCTAATTCCAAAAGGAAAGGATAACTAGATAAATATAAAAGTAGAAAAAGAAAAGAAAAAGGGAGGATTACCATCGGGTGTTAGGACATCAAAAATGATGTTGTCTCCAAAGAATTTGGTATCGGTAAAAAAGAGAATATATATATACCTGTGTATCTCCTAGGTGTCCCGACTCCTGCCGTGTCAAGTGCCCATGCAGATCCCCGTTAGTAGACAGGGGCTTTAAATGGCGTCTAACATCCCACCGCACCTGTGTAGCAAGGCGGCATGGGGGGCGTAAGTATGATGACGTCACTGCGCAGAACGTCACATAGACGCGACGCACTCCGAGACGAAAATTATACTGATGGGGGGATGTCACTCAATTTTTTTTGGGGGGCCTACTGATTCGCCTCTTCTCTCTTCCTCCCTTTTTCTTGTCTCCCTGTTTTCCTTTGTAAATGTCCTGCAGAAACCAGACTCATAAAACATATTGAGTCCGTCTTAGCCCTGCCGGTTGTCGCTATTTAGGGACCCTTGTTTGAAGTCCTATGGACCCTGTTCGACCTTGAGCCCTTTATTGTGGGGTGTCTGTTTTTCACCCCATGTCTACAGCAGTACACGTGTCCCATCCACGAACGGAACGATTATTATTTTTTGGAAATACTTGTAAGCAAACATTTATATATTTTTTTGTATATACTATTTATTTGTTTTTTATTTATGTATACTATTGTATGTTCGTGTATATATAATAGCATATCTATTCAGATTATAATTATGTATTTAACGAAACCTGTCTCTCTATAGACAACCCATGATTTTTATGTCTACAAATCCCCCGAAGAAGGGTATACCGAAACAGCTGTCGGGTCTGACCATAAATGTCTAAATTTCCTTTTTTGAATGTAAACAGTCTTGTGGATCTGTATTTAATCCATGTGTTTTATACTAGATTGTTTTTTGTAAGAATTTTTGTACTCATTAATTAAATCTATATTTTTTTTGATATATCCTTGTGTGTTGTCAGTCACTTCCAAAGTCCCACCTTCAGGGGGGTTTTACATGGTGGTAGAAACTGATCCCACAGAGAAAGAAGTCGGGATAGAGTTGGTTCCAGAGATTATACCAACTCAGGCTTTACTAAGAAGTGGGGGGGATTCCTGTTAGTGTGCGGAACTTCACTAATTACCCGGTCAGCCTGAAGCCTCGAATGGTGATTGGGGTGGCGCAGAATGATACAGCCCAACTGGGAGAAGGAAGAAATGCCACTGCTTACTGTTAGGAAGGATGGATTAAAGCTCAAATAGCTCGGTGGGAGAAAATGTTCTTGAAAAATTACTTTGACGTGGGCTGTGTCAAGAGTGTCCAACATCGAATTCGATTGACTGAGGATAAGCCCTTCCGAGATAGGGCAAGGCGGGTCACTTTATGCGATTTAGAAGACCTTCAGGAAAAACTGGCTGAACTGAAAAGGTTAGGAGTGATTAAAGAGTCCTGAAGCCCTTATGCTTCTCCGATCGTGGTGGTGAGAAAGAATGGGTCTCTCCGGGTGTGCATTGATTATCAAACCCTGAATCAAAAGGACTATCCCAGATCAATACACAACCCCTCGCATAGAAGAAGCCTTGCAGTGCTGATCTGGGGCCAAATGGTTCAGTGTTTTGGACTTGAAGAGTGGATATTACCAGATCCCTATGCGCCCAGAAGACTGAAAGAAGACGGCCTTTATTAGCCCACTGGGATTCTTTGAGTTTGATCAGATGCTTCAGGGACTGACTGGGGCTCCTGCCAGGTTCCAGCGACTGATGGAGAATAAAGTGGGTGGTATGAATTTGGTAGAAGTACTAGTATACCTTGATGACATCATCGTGTTTGGCCGAACTTTGGAAGAACATGAGGCCCGATTGGAGAAGGTTTTCCAGCGATTACAAGAAGAGGGGTTGAAGCTGTCACTGGAGAAATGCCAATTCTATTAGACCTCTGTCACCTATTTAGGAGTCAGGACATCTGGTATCCACAGAGGGGATAGCCACCGATCCCCAAAAAGTAGAAGCGGTCACTTCTTGGCCCCGCCCAACCACAGTCACTGAATTTAGGTCATTTTTGGGCTTCTGTTCCTATTATAGATGGTTTGTAAAGAACTTCTCCCAAATTGCTCAGCCATTGAACGAGATGCTACAGAAGCAAATGGATGGAGAACAGCAGAAAACACAGAAAGGAGGAGGCAGGAAGCCGAGGGAATCTATCCAGGACCAGTGGACAGAGAAGTGTGAGAGGTCCTTTGAGAGGTTGAAGGGGAGTCTGGTCGACGCTCCAGTGTTGGCCTACACTGACTCCTCAAAGCCTTATGAATTACACATGGATGCCAGTATAGATGGTATTGGGGGAGTGCTGTATCAAGAGTCAGAGGGGAAGCTCCGCCCAGTAGCATATGTGAGCCACGGCCTTACTGAGAAGAATTATCCAGTGCACAAGCTGGAGTTCTTAGCCCTCAAGTGGGCTGTAGTGGACAATTTTCGAAACTACCTTGGAGCCCCCTTTTGTGGTGAAGACAGATAACAACCCCCTGACCTACTTGTTATCCTCTGCTAAGTTGGATGCCACTGGGCATCGGTGGTTAGCCACTTTATCGGAGTTCCAAATCAGTTTGAAATATTGGGAAGGAGTGGGAAATGGAGATGCTGATGCTCTTTCCGGAAGACCATACTTCACCTGGAATGATTAGAGAAGCTGGGTTCATTTGCCCCCCGACGGAGTACAAGCAGTGTGCCAAGGGGTGGAATATAAACACAGATGGGCCATAGGGGCTGAAGCTGTGGGAGTCGCCCCTGCGGGAGTACCAAAACACTACTGTAACCTGACCCAAGTACACAGCCAAGAATTGCCTAAACTGACGAAGGAGGACATGAGGAGAGATCAGCGGAAATATTCGCTAGAAAATCTAATAAGGAAGTCACTATCGACTAAAGACTAGTGATGAGCCGAACACCCCCGGGTTCGGTTCGCACCAGAACCCGCGAACGGACCGAAAGTTCGTACGAACATTAGAACCCTATTAAATACAATGGATGCGAACGTTCGAATTCTAAAGTGCTAATTATAACAACTATTATGCATGTTATTGTCCTAAAAAGGGTTTGGGAACCCGGGTTCTGCACCAGGGGACATGTATCAATGCAAAAAGAAGTTTTAAAAACGGTCGTTTTTCGGGAGCAGTCATTTTAATGATGCATAAAGTGAAAAAAAAAAAGTCAAATATTCCTTTAAATATCGTACCTGGGGGGTGTCTAAAGTATGCCTGTGAAGTGCCACGTGTTTCCCGTGTTTAGAACTGTCCCTGCACAAAATGACACTTCTAAAGGAAAAAAAAGCCATTTAAAACTGCTTGCGGCTTTAATGTAATGTCTGGTCCCGGTAATATGGATGAAAATCTTTAAGAAAAATGGCATAGCTACCCCATGACCCCCCCCCCCCCCCTATCCCAGCCCATTACCAGCCCCTTTGGGTCTTGTATGGATATTAAGGGGAACCCCGCACATAAAATAAAAAAGGCCCTATATACTCTGAACAGCCGTATACAGGCGGTGCATACAAGACAGGGACTGTAGGTTTGTTCTTATGTAGAATCTGTTTGTAATTTTGAACAGGTACATTGTTGAAGTGTAGCTCCAGCCCAAAAATCTATTTTTAAACTTTTTGGAAAACATAGGTAAGGGTTATCACCCCTGTAACATTTGTTTTGCTGTCTGTGCCCCTGTTCAGAACATTTCACCTCACTTTCCGTCCCAATGACAACTGTTTTTGAAATGTGTTTTTCTTGAAACAAGGATTGCTGATAAAGCATCAGTACAGAGGAGACACCTTTCTCCCATATTTATTCTTACAGGAGAGAATTTTCCTTCCTAGTGGTAGATTTCCTCTCACTTCCTGTTGTCTTCTTGCGTTTGCAAGTAGGAGTCGTTTGTAAGTTGGATGTTTGAAAGTAGGGACCTGCCGTATATACTCTGCAGAAATAGGCCCCTTAGTTGTTGGTGTTGGCACAACACTGTAAGCACTCACAGTTACTCTTGGTTGGTGCTGGAACGCCCTGCTGTCAACTATTATATCAGGAATTTTAATTACATATAATTGTTGAACAGTGGTAGTAAAAATTGGGCCTTTGATGGTGGTGCTGGTGCCACAACACTGTAAGCCCTGACAGTTACTCTTGGTGGGTGCAGCAATGGGCCCTGCTGTGAATTATTAGATCAAGAATTGTAATTGCATGCCCCTGTTGAACAGGGGCTGAAAAATTGGGCCTTTCGTGGTGGTGGTGGTGGTGGCGTTGCCACAACACTGTAAGCCCTCAGAGTTACTCTTGGTGGGTGCAGGAATGGGCCCTGCTGTGAATTATTAGATCAAGAATTGTAATTACATGCCCCTTTTGAACAGGGGCTGAAAAATTGGGCCTTTCGTGGTGGTGGTGGTGGTGGTGGCGTTGCCACAACACTGTAAGCCCTCAGAGTTATTCTTGGTGGGTGCAGCAATGGGCCCTGCTGTGAATTATTAGATCAAGAATTGTAATTGCATGCCCCTGTTGAACAGGGGCTGAAAAATTGGGCCTTAGGCACTGGTGGCACAACACTACAACCCCTCACAGATACTGTACTTGGAGCACAGCAATGAGCCCTGTTGCAAAGTATTGCTTCAAAAATTGTAATGACACGCCCCTGTTAAACAGGGGCTGAAAAATTGGGCCTTAGGCACTGGTGGCACAACACTACAACCCCTCACAGATACTGTACTTGGAGCACAGCAATGAGCCCTGTTGCAAAGTATTGCTTCAAAAATTGTAATGACACGCCCCTGTTAAACAGGGGCTGAAAAATTGGGCCTTAGGCACTGGTGCCACAACACTCCAACCCCTCACAGATACTGTACTTGGAGCACAGCAATGAGCCCTATGGCAAATTATTGCTAAAAAAATTGTAATTACACGCCCCTGTAAAACAGGGGCTGAAAAATTGGGCCTTAGCCACTGGTGGCGGCACCCATAAACAAAAATGATCTTCCAAGCTATCATCATCAATCGTATCATTGAGGACTCGGAGGAGGAGGAGGATAGCCAGTCAACATAACAGCACAGGCACTCAGCATCAGCATCAGTCTTGAAGGGATGTGACATGTTAAAATCAATTAGTCTGTTATATCAGCATCAGGTGTGTGGTAGCTGGTGGTGATCCAAGACTGGTTCATCTTGATGAAAGTCAGTCGATCAACCGAGTCGGTGGACAGGCGCACCCTGTGATCCGTGACAAATCCTCCAGCAGCACTGAATGTGCGTTCCGAAAGAACGCTGGATGCAGGACAGGCCAGTAGCTCAATTGCATACTGTGCAAGCTCTGGCCAGTGATCCATCCTCAAGACCCAGTAAGCCAGAGGATTTTCGGTGGGGAAGGTGTCCAAGTCTGACCTTGCCCCTAGATATTCCTGCACCATGTTTATCAGACGCTGGCGATGGTTGCTGGAACCGATCATACTTTGGGGCTGCGGACTAAAGAATTGTCTGAACGCATCGGTCAGACGGCCACCTTCCCCACCGCTTCTTCTTTGACTGGCCGAAGCCTCAGCAACTCGTTGTCCAGGACCAGGAGTTTGTAACCTCCCAGTCTCTGGGAACGCGTTGCACAGACCTTTCTGCAAGGCCTCCCGGAGTTGTCTCATCCTCTGCTCCCTCTGCGAAGGTAACATAAGGTCCGCAACCTTACCCTTGTACCGTGGATCAAGGAGAGTGGCCAGCCAGTAATGGTCCCTCTCCTTGATCCGAAGAATACGAGGATCCTTCCGCAGACTTTGCAGGATCAGGGAGGCCATGCAGCGTAGGTTTGCTGAGGCATTCGGTCCGGAGTCCTCTGGGTCACTAAGGACGACATGATCCGCAGCCACCTCCTCCCAGCCACGTACAAGTCCACTGGTTTCTTGGGACTGTAAATCATCCCTAAAAGACTGCTGCTGATGATGCTGAGTGCCAGCCTCCACCTCCATGCTGACACAATCCTCCTCCTCCTCCTCCTCCTCTTCCTCTTCCTGTGCGATGGGTGGGACAGAAGGAACACTGTCTGGGTAAAGGGGGCCTTGAGAGGCAAGGAAGTCCTCCTCTTCCTGCCTCTGTTCTGCCTCAAGTGCCCTGTCCATTATTCCACGCAGCGTGTGCTCCAACAGGTGGACAAGAGGTACAGTGTCACTGATGCATGCACTGTCACTGCTCACCATCCTCGTGGCCTCCTCAAATGGTGCCAGGACAGTGCATGCATCCCTGATCATGCCCCACTGGCGTGGAGAAAAAAAACCAAGCTCCCCTGACCCTGTCCTGGTGCCGTAGTCGCACAGGTACTCATTGATGGCCCTCTGCTGCGTGTGCAGCCGCTGCAGCATGGCCAACGTTGAGTTCCACCTGGTGGGCATGTCACATATAAGGCGGTTCTTGGGCAGGTTCAACTCCTTTTGCAGCTCAGCCAGGCGAGCACTGGCATTATAAGATCTGCGGAAATGCACACAGACTTTCCTGGCCTGCCTCAGGACATCCTGTAAGCCCGGGTACCTGCCCAAGAACCGCTGCACCACCAGGTTAAGGACGTGAGCCACACAGGGCACATGGGTCAGTTGTCCCTGTCGGAGGGCGGAGAGGAGGTTGGTGCCATTGTCGCAAACCACCATTCCTGGCTTAAGCTGGCGTGGCGTCAACCACCTCTCGGCCTGGCCCTGCAGAGCAGACAGGACCTCTGCCCCAGTGTGGCTTCTGTCCCCCAAACACACCAGCGCAAGCACGGCATGGCATCTTTTTGCCTGCGTACTTGCGTAGCCCCGTGAACGGCTACGGAGCACCGCTGGTTCATAGGACAAACCACAGGAAGAGGCCATGGAGGAAGAAGAAGAGGAGGGGGTGGAGGAGAGAGGTGTGTCACAACCAGTAGTAGCATTTTGGAGGCGTGGCGGTGGAACAACCTCCAACACTACTGCACCTTGTCCTGCATCCTTGCCAGCTGCCAAAAGAGTGACCCAATGGGCCGTGAAAGAAAGGTAACGTCCCTGTCCATGCCTGCTGGACCATGAGTCAGCGGTAATATGCACCTTACCGCTGACCACCCTGTCCAGCGAGGCCAAGACATTGCCTTCCACATGCCGGTAGAGAGCCGGAATAGCCTTCCGTGAGAAAAAGTGGCGTTTGGGAACCTGCCACTGAGGAACCGCACATTGCACAAACTCACGGAAGGGGGCCGAGTCTACCAACTGAAAAGGCAGCAGTTGAAGCGCTAGCAATTTAGCCAAGCTAGCATTCAACCGCTGGGCATGTGGATGGCTGGGAGTGAACTTCTTTCGACGGTCCAGCAGCTGGGGCAGGGAAATTTGCCTGCTAGAATCGGACGTCGGTGTACTGCTAGCAGAGTGGCCGCAAGTACTTGGCTGTGACACACCTAATTCTACACCTTCATTCCTCTCAGTGCATGTTTCAGAGAGGACTGAAGTTATAGTGGGGTTGGAGATCCCAGCTGATGCGGTGCAAGGAGAGGTCCGCTTTGTTCTTTGGTGTGGGTCTTTGAGGTAGGCTTGCCAACGAGCTGCATGGCAGGTCAACATATGTCTGGTCAGGCATGTGGTACCCAAGCGGCTGATGTTTTGGCCACGCGATATACGCTTGAGACATATGTTGCAAACAGCAGCTGTGCGATCTGATGCACTAGCCTCAAAAAAGGCCCACACCAAGGAACTTTTTGAATGACGGGCAGAGGCAGCGCCCTGCACAGGCGGAGCTCTGCGGTGTGATTCCGTCGGTGTACTGCCCTTACGCTGGCCACCAAAGGGCATCCTGCCTCGTTGGAGATGTGCCTCCTCCTCATCCTCCTCCTCCTCCTCTCTCCTATTAGGCACCCACGTGGAGTCAGTGACCTCATCATCCCCTCCCTCCTCATCACTGGAGCCAATCTGGCAGTATGCTGCAGCTGCTGGAACATGACTGCCAGATTGGTGTCCTTCTTGAGCATCCCCTCTGTCTGCTCTCACGCTACTGCCTTCCTCTAGCTGGGTTTCATCATCAGACCCTTCGAAACGCTGGGCATCCTCCTGGAGCATGTACCCAACACTGTGCTCAAACAGTTCGGGGGACTCCTCAGGAGGAGGACATGGTGGGTCTAGGGAAGGAGTGACTGATGATGAGTCTGACATTGATACCAGGGAAGAGGACGCTTTGGCAGCTGCTTTGCCAGTACCCTGAGCCTGGGTGAGAGAGGATGAGGAGGAGGAGGAGGGCTTGGTCATCCACTCTACCAAGTCTTCGGCATGATGTGGCTCAACATGTCCAGCTGCCGAAAAGAAGGACAAGCGTGTCCCATGGCCATGTGCTGATGACAATGCACCGCGTCCACGACCAGCACTGTTGCCCCCAGACACAGAGCCTGCTTGCCCTCTTTTATTGCCTCCTGACTGTCTGCCTCTCCTTGTTTGCCTTCCAGACATTCTAATAGATGGCCTGCAGGGAGATGGGAAAAAAGCAATAAGGGCTACCTTCAGGTGTCCTTCTCTGTCCCTTTACTTAAGGATTTCTAAATATGGTTGAGGATGATTGCTTTTGCACAGAATAGCACAACGACAATTTCCCTGACTGTCCAAAAAACAAGGATTTCAAAGATGGTTGATGAGGAATGCTTTAGCACACTATAGCACAAGGAGAATTCCCCTCACTTTCCTTCTTTGTCCCTAGAAACAAGGACTGGCACAGTGAAAGAAACTGACACTCTCCCTACCTAGAGTTTTCTGTCCTTAGAAAAAATGTTTTTTTAAAGCACACTATAGCACAAGGAGAATTCCCCTCACTTTCCTTCTTTGTCCCTAGAAACAAGGACTGGCACAGTGAAAGAAACTGACACTCTCCCTACCTAGAGTTTTCTGTCCCTAGAAAAAATGTTTTTTTAAAGCACACTATAGCACAAGGAGAATTCCCCTCACTTTCCTTCTTTGTCCCTAGAAACAAGGACTGGCACAGTGAAAGAAACTGACACTCTCCCTACCTAGAGTTTTCTGTCCCTAGAAAAAATGTTTTTTTAAAGCACACTATAGCACAAGGAGAATTCCCCTCACTTTCCTTCTTTGTCCCTAGAAACAAGGACTGGCACAGTGAAAGAAACTGACACTCTCCCTACCTAGAGTTTTCTGTCCCTAGAAAAAATGTTTTTTTAAAGCACACTATAGCACAAGGAGAATTCCCCTCACTTTCCTTCTTTGTCCCTAGAAACAAGGACTGGCACAGTGAAAGAAACTGACACTCTCCCTACCTAGAGTTTTCTGTCCTTAGAAAAAATGTTTTTTTAAAGCACACTATAGCACAAGGAGAATTCCCCTCACTTTCCTTCTTTGTCCCTAGAAACAAGGACTGGCACAGTGAAAGAAACTGACACTCTCCCTACCTAGAGTTTTCTGTCCCTAGAAAAAATGTTTTTTTAAAGCACACTATAGCACAAGGAGAATTCCCCTCACTTTCCTTCTTTGTCCCTAGAAACAAGGACTGGCACAGTGAAAGAAACTGACACTCTCCCTACCTAGAGTTTTCTGTCCCTAGAAAAAATGTTTTTTTAAAGCACACTATAGCACAAGGAGAATTCCCCTCACTTTCCTTCTTTGTCCCTAGAAACAAGGACTGGCACAGTGAAAGAAACTGACACTCTCCCTACCTAGAGTTTTCTGTCCCTAGAAAAAATGTTTTTTTAAAGCACACTATAGCACAAGGAGAATTCCCCTCACTTTCCTTCTTTGTCCCTAGAAACAAGGACTGGCACAGTGAAAGAAACTGACACTCTCCCTACCTAGAGTTTTCTGTCCTTAGAAAAAATGTTTTTTTAAAGCACACTATAGCACAAGGAGAATTCCCCTCACTTTCCTTCTTTGTCCCTAGAAACAAGGACTGGCACAGTGAAAGAAACTGACACTCTCCCTACCTAGAGTTTTCTGTCCCTAGAAAAAATGTTTTTTTAAAGCACACTATAGCACAAGGAGAATTCCCCTCACTTTCCTTCTTTGTCCCTAGAAACAAGGACTGGCACAGTGAAAGAAACTGACACTCTCCCTACCTAGAGTTTTCTGTCCCTAGAAAAAATGTTTTTTTAAAGCACACTATAGCACAAGGAGAATTCCCCTCACTTTCCTTCTTTGTCCCTAGAAACAAGGACTGGCACAGTGAAAGGAACTGACACTCTCCCTACCTAGAGTTTTCTGTCCCTAGAAAAAATGTTTTTTTAAAGCACACTATAGCACAAGGAGAATTCCCCTCACTTTCCTTCTTTGTCCCTAGAAACAAGGACTGGCACAGTGAAAGAAACTGACACTCTCCCTACCTAGAGTTTTCTGTCCTTAGAAAAAATGTTTTTTTAAAGCACACTATAGCACAAGGAGAATTCCCCTCACTTTCCTTCTTTGTCCCTAGAAACAAGGACTGGCACAGTGAAAGAAACTGACACTCTCCCTACCTAGAGTTTTCTGTCCCTAGAAAAAATGTTTTTTTAAAGCACACTATAGCACAAGGAGAATTCCCCTCACTTTCCTTCTTTGTCCCTAGAAACAAGGACTGGCACAGTGAAAGAAACTGGCACTCTCCCTACCTAGAGTTTTCTGTCCCTAGAAAAAATGTTTTTTTAAAGCACACTATAGCACAAGGAGAATTCCCCTCACTTTCCTTCTTTGTCCCTAGAAACAAGGACTGGCACAGTGAAAGAAACTGACACTCTCCCTACCTAGAGTTTTCTGTCCCTAGAAAAAATGTTTTTTTAAAGCACACTATAGCACAAGGAGAATTCCCCTCACTTTCCTTCTTTGTCCCTAGAAACAAGGACTGGCACAGTGAAAGAAACTGACACTCTCCCTACCTAGAGTTTTCTGTCCCTAGAAAAAATGTTTTTTTAAAGCACACTATAGCACAAGGAGAATTCCCCTCACTTTCCTTCTTTGTCCCTAGAAACAAGGACTGGCACAGTGAAAGGAACTGACACTCTCCCTACCTAGAGTTTTCTGTCCCTAGAAAAAATGTTTTTTTAAAGCACACTATAGCACAAGGAGAATTCCCCTCACTTTCCTTCTTTGTCCCTAGAAACAAGGACTGGCACAGTGAAAGAAACTGACACTCTCCCTACCTAGAGTTTTCTGTCCTTAGAAAAAATGTTTTTTTAAAGCACACTATAGCACAAGGAGAATTCCCCTCACTTTCCTTCTTTGTCCCTAGAAACAAGGACTGGCACAGTGAAAGAAACTGACACTCTCCCTACCTAGAGTTTTCTGTCCCTAGAAAAAATGTTTTTTTAAAGCACACTATAGCACAAGGAGAATTCCCCTCACTTTCCTTCTTTGTCCCTAGAAACAAGGACTGGCACAGTGAAAGAAACTGACACTCTCCCTACCTAGAGTTTTCTGTCCCTAGAAAAAATGTTTTTTTAAAGCACACTATAGCACAAGGAGAATTCCCCTCACTTTCCTTCTTTGTCCCTAGAAACAAGGACTGGCACAGTGAAAGAAACTGACACTCTCCCTACCTAGAGTTTTCTGTCCCTAGAAAAAATGTTTTTTTAAAGCACACTATAGCACAAGGAGAATTCCCCTCACTTTCCTTCTTTGTCCCTAGAAACAAGGACTGGCACAGTGAAAGAAACTGACACTCTCCCTACCTAGAGTTTTCTGTCCTTAGAAAAAATGTTTTTTTAAAGCACACTATAGCACAAGGAGAATTCCCCTCACTTTCCTTCTTTGTCCCTAGAAACAAGGACTGGCACAGTGAAAGAAACTGACACTCTCCCTACCTAGAGTTTTCTGTCCCTAGAAAAAATGTTTTTTTAAAGCACACTATAGCACAAGGAGAATTCCCCTCACTTTCCTTCTTTGTCCCTAGAAACAAGGACTGGCACAGTGAAAGAAACTGACACTCTCCCTACCTAGAGTTTTCTGTCCCTAGAAAAAATGTTTTTTTAAAGCACACTATAGCACAAGGAGAATTCCCCTCACTTTCCTTCTTTGTCCCTAGAAACAAGGACTGGCACAGTGAAAGGAACTGACACTCTCCCTACCTAGAGTTTTCTGTCCCTAGAAAAAATGTTTTTTTAAAGCACACTATAGCACAAGGAGAATTCCCCTCACTTTCCTTCTTTGTCCCTAGAAACAAGGACTGGCACAGTGAAAGAAACTGACACTCTCCCTACCTAGAGTTTTCTGTCCTTAGAAAAAATGTTTTTTTAAAGCACACTATAGCACAAGGAGAATTCCCCTCACTTTCCTTCTTTGTCCCTAGAAACAAGGACTGGCACAGTGAAAGAAACTGACACTCTCCCTACCTAGAGTTTTCTGTCCCTAGAAAAAATGTTTTTTTAAAGCACACTATAGCACAAGGAGAATTCCCCTCACTTTCCTTCTTTGTCCCTAGAAACAAGGACTGGCACAGTGAAAGAAACTGGCACTCTCCCTACCTAGAGTTTTCTGTCCCTAGAAAAAATGTTTTTTTAAAGCACACTATAGCACAAGGAGAATTCCCCTCACTTTCCTTCTTTGTCCCTAGAAACAAGGACTGGCACAGTGAAAGAAACTGACACTCTCCCTACCTAAAGTTTTCTGTCCCTAGAAAAAATGTTTTTTTAAAGCACACTATAGCACAAGGAGAATTCCCCTCACTTTCCTTCTTTGTCCCTAGAAACAAGGACTGGCACAGTGAAAGAAACTGACACTCTCCCTACCTAGAGTTTTCTGTCCTTAGAAAAAATGTTTTTTTAAAGCACACTATAGCACAAGGAGAATTCCCCTCACTTTCCTTCTTTGTCCCTAGAAACAAGGACTGGCACAGTGAAAGAAACTGACACTCTCCCTACCTAGAGTTTTCTGTCCCTAGAAAAAATGTTTTTTTAAAGCACACTATAGCACAAGGAGAATTCCCCTCACTTTCCTTCTTTGTCCCTAGAAACAAGGACTGGCACAGTGAAAGAAACTGACACTCTCCCTACCTAGAGTTTTCTGTCCCTAGAAAAAATGTTTTTTTAAAGCACACTATAGCACAAGGAGAATTCCCCTCACTTTCCTTCTTTGTCCCTAGAAACAAGGACTGGCACAGTAAAAGAAACTGACACTCTCCCTACCTAGAGTTTTCTGTCCCTAGAAAAAATGTTTTTTTAAAGCACACTATAGCACAAGGAGAATTCCCCTCACTTTCCTTCTTTGTCCCTAGAAACAAGGACTGGCACAGTGAAAGAAACTGACACTCTCCCTACCTAGAGTTTTCTGTCCCTAGAAAAAATGTTTTTTTAAAGCACACTATAGCACAAGGAGAATTCCCCTCACTTTCCTTCTTTGTCCCTAGAAACAAGGACTGGCACAGTGAAAGAAACTGACACTCTCCCTACCTAGAGTTTTCTGTCCCTAGAAAAAATGTTTTTTTAAAGCACACTATAGCACAAGGAGAATTCCCCTCACTTTCCTTCTTTGTCCCTAGAAACAAGGACTGGCACAGTGAAAGAAACTGACACTCTCCCTACCTAGAGTTTTCTGTCCCTAGAAAAAATGTTTTTTTAAAGCACACTATAGCACAAGGAGAATTCCCCTCACTTTCCTTCTTTGTCCCTAGAAACAAGGACTGGCACAGTGAAAGAAACTGACACTCTCCCTACCTAGAGTTTTCTGTCCCTAGAAAAAATGTTTTTTTAAAGCACACTATAGCACAAGGAGAATTCCCCTCACTTTCCTTCTTTGTCCCTAGAAACAAGGACTGGCACAGTGAAAGAAACTGACACTCTCCCTACCTAGAGTTTTCTGTCCCTAGAAAAAATGTTTTTTTAAAGCACACTATAGCACAAGGAGAATTCCCCTCACTTTCCTTCTTTGTCCCTAGAAACAAGGACTGGCACAGTGAAAGAAACTGACACTCTCCCTACCTAGAGTTTTCTGTCCCTAGAAAAAATGTTTTTTTAAAGCACACTATAGCACAAGGAGAATTCCCCTCACTTTCCTTCTTTGTCCCTAGAAACAAGGACTCGCACAGTAAAACACACTGACACTCTCCCTACCTATCCTTCTCTTTCCCTAAACTAAAGGAATCCAGGTTAAGCAAGAAAGAAATAAATGTCACTGTCCCTGCCTATGCTTGTCTTTCCCTGCTCCGGAACACACTACACTAGGCCGCCGTGCTGGCGGCCTTTTATAGTGTGGGGCGTGTACTAAACACCCTCAGCAATAATTGGCCACAGGCATCCTGCCTGTGGCCAATCATTGCTCTCCTCGCTGCCGGCGCTGTGATTGGCCAAGCATGCGGGGTCACAGTGCATGCTTGGCCAATCACAGCGCCTGGATGACACTGCGATGGCGTAGTGCATTGTGGGCCGTTCGCGTCACTCGAATTTGGCGCGAACGGCCCAAATCGTTCGATCTTCGTCGAACGATCGAACAGCCGATGTTCGAGTCGAACGTATGTTCGACTCGAACACGAAGCTCATCCCTACTAAAGACCCTTGAATACTGATGAATAGTCCCATTCAGGGCACCAAGGTGATTCATAGAGGTCCCTCTGAAGAGGCAGAAAGTGTAAGTCAGCTGTTCCTTCCAGAGAAACATTGCTTGACTGTGTTAACTGCCCTTCATGATGACCATGGTCATTTAGGCCCAGATAGAACTTTCAAACTCATCAGGGACCGATTCTACTGGCCGAACATGAGAACGGAATTGGAAATTTACTGTTGCTCTTGCGTCAGGTGTATCCAGAGAAAGACTCTCCCAGGATGGGTCATCTACAAAGTCAAGGACCAATGGAGTTGGTGTGCATTGATTTCCTGTGTCTGGAACCTGATCTGAGTGGGAGGAGTAATGTCCTAGTTGTGACAGATCATTTTACACGATATGCCCAGGCTTTCCCCACCAGGGATCAACAAGCCAGCACGGTGGCCAAGACTTTAGTGGAGAAGTTCTTTGTTCATTATGGGCTGCCTCAGCGTTTAGTCACTCAGATTAAGGCCGGGAATTAGAGAGCAAAGTAGTCTGCAGACTGTGTGAACTCTTGAACATAAAGAAGTCGAGAACTACCCCTTACCACCCCCAAGGTGATCCACAACCTGAGCGGTTTAACTGTACTCTCTTGAACATGCTGAGAACCCTCCCACTAGAGAAGAAACAACATTGGGGAGACCAAATTGCTGCAATAGTCCATACCTACAATAGCACCTCAAATGATTCTACAGTGTACTCCCCTTACAGACTAATGTTCAGGAGAGAGGCTCGCTTACCAGTGGATTTAGCTTTTTGGATCTCCACAGACCACACCTCCCTCTTATTTGGGATAGGTTGAAAGGCTAAGTAATGCCTTGTACACACGATCAGGCTTTTGCCCGGCCAAATTACATCGGAATTCCGACGGAATTCCATCGGAGAAAAATAGAACATGTTCTATATCTAAACTCCGACGGAATTCCTCGGAATTTCCGATGAAAAAAACTCAGATCGGGCTACACACGGTAGGAATTTCCGATAGAAAAAGATCCATCGGCTGAGATCACTTCCTTCACTCACCAACACTATGCACACCGCAGAGATTTCCACTGCTGTTCAGCTGCTTGTACATCAAGGTAAATTCACTTTCCCCACCCTAGCACTCACCTGGTGCTTCATCTGCATTCCCAATCCCTGCACTTTTTTGTTTAATTTTAAAATGGCTTTTTACACAACCTTTTTCCTTTTTTCACACTATAGGGGTTGATTTCCCAGACAAACACAATTTTTTCAGGATTTACTTTCTTACCCATGGTCTCTATGTCTGCTCCATTGTTGGATCAGGTTAGTCCACATATGTTTCTATACAAATAATTGTACAACTTTTGTCTACTTTGCTTATTTAGTAATAGATTTAGATTTAGATTTAAAATAGATCTATTTTATTTCTCATCTTATTTGTTTTCTGTCTTGATTTTATTTTATTTTTATTTTTAATTTTTATTATTACCTTTTTTATTTCAATTCATTCTACCATAGTCTCGTCCTTCCTCAATAAATATTTTTCCCACCACGGGATCAGCATATACTTAATTACTACTAGATCTTCTTTTTTCAAATTGTCGTGCGCTCGCATAATATTCCACACAGCGCCGGTAGGGGCAGCTAGCGCCATATGACGTGCGTGCCCTTCTTTTCCCATGAATTCTTTCATGGACCGGCGTTGGTGCCTTTTTAGCGTGGTGTCCGTCTCGAGTACTGTTTGTGCTTGGTCCAGGCTCTGCGCTTTCAAGGCAGGGGACCCCCTTTTTTTGTTCCATCCCACATACTATAGCTCTGCTATTTTGCAGAGCAAGTAGTCTATACAGTGGCGGTGCGTCCATAGAGGGCGCCGGAGCGCCGCCCCCTCTCGCTCCCGCACCGCCACTAAAAGACAATACACAGATTCATGCATTGCATGAATCTGTGTATTGTCACCGCTGCCGCGCTGCCCACTATTCATATGGCCGGCCTCCTGGTGAGCGCCGGCCATATGAATTAGAGCGGCGGCCGGCGGTGGGTGTGACTTGGAAGTGTCTATCAGAGCGGCTCTGATAGGCTTTCAGAATACAGCTCTCACGCTGTATTCGGCTTCCAAAAACTCCTCCCAGGTACGCACGGGGGTGCGTTCCTGGAAGAAGACTGTGTGGAGGTTTCAGCCAATCAGGTTCACCAGATCTGGTTACCGGTAACCTGATTGGCTGAAGCGACATCGAGGGCGGGAGAACACATCGAGGACGGCGCGGACCGAGGTAGGTAAGTAAAGGGCTGGGGGGGGGGAACAGGCTGCATTTGGGGGACAAACTGGCTGCATTTGGGGCACAAACTGGCTGAATATGGGGGACAAACTGGCTGAATATGGGGCACAAACTGGCTGCATTTGGGGGGAACTGGCTGAATATGGGGGACAAACTGGCTGAATATGAGGGACAAACTGGCTGAATATAGGGGGGAACTGGCTGAATATGGGGGACAAACTGGCTGAATATGGGGGGAACTGGCTGTATATGGGGACAAACTGGCTGAATATGGGGGACAAACTGGTTGAATATGAGGGGAACTGGCTGTATATGGGGGACAAACTGGCTGAATATGAGGGGAACTGGCTGTATATGGGGGACAAACTGGCTGAATATGGGGGGAACTGGCTGTATATGGGGGACACGCTGGCTGCATTTGGGGAGAACTGGCTGTATATGGGGGACAAACTGGCTGCATTTGGGGGGAACTGGCTGTATATGGGGGACACGCTGGCTGCATTTGGGGGAACTGGCTGTATATGGGGGACAAACTGGCTGCATTTGGGGGAACTGGCTGTATATGGGGGACAAACTGGCTGCATTTGGGGGAACTGGCTGTATATGGGGGACAAACTGGCTGCATTTGGGGGGAACTGGCTGTATATGGGGGCACACTGGCTGTATATGGGGGCACACTGGCTATATATATGGGGACACACTGGCTGTATATGGGGGCACATTGGCTATATATATGGGGACAAACTGGCTGTATATGGTGGCACACTGGCTATATATATATATATATATATATATATATATATATATATATATATGGGGGCACACTGGCTGTATATGGGGGCACACTGGCTGTATATATATGGGGGCACACTGGCTGTATATGGAAACAAACTGGCTGTATTTGAGGGGGCAAACTGGTGGCGTTTGGGCACAGTGGCTGCGTTTAATGGGCACAGTGGCGGCAATTGATCTTTTTTTTTTCAGTTTGTTTGCGCCCCCCCAAAAATTTTGAGCACCAGCCGCCACTGAGTCTATACGTCATACCACCGCGACACACATGAGAGCAGTGATGCGTATATCATGCTGCGTTCTATCTCTCCTCCACACGCTGAGCTGTCATTACAATACAGCTTATTGCACAGGCGCGGGCGTCCTTCACGCACCTCGCCGCCCTATATAACCTCCAGCTCACTCTCTATCTTGGTGCATAAACGGCGCAAGTGTATGAGATTTCCACATTGAGCTCAGGTATCTATATCACCATCCATTTTGTGTACCCTGTTTTTATCAGTGTCTGTGCAACATACTTATTTGGATACAATTGTGATTCCATATAGGCATACTCCATACATATGAGGATCTATTTGTTCCTTCCTCTGGATGTATGTGGAATACAATATCCGTCTCCTTACACCATTATAACCTTTATGGTTATCTATTTCAATCATTTGGTAAGTGCTATTCATTACTTTATTTTTTGAATATACACAGACTTTCTAGGATATAGGGGATGTGTGTTAGTGAGATACATATATATACTTATATTGCACCATTTTTCAGTATTCCAGAGATCCAGTCCGATGTTCCTCTCAGTGTTTGTATCGGCTAACATAGACACACATGTGTGGGGGAGCCAGTCACAGGTATTATGACCCTACAATATGGTTTTTATTCATAGATTTTGTCTTATATATTATATTTCAATCCATGCAACCCTTTGCTAAGTGACACTTTTGTTTTTGGTTATTTATACAGATAGATTAGGTGCATTCATGCCCCCCTGCCCTACTCTATGGGTTCTTCTTTCTGATATTTCAACAGAAATCTTTCTTTGGTTTCATCCTTACCATTAAGCTTTTATACATTTTTGGTAGGTTATATATATATATATATATATTGTGACAGCAGGAAGGTAAAGTCACCTGGTTGCATCCAGGGGGGTAGATATATTTCGCCCAGATTCAGGCTTTACGCCGACTTATACAACTAGGTGGAGAGTTGTATAAGGCTAGTGGGCTCATGGATGACTCATACCTCTAGGGAGAGTGTGGGGCGTCGTACAGACAGGGAGTTGATGAGGCCAGCTGAAGCTTGTCAGCTCATTTAGGCCTCTATAAGAACTCCCAGATTCATTAGGTGTTAGCTCATGCCTGGAACCAGACCTGTGTGGACTGTCTAGGGAGAGTGAACCCCTGTGCGGTGAGACAAAGCCTGTGTGGCTATTTGCTTGGACATTTAAAACCAGGGACTTAGGGACTAGGACAGCACTAGGCTGATCCCAGTTGTTAGTTAGGAAACCTGTATGTTTAGTCAGAGGTCAAGTTGACCAGGATTTATTTTATTTATGTTTCTTTTGCTTTGCTGTGTTTTGTCACTGTAAATAGAAAATAAACCGCACCTTTTTGATTTTGAAAACCACAACCTCCGTTTGCTGGGCCTGTTTTTGTCTGGGGAGCCCATCCCGGGGGTCACACACACCCGCTGCCGAGCTAACCCCCTCACAGTTGGTGGAGAACCAGTGGCAGTTTTTTTTTAAGCCAGCATGGAGGAGATACTGAAACAGCTGGCTCTAGCAAATGCCAATCAACAGCAGACAAATGCAGGTTTGCAAAGGAGCCTTGCAGCCCAGCAGCAAGCTCATCAACAGAGCCTTGCAGCCCAGCAGCAAGCTCACCAACAGAGTCTGGAAGCTCAGCAACAAGCCCAGCAGCAATCTGAGGCCCGCTTCATAGACCTGTTACAGAAGCAAGAGCAGAGACTACAACAAATGGAAGCAGTAATGCAGCAACGTCCGCAGACCAGTGAGGAAAGCCGTCCCACTAATACCGCGTCCTTTGGGGTGAGTCGTTTATTGACAAAAATGACTGGAGAGGATGATCCAGAGGTATTTTTGACCACATTTGAAAGGACCGCTGAAAGAGAAAAGTGGCCTGAGGAGCAGTGGGCTGGACTGGTGGCTCCTCTGTTAACTGGTGAATCGCAGAAAGCTTACTATGACCTAGAGCCTAACCAAGCAAAAGACTATGTGATGCTAAAAGCTGAAATTTTGGCAAGGCTGGGTGTCACCCAGGCTGTCCGGGCTCAGCGTGTGCATAACTGGACTTTCCAGCTTGGAAAACCCCCCAGGTCTCAAATGTATGATCTCATTCACCTGAGCAGAAAGTGGCTACAGCCAGAGACTTTGTCCGCACCAAAGATTGTGGAACGTGTTGTAATGGATCGGTTTTTGAGAGCTCTTCCTACTGCCATCCAAAAGTGGGTAAGCCATGGAGACCCAGAGATGGCCGATGGTCTTGTGGATCGTGTGGAGAAATACTTGGCTACAGAGAACCTGACGGCCTCTTCCAGAGACACTCGGACTTTCCACCCTAAGACCAGACCATCCCCAGGGGCGGATAAGAGGATTCCAAGGGGTGAGGGTGGAGAGAGTGAGAGGGTGGGAGCTCTACCCCAAGTTTGGCGAGAACAGCCTGGGAAATCAGCGGCTCAAGAGGCCGCAAGAAGGATCGTTTGCTACCGCTGCCGGCAAGCGGGACATATTGCAGCCAATTGCCCGGTTGTGGAGGAACCCATGCAGTGTGACTTTCTGACGGGCAGACGTCAGTCGCTGTGTGCGACAGTCGCATGCACTGCCATTCGAGGAACTGAGAAACATTTATGCAAAATGTGTGTTAATGGTAGAAATGTTGTGGTATTGTTGGATTCAGGTAGCCTTGTGACCCTGATAAAGGCTGAGTTAGTTAAAACAGAGGTCTCTGGGAATAGCAAGGTAGCTGTTATTTGTGTGCATGGGGACACCCGAGAGTATCCAGTGACTACAGTGTGTTTCGAGACCCCCAAAGGTACCCTCTCTCATCCAGTGGGCTTAGTATCTCAGTTACCGCATGACGCCATTGTGGGAAGGGATTTTCCGAAGTTCTGGGAACTGTGGGATGATCCTGAGCCCCCCACTGGTGCCCCTATGTACCAGGAATGTGATAGCCAGAACTCCCCTGAGAGTGGTGAGGACTCTCCGGAATTTCCCTTATCAGTATTGGCAGGGGAGACTCAAGAAACTGGAGAGGAGCCCACCTCCTCAGACGAAAACCTACCGTCTGTGGAGTTTTCTGATCTTGAGGTTCACAGGGAAAACTTTGCCACAGAACAGTTGAAAGACCCCGCCCTAATAAAGGCACGGGAAAACGTAGTGAAAATAGATGGCGAGTTAGTGAACCCAGATAATACCTGCACTTACCCATACTTCAGCGTAGAGAAGGACCTACTGTATCGGGTGGCAAAAAGGGCAGAAGAAACCGTTGAGCAGCTTGTGGTGCCCAAACCTTACAGGAAGTTGGTGTTGGAGTTGGCCCATGGGCACATTCTTGGAGGTCATCTGGGGACAGAGAAAACCCGAGAGAGGGTATTACAGAGATTCTATTGGCCGGGGGTGATGAAGGACATAGAAAATTATTGTTCCTCCTGCCCTGTGTGTCAGAGGTCGGCCCCGATGCCACATTTCCGTAGCCCGCTGGTCCCTCTACCCATCATTGAGGTCCCGTTTGAGAGGATCGCCATGGATTTGGTAGGGCCTATAATCAAGTCCGCTAGGGGGCACCAGTACATATTAGTGATAATGGACTATGCCACCCGTTATCCAGAAGCGATCCCTCTCCGAAATACCTCGGCCAAAACCATAGCCAAAGAGCTATCTCTTGTGTTTAGCCGGGTGGGTATTTGTAAAGAACTGCTTACGGACCAAGGTACACCCTTTATGTCCCGGGTTATGAAGGAGCTGTGTAAATTGTTCAAAGTGACGCAATTACGTACATCTGTGTATCACCCCCAAACCGATGGGCTGGTTGAAAGATTCAACAAAACCCTAAAACAAATGTTGAAGAAAGTGGTGGATAGAGATGGAAAGGATTGGGACTGTCTACTTCCTTATCTGATGTTTGCTATTAGGGAGGTGCCCCAATCCTCTACGGGATTCTCCCCCTTTGAGTTACTGTATGGGAGACACCCAAGAGGGCTGTTGGATATTGCCAAGGAAACTTGGGAAAGTGAGAGTTCTCCCCACAGGAGTGTGATTGAGCATGTCGCCCTGATGCAAGACGGAATTGCACAGGTAATGCCCATCGTGAAGGAACATTTGGCCCCAGCGCAGTTAGCACAGCAGAGAGTGTACAACCGTGGAGCCAAGACCCGTACCTTTTCCCCGGGGGATAGGATACTGGTACTTGTCCCTACGGTTGAAAGTAAATTCCTTGCCAAATGGCAAGGCCCCTATGAGATAATGGAAAAAGTGAGCGAAGTGAATTACAAGGTCAGACAACCAGGAAGGCGAAAGCCCGAACAGATCTATCACGTTAATCTGTTGAAAGCCTGGAGGGATAGAGAGTCCCTAGTCGCAGACACTTGGTCACCAGCTCAAACTGGTTGCGTGATTCCTGAGGTTGGAATAGCAGCCACCTTGTCACAACCCCAACAACAGGAGGTTAAGGAGTTTGTGCTTCGAAACAAGGAGGTATTCTCTGAGCTGCCGGGACAAACATCTGGGGTAGAGCATGACATCATTACCCCGCCCGGTGAAAGGGTGAAGTTAAAACCCTATCGGATCCCAGAGGCCCGACGGGAGGCAATACGGGAGGAAGTACAGAAAATGCTGAACTTAGGGGTGATAGAGGAGTCCCAAAGTGATTGGTCTAGTCCCATTGTGTTGGTGCCTAAACCGGATGGGAGCTGGCGATTTTGTAACGATTTTCGTCAGTTGAACAAAGTTACAAAATTTGACACCTACCCCATGCCACGTATAGATGAGTTGATCGACCGGCTGGGAACAGCCCGATACATGACGACTCTTGACCTCACAAAAGGGTATTGGCAAATCCCCCTGGCCAAGTCGGCCAAAGAGAAAACCGCATTTGTAACCCCAGACGGGGCGTTCCAATATAAAAGAATGCTGTTCGGGTTACAGAATGCGCCGGCCACATTCCAGCGGAAAATGGACCAGATGCTGAGGCCCCATCGGAAGTATGCTGCGGCTTACCTGGATGACGTAATTGTCCATAGCACAGATTGGGCCTCACATCTGCCAAAAGTGCAAGCAGTCCTGGACTCTGTTCGGGAAGCGGGGTTTACGGCTAACCCCAAGAAGTGTACCATTGGGCAGGAGGAGGCCAAATATCTTGGGTACACCATTGGGAGGGGAGTAATAAAACCCCAACTCAACAAAGTCGAGGCCATCCAGAGTTGGCCACGTCCCAACAGCAAGAAGCAGGTACGAGCCTTTCTGGGAATCGCTGGGTATTATCGGCGATTCATTCCCCACTTTGCTTCTAAGGCTGTGCCCCTAACCAACCTGACGAAGGGGAAAGGGTCGGTCATGATTAAATGGACCCCCGAGGCTGAGGCAGCATTCCAATTCTTGAAACAAGCCTTATGTAGCCAGCCAGTGTTGTACTCACCCGACTTCTCTAAAGACTTTGTCGTACAAAGTGATGCGTCAGATGTGGGGTTAGGAGCAGTATTGTCCCAGGTCTGGAACGGGGAAGAGCACCCAGTCATTTACCTCAGCAGGAAGTTGAAGTCCCATGAGGTAAATTACGCCACCGTTGAAAAGGAGTGTTTAGCGGTGAAGTGGGCTCTAGATTCCCTTCGGTACTACCTGCTAGGTAGGCACTTTGACATGGTTACGGATCACGCTCCGTTAAAGTGGATGGCTCAAAACAAGGAAACAAATAGAAGAGTGAATAGGTGGTTCCTGGCCCTCCAGGAATTCAACTTCACAGTAAAGCATCGCCCTGGCGTTCAAATGGGGAATGTGGATGCTTTGTCTCGAGTACATGAATGCCTGATTGCTGGTGTTCCAACCCCGAGGTTAAAACAAGAGGGGGGGTATGTGACAGCAGGAAGGTAAAGTCACCTGGTTGCATCCAGGGGGGTAGATATATTTCGCCCAGATTCAGGCTTTACGCCGACTTATACAACTAGGTGGAGAGTTGTATAAGGCTAGTGGGCTCATGGATGACTCATACCTCTAGGGAGAGTGTGGGGCGTCGTACAGACAGGGAGTTGATGAGGCCAGCTGAAGCTTGTCAGCTCATTTAGGCCTCTATAAGAACTCCCAGATTCATTAGGTGTTAGCTCATGCCTGGAACCAGACCTGTGTGGACTGTCTAGGGAGAGTGAACCCCTGTGCGGTGAGACAAAGCCTGTGTGGCTATTTGCTTGGACATTTAAAACCAGGGACTTAGGGACTAGGACAGCACTAGGCTGATCCCAGTTGTTAGTTAGGAAACCTGTATGTTTAGTCAGAGGTCAAGTTGACCAGGATTTATTTTATTTATGTTTCTTTTGCTTTGCTGTGTTTTGTCACTGTAAATAGAAAATAAACCGCACCTTTTTGATTTTGAAAACCACAACCTCCGTTTGCTGGGCCTGTTTTTGTCTGGGGAGCCCATCCCGGGGGTCACACACACCCGCTGCCGAGCTAACCCCCTCACAATATATATATATATATATATATATTTTCTTTCTTTATACTATATATATCCCCATTATTAGTAGTATCCGGTCTGCATTCCTGCTTCCAACCTAACTCCCACTTTTTACATACAGTGGTCTGTCGGATGTAAACTTGGTGATCCTCGTTGGAATTGCTGCTATTGTTGAGTCATTGCTTGATCCCATGGATGAATGGTTGATGTAAGACACATTTTCAATCATTTTTCTTTTTCCTCTTTATGTCCCTATTTTTCCCAACCACACCCCTGTTTCCCCTTCACCCCCCGCCCTCCCGGGCGCCCCCCCCTTTTTCTCCCCCCCTCCCTCCCCTCTGTTTTTTTTTTTTTTGCCTCCTTTAATATCTTTGTTTGATTCCATGATTTTTGTTCTCTGTCTTTTTACTGCAACACACAGAATGCATTTTATCTCATTTGTATGTACTAATATGATATATATGTCTTACCAGATGGTATTGCTCTGTACACTTGAAATAAACCCCTGAAGAAGGGCTTCACGCCAGAAACGTTGGGTCAGGTGCCACGAGCTACGACCACAGGCATTCGTGTGACAAACATATCCATAAATTGGTTTTGTAACATATGTATCAACAATTTTTTATGATTACGTGTGTATTTAATAAATATATTTTTGTACTTCATATTATTTTGTTTGTCAGTCACTTTTAAAGTCCCATATTTCCCAAGGGGGTCTTTTCTTTCTTCCAACCAGGGATGTGGTGACTGTCAAACTCTTTTTGTGATTGGTGGGATACTCTTTCTGGTAATTATATTTGGGGGGACACCCACGCATTTTTTTTTTTTTTTATCAATGACTTTTTTCTGTATTGCCGGGAGCCGACAATTCATTACAGCTGCGAGTACTTTTAACCACTTAACGACCGCCCACTGTGATTATAAGTCGGCAGAATGGCACGGACAGGCACAATCACGTGCCGGTACGTGACTGCCTTTGTATGGGTGGGGGGTCCGATCGGTACAGTGGGCGGCCGGGATCGCTTCGGGAGCGATCTGTGATGAGGGGGCCGCCATTCGATTCTGGCCACCCCCTCGCGATCGCTCCCGGCGAATCAAATGCTTCCTCTGCCTGTGTAATGTTTACACAGTCAGGAGGAAGTGATGTCATCCCTCATGCGGCGCTCACATATACCGAGCGCCGCATGAGAGAAGATGTCAGGTTAGTGCACTAACACTACACTGACACCAGGACACATAGGTACATAAATCGCCCCCCCCCAGAAACCCCCAGATCACCCCCCCCAGCCCCCAGTCACAGTGTCACTAATTGCAGTGACCATTTATTTACTGATCACTGCAATCAGTGACATTTGTGACTGTAAAAGTGTCAGTGTAGCCCCCTAACCCCCCTAATAAAGGTTTAACCCCTTGATCGCCCCCCAGGTAACCCTTTCACCCCCTAGCACCGCCGTCACTAAGCGATCGTTTTTCTGATCGCTGTTTTAGTGTCGGTGATGCTGATCGGTAGCCAGTTATTTTTTTTAGGTTTGCCGCAGGTTTTTATAGCGTCGGGTACCCCTATATATTACCTAATAAAGATTTAACCCCTTGATCGCCCCCCCAGGTAACCCTTTCACCCCCTAGCACCGCTGTCACTAAGCGATCGTTTTTCTGATTGCTGTCTTAGTGTCAGTGATGCCGATAGGTAGCCAGTTATTTTTTTTAGGTTCGCCGCAGGTTTTTATAGTGTCGGGTACCCCCATATATTACCCAATAAAGGTTTAACCCCTTGATCCCCCCCCCCAGGTAACCCTTTCACCCGCTAGCACTGCTGTCACTAAGCGATCGTTTTTCTGATTGCTGTCTTAGTGTCGGTGATGCCGATAGGTAGCCAGTTATTTTTTTTAGGTTCGCCGCAAGTTTTTATAGCGTCAGGTACCCCCATATATTGCCTAATAAAGATTTAACCCCTTGATCGCCCCCCCAGGTAACCCTTTCACCCCCTTTTGCCAGTGTCACTAAGCGATCGTTTTTCTGATCGCTGTCTTAGTGTCGGTGATGCCGATAGGTAGCCAGTTATTTTTTTTAGGTTCCCCGCAGGTTTTTATAGTGTCGGGTACCCCCATATATTACCTAATAAAGGTTTAACCCCCTGATTGCCCCTAGTTAACCCTTTCACCAGTGATCACCATATAAGTGTTACGGGTGACGCTGGTTAGTTAGTTTGCTTTTTATAGTGTCAGGGCACCCGCCGTATATAACCCAATAAAGGTTTAACCCCCTGATCGCCCGGCGGGTGATATCAATTAAGTTTTAGCATCAGAGAGGGTCTGCGTCACACCCCAGGCAGCGTCAGGTTAGTGCCAGTAACGCTAACACCCACGCGTGAAGCATACACCTCCCTTAGTGGTATAGTATCTGAACAGATCAATATCTGATCTGATCAGATCTATACTAGCGTCCCCAGCAATTTAGGGTTCCCAAAAACGCAGTGTTAGCGGGATCAGCCCAGATACCTGCTAGCACCTGCGTTTTGCCCCTCCGTCCAGCCCAGGCCACCCAAGTGCAGTATCGATCGATCACTGTCACTTACAAAACACAACACACATAACTGCAGCGTTCGCAGAGACAGGCCTGATCCCTTCGACTCCAGTGCTGTAGGAGGTGATTTCACCACCACAGTTTAAAAAAAAAGCATATATGCTGAAGCATGGGGGCGGAGGAGCGGAGGAGCGATTTTTGCTCCTAATGCCGCGTACATACGGTCGAAATTCCGATGGAGGCTTGCCCGTGGAAAAGTCCAACCATGTGTGTGCGGCATAACTTTTGCGGGAGGATGCCCCCATGCTTCGGCATATATAAATGGTGCATGTATGTCCATCATTAGAAGTGGGTGGATGAAGGGCGGTATTCTAATGGTGGGCATACCCACCGATCAATCTCTTTTTTCGTTCAGCCAACAGGCTGCATGAAAAAAAGATTACAATACATGTCCAACAAGGACCAGCATGTTGCTGGACTTTGAATGGTTATACCAGATTGATGCCTGCGGGTTTAGGTATCATCTTGGTATCATTCTTTTCAGCCAGCGGCCGGCTTTCATGTAAAAGCAATCCTAGTGGCTAATTAGCCTCTGGACTGCTTTTACAAGCAGTGGGAGGGAATAAAAAGCGCCATTGGGAAATTGGGAAAGCATTTTATCACACCGATCTTGGTGTGGTCAGATGCTTTGAGGGCAGAGGAAAGATCTAGGGTCTAATAGACCCCAGTTTTTTTCAAAAAAAGAGTACATGTCACTACCTATTGCTATCATAGGGGATATTTACATTCCCTGAGATAACAATAAAAATGATAAAAAAAAAAAAAAATATATGGAAGGAACAGTTTAAAAATAAAATAAAAAAGCAAAATTAATAATAATAATAAAAAAGCACCCCTGTCCTGCCCTGTTCTTGCGCAATGGCGAACGCAAGCGTCGGTCTGGCGTCATATGTAAACAGCAATTGCACCATGCATGTGAGGTATCACCGCAAAGGTCAGATCGAGGGCAGTAATTTTAGCAGTAGACCTCCTCTGTAAATCTAACGTGGTAATCTGTAAAGGCTTTTAAAGGCTTTTAAAAATGTATGTAGTTTGTCGCCAATGCGCGTTTGTGTGAAATTTTAAAGCATGTCGTGTTTGGTATCTATGTACTCGGCCTAAGATCATCTTTTTTATTTCATCAAACATTTGGGCAATATAGTGTGTTTTAGTGCATTAAAATTAAAAAAAGTGTATTTTTTCCCCCAAAAATGCGTTTGAAAAATCGCTGCGCAAATACTGTGTGGAAAAAAAAATGCAACACCCACCATTTTAATCTGTAGGGCCTTTGCTTTAAAAAAATATATAATGTTTGGGGGTTCAACATAATTTTCTTGCAAAAAAAAATATGTTTTCATGTAAACAAAAAGTGTCAGAAAGGGCTTTGTCTTCAAGTGGTTAGAAGAGTGGATGTAAGCTTCCTAATGTTGTGTATAAAATGCCAGAACAGTTCAAACCCCCCCCCAAATGACCCCATTTTGGAAAGTAGACACCCCAAGCTATATACTGAGAGGCATGTCGAGTCCATTGAATATTTTATATGTTGACACAAGTTGCGGAAAAAAGTCAATTTTTTTTTGCACAAAGTTGTCACTAAATGATATATTGCTCAAACATGCCATGGGCATATGTGGAATTACACCCCAAAATACATTTTGCTGCTTCTCCTGAGTACGGGGATACCACATGTGTGGGACTTTTTAGGAGCCTAGCCGCGTACGGGACCCCGAAAACCAAGCACCGCCTTCAGGATTTCTAAGGGCACAAATTTTTGATTTCACTCCTCACTACCTATCACAGTTTCGAAGGCCATAAAATGCCAAAATAGCACAAAACCCCCCCCAAATGACCCAATTTTGGAAAGTAGACACCCCAAGCTATTTGCTGAGAGGTATGGTGAGTATTTTGCAGATCTCGCTTTTTGTCACAAAGTTTTGAAAATTGAAAAAAAATAAAAAAATAAAAAATTATTTTCTTTCTTCATTTTCAAAAACAAATGAGAGCTGTAAAATACTCGCCATGCCTCTCAGAAAATAGCTTGGGGTGTCTACTTTCCAAAATGGGGTCATTTGGGGGGGTTTTGTGCTATTTTGGCATTTTATGGCCTTCGAAACTGTGATAGGTAGTGAAATCAAAAATTTGCGCCCTTAGAAATCCTGAAGGCGGTGCTTGGTTTTCGGGGTCCCGTACGCGGCTAGGCTCCTAAAAAGTCCCACACATGTGGTATCCCCGTACTCAGGAGAAGCAGCAAAATGTATTTTGGGGTGCAATTCCACATATAACTATGGCATGTGTGAGCAATATATCATTTAGTGACAACTTTTTGTAATTTTTTTCTTTTTTTTTTAGTCATTATTCAATCACTTGAGACAAAAAAAAAATATTCAATGGGCTCAACATGCCTCTCAGCAATTTCCTTGGGATGTCTACTTTCCAAAATGGGGTAATTTGGGGGGGTTTTGTACTGCCCTGCCATTTAAGCACCTCAAGAAATTAGATAGGCAGTCATAAATTTAAAGCTGTGTAAATTCCAGAAAATGTACCCTAGTTTGTAGACGTTATAACTTTTGCGCAAACCAATAAATATACGCTTATTGACATTTTTTTTACTAAAGACATGTGGCTGAATAAATTTTGGCCTAAATGTATGACTATAATTGAGTTTATTCGATTTTTCTTATAACAAAAAGTAGAAAATATCATTTTTTTTTCAAAACTTTCAGTCTTTTTCCGTTTATATCGCAAAAAATAAAAATCGCAGAGGCAATCAAATACCATTAAAAGAAAGCTCTATTTGTGGGAAGAAAAGGACGCAAACTTTGTTTTGGTACAACATTACATGTCCGCACAATTTCCAGTTAAAGCAGCGCAGTGCAAAATTCTGATAACACCTCTGGTCCTTTAGCTACAAAATGGTCCGGGGCTTAAGTGGTTAAATGCCTTTTTTTCCTTCAGAAATTACATTTTGTGCAGGTACAGTTCTAAGCACCGGAAACAAGCGCTACTTTACAGGCATACTATACACTCCCCCAGGTACAAAATTTTAAGGAATATTTCACTTTTATTGTTTCACTTTAAGCATTATTAAAATCACTGCTCCCGAAAAAACTGCAGTTTTTAAAACTTTGTTTTGCATTGATACATGTCCCCTGGAGCAGGACCCAGGTCCCCAAACACTTTTTATGACAATAACTTGCATATAAGCCTTTAAAATTAGCACTTTAGATTTTTCATGTTCGTGTTCCATAGACTTTAACGGTGTTCGGATGTTCGAACAAATTTATTGCCTGTTCGCATGTTCTGATGCGAAACCAACTGGGGGGTGTTCGGCTCATCCCTAATTGCCACTATTACTGAACACTGTGCACAGACATCTTTATCCCAAGAACACTTTACTGCATTGCTTGAACACTGTGCTCAGATGCCTTAGATCTTCACCACTAGGAACCTATTGCTTTATCTGCAACCAAACGGATTGCAGTTAACGAGCTCCATCTAGCTTGCAAAGAACATCAGATCTGCAACGTGGAACTCTTTTGTTCTCACTTATGGGAAAGCCTATATATTACCTTTAGTGGACCTGCTCCTTCATTGGGATAGCATAGGCTGGCTAGATTACATCCTTCTCAAAATAGCCACATAAGTAGTTAACTGAAACCTCCACTAGGAGGTGACTTTGGATCTAATTATAATATACATATATGTATTTAACATTTGTTCGTTGCTGAACCATTGTTTGTGTCCTTAAGAGGAATTTGTTTGCGGAATTGGCGCTGTTGAGCCGGCTCAGCAGATTCATTACCTCTGTTTGTGAAAAAAACTTCCTCTATCTGGTTCAAGTAAAATATTTCAGAACCTAATATTACTGAGTTGTTTGATTCTTGCTGCACAGTGTTACAAGGATGTCTGAACCCAGAGTGTCAGGTGGGTTGGAAGGTTGACTTGGTCATGGCCGTGCAGATGAGCAGGTAATTTTCAGCAGTCCCCAGGGGGGCAGTGCTACAGTACCATTTTTATATACGTCTTTTCATAAATTTTGATATAATAAATATTGCTTTAGTCAATCCAGCAAGTTAATACAATTTTTTGATTGATACCAGAGGTGGTTTGCGCGAAATCAGGCATTTTATTCTCAGTTTTTGTGTTATGCTCTCTTACCGATAGCTCCCACCTCTTTACCTACGGTAAGCCTTTCTGAGATATCTTTATATACAAAGATTTATTTCACAGATGAAGTAGAAAAGGTAGTATCTTGACGATCTGTGCTTTGTTAATGTGTTACCTATATTTAAGTTCTATTCACGGTCTCTGAGCAATCCATACTTAATGCAGCGTGTGAATGGAGCTCATAGACGATAACCAGGCCTCCACAAATAAGCTAAAGATATATTCTTTCAATGAGAAAATCAAACAGAAACATAGTTATCTTTATGGAATCAAAAGTAGACTTTGGTCCTGATCCATGGCATGATTTGTATGACTGTGATTCTGCAAGCACGTGCTTGGAAAATAATTATTCTTTTATGGTATTCACAGGTATTTTGTGTTCTGTATGAATGCCAAGTGCTGTCCATGTATTAGGAACAGCAGGAGGATGGATTTTGTGGCAGAGAGAGACTGGTGCTGAGAAGGCACATAGCGTCCTAGGAAAGGTTTGAAAGGCTTTTCCTTACTTGTATTACCGTTACTAAGGGAATATCAAAACAAACATGTTTTCCACGAGTGTTGATGGCCTTCAGCTGAATCATCTGACAAACTGGATAATAAAGCACGGAGCTAAAATAATCGGTGATATTTATAAACTTTTCACTTTGTCTTTGGCGTACGGGAAAAGTCTTTGTAAATAGTTCATCAATACTCGCTTAACAGATGGGAAGAATGAGACATTTAACAAAGAGCTAAGTCTGGATAATGTTACTGATGCTATAGATTTTGATGGTTCAACTAGTATATAGATCTTTGCTCATGGAAAAGATTAAAGGCTGAGCTCACCTTTTTTTTTCCCCCCTAACTTCCAGCTCCCCTATTTATCAATATACCTTTAAAGTGTTACTAAACTCAGTAAAATCAGTCTGTATATGCAGTAACGTGTGCTTGTTATACTCACTGTGGAATCTAAGATCTTTAAGGAATTGTAAAGGCAGAAGGTTTTTTATCTTAATGCATTAGGATAAAAAACCTTCTGTGTGTAGCAGCCACCCCAGCACCCCCTAATACTTACCTGAGCCCCATCTCTGTTCAGGGATGTCCATGAGTCCCTCAGCTGTCAGCTCTCTCTCCTAATTGGCTGAGACACAGCAGCGGCACCATTGGCTTCTGCGGCTGTCAATCAAAGTCAGTTAGCCAATCAGGAGAGAGAGGTGGGCGGGGCAGAACGGCAGTTCCATGTCTGAATGGACAAACGGAGCTGCAGCTCGGCCCTGGTGCCCCCATAGCAAGCTGCTTGCTGTGGGGGCACTAAACAGAAAGGGAGGGTCCAGGAGCAGCAAAGAGTGATCCGAGAATAGAAGGATCCAGGCTGCCCTGTGCAAAACCACTACACAGAGCAGGTAAGTATAACATGTTTGTTGGTATTTTTATTGTTTTTAAAACAGGACTTTACAATCACTTTAATCCTCTGCATTGTGTATAAAGGCTGTTTGATCCTGTCTCTCTGATTCTCCTCTTCTTCCACTGTCCAAAAAAATCACCTGATATTTACAGAGCCAGGGGACGGGCTGCACGTGCTCAGTTTGGAGTGTATTGCTAGAGAGTTTTTATTTTTTTCTTGGGAGGGTGCATGTGATTAGCACAGGGCCAATCAACACTGTCCAAGCATACCCAGACAGAGGATCAGGGGAGAATGAAAACTCCTACAAGCTTTACTAGGAACTGATGGAAGTCACAAGGTTGTTGTATACTGCTGATGAGAAAAGGTATTTATCAGTTTAGATTTACTAAATAATTGCATTTCCATGTTTTGTGTACTGTGGGAGACCAGATATAGTGACTGCAGGGGTTTAGTAACACTTTTAATGTACATTGGTTGCAGAAAAATAAAAGCTTTCTTTGATTTTGAGAACAAGGTTTTACCTTAGCCCTTGCTGTATTTCCTAGAAAGCTTCATCAATTGCTGGCATGTAGATTTGGGACAGGGAAACCAGTAAGACACAGGAAGGAGTTTACAGTTGACTTCATTAGCACAAACACCCTTCACCCATCAATTATGTTTGCACAGCATCCCCGCCATCTTTCCATACGTGCATTTGACTGGTTTCCCCAGCGTCTCTCCAGACAGGCTCAGGCCACATGCTAAACTCCCTGGGGGTGCATTCAGCTCATAAGACAGCCCTGATGTAGTGCAAGGGCCTGTCTGATTGGATACAGAGTGATTGGATTGATAGTGTGTCTTCCTATTATAAAGTTTTGGTAAATCTAAAGGAGATTGTACAGAGATTGTACAATCAGATTGGTGTGTCCCTAACAATTAATGACACTATACAAACAGAAGCAAACACACATTTTTCCACATGAAAAAACGGGAGACAAAGGCAGCAAAATGCGCAGTGAAAAATGTGCAACTCACACCAGGCTAAAATGTCCTATGAGTTACTTTGCCACGTGTAGTGCAGATCATTGAAATCAACGGGCTGCCCTATGTGTGTCACTGGAAAAACAAGTGTAGAGCCCTGCTCCTTTTGGGTAGGCGATAGTGTAAATTTCGTTGTCTGAGTTATAGTTCAACTCAGAATAATTGTACCAAATTATGGGTCTCTGTTCCAGTTCAGCTGAGTTGCACATTTCCCACCTTCTTCTGGGTGTCGTTGTCACCACAGGTCAAGGTTGGAACTGCAGCTGGCTGAATGTATTGGGTACCTCTTGCTCAGAAGCAGCTCAGTGGGATTGGTCACCACGCTGTGCATTCTGGGAGAGGGTACTTAAGGGGCAGACACCGTTTTGACCTGACGGCCCTCCTGGCCTCAGGGATGTGTTAGCAGTTTTCTGCCTAGGGGCCTGCAGACCCCCCGAGGCTCCGTTACTGAGAGTAGGCCCAGAAGTTGCTGGGGCCTACTGATCCAGAGATGGTCCTGTGTCGCCTTGCCTGCGGGAAGGGACCGAGCAATTGAGGACGCAATTGGAGGACGCATCCGGATCAAAAATCTACCTCACAGTGCTGTCGGCTGGCTGAAAGATCCTGGCACTGTGTGTTGTGTTTTGGAACTTTACCAAGTGCGTGGTTACACAAGTCTGTGGCAGAGACTTTTTGAAGGAGCTCGCACCAGCTGCTAGGTCAGTGAGAGAGGCCTATCCGGTGGATGCTACATCCAGTGTGGAAGTTATTGGTCCTCTGGATAAAGGAAAGTACCCGTGATCCGCAAAACCTAAGGTACTTGAATCTCCCCAAACCTCCATCCCTCTATCTGAAGTTCTTGAAATAAACCCTTGAGAAAAAGAGACTTAAGCCTCGTACACACGGCCGAGATTCTCGTCGAAAAAAACATGTCGTTTTTTTCGACGAGATTCTTAGACAAGAAACTTGTCCCGGCCGAGTGTACACACGCTCGATTCAAAGAACCCACGGTTCTTTGAATGGAGCGAACGTGGTGACGTCATCAAATAGGGAAGCTACCGCGCATGCGTCGAATTCATTTCGAACATGCGCAGGCTTCCCGGAGGACAGGTAAGTACACACACTCACTTTTCTCGTCGAGAAACAGGCTGACGAGAATCTCGACAAGAAAATAGAGTGCAGGTTCTCTATTTTCTCGTCGAAATTACTTGTCGGTTTTCTTGACGAGAAACCATACACACGAACGAATTTCTCGGCAAGACATCTCTGCCAGCAAGTTTCTTGCTGGTTCTTGCCGAGAAACTCGGTCGTGTGTACGAGGCCTAAGTGTTTGGTGCAGACATTTATTAACAACTTTTCAAGGAAGACCCCTAGGACGGACGTGGTGAACAGTAAGCTAACGGTAGGCCCAAATCTTAAACCAGCGGCCCCTTCGGGGGTATTGCTACATGTGGGGGCTAGTCAGGGATTTGCCGTTACTGGCCACAAATCAAGTAAGTGGTTCACCGGGGCTTATGTTACAGAGGGTTTGGACTGTGTCGTTTCTGAAAAAGGGGGACATTTGCGGATCACTTCTTAGTCGCGTGGGCTGTGGGCGAAGCCAAGGAAAATAAAAACCCGCAAACTACGTGACTAAAGAGACAAGTGGGAGGAGTTCCCGCCTGCTTGTTGCGTGAGACGCCACTTGTGTGTCCAGCACTCAGAAAGAGTCTGAACATCGCAATGTCGATGCAGTCTGCTATGGGATCCAAGATGTCTCCTGTGGGTACTGCTACAAGTGCTATGCTGCCGAGGGCTGCGCTGGCGGACACTGGCATTCGGCTGAAATGTGACAGGAGATCTGGAAGCCCTGGGTATGCTGTGCAACAGGTGCGAAGGACTGGCTGTGAACCCCCGTCCATTTTTTCGGTGCCTACATTGCAGGGAGTACCTGTTTGCCGTAGAGCAACCCACCATGCCACCCCGTGCCTACCGGATCGACTGAGCCAGGGGCATCGCTACTGAAGAGGCTGGGGCCTTTGCTTCTGTGGCTAGACCTGCGCTTGCCACATCTGTTACAACAGCTATTCCGGAGGGAGATGGCGCTGTCACTGCCATTGTGGAGTCATCGGCGGACACCGCTACTGCCGTTACCTCCACTACTACTGCGACCACTTGGAATCGGACTTCCTAGGTGGGGTGCCCTGAACACATATGGGACGTTCAATTTGTCCATTTTCAATCAAGTTTTTATTAGTTTCACAGCGGTCCAGCATAATATACACCTTACCAGAAACTCCTGAAGAAGCTCAAAATAGCGAAACATGTTGAGCGGTATTGTTTGTATACATGCTATGTTGAGGAACATATAATCTTGACATGGATGGTCTAAATTCCTCATATTTTTTACTTTTGTAATAAAAAATATTCGATTTTATTGATACTGTAATTGTGTCTTTATATTGTTTCCATTTATAACACCATTAAAATCCTGGGGTTTGTTCCCCCCCTTCCCCCATTCTGTGCAATCAATATACACTTATTGGGATTTTTTTTTTTACCATACACATGTAACAGAATACACTTTGGTCTAAATTTAGGAAGAAATTCGATTTTTTTATTGGATATGTTTTTTAGCAGAAAGCAAAAAAAGCTCTATTTGTTTGAAAAAAATAAACATTTTGTTTGGGTACAGTGTTGCATGACCACGCAATTACCAGTTAAAGAAGCGCAGTGCTAAATAGCAAAAAATGGCCTGGTCACCAAGGGGGTAAAACTTTCCTGGAGCTGAAGTGGCAAAATTAGCGCTTTTCTCTATGGGGACTCAAAGCACCTCATCTGCTCTTGGGTGCACTTTAATTTTATACTAGTGTAATTTTAGACAGGAGTCAATTAACCTATCAGCATGTCTTTGGAATGTGGGAGGAAATGCTCACAAGCACAGGGAAAACATGCAAACTCCATGAAAACAGTGTCCTGACTGGGATTTGAACTAATGATCCCAGCAATGCAAGGCAGAAGTGCTAACCACTAAGCCACTGTGCTGCTCGATTGCAATTATTAAAGCGGAGTTCCACCCAAAAGTGGAACTTCCGCTTTAAGTACTTCTTACCCCCTGACGTGCCACATTTGGCATGTCATTTTGGGGGGTACCTAGTTTTGAAAGTTACCCAGCTCCCACTTCCGTTTGGGCCGCCTAGGTGATGCCTCCTCTCCCCCTAGGCGGACCCTCCCTCCCTGCAATCTTCTGGGACACGTCACAGGTCCCAGAAGATTGTGCGGCCATTCAGGACGCGCAAGGCGACTCGCGTATGCGCAATGCGCACCCAGCTGTGAAGCAGCAAGCTGTCATAGCCGGGTGCCCACAGTAGTAATGCTGGCGCCACGGACAGGCGGGGTAGAGAATGGAGGCTTCGGGCGCCCGCATCGCTGGACCGTGGGACAGGTAAGTGTGTGTTTATTAAAAGTCAGCAGCTACACTTTTTTGCCGCGTACACACGATCGGAAATTCCGACAACAAAACCGTGAATTTTTTTCCTACGGAATGTTGGTTTAAACTTGTGTTGCATACACACGGTCACACAAATCTTCTCGGAAATTCCGAACGTGAAGAACGCGGTGACATACAAGACGTATGACAAGCCGAGATCAATGAAGTTCAATAGGCAGTTCGGCTCTTCTGCTTGATTCTGAGCATGCGTGTTTTTTTTCTGCGTCGGAATTGCATACAGACGATCGAAATTTCCGACAAGAACTTTTCTTGTCGGAAAATTTGAAAACCAGCTCTCAAATTTTTGTTGTCGAAAGATCCGACAGGAAATGTCCGAAGGAGCCTACACACGGTCGGAATTTTCGACAAAAAGCTCACATCGAACATTTGTTGTCGGAATTTCCGATCGTGTGCATGCGGCATTTGTGTTTTTGTTTTTTCTGTGTCCCCATTGGATAACGTTCTCACCACTTCCTGTTCTTACAAGAAGTGAGGGAAAACCAGATACACAGATGGCAATAAATCACTGACAGAGGTTCTAACCTTCCCCTTCTCTATCCAAAACTAAATAAAATTTGGCTGGAGCCAGGTTTTAAAATGCATAGTTCCATCACTTTGTGTAGCATTGAACAAATTGTTAGAAATACAAATAGGTAGTATACATAATGCACACAAAGTGCAATTAAAAGTACAGCATATACTGTAGAAGATACAATGTTAGTAAACGAAATGAAGGAGAAAGATGTATAAAAGAGAATTAGGATTAGAGGCAATGAGTAAGAAAACCAGAAAGATACAATTAATGTGACAGTGTGTTCCTCTTCAGACACTGAAAGGGTAAGCAGTGCTGCAAGCAGTTCAACTCATTTGACCATTCATTGCAACATTCATGCCATGTGGAGGCAAAGCTAAACCAGGGTGATATACAGTAAAAACCCACCATTTTATGTATTGTATTTAAAAAATAAAAATAAAAATCTATTTCATGTAGAACTAATATATGTGTCTGAATCTGCCTTGATAATAGCCAAGACTTTTATGGAATCTATAATTATTTTAGGTGGCATGTGGTTCAAAACACAATTCCACAAAAAAAGCCTCCATGGGTGCTGCTTTATACCATACCTCCCAACATTTTGAGATGAGAACGAGGGAAACATAATAACAAAAGTATGTAAGCATAGGGCACACCCCCTGCCATGCCCCCTTACAGGAGAATTGTACAAAAAAAAAATGATTTGTTTTGTTTTACCACTACTATTCCTTTATACTGTTTTTTTGAAATGTACAAATACAGAAATTTAGAAATTGTATGAAACTGGGAAACACTTTTTGATAGATAAGTAGGGCATTTTATAAAACTATATAGATTCGATCAAAATGAGGGACAAATGAGGAGGACAGAGGGACTTTGTTCCAAATGAGGGACAGTCCCTCGAAACCAGGAACAGTTGGGCGCTATGCATGCTTATACCCAGCCCTCAAATTTTCCACTCGCCTACTCGCATTTTGCGAGTGAAAAATGAGGGCTGGCGAGGAGCTGGGCTGCCTGGGAGTGGGGGGGTGAGAACATCCGGCGGGTGGGGTTGATCGGGAGCCGTTCTCCCGGTGGAAGAGTGCATGGAGTTAGAGGAGAGCCGCGGAATCACTGAGCGGTAAAACACGGCATAACAGCATACATTGAAACTGTCTCCGCTCTGCTCACTGATCTCACACAGCCCGCCTCCTCCTAACCCCACATCTGTAATAGACAGAACGCGGGTCCAATGCTGGGATGCATTCTGCAATGTACGGCTGCAATGTGGGGCACGGTGAGGCTGCAATGTGGGGCACGGTGAGGCTGCAATGTGGGGCAAGGTGAGGCTGCAATGTGGGGCACAGTGAGGCTGCAATGTGGGGCACGGTGAGGCTGCAATGATGGGCACAGGTCACGCTGCATTGATGGGCCCAGGTGAGCCTGCATTGATGGGCACTGGTAAGGCTGTGCTGAGGGGAACTGATAAAGTTGTTGTTAATATTTATTTTTGTAACTTAATTCTGCATAAAACATTTAAGTGTCATTTCATGAGATAATTTATGATGGTGTGATTAGGGGCGGGGCAACTGGTGGCGAGAAACCCTTAAGACCTGGCTAGTAGCTCAGGACTTAAATTTTGAGCCCTGTTATACCCTTTGGGAAACATTGGCTAACACGACACTGGTTGGTGCATGTGTGTCACATAGGTTTCTCACCAACACATGGTGGGGGGCTTCTAAGGCTGATGACTGCTTTGGAGACAACAATCTTGTTTTCTGTTCTGTGTCCTGGAGTCCAGGGGATTTATAGAACTCTGGGTGGGATAAAGCCTCCATTCCTAGGTCCACATCTTACCTGGTAGCCAGACCTTATCATTAGTCTTAGCTGTGACTAATGAAAGCCGACTGATGCTCAAAACTCTCTCTGTTGTGGAAGCCTGCTGCTGGGTGAAAGTGCTGACTGCTTTCAGAACACTAAAAAGGTACAAATGCTGCCTGTTACTTTGTTCATCAGGATCTGAATTTTTTTTTTATACCATGAACTTGCATTGCAACGCCCTCCTGCATTGAAACTGTGTTTGCTATCTTGCAGAATAAAGCTGACAGACAAACTTGTTTGGACTGTTCCTGGGTGTCCCATGCATGATTTACCCCTGCCAATACCATTTGAGCCTGTATGCCTTGAACGTCGTACTGCATACATTTTCAAAAAGTCCGATATTTCCATGCGGGAAAAGGAAAAAGCACCACCTTAATGCCTAGTACCAGAGGTGTAACTAGAAACTTCAGGGCCCTGGTGCAAGAAATCACGATTTTGAGGTGGTGGCAGCGGTGGTGTTGAGGGGGGTGTCAGCGGTGGTACTTGAGGGGGGGTGGCAGTGGTATTGTTGAGGGGGGGGTGGCAACAATGAGAGTTGAGGGGGTGGCAGTGGTGGTGTTGAGGAGGTGGTACTTGAGGGGGTGGCAGCGGTGATGTTGGGCGGTGGCAGCGGTGCTGTTGAGGGGGGTGGCAGAAGTGGTGCCATCCTCTCCCACCTCTGCCTCTTACTGATCCCATCCCCCCACCACCGATCTCATCCCAACCCCCATCACCTCTGTTGTAGAGGTGATAGGGGGGTAGGGATGAGATCTGTGATGGTGGTGAGTAGGGATGAGCTTCGTGTTCGAGTCGAACATACGTTCGACTCGAACATCGGCTGTTCGATCGTTCGACGAAGATCTAACGATTTGGGCCGTTCGCGCCAAATTCGAGTGACGCGAACGGCCCACAATGCACTACGCCATCGCAGTGTCATCCAGGCGCTGTGATTGGCCAAGCATGCACTGTGACCCCGCATGCTTGGCCAATCACAGCGCCGGCAGCGAGGAGAGCAATGATTGGCCACAGGCAGGATGCCTGTGGCCAATTATTGCTGAGGGTGTTTAGTACACGCCCCACACTATAAAAGGCCGCCAGCACGGCGGCCTAGTGTAGTGTGTTCCGGAGCAGGGAAAGAGAAGCATAGGCAGGGACAGTGACATTTATTTTTTCTTGCTTAACCTGGATTCCTTTAGTTTAGGGAAATAGAAGGATAGGTAGGGAGAGTGTCAGTGTGTTTTACTGTGCGAATCCTTGTTTCTAGGGACAGGGAAGGACAGTGAGGGAATTCTCCTTGTGCTATAGTGTGCTTTAAAAAAACATTTTTTCTAGGGACAGAAAACTATAGGTAGGGAGAGTGTCAGTGTGTTTTACTGTGCGAATCCTTGTTTCTAGGGACAGGGAAGGACAGTGAGGGAATTCTCCTTGTGCTATAGTGTGCTTTAAAAAAACATTTTTTCTAGGGACAGAAAACTATAGGTAGGAAGAGTGTCAGTTTCTTTCACTGTGATAATCCTTGTTTCTAGGGACAGGGAAGGAAAGTGAGGGAAATTCTCCTTGTGCTATAGTGTGCTTTAAAAAAACATTTTTTCTAGGGACAGAAAACTATAGGTAGGAAGAGTGTCAGTTTCTTTCACTGTGATAATCCTTGTTTCTAGGGACAGGGAAGGACAGTGAGGGAATTCTCCTTGTGCTATAGTGTGCTTTAAAAAAACATTTTTTCTAGGGACAGAAAACTATAGGTAGGGAGAGTGTCAGTGTGTTTTAATGTGCGAATCCTTGTTTCTAGGGACAGGGAAGGACAGTGAGGGAATTCTCCTTGTGCTATAGTGTGCTTTAAAAAAACATTTTTTCTAGGGACAGAAAACTATAGTTAGGAAGAGTGTCAGTTTCTTTCACTGTGATAATCCTTGTTTCTAGGGACAGGGAAGGACAGTGAGGGAATTCTCCTTGTGCTATAGTGTGCTTTAAAAAAACATTTTTTCTAGGGACAGAAAACTATAGGTAGGGAGAGTGTCAGTGTGTTTTACTGTGCGAATCCTTGTTTCTAGGGACAGGGAAGGACAGTGAGGGAATTCTCCTTGTGCTATAGTGTGCTTTAAAAAAACATTTTTTCTAGGGACAGAAAACTATAGGTAGGAAGAGTGTCAGTTTCTTTCACTGTGATAATCCTTGTTTCTAGGGACAGGGAAGGACAGTGAGGGAATTCTCCTTGTGCTATAGTGTGCTTTAAAAAAACATTTTTTCTAGGGACAGAAAACTATAGGTAGGGAGAGTGTCAGTGTGTTTTACTGTGCGAATCCTTGTTTCTAGGGACAGGGAAGGACAGTGAGGGAATTCTCCTTGTGCTATAGTGTGCTTTAAAAAAACATTTTTTCTAGGGACAGAAAACTATAGGTAGGAAGAGTGTCAGTTTCTTTCACTGTGATAATCCTTGTTTCTAGGGACAGGGAAGGACAGTGAGGGAATTCTCCTTGTGCTATAGTGTGCTTTAAAAAAACATTTTTTCTAGGGACAGAAAACTATAGGTAGGGAGAGTGTCAGTGTGTTTTACTGTGCGAATCCTTGTTTCTAGGGACAGGGAAGGACAGTGAGGGAATTCTCCTTGTGCTATAGTGTGCTTTAAAAAAAACATTTTTTCTAGGGACAGAAAACTATAGGTAGGAAGAGTGTCAGTTTCTTTCACTGTGATAATCCTTGTTTCTAGGGACAAAGAAGGAAAGTGAGGGAAATTCTCCTTGTGCTATAGTGTGCTTTAAAAAAAACATTTTTTCTAGGGACAGAAAACTATAGGTAGGAAGAGTGTCAGTTTCTTTCACTGTGATAATCCTTGTTTCTAGGGACAGGGAAGGAAAGTGAGGGAAATTCTCCTTGTGCTATAGTGTGCTTTAAAAAAACATTTTTTCTAGGGACAGAAAACTATAGGTAGGAAGAGTGTCAGTTTCTTTCACTGTGATAATCCTTGTTTCTAGGGACAAGGAAGGAAAGTGAGGGAAATTCTCCTTGTGCTATAGTGTGCTTTAAAAAAACATTTTTTCTAGGGACAGAAAACTATAGGTAGGAAGAGTGTCAGTTTCTTTCACTGTGATAATCCTTGTTTCTAGGGACAGGGAAGGAAAGTGAGGGAAATTCTCCTTGTGCTATAGTGTGCTTTAAAAAAACATTTTTTCTAGGGACAGAAAACTATAGGTAGGAAGAGTGTCAGTTTATTTCACTGTGATAATCCTTGTTTCTAGGGACAGGGAAGGAAAGTGAGGGAAATTCTCCTTGTGCTATAGTGTTCTTTAAAAAAACATTTTTTCTAGGGACAGAAAACTATAGGTAGGAAGAGTGTCAGTTTCTTTCACTGTGATAATCCTTGTTTCTAGGGACAAAGAAGGAAAGTGAGGGAAATTCTCCTTGTGCTATAGTGTGCTTTAAAAAAACATTTTTTCTAGGGACAGAAAACTATAGGTAGGAAGAGTGTCAGTTTCTTTCACTGTGATAATCCTTGTTTCTAGGGACAGGGAAGGAAAGTGAGGGAAATTCTCCTTGTGCTATAGTGTGCTTTAAAAAAACATTTTTTATAGGGACAGAAAACTATAGGTAGGAAGAGTGTCAGTTTCTTTCACTGTGATAATCCTTGTTTCTAGGGACAAAGAAGGAAAGTGAGGGAAATTCTCCTTGTGCTATAGTGTGCTTTAAAAAACATTTTTTCTAGGGACAGAAAACTATAGGTAGGAAGAGTGTCAGTTTCTTTCACTGTGATAATCCTTGTTTCTAGGGACAAAGAAGGAAAGTGAGGGAAATTCTCCTTGTGCTATAGTGTGCTTTAAAAAACCTTTTTTTCTAGGGACAGAAAACTATAGGTAGGAAGAGTGTCAGTTTCTTTCATTGTGATAATCCTTGTTTCTAGGGACAGGGAAGGACAGTGAGGGAAATTCTCCTTGTGCTATAGTGTGCTAAAGCATTCCTCATCAACCATCTTTGAAATCCTTGTTTTTTTGGACAGTCAGGGAAATTGTCGTTGTGCTATTCTGTGCAAAAGCAATCATCCTCAACCATATTTAGAAATCCTTAAGTAAAGGGACAGAGAAGGACACCTGAAGGTAGCCCTTATTGCTTTTTTCCCATCTCCCTGCAGGCCATCTATTAGAATGTCTGGAAGGCAAACAAGGAGAGGCAGACAGTCAGGAGGCAATAAAAGAGGGCAAGCAGGCTCTGTGTCTGGGGGCAACAGTGCTGGTCGTGGACGCGGTGCATTGTCATCAGCACATGGCCATGGGACACGCTTGTCCTTCTTTTCGGCAGCTGGACATGTTGAGCCACATCATGCCGAAGACTTGGTAGAGTGGATGACCAAGCCCTCCTCCTCCTCCTCATCCTCTCTCACCCAGGCTCAGGGTACTGGAAAAGCAGCTGCCAAAGCGTCCTCTTCCCTGGTATCAATGTCAGACTCATCATCAGTCACTCCTTCCCTAGACCCACCATGTCCTCCTCCTGAGGAGTCCCCCGAACTGTTTGAGCACAGTGTTGGGTACATGCTCCAGGAGGATGCCCAGCGTTTCGAAGGGTCTGATGATGAAACCCAGCTACAGGAAGGCAGTAGCGTGAGAGCAGACAGAGGGGATGCTCAAGAAGGACACCAATCTGGCAGTCATGTTCCAGCAGCTGCAGCATACTGCCAGATTGGCTCCAGTGATGAGGAGGGAGGGGATGATGAGGTCACTGACTCCACGTGGGTGCCTAATAGGAGAGAGGAGGAGGAGGAGGATGAGGAGGAGGCACATCTCCAACGAGGCAGGATGCCCTTTGGTGGCCAGCGTAAGGGCAGTACACCGACGGAATCACACCGCAGAGCTCCGCCTGTGCAGGGCGCTGCCTCTGCCCGTCATTCAAAAAGTTCTTTGGTGTGGGCCTTTTTTGAGGCTAGTGCATCAGATCGCACAGCTGCTGTTTGCAACATATGTCTCAAGCGTATATCGCGTGGCCAAAACATCAGCCGCTTGGGTACCACATGCCTGACCAGACATATGTTGACCTGCCATGCAGCTCGTTGGCAAGCCTACCTCAAAGACCCACACCAAAGAACAAAGCGGACCTCTCCTTGCACCGCATCAGCTGGGATCTCCAACCCCACTATAACTTCAGTCCTCTCTGAAACATGCACTGAGAGGAATGAAGGTGTAGAATTAGGTGTGTCACAGCCAAGTACTTGCGGCCACTCTGCTAGCAGTACACCGACGTCCGATTCTAGCAGGCAAATTTCCCTGCCCCAGCTGCTGGACCGTCGAAAGAAGTTCACTCCCAGCCATCCACATGCCCAGCGGTTGAATGCTAGCTTGGCTAAATTGCTAGCGCTTCAACTGCTGCCTTTTCAGTTGGTAGACTCGGCCCCCTTCCGTGAGTTTGTGCAATGTGCGGTTCCTCAGTGGCAGGTTCCCAAACGCCACTTTTTCTCACGGAAGGCTATTCCGGCTCTCTACCGGCATGTGGAAGGCAATGTCTTGGCCTCGCTGGACAGGGCGGTCAGCGGTAAGGTGCATATTACCGCTGACTCATGGTCCAGCAGGCATGGACAGGGACGTTACCTTTCTTTCACGGCCCATTGGGTCACTCTTTTGGCAGCTGGGAAGGATGCAGGACAAGGTGCAGTAGTGTTGGAGGTTGTTCCACCGCCACGCCTCCAAAATGCTACTACTGGTTGTGACACACCTCTCTCCTCCACCCCCTCCTCTTCTTCCTCCATAGCCTCTTCCTGTGGTTTGTCCTCAGAACCAGCGGTGCTCCGTAGGCGTTCAAGGGGCTACGCAAGTACGCAGGCAAAAAGATGCCATGCCGTGCTTGCGCTGGTGTGTTTGGGGGACAGAAGCCACACTGGGGCAGAGGTCCTGTCTGCTCTGCAGGGCCAGGCCGAGAGGTGGTTGACGCCACGCCAGCTTAAGCCAGGAATGGTGGTTTGCGACAATGGCACCAACCTCCTCTCCGCCCTCCGACAGGGACAACTGACCCATGTGCCCTGTGTGGCTCACGTCCTTAACCTGGTGGTGCAGCGGTTCTTGGGCAGGTACCCGGGCTTACAGGATGTCCTGAGGCAGGCCAGGAAAGTCTGTGTGCATTTCCGCAGATCTTATAATGCCAGTGCTCGCCTGGCTGAGCTGCGAAAGGAGTTGAACCTGCCCAAGAACCGCCTTATATGTGACATGCCCACCAGGTGGAACTCAACGTTGGCCATGCTGCAGCGGCTGCACATGCAGCAGAGGGCCATCAATGAGTACCTGTGCGACTACGGCACCAGGACAGGGTCAGGGGAGCTTGGTTTTTTTTCTCCACGCCAGTGGGGCATGATCAGGGATGCATGCACTGTCCTGGCACCATTTGAGGAGGCCACGAGGATGGTGAGCAGTGACAGTGCATGCATCAGTGACACTGTACCTCTTGTCCACCTGTTGGAGCACACGCTGCGTGGAATAATGGACAGGGCACTTGAGGCAGAACAGAGGCAGGAAGAGGAGGACTTCCTTGCCTCTCAAGGCCCCCTTTACCCAGACAGTGTTCCTTCTGTCCCACCCATCGCACAGGAAGAGGAGGAGGAGGAGGAGGAGGAGGAGGAGGAGGAGGAGGAGGATTGTGTCAGCATGGAGGTGGAGGCTGGCACTCAGCATCATCAGCAGCAGTCTTTTAGGGATGATTTACAGTCCCAAGAAACCAGTGGACATGTACGTGGCTGGAAGGAGGTGGCTGCGGATCATGTCGTCCTTAGTGACCCAGAGGACTCCGGAGCGAATGCCTCAGCAAACCTACGCTGCATGGCCTCCCTGATCCTGCAAAGTCTGCGGAAGGATCCTCGTATTTTTCGGATCAAGGAGAGGGACCATTACTGGCTGGCCACTCTCCTTGATCCACGGTACAAGGGTAAGGTTGCGGACCTTATGTTACCGTCGCAGAGGGAGCAGAGGATGAGACAACTCCGGGAGGCCTTGCAGAAAGGTCTGTGCAACGCGTTCCCAGAGACTGGGAGGTTACAAACTCCTGGTCCTGGACAACGAGTTGCTGAGGCTTCGGCCAGTCAAAGAAGGAGCGGTGGGGAAGGTGGCCGTCTGACCGATGCGTTCAGACAATTCTTTAGTCCGCAGCCCCAAAGTATGATCGGTTCCAGCAACCATCGCCAGCGTCTGATAAACATGGTGCAGGAATATCTAGGGGCAAGGTCAGACTTGGACACCTTCCCCACCGAAAATCCTCTGGCTTACTGGGTCTTGAGGATGGATCACTGGCCAGAGCTTGCACAGTATGCAATTGAGCTACTGGCCTGTCCTGCATCCAGCGTTCTTTCGGAACGCACATTCAGTGCTGCTGGAGGATTTGTCACGGATCACAGGGTGCGCCTGTCCACCGACTCGGTTGATCGACTGACTTTCATCAAGATGAACCAGTCTTGGATCACCACCAGCTACCACACACCTGATGCTGATATAACAGACTAATTGATTTTAACATGTCACATCCCTTCAAGACTGATGCTGATGCTGAGTGCCTGTGCTGTTATGTTGACTGGCTATCCTCCTCCTCCGAGTCCTCAATGATACGATTGATGATGATAGCTTGGAAGATCATTTTTGTTCATGGGTGCCGCCACCAGTGGCTAAGGCCCAATTTTTCAGCCCCTGTTTTACAGGGGCGTGTAATTACAATTTTTTTAGCAATAATTTGCCATAGGGCTCATTGCTGTGCTCCAAGTACAGTATCTGTGAGGGGTTGGAGTGTTGTGGCACCAGTGCCTAAGGCCCAATTTTTCAGCCCCTGTTTAACAGGGGCGTGTCATTACAATTTTTGAAGCAATACTTTGCAACAGGGCTCATTGCTGTGCTCCAAGTACAGTATCTGTGAGGGGTTGTAGTGTTGTGCCACCAGTGCCTAAGGCCCAATTTTTCAGCCCCTGTTCAACAGGGGCATGCAATTACAATTCTTGATCTAATAATTCACAGCAGGGCCCATTGCTGCACCCACCAAGAGTAACTCTGAGGGCTTACAGTGTTGTGGCAACGCCACCACCACCACCACCACAAAAGGCCCAATTTTTCAGCCCCTGTTCAAAAGGGGCATGTAATTACAATTCTTGATCTAATAATTCACAGCAGGGCCCATTCCTGCACCCACCAAGAGTAACCCTGAGGGCTTACAGTGTTGTGGCAACGCCACCACCACCACCACCACGAAAGGCCCAATTTTTCAGGCCCTGTTCAAAAGGGGCATGTAATTACAATTCTTGATCTAATAATTCACAGCAGGGCCCATTCCTGCACCCACCAAGAGTAACTCTGAGGGCTTACAGTGTTGTGGCAACACCACCACCACCACCACCACCACGAAAGGCCCAATTTTTCAGCCACTGTTCAACAGGGGCATGCAATTACAATTCTTGATCTAATAATTCACAGCAGGGCCCATTGCTGCACCCACCAAGAGTAACTGTCAGGGCTTACAGTCTTGTGGCACCAGCACCACCATCAAAGGCCCAATTTTTACTACCACTGTTCAACAATTATATGTAATTAAAATTCCTGATATAATAGTTGACAGCAGGGCGTTCCAGCACCAACCAAGAGTAACTATGAGTGCTTACAGTGTTGTGCCAACACCAACAACTAAGGGGCCTATTTCTGCAGAGTATATACGGCAGGTCCCTACTTTCAAACATCCAACTTACAAACGACTCCTACTTGCAAACGCAAGAAGACAACAGGAAGTGAGAGGAAATCTACCACTAGGAAGGAAAATTCTCTCCTGTAAGAATAAATATGTGAGAAAGGTGTCTCCTCTGTACTGATGCTTTATCACCAATCCTTGTTTCAAGAAAAACACCACATTTCAAAAACAGTTGTCATTGGGACGGAAAGTGAGGTGAAATGTTCTGAACAGGGGCACAGACAGCAAAACAAATGTTACAGGGGTGATAACCCTTACCTATGTTTTCCAAAAAGTTTAAAAATAGATTTTTGGGCTGGAGCTACACTTAAACAATGTACCTGTTCAAAATTACAAACAGATTCTACATAAGAACAAACCTACAGTCCCTGTCTTGTATGCACCGCCTGTATACGGCTGTTCAGAGTATATAGGGCCTTTTTTATTTTATGTGCGGGGTTCCCCTTAATATCCATACAAGACCCAAAGGGGCTGGTAATGGGCTGGGGTGGGGGGGGGGGTCATGGGGTAGCTATGCCATTTTTCTTAAAGATTTTCATCCATATTACCGGGACCAGACATTACATTAAAGCCGCAAGCAGTTTTAAATGGCTTTTTTTTCCTTTAGAAGTGTCATTTTGTGCAGGGACAGTTCTAAACACGGGAAACACGTGGCACTTCACAGGCATACTTTAGACACCCCCCAGGTACGATATTTAAAGGAATATTTGACTTTTTTTTTCACTTTATGCATCATTAAAATGACTGCTCCCGAAAAACGACCGTTTTTAAAACTTCTTTTTGCATTGATACATGTCCCCTGGTGCACAACCCGGGTTCCCAAACCCTTTTTAGGACAATAACAGGCATAATAGTTGTTATAATTAGCACTTTAGAATTCGAACGTTCGCATCCATTGTATTTAATAGGGTTCTAATGTTCGTACGAACTTTCGGTCCGTTCGCGGGTTCTGGTGTGAACCGAACCCGGGGGTGTTCGGCTCATCACTAGTGGTGAGGAATTGGATCAGTAAGAGGTGGTGGAAGTTGGGATCGACTGCACTGCAATTTGTCACTTACTTCCGTCACCGTGACTCCAGGGATGACTTTCCTCATGGGGACTTCACGCAGTCACAGAGGGGAGAGCTCCTCCCCTTCACTTGATTTGTGTCAGATGATCAGCTGACTTCATTTTTCAGTGCCCCCCCCGCCTCCCTACATTCTCTCTGTCTCTGGATAGGCGGGGCGGTCCAGAGTCTCTCTCAGCGCTGCCTCTGCCTTCTCTCCTCTCATCAGGTGAAAGCCCCCCTCCCCACGGCAGAACAAACAGACAGGCAGCGCGCCTCTCAGTACCACAGCACATCATTAATGGACAGGACAGGTGGGCATGGGCGGACAATAATCTGATTGTTAGTACACAGCTTTCGAGAGTTGATCACGACAGTTCATGCTAAATTATCCAAAGGGATAAACATGAACATTTTTCTCGTACGATACCAGAACGAATGAATCAGTACAGTATTCTTCCGAAAAGGATTTTAAGAAGTCATAAAGGAAAGAATGCATTACAATATAATACAACACATTACATCACTTCCGAAGTTGTATTCTCTAGTAGGAGAATTTTCGTAACCTCTCAATTTTTAAGTATGAGTCTATGCATGCGAAAAAAATGGCCGATCATTGCAATGGCGTCCCTAGGGGGGGACCAGAGGGGGCCCTGGCCCCCCCAACATTATGCTGTGCCCCACCATGTGCCCCCCCAAAAAAAAAAAAATATTTTTTTTTGCATTTTTTTTTCGCTAGGGCTGCTGCTGGGGTAACATAGTCTCTCCTGAGAGGGAGAGCGTCCCCAGTCAGCTCCTGCGGGGGATTCCTCCCCCCTCCCTCTGCTCGCTGACACTGCATAATGCGAGCGCTCACACAACCACAGCCGCCCGATCTGCTCCTTCCCCTGCATCCTCATTGGCATGGAGAAGAGCGAGTTGCAGGAAGGACTCCACGAGCACTGTGGGAGGGGGGCCCAAGCCTTTATCTCAGTTACTGAAAAAACAGACTGATTTCTCCCGTCCTTAGGACAGGAGAACCAGCCTGTAAATTCCGAGAATGGTGACCGAGTCTATGACACTCTTTCACAGCCCAGCGAGTCCAGCCACCCCCCCTAACTCTCCTCACATACGAGCAGGGAGGAATACAGCTCCTCCTCCTCCTTCCAGTCCCGCCCACACTATCCCGGCGTGCTGTATCTGAAGAGAGGGGATGTGTGGGCGGGAAATATGAAAATCAGCAGCATTCCTGGCTGTGTGTGAATTAAGCCTGAGATTCTAGCCTGGACCGTGGGTAAGTGTGTGCACTGCAGACTGCAGTACACTGTAATCACTGAACTGCATTATCCATACCTCCCAACTGGCACGCATTCTGCGGGTTTTACCCGCAGAGGCTCCTCCTTCCCGCAGTCCCGCGAGACCGTCATGTTTCCCGCACAGCAGGAAGCATGAACAGATGAAGAGGAGCAGCAGCAGGTAAGAGCGCCCCCCCCCGCAATCGGCGGACTAGTATTGGAGCCCCCCCCAATCGGCACCCCCCCCGCTCAACAACATGTCCGATTTCTTTTTTTTAAAAATGTCCCGGCGGTCCCCCATTCCCCCAATCCACAGATTGCAGGAAAGAAACTTGCATAATTCCCCCATCAACACAGACAGTGCCCTCCTGCCCAGCAATTGTATTCTCCCGACAAACAGTGATTATCACTAGTGACTATAGCAACCACTAGTGATAATCATAAGAGAATCTGCTCATTAATGGTTAGAATCTCAGCCGGTTCCTGCTGAACCAGCTGAGATTTAAACTGTCTATGGCTGGTCTTAGCTCTTAGGCAGCCCATACATTGATCACTTTTTTTCATTCAACTATTAGGTTGAATGAAAAAAAAAGGAAATGATCCAATTCCCCCATCTACACATTATAGGTGGATGGAGGAATCCTCCCAGTGTGGACCAGTGCTGGAACAACCAGAGTTGCTGTCCTGTCCCGGCTATTCACAGCGCTGGTCTCTGTCTCCATGGCAGCGGCGGCAGCACATTGGAACCCAGTGCTGGTTACTTTATGGGGCTGATGTACAGGAGGGACAGCACAATTTGTTGTTAAAGATGGGCTGGGCATGTTCAAAATTCCACATGCCAGAGCCTGCCAGGAAGCCCACACTGCAGAGCGCTAATCACAGGCAGTGAGACATTTCCCGGTCCACAGCTCCACAGATCAGGAAATGTCTCACTGGCTGTGATTAGCACTGTGGAGTGTCGGCTTCCTGGCGGGAGATCGGGCATGTGGGATTTCAAACACACCCGAGCCCATCTCTATTGGTTGTAGACAGTTGAGCTCCCTGCAGGTTGCTTAGCAGCAGTGGAGCCTTCTCTGACATGCTGATCGGGATGCAATCCAGGTGATGCTTCTAGTCAAATCCTAGTGTTAAATATCAGTGATTTTATTGATCAAAGCCCACACTTTACAGGCATAGAGCCCACATGGCCGCTGAACATACAGTTTATATATATATATATGTGGTTGTACTCTTGATGCTAATAAATACTGTGTTTATTAGATCTGACTGGGAGCATCACTAGGATCACATCCCGATCAGCATGTCAACAGAGAAGGTTATACAGCATTACTGCTGCTAGGTGACCAGCTGGGGGCTCGGCTCTCTATAACCAATAGTGCCAGCCTTCCCCTACATGCACGCATAATGTCACCAGCACAAAGTCCTAGAAGACTGCCGCCGGTGCCAAGGAGACAGATGCCAGACCAGCGCTGTCAATAGCAGGGACAGGACAGCTGGGGAACCCCACAGTGGCAGAACACCAGGGCCCGGTGGCAAGACAACCTTTGCAACCCTGATAGTTCTCCCACTGCTTTGGACCCTTATATTTTCCTTGGTGTGCTGGTGACATATATCTCTTGTTTTCTGCCACCCTGGGGGGCCCCAGTATAGTAGGAAGGGAGCTCACTGCAGAACATGTGAAAGGGCCCTTTGTGGGATCGTAGTAAAGGGCCCCAGGATATATATATATATATATATATATATATATATATATATATATTTGCATTTTATAGTTGGCCCCCCTACTTTTGTCCCTGTCCCCCCATGTGCCCCCCCTAAATATGAAAGCTGGAGACGCCACTGGATCATTGGTCCGATATTCTCATCATGTGTACGAGGCTTTATTGTACAAATCTTCAATGCATTTTTTTATTTTATTTTAAATCACAAATTTAACATAACACTGGTCTACAAATTTTGGTAAATTATCGACCTCCAAGATAAAATGTGCTAATTCTTACATATTTTGATTAGATTAATTAGAAAACAGGTGATAAAGGTGCTGGTTGGCTAAAGTTTGCAAGATATTTCACAATAAAGATTTATACACAGGCAGGTATATTTGTTTACAAGGAAGGGAGGTGTCTGATGATCATGATGCCTCATAACTTCTTGACAAAGTACGGTAGAACAATGAAAATGGTACCACATGGAAGTGTATAAATGTATCTTCACTTTGAGACTAAAGATTATTATCTAACTGTAATTTATTGTTCTTTTATTGCAAGGTACATTTGTCTTGGTCAGATCTACACATCGTACAGATTCATCTGGTGGCTTGTAAAAGTGTCATTGCCTAACATTTTTAAGGAACAGTTGCGTGATATTTTCCCTCAGAAGCCAAGATGCCTCAAAACTGTGTAAACACTGCAGATAACTTCTGCTACATTTCTGGGGAGATATGACAGCAGTAGTAAAAAAGGCATACCACTAGGTCTAGCATCGCCTGTTCGATTGTTCATCGAATTGCGAACATTATGGGCCGTTCGCGCCAAATTAGAGTGGCGCGTCACGGCCCATAATTCCCTGCGGCATCGCAGTGCATTGCTGGCTGATGATTGGCCAAGCATGCACTATGACCCGCATGCTTGGCCAATCACAGCGCCGTCTGAACAGAGAGCCCTAATTGGCCAAAGCCAGGGTGGCTTTGGCCAATTATGGCTCAGGGGGTTTAGTAAACGCCCCACACTATATAAGGCCGCCTCCGTGGCAGCCTTGTGTAGTGTGTTGCGCTGTTGGTTAAAGAGAGAGCTTACAGAGAGCGAGAGACAGTGACATTTATATTGAGTTAGATAGAGCAGGCAGGCAGTTAGCTGCAGTTACAGTGTGTAGAGGATATATATGCATCCTAGGTGTTGTATATATATATTTATACACTGTTTTCAGTTTAGCTAGATCCATTCCTGTTATTCTCTATACTGTGACAAGCAGGCAGGTGATTGTGCTAGCTGCAGTCAGTGTTTCACTTAGTGTACTGTGTGCTTTGCATAGCGTTCACCTAAAGCTTACCTGAATACAGTTAGTGACTAATAGTGGTTTTCTCATAATTAAACCACAGGCAGAGAGCTGCAAATATTTTCAGTTAGTGTACTGTGGCCTCTGCACAATTTTCACCTAAAACTAACTGAAGACAATTGCTGCTTTTCCCATACTAATACCACAGCAGGCAGTTGATTCTGATAGCTGCATTATCAGTACAGATATATATATAGATATATATATCTATATATTGTGACAGCAGGAAGGTAAAGTCACCTGGTTGCATCCAGGGGGGTAGATATATTTCGCCCAGATTCAGGCTTTACGCCGACTTATACAACTAGGTGGAGAGTTGTATAAGGCTAGTGGGCTCATGGATGACTCATACCTCTAGGGAGAGTGTGGGGCGTCGTGCAGACAGAGATGAGGAGACCAGCTGAACCTTGTCAGCTCATTTAGGCCTCTATAAGAACTCCCAGCTTCATTAGATGTTAGCTCATGCCTGGAACCAGACCTGTGTGGACTGTCTAGGGAGAGTGAACCCCTGTGCGGTGAGACAAAGCCTGTGTGGCTATTTGCTTGGACATTTAAAACCAGGGACTTAGGGACTAGGACAGCACTAGGCTGATCCCAGTTGTTAGTTAGGAAACCTGTATGTTTAGTCAGAGGTCAACTTGACCAGGATTTATTTTGGTTATGTTTCTTTTGCTTTGCTGTGTTTTGTCACTGTAAATAGAAAATAAACCGCACCTTTTTGATTTTGAAAACCACAACCTCCGTTTGCTGGGCCTGTTTTGTGTGGGGAGCCCATCCCGGGGGTCACACACACCCGCTGCCGAGCTAACCCCCTCACAGTTGGTGGAGAATGCGGGCAGTTTTTTTTTAAGCCAGCATGGAGGAGATACTGAAACAGCTGGCTCTAGCAAATGCCAATCAACAGCAGACAAATGCAGGTTTGCAAAGGAGCCTTGCAGCCCAGCAGCAAGCTCATCAACAGAGCCTTGCAGCCCAGCAGCAAGCTCACCAACAGAGTCTGGAAGCTCAGCAACAAGCCCAGCAGCAATCTGAGGCCCGCTTCATAGACCTGTTACAGAAGCAAGAGCAGAGACTACAACAAATGGAAGCAGTAATGCAGCAACGTCCGCAGACCAGTGAGGAAAGCCGTCCCACTAATACCGCGTCCTTTGGGGTGAGTCGTTTATTGACAAAAATGACTGGAGAGGATGATCCAGAGGTATTTTTGACCACATTTGAAAGGACCGCTGAAAGAGAAAAGTGGCCTGAGGAGCAGTGGGCTGGACTGGTGGCTCCTCTGTTAACTGGTGAATCGCAGAAAGCTTACTATGACCTAGAGCCTAACCAAGCAAAAGACTATGTGATGCTAAAAGCTGAAATTTTGGCAAGGCTGGGTGTCACCCAGGCTGTCCGGGCTCAGCGTGTGCATAACTGGACTTTCCAGCTTGGAAAACCCCCCAGGTCTCAAATGTATGATCTCATTCACCTGAGCAGAAAGTGGCTACAGCCAGAGACTTTGTCCGCACCAAAGATTGTGGAACGTGTTGTAATGGATCGGTTTTTGAGAGCCCTTCCTACTGCCATCCAAAAGTGGGTAAGCCATGGAGACCCAGAGACGGCCGATGGTCTTGTGGATCGTGTGGAGAAATACTTGGCTACAGAGAACCTGACGGCCTCTTCCAGAGACACTCGGACTTTCCACCCTAAGACCAGACCATCCCCAGGGGCGGATAAGAGGATTCCAAGGGGTGAGGGTGGAGAGAGTGAGAGGGTGGGAGCTCTACCCCAAGTTTGGCGAGAACAGCCTGGGAAATCAGCGGCTCAAGAGGCGGCAAGAAGGATCGTTTGCTACCGCTGCCGGCAAGCGGGACATATTGCAGCCAATTGCCCGGTTGTGGAGGAACCCATGCAGTGTGACTTTCTGACGGGCAGACGTCAGTCGCTGTGTGCGACAGTCGCATGCACTGCCATTCGAGGAACTGAGAAACATTTATGCAAAATGTGTGTTAATGGTAGAAATGTTGTGGTATTGCTGGATTCAGGTAGCCTTGTGACCCTGATAAAGGCTGAGTTAGTTAAAACAGAGGTCTCTGGGAATAGCAAGGTAGCTGTTATTTGTGTGCATGGGGACACCCGAGAGTATCCAGTGACTACAGTGTGTTTCGAGACCCCCAAAGGTACCCTCTCTCATCCAGTGGGCTTAGTATCTCAGTTACCGCATGACGCCATTGTGGGAAGGGATTTTCCGAAGTTCTGGGAACTGTGGGATGATCCTGAGCCCCTCACTGGTGCCCCTATGTACCAGGAATGTGATAGCCAGAACTCCCCTGAGAGTGGTGAGGACTCTCCGGAATTTCCCTTATCAGTATTGGCAGGGGAGACTCAAGAAACTGGAGAGGAGCCCACCTCCTCAGACGAAAACCTACCGTCTGTGGAGTTTTCTGATCTTGAGGTTCACAGGGAAAACTTTGCCACAGAACAGTTGAAAGACCCCGCCCTAATAAAGGCACGGGAAAACGTAGTGAAAATAGATGGCGAGTTAGTGAACCCAGATAATACCTGCACAGCAGAGAGTGTACAACCGTGGAGCCAAGACCCGTACCTTTTCCCCGGGGGATAGGATATTGGTACTTGTCCCTACGGTTGAAAGTAAATTCCTTGCCAAATGGCAAGGCCCCTACGAGATAATGGAAAAAGTGAGCGAAGTGAATTACAAGGTCAGACAACCCGGAAGGCGAAAGCCCGAACAGATCTATCACGTTAATCTGTTGAAAGCCTGGAGGGATAGAGAGTCCCTAGTCGCAGACACTTGGTCACCAGCTCAAACTGGTTGCGTGATTCCTGAGGTTGGAATAGCAGCCACCTTGTCACAACCCCAACAACAGGAGGTTAAGGAGTTTGTGCTTCGCAACAAGGAGGTATTCTCTGAGCTGCCGGGACAAACATCTGGGGTAGAGCATGACATCATTACCCCGCCCGGTGAAAGGGTGAAGTTAAAACCCTATCGGATCCCAGAGGCTCGACGGGAGGCAATACGGGAGGAAGTACAGAAAATGCTGAACTTAGGGGTGATAGAGGAGTCCCAAAGTGATTGGTCTAGTCCCATCGTGTTGGTGCCTAAACCGGATGGGAGCTGGCGATTTTGTAACGATTTTCGTCAGTTGAACAAAGTTACAAAATTTGACACCTACCCCATGCCACGTATAGATGAGTTGATCGACCGGCTGGGAACAGCCCGATACATGACGACTCTTGACCTCACAAAAGGGTATTGGCAAATCCCCCTGGCCAAGTCGGCCAAAGAGAAAACCGCATTTGTAACCCCAGACGGGGCGTTCCAATATAAAAGAATGCTGTTCGGGTTACAGAATGCGCCGGCCACATTCCAGCGGAAAATGGACCAGATGCTGAGGCCCCATCGGAAGTATGCTGCGGCTTACCTGGATGACGTAATTGTCCATAGCACAGATTGGGCCTCACATCTGCCAAAAGTGCAAGCAGTCCTGGACTCTGTTCGGGAAGCGGGGTTTACGGCTAACCCCAAGAAGTGTACCATTGGGCAGGAGGAGGCCAAATATCTTGGGTACACCATTGGGAGGGGAGTAATAAAACCCCAACTCAACAAAGTCGAGGCCATCCAGAGTTGGCCACGTCCCAACAGCAAGAAGCAGGTACGAGCCTTTCTGGGAATCGCTGGGTATTATCGGCGATTCATTCCCCACTTTGCTTCTAAGGCTGTGCCCCTAACCAACCTGACGAAGGGGAAAGGGTCGGTCATGATTAAATGGACCCCCGAGGCTGAGGCAGCATTCCAATTCTTGAAATAAGCCTTATGTAGCCAGCCAGTGTTGTACTCACCCGACTTCTCTAAAGACTTTGTCGTACAAAGTGATGCGTCAGATGTGGGGTTAGGAGCAGTATTGTCCCAGGTCTGGAACGGGGAAGAGCACCCAGTCATTTACCTCAGCAGGAAGTTGAAGTCCCATGAGGTAAATTACGCCACCGTTGAAAAGGAGTGTTTAGCGGTGAAGTGGGCTCTAGATTCCCTTCGGTACTACCTGCTAGGTAGGCACTTTGACATGGTTACGGATCACGCTCCGTTAAAGTGGATGGCTCAAAACAAGGAAACAAATAGAAGAGTGAATAGGTGGTTCCTGGCCCTCCAGGAATTCAACTTCACAGTAAAGCATCGCCCTGGCGTTCAAATGGGGAATGTGGATGCTTTGTCTCGAGTACATGAATGCCTGATTGCTGGTGTTCCAACCCCGAGGTTAAAACAAGAGGGGGGGGTATGTGACAGCAGGAAGGTAAAGTCACCTGGTTGCATCCAGGGGGGTAGATATATTTCGCCCAGATTCAGGCTTTACGCCGACTTATACAACTAGGTGGAGAGTTGTATAAGGCTAGTGGGCTCATGGATGACTCATACCTCTAGGGAGAGTGTGGGGCGTCATGCAGACAGAGATGAGGAGACCAGCTGAACCTTGTCAGCTCATTTAGGCCTCTATAAGAACTCCCAGCTTCATTAGATGTTAGCTCATGCCTGGAACCAGACCTGTGTGGACTGTCTAGGGAGAGTGAACCCCTGTGCGGTGAGACAAAGCCTGTGTGGCTATTTGCTTGGACATTTAAAACCAGGGACTTAGGGACTAGGACAGCACTAGGCTGATCCCAGTTGTTAGTTAGGAAACCTGTATGTTTAGTCAGAGGTCAACTTGACCAGGATTTATTTTGGTTATGTTTCTTTTGCTTTGCTGTGTTTTGTCACTGTAAATAGAAAATAAACCGCACCTTTTTGATTTTGAAAACCACAACCTCCGTTTGCTGGGCCTGTTTTGTGTGGGGAGCCCATCCCGGGGGTCACACACACCCGCTGCCGAGCTAACCCCCTCACAATATATATATATATATATATCCCACCTTTGTGCAGCTACATCTCACTGCAGGCCATTAGTATGTCTGGAAGGCAAACAAGGAGAGGCAGACAGTCACGAGGCAATAAAAGAGGGCAAGCAGGCTCTGTGTCTAGAGGCAACAGTGCTGGTCGTGAACACAGTGCATCCTCATCAGCACGTGGCCGTGGGACACACTTGTCCTTCTTTTCGGCAGCTGGCCATGTTGAGCCGCAACATGCCCAAGACTTGGTAGAGTGGATGACCAAGCCATCCTCCTCATCCTCATCCTCTCTCACCCAGGCTCAGGGTACTTTATTTGGCAAAGCAGCTGCCAAAGCGGCCTCTTCCCTCGGCTCAATGGCATCAGTCACTCCTTCCCTAGCCCCACCATGTCCTCCTGAGGAGTCCCCCGAACTATTTGACCACAGTGTTGGGTACATGCTTCAGGAGGATGCCCAGTGTTTTGAAGGCTCCGATGATGGAACCCAGCTGGAGGAAGGCAGTGACGAGGAGGGAGGGGGTGATGAGGTCACTGACTCCACGTGGGTGCCTGATAGGAGAGAGGAGGAGGAGGAGGCACATCTCCAATGAGGCAGGATGCCCTCTAGGGGCCAGCTTAAGGGCAGCACACTGACTGCATCCCACCGCAGAGCATGTGCAGGGCACTGCTGTCTCTGCGCATTATTCCAAAAATTCTTTGGTGTGGGCCTTTTTTCAGACATGTGCAGCAGATCGCACCATTGCCATTTGCAACATATGTCTGAGGCGTATCTCGCGTGGCCAAAACATCAGCCGCTTGGGCACCACGTGCTTGACCAGACATATGTCGACCTGCCATGCAGTCCGTTGGCAGGCGTACCTAAAAGACCCACACCAAAGAACAAAGCGGACCTCTCCTTGCTCCTCATCAGCTGGGATCTCCAACTCCACTATACCTTTAGTCCTCTCTGAAACCTGCACTGAGAGGAATGAAGGTGTAGAATTCGGTGTGTCACAGCCAAGTACTTGCGGGCAATCTGCTATTGGTACACCGACGTCAGATTGTACCAGGCAAATTTCCCTGCCCCAGCTGCTGCACTGCCGAAAGAAGTTCGCTCCCAGCCATCCACATGCCCAGCGGTTGAATGCTAGCTTGGCTAAATTGCTAGCACTTCAACTGCTGCCTTTTCAGTTGGTAGACTCTGCCCCCTTTCGTGAGTTTTTGGAATGTGCGGTTCCTCAGTGGCAGGTTCCCAAACGCCACTTTTTCTCACAGAAGGCGATTCAGGCTCTCTACTGGCATGTGGAAGGCAATGTCTTGGCCTCGCTGGACAGGGCGGTCAGCGGTAAGGTGCATATTACCGCTGACTCATGGTCCAGCAGGCATGGACAGGGATGTTACCTATCTTTCACGGCGCATTGGGTGACTCTGTTGGCAGCTGGGAAGGATGCAGGACATGGTGCAGTAGTGTTTTAGGTTGTTCCACCACCACGCCTCCAAAATGTTACTACTGGTGATTCTGACACACCTCTCTCCTCCACCCCCTCCTCTTCTTCTTCCTCCATGGCCTCTACCTGTGCTTTGTCCTCGGAACCAGCGGTTCTTCGTAGGCGTTCAATGGGCTACACAAGTACGCAGGCAAAAAGATGCCATGCGGTGCTTAAGCTGGTGTGCTTGGGGGACAGGAGCCACACTGGGGCAGAGATTCTGTCAGCTCTGCAGGGGCAGGCTCAGAGGTGGTTGACGCCACGCCAGCTTAAGCCAGGAAAGATGGTTTGCGACAATGGCACCAACCTCCTCTCTGCCCTCCGACAGGGACAACTGACCCATGTGCCCTGTTTGGCTCACATCTTTAACTTGGTGGTGCAGCGGTTTTTGGGCAGGTACCTGGGCTTACAGGAGGTCCTGAAGCAGGCCAGGAAACTCTGTGGGCATTTCTCTGCGGTAATATAATGCCAGTGCTCGGCTGGCTGACCTGCAAAAGCAATCCAACCTGCCCAAGAACCGCCTAATCTGTGACATGCCCACCAGGTGGAACTCTACGTTGGCCATGCTGCAGTGGCTGCACACACAGCAGAGGGCCATTAATGAGTATCTGTTACAATATGGCACCAGGACAGGGTCAGGAGAGCTTGGATTTTTTTCCCATGCCAGTGGGCCATGATCAGGGATGCATGCACTGTCCTGGCACCATTTGAGGAGGCCACGAGGATGGTGAACAGTGACAGTGCATGCATCAGTGACACTGTCCCTCTTGTCCACCTGTTGGAGCACAAGCTGCGTGGAATAATGTACAGGGCACTTGAGGCAGAACAGAGGCAGGAGGAGGAGGACTTCCTTACCTCTCAAGACCCCCTTTATCCAGACAGTGTTTCTGATGTCCCAGCTATCACACAGGAAGAGGAGGAGGAGGATTGTGTCAGCATGGAGGTGGAGCCTAGCACTCAGCATCAGCAGCAGTCTTCAAGGGATCAATTACAGTCCCAAGACACCCATGGACTTGTACGTGGCTTGGTAGGAGGTGGCTGCGGATCATGTCCTCCTGAGTGACCCAGAGGACTCCGGACCAAATGCCTCAGCAAACATACGCTGCATGGCCTCCCTGATCCTGCAAAGCCTGCGGAGGGATCCTCATATTCGTGCGATCAAGGAGAGGGATCATTACTGGCTGGCAACCCTCCTTGATCCACGTTACAAGGGTAAGGTTGCGGACCTTATCTTGCCATCGCAGAGGGAGCAGAGGATGAAGCATCTTCGGGAGGCCTTGCAGAAAGGTCTGTGCAACACGTTCCCAGAGACTGGGAGGTTACAAATTCCTGGTCCTGGACAACGTGTTGCTGAGGCTTTGGTCAGTCACAGAAGGAGCGGTGGAGAAGGTGGCCGTCTGACCGATGCGTTCAGACAATTTTTTAGTACGCAGCCCCAAGGTATGATCGGTTCCAGCAACCATCGCCAGCGTCTAGTTTACATGGTGCAGGAATACCTAGGGGCAAGATCAGACTTGGACACCTTTCCCACCGAAAATCCTCCGGGTTACTGGGTCTTGAGGATAAATCACTGGCCAGAGCTTGCACGGTATGCAATTGAGGTACTGACCTGTCCTGCATCCAGCGTTCTTTGGGAACGCACATTCAGTGCTGCTGGAGGCTTTGTAACCGATCACAGGGTGCGCCTGTCCACCGACTCGGTCGATTGACTGACCTTCATAAAAATGAATCAGTCTTGGATCACAACCAGCTACCAAGCACCTGATGCTGATGTAACCGAATAATTTTTTTGAAATGTCAGATCTCTTCAAGACTGCTGATGCTGAGTGACTATCCTGTTATGCTGAGTAACTATCCTCTTCCTCCTCAATGATAATTTTGATAGCTTGTAAGAACATGTTTGGTTCTAGGCACCGCCACCAGTGGCTAAGGCCCAATTTTTCAGCCCCTGTTTAACAGGGGCATGTAATTACAATTTTTGATGCAATACTTTGCAGCAGGGCTCATTGCTGAGCTGCAACTACAGTATCTGTGAGGGGTTGCAGTATTGTGGCACCAGCACCAGTGCCTAAGGCCCAATTTTTCAGCCCCTGTTTAACAGGGGCATGTAATTACCGTATATACTCGAGTATAAGCCGACCTGATTATAAGCTGAGGCCCCTAATTTACCACAAAAAAGTGGGAAAACTTATTGACTTGAGTATAAGCCGAGGGTGAGAAATGCAGCAGCTACTGTAAGTGGAAAAGAGGGTCAACAATGCCCAACTGCAGCTGCATACCTCACTGTGTCTATTGCATACCTCCCTGTGTCCTGTGCATGCCTACCTGTGCATATCTGCCTACCTCAATGTGTCCTGTGTACCTTCCTGTGTCAATTGCAGCCTACCTGTGTCCTGTGCATGCCTCCGTGTGCCCATCTGCACCCTCCGTGTGCCCATCTGCAGCCTCCGTGTGCCCATCGGCATCCACCAATCAGCGTGTTAAAAAAACATACGGCGGCCATTCCAGTATTCAAAAGCCGCACCTCCTCCTCATCTGTGATAGGCGGAACACTCAATTTCCCATCATTCAGTGTTCCGCCTATCACGGACATCCGCTCATCCTCATAACACGAACGAGGATGAGAGGATGTTCGTGATAGGCTGAACACTGACTGCTGGGAAATTAGGTGTTCCGCCTATCACAGACGAGAAGGCGTGGCTTTTGAACACTGGAATGGCCGCCGTCTGTCTGCATGACACGCTGATCAGGTAGGCAGATGGCCGCGACTCAAGTATAAGCCGAGGGGGGCACTTTCAGCCTAAAAAAAAGGGCTGAAAATCTCGGCTTATACTCGAGTATATACGGTACAATTTTTGATGCAATACTTTGCAGCAGGGCTCATTGCTGCGCTCCAAGTACAGTATGTGTGAGGGGTTGCAGTGTTGTGGCACCAGTGCCTAAGGCCCAATTTTTATGCCCCTGTTTAACAGGGGCATGTAATTACAATTCTTGATCTAATAATTCACAGCAGGGACAATTCCAGTGCCCACTAAGAGTAACTGTGAGGGCTTACAGTGTTGTGGCAACACCACCACCACCACCAAAGGCCCAATTTTTCTGCCCCTGTTCAACAGGGGCATGTAATTACAATTCTTGATCTAATATTTCACAGCTGGGCCCATTCCTGCGCCCACCAAGAGTAACTGTGAGGACTTAGTGTTGTGGCATCAGCACCACCACCAAAGGCCCAATTTTTCCTACCACTGTTCAACAATGGCATGTAATTACAACTCTTGATATAATAGTTCACAGCAGGGCGTTCCAGCGCCCACCAAGAGTAACTGTGAGGGCTTACAGTGCTGTGGCAACACCTAAGGGCAACATTTCTGCAGAGTATATACGGCAGACCCCTACTTTCAAACATCACAACTTACAAACGACTCCTACTTGCAAACGGAAGGAGACAACAGGAAGTGAGAGGAAATCTACCCCTAGGAAGGGAAATTCTCTCCTGTAGGAGTCAATATGGGAAAAAAGTGTCTCCTCTCCACTGATGCTTAATCACTAATCCTTGTTTCAATAAAAACCACAACGTTTCAAAAAACATTTGTCATTGGGACGGAAAGTGAGGTGAAATGTTCTTAACAGGTGCACACTGCACAGACAGCAAAACAAATGTTACAGGGCTGATAACCCTTCCCTATGTTTTTCAAAAGCTTAAAAATAGATTTTTGGGCTGGAGCTACACTTAAAAAATGTACCTGTTCAAAATTACAAACAGATTCTACTTAAGAACAAACCTACAGTCCCTGTCTTGTTTGCACCGCCTGTATACTGCTGTTCAGAGTATATAGGGCCTTTTTTAAATTTGGGTGCGGGGTTCCCCTTAATATCCATACAACACCCAAAGGGGCTGGTAGTGGACTGGGGGGTGGGGGGGGGGGGGGTACCCATGCCATTTTTCTCAATGATTTTCATTAATATTGCCGGGACCAGACATTACATTAAAGCCGCAAGCAATTTTAAATGACTTTTTTTCCTTTTAGAAATGTCATTTTGTGCAGGGACAGTTCTAAACACGGGAAACATGCGCCACATTACAGGCATACTTTAGACACCCCCCAGGTATGATATTTAAAGGAATATTTAACTTTTTTTCCCACTTTAAGCATCATTAAAATCACGGCTCCTGAAAAAACAGCCATTTTTAAAACTTTTTTTTGCATTGATACATGTGCCCTGGGGCAGGACCTGGGTCCCCAAACACTTTTTAGGACAATATCTTGCATATTAGCCTTGATAATTAGCACTTTTGATTTTGAACGTTCGCGTCCATTGTATTTAATAGGGTTCTAAAGATCGTGCGAACTTTCGGTCCGTTCGCAGGTTCTGGTGCGAACCGAACCAGGGGGTGTTCGGCTCATCCCTACATACCACCTATATTTTTGATGCAAAATAGGGAATCAGGACGAGAGTTGGCCCCCTCATTATTGTTGCATTACATGTGCAACTTATCTGCATCATTGGCTAAACAAGAAGAATATGTCCATGCATTTCGCAGTCTCAATGGTGTGGTGGGAGCATGAACATGTTACATGAATAAACAATAAATGAGACGCCATTCACACAGGGGCAACAAGACTTCCAGCGCGACTTTGGGAGGCAACTTGGACACGACTTGATTATGAATCACAGCGCGACATGAGGCAACTTACAAGGCAACTTCAAGTTGCCTCCAGGACAGGAGGCTTTCCAGTGGCCAATCAAACAAGAATCAGCTCTGTGGGAGGGAGGGGTTTGCCTGAGAAATGTATCTTCTCTTCCTTTATTGTTGCTTCTGTTAAGACAGTGATCCGGCTTCTGAGGGGACTTCCTTTGAAATCAATGGGTACAAGTTGCCTACAAGTCGCCTAGAAGTCGGATTGAAGTAGTACAGGAACGTTTTCTGAAGTCGGAGCGACTGCAGTAGTGTGCATTAAGACGGCTCCATTCACTTACATTGATTTTCTCATGCAGCGCGACTTGGGGGGACTTGAAGTCGGATCCAAAGTTGTCCCTGTGTGAGTGGGCTCTTATGTTATTGGTATCAATAAAAAGATACATTTATAATGATTGGTGTGGTTTTGACCTAAAGCTGTATCTTGTAAACTGGTGCCAATTAATACTCAGGACTTATGTAGCGGTACCCCCGTAGGGGCTGCTGAGTAAATTGGACCACCTGTCACCTTGCCCAGCCCGGTATTCACTTCCAGACACTTCAAGACAATGAATCAGTCCATCAGCTTTTTATTTTTTTGTATTTTATTGAGGGATTAGAACTTGGATGTGGTTAAGGAATTCATGGGATGCCAAGAAAATGATTCTTGCATGGTTTGGGACAATTAAGATATTCTCCTCCTGCACAACACTTGCTGCAGATTATCACTCCTTCTCCCTCCAGCACAATTCTTCAGGAGCAGCTAGCACATGACTAGGCCTAACTCTGGTTCCAGCCAGGCCTTGGCAGAGAGTACCTTATTACAGGCAGGGATTGTGGGCCCCTATGGTGTAGCAAATAAAGTTCTGGTGCTAGCTGCCCTCTTAGGTGGACTATTGATTCCAGTCAGCCCATTGCAGACCCTGACAGCCCTCCTGACTGCAGTGGCCTGACTTCACTGCCAGTAACATCACAGTCTCTCCCACTGGCTCTACATCCATCTCAGACTGACTTCCAGTCTGCATGCCTCTCCCAGCTCTTCCAACTGTGCCTGTCACTCACCGACACCTAATGGATCCCTCCTGGAGATTTACCCGGCAGTATTCCCCGCTGTCCTCCTGCTCCTGTTCAGGACACCCCTTGAGTTGTGTGGGGTTCCTGTTCAGCTCTGAGCCCCTGACTCAAGGTCACCCCCCCAGACTGGGGGGCTCCCTCCTAGGCCCCGGCGGCCTAACACTCCCTCTCCAGTTCTTCCATCCGAACTGTAAAAAATGACACTGGCAGTGAAGGGGTTAACCACTAGGGGCGCTGGAGGGGTTAAGTATGCCTAGGGGCGTGTTTCTAACTGAGGGGGGGCGTGGCTACTAGTTAAACGTCACCGGTCTCCGCTCTAATTACACAGAGTGGAGATCGCTGACATTGTCAGTAGGGGAGCGGGGAGATGTTGTGTTTACACTAACATCTCCCCGCTCCATGCCTCCGTGAGATAATCGTGCTGAGCTTACTTTTGTCCTCTCTGGGCAGCGGTATGGTGGGGCGGGGAACCCGCCGTGCTTGCTAGGAGAGGGGATAAAAGGGGCCGGCCATCTTGGTCATGGGGTGGTTGGTCCCTGGCACCTTTAGCCTGCGGACGGAGTTCGTGTTTGTCCTCTAGGCGGACTAGGCCTAGAGGACCACCGGAGATCGTCTTCCACCCTTGGCACCTTGGGCCTGGGGTGAGGTACTTGGACAGCGGTCCGGAGCTCAGTGCCCAACACTGAGTTCCGCGAGGGAAGGATCCTAGGGTACTCCGGAGATGGATGCCTGAATCCGAGGTGGACGTAATGGACCGGGAAGAGCTCCTCATCTGAAGACCCGGTGCAGCATACTGCCGGTGACGGGTGAGCCTCTTGTCAGAGACCGTCCGGAAGGTGAATTTCCGTCGTGCGGATACCATAACCCACTCTTTGGAGGAGAGTGGAGGATCGAACTTGTGTCTGGGCCTATTTGTACACACACCTCCTTTTCTGTTCTATAGCCAAGGGAGTCCATGTTATGTTCTAAATAAAGGAGTGTTGGACTTTAATGGTGTGTGGCTCAAGTTTCTGGCAGACAAGGTTCTCTGAGACTCTTGGAGGGAGGATCCGATGCACAACACAGGCCCGAAGGTAAAGGAAGGCATTGCTGATACCACTTATACACCTGTGGTGGAAGCCAGGCGTAGCGCACCCTCTCCCTCCCCTATCATACCCCTAGACCAGAGACATTGCGAGCAGAACTTTAATAGAGGGGACGAGGAGAGGGGAGGAACTGCCCGCTACACTAGTAAAAAAAGTAATAATAATAAAAATGCCATAAATCTATCCCCTATTTTGTAGACGCTATAACTTTTGCGCAAACCGATTACGGTAATATACGCTTATTGCGATTTTTTTATTCCCAAAATATGTAGAAAAATACATATCGGCCAAACCTGAGGAAAAATTTTGCTTTTTTTAAAAAAAAATGGGGATATTTATTATAGCAAAAAATAAAAGATATTGTGCTTTTTTCAAAATTGTCGCTCTTTTTTTGTTTAAAGCGCAAAAAAAAAAAAAACGCAGAGGTGATCAAATACCACCAAAAGAAAGATCTATTTGTGAGGAAAAAATTACGTAAATTTTGTTTGGGTACAGTGTCGCACGACCGCGCAATTGTCAGTTACAGCGACCCAGTGCCGTATCGCAAAAAATGGTCGGGTCATTGAGCAGCCAAATTTTGTAGGGCTGAGGTGGTTAATCACTTGCCGACTGCCCGCCGTCGATTGACGACAGCAGAATGGCACTCCTGCGCAAATTGCTGTATCTGTACAGCGGGCGCTTAAAGAAGTATAGTGGGCGCGCGCGCGTGCACACCGCGTCCCTAAGGAGCCGATGCATGTGCCCGGTGGCCACGATGTCCACCGGGCACCTGCGATCACTCCTGACAGAGCGAGAATGGGGATTTGTGTGTGTAAATACATAAATCTACGTCCTGTCAGGGGAGAGGGGACAGATCGTGTATTTCGTAGAATATAGGAACAATGATCGCTCTCCTCCCCAAGTCAGTCCCATCCCCCCACAGTTCGAACACACAGTGAGGGACCACGTTTAACCCGTTTATCGCCCCCTAGTGTTAAACCCTTCCCTGCCAGTGACATTTATACAGTAATCAGTGCATTTTCATAGCACTGATCGCTGTATAAGTGTCAATGGTCCCAAAAATGTGTCAAAAGTGTCTGTTCTGTCCGCCGCAATTTCACAGTCCCGATATATATCACTTGTCGCCATTACTAGTAAAAAATAAAAAAATAATAAAAATGCCATAAATCTATACCCTTTTTTGTAGAGGCTATAACTTTTGTGCAAACCCATCAATTTAAGCTTAAGATTTTTTTTACCAAAAATATGTAGAAGAATATATATCGGCATAACATATATATCGGCATATGCATAAACTGATGAAGAAATTTTGTTTTATTTGTTTTTTTTAAATTGGGATATTTATTATAGTGCAAAAAATAAAAACTACAGAGGTGATCAAATACCACCAAAAGAAAGCTCTATTTGCGGGAAAAAAAGGACATAAATTTTGTTTGGGTACAGCGTCGCACAATTTTCATTTAAAGCGACGCAGTGCCATGTCGCAAAAAATAGCTTGGCCAGGAAGGGGGTAAATCCTTCCGGGTCTGAAGTGGTTAAAAAATTTGGCTGATGTAGATAGTGTACTTCATTATTATTATTGAGTGGAGTGTGGTGTTATCTATGGTTTATTGTTACAAGACAAAGGTGACCCCAAAAAAGAGATGTTAATCAGGAAATATTAGTTCACATACTGTATGTTTAAAACTACTGGGGGAGAAAATAAAAGATCAAGTGGTTGCCAGATAATTACCAAACGTCCCACCACTTTCTTACGTCAGTAATGCCCTTATAATTTTTATAATTTTCTTTGATCAGCCAAACAAAAGCAGAGCATTAGATAACATAATCTCTCTATGTAATCACTGTTACCTGGACTCATGAGAGCTTAATTATTTGCTCTGTGCAAAAATACTCATGGAAAGGAGCAGCTGCAAATGCAAAAAAGCATCAATTTTCCAGTAAAGGAGGACTTTTACTGGAGTTATTCTTTAAAGTGGTCATTCCTTAAACCTAATATAATCCATGACTATCCACCATGCTTACCTATAAAATAAAATAAAATGTAATGTGTTGTACTTACCTATCAAGTGATCCCTTGAACTATTGGTACCTTTACAAAGCAATGACAGAATATTACATATCAATGTCAAAGGCTAACATTTGGTTCCTCAATCAGTGGCTGTTCTCGGACACAGATCCCACAAATTAAGAGAACTTGCGCCCCCTGTCACTGAGACTGTGGTTGGATGATGTCAGTTTTTTCTATAACAGAGAAAGACCACAGAAGTTAAAGCTGAATTCCAGGAATTTAGCTACTTGATAAAAAGTGATGGCACACTATGAGTTAAGTCCAGGGAGCTGCATGACATCTCCTGGGCTTATCTATATTATTCACATTTGATAGGTTTCTTGTTCTCCTGGAGAAACACTTCAGGATCTGAGAGAAGAGAAACATAGAACAGCTATGCCCACCCTCCCCTTTGCTGTGCATTCACAGAAGCCTTTGTATTTTCTGAACGTGTTAACATAATACCAAGGCTTCTGTGATGGGGCAGGAGGATAGGAGGGGCTGGCATAGTAGCTGCCGTGACTCAGAAAGATCAGCAATAGAACTAAGCCCAGGAGGTGTCATGCACCTTGTTGGACTTAACTCATAGCGTGCCTTAATTTTTTATAAAGTAGCTGGATTCCTGGAATTCAATTTTAATTAAATAGTTTCAAAATTAAAAAAAAAATCCTGTTTACAGTAAGAGTAGACACCAGATGCATAAGAAGTTGGAAATTAACATGGGAGAAATGTGTTAATATGAAATTATTAGTCTTGTCATTTAAGGTGTAGTATGACTCATAGGTGTTAATGACTCATCTTGAAGATGTTTTATGTTTATAAATGTAGACTATTAAAAATAGATTAGGCTTTAGTATCTCTGTAACTGCTGAAATTTCTGCATGTTTAAAAAAATCAGGGCAGTCTTTTAGAATTTAACAGTATGCTTTTAGGGTGTTAAACCAGGAGCAGCAAAAGGAAGCATGATCTTTCAGATTACCAATATCCATTTATAGCATTGATGTGCCCCAGCCTATTACAGTAGGGTGTGCACCCCAGAGCACAAACACATAAGCATGTATATCAGCAGAGCAGTGGACGTTGTCAGTAGGGCATTGGGGGTCTTTAGTGAAACATCACAGGTCTAAACAAACCCCTGATTTCTCACTTTTGAGACAGAGAACAGAGCTTCCCCAGTCCTTTTCTCTACAGCCTCAGCTGCACTGGACAGTGAAGGACTGGAAAGTGCTCTGTACTGAGCAGCATAGTTTAATAAGAATGAACAGAAGAGTGATCGGTACAGATCACTCACTGTGTTCATTCAGAAAAGGAAGAGGCCGGTGAATTAAATATTTACCAGCTCCTTCGACTGCACTCAATCGTGAAACTACCCCCGCAGCAGTCGGAGGGAGAGGAGGGAAGCTGGCAGCACTGCAGGGGGGAGACAGGGGGCGCCAGGAATCAGTGGGAATTGGTACCGCAGGGGTGATTAGGGTGTGCCCAGGCACACCTGGCTCATCCTGTGCACACGCCCATGATTCATAGATAAACTATTTGGATGGACTTTATGGTGTAGTTGAGTTGTCTACTCTCTAAGGAAACTTACTTTGAAATGGACTTTGTTTAAGCACAAGAAAAATGTAAAAATATTGGGAAATTACACAACCAGTGTTACATGAATGATAAACATTAGAGTCAGAGGGGGAAAAAAAAGGCATATGCAGCACATCTCTGCAATCCATGCACATTTCCTCTTATATCCTATAGATATTTTACAAAGTTACATTGGTCCAGGTTGGACTAATGTAACTATGCATATACCATGTCTGGCCGATGCCCCTGGAAGCTGGAAATCACTGAAGTAGACTCCATCAATGGCGTCCCTAGGGGGGGACCAGAGGGGGCCCTGGCCCCCCCAACATTATGCTGTGCCCCACCATGTGCCCCCCAAAAAAAAAAAAATTTTTTTTTGCATTTTTTTTTCGCTAGGGCTGCTGCTGGGGTAACATAGTCTCTCCTGAGAGGGAGAGCGTCCCCAGTCAGCTCCTGCGGGGGATTCCTCCCCCCTCCCTCTGCTCGCTGACACTGCATAATGCGAGCGCTCACACAACCACAGCCGCCCGATCTGCTCCTTCCCCTGCATCCTCATTGGCATGGAGAAGAGCGAGTTGCAGGAAGGACTCCACGAGCACTGTGGGAGGGGGGCCCAAGCCTTTATCTCAGTTACTGAAAAAACAGACTGATTTCTCCCGTCCTTAGGACAGGAGAACCAGCCTGTAAATTCCGAGAATGGTGACCGAGTCTATGACACTCTTTCACAGCCCAGCGAGTCCAGCCACCCCCCCTAACTCTCCTCACATACGAGCAGGGAGGAATACAGCTCCTCCTCCTCCTTCCAGTCCCGCCCCACACTATCCCGGCGTGCTGTATCTGAAGAGAGGGGATGTGTGGGCGGGAAATATGAAAATCAGCAGCATTCCTGGCTGTGTGTGAATTAAGCCTGAGATTCTAGCCTGGACCGTGGGTAAGTGTGTGCACTGCAGACTGCAGTACACTGTAATCACTGAACTGCATTATCCATACCTCCCAACTGGCACGCATTCTGCGGGTTTTACCCGCAGAGGCTCCTCCTTCCCGCAGTCCCGCGAGACCGTCATGTTTCCCGCACAGCAGGAAGCATGAACAGATGAAGAGGAGCAGCAGCAGGTAAGAGCGCCCCCCCCCCGCAATCGGCGGACTAGTATTGGAGCCCCCCCCAATCGGCACCCCCCCCCCGCTCAACAACATGTCCGATTTCTTTTTTTTAAAAATGTCCCGGCGGTCCCCCATTCCCCCAATCCACAGATTGCAGGAAAGAAACTTGCATAATTCCCCCATCAACACAGACAGTGCCCTCCTGCCCAGCAATTGTATTCTCCCGACAAACAGTGATTATCACTAGTGACTATAGCAACCACTAGTGATAATCATAAGAGAATCTGCTCATTAATGGTTAGAATCTCAGCCGGTTCCTGCTGAACCAGCTGAGATTTAAACTGTCTATGGCTGGTCTTAGCTCTTAGGCAGCCCATACATTGATCACTTTTTTTCATTCAACTATTAGGTTGAATGAAAAAAAAAGGAAATGATCCAATTCCCCCATCTACACATTATAGGTGGATGGAGGAATCCTCCCAGTGTGGACCAGTGCTGGAACAACCAGAGTTGCTGTCCTGTCCCGGCTATTCACAGCGCTGGTCTCTGTCTCCATGGCAGCGGCGGCAGCACATTGGAACCCAGTGCTGGTTACTTTATGGGGCTGATGTACAGGAGGGACAGCACAATTTGTTGTTAAAGATGGGCTGGGCATGTTCAAAATTCCACATGCCAGAGCCTGCCAGGAAGCCCACACTGCAGAGCGCTAATCACAGGCAGTGAGACATTTCCCGGTCCACAGCTCCACAGATCAGGAAATGTCTCACTGGCTGTGATTAGCACTGTGGAGTGTCGGCTTCCTGGCGGGAGATCGGGCATGTGGGATTTCAAACACACCCGAGCCCATCTCTATTGGTTGTAGACAGTTGAGCTCCCTGCAGGTTGCTTAGCAGCAGTGGAGCCTTCTCTGACATGCTGATCGGGATGCAATCCAGGTGATGCTTCTAGTCAAATCCTAGTGTTAAATATCAGTGATTTTATTGATCAAAGCCCACACTTTACAGGCATAGAGCCCACATGGCCGCTGAACATACAGTTTATATATATATATATGTGGTTGTACTCTTGATGCTAATAAATACTGTGTTTATTAGATCTGACTGGGAGCATCACTAGGATCACATCCCGATCAGCATGTCAACAGAGAAGGTTATACAGCATTACTGCTGCTAGGTGACCAGCTGGGGGCTCGGCTCTCTATAACCAATAGTGCCAGCCTTCCCCTACATGCACGCATAATGTCACCAGCACAAAGTCCTAGAAGACTGCCGCCGGTGCCAAGGAGACAGATGCCAGACCAGCGCTGTCAATAGCAGGGACAGGACAGCTGGGGAACCCCACAGTGGCAGAACACCAGGGCCCGGTGGCAAGACAACCTTTGCAACCCTGATAGTTCTCCCACTGCTTTGGACCCTTATATTTTCCTTGGTGTGCTGGTGACATATATCTCTTGTTTTCTGCCACCCTGGGGGGCCCCAGTATAGTAGGAAGGGAGCTCACTGCAGAACATGTGAAAGGGCCCTTTGTGGGATCGTAGTAAAGGGCCCCAGGATATATATATATATATATATATATATATATATATATATATATATATTTGCATTTTATAGTTGGCCCCCCTACTTTTGTCCCTGTCCCCCCATGTGCCCCCCCTAAATATGAAAGCTGGAGACGCCACTGGACTCCATGACTCCCAACATCTCCATTTGCTTCTGGATCCTTTGCTAAGTGGCTTGCCTGATGCATTGTAAACACAGGAGGTCAGCTGCTTGGCATGGGTGCCATTCAGAGAATGCTTTCCATTTTCTGAATGAATGCAAAGCATTTTTTAATTGGGCAATGTGGAGAGGTAGAGCAATACTCATTGCAGAAAAGGTACCATTTGTCTTAGGCCTCATGCACACATGACATCACAAATGCCACTTTAAGGGCGTTTGACTTTTTTTCTGCCTTCAAATGCCCCTCTATTATAGCCTATGTGTCTTTGCACACATAGGCATTTACAGGCGTTTAGAGGTAGAAACCCCCCCCCCCCCAGACCCATATAGTTCAGAATAGGAGTGTTTTGCCACAAAAAAATTGAACATTAATTCAATAAAATAATCAGAATAAATGGATATTTTGGCCACTGGAATGAATAAAAGCCCAAGCGCTTTACGTGCCTAAACGTGCTTGGAATATGTGGCTTACGCATATTTTTTATGCTGCTTTTTCCTCCCCTGGAGCATATGTGTCCAGGGTAGAGTTGGGCGAACAGTTCAAGCTGAGCAAAAGTTTGGCCCGAACGTCGCCTGTTCACCCGTTCGGTAAACACCTGAATTTGAGGGGAAATGTTGTGGGCTCCTCCCCAAAATCCATACCAGACTCTTAACTGAGCATGCAGCCTGGCAGGCCAGGAAAGGGGGAGACAAGCGAGCACCCCCCCTCCTGAACCATACCAGGCCAAATGCCCTGAACATGGGGGCATGACACCGGTGATGTCGCAAGGTGGCTCCGCCCCTTACCTATATACGCCTTTATCGCGTGCAGAGCTTTTTCCGTTTTGCGGCGGCGGCAGGTGTCATGATTGACAATGGACTACATTGAGGGACAATTATTTTTTTTTTGTGAAGGAATTTTCAAACTGTGTGTGATTTTATTTATTTTTGACACTTTTTTGGTGAATGGGTAGGGGTATTATGTACTCCATGCTCATTCACATAGGGGATGGGGATCTGGGAGCCCTCTTGTTAAAGGGGGCTTCCAGATTCTGACAAGCCTCCTGCCTACAGACCCCCACAACCACAGCCCAGGGTTGTTGGGAAGAGGCTCTTGTCCCCATCAACATGGGGACAAGGTGCTTTGGGGTGGGGGGGGCAGTAGCCCGAGCCCCAATACTTTTTTTATGGCCAATAACTTGCATATAAGCCTTCAAGCTGGGCACATTTGATTTTTCAAGTTAGAATCCCACAGACTTTAATAGGGTTTGGCGTTGGCGTCCGAACTTTTGCAATGTTCAAAAGGTCTAGCGTAAACTGAATCAAGGGTTGTTCGGCCCAGCTCTAGTCCAGGGGAGAAAAAAATGCATGTGTGCATGAGGCCTTAAAAAAACCCTTATGCCGCGTACACACCATAGTTTTTCCTGTCATACAGAAAACCGACATTTTTCTCGATGTGATTCCTCATGATTCCTCTCAAGCCTGCCTTGCATACACATGTTCATGAAAAAAAAAAACGCTCGAGCAAAGCGCGGTGACGTACAACACGTACGCCAAAATGTACGACGGCACTATAAAGGGGAAGTTCCATTCGAATGGTGCCACCGTTTGGGATGCTTTTGCTAATTTCGTGTTACCGTGTGTTAGTAAAGGTTTGGTGAGAGATGATTCGCACTTTTCAGTCTTTGTGCTTTTAAGATCGTTTTCTGGTGTTCAGTTTGTGCTTGTGGGTTCGTATCAGTCTTTCAGTGCTTGTAGTCAGTTCGTATCTGTTTTTTTCAGTGCGTTCTTGTCCGCTCGTTGCTGTTTTTCAGGTTGTTCTTCATAGGCCTTGCTGTTCTTCAGTGCATTCTTTTAGTTCGTTCTGACGAGCTGACCGTTTGCGAGCCATGTTGTGGGTACGTTCTTGTCACCGAGATCATGCTGTGCTTGCTGTTGGGATTGTTGCTTTATCCCGACTCCAGTCCATGAACAGGGTGAGGAGGAGTTCATGGACCAAGAATTGGTTGCTCCAGCGGGACCAATTTTGTCACATGCCTTTGTTGCGGAGATCCAGGAGAATAATCCTGATGACTACAGGAATTATCCCTGGATGATGAACCCCGCTTTTCAGCATCTGTTGGCTTTGGTGTCCCCCTATATCACCAAGCAGGACACCGTTATGCGGGAAGCCATCACTGCTGAGCAGAGGCTAGTTGCCACGTTTCGCTACCTGGCGACAGGGAGAAGCCTGCAGGACCTCAAGTTCTCAACAGGCATCTCCCCCCAGGCTCTGGGGATCATAATTCCAGAGACCTGTTCTGCCATCATTCAAGTTTTGCAGAAGGACTATATTAAGGTAAGTTTTCTCCTTTAACATCACATTCTATGTATTTAATGCTTGCTAATGTATTGTATTTTTTTCATCAGTCCCTAATTACCATGATTGGAATATGCTGTGAATGTCCCCTTTGTCCCCATGCATGCTGTAAGCTTTTAATGCTCCTTTTTTGGCCTACATGCATATTTCTAACCATATTACTAACCTCTCCAGCATACTCTCCTAGGCCCAAATACACCTAGCCTAGTCACGTCCCAATGTATTTTGTCTGCTCCATTGTAGTGCTTTACCCCCCCCCCACCCTAAAATTAGTGTATTTAAAAAAAAAAAAAAAAATCAGACAGAGTGCTAGAGCCTTGATTTCTGAACTCATCTCAACCCCCCCCCCCCCCCATAAAATAACTTAAATGAGCCATCAGAGGGGGTGAGAAATCTGATTAGTGACCATTGTTTTTTTGTCTTAAAATACTCCTTAAAATGAATGTTATACTGATTTTGGGCAAGAATGTTTTTGTATAATCTGCTTGCAATGTTTATGTATCAAAGTATTAATGTTTTTTTCTTGTTTAATTCCACAGTTCCCTTCTATGCCACAGTAATGGCTGAATATGGCATCAGAGTTTGCCCAGCGTTGGAACTTTCCCAACTATGGAGGGGCAATCGATGGCAAGCACGTCCACATCGTGCCACCACCCCATTCGGAATCCTATTTTTATAACTACAAAGTGTTCCACATTATAGTGCTGATGGCGGTGGTGAGCCGCAACATGCCCATGATTTGGTAGAGTGGATGACCAAGCCGTCCTTATCCTCCTCATCCTCTCTCACCCAGGCTCAGGGTGCTTTGTCTGGCAAAGCAGCTGCCAAAGCGGCCTCTTCCCTCGGCTCAATGGCATCAGTCACTCCTTCCCTAGCCCCACCATGTCCTCCTGAGGAGTCCCCCAAACTGTTTGACCACAGTTTTGGGTACATGCACCAGGAGGATGCCCAGCGTTTTGAAGGGTCCAATGATGGAACCCAGCTAGAGGAAGGCAGTAACGTGAGCCCAGAGAGAGGGGGTAGTAACGTGAGCCCAGAGAGAGGGGTTACCCAACAAGGACAGCTATCTGGCAGTCATGTTCCCCCAGCTGCAGCATACTGCCAGATTTGCTCCAGTGATGAGGAGGGAGGGGATGATGAGGTCACTGACTCCACATGGGTGCCTGATAGGAGAGAGGAGGAGGAGGCACATCTCCAACGAGGCAGGATGCCCTCCAGGGGCCAGCTTAAGGGCAGCACATGACTGCATCACACCGCAGAGCTCCGCATGTGCAGGGCGCTGCTGTCTCTGCTCGTTATTCCAAAAGTTCTTTGGTGTGGGCCTTTTTTCAGACGTGTGCAGCAGATCGTACCGTTGCCATTTGAAACATTTGTCTGAAGCGTATCTCACGTGGCCAAAACATCAGCCGCTTGGGCACCACGTGCTTGACCAGACATATGTCGACCTGCCATGCAGTCTGTTGGCAGGCGTACCTAAAAGACCCACACCAAAGAACAAAGCGGACCTCTCCTTGCTCCTCATCAGCTGGGATCTCCAACCCCACTATACCTTCAGTCCTCTCTGAAACCTGCACTGAGAGGAATGAAGGTGTAGAATTAGGTGTGTCACAGTCACAGCCAAGTACTTGCGGGCAATCTCCTTTCGGTACACCGACGTCCGATTGTACCAGCCAAATTTCCCTGCCCCAGCTGCTGCATCGCCGAAAGAAGTTCGCTCCCAGCCATCCACATGCCCAGCGGTTGAATGCTAGATTGGCTAAATTGCTAGCACTTCAACTGCTGCTTTTTCAGTTGGTAGACTCTGCCCCCTTCCGTGAGTTTGTGGAATGTGCGGTTCCTCAGTGGCAGCGGTGCTTTGTAGGCATTCAAGGGGCTACGCAAGTATGCAGGCAAAAAGATGCCATGTGGTGCTTGAGCTGGTGTGCTTGGGGGACAGGAACCACACTGGGGCAGAGATTCTGTCAGCTCTGCAGGGGCAGGCTCAGAGGTGGTTGACGCCATGCCAGCTTAAGCCAGGAAAGGTGGTTTGCGACAATGGCACCAACCTCCTCTCCGCCCTCCGACAGGGACAACTGACCCATGTGCCCTGTTTGGCTCACATCCTTAACTTGGTGGTGCAGCGATCCTTGGGCAGGTACCCAGGCTTACCGGAGGTCCCGAGGCAGCCCAGGAAAGTCTGTGTGCATTTCCGCCGGTCATAAAATGCCAGTGCTTGGCTGGCTGACCTACAAAAGGAATTGAACCTGCCCAAGAACCGCCTAATCTGTGCTGTGACATGCCCACCAGGTGGAACTCTACGTTGGCCATGCTGCAGCGGCTGCACATGCAGCAGAGGGCCATCAATGAGTATCTGTTGCAATATGGCACCAGGACAGGGTCAGGGGAGCTTGGATTTTTTTCCCCACACCAGTGGGCCATGATCAGGGATGCATGCACTGTCCTGCCACCTTTTGAGGAGGCCACGAGGATGGTGAGCAGTGACAGTGCATGCATCAGTGACACTGTCCCTCTTGTCCACCTGTTGGAGCACACGCTGCGTGGAATAATGGACAGGGCACTTGAGGCAGAACAGAGGGAGGAAGAGGAGGACTTCCTTACCACTCAAGGCCCCCTTTATCCAGACAGTGTTCCTGCTGGCCCGCCTATGACACAGGAAGAGGACAAAGAGGAGGAGGAGGAGGATTGTGTCAGCATGGAGGTGGAGACTAGCACTTAGCATCAGCAGCAGTCTTCAAGGGATCAATTACAGTCCCAAGACACCCATGGACTTGTACGTGGCTGGGAGGAGGTGGCTGCGGATAATGTCATCCTCAGTGACCCAGAGGACTCCGCACCGAATGCCTCAGCAAACCTACGCTGCATGGCCTCCCTGATTCTGCAAAGCCTGCGGAAGGATCCTCGTATTCGTGCGATCAAGGAGAGGGATCATTACTGGCTGGCAACCTTCCTTGATCCACGTTACAAGGGTAAGGTTGCGGACCTTATCGTGGCGTCGCAGAGGGAGCAGAGGATGAAGCATCTTCGGGATGCCTTGCAGAAAGGTCTGTGCAACGCGTTCCCAGAGACAGGGAGGTTACAAATTCTAGTCCTGGACAACGTGTTGCTGAGGCTTCGGTCAGTCAAAGAAGGAGCAGTGAACAAGGTGGTCGTCTGACCGATGCGTTCAGACAATTTTTTAGTCCACAGCCCCAAGGTATGATCGGTTCCAGCAACCATCGCCAGCGTCTGGTTTACATGGTGCAGGAATACCTGGGGCAAGATCAGATTTGGACACCTTTCCCACAGAAAATCCTCTGGGTTACTGGGTCTTGAGGATGGATCACTGGCCAGAGCTTGCACAGTATGCAATTGAGGTACTGGCCTGTCCTGCATCCAGCGTTCTTTCAGAATGCACATTCAGTGCTGCTGGAGGCTTTGTAACCGATCACAGGGTGCGCCTGTCCACCGACTCGGTCGATCGACTGACCTTCATAAAAATTAATCAGTCTTGGATCACCACCAGCTACCAAGCACCTGATGCTGATGTAACCAAATAATTTTTTGGGAAATGTCAGATCCCTTCAAGACTGCCTATGCTGATGCTGAGTGGCTATCCTGTTATGATGAGTGACTATCCTCTTCCTCCTCAATGATCATGCTGATAGCTTGGAAGAACATTTTTGTTTCTGAGCACCTCCACCAGTGGCTAAGGCCCAATTTTTCAGCCTCTGTTTGACAGGGGCATGTATTTACAATTTTTTATGCAATGCTTTGCAGCAGGGCTCATTGCTGCGCTCCAACTACAGTATCTGTGAGGGGTTGCAGTGTTGTGGCACCAGTGCCTAAGACCCAATTTTTCTGCCCCTGTTTAACAGGGGCGTGTAATTACAATTTTTGATGCAATACTTTGCAGCAGGGTTCATTCCTGCGCTCCAACTAGAGTATCTGTGAGGGGTTGCAGTGTTGTGGCACCAGCAGCAGTGCCTAAGGCCCAATTTTTCTGCCCCTGTATAACAGGGGCGTGTAATTAAAATTTTTGATGCAATACTTTGCAGCAGGGCTCATTGCTGCGCTCCAACTACAGTATCTGTGAGGGGTTGCAGTGTTGTGGCACCAGTGCCTAAGGCACAATTTTTATGCCCCTGTTCAACACGGGCATGTAATTACAATTCTTGATCTAATAATTCACAGCAGGGCCCATTCCTGCGCCCACCAAGAGTAACTTTGAGGGCTTACATTGTTGTGGTAACACCACCACCACCACCAACACCACCACCACCAAAGGCCCAATTTTTCTGCCCCTGTTCAATAGGAGCATGTAATTACAATTCTTGATCTAATATTTCACAGCTGGGTCAATTCCTGCGCCCACCAAGAGTAACTGTGAGAACTTAGTGTTGTGGCACCAGCACCACCACCAAAGGCCCAATTTTTCCTACCGCTGTTCAATCATCAATGGCATGTAATTACAATTCTTGATATAATAGTTCACAGCAGGGCGTTCCTGCGCCCACCAAGAGTAACTGTGAGGGCTTATAGCGTTGTGGCAACACCAAGACCTAAGGGCCAAATTTCTGCAGAGTATATACAGCAGGCCCCTACTTTCAAACATCCAAATTCCAAACGACTCCTACTTGCAAACGGAAGGAGACAACAGGAAGTGAGAGGAAATCTACCCCTAGGAAGGGGAATTCTCTCCTGTAAGAGTTAATATGGGAAAAAGGTGTCTCCTCTACACTGAGTATCACCAATCCGTGTTTCAATAAAAAAAAACAAATTTTCAAACAACATTTGTCATTGGGAGGGAAAGTGAGGTGAAATGTTCTGAACAGGTGCACAGACAGCAAAACAAATGTTACAGGGGTGATAACCCTTCCCTATGTTTTCCAAAAAGCTTAAAAATAGATTTTTTGGCTGGAGGTACACTTTAAAAATTGACCAGTTCAAAATTACAAAAATAATCTACGTAACAACAAACCTACAGTCCCTGTCTTGTTTTCACCGCCTGTATACTGCTGTTCAGAATATATATGGCCTTGGGGCATCACGCCTTTCTTTTTTTTAATTTGAGGGCAGGGTTCCCCTTAATATTCATACAAGACCCAAAGGGGCTGGTAATGGGCTGGGGGGGGGGGTACCCATGCCATGTTTCTCAATGATTTTCATCGGTATTGCCGGGACAAGACATGACATTAAAGCCGCAAGCAGTTTTAAATTACTTTTTTTCCTTTAGAAATGTCATTTTGTGCAGGGACAGTTCTAAACACGGGAAACACGTGCCACTTCACAGGCATACTTTAGACACCCCCCAGGTACGATATTTAAAGGAATATTTCACTTTTTTTTTTTTAAAGTGCCATTAACCACTTCAATACAGGGCTTTTTGTACCACTTCAATACCGGGCCTATTCTAGCACTTCTCTCCTACATGTACAAATCATCATTCTTTTGCTAGAAAATTACTCAGAACCCCCAAACATTATATATATATATTTTTTAGCAGACACCCTAGGGAATAAAATGACGGTCATTGCAACATTTTTTCTTGCACGATATTTGCGCAATAATTTTTCAAACGCCTTTTTAAAAAAATAAAAAATGGTTTCATGAATTAAAAAATAACAAAACAGTAAAGTTAGCCCAATTTTTTGGGAAAATATGAAAGATGATGTTATGCCGAGTAAATAGATACCTAACATGTCACACTTTAAAATTGCGCACACTCATGGAATGGCGCCAAACTTCGGTACTTAAAAATCTCCATAGGCGACGCTTTAATTTTTTTTACAGGTTACCAGGTTAGAATTACAGAGGAGGTCTAGTGCTAGAATTGTTGCACGTGCTCTAACGCATGCGGCGATACCCCACATGCGTGGTTTGAACGGCGTTTACATATGTGGGCGACTTACGTGTGCATTCGCTTCTGATCGCAAGCTACCGGGGACAGGGGCGTTGTCATTTTTGTTTTTACTTATTTTATTTTTTTTTACTTATTTATTTTATTTTTTACTATTTTTTTTTTTTTTGATCACTTTTATTCCTATTACAAGGAATGTAAACATCCCTTGTAATAGGAATGTGTGTGACAGGTCCTCTTTATTGATCTCATACTTACAGCCGCAATGGCGGCTTTGTTTACATTTGAGGCCCGGGCATGACGTCATCACATCGTGCCCGGGCCTCCGACGATCATAGAGATGACTGGTGACCATCTGGTCACCAGTCATCTCTATGCTCATCACGTGACCCACCAACGACGCCGGAAGATTCGCTCCGGGTCCCCGATCGCACGGGAGAGCCCGGAGAAGCACCGGATGGCGGCGGGAGGGGGGGATGTCCCCTCCCGCCGCCTATAAGAACGATCAAGCGGCGGAACCGCCGCTATGATTGTTCTTATGGTGCACAGAATCGCCGGCCCAAGAAAAGGATATCTGAATGATGCCTCTAGCTGCAGGCATCATTCAGATATCCCCCTACAAAGCCTAGGACGTCATATGATGTCCACCCAGGATGGGAGATCCCATCTGTGGACGTCATTTGACTATGGCTGGGTAGGGAAGTGGTAAAAATCACTGCTCCCGAAAAAATGTTTTTTTGCATTGATACATGTCCCCTGGGGCAGGACCCGGGTCCCCAAACCCTTTTTAGGACAAAAGCTAGCATATTAGACCGTTATAATTAGCACTTTTGATTTCGAACGTTTGAGTCCATTCTATTTAATAGGGTTCTAAAGTTCGCGCAAACTTTCGGTCCGTTCGAAAGTTCTGGTGCGAACCGGGGGGGTGTCCGGCTCATCCCTATTGAAGAGTCTTCACAACTTTATCCAATATTTTGGCCTTGACAAGATTAGGCTTTTTGTATGGCCCATGCTTAGCATCATAATCCTCCCTCCTCAAAATGGCCACCATCTCAACCATCTCCTCGAACGACATGTTCGATGCCTTGTATCTCCGGACTTTCCTCCTCGGTTTCCTCCTCGGTTGAGGTTGACACCTGCAGTGTCTCCGCCATGTTGTGTAGCACTACGACGAGCGAGAAGGGGCAGGGAAAGTACTATAACGAACGTCAAGGGCGAGGAAAGCGTGCGGAGCTTCACACATGCGCAGTGTATATAAAGCTAATCCGCATGTGTCAAAACGACGTTCAGTGTGTGGAAGAAGGAGTAAGCAACGAACGTGAGATCGAAGGTACGTAACATTTTTTTTACTTGACTCATCAGTGGATGACATTGTGGCCTATATATGGTGAGAAAGATTAGTAGAGTCTTGACTGACATTAGTATTTTTGTCTTGTTTTTGACTTGCAGAAATCATGCAGGTATTCAAGAAACCTGATTTCATGGGGGAGTTCCTGCACAGGTGGAAGAATCTTCCTATTCTATGGCAAACAAAAACACAGCTAATAAAAACAAAGAAGCCAGGAAGGCAGCACTGGAGAGCCTGCTTCCATTTGTGCAGACACAGATTTCCACAGCAACCATCAAGGATGTGAAAAACAAAATTGGGACCATTAGGGGCACATATAGGACTGAGCGCAATAAGGTCCTGAAATCCATGAGGTCAGGAGCAGCAGCAGATAAAATTTATAAAAATGCAAAAATAAAAAAAGTTGCGCTACTGAGTGAACAAAGTGAAATCGTGGCTGCCAGCATCAGCAAATGGACATATTGCAAAAATAACATATACAAACAAAAAATGCAGCGCCTAAAGAGTATATAATAGCCCAAACACACGTAAGGATTGGGACAACCAACAAACGGTGAAAATATACGGCCTACAAAAAGGCCTAGGATAAATAAATCCAAATGTGCATCACTCCAAATTATACCTTCACATGCGCATAAAAACTCATGTATTATATAGTACAGTGAACTAATAATAAAGTCCAATAAAAGTGACCAGTGTGTAGACTGGAAACGGATGACAGAAATATTATTTTATATATAATGAAACATCAGTGCATTGTCCCCATAAAAGAAATCCAACGAAACTTCAAGCTCATGGGAAACGTGTTCATAGATCCATAGCACCCGGGGACATGACTCCAACACCAGGGATGGGGGAAAGAAATGGATACTCTTACCCCTATATGTGGACACACACACCAGCGGTGGTTGGTCAAACAGGCAGAAGGTATAGATATGGACTTCACTGGATCCGTCCTCTTGGAGCAGCAGCAGATGAGGCAAGCTCAAGGAATCCAATCCTCTCCAAGGTAATGGCACAAAATTCCAAGACGTCAGTGCATCAAAGATCATATAAAAAAATGGAACAAAGGAGGCTCCACATAGTGCAGGATCAGATGGCAAGATAAAAATCTAATTTATTCAGGAACAAATCACAAAACACACATGGTGTAAAAAGTAAAACAAAAAAATCATACAGGCATCCATGCAGAGACTTGCAAAAATAGTGATCACAGAAGTAGTATCAAATTGCGGCGTAGCTATAAGGCAGGTTCATGTACCCGACATGTTTCGCATAAAAAATGCATCAACTGGGGCAGACACAGATTTCCACAGCAACCATCAAGGATGTGAAAACCAAAATTGGGACCATTAGGGGCACATATAGGACTGAGCGCAATAAGGTCCTGAAATCCATGAGGTCAGGAGCAGCAGCAGATACAATTTATAAGCCAAGTCTGTGGTACTATAGTCAATTAAGCTTCCTTGATGACCATCTGGAAGCCAGGGAATCTCTTTCAAGCTTTCCCCCCAGACGTCGCTCCAGCCTTCCCTGCAGCCAAGCCTCCAGCCTTCCCTGCAGCCAAGCTCAGCCTTCTTCGGAGGAACAACCTGAGTTTCTGGAGGAGCCTGATTTGGCCATATGGAGCTAGGTATAGTATTTAGATAAAGATTTCTTGTAATAAAAGTATAATGATGTAAAATAGATGTTACTATTGCTAACAATTTAATGATTGAACAAAAAGTGTTTTACATATCAATAGACAGTAGTGGCCAAAAATGATGGCGACAAGAATGAAAAATGCAGGGGTCAGAATGATTGTCTTTAATATTTATTAGAATTCATTCATTGATGAAGCCAAAAATTTAACTACCGTATATACTTGAGTATAAGTCGACCCGAATATAAGCCAAAGGCATCTAATTTTACCACAAAAAATTGGGAAAATGTATTGACTCGAGTATAAGTCTAGGGTGTCCATCTGCATGCCTCACTGTGCCTCACTTTGCCTCACTGTGTCCATGTGCATGCCTCACTGTGCCCATGCCTCACTGTGCCCATGACAAGACTGATGTTTAACATGGGAGTCTATGGAAGGGGTGCCTGGCTTTGAAAAATCAGTCCTCCAGACAAAAAACTTTGCACACTTATAGAGGAGAAATGGGGCTACATGTGTGCCAAGATTCGGGTCCAGGGGACCTACGATCGGCCGGTACTGGGTCCCCAAAATCACAGAAGAAAGTACCGTTTAACATGGGACTCTTTGGAAGGGGTGCCCAGCTTTGAAAAATTGGTGCTCCCCGGCCGTAGGTTCCCCGGACAACAAACTTTGCACACTTGTAGAGGCAGAGTGGGGCTACATGTGTGCAAAGTTTGGGGTTCAGGGTACCTACGGCCGGCCGGTACCGGGTCCCCAAATCCGGGATCAGGCACAAAAAGGTGACTCGAGTATAAGCCGAGGACAAAAAAAATGTGCTGAAAAACTCGGCTTATACTCGAGTATATACGGTATGTCCCTTTTTTATACACAGCCAGAGCACAGCCAGGATGAGGGGGGAGAAAATGAGAGCCAGGAGGAGGCAGGCCCCAGAGGCACACAGGAGGAGGCAGGCCCCAATGGCACACAGGAGGTGGCAGGCCCCAGTGGCACACAGGAGGTGTCCAGGCCAAACAGAAGTCCTGAGATACCTCCCCTCTGCATTCAACAAAAAAGGCCCAGGAGGCTTAGGCAGATGGAGGAGGAAACCCGTGACCTAATTAGGGAGGCTACTGCGGCCCTCAGAGAGCCCCCCACTGCTGCAGAGGGATTTGCTGCACTTATAGGAGACAAATTACCAAGAATGGACATGGCCCAACGTCTCCTTAGCGAAAACCTCATTCTGAAGGTCGTCAACGGGGGCTTTAGGGGGCAGCTTACCGACTTCACGGATCTTACGGAGGTCGCCCCTTATCCTCCTCCTCCTCCTGCTCCTGCTCCTGCCACAAGCTCTCCTCCGAAGACGCGTTTAACAAAAGCTGCAGACAAGGCTGCAGAGAAGGCTACAAGGAAGAGAAAAAAGTAATTGTGGCCCTAAATATATGTGCTTTTCATGGTCCCAATTTTGGATTTATATTCTTGGATGTTTGCTGTGGGGATCTGTGTCTGCACAAATTCAAGCAGGGTCTCCAGTTCTGCCTTCACCTTTAATTTGTTATGTGCCAGAATAAATGTTTTTTTGGTTTACTGTAAAAACTTGACCATGTGTTTTTATTCAAAATGGAGAGTTTGCTAGTGAGTAGGCAGGGACATTTCAAAAATACATTTTCAAATTAACAAGGGACACTAACCTCCTTGAGGGTAAATAATACTAAATAATAATGTTGTTGTGGTAACTTGACACACTAAAATAAAAAATGGAAATCAGTCTAAAATATTCTACAATTAATAACCAAAAATGAAGATCTTCATTAAGATTGAACAAAATTATTTAAACAATTTTTTGGAGATCTGGCTTACAAAAAAAAAGATTATTCATGAGATCACTATAAATAATAAAGAAACAAGCTTGTCATAACTGTGTGAATATCAGCAGCAAAAGAAGTTCATTATTGTAGCATTATAAAGAAGAAAAGAATGCGCTGCATTAAACGATGCAATCATTTACAGCGTGATGAATGTGCTATCTCCATTACAAATGCTAGTTTTACCAGAACGAGCGTTCCCGTCTCATACTTGATTCTGAGCATGCATGCTTTTTTTCCCCTCAGAAAAGCATACACACGCCCGTTTTTCACTACGAGAAAAAGAATGACGGGAAAAACAACGAGAAAAAATAGAGAAGGTTCTAATTTTTTTCCGGGCATTTTTCTCTTTGAGAAAACTGCTATGGAGCATACACACGACCGGTTTTCACGACCAATCTAAAAAATGGCAGTTTTCTCGTCATGAAAAACGGTCATGTGTACGCGGCATTACAGTGAGGTCCCCTGTGAAGGTTAAATGCTTGTTAGGCCTCTTTCACATGGGTGGACCGATCGGGTCCGCCTTTCCGTTTTTTTAGGTGGACCCGATTGAACCATCCATCTGGCAGATTGGATCAGATGTCAGTTGGATGTGAACGGACAGGCGGTCCATTTATATCCGACTGCCCATAGAGGAGAGCAGGCTGTGTCTGCTCTGTATAAGTGGAGCAGACATGGACCTGTCATCTGCCTGCTCAGCGGATCAGCGGACAGATCCCCGCTGAGCATCCAGATCCGCTGGCGGAGTTAGCCCATGTGCAAGAGCCCTTAGGTCTAGAAGGAGCTCAAAAGGATGTAATATATACCGTAACCCTTTCTCCAGAAGGCACCTTCCTCATACCCCTGATGCTCCGGGTTATGGGTGGTCCCTCAGCCTCATTACATACAATGCAGGACTATTAACCCTGCATTATATGTGGCGAAGGCAGGTAAGCAACCACGTCTGGGATCATCTAAGAGGATGCTTCGCAGGACTTTTCGGTTTATTTGCTTTTATAGATTTTCCTCCACCAGTGTTTTTTATTTACTGAAATGCCCTCGTGGCCTTGGCTGTGTTAATCAGAAATCATATTAAATATCCTCTAAGATCAGTCAGCATAGAAAAGACGTTTGTGAATCCATTTTATAAAATCTTGCAGTGGAAATTATTTGGAAGCCAACATTACTGACTTCATAAGTAATACATAAAGCGCTTTATGACCACCCTGGAATAGGGGGGTTACAAGGAGTCGGTAAGCAAGCATTCCATCTATCACCCTGGGTGAAGGTGTTTGTTGGAGAGATCACAAAGCCTAAAGGGTCTTAGAAGAGACTTCACATTTATCTGTCTTGCACTTGTGGATGGAACTTTGGGTGGACATTTTATTTGTTTGCATTTGAGTTGACTATTTACCATATATGTCTATTTTCTATTTCTATTTATGTCTACCCCTGTTCTGGGGCATTTCACCAAGCAGCCAAGTGGGCTGGTATTTTCAAGAGAGGGGATATAGAGCTCTTACAAGCTGGGACATTGCTAGAATTCCACCCAGGGGACACAGAGCTCCTACAAGGGGAATTTCCATTGCCGATTCCAGTAAAACTGCCACTGTTCCAGAGGGAATGCAGTTGAGGATTTGTCATTTTTGTGGTGTACATAGAGAAGGAAGTTGTCCTCATTTGTTGTTCTTAAAGTCAAGTTGGGCATCCCATAATCCCTATTCCCTATCCAAGTTATTTTCCCCAACAACTAAAACAAGCCCATGGACTGGTTCTTTGTCCAATGAAAGTTGGAAAATGCGTGTTGCCTGGCTGTGCAGGAATAGGGGGACCCAAAATCCAGCAGCCCTTTAGGGGGTAGCACTACACATGGACCTAATGCACTTTAATAAACCATAGCTCTTTCTTGGGTGGCATTTTTTATAAAAAAAACAGGTGTGCAGTGGAACAGATTTGCCTTTGGCTTATTTTCAAGATAAACACCCGTGAGGTAGTGATTGGTCAGTTTTAGTTTTCCCATGGAGTTTTGGATAGCTCCAGAAAATGTGTAGCAGTATGTCTTCTGCTTCCCTGCAATGCCAACATGATGGTGAGACCTTTGAGTAATTGGGTTGATGTTTGCTTGGAGTTCTATATGACCTGTAAAGTAGTTTATAGCAGCTTTCCTGGTTTTTACTGACAATTAAAGGTTTATGGGCAAAAAAAAAAAGGATACCATCCTTCTGGGACTGCATAAAGGTCCACAGAATAAATGTGTAGCGGGGTCCTCAATTTAAGGGGAGTGTTTGGGAGGTAGTATGCCCAAACACCTTGATTTGTCAGGGTTTACAACCATTTTTATCCACAGGGAGAGTATTGGTGTACAGTTCCCTGTGGCCTACAGGTGGCGCTGCCATGGTAGGCTAGGGTTGAACCACTAGTACAGGGCTGTGATTTTTATGTCCCCTCTCGGCAAACGTACGGTGGGGCGGGGTTAACCTGCTGTGCACGATGGGAGAGGAGATAAAAGGGGCAGACGCTGCCTGTTCGGGGTTAGTCGGTGGGGTCCTACCCCTGGTTCTGGTTCCAGTCCATCCTGGGCGCCCTAGGCCCAGGGGTGGGTGTTTTCTGTTCCGGTTCCATCCTGGGCACCTTTAGTCCCAGGGTGAGGTACTACTCTGCTGTTCCTGTCCGTCCTGGATGCGAGGACTTGGGAGTTGCAGCAAAGGCCTGGGCCCAGCACCTTTGGCTGGGGCCCGTCGGGGATCGAGGAGTCTTAGGGTGCCACCTTGCGAGGGGACCCATATCTGAGTAGAGGAGGCCGGGTGAGGAACCGTTCCGAGGGACTGATGTGGTAGTCACGGTGAAGGAAAGGGTCCCAGTAACTCTCCGGAGGGATGTTTTCTCCCTAGGCCAAAGTCAAGTTCACCAGGTCTGTGGCAGAGACCAATTTCATCAGGTCTGTGGCAGAGACCAATTTCATCAGGTCTGTGGTAGAGATTTTGAGTAAAGTGTGAGTGTCATTTGGCTGCTAGTCTTGTTCTAAGTAAATTATCCATTTGAGGCTGAGTCTGTTCGAGAAGCTGAACAGTGAAGGGACTGAGATTGTGCTTGGACCTTTCCCCACATCTTGTGCTATCCTTTTCTTGCTCCAACCTTTGTTTCTATCAAGAGATTGTTATTTGCTGAAAGAAGAAATAAACTCTCTGTTGGAGTCATAGCAAGTGTGGACATTCTATTCACTGGGGGAAACAAGTACTCAAATCTGTTATCCACAGAGGTGAGAAAACCATTCTCTGGCTCAACTGTGAAATGACCCACCAACAACACCGCTCAACCTCTTTATACAGGAGGGTACGGGCTTGTGGCATGGTGTGCCCCTTCTTCCTGTGAAGAGCCGAAGAACAAGGCAGGTGAAAGGGGGTCTGTGTGCTACAAATGTATACTTTCCTAGTGTATGTAGTGAACATCCCAAAGGTCATTTGGGGTATGATGAGGGCAGAGTGAGTGTCACAATTCACAAGTATGTATGTATCTGGTCACAGCATGCCAGGAAGGTGCTAACAAGGGCAATCTGCTAATGCATCTATGGCAGACATGATAACAAAACATTGACTAATTATGCTTATGCTGGTCATCTCAGAATATATACACATACAATTATAAATGGAAAATTTTATGTACTGTATAAGACAGACTGCCTAGTCTTTTATAGAAAACAGACTGTTAATGGCCATAGAAAAAAAAAAGATTAAAACTTCACGATTTTTAAGTCATCTAGGACTGCTTAATATCCCTCCCCCCGCCATGATGTCTGTGATGATGAAAATCAGGCAACGACATCAAAAAAAAATCTGATTCGAAAATGTTACTCCAAATGCATAGTTTTCCATGCACTACTAAAACATACTGTATTCGGATAACTGCTTGCAGTTACTACATATAGAAATGGTATTCAATGAATTCATAATTTTCTAATTTTTTTATGTTTTTCAGCAGTTGCAGCAAAAAGTGTATCTAATTCTAAACCCAAAACCTGATATATGTTGTTATATGTTCTTGTATTGTTAAATATTTAAATACTTTTTATGATAAGTCCTGGTTTAAAAAAAAAATCATATGATCAAGGTGTATCTAGAGGCACTTCCTTTTCTTGGGTGACAACGCTAAGGGCATCCTGTTTGTCCGTTTTTTTATCTAACAGTTGATGGATGAAAAGCGGATACCAATATATATATATATATATATATATAATTTTTTTTTTTTTATATTTTATTTCAACCATCAAGGGTGAGTCCATGTTCTCACAACAGTCATATATAAATAGTGACATAACATAACAAATACATTGGACAAATAAAACAATAGTCCAGAATAATAGTCAATCATTCAGATCATTCATAGCACCCTCAATGTACCACCAATGAGAATATCACGCCCTTATTACAGCGACCAGGGGGAACACCCTTAAGAGCCCATTCACACAGGGGCGTCTTTGGATCCGACTCCAAATCGCTCCAGGTCGCCCCTAGTCGCCTCAGGTCGCGCTGGCTGAAGAAATCAATGTAAGTTAATGGAGCCGTCCTTATGCACACTACTGCAGTCGCTCGCTCCGACTTCAAAAAAGGTCCCTGTACTACTTCAATCCGACTCCTAGGCGACCTGTAACCATTAATTTCAATGGGAGTCGCCTCTCACTGTCTTAATAGGAGCGACTCTCCAGGAAGATAACATACATTTCTCCTGCAAAACTCTCTCTCCCCCCTCCCTCCCACAGAGCTGATTCTTGTTTGATTGGCCACTGGAATGTCTCTTGTCCTGCAGGCAACTTGGAGTTGCCTTGTAAATAGCTCCAGGTCGTGCTGTGATTCATACTCAAGTCGTGTCTGAGTTGCCTCATAAAATCGAGCTGGAAGTCGTGTTGCCCCTGTGTGAATGGGCTCTTAGTCGCTGTACGGAGTCACCCTATTCATTTTCCTTTTTGTAAACAAACAAAGAAAAAAGAAAAAAAAAAACAATATAAAAAAAGAGGGGGGGGGGGGAGGGAGGGGAGGGAAGTAGGTAGGAGGGGACCCTGGATAGCTAATTGTCGGATACTAGTTATAATACTTTTGCCCGATCATCATAAATTAAGTAAAGTCAAACCTTCTTCAGAAAGGATAAACATATTCCACTGTCTCCATATTTTTCTTGCTTATTTTGTGCTGAAATAATGTATTTCTATGGGCAAATGGATGTCAGCAGATGATCATCTGCTGTCGCTGACATCAGCCTCCGTTAACATCTGTTTTTTTAAAAGGAAGAAAGCCCTAGCACTAGTGAGAACAAAGCCTTATGCCTTGTACACACGGTTGGATTTTCCATCGGGATAGACACCAATGGATTTTTCAGACGGAATTCCGTTCAAGCTGTCTTGCATACACACTGTCAAACCAAATTCTGACCGTCAAGAATGCGGTGACGTACAACACTACGACGAGCCGAGAAAAATGAAGTTCAATGCTTCCGAGCATGCGTCGACTTGATTCTGAGCATGCGTGGTTTTTTCTCCGTCGGAGTTCCATACAGACGAAAAAAAGAGAACATGTTCTCTTACTAACGCCGTCAAAATTTCCGACGGAAAAAGTCCGATGGGGCACACACACGGTCGGAATATCCGATGAAAAAATTTCGTCTGACTTTTCATCGGAAATTCCGACCGTGTTTATGTGGCATTACAGTGCTGTAAAAAAAGTAAATAACATTTGTAAAGTGCCACTGATATTGTTTAGTTTGCCCCAATCCTAGTTACTAACTGTCACTTTTGCTGATCAGCTGAGTCTACATGTAAATGCGAGGAAAAGTATTTGAAAAAATATTTTTACTCTATGGAGTTTGTGGTTTTTCTATATCAGACGCCACATCCATTAAATTATTGCAGTAAATAATAAAGGCAGATGAAATAAAATAAAAAAATATTAAATGCTATTATGTATTTACCCATATATAGATAACTGAATAAAATATGTGTGCATTGGTAGTCCTTTAGGCCCCATTCACATCTATCAATGCTGGAGCATCACATTGTTTGCATTTTTTTGTCAAATTTTTGGAGCGATATCATTCAATTGAATAGGCTGTCCTCCACAAAAACGTGCCAAAGTAGCTCCTATAGCCATTTTTTCAGCCAATTTAGGCACATTTTAGGACCACGTGATTTGCCACTTTTTTTACATGACAAAACACATGGTTTTATGTTTTGGGGTGCCATTAAAATGAATGGGACCCAAATGTGCATTACTGCTGTAGTTTTAATGCGATCAAAAATCACAAGCAGGGTCACGTGATTCTACCTGTGATTCTGAGTCCCTCAGATGTGAACAGGGCCTTAGGCCTCGTACACACGGCCGAGATTCTCGTTGAAAAAAACATGTCGTTTTTTTCGACGAGATTCTTGGACAAGAAACTTGTCCCGGCCGAGTGTACACACGCTCGTTTCAAAGAACCCGCGGTTCTTTGAATGGAGCGTACGCGGTGACGTCATCGACTACGACGAGCATGCGCTCGTCACATTCGATGCCGTCGCCGCCATCTTGGTATACCCTACGTATGCCTAGGAAGCTACCGCGCATGCGTCGAATTCATTTCGAACATGCGCGGGCTTCCGGGAGGACAGGTAAGTGTACACACACTCACTTTTCTCGTCGAGAAACATGCCGAGGAGAATCTCGACGAGAAAATAGAGAGCAGGTTCTCTATTTTCTCGTCGAGGTTTCTTGTCGGTTTTCTCGACGAGAAACCCGATAGCCGCGTACACACGACCGATTTACTCGGCAAGACCTCTCTGCCAGCAAGTTTCTTGCTGGTTCTTGCCGAGAAAATCGGTCGTGTGTACGAGGCCTCAGAGAGAGAAATGTAGATCATAGAATTAGAGACTGTAGATGGCTGTAGGAACTTGCCAGGTAGTGCAGATGGCTTGTATCCAGACATTAACCAGGATTCAGTCTGTAAGTTGAACTGGGAATTTCCTTTGTTTTGACAGGATTCCTTAAAGCAAATCCTCCATAAAGTTTAAGATACTAAAGAAAGCATTTTTGGGAACTTGCCATTGAGTGCATTGGTATCCAAAATAAATGTTGCATTGCACAATATGATTGTCTATACCACCACATCAAATCTTTCAAGGTCTGCAGCTATCAATATAATCTGCCAAGAAATGCAATATACACTATATTGACAAAAGTATTGGGATGCCTGCCTTTACACACACATGAACTTTAATGGCATCCCAGTCTTAGTCAGTAGAGTTCAATTACGAGTTGGCCCACCCTTTGCAGCTATAACAGCTTTAACTCTTCTGGGAAGGCTGCCCACAAGGTTTAGGAGTGTGTCTATGGGAATGTTTGACCATTCTTCCAGAAGTGTATTTGTGAGGTCAGGCACTGATATTGAATGAGAAGGTCTGGCTCGCAGTCTCCGCTCTAAATCATCCCAAAGCTGTTCTATCAGGTTGAGGTCAGGACTCCCTAAACCTTTGTAGAGATTAATCCAGACTGGGTGAAGTTTGTTAGAAGGGTTGTCTCCAACTGAAGACAATAAAGATGCAATACTTCTTTATATAGCCCTACCCCCATGGGGGTCACTGGTATTTTCTGGCCTTCCCTTTTTCTTTTTCGTACATCACGGGACACAGAGCGACTTAGTCATTACTAATGGGTTATATAGTTTACCTTCAGGTGCTGGCACTGGCAACTTCCAAACCGGAAGTACCCTCCCCTATATAAGCCCCTCCCATCCGGGAGCACCTCAGTTTTTTGCCAGTGTCTAAGGTGTTGGCCAAAGAGTAACATGTGTTTTCACTGGGCTTGCGTACAGGTTCTTTTGGGCCTTAGTAAGCTGTTCCGGATCCCACCAAAAAAGCTTCATAGCTAAACGGTCGGTACCCGGGCCTTGCAGCAGAAGAGCAAGGTTTTGCCTGTAATGCCTCTCTTAGGAGGGCTGGACCCTGGGATCCAGAGCTCTGGCCATACCCACGACCAAGATGTTGTCTGTGCAGGGTGCTATACAGGTCCAGGGGAGTGGAATCCTTGGGAACCCGGTCCCTGAAGGTTTAATTACAATGCCTGCCGTGATAGGTGAAGTTTGGGCTTCTGTGGACCAAACAGAGTCCTGCGGTGGGGAAGAGGTAAGTGGGGGCCCCCAGGAACTTGGTTCTATTGGGGGACCCCCAAGCCTAATTTGTCTTTCTGTCTGTTACCTAACGGTATTCCCGCTAATATCTGTGTATGCCTGTAACTACTGAAAATGTAAAATTTTAATAGTAGTCAAGAAAAAAAAAAAAAAAAAAAAGAGGACCGCGGTACCTGTGTTAAACCACTAGAGGCCGCTGTGGTCCATTTTTCTTGTCATGTGGATCTTTGGTTTTCTCAAGTCAAAAGATCCAGGCAGTTGGTAAGTTTCTCTGTGGGAATCCACTTCCTCTGCCCTGTTGCTGCGCTCATCCACCACACAGGCCCTCCGGCAAAAAGGGCCCTGGCTCCTAGTCCCTGTTTGATTTTCGAAAAGGGCGCCAATGGCGCACGGGCGCACGCGCGGGCGCGTGCACGCGCCTCCTATGAAAAAAAGGGGCGGGGCGGGTGGATGACGCTCGATGCGCGCCACGGCGCTTCTGCGCATGTGCAGGCGTCCCAGCTTGTATAAAGACACAGTACAAGTGTCAGCTGGATGCAAACAGAGCTAGCAACAAACAATGGCACACAGAGGCGGTTGATGCAGGCATCCCCATAGAAAGGCACTTTAGTGGACACCAGCTGGTATATAGCAGCAACTCTGTTAGACTATTACCAGCAAAATTGGTGTATGACGACGGGAATACCTCAGCTTTGTGCTTAAAGGATATGTCGTCCAGAAGCTCCGGAAATAAGTCTTCCAGGAAGCCAAAGGGGTCTCCATCGGGCTCTGAGGATATTGGGCATGCTTGTACTGCACCAATCTCCCCTGAGAATTCAGAGGTCAGTAGCCGTAGAAACCCCGCAGGAGTGCCTGGTGCTGCGGCTGTCCCCAGTCCACCTGCTCCTGTATATATAACAGAGGAGGTTTTATCCTCAACTCTGGGAGGATTGGAAGAGAGATTAACAGCATTGATCGCTGCTTCCCTGTCACAGGGAAAGCGCGTCCGATCTCCGTCTCCTCCTTCAGAGTGCCTGTTAGTGGAGGAACAGCCCCACACAGAGATCGACCTACCTGAAGGGGATCAGGATGAGGTTGATTCAGTTATGGAGGAATCAACAGTGGAAGAACCTTTCTCAGCATCTCAGGCTGAAAGATTATGGGTTCAGTCTCTGACTAACATGGTACGATCAGCATTTAAAATGCCTCTGGCGGAACCACCATCCACTACGGTTTCCTCGCTGGGGTCGCTAAAAGCTCCCCAGGCTGTCTGTTCCTTCCCAATCCACCCTTTATTAGAAGGGCTTATTACCAGGATTGGGAGCATCCTGATAAAATATTTGCTCCCCCCAAGAGATTTCCGGTGATCTATCCCATGGAGGATAAGTTCATAAAAAAATGGAGGGTCCCTACAGTGGACGCAGCCATCTCTTCTGTGAACAAATCACTGACATGTCCAGTAGATAATGTTCCAATGTTCAAAGACCCAATAGATAAAAAATTGGAGTCTTTACTAAAATCTGCTTTCTCTACAGCAAGCATGGTGACACAACCTGCGGTAGCAGCGATTGGAGTCTGCCAAGCAGTGAAAGATCAGTTGAAACAAGTCTTAAGGGACTTACCAGATCAGCAGGCTCTTGCCCTAGCTGACCTGCCTAGAGCCTTGTGTTTTGCGGTGGACGCCATAAAGGATACAATCCAACAGGCCTCCCGCTTTACGCTGTCTGTAGTACATATGCGTAGGCTTCTGTGGCTCAAAAACTGGTCTGCTGAAGCTCCCTGTAAGAAACTGCTGGTTAGCTTCCCATTTCATGGAGAACGCTTATTTGGAGAAGATCTGGACAAATATATCCAGAAAATTTCTGCCGGTAAAAGTTCACTCTTACCGGTTAAGAACAAGAGTAGAAGTCCTTCTTTTAAGAGGCCTACTTCTCCAGTCCCGGGCACATCGGCTGTGAAGCAGTTCCAACGGCCTCCGCGGTCAAATTCAGGGGGCAGAAATCAGGGACAATCACAGGGTAACAAGAAGCCCTGGATCAAGAGAGGTACAAAACCTCCCCCCAAGTCATGAAGCGTTGCCCCCACTCAATCGGGTGGGGGGAAGGCTTCAGTTGTTCACAGAGACCTGGCGGGACACCATCAGAGACAGATGGGTGCTCTCCGCAGTAAGTCTGGGATACAAGCTGGAGTTAAAAGGCACTCCTCCTGCCCAATTTATGAGGTCAAACGTGCCAAGAGATCCCCAGAAGAGAGGATCCCTCCTTCTGACACTAGAACAACTATTGCTCCAAGGTGTAATCATGAAGGTTCCCCTGGAAGAAAGCGGATTCGGGTTTTACTCGAACCTTTTCACAGTCCCCAAACCAAATGGGGACGTGAGGCCCATATTAAATCTAAAAGGGCTAAACAAGTTCCTAAATATCAGGACTTTTCGGATGGAGTCGATCCGATCGGTGGCCACCGCCCTACAAGGGCAGGAATGGTTAGCCTCGATCGACATAAGGGATGCTTATCTGCATATTCCCATCTTTCCGGCCCACCAGAAATTTCTACGCTTTGCAGTAGAAGGGCGCCATTTTCAGTTCAGAGCCTTACCTTTCGGTCTGGCCACAGCACCACGAGTGTTCACAAAGGTTCTGGCCCCACTATTGGCCAATCTAAGAACACAAGGTGTAACGATAATGGCATATCTAGACGACCTGCTACTAATAGACCACTCAGTGGAAAAGCTGGAAGTAGCTATTCGCAAGACAATCAATTATCTGGAATATCACGGTTGGATTATCAACCGGGACAAGTCAGCTCTAAGACCAGTCAAAAGTCTGGAATACTTAGGGCTAAGGCTGGATTCAAATCAGAGAAAGATTTTCTTACCTCCAGAGAAGGTGTCGTCTTTAAAAGATTTGACCCACTTAGTGGGTACAAAAAGAAAACCATCCATACGCCTGTGCATGAGGCTGCTGGGAAAAATGGTGGCTTCATTCGAAGCGGTACCCTACGGTCAATTCCATTCAAGGAATTTGCAAAGGGCCATACTGTCAGCCTGGAACAAAAAAGTTCAGGCTTTAGACTTACCAATGTCCCTGTCCCCTTCCGTTCGCAAGAGCCTCCATTAGTGGTTGGTGCCCCAGAATCTGGAAAAAGGGAAACCCTTCAGTCCGGTTTCTTGGAAGGTGGTCACTACAGATGCCAGCCTCATAGGCTGGGGGGCAGTACTGGAGCAATGGTCTCTCCAGGGCAAGTGGTCAGAAGCAGAAAAGGCCCTGCCCATCAATCTCTTAGAGATACGAGCAGCCCGGTATTCCCTAGTAGCATGGACATCCAAACTCCAAGGGTCCCCTGTCAGAATTCAATCAGACAATGCCACAGCAGTGGCATATATCAATCACCAGGGTGGCACCAGGAGTCGTGCAGCCCAGAGGGAAGCAAATTGCATCCTGGAGTGGGCAGAAAGATATGTCCCAGCCATATCCGCGGTTTTCATCCCAGGAGTGGAAAATTGGAGAGCGGACTTTTTAAGTCGCCAACAATTATGCCCGGGGGAATGGTCTCTTCACCCCGAGGTTTTCCAGGCAATATGCCAGCGGTGGGGAACACCGGATGTAGATCTGCTAGCATCCAGATTCAACGCAAAGGTGGACAGATTTGTGTCTCGCACAAGGGATCCCCTAGCTTGCGGCTCGGATGCCCTAGTGTTCCCTTGGGATCAGTTCAAGCTGATATATGCATTCCCACCGCCACAATTGTTACCGCGATTACTCCGCAGAATCAGGATAGAAAAGAAACCAGTGATTCTGGTGGCTCCAGCGTGGCCCCGAAGGGCATGGTACGCGGAGATTGTAAAAATGTCAGTGAGGAGTCCTTGGACCCTCCCACATCGTCCGGACCTGCTGTCGCAAGGACCGATATACCACCCTTCCTTACCAGCCCTAGGTTTGACGGCCTGGCTATTGAAGCCCACATTCTGAAAAAGAGAGGGCTCTCTAATTCTGTGGTATCTACCATGATCAATGCCAGGAAGCCGGTATCCAGGCAGATCTATTATAGGATCTGGAAAGCGTACATTACGTGGTGTGAGGCCAAGAAATGGCATCCACGTAAGTACGTGATAGGTAGGATTTTGGACTTCCTACAGTGGGCTGTAGATAGGAAGCTGGCCTTGAGTACTATCAAGGGTCAGATTTCGGCCTTGTCAATATTTTTTCAAAGGCCCTTGGCTTCGCATTCACTAGTCAAAGCTTTCATACAAGGAGTGATGCGTATTAGCCCTCCGGTTAGTATTCCCATATGTCCATGGGACTTAAACCTGGTTCTGTCGGTTCTACAGAAACAACCGTTTGAACAATTGCAACACATTTCCTTGGTTCTTCTCACCAGGAAATAGATTTTCTTAGTAGCCATTTGTTCGGCTAAAAGAGTATCGGAATTAGCCGCCTTGTCCTGTAAGGAGCCATATCTGGTTGTCCATAAGGACAGAGTAGTATTACGTCCTCATCCAGCCTTTCTTCCCAAGGTGGTATCGAGGTTTCATTTGAACCAAGATGTGGTTCTTCCTTCTTTTTTCCCCAAACCTAGCTCGGTAGAGGAAAAGTTATTACATTCTTTGGATGTAGTAAGAGCAGTTAAAGCTTATCTAAAAGCCACTGCTCAGATTCGCAGAACGGATACTTTGTTTATTCTGCCGGAAGGCCCTAGAAAGGGTCAGGCAGCATCAAAATCTACTTTAGCCAAGTGGATTCGACAGGTCATAATACAAGCCTATGGCTTAAGAAAGAGACCGCCTCCGTTCAAAGTTAGGGCGCACTCCACAAGAGCAGTTGGAACTTCATGGGCAGTGCATCACCAGGCCTCCCTGGCTCAAGTATGTAAGGCCGCAACATGGTCTTCGGTACACACGTTTACTAGATTCTACCAGGTAGACGTTAGAAGTCAGGAGGATGTCGCCTTTGGGTGCAGTGTGTTGCAGGCCGCAAAAGATCCTCATGCCTGATGGCGCCCAGCTTATGTATCCCTCCCCTCATTTGGCATTGCTTTGGGACGTCCCATTAGTAATGACTAAGTCGCTCTGTGTCCCGTGATGTACGAAAAAGAAAAAGGGATTTTTATAACAGCTTACCTGTAAAATCCTTTTCTTGGAGTACATCACGGGACACAGAGCTCCCACCCCTCTTTTTGGGACACTTATTGCTTTGCTACAAAACTGAGGTGCTCCCGGATGGGAGGGGCTTATATAGGGGAGGGTACTTCCGGTTTGGAAGTTGCCAGTGCCAGCACCTGAAGGTAAACTATATAACCCATTAGTAATGACTAAGTCGCTCTGTGTCCCGTGATGTACTCCAAGAAAAGGATTTTACAGGTAAGCTGTTATAAAAATCCCTTTATACACAGCCAGGCAACAGGAATTTTGCAGCTTTCATACAGACTCAAGAATCAGTGGGGATTTTTGTTTTTGTTTATTTAGGGGTTAAACTTGGATGGGAAATTGAAAAAAGCCTGGGATGCCCAGCACTGTAAAACTTGAATTAAGTCTTGAGGACTTGCTAATGTGTCTGGCTGCTAGGTATTATTTCACACATGCATAGTTGCCAACAGTCACGGATTGGCCGGGACGTTCCCGGGATTCAAACCCTTTTCCCGGATTTATTTTGTCCCGGCCAATGTCCCGGCCAATCCGATTTTTCCCGTTTTCCCCGAATTTGGACGCCGCAGGCCGCCGCCGCTAGAGGTCCACGGCTGGCGGAGACAATATCTCGGCCGGCCGCCATGTTCAAGAAGACCAAAACACGGATGTAGTACAATAGAAAATAAAGCCGCTGCGGCGCCGCCCACACCCCGCACCTCCCCGGGGGTGGGCGGCGCCGCAGCAGCTTTATCTTCTATTGTACTACATCTGTGTTTTGGCTGGCCGGCAGGCCATCCCCCCGCCCCGCCCCGCCCCGCTGCAGGTCTGTCTGTAATGGAAAGGGGCGGGGGTCGGCAGCGCCACAGCTTAATTTTTTCCCCTTCGGGGAAGGGGAAACAATAATGGCGGCCGAGACAGGAGACGCCTGTGGTTAAGGGGGGACTCCGCTGGGGATGCCTGTGGTAAGGGGGGACTCCGCTGGGAACGCCTGTGGTAAGGGAGGACTCCGCTGGGGACTGCTGAGGTAAGGGGGGACTCCGCTGGGGACGCCTGATGTAAGGGGGGACTCCACTGGGGACGCCTGATGTAAGGGGGGACTCCGCTGGGGACGCCTGATGTAAGGGGGGACTCCGCTGGGGACGCCTGATGTAAGGGGGGACTCTGCTGGGGATGCCAGATGTAAGGGGGACTCCTCTGGGTACACCTGATGTAAGGAAGGACTCCGCTGGGTACGCCTGAGGTAAGGAGGGACTCCTCTGGGGACGCCTGATGTAAGGAGGGACTCCGCTGGGGACGCCTGATGTAAGGAGGGACTCCTCTGGGGACACTTGATGTAAGGGGGGACTCCACTGGGGACGCCTGATGTAAGGGGGGACTCCACTGGGGACGCCTGCATAGTTACCAACAGTCCCGAATTTCCCGGGACAAGCACGATTTTTGGACCCTTGTCCCGAATTGGGCTTGTCCCGATTCGGGACAAGCCCAGTTCTTTTTGTCCCGTTTTGTCCCGGTAAATTCGGGAATGCTTTAGCTAAAAACGGCAGCGGCTACACAAAAATGGCCGCTGCCGCCACCATATTTGTTTACGTTTTCCCCTTGTGTTCAGTGCAGAGCCTGGGGCAGCCAATCGGCTTCGGATTGGCGACTCCTCCCCGCTCTCCACTGAACGCAAGGAGAGGCACAAGGAAGCAGCATGCTTCACCCGCCGCCGCTAACGACCCTCTGCCCAGCCCCCGTGTGTCCGACAAGGAGCGGGGACACGGATGTAAGGACCGGGGCTCCACTGGCTGGGGACACTGACGCCTATCAGCACCCGGCGCCGCCGCTGCCAACAACCCTCCGCCCCGCCCCCGTGTGTCCGACGAGTGGGGACACTGATGGAAGGACCGGGGCACCGCTGGCTGGGGACACTGTGATGGTCCTGGCTCACTCCATTTGGCAGACCCCTCGGACCACCAGCACATCCTCACGCACCGCAGGTACCGTACTATTGCACTGTAGTGTAGTGGGTGGTGGGGTAATTGTAGTGTAGTGGGTGGTGGGGTAATTAGTGTAGTGTAGTGGGTGGCGGGGTAATTTAGTGTAGTGGGTGGTGGGGTAATCACAGTGTAGTGTAGTGGGTGGTGGGGTAATCACAGTGTAGTGTAGTGGGTGGCGGGGTAATCACAGTGTAGTGTAGTGGGTGGCGGGGTAATCAGTGTAGTGGGTGGCGGGGTAATCATTGTAGTGGGTGGCGGGGTAATCAGTGTAGTGGGTGGCGGGGTAATCAGTGTAGTGAGTGGCGGGGTAATCAGTGTAGTGGGTGGCGGGGTAATCAGTGTAGTGTAGTGGGTGGCGGGGTAATTAGTGTAGTGGGTGGCAGGGTAATCTGTGCAGTGTAGTGGGTGGTGGGGTAATCAGTGTAGTGGGTGGCAGGGTAATCTGTGTAGTGTAGTGGGTGGTGGGATAATCAGTGTAGTGGGTGGCAGGGTAATCTGTGTAGTGTAGTGGGTGGCAGGGTAATCAGTGTAGTGGGTGGCCGGGTAATCAGTGTAGTGGGTGGTGGGGTAATCAGTGTAGTGGGTGGCGGGGTAATCAGTGTAGTGGGTGGCGGGGTAATCAGTGTAGTGCATAGTTGCCAAACAGTCCTGAATTTCCCGGGACAATCATGATTTTTGGACCCTTGTCCACAAGTGTGGAGGGGGCTCTGCTGGGGAGGCACCTGATGCAAGGACGGACTGCTGGGGAGGCACCTGATGCAAGGACGGACTGCTGGGGAGGCACCTGATGCAAGGACGGACTGCTGGGGAGGCCATCTGGTGGCAGGCGACGTGGCAGGTAACACGCTCAGGGCTTCCACTGATTCGGCATTATGGTGAGTTGAATGATTTCATTTTATATTACAATGTAAAAATAGAAATAATGCACTTCAATCATCCTGACACCGTAACAACCATGGTGCCGGGATGATTGAAGCGCCAACAGGTGTTTTGGAGTATCCTTATCTGCCAATTTTGTTACACATTACTATTGTGGTGTAGGATCTGGCTTCTTTCTTTCTATTTCTTTCTCTCTCTTTCTCTCACCTCGGACTCTAGCCACACCCCTTTGAACCACGCCCATTTAAACCACACCCACTATCGTGCGTAAACCACGCCCATTTTTCGCCGCGGCATGACACGCCTACAAACAAATGCCCCGTCCCCTGATTATAGCAAGGCTCCGCCTCAATACAAAAAAAGTGTCCCAGATGTTTTTTTTGCAATGTTGGCAACTATGCACATGTTGACCTCCCATGGGATTGATAGCCCAGCTTAACTGACAACAAAAAGGTTCCAACTGATGAAAGGCAGGTGCTACTTCTTAGAGAACTCTGATGCGCCTGGCTGCTTTGAATCCACCCTAGAGGTGTAGGATGGCTTTAATAACTATGAACAAGCACTAAGTGGTCCCTTGGAAAATATTGCACCTTGCTGCCCCCTTCTATCCAGGCTTGGGGTGTGATGAAACAAAGTTACTCACTCAATTCCTGTTTGGTGAATCCTGACAGGATCCAAGAGGCTGCTGCACAGGCTTCCTGCTATACAGGCCCAGATCATGACGATCAGGATGGCTTCAGCTAAGCCTAGTTGGGCTGGAAAGGGTGTGAGGCTTCAGCTGCTCCTTCTCTGTTCCACTGGCTCTCTCCTGTCCTTCCTTCTGCCCAGGGGCAGAGCCCCCAGCACAGGGGGTCCACTCCAGGCAACAGGACCCTGGACTCTGCTTTCTCCCTGCCAGGCTCCTGAACATTTTTTGGCCTATCTCCCCACCTTCTGGGCCATGCCTACACAGGGACTGGTGGAGACTCCATAAATATTCAGGCTTTAGCCTATGTTCCTCCACGCTCTAAGTTCCAGAAATATCTAGCAAATTCTTGAAGCCAGGGGAGGTAATACCCAGTAGGCTTGTGCAATTCGTTTCGTAACGAATCAAAATTCGTCCGAATTTAGCAACTTTCGGACATTCGGAAGCATTCGAATTTCCGAACAGAGCAATTACGAATAAAACCGAATCCGAAATAAATTATACCGCAAAATAGCGAATGCCCGAAGGTCTTCGGCATAATTCGTTATGAAAAAAGTTACGAATGTACGAATCCATTCGAAGCACAATAACACTCACTCTGCTCTCTGCTTCTCCCTCACCATGCTGAACTCTCTCTCAAAATGGTGTACAGGGGCGGAGGCTATAGCCGCATGAAAAAACGAAAGTAAAATACGAGATTTCAAATCCATTCGAAGCACAATAACACTCACTCTGCTCTGCTCTCTGCTTCTCCCTCACCGTGCTGAACCCTCTCAAAATGGTGTACAGGGGCGGAGCCTATAGCCGCATGTAAAAAACGAAAGTAAAATACGAGATTTCGAATCATTACAAATAACCGCTATGTATTTAGAAAAGTACAAATCCATTCGAAGCACATTAGGCATAATAGGCAGCGTCGTTGTGAGAGAGACACGGAAAATTACGAATCAACGAACCCAAAAAAAGTTACGAAAGTAGGAGTTGTGTCCAGAATCAACGAAAAACAACGTACTCTACCGAAAGTACGAACCCAAAAAAAGTTACGAAAGTAGGAGTTGTGTCCAGAATCAACGAAAAACAACGTACTCTACCGAAAGTACGAATTATAAAGCAACAAAAAATTCAACGAAAAATGTCGCTTGCAAAAATACGAATGAGTCCGAACACGAAAAATCCCGTCTAGCAAAATTACGAATGATTACGAATCAACAGGACCGGAAAGAAACGAACCGAAACGGAACGAATTTTTCCGTTGTGCACAAGTCTAATACCCAGCCCTTGGAGCTCTGCACAGCTAACACAAACAAATGAACCCCAGCTCCTCTGCCTAAAGAGGTGCCCAACTAAATGTACCTACTCTGTAAACTTGAGGGGGCTACACTTTAATAATGTATCCTGGCGGAAGTGACAATCCTGGAGTGTGGCCCTTTGTTATGTACAGTGTTTAGACAGAACTGGAACAGCCTCCAGTGACCAGCACCCAGTGAGCCTACAGCTGAAGGAAGAAGTGAGAGCTGAGATGATCGTCTAACTGATCAGTGTGATTGATGCATCTTTAGCATGCCAGGTCTGACAGGGTTTCCTGTGGGAGTCAAGGTCATTGTTAAGATTGGGTGCATTTGGTTGCATAGTGTGCGGTTGCCTCTAGATTGCAGTACCTTCTGTTACTATGTTAATTGTTTCTAATTAAATCATTCAGAGCTATAGCTTAATGATTTCAAAATATCATTTCATTTTAATAAAAGAAAGGAAAAATTTATCCAAGAAATAATTTCAATAGAAAGAATATTACAATATAAAAAAAATAGCAACAGTAAAATAAGATGAATTAATTGGTTGCATGCAGAGTCCAATTTGTTTGCAGAGTTAGGCCTCATACACACAACCGAGTTTCTCAGCAAGAAACTTGCTGGCAGAGATGTCTTGCCGAGAAACTCGTTCGTGTGTATGGTTTCTCGTCAAGAAAACCGACAAGTAATCTCGACGAGAAAATAGAGAACCTGCTCTCTATTTTCTCGTTGAGATTCTCGTCGGCATGTTTCTCGACGAGAAAAGTGAGTGTGTGTACACTTACCTGTCCTCCCGGAAGCCCGGGCATGTTCGAAATGAATTCGACGCATGCGCGGTAGCTTCCTAGGCATAGGTAGGGTATACCAAGATGGCGGCGACGGCATCGAATGTGACGAGCGCATGCTCGTCGTAGTCGATGATGTCACCGCGTACGCTCCATTCAAAGAACTGCGGGTTCTTTGAAACTAGCGTGTGTACACTCGGCCGGGACAAGTTTCTTGTCCAAGAATCTCGTAGAAAAAAACGACATGTTTTTTTCGACGAGAATCTCGGCCGTGTGTACGAGGCTTTAGAGTGCCCCATTGAGAGTGTCAGAAATGGTGCTCCATTGTGGGTGCCAGTGGGAGAAATGGTGCCCAATTGTTGATATCAGTGGGAGAAATGGTACCTCATTGTTGGTATCAGTGGGAGAAATGGTGCCCCATTGTTGGTGTCATTGAGAGAAATGTTGCTTCATTGTTGTTATCAGTGTAGCACACGGACCTTTTCCTGCCTTCGGCTCACTTGCAGGTCAAGGCACACCGCACTATATGCCCGTACCCTCCTGTTTGAGGAGGTTGAGCGGTGTTATCAATTTTGGGTCCTGCAGCAAGGTGTCCCAGCAGACTGGTTCTCATCTCCTAGAGTATAGGGACAAGTCTCTATTATTCCCCAGTAAGGTCAATGTCCACACCACTTTAACTCCAACGCTGAGTTTATTTCACAAGCAAGTTCAGCAGACAGGAAAGGTGGTTGAGAGAAAGGACAGCAAGGTTTGGGAGATAGGTCCAGGCACAAACTGGTACGATAGTCGCTACTCGATCCCTAGTAGGGTTAGCTCACCCGGATAGTCCCCTGTAAGAGCGGATCCTAGCAGCCGGAGTGATGCTCGAACATTCACTTTAGGTTTTCCTTGAGATACGATCGGGAGATCCTCTGCCACAGAATCTTTAAGTCCCAAACTTCTCAGCTGTTGCAACACAAGGACAGGTGCCAGTGATAGCACATTGCAAAGCCTGTGATGGATCTTTGAATCCCTCCAGAAGGTAACCAGGCCTCTCTTTCACCGGTCCATCAGAAAGGTCCTCCCCGGTCTCCTCTTCTTAGAGCGGGTCCACCCTCTCCCGGGCACCCTGGGATTCTTCTTTTGGATATAGGCCCAGGCTAAAGGTGCTGGGCCTACTAATGGAGTTGCAGCCCCAGGCTAAAGGTGCCTGAGATCCATGCACACGCGCACCCCTGGCTTGGAGCGCCGGGTGGCGCGAAACGCTCACACTCCAGACTCCTGACTTCCCACACCCAAAAGAATGGCGTCTGCCCCTTATGTATCCTCTCCCAGCATGCACAGCATGCCAACCACGCCCACCGTACCGCTGCCGAGAGAGGACACCCTAAGAGATAGCAATGTCACCCACTGTTCAACCCTGACCTGATATGGCAGTGCCACCTACAGGCCACAGGGAACTGTGCGTCAGGCTACATCACATAGGCAGAAGCGAGTACTAACAAATCAAAGTGGTCTGAGCCTGGCTACTAGCTCAGACCAATCCCTAAATAAATTTAAGTACAATTTAAGTACAAAAGTAAAGGGGCGCTACATCAGTAAGAGAAATGGGGCCCCATTGCTGATGTTAGTGGAAGGAATAGTGCCACAAGGGCTGGATAAAGCCAGGCAAAGGGCCACATCTGCCCCCAAGCCACAGTTTGGAGACCACTGGTCTACAGCAGGGGTCTCCAAACATTCTAAACAAAGGGCCGGCTTATTGTCCTTCAGACTCTTGGAGGGCCGGACTTTGGCCAGCGGGGGGGTGGAATTTTCCTGGCGTCAGTGGGACTAAACATATGGTATTAGGAGGAGAAATAGTGCCTCATCATTTGTATCATAGGGAGGAATAGTGGCCCATTAGTGGTGTCAGTGGGAGAAATAGGTCTCCACTGTCGGTGTCAGAATAGTGTCTCGTATCAGAGGGAGGGATACTCCCCTAAGGGCCGGATAAAGGCAAGCAACGGGCCGCATCTGGCCCTCGGGCCACAGTTTGGAGACCACTGGTCTACAGCATGGTAGAGAAGCAAAACTTGTGCTGGCCTTCTGTTTTTCCTGTGTGTTGATATGCGTTGTGCTGCGCTGCCACACATTACCATGTAAGGCTCTACTTTTTTCCACTGCAAACTATGTCGGTGCAGTGCAACTGCGTGAACTGTTCCCTTCCCATACCTTATATTTTACAGGTCTATGCATTGGCATGCATTGCAAAAAATCTGGTGTGAATGGCTCCTAAAAATGTAACCACTTCAGTTGCTTACTTACACATTTTGGGGAAACTGAGCATGCCACCCTGTCCACTAGGACGCCTGCATTCTCCCCACTTGATTTGGAATTTTTTAAACCTTAATATTGTCATAGTGACCAGAACTGTTTAGTGTAAAATAATAAAAATTCATTTTTGTTGATTTGTTGGCTTATATTAAAAAACTGGAGCAGGATATTTATTAACAAAATAAAAGTATAATATGTCCTTAACAAAACAAAAAAAAGGTAAAATAACCTAGACTGAAAAATTAGTAATGGAGTTATTAGAATGTAAACCAATGCATTTTGGTGCTGCTTATTTTTTGGGGGGAAATTTAGGCTTATAACTAAAAGGCAAAACTTTTTTGGGTAGAGTGGCAAGGGTTTTATACACTTGTCCGGTTTTTATTGCTATCTGTGCCCTCGTTAGGGAGATTCACTCTCCCTGTTTGTCTTGTTTACCGTTGCCACCAAACGTGAAAGTGGAACGAAATCCCAAATTTTGGGTTGTCACCAGAACAGGAATAGAGGGGAAATCTTCCAATGGAGACACTGGTTCTGGTGACGTCCAGGTAATCCCTCAATTCAGCAGAATTTCCTCTCACTTCCTGTATTGGTAATGTGACAGGAAGCGAAGGTACATTTCTCCAACGGAACACAGATGAAAAAAAGAAATTGACGGGTTATAACTAGGGATGCACCGATGCCACTTTTTTAACACCAAGTACGAGTACCGATACTTTACCTCATGTACTCGCCGATACCAATTACCGATACCTGATTTTTGTCATGTGACATAATTTTTTAAAAATAATGAAAGATTATACATTTTCCCGATAACATGAGGAATAGAATCTCAAAAGACATTATGAAAGAAATAAAACATTTTTATTTGCTGGTCACAAAGCTGTTAAAGCGCAAATTGCACAGAACATGTTATATAAAAAAAATTCAAATGTCAATGACATGTACATTGCAAGTTCACAATGTTTAGGCATGAGGAGAAGCAAGAACAGTAATGTACCTCAGTCAACTCACAAGACATTCTAAAATTTAAAAAACAAAAAACAAAACACAACATGTATTTGTTTCTAGTTCAACTTCTTACACATGTGTAAAAGTAAAAGAAACACATTTCACAGACAGAACAAATTATGTTCATTCCAGGATGGCAAGCAGCTGCTTCTCCAGGTGTTTTAGCTCTTTTGAGCTTTTTTTTTTCTCTATCTGTTACCTCTTCCCCTCCGTGTTAGCCTATGGCCGCGTATACACGACCGGTTTTCGAGGCAAAAAACGACAAGAAAACTGCCAGGAGAGCTTTCTTGCCGAGAAAACCGGCTGTGTGTACACGGGTTTCAGTTTTCTCGTCAAGAAAACTGCCCAGATTCCCGGACGAGAAAAAAGACGACCTGCTGTCTTTTTTCTCGTCGAGAATCTCGTCGGCCTGTTTCTCGACGAGAAACCCGAGGTTATGCCTTGAAATTGAAAAGCTTGAATGTCACAGAACATGAAATATTATGTCATCATTGATGACGTCACATGTAAAACAAACCTCACAAGTTCACAACAACCAACCCAAGTGCAATACAGTTAAATAATGTTAGGCATGAGGAGGAACAACTAGAACAGTACCTCAAAACTTACATTATTTTGTAAACATTTAAAAAAAAAAAGTGCTAGCTTAGCTTCTAGTTCAACTTCTTATGAAACTCGTGAAAGAAACATTACTCTTTCGTCCATGGACCGACACAGCCTCTCTATTGACAAAGTGGGTATTATCCGTTAATTAGGAGTGACTAGGCAGAAAACTTGTAAAAAGTGTTGCATCACACCCTCTACAGTACCGCCCAGGGGGCAGACCCTCTGGGTATATCACCTCAGTCTGCATCTCGCAGATCATTTTTTTTGTGTCTAGCAAGGAGTAGGACATGGCTCCCTTCGGGCCCATTGGTCCGGGGGAAAAATATATATTTTTTTGCTACATTTTTTGTTTCCTGCGATCTTCGATCAACTGCCGACTGGGTGACAGGCTGGATCCTCGATCCTTGTAGCCTCCCCAGTTCGACAATCGAGCGTGTGCCGACCCTAGCTACGCGCTGGGTTTTCCACGACATGCCCGTTGCTCCACGGGTGGCCGGTGAGCCTACGCTCCAGGGCCTGCATCGGACCGCTCAGCTTCAGCTGACCTTACGGCCGAGTCGCAGCAGCCTGGCCGGTGAGCTTACGCTCCAAGGCTTGCATCGGACTGCTCAGCTTCGGCTGACCTCACGGCTGAGTCGCAGCAGCCTGACCGGTGAGCATCACGCTCCAGGGCATACATATGATCGTCCCTTTTGGGTCCAATCACAGCATGCCTGGCCAACAGTCACCTTCCGTGCGCGGACGATGATCTGTTTGGAATGTCTTCCAGCATAATACATGCAGGATAGGTAAGTAAACTCCCCTGCCTCGGCTGGTTGATTTGGCTGGACATTCCTGGAGAGACCAAGTAAGTGGTTGTGGCCCCTTTCTTCCCTCTCTCCCTGCCTTTTCCCTCCTCCCTGGGCTTCTAGCTAAAGGTTGCTGGGTGCTGGGGGTCACCTAAGGGGTTCCACTGGAGCGGGGCTGGCTGTAACTAACATTTAAAAGAAATGTATTTTCTGCTTACGTGTGTGTGCTTCCTCCTCCATGCTGTCGGCGGCCATTTTGTGGTGGTCCATGCCGGGTTCGGCCTCTAGTGACTGCCCGGCGGCCATCTTCCTGTGGTTTCGGCGCCATTTTCTTGTAGTTCACACCCACTGGCCTCTATCAACTGATCAGCGGCCATGTTTGTCCACCCTGTATGTATATATTGCCGTTCGGCGGCCATCTTTTTGTGGGCTACGGCTGCTTGGCCTCTATCTTCGGCTTTTCTCAGAGCCCACATTATCTTCCATACAGACGTTTTTGGCTGCCATTTTGCGAGAGTCTCCGGCCTCTAGGGTGCATTACACTGGCGCGAAAATTCACACAGGAAGCGCTGATAAAAGAAGCAGACTGACACAGCAGTAGTGGGACAGCATCACAGGCGCAGCACACGGCAGCATAGCAGTACCGGTCCAGGGTGGTGAGTCCTCTGGGTAACCCAGCATCTCTGCAGCGCAGGAGGGTGGCCTATTGATATCTTGCCTGGAGCCCTGTGGCTGTCAGCGTATGGTCAGCATGGCATCTGAGCCAGATGTCTTCTCCCCTGAAGCACCAGATTTAGCAGCTGGTGCCCCTGAGGTGTCTATGAATGCTATGTCGGCAATCCTAGAGGCGTTTGCTGCCAGGGTGGAAGCAGCACACGGGAATACAGGGGGTAGTAAACGCCCCAGTCCCCTGCAATCTTCCGGGGATAATTCTGATGCAGAACCAGGTCCAGCTACGGCTCATGGCCCAGATTCGGACGCATCAGAGACTGCAGACCGTGACCGATCGGACAGTGAGGATGACTCCAAGTCCAGGTCAGTACGCGAGACGGCTTTGGTATCTGACCTTATTACTGCAGTGCGGGATACGCTAAAGTTGGAAAATACTGCAGAAGCAGCAGAAACTCCAGTCCCCTTTGGGTTTCGTAAACCTGCCCGCACTGCTAAGGTGTTTCCTTGTGTGTCTTATTTTGACAAACTCTTATACAAGGAATAGGAGAACCCACTGAGGGTCTTTACAGCCCCAAAGAGGTTTGCGGTAAGGTACCCCTTTGAGGAGAGTTTTCTGAAGAAATGGACCTCTCCCCCTATAGTGGACCCTCCGGTGTCCAGACTTAATAGAGCCACCACTATTCCAGTAGAGGGGGCTCCTGTTTATAAGGACCCTGTGGATAAGAAGGCTGAAGCACTTGCTCGCTACCTATATTCAGTGGTAGGCTCGGCAGTACGCCCGGCATTGGCGGGGGCCCTAGTGTTTTAGACACTTACTGAATGGGCAAAATTGCTACTCCAGGGGTTAAAGGAGCGAGATGCTCATCCTAATGAGATAACTTTGGCCGACCAGTTGGTCCAGGGCCTTAAGTTTGTCTGCTAGTCAGACATGGATACTATTCCCCTGCTGTCAAAAGCTTCGGTTTATGCAGTAGCACCAAGGTGCTTGCTCCGATTCTGGCATTTCTAAGACAGCGGGGTATCGCTATCATGGGCTACTTGGACAACCTTCTACTGAAGGCCCCTTCAAGCTCAGAATTAGAGGTAAGCGTGTCTATTACCTGTCAGACTCTTCGAGACTGTGGTTGGATACTAAACACGCAAAAGTCAGTATTGGTGCCCACTCAACGCCTAGTGTACCTGGGGTTGATTCTGGATTCTTTAGAGGCAAAGGTATTCCTCCCTGTGGAGAATTTGCAGACCCTCCGGGCTGCAGTACGGCAGCTGACTTCCAGGAATTGGTCGTTTTGCATGCGAGTGTTGGGCCTCATGGTAGCCTCCTTCGAGGCGGTCCCATATGCTCAATACCACACTCGAGTGTTACAGAAGGCAGTTCTGTCCAGATGGAACAGATGCCCTTCATCTCTGGATTATCAAATCCGAGTGAGCCACCTAGTCAGGAGATCCCTGGTATGGTGGCTGACAGCACCAGCTCTAGTGGCCGGGAAGTCATTTCTTCTGGTTTACTGGATAGTGATCACGACGGACGCCAGCCTTACAGGTTGGGGGGGAGTCTGGGGTGTTCAGTCGGCGCAAGGTCGCTGGACCCCAGAGGAAGCCCTCCTGCCGATCAATGTCCTGGAAATCTGGGCGATCAGGCTGTGCCTCTTCAAATTGTCTCAGAGGCTGCAAGGGCGTCCAGTCAGGATCCAGTCAGACAACACCACAGCAGTGGCATATGTCAATCATCAAGGAGGAACAAGAAGCTCAGCTGCAGCATCGGAGGTCGCTCGCATCCTGAAGTGGGCAGAGAGGAGCGTACCGGCACTGTCGGCCGTGTACATTCCGGGTGTGGAAAACTGGCAGGCGGACTACCTGAGCCGCCAGATGCTGGACCAGGGAGAATGGTCCTTACACCCGGAGGTGTTCCAACTCCTCTGCCAAAGATGGGGCACACCAGACGTAGATCTTCTGGCTTCTCGACTCAATCGGAAGGTATTGAGGTTTGTGGCCCGATCAAGAGACCCATGGGCAGACGCAACGGACGCGTTGGTGGCATCGTGGGGTCAGTATCGGCTAATCTATGCCTTCCCTCCCTTAAGGCTTCTTCCTCTTCTGCTCTGCAGAGTGGAGGCAGAGGGAATTCCAATGATCCTAATCGCTCCAGATTGGCCTCAGCGTCCTTGGTACGCCAATCTAGTACGTCTGGTAGCAGACGTCCCCTGGCGCCTACCACTACGGAAGGACCTGCTATCGCAAGGTCCCATTCTCCATCCTGCTTTACAGTCACTGGCTTTAACGGCATGGCTGTTGAGAACCAGGTACTGAGAGACTGGGGCCTATCAGAATCAGTAATCTCTACTATGAGAAGTGCTTGGAAACCATCCTCTAGGAAGGTTTATCACCGCACTTGGAAGGCCTACATCTCCATGTGTGAGGAAATGAAATGGCATCCGCGTACTTATTTGGTTTCCAGAATCCTGCTGTTTTTACAGCATGGGGTGGACCAAAGGCTTGCCTTAAGTACGATTAAGGGACAGATATCTGCCCTGGCTGTCTTTTTTCAGAGACCCCTGGCGACTCACTCTCTCGTGAGTACATTTGTGCAGGGGGTTCGACATGTGGCCCCTCCGGTCCGTCCCCCACTACCTCCGTGGGACTCGAACCTGGTCCTCTCGGTGCTTCAGAAGGCACCGTTTGAGAATATTAGAGATATTCCCCTGTTGACACTTTCTCAGAAAGTGGTCTTTCTGGTGGCTGTTACGTCAGTTAGACGAGTCTCTGAGCTGGCAGCCTTGTCCTGCAAGGCTCCCTATTTGATTTTCCACAAGGATAAGGTGGTGCTGCGGCCGCAGCCTTCCTTTCTTCCGAAGGTCGTTTCGGCTTTTCATCTCAACAAAGACATTGTACTTCCATCCTTGTATCCTCATCCGTCGAATCCTAAGGAGTCGGCGTTGCATTCCTTGGACATGGTCCGAGCTTTGAGAGTATACCTATCTGCTACTTCCCTGTTCCGGAAGTCAGACTCACTGTTTGTTTCGGTGGCTGGTCCCAAGAAGGGCCAAGCAGTCTCGTCGGCCACCATCTCTAGGTGGATCCGACAGATAGTAATCCAGGCTTACGCCTTAAGGGGACAAGCACCCCTCTTTCCGGTCATGGCGCATTCGACCAGGGCATTAGGTGCCTCTTGGGCTTTCCGACATCAAGCGTCTGTTTCCCAATTATGTAAAGCGGCGACTTGGTCGTCCGCTCACACTTTCACAAAATTCTACAAAGTTGATGTAGGTGCATCTTCGGATGCCTCTTTCGGCCGCAAGGTTTTGCAAGCGGCTGTTTAGAGTTGCAACTCCTCCGTTGGAGGAGTGCTGTTTTGTGTTTGGGGTGAAGTTTATTTTTATGCTGTTACCACCCCTCGTTTTTTCTCTGACACTGCTTTGGGACGTCCCACTTTGTCAATAGAGAGGCTGTGTCGGTCCATGGACGAAAGAGTAAATAGGATTTTTTACTCACCGTAAAATCCTTTTCTCTGAGTCCATGGACCGACACAGCACCCACCCCTCCTTTTAAGTTTGTACTGCTTTTTGACGAACTGATCTGCGAGATGCAGACTGAGGTGATATACCCAGAGGGTCCGCCCCCTGGACGGTACTGTAGAGGGTGTGATGCAACACTTTTTACAAGTTTTTTGCCTAGTCACTCCAAATTAACGGATAATACCCACTTTGTCAATAGAGAGGCTGTGTCGGTCCATGGACTCAGAGAAAAGGATTTTACGGTGAGTAAAAAATCCTATTTTTTCACAGAACAAAATTAGGTTCATTCCAGGATGGCAAGGAGCCAATGACTTAGCAGCAGTAAGGCCACATGCACAATAAAGCTCAAAGTAGCTGCTCCTACAGGCGTTTGAGCTCCCTCTTTTTGAGCCTTTCGTTTGCCTGTAGAACTCTATGCCTCCATATTAGGATATGTGTCCCCCATGCATGACCATGCATTGCACTGTGAATCACCTATAGTGTGCAATTTGCACACTATAGGTGATTCACTTTTTCACTTCAGGAATTTAGTGGCAGGGCAGTTTACAGGCAGAATTGTTTTTTTTTAAAGGCCAACATGGAGGGGAGTTAACAGGCAGAGGAAACGCTAAAAAAACGCTCAAATGCCAGGTGGAGCAGTTGCTTTGAGCTGCAGCGTGCAACTGTGCATGATGCCTTAAGCCCTGTACACACGATCGGTTTTACCGATGAAAACAGTCCGATGGACTGTTTTCATCGGACAAACCGATCGTGTGTGCGCCCCATCGTACTTATTTCCATTGGTGAAAAAAAATAGAACATGCTTAAAATTTTTCCGATGGAAAAAAAAAATATAGGAAATTCCGATCGTCTGTGTGGAACTCCATCGGAGAAAAAACCCACGCATGCTCAGACTGAATTAGGAGACAGGAGCGCTCGTTCTGGTAAAACTAGCGTTTGTAATGGAGATAGCACATTCGTCATGCTGTAACGGACTGAAAAGCACGGAGACTGAAAAGCGCGAATCGGCTCTCAAACTTTTACTAACACGCGGTAACACAAAATCAGCAAAAGCAGCCCAAAGGGTGGCGCCATTGGATTTGAACTTCCCATTTATAGTGCCGTCGTATGTGTTGTATGTCACGGCGTTTGGGACGGTCAGGATTTTGTCTGATGGTGTGTAGGCAAGACTGATGGAAGTCAGCTTCATTGGAATTCCGATGGAAAAATCCATCGGATTTGATTCCATCTGAAATCCGATCGTGTGTACAGGGCTTTACAGTTGGACAGTAACTGGTGGTAGATTACTTTTCTAATTCAAATGCAAGTGGCAAGTTTTTTTTAAGAAACAGAAGAATCTCTGCATGTTCAATTGGGAGTCGGTTTCTGGTGTCAGTCAGAATGTGTGACGCTGCACTGAACAATCTCTCACTTTCCACACTACTGCAAGGAGCTGAAAGATATTTTTGTGCCATTTGGGCAAGAGAGGGAAATCGCAGTTTATTGACTGTCCAATACCCAAGAGGTTTGTCTGAATGAGGCACAGTGACCTCTCCAACATATGCTTCTAGTTGTATGGTAGCAGCTGTGGGAGCACTGTTCTCAAATGTAGATGAACAATTAATTTATTGAAAAACACTGTCCACACTGGTACCTGGCTGTTGCTCAGTGCGAGGCCTTTTGGCAGCTGGTTTCTTAAGCACCTCAGGTGTAGCTGCTTGTGCTGTAGTACCTGTACAGAAGATATTTTTTTCATTTTCAGCAGGAACATATCTTTGGCCTGCCTGCCAGCATCTGCATTTGAGAAGAACCGATCTTTATACCTAGAAGAAGAAAAAAACAGACAATGTCATGCAAGCAAAGCAACAACTGTGGAAGCTTGCTGTGGGGGCACTGCTAGAAGGAAAGGTGACGGCGGGGGACACGGAAAAAACTGTTGTCTGGGCTGCTCTGTGCAAAACCATTACAGTGTTATCGCTTGCATTACAAAAAACTTTTTTTAATGCAAGCAAGTGATAACACTGTAAATATCACCTTCATAAAAAAAACTAAATCAATATTCAAATAAAAACAATGCAAAATAGCAGCCAGCAATAAATAATTGATTAACTTGGATCGAGTAAGGTAGCGATGCAGTAAAGTGGATTTTGCTCCATGTCAGAGAAGCGTTTTTGCAAAGCACAAAGCAATGTGTTCTTCATCGTTTTAACACCGTGGTCCTCATCCACTTCTTTCAATAATAATCGCTGTAGCATAGTGACTGCAGGAATTGCATCCGAGGCAAAAGAATCTGAACAACTCACATGCCGAGTCAACTCTTCAAAGGGAGCCAAGATGTTGATCATCTTCTCCATGAGATTCCACTGATTTGCAGTGATCGTTGCAGGCAGCTCATGTTCTGACACATATACTCCAATGGCCCATTTTTGCTCTATCAGAGACTGCAGCATGTAAAAAGTGCTGATCCAGCGAGTCTGAACATCTTGTTGAAGTCTTTTAATGGGTTGACCAAGCTGGATCTGAATATCTTGCAGTCGAGAATATGCCAGGTTTGAATGTTTTTAAAGTGGCCAACAATTTTGCGCCCAACTCCCACAGCCTCCGTAATGCTGCACTGTGATAAAAGCCCCTCTGAGACAGCCAGCTGCAGTGTATGTGCCACACATGAAAGGCTCTGAAGACCAGCATCTTGTACACCTTTTACCATATTTCTGCCATTATCATGGACTACCACATGGACAGAACTTTTGGGAATCGCCCAAGTGTTAAGCATTTCTTCAAGTATGCTCCTTATAGCTTGGCCTGTGTGAGAGCCTTGAAATTTCTTTGCGTGCAGCATGACTTGCTGCAGAGTGAAATTGGCATCAATCCACTGTGCAGTTAAGCTAATTATAGACACGGGACTCACACTACTGCTCCAAATGTCCGTAGTGAAACTTATAGCCTTTATGTCCTCCTGTAGCATGTTGGTAATGTGTTTTTTCACTGTGTTGTGTAATTGTGGCAACATGACATCTGTGACATGACGGCGACTGGGAATTTCGTACTTTGGCTCCAAAACATTCATAAGTCGCCGAAAACCCACATTGTCAACTATTGATAATGGCTGATCATCAAGAACGATGAATTGGGTAACTACTTCTGGTATTTATTTAGCCCTTGGGTTATCCATGGAAACATTTTCAGGTCTGGCAAGGGTTTGCTGCAGTGTCAGCTGCTGAGTGCAAGTGCTAGTGACAGCTGTAAATTTGCCATGCTCAGTCTTTGTGTTTCATTTTGAGGTGTTTTATGAGATTACTGGAATTATAAGAACTAATTTGGGAACCTCCTCTTGATATTTTTGCAGAACAAAGTTTGCAGTCTGCAATGCGTTGGTTGGTTTCATCAATTTTAAAAAACTTCCAGACAGCTGACATTTTGCTGGCAGTGGCATCCCTTTGCATTGCACTTAAAGCCAGAAATAAATAAGTCTCTTCACCTTAGGGGGGAAAACAATGAGGAAAATGGGGAAATTTTTTTGAGCCCAAATGTTATGTTTTCGGGTTTTTTCACACATGACACCTACTATTATTTTTAAAAATAATGAAGCTGCTCTCACCAGTGCTTGTTGTTAGTTTTTTTCTGCTGCATCCAGCATCTTGGTATGGCCAAGTAAACCAACGGGGAACATGAAATCCATCTGTCGGGTACAATCGGCATTGTAACGGTCGATAACTCTACAATACAAAAAGCAGAGGATGGTCTCAGAAAGGCACATGCAGGAAAATGTTAGGCAAGAGACAATGTTAAGCCTCGTACACACGAACGAGTTTCTCGGCAAAAACCAGCAAGAAACTTGCTGGCAGAGATTTTTTGCCGAGAAATTCGTTCGTGTGTATGGTTTCTCGTCAAGAAAAGCGACAAGAATCTCGACAAGAAAATAGAGATCCTGCTCTCTATTTTCTCGTTGAGATTCTCGTCAGCCTGTTTCTCGACGAGAAAATTGTGTGTGTGTACACTTACCTTTTCGCCGGGAAGCCCGCGCATGCTCGAAATGACTTCGACGCATGCGCGGTAGCTTCCTAGGCAAAGGTAGGGTGAACCAAGATGGTGGCGACGGCATCGAATGTGACGAGCGCATGCTCGTCGTATTCGATGACGTCACCGCGTTCGCTCCATTCAAAGAACCGCGGGTTCTTTGAATTGAGCGTGTGTACGCTCGGCCGGGACAAGTTTCTTGTCCAAGAATCTCGTCGAAAAAAACGTCATGTTTTTTTCGACGAGAATCTCGGCCGTGTGTACGAGGCTTGAGACAATGATGATTTATGTAACAGCAGCACTCATCTGCCGCCATGCTGGACATGTTAGGCAGCAGAGACAATGTGGGACACTGTAAGTTATGTAACAAAACACAGGCCGGTCGCCATGCTGGACATGTTAGGCAAGAGAGAGAGACAATGTGGGGCAAATTGTAAGTTATGTAACACAGGCTGGCCGCCATGTTGGACATGTTAGGCAACAGACACACAATGTAAGTAGTACTAACACAGCAATCACCGGTCGCAGGGCACATATAAGAAGAAAGCAACAGAACAGAGACAATAAGAGCACTCACCGGCCGCCATGCGGGGACATGGTGTAAGGAGGACGCTCGCCATGTGGGGCAGCCATGTAGCAGCAGCAGCAGCAAAACACAACATGAGGGAAACAGCACTCACCACCGTGTGGAGAGGCCGCAACCTTATCCGGCTCCCGAGGTCCGCCCAAGCTGACGTCACTTCCGGTATCAGTTTCTGGTATCGGGGCATTTTCACGAGTACCGATACTCCCGAAAATGCCTAGTATCGGCACAGATACCGATACCGGTATCGGTATCGGTGCATCCCTAGTTATAACCCTCCCTTACTTTGTCCAAAATGAAAAAAAGTTTTGTCTTTAGTTCTAGTTTAACAATTTCCAATCATGAATAAATTAAAGGAGGAGGATTTGGATTTTGTGGGAATTTCAGAGACTTGGTTTAACAGCTCTCATGATTGGATGGCAACCATAAAATCTTAGGAACAAAGAACACGGAGGAGAGATGGGTTTGCTTTAAGAGCATATTAAATAAGGGCATTAGCCAGTGCATCCCATTGGGTAATAAATTTAAAAGAGCGAACAAAACTCCTGGATGGCTTAACGCCAATGTAAAAATGCATATAAAAGCAAAAGAGAAGGCCTTCAAAAAATACAAGGTTGAGGGATCATCATCAGCATTCAAACTTTATATAGAATGCAACAAGAAATGTAAGGGTGCAAATAGGGTGGCTAAGATAGAACACGAAAGACACAAAGCGGAGGAGAGCAAAAAAAATCCCAAGAAATTCTTTAAGTATGTAAACAGCAAGAAAAGAGAGGACTGACCATGTTGTCACCATAAAGAATGAGGAAGGACATCTGGTTACAAAGGATGGGGAGATGGCGAAGGTATTGAATTTATTCTTCTCCTCAGTCTTCACAAGAGAATTGGGGGGGCTTCAGTAACTAAACCTGCAATGTTTATCCTCATGACACATCACAGGATGCACCCTCATGGCTAACAGAGGACAGAATTAGAATTAGACTTGGGAAACTTAACATTAATAAATCACTGGGACTGGATGGCTTGCACCCGAGGGTACTTAGGGAACTCAGTCAAGTAATTGCCAGACCATTGTTCCTAATTTTTTACTGACAGTCTACTGACTGGAATGGTACCAGCGGATTGGAGAAAAGCCAATGTAGCACCAATATTTAAAAAGGGCCCAAAATACATCCCTGGTATCATTAGCAGTAATCAGCATGGATTCATGAAGAATCATTCTTGCCAAACCAATTTATTAACCTTCTATGAGGAGGTGGGTTGCCATCTAGATAAAGGAAGGCCCCCGTAGACATAGTGTATCTGGATTTTGCAAAAGCATTTGACACAGTTCCCCATAAACATTTACTGTACAAAATAAGGTCCATTGGCATGGACCATAGTTCAGAGGGTGGTGATAAATGGGGAATACTCGGAATGGTCAGGGGTGGGTAGTGGGGTCCCCGAGGGTTCTGTGCTGGGACCAATCCTATTTAATTTGTTCATAAACGACCTGGAGGATGGGGTAAACCGCTCAATCTCCGTATTTGCGGACGATACTAAGCTAAGCAGGGCAATAACTTCTCCGCAGGTTGTGGGAACCTTGCAAGAAGATCTGAACAAATTAATGGGGAGGGAAACTACATGGCAAATGAGGTTTAATGTAGAAAAATGTAAAAAAATTTGGGTGGCAAAAATATGAATGCGATCTATACACTATGGGGAGAACCCGCGGGGGAATCTAGGATGGAAAAGGACCTGGGGGTCCTAGTAGATGATAGGCTCAGCAATGGCATGAATGGCCAAGCTGCTGCTAACAAAGCAAACAGAATCTTGGCATGCATAAAAAAAGGGATTAACTCCAGGGATAAAGCGATAATTCTCCCACTCTACAAGACTCTGGTCTGGCCGCACCTAGAGTATGCTGTCCAGTTCTGGGCACCAGTCCTCAGTAAGGATGTACTGGAAATGGAGCAAGTACAAAGAAGAGACGCTTGAGAGGGGATATGATTTCAATTTACAAATACCTTACTGGTGACCCCACAATACGGATAAAAAATTTTTGCGGAAGGGAGTTTAACAAGACACGTGGCCACTCATTAAAATTGGAAGAAAAAAGGTTTAACCTTAAAGTATTTACAGGGTTCTTTACTGTAAGAGCGGTAAGGATTTGGAATTCTCTTCCACAGGCGGTGGTCTCAGGGGGGACATCAATAGTTTAAAAAAACTATTAGATAAGCACCTGAACGACCTCAACATACAAGGATATACAATGTAATACTGACATATAATCACACACATAGGTTGGATTTGATGTACTTGTGTCTTTTTTCAACCTCACCTAATATGTAACTATGTAACTAGGGATGAGTCCGATGTTCGAGTCCAACGTAAGTTCGACTCGAACATCGGGTGTTCGTCTGTTCGCCAAACAGTCTATGGTACACTAACATGAAAAACCAAAAGTGCTAATTTTAAAGGCTTATATGCATGGTATTGTCATAAAAAGTGTTTGGGGACCTGGGTCCTGCCCCAGGGGACATGTATGTTTGGGGAGAAGTGATTTGAATAATGCTTAAAGTGAAACAATAAAAGTCAAATATTCCTTTAAATTTCATACCTAGGGGGTGTCTATAGTATGCCTGTAAAGTGGCACATTTTTCACGTGTTTAGAACAGTCCTGCAGCAAAATGACATTTCTAAAGGAAAAAAAGTCATTTAAAACTACTCCCGGATGTAATGAATTGTTGGGTCCCGGCAATAGAGAAAAAAGTCATTGAAAAAAAACGACATGGGCCCCCCCCCCCAGTCCCCGAACCAAAATTTAAAAAAAAATTGCGTGGGGGTCCCCCCAAATTCCATACCAGGCCCTTCAGGTCTGGTATGGATATTAACTGCTTGACGACCGTCTCACACCGATATACGTCAGCAGAATGGCACGTACAGGCAGATTAACGTACCTGTACATCGCCTTTAAGACGCGGCATTGTGGGCGAGCGCCCGCCGCGAGCTCCATGAGTCTGATCGCGGGTCCCGCGGACTCGATGTCCGTGGGGATACCCGCGATCGGCTCACGAAGCGGAAGAATGGGGAAATACTGATGTAAGCAAGCATTTCCCCATTCTTCCTAGTGACAGGACACTGATCACAGCTCCCTGTGATCGGGAGCGGTGATCAGTGTCGTGTCACACATAGCCCATCCCCCCTACAGTTAGAACACATCCCTAGGACACATTTAACCCCTTCAGTGCCCCCTCCTGGTTAACCCCTTCACTGCCAGTCACATTTACACAGTAATAAGTGCATATGTATAGCACTAATCGCTGTGTAAATGTGAATGGTCCCAAAATAGCGCCAAAAGTGTCCGATGTGTCCGCCATAATGTCACAGTCATGATAAAAGTCGCTGATCGCTGCCATTACTAGTAAAAAAAGAATTATTAATAAAAATGCCATAAAACTATCCCCTATTTTGTAGACGCTATAACTTTTGCGCAAACTAATCAATAAACGCTTATTGCGTTTTTTTTTTTTTACCAAAAATATGTAGAAGAATACGTATCGGCCTAAACTGAGGAAAAAAACTTTTTTTTATATATTTTTTGGGCTAATTTATTATAGCAAAAAGTAAAAAATATTGCTTTTTTTTTCAAAATTGTCGCTCTTTTTTTGTTTGTAGTACAAAAAATAAAAACCGCAGAGGTGATCAGATACCACCAAAAGAAAGCTCTATTTGTGGGGAAAAAAATACGTAAATATTGTTTGGGAGCCACGTTGCATGACCGCGCAATTGTCAGTTAAAGCGACGCAGTGCCGAATAGCAAAAAGTGCTCTAGTCTTTGGCCAGCCAAATGGTCTGGGGCTTAAGTGGTTAAGGGGAACCCTGCGCCATTTTTTTTTAAATGGCGTAGGGGTCCCCCTCAAAATCCATACCAGACCCTTCAGGTCTGGTATGGATTTTAAGGGGAACCCTGCGCCAAAATAAAAAATAAAATGGCGTAGGGGTCCCCCCAAAAATCCATACCATATCCTTATCTGAGCACACAACCTGGCAGGCTGCAGCAAAAGAGGGTGGGACGAGAGAGCGCCCCTACTCATGAACCGTACCAGGCCACATGCCCTCAACATGGGGAGGATACTTTGGAGGTCTGTGACCCTAAAAAGCACCTTGTCCCCATGTTGATGGGGACAAGGGCCTCATCCCCACAACCCTTGCCCGGTGGTTGTGGGGGTCTGCGGGCGGGAGGCTTATCGGAATCTGGAACCCCCTTTAACAAGGGGACCCCCAGATCCCAGCCCCCCCTATGTGAATTGGTAACGGGGTACATTGTACCCCTACCATTTCACCAAAAAAGTGTGAAAATTTTTAAAAAAGACAAGAGACAGCTTGGGACGAGTCCTTTATTAAAAAAAAAAGTGATGTAAATCCATCTTGCGCCAATGATCGAAAAAGAAAGAAAAGGGAACAGTTCTGCCTCCATGGGAGGCGGCCACCGAGTGACGCTACTCCCGCCGTGGCAGCTGTGACTGTGGCCTGTCAGGTTGCTTGCTCGGATAAGGGTCTGGTATGGATTTTGAGGGGGACTCCTATGCCATTTTTTTTATATTGGCGCAGGGTTCCCCTTAATATCCGTACCAGACCTGAAGGGCCTGGTATGGAAATTGGGGGGACCCTCATGCAATTTTTTTAAAAATTTTGGTTCGGGGAACCTATGCTGTTTTTTTCAAAGACTTTTATCTGTATTGTCGAGACCCGACAATTCATTACAGCCACGATCATTTTAAAATGACTTTTTTTCCTTTAGAAATGTCATTTTCTTGTGGGACTGTTCTAAACACGGGAAAAATGCGCCACTTTACAGGCATACTATAGACACCCCCAGGTACGAAATTTAAAGAAATATTTCACTTTCATTGTTTCACTTTAAGCATAATTAAAATCACTGCTCCTGAAAAAACCGGCTGTTTAAAAAAAAAATATATATTTGCATTGATACATGTCCCCTGGGGCAGGACCCAGGTCCCCAAACACTTTTTATGACAATACCATGCATATAAGCCTTTAAAATTAGGACTTTTGGTTTTTCATGTTCGTGTCCCATAGACTTTAACGGTGTTCGTACAAAATTTTTTGCCTGTTCGCAAGTTCTGGTGTGAACCGAACCAGGGGGTGTTCGGCTCATCCTTTTATGTAACTATGTAGCTATGTAAAGTGGAACTTTAGTCAGAAAATTAAGTACTGTTAGCACTTCAGGCCGGCCCCTTTTGCAGGTATAGCTATGTAATACATTACAAATAAGTGTTTATACTGTTTAAAACCCAGTAATACGCTGTCTCACCATGCTCTTCACATGCTCAGTTGCTCTCCATTTTTAGACATTTTTAGGCACTGCCAAGTTTGTAGAGGCCGATCTGCTGACAGCCTTAAAGTGGAATAAAACCTTCCTATCCCTTTCAGCCAAGGAAGCGATCATCCTAGCTTCTGTTTGATCTGCAATTGTCATGATGCTGCACATGTGATCAGTTATGACACCAGCCATTTGATGGTTTGACAGTTTGGTTGAGGACACAAGCAAATATGACAGTTCTGGTATTCCAGGAATTTAACAGTTTTTTTAAATCATTAAAAATCGATGGGTTTGGTCCTGCTTTATGATTTACTGCTGTTCAGGGGCTCTGGGCTTCAGCAAAATGGCAGCCTCCATCAAGAAGAAACAGGAACAACACTAGATGGAATTTACCGCACACACTTATTTTGGTAGCATCGTTATTCATGTGGAATGTATGTTCCTTGCTAAAGAACATTCTTTTTTATCAAGTTGGTATTCTGCTTTAAATAAAAAAACCTAAGACCGTAAACTGAATCCCCCAGCAGCTTCCCTAAAATAATAAAAGCAACCACTTGGCATCTATACTCATCTTTAGAGCTGCCCCCCGCATACTCAACCATACAGTGTCTTTTAACCTACTTCCTGTAAAGCTAAGATTTCAAGGTTCTGAGTCTGACCAACACCCTCGACACTCAGAAGAACGATGCAGAGAAGCACCCCGTAACATTTAGAATCCGCCCTTCACCTGGCAAAGAAAAGGGGGAAAACGTTCTGTGATGTCACCGGACTGAATCAAAAGCACTTACCGTATATACTCGAGTATAAGCCGAGTTTTTCAGCACATTTTTTTGTGCTGAAAATGCCCCCCTCAACTTATACTTGAGTCACCTTTTTGCGCCTGATTTTGGGGACCCGGTACTGGCCCCTGGACCCCAAACTTGGCACACATGTAGCCTCACTCTTCCTCTACAAGTGTGCAAAGTTTGTTGTCCGGGGAACCTATGGCCGGGAAACACCGATTTTTCAAATCTGAGTACCCCTTCCATAGACTCCCATGTTAAACGGACATTTCTCTGGTGACTTTGGGGACCCAGTACCAGCCGGTTGTAACTTGGCACACATGTAGCCCCATTTCTCTTCTATAAGTGTGCAAAGTTTTTTGTCTGGGGGACCTATGGCCAAGGAGCACTGATTTTTCAAAATCCGGGCACCCCTTCCATAGACTCCCATGTTAAACGTCAGTCTAGTCATGGGCACAGTGAGGCATGGACACAGTGAGGCATGGGCACAGTGAGGCATGGGCACAGTGAGGCATGCACATGGACACAGTGAGGCAAAGTGAGGCACAGTGAGGCATGCAGATGGACACCCTAGGCTTATACTTGAGTCAATACGTTTTCCCAGTTTTTTGTGGTAAAATTAGGTGCCTCTGCTTATATTCGGGTCGGCTTATACTCCAGAATATACGGTAGTTATAAAGTAGGTATATAGCGGTAGCTTTTATTTAAAGGTACTAGGGTGTGCTAAAAAGGTAGGGGACTGGAAAGAGGAAGTCTCGTGCCCAGAATTAGGCATTTTTTTTCCTTCTTCCTTTTCTCGGTCAATCATAAGACGGACTATATCAAACATCACCAATTGCAGTGGCTGTTATGAGAAACACAAATGTAGTGCTATATCTACATTCTATCACATATACATTATTAGTCTAAGGTAAACCAATAAAATTATACATTTTCAGTGTTACACTTGCATTTTTGGATACTGAATGGTTCTATTTCCTACTTTTCTTCAAGATAATTTATCATTTTTTTTTAAATATTTTACATGAATAACACTATGACCAAAAATTTATTTATTGTGCAGGAACACATCAAAATCTGTATATGAGAGAACGCCAGCCGAGGTAATATGCAATACTGTGTATAGCTCTTTAGGGATGTAGCAGACAAGAAGAGAGAAGTCAAGCATGAGGAAAGCTATTTTTCAGATTTCATTCTGCCCCGTAGTGTCCAAATGACCCTGAGTTAACTAACTTGTAAATTCAGTCATATGTCCTTTGCACAGTTTACTTTGGTCAAAGTTTACTGGCTATTCCGCATGACTGGGGAAATTGTTAATCCGGTTCATTTTTCATAACAGATTTTAGCAGGCTGATAATGATTTACTCTTCAATTTGTGTTCAGTGAAATGGAAATGCATCTTATTTCATCATGCATTACATAAGGCTGCATATTGGTGTACTCCAAATAAGTTGCACTTATTTTAAAATAAACCTGGAGCCATCTCTATCTGCTCTCACATAAAAATGCTAACTGCCTGGCTATCACATTGATTCTCGTACTTTAATATATTCAGATCAAGCCTTTCGACATACACTATATTGTCAAAAGTATTGGGACACCCGCCTTTACACACATGAACTTTAATGGAATCCCAGTCTTAGTCCGTAGGGTTCAGTATTGAGTTGGCCCACCCTTTGCAGCTATAACAGCTTCAACTCTTCTGGGAAGGCTGTCCACAAGGTTTAGAAGTGTATCTATGGGAATGTTTGACCTTTCTTCCAGAAGCGCATTTGTGAGGTCAGGCACTGATGTTGAACGAGAAAGCCTGGCTCACAGTCTCCGCTCTAGTTCGTCCTAAAGGTGTTCTAGCGGGTTGAGGTCAGGACTTTGGGGTGGAGGAGCCTGACTGGCCTACACAGAGTCCTGACCTCAACCCGATTCAACTTCTCAGCTTTTGGTATATAAGGACAGGTGCCAGCAGCAGCACATTACTAGGCCCTTGGTGGTCAGATGAATCCCTCCAGAAAGTTACCGGGCCCCTTCCTTCACCGTGAACTCTCACTGGTCCGTCAGAAAGGTCCTCCCCCGGGCTCCTCTTCTTAGAAGCGGGCTTCCTCGCGAGGGACACCCTGGCATTCCTCTTCCCAGAGGTGGGCTCCAGCTAGAGGTTCTGGGCCCAGTGTTGAAGATGCAGCCCCAGGGCTAAAGGTGCCTGGGACTGATGCACACCTGGCCCCATGGCCTGGAGGGCCATGCGCCATGCACTTGGACTCCGACTCCTCTCCTCCTCCGAAGACCCCTCCCGGGCGGCATCTGCCTCTTATGTATCCTCTCCCAGCATGCACAACAGGCCAACCATGCCCACTGTACCGCTGCCGAGAGAGGACACCCCAAGGCACAGCACTAGTACTGATGGTTCAACCCTGACCCGTCATGGCAGTGCCACCTACAGGCCACAGGGAACTGCACACCAATATACCACCTGGAGAAATAAATTAGCACAACCTATAAATGAGAACGGTCTGAGCCCAACTACTATCTCAGACCAGCTCCTAAATTTGCGTATATAACACCCCTAAATGGGGTGGGCGCTACACATGGGCATCCGCTGAACTTTTTTCAGGGGGGGGGGGCATCATTTTAAGGTAATCCATGCTCGGTCATTTTTTAACAATGTCATGAAGGGGAGAGGCTTAGTCATTATCACATAAAGCGCAGGCATGCAAAGGTTTGAGAAACCTGATGCAACTATCAAGCAACTAGCAACTTTGAATAGCAATATCATAAAAAATGGAATTCCCCCCCCAAGGAAATAACAACCCCAGGATCAGTGCCAGTTTCTGAAATAACAATCCCCAGCTTTGCTGTCAGTTTCCACAATAAAAATCGCCAGCATTGGTGTCAGTAGCAATAATTATAACCCCCCACATCGGTGCAGATTTCTAGAATAAAAACTTCAGCATCTGTACCAGACAGTGTACATAATAATGACCCTCAGCACTGGTGTCAGTTTCCGCACTAAAAACCCCCAGCATTTGGTGTAATTTTCTGCAATAATTGCCCCCAGCATAGATGGGAGGATATCAGGTTAGACACTTCCTAATGGTTCAGTCCCTAGGAACAGTAATGGATAGTGGCCAACAGGCCCTCTTACCAGACCTGGTGAAACCGCAACAGTGATCCCTCTGGCTGGACGTTCGCTCACTCTGGGTTGCCCGGGGTGACTCTAGTCAGTAGTGTAGCATGCCTGTACCCTGGCAGTGGCTTGGTCTTTCTCCCTCTCTGGTAGTGCGGGTACAGCGTGGCTCCCTCTCTGGTGGTGCGGGTACAGCGTGGCTCCCTCTCTGGTGGTGCGGGTACAGCGTGGCTCCCTCTCTGGTGGTGCGGGGTACAGCGGGGATCCCTCTCTGGTGGTGCGGGGTACAGCGGGGCTCCCTCTCTGGTGGTGCGGGTACAGTGGGGCTCCCTCTCTGGTGGTGCGGGTACAGCGTGGCTCCCTCTCTGGTGGTGCGGTTACAGCGTGGCTCCCTCTCTGGTGATGCGGGTACAGCGTGGCTCCCTCTCTGGTGGTGCGGGTACAGCGGGGCTCCCTCTCTGGTGGTGCGGTTACAGCGTGGCTCCCTCTCTGGTGGTGCGGTTACAGCGTGGCTCCCTCTCTGGTGGTGCGGGGTACAGCGGGGATCCCTCTCTGGTGGTGCAGGGTACAGCGGGGCTCCCTCTCTGGTGGTGCGGGTACAGTGGGGCTCCCTCTCTGGTGGTGCGGGTACAGCGTGGCTCCCTCTCTGGTGGTGCGGTTACAGCGTGGCTCCCTCTCTGGTGATGCGGGTACAGCGTGGCTCCCTCTCTGGTGGTGCGGGTACAGCAGGGCTCCCTCTCTGGTGGTGCGGTTACAGCGTGGCTCCCTCTCTGGTGGTGCGGTTACAGCGTGGCTCCCTCTCTGGTGGTGTGGGTACAGCGAGACTGCCTCTCTGGTGGTGCGGGTACAGCGGGGCTCCCTCTCTAGTGGTGCGGGTACAGCGGGGCTCCCTCTCTGGTGGGGCGGGTACAGCGTGGCTCCCTCTCTGGTGGTGCGGGTACAGCGTAGTTCCCTCTCTGGTGGTGCGGGTACAGCGTGGCTCCCTCTCTGGTGGTGCGGGGTACAGCGGGGATCCCTCTCTGGTGGTGCGGGGTACAGCGGGGCTCCCTCTCTGGTGGTGCGGGTACAGTGGGGCTCCCTCTCTGGTGGTGCGGGTACAGCGTGGCTCCCTCTCTGGTGGTGCGGTTACAGCGTGGCTCCCTCTCTGGTGATGCGGGTACAGCGTAGCTCCCTCTCTGGTGGTGCGGGTACAGCGGGGCTCCCTCTCTGGTGGTGCGGTTACAGCGTGGCTCCCTCTCTGGTGGTGCGGTTACAGCGTGGCTCCCTCTCTGGTGGTGCGGGGTACAGCGGGGATCCCTCTCTGGTGGTGCGGGGTACAGCGGGGCTCCCTCTCTGGTGGTGCGGGTACAGTGGGGCTCCCTCTCTGGTGGTGCGGGTACAGCGTGGCTCCCTCTCTGGTGGTGCGGTTACAGCGTGGCTCCCTCTCTGGTGATGCGGGTACAGCGTGGCTCCCTCTCTGGTGGTGCGGGTACAGCGGGGCTCCCTCTCTGGTGGTGCGGTTACAGCGTGGCTCCCTCTCTGGTGGTGCGGTTACAGCGTGGCTCCCTCTCTGGTGGTGTGGGTACAGCGAGACTGCCTCTCTGGTGGTGCGGGTACAGCGGGGCTCCCTCTCTAGTGGTGCGGGTACAGCGGGGCTCCCTCTCTGGTGGGGCGGGTACAGCGTGGCTCCCTCTCTGGTGGTGCGGGTACAGCGTGGCTCCCTCTCTGGTGGTGCGGGTACAGCGTGGCTCCCTCTCTGGTGGTTCGGGTACAGCGTGGCTCCCTCTCTGGTGGTGTGGGTACAGCGTGGCTCCCTCTCTGGTGGTGCGGGTACAGCGTGGCTCTCTGGTGGTGCGGGTACAGCGTGGCTGACTCTCTGGCTTCCCCCAGCACAGTATTCTCTTTTCTCCTCTTGTAACACCTCCCCAGCAGAGTGCTTGCATGCTGGGGGCTGTAGCATGGTGTCTGTGGACACGCTGGGGCCGCCAATCTTCAGGGACTACATTTCCCATGATGCCCCCAGTCCCCAGAGTCTTCTGATTTGCCCTCTGCTGTGGCCAATCATGGGGAGGAAAACAATGGGCAGGAAGCGGAGCGGCGGCACGGCGAATCCAATTAGAGCCGCTCTTCTCTCTCTCTCTTTTCATCTGACAGAAAGGGGGAGGGGGGCGATGAGGGGAGATATACAGACAGCCCGCAGCTCTCCTCTCCCTGTCACGGCGCCGCTGCTCCATATCCCAGAGAACTCGGCAGCGGTGCCGTGACAGGGAGAGGAGAGCTGCAGGCTGTCTGTATATCTCCCCCGATCGCCCCCTCCCCCTTTCTGTCAGCCGAAAAGAGAGAGAGAAAGAGAGCGGCTCTAATTGAATTTTCCGCGCCGCCGCCTTGCTTCCTGCCCACTGTTTTCCTCCCTGAGAATCACGCCACTGGATTCCAGGGGGGGCAAATGCCCTCCCTTGCCCTATGGAGCGGACGCCCATGGCGCTACATATACATTCAACATGTAATGTACATGTGTTTTCTATTTATAGAAAATAAAGTGCAAGTGCAAAAACAGGAACCAATATATATGTCACCACAATTTTGCTGTGCAACCAAATAAAAAGTTTATTTGCACAATTTTTTTTCTAGATTTTTTTGTGACACCTTCTCATCCCATATGAAAAACATCCTAAAAAAGTGCATGTAAGAATATATTCTCAAGCTAAAAGAATATATATATTTCATAAATAAAATGAAAGTGTCCAACAATTATTCAATCAAAAAAATGTGTATATCTCCAAGTGCATGCGTGAAAAATATTGAAAATCCATATATTCAATCCCCCAAAAAATAGCAGGGATGGTGGAAACCCCTCCCACGGATATTTGGCAGTGGACAGTGTCACTAGGGCAGAGGACGGTGTCTATTACTTATCAGTGCAGTATAAGTTCAGCCTCATCAGTGTAGCATATCATTGCAGTCTTATCAGTGCCCATAAGTGCGGCCTCAGTGCCCATCAGTGCAGCATATCAGTGCCGTCTTATCAGTGCCCATAATTGTGGCCTCAGTGCCCATCAGTGCAGCATATCAGTGCAGTTTCATCTGTGCCCATCAGTGCAGCCTATCTGTGCCCATAATTGCCGCCTGCCTGTGCCCATCACTGTGGTCTCATCTGTGCTCACCAGTGCAGCCTATCTGTGCCCACCAGTGCGGTCTCATCTGTTCCCACTAGTACCGTCTCCTCTGTGCCCACCAGTGCCGTCTCATCTGTGCCCACTTTTTTTTTGAGAATAGCTTGGTGTCAGACCGACACTAGGGAACAACTGCGTGTTCATGACATGTATTTCTCTGGCTGTGATCCAAAAGCCGCGAGCCTGATCACAGCGAAGCCCGATGGTGTCAGCATCCTAGCCCCGCCCTACTTGTTTAGTTATTTAACGTCCTCACGGAGCAGTAGGAAAATTGTGGTGAAATATATATGTAGCGGCCTCACCCCTCTCTCCCCTTCTCATGCTCGGCTTGTCTTTCTTCGTCTAGGGGTCTCAGTGCTGGGGGGAGGTATGAGATACACCACGGCCCATGTCCTCCATAGCTAAGAGGTGAAGGCCAGAAGATTGGGTTTAGTGTTGGTGTCCTAGAGTCAAGTCCAGTACTTCGTCCCTGACTCCTTTGCTCCTAGTAACCAGAGTTCCACACAGTGAATAGGTCCAACTCAGTTTTATTCTTCTATGCCAACAACAAACAGTTTCTTCTACTGAGTAGTAATGGGGAATAGATCGAGGCACAATCCTTTCCCTTCTCCTGCTAACCACTGTAGTATCACCAGTGGCGAATAGTCACTGCCACTGACTATGTGAGTTAGAACAGGAATTACCTTCGCTAGCACGGCCCCTGTCAGGGGAAGGGAAATCCATCCAAGGGAGAAACCGGAGGCCTCTCTGTCACCAGCGATGCTGCGCCGGGCTCTTCAGAGAAGTTCCGCACACCAGATCTCATGAACTCAGACACGGGCACCCAAGGAATTAGGGCCCCCTCGGATTCCTCCACCCTCGCGGAACTCAGTCGAAGGTACTGAGCCCCAGGCGTCCACCATAGTACCTCACCCCAGGCTAAAGGTGCCTGAGATGGACTCCATCTTCACTCAGACCAGGCCAAAGGCGCCTAGGCCTGGAGCACTGGAACGCCAGCACCCAAGCTGAAGGTACCTGGGTGCGGCCACGTCCTCCAGACTCTGAACTCTGAACCCTATGGTAAGGGCGTCCGCCCCTTTTATCCCCTCTCCCTTTGCGTCACAGCGGGTTCCCCGCCCCACTGTACCAGCTCCAGGGGAGGACAAAAAGGTACAGTCTTGTGGTGTGAGTTCAGCTCCCGCCCAGGGCAACAGCGCCACCCGTGAACCGCAAGGAACCTCACACCACTAGAGTCCTCCAAGAACCAGAAAAAAAGGTCTCGGATCCCCTAGCAATTTGTGCACCTGGGTTACACTACCACCCAGATGCCTCCCTTAAATTCAAACACCCGCTACACTCTCCCCCTGGTGATTTGACACTGGTCCCCAGTGTCTGGTACAAACTCACATCCCACAAGGGTGGTGACATAAGTTCAGCCCAGAAACCAAACTACACAACCTAACCCTGGATTGTGCCAAGACCTGAATGGGAAAGGGAAAACTTAAAACAGTACAACTATAAAACTTTTCAATAAAACACTTTACATATCTCACACATTTACATTCTTCCCTCCCCCTGGCTATCTAAGTACCACTCACTCTCAGCAGCCTTAATAGACGAGTCTCCTGCAGAGGGAAAGAAAAAAGGGATTTTTATAACAGCTTACCTGTAAAATCCTTTTCTTGGAGTACATCACGGGACACAGAGCGACTTAGTCATTACTAATGGGTTATATAGATTACCTTCAGGTGTTGGCACTGGCCAATTCCAAACCGGAAGTACCCTCCCCTATATAAGCCCCTCCCACCCGGGAGCACCTCAGTTTTGTAGCCAAGCAATAAGTGTCCCAAAAAGAGGGGTGGGAGCTCTGTGTCCCGTGATGTACTCCAAGAAAAGGATTTTACAGGTAAGCTGTTATAAAAATCCCTTTTTCTTTTTCGTACATCACGGGACACAGAGCGACTTAGTCATTACTAATGGGACGTCCCAAAGCAATGCCAAATGAGGGGAGGGATACATAAGCTGGGCGCCATCAGGCATGAGGCTCTTTTGCGGCCTGCAACACACTGCGCCCAAAGGCGACATCCTCCTGACTTGTGACGTCTACCTGGTAGAATCTAGTAAACGTGTGTACTAAGGACCATGTTGTGGCCTTACAGTACTTGAGCCAGGGAGGCTTGGTGATGCACTGCCCATGAAGTTCCAACTGCTCTTGTGGAGTGCGCCCTAACTTTGAACGGAGGCGGTCCCCTTTTCAAGCCATAGGCTTGTATTATGACCTGTCGAATCCACTTGGCTAAAGTAGATTTTTGATGCTGCCTGACCCTTTCTGGGGCCTTCCGGCAGAACAAACAAAGTATCCGTTCTACGAATCTGAGCAGTGGCTTTAAGATAAGCTTTAACTGCTCTTACTACATCCAAAGAATGCAATAACTTTTCCTCTACCGAACTAGGTTTGGGGAAAAAGGAAGGAAGAACCACATCTTGGTTCAAATGGAACCTCGATACCACCTTAGGAAGAAGGCTGGATGAGGGTGTAATACTACTCTGTCCTTATGGATAACCAGATATGGCTCCTTACAGGACAAGGCGGCTAATTCCGATACTCTTTTAGCCGAACAAATGGCTACAAAGAAAATCAATTTCCTGGTGAAAAGAACCAAGAAAATGTGCCGCAATGGTTCAAATGGTTGTTTCTGTAGAACCGACAGAACCAGGTTTAAGTCCCATGGACATATGGGAATACTAACCGGAGGGCTAATACGCATCACTCCTTGTATGAAAGCTTTGATTAATGAATGCAAAGCCAAGGGCCTTTGAAAAAAAAAATATTGACAAGGCCGTCTGACCCTTGATAGTACTCAAGGCAAGCTTCCTATGTACAGCCCACTGTAGGAAGTCCAGAATCCTACCTATTACGTACTTACGTGGATGCCATTTCCTGGCCTCACCCCACGTGATGTACGCCTTCTAGATCCTATAATAGATCTGCCTGGATACCGGCTTCCTGGCATTGATCATGGTAGATACCACAGGATTAGAGAGCCCTCTCTTTTTTAGAATGTAGGCTTCTATAGCCAGGCCGTCAACCTAGGGCTGGTAAGGAAGGGTAGTATATCGGTCCTTGCGAAAGCAGGTCCGGACGATGTGGGAGGGTCCAAGGACTTCCCACTGACATTTTTACAAACTCCGCGTACCATGCCCTTCGGGGCCACGCTGGAGCCACCAGAATCACTGGTTTCTTTTCTACCCTGATTCTGCGGATTAATCGCGGTGGGAATGCATATATCAGCTTGAACTGATCCCAAGGGAACACTAGGGCATCCGAACCGCAAGCTAGGGGATCCTTTGTGCGAGACACAAATCTGTCCACCTTTGCGTTGAATCTGGATGCTAGCAGATCTACATCCGGTGTTCCCCACCGCTGGCATATTGCCTGGAAAAACCTCGGGGTGAAGAGACCATTCCCCCGGGCATAATTGCTGGCGACTTAAAAAAGTCCGTTCTCCAATTTTTCACTCCTGGGATGAAAACCGCGGATATGGCTGTGACATACCTTTCTGCCCATTCCAGGATGCATTTCGCTTCCCTCTGGGCTGCACGACTCCTGGTGCCACCCTGGAGATTGATATATGCCACTGCTGTGGCATTGTCTGATTGAATTCTGACAGGTGACCCTTGGAGTTTGGATGTCCATACTACTAGGGCATACCGGGCTGCTCGTATCTCTAAGAGATTGGTGGGCAGGGCCTTCTCTGCTTCTGACCACTTGCCCTGGAGAGACCATTGCTCCAGTACTGCCCCCCAGCCTATGAGGCTGGCAACTGTAGTGACCACCTTCCAAGAAACCGGACTGAAGGGGACAGGGACATTGGTAAGTCTAAAGCCTGAACTTTTTTGTTCCAGGCTGACAGTATGGCCCTCTGCAAGTTCCTTGAATGGAATTGACCGTAGGGTACCGCTTCGAATGAAGCCACCATTTTTCCCAGCAGCCTTATACACAGGCGTATGGATGGTTTTTCTTTTTTGTACCCACTAAGTGGGTCAAATCTTTCAAAGACGACACCTTCTCTGGAGGTAAGAAAATCTTTCTCTGATTTGAATCCAGTCTTAGCCCCCAAGTATTCCAGGCTTTTAGGGCTGACTTGTCTCGGTTGATAATGCAACCGTGAGATTCCAGATACTTGATTATCTTGTGAACGACCACTTCTAGTTTTTTTCACTGAGTGGTCTATCAGCAACAAGTCGTCTAGATATGCCATTATCGTTACACCTTGTGTCCCTAGTTTGGCCAATCGTAGGGCCAGAATTTTTGTGAACACTCGTGGTGCCGTGGCCAGACCGAAAGGTAAGGCTCTGAACTGAAAATGGCGCCCTTCTACTGCAAGGCGTAGAAATTTCTGGTGGGCCGGACAGATGGGAATATGCAAATAAGCATCCCTTATGTCGATCGAGGCTAACCATTCCTGCCCTTGCAGGGCGGTGGCCACCGATCGGATCGACTCCATCCGAAAAAAGTCCTGATATGTAGGAACTTGTTTAGCCCTTTTATATTCAATATGGGCCTCATGTCCCCATTTGGTTTGGGGACTGTGACAAGGTTCGAGTAAAACCCGAACCCGTTTTCTTTCAAGGGAACCTTCATGATTACCCTTGGGGCAATAGTTGCTCTAGTGCCAGAAGGAGGGATCCACTCTTCTGGGGATCGCTTGGCACGTTTGACCTTATAAAATGGGCAGGAGGAATGTCTTTTAACTCCAGCCTGTATCCCAGACTTACTGCGGGGATCACCCATCTCTGATGGTGTCCCGCCAGGTCTCTGTGAACAACTGAAGTCTTCCCCTCACCCGACTGAGTGGGGGCAACCCTTCATGACTTAGGGGGAGGTCTTGTACCTCTCTTGATCCAGGGTTTCTTGATACCCTGTGATTGTCCCTGATTTTCTGCCCCCTGGATTTGACCGCGGAGGCCGTCGGAACTGTTTCACAGCCGATGTGCCAGGGACTGGAGAAGTAGGCCTCCTAAAAGAAGGACTCCTACCCTTGTTCTTAACCGGTAAGAGTGAACTTTTACCGGCAGAAATTTTCTGGATATATTTGTCCAGATCTTCTCCAAATAAGCGTTCTCCATGAAATGGGAAGCTAACCAGCAGTTTTTTACAAGGAGCTTCAGCAGACCAGTTTTTGAGCCACAGAAGCCTACGCATATGTACTATAGACAGCGTAAAGCGGGAGGCCTGTTGGATTGTATCCTTTATGGCGTCCACCGCAAAACACAAGGCTCTAGGCAGGTCAGCTAAGGCCAGAGCCTGCTGATCTGGTAAGTCCCTTAAGACTTGTTTCAACTGATCTTTCACTGCTTGGCAGACTCCAATCGCTGCTACCGCAGGTTGTGTCACCATGCTTGCTGTAGAGAAAGCAGATTTTAGTAAAGACTCCAATTTTTTATCTATTGGGTCTTTGACATTGGAACATTATCTACTGGACATGTCAGTGATTTGTTAACAGAAGAGATGGCTGCGTCCACTGTAGGGACCCTCCATTTTTTTATGAACTTATCCTCCATGGGATAGATCACCGGAAATCTCTTGGGGGGAGCAAATATTTTATCAGGATGCTCCCAATCCTGGTAAATAAGCCCTTCTAATAAAGGGTGGATTGGGAAGGAACAGACAGCCTGGGGAGCTTTTAGCGACCCCAGCGAGGAAACCGTAGTGGATGGTGGTTCCGCCAGAGGCATTTTAAATGCTGATCGGACCATATTAGTCAGAGACTGAACCCATAATCTTTCAGCCTGAGATGCTGAGAAAGGTTCTTCCACTGTTGATTCCTCCATAACTGAATCAACCTCATCCTGATCCCCTTCAGGTAGGTCGATCTCTGTGTGGGGCTGTTCCTTCACTAACAGGCACTCTGAAGGAGGAGACGGAGATCGGACGCGCTTTTCCTGAGACAGGGAAGCAGCGATCAATGCTGTTAATCTCTCTTCCAATCCTCCCAGAGTTGAGGATAAAACCTCCTCTGTTATATATACAGGAGCAGGTGGACTGGGGACAGCCGCAGCACCAGGCATTCCTGCGGGGTTTCTACAGCTACTGACCTCTGAATTCTCAGGGGAGATTGGTGCAGTGCAAGCATGCCCAATATCCTCAGAGCCCGATGGAGACCCCTTTGGCTTCCTGGAAGACTTATTTCCGGAGCGTCTGGACGACATATCCTTTAAGCACAAAGCTGAGGTATTCCCGTCGTCATACACCAATTTTTGCTGGTAATAGTCTAACACAGGTGCTGCTATATACCAGCTGGTGTCCACTAAAGTGCCTTTCTATGGGGATGCCTGCATCAACCGCCTCTGTGTGCCACTGTTTGTTGCTAGCTCTGTTTGCATGCAGCTGACACTTGTACTGTGTCTTTTAACCATGCTGGGACGCCCGCACATGCGCAGAAGCGCCGCGGCGCGCATCGAGCGTCATCCACCCGCCCCGCCCCTTTTTTTTTCATAGGAGGCGCGTGCACGCGCCCGCGCGCGCGCCCGTGCGCCAACGGCGCCCTTTTCGAAAACCAACAGAGGACTAGGAGCCAGGGCCCTTTTTGCCGGAGGGCCTGTGCGGTGGATGAACGCAGCAACAGGGCAGAGGAAGTGGATTCCCACAGAGAAACTTACCAGCTGCCTGGACCTTTTGAGTTGAGAAAACCAAAGATCCACATTACAAGAAAAATGGACTACAGCGGCCTCTAGTGGTTTAACACAGGTACCGCGGTCCCTGTTTTTTTTTTTTTTTTCTTGACTACTATTAAAATTTTACATTTTCAGTAGTTATAGGCAAACACAGATATTTAGCGGGAATACCGTTAGGTAACAGACAGAAAGACAAATTAGGCTTGGGGGTCCCCCAATAGAACCAAGTTCCTGAGGGCCCCCACTTACCTGATCCCCGCCGCAGGACTTTGTTTGGTCCACAAAAGTCCAAACTTCACCTATCACGGCAGGCATTGTAATTAAACCTTCAGGGACCGGGTTCCCAAGGATTCCACTCCCCTGGACCTGTATAGCACCCTGCACAGACAGCGTCTTGGTCGTGGGTATGACCAGAGCTCTGGATCCCAGGGTCCAGCCCTCCTAAGAGAAGCATTACAGGCAAAACCTTGCTCTTCTGCTGCAAGGCCCGGGTACCGACCGTTTAGCTATGAAGCTTTTTTGGTGGGATCCGGAACAGCTTACTAAGGCCCAAAAGAACCTGTACGCAAGCCCAGTGAAAACACATGTTACTCTTTGGCCAACACCTTAGACACTGGCAAAAAACTGAGGTGCTCCCGGGTGGGAGGGGCTTATATAGGGGAGGGTACTTCCGGTTTGGAATTGGCCAGTGCCAACACCTGAAGGTAATCTATATAACCCATTAGTAATGACTAAGTCGCTCTGTGTCCCGTGATGTACGAAAAAGAAAGAAACATACATCCCAACAATATATGTGTGTCTGCTTGGAATGAGTGGGTCTATCCGAAAAGAAACCCACTCGCTCCAATAAGTGCTGCATAATGTCAAAAAAACAAACAATCGTTGCGCAACACTGCCACCTGGTGACAATGCCACGGTCAAGACACTTATCACTTCCAGATGAACTTTTATTTTTCTCTTGATCATTTCTCTGTGACCCTACACTGACTAAAACCCCAAAGTCACTGATTTCTCTGAAGTGCAAGGAGAAGGAGGGAGAACAGAACAAAAACAGCTCCCATTTTCTCCAAAGAGTAGAACTGTCCAAATGCAAAAAAAAACTAGGGCACAGTCCTTGTGTTCCGGTGAAGGCACTCTGGAAAGTTCTTCAATAAACAGCAAAAAGAACACACAGGAGTCTTTTTCTCCTAAAGGTAAAACCTTGGATGCGGCAGGAACACAGGCTTCAAATGTCTGTCCAAAGCCTCCACATGATACTCAGCATTTCCTCCTTCCTTGCGGCAAATCACCACTCTGTCTGCATGGATATGCCTTCCCAGCATCCACTTAGCTTTACAGTCCTGGAACTTCTTGGTGACTGTTGGTGAACAAGAAAGGTATCGCCGTGCCTGCGGTACTTTAGGTTTGTCCCACACAAAGGTATCATACCATCTTTGGCGAAACACTTCCACCTCATAAAGCAGTTCTCGAGGCAGGTACGGGTATTCCCACCCATACTCTTGGGCAACCTTCTGGCCGAAGAGACGCTGCAGCCATGACAAAGGTGGCATGGTGGCCCGGTCTCCTTCTCCAGGTGGAACAATCGCTTCTGGATGACGAGGTGCGTTCACCACCTCGGTAGATCTGGGCCTAGGAGCCCGCAGTGACTTGCGTTGCACTCCCGCAACAGGAACAGGTGAAATGGATGTTGAGTCCAGAAGAAGAATCCCCGACTGGGAACCAGATCCTTCCCTAGGCGCCACCCGAGGTGTACTATCTCCAGTAGACGTGGGCAGGTCCCTTGTGACACGGGACGAGTGTAGCTTCACCTTGTCCCATCCCTTCTGGTGGAAGATTTCGTCTATCTCCCCATCATCGCCATTGTCAGACAATGAATCCAGGTCGGAGGTGTCGTAGCATTCGGCGGGCAGATAGTTCCCAGTCACTGAACTATCTCCCTTGACGGCCTCTACCGACTGTGGGCTTCCGCCACTTTTAACCACACAGACAGTCCCAACCCCTGGCTCACCTGGGCCTTCAGAAGAACGGGAATGTCCAGGACTTTTCTCTCCGGATCCATCCAGACCAGGCAAGCAGCGGGGCGAAGCTCTTACACGACCACACAAGGCCATCACTAGGCCGACTTTCCTCTTCGGTGGTCGGAGCAGGGAGCTGCTGGTGACCGAGGCAGCAGCCTTGGATTTTTCTCTTTTCATCTCTGCTTTGGCAGTCACTTCGCCCAGATCAGTGCGCATGGGAAACGCACCAGCATCGATCTCTCCTTCCGGAGTGGCAGTCCCTGTGAGGTAGTTGAGGTGGAAAGCCCGAGGCTTTTCTGTGTATGCCCGGAGGAGTGTATGCCCGGAGAAACTCCTTGCAGACCTCACATCGCCCAATGGCTTCAGCTGGACCACCAGTCCCGAACAGCCGGGACAGATCATACCGAGGGCCTCTATGTCTCTGCAGGTGTACAGAGCCAATCGCCCCCGGGGCCTTAGTCTTATCCCGTATCCATAATCGGAACAGCCAGAGAAGTCATGTCCGTGACAGAAGAAGCTGAAATCCATGGAGTGGTTGAACTCATCTTCTCTCTTTGCTGCTCCATTGCGCACTGACCCACACGCGCCGGAATCTCCACGTGCGTACGTCCACATGGCCAGACTCCTCCCACCTTCTGCACTTGTTCGCGGGCTTTTCCTTCTCCCCGCCCACGAACTACGCAGCTATGGGTTGCCTCGTGGCGCTTTGACCAATATGGCCGGCCTACTCGGAACTCCTCCGGGCAGCAAAGTTCAGACACCACACACATCCCGGACACGATGCCCCCACGTGTAGCGGCCTCACCCCTCTCTCCCCTTCTCATGCTCGGCTTGTCTTTCTTCATCTAGGGGTCTCAGTGCTGGGGGGAGGGATGAGATACACCACGGCCCATGTCCTTCATAGCTAAGAGGTGAAGGCCAGAAGATTGAGTTTAGTGTGGGTGTCCTAGAGTCAAGTCCAGTACTTCGTCCCTGACTCCTTTGCTCCTAGTAATCAGAGTTCCACACAGTGAATAGGTCCAACTCAGTTTTATTCTTCTATGCCAACAACAAACAGTTTCTTCTACTGAGTAGTAATGGGGAATAGATCGAGGCACAATCCTTTCCCTTCTCCTGCTAACCACTGTAGTATCACCAGTGGCGAATAGTCACTGCCACTGACTATGTGAGTTAGAACGTGAATTACCTTCGCTAGCACGGTCCTTGTCAGGGGAAGGGAAATCTGTCCAAGGGAGAAACCGGAGGCCTCTCTGTCACCAGCGATGCTGCGCCGGGCTCTTCAGAGAAGTTCTGCACATTAGGTCACACGAACTCAGACACAGGCACCCAAGGAATTAGGGCCCCCTCGGATTCCTACACTCTCGCGGAACTCAGTCGAAGGTACTGAGCCCCAGGCGTCCGCCATAGTACCTCACCCCAGGCTAAAGGTGCCTGAGATGGACTCCATCTTCGCTCAGACCAGGCCAAAGGCGCCTAGGCCTGGAGCACTGGAATGCCAGCACCCAAGCTGAAGGTGCCTGGGTGTGGCCACGTCCTCCAGACTCTGAATTCTGAACCCTATGGTAAGGGCGTCCGCCCCTTTTATCCCCTCTCCCTTTGCGTCACAGCGGGTTCCCCGCCTCACTGTACCAGCTCCAGGGGAGGACAAAAAGGTACAGTCTTGTGGTGTGAGTTCAGCTCCGGCCCAGGGCAACAGCGCCACCCGTGAACCGCAAGGAACCTCACACCACCAGAGACCTCCAAGAACCAGAAAAAAAGGTCTCGGATCCCCTAGCAATTTGTTACACTACCACCCAGATGCCTCCCTTAAATTCAAACACCTGCTACATATACATAAATATTGGTTCCTGTTTTTGCACTTGCAATTTATTTTCCATATATAGAACACATGTACATTACACGTTAAATGTATATATGAAGTAATGGTATAGCATTTGTAGGGAGGTGTCAATTGGTTTTATATGCGCTAATTATAAGGAGTCCATCATCATTAGATTGCAGAATTTCCTCATGTGATTGTGGAATTTCTATAGATTTGCGCTGCTGTTTTTGTTTTCTTTGACCATCCACTAGTGATTTACTAAGATTGAGCGGCAGCACTCATAACTGAAATCCACAATTATCCATTAATTTATTTTGCGCTGATTCTCCTTTCCTTCCCATGTTTCAAATGATATCCATAAGAGGCAGTAATTAAAATTATTATTAAATTGGAATTGATACTACATCTGCATTGTTCAAAGTAGTGATGATCCAAACATATCGAGATTTGGTTGACAGAGCTTCAACCAAACTCATTAAAATCAATAGGGACTGCCAAACAAATGCATTGGGGAGCTGGTTGCAGGAAAGAAATTTGCACTGTCTATAGCTTGCCATCAATGGCGGCTGGTGTTCAAAATTTTTGGGGGGCGCAAACAAACTGAAAAATACTGAAAATAAAAAAACATCAATTGCAGTCACTGTGCCATCAAACGCAGCCACTGTGCCCCTCAATTGCAGCCACTGTGCCCATCAAAGGTTGCCACTGTGCCATCAAATGCTGCCACTGTGCCCATCAAACGCTGCCACTGTGCCCTTTAAACGCCACTGTGCCATCAAATGCTGCCACTGTGCCCATCAAACGCAGCCACTGTGCCCATCAAATGCTGCCACTGTGCCATCAAATGCAGCCACTGTGCCCTTCAAAAGCTGCCACTGTGCTCATTAAACACAGCCACTGTGCCCATCAAACGCAGCCACTGTGCCCATCAAACGCTGCCACTGTGCCCATCAAACGCAGCCACTGTGCCCATTAAATGCTGCCACTGTGCCCATGGAATGCTGCCACTGTGCCAATGGAATGCTGCCACTGTGCCATCGAATGCTGCCACTGTGACCCTCCCGCCCCCTCGCTGTCTGCCCGGCACTTACCCTGTCTCAGTGGGGCAGCAGGTGACGGCGAGCGATGTCCTCCATCTGTCAACTCCCACCCTCTCCTCCCATCAGGCGTCCAATCACAGCGCCTGTCGTTTCAGCCAATCAGGTGACGGGTAACAGACCCAAGCACCTGAATGGCGGAGAAGCGGTTCAGTGTTAGGAAAGTGAATATTCATTCGCTGTTCTAACACACCTGGGTGAACTGCGAGAGCCAAGCATGGCGCTCGCAGGTTACCTTTTTTGAAGCCTATTAGAGCCTATGGCTCCAATCAGGTGCTTCAAAAACACCCCCCGCTGCTGTAATTCAGGCCCCCGGCGCCCGAATAGGGGGTGTCTATCTATTGGTCATAGAAGGGGTGGCTGGAGAGAGGAGGCGGCGCCCATGCGCCCTTACTTTAATATTGTGTTTGGGATGATCAGATTTCTCACCTTGCATAGACTAGAGTCCCACACCTGTTTCCTTCTTATCTATTTTAGGCAAATCAATACTATTCTTGTAAGTAAGTAAAAAAAAAAATATGATAAAAGATATGTGTTTTTTAGAAACTAAACTCAAACAGATTCTACCACGATTGCGCTGACCTCTTAATAAATGTTAAAAAGCATGAAGACCCCTGTTGCTTCATCTTCCAACCTTTGAGCAGTTATTTTTCTTAGCATGTAGTTAGGCTTAACCCCAAGACTGTTCTATGCTTTAGGTAATCATGTGACATTTAAGGAAATTATCTAACACCTTGTTCTCAGAAAATGTCAAATCTCTTTTCTCCCATACTCCCATACAGCCTCAAATGTTTTTTCACATTCTTTGACAGCTGATGTCATGAACTATCACCCACACTTGATTTGTTTTCAGGAAGACTTCACAATCGGAAGAAATTGCCATGCAGTTAGTGATAGCAATTGTGTTTGTAATAAAAAATATATTTTACTATAACTTTTATAGAAACCCTGCCACAGGCCAGTGTTCCTGGTCTAAACAGCTAGGCTGTAAGCAGCCTGAAAAATGCTTGATTATGTTTTCTGGATTGGATAGGTTTCTTCTCAGGCCAGAACATTGTTTCTGCCTGCTTCTGGGAAGTACTCAGTAGACAGAGTGAGAGAATAATATTGTTGTGGGACATGAATAGTAACCACTTAAAGGCCAGGCTTTTTTCTGGCACTCTTTGTTTACAAGTTTAAATCAGTATTTTTTGCTAGATAATTACTTATAACCCCCCAAACATTATATATATTTTTTTTAGCAGAGACCCTAGGGAAGAAAATGGCAATTTTGTTGTCACACGGTATTTGTGCAGCGGTTTTGCATACGCAATTTCTTTGGGAAAAAATACACTTTAATGACTTACAAAAAAAAAGAAGCACAATACCCAAAGCAATTACCACAATTTGGTTTGCAAAATGTGAAGGATGATGTTACACTGAGTAAATAGATACCTAACGTGTCACGCTTTAAAATTATGCACACTCGTGGAATGTTAACAAACTACGGTACTTAAAGGGGTTGTAAAGGTTTGTTTTTTATTTTCTTAATAGGTTCCTTTAAGCTAGTGCATTGTTGGTTCACTTAACTTTTCCTTTGAGTTACCTTCTAAATGTTTTTTTTCTTTGTTTTTTTTGTCTGAATTTCTCACTTCCTGTTCCTCAGTAAGCTGTTCAGTAAGCTGTTCTGGCTGACTCCACACCACTCGGATAATGGTGTGAAGTTTAGTGAGGAGAAACAGGAAGCGAGAAATTCTGACAAAGAAAAAAAACATTTAGAAGGTAAATCAAAGGAAAAGGTAAGTGAACCAACAATGCACTAGCTTAAAGGAACCTATTTAGAAAATAAAAAACAAACCTTTACAACCCCTTTAAAGTGGATGTAAACCCACTCTCATCCTTTCTAAACTACTGCCATAGTGCTGATCTATAAGGATACACATGCCTCCTGCATGTATCCTTATCTGTCAAATGTATCCCCTCTGTCTGTTATGAGACCTGAAAAACTGCAGATTCTGTGGGTGGATCTGTTGTCTGGAGCTTGGTGGGTGGAGTCGTGATGTCAGTAGACTCCCCGCCCACCTCTACACTCCCCTTGTCAACATGCATTTTCTCCTGTGTATTTCTTACACTGAACTTCTGCTATGATCACTAACATCCAGTCAAAATCCAGAAAAGTAACCACGTGGGAATTAAAGCTAGTGCACAAGATATGTAAATGTAGCGGGTGTTTACTTTCCCGCCAGTAATTTTGAATTTTTGCGGTGACACTAGTGGTGTATCTCCGGCGGTCCACCGGGTGGCGCTGTCACTTTGGGCCGACGGACGAGTCATTGCTGGGTCGAATCCTTTTTTTGTCTTTTCTCGGCAGCCGTGTGGTGGGGCAGGGAACCCGCTGCGCATGCCGGGGGAAGGTATAAAGGGGGCCGGCCATTTTGTCACGGGGTTCGTTGTCCCTGGCACCTTTAGCCTGCGGACGGAGTTCGTGTTTGTCCTCTAGGCGGACTGGGCCTAGAGGACCACCGGAGGTCGTGTTCCACCTCAGGCACCTTTAGCCTGGGGTGAGGTACTCGGTTGGCGGTCCGGAGCTCAGTGCCCAACACTGAGTTCCGCGAGGGAAGGATCCTAGGGTGCTCCGGAGATGGACGCCTGAATCCGAGGTGGACGTAATGGACCGGGAACAGCTCCTCATCTGAGGACCCGGTGCAGCATACTGCCGGTGACGGGTGAGCCTCTTGTCGGAGACCGTCCGTAAGGTGAATTCCCTTGTGCGGAGACCATTGAACCACTCTTTGGAGGAGAGTGGAGGAAAGAACTTGTGTCTGGGCCTATATACACATTCACACCTCCTGTTCTGTTTTGTAAAGCAAGTAAGTCCATGCTATGTTCAAATAAAGGAGTGTTGGACTTGCAACGGTGTGAGGCTCGTTTCCTGGCAGATGACTCCTGGAGGGAGGACCCGATACACAATGCAGGCCCGAAGGTAAAAAAACTTCTGCTAATACCACTTATACATCTGTGGTGGAGGCCTGGCGTAGCGGCCGCACTCCCTTTCCTATCATACCCCTAGAACAGAGACACTGCGAGCGAGTACTTTAATAGAGGGGATTGGGAGTGTGGTGGGGTCGGGCGACCCTGTCCGCTACACGTGGGGGCTCGTCCGGGATATGTATTGTGTATCACTTGGAAGAACGTATCTGCCGGAAACAGTCAAGTATATAGGCCAAAGTGCAGCCCTACTCGAAAGTCATGGACATGACCTCGGAAGAGGAAAGGCCCACGCAGGCAGAGTGGTGAAAGGGGGAAAACCCAGCCGTGTGACGGACTACACGTGGGGGTTTTTAATTGCACTGCGCCAACAGACACAACCCCCACCACTTAGTTCGTGGGCGTGTCTCAAACCAACCAAGTGGAAAAGCCCGCGAACTGGAGCAAAAGGGGAGGAGTCCAATACGTGTGACGGACTACACGTGGGACGTTGGCGCGAAAACACTGCAGTGTACGATGGAACAGCAACAGGTCGCCATGTTTGGAAACGCCTCGTGGATCCCGGTTCACCCGGCAACTACAACATTGACTGCTGCTGCTCCCATAACGGATACGGGGATCCAACTAAAGCCAAGGGGTCGATTCGCACTATATTCCTGCATGGACGTGGAGGCTTTGGGCATGATTTGTCACGGATACTCGGGACTGGTATGTCTGTTAAAGCCCTTCGGACGATGTGACACCTGCGGGGAATTCATGTTCGAGGTGGATCCGGTGGTGGAGAGGCCGAAAACCATCTATCCAGGCCGGGCTTCAGGCATCGCCCCACAGAAGGCAGGAATCACGGCAGTAAGAGTCGCCCCTGCGTACACTGCAACGACCGCGGAGGAGGTCGTGAAACACCAATGGGAGAAATCCGGGGATGCTGACTCGGTCACCACAGTCTCACAGCGTCCGCCACCGAGGAAGAGAACCAGCGTGGTAGCCCCGACCAGCGGTGGTGTGGACCGTCTCGCATGCCCACGCCAGGCCGGGATGGATCTGTAGACGAGAGTTCCGGACATCCCAAGAAAGGCCAAGGTAAGCCGGCTGAGAAGACTTGGTGTGAGGGAGGATGTGTCAGGAAGGCATGGCCTAGCAAGTCTCCGGAGTGTGGATGTTCTGTTTCCACACAGGGCTACATACCCGCGGAGGAGTGGGACACTTCTGACTTAGAATCTCTCTCTGATATGGGAGATGATGTCCAAATTGACGATCTGTTTGCCGAGGAGGGCTGGGACAAGGCGCCGCTTGCTGCATTCCGTGGGTTTCGGAATTCGCCTATGTCCGTGGGTGAGAGCACACCAAGGGTGGAGGCATCAGCGCCTGAAGGAGAATCTATCTCTCAAACTGTTCCCGTATCCCCTGCACCATCTGCATGTGATGCTGGGGTAAAAAGACTGTTGTTGAGGCCTCCAATGCCTAGATTAGAGGTGGCCAAGGCACCTCGCCATCCAGATGCGGTCGTTTTGTCTGGTGAAGGGGACAAATCAACCATGCCTCCTTTGGCGAGACTACAGAGGCTGTTTGGTCAAAAAGTTGCAGCGGAATATGGATGGGAGTATCCCTACTTGCCGAAGGACCTGCTGTACGAGGTGGAGGTGTGCAGGGAGCGTTGGTACAATGATTTTGTTTGGACCCATCTCAAAGTCCCGCACGCTCGCAGATACCTAGCGTGTTCTCCAAAGGCTTCACAGCGTTTCAAAGACTGCAAGGCAGAATGGATGGTGGGAAGACACATCCACGCAGATAAACTGGTGATAAAACGCAAAGAAGGCGAAGATGTGGAATATCATCTAGAGACTGTAGATCAGCATCTAAAGCCACTAACCCTGCCGCACCCACGTTTCTATCTCTAGGGAGAAAAAGACTCCATTGGTATCATGCTGCTGAACTTTCTGGGGAAATTGTGTTTTAGTGTGCCCAGAAGGAAAAAGAAAAGAACTGTTCCTGTTTGTTTCTTCCCGCAAAGAGATCACAGACTCTGGGGTAGATAGTGTTAGAAAAAAAAAAAGAAAAGAGAAGATGTTCAACGGGTGCAGTTACCGTGATGCTGTCACCAGGTGGCAGTGTTGCGCAACGTTACAAACACTTTTCACGCACCCACTCTTTGGAGAAAGAGGGATTTCTTTTAGGAGAAATTTCTTTTACTCACACTCACGAATACATGTGTCAGAATTTTATGTGTTGGTTTCTTTTGTTTTTTTTCCCTCTGCAGGAGAACATCCCAGCAAGATTTTAGACTCTGGGGAGGTCTTTAGTCAGGATGGGGAGGGAAAAAGTAAATGTTAATATGCAACCTTGAAATGTTTGATGTTGTCTTTTGCTCCTCCTTCTGTTACAGGGGCTCAGACACAACTTCACAGTAGGATAGTGTTTCCAAAAGTTTGTTGGTTTTTCAATTTGTTAACGGTTTCTGGCCCGAATCATGTCAGCCGTGGAGGATATGGTTTGCTCCAGACACTGGGGACCAGTGTCAAAAGGCAGAGGGGAGTATGTAGCGGGTGTTTACTTTCCCGCCAGTAATTTAGAATTTTTGCGGTGACACTAGTGGTGTATCTCCGGCGGTCCACCGGGTGGCGCTGTCACTTTGGGCCGACGGACGAGTCATTGCTGGGTCGAATCCTTTTTTTGTCTTTTCTCGGCAGCCGTGTGGTGGGGCGGGGAACCCGCTGCGCATGCCAGGGGAAGGTATAAAGGGGGCCGGCCATTTTGTCACGGGGTTCGTTGTCCCTGGCACCTTTAGCCTGCGGACGGAGTTCGTGTTTGTCCTCTAGGCGGACTGGGCCTAGAGGACCACCGGAGGTTGTGTTCCACCTCAGGCACCTTTAACCTGGGGTGAGGTACTCGGTTGGCGGTCCGGGGCTCAGTGCCCAACACTGAGTTCCGCGAGGGAAGGATCCTAGGGTGCTCCGGAGATGGACGCCTGAATCCGAGGTGGACGTAATGGACCGGGAAGAGCTCCTCATCTGAGGACCCGGTGCAGCATACTGCCGGTGACGGGTGAGCCTCTTGTCGGAGACCGCCCGGAAGGTGAATTCCCTTGTGCGGAGACCATTGCCCACTCTTTGGAGGAGAGTGGAGGAAAGAACTTGGGCGTATATACACATTCACACCTCCTGTTCTGTTTTGTAAAGCAAGTAAGTCCATGCTATGTTCAAATAAAGGAGTGTTGGACTTGCAATGGTGTGAGGCTCGTTTCCTGGCAGATGACTCCTGGAGGGAGGACCTGATACACAATGCAGGCCCGATGGTAAAAAAACTTCTGCTAATACCACTTATACATCTGTGGTGGAGGCCTGGCGTAGCGGCCGCACTCCCTTTCCTATCATACCCCTAGACCAGAGACATTGCGAGCGAGAACTTTAATAGAGGGGATTGGGAGTGTGGTGGGGGTCGGGCGACCCTGTCCGCTACATAAATAACCTGTCACTCAAAGCAAATGGGCGGAACTGACAAAGGTAACTCTGTTTGTCCATTTTATCTCACTGAACAATAAAAGAGGATTGCTCAGAGCTGGATTAACTCTTTGTGACAAGACCTGGCACAAATGATAGGAAATCTTGTACTCTACATTAGGGATGAGCTTCGTGTTCGAGTCGAACATACGTTCGACTCGAACATCGGCTGTTCGATCGTTCGACGAAGATCGAACGATTTGGGCCGTTCGCGCCAAATTCGAGTGACGCAAACGGCCCACAATGCACTACGCCATCGCAGTGTCATCCAGGCGCTGTGATTGGCCAAGCATGCACTGTGACCCCGCATGCTTGGCCAATCACAGCGCCGGCAGCGAGGAGAGCAATGATTGGCCACAGGCAGGATGCCTGTGGCCAATTATTGCTGAGGGGGTTTAGTACACGCCCCACACTATAAAAGGCCGCCAGCGCGGCGGCCTTGTGTAGTGTGTTCCGGAGCAGGGAAAGAGAAGCATAGGCAGGGACAGTGTCATTTTTTTTCCTATACTAATCCTGAATTCCTTGTGTTTAGGGACAAATAAGGATACGTAGGGAGAGTGTCAGTGTGTTATTCTGTGCTAAACCTTGTTTGTAGGGACAGAGAGGTACAGTGAGGGAAAGTGTCAGTGTGCTATTCTGTGCTAATCCTTGTTTGTAGGGACAGAGAGGTACAGTGAGGGAAAGTGTCAGTGTGCTATTCTGTTCTAAACCAATCTTGCTGAACCATATTTTCAATCCTTGAGTTTAGGGACAGAGAGGTACAGTGAGGGAAAATGTCAGTGTGCTATTCTGTGCTAAATCTTGTTTGTAGGGACAGAGTAGGACAGTGAGTGAAACTGACAGTGTGCTATTCTGTTCTAAACCAATCTTGCTGAACCATATTTGAAATCCTTGAGTTTAGGGACAGAGAAGGACACTCGTGGAAACTATCAGTGTGCTATTCGCTGCTAAATCTTGTTTGTAGGGAGGGACAGAGTAGGACAGTGAGGGAAAGTGTCAGTGTGCTATTCTGTTCTAAACCAATTTTGCTGTTCCATATTTGAAATCCTTGAGTTTAGGGACAGAGAAGGACACTTGTGGAAACTATCAGTGTGCTATTCTGTGCTAAATCTTGTTTGTAGGGAGGGACAGAGTAGGACAGTGAGGGAAAGTGTCAGTGTGCTATTCTGTTCTAAACCAATTTTGCTGAACCATATTTTCAATCCTTGAGTTTAGGGACAGAGAAGGACACTCGTGGAAACTATCAGTGTGCTATTCTGTGCTAAATCTTGTTTGTAGGGAGGGACAGAGTAGGACAGTGAGGGAAAGTGTCAGTGTGCTATTCTGTTCTAAACCAATTTTGCTGTTCCATATTTGAAATCCTTGAGTTTAGGGACAGAGAAGGACACTCGTGGAAACTATCAGTGTGCTATTCTGTGCTAAATCTTGTTTGTAGGGAGGGACAGAGTAGGACAGTGAGGGAAAGTGTCAGTGTGCTATTCTGTTCTAAACCAATTTTACTGAACCATATTTGAAATCCTTGAGTTTAGGGACAGAGAGGTACAGTGAGTGAAACTGACAGTGTGCTATTCTGTTCTAAACCAATTTTGCTGTTCCATATTTGAAATCCTTGAGTTTAGGGACAGAGAAGGACACTCGTGGAAACTATCAGTGTGCTATTCTGTGCTAAATCTTGTTTGTAGGGAGGGACAGAGTAGGACAGTGAGGGAAAGTGTCAGTGTGCTATTCTGTTCTAAACCAATTTTGCTGTTCCATATTTTCAATCCTTGAGTTTAGGGACAGAGAAGGACACTTGTGGAAACTATCAGTGTGCTATTCTGTGCTAAATCTTGTTTGTAGGGAGGGACAGAGTAGGACAGTGAGGGAAAGTGTCAGTGTGCTATTCTGTTCTAAACCAATTTTGCTGAACCATATTTGAAATCCTTGAGTTTAGGGACAGAGAGGTACAGTGAGTGAAACTGACAGTGTGCTATTCTGTTCTAAACCAATTTTGCTGTTCCATATTTGAAATCCTTGAGTTTAGGGACAGAGAAGGACACTCGTGGAAACTATCAGTGTGCTATTCTGTGCTAAATCTTGTTTGTAGGGAGGGACAGAGTAGGACAGTGAGGGAAAGTGTCAGTGTGCTATTCTGTTCTAAACCAATTTTGCTGTTCCATATTTGAAATCCTTGAGTTTCGGGACAGAGAAGGACACTCGTGGAAACTATCAGTGTGCTATTCTGTGCTAAATCTTGTTTGTAGGGAGGGACAGAGTAGGACAGTGAGGGAAAGTGTCAGTGTGCTATTCTGTTCTAAACCAATTTTGCTGAACCATATTTTCAATCCTTGAGTTTAGGGACAGAGAAGGACACTCATGGAAACTATCAGTGTGCTATTCTGTGCTAAATCTTGTTTGTAGGGAGGGACAGAGTAGGACAGTGAGGGAAAGTGTCAGTGTGCTATTCTGTTCTAAACCAATTTTGCTGAACCATATTTGAAATCCTTGAGTTTAGGGACAGAGAGGTACAGTGAGTGAAACTGACAGTGTGCTATTCTGTTCTAAACCAATTTTGCTGTTCCATATTTGAAATCCTTGAGTTTAGGGACAGAGAAGGACACTCGTGGAAACTATCAGTGTGCTATTCTGTGCTAAATCTTGTTTGTAGGGAGGGACAGAGTAGGACAGTGAGGGAAAGTGTCAGTGTGCTATTCTGTTCTAAACCAATTTTGCTGTTCCATATTTGAAATCCTTGAGTTTCGGGACAGAGAAGGACACTCGTGGGAACTATCAGTGTGCTATTCTGTGCTAAATCTTGTTTGTAGGGAGGGACAGAGTAGGACAGTGAGGGAAAGTGTCAGTGTGCTATTCTGTTCTAAACCAATTTTGCTGAACCATATTTTCAATCCTTGAGTTTAGGGACAGAGAGGTACAGTGAGTGAAACTGACAGTGTGCTATTCTGTTCTAAACCAATTTTGCTGTTCCATATTTGAAATCCTTGAGTTTAGGGACAGAGAAGGACACTCGTGGAAACTATCAGTGTGCTATTCTGTGCTAAATCTTGTTTGTAGGGAGGGACAGAGTAGGACAGTGAGGGAAAGTGTCAGTGTGCTATTCTGTTCTAAACCAATTTTGCTGAACCATATTTTCAATCCTTGAGTTTAGGGACAGAGAAGGACACTCGTGGAAACTATCAGTGTGCTATTCTGTGCTAAATCTTGTTTGTAGGGAGGGACAGAGTAGGACAGTGAGGGAAAGTGTCAGTGTGCTATTCTGTTCTAAACCAATTTTGCTGAACCATATTTTCAATCCTTGAGTTTAGGGACAGAGAGGTACAGTGAGTGAAACTGACAGTGTGCTATTCTGTTCTAAACCAATTTTGCTGTTCCATATTTGAAATCCTTGAGTTTAGGGACAGAGAAGGACACTCGTGGAAACTATCAGTGTGCTATTCTGTGCTAAATCTTGTTTGTAGGGAGGGACAGAGTAGGACAGTGAGGGAAAGTGTCAGTGTGCTATTCTGTTCTAAACCAATTTTGCTGAACCATATTTTCAATCCTTGAGTTTAGGGACAGAGAAGGACACTCGTGGAAACTATCAGTGTGCTATTCTGTGCTAAATCTTGTTTGTAGGGAGGGACAGAGTAGGACAGTGAGGGAAAGTGTCAGTGTGCTATTCTGTTCTAAACCAATTTTGCTGAACCATATTTTCAATCCTTGAGTTTAGGGACAGAGAGGTACAGTGAGTGAAACTGACAGTGTGCTATTCTGTTCTAAACCAATTTTGCTGTTCCATATTTGAAATCCTTGAGTTTAGGGACAGAGAAGGACACTCGTGGAAACTATCAGTGTGCTATTCTGTGCTAAATCTTGTTTGTAGGGAGGGACAGAGTAGGACAGTGAGGGAAAGTGTCAGTGTGCTATTCTGTTCTAAACCAATTTTGCTGAACCATATTTTCAATCCTTGAGTTTAGGGACAGAGAAGGACACTCGTGGAAACTATCAGTGTGCTATTCTGTGCTAAATCTTGTTTGTAGGGAGGGACAGAGTAGGACAGTGAGGGAAAGTGTCAGTGTGCTATTCTGTTCTAAACCAATTTTGCTGAACCATATTTTCAATCCTTGAGTTTAGGGACAGAGAGGTACAGTGAGTGAAACTGACAGTGTGCTATTCTGTTCTAAACCAATTTTGCTGTTCCATATTTGAAATCCTTGAGTTTAGGGACAGAGAAGGACACTCGTGGAAACTATCAGTGTGCTATTCTGTGCTAAATCTTGTTTGTAGGGAGGGACAGAGTAGGACAGTGAGGGAAAGTGTCAGTGTGCTATTCTGTTCTAAACCAATTTTTCTGTTCCATATTTGAAATCCTTGAGTTTAGGGACAGAGAAGGACACTCGTGGAAACTATCAGTGTGCTATTTTGTGCTAAATCTTGTTTGTAGGGAGGGACAGAGTAGGACAGTGAGGGAAAGTGTCAGTGTGCTATTCTGTTCTAAACCAATTTTGCTGTTCCATATTTGAAATCCTTGAGTTTAGGGACAGAGAAGGACACTCGTGGAAACTATCAGTGTGCTATTCTGTGCTAAATCTTGTTTGTAGGGAGGGACAGAGTAGGACAGTGAGGGAAAGTGTCAGTGTGCTATTCTGTTCTAAACCAATTTTGCTGAACCATATTTGAAATCCTTGAGTTTAGGGACAGAGAAGGATAGGCAGGGGACAGTGTCAGTGTCATTGTTGCTAAGCCTCCTGCACAGTATACACCTGAAGGTAGCCCTTATTGCTCTTTTTCCCATCTCCCTGCAGGCCATCCATTAAAATGTCTGGAAGGCAAACAAGGAGAGGCAGACAGTCAGGAGGCAAAAAAAGAGGGCAAGCAGGCTCTGTGTCTGGGGGCAACAGTGCTGGTCGTGGACGCGGTGCATTGTCATCAGCACATGGCCATGGGACACGCTTGTCCTTCTTTTCAGCAGCTGGACATGTTGAGCCACATCATGCCGAAGACTTGGTAGAGTGGATGACCAAGCCCACCTCATCCTCCTCATCCTCTCTCACCCAGGCTCAGGGTACTGGCAAAGCAGCTGCCAAAGCGTCCTCTTCTCTGGTATCATTATCTTCATTAGTCAATCCTTCCCTAGACCCACCATGTCCTCCTCCTGAGGAGTCCCCCGAACTGTTTGAGCACAGTGTTGGGTACATGCTCCAGGAGGATGCCCAGCGTTTCGAAGGATCTGATGATGATACCCAGCTAGAGGAAGGCAGTAGCGTGAGAGCAGAGAGAGGGGATGCTCAAGAAGGACACCAATCTGGCAGTCATGCTCCAGCAGCTGCAGCATACTGCCAGATTGGCTCCAGTGATGAGGAGGGAGGGGATGATGAGGTCACTGACTCCACGTGGGTGCCTAATAGGAGAGAGGAGGAGGAGGAGGAGGATGAGGAGGAGGCACATCTCCAACGAGGCAGGATGCCCTTGAGTGGCCAGCGTATGGGCAGCACACCGACGGAATCACACCACAGAGCTCCGCCTGTGCAGGGCGCTGCCTCTGCCCGTCATTCAAAAAGTTCTTTGGTGTGGGCCTTTTTTGAGGCGAGTGCATCAGATCGCACAGCTGCTGTTTGCAACATATGTCTCAAGCGTATATCGCGTGGCCAAAACATCAGCCGCTTGGGCACCACATGCTTGATCAGACATATGTTGAGCTGCCATGCAGCTCGTTGGCAAGCCTACCTTAAAGACCCACACCAAAGAACAAAGCTGACCTCTTCTTGCACCGCATCAGCTGGGATCTCCAACCCCACTATACCTTCACTCCTCTCTGAAACCTGCTCTGAGAGGAATGAAGGTGTAGAATTAGGTGTGTCACAGCCAAGTACTTGCGGGCACTCTGCTAGCAGTACACCAACGTCCGATTCTAGCAGGCAAATTTCCCTGCCCCAGCTGCTGGACCGTCAAAAGAAGTTCACTCCCAGCCATCCACATGCCCAGCGGTTGAATGCTAGCTTGGCTAAATTGCTAGCGCTTCAACTGCTGCCTTTTCAGTTGGTAGACTCGGCCCCCTTCCGTGAGTTTGTGCAATGTGCGGTTCCTCAGTGGCAGGTTCCCAAACGCCACTTTTTCGCACGGAAGGCGATTCCGGCTCTCTACAGGCATGTGGAAGGCAATGTCTTGGCCTCGCTGGACAGGGCGGTCAGCGGTAAGGTGCATATTACCGCTGACTCATGGTCCAGCAGGCATGGACAGGGACGTTACCTTTCTTTCACGGCCCATTGGGTCACTCTTTTGGCAGCTGGGAAGGATGCAGGACAAGGTGCAGTAGTGTTAGAGGTTGTTCCACCGCCACGCCTCCAAAATGCTACTACTGGTTGTGACACACCTCTCTCCTCCACCCCCTCCTCTTCTTCTTCCTCCATGGCCTCTTCCTGTGGTTTGTCCTCGGAACCAGCGGTGCTCCGTAGGCGTTCAAGGGGCTACGCAAGTACGCAGGCAAAAAGATGCCATGCCGTGCTTGCGCTGGTGTGTTTGGGGGACAGGAGCCACACTGGGGCAGAGGTCCTGTCTGCTCTGCAGGGGCAGGCCGAGAGGTGGTTGACGCCACGCCAGCTTAAGCCAGGAATGGTGGTTTGCGACAATGGCACCAACCTCCTCTCCGCCCTCCGACAGGGACAACTGACCCATGTGCCCTGTATGGCTCACGTCCTTAACCTGGTGGTGCAGCGGTTCTTGGGCAGGTACCTGGGCTTACAGGATGTCCTGAGGCAGGCCAGGAAAGTCTGTGTGCATTTCCGCAGATCTTATAATGCCAGTGCTCGCCTGGCTGAGCTGCAAAAGGAGTTGAACCTGCCCAAGAACCGCCTTATATGTGACATGCCCACCAGGTGGAACTCAACGTTGGCCATGCTGCAGCGGCTGCACATGCAGCAGAGGGCCATCAATGAGTACCTGTGCGACTACGGCACCAGGACAGGGTCAGGGGAGCTCAGGTTTTTTTCACCACGCCAGTGGGGCATGATCAGGGATGCATGCACTGTCCTGGCACCATTTGAGGAGGCCACGAGGATGGTGAGCAGTGACAGTGCATGCATCAGTGACACTGTACCTCTTGCCCACCTGTTGGAGCACACGCTGCGTGGAATAATGGACAGGGCACTTGAGGCAGAACAGAGGCAGGAAGGGGAGGACTTCCTTGCCTCTCAAGGCCCCCTTTACCCAGACAGTGTTCCTTCTGTCCCACCCATCGCACAGGAAGAGGAGGAGGAGGAGGAGGAGGATTGTGTCAGCATGGAGGTGGAGGCTGGCACTCAGCATCATCAGCAGCAGTCTTTTAGGGATGATTTACAGTCCCAAGAAACCAGTGGACTTGTACGTGGCTGGGAGGAGGTGGCTGCGGATCATGTCGTCCTTAGTGACCCAGAGGACTCCGGACTGAATGCCTCAGCTAACCTACGCTGCATGGCCTCCCTGATCCTGCAAAGTCTGCGGAAGGATCCTCGTATTCTTCGGATCAAGGAGAGGGACCATTACTGGCTGGCCACTCTCCTTGATCCACGGTACAAGGGTAAGGTTGCAGACCTTATCTTACCGTCGCAGAGGGAGCAGAGGATGAGACAACTCTGGGAGGCCTTGCAGAAAGGTCTGTGCAACGCGTTCCCAGAGACTGGGAGGTTACAAACTCCTGGTCCTGGACAACGAGTTGCTGAGGCTTCGGGCAGTCAAAGAAGGAGCGGTGGGGAAGGTGGCCATCTGACCGATGCGTTCAGACAATTCTTTAGTCCGCAGCCCCAAAGTATGATCGGTTCCAGCAACCATCGCCAGCGTCTGATATACATGGTGCAGGAATACCTAGGGGCAAGGTCAGACTTGGACACCTTCCCCACCGAAAATCCTCTGGCTTACTGGGTCTTGAGGATGGATCACTGGCCAGAGCTTGCACAGTATGCAATTGAGCTACTGGCCTGTCCTGCATCCAGCGTTCTTTCAGAACGCACATTCAGTGCTGCTGGAGGATTTGTCACGGATCACAGGGTGCGCCAGTCCACCGACTCGGTTGATCGACTGACTTTCATCAAGATGAACCAGTCTTGGATCACCACCAGCTACCACACACCTGATGCTGATATAACAGACTAATTGATTTTAAAATGTCACATCCCTTCAAGACTGATGCTGATGCTGAGTGCCTGTGCTGTTATGTTGACTGGCTATCCTCCTCCTCCTCCTCAATGATACGATTAATGATGATAGCTTGGAAGATCATTTTGGTTTATGGGTGACGCCACCAGTGGCTAAGGCCCAATTTTTCAGCCCCTGTTTAACAGGGGCGTGTAATTAAAATTTTTGATGCAATACTTTGCAACAGGCCTCATTGCTGTGCTCCAAGTACAGTATCTGTGAGGGGTTGCAGTGTTGTGCCACCAGTGCCTAAGGCCCAATTTTTCAGCCCCTGTTCAACAGGGGCATGCAATTATAATTATTGATCTAATAATTCACAGCAGGGCCCATTGCTGCGCCCACCAAGAGTAACTGTCAGGCCTTACAGTGTTGTGGCACCAGCACCACCATCACCACCACCACCACCACCAAAGGCCCAATTTTTCAGCCCCTGTTCAACAGGGGCATGCAATTATAATTATTGATCTAATAATTCACAGCAGGGCCCATTGCTGCGCCCACCAAGAGTAACTGTCAGGCCTTACAGTGTTGTGGCACCAGCACCACCATCACCACCACCACCACCACCAAAGGCCCAATTTTTCAGCCCCTGTTCAACAGGGGCATGCAATTATAATTATTGATTGAATAATTCACAGCAGGGCCCATTGCTGCGCCCACCAAGAGTAACTGTCAGGCCTTACAGTGTTGTGGCACCAGCACCACCATCAAAGGCCCAATTTTTACTACCACTGATCAACAATTATATGTTATTACAATTCCTGATATAATAGTTGACAGCAGGGCGTTCCAGCACCCACCAAGAATAACTGTGAGTGCTTTCAGTGTTGTGCCAACACCAACACCTAAGGGGCCAATTTCTGCAGAGTATATACGGCAGGTCCCTACTTTCAAACATCCAACTTACAAACGACTACTACTTGCAAACGGAAGAAGACAACAGGAAGTGAGAGGAAATCTACCCCTTGGAAGGAAAATTCTCTCCTGTAAGAATTAATATGGGAGAAAGGTGTCTCCTCTCTACTGATGCTTTATCACCAATCCTTGTTTCAATAAAAACACCACATTTCAAAAACAGTTGTCATTGGGACGCAAAGTGAGGTGAAATGTTCTGAACAGGGGCACAGACAGCAAAAAAAATGTGACAGGGGTGATAACCGTTCCCTATGTTTTCCACAAAGCTAAAAAAAAGGAATTTGGCATGGAGCTACACTTAAACAATGCAGCTGTTCAAAATTACAAACAGATTCTACATAAGAACAAACCTACAGTCCCTGTCTTGTATGCACCACCTGTATACGGCTGTTCAGAGTATATAGGTCCTTTTTTATTTTGTGTGCGGGGTTCCCCTTAATATCCATACAAGACCCAAAGGGGCTGGTAATGGGCTGGGGTAGGGGGGGGGGGGTTGATGGGGTAGCTATGCCATTTTTCCTAAAGATTTTCATCCATATTACCGGGACCAGACATTGCATTAAAGCCGCAAGCAGTTTTAAATGGCTTTTTTTCCTTTAGAAATGTTATTTTGTGCAGGGACAGTTCTAAACACGGGAAACACGTGGCACTTCACAGGCATACTTTAGACACCCCCCAGGTACAATATTTAAAGGAATATTTGACTTTTTTTTTTTCACTTTATGCATCATTAAAATGACTGCTCCCGGAAAACGTCCGTTTTTAAAACTTCTTTTTGCATTGATACATGTCCCCTGGTGCAGAACCCGGGTTCCCAAACTCTGTTTCGGACAATAACATGGATAATAGTCATTATAATTAGCACTTTATAATCCGAACGTTCGCATCCATTGTATTTAATAGGGTTCTAATGTTCGTGCGAACTTTCGGTCCGTTCGCGGGTTCTGGTGCGAACCGAACCCGGGGGTGTTCGGCTCATCACTACTCTACATTGTGACAGCAGAAATAAAAAAAAAAAAAATCGGGTTTACATCCACTTTAACCACTTCAGCCTTGGAAGATTTGGCTGCTCAATCACCAAGCCATTTTTGCGATAAGGCACTGCGTCTCTTTAACTGACAATTGCACGGTCGTGCGACGCTGTACCCAAACAAAATTGACATCATTTTTTCCCCACAAATGGAGCTTTCTTTTGGTGGTATTTGATCACCTCTGAGGTTTTTATTTTATGCGCTATAAACAAAAGAAGAGCGCCAATTTTGAAAAAAAACACAATGGGGTTTATTTACTAAAGGCAAATCCACTGCAAGTGCACTTGGAAATGCAGTCACTGTAGATTTGGGGGGGGGGGGGGGGGAACATGCAAGGAAAATAAAAAACAGCATGTTTGCTTGTACATGATTGGATGATAAAATCAGCAGAGCTTCCCCTCATTTCAGATCTTCCCCTCAGATCTAAAGTCACTGCACTTCCAAGTGCACTTGCAGTGCACTTGTAGTGCAAAGTGGATTTGACTTTAGTAAATCAACCCCAACATCTTTTACTTTTTGCTATAATAAATATCCCAATTTTTTCTTTTTTTTAATAATTTTTTCCTCAGTTTAGGCCGATATGTATTCTTCTACATATTTTTGATAAAAAAAGCGCAATAAGCATATATTGATTGGTTTGCGCAAAAGTATTAGCATCTACAAACCTATGGCAAAGATTTATAGCATTTTTATTATTATTATTTTTTTACTAGTAATGGCGGTGATCAGCGATTTTTATTGGGACTGCGATATTGCGACGGACAGATCAGACACCTTTGACACATTTTTGGGACCAGTGACAATTATGCAGCGATCAGTGCTATAAAAATGCACTGATTACTGTATAAATGTCACTGGCAGGGAAGGGGTTAACACTAGGGGCGATCAAGGGGTTAACTGTGTTCTCTAGGTGTGTTCTAACCGTGAGGGGGATGGGACTTACTAGGAGAAGAGAGAGATCGGTGTTCATGCTTAGTATGAACACATGCTCTGTCTCCTCTCCCCTAAAAGAACCTGTCTCCTTAGTATGAACACATGATCTGTCTTCTATCCCCTGAGGTTCTCGCTCTGTCACACGTGCACGCCCCCTAGTGGTCAAAAGGCGAACCGACGCTCAGTTATGTCGGTTTGCCCCGGGGGAGCCAACCTGCCGCAGTACAACTGGGGCGGCTGGTCAGAAAGGGGTTAAAAATCTCCATAGGCTATTTAAACGCCCTTACAGGTTACCTGTTTTTACTTCACATGTGTGGTGCGAATACCGCTTACATATGTGGGCGCAACTTACGTATGCATCCGCTTCTGTGTGCGAGCACGGAAAGATGGAGGCACTTTAAAAAAAAAAAAATCTTATTTATTTTACTTTTTATTTTACACTGTCCCTTTATTCTCTCACTTTTATTCCTATTACAAGGAATGTAAATATCCCTTGTAATAGAAATGTCCGCCGGTGGCCTGCGATCGTGTCACGGAGCGGCAGAACGGGGAGATGCCTATGTAAACAAGGCATTTCCCTGTTCTGCCTAGCAACATGACAGGTATCTACTGTTTTTTTTTTTACATATTTTTTGGGGATATTTATTATAGCAAAAAGTAAAAAATATTGCTTTTTTTTTCAAAATTGGCGCTCTTTTTTTGTTTATAGCGCAAAAAATAAAAACCCCAGAGGTGATCAAATACCACCAAAAGAAAGCTCTATTTGTAGGTAAAAAAGGACGTAAATTTTGTTTGGGTACAAGCTCGCATGACTGCTCAATTGTCAGCTAAAGCAACGCAGTACAGAATTGCAAAAAATGCTCTGGTCAGGAAGGGGGTAAATCCTTCCGGGGCTGAAGTGGTAAAGGCAAAAGATCAAAAAACAAAACAAAAGCTTGTTTACTTCCAGCCTGGACCAGAAGTGATGTCATGACCTCATGATGTCGCTCTGGAACTCCAAGGCCATGCAGGTGATCAAAGTGGATCTACTGTTTGATCGCCTGTGTGACCAGCCGGCAGCACCGTCAGATCATCTCTTGGGCGAACCGGTTAAAACGGTAAGCCTGAGAAACACCGGCAGACAGTGGGATAAGGTGGTGGGGGATGTCTCCTCCTGCCACTTCTAAAAGAGTTCCAGCGGCTCATGGGCCTCTCGGACTGCTTTCATGAGAACGCCAGCCACCTGCTGAAAAAAACAATACCGGGGTTATGGCTGATATCTTCAGCCATAATCCCGGTAAACCACTTGCAAACCACAAGGTGTATATATTTATAGTATATATTTATATATATATACAAGTGGTTAATTTCACCCTGGCCAATCGCTGAAGGGTTTATGCCATTGCTAAGCACTGGGGAAGGAAAGAAATATTTTGCTATAAAGGTCTTTCCCTCTCAGGCTTCCCCTTAGGATCCTTTCACACAGGGTTGACTCCACCGGTGAGTGGACACAAACACAGCCTGCTCTCCTCTATAGGCAGTCGGACTTAAATGGTCTGGCTGTCCATTTACACCTGACCTCCGATTCCGATCCTGCCCAGACAGAAGGGTACGGATCCCCCTCCGGATTGGAGGTTTGTGCGTATAAATGGACACATGTCCATTTATACCCGCCACTCCATAGAGGACAATGGAGGTTTTGAAAAAAGGACAAGCGGACCCGATCAGAATGTTCGTGTGAAAGGTTTCGTAGGAGGATGTTAATGTAAAGGGGTTCAATCGTGCCTCCTAGGCCTGCTGCCTTGGGGGGGGGGGGGGGGGGGGGGGTTATGTCTCTCAAGTCTGCTGCTTGGAGAAGGAAGCTAAAGATTGTTCTTGTTTAGCCAATTGCTGGTCTCAGCTTTATTAAGGTCCACTTGCAGTCTATGAGAGGAGCTAAAGATATCTAAAACGTAGCTGCCTGTTTGGCCTACCAAAATTGCATTACCCGGTGAGTGATTACTGCAGAGGTTAAAGTTGAGCTTCACTTTCCCAATCAACATTGATTATTTTTAAACCTTGCGCTACCAGCATTAGTAAATAGATAGGAAAGTATATCATATTTAAACTTTTTTTTTTATTTCTTCAGTTACATCCAGGTTTCCAGGCCTAGGCAAATGATGTCATACATCCCAGGAGTCTTCAAGAGAGCACACTCTCCTGCATGCATGCTTCAGAGAAGGGCAGATAGATTCCAGGAAGTAAATGCTACATGAATCATTTGCCCTTACTCAAGATGGCCACAGCCAGAAATGCTACCCCCATGTCTCCATGCTTTATTTTGTTGAAAAAATCACTTTGAAAAACACCCCCCTTGTTTTTCAAAGTGATTTCTCAACAAAATAAAGCATGGAGGCATGGATGGATGGGGGAGTTTGATTTGAATATTAAAAATTGATTAAATGGTGTTTTTGGTTTGTGTTGCCCAGATGCAGTGAAGATCCACATTAAAGATACTACATGATGATGATACTACTGAGCAGAGAGAGTTTTTGCTGTTGTTTTAGGGTGTTCTGTACCCTTAGCTCCCTCTCCCCTGGATAATTGAGTCAAAAAAATTCCAAAAATGATTGAGAGAGTGGAGATCTATTACTGTTGGTGGGACGTGGGTGCCTGAGAACCTCCCAAAACTCTCAGGTGGGCAAAAAGACAGTCAGAAATTAGTAAGGGGTACATCTCTTTGTTGTAATGTCCAATAGTTTTTTTTTATCTTAATATTTCTTGGAAAAAAAAACCTGCTTAAAATTGTTCTAAAGAAAACAACAGACAAATGATATAGAAAGCAGCAACTCTCCAGTGTGATGCCAGAACAGAAAGAAACATATATAAAAAACAGATTCGCGCTAGCAATAATAGTTTATTCAAACTTAAACATAAATATGCTTAAAAGTCCAGAGGGCTATCATAGAAGGAGAGTTCCCAATACCTGTAGGTGACATAGGAAAGTTGAAGATTGAGCTCGCAAACACTGTAACACTCGTGGATCCCAATAATAATAACACACAGTCAATCTATAGCCCCATGTGCAGCTGACCACTTAAATTACATAAATTTAGAAATATGCAGGCCTACATCTGTTTTTACCTTGAAGTTGTGGTGACAGACACTGACCTGTTGTGGTGATAAGCTCCACCTCTCCTTCCTCCACCTCTCCTTCCTTCACCTCCGCTTCCTCCACCTCTGCTTCCTCCACATGCTGATCTTGGGGTGCTTTTGGATCTTGGTTTTCTTTATGTGGTCTGTGCTTCCCAGGCTCCTTAGATTGGTGTCCTCCCAGTCTCCTCTCCCCTATTAGAATGAAACAAACAAAAGGTATCCTTTAGCACACAGAGATTTGAGGGCATAAATTGTAAACATTGCTTGGAAGTGGGGTCCAATTGTTAGTTTTGCCTGAGTTCCAAGATGAACACATGAGATTTTGTGAATTCAACAAAGCAGGAATACTTTTATTTTTGGACCAAAATAACACACATGGAGACACCCCAAGGTATCCACTGGAGCACCTGTGTGTGACACCCTAAAAAGCTTGTTCAGGTGGCCCACACTATAGTGCTCCTGAGTTAAAAGCTGTGTAACCAGCTGCTTCAGTGTCCTCTCCTTTACCCAGAATCCATTTTATCATTTCACATTCTATTTACTTACAACACATCATCTAGCCCACAATGTTTATAAACGTTGTTTTCATTAAAATATGCATGACCACATGTGGTTTACGTGTATATGTGCAAAACATGTTTTTTTGAAGACGATCAGTGTTTACTACGAAACATTACCAAATAAGTGGACAGTGGACACTCAACTTAACATAAAAGTTGACATTTTACAATGTGAAACCAGACAATTCAAGCACATGTAGCAAAACATGCAAGAATAAATATTACAATTTGAAATAACACAGGAAATAAACTTACTTTTTTCAAGGGTTTTTTTAAGCTTCCTATACTGCTCTGGCTCCCTCAGCTTCAGGTCAGACCACGTTTTTACGGAGCTGCTCCTTGGATCTCCTGACCCCAAATTTCTGATAGAGACTCCTTGCCACTTTGTCCAGTATTTGAGACTTCCGGAGATTAGGGGTGTCGTATGGCCCATGCTTTCCATCGTAATCTTTCCTCCGCAGGATGTCCACCATCTCCGCCATCTCAGCAAATGACATATTAGTCGCCTTGTATCTTTTATTCCTGGATCGGGACATTCCCGCCTCCGGGCTTTCCTCGTCGGTACTTAATAATAAAGCATGCACCTGTGTCACCGACATGTCGTCGTCTCCCACTGTGCGCCGAACGAGAAGGGGCGGGGAAATGCAGAAAAAGAATGTCATGGGCAGGCGACGCGGGCGGAGTTACATGCATGCGCAGGGTATATAAATGGGAAACAAGGTTATGGTTGCGGGGGGGTAAGAACGACCGGAAGTGACGAAAAAAAACAACTAAGGTAAGAATGAAACTTGGGCCTGCAGTGGCCTAAAATGGTTCCTGATTGTAAAGGCATATATTGGGATAAGATTATGACAATTGAAGCTACTGTTTTTCTCTTGTGTTATCTTGCAGAAAGTAAAATGCATAAATTAAGGGAGCCAGACATTATGTTGTTATTCATCGAGAAATACAAAGAATTGCGCAACCTGTGGGAGCTCAAACATAGTTCTTACCACAAGAGTGGTGTACGTCGGGCAACAATTAACCAATTAGCGGAATATATGAAGACCTGGGTCCCAGAGGCTGACTACACTATGATGAACAATAAGATAAACAACATGCAGAATGCTTACAAAAAAAGCTACACAGCAGTCCGCGCTTCTATGAGATCAGGAGCAGCAGCAGACAAAGTAGTTCAGCCCAAGCTGTGGTACTACAAGCATCTGCAATTTCTGGAAGACCAGATTGAGGCCAGGGAATCACTTTCCAGCCTTCCCTCAACCCTTCCTTCCACCCTTCCCTCCAGCGTTCCTTCCACCCTTCCCTCCACCCCTGAAGAGGGGGAGGAGGAGCCACCTGTGCTTGAAGAGCCGGATCTGCGCATCTTCAGCCAGGTATAGTATTTTCAAACATATTTATTGGCCTCAATGTACTATTGTGAACTAGATTTATTCTTCACCAATGAAATATTTAACCAAAAAAAAATAAAAAATAACTAAAATAATAACTTAAAAAAAAGTGGCCAGAAATGATTGGTACAGTATCTAAAAAAAACGGAGTCTGAATGAAAGTCTTTTCAATTTATTGAACATTCAAATTGCAACAGTCATGAGATAAAAATTGCGTGTGATTGATTCAACAAAATATCAAACTATGTCCCTTTTTTCTACACAGGATGAGGTCAGCCAGGAGGAAGAGGCTCAGGAATGTGGCAGGCAGGAGGAGGCAGGGGTGAGTGGCAGCCAGGAGGAGGCAGGGCCAAGTGGCATTCAACAGGTCCCCAGGCCTAGTGGCAGCACACAGTCACAAGTGGCTCCCCTCCACGTCAGACCAAAAAAACATCGGCGGATGACACCGGTGGAGGAGGAGTCACTTCAGATAATACGTGACGCTGCTGCCATCATGAGGGCCCCCCTTAACCCTGTTGAGGGCTTTAGTGCCTACCTGGCTGAAAAGTTGTTTCAAATGGAGGCGGGACAATGTGCTCTCTGTGAGCATCTGATATACACTGCCATTCACACGGGGGGGAGGGGGCAGCTGACAGAGGCCACACATCTCTGCCATCTGGCCCATCCTTCTCCTACTTCTCCTCCTCCTCCTGCCACATTACCACCAACAGTGGCACAGTCTGCAAGGGTGCGTGGACGGGGCGGTGGAACAAACGCTGGAGGGAAGCGTGGAGGGAAGGCTACAGGGAAGAGCAGAAGGTGATTCCCTGGCTTCAAGCTGCTCTTCCAGAAGTTGCAGTTTGTAGTAGTACCACAGCTTGGGATGATGTATGTCTTCGGCAGCTGCTCCTGATTTCCTTATGTTGTTTGTTTTATTGTTCATCATAGTAATGTCTGCCTTTGGGGTCGAAAGTCTTCATATATTCCGCTAATTTTCCAATTGTTGCCCTTCGGGTTTATTTATATTTTTTGCCAGAATAAATGGAGATTTGATTTCAGCCAAAATACTTGCCTGATGTGTTTTTATTGTGAGTAGCAAGAACATTTCATAAATACAATGTGTAATTAACAAGGGACACCAACCTCCTTGAGGGAAAAATAAAATAAACATATGTTGTTGGGAGAACTTGACACCAAAAAAAAAAAGGCCACAAGAAAAAAAAAAAAAAAGATCTGGATTCTAAATCATTTTTTAAATTAGTGAGGTCTGGCTTTAAGAATAGATCAAATTATTTATGAGATCACAAGAAACAATAAAGAAATACCGTATATACTCGAGTATAAGCCGAGATTTTCAGCCCTTTTTTTGGGGCTGAAAGTCCCCCCCCTCGGCTTATACTCGAGTCATAGAAATTTTTACATTGTAAATATTACCTGTAAAGAAGTTGCGGCTGCGGCGTCCATCGTTCAAATTCCGCGGCGTCCATCGTTCAAATTCCGCGGTCTCTTCCTGTTCCTTCCTTGATAGGCGAGTCTCAGCAGACACTCTCCGCCTATCACGAACGTTCTCTCATCCTCAGTTTTCCAGCAGACATCTGTGATTGGCGGAACACCCAACACAGTGTCTGCTGGGAAAACTAAGGATGAGAGAATGATCGTGATAGGTGGAGAGTGTCTGCTGAGACTCGCCTATCAAGGAAGGAACAGGAAGAGACCGCGGATATTGAACGATGGACGCCGCAGCCGCAACTTCTTTACAGGTAATATTTACAATGTAAAATAGGGAACAGCAAGCTAGGGAACAGTGGGGCATCGGCTTATACTCGAGTCAGTAAGGTTTCCCAGTTTTTTTGGGCAACATTAGGTACCTCGGCTTATACTCGAGTCGGCTTATACTCGAGTATATACGGTAAGTTTGTCAGAACTCGGGATAAATATCTGCAGCAAAAAATACATTTTAAACACCATTCTAAAGAAGAAAACAATACGCTGCATTAAACGAGGCAATAATTTGCAGAAGGACGAATGTGCTCTCTCCATTAGGAAAGCTAGTTTTACCAGAACGAGCGCTCCCGTCTCCTAATTCATTCAGTCTGAGCATGCGTGGGTTTTTTATCCGATGGACTTGCCCATAGACGATCGGATTTTGCTATCGGTTTTTGATCCATCGGAAAAATTTAAAACATGTTCTATTTTGTTAAAACCGATGGAAAAAAGACCGATGGGTCCCATACACGATCGGTTTGTCCGATGAAAAAAGTCCATCGGACTGTTTTCATCGGTAAAACCGATCATGTGTACAGGGCTTAACAGTCACTAGCACATAGGAAAATCACAGGGCAGAATATAATTTGCCTCATTGATGAGTGAGAAATAGAATATTCTATACCTTATTCTCAGTGGCGTACTAAGGAGGTGTGTGAGGGGGAGTGCAGTCCCCAGCAGAAGCGGACTCGCTGGAGGTGCTATGGCTGCTTGACAGAGGTTAGGAGGAGCTGCTTGGAGTATTGTGGAGGTCCCTGTAAGGGATCTGTCAACGCGCTCCCGGCACATGCACACAAGGAACTCAGCGGATCGTGGATGCGCCAATGCGCATGCGCAACGAAACTTGCACATCCACAGGCGCTCGTCCATGCTGCCCTTTGGCGCCAGACAGCCTATTTAAGGGGAACACTGACCCCAGTCAAAAGCTGACGGATCTTCAGCTGTTCCTGTAACTGTATCCTGCTGTTTACCTGCCTGTCACCTGTTGTCGACCCTTGGCTTTCCCTGACCTTGCTGTTGGACTTGCTTACTTTGATTATCGGTTCCTGATCTCGGCTTCCCATCTGACCTTCCTCCTGCCTGATGTCTTGGTACCTTGTTGCCCGTCTGTTTTCGAACCCGGCTATCCATGTGACTACGTTCCTGTCTCCTGTTCGGCTCTACCCTGCAAGCCGGGTATCTGCAACTTTGGTCCTGCGACCTGCTGCGACTTCCTGCCCTCCAAGAGTCACATCATCTGCTTCTGGCTTCTTGGGCTACATCTGCAGGCACTCGTGTTCCTCCCATCCCTTGGTTCCTCCTGTCTCCACTCTCAGCGAGACCAGGACCGGAGATACAAGAGAGGCTGACCTCGTCACTTCAGACTCCGTCCAGGTACGTGACAGTCCCCAGCCAATCCCCAGCATTGGCCCACCAGCTGGCAGGGGGTGGGCACCTCTTAAATACTTTGGGTTATGCCACCAAGGGGCAGTCGGGTGGAAGCTGGAGATAGAGTACTGAGGAGGCTGTCAGTGGCACTTGAGGGTGCCCGGGAGGGGTGACCTCTGGCCTAAGGCTTGGGTGCTTGAGGGATTCTCTTATGACACACAGAGGAGTCCTGTCCTGGATGCATGGCAGCAAATGTGAGGGCAGCAGGAGAGAGTCAGCACATCCAGAAGATATCCAGGGAGAAGACAGCTGGGTTCCTGGTGTATGTGCAGTCGGGGAGGTCTGTGGAAAGTAGCCAGGTGGGCTAGTGAAAGAGGCAGCTGCAGCCAGGCGGGCTGGCAGTGCATGAAGAGGTGGAGCTGGGATCAGTAGCCACAGGGATGCAGCTGGACACTGGACTTTTCTATAAACACCAAAGTGGCCCGGGGTTCCTGCCTGTGATTTTGCTAATCTGGTTGAGTGCTTTTTTTGCCAGATTTACTAAAGTGTCCCAGCTGAGTCTATGTTTCCTGCAAGCAAGTAAATGCTAGAGGAAGGGGAGGGTATATAGCTGTACATAGGAAGAGTTGTACCTGAAGTTTCTGAAGTCAAGTGGGCATCCCATAATTTCTGAAGTCAAGTAGGCATCCCATAAATTGGTTTAAAAAAGGGTGGGCTCGGGGCGCAGAGCACTGCACCCTGAGGCCACCCAGTTGTGTGACAATAGAGAATTAATATTCACTATTGTCTTCCTGCTTCTCCGTCCAGCCAATCAGGAAGCGGGTCTTAAGACACGATTGGTCGAGAGGAGAAGAGACCATATTGAACCTGCCGAAGTTTCCCGTGACAAGGATGTTGTAAGTGCGGGACCTATAAGCAGACAGGCGAGCAAGGGGGGGGGTTGTTCGCTGAGTGACCAAACGAGGGGGGAGTTTGACCAACCGAACGGTCGGTCAAACTCAAATAGAGCACCAGCTGCAACTACCTATTTACTACGCTATATATGGTTTGCCCCAACCAGTGCCGGAAAAAGCTCTGTTGAGGCCCCTAGGCAGTAACAACCTTGGGGCCCCCCTTGCAGGTTTCTGATGGTTTCTTATGCGCATGCTCTACTGGGATTACATTGAACTTAGTAGTGTGCACTAGACCGCTAGATGGAGATCACCATCACTACTGTACATTAGGGATGGGCCCGGTGCTCGATTCGAACCCATGTTCGAATCGAGCACCGGGCGTTCGCTCGCTCGTCGAGCCCAGAACTATTTGGGCCGTTCGCATCACATTCGTGTGATGCGAGCGGCCCCGCAATGCATTGCGGCCGGCGCGGCCGGCGCAGTGCATTGCTGGCTGATGATTGGCCAAGCATGCACTGTGACCCCGCATGCTTGGCCAATCACAGCGCCCGAAACTCGGAGAGCAATAATTGGCTACAGGCAGGACGCCTGTAGCCAATTACAGCTCAGGGGCTTTAGTACATGCCCCACCATTTAAAAGGCCGCCACGCCATCGGCCCCGGTCACATGAGTTCCGGCTTTAGGAGAGATCAGTCTGCTGATTCTGTCTTTGCTTGATACTGAAAGATTTGCTCTTCTTTGCTAAACCATTGGCTATTTCTTTGCTAAACCATTGCTACCTAAGTCATTGATCGTTCATTGCTGCTGATTGCACAGTTAGCGTGTTATTAGCTGCTGCTGGGGATTAGTCTGGTGCGTGCTTACTGTTAGTACAGTATTGCAGTAGTACCAACCGCAGTGCTGTTAGCACAGCATTGCACCCCAACAGCACCCATAGGACTTCTAGTGTGTTAGTGGCAGCAAACAGAGCTCCTATATTTTCTTCTCAGCAGCACCCATAGGACTTCTAGTGTGTTAGTGGCATCACACAGAGCTCCTATATTTTCTTCTCAGCAGCACCCATAGGACTTCTAGTGTGTTAGTGGCAGCAAACAGAGCTCCTATATTTTCTTCTCAGCAGCACCCATAGGACTTCTAGTGTGTTAGTGGCAGCAAACAGAGCTCCTATATTTTCTTCTCAGCAGCACCCATAGGACTTCTAGTGTGTTAGTGGCATCACACAGAGCTCCTATATTTTCTTCTCAGCAGCACCCATAGGACTTCTAGTGTGTTAGTGGCAGCAAACAGAGCTCCTATATTTTCTTCTCAGCAGCACCCATAGGACTTCTAATGTGTTAGTGGCATCACACAGAGTTCCTATATTTTCATCTCAGAAGCACCCATAGGACTTCTAGTGTGTTAGTGGCATCACACAGAGCTCCTATATTTTCTTCTCAGAAGCACCCATATGACTTCTAGTGTGTTAGTGGCAGCAAACAGAGCTCCTATATTTTCTTCTTAGCAGCACCCATAGGACTTCTAATGTGTTAGTGGCATCACACAGAGTTCCTATATTTTCATCTCAGAAGCACCCATAGGACTTCTAGTGTGTTAGTGGCATCACACAGAGCTCCTATATTTTCTTCTCAGAAGCACCCATAGGACTTCTAGTGTGTTAGTGGCAGCAAACAGAGCTCCTATATTTTCTTCTCAGCAGCACCCATAGGACTTCTAGTGTGTTAGTGGCATCACACAGAGTTCCTATATTTTCATCTCAGAAGCACCCATAGGACTTCTAGTGTGTTAGTGGCATCACACAGAGCTCCTATATTTTCTTCTCAGCAGCACCCATAGGACTTCTAGTGTGTTAGTGGCAGCAAACAGAGCTCCTATATTTTCATCTCAGAAGCACCCATAGGACTTCTAGTGTGTTAGTGGCATCACACAGAGCTCCTATATTTTCATCTCAGAAGCACCCATAGGACTTCTAGTGTGTTAGTGGCATCACACTTAGCTCCTATATTTTCTTCTCAGCAGCACCCATAGGACTTCTAGTGTGTTAGTGGCATCACACAGAGCTCCTATATTTTCATCTCAGAAGCACCCATAGGACTTCTAGTGTGTTAGTGGCATCACACAGAGCTCCTATATTTTCTTCTCAGCAGCACCCATAGGACTTCTAGTGTGTTAGTGGCAGCAAACAGAGCTCCTATATTTTCTTCTCAGCAGCACCCATAGGACTTCTAGTGTGTTAGTGGCATCACACAGAGTTCCTATATTTTCATCTCAGAAGCACCCATAGGACTTCTAGTGTGTTAGTGGCATCACACAGAGCTCCTATATTTTCTTCTCAGCAGCACCCATAGGACTTCTAGTGTGTTAGTGGCATCACACAGAGCTCCTATATTTTAATCTCAGAAGCACCCATAGGACTTCTAGTGTGTTAGTGGCATCACACAGAGCTCCTATATTTTCTTCTCAGCAGCACCCATAGGACTTCTAGTGTGTTAGTGGCAGCAAACAGAGCTCCTATATTTTCTTCTCAGCAGCACCCATAGGACTTCTAGTGTGTTAGTGGCATCACACAGAGCTCCTATATTTTCTTCTCAGCAGCACCCATAGGACTTCTAGTGTGTTAGTGGCAGCAAACAGAGCTCCTATATTTTCTTCTCAGCAGCACCCATAGGACTTCTAGTGTGTTAGTGGCATCACACAGAGCTCCTATATTTTCATCTCAGAAGCACCCATAGGACTTCTAGTGTGTTAGTGGCATCACACAGAGCTCCTATATTTTCTTCTCAGCAGCACCCATAGGACTTCTAGTGTGTTAGTGGCAGCAAACAGAGCTCCTATATTTTCATCTCAGAAGCACCCATAGGACTTCTAGTGTGTTAGTGGCATCACACAGAGCTCCTATATTTTCATCTCAGAAGCACCCATAGGACTTCTAGTGTGTTAGTGGCATCACACATAGCTCCTATATTTTCTTCTCAGCAGCACCCATAGGACTTCTAGTGTGTTAGTGGCATCACACAGAGCTCCTATATTTTCATCTCAGAAGCACCCATAGGACTTCTAGTGTGTTAGTGGCATCACACAGAGCTCCTATATTTTCTTCTCAGCAGCACCCATAGGACTTCTAGTGTGTTAGTGGCAGCAAACAGAGCTCCTATATTTTCTTCTCAGCAGCACCCATAGGACTTCTAGTGTGTTAGTGGCATCACACAGAGTTCCTATATTTTCATCTCAGAAGCACCCATAGGACTTCTAGTGTGTTAGTGGCATCACACAGAGCTCCTATATTTTCTTCTCAGCAGCACCCATAGGACTTCTAGTGTGTTAGTGGCATCACACAGAGCTCCTATATTTTCATCTCAGAAGTACCCATAGGACTTCTAGTGTGTTAGTGGCATCACACAGAGCTCCTATATTTTCTTCTCAGCAGCACCCATAGGACTTCTAGTGTGTTAGTGGCAGCAAACAGAGCTCCTATATTTTCTTCTCAGCAGCACCCATAGGACTTCTAGTGTGTTAGTGGCATCACACAGAGCTCCTATATTTTCTTCTCAGCAGCACCCATAGGACTTCTAGTGTGTTAGTGGCATCACACAGAGCTCCTATATTTTCATCTCAGAAGCACCCATAGGACTTCTAGTGTGTTAGTGGCATCACACAGAGCTCCTATATTTTCTTCTCAGCAGCACCCATAGGACTTCTAGTGTGTTAGTGGCAGCAAACAGAGCTCCTATATTTTCATCTCAGAAGCACCCATAGGACTTCTAGTGTGTTAGTGGCATCACACAGAGCTCCTATATTTTCATCTCAGAAGCACCCATAGGACTTCTAGTGTGTTAGTGGCATCACACATAGCTCCTATATTTTCTTCTGAGCAGCACCCATAGGACTTCTAGTGTGTTAGTGGCATCACACAGAGCTCCTATATTTTCATCTCAGAAGCACCCATAGGACTTCTAGTGTGTTAGTGGCATCACACAGAGCTCCTATATTTTCTTCTCAGCAGCACCCATAGGACTTCTAGTGTGTTAGTGGCAGCAAACAGAGCTCCTATATTTTCTTCTCAGCAGCACCCATAGGACTTCTAGTGTGTTAGTGGCATCACACAGAGTTCCTATATTTTCATCTCAGAAGCACCCATAGGACTTCTAGTGTGTTAGTGGCATCACACAGAGCTCCTATATTTTCTTCTCAGCAGCACCCATAGGACTTCTAGTGTGTTAGTGGCATCACACAGAGCTCCTATATTTTCATCTCAGAAGCACCCATAGGACTTCTAGTGTGTTAGTGGCATCACACAGAGCTCCTATATTTTCTTCTCAGCAGCACCCATAGGACTTCTAGTGTGTTAGTGGCAGCAAACAGAGCTCCTATATTTTCTTCTCAGCAGCACCCATAGGACTTCTAGTGTGTTAGTGGCATCACACAGAGCTCCTATATTTTCTTCTCAGCAGCACCCATAGGACTTCTAGTGTGTTAGTGGCAGCAAACAGAGCTCCTATATTTTCTTCTCAGCAGCACCCATAGGACTTCTAGTGTGTTAGTGGCATCACACAGAGCTCCTATATTTTCATCTCAGAAGCACCCATAGGACTTCTAGTGTGTTAGTGGCATCACACAGAGCTCCTATATTTTCTTCTCAGCAGCACCCATAGGACTTCTAGTGTGTTAGTGGCATCACACAGAGCTCCTATATTTTCTTCTCAGCAGCACCCATAGGACTTCTAGTGTGTTAGTGGCAGCAAACAGAGCTCCTATATTTTCATCTCAGAAGCACCCATAGGACTTCTAGTGTGTTAGTGGCATCACACAGAGCTCCTATATTTTCATCTCAGAAGCACCCATAGGACTTCTAGTGTGTTAGTGGCATCACACATAGCTCCTATATTTTCTTCTCAGCAGCACCCATAGGACTTCTAGTGTGTTAGTGGCATCACACAGAGCTCCTTTATTTTCATCTCAGAAGCACCCATAGGACTTCTAGTGTGTTAGTGGCATCACACAGAGCTCCTATATTTTCTTCTCAGCAGCACCCATAGGACTTCTAGTGTGTTAGTGGCAGCAAACAGAGCTCCTATATTTTCTTCTCAGAAGCACCCATAGGACTTCTAGTGTGTTAGTGGTATCACACAGAGTTCCTATATTTTCATCTCAGAAGCACCCATAGGACTTCTAGTGTGTTAGTGGCATCACACAGAGCTCCTATATTTTCTTCTCAGCAGCACCCATAGGACTTCTAGTGTGTTAGTGGCATCACACAGAGCTCCTATATTTTCATCTCAGAAGCACCAATAGGACTTCTAGTGTGTTAGTGGCAGCAAACAGAGCTCCTATATTTTCTTGTCAGCAGCACACATAGTACCTATAGTGTGTTAGTGTCAGCACCCATAGGACCTACAGTGTGTTGTGAGCACACATAGGAGTTCTATTTTTTATACTATATACACTACCGACTACAATGGCTGGAAGACCGCCAAGGAGAGGCAGAGCGTGCCGAGGCAAGAACACAGGGCAGGCAGGCTCTGTTTCTAGAGACAACAGTGCTGGCCGTGGACGTGGTCGTGCATCGTCATCAGCACGTGGCCATGGGACACGCTTGTCTTTGTTTTCGGCAGCTGGACATGTGGAGCCGCATCATGCCGAAGGCTTGGTAGAATGGATGACCAAGCCCTCCTCATCCTCCTCATCCTCTCTCACCCAGGCTCAGGGTACTGGCAGAGCAGCTGCCAACGCGTACTCAATGGCATCATCAGCCACCCCTTCCCTAGACCCACCATGTCCTCCTGAGGAGTCCCCCGAACTGTTTGAGCACAGTGTTGGGTACATGCTCCAGGAGGATGCCCAACGATTCGAAGGCTCGGATGATGATACCCAGCTTGAGGAAGTCAGTAGTGTGCGCGCAGAGAGAGGGGATGCTGAAGGACAGCAATCTGGCAGTAGTGTTCCACCAGCTGCAGCTTACTGCCAGGTTTGCTCTAGTGGTGAAGAGGGAGGGGATGATGAGGTCACTGACTCCACGTGGGTGCCTGAAGGGAGAGAGGAGGAGGAGGAGGAGGATGCAGCGTCACATGTCCAACGAGGCAGGATGCCCCCTGGAGGCCAGCTAGAGGCCAGCACAGCAACTGTACCACACCGCAGAGCTCCGCCTGTGCAGGGCGCTGCCTCTGCACGTTATCACAAAAGTTCTTTGGTGTGGGCCTTTTTTGAGACGAGTGCATCAGATCGCACCACTGCTATTTGCAATATTTGTCTCAAGCGTATCTCGCGTGGCCAAAACATCAGCCGCTTGGGCACCACAAGCATGAGCAGACATATGTCGACCTGCCATGCAGCTCATTGGCAAGCACACATAAAAGACCCACACCAAAGAACAAAGCGGACCTCTCCTTGCTCCTCATCAGCTGGGATCTCCATCCCCACTATATCTTCAGTCCTCTCTGAAAGCTGCTCTGAGAGGACTGAAGGTGTAGAATTAGGTGTGTCACAACCAAGTACTTGCAGTACACCGACGTCCGATTGTAGCAGGCAAATTTCCCTGCCCCAGCTGCTGGACCGTCGAAAGAAGTATACTCCCAGCCATCCACATGCCCAGCGGTTGAATGCTAGCTTGGCTAAATTGCTAGCACTTCAACTGCTGCCTTTTCAGTTGATAGACTCGGCCCCCTTCCGTGAGTTTGTTCAATGTGCGGTTCCTCAGTGGCAGGTTCCCAAACGCCACTTTTTCTCACGGAAGGCGATTCCGTCTCTCTACTGGCATGTGGAAGGCAATGTCCATGCCTCGCTGGACAGGGCGGTCAGCGGTAAGGTGCATATTACCGCTGACTCATGGTCCAGCAGGCATGGACAGGGACGTTATCTTTCTTTCACGGCCCATTGGGTCACTCTATTGGCAGCTGGGAGGGATGCAGGACAAGGTGCAGTAGTGTTGGAGGTTGTTCCGCCACCACGCCTCCAAAATGCTACTACTGGTTGTGACACACCTCTCTCCTCCACCCCCTCCTCTTCTTCTTCCTCCATGTCCTCTTTGAGTGCTCTGTCCTCGGAACCAGCGGTGCTCCGTAGGCGTACAAGGGGCTACGCGAGTACGCAGGCAAAAAGATGCCATGCCGTGCTTGCGCTGGTGTGTTTGGGGGACAGGAGCCACACTGGGCCAGAGGTTCTGGCAGCTCTGCAGGGGCAGGCCGAGAGGTGGTTGACGCCACGCCAGCTTAAGCCAGGAATGGTCGTTTCTGATAATGGCACCAACCTCCTCTCCGCCCTGCGACAGGGGCAGCTCACCCATGTGCCCTGTATGGCTCACGTCCTCAACCTGGTGGTGCAGCGGTTCTTGGGCAGGTTCCCAGGCTTACAGGATGTCCTGAGGCAGGCCAGGAAAGTCTGTGTGCATTTACGCCGATCTTATAATGCCAGTGCTCGGCTGACTGAGCTGCAAAAGGAGCTGAACCTGCCCAAGAACCGCCTAATATGTGACATGCCCACCAGGTGGAACTCAACGTTGGCCATGCTGCAGCGACTGCACACGCAGCAGAGGGCCATCAATGAGTACCTTTGCGACTACGGCACCAGGACAGGGTCAGGGGAGCTTGGCTTTTTTTCCCCACGCCAGTGGAGCATGATCAGGGATGCATGCACTGTCCTCTCACCATTTGAGGAGGCCACAAGGATGGTGAGCAGTGACAGTGCATGCATCAGTGACACTGTACCTCTTGTCCACCTGTTGGAGCATACGCTGCGTGGGATAATGGACAGGGCACTTGAGGCAGAACAGAGGCAGGAAGAGGAGGACTTCCTTGTCTCTCAAGGCCCCCTTTATCCAGACAATGTTCCTTCTGTCCCACCCATCACACAGGAAGAGGAGGAGGAGGAGGAGGAGGATTGTGTGAGCATGGAGGTGGAGCCTGGCACTCAGCATCAGCAGCAGCAGTCTTTTAGGGATGATGTACAGTCCCAACAAACCAGTGGACTTGTACGTGGCTGGGAGGAGGTGGCTGGCGATCATGTCATCCTCAGTGACCCAGAAGACTCCGGACCGAATGCCTCAGCTAACCTACGCTGCATGGCCTCCCTGATCCTGCAAAGCCTGCGGAAGGATCCTCGTGTTCTTCGGATCAAGGAGAGTGACCATTACTGGCTGGCCACTCTCCTTGATCCACGGTACAAGGGTAAGGTTGCGGACCTTATCTTGCCGTCGCAGAGGGAGCAGAGGATGAGACATCTCAGGGAGGCCTTGCAGAAAGGTCTGTGCAACGCGTTCCCAGAAACTGGGAGGTTACAAACTCCTGGTCCTGGACGACGAGTTGCTGAGGCTTCGGTCAGTAGCAGAAGGAGCGGTGGGGAAGGTGGACGTCTGACCGATGCGTTCAGACAATTTTTTAGTCCGCAGCCCCAAGGTATGATCGGTTCCAGCAACCATCGCCAGCGTCTGATATACATGGTGCAGGAATACCTAGGGGCAAGGTCAGACTTGGACACCTTTCCCACCGAAAATCCTCTGGCTTACTGGGTCCTGAGGATGGATCACTGGCCAGAGCTTGCACAGTATGCAATTGAGCTACTGGCCTGTCCTGCATCCAGCGTTCTTTCCGAACGCACATTCAGTGCTGCTGGAGGATTTGTCACCGATCATAGGGTGCGCCTGTCCACCGACTCGGTTGATCGACTGACCTTCATAAAAATGAATCAGTCTTGGATCACCACCAGCTACCAGACACCTGAAGCGGATATAACGGAATAATTTATAATGTCACATCCCTTCAAGACTGCCTATGCTGATGCTGAGTGACTGTCCTGTTATGTTCACTGACTATCCTCTTCCTCCTCCTCAATGATCCATGCCACCACACCAGTGCCTAAGGCACAATTTTTCAGCCCCTGTATAACAGGGGCGTGTAATTACAATTTTTTAAAAAGATGCTTCGCAACAGGTGTGACTGCTGTGCTCAGAGTACAGTATCTGTGAGTGGTTGCAGTGTTGTGGCACCAGCACCAGTGCCTAAGGCACAATTTTTCAGCCCCTGTTGGGGCGTGTAATTACAATTTTTAGGCAATGCTTTGCAACAGGTCTCATTGCTGTGCTCAGAGTACAGTATCTGTGAGGGGTTGCAGTGTTGTGGCACCAGCACCAGTGCCTAAGGCACAATTTTTCAGCCCCTGTATAACAGGGGCGTGTAATTACAATTTTTTAAAAAGATGCTTCGCAACAGGTGTGACTGCTGTGCTCCAAGTACAGTATCTGTGAGGGGTTGCAGTGTTGTGGCACCAGCACCAATGCCTAAGGCACAATTTTTCAGCCCCTGTTTAACAGGGGCGTGTAATTACAAATCTTGATCTAATAGTTCAGAGCAGGGCCCATTCCTGCGCCCACCAAGAGTAACTATGAGGGCCTACAGTCTTGTGGCAACACCGTCCACCACCACCACCAAAGGCCCAATTTTTCTGCCCTGTTCAACAGGTGCATGCAATTACAAATCTTGATCTAATAACTCACAGCAGGGCCCATTCCTGCACCCACCAAGAGTAACTGTGAGGGCTTACAGTCTTGTGGCAACACCGTCCACCACCACCACCACCACCACCAAAGGCCCAATTTTTCTGCCCGGTTCAACAGGTGCATGCAAGTACAAATCTTGATCTATTAACTCACAGCAGGGCCCATTCCTGTGCCCACCAGTCTTGTGGCTACACCAACATCTAATAGGGCAAATTTCTGCAGAGTATATACGGCAGGCCCCTACTTTCAAACATCCAACTTACAAACGACTCCTACTTGCAAACGGCAAGAGAAAACAGGAAGTGAGAGGAAATCTACCCCTAGGAAGGAAAATTCTATCCTGTTAGATTTAATTTGGGAAAAAGGTATCTCCTCTCTACTGATGCTTTATCACCAATCCTTGTTTCAATTAAAACCCCACTTTTCCAAAAACATTTGTCATTGGGACGGAAAGTGAGGTGACATGTTCTGAACAGATGTGCAAAGACAGCAAATGTTACAGGGGTGATAACCCCTCCCTATGTTCTCCAAAAAGCTTAAAAATTGATTTTTTTGGGATGTAGCTACACTTCATAATGTACCTGTTCAGATTCTACTTAAGAACAAACCTACAGTCCATGTCTTGTTTGCACCACCTATATACTGCTGTTCAGAGTATATAGGGTTGTAGGTATAGGGTTTTATTTTGGGTGCGGGGTCCCCCTTAGTATCCATACAAGACCCAAAGGGGCTGGGGTGGGGGGTGATGGGGTAGCCATGCCATTTTTCTCAAGGATTTTCAGCCATATGGCGGCCAGGACAAGACATGACATTAAAGCCGCAAGTGGTTTTAAATGGCTTCTTTTTTTCCTTTACAAATGTCATTTTGTGCAAGGACAGTTCTAAACACGGGAAACACATGCCACTTCACAGGCATACTTTAGACACCCCCCAGGTACCATATTTAAAGGAAAATTTCACTTTTTTTTTTTTCACTTTATGCATCATTAAAATGACTGCTCCCGAAAAAACTTTAGTTTTTAAAATTTCTTTTTGCATTGATATATGTCCCCTGGGGCAGGACCCGGGTCCCCAAACCTGTTTTATGACATTAACATGCATATTGGCCGTTGTAATTAGCAATTTTGATTTCGAACGTTCGCGTCCATTATAACGAATAGGGTTCGAAAATTCGCGCGAACTTTCGGTCCGTTCGAAGGTTCTGGTGCGAACCGAACCCGGGGGTGTTCGGCTCATCCCTACTGTACATTACACATACAGGTGATACTCAAAAATTTTGAATATCGTGCAAAAGTTAATTTATTTCACTAATGAAACTTAAAAGGTGAAACTAATAAATGAGATAGACTCATTACATGCAAAGCAAGATAGTTCAAGCCCTGATTTGTCATAATTGTGATGATTATGGCTTATGGAAAATTAGAATATTGTGAAAAGGTGAAATATCCTAGGCTCAAAGTGTCCCACTCTAATCAGCTAATTAAGCCATAACACCTGCAAAGGGTTCCTGGGCCTTTAAATGGTCTCTCAGTCTGGTTCAGTAGAAATCACAATCATGGGAAAGACTGCTGACCTGACAGTTGTGCAGAAAACCATCATTGACACCCTCCATAAGGAGGGAAAGCCTCAATAGGTAATTGCAAAAGAAGTTGGATGTTCCCAAAGTGCTGTATCAAAGCACATTAATTGAAAGTTATGTGGAAGGGAAAAGTGTGGAAGAAAAAGGTGCACAAGCAGCAGGGATGACCGCAGCCTGGAGAGGATTGTCAGGAAAAGGCCATTCAAAAGTGTTGGGGACTTTCACAAGGCGTGGACTGAGGCTGGAGTCAGTGCATCAAGAGCCACCACACACAGCCGGATCCTGGACATGGGCTTCAAATGTCGTATTCCTCTTGTCAAGCCACTCCTGAACATTAAACAACATCAGAAGAGTCTTATCTGGGCTAAAGAAAAACAGACCTGGTCTGTTGCTCAGTGGTCCAAAGTCCTCTTTTCTGATGAGAGTAAATTTTGCATCTCATTTGGAAACCAATGACCCAGAGTATGGAGGAAGAATGGAGAGGCTCACACTTCAAGATGCTTGAAGTCCAGTGTGAAGTTTCTACAGTCTGTGTTGATTTGGGGAGCCATGTCATCTGCTGGTGTTGGTCCACTGTGCTTCATTAAGTCCAGGGTCAACGCAGCCGTCTACCAGGAGATTTTGGAGCACCTCATGCTTCCTTCCGCAGATGAGCTCTGACTTAATTTTCCAGCAGGACTTGGCACCTGCCCACAGTGACAAAAGTACCAAAACCTGGTTCAATGACCGTGGGATTACTGTGCTTGATTGGCCAGCAAACTCGCCTGACCTGAACCCCATAGAGGATCTATGGGGCATTGCCAAGAGAAAGATGAGAGACATGAGACCGAACAATGCAGAAGAGCTGAAGGCCGCTATTGAAGCATCCTGGTCTTCCATAACACCTCAGCAGTGCCACAGGCTGATGGCTTCCATGCCACGCCGCATTGTGGCAGTAATTGCTGCAAAAGGGGTCCAAACCAAGTACTGAGTACATATGCATGCTTATACTTTTCAGAGGTCCAATATTGTTCTATGTTCAATCCTTGTTTTGTTGATTGCATGTAATATTCCAATTTTCTGAGATTGTGGATTTGGGGTTTTCATGAGCTGTAAGCCATAATCATCACAATTATGACAAATCACGGCTTGAACTATCTTGCTTTGCATATAATGAGTCTATCTCATATATTACTTTCACCTTTTAAGTTGCATTAGTGAAATAAATGAAATTTTGCACGATATTCAAATTTTTTGAGTATCACCTGTACATAGATTGCAAAGTTTTTTTTTTACAAACTGACAGCTGATTGAAGATGAGCTTTCAAAAGACAAACTGTAATGTGAACCTGATATCTATGGTTTATGTCTATTAACCACTTACGGACCGCCCGCCGTTATTATACGGCAGTACTTTGAAGATGAATATCATTGTTATAGCAGCAGATAGCTATCATAACCTTGGTATCCTCTTCAAGAGCGGGCGGTCCGCTTTCAGATAAAAGTGGTCTCTGTGGCGGATTCCCCGCAAGATCACTTTTATCGGCAGCGAGAGAGGGCCCCCTCCCTCCACGCTCCGGTGCCCTCCGCCGTTTCCTGGAGCCCTCCGCGATCGGATCCTTCTCCGTGTTAGGTATGGAGCTGAGTGAGGGGCAGATGGCCCCCACCCGGCTCAATACCAATGCAGGGCGGAAGTGACGTCAAATTGTCACTTCCGCCCATAGCTCTTAAAGCAACATTTAAAAAATAAAGTTTAAAACAACATTTTATTTTTATTTTATTTTTATTGCATTTTAGTGTAAATATAAAATCTGAGGTCTTTTTTGACCCCAGATCTCATATTTAAGAGGTCCTGTCATGCTTTTTTCCTATTACAAGGGATGTTTACATTCCTTGTAATAGGAATAAAAGTGACAAAAATAGGCCCGGTCTTAAAGTGGTTACGTTTTTATTGGGTATATTACATTAATACAGTATTTTCCCTAAAGAAGTCTTTAATGTAAAGTTTTGGCTTCTTTGAGTTGATACATTTTTTCTATATTTTGTAAACAATTTAAACAAGCTTTATTGGAATTTTCATTCAAGATCAAATCATTAATACTTTGTTACTTTTGTTGGACAGCTTGGTCTGCCTATAAATGTGGAGAAAATATTAGTAAAGGCATGTGAAATAAAGAAGAAATCCCTTGACTGAACACTTTCATTACAAGAATTATCCCCATAGACAGGGGCGTTGCTAGGTGGCAAAAAGACCAGGGGCTTCAGCCCGAAGTCCAAGCCGGGGGGTGTGTGTATGTGGGTGGGGGGCGGGGGCCCATTAATGCTGACCACTAAACTCACCTGCCTGACACACTGACCTGCCTGACCTACATACATACACTGACCTGCCTGACCTACATACACTGACCTGCCTGACCTACATACAGACACTGACCTGCCTGACCTACATACATACACTGACCTACTTGACCTACATACATACACTGACCTACATACACTGACCTAATGAAAGGAAAATCCTGGACTGCCGCACTCTGTAGAAGATGCTTCTTTATTTAAATAAAATCCATCACAGCACAGCAAATAAACCCAAAAATTGAAAACAGGAACAGGAACAGGAACATACACTGACCTGCCTGACCTACATACATACACTGACCAACATACACTGACCCACAACAGGGAGAATTAGATCTTGATTCCTGGTCCAAATATTTCAATGATGCTGGGACCAAATTTCTTAATTTTCTTATAGCTAGGAAACCTAATCGTCTCTTGGCTTTAGATAGAGAAATTAAAGAACTGAAAGATGGACTACTTGTATTTAAAAATACAGTTGAATACAACACTCTGTCCTCTAATCTTCAAACTTATCTCATCAAAGAAGATAAGGACCAGAGAACCAAAAAACACAAAAAATACTCACGTGACATTGGTGATTATAAATCTGGGAAAGTGTACAGCTGGCAGAAACCGCCCACAGTGGATTCAGCCATGGAGGTTAATCCTTCTCACGCAAGTAGTGTGGCACTCCCAGCTGTGCACCTTAATCAACCCAAACCTTCTATGAATAGGAGCCAACCACCAGGTGATCATACACAAGGTGGGGTCCCCCTTAACACCCATTCCCCTAAGAACACCCAAAGGGGGAGGGGACATAGCTCCAATAGAAGAGGTGGGGGAAATCATAGAGGTAACCATGCCAATTATGATTACAACCAACAATACTATGAAAGAGAGAGATTACATCAAAGGGGATCACCATCCAACTTTCATGACAACTCTCACTCTTCCCAATATGGATACCCAGTCACATCTACTCACAACAGATTTTTTCCTCTTCAGGATCAATATGATGACAGAGTATATCCTTATCCCAATGCTGAGTTTGACCGATCTCCATATCCTAACTCTCATTACTCTCAGGTTTTTCGGGAGGACCCCCCAAGAAGAAAAAGGGGTCCCGAAACAAGAGAGGGACCAGAGGAGGGAGGAGGACACAAAGGAGGAAAGAAAAGTCGAACATGACCTGTCCAGGTGTGTTCAACTTAAGCAGTGTCACACTATCCAAAGAAGAAAAGATGGTCTTGGATAAGGGCCTTAAATTTGCCCCTCCACGTAAACTGAATAAGTTTAATACTTTTGTAGACATACATAAGTATGTTAGAAAAATTAACATTCAACGCTATATCACCTCAAATCCAACTAGAAATATAGCGAGAGCAGCTACATCAGGTACTGTTCATTCAGGGTTGGCTAACCCTTCCCTTTTCAATCCTCCCAACAAGCTTGCTCCAGCTCTTAATATGTTTAGAGATTTAGTCCTTCAAGATTTGGCTAAATTACCCATTAAAAGGATTTCTAATAATCCTATACCTAGTCAGGGCCTAAAAACCCTATGTGACAATAAAGACCTAATCATATGCCCCATTGACAAAGGCGGAGGCATTGTTTTGCTGGATAAAGCAAGTTACATGGCTGAAATGTACAATATTTTGAGCGATCAAGATACTTACAAAGAAATATATACCAACCCCACCCTTAAATACAAAAAAGAGTTGACTAGTCTCATCACTAGAGGATTTGATTCAAAAATTTTAAACTCAAAAGACAAGTCGTTTCTTGTCCCAGTGGCCCCTAGAATTCCAATCATATACTACTTACCCAAAATCCATAAAGACCCCCTCCATCCTCCCGGAAGACCTATCATTAGTGGAATAGATTCCATCACGTCGAGGATAGGTAGATATATAGATTTATTTTTGCAACCTTCCGTTAAGACCACACCTTCTTATTTGAAGGATACTAAGGACGTTATTCAACGCCTTACGTCAGGGATCTTTGAAGGTGAGCTTATTATGGCCATGGCGGACGTGGCGTCCCTATATACCTGCATTCCACATCATAGAGGTATGGAGGCTTCACAAGATTTTCTTAATAGGGACCTCACGTTGGCAGCCCCACAGGTTAATTTTATTATGGAATTATTAGAATTCGCGACGCATCACAACTACTTTTGGTTTGATGGACATTACTTTCTTCAACAGAAAGGTGTGGCAATGGGGGCGAAATTTGCACCTAGCCTGGCCAATTTATTCATGGCCAAATGGGAGGAGGATGTCGTCTACGCCCTAGAGGAGCCTCGGCTCCTGTTTTGGGCTAGATATATAGACGACATCCTCCTCCTATGGGCTGGCACCTTAGAAACCTTAGAGAGCTTTTTCTGTTTGTTGAATAACAACGACAGAGGTATATCTCTTACATATGAATCCAGTCCATCTAGGATACACTTTCTGGATTTACAGATCGAAAGATCTGAGCAACAATTTAAATTCAGTACCTATTTCAAGCCTACCGATAGGAATGGGTTTATACCCATGACTAGTTGCCATCATAAATCCTGGTTGAAGTCGGTCCCCAAGAGTCAGTTCCTACGTCTTCGCCGGAACTGTACAGAAACCGATACCTTTGTGACACAAGCTAATGTGCTCAAACAGAGATTTCTAGAGAAGGGGTACAATCAGGCAGAGATAGATAGTGATCTTAAACAGGTGCTTGATATTGAAAGACCCACATTGTTTGAAGCCAGACCACCCAAAGAAGGAAATGACACTTTCAAATGGTCTTTCCTTACTACCTTCTCCACTCAATACAGACATATAAAAGCGATTTTTGAAAAACATTGGGGGATATTAAAAAATGATAGGGTTTTGGGCACCTTGATACCAGAAAGGCCCAAAGTTATTTATAAAGGAGTACCTTCCCTTCAGAATCAAATCGCATCGAACATTATTAATCCACCTATAAAACCCACCTTTTTTCATAACTGGGTGGGGTACTATCCCTGCAAAAAATGCATTGTTTGTAAATACAACACATGTGGAAATAGGTCTACTAAGGAATTCAGATCTTCGGTAACTAATAAAGTTTACCCCATCAAACATTTTTGTACGTGTGCCACTACTCATGTGGTATACCTGTTGACCTGCCCATGCAGGAAACAGTACGTGGGCAGAACGATTAGATCTTTTACCGCTAGAGTATCTGAACATGTGAGTTTGATAAAATTTGGGAGTATTAAACACACTGTCCCCAGACATTACCGGCAGTACCATGCCCGCAACCCTGTTGGCACTCAGTTTCTAGTCATAGATCAATATGTTGCCCCATGGAGGGGAGGAGCAACAACTAGAGGAGTATCCAGATTAGAAACATTCTGGATATATGAGCTTCAGACTTATCAGCCACAGGGAATGAATGACGAGTGGGACATTAACTCCTTTATTAATGCGTCCTGACCACTTTATAATTAGACTACTTCTCTTTCTTTCATTGGTTCTCTCATCTTTTTTTCACAGATTTTATTTTATTTTAAAATTCTTTTTTTCACAGATTTTATTTTATTTTAAAATTACTTTAAAATTTGTTTTTTAAAATACTTTTATGTGTGTATAATTACACACATTCATTTTATCTGTTTTCATTTTATTAACGTTTATTATATACATTTACATCTCCAGATGTGTTGTATGTACTTTTATGTGCACATTATGTGCATTATGTATGGTTCGGATTGGTTTCCATAGGTTTATTAAATGCAGGCTATATTAGTCTTGTCACATATACATTACTAAACAATAGGACCATTTTCCATTTCCTGTAATGCATAACATATGTATGGTATTAACATCCTTTAGATTTGCCCAATTGTCATCCTGTATTAACGCCAAATTATTTGATCTGCGCATTCCGTCCTTCTGTTCGAGACATAAATTCTTTCCCTTTAGAGAGGACGTAGATCACGCCCTCTATAAGAGTGGATTGACCAATAGGCGTATTATACACGCCTCTATGTGTGACTCGACGAGGCGACGTAGGAGCGGTAGGCGGCATCCTAACGTCTCGCTCTCCAGAGCGAGGCTTGGCTGCAACTTCCGGTCCTTATGGTCATTGCGGAAGTGACGTACGGACGCAGAGTCCATGCCTCGTTTTCATAGCGAGGCTTGGATACAGGCTGCTCCATGCTGAACAACAGGGGGATTGAAAACGAGGCGTGGATAGCGCCACAATGTAGGGTGATTCAGAGCCCTATTGCTAACATTAACATTATTATTAATGTAGTTCTTTCGAAATCCTTCTCTAGGCATCATGCTAAGACAAAAGGTTTAGAATTGCGTATAATTATTGCGACCATCCATGATATATATTAAACCGGAAGTGAACCATGTGTGGTTCACTTCCTGGGTCATGGAGGTCAATATGTTCATATATTTGCGATGTTTGTGGGACAAGGTCCATACCCCAGATGATGACTTTTTAGTCGAAACTAGTCGGGTGGATTTGTCCATATACATCGCTTTCGTACCTGCATCCATGCTTTTAAGACCATCTTAAATGTGAGTGTTACATTGTATGTTTTTTTTATATATTAAACCCTTTCCAAACGGAATTATGCTATGTGAGTTTTTTCATCTCTACACGTATGCATTGGATACCGAGTCCCCACATGAATTGGTGTTTTGTGTTATTGGCTGTCCCGTCTGATTGAAGTGCTAAACCCCTTTGACTCCAGACCACCCCTCCACTCAAGACCGTTCATTAACCCTTCAAGCAATCTCAGATTTGGGCGGCGTATGCCTCTCCAAATCCGAGACTTTTGGTAAGCCTCCTCAATATATACTCGGTGGCGGATTTCACATTACATCTGTATAATATCAATTTTCGAGTTCTCACACTCTTTAGCTTTATGTGATTTGGGTGGCGTATGCCCCGCCAAATCCAAAATCTCTGGTAAGCCTTCTTCAACTCACCTTGGTGGTGGCTCCTTTCTTCCACCCATAGAAGACTATGGATTGCAATTTCACGTTTTGATTCATCATGTTTTCTCTGGATTGACTTTCATCACTTTTTTCCTTCATGGACTATATTTATACAGACCTTTATTTGCATCATTTATTTTGTTAATATTGTTTGAGTACTTTATCATTTGAGTCACTTAGCACGTTATTTTGGGTGATACACGTGTTTAACACCATATTATTATATCCAGTTTTTGTGTATACATTCATTTATACATATTTATTTAGATAGCGCTACACTTTTATTTCCATTTACCACTAGCTTTTTTGTACCAGCAGTGTTGGCAGCCTTTTCATATTATTTTCCAGCGCAGTATTACCCATTTACTTTTAACATACACTGACCTGCCTGACCTACATACAGTGACATGACCTACATACAGTGACATGACCTACATACACTGACATGACCTACATACACTGACACATGACCTACATACAGTGACCTGACCTACATACACTGACATGACCTACATACACACTCACTGACCTACCTCAGCCGTGGTGTGAGGTGTGCGGCGCGCCCAATGTGCCCATCATAGTCATAGAGATGCAGCCAGAGGAGGAGCCGAAGAGGAGGTGAGAGCCGTCGAAACGAGCGCAGAGCAGGGAGCGGGGATGTGGCACGGCGCGGCGGGCGGCATTGTAATTCCCGCCTTCTGGAGCTTGCAGCGCCTATGATGGATGTCACACGTCCCACGGTCCCAGCATTGGACCAGTGGGACATCCATCATAGGCGCTGCAGGCTCCAGAAGGCCGAACCTGCTATGTCTCTCAGCCACACTCGGCGGCTGTCGGAATCAGAATGGTCCCTGCTCGGCGGCGCTCGGGGCTAATAATTAAATACCGCATGCCTGAGACTCAGGGCTTTTCGGGGACCCATTCGGGGCTCCAGCCTCCCCAGCCCAACCCTAACGACACCCCTGCCCATAGAGTTACCAGAATACAATATTTTCCACTATAGAAAAAGTTTTTTCAACCTTTTTACTCATAAGAAACCCTTGAAATAATTATCAAGACTTGGGGAACCCCTGCAAAAAATTTGGATATCTCCAGTTTATGGTGCACTAGTGTGCTCAATAACATGTAATGTGGCGTATCTAGTGTATTTTACATCCAGGGAATTTACTTGCTTACCAACACCCTACAAAACTATTTTAAGTAATATTCTTAAAATGAATATAATTGTAGAAAGTTGCGGCTGGTGCTCCATTTTGAGGGGGCGTTAAACCACTCGTCACCTCCCCGGGCGGTCGATTCCTCCCCTGTCGTTCGCTTGTCCATCCGCCCGCCAGCCCCACACTTACCCCATCTAGGTCATGGGCAGCTTCGGATCCTTCCTGCATCTCCTCATCCTCCGCGGCTTCACTGTGGCTTCCCCTGCATCTCCTCCTCCTCGGCGGATTCCTCCTCGGCAGCCAATATGGTCGCTTCTCCTCTTGGCCAATCGAGTCAAAGGACCCACTTCCTGATTGGCCTTGAGCAGAATCAGGAAAACAATAGCAAATATTAATTTGCTATTGTCACACAACTGGATGGGCTCAGGGCGCAGTGCTCTGCGCCCCAAGCCCAGCCTTTTTTAAGCCAATTAGAGCCTCTGTCGCTAATCATGTGCTTAAAAAGAAATCCATGCGTCCGTTGCCCCCAGGGTGACCACATTTCCAAACAACCATTCAGGGACACCATCCCTTCCCAAAAATCAGCTTGTGCTGTAACGAATCACAGCACAGTGATTGGACACAAGAGACGGGATTTATGATTTCTCCAATCATAAGCAGGGGGCGGGATTGTGCTCCTCCAGGCATTCTCGGCCAGGACAAGTACTGTCAGTGAGTAAAGCGGTGATGTGGCGCCCTTTTTTGGGGGCATCAGATTGGCCCGGGGGGTAGCTGTGTCAGTTTCATTCTGGGACACTGTATTGTCCTGGAATGAATGTGCCCGGGACAGACCTGCAAAATGCAGGACTGTCCCGGGCAAACCCGGGACACGTGGTCACCCTAGTTGCCCTGTATGGACGGGCCGCCACTGATTTTAAAAGGGCCCCTTGCATTGGGAGTTAGTGGAAAATTGGTGGTCAATAAAGGTGGGAGATCAATCCACCATTTTTCAGTATTCAAGGATCGCTTAGCAACCTTAGGAGGAACCCTGATTGAGAAATGCTGCTACAGAGGGATTTTATCAACTTCTTCAGAGCAAAGAAATTAAACAAGACAATTTGCTACAATCCTTGCAAATTATGTCGTTTTGGGTGTTGTTTTTTTTTCTCTTCAAAATCTGAGTTTGATTGCTCATTTATTTACACCTTCTTCATTTCTTTGTCTAGGTTGGATGGTTGTAGTGTGACTACTATATACCTGAAATTCAAGTTCACAAGCAGCTGAACATTGGCTGCATTGTACTGCATTCTTTTCTGTTCTCTGAACTACCTCTGGTAAATGCAGCTACACAGTATATAAACCCTCCAGTTGTGCCATCTAGTGGTGATACACTGACAGCGCAATTAATGTTTTCCCTGAAAAAAGAAACCTATTTTCCTTTTTCAGGGACCTAAAAAAATAGCATTTTATAAAAAGAAAGTTCCGGTCGTTAATCGGGTTGATTTACAAAAGGAGTAGTGCATGTTTAATTTGTAAAGTAAATTTTCACTTATGTGAATGAGCTGAAGCTCAGTGAAATGTAAAAAAAAAAAAAATCACATGCAAGGAGTATTAAAAAACAAGGTTTTTGCTCAGAATGGATTGGATGATTAAAGTCAGCAGAGCTCCACCTTATTTCATTCATTATTGAAAATTGACTTTGAAAGAATGAAATGAAATGTATAATGCTGCACTACCCTTTACTTAACTGCAATCAACCACAATATATTGGTGATGGTGATACCCCCTTGGTTAAAGTGGTAGTAAGGTCGTTTTTCGGACTTGTACCTACAGGTAAACCTATAATAAGGCTTACCTGTAGGTACATGAAATATCTCCTAAACTTGCAGTGTTTCCCACTGCCAGGGGTGGCCTGTCCATTAAGAGCACATGGATGCTGCCCCCTATCCATCGCCGCCTCCCCCTATCCATTCGTCCGGCCCCTTTCAAGACGCCAGGAGCATGGATTCCAATGCGGGGGTGTTTTTTGTTTGAAGCACTGATTAGAGCCAGAGGCTTTTATAGGCTTCAAAGTAGGGTGGGCTTGGGGCGCAGAGAATGCGTTCACAGTCCATCCAGGTGTGTTACAACAGCGAATGAGCATTTGGTATTGTAACACAACGATCCTCCTCCCGGCCAATCAGGAATCGGGTTTTGACACCCGTCACCCGATTGGCTGAAAGGACAGACAATCCTATTGGATGCCTAGGAGGAGGGGAGGATCCGCATGCTCGAAGCCGCCAATGGAGGAGAGGACACAGGAGCCGCTGCACCCCTAAAAAAAAAAAAAAAAACAACCGCCACTGCCCACTGGATGCAGCCAGTGACGTTATCACATAACGTACACACCGTGCACGTTCTGTGCCGCAGCCGAGGGCTCCCGCACACATGCATAGGAGTGACGTCATCATGGCCCTGGTCACTCATACATCCAAACCCCTTAAACCTGGAAGGAAGACCGAGTGAAGATGGAAGCCCTGCCAGCCATGACAGCATGCTGCTGGAGGGCTTTGTTCTAACATAAGTTTTTCATAATGAGCTAGTATGTGATACATTACCTTTGTGGGGGATTTTTTTTTTATGCAAGCCGCGGTTTACTACCGTGTGCATAAAATCCCCACCACCCAATTCAGGGTGTCCCTAATCACAGCCGCACCAGTCAGTGTCTGCTACCCACTCCCAGTTTACCTAATCACCTCTAACCACTCAGTGTCCCTAATCATGCAGTCCACTCACAGTATCCCTAATCCCCACATACCAGTAGAAAGAACGCTCTCATGGTGCAGTATTTCAAATCATTTATTTAAAAAAAGAAGGTTGTATTGCACTTACATCAAAGAAGACAGGGATCAGCATGTATTGTATAGGAATCGCTGGTTTGCGCTCCACCTGCTTTCCAGCTGACCATAAATGACATATCTCAAACACCACACAACACCGTTTCGTCAGCCTACGTCTGACATCATCAGGGTATATCGGTCTTCCGGGTCTTTTGGTGTTGCTGAGCTCACCGGTGCGTTCTTTCTTTTTTAAGGATGTTCCAAACAGTTGATTTGGCCACACCTAATGTTTTTGCTATCTCTCTGATGGCTTTGTTTTGTTTTTTCAGCCTAATGATGGCTTGCTTCACTGATAGTGACAGGTCTTTGGATCTCATATTGAGGGTTGACAGCAGCAAATTCCAAATGCAAATAGCACACTTGAAATGAACTCTGGACCTTTTTATCTGCTCCTTGTAAATGGGATAATGAAGGAATAACACACACCTGGCCATGGAAGAGCTGAGCAGCCAATTGTCCCATTACTTTTGGTCCCTTAAAAAGTGGGAGGCATATATACAAACTGTTGTAATTCCTACACCGTTCACCTGATTTGGATGTAAATACCCTCAAATTAAAGCTGAGTCTGCAGTTAAAGCACATCTTGTTTGTTTCATTTCAAATCCATTGTGGTGGTGTATAGAGCCAAAAAGACTAGAATTGTGTTGATGTCCCAATATTTATGGACCTGACTGTATCTCCACTTGGAGAATTTAAATCCACTGCATGAGCACTGACTGTGTCAGACACAACCTCTAGCTCTGTGGACTTACCCTCTGTGACTTAGATTTCACGGTTGCCCCTCTCACTAGCTCCCTCCAACTCCTCTTTTTCTCCATTATCTTCTTCCTTTAGTCATATCCACCCATATTTTCACCTACTATCCTATACCTCCCTTTACTGGAATCATCACTGGAACTGTTTTCCTTTGTCCGTAAGCCCGACCACACACATCTTGATGAGAATGGATTTCTATGATCAGTCATTGGCTGTGACTATCTGTTTTTATATTCTGTTTTGTATGGAAAATGTTCAATAAACGTGAGGCTTGACGTATTTGGTATCTACTTACTCAATACTTCCTTTGGTATCTAGTTACTCAACACTATCTCATCCTTTATTATTTACAAAAAATGGGGATTAAATGTGTTTTTTTTTCTGAAAATATCGATTAATAAACAGTTGCGCAAATATCATGCAACATAAATAAACTGTAACTACCATCTATTTATTCTTCAGAGCCTCTGTGATTAGAAAATATATAATATTCTGGGGGTGTTATGGAATTTTATAGCTACAATTGCAGATTTTTACAAGCTAGCTAGCTTTTAAGGGTCTCTTCAATTAATAAGATGTGTTGCGGTTATCATTTCGATTTTTGACCTAAATGATTAACCATCTTAACTCAAATAAACAATCTTGTAAGTGCACTTAGTTCTTTTAATATGTTGTTTTTTTGGGACAATTTTGCTTTTGAAGCAGTACATCACACTGAGATGAAAGAAGATAAATGAATATTGGGATGATGCTTTGATAGGATTTGATGTTGTTTGGCAAGATATAGATACTGTCTTTTGATTCATTGGATTCCAGAGGGATGCTAGAAAACATTTCCACATTTCCTCCCACAGTACACTGTGGAGCACTATAATACAAATTTGACTTGCATATCTTTGCTGGAGATTTTTTGGAACATTGCTGAGTTCAAACATCATTGAAAACATTTTGTACACTACAGATGTATAATAAATGCTACCTTCATTATATATGTATAATAGAGGATCAAATCTTTTAGGAACGTATGTAGCGTTACCCCCGTGGGAGTCCTCTGTTCTTTGCCTCAACCTTCTTAAGAACCTCAGCCCCTCTGATACACCAGGATGAGTGTACAAACATACAATATCACAGGAATTCACTGAAAGTAGCATGAAGTACTCAATAGTAGTGATACATCAAAGAAAACAGGCACCAAGCTAGGTAGTAAAGGCAAACGTAATATATTACATCCCAATATAGTTGGTAACAAGGCAAGCATAAAATGGAATAACAATGGCAATAACACAATATAAACTTAAAAAAAAACCACTCCAGAGCAGATATCTCAAATACAAAAAAAGTGGAAAAACCAGAAGACCCAGGAGAAATGGAATAATAAACAATATAAAACAATGTAAAAATGCAGTAGAACAATAACTCACAGACTATGTACAAATTACAGTGATAAATGATGTATAGGTCAGGTAGGCAAAAGAAAGAGGAAATCCTCCAGAAACACGTCCCAACCCTCAGCACCACTCCATCAGAATTCCTTTCTGGTGGGCACACATCCAAAGACAAGCAGCTTCCCTCCTCGTGCACCTCGGTAGCTTCAACTCTTGCAGGGTGTCCACCCTGCTCCATCCCTACGAGGTTTCCCGGTCCCTGGTATCTGTAACGCTTGTGCAGTTCATTCTACCCTTGCTGTTATGTGTGGTTATTAGACTTGTGCACAACGGAAAAATTCGTTCCGTTTCGGTTCGTTTCTTTCCGGTCCTGTTGATTCGTAATCATTCGTAATTTTGCTAGACGGGATTTTTCGTGTTCGGACTCATTCGTATTTTTGCAAGCGACATTTTTCGTTGAATTTTTTGTTGCTTTATAATTCGTACTTTCGGTAGAGTACGTTGTTTTTCGTTGATTCTGGACACAACTCCTACTTTCGTAACTTTTTTTGGGTTCGTTGATTCGTAATTTTCCGTGTCTCTCTCACAACGACGCTGCCTATTATGCCTAATGTGCTTCGAATGGATTTGTACTTTTCTAAATACATAGCGGTTATTTGTAACGATTCGAAATCTCGTATTTTACTTTCGTTTTTTACATGCGGCTATAGGCTCCGCCCCTGTACACCATTTTGAGAGGGTTCAGCACGGTGAGGGAGAAGCAGAGAGCAGAGCAGAGTGAGTGTTATTGTGCTTCGAATGGATTTGAAATCTCGTATTTTACTTTCGTTTTTTCATGCGGCTATAGCCTCCGCCCCTGTACACCATTTTGAGAGGGAGTTCAGCATGGTGAGGGAGAAGCAGAGAGCAGAGTGAGTGTTATTGTGCTTCGAATGGATTCGTACATTCGTAACTTTTTTCATAACGAATTATGCCGAAGACCTTCGGGCATTCGCTATTTTGCGGTATAATTTATTTCGGATTCGGTTTTATTCGTAATTGCTCTGTTCGGAAATTCGAATGCTTCCGAATGTCCGAAAGTTGCTAAATTCGGACGAATTTTGATTCGTTACGAAACGAATTGCACAAGCCTAGTGGTTATGTGCCTTATCTATGTTAATCTACCGGGTGCTGGAACTATACTGCCAGAGTGTATTTATGGTGGTGATGCTAGTCCTAGACTGACTGAGTATGCATTGTCCAAAAGAAAAGGAGGATGGTAGTAGAGGGGGCAGGGAAACAAAAGATGTTTGCAGAGTAATTATTATGGTTGGGGCAGTCCTTTGAGTTTTTTTTTCTCCCATGTTTTATTTGGCCCTTTTGAGAGCATTGGTGCACTTAATGGCAGATCCAGTTAACCTGCACGTAGTATAGGAACAGTATAGGTCTGGTATAGTTTCGGCACAGGTGCAGGGTAGATGTGGTTCAGATGCGGTAAAGATTTGGTATAATGCAGTATAGGATTGGTATAGATGCAGTCTGAGTTCGGAATAAGTGCGGTATAGACTGCCGTATGGATGAGGTATGGATTGGGTACACTTGGTGTCCTGCTGTCAGTGGCTCAGTCCCTGCTAGCAGTATCAGCAATGGGTGAATAGCCCTCTGATCAGTCCCCAGGTTTCTCCGGTGAACGCTTGCTGTAGAAGGGTGGCCCCTTTGGTTTCTCCCCAAAAGCCCCGGGTCATCAGTGGTGGGAAGCAGAGGGTTAGTGGATGCTCTAGTCTCCCTGCAGCAGTGGTGCAGGTGCTGGGATGTAGGTGGTGCTACGCTGCCTCTGGGTGTCCTCACTCCCAGTCTCAGGCACGGATCTAGCCTGGTATAGTCTCCCATTGGCAGGCAAATGTCCAGAAAGAGATAATCTCTCTCTAATTCCCTTTGTGCCAAGAGGAAGAACTTTCCCTGGGTGATTTCATAAAAATCATCTCTCCACTCTTCCTACTGCACAATGCCTATTGGAATCTGTAGTGTAAGTCTATCTGTCCCATTATATGGCTGCTGTCTCAAACTTCAACTCCCAAGATTCTAAGCACTCTGCATAAAAGTCTTTAGGTTTGCTTGGCATTAGCTTTCTCCCTGCTGTCTAGAGGGGAATGGTACAGCATGACATCAGTATCTCAGTCGAGGCAGAGAAGAACAAAAAGCAATATCTCCTTCTCCATATTGCTGTAGCCCAGGCACCAGGCTAAAACGTATAATAGAAATGCAATAGGAGGTTTGCAGTGATTAGATTATAAAACAGTCACACTCAGCTTTGGCATTTTATATCTTGTTTTAAAGAGAATCTGTTAGTTCTGTTAGCAAAATCCAAAAGGAAGTTCCCAGAAGAGATATACTCACCCCTCCAGCAGCTCGTGACATAGCCATGATGCAAAGTTCAGCAGAAGGAACCATGTGGTGTTGCAGGAAAATAGGATTTTTATAACAGCTTACCTGTAAAATCCTTTTCTTGGAGTACATCACGGGACACAGAGCGGCATAGTCATTACTATGTGGGTTATATAGAATTACCTTCAGGTGCTGGCACTGGCAACTTCCAAAACAGGAAGTACCCTCCAATATATAAGCCCCTCCCATCCGGGAGTACCTCAGTTTTGTAGCAAAGCAATACGTGTCCCCAAAAGAGGGGTGGGAGCTCTGTGTCCCGTGATGTACTCCAAGAAAAGGATTTTACAGGTAAGCTGTTATAAAAATCCTATTTTCTTCCTCGTACATCACGGGACACAGAGCGGCATAGTCATTACTATGTGGAACGTCCCAAAGCAATGCCAAATGAGGGGGGGGGGATACACCATACATAAGCTGGGCGCCATCAGGCATGAGGATCTTTTGCGGCCTGCAACACACTGCGCCCAAAGGCGATATCCTCCTGACTTCTAACGTCCACCTGGTAGAACCTAGTAAACGTGTGTACTGAAGACCATGTTGCGGCCTTACAAATTTGAGCCAGGGAGGCCTGGTGATGCACTGCCCATGAAGTTCCAACTGCTCTCGTGGAGTGCGCCCTAACTTTGAACGGAGGCGGTCTACTTCTCAAGCCATAAGCTTGCATTATGACCTGTCGAATCCACTTGGCTAAAGTAGATTTTGATGCTGCCTGACCCTTTCTGGGGCCTTCCGGCAGAACAAACAAAGAATCCGTTCTACGAATCTGAGCAGTGGCTTTTAGATAAGTTTTAACTGCTCTTACTACATCCAAAGAATGCAATAACTTTTCCTCTACCGAGCTCGGTTTGGGGAAAAAAGAAGGAAGAACCACATCCTGGTTCAAGTGAAACCTCGATACCACCTTAGGAAGAAAGGCTGGGTGAGGACGTAATACTACTCTGTCCTTATGAATAACCAGATATGGCTCTTTACAGGACATGGCGGCTAATTCAGACACTCTTCTAGCCGAGCATATGGCTACTAAAAATATCAATTTTCTGGTGAGTAGAACCAAGGAAATGTGCCGCAAAGGTTCAAATGGCTGCTTCTGCAGAACCGACAGAACCAAATTTAGATCCCATGGGCATATGGGAGCTTTAATCGGTGGGATAATACGAGTCACCCCTTGCATAAAGGATTTGACAAGTGAATGCATAGCCAGGGGCCTTTGAAATAGTATTGATAAGGCCAAAACCTGACCCCTGATAGTACTTAAGGCAAACTTCCTGTCTACAGCCCACTGTAGGAAGTCCAGAATTCTGCCTATAACGTACTTACGTGGATGCCATTTTCTGGCCTCGCACCAAGTGATGTACGCCTTCCAAACTCTATAGTAGATCTGCCTGGATACAGGCTTCCTGGCATTGATTATAGTACCACAGAGTTAGAGAGACCTCTCTTCTTTAGGATGTGGGATTCAATAGCCAGGCCGTTAAACTTAGAGTTAGTAAGGAAGGGTGGTATATCGGTCCTTGCGAAAGCAGGTCCGGACGACGTGGAAGGGTCCAAGGACTCCCCACAGACATTTTTATGATCTCCGCGTACCAGGCCCTTCGGGGCCACGCTGGAGCCACCAGGATCACCGGCTTCTTTTCCAACCTGACTCTGCGAAGGAGTCGAGGCAACAATTGTAGTGGAGGGAATGCATATATCAGTCTGAACCGATCCCAAGGGAACACCAGAGCATCCGAGCCGCAAGCGAGGGGATCCCTTGTCCGGGAGACAAATCTGTCCACCTTTGCGTTGAATCTGGATGCTATCAGATCTACATCCGGTGTTCCCCACCACTGACATATTGCCCGGAAGACCTCGGGATGAAGGGACCATTCCCCTGGGCATAACTGTTGGCGACTCAGAAAGTCCGCCTTCCAATTCTCCACCCCTGGAATGAAGACAGCTGATATACATGGGACATGCTTTTCTGCCCATTCCAGGATGTGACTTACTTCCCTCTGGGCTGCACGACTCCTGGTGCCTCCCTGATGATTGATATATGCCACTGCTGTGGCATTGTCTGATTGAATTCTGACAGGGGACCCTTGGAGTTTGGATGTCCAGGCTACTAGGGCATACCGGGCTGCTCGTATCTCTAAGAGATTGATGGGCAGGGTTTTTACTACATTTGACCATCTGCCCTGGAGAGACCATTGCTCCAGTACTGCCCCCCAGCCTATAAGGCTGGCATCTGTAGTGACCACCTTCCAGGATATCAGACTGAAGGGTTTTCCCTTCTGGAGATTCTGGGGGATCAACCACCAGCAGAGACTCTTCCGAACGGAAGGGGACAAAGCCATCGGGAAGTCTAGAGCCTGAATTTTTCCGTTCCAGGCTGACAATATGGCCCTCTGCAAATTCCTTGAGTGGAATTGGGCGTATGGCACAGCTTCGAATGATGCTACCATCTTTCCTAGCAGCCTCATGCACAGGCGTATGGACGGCTGTCTTTTTGCACAAAGCAGACGGACCAAGCCCCTCAAAGAGGATACCTTGTCTAGAGGTAAGAAAATCTTCCTCTGGTCTGAATCCAGCCATAGCCCTAGATATACCAGGCTTTTTTCTGGCTGTAGGGCTAACTTGTCCAGGTTGATGACCCAACCGTGAGATTCTAGATACTTGATTGTATCAACAATTACCACTTCTAGCTTGGCAACTGAGTGGTCCATCAACAACAGGTCGTCTAGGTATGCCATTATCGTTACACCTCGTGTTCTTAGATCGGTGGGGCCAGAATTTTTGTGAACACTCGTGGTGCTGTGGCCAGACCGAATGGTAAGGCTCTGAACTGAAAATGGCGCCCTTCTACTGCAAAGCGTAGAAATTTTTGATGACCTGGAAAGATGGGAACATGCAAGTAAGCATCTTTGATGTCGATCGAGGCTAACCATTCCTCCCCCTGTAGGGCAGCGGTGACCGATCGGATCGACTCCATCCGGAAGGACCGGATGTTTAGAAATTTGTTTAGACTCTTTAGGTCCAATATGGGTCTTATGTCCCCGTTTGGTTTCGGGACTGTGAAAAGGTTTGAGTAGAAACCCAACCCCCACTCTTCCATAGGAACCTCCATAATTACTCCTTGGAGCAATAGTTGTTCTAACGCCACTAGGAGAGACCCTCTTTTCAGAGGGTCTTTTGGCATGCCTGACCACATAAAATGAGAAGGAGGAGACTCTTTTAACTCCAACTTGTATCCCAGAGTTACTGCGGAGAGCACCCATCTGTCTTTGGTCGTCTCCCGCCAGGTCTCTGCGAACAACTGAAGTCTTCCCCCCACCCGTTTGAGTGGGGGCAGCCCTTCATAGGCTTGACTTGGAGGCTGGTTTAGTACCTCTTCGGATCCAGGGTTTCTTATTACCCTGTGACTGTCCCTGATTTTTACCCCCTGAGTTTGACCGAGGAGGCCGTCAGAACTGCTTAGTAGCAGACGTCCCAGGGATAGGAGAGGCAGTCCTCTTAAAAGATGGACCCCTAGACCTCTTTTTAATTGGTAAGAGAGTACTTTTACCACTGTAAATCTTCTGGATATACTTATCCAGGTCTTCGCCAAAAAGGCGTTCCCCATGAAATGGGAAGCTAACTAAGAGCTTCTTACAGGGAGCCTCAGCAGACCAGTTCTTGAGCCACAGAAGCCTACGCATATGTACCAAAGACAGCGTGAGGCGGGAGGCCTGATGGATGGAATCCTTGATGGCGTCAACCGCAAAGCATAATGCTCTAGGCAGATCAGCCAGAGCCTGGGCCTGCTGGTCTGGCAAATCCCTCAGGACCATTTTCATCTGATCCTTTAAAGCTTGGCAGACCCCAATAGCTGCCACTGCTGGCTGTGTAACAGCCCCTGCTGTGGAAAAAGCAGATTTTAATAAAGATTCCAATTTTTTATCTACTGGATCCTTGAACATTTGAACATTATCTACTGGACATGTCAGTGATTTGTTCACAGAAGAGATGGCTGCATCCACCGTAGGAACATTCCATCTCTGGGTGAACTTTTCCTCCATGGGATAGATCACCTGAAATTTCTTAGGTGGAACAAATAGTTTATCAGGATGTTCCCAGTCCTGGTATATAAGTCCTTCCAATAATGGATGAATTGGAAAGGAGCAATTAATCTGGGGAGCTTTTAGCGACCCCAATGAGGAGACAGCAGTAGTTGATGGTTCAACAAGAGGCATTTTAAATGCAGATCGAACCATGTCAGTTAGGGTCTGGACCCACAATCTTTCAGTCTGTGATGCTGAAAATGGTTCATCTACTGTCGATTCCTCAAAAACAGAGTTAACCTCCTCCTGATCCCCTTCAGGTAGGTCAATCCCTTCCTGGGACTGTTGCTCTGCCAACAGGCACGCTGATGGAGGTGATGGAGATCTGGCGCGCTTTCTTTCCTGTAGAGAAGAAGCGATCAATGCTGCCAATCTCTGCTCCAATCCCTCCAGAGTTGAGGCAAAAACCTCCTCTGTTATATATGCAGGAGCAGGTGGACTGAGGACAGTCGCAGTACCTGGCACTCCCGGGGGTTCCTTATGGGCATTAACCTCTGATTTCTCAGGGGAGGAAGGTGCAGATGACTGCTCAAGATCCTCAGAGCCCGATGGAGACCCCCTACACTTCCTGAGAGGTATATCCCGGAGTTTTTTAGGCGGCATATTCCTTAGTTCAAAGCTGAGGTATTCCAGCCGCAATACACCCCTTTACTGAAATAGTCTAATGCAATTTGCTGCTATGTACATCAGTGGGTGTCTACCAATGCGTCTTTCTGGGGATGCCTGTATCAACCGCCCGCTGTAAGCCCCTATACCATGCTACCAGCTCCTTTTTATGCTCTGTGTCCATAGCAAGCAGCGTGGACTGAGTCCTTTTATCTTGCTGGGACGCCCGCACATGCGCAGAAGCGTTTGGCGCACAGAGCGCGTCATCCGCCAGGCTCCGCCCCCTTTTTGAAGCTAAATCTTTAAGAGAAAGCGTGTGCGCGCGCGCGTGCACGTGTGCGCTCTTGGCGCTATGTAGGGAGAGGAGCCAGGGTCCTTGTTTCACCAGGACCCGGGGATGGAAAGAAACTACTTGGCAGCATGACAGAGGAATGCAGCTTCCCTGATAGAGAGCTCACTCATCTGCCTGGACTTTCACCATGGAAGGAATAGTCCCAAGAAAAAAAGACGTTCCACAGTGGCCTCCAGTGGACAAACACAGGTACCGCACTTTTGTCTTTTTTTTTTTTTTTTTTTAAAACCTCCTTTATGAAAAACATTTCCAGGTTTACAGTTTTTTTTTTTTTTTTTAAAACTTCCTTTATGAAAAGACATTTCTAGGATTTTTTAGGCATATACAGCTATTAGCGGGAATACCTTTAGGTAACAGGCAGAAAGACATATTAGACTTGGGGGTCCCCTCAATAGAACCAAGTTCCTGAGGGGCCCCCACTTACCTTTTCCCCGCCGCAGGACTTTGTTTGGTCCACAGAAGCCCAAACTTCACCTCTCACGGCAGGCATTGTACTAGACCTTCAGGGACCGGGTTCCCAAGGATTCCACTCCCCTGGACCTGTATAGCACCCTGCACAGATAGCCTCTTGGTTTTGGGTATGACCAGAGCTCTGGATCCCAGGGTCCAGCCCTCCTAAGAGAGGCATTACAGGCAAAACCTTGCTCTCCTCTGCAAGGCCCGGGTACCGACCGTTTAGCTATGAAGCTTTTTTGGTCGGATCCGGAATAGCTTGCTAAGGCCCAGAGAACCTGTACACAAGCCCAGATGAATACATGTTAACCTTGGCCAACACCTTAGACACTGGCAAAAAACTGAGGTACTCCCGGATGGGAGGGGCTTATATAGGGGAGGGTACTTCCTGTTTTGGAAGTTGCCAGTGCCAGCACCTGAAGGTAATTCTATATAACCCACATAGTAATGACTATGCCGCTCTGTGTCCCGTGATGTACGAGGAAGAAATAGAGCCATCCAACAGTACAGAGGCTGCAATGGATGGAAAGTAGGAAAGCGAAGACATGGCGCCCTCTTCTGTAACAGTGAACTTTATGTTGTAAAATATATTTAAGGGCTTTCTTTTGAATTAGAGCAGGTGTCTCCAAAACTGGTTTACTACAAGATTTTATTTAGCCCACAGCACCCTGGCTGGTTGGCAGTGGATGCGCTGGTCTGTGTAGCTTAATAAATAGCCTGTTGCATTAACTGTCAGCCAGCTGTCAAACTCCCCCAGTCCACAGCATAGATTCCCCCCTTTGCTGTGGTTAGTTGGTAAGACTGCTGTATCCGCCTCCAGCATTTACAGGATTTCCTTTGTCCAGACCTGCTTTGCCTCACCTGGTTCCACCCTGCTGCTTTGCAGATTGTTTCATGAAAAATAAACTCCATATAATGGTACAGGATAGAATAAATAGCAATTTGAGCAGAAATTAACACAGAAGGTAGGTTCAGACATAGTCTGCTAGACAGTATAATAACTACTATGCCAAGGTAACTTAGAATAGAGTCATGTACCACTAGACTGGGATTAACTAATGAATCAGCAAAGTCAACAAAAAACAGTGCATATAAGCATTAACTGCAATGTGAATAATAATACTATAGACTATAGTCTAGAGTGCACTGTAGGAAAAGGGCTAGGATATGGTGCAATGTCCTCTGACAGGTCACTGCATAAGCAATAGGTGAAGGTCTCTGTGTAGCAGCTGTAAAGGGACAGTTCTCAGTCCTAACTCTTTAGACAGCTAGCGTTGGGGCTCAGTTGTACCATTGGTGCACATGAGAATGGTCCCAGTCAAACCTGCAAGCAGCATTAACGCTACTAGATATATGTATGGTAATTCCCAAAATGGCTTAGTCTCTCTAACAGCAGATAGTAAATCCCCATAGTAGCAAATTTCCAGTCCCAGTGATATTGCAGCTCACCAACTGGTCACACACAGTGATTAGTCCACTCTATGCTCTGCACCCAGGTGACTCTGGCTGTTGGCACACCTGGACTCAGCACTCCAGATCCTGCTCAGGCCGCTGTTATGCAGCAGTGGTGGTGCATAATACACAGCAATGTGCCCTCTCTAAGCTTTCTCATGGCAAGAGCAAGCTGTGTCCTGTGCAGCTTGAAAAAATGCAACTCTTTCCTCTCCTCCTGGCAATCTCTCTGTGGGAAATGCAGTTCAAATGCTCTTGATTACAGCAGAGTCTCTCTCCTCTGCACTACAATGTAGGAATGTTCTGACAGTACAGTGCTACGTGATTCAGTCAATTAAACTCTTCCTGCTTAGCAGCTCCCTCTTGCTGATATAGCTGTTAGCCTGTTCAGCACCACAGGCAGCAGCTACGGGGAGCAGCTGGAGCCAGTGTTTCTCTCAGTCTCCATTCTTTAAAAAAAAAATCTAAATATGTTAATTGAGAAAACATATGGTACAGAAAAGAAAAGGAATTCAGTGAAGCTTATCATTTCAGTACATCACATTGTAAGGACATTTACAACTTACAGTTTGAAGACGTTAGTTACAGAGACATATTGCATCCCCCTACTATCCTATTCAACAAAACTCAGCCCCAAATATACCACAACAATCTGCACAAATGGGTATAACAACATCATAACTTGAGAACAGGAGACCTATAGAGAGACAATGGTAACTCACACACCCCATCCATGTTCCCCGGAGTCACTCATGGAGCACTCATCCCACGGGACACTGCAAAGTTCTCATCAGGACCAGGAGTGTCTAGCCATGGGGACCACAATTTTTTAAATTTATGGAGCTGGCCCCTGTGTTGATAGATATATCTCTCCAGGAGAAGTGTACCACCCATATGAGTCACCCATGTTTTAACTGAGGGGGGGGGACGTAGACTTCCAGCCGAGGAGAATAACTCAGTCTCCATTCTCAGCCAAGCACCTGGCTACAAATATATGAATAATATGTACAGTATGTCCCGAGATGGCAACACTGTCATACATAAAACTGTAAGATGGCAATATATACCACACTATGAGAGATACTGTTTATATACAAGTCCGTGATTCAACAACTGATATTGTGCAGCCACATTACATTTGATATCTCTTTGTGATCATTATGGAAGATAATGTCATAATGTAACTGTACACTTCATTTTTATTTTTTATTTGCAAGAAATGCATGCTTTTTCATTTTTATGCAGTCAGGCTGTCACACTGCTTCATAGGCTAGAGACTAATTGCTACTGTGAAATAATAGCTCGATAATATATGCTCAATAAATTTACATGTAGTCACGCTACTAATGCACAATGTATTGTAAGTGCCATTTTTTAGCTCCATTCAGTTACAGAGAGGCAGTCCCTGGCTAAGCCTTTCCATTGTGGATTTATGTAACAAACATATCAGCAGTCAGAATATATTTTTCCATCCAGCCCTTCAATCAAGAGAACATCGTATACATTAACTTGAGCTTTTAAACAAATAGGATTTTAGTGAATCCGGAACATCCATTTAAAAATCCCTATAATTTTACATCAGAGAGGATGATTCATGATTCATTCATGACCATTGTTATGTTGTATTCCACTTTGGTTTGCGACTTCCTACTTTGCCATAGCAGCATGTTTCTGCATTTCCATGCAATTGTGTACCACTTACCACCACATCACAGTGGTGGCACACTTACAGTTGGGGTGTTATTATATCTACTACATAGTATTGTGTATGGATCCTACAAATAAGAATTGTTAAGGCTGTGTTTGTTGCCACTGTATATACATATAAACATCAGTAGTGCAGAATACGTTTTATATTCCACTATTATACATTCTGGGAAACTATAGGACTTGAGATGTCTGCCATCATTTTCTGTGGATGGAGTACATACGTTGGAACAGGTTCTTTGGGGCTAAGGTTTTAACATGAGTTTAAGTGTTTTCGGTTTACTAGACATCTAATTTTATATGATTGATAGAAGGGGAGGGGGGAATGGGTATAGTGGGACTGTCCAGAGGCGATGGGTCAATTCCCTCACATCCCTTAATTTTGTGTTAATAAGAAGAAAAAAAAAGAGACCGGGACTTTAAATGAAGCATGTGCGGGAGAGGGTTCGGGTTAACAAAGGGTAGCAGCAAGTCTGGAGTATCTGGTATCATAAAAAAGTTTTTTATTTCTTTCACATAATGCACCGTCCATGACTAAATTTGCATTAGTGAAGTTAATTGATGTGCATATACATTACACAGACTGAGTTTAAAAAGGGAAAACATAAAAACTGAGGACCCAAGTATACAGACATACAAAAAATGTTCTACAATATTGTATATGGTATAGATGCAATTGAGAAGCATGAAATGGTAGCTCTACGCGTTTCACGACTTTAGTCGCTCATCAGGAGCAGGCATGCATTTTCTTTCTGTAATGACACAAATAATAGCTTGGGCTTGAACCAGGGCATCAGACATACATGGGACCATAGATGAAAACAAGGTCCTAGATGGTACTCACCAGGCTGCCAATTGCTGCCGGTATGGAAGTGGGACCCAGGCAGGCCCCAATGGGCTGGGACAACTCGCGCCGGGGACTGTGGCAGGGAAACGCAGGACATATGGCCCCCACACAGGACGCATCCAGTTCGGTCAGGCATACGGAAATGAGTGGTGTATGCAGGGTCAATGAAGAATGAAAAAGAACTGGTGGAAATGGAAAAATTAGGAATTAAGAACAATGGAAATGAGAAAGTGCTGAGAGGAAAAGGGAAAGGGAAAGTTGTGTGGTGGAAACAAAGGGGAATGAGAATATAAGATGGAGAATAGGTTATGTGCAGTGTGGGCAATACCTGTGAAAACAGTGTGAACAGCATGATGATCTGTGAAGTGAATATAAGTCCAATGCCTGCACCAGCCATGGATGGCGCCCTTATGTAGGTTCCAACGTCGGGAAATTCCCGCCAATGCCACGCACGCGAGGGGGTGGGGAGAGGAGGCGCCCACACCAATGCGGATGAGCCGCCTGGTGATTGGGCGCCGAACATGCTCCCCAAACACCCCTCTTAGCTGTGAAGCCATGGTCGCACGGAAAGAGTTCCCAGTGCGCACCAAAGGGGCGGCGTGACGTTGATACGCCAATGCCCGCCCACACATCCCTGCTTCAGTGTAGCGTGGGACGGGGGGCGTGGTCAGGGCGCGTCGCAGCCCCCGGACTGGAGCTGAGCACGCAAGGGGGCCGGGAGGGCCCAAAAACCAACCAACAGCAACAGTGGTGAAGCCTAAGGTGGGATGAAGGTGTCCCGGGAAGAGTCCAAGACAAAGGGCCCTAACAAAATAATATTACATAAAACACTGAATCAAATAGCTGGTACAATAATGATACAAAATAAGAAAATTTCCATTGTTCTCAATTCCTAATTTTTCCATTTCCACCAGTTCTTTTTCATTCTTCATTGACCCTGCATACACCACTCATTTCCGTATGCCTGACCGACCTGGATGCGTCCTGTGTGGGGGCCATATGTCCTGCGTTTCCCTGCCACAGTCCCCGGCGCGAGTTGTCCCAGCCCATTGGGGCCTGCCTGGGTCCCACTTCCATACCGGCAGCGACTGGCAGCCTGGTGAGTACCATCTAGGACCTTGTTTTCATCTATGGTCCCATGTATGTCTGATGCCCTGGTTCAAGCCCAAGCTATTATTTGTGTCATTACAGAAAGAAAATGCATGCCTCCTCCTGATGAGCGACTAAAGTCGTGAAACGCGTAGAGCTAACATTTCATGCTTCTCAACTGCATCTATACCATATACAATATTGTAGAACATTTTTTGTATGTCTGTATACTTGAGTCCTCAGTTTTTACGTTTTCCCTTTTTAAACTCAGTCTGTGTAATGTTAATGCACATCAATTAACTTCACTAATGCAAATTTAGTCATGGACGGTGCATTAGGTGAAAGAAATAAAAAACTTTTTTATGATACCAGATACTCCAGACTGGCTGCTACCCTTTGTTAACCCAAACCCTCTCCCGCACATGCTTCATTTAAAGTCCCGCTCTCTTTTGTTTTTTTTAATTAATACAAAATTAAGGGATGTGAGGTAATTGACCCATCGCCTCTGGACAGTCCCACTATACCCATTCCCGCCTCCCCTTCTATCAATCATATTATATATAGGGATGAAAGCATGTGCACTGGGACCAACTTTACCATAATTTTTGGTCTATTACATGTTATTAACCTCATTCTTTCATTTTTTTCTTATTTTGTATCATTATTGTACCAGCTATTTGTTTCAGTGTTTTATGTAATAATATTTTGTTATGGCCCTTTGTCTTTGACTCTTCCCGGGACACCTTCATCCCACCTTAGGCTTCACCACTGTTGCTGTTGGTTGGTTTTTGGGCCCTCCGGGCCCCCTTGCGGGCTCAGCTCCAGTCCGGGGGCTGCGACACGCCCTGACCACGCCCCCTGTCCCACGCTACACTGAAGCAGGGATGTGTGGGCGGACATTGGCGTATCAACGTCACGCCGCCCCTTTGGTGCGCACTGAGAACTCTTTCCGTGCGACCATGGCTTCACAGCTAAGAGGGGTGTTTGGGGAGCATGTTCGGCGCCCAATCACCAGGCGGCTCTTCCGCATTGGTGTGGGCGCCTCCTCTCCCCACCCCCTCGCGTGCGTGGCATTGGCGGGAATTTCCAGACGTTGGAACCTACATAAGGGCGCCATCCATGGATGGTGCAGGCATTGGACTTATATTCACTTCACAGATCATCATGCTGTTCACACTGTTTTCACAGGTATTGCCCACACTGCACATATCCTATTCTCCATCTTATATTCTCATTCCCCTTTGTTCCCACCACACAACTTTCCTTTTCCCTTTTCCTCTCACACTTTCTCATTTCCATTGTTCTCAATTCCTAATTTTTCCATTTCCACCAGTTCTTTTTCATTCTTCATTGACCCTGCATACACCACTCATTTCCGTATGCCTGACCGACCTGGATGCGTCCTGTGTGGGAGCCATATGTCCTGCGTTTCCCTGCCACAGTCCCCGGCGCGAGTTGTCCCAGCCCATTGGGGCCTGCCTGGGTCCCACTTCCATACCGGCAGCGACTGGCAGCCTGGTGAGTACCATCTAGGACCTTGTTTTCATCTTTGGTCCCATGTATGTCTGATGCCCTGGTTCAAGCCCAAGATATTATTTGTGTCATTACAGAAAGAAAATGCATGCCTGCTCCTGATGAGCGACTAAAGTCGTGAAATACGTAGAGCTGGGAGCAAAACTTTTTATCGGAAGAAACACTTTTACCATTTACCGAACCGATTGTCAACTGGAGTCGTTACATTGACGATATCTTCATTGTGTGGGCAGGCACCCCGGAATTATTGTTGTCATGTCTAGATGCTATGAATGACAATTCTTACAATTTAAAATTTACCATGACTTACAGCGACGTGTCTATCAATTTTTTAGATATTACTATACTAAAGGACACGAATGGAAAATTATCAAGTGCTCTTTATCGCAAAGATACAGCTTGTAATTCCATACTCCACGCTGAAAGTGCACACCCTACACCTCTTGTGAGATTAATACCATTTGGGCAATATTTGCGACTACGCCGGAATTGCACAAGTGATGCTATCTTTCAGAGAGAGGCTAATGTCCTTAGAGATCGCCTTCTGATACGAGGATATTCCCTCAGCAGTCTCAAAAAATCATTCAGAAGAGCCACTCTCAAATCTAGAGATCAACTTCTGACCAAAAGAGAACCGATCAATAGGCTCGAGAAATCGTATCCAAATGATGTACATATTATTACCAAATTTAACAGACAGATTGACCAGATTAGGAAGATTGTTTCCAAATATTGGCATCTTCTAAAAATTGATCCATCATTGGCCCCATTTGTGCCAGCCAAACCCCTAATCACCTATCGTAGAGCAAACTCAATAAGGGATAATCTAGTACAGAGTGAGTACACAGGTGAATTCCGTACTGATCCATGTAGGCGACCAGGTACATTTCGATGTGGAGGCTGCAATTTATGCCAGTATATGAATATTGACAATAAAGCAATACTACCTAATGGAAAAGTCTTCAAAGCAACCCACTTTGCCAACTGTAAAACGGAAGGAGTTGTGTATTTACTCTCATGCCAATGCGGATCTTTTTTTTTTTTTTTTTTAATTCTTTTTATTAGTTTTAATACAAAACAGTACAATGTAACTACATACAAAGACACACATCTTACATAGAAAAAAATATCCGGGTAGGCCACTTACTCACCCGGCATGTGCCATGCTTGGCTTTACTTACTCAGACTAACATAGTCTTCCTAATCTTCCTAAATCAGTATCTATAACCCCCCCCCACCCCCCTCCCATCTTGACCAAAGCCCGGCCGTCGAGCATTTTAAGCATTAAACCTTAGAAATAAAATAAAAAATTTATAAAAGAATAGCCCGTATCTGTACCACGTTCCACTCATTTCAACAATAAATATCAAAATATGCTTTATCCCCCCACCATACCCATTACACATTAGCAGTTGACATTGACATATTAATCAGTAATACTCACAATTATGTCTTATGCAGTACTTTCAGCCAATTGTGAAGACGTAATTATAAAGAACTCCATACAACCCACTAACCTATATCATTAATCAACCCACCGTTGCCGATGAGTCTAACCAGGCCTGCCAGATCTTCATAAACTTTTTTGCACAACCCCTAGTTTTGTAAGTGGCTTTATATAAATGGATAACGGAATTGACCAGGCCTTTCCAGAATGAGATAGTAGGGGCGCTAGGGTTCTTCCACTTTAACAAAATGGCCTTCCTACCATAAAATAACCCAATATTCAGCAAAGTTCGGAGAGCCAAAGACGGAACCACCTCCTCCACCAGCCCCAGGAGACAAACCCTAGGTGATAGAGGAACCGGGACACCGAGCACCTCCGACAGGCATCCCACCACCCCAGCCCAGAAAACCTGAACCAAAGGGCAAGTCCAAAAAATGTGTTCCGAGTCCGCCGGAGTGTGCGGACACCGCCAGCATTGACCACTAGAGGACGGATATATACGAGTAAGTCTAGCCGGGGTGAGGTACACTCTATGTAAGAATTTGAATTGAATTAGACGGTCCCTAGCCGAGACCAAGTGCCTAAAAGGATGGTCCCACATCTTTTCCCAATCCTCCCCTTGTATTCCCGGAATTTCTCTTCCCCACCTCTCTCTACATCTAATGACCCCCAGGGGTGATTTAGTAAACAAGGATTTATACACCGTTGCTAGAGGTTTGATCAGGTCCTCATCCTTTAGAAGGGTCTCTAGCGCTGACGGAAGTAACTCAATTCTCCGGCCATCGAACTGCGCCTGAAAAGCATGACGCAGTTGTAAATAGCGGAAGAAGAAGGTATTTGGCAGGTCATGTCTATCCTTTAATTGGTCAAATGAAATAAGTTCACCTTCCCTAGTAACATCCTCCAGTAATTTAACCCCCCTGCATGCCCATATCATAGGGTCGGGAAGCGAGCAAAAGTCTTGAAGGTTCGGGTTCAGCCACAATGGGGCCGAAGGCGACACTCCTGTATATGACGGGGACATTAGGAGGGTAGTAGCCCCCCATGCCCTAACCGTGGCCTTCATTGAGACTGTTAGAGGTAGACTAGACCTAGGACCCCTATGGAGAGCCAACCTCAGGCTCTCATATGATCCCAGATGTGCCGCCTCCAAGACTGTGGCAGCATCTCCCTCGTCCGCCAACAGCCAGCGCCTGGCAAACACCATCTGGCCTGCCATATAATATTTCTGCCAGTCTGGAAGTGCCAACCCACCCTGCCCCCATGGCTCCTGCAGGACCGCTATGCTGATACGAGGTGATTGCGGGGACCACAAAAAGGATCCCACTATTCCATTTAATGTAGTAAAAAAATGCTTGGGGATCCAAACTGGGGAGTGACGCAGGAAATATAGCATCACTGGGAGAAATTTCATTTTAATAAGACTAATTCGTCCAATCAACGAGAGAGGGAGCTTCCGCCATACCTGTGTCTTTTGTTTGAGACTTGACACCAGTGGAAGAAGGTTAAGGGTCATGTAATCATTAATTTCTGCTGTGACCCTGACACCTAAATAAGTGATAGAGGTCACCCACTGCAATGGCAACTCATTATCCCTTAATAACTGAGCTTCCGGACCCAGCGGCAGAACGGAGGACTTGCCCCAATTCACCCTTAGGCCCGAAAAGGAGGCAAATTGATTCATAATTTGTAAGGCGGCTTTGAGAGAAGGTCCCGGGTCCCTGAGGAACAGTAGCAAGTCATCTGCGTAGAGGGCCACACATTCCCTAATGGAGCCGACCTGTATACCCCCCACTCCATTGGATTGTCTAAGAGCTCTAGCAATGGGCTCCATCATCAGCGCGAAAATAAACGGTGATAGCGGACACCCCTGTCTGGTACCCCTGCCCAAGGGAAAAAAACTCGGAGACTGTTGCACCCAGCCGAATCGCCGTCCGAGGATCCCCATAAAGCATAGTGATCCACCGACGGAAACCAGGTCCGAACCCCATTACCTCCAACACCCTGTGCATATAGTCCCAATCCACGGAGTCGAAAGCCTTTTCTATATCGATCGTAGCAATTACTTTGGCAGGGGCATCCGTTGCATCAATTTGGAGATGCGTAAACAATCTCCTCAGATTGGTGTCTGTGGACATGCCCGGGATAAAACCTGTTTGGTCAATGTCAACCAGAGTTGAAATAACCCCGGCCAACCTTGACGCCAGCACCTTTGCAAGGATCTTCAGATCCGCATTCAAAAGTGCTATGGGGCGATATGACGAGCATTCCAGGGGATCCTTCCCCGGCTTCAAGAGGAGGACCATGTAAGCCTCCATCATCGAGGCCGGTAAGGCCCCATGCTCCCAGCAGTGCCGGAAGAGAACATTGAGCCTAGGGGCCAAACGAGACCTAAAAGCCCTGTAGAAGTCCGCCGGGAATCCATCAGGCCCCGGTGCCTTCTGTGGAGGGAATGAGAGCATGGCTGCCTCGATCTCCAGGGCAGAAATGGGTTCATCTAAAGCTGCCATATCAGTATCCGACAATTTTGGCATAGACATGGACCGCAACAATTCCTCCAATTCTAAAGGGTTGTAAGGTGGAATGGGCGAGTATAGTGTTGAATAGAATTGTACAAATTCCTCCAGAATCTCCTTGGGGTCAGTGACCAAGGATCCCCCCCTAGTCCTCACCACCGGTACACAGACCGGTGTCTTACAATCAGCAGCAAGGTTGGCCAGCAACTTACCATTTCTACCCTCCGCAAACACCACCTGCGACCTTTGCCGTATCTCAGTGTGTGCCAAGTTTGTAAAGTGCAATGCCACCGAATGTTGAGCCTCCAATAAGGAAGCATAATTGACCTCCGAGGGCGAGTCTGCCTGCCTCTTTGCCCTCTCTCGTTCATGGGCCATGAGAAGCTCACTCTCCTGTCCATGCTCCTTTCGGACCGCCTTAATGGCAGAGATGCACTCCCCCCTCGCCACTGCTTTAAAAGCATCCCATACCACCGGGGGCTCGGCCGAGCCCTCATTATCGTCCCAGTAAGCGGATATTAACGTTTGCATCTGTGCATTCACCTGGTCCTCCAGCAACCACCCCGGCGCTAATTTCCAACCTCCCTTCCTACCCCCTGCAGGAAAGGCTAAGGTGACTAGAAGTGGATTATGATCCGACGCTCCCCCAGGTAAGTAGTCAGACTCAGATACCAACGGAAGGATCAGAGAATTACCAAACGCCAAATCGATCCTAGCTGAAGATTTGTGAGTAGAAGACAAATGAGAGTACGACACAGTATCCGGGTGCTTCCATCTCCAAAGCTCAGTCAGGCCCGCCAGTGACGCCCAGGAGCTGAGGTCCACCGACGCCGATCTACCAGCATTGGAGGAATCCAGCACCGAGTCTAAAATGGCATTGTAATCCCCCAGGAGAACCATTGGGAGATGGAGATGGGGCGCCAGTCTAACCAGCAAATCACACAGTAGGGTCACCTTGAAAGGAGGGGGTAAATACACATTGACCAGCAGCAATTTATGAGAATATATATCCAAGAGGACTGCCACATATCGACCTCCCGGGTCTGTAAATACTTCGTGAATGTTGCATGGGATTGATTTGCTTATTAGAATGGATACCCCTCTAGCGTACGTAGAGTACATAGAATGCATTGCCCTTTGTATCCAGGGCCTGCGCAAGGACAATATTTTACTCCCCTCTAAATGTGTCTCTTGCAGGAGGATGACATGTGGTTTGACCTGCTTGAGGTACTGAAATACAGCCGCCCTCTTAAATTTGTTATTTAAACCCCTGACATTCCAGGAAAGTATTTGAAGTTTGCTATCCATTGAAGAAAACAAAAAAATAGGAAACCCACACAATTATAAGTACCGGAGGAGGGGTAGGCGGGGTTAGCACATATTCCAATAGTAACAGTATATTCAGTGGTGGTACAGAACAAATATAACCCCCATGGCCTTGGTCAAGAAAACAAAAAAACTCCCCTGCCGTCATACCAGAAACCACTAAACTATTAAAAAACTGGAGCACAAAAACTAAAAATTCAAAAAAACAACAATTTGTCCGGTATGCAGCTTGATCCCTGAAACGAACAACCCCGTAGAGGTTCAGCCTGACGTGTCGATAGTCCGGTATTCGAAAAAAAGAAGAAGAGAAAAAATAAAAAGGTAAAAGCACAAAGTTGACCGTGTCCGTCACACCAGATTCCCGACCTTTCTAAGACAGGATGTGTGCAGCTAACCTTGCACTGGGAACCACATACCGCGATAACCTAAAACAAGGAGTGCACTATATTACTAGTTACCACTGCACCAATTCAGAGTTAATAGTCCATTGAGATAGCGAGTTACTCCCCAAAAGGAAAAAACAAGTTTCAAACGAAAGGATATCACTCTAAAGGAGAACCCCATTCCGGATAGTACTGAAAAGTTTGAGGCTATTCCATAGTAAGAGAGGAAAAAATAAAGTACAAAAACAAGAAGCAACACCATAAATGGGTCAATCAGATCCACCCGGCAACCTTCAGGAACCACTGTGAAAGAAAGATTTTTCGTGTACAGCAACATCACTGGGCACGATCAAGCCACTCACAGGCATCGTGTGGAGTATCAAAAAACTTCACGGATCCCTTGTATTGCACACGGAGACGGCTGGGGTACAGCATACTGTATTTCAGCTCCCTCTCACGGAGCCTCTTTTTCACGTCTGTGAATGAGCGACGCCTCCTCTGAGTCTCCGCCGAGAAGTCCGGAAACAGCATGATGCGGGCGTTCTCATACTTCAGGTCTGGATGCTTCCTTGCTTCAGCCAGCAGCATGTCACGGTCCCTATAGTTTAGGAACCTGACCAGGAAGGGACGCGGTGGGGCGCCCGCTTTCCAAGCTCCAGTGGGCACCCTGTGAGCCCGTTCAGCTACATAAGTGGGGGGGAGGTCACCCAGGCCTAATAGAGTTTTGAAAAACTGTTCAGCAAAAGTAGTTGTGGCAACCCCTTCAGCTCCCTCAGGTAATCCCACCACTCTTACGTTATTCCTCCTTTGGCGGTCCTCGGGATCGTCCGCTCTGTGTTGCAGCATCCGGACCACGCTTTCCAGCTCTGACAGCTGTGAGCCCTGGGTGTGTGCAACATCTTCCACCCCCGATATGCGATCTTCCGCAGTAGTCAGACGGCCTCTGATCTTATCCAGATCATGTCGGATGAGACTACATTCCGAGGCCAGGCAGTCAATACGAGTCACGAGTTCCGCCTTGGACGCCGCTATGGCCTCGAGAATCGGGCCTGTTATAGCCGCCGCGTCTACCTCGACCTCGGGCGTGAGGAGTGAAGGGGCCCCAGAGACCCGCGGAGCCGCATCAGCCGCCTGCGCCATCTTGGAAGCAGCGCGCGAAACCGCAGGAAGCAAGAGGGAGTGGGCGGAGTCAGCCACCATGCTGGTCTGGGAGCGGAGCTGTCTCTGCTCCATCTGTGGCTGGTTAAGGAGTTTCAGGAACTTCTTGGAAGCCGAGGACGGCATAGTTACGTGCCTCGTCTGTTCCCCCAGGTCTGGTAGTAGGTGCAGCGGTTGTCAGAGCGTACGGTCAGCCGCTATCAGGAGAATAGACCGGAGATAAGCCGGAGCACGTCCTACCGCGATCACATCCGGCCACGCCCCCCCCCAATGCGGATCTTTCTACATTGGCAAAACCAAACAGCCATTCTTTAAAAGAGCTGCTAGACACATCACTTGTATGAAAAAATGTGACCCAGATCTTCCCCTAGGACGGCATATTAGAGATATTCATAACAGCAAAATTCCAAGAATTAAATTTCTAATCTTGGACAGGATCCATCCCAACAATAGAGGAGGAGATTGGAATAGAACTCTCTTACAGAGAGAAACAAAACAGATTTTTATTTTGAATGCCACCCTACCACCTGGGTTAAATGAACTTATAAGTTATTGCCCCTTTTTGGAGGGCTTCTCCTCTGGCGGGTGGGAATAATAGGAATATAGATATATGAGTTTTTTTTTTGTTTTTTTTTCACTGCGTTATAGGTTTTTGTGTGCCTGCTGTGTTGGGCTTGCTGGGTCTTTAGCTTTCTACACGACGCACGTAGGGGTTATGTGTCTGGATGATCAATTTAGTTTGATCTCTTGACACAATTTTTTCCCCCTGTTTTGATGCGAAATAATTCTCTTTTTGCACACGTGCGTCGGCGCGCATTATCTGCCAATTGCTGTCACATTGAGGCCGCGTTTGGCATTTAATGCGCGGGGGGTCCCCCCTTTCCGGGTGACACGACTTTTGTGTCTGCTCTAAGGGATCATTTTTCTCATCCAGTTTTTGTCATTGTATTTGATCATGACAACAATGGAATCAGAGGCAAGGTTTTTATGTGTGTTAGATATTGGGGGTGTTTTTGATTTATTTAACCTTTAACATATATAAGTACAATATCATTAACGCTATTGGAACATACATGGGCATGTTACTATTTATGCAATTATTGGTCCAATTGGATCTGAATTATATTTGAACATGAAATGACCATAGAGATATAATACAATACGTAAGGTTTTTTTTTTTTTTAAATTCTTTTTATTGGTTTTGAATACAATACAGTACAATACAACAACACACAAAAACACATCTTACATAGAAAAATATCTGGGTAGGCAACGTGCCCAACCGGCATTTGCCATGCTTGGCTTTACTTACTCAGACTAACATAGTCTTCCTAATCTTCCTAAATCTGTATCTATAACCCCCCCACCCCCTCCCATCCTTTTTTTTTTTTTTTTTTAATTAACATTTGTTTTTTATTGAATTTTTATATGCATAACATACATTGGTGGATGTGTCGACTAGACAGCATCCATATACCGGCCTATACCAACCGTCTAACATAGACCAATCTAACCAACCTTCCCCCTCCCTCCCCCCCCCTTCCCACCCCCAGTCACATCTCGACTATTAGACGGATTTTGACATCAGTCACTTATAATTCTATCCATGCTGATTCCTGGTGTCCTAATCTACCAACTCGGTTTTGCCTTGTTTAGCCGTCTAGACACATCACATTGGAATGAGCCATTCAAGATTCCTTTGCCTGCGCCCCACAAACCTTCCTACCCTACAGTACTATCAGAGTTAAGCCATGAGTGCCATACTTTATTAAATTTCTGTATACATCCCCTACTCTCATAAGTGGCTTTGTAATAAGGTAACATTGAATTTACTAGGCCTTTCCAAGCGGAAACGCTCGGAGCCATCGGTTTTTTCCAGGCAAGCAGGATAGCCTTCCTGCCATAGAAGAACAGTATACTCAACATTGTACGCATTGCTCTTGAGGGCACCACATCATCAACCAGACCCAGGAGACAGGTTTTTACATTCATTGGGATCGGGACCGACAAGAGATCTGTAATACATGCAGTGATATCTTTCCAGAAATTCTGTATGATTGGGCAATGCCAGAAAATGTGGTCAGCGTCAGCAGGTGAATGGGAACATCTCCAACACTCCGCCGAGGTCGAGGGAAAAATTCTCCCCAGTCTAGCCGGTGTGTAGTAACTCCTGTGTAAAAATTTAAATTGTATCAATCTGTCCCTGGCCGACACGAGATTCTTAAAAGGTTGAGACCATAGGTCCTCCCAATCATCGCCTTGTACCTCTGGGACCTCTCTAGCCCATTTTTCCCGGCACCTAGTGATAGCTTTAGGGGTCACCTTAAAGAATTCCTTGTATGTGTCTGAGAGAGGCTTTGCCAGTTCCTCTCCTGTCAGCATCATTTCCAGGGATGAAGGCACAGATTCGACCCTTATTTCCTGAAATTGAGCTTGAAAAGCATGTCGGATCTGTAAAAATCTAAACAGGTAATGATTGGGGAGGCCGTGTCTAGATTTAAGTTGTGAGAAGGTTTGTATTTCTCCAAAAGTCGTTATGTCTTTTAACGTCTTAATTCCTCTAACCGCCCAGATCATAGGATCCGGTAGGTTATAGAATTGTGGTAAATTTGGGTTCATCCAAATAGGGGTAGAGGGCGACACCCCCCGATAGTTGGGGCACGCTGTTTTTACCGCCATTTCCCAGGCTTTAATATTTGCCTTCATCGTCTGTGTCAGTGGGAGATCAGATCTGGTGCCTCTAAATAGTGCATACTTCAGGCTTTCATATGATCCCAAGAGGGCCGCCTCTAAAACTGTAGCCGCATCCCCATCATCTGCCACCAACCACCTGCGGGCAAAAACCATTTGACCCGCCAGATAGTATTTTTGCCAGTCCGGCACCGCTAGACCCCCTTGCACTCCTGGTTCCTGCAATACTTTTAGTCCAATTCTGGTGGGCCGGGGGGTCCACAAGAAGGTTGAGACCACACTGTCAAACTTCCGAAAGATAGCTTTCGGTATCCAGACTGGTGCATGGCGCAGGAAATACAGTACCACAGGGAGAAATTTCATCTTTAAGAGACTTATTCTGCCTACAAGGGATAGTGGGAGTTTGGACCAGGTCAGAGTCTTCTGCTTTAGTCTCGTAATTAGGGGAAGTATATTAAGAGGGATATAGTCCTGCACATTTGCCGTCACCTGAACTCCTAGATATTTTAGAGAGGAGACCACTGTAATGGTAACTTGGGGTCAGCCTTGTCCCTGGCTCCTGGATCTATCGGCAGGATAGAGGATTTACCCCAGTTCACTTTCAGACCCGAGAAGGTGGCAAAGCGATCGATTGTCACCAGCGCTTTTTTCAGGGACTCCCCCGGGTCATCCAGGAACAGCAACATGTCGTCCGCATATAATGCCAAGGTTTCGTCAATCGTACCCACCCTTATGGAATGAATGTCTCGATCCGACCTAAGTGCCACTGCCAATGGTTCAAGAGCAAGGGAGAACAGGAACGGGGACAGTGGGCAACCCTGCCTGGTCCCCCTACCCACCTCAAAGAAATCCGAGGTGGAGGTTCCTAGCCGAATAGCTGCTCTCGGTCGTCTGTAGAGCAGAGACACCCACCTCCTATATTGCGGTCCAAACCCCATCACCTCCAAAACCTTGAACATATACAACCAATCGACGGAGTCGAAGGCTTTCTCGAAGTCTATAGATACTATAATTCTTTTACTGTCAGGTTTTGGTGGAATCTGCAGATGTGTGAAGAGTCTCCTTAGGTTCGTGTCCGTTGACTTACCTGGCATAAAGCCCGTCTGGTCAATGTTAACGATGGATGGGAGTACTGTCGCAAGCCTGAGGGCTAGTATCTTGGTCAAGATTTTAAGGTCCGTGTTAAGTAAAGCTATCGGCCTGTATGAAGCACATTCCCTCGGATCCTTGCCTGGTTTTAAAAGTAGAACCATATAGGCTTCCATCATGGAATCAGGCAAGGTATCATGTTCGTGGCAATACTCCAGAAGTGCATTTAGCCGTGAAGCCACCACTTCTATATTAGCCTTGTAAAAGTCAGTCGGGAGACCGTCAGGACCCGGGGCTTTGTTAGGGGGGAAAGTAAAGATGGCCCGTTCAATTTCTTGTTTCGTAAGTCTAGCATCTAAAGTGCGCATGTCCGTGTCAGTTAATTTGGGTATGGGTAAGTCATTTAAGAGAGATTCCAAGGTCGACATGTCATAAGGAGGGATAGGAGAGTACAGGGTGGAGTAATATTGAACAAAGGTGTGCATAATGCGCCCCGGTTCATCTATCAAGTTCCCCGCTGTGTCCTTTATTACTGGAATGCAGGTGGGTGAGTGGTAATCAGCCACCAGCATGGCCAATAGTTTGCCATTTTTGTCCCCTTCAGCAAAGGTCGATTGTGCGTTCCTGACTAGGTCTGCACGGGCCTGCCCTGTAAAATGTACCGATAATGTACGTCTCGCTTCCATCAAGGCTGTATACGAGGCCCCCGTGGGGGCGTCAGCATACGCCCCGGCTCTCACTCTTTCCTCCTGCTGCAGCATCTCTGTTTCTTCCCCATCATTTTTCCGCACTACTTTAATGGCTGAGATGTACTCCCCTCATGTCACTGCCTTGAATGCGTCCCAAACAATCGCGGGATCAGCTGTGTCTTCGTTGGTTGACCAGTACCCTTGCACGGCTTCAGTCACCTGAGCCGAGACCATTTCGTTTTGTATCCAGCCCGGTTGAAGCCTCCAACCCCCCCTCCGGGCCCCCACCTGAAAGGACAGGGTGACCGCAAGAGGGTTGTGGTCCGTCAGGCCCCCCGGGAGGTAAGAAACCTCCTTGACCCACGGCAGCAGCAGCCCGTTCCCGAAGGCCAAGTCGATTCTAGCGGCCGACCTGTGCGTTGTGGAGACATGAGAGTAACATTTCTCAGTTGGATGTTTCCACCTCCAGAGTTCAGTTAAATTTGCCACCGATCCCCAACCATTCAAGTCTGAGGACCCCTTCCTATTCAAATTGGTGGAGTCCAAGGCCGCATCCAGGACGGCATTGAAATCCCCCAATACCACCAGCGGCAAATGAGCATAAAGAGCAAGTTTACTCAACAGACCGACCAACAGTTCTATCTGGAACGGGGGGGGCACATATACATTTACCATTACAATACTTTTATAACATACATCCATCACCACCACCACATATCTGCCTCCCGGATCAGAAATCACTTGTGTTATCGAGCAGGGGATGGACCTACTTATCAGGATTGAAACTCCTCTAGCAAAAGTAGAGTATGTCGAGTGCAGGGCTTTTTGGATCCACGGTTTCCGCAAGGAAAGGACCCTGCTACCATCCAAGTGTGTTTCCTGCAGGAGGATGACATGTGGTCTGGTCCGTTTAAGATACTGGAAAATTGACGCCCTTTTTAGTTTGTTATTCAGGCCCCTAACATTCCAGGAGACAATCTTAATCTCATCCGCCATCTATTCTGAAATAGTCATAGCACATACTGCCCTGAAACAATGGCGCTCCCGGTGCCTGTCGGCCCGGCGCCCCACCCCCCCAAGGCAGGAAGATTATATTCCCAGTGCAGAGTAGCTCCCGGCACCAATAGTTTCTTAACTCGTTCATCAAAAGAACACACAGCATAATTAATTGGACTAAATATTTTGTGCAACCTTCCCCATGTCGAGATGTGACTGTATTCAAACCCACCCTTGCTTTTATACCAACAACCCCCCCAACAATAACAACTTCGGTATATAGCTTCATCCCAAAACCAAAGAACAAAAAGATATCTTCTGCGGCTTCCAGCCGCCGTGACCTAAAGTTCGGCAGCTCTGTTTTCCTCCTCCGCCTCTCCACGTGCTCCTTACAGAATTAACACCGGGGTTACTCTCAGGGGGGCAAAGTGCAGTGAACATGCGTAGAAAGGAGTCAAAGTGCATGAGAGGCAACCCACTTTTGAAGAAAAATAAACTATAAAAATATAAAAATATATATAAAGCAAAAACAAAGGTAGATTTGTAAAGAAGGGGGATTCAAAAGAACAGCGTGGGGGAACCAAGCCGAGACAGGAGCAGGTATCGATGACAACCCATAGCTGAGAACAAGTCCCCTATCTGTGCGGGTCACATTAATGGCCGAGACCCGTATATTGTGACCCCCTCCCAATGGGGGGGCCAATGTGATGCTCAAAAATCAGGACACGTTCGCCCCAGCTGTTCCTCCCTCCGAAATGGGAGGGCTAACAAAAAAATCCGGATCTATGCGGGAACCTCTGGGGGGAAATAAACCTGTACGAGAGCTGGACCCCAGCCTGGCTACCACCTCCAGGACAAAAATATGACGCTTAGAGAGCTTTTTCCATCCACTCGCAGGCTTCCTCGGGGTGTTCAAAGAACTTCACTGTACCTTTAAATTGGACTCTGAGCTTGCTTGGGTACAGCATGCTGTATGTAATCTCTTTTTCCCTTAAGCGCCGTCTGACCTCTGTGAAGGATCTTCTCTTCTGCTGTGTGGCCGCGGAGAAATCTGGAAACAGCATAATTTTTGCATTTTCATGTCGTAGCTCTTGCGTTCTTCTGGACAGGGCTAGGATCATGTCCCTGTCCCTAAAGTTCAGGAAACGGACCAAGAAGGGACGAGGGAAGGCACCCGGTGGCCTATTTCCGGTGGGGACTCTGTGTGCCCGTTCGACCACATACGTGGGAGGCATCTCTGGCATAGAAAGCAGGTGTTTAAAAAACCCTTCAGCAAACTGTGCAGGTTTGTCACCTTCAGCTCCCTCTGGGAGTCCCACCACCCTTATATTATTGCGCCTCTGTCTGTCTTCAGCATCTATGGACCTATGTTGCAGGGCCCTCACCTGGTCTCTGAGCTCTGCTAGCTGGGCTCCATGGCTGTGGGATGTGTCCTCCACTTCCGACACCCGCGTTTCCACTGTCGTCAGGCGGCCTCGGATCTTGTCCAGGTCATGCCTGATCAGGTTACACTCTGAGGAGAGATGATCTATCCTCCCCATCAGCTCTGCCTTGCTGGCGCTGATAGCTTCCAGGATTGGCCGAGTAATGGCGTCCGCATCCACCGCGGGAGACTGCTCCAGCATCTGCTCCTCCTCGCCCAGCACTTTAGCCTGCGCCATCTTGGACGTTCTCCCTGTGCTGGCGCGCTGGGGCTGCGGCGGTGAAGAAGCCAACATGGCGTGGGCGGGGCCTGCCACCGTGTCCTTCCCAGCCCGAGTCTGCCGCTGCTCCGTGTGACCCCTCGCTGCCTTCTTTGCGGATGAGGAAGGCATCCTTAGCCTCCGCAGACCTTCCCCCGTTCGGTAGTGTGATTGTGGGATGTAAAAACGTCCCGGTATGCACGGATTTTAGTCCGGAATAGCGGAGCTGTGGGCGCGTGCTGCTGCCTTGTTCACATCCGGCCGGAAGTCCACAACAATACGTAAGGTTTAAACAGTAAAAAGTCAATATAGTCAATCTGGTCTCTGTTCTAATATAACAATTAGGGATGAGCTCGGTGTTCGAGTCGAACATATGTTCGACATGAACATCGGCTGTTCGATCGTTCGCCGAACAACGAACGATTTGGGCCGTTCGCGCCTAATTCGCGGCCCACAATGCACTACGCCATCGCAGTGTCATCCAGGCGCTGTGATTGGCCAAGCATGCACTGTGACCCCGCATGCTTGGCCAATCACAGCGCCGGCAGCGAGGAGAGCAATGATTGGCCACAGGCAGGATGCCTGTGGCCAATTATTGCTGAGGGTGTTTAGTACACGCCCCACACTATAAAAGGCCGCCAGCACGGCGGCCTAGTGTAGTGTGTTCCGGAGCAGGGAAAGAGAAGCATAGGCAGGGACAGTGACATTTTTTTTTCTTGCTTAACCTGGATTCCTTTAGTTTAGGGAAAGAGAAGGATAGGTAGGGAGAGTGTCAGTCTGTTTTACTGTGCTAAACCTTGTTTGTAGGGACAGGGAAGGACAGTGAGGGAAATTCTCATTGTGCTATACTGTGCTAAAGCATTCCTCATCAACCATCTTTAAAAAAAAAAAAATTATAGGGACAGAAAACTATAGGATAGGGAGAGTGTCAGTGTGTTTTACTGTGCTAAACCTTGTTTGTAGGGACAGGGAAGGACAGTGAGGGAAATTCTCATTGTGCTATACTGTGCTAAAGCATTCCTCATCAACCATCTTTAAAAAAAAAAAATTATAGGGACAGAAAACTATAGGTAGGGAGAGTGTCAGTGTGTTTTACTGTGCTAAACCTTGTTTGTAGGGACAGGGAAGGACAGTGAGGGAAATTCTCATTGTGCTATACTGTGCTAAAGCATTCCTCATCAACCATCTTTAAAAAAAAAAAAAATTATAGGGACAGAAAACTATAGGTAGGGAGAGTGTCAGTGTGTTTTACTGTGCTAAACCTTGTTTGTAGGGACAGGGAAGGACAGTGAGGGAAATTCTCATTGTGCTATACTGTGCTAAAGCATTCCTCATCAACCATCTTTAAAAAAAAATTTTTATAGGGACAGAAAACTATAGGTAGGGAGAGTGTCAGTGTGTTTTACTGTGCTAAACCTTGTTTGTAGGGACAGGGAAGGACAGTGAGGGAAATTCTCATTGTGCTATACTGTGCTAAAGCATTCCTCATCAACCAGCTTTAAAAAAAAATTTTTATAGGGACAGAAAACTATAGGTAGGGAGAGTGTCAGTGTGTTTTACTGTGCTAAACCTTGTTTGTAGGGACAGGGAAGGACAGTGAGGGAAATTCTCATTGTGCTATACTGTGCTAAAGCATTCCTCATCAACCATCTTTAAAAAAAAAAAAAATTATAGGGACAGAAAACTATAGGTAGGGAGAGTGTCAGTGTGTTTCACTGTGCTAAACCTTGTTTGTAGGGACAGGGAAGGACAGTGAGGGAAATTCTCATTGTGCTATACTGTGCTAAAGCATTCCTCATCAACCATCTTTAAAAAATTTTTTTTATAGGGACAGAAAACTATAGGTAGGGAGAGTGTCAGTGTGTTTTACTGTGCTAAACCTTGTTTGTAGGGACAGGGAAGGACAGTGAGGGAAATTCTCATTGTGCTATACTGTGCTAAAGCATTCCTCATCAACCATCTTTAAAAAAAAAAATTTATAGGGACAGAAAACTATAGGTAGGGAGAGTGTCAGTGTGTTTTACTGTGCTAAACCTTGTTTGTAGGGACAGGGAAGGACAGTGAGGGAAATTCTCATTGTGCTATACTGTGCTAAAGCATTCCTCATCAACCATCTTTAAAAAAAATTTTTTTTATAGGGACAGAAAACTATAGGTAGGGAGAGTGTCAGTGTGTTTTACTGTGCTAAACCTTGTTTGTAGGGACAGGGAAGGACAGTGAGGGAAATTCTCATTGTGCTATACTGTGCTAAAGCATTCCTCATCAACCATCTTTAAAAAAAAAAATTTTATAGGGACAGAAAACTATAGGTAGGGAGAGTGTCAGTGTGTTTTACTGTGCTAAACCTTGTTTGTAGGGACAGGGAAGGACAGTGAGGGAAATTCTCATTGTGCTATACTGTGCTAAAGCATTCCTCATCAACCATCTTTAAAAAATTTTTTTTATAGGGACAGAAAACTATAGGTAGGGTGAGTGTCAGTGTGTTTTACTGTGCTAAACCTTGTTTGTAGGGACAGGGAAGGACAGTGAGGGAAATTCTCATTGTGCTATACTGTGCTAAAGCATTCCTCATCAACCATCTTTTAAAAAAAAAAAATTATAGGGACAGAAAACTATAGGTAGGGAGAGTGTCAGTGTGTTTCACTGTGCTAAACCTTGTTTGTAGGGACAGGGAAGGACAGTGAGGGAAATTCTCATTGTGCTATACTGTGCTAAAGCATTCCTCATCAACCATCTTTAAAAAAAAATTTTTTTATAGGGACAGAAAACTATAGGTAGGGAGAGTGTCAGTGTGTTTTACTGTGCTAAACCTTGTTTGTAGGGACAGGGAAGGACAGTGAGGGAAATTCTCATTGTGCTATACTGTCAGTGCCGGCCCAAGACATTGTGCTGCCTGGTACCAAGAATGAAATGCTGCCCCCCCCCCCCAAATAAAATAAAAAATCACGCACACCGAAATGCCCCCACATCCATTATTTGATATGATAAATAAAGAGGAACTGTCATGGCTCTATACATGTAAAGGAGTATATAGAGGACCTGTCATGGCTCTATAAAATGGACCTGTTATGGCTCTATTCATGTATAGGAGTATAAAGAGGACCATAATGGCATTATGCGTGTATATAGAAGTATAATGAGGACCTGTCATGGCACTATACATGTATGTAGGAGTATAAAAAGGACCTGTCATGGCTCTATACATGTATGTAGGAGTATAAAGAGGACCTGTCATGGCTCTATACATCTATGTAGAAGTATAAAGAGGACCTGTCATGGCTCTATACATGTATGTAGGAGTATAAAGAGGACCTGTCATGGCTCTATACATCTATGTAGAAGTATAAAGAGGACCTGTCATGGCTCTATACATGTATGTAGGAGTATAAAGAGGACCTGTCATGGCTCTATACATGTATGTAGGAGTATAAAAAGGACCTGTCATGGCTCTATACATGTATATAGGAGTATAAAAGGACCTGTGCCTGGCCGGCGGCCGCAATGTCAGCCGTCCACCCACGATCGGTCCACAGAGAGCCAGAACGGGGAACTGTCAATGTAAATAGACAGATCCCCATTCTGACAGGGGAGGAGAGACAGATCTGCTGTTCCTAGTGATTAGGAACAGAGATTTCTCTCCTCCTCCAGTCATTCCCATCCCCCCCCACTGTTAGAAACACCTCCCAGGAAACACATTTAACCCCTTCCCTAACAGTGACATTTACACAGTAATCAGTGCATTTTTATAGCACAGATCGCTGTATAGATGTCAATGGTCCCAAAAATGTGTCAAAAGTGTCCGACCTGTCCACCGCAATGTCGCAGTCTCGCAAAAAAAAAATCTCAGATCACTACCATTACTAGTAAAAAAATAATAATAATAAAAATGCTTCAAGTGCATTATTTCTATTATTACATTGTTATATAAAATAAAATAGTTCAACTCACCATTATTGCAGAATCAGTGGGAGCCCCGAGCGTGTCACTTGCCAACGTCACCTGCCTTCAGATGCACATTGTCACCTGCCACACATTGCGGATTGTCACTTGCCACGATGTCACCTGCTACACGTAGCTGATTGTCACTTGCCACGTCACCTGCCACATGTAGCAGATTGTCACGTGCCACCTGTCACACATTGCGGATTGCCACTTGCCATGATGTCACCTGCCACACGTTGCAGATTGTCACTTGCCACGTCACCTACCACACGTAGGGGATTGTCACTTGCCACAACGCCACCTGCCACACATTGCGGATTTTCACTTGCCACGACGTCACATGCCACATGTTGCAGATTGTCACTTGCCACGTCACCTGCTACACGTAGCGGATTGTCACTTGCCACGTCACCTGCCACACATTGCGGATTGTCACTTGCCACAATGTCACCTGCCACACATAGCGGATTGTCACTTGCCACGTCATCTGCCACACATTGCAGATTGTCACTTGCCATGACGTCACCTGCCACACATAACGGATTGCCACTTGCTGTGTCCCAGAGTAAAGGAGGGCAGCAGAGAGATAATGTAATCTCTCTGCTGCCCACACAGTGGGGGCCGAACTGCAGCGATGCAGGGCGGGCAGTGAGAGATGATGTCATCTCTCTGCTCCCCCGCCCGCTGATTGGCCAGCAAGCCCGCTCACCTGCTGACTGTCACGCCCGCTGACTGTTCCCCTGTTCTGCCCGCACGCTCCTTTTACCTGGGCCTGACGCCCAGGTGAATTGAGCGTGCGGGCAGAACAGGTGGAGCGGAGCAGGCTGGCTGGCAGGCGGGCGTCAATTTGCCTCACAGTGAAGCGCGGAGCGGGCGGAACGAGTTGGCGACAATTTGCCTCACAGTGCAGCGGGGAGTGAAGCGGGCAGAACGGGCTGGCGGGCGGAACGGGCTGGCCAGTGGCAATTTGCCTCACAGTGCAGGCAGGGCCGGTGCTAGGCAATTTGGCGCCCTAGGCAAGACCAGCTATGTGCGCCCCCCCCCCCCAAAAAAAAAATGTCCCTGCGTCCATCATATGTGATGTGCACCAGTAAATTAAGGGGGTGGGGTGGTAGGAAGCTGGCAGGGGGGGATGAAGATTACAGGGGGGTGGTAGGAATATGACAGGGGTGGGTGGGTGGTAGGAAGCTGACAGGGAGGATGAAGATTACAGGGGGTGGTAGGAAGATGACAGGGAGGATGGAGATGACAGGAGTGGGTGGTAGGAAGCTGACAGGGAGGATGGAGATGACAGGAGTGGGTGGTAGGAAGCTGACAGGGAGGATGGAGATGACAGGGGTGGGTGGTAGGAAGCTGATAGGGAGGATGAAGACGACAGGGGTGGGTGGTAGGAAGCTGACAGGGAGGATGGAGATGACAGAGGCGGGTGGTAGGAAGCTGACAAAGAGGATAGAGATGACAGGGGTGGGTGGTAGGAAGCTGACAGGGAGGATGGAGATGACAGGAGTGGGTGGTAGGAAGCTGACAGGGAGGATGAAGATGACAGGGGTGGGTGGTAGGAAGCTGACAGGGAGGATGAAGATGACAGGGGTGGGTGGTAGGAAGATGACAGGGAGGATGGAGATGACAGGGAATATGGAGATGACAGGGAATATGGAGATGACAGGGGTGGGTGGTAGGAAGCTGATAGGGAGGATGAAGACGACAGGGGTGGGTGGTAGGAAGCTGACAGGGAGGATGGAGATGACAGGGGCGGGTGGTAGGAAGCTGACAAAGAGGATGGAGATGACAGGGGTGGGTGGTAGGAAGCTGACAGGGAGGATGGAGATGACAGGAGTGGGTGGTAGGAAGCTGACAGGGAGGATGAAGATGACAGGGGTGGGTGGTAGGAAGCTGACAGGGAGGATGGAGATGACAGGAGTGGGTGGTAGGAAGCTGACAGGGAGGATGGAGATGACAGGAGTGGGTGGTAGGAAGCTGACAGGGAGGATGGAGATGACAGGGGTGGGTGGTAGGAAGCTGATAGGGAGGATGAAGACGACAGGGGTGGGTGGTAGGAAGCTGACAGGGAGGATGGAGATGACAGGGGCGGGTGGTAGGAAGCTGACAAAGAGGATAGAGATGACAGGGGTGGGTGGTAGGAAGCTGACAGGGAGGATGGAGATGACAGGAGTGGGTGGTAGGAAGCTGACAGGGAGGATGAAGATGACAGGGGTGGGTGGTAGGAAGCTGACAGGGAGGATAGAGATGACAGGGGTGGGTGGTAGGAAGCTGACAGGGAGGATGAAGATGACAGGGGTGGGTGGTAGGAAGATGACAGGGAGGATGGAGATGACAGGGAATATGGAGATGACAGGGAATATGGAGATGACAGGGAATATGGAGATGACAGGGGTGGGTGGTAGGAAGATGACAGGGAGGATGGAGATGACAGGGGGTGATAAAATGTAAGACAGGCCTCAGAGGTAGGGTGGTGGGATCATGCCAGGAACAGGGGGATGACGAGGAGCATGATGATGACAGGAGACAGTAGATGGCATCATAGCATTAGGGCTGTGTGTGAGGTCATCACGGGCGGCTGGTAGCAGGGATGTTCGGGCTCCCTCGTTCAGGGAGTGACGTCACTGGATGCTGTCAGTGTCGGGCAGCGGACCGTCATTCACAGTACCTACGTCTTCCACACTACGGCCGTCCATCCTGGAGAGGAATTCAAGGAGCTACTCAGCAGCGGCGGCGGCGGCAGCCATTATCCGCGCTCTGCACATGGTACTTGGTAGGAGATTCGCAGAGCGCGGGAGAAGGGGAGGAGCCGGGGGAGGGGAGCACATTGATCCACCTACTGACCCAACAACTGTTGGATGATCGAGGCTGCGTCAAGCTCCCAGTGCCTCTTCCTCCACAGGACTGCGCGGCGGCAAGGACTACTACTGTCACACATTGAGATAGGGAACCAGTGGCCATGGCTGCGCCCTAGGCGGCTGCCTAGTGGTACCGCCAGCCCTGAGTGCAGGGGGAGTGGAGTGGGCGGAACTGGATAGTGGCAACTTGCCGCTCCCCTGAATGTGCCGCCTGGTACAATGGTACCACCGGGTCCCATGGTAGGGCCGGCCCTGTATACTGTGCTAAAGCATTCCTCATTAACCATCTTTAAAAAAAAAATTTTTTATAGGGACAGAAAACTATAGGTAGGGAGAGTGTCAGTGTGTTTTACTGTGCTAAACCTTGTTTGTAGGGACAGGGAAGGACAGTGAGGGAAATTCTCATTGTGCTATACTGTGCTAAAGCATTCCTCATCAACCATCTTTAAAAAAAAAAAATGATAGGGACAGAAAACTATAGGTAGGGAGAGTGTCAGTGTGTTTTACTGTGCTAAACCTTGTTTGTAGGGACAGGGAAGGACAGTGAGGGAAATTCTCATTGTGCTATACTGTGCTAAAGCATTCCTCATCAACCATCTTTTTTTTTAAAAAAAATTATAGGGACAGAAAACTATAGGTAGGGAGAGTGTCAGTGTGTTTTACTGTGCTAAACCTTGTTTGTAGGGACAGGGAAGGACAGTGAGGGAAATTCTCATTGTGCTATACTGTGCTAAAGCATTCCTCATCAACCATCTTTTAAAAAAAAAAAATTATAGGGACAGAAAACTATAGGTAGGGAGAGTGTCAGTGTGTTTCACTGTGCTAAACCTTGTTTGTAGGGACAGGGAAGGACAGTGAGGGAAATTCTCATTGTGCTATACTGTGCTAAAGCATTCCTCATCAACCATCTTTAAAAAAATTTTTTTATAGGGACAGAAAACTATAGGTAGGGAGAGTGTCAGTGTGTTTTACTGTGCTAAACCTTGTTTGTAGGGACAGGGAAGGACAGTGAGGGAAATTCTCATTGTGCTATACTGTGCTAAAGCATTCCTCATCAACCATCTTTAAAAAAAATTTTTTATAGGGACAGAAAACTATAGGTAGGGAGAGTGTCAGTGTGTTTTACTGTGCTAAACCTTGTTTGTAGGGACAGGGAAGGACAGTGAGGGAAATTCTCATTGTGCTATACTGTGCTAAAGCATTCCTCATCAACCATCTTTAAAAAAAAAAATTTTTATAGGGACAGAAAACTATAGGTAGGGAGAGTGTCAGTGTGTTTTACTGTGCTAAACCTTGTTTGTAGGGACAGGGAAGGACAGAGAGGGAAATTCTCATTGTGCTATACTGTGCTAAAGCATTCCTCATCAACCATCTTTAAAAAATTTTTTTTTATAGGGACAGAAAACTATAGGTAGGGAGAGTGTCAGTGTGTTTTACTGTGCTAAACCTTGTTTGTAGGGACAGGGAAGGACAGTGAGGGAAATTCTCATTGTGCTATACTGTGCTAAAGCATTCCTCATCAACCATCTTTTAAAAAAAAAAAATTATAGGGACAGAAAACTATAGGTAGGGAGAGTGTCAGTGTGTTTCACTGTGCTAAACCTTTTTTGTAGGGACAGGGAAGGACAGTGAGGGAAATTCTCATTGTGCTATACTGTGCTAAAGCATTCCTCATCAACCATCTTTAAAAAAAAATTTTTTTATAGGGACAGAAAACTATAGGTAGGGAGAGTGTCAGTGTGTTTTACTGTGCTAAACCTTGTTTGTAGGGACAGGGAAGGACAGTGAGGGAAATTCTCATTGTGCTATACTGTGCTAAAGCATTCCTCATCAACCATCTTTAAAAAAAAATTTTTTTATAGGGACAGAAAACTATAGGTAGGGAGAGTGTCAGTGTGTTTTACTGTGCTAAACCTTGTTTGTAGGGACAGGGAAGGACAGTGAGGGAAATTCTCATTGTGCTATACTGTGCTAAAGCATTCCTCATCAACCATCTTTAAAAAAAAAAATGATAGGGACAGAAAACTATAGGTAGGGAGAGTGTCAGTGTGTTTTACTGTGCTAAACCTTGTTTGTAGGGACAGGGAAGGACAGTGAGGGAAATTCTCATTGTGCTATACTGTGCTAAAGCATTCCTCATCAACCATCTTTTTAAAAAAAAAAAATTATAGGGACAGAAAACTATAGGTAGGGAGAGTGTCAGTGTTTCACTGTGCTAAACCTTGTTGGTAGGGACAGGGAAGGACAGTGAGGGAAATTCTCATTGTGCTATACTGTGCTAAAGCATTCCTCATCAACCATCTTTAAAAAAAAATTTTTTTATAGGGACAGAAAACTATAGGTAGGGAGAGTGTCAGTGTGTTTTACTGTGCTAAACCTTGTTTGTAGGGACAGGGAAGGACAGTGAGGGAAATTCTCATTGTGCTATACTGTGCTAAAGCATTCCTCATCAACCATCTTTAAAAAAAAAAAATATAGGGACAGAAAACTATAGGTAGGGAGAGTGTCAGTGTGTTTTACTGTGCTAAACCTTGTTTGTAGGGACAGGGAAGGACAGTGAGGGAAATTCTCATTGTGCTATACTGTGCTAAAGCATTCCTCATCAACCATCTTTTAAAAAAAAAAAATATAGGGACAGAAAACTATAGGTAGGGAGAGTGTCAGTGTGTTTTACTGTGCTAAACCTTGTTTGTAGGGACAGGGAAGGACAGTGAGGGAAATTCTCATTGTGCTATACTGTGCTAAAGCATTCCTCATCAACCATCTTTAAAAAAAAAAATTTTTATAGGGACAGAAAACTATAGGTAGGGAGAGTGTCAGTGTGTTTCACTGTGCTAAACCTTGTTTGTAGGGACAGAGAAGGACAGTGAGGGAAATTCTCATTGTGCTATACTGTGCTAAAGCATTCCTCATCAACCATCTTTTAAAAAAAAAAAATATAGGGACAGAAAACTATAGGTAGGGAGAGTGTCAGTGTGTTTCACTGTGCTAAACCTTGTTTGTAGGGACAGGGAAGGACAGTGAGGGAAATTCTCATTGTGCTATACTGTGCTAAAGCATTCCTCATCAACCATCTTTGAAATCCTTGTTTTTTGGACAGTCAGGGAAATTGTCATTGTGCTATTCTGTGCGAAAGCAATCATCCTCAACCATATTTAGAAATCCTTAAGTAAAGGGACAGAGAAGGACACCTGAAGGTAGCCCTTATTGCTTTTTTTCCCATCTCCCTGCAGGCCATCCATTAGAATGTCTGGAAGGCAAACAAGGAGAGGCAGACAGTCAGGAGGCAATAAAAGAGGGCAAGCAGGCTCTGTGTCTGGGGGCCACAGTGCTGGTCGTGGACGCGGTGCATTGTCATCAGCACATGGCCATGGGACACGCTTGTCCTTCTTTTCGGCAGCTGGACATGTTGAGCCACATCATGCCGAAGACTTGGTAGAGTGGATGACCAAGCCCTCCTCCTCCTCCTCATCCTCTCTCACCCAGGCTCAGGGTACTGGCAAAGCAGCTGCCAAAGCGTCCTCTTCCCTGGTATCAATGTCAGACTCATCATCAGTCACTCCTTCCCTAGACCCACCATGTCCTCCTCCTGAGGAGTCCCCCGAACTGTTTGAGCACAGTGTTGGGTACATGCTCCAGGAGGATGCCCAGCGTTTCGAAGGGTCTGATGATGAAACCCAGCTAGAGGAAGGCAGTAGCGTGAGAGCAGACAGAGGGGATGCTCAAGAAGGACACCAATCTGGCAGTCATGTTCCAGCAGCTGCAGCATACTGCCAGATTGGCTCCAGTGATGAGGAGGGAGGGGATGATGAGGTCACTGACTCCACGTGGGTGCCTAATAGGAGAGAGGAGGAGGAGGAGGATGAGGAGGAGGCACATCTCCAACGAGGCAGGATGCCCTTTGGTGGCCAGCGTAAGCACAGTACACCGACGGAATCACACCGCAGAGCTCCGCCTGTGCAGGGCGCTGCCTCTGCCCGTCATTCAAAAAGTTCTTTGGTGTGGGCCTTTTTTGAGGCTAGTGCATCAGATCGCACAGCTGCTGTTTGCAACATATGTCTCAAGCGTATATCGCGTGGCCAAAACATCAGCCGCTTGGGTACCACATGCCTGACCAGACATATGTTGACCTGTCATGCAGCTCGTTGGCAAGCCTACCTCAAAGACCCACACCAAAGAACAAAGCGGACCTCTCCTTGCACCGCATCAGCTGGGATCTCCAACCCCACTATAACTTCAGTCCTCTCTGAAACATGCACTGAGAGGAATGAAGGTGTAGAATTAGGTGTGTCACAGCCAAGTACTTGCAGCCACTCTGCTAGCAGTACACCGACGTCCGATTCTAGCAGGCAAATTTCCCTGCCCCAGCTGCTGGACCATCAAAAGAAGTTCACTCCCAGCCATCCACATGCCCAGCGGTTGAATGCTAGCTTGGCTAAATTGCTAGCGCTTCAACTGCTGCCTTTTCAGTTGGTAGATTCGGCCCCCTTCTGTGAGTTTGTGCAATGTGCGGTTCTTCAGTGGCAGGTTCCCAAACGCCACTTTTTCTCACGGAAGGCTATTCCGGCTCTCTACCGGCATGTGGAAGGCAATGTCTTGGCCTCGCTGGACAGGGCGGTCAGCGGTAAGGTGCATATTACCGCTGACTCATGGTCCAGCAGGCATGGACAGGGACGTTACCTTTCTTTCACGGCCCATTGGGTCACTCTTTTGGCAGCTGGGAAGGATGCAGGACAAGGTGCAGTAGTGTTGGAGGTTGTTCCACCGCCACGCCTCCAAAATGCTACTACTGGTTGTGACACACCTCTCTCCTCCACCCCCTCCTCTTCTTCTTCCTCCATGGCCTCTTCCTGTGCTTTGTCCTCTGAACCAGCGGTGCTCCGTAGGCGTTCAAGGGGCTACGCAAGTACGCAGGCAAAAAGATGCCATGCCGTGCTTGCGCTGGTGTGTTTGGGGGACAGAAGCCACACTGGGGCAGAGGTCCTGTCTGCTCTGCAGGGCCAGGCCGAGAGGTGGTTGACGCCACGCCAGCTTAAGCCAGGAATGGTGGTTTGCGACAATGGCACCAACCTCCTCTCCGCCCTCCGACAGGGACAACTGACCCATGTGCCCTGTGTGGCTCACGTCCTTAACCTGGTGGTGCAGCGGTTCTTGGGCAGGTACCCGGGCTTACAGGATGTCCTGAGGCAGGCCAGGAAAGTCTGTGTGCATTTCCGCAGATCTTATAATGCCAGTGCTCGCCTGGCTGAGCTGCAAAAGGAGTTGAACCTGCCCAAGAACCGCCTTATATGTGACATGCCCACCAGGTGGAACTCAACGTTGGCCATGCTGCAGCGGCTGCACACGCAGCAGAGGGCCATCAATGAGTACCTGTGCGACTACGGCACCAGGACAGGGTCAGGGGAGCTTGGTTTTTTTTCTCCACGCCAGTGGGGCATGATCAGGGATGCATGCACTGTCCTGGCACCATTTGAGGAGGCCACGAGGATGGTGAGCAGTGACAGTGCATGCATCAGTGACACTGTACCTCTTGTCCACCTGTTGGAGCACACGCTGCGTGGAATAATGGACAGGGCACTTGAGGCAGAACAGAGGCAGGAAGAGGAGGACTTCCTTGCCTCTCAAGGCCCCCTTTACCCAGACAGTGTTCCTTCTGTCCCACCCATCGCACAGGAAGAGGACGAGGAGGAGGAGGAGGAGGAGGAGGAGGATTGTGTCAGCATGGAGGTGGAGCCTGGCACTCAGCAGCATCAACAGCAGCAGTCTTTTAGGGATGATTTACAGTCCCAAGAAACCCGTGGACTTGTACGTGGCTGGGAGGAGGTGGCTGCGGATCATGTCGTCCTTAGTGACCCAGAGGACTCCGGACCGAATGCCTCAGCTAACCTACGCTGCATGGCCTCCCTGATCCTGCAAAGTCTGCGGAAGGATCCTCGTATTCTTCGGATCAAGGAGAGGGACCATTACTGGCTGGCCACTCTCCTTGATCCACGGTACAAGGGTAAGGTTGCGGACCTTATGTTACCGTCGCAGAGGGAGCAGAGGATGAGACAACTCCGGGAGGCCTTGCAGAAAGGTCTGTGCAACGCGTTCCCAGAGACTGGGAGGTTACAAACTCCTGGTCCTGGACAACGAGTTGCTGAGGCTTCGGCCAGTCAAAGAAGGAGCGGTGGGGAAGGTGGCCGTCTGACCGATGCGTTCAGACAATTCTTTAGTCCGCAGCCCCAAAGTATGATCGGTTCCAGCAACCATCGCCAACGTCTGATAAACATGGTGCAGGAATATCTAGGGGCAAGGTCAGACTTGGACACCTTCCCCACCGAAAATCCTCTGGCTTACTGGGTCTTGAGGATGGATCACTGGCCAGAGCTTGCACAGTATGCAATTGAGCTACTGGCCTGTCCTGCATCCAGCGTTCTTTCGGAACGCACATTCAGTGCTGCTGGAGGATTTGTCACGGATCACAGGGTGCGCCTGTCCACCGACTCGGTTGATCGACTGACTTTCATCAAGATGAACCAGTCTTGGATCACCACCAGCTACCACACACCTGATGCTGATATAACAGACTAATTGATTTTAACATGTCACATCCCTTCAAGACTGATGCTGATGCTGAGTGCCTGTGCTGTTATGTTGACTGGCTATCCTCCTCCTCCGAGTCCTCAATGATACGATTGATGATGATAGCTTGGAAGATCATTTTTGTTTATGGGTGCCGCCACCAGTGCCTAACGCCCAATTTTTCAGCCCCTGTTTAACAGGGGCGTGTAATTACAATTTTTGAAGCAATACTTTGCAACAGGGCTCATTGCTGTGCTCCAAGTACAGTATCTGTGAGGGGTTGCAGTGTTGTGCCACCAGTGCCTAAGGCCCAATTTTTCAGCCCCTGTTTAACAGGGGCGTGTAATTACAATTTTTGAAGCAATACTTTGCAACAGGGCTCATTGCTGTGCTCCAAGTACAGTATCTGTGAGGGGTTGCAGTGTTGTGCCACCAGTGCCTAAGGCCCAATTTTTCAGCCCCTGTTCAACAGGGGCATGTAATTACAATTCTTGATCTAATAATTCACAGCAGGGCCCATTGCTGCACCCACCAAGAGTAACTCTGAGGGCTTACAGTGTTGTGGCAATGCCACCACCACCACCACCACAAAAGGCCCAATTTTTCAGCCCCTGCTCAAAAGGGGCATGTAATTACAATTCTTGATCTAATAATTCACAGCAGGGCCCATTCCTGCACCCACCAAGAGTAACTCTGAGGGCTTACAGTGTTGTGGCAACACCACCACCACCACCACCACCACAAAAGGCCCAATTTTTCAGCCCCTGTTCAACAGGGGCATGCAATTACAATTCTTGATCTAATAATTCACAGCAGGGCCCATTGCTGCACCCACCAAGAGTAACTGTCAGGGCTTACAGTGTTGTGGCACCAGCACCACCATCAAAGGCCCAATTTTTACTACCACTGTTCAACAATTATATGTAATTACAATTCCTGATATAATAGTTGACAGCAGGGCATTCCAGCACCCACCAAGAGTAACTGTGAGTGCTTACAGTGTTGTGCCAACACCAACAACTAAGGGGCCTATTTCTGCAGAGTATATACGGCAGGTCCCTACTTTCAAACATCCAACTTACAAACGACTCCTACTTGCAAACGCAAGAAGACAACAGGAAGTGAGAGGAAATCTACCCCTAGGAAGGAAAATTCTCTCCTGTAAGAATTAATATGGGAGAAAGGTGTCTCCTCTGTACTGATGCTTTATCACCAATCCTTGTTTCAAGAAAAACACCACATTTCAAAAACAGTTGTCATTGGGACGGAAAGTGAGGTGAAATGTTCTGAACAGGGGCACAGACAGCAAAACAAATGTTACAGGGGTGATAACACTTACCTATGTTTTCCAAAAAGTTTAAAAATAGATTTTTGGGCTGGAGCTACACTTAAACAATGTACCTGTTCAAAATGACAAACAGATTCTACATAAGAACAAACCTACAGTCACTGTCTTGTATGCACCGCCTGTATACGGCTGTTCAGAGTATATAGGGCCTTTTTTATTTTATGTGCGGGGTTCCCCTTAATATCCATACAAGACCCAAAGGGGCTGGTAATGGGCTGGGGTAGGGGGGTGGGGGTCATGGGGTAGCTATGCCATTTTTCTTAAAGATTTTCATCCATATTACCGGGACCAGACATTACATTAAAGCCGCAAGCAGTTTTAAATGGCTTTTTTTTCCTTTAGAAGTGTCATTTTGTGCAGGGCCAGTTCTAAACACGGGAAACACGTGGCACTTCACAGGCATACTTTAGACACCCCCCAGGTACGATATTTAAAGGAATATTTGACTTTTTATTTTCACTTTATGCATCATTAAAATGACTGCTCCCGAAAAACGACCGTTTTTAAAACTTCTTTTTGCATTGATACATGTCCCCTGGTGCAGAACCCGGGTTCCCAAACCCTTTTTAGGACAATAACATGCATAATAGTCGTTATAATTAGCACTTTAGAATTCGAACGTTCGCATCCATTGTATTTAATAGGGTTCTAATGTTCGTACGAACTTTCGGTCCATTCGCGGGTTCTGGTGCGAACCGAACCCGGGGGTGTTCGGCTCATCACTAATAACAATATAGAAAAACAATACCCCCCCTTTCTTCGCTCTTTCCCTTTTCTCATATACATATATATATACATTGATTTGAGCTTTAATGGATGGATTGATATTATATGTACCATCTACGTCCCGTCGCAGTCTGTGGATGTTGGCTTGTTTTCTGTGTTTCCAGTGTTGGCGCTTCTATACATGTATGCACTTCCGCTCGCGACTCTTTCAGTTTCGCTTTAGAGTGTTTAACACTCAAGCGACGCTATACGCACTGACGTCATCATACTCCTGTGTCTTGCGCCGCCCGCCTACACAGCTGTGGCTGCTCATTAAGACGCCATTTAAAGCCCATCTTGCCAAATGGAGATTTGTACGGGCACAGGACACGGCACCGGTCACAGTCTGAAGGAGCTAAACAGGTACATATTGTCACCCACCCGGTTAGATGTTTTTAGGTCATCTTTGACATTACTATCTCTTCTTCTAGTGTATGCTAATGGTGCTTATTTGCACCTTTATTCTCTTTCACAGCAATTCCCTGCAATAATTAGAAGACAGCTACTATACACAATTCCACTACCAAAGGAATGCATAATCTATGCAATCTCTCATGAATGAGAGATTTATTTTTTTCTTGAGTTGACAAGAGTCACTTCTTTCTTCTTTTTATTCATTGAAATGAAGGGTTACTGGTAGGTGTTTTTTGAAGACATTTTTTTATTTGGCTTTAACTTTAATCTAAATGAGGATAGTAATTAACATTATGGGTCTGTTTGTATATGTTTTGCAGAAATCAAGACTCTTCATTTAGAGTCTCTTTTAGCTCCATCGTTTGTTACCATTTGAGGACCCTTGTATGAAGGCTTTTTTGGACCCTGCTCCACCTTGAGCTCCCCGTTTTTTGTGGTGCGTTTTTTCTTTCGCTCCACGTACACAGCAACACGCATGCCCTATTTACGCATGGAATATCGAACTACGTCTGGAAATATTTGTAAGCAAATATCTATCTATCTACTCTTACATATATATTTGTTATGCTTTGTTTATTTATGTAAATAATTTTATGTATATATACACACAATAGCATTATGTATTTAATGGAATTTGTCCTTTTATAGACAACTCCTGACTTTTTGTGTCTACAAAACCCCCGAAGAAGGGTAACCGAAACAGCTGTCGGGTCTGACCATAAAATGTCATTTTTTTCTCTCTTTTTGAATGCAAACAGTTTTTTGTGGATCTGTATTTAATTCATGTATTTTATTATAAACTGTCTGTGTAATCAATTCTTTATACTTGATGATTAAATTCATATATTTTTGATATATCTCTGTGTGTTGTCAGTCACTTTTAAAGTCCCACCTCCAATGGGGGTTTTTCCAATATTTCATACAAATTAGGGATGTGGTGACTGTCAACACTTACAATTCTGCAATCGTTGGTTCTCTTTTTCTAAGATATTATTTGTGTCATTACAGAAAGAAAATGCATGCCTGCTCCTGATGAGCGACTAAAGTCGTAAAACGCGTAGAGCTATCATTTCATGCTTCTCAACTGCATCTATACCATATACAATATTGTAGAACATTTTTTGTATGTCTGTATACTTGGGTCCTCAGTTTTTATGTTTTCCCTTTTTAAACTCAGTCTGTGTAATGTATATGCACATCAATTAACTTCACTAATGCAAATTTAGTCATGGACGGTGCATTAGGTGAAAGAAATAAAAAACTTTTTATGATACCAGATACTCCAGACTTGCTGCTACCCTTTGTTAACCCGAACCCTCTCCCGCACATGCTTCATTTAAAGTCCTGCTCTCTTTTTTTTATTTTTTATTAATATATAATTTTATATATTTATATATAATTTTATGTATGACAGGACCTTGAGCACAGACACATTAAAACAATTAGCCTAATCGGTCTAATACATTTCTAATTGCAGTACACATTAGCTGTCAACATACAATTCAATAGCCGGACAGAACTGTATAAACAGTCTGACAGAAACTAAACAAGGTCAGGTGTAATGATCGATCATAAAGGAATTAAGTACCCCATTAGAACGGGACATTAATGATCTGAAATACATTCTTTTAACAGTGTTTTAGGCACACAAAATTAAATATACACACAGATTTATATCAACAATAAGGTGTTTTTAATTATTTTACATGTTTTACTATTTATTTTATGTATGATATTTATTGACTTTCAAAATATTTTTATTAAATAATTTTAAAGAACATCCATTGTCATAGAAAATGATTTGGCTCAACAATTTGGCTCAACAATTAACAAAATAATAAAAATGGTGAATAATATAGGACTATGTCCACATGCCTGGAAGTAACAGGCTTACAAAAGATAATGTGCCAAGGTTGCAATGTTCAGATGTGTTAAGGATCTATTTGTAGAGGTGTCAAAATACTTTCTCTCATCCTGGATAAAGTAGAGAGGTTTTTTTTTTGTTGAGAAAGATTGAGTATTTTTGCATCCTGGGGTATCTAGCTTCTGGCTAAATGCCAGTTACGGTGTGAGTTTAGGACAACTGAGTGAGCATTGTTATGTGTTTGTGTCAGGGAATGCCTGAATGATTAATTAATTTGAGTAATTTTACGCCAGTGCAGAATTCTTTAAAAATTACACAGGTCGATGTGAATACTGTCTGTGCTAATAATAATAAATGTATATTTTAAGGATTAATCTTGTGTCTAGGGTAGGTCCCTTTAACCCCTCAGACCTCAGATCGATGTAAGATGCAATTTCAGATATATCTGGAGTCAAAATCCCAAGAACACAATGACACACACCCGACAGTATGCTCTAGGACAGGGGTCAGGAACCTTTTTGGCTGAGAGAGCCATGAACGCCACATATTTTAAAATGTAATTCCGTGAGAGCCATACAATATGTTTAAAACTAAATACAAGTAAGGCCTCATGCCCACTGGCGTTTTTTCAGCCGCGTTTTTGAGCGTTTTTTACAGCTTAAAAACGCCTGTCCATGTTAGTCTATAGCTTCATGCCCACCTAGGCGTTTTTGAGCTGTAAAGAGCATAGGCGTTTGTAAGCTGTAAAAAAAACCCAGGGCCAGTGCATTCCTCAGCGTCAGAATTAGGCAGAAAAAAACGCGAGCGTCAAAAAACGCGCAAAAACGCGCACTAACGCGCACTAACGCGCAAAAAACGCGCACTAACGCGCGGTCGCGTTTTTAGCTCCGACGTTTTTTTTTTTTTTTTTAAATAAATAAATAAATAAATAAATATTTACAATAACATGGACAGGCGTTTTTAAGCTGCAAAAAACGCAGCTGTAAAAACGCCAGTGGGCATGAGGCCTTAATGTGTGCATTTTATGTAAGACTGTAATATCCACATCTCCCCCACAGTACCACATCCCCCAACTGTAATATCCACATCTCCCCCCACTGTAATATCCACATCTCCCCCACTGTAATATCCACATCTCCCCCACTGTAATATCCACATCTCCCCCACAGTACCACATCTCCCCCACAGTACCACATCTCCCCCCACTGTAATATCCACATCTCCCCCACTGTAATATCCACATCTCCCCCACAGTACCACATCTCCCCCCACTGTAATATCCACATCTCCCCCACTGTAATATCCACATCTCCCCCCACTGTTATATCCACATCTCCCCCCACTGTAATATCCACATCTCCCCCACTGTAATAGTCACATCTCCCCCACTGTAATATCCACATCTCCCCCACAGTACCACATCTCCCCCCACTGTAATATCCACATCTCCCCCACTGTAATATCCAGATCCCCCCCCACTGTAATGTCCACATCTCCCCCCCCACTGTAATATCCACATCTCCCCACTGTAATGTCCACATCTCCCCCCACTGTAATATCCCCATCTCCCCCACTGTAATATCCACATCTCCCCTACTGTAATATCCACATCTGCCCCCTCTGTAATATCCACATCTCCTCCACTGTAATATCCACATCTCCCCCCACTGTAATATCCACATCTCCCCCCACTGTAATATCCACATCTCCCCCACTGTAATATCCACATCTCCCCCACTGTAATGTCCACATCTCCCCCACTGTAATGTCCACATCTCCCCCACTGTAATATCCACATCTCCCCACTGTAATATCCACATCTCTCCCCACTGTAATATCCACATCTCTCCCCACTGTAATGCAAAGCAAAATAAGCTTGAAAATTAGTTGGCCTATCAATCCTAACAATAGTACTATGATAATCATAATCACTATGTTCTTTAACCATGAAAACATTCCACCTAAACCCCAAACTAGAAAAGGGGTTCCATCCATAATTACCTACGTCCCTTGCTTGTTTCATTAATTCATTTACCTGTGTTCGGTGTTGATTAATAACGTCATAGTAGTCTGGGATTTCCAGGCTGGTATTGTGAATCCATGTACAACATTCATAATCCTGGGTCATTTCACATAAACCTGTTAGAGCTGCACTCATGCTTTCGATAGCTAATTTGTGTAACTCTAGTTGTCTCCTGATTGCTTTGAGCTCGACATTGAGTAGTTCTATATCTTGGGAATTTGTTTCCATAACATCATTTATTAGACTAGTGTAGGAATTTAATTTGTTCATCATGGTTATGCCCCATCCTGTCCAGGATGGAAACCAAACCATACCCATGCCTTATCCGAGGCAGAAAACATAGGTGGGTTTTCTCTCTTGTATTTATAAGTTAACCTGTGTACTGGACTAGAAGTAATTTGTATGTGATGCCCCCGAGTCTGGCCTAGGGCTGACATGACTGGTACCAACTGTGCTAAATAACACCATCCTTTCACTCCTGCGGGGATCCATGGGTACTAAATTTTACCACAGCATATGTATGTATTGTTTCCCAATGAAAAACTTCTTAGAGAACTACGTTGGGGCTCAGCTCCAGCTTCAAGCGCAGCACTAACGAGTTTACCCACAAGTATCCCAGAGGTTGTATTTCTATATGTTGTAAGTTTACTAATGGTGTTATTGAGAGATTGATTTTTGTAACTATACAACTGACCTGTATATGTAAAATTACTAGTGCGGATGGGAATACCCTTTGAAATATTAAATACTGACTAATACTCTGATTGCGGTATCCTTCTGAGACATTCTTAATACTTAAGACTAGAGAGTTTTTCAATAATGACTTGAGGTTTAGAGGGACAGCTAAAAGTGGGATCTTAGCAGTTTCTGGGTGTAACTTACTACAAATCCAGCATTTTTCATATCCTGTCTTTCTGGCATAAGCATATTTAAATTTTATTAGTAACATTTTTCCAGAAAAAACTGTTTCTTTGATCAATTCATTAGAGAAATCTCTTTTACTGTGATTTCTGGGGTGAAAGTCAGTATGGTTGGTGTGTACTTCGCTTTTACCACATATGGGTTTCAAGGCTCCTAAGTCATCAGGATGATAGATACAGTTCGTTATTATCCCCACTGGGACAAAGATCAGAAGTAGAAACATTACCAGGAGGCACAAGGCCTTCCCAGAAGTCTGTGGTGAAATAAGCGACATCACTGTCCTTTATTTCTATGCTTGTCTTTTGAGGACTTAAAACACCTGCTTCACCTCTTTTCAGCCTTTCCTCAATTCCTGGGATTGGGTCCACCTTCTTTATCCTGCTGGCATAGATCCAGGTGGGACTTTCCTCGGTAAGGATGGCGGTCCTGGTGACGGCTACCACTTTGGTCAATGGTCCGAATGGAACTTCTTGTGGCTTTCGACCTTTCTGAAGCCTCTGGACCACAACTTGATCACCGACCTGGAACGGGTGGGTTGGTACCTGTGAAGGAGAGGTGCGAGCTACTCTTCTTTCAACAACATCAAGAGTTTTCTTACATATTCCTCCTGTATCTGTTCCAAATCACCTTCCTCCACCATCAAAGGATGATTAGCCCACGGTGTGGGGAATGGCCTACCCATAAGTACCTCAAAGGGGGTATAACCCGTCACACTGTGAGGGGTCATTCTGATTTCAGCTAATAAAGCTGGGAGAACTTTTCTCCATTTGCCAAAATTCCCACCCGTAGCTTTCCTTATCCTGTCTTTAATTGTTCTATTCATTCTTTCTACAATCCCTGAACTCTGTGGATGGTAGGGGAGGTGAAATTTCCAGTCTATTTTTAGTACTTTTACAAGATCTTGGCAGATTTTAGCTGTGAACGCTGGGCCATTGTCTGAATTTATTTGTAATGGACATCCCCACCTAGGAATAATTTCCTGTGTGAGGATCTTCACCACAGTCTGTGCGTTTTCATTGTTGGTGACAAAACTCCTGGTCAGCGTGACATCATATCCACTATGACCAAAAGGTATTGTTGTTTCTTTCCTTCTTTGGGCATATGTGTAAAGTCTATCTGTAAATGGGTGAACTGTGTCGTTGGGTACTCAAGATGTTCATGCTTTGATTTCTTTGGGTTTGTTGGATTGTTCCTAATGCAAGTGACACATCTCCGTACAAAAGCTTTGACTAGATTAGGTAGTCCTGCAATGAAAAAATCTGCATCTAGGAGTTCACATGTGGCCTGCCAGCCTTTGTGACCCAGTCCATGGCATTGTGCAATGAACAGGGGGGCGCTGGCAACAGGAATACACGGTCTCCCCTCTTTGCAGATTAATCCTGTTTTAGGATCTTTCTGCACCATTCCATCACAATTCCATTGCCCAATATCATCAGGGGTGGCAAAAGCTTGCAGTTCCGTGAGCCAATGTGTCTCTTACAGGGAGCATGGCTGAGGTGTTAGCATGGGCATTTGAATGTCTGCCTTTTGTGTAGATGCAGTTTCTTTGGCGATTTTGTCAGCTAGTGCATTCCCTTAGGCTATATCAGTCATTTGGCCTGTATGTGCCTTACAGTGCATGATAGCTAGTTTTTAAGGCAAGTGAATTGCATCTAGTAATGCTGTGACTAGGTCAGAGTGTGAGATGCTCTTTCTATCTGCTGCCACATATCCTCTGCGAAGCCATATTACACCATGGTCCCAGACAACACCATGAGCATATCTGGAATCGGTGTAAATGTTTACCTCTTTTCCTGCAAACAGCTGGCATGCACGGGTTAACGCTATCAGTTCAGCAGCCTGTGCAGACTGATAGGGTATTGGATTGGCCTCGAGGACAGTATCAGGCAGTTGGACCACAGAATATCCCGCATGATAAGCATCACTTGGTCTGCTGCAAGAGCCATCTACAAAAAACTGTCTGTGCAGTAGGGATTGGTACTGAAAGCATATCTGCTCTAGGTGAAGTGTCCTGATGTATTGATTGTGTACAGTCATGAGGTGGTGGTAAGTCATCCTGTTCTCCTTTATGACCTAATAAGGCATTCAAAATTGGAGCTGGGCCAGAGTTTATGTTTGAACTTTTTATTTTCAGGTTTGGATTGGACAAGAGGATGACTTCATACCCACTCAATCTTTGTGCTGACATATGCTGAGAATGTAAAGTTTTGAGGAATGTGGTGACATTGTGTGTAGTATGTAAGGTGGTGTCATGACCCAAGGTAAATGGTGTTGCCATCTCCACAACCATTGCACAAGAAGCCAGCGCTCTGAGACATGCAGGCATGCCTTGCACCTGTACTGGAACCACCTTTGAAAAAAAAGCTACAGGGCGCAGTCTCCCACCATGTTCCTGGGCCAGTACTCCCGCCATGGTTCTACAATTTTCCCTGGCAAACAAGTGAAACATTTTGCCATACTCAGGGAGGCCAAGGCTTGGGCTGGTAACCATTGCACATTTCAACATAGCAAAGGCATTTAGCATTTCATCAGACCATTTTACAATGTCAGACATTTCAGAGAGGGTTGCTTGTCTCAGTATAGTGTCATAGAAAGAACAGTCAGGTATCCATTGGCGGTAGTAACCAATCATACCAAGAAATGTGAGCATGTCTTGCTTTGTAAGTGGGCAGGGCAGACCCACGAGAGCTGCAGCTCTTTTGTGACTGACTTTCCTCTCTCCCGGAGACAGCACAAACCCTAGGTACTCAACCTCTTGTTTACATCATTGTAACTTTTTCTTAGACACTTTGTGACCACATACATGTAACCATTTCAATAAGGATAAGCTATCAGCTTGGCAATCCTTCTCTAAAGAACTACAAATCAAAAGATCATCAACCTATGTCAAGAGTACAGAACCATGAGGGGCAGTCCAAGGCCTGAGGGTGGCTAGGAGTACTATAGAATAGACCACAGGTGAGTCTATAAATCCCTGGGGCAGTCTAAGTGTGTTGGTCAATTGACACAGTAAAAGCAAAGAGTGGCCGCGTCTCTTCATCTACAAGGACGGAGAAAAAAGCATTCTTTAAATCAATCACAGTAAAACATTTGGCTGTTGCTAGAATGGAGGACAGGAGTGATGGAACATCAGGTACAATGGGTGCTATTTGGACTATGAGGTCATTTATGGCCCTCAAGTCCTGCACAAAACTGAAGGAGCCATTCGGCTTCCTTATAGGGTTGATGGGTGTGTTGTAAGGAGAAATCATTTCTTCCAGGATCCCATCCTGCAAGAACTTTTTTACCATTGGCACTATGCCATCCATCTTTTCCTTAGAGAGTGGATATTGTTTGTGATAGATAGGAAATGCACCTTCTTTGAGAGTAGCCTTGTATGGTGTGCATGAAATAAGTCCTACATCCAAATCTGTTTTAGATCAGACCTGGGGGTCTATATCCTCAAAATCTTCTTCACTACTCTGTTGTGACAGCATCAATAAACCTGGATTACATGCTACTATAGTGATTTTATCTGAGGAAATGTCTAGACCTCTTTCTGAGTTGGTTTTAATTGTGATTCCTAGAGGCCCAAACAAGTCTCTTCCCATCAAATTTACAGGGCACCTTGGTATTATCCTAAAAGAGTGTGTACAAATGGTGTAACCTTCATCATCTTCTATTGGTAGAGGTGGGGTCCTATATGTTTTTGTCAGTATCCCATTAATTCCCAAAGAGGGTTCTGCTAGTTCCCATTTGCCTTTAAAACGATCTTCACAAATAGTACTTCTAGTGGCACCGCTATCAACGAGATAGGGGAGAAGTCTCCCATTTACTGAAATAACAACCATCGGACTGTCAGTGAAATCATTTGAGACAAAAGGAAAAGCTGGGACACTACCCTCTGGGCCCCATCATTGTTGTTGGTTTCCCTATTTAAGTGGAAATGTTGGACCTTGTTTGATGGATGCCTGTGGTTGCGGTTGTTGTGTCTGGTTAGGGGCAGAGCTGGGAGTCTGTGGGGAGGTGGGGTGAGGACACTGACTCACCCAGTGATTCTCGGCACCGCAGTTGAAACATCCATTGTTTCTAGGGCGACTCATCCCTCTTCCATTTCTGCCTCTAAACCTACCTCTTCCTCTAAAGTTTCCCTTCATATTTCCTTGGAAATGTTGTGTGGAGACAGGTGATGGCTTTGGTATATCAAAACAACCTGCTGCATCTTTCTTTGAAAGTGCTTTGCCAAAGTCAGTTCTAGAAAGGGTTGACCATTCAGTAATCATTTGTTTGACTGGGGCCACTAAATGGGGTTTGAGATTACTCAGGAAAGTCTGGATCAATAATGGATCCATAGCTGTCAGAATACCCAAACCGGCTTCCTGCGTCCACACATCATTGAATCTTTTCCAAAATTCAAGAACTGATTCTCCTGTCTTTTGTTTGCATGCTATGGCAGTGGGCAATGAAGATTTTGGTTTAAAAATCTCTAACATGTGAGTTATTTCAGTCCACGAATCATCTCTCACTTGTTCTGTGTTAAGCTTGTAAGCGGTTGCAGCTGTACCTGCCGATTCTACAGTAGATATAGTTCCGACCTTGGTCCAGTCCCAACCGGTACCTGTCCCTACAACACCCTCAATAATTAACCTCATATCCTCCTGTGTGTAGTTTCTGCCTTTACAAGCTCTTCTCAGGTAGGCTAGAGTGGTGGGTGCAGAGACAGTGGGTTTAGGACAGTTTTTAACTATGCACTTTATGGCTTCAATCTCTATAACTTTCTTTAATAGACTGTCGCCTACGGTCATGAAGGGCAGCTGTTGAGTTGCAGCGGCCGCTTCTTTCTCTTTCCGCTGTCTCCTTTGAGTTCTTGTCTTGTTTTGCTTTCCTGATGGGCTTATTATGTTAGTTATACCATGACTGTCAGTAACATTGGTAATAAGGAATCCTCCTGTTGCGTCATTATCCTTACCTTCTTCATCATCCGACTCTTCCCCTGTATCTCTTACTGTGGGTGAAACTACTGTTGTACTGTCTGCCTGTTGCTGTGATTATTGTGGAGGTGGTGCCTGTGGTCTTTGGGGAGCAGGGTTAGGGTTAGGGTTAGGGTTGTTGGTTTGTGTAACATGGTAACCTGCTATCAAGTCTAAATCTTCAGGACTCAGACTTGGGTATAAACCTTTCCGGGCAGTGGAAGTTGTAGTAACATTATAGGGTGGGGGCAGGGTGGCGGCGAAGCTTCTCTAACTCATGTTTCTTCTCCGAAGCTGCCTTGTTTCAGACAAACTTAGACCTTCTATAAATTTAACTTCACAATGCACATTAATTCTTAGTACTTCTATGTATAGTTTACCTTTCCTAAAATAAGGACCTTTACCCAAATTGTGTCTATAACCTCCGGGGACACTACTCACTAAATGTTCCCTTTGCTTCTTAAAACAAAACAGCAGTCCACATATGCACTCGGGACAGTTCATACAGCGCGTTCGTTTTGAAGCAATTAAACAATCACACACAGTTTACACAATACATCGATCATCAGTCTCTTGTTCCGTTGCAAACAGAACTAAAACTCTAGAGTACTCTATACATTCTCCTAAGTTTACCAAAACCTTTTCAAGTGTTCCCAAAACACTATTTATATGACCAGTCAACTTTATCTCTACTTATGAGAGGTTCTATAGCCCAACAGCAATCTCTATGGGATGGAAGCCACGGCAGACCTCTAGTAAGTCAATTTCAATCAATAAGAATAAGATTCACTTACCGAATCCGTTGTTAAGGTAGTCTTCCATCCTGGAACGAAGCCCCCAGTGCTGTAAGGATTAATCTTGTGTCTAGGGCAGGTCCCTTTAACCTCTCAGACCTCAGATCGATGTAAGATGCAATTTCAGATATATCTGGAGTCAAAATCCCAAGAACACAATGACACACACCCGACAGTATGCTCTAGGAAAATGGCTGTATTGATGTGCATTCTAGCATCTTTTATAACAAGTTACAAATCATGCAAAGTATTCAAAATAAAACATGCGCAGCAGATACAGTTTCATATGCAGTTAGAACTGGTTAAAACAAGGAGCTTTTGTTCTCTTGCTTCTCAGGACAAAAGAATCAAGACTTAGACAAGAAAGCGTGAGAATGGTCATTTACAAAAAATCAGGCTAATGCAACTCCTGGGAAACAAAAGAAATATTCAAACTATGCATGCTGATTAGAGTTGAGGGGACACCTGGATGTTCGGGTTCGACGGGTTCGGCCGAACTTCGGTAAAAAGTTCGAGTTCGGGACCGAATTTGACCCGAACTTGACCCCGAACCAGAACCCTATTGAAGTCAATGGGGACCCGAACTTCTGAGGACTATTAGCGCTTGTTTCCCGTGCTTAGAACTGTCCCTGCACAAAGTGTAATTTCTGAAGGAAAAAAAGTCATTTAAAACTCACTATTAATGAATTTTCGGCTCCCGGCAATACAAAGTAAAGTCATTGATTAAAAAAAAAAAAAAAAGCTTGGGGGTTCCCCCAAATTCAATTACCAGGCCCTTCAGGGTCTGCTATGGATATTAAGGGGAACCCTACCGCAAATTAACAAAAAAAATGCGTGCGGTTCCCCCCCAAATATCCATACCAGGCCCTTCAGGTCTGGAAAGGATTTTAAGGGGAACTCCACCCCAAATGTAAAAAAAAATTGGCGTGGAGTACCCCCAAAAATCCAGACCAGACCCTTTATCCGAGCACGCAACCTGGCAGGCCGCAGGAAAAGAGGGGGGACGAGAGAACGCCCCCCCTCCTGAACCGTACCAGGCCACATGCCCTCAACATGGGGAGGATGTCCCCATGTTGATGGGGACAAGGGCCTCATCCCCACAACCCTTGCCGGTGGTTGTGGGGGTCTGCGGGCGGGGGGGCTTATTGGAATCTGGAAGCCCCCTTTAACAAAGGGGACCCCCAGATCCCGGCCCCCCCATGTGAAATGGTAATGGGGTACATTGTACCCCAACCATTTCACAAAGAAAGTGTCAAAAATGTTAAAAATGACAATAGCCGGTTTTTGACAAATCCTTTATTAATGTCTTCTCTTTTCTTCCATCTTCTTCCACCTTCTTCTTCCATCTTCTTGTTTTCTCCATTCGGGTTTCTTCCTCCATCTTGTTCTTCATCTTCATCTTCCTCTTCCTCTTCATTTTCATCTTCATCTTCATCTTCCTTCTTCCTTCGGTGTTCTCATCCGCATCTTGCTCCGGCTTCTTCTTCCCTTCTTCTTTCTTTGTCCGCTCCGTTTGAATTTGAGGTTCCCGCTGTGTGACGCTTCAGTTCTTTAGTTCTCCTCTGGGTCCGCTGGCACCCGATGGCCCCGTCCCCCTCTGACACCACGGGGAAAGTCCCCGTGAAATCCATGTGCGTCAGAGGGGGGCGGGGTCACCGGGTGGCAGCGGACCAAGAGGAGAACTGAAGAACTGAAGCGTCACACAGCGGGAACCTCCAATTCAAGCAGAGCGGCGGAAGAAAGAAGAAGGGAAGAAGAAGCCGGAGCAAGATGCGGACGAGAACACCGAAGCAAGAAGGAAGATGAAGATGAAGATGAAGAGGAAGATGAAGATGAAGATGAAGAACAAGATGGAGGAAAAAACCCGAATGCAGAAAAGAAGAGCATGGAAGAAGATGGAAGAAAAGAGAAGACATTAATAAAGGAATTGTCAAAAACCGGCTATTGTCATTTTTAAATTTTTTGACACTTTCTTTGTGAAATGGTAGGGGTACATTTGTACCCCATTACCATTTCACATAGGGGGGGGTGGGATCTGGGGGTCCCCTTTGTTAAAGGGCTCTTCCAGATTCCGATAAGCCCCCCACCCGCAGACCCCCACAACCACCGGGCAAGGGTTGTGGGGATGAGGCCCCTGTCCCCATCAACATGGGGACATCCTCCCCATGTTGAGGGCATGTGGCCTGGTACGGTTCAGGAGGGGGGGGCGCTCTCTCATCCCCCCTCTTTTCCTGCGGCCTGCCAGGTTGCGTGCTCGGATAAAGGGTCTGGTCTGGATTTTTGGGGGTACTCCACGCCATTTTTTTTAAAATTTGGGATGGAGTTCCCATTAAAATCCTTTCCAGACCTGAAGGGCCTGGTATGGATATTTGGGGGGAACCGCACGCATTTTTTTTTAAATTTGCGGCAGAGTTCTTCTTAATATACATAGCAGACCTGAAGGGCCTGGTAATTGAATTTGGGGCCACCCCCACGCTTTTTTTTATTTTTTATCAATGACTTTTCTATGTATTGCCGGGAGCCGACAATTCATTAATAGCCGCGATTGAGTTTTAAATGACTTTTTTTCCTTCAGAAATGACACTTTGTGCAGGGACAGTTCTAAGCACAGGACCCCCGCTAGCAAAAGAGCTAGCAGAAGATAGCGGGGGCCCGGCAGAAAGACCCCCAAAGTCGGAAGAAGACGGCGAGGAAGCCCGGGACCCCCGCTAGCAAAAGAGCTAGCAGAAGATAGCGGGGGCCCGGCAGAAAGACCCACGGAGCTGCCCAATAAATAACTTTTCAAACCTGTGTTGTCTTTTTTTATTGACTTATTTTGCCACCAGGTGAATGGGTAGGGGTACGATGTACCCCATACTCATTCACATAGGGTGGGGGGCAGGTATCTGGGGTCCCCCTTATTAAAGGGGGCTCCCGGATTCCGATAAGCCCCCCGCCCGCAGACCCCGACAACCAACGGCCAGGGTTGTCGGGAAGAGGCCCTTGTCCCCATCATAATGGGGGCAGGGTGCTTTGGGGTGGGGAGGGCCGCAGGTCGCCCCCCCCTGCCCCGAAGCACCAAACTCCCCATGTTGAGGGCACGCGGCCTGGTACGGTTCAGGAGGGAGGGGGCCGCTCTCTCGTCCCCCCCTTTTCCCCTGGGGCCTGCCAGGTTGAGTGCTCGGATAAAGGGTCTGGTGTGTATTCTATGGGGACCCCACGCAATTTTTTTTTGTTTTTGGCACGGGGTTCCCCTTAAAATACATGCCAGACCTGAAGGGCCTGGTATGGATTTTGGGGGGACCCCCACGCCATTTTTTTTTCATTTTTTTGGGGGGGGGGGTCCCTTTGAATCCATACTAGACCCAAGGGCCTGGTATGGACCTGGGGGGGGGACCCCACGCTGTTTTTTTTTGGTTTGGTTTTTTGAACCGTTTTTTTTTTTTACATTTCCTTTAACAACCAGCTATAAACAGGTCAAACAAAAAATCGCCGCAAAATTGCGGTACTTGCGTTTTGGATGCGGGTCCATTGAATTCTATTACATCCAAAACACTGTTTTTGTCCTGGGCAAAAAAAATCTGCAGTTGCGTTTAAAATCGTTTTTCACAAACCCTCAAAATGCCTTCAGATGCCAAAGATTTCCACGTTTCAGACGCGGTACCAGCGTTTACCCGCATTTTAGTTTAGTAGCGTTTTTAAAGGTGACCTATTTTTTTACATTGATAAACTCCAAATTTATGGCAAATGAGGAAAAACCATAATATATATATAAGAAATTGCTTCCATTGCATTGTGGACAATCCACAACTTGGGGCAGCTGACGTGGCAAGTGGACAATCCACAACTTGTGGCAAGTGATGTGGCAAGTGACACGCTAAATACAACTACACTGCTGCTCTCAGCTGCTGATATCACTCTGGTTTCACTAAATAGCTAAAATCGTAAATAATACTGTTTTTGGAGCTTAGGGCGGCTCCTTATCATATACACGCAAATGTGGTGAAACATGGCATGCAAACGCCACAAAGCGCGCCTTTCTAAACGTCACTTTCAACCTTAGTTCTGAACACTTTGCACCAGCGTCCCGTCTACATGGGGCCTAAAAACGCCTATGCCATTTACAGCTCAAAAACGCCATGGTGGCCATGAGGCCATAGGCTAACATGGAGAGATGTTTTTAAGCTGCAAAAAACGCTCAAACAAGCGGCTTTAAAAACGTCCGTGTGCATGTAGCCTTATATTAACCACTTGCGCACTGCCCAGACCAAGTTTCACATTTCAGCGCTGATGCACTTTTAATGACAATTGCGCGCTCATACAACACTGTAACCCAATGAAAATGTTTTATTTGTTGGCACACAAATAGAGCTTGCTTTTGGTGCTATTTGATCACCTTTGTGTTTTAGTTTTATTTTTTTTCTATAAATACAAAAGACTGAGTTTAAAAAAAAAAAAATGGATATTTTACCCACTTCAGCACTGGGCCTATTCTGGCACTTCTCTCCTTCATGTAAAAATCATAAATTTATGGCTATAAAATTACTTCAAAACACCAAACATTATATATGTTTTTGGAGCAGACACCCTAGGGAATAAGATGGCGGTCATTGCAAATTTTTATCTCGCTCGGTATTTGCGCAATAAATTTTCAAACGCCTTTTGTTTGCTAAAAATATTACAAAACAGTAAAGTTACGGCCAATTTTTTGGTATAATGTGAAAGATGTTGTTATGCTGAGTAAATAGATACCTAACACGTCACGCTTTAAAATTGCGCACACACATGGCATGACACCAAACTTCAGTAATTAAAAATCTCCCTAGGCGATGCTTTAAATTTTTTAACAGGTTACCATTTTGGCATTACAGAGGAGGTCTAGTGCTAGAATTGTTGCACTCGTTCTAACGCACGCAGCAATAACTCACATGTGTGGTTTGAACGGCGTTTACATATGAGGGCGGGACTTACGTGTGTGTTCGCTTCTGAGCGCGAGCTACCGGGGACATGGGCGTTTTTTCTTATTTTTTTATTTTTTTAATTAATTTATTTATTTTTTTACTTTTTTGTATTTCTTACTCTTTTTTTATTTTTCTAAATTTTTGGGGATCACTTTTATTCCTATTACAAGGAATGTAAACATCCCTTGTAATAGGAATGTGTGTGACAGGTCCTCTTTATGGAGAGATGCAGGGTCAATAAGACCCCGCATCTCTCCTCCAGGCTGGAAAGCATGATATTGTTCCAAAAAAATCACCAATCTCATGCTGACAGCCGAGATCACGGCTTGGTTAACATACGGGAACAGGGCGTGATGTCATATCATCGTGCCCGCGCCTCCGACGGTCATAGAGATGACTGATGACCATCTGGTGACCAGTCATCTCCGAATTGTTCTCCGAGTCCCAGATGGCACGGGAGAGCTCGGAGAAGCACCGGATGGCGGCAAGAGGGGGGGGGGGGAACGTCCCCTCCCCCGCCTATAAGAACAAACAAGCGGCGGAACTGCCACTATGATCGTTTTTATTGTGCACAGAATCGCCGGCTGAAAAGAAAGATATCTGAATGATGCCTGCAACTGCACCCAACATTCAGATGTCACCGCACAAAGCCAAGGATGTCATTTGACGGTGGGCGGTAGGAAACTGGTTAATATTTTTTAAAAAGGTAATTTTTCTTCTTCATTGATGTACACTGAGACTGCACTGATGGGCACCGATAAGGTGGCAAGGGTGGGCACTGAGAGGTGGCATTGCTATTTGGCACTGGTGGGCAGTGAGAAGTGGCACTGCTAGGTGGCAATGATAGTTGGCAGTGATGGGCACTGATAGGCAGCACTGCTAGGTGCCACTGATTGGCACCAGTGGTGGGCACTGATAGGTGGCACTGGCAGGGGCTACTAATTGTCACAGATGATGCAGAATTGCCTCTTCCTCTTCGGCCCCATGTTTTTTTTGTGGGAAATTTATCAGGGAAATGGCTGGTGTCGGGTTCTTCAATCATCCCGGCACCATGGTTGTTATGGTGTCAGGATGATTAAAGCGCATTATTTCTATTATTACATTGTAATATAAAATTAAATAGTTCAATGCATAATCAGTGGGAGCCCCGAGTGTGTCACTTGCCACCGTCGCCTGCAATTAGTGGGAGCCCTGAGCGTGTCACTTGCCACACGTTGCGGATTGTCACTTGCCACGTCACCTGCCACATCTTGTGGATTGTCACTTGCCACATCACCTGCCACACCTTGCGGATTGTCACTAGCCACACATTGCGGATTGTCACTTGCCACATCACCTGCCACACCTTGCGGATTGTCACTAGCCACACATTGCGGATTGTCACTTGCCACGTCACCTGCCACACCTTGCTGATTGTCACTTGCCTGCCACCAGATGCAGATTGTCATTTGCCACGTCACCTGACACAATTTGCGGATTGTCACTTGCCACGTCGCCTGCCACACCTTGCGGATTGTCACTAACTTGCCTGCTAAGGTGTGGTTTTGGTTGTCTCTTGCTGTGTCCCAGACTCCCATAGTCAGGCAGCAGAGAGATAATGTAATCTCTCTGCTGCCTGCACAGTGAGGGCGGAAGTCACTGCAGGAATGCAGGACAGGCACGGGAGGTGAGAGATGATCTCATCTCTCTGCTCCCCCGCTTCCAGGTAGCTGATTGGCCAGCTGCCACACTGAGCCTGCTCTCACTCTCACCTGTGCTGCCAACACACTGAGCAGCACGGTCTGCCCACGAACCGCGCCGCCCGACAGCGAACTGCACCGCAAGCGGAGCCGCCCGCTTTCTTACCCGTCTGTGGAGCTGCACGTTATCGCACCTGCCCGCAGAGCGGCCCGACGTGACTCACTGACGTCACTCGTTGCTAGACGCCAAGCGGCCCAGGCGTTAGCAACGAGTGCAGGGAAGATGCTACACCCACCTCCTCCCCTGCTCCTGGTATCGTGTCAGTGCGCCGCGTAACTACATTAGACGAGTCTCTCTCTTGGCGCTGCTGATCGGCTGATGTGAGAAACTGAGAGAGAGACTCAGAGAGGCAGCGGCAGCCGCAAAACAAATACTGTATATACTCGAGTATAAGAAGAGGCACCGAATTTTACCCCAAAAAACTGGAAAAACGTATTGACTCGAGTATAAGCCTATGGTGTCCATCTGCATGCCTCACTGTGCCTCACTGTGCCTATGCCTCACTGTGCCCATGACTAGACTGATGTTTAACATGGGAGTCTATGGAAGGAGCGCCCGGCTTTGAAAAACCGGTTCTCCCCGGCTGTAGGTCTCCCAGACAGTTTGGGGTCCAGGGGACCTACGACCGGCCGATACCGGGTCCGCAAATTCACCGGAGAAATTACCGTTTAACATTGGAGTCTACGGAAGGGGTGCCTGGATTTAAAAAATCAGTGCTTCCCGGCCGCAGGTTCCCTAGACACTAAACTTTGCACACTTGTAGAGAAGACATGGGGCTACATGTCTGCCAAGTTTGGAGTCCAGGGGACCTACGACCGGCCAGTACCGGGTCTGCAAAGTCACTGGAGAAATGACCGTTTAACATTGGAGTCTATGGAAGGGGTGCCCAGCTTTAAAAAAATCAGTGCTCCCCGGCCGTAGGTCTCCCAGACACCAAACTTTGCACACCTGTAGAAGAGACATGGGGCTACATGTGTGCCACGTTTGGGGTCCAGGGGATGTACAGCCTGCCGGTAGCGGGTCCCGAAGTTTCGGGAGATCAGGCGCAAAAAAAAAAAAACAGAGCAAGCAAGCGAGTGTGACAGATGGTCTCGGGGGGGGGGGGGAAATTGCCCTGTTGCCCCCCCCTGGATCCGCCTCTGATCAGTTATAGCGCTGATCTCAAGTGATTAAAGAGGGTCTAAATGGGCCACTGACATGCATCACAATTCAACTTAGGAATGAGTCTTTGAAAAGTTAAACTAAATAATTTGGCCACTTTATCCTTCCAAATAATTCACTTACTGTCACTTAGCCACACAGGAAGTGAGGGAAAATCCCTAACAATGTCTTTCCTTGGGGACACACAGGTCAGTCTAAATACTTTCCCCATTATGCACATTGCACTCCAGCATATTGCGGGGTACACCACAAATTATTAGGTAGTTTGGACTGTGGGGTTTATTTACTAAAGGCAAATCTACTTTGCACTACAAGTGCATTTGCTGTATATCTGAGGGGGACATGCAAGCCAAAAAAAACATCTTTGCTTTTACATGATTGTAACATCCAATCACCAGTACTTTCCCTCAGATTTTCAGCAGCTACACTTTTACTGCAGAGTGGATTTGTCTTTACTAAACCCCAAACTACCCAATGATTTGGGGTGTACACAACAAAGTGCTAGAGTGCAATTTGCTTAATGGGGACACTAGTTAGATTGATCTGTGTGTCCCCAAGAAAAGCCATTGGTAGGGTTTTACCTTCACTTCCTGTTTAGCTGTGTGACAGGAAGTGAAGCCAATGTTAAGAAAAAAGGAGACCAAGGCCAAACTACAAAAAAAAAAAAAATTCTAAAAAAAAAACAAAAAAAAAAAAAAAAAAAAAACAAAAAAAACACACACACGCAGGGGTTCTAACACTTACTTCGTTTCCCTCAAAATGCCCACAATTAGAATTGTATGGCCTTGAGCTATTTTTAAGTGCAGTGCTCTAAATCAGTGCTTCTCAAGTACCCCCAACAGGCCATGTTTGCAGGTTTTCCTTCATCTTGCACATGTGCTTTAAATCACAGTCAATGGTTTTGATTTTTGGACAGCAATTCTCGATAAGATAAATTCACAAAACATGTCCTGTTGGGGGTACTTGAGGACTGAGGCTGAGAACCACTGCAGTAAAAAAAAAAAGGAAAATTGAATACTTACCGCTCTGTATTTTTCATTTCCTGGTGACGCTCCATGGCAGCACACAATCCATGCATATACTACCATGAAGGCACCAGGGTAGACAAATTACACCTGTTTTGTTTTGACATGCCAATCAGCTGTCACATTTGTTGCAAAGAAAACACAAAACAAACATCAAAATTTTGCATCTAATTTTATTGTTCAACAAAACAAAAGGGAAGGCAAAATAAAAAACATGGCCAATTTGAAACAGTTACAGACTCAACATCTTGAGCAATTTTTGGCCAAAAAAATGCAGCAGACAATTAAATCAAAATGAACAAACACACATTAACAACATCAAAATTATTTCAGGGGAACATTTCCCCCACACAAAAAATATACAATCCACAAAATAAACCAAACACCTGTTTTGCAAAGACATAACAAATAAAATATATGTGTTACAAACTCGATAAGGACACCAACATGTACATTTTGCCCCCCACACACACTTGCCTCTTCTCAAGGCAAGCGACCAAATGCTCTGTGAGCTTTATATAACATATGTTTGTGTGCTAATGAGGCAATTGAAAACACATGCACAGTCCATGAAACACCCAAAATGCAAGTTCTCCCAATGTAGAGACTGAAATTCAAAGTGGGCACACCTGTTAAGGATGTCCTTCAATTACTAACCCATAAAAATACTCTCTGAGTGAGCATGCCCAGAAATATCCAAGCGCTGTTCACACACAAAAAGCACGCCAAAAAAAAACTAACTGGCTGGGCATGTGCAGAACAACACCAATGCAGCTAGCAAAAAATAAATCCCCCCCTCCCCCCGTCCAAAATTAAGCACATCATCCAGCATGCTACAAAATTAGAGATGGGACAATCACTCCTCCCCCCACCAACCAATCCCATTGCAGTCTATGGGAACTGACTTGTTAATTTTGCTAGTCCCCACTTGGCTGGCTTATCTTCTAGTTATTGGCCTTAAAATGGGGGCCCAGGTCCCACCCTAAGGGACATATATCAATGTCACCAATTTGGAAAACACCAAAAACAAAACAAGGAGAAGTGCCTTTAAATATGCCAAATTGCTTAAGGGCCATTTCACACCACATGCAGTGCATTGCGTTTTTTATGCATCCAAAATGCATGGAAAGTTGGTTATATGGTTCTAAATGGCAGTGTTTGTTCCAGTTCCACCAAAAAAGTAGAACATGCTGCATTTTACCTGCACTGGACTGTACTGGAACGCATCAAAACGCATCATAAACGCACTGGAACGCACAGGAACACACCTAAATGCACCAAAAACGCACTGGAACACACTTGTCCTTATCTATGGTTAATAAAAAAGAGGGGTGAAAAAAAGCACTGGACTGCATCAAAAACTTACCAAAAATGCACTGGAACGCATGAAAAACGTGCATGCAGAAAAGCACCTGGAACACATCCAGATTGTGTTTCTATGGTGTGAACTGGCCCTAGTTCACACTATAGAAACGCAGTCTGGGTGCGTTCCAGGTGCTTTTCTGCATGCACGTTTTTGACACATTCCAGTGCATTTTTGAGGCGTTTTTGATGCAGTCCAGTGTTTTTTTCCCCCTCTTTTCACTTAGGACAAGTGTGTTGCAGTGCGTCTTTGGTGCATTTAGGTGCGTTGCGGTGCATTCCAGTGCATTTTTGGTACGTTCCGTTGCGTTTTTGATGTGTTTTACTGGGGTCCAGTACAGTTTTGTACCTAAAAAATGCAGCATGACCAATTATTTTTTTGCTTTCTGAAACGCACTGGAACAGACTGCAGTGGTGTGAACTATGCCATTGGCATTAATGTGATCAACTTTCTTTGCGTTTTTCAGGCATCAAAAAAACGCACTGCACTGCATCCGGTGTGAACTGGCCCTAAATATCATCCCCGGGGGTGTCTATAGTATGCCTGTAAAGTAGAACATGTTTTCCATGTTTATAACAGTTGGAGAGCAAAATGACATTTCTAAAGTAAAATAATAGTCATTTAAAAGTCCTTGCGGCTGTAATGAATTGCTGGTTCCCGTCAATACAGATAAAAGTCATTGAAAGTCTTTGCTAACCAAAAAAAAAATGCGTGGGGGTCCCCCAAATTCCATAACCAGGCCCTTCAGGTCTGGAATGGATATTAAGGGGAACCCCGCTGCAAAATTTTTCAAAAAATGACGTGGGGTTCCTACCAAATATCCATACCAGGCCCTTCAGATCTGGCATGGGTTTTAAGGGGAACTCCACCCCAAATTTAAAAAAAAAATGGCGTGGAGTCCCCCTAAAAATCCACACCAGACCCTTATCCGAGCACATAACCTGGCAGGCCGCAGGGGAAGAGGGGGGACGAGAGAGCGGCCCCCCTCCCTCCTGAACTGTACCAGGCCACATGCCCTCAACATGGGGAGGATGTCCCCATGTTGATGGGGACAAGGGCCTCATCCCCACAACCCTTGCCCGGTGGTTGTGGGGGTCTGCGGGCGGGGGGCTTATCGTAATCTGGAAGACCCCTTTACCAAAGGGGACCCCCAGATCCTGCCCCCCCTGTGTGAAATGGTAATGGGGTACAAATGTACCCCTACCATTTCACAAAGAAAGTGTAAAAAATGTAAAAAATGACAAGAGCCGGTTTTTGACAATTCCTTTATTAATGTCTTTTCTTTTCTTCCATCTTCTTCCTTCTTCTTCCATCTTCTTCTTCCATCTTCTTCTTTTCTCCATTCGGGTTTCTTCCTCCATCTTCCTCTTTATCTTCATCTTCCTTCTTCCTTCGGTGTTCTCGTCCGCATCTTGCCCCGGCGTCTTCCCTTCTTCTTTCTTCTCCGCCGCTCCGTTTGAATTGGAGGTTCCCGCTGTGCGACGCTTCAGTTCTTCAGTTCCCCATCGGGTCCGCTTACACCCGGTGACCCCGCCCCCCTCTGACGCACATGGATTTCACGGGGACTTTCCCCGTGGTGACAGAGGGGGGCGGAGCCACCGGGTGGTTAGCGGACCAAGTGGAGAACTGAAGTGTCGCACAGCGGGAACCTCCAATTCAAACGGAGCGGCCGGAGAAGAAAGAAGAAGGGAAGACGCCGGGGCAAGATGCGGACGAGAACACCGAAGGAAGAAGGAAGATGAAGATGAAGATAAAGATGAAGAGGAAGAAGAAGATGGAGGAAGAAACCCGAATGGAGAAAAGAAGAAGATGGAAGAAGAAGATGGAAGAAGAAGATGGAAGAAAAGAAAAGACATTAATAAAGGAATTGTCAAAAACCGGCTCTTGTCATTTTTTACATTTTTTACATTTTCCTTGTGAAATGGTAGGGGTACATTTGTACCCCATTACCATTTCACATAGGGGGGGGCCGGGATCTGGGGGTCCCCTTTGTTTAAGGGGTCTTCCAGATTCCGATAAGCCCCCCCGCCCGCAGACCCCCACAACCACCGGCAAGGGTTGTGGGGATGAGGCCCTTGTCCCCATCAACATGGGGACATCCTCCCCATGTTGAGGGCATGTGGCCTGGTACGGTCCAGGAGGGAGGGGGGGCCGCTCTCGTCCCCCCCTCTTCCCCTGCGGCCGGCCAGGTTATGTGCTCGGATAAGGGTCTAGTGTGGATTTTTGGGGGGACTCCACGCCATTTTTTAAGAAAATTTGGAGTGGAGTTCCTCTTAAAATCCATGCCAGATCTGAAGGGCCTGGTTTGGATATTTGGGGGGAACCCGCACGTCATTTTTTAAAAAAATTTGCAGCGGGGTTCCCCTTAATATCCATTCCAGACCTGAAGAGCCTGGTTATGGAATTTGGGGGGACCCCCACGCTTTTTTTTTATTTGGTTAGCAATGACTTTCTATAACTTTTCTCTATATTGCCGGGAGCCGACAATTCATTACAGCCGCGGCTGCTTTTAAATGGCTTTTTTTTCCTTTTGAAATGTAATTTTGCTGGCGCACTGTGAAGTTCAGAGCTGCGCCTGTTCAACTTATGCAAATTAGTTTACGTGACTTGACATTTACTAAGATTTTGCCGGCGCAGTGTATCGGCGCATTTAAACCATTGAAATTCCCGTGCTGAGCTCAAAAAAACCTCCCGCAGCTCTAATCGTACTTGCCGGCGCAGCGGGCTGGTTTTGAAAAAGTTACTTTCCCACTCTATTTTGGGCATATTAGTTATTTGGGCAGGTGTCACTACACTTCCTCACATCACCCCATGTCACCCCCAATATTTTCTCACTTCCAGCTTCTTTATATTGAGATTTTAACATGCCCTGCGCCAGGTCCATAGTAGCGCACTGAGCGCCTCCTCCCGGGCGCAGAGAACACTATAGTAAATGGGAAATAGGGCTGCGATACCGGCGCTAATGTTTTGTAAATACCAAAACAGCCATTGCGCACGCAGATGCGCCAATACTCATGGCGCAAACGTTTGGTAAATCAGCCCCTCTGTGTATCTTGCTTTTTGGAGGTTGGCTTGAATTTACTGGTCCAAGGATCATCAAACAAATCCTATTTGGAGACAATAAAAAAGTCTCTTCTAGGCTTCAGGTGGTAAAAGTACAAACTTATTGTTCTCATCATGGATCCTGTATACACTTCCTTTGCAAACCCCCAGCAGTTCCAGTTGAGAAAAACAAAATGTCTGAAGCCTTGTACACACGACCGAGAATCTCGTCAGGAAAAAACTTGTCGTTTTTCCTGACGCGATTCTTGGACAAGAATCTTGTCCCGGCCGAGTGTACACACGTACCTTTCAAAAGAACGCGGTGACGTCATCGACTACGACGAGTGTGCGCTCATCACATTCGATGCCGTCGCCGCCATCTTGCTACACCCTACCTATGCCTAGAAAGCTACCGCGCATGCGTCAAAGTCATTTCGATCATGCGCGGGTTTCCACGGCGACAGGTAAGTGTACACACACTCGGGTTTCTCGTCGAGAAACAGGCCGACGAGAATCCCGAAGAGAAAATAGAGAGCAGGTTCTCTATTTTTCTCGTTGAGATTCTTGCCTGTTTTCTTGATGAGAAACCTGAAAGCCGCGTACACACGACCGATTTACTCGGCAAAAAAGCTCTGCCAGCAAGTTTCTTGCTGGTTCTTGCCGAGAAAATCGGTCGTGTGTACGAGGCTTTAGGGTGAGAAACTTATATGACTATATTGATCCCTGCTCATTTTGGAACCTGACTCATATCAAAATTAAAATGATAAAATATACCTATTTCTTCATAAGGATTCTGACAGCATTGTCTTTATTAAGCAGAGGAAAAACCCCTATACAACAAAATGAAAGAAAATAGAATGGAGTAAAGGTAGTACAAAATAGGTGTGAAGAGAAGGTGGGAAATAAGGTTATGAGGAAAAGAAAAAGGAAGGATTTGGGGATGTAGGGAAGAGGAAGAAGATATCAGGGTTTTCTACATATACTACTATGAGGCACATCATCTACAAAGAGATATAGCTTTCCGTTGGTTTTGAATGGGGGGCGTAATGTATCCATGATCAGTATGTTTAGTTGAGAATTTAAGCTTGGAAGATATGACAGAGATCAGTTTAAAGTGGTTGTAAACCCACTTGCACAACATGCACCTACAGGAAAGCCTAAATTAAGGCTTAACTGTAGGTGCATGAAATATCTTCTTAACCTACACGGTTAAGGAGATATTTGCTTTTGAAACGTCACGCGCATGCGCACTATCGGGCTGGCATAGTAGCCGGATTTCTGAATGGAGCTTGCCGGCCCGAGTGCGCATGCGTGTGACATCATCGCCGCTCCGGGGCCAATCACAGCGCCGGAGCGGCGATACACAGAAGGCAGGGGGGAGCAACATGGCGACAGAGGTGTCCGAGCACCGCTGCGGGGGCTTCGATCTCAGGTAAGTGATTGATAAAGAGCTAGTATGCTATGCATACTAGCTCATTATGTCTTTCTTTTGCAGGTTGTAAAAAAAAAAAAAGGATTCGGGGGTTTACAACCACTTTAAAGAGGTTGTATACCTTCCTTTATGATTTGTACCTATAGGTAAGCCTAGAATAAGGCTTACCTATAGGTACTGTAAATATTTCCTAAACGTACGCGGTTTAGGAGATATTTACTGTATACTGCGCCAATGACATCAGTATGCGCTCTGAAGGAACGCCGCCCATGCCGTTTCTTCAGGAGCGTGATCCCTGATCGGTGGCCCCGCGCATGCGTGGGAGTGATGTCACGCGGCTCCAGCCAGTCACACTGCCAAAATCCGAAGCCTTAGAAGGAAGACAGGCGAAAATGTATGCGGCCTGCAGCGAGGACGATGCGGGTTTCATTTGTAGGTAAGTGTCACATAATGTGCTAGTATGCATCGCCTTTACTTTGCAGGGAAGAAAAAGGGTAACAAAACCCAGAAGTTTGCTTCCTCTTTAAGAGAGAAAGGTGTATGATAGCAGATGTGTTCAAAGACAGAAAGTTGAGTAGTGAGGTCACTGCTAGCAAGCACCATGGCAAGCACCATGGCAAGCCAGTGTTTGATTTGCATATACAGCAGCAAAAAAGTTCTGAAGATGGAGCTTTTTTTCTCTAATTTCTGCCCAGCTATAAATAGAGTTGTTATTGATAAAGGAATAAATGTATTGGAATTTATGAATGTTTCACCAGTGAAAGGCTCCAGGTGACTCCAGGCAATAAGAGAATAGCAAATGATTAAAGAGTGGTAACAGAAACGAATATGGTGAAAGACGTTTGCTAAAGTGTTTGGTAGTGTCACAGATGTTCAATGTAGGCCACATAAGAAGGCTCATGGATTGGGGACCAAGATGTGGATAGGGGGCCAAGGGAATGATTGAGATGTGACTGGGAAGCAGCAGCAAGCTTCCAGGTCTAACCACGGGGGGCTTCTATTGAAGCAAATAATGATACCAGCCATAAGTTGGGAACTCCAAGTCCACCTTGACATTTGTGCATAAACATTGTTAGTTTGGGCATTCTTGGTCTCTTATTTGACCAAATGCATCTCATTACATAACTTTGAAAGGCTTTGAGTGTGAAAGATGGGATAGGAATTGGAAGGATGCAAAATGGGTAAAGGGGTTTTGGCAATATGGTTATTTTTATTGTGTTATTAATTTTCCCATCCATCATTTTCCCATCATTGTGACTCATCCATAAATGAGTCAGCGTAGTCCCAAGTAATCTTAGTGGGAAGCAGGCCAAGTAAAATGAAAGTACTGTATATGTAAACCCTTACCTTGTAAAACAACCTATTCAGATTAAAATATAAATGCATGGCAAAACATTTGGCATATATATAAAAAAGGTATCAATACTTTTTATAAGTGATCACAATGTAGACTGGCTGTAGTCAGCTGCCTACAAAGAGAATGTACCATGCTAGTAAACTAGCTGGTCTGTCACTTACCTGGTCCTAAAGCCAAAATGCTGAGAGGGCTCTCCTTGCGGCTGAGTGCTTGGTGTCCCTGAAGGTGGAAAGTGGAAACAGAGAACACAAAGCCCAGAGAAGCAGGGATTGCTGGCTGTGCCACAGATGAGAGATGCAGGTGTGGAGATCTCTCCGTAGGTGGATAACAGATGAGGTGAGTAGTAGGACCCAGTGGAACTGATGATTATGCAGACTGCACACAGCAGGAAACAATTTTACAGTGGAGAGTGCAGCAAAGTGGTCACAGCAAGTATGGATTGCAGGCTGGAGCAACAGGTAAGTACTGCAGGTAGGTGCTGCAGGCTGGGTACTGCAGGTAGGTACCAGGGCAGATCACAGCAGACAGGGTGAAGCATAAGCACACACACAGGAACAGGAAGCTAAAGACCAGTCAGCAATGTCCATGTGCTGCAGTCACTCTTTTAAAGGCCAGAGGGCACAAGTAAGCTGAGAGTTGTCATCACAGAGGAAGATTCACAGCATGGATCAGACGCTAATCCATGCTGTGAATCTTGCTCTGTGATGACAACTCTCAGCTTTTGTCATGTGTGTAGTGGGTATTTAAATTTAAGGGGAGCATCTGGGTGGTAGTGTAACCCAGATGCGCTGATTATTGTTTATGGAGGACTCTGGTGGTGTGAGGTTCCCTGGGGTCCCAGGGTGGCGCTGTTGCCCTGGGCCGGGGGTTGAACCCTCACTGCAAGACTGTACTCTTTTTGTCCCTTTCCGGCGGTTGTAAAGCGGGGCGGGGAACCTGCTGTGACGCTGGGGAGAGGAGATAAAGGGGACGGACGCCCTGGGTTTAGGGTTCAGATTTGGAGGACACTGCCGCGCCCAGGCACCTTCGGCCTGGGTGCAGGCTTTTCCGGAGTTCCGGGCACAGGGGCCCTTGGCCTGGCCGGAGCGGGAGATGGAGTCCATCCCAGGCACCTTTAGCCCTGGGGTGAGGTACTATGGAGGAGGCCTGGGACCCAGTACCTTCGACTGGGTTCCGCAAGGGTGTAGGAGTCCGAGGGGCCCTAAGGTGTTGGGCGCCCGAATCTGAGACGAGGAGGCCGAGGAATGTAACCCTTCCGAACAGCCCGGTGCAGCATTTGCCGGTGACGGTGCGGCCTCCGGTAAGTCTCTCGGAAGGATGTCTTCCCTCTGACTGGGGCCACAGCTTAAAGAAGGTAACTCCTATTTCATGTTCGTCAGAGTTGCTGGTAGAGACTCAGAAAAGGAAAGAAGTACATTCACAGCCACTGTGCGCCATAACCGTTGGTGATATCTCAATGGTTCAGTTTGATTAAGGGATTGTGCCTTGACCTACTCCCCACCTATACTGAACTGTTCGTTCGTCACAACCTGTCTGTAAGTGACGATTTATTGCTGCTAAAGAATAAATAAGAGTTGGACCTTTTCAGTGGTGTGGAACTCTGGTTACTGGGAGCAAAGGCGGGTCAGTTAGAGGAAAGACTTGACCCCGGGTTATACACACGACCCAATGGTAAAATACGTTCGGGCCTTCACCTCTATCCAGAAGAGGACATGGGCCGTGGTGGATCTCATCCCTCCCCCCAGGTTTCTCCTAGACCACACAGCAAGCCGAGAATAAGAAGGGGTGAGAGGAGTGAGCCCGCTACATGTGGGGGCATCATGTCCGGGATGTGTGTTATACCGTCTGAATTTGAACTTTGCTGCCCGGAGGAGTTCCGAGTAGGTCGGCCATATTGGCCAATGCGCCACGAGGCACACCATAGCTGCGCAGTTCATGGGCGGGGAGAAAAGAAAGCCCGCAAACTAGGGCTGTTACTGATTAAAATTTTCGTATTCGATTAATCAATTTTTTTTTAATCGAATAATCGACTAATTTTGATTAATTATAACGCACATAGATCCAACTACTTTTAGTTGATCTCCTTGCAGGCCGATTCCCAGTGCATCTACCAACCACTGGAAAAATGGATAGCAGGATGCGAAAAACACACAAAGGCAGCGCTCGATGGGAATAGCATTAAAACTTTTATAGTCTTCAAGTAGGTAACAAAATAAATATTGCACTGGAGATAAAATCGATGTAGCTACATAAACTGTAAAAATGGTGCGAGTAATACCAAACGGTAGCAAAAGCAGTCATAAAAACATGTAGCTAAGTATGATACTGGTATAAAAATGTGTACAACAATACCACTGCTGAATCCAGATGAGAAGGGGCTAACATCAGTCCGTCGGCATGTAGATGTCCCGTGAAGGGAACTAGCACAACTCCCAGTGGATGGCTGTAGAATCCCAGGTTGATAGAGGGAAGTGATAGAGGGAAGTGTAACAGCCCTTGCGTGTGGCAGATAGTAAGGTCCCACCGGCAGGCAGATATGAAGGCACAGCAAAGGAGCCCTTCAGATGGACACGGCAAGCCCGGCCGGTGTCCGTGATGTCACCAAATCTCCCTGAAGACCCAGAAGTCGGGGGTGAGGTGTGTACCAATCAAAAGAATTTTGATCGATCAAAAGAATTTTGATCGATAAAAACAATTAATCGATTAATCAAGGAATTAATAGTTAATTTCCACAGCCCTACCGCAACTAAATGCAGAGTATGGGAGGAGTCTGGCCATGTGGAAGGACACACGTGGAGATTCCGTCGCGGATTGGGCAGTGCGCAATGGAGCAGCAGACAGTCAGAATGACCTCAAATACTCAGTGGATTTCTGTTCCTTCTACAGCGGAGATGACTTCTTTTGCTGCTCCGATTATGGACACAGGAATAAGGCTAAGGCCCCGAGGACGTTTGGCTCTGTACACATGCAGAGACATAGAGGCCCTCGGTGTGATCTGTCCCGGTTGTTCGGGACTGGTGGTCCACTTGAAGCCGTTCGGGCGATGTGAGGCTTGCAAGGAATCCCTTTTTGAGGTGGAGCCATCCACAGAAAGGCCTCGCGCCTACCACCTCAACTACCTCACAGGTACTGCCACTCCAGAGGGAGAGATCGAAGCCTATGCGGGCATTCCTGTGCACACTGACCAGGGCGAAGTGACTGCCCCAGCCGAGACTAAGAGAGAGAAATCCGAGGATGCTACCTCGGTCACCACAAGCTCCCTGCTCCCACCGCCGAAGAGGAAAGTTGGCCTGGTGAAGGCATCCTATGGTCGTGGAAGAGCTTCGCCCCGTTGCTTGCCTGGCCTGGATGGATCCAGAGGGAAGAGCCCTGGACGTCCCTGTTCTACTAAAGGCCCAGGTAAGCCAGGGGTTGGGACTGTGTGTGTGGTTGGAGGTGTCGGCAGCCCACAGTCGGTGGGGGCCGTTCAGGGGAGTGATTCCGTGTCTACTGGGGATTATCTGCCCGCAGAGGTTTATGACACCTCCGAGTCATTATCTGATGCCAGTGATGACGGGGAGATCGATGAGATCTTTCATAAGAAGGGATAGGACAAGATGTCGCTACTCTCGTCCCATGCAACAAGGGACCCACCTATGTCTATTGGGGATAGTACACCCCGGGTGGTGGCCTCGGAGCCTATGGAGGAATCTGGTCCCCTGTCTGCCCTTCCATTTCCTATATCATCAACTGTTTCACCTGCTCCTGTTGTGGGAGTGCAACGTGCATCACTGCGGGCTCCTAAGCTCAAATCAACAGAGGTAGTGAAAGTACCTCGTCATCCGGAATCCATCGTTCTGCCTGGAGAGGGAGACCGTGCCACAATGCCACCTTTGGCCAGGCTGCAGCGTCTCTTTTGTCAAAAGGTTGCCTGTGAATATGGGTGGGAATACCCATATTTGCCACGAGAATTGCTCTATGGGGTGGAAGTCTTGCGGCAGCGGTGGTACAATGAGTTCGTCTGGACAAATCTTAAGGTACCTAACGCACGCAGATACCTCTTGTGTTCACCTACAGTTACCAGAAAATTCAAGGACTGTAAGGCAGAGTGGATGTTGGGGAGGCACATCCATGCTGACAGGGTGATTATCTGTCGGAAAGATGGAGAGAACCTTGAATATAATGTGGAGAGGAGACCTTTGACAAGCATTTAAAGCCTTTGTTCCTGCCACACCCAAAGTTCTACTTATAGGAGAAAAGACTCCTTTATATTCTCTTTTATTGCTGAATACAGGGACTGTGCTCTAGTTTCTTTCTTGGGATGTTTTACTCTTTGGAGAAATTGGAGCTGTACTGTTGTTTGTCCTCCCTCCTTCTCCTCCCATCAAGTGTCTTTACCGCGGCATTGTCACCAGGTGGCGGTGTTGCGCAACGATTGTTTGTTTTACACTCTGCACTATACTTATTGGAGTGAATGGGTTTCTTTACGGATAGACCCATTCCTTCCAAGAAAACACATTAATTTTGTTAGGATGTGTGTTTCTTTTCTTTTTCCCCTCTGCAGGAGACTCATCTATCAAGGCTGCTGAGAATAGGGGGGTTCTTAGATAGCAGAGAGGGGGGAATGTTAATGTGTAAAATGTCTAAGTTTTGAAAAAAAAAAGGGGTTCATTGTTTGTATTCTTGTTTTCCTTTCCCATTCTAGGTCCTGGCACAATTCATGGCTAGGTTTGTAGGGCTTGGTTCTATTTGTAGTTTGGTCTCTGGGTTGAACTCATGTTACCACTCTTTGGAGGACATGGGTTTGCACCAGACACTGGGGACCAGTGTCAAATCACCAGGGGGAAGAGTGTAGTGGGTATTTAAATTTAAAGGGAGCATCTGGGTGGTAGTGTAACCCAGATGCACTGATTATTGTTTATGGAGGACTCTGGTGGTGTGAGGTTCCCTGGGGTCCCAGGGTGGCGCTGTTGCCCTAGGCCGGGGGTTGAACCCTCACTGCAAGACTGTACTCTTTTTGTCCCTTTCCGGCGGTTGTAAAGCGGGGCGGGGAACCTGCTGTGACGCTGGGGAGAGGAGATAAAAGGGGACGGACGCCCTGGGTTTAGGGTTCAGAGTTGGAGGACACTGCCACGCCCAGGCACCTTCGGCCTGGGTGCGGGCGTTCCAGAGTTCCGGGCACAGGGGCCCTTGGCCTGGCCGGAGCGGGAGATGGAGTCCATCCCAGGCACCTTTAGCCCTGGGGTGAGGTACTATTGAGGAGCCCTAGGACCCAGTACCTTCGACTGGGTTCCGCAAAGGTGGAGGAGTCCGTGGGGCCCTAAGGTGTTGGGCGCCCGAATCTGAGACGAGGAGGCCTGGGAGTGTAACCCTTCCGAACAGCCCGGTGCAGCATTTGCCGGTGACGGTGGGGCCTCTGGTAATTCTCTCGGAAGGGTGTCTTCCCTCTGACTGGGGCCACAGCTTAAAGAAGGTAACTCCTATTTCATGTTCGTCAGAGTTGCTGGTAGAGACTCAGAAAAGGAAAGAAGTACATTCACAGCCACTGTGCGCCATAACCGTTGGTGATATCCCAATGGTTCAGTTTGATTAAGGGATTGTGCCTTGACCTACTCCCCACCTATACTGAACTGTTCATTGGTCACAACAATACGTTCGGGCCTTCACCTCTATCCAGAAGAGGACATGGGCTGTGGTGGATCTCATCCCTCCCCCCAGGTTTCCCCTAGACCAGACAGCAAGCCGAGAATAAGAAGGGGTGAGAGGGGTGAGCCCGCTACATGTGTTATCAGAAAATGTATGGTTTTGGGGGTCTTTTACAAACTTTGAAAGCTGATTCCCTCTTTGTTTCCTTATGGTGTGTGTTAAACAAGTCAACAAATGGACACCCTGCTTTGAGTGATTAGACCTACAGTGGGTACAGAAAGTATTTAGACCCCTTACATTTTTCACTCTTTGTTATATTGCAGCCATTTGCTAAAATAATTTTAGTTCAGTTTTTTTTCCTCATTAATGTACACACAGCACCCCATATTGACAGAAAAACACAGAATTGTTGACATTTTTGCAGATTTATTAAAAAAGAAAAACTGAAATATCACATGGTCCTAAGTATTCCGACCCTTTGCTCAGTATTTAGTAGAAGCACCCTTTTGATCTAATACAGCCATGAGTCTTTTTGGGAAAGATGAAACAAGTTTTTCAAACCTGGATTTGGGGATCCTCTGCCATTCCTCCTTGCAGATCCTCTCCAGTTCTGTCAGGTTGGATGGTAAACGTTGGTGGACAGCCATTTTTAGGTCTCTCCAGAGATGCTCAATTGAGTTTAAGTCAGGGCTCTGGCTGGGCCATTCAAAAACAGTCACGGAGTTGTTGTGAAGCCACTCCTTCGTTATTTTAGCTGTGTGCTTAGGGTCAGTGTCTTGTTGGAAGGTAAACCTTCGGCCCAGTCTGAGGTCCTGAGCACTCTGGAGAAGGTTTTCGTCCAGGATATCCCTGTACTTGGCCGCATTAATCTTTCCCTCGATTGCAACCAGTCGTCCTGTCCCCGCAGCTGAAAAACACCCCCACAGCATGATGCTGCCACCACCATGCTTCACTGTTGGGACTGTATTGGACAGGTGATGAGTAGGGATGAGCCGAACACCCCCTCGTTCGGTTCGCACCAGAACCTTCGAACGAACCGAACATTCGCACGAACTTTAGAACCCTATTAAATACAATGGACGCGAACGTTCAAAATCTAAAGTGCTAATTATGACGCCTAATATGCATGTTATTGTCCTAAAAAGGGTTTGGGGACCCGGGTCCTGCCCGAGGGGACATGTATCAATGTAAAAATAATCTTTTAAAACGGTTGTTTTTTTGGGAGCAGTCATTTTAATGATGCATAAAGTGAAAAAAAAAAAGTCAAATATTCCTTTAAATATCGTACCAGGGGGGTGTCTAAAGTATGCCGGTGAAGTGGCACGTGTTTCCCTTGTTTAGAACTGTCCCTGCACAAAATAACATTTCTAAAGGAAAAAAAGCCATTTAAAACTGCTTGCGGCTTTGATGTCATGTCTGGTCCCGGCAATATGGATGAAAATCATTGAGAAAATGGCATGGCTACCCCATCACCCACCCCTACCCCAGCCCATTACCAGCCCCTTTGGGTCTTGTATGGATATTAACGGGAACCCTGCACCCAAAATAAAAAAAGGCCCTATATACTCTGAACAGCAGTATACAGGCAGTGCAAAAAAGACACGGACTGTAGGTTTGTTCTTAAATACAATCTGTTTGTAATTTGGAACAGGTACATTTTTTAGGTGTAGCTCCAGCCAAAAAATCTATTTTTAAGCTTTTTGGAGAACATAGGGAAGGGTTATCACCCCTGTAACATTTGTTTTGCTGTCTTATTCAGAACATTTCACCTCACTTTCCATCCCAATGACAAATGTTTTGGAAAATTTGGTTTTTTTATTGAAACAAGGATTGGTGATAAAGCATCAGTGGAGAGGAGACACCTTTTTCACATATTAACACTTACAGGAGAGGATTTGCCTTCCTAGGGGTAAATTTCCTCTCACTTCCTGTTGTCTCCTTTGCAAGTAGGAGTCGTTTGTAAGTTGGATGTTTGAAAGTAGGGGCCTGCCATATATAGTCTGCAGAAATTTGGCCCTTAGGTGTTGGTGTTGCCACAAGACTGTAAGCCCTCACAGTTACTCTTGGTGGGCGCTGGAACGCCCTGCTGTGAACTATTATATCAGGAATTGTATTTACATGCCATTGTTGAACAGTGGTAGGCAAAATTGGGCCTTTGGTGGTGGTGCTGGTGCCACGACACTGCAACCCCTCACAGATTGTGTACTTAGAGCGCAGCAATGAGCCCTGTTGCAAAGTATTGCAACAAAAATTTAGGCTTAAGACTGAAGGTTCTCCCACATAGAGGAGTTTGGCTCCCATGGTTGAGACGCAGGATCTTTCATTCTATTACTAGGGTAGGACCCACTAATTCGGGGTACTTTGTCGTAGTAACACCTCCTGCTGAGATCTGTCTAGTATCCATGTTTACCATTTGAGTCTTGGAAGTTACCCTGTCATCTGGGTTGGAGATTTGTCGTGTGATTTATTCATCTGCTCTGGAGTTTACCTCTACATCAATCCTCTGCATTATGTGATACAACGCCTGATATTACTTTCTTTCTGGTAAGCAGATTGCGAGCACAGTGGTGTAGTGTGCCCTCTGTTGTTCACTTTGGCGCACTGAAGCTTGGTGGTGGTTTCACAACAACTTTACATCTATCAAATGATGATCATCTTCACTTATTTGGACTATTATTTAATACATTGATTTTTTATTTTTCACATTCTGAAGCGCTGCATTTTTGGACTTTATAAATATATATACAACACCTAGGATGCATATATATCCTCTACACACTGTAACAGCAGCTAACTGACTTGCCTGCCTGCTCTATCTAACTCAATATAAATGACACTGTCTATCTCTCTGAAACTGCCTCTTTCACAAACGCCAACACACTACACAAGGCCTGACTTCCAGGCGGCCTTATATAGTGTGGGGCGTGTACTAAACCCCCTGAGCCATAATTGGCCAAAGCCACTCTGGCTTTGGACAATTACTGCTCTCCGTTTTTTCCGCGCTGTGATTGGCCAAGCATGCGGGTCATAGTGCATGCTTGGCCAATCATCAGCCAGCAATGCACTGCGATGCCACAGTGAATTATGGGCCGTGTCGCGCAACACGAAGTTAACGCGAACGGACCATAAAGTACGTTCTTCGTCGAACGATCAAACGGCCGATGTTCGAGTCGAACGTGTGTTCGACGCGAACGCATAGCTCATCCCTAGTGATGAGCAGTGCCTGGTTTTCTCCACACATACCGCTTAGAATTAAGGCCAAAAAGTTCTATCTTGGTCTCATCAGACCAGAGAATCTTATTTCTCACCATCTTGGAGTCCTTCAGGTGTTTTTTAGCAAACTCCATGCGGGCTTTCATGTGTCTTGCACTGAAGAGAGGCTTCCGTCGGGCCACTCTGCCATAAAGCCCCAACTGAGTGTCCCAGCAAAGGGTTTGAATACTTAGGACCATGTGATATTTCAGTTTTTTTTTTTAATAAATCTGCAAAAATGTCAACAATTCTGTGTTTTTCTGTCAATATGGGGTGCTGTGTGTACATTAATGAGGAAAAAAATTAACTTAAATGATTTTAGCAAATGGCTGCAATATAACAGAGTGAAAAATTTAGGAGGGGCCTGAATACTTTCCGTACCCACTGTATGTATGCTGATTAACCACTTCAATACAGGGCCTTTTCACCCCCTTCTTGCCCAGACCAATTTTCAGCTTTCAGCGCTGTTACACTTTGAATGGTAATTACGCGGTTATGCAACACTGTACCCATATGAAATTTTGATAATTTTTTCCCCACAAACAGAGCTTTCTTTTGGTGGTATTTGATCACCTCTGCAGTTTTTATTTTTTGCGCTATAAACAAAAAAAGAGCGTAAATTTTTAAAAAAACACAATATTTTTTACTTTTTGCTATAATTAATATCCCATAAAAAAAAAAAAAAAAAGTCCTCAGTTTAGGCTGATATGTATTTTTCTACATATTTTTGGTAAAAAAAAAATCGCACTAAGCGTATATCGATTGGTTTTCGCAAAGGTTATAGCATCTACAAAATAGGGAATAAGTTTATGGCATTTTTATTGTTATTTTTTTTTACTAGAAATGGCGGCGATCTGCGATTTTTATCGTAACTGCGATATTGCGGCGGACACTTCGGACACTTTTGACACTATTTTGGGACCATTCACATTTATACAGCGATCAGAGCTATAAAAATGCACTATAAAACAGTGATGGTGTTAAGCGCTGTGTTTAAACAAAGAAAAGGAGGGAAAAGTGGGAATAGTGTGACTGATAACACACTCAATCAAAATACGTGTATATAATGTGACCTTACTATGAATAAATTGGCTAGGTAAGCAGAGGAACCCCAATCCTTTACTATCCACATCCATCCATCCTGGCCAATTGTGAATAATCCGAAACAAATATATTAGTAGTGAGTCATCCAAAAAAGTGTACTAGTACATAAAAAAAGTCCACAAAAAATACACAATACAATTATCGAAAAAAATTATATATATAAGTGTGAAAGCATCCAAAAAAGAGTCCAGTTTACACCATACAATTTCAAAGTGAATATACAGTGATTCCCATCACCAAAGTGAACCAGTACATAAAATGAAAAGATGGCATACACATCAGTATGATGTTCCAAATACTGATCTCTCTTCAGTGCTCCACCTCTGTGCCTGCAAGCAGCTTACCTTGTTGCTAATAAAGTTTAGCATAGACAGGTCACAGGGCGTTGAGGACTGGTAAGCAGAGGTTATGGCAGTGCTGGCCTCCTTCCTATGGTTGTAATCCTCTCAAGCGTCATACATAAATGCAGAAAGAGAAAAGCCAATATAGTGTAGTGCCGCTACTGTCTCGAGGCCAGATATACACTCACCTAGAAGGAAAAACAATATGGGACCGTCTCCACGAGCGCTGAACTCGTCGTCCCGCAAGGTGCCAGTGGCTCTGTGTGGCTCTCCAAACAGCAGGGGATCTCAGTAAGTGGTGGCAATCAGGTCGTGGCAATCAATGCAATACAAAAGACATGGCAGACATCGCATAATCCCGTATAAAAAGTTTATTTATTAAAAAGAAAACAATATGTAACACTCACATATAAGATGAAGAAAGAAGGCAGAGTATCCTACGAGTACCTCACTCGTCTGCCTATTCTAATCCTAGGGGGCGAGGAAGGGGTTAAATGTGTATTCTAGGGAGTGATTCTAACTGTGGGGGGAGGGGACTCACAAGGGGAGGAGACCGATCGGTGTTCCTCTGTACTGGGAACACACCATCGATCTCCTCTCCTCTGACAGGATGTGGATCTGTGTGTTTACACACACAGATCCACGGTCCTGCTGTGTTCACAGGCAATCGCGGGTGCCCGGCAGACATCGCGGCCGCCGGGTACGCGCATCAGGTAGAAAAAGGCTTAGGAAGAAAGAGATGTCATATGACGGCGGCCCCGAGGGACAACGGGTTCTTGCCACCGTCATATCACGATGTGCAGTAGGGAAGTGGTTAAGGACGTGGGCTTGTAACAAGGAGTAACAAGGAGTCTTTATTATATCATTCTGGTAGTGTGTTTTTTGAGGGGAGCATTCTCACGTGGTGCGGTGAAGGTTATCGTCTATTTGGAAAGACACCATATGAATATGTCTTAGGAACACCTTGGGTGCTTTGGACTCGCTCTTCAGAGGGCATATTATCACCATTGGACGTTGATGTTGTTATTTAAAGCGCTGCTAAAGCCTATGAATTATATTTATGGACTTCTAGAGCTTTGTGTTTTAATTATTTTTATTATAGTAGCTGCTAAACCTAATTATAGATTTTCCTACCAGAAGCGCCGGATGAGCTTAATTTGATTTGCTTGAGGGTTTTGAAGTCCTGAGGTATTCCAAATTTTTGTGATCGGTAAAGATCATCACAGGATGGGCTGCAACCTCCAGCAGGTATCGCCATTCCTTCAAAGCCGTCTTTATGGCTAACAGCGACATCATAATTATTTTCTGCTTGAGTTAATTTTCTTGAAAAGAAGCCTACTGGGTGGAGCAAAGTTTTAGGCCCTTGGCGCTGTGATAAGATCGCTCCAGTAGCAACTTCTGAGTAGGGATGAGCCGAACACCGCCCCAGTTCGGTTCGCACCAGAAAATGCGAACAGGCAATAAATTAGTTCGAACATCCGAACCCCGTTAAAGTCTATGGGACAGGAACATGAAAAATCAAAAGTGCTAATTTTAAAGGCTTATATGCAAGTTATTGTCATAAAAAGTGTTTGGGGATTCGGGTCCTGCCCCAGGGGACATGTATCAATGCAAAAAAAGTTTTACATTTCGTACCTGGGGGGTGTATATAGTATGCCTGTAAAGCAGCCCTTGTTTCCCGTGCTTAGAACAGTCTCTGCACAAAATGTAATTTCTGAAGGAAAAAAGTCATTTAAAACTACTCGCGGCTGTAATGAATTGCCGGTCCCGGCAATACAGAGAAAAGTCAATGAAAGTCATTGATTAAAAAAAATAAAAAAATGCGTGGGGGTCCCCCCCAAATTCAATTACCAGGCCCTTCAGGTCTGGTATGGATTTTAAGGGGAACTCTGCGCCAAATAAAAAAAAATGGCGTGGGGTTCCCCCCAAAAATCCATACCAGACCCTTATCCGAGCACGCAACCTGGCAGGCCGCAGGAAAAGAGGGGGGGAACGAGAGAGTGCCCCCCCTCCTGAACCGTACCAGGCCACATGCCCTCAACATGGGGAGGATGTCCCCATGTTGATGGGGACAAGGGCCTCATCCCCACAACCCTTGCCCGGTGGTTGTAGGGGTCTGCGGGTGGGGGGGCTTATCGGAATCTGGAAGACCCCTTTAACAAATGGGACCCCTAGATCCCGGCCCCCCTATGTGAATTGGTAACGAGGTACATTGTACCCCTACCATTTCACTAAGAAAGTGTAAAAAAATTGTAAAAAAAAACACAGATACAGTTGGGATAAGTCCTTTATTAAAAAAAAAAAAGAATAAAAAAAAAAAAAAAGACTCCAGCGGTGGTAATCCACTCTCGATCTGCACTCCAGAGATGTCGGTATCCTGCGATGGATGATCTCTCCAGGCTCCAGCGACGAGGAACAGCACACGATCCTCTCTTCACCGGAGCGGAGACACCCCTGGAATGATGCGGCTTCAGCCAGTGACAGCTCTTATGTAGCTGAGGAGGGTTCATAGAAAGGGGGGGGGGGGGGTTCCGGCGCTCCTAGCGATGTGATGCCTTTAAAATGAATGTAATAGTGGCTCTAATGGCACTTCTAAGTCAATCTGTATATTAAAAAACAAGAGGAGGCAGCCATCCTCAGAGGGTGTCCATGTCCTCTGTCAGCAAGAAGTGTAAAAAAGAAGGGGGTGGAAGCGCCAACTAAACCTACTGTAATCATTAATGTAAGTATAGTATATATACTTACAGGTTCACTTGAAAATGATGTCCATCGAGGATGGGGGTGTTCTGAGGTCTGTTGGTGCCGCTCTGCTGGCTCTGGCAAAGTTCCCCTCGGCCGTGAGATGTAGGAGATGTAGATTTTCGTTTGCACAGGCTTCTCTGCGGTGTCACATGACAGGAAGCTCCATGCTCACCAGTCTGGAATGCGGAAGTGATGTCATACAGCAGGGCGGTCCTCCAAACATAGAGTGGAATGTTGGCACCAACAGACCTCAGAACACCCCCATCCTCGATGGACATCATTTTCAAGTGAACCTGTAAGTATATATACTATACTTACATTAATGATTACAGTAGGATTAATTTAGTTGGCGCCTCCACCCCCTTCTTTTTTACACTTGTAGCTGAGGACAGGGCCACCCGTCACGTGACCCCGGTCCCCCTCTGACGCAAGAGGAAACCTGGGCTTCCCCAGTGACGTGACGGGTGACCCCGCCCCCCTCTGATGCAACGGGAAACCTGCGTTGCATCAGAGGGGGGCGGGGTCACCCGCACGTCACTGGGAAAGCCCGGGTTTCCCCTTGCGTCAGAGGGGGGCGAGTCACGTGACACGTTTCCTTCAGAAATTACATTTTGTGCAGAGACTGTTCTAAGCACGGGAAACATGCGCTGCTTTATAGGCATACTATATACACCCCCAGGTACAAAATGTAAAGGAATGGATGTTTCACTTTAAGCATTATTAAAATCACTGCTCCCAAAAAAACATCCGTTATTAAAACTTTTTTTTGCATTGATACATGTCCCCTGGAGCAGGACCCGGGTCCCCAAACACTTTTTATGACAATAACTTGCATATAAGCCTTAAAAATTAGCACTTTAGATTTCTCCCATAGACTTTTACAGGGTGTTCCGCGGCTTTTCGAATTTGCCGTGAACACCCCAAATTGTTCGCTGTTCGTCGAACGGGCGAATAGGCAATGTTCGAGTCGAACATGAGTTTGACTCGAACTCGAAGCTCATCCCTAGTGCTAAGTATACCTTTTGTTTTATTCTCATAGGGAAGAAAAGACATCTGAGGACACCAGGAACCCCACACTTCAGAAAGGAGGGGAACTGATGACACCAGAACCTGAAGATGTGGAGGGAGGAGAGGTGGAAGAAGTGGTTGAAATTGTCACCACAACAGGTGAGTGTCTGTCACCACAGCTTCAGGTAATAGATGAAGGCCTGCATATTTATAATTCATGGTTTTAATAATTTTTTTAGGTGATGTGCATGTTGTGGAAGAAGAAACTCTTCATTTCACAAGTGCTAGTGCACAAATCCTAATCCAGGACATCGGGAAATAGACATCATGAGGAATAATCTCAATGTTCTTGAACAAAAAAATGAAGAGCATGATTAATGTATTGTGTCCACATGTGCTATCTGCCATCAGGGGATAACAATGTATGTGTTTTGTGGGTGCAACCCCTTCCTCACAACTCAAGTAAGTAAAAGGAAGGGGTTGCATCCCCAAAACACGTCCATTGATCTCCCATGATGGGAGATGGCACATGTTGACATTAGGCATGGGATCATGAGGAAAATCCCCATTTTGCATTTCAATTTTTGTGCATCTTTAAAATTTGGCTTTCAGGAGTGACATCACCCCATTTGATGAAGGCAAGATCAAGACAGTTTGGACACACTATAATGTCTGAAATTGCCTTGAGTTTTTCAAGGTTGAACTTTGTAAGTTCCAGAGTTGTGTATGTTATGTTTTGAAACATGCCTGTTTATGCAAAAAACAAAAAATGTTAATGTAAAAGTTTATAAAACAAAGATGTTGTTTTTTTGACCCAAAAATTTTATAACGCACATGGGAATGTGCACGGAGTAAAAGTTTTAAAACTCAACAATGTGTGTCTTAATTATTTCAATGCTCAATACCAATTTTTGTAGTAATTTGGTGTTTACAGTAGGGATGAGCCGAACACCCCCCCGGTTCGGTTCCCTCCAGAACCTGCGAACGGACCGAAAGTTCGCGCAAACTATCGAACCCCATTAAAGTCTATGCGACTTGAACGTTCGGAATCAAAAGTGCTCATTTTAAAGGCTAATATGCAAGTTATTGTCCTAAAAAGGGTTTGGGGACCCGGGTCCTGCCCCAGGAGACATGTATCAATGCAAAAAGAAGTTTTAAAAACTGACGTTTTTTTCGGGAACAGTGATTTTAATGATGCTTAAAGTGAAAAAAAAAAGTGAAATATTCCTTTAAATATCGTACCTGGGGGGTTGTCTATAGTATGCCTGTGAAGTGGCACGTGTTTCCCGTGTTTAGAAGTGTCCCTGCACAAAATGAAATTTCTAAAGGAAAAAAAAGTAATTTAAAACTGTTTGCGGCTTTAATGTAATGTGTGGTCCCGGCAATATAGATGAAAATCATTGAGAAAATCTGCATGGGTACCCCCCCCCCAGCCCATTTGGGTCTTGTATGGATATTAAGGGGAACCCCGCATCCAAATTAAAAAAAGGAAAGGCATGGGGCCCTCAGACCCTATATACTCTGTACAGCAGTATACAGGTCCTTCTCAAAAAATTAGCATATTGTGATAAAGTTCATTATTTTCTGTAATGTACTGATAAACATTAGACTTTCATATATTTTAGATTCATTACACACAACTGAAGTAGTTCAAGCCTTTTCTTGTTTTAATATTGATGATTTTGGCATACAGCTCATGAAAACCCCAAAATCCTATCTCAAAAAATTAGCATATTTCATCCGACCAATAAAAGAAAAGTGTTTTTAATACAAAAAAAGTCAACCTTCAAATAATTATGTTCAGTTATGCACTCAATACTTGGTCGGGAATCCTTTTGCAGAAATGACTGCTTCAATGCGGCGTGGCATGGAGGCAACCAGCCTGTGGCACTGCTGAGGTGTTATGGAGGCCCAGGATGCTTCGATAGCGGCCTTAAGCTCATCCAGAGTGTTGGGTCTTGCGTCTCTCAACTTTCTCTTCCCAATATCCCACAGATTCTCTATGGGGTTCAGGTCAGGAGAGTTGGCAGGCCAATTGAGCACAGTAATACCATGGTCAGTAAACCATTTACCAGTGGTTTTGGCACTGTGAGCAGGTGCCAGGTCGTGCTGAAAAATGAAATCTTCATCTCCATAAAGCTTTTCAGCAGACGGAAGCATGAAGTGCTCCAAAATCTCCTGATAGCTAGCTGCATTGACCCTGCCCTTGATAAAACACAGTGGACCAACACCAGCAGCTGACATGGCACCCCAGACCATCACTGACTGTGGGTACTTGACACTGGACTTCAGGCATTTTGGCATTTCCCTCTCCCCAGTCTTCCTCCAGACTCTGGCACCTTGATTTCCGAATGACATGCAAAATTTGCTTTCATCCGAAAAAAGTACTTTGGACCACTGAGCAACAGTCCAGTGCTGCTTCTCTGTAGCCCAGGTCAGGCGCTTCTGCCGCTGTTTCTGGTTCAAAAGTGGCTTGACCTGGGGAATGCGGCACCTGTAGCCCATTTCCTGCACACGCCTGTTCACGGTGGCTCTGGATGTTTCTACTCCAGACTCAGTCCACTGCTTCCGCAGGTCCTCCAAGGTCTGGAATCGGTCCTTCTCCACAATCTTCTTCAGGGTCCGGTCACCTCTTCTCGTTGTGCAGCGTTTTCTGCCACACTTTTTCCTTCCCACAGACTTCCCACTGAGGTGCCTTGATACAGCACTCTGGGAACAGCCTATTCGTTCAGAAATTTCTTTCTGTGTCTTACCCTCTTGCTTGAGGGTGTCAATGATGGCCTTCTGGACAGCAGTCAGGTCGGCAGTCTTACCCATGATTGCGGTTTTGAGTAATGAACCAGGCTGGGAGTTTTTAAAAGCCTCAGGAATCTTTTGCAGGTGTTTAGAGTTAATTAGTTGATTCAGATGATTAGGTTAATAGCTCGTTTAGAGAACCTTTTCATGATATGCTAATTTTTTGAGATAGGAATTTTGGGTTGTCATGAGCTGTATGCCAAAATCATCAATATTAAAACAAGAAAAGGCTTGAACTACTTCAGTTGTGTGTAATGAATCTAAAATATATGAAAGTCTAATGTTTATCAGTACATTACAGAAAATAATGAACTTTATCACAATATGCTAATTTTTTGAGAAGGACCTGTACAGGCGGTGCAAACAAGACAGGGACTGTAGGTTTGTTTTTAAGTAGAATCTGTTTGTAATTTAGAACTGGTACATTTTTAAAGTGTAGCTCCAGCCAAAAAATCTATTTTTAAGCTTTTTGGGAAACATAAGGAAGGGTTATCACCCCTGTAACATTTGTTTTGCTTTCTGTGCATCTCTCCAGAAGATTTTACCTCACTTTCTGCACAATGACAATTGGTTTATGAAAATTTGGGTTTTTTAGTGAAACAAGGATTGGTGATAAAGCATAAGTGGAGAGGAGACACGTTTTTCCCATATAAACTCTTACAGGAGAGAATTTCCCTTCCATGGGGTGGATTTCCTCTCACTTCCTGTTGTCTCCCTCTGTTTGCAAGTAGGAGTCGTTTGTAAGTTTGAAAGTAGGGGCCTGCCCTATATACTCTGCAGAAATTTGGGCCTTAGGTGTTGGTGTTGCCACAACACTGTAAGGCCTCACAGTTGCTCTTGGTGGGCGCAGGAACGGGCCCTGCTGTGAAATATTAGATCAAGAATTGTAATTACATGCCCCTGTTGAACAGGGGCAGAAAAATTGGGCCTTAGGCACAGGTGCTGGTGCCACAAACCTGCAACCCCTCACAGAAACTCTAGTTGGAGCGCATGAATGAGTCCTGCTGCAAATTATTGCATCAAAAATTGTAATTACTCGCCCCTGTTAAACATTGGCAGAAAAATTGGGCCTTAGGCACTGGTGCCACAACACTGCAACCCCCTCACAGATACTATAGTTGGAGCGCAAGAATGAGCCCTGCTGCAAAGCATTGCATCAAAAATTTTAATTACACACCCCTGTTAAACAGGGGCTGAAAAATTGGGCCTTAGCCACTGGTGGCGGTGCCCAGAACCAAAAATGTTCTTACAAGCTATCAGCATGAACATTGAGGAGGAAGAGGATAGTCACTCAGCATAACAGAATAGTCACTCTGCATCAGCATAGGCAGTCTTGAAGGGATCTCCCATTCAAAAAAAAAATATTTGGTTACATCAGCATCAGGTTCTTGGTAGCTGGTGATCCAAGACTGATTCATTTTTATGAAGGGCAGTCGATCGATCGATTCGGTGGACAGGCGCACCCTGTGATCGGTTACAAAGCCTCCAGCAGCACTGAATGTGCGTTCCGAAAGAACGCTGGATGCAGGACAGGCCAGTAGCTCAATTGCATACTGTGCAAGCTCTGGCCAGTGATCCATCCTCAAGACCCAGTAACCCAGAGGATTTTCGGTGGGAAAGGTGTCCAAGTCTGATCTTGCCCCTAGGTATTCCTGCACCATGTAAAACAGATGCTGGGGGCTGCGGACTAAAAAATTGTCTGAACGCATCGGTCAGACGGCCACCTTTTCCACTGCTCCTTCTTTTACTGACCAAAGCCTCAGCAACACATTGTCCAGGACCAGGATTTTGTAACCTCCCAGTCTCTGGGAACGCGTTGCACAGACCTTTCTGCAAGGCCTCACGAAGATGTTTCATCCTCTGCGACGGCAAGATAAGGTCCGCAACCTTACCCTTGTAATGTGGATCAAGGAGGGTTGCCAGCCAGTAATGATCCCTCTCCTTGATACCACGAATACGAGGATCCTTCTGCAGGCTTTGCAAGATTAGGGAGGCCATGCAGCGTAGGTTTGCTGAGGCATTCGGTCCTGAGTCCTCTGGGTCACTCAGGATGACATGATCCGCAGCCACCTCCTCCCAGCCACGTACAAGTCCATGGGTTTCTTGGGACTGTAATTGATCCCTTGAAGACTGCTGCTGATGCTGAGTGCTAGGCTCCACCTCCATGCTAGCACAATCCTCCTCCTCCTCGTCCTCTTCCTGTGTGATAGGCGGGCCAGCAGAAACACTGTCTGGATAAAGGGGGCCTTGAGAGGTAAGGAAGTCCTCCTCTTCCTCCCTCTGTTCTGCCTCAAGTGCCCTGTCCATTATCCCATGCAGCGTGTGCTCCAACAGGTTGACAAGAGGGACAGTGTCACTGATGCATGCACTGTCACTGCTCACCATCCTCGTGGCCTCCTCAAATGGTGACAGGACAGTGCATGCATCCCTTATCATGACCCACTGGCGTGGCAAAAAACCCCAAGCTCCCCTGACCCTGTCCTGGTGCCATATTGGCATAGATACTCATTGATGGCCCTCTGCTGCGTGTGCAGCTACTGCTGCATGGCCAACGTTGAGTTCCACCTGGTGGGCATGTCACAGATTAGGCGGTTCTTGGGCAGGTTGTATTCGTTTTGGAGGTCAGCCAGCCGATCACTGGCATTATATGACCTGCAGAAATGCACACAGAGTTTCCTGGCCTGCCTCAGGACCTCCTGTAAGCCCAGGTACCTGCTCAAGAACCGCTGCACCACCAAGTTAAGGACGTGAGCCAAACAGGGCACATGAGTCAGTTGTCCCTGTCAGAGGGCGGAGAGGAGGTTGGCAAACCACCATTCCTGGCTTAAGCTGGCGTGGCGTCAACCACCTCTGAGCCTGCCCCTGCAGAGCTGACAGAATCTCTGCCCCAGTGTGGCTCCTGTCCCCCAAGCACACCAGCTCAAGCACCGCATGGCATCTTTTTGCCTGCGTACTTGCGTAGCCCCTTGAATGCCTACGGAGCACCGCTGGTTCTGAGGACAAAGCACAGGAAGAGGCCATGGAGGAAGAAAAATTGGAGGGGTGGAGAAGAGAGGTGTGTCAGAATCACCAGTTGTAACATTTTGGAGGTGTGGTGGCGGAACAACCTCCAACACTACTGCACCTTGTCCTGCATCCTTCCCAGCTGCCAGCAGAGTCACCCAATGCGCCGTGAAAGATAGGTAACATCCCTGTCCATGCCTGCTGGACCATGAGTCAGCGGTAATATGCACCTTTACCGCTAACCGCTCTGTCCAGCGAGGTCAAGACATTGCCTTCCACATGCCGGTAGAGAGCCGGAATCACCTTCCGTGAGAAAAGTGGCGTTTGGGAACCTGCCACTGAGGAACCGCACATTCCACAAACTCACGGAAGGGGGCAGAGTCTACCAACTGAAAAGGCAGCAGTTGAAGTGCTAGCAATTTAGCCAAGCTAGCATTCAACCGCTGGGCATGTGGATGGCTGGGAGCGAATTTCTTTCGGTGGTGCAGCAGCTGGGGCAGGGAATTTTCCTGGTACAATCTGGCGTTGGTATACCGATAGCAGATTGCCCGCAAGTACTTGGCTGTGACACACCTAATTCTACACCTTGATTCCTCTCAGTGCAGGTTTCAAAGAGGACTGAAGATATAGTGGGGTTGGAGATCCTAGCTGATGAGGAGCAAGGAGAGGTCCGCTTTGTTCTTTGGAGTGGGTCTTTTAGGTATGCTTGCCAACGAACTGCATGGCAGGTCGACATATGTCTGGTCAAGCATGTGGTGCCCAAGCGGGTGACGTTTTGGCCACGCGAGATACGCTTGAGACATATGTTGCAAATAGCAGCAGTGCGATCTGATGCACTCGTCTCAAAAAAGGCCCACACCAAAGAACTTTTGGAATAAGGCACAGAGACAGCAGCGCCTTGCACATGCGGAGCTCTGCGGTGTGATGCAGTCGGTGTGCTGCCCTTAAGCTGGCCCCTGGAGAGCATCCTGCCTCATTGGAGATGTGCCTCCTCCTCCTGTCCCCTATCAGGCACTCATGTCGAGTCCTTGACCTCATCATCCCCTCCCTCCTCATCACTGTAGCAAACCTGGCAGTATGCTGCAGCTGGGGGAACATGACTGCCAGATTGCTGTCCTTATTGGGCACCCCCTCTCTCTGGGCACACGTCACTGCCTTCCTCTAGCTGGGTACCATCATTGGAGCCTTCAAAACGCTGCGCATTCTCCTGCAGCATGTTCCCAACACTGTGGTCAAACAGTGTGGGGGACTCCTCAGGAGGATATGGTGGGGCTAAGGAAGGAGTGACTGATGCCATTGAGCCGAGGTAAAAGGCCGCTTTGGCAGCTGCTTTGCCAGACAAGGTACCCTGAGCCTGGGTGAGAGAGGATGAGGAGGATGAGGACGGCTTGGTCATCCACTCTACCAAGTCTTCGGCATGTTGTGGCTCAACACGGCCAGCTGCCGAAAAAAAGGACAAGCGTGTCCCATGGCCACGTGCTGATGAGGATGCACTGTGTCCACGACCAGCACTGTTGTCTCTAGACACAGAGCCTGCTTGCCCTCTTTTATTGGCTCGTGACTGTCTGCTAGGCTTGTGCAATTCGTTTCGTAACGAATTGAAATTCGTCCCAACTTAGCAACTTTCGGACATTCGGAAGCATTCGAATTTCCGAACAAAGCAATTACGAATAAGACCGAATCCGAAATAAATTATACCGCAAATAGCGAATGCCCGAATGTCTTCGGCATAATTCGTTATGAAAAAGTTACGAATGTACGAATCCATACGAAGCACAATAACACTCACTCTGCTCTGCTCTCTGCTTCTCCCACACCGTGCTGAACTCCCTCTCAAAATGGTGTACAGGGGCGGAGGTTATAGCCGCATGTAAAAAACGAAAGTAAAATACGAGATTTCGAATCCATTCGAAGCACAATAACACTCACTCTGCTCTGCTCTCTGCTTCTCCCTCACCGTGCTGAACCCTCTCAAAATGGTGTACAGGGGCGGAGCCTATAGCCGCATGTTAAAAACGAAAGTAAAATACGAGATTTCGAATCGTTACAAATAACCGCAATGTATTTAGAAAAGTACAAATCCATTCGAAGCACATTAGGCATAATAGGCAGCGTCGTTGTGAGAGAGACACGGAAAATTACGAATCAACGAACCCAAAAAAAGTTACGAAAGTAGGAGTTGTGTCCAGAATCAACGAAAAACAACGTACTCTACCGAAAGTACGAATTATAAAAGCAACAAAAAATTCAACGAAAAATGACGCTTGCGAAAATACGAATGAGTCCGAACACGAAAAATCCCGTCTAGCAAAATTACGAATGATTACGAATCAACAGGACCGGAAAGAAACGAATTTTTCCGTTGTGCACAAGTCTAGTGTATATATATGTATATGTGTATATATATGTGTATGTGTATATATATGTGTACTTTTCTAAATACATAGCGGTTATTTTTAACGATTCGAAATCTCGTATTTTACTTTCGTTTTTTCATGCGGCTATAGCCTCCACCCCCTGTACACCATTTTGAGAGGGAGTTCAGCATGGTGAGGGAGAAGCAGAGAACAGAGTGAGTGTTATTGTGCTTCGAATGGATTCGTACATTCGTAACTTTTTTCATAACGAATTATGCCGAAGACATTCGGGCATTCGCTATTTTGCGGTATAATTTATTTCGGATTCCTTTTTTTTTCGTAATTGCTTTGTTCGGAAATTCGAATGCTTCCGAATGTCCGAAAGTTGCTAAATTCGGACGAATTTCGATTCGTTACGAAACGAATTGCACAAGCCTAATATACACACACACACACACACACACACACACACAACACCTAGGATGCATATATATACTAAATACACTGGCTGCAGCTAACTGACTTGCCTGCCTGCCTGCTCTATCTAACTCAAATGAAATGACACTGTCTCTTTTTCTCTCTCTCTCTATCTCTCTCTGCCGCTGCAACACACTTCACAAGGCCCCCTCGCAGGCGGCCTTATATAGTGTGGGGTGTGTACTAAACCCCCTGAGACATAATTGGCCAAAGCCACCCTGGCTTTTGCCAATTATGGCTCTCTGTTCCTACCGCACTGTGATTGGCCAAAGCATGCGGGTCATAGTGCATGCTTGGCCAATCATCAGCCAGCAATGCACTGCGATGCCGCAGTGAATTATGGGCCGTGACGCGCCACTCGAATTTGGCGCGAACAGCCCATAATGTTCGAAATTCGGCGAACGGCCGAACAGACGATGTTCGACTCGAACTCGAAGCTCATCCCTAGTTTACAGTGACAATGGGGGTTATTTATTAATGTAAAAACCACTTGGCACGACAAGTGCACTAGGAGAACCTAGGAGACCACTAAAAGAAACACAAGCAATAAAGCAAATTCAAGATGATTTCAGATATAATTTTATTTTATTTTTAAAAATTATAATACATTTTCTGGCATAGCAATGGCCCCCCTACCCGTAAAATATTCCTGATATTTTTGTCTTACATCACGGGCGCTTTGAGGGGGCCAAGCCAGGATGGCCAGCTTCCAGGGCCATCAGGGTCGTTTTTGGAAGTCCGGCCTCAGGCCCAACTGAGGCCACATAATTTTGAGAATGTTTCCGAAGAAAATTGTGTAGAATACAGCATGCAAGCACGATGTGGTTGAGTTTATACTCCGCCATATTTAGAGCTGTAAGGAACAGGCAGAACTGGCTGGCCATTATGCCAAATGCATTCTCCACCACTCTTCTGGCTCTGGTTAAAAACCCTCCTCTCAGGGGTGAGGGTCCTCTGGGGGAATGGCCTCATCAGATGTTCTCCAAGCCCAAATGCTTCATCTGCGACAAACACAAATCGGAGTCCTTCCACGTTGTCTTCATCAGGTGGCAATGACAGGCCACCCCTCTGGAGACGTTGGGAAAACTCTGTCTGGGCAAAATCTCCACCATCCGGCCATTCTTCTCCATGTCCACATGCAAGAACTCATATTGTGCCGACACCATCGCCATCAACACTATACTATTAAACCCCTTATAGTTATAACAGTATGACCCTGAATGGGGTGGTGGCACGATGTGGACGTGCTGCCCATCTATTACACCTCAGCAGTTAGGAAAGTCCCACCGCTCGGCAAAATGGGATGCCACAGTCTGCCATTCCTGTGGCGTTGAAGGAAACTGTGGAGTCAAACCAGAAAAAATAATATTAGCACTTTTGCACATAACATTGCAAGCAGATTATACAAAAACATTATTGGCCAAAGGAAAAAAAAAGGAAAAAAAAAAAGGAAGGGGTTCAGCAGTATCACAGCAACAGAACTTGCCACAAAAAAGAAAGAAAATTTGTTCTAAAAAGGGACAATTTTTAACAAATTGCAGTGAATGCAGGTGAGCTTACGCAAAGCACTGATATTTTGTACTGTATATAACACTGTGTACCGCAACCATTAGAAATCGTGGGGCCCCTATACAGCTTGCCTGACATGGTTTCCCCACTACCTTACAGTCCCTGCCTTTAAATATCATATTGAGCATGCCTAGTTATTCCACCAGCCATGGCTCCCAGCAAATAAATAAAAGTTTCCAAGGCCCCATCAGTTCAGCAGCAGGGGCCATAGATAGAGAGGAGAGTATTTACTCTTATTGGGAGTAATCCTCCTGACAATTAAATTAAAGTTCCAGCCTGCTTCAGCAGATTTACAAAGAGGCTGGAACTTTAAGTTAAAGGGGTTGTAAAGGTTCGTCTTTTATTTTCTAAATAGGTTTCTTTAAGCGAGTGCATTGTTGGTTCACTTACCTTTTCCTTTGATTTCCCTTCTAAATGTTTTTTTTCTTTGTCTGAATTTCTCACTTCCTGTAAGCTTGCTCCCATCATCCGAGCTGTTCTGGCTGGCGGTTAGTCAGCGTGCTTGCACCCTCCCTTGGGACTACATCCCTGTGGGGAGATGCTGTGAACGTTCACAGCGTCTTCCCACAGGGATGTAGTCTCAAGGGAGGGGGCGAGCATGCTGAACAACCCCTAGCCAGAACAGTTCGAATGATGGGGGCAAGCTTACTGAGGAGGAACAGAAAGTGAGAAATTCAGACAAAGAAAAAAAACATTTAGAAGGGAAATCGAAGGAAAAAGTAAGTGAACCAACAATGCACTGGCTTAAAGGAACCTATTTAGAAAATAAAAAACGAACCTTCACAACCCCTTTAACTGTTTAGAGCCACAGCGTAAGGGATTTTTCTGCCTGCCGAAAATTTGTAAATAGTTCCCTCTCTGTCCACGGTCCCTGCTGCTGAACTAATGGGGCTTGATGAACTTTTATTTCATAGGTGGGAACCATGACCCAAGAGGTTACTGTGCATGCACCCAAAGGTATTTAAAGGGTCCCCTCTCTGCCCCTGGAACCCCTGCTGAACTGATAGGGCTTGGGCCCAGTACAGGAGGGCCAGCTCTACCCTCTATTGTCAGCTGTCTCTCATGCTAAATTCCCAACACACTGACAGACGGTTGCTAAAGAAGCAGCTTTTTACAGTGTGTGAGCTGGACCTTTGGACAAAACTATCAGTGACCAAAGTCTTGCACGTGCAAGATCTTGACCAATGATGGTTGTTTGCAATGTATTATGGGACATTCATTGGAATCATTCCCACTAAACACAAAGTTTGGATTTAATCTGAACAATGAATGTTTGGTCTGAACTTGAGCTCGGACTCTACACACAACTTATCCTTATTCTTTACTGTATTATGAAGGATATGTAATTACTAATACCATTATTTCCTTTTGCTTTTCCTTATTTATTATTCACATGGATTTTAAAAGTATTGTTTGTACTTTGATACCTCTTAAACGTTTTATTAGATGTATCTCAAAAAATAAAAACTTTACTTTTTTTTTTAATTGAGGCTTCGGTTTAGGATAATTGCTTTATATCCACAATTCCAATGACATTCAAGTTACCTACACTGCTGGTATAGGTATATTTTCAGTGGGTATCAATAACACCTACAGCTTCTCAGGGTTCATGGTCTGCTTCAGGAAGTTTTCTTTAACCACTTAAGGACCAGCCACTGTATATATACGTCGGTAGAATGGCTCGTACAGGCACAATCACGTACCTGTACGTCCCCTTTAACTGCCCGACGTCGGGGTGCGCGCGCGACCCCCCTGCCTTCCCCGTGAGTCGGATCACGGGTCCCGTGGACTCGATCGCCACGGGGATCCCCACAATCGTCTCACGGAGGCATGGAGCGGGGAGATGTTAGTGTAAACACAACATCTCCCCGCTCCCCTACTGACAATGTCACTGATCACCGCTCTGTGTAATCAGAAGGAGAACAATGAGGATTGAGATACTCCCAAACGCTAGAGTGCCAATTTAAGCCGAGGACACTTTTCTCTATAGCAGTAGCGCAGTCACTATGTTCACAGCTGAAGACCATGAACAAATGGGTTTCAGCACAGTTTAAGGTTGAATGGAACAGCCTTAAACCTTACAGACCTACCCACAGTCCTGAGAGAGAGATACAAAATTTGAGGGTTCTGTCAATAGCATAAGTAGCACAGTCCAGCAGCCAGCAGCGCTCTGAAGCATCAGCAGTCTATCCTCAGTTGGAGTCAGGGCTGGGCTCAGCTCTACCTTCTGTTGGTTAATTGCCAGCTCTAAATCTTTACACAGTGACTCACCTGTTGGTGATATCCTGTTCCTCAGTCCTACTGGTTATTTAAGCTGTTCAGTCCAGATCATCTCTGCCTTCGCCTTGGTCAACACATCCAGAGACTCTCTCCTGTGTACATGTTGAAGACTCGCTTGGTTGACGTCCCTTCTGGCTCCTGATCCTGCTTGCTGTTCCACTACGCTGATTCTCCGGTTTCCTGATTTCCTGGCCTGTCCTGAAGTACGCTGATCTCTGGCTCCCTGACGTCCTGGCTTGTCTGACTACTTGTTTTGGTTACCAAAACTCTGGCTATGATTTGACTACGTTGCTATGTTTACCTTTTACTATTATTATTATTATTAATAAACAAGTGTGATTTTAACTGCACTTTTGTCTCGGTCTGATTCATGGTTTCTGACAGGTGGGTAGGACCAGGCACCTACTAACTCTGTCTGCCCAATCTCCAGCCTATTTATACTCTTCTCTGACCGCCTACTGGGCATACCTTCCCAGGGATTGGTCAGAGGGTAGTAAATATTCAAGCTGAGGATTTGTATCCCCCCACCAAAGCAATCAATCCAGCATCTTGTGGAACCACAGACTACAGAGTGAGCCAAAAACAAAATTTCCATAGCAACCTAGGAGGGTGCTACACTAGCATAAATTGAACCTTTAGCCATCCTCCTGGTTCAACTATTGAGAATCAACCTTTGGCCTCCTTCTCTTCCAGACCTCAGAGATTTTGCAAGTAAACTAGGTAATAGGGTCACTTTCCCTCTTGTAGTGGTCAATGAACTTCCTTCTCAGCACATCCATGAAGCCAATGTCCCTGTAGATTAACTCCAACACCAAAATGATCAGATTAAAGGAGTCTATGGCATCAGTTAGGGCATATTATATTCCTATGTAGATTTCTCCTTCCATTGTGATCAAAGCCAGTTTTTTAAGATTTTATAGTGAATTGTAAGACTGAATAGGACTATAGATGCATAATATGCCAAATTGATATACAGTATAGTTAATATGGATAAATATTTCAGCATTCATCACATCAGGTTCTTCTATGCATCCAAATATAAAACCTGAAAAAAATAGAAGTGTAGTGTGTCTCACCTGTTGTTAGTCTACAGAATTGTTCAGACAAGTGTGCACTAGCAGTAGTCATGGGCAGAGTTCTGGGTTCAGGTCTATGGTGATGCACCATCAGAGGTCCATTTTTTTTGTGGCATTGAGAAGACATTGGACATCAATGGAAATTAAACACATTGATAAACAGGCCTGCAAGCCACTTCACTGTGCATTCCATGAGCTTAGTGCAAAGCAGAGAAAATCCCCTATGGAATTTAAACATTTTGATGGTCAATCCAATAGTTGATACTTTTGCAAATTATGACTGTGGCCACCCCCTCAATACCAACTCCAGAACATGCTGTTGTACAGTATATCGCTTATGCATAATAAGAAAATCTAAAACTTCCATTTCATCATAGCAGTTGAGTTATTCTGTTGTGTAAGACCTGCCCAGCAATGATAGACTAAGGACTAAGGAGGAGAAGTGGTCATAAACAGAAGCTAGAATTTAAATGTGGACCTTGTTCAGAAAGACACCTCAAGAAGAGATGATAATGTATATACTACAGTAACCTATTACAGGTTCCATTTGTTCTACCAACGTCAAATCGGTAAAGGATGATTTCTAATTTGGTTGCTATAGGTTACTTACATTTTCACATCAGCATGACTGCATTACATTACTGATACTGAATAATCCTTAAAAGGTTGTAAAATGTTTCAATTTATTCAGTCTATTAAAAATCTAAAAAGACTCAGTCACCTGATTATTCCGCTTTCCCACAGTGGAACAATATATTTTTTTCTGCTGAACTACAGACAAAAGACCTCAGCTACTTAGAAAAGAGGCAGTATGGAAATTATTCATCTCTGTTACCGTTCCCACAAAGAAGAATGCATATATATAATTAACCTTTGTCATTAATAACAATGTGAACTTTTCAAATAGCATGTGTTAGCACTGGTTCTACCCTTTAAATATATTATTTAAAATGTTAGTGAAAAGTAGTCTTAGAAAAGACACAGTAGCTGGAGCTAAAAATTACAGAATGATACTTGTGTGACTAAGGCTATTATTATTAATCTACAGAACACTGACATATTCGGTATTGGCTTTTAAAGAGAACCTTGCAGCTATGGCAACAGGCTTTACTACAGAAGAGCTTACAATCTAATATCCCTACAGAAGTCAGCTGAACAGACACACACAGGGTTTTTCTATCAGCTGTTTCCCTTCCTAACCGGCCTATTTTTTGTGCCACTCAAGAGCATAAATCTTGACTATACAGGTTTGTTCACATTGTATACCAAAAATTTATTGTAGGTATTGTAGCGCTACCTCTGTAGGAACAAGGATTGCCGCTCCAAACAGGCTTACCCAAAATAAAATTCACCTTTCCAGGAACCGAGGGTGCTGGCAATGCACTAGGCAATTGAGAAAATAATGATGATCTGGACAGCCGTACTCCAATCCAACGTGGCTTTATTCACAAAGTAAAATGAAAACAGGCACTACATGTCACAGCAACAGAAAAATGGGGACAGCTAACACGTTTCACACTTAGAAGTGCTTACTCATAGCTAGCGTTCATAAAAATACAATCCATTATATGGCATAGCAGGGAGCCCAGCCTGAAAAGAAAGGTAGATGGTTGTAACATAATGCTATACCCCAATGCATGTGCATGCTATGTACTAATGCTATGTGCTAAGGCTAATATCCAAATAAACAAATCCCTAGATGTGTTTGATTAAAGATATGCTACAACATAAACAGAAATAGTAGCCACATAGTGAAAGAAAAATAAAGATAGAAGTAGGGATGAATATAACACCATTGGCACAAAAAAAGGGGGGTGCGATAGCTAAAACCCCCCCAACAATGTCATGCATGTTTTGACAAAGTCTGACATGGAAAATCCCTTTTCAAAAATGTTGAGAATACTAGCCAAAACATATACAAAAAAATATTATATAAAGTTAAAACCATTCTAAAAAACTTTGACATTTCTACATGATTATAGTAAAACACAACAAATCGGCAAATGCACATAAGCATCAAGACCTGCAGGTGATCGTCAGTTCATATCGTGCCGTGTGTGTGTAAAATGTCTAGATAACTTATCAGAGGACCACATAAATCATACAAAAAACGACCATCATGAGTCCTGACCTAATGGATGTATCCGAAAATCCACCCAAATCCCGAAGCTGAAAGAAATTATTGAAAATGGTATGAAAAAATTAATAAAAAATATTTTTCCAAACTAGAATCATAATGCAAGTACGTTAATCTCCCACAAAAACTGTCACCCATGGGCAGAGCCATGAACATAGGCTCTTATGGATGAGAGTACTATTATCTGCACTAATGTCTGTGGATGAAATAATTGATATGAATGAAGTAAAATAATTATATATATATATATATATATTATATATATATATATATATAGATAAATCGATATCCGCTCCACTAATTTTAGTGTATATATATATATATATATATATAGTTATAAAAACCATATTATTTGTTAATAACATAAAAGGGCGGAAACAGAAGAGCCTATATACATATATGTATGATGAGCAAAACCTATCAAGCAAGAGCACGGGGTATACATAGATGAATAACATGCATGTGAATCGCATGGAAATGTATTATATTTTTGTGTTTGAAAAACTACCAGGCTGCCGATGGTAATATTTATGTACCAATTTAGTACAAGAAAACCCCACAAAAATCGTTAAGTAAGAAAGGAAAAGGAGGCTGCCGGAATATTATAACAACATGCATGTGTGTATACAATGATAGACGTGCGTTTACAGCTGCACAGAAAGCCAAGACCGGCCCACTAAAACACAGATGTAAACGTGTGGACCCATGAAAGTGTCATGGACTAACATAAGGACACGAGGGTATGAAATGGGACAAAAAAATATGTAAAAGAAAAACCGCAAAAATAAAATAAGGAATAAGAATAGGAATAGAGAATAAGAATGGTAAAAATGGGAAACAGAAACCATTTATTAGATTCAATTCGTGAGACTGAATAATAAAATTGGGAAAGAAAAAAGACTCCAATGAAAATACTGATATACTGATAGAGATCCGGATGCTGTGCGAAGCCGGGTGACCCAGGGGGGCCAGATGACCAGCAGTCATACTTTAAAGTATGTTAATCATAATAGTGGGAAACATCCCATTCAAAATTGAGACCTGCCAGTATTCTGGTATGGAGTAAAAAAATATGGAATACCTCGCGCCTGCACAACATCCGGAACCTATTACCACCTCTGTAGAAAACAAGGAATTTGGGACTTTAAATGAAGTTCAAGACATGGTGGGGGTATATTAAAGGAAACACATGTTTATTAACATGTAAATGGAAATAGTACAGTATCTGGATGGTGGGGTTGCACACAAAGATACAAACATGTCGTGGACACTGAGGACATAGGTTCATATCAACTTGGAAACTCATGACAATATGGCATTACATATAAAACATGGACATCAAGGATACAAGATAATATCAACAGAAAATACACAAACAGTGTGGAAAATAGATAAGCAGCTCCCATGAATACACACATACATATACAGCACAGGTGGGACTTTGAATGAGGCACATATCTATGTGCCTCCATCCCTGGTACACAATGTAGAAAACCAGGAATTTGGGACTTTACATGTTAATAAACATGTGTTTCCTTTAATATACCCCCACCATGTCTTGAACTTCATTTAAAGTCCCAAATTTCCCCTCTGTGGTCATATATCCCAGTTGAGGCCCTGGACATGTCTATCATGTCCATATAGAGTGCGGTACTTGTCTGTTTTGGCCTTTTTAGTGCAATGGGGACTGTCTGTGTTTGCTACCGTCAGCCTCTTGTTGTTGTCACATGCCCGGGAGCTGCGATGTGCTCTGTATACCCTCCCTTCGCCCCCTCTTTCCGCCCCAAGTGGGCAGGATGTTCCGGGGGAGTGGGCGGGATCCTCGGCGCATCGACGCCACGCTCCATGCCCCGCGAGTGACGTCACTCCTGGCGTCATGACGCGGGATGCGTTATTACCATCACAGCTACCACAACCCATGGAGGTCAGCCCCTCATGTGGGCGGTGTTTACCGCCCGGCCGGAGCCCCTCCTCTCATGTGACAAGCCGGCGTGACGTTGGTGGGAACCAACGTGCGGCGGTGTGCGTGGGGGGTATATTATGCCGCCTGCACACAGTGTTCACTGTGCTAATGTGGAGCACGCCATACTGCACATGGATCCTCTATCCCTTGTTGTACAAACTTTCAGGTAATTTTCATTATTCGACCATACCACTAGACTATGTCTGGTGTTACCTGTATACCATACACTTACCTTATCTATGTAATATAGATCCTATGGTGTCCTCCTTCATTCCACCATTACTGTGGCGCAGTACCAAGATTGGTCATCTCCTTCCTTGGGAAATTATATGCTCACGCCCCAGCCGCACCTAGCTCCTTCACCTCAGCTTCGGTGATGGACACCCCCCTTTTGGCCCTGGTCCTACACTCCACACATCTCCATCATTCACTCCGGGCATGTAAGTTTTCAGGACTGGCATATGTCCTTTCCTGTTATGTCTAGTGTCATTTTAGACTAAATATCTTTAATCTTTATAGATCTCCTGTTTGGGAGCATCCGCCCCTGATGAGTGTATCAACACGAAACACGTCGGGCAATATAGGATGCTACTACACTCCCATATCAGCAACTGATTCATCTACTGTTTTACTAGCAATCATGTTTACAACTTTTTACATCATGCCATTTCATTGCACTGTGCCGCCCAAAGGATTCATGTATATGTATGTGTGTATTCATGGGAGCTGCTTATCTATTTTCCACACTGTTGTGTATTTTCAGTTGATATTATCTTGTATCCTTGATGTCCATGTTTTATATGTAATGCCATATTGTCATGAGTTTCCAAGTTGATATGAACCTATGTCCTCAGTGTCCACGACATGTGTGTATTTTTGTGTGCAACCCCACCATCCAGATACTGTACTATTTCCATTTACATGTTAATAAACATGTGTTTCCTTTAATATACCCCCACCATGTCTTGAACTTCATTTAAAGTCCCAAATTCCTTGTTTTCTACATTGTGTACCAGGGATGGAGGCACATAGATATGTGCCTCATTCAAAGTCCCACCTGTGCTCACGCACAGCCCCCTCTTTTTTGCTCTGATAGGGATGGAGGTTTCATGACTGAGTCGGCAGTGTTCCCCTGCCGCCTGTGTGGGTGGTTTGGGTTTCCCCTCTGTGGCCATATATCCCAGTTGAGGCCCTGGACATGTCTATCGTGTCCATATAGAGTGCGGTACTTGTCTGTTTTGTTTTGGCCTTTTTAGTGCAATTGGGACTGTCTGTGTTTGCTACCGTCAGCCTCTTGTTGTTGTCACATGCCCGGAAGCTGCGATGCGCTCTGTATACCGTCCCTCTGCCCCCTCTTTCCGCCCCAAGTGGGCGGGATGTTCCGGGGGAGTGGGCGGGATCCTCGGCACATCGACGCCACGCTCCGTGCCCCACGAGTGACGTCACTCCTGGCGTCATGACGCGGGACGCGTTATTACCATCACAGCTGCCACAACCCATGGAGGTCAGCCCCTCATGTGGGCGGTGTTTACCGCCCGGCCAGAGCCCCTCCTCTCATGTGACAAGCTGGCATGACGTTTGTGGGAACCAACGTGCGGCGGTGTGCGTGGGGGGTATATTATGCCGCCTGCACACAGTATTCACTGTGCTAATGTGGAGCACGCCATACTGCACATGGATCCTCTATCCCTTGCTGTACAAACTTCCAGGTAATTTTCATTATTCGACCATGCCACTAGACTATGTCTGGTGTTACCTGTATACCATACACTTACCTTATCTATGTAATATAGATCCTATGGTGTCCTTCATTCCACCATCACTGTGGCGCAGTACCAAGATTGGTCATCTCCTTCCTTGGGAAATTATATGCTCACGCCCCAGCCACACCTGGCTCCTTCACCTCAGCTTCCGGGATGGACTCCTTCCTTTTGGCCCTGGTCCTACACTCCACACATCTCCATCATTCACTCCGGACATGTACGTTTTCAGGACTGGCATATGTCCTTTCCTGTTATGTCTAGTGTCATTTTAGACTAAATATCTTTAATCTTTATAGATCTCCTGTTTGGGAGCATCTGCCCCTGATGAGTGCATCAACACAAAACGCGTCGGACAATATAGGATGCTACTACACTCCCATATCAGCAACTGATTCATCTACTGTTTTACTAGCAATCATGTTTACAACACTTTACATCATGCCATTTCATTGCACTGTGCCGCCCAAAGGATTCATGTATATGTATGTGTGTATTCATGGGAGCTGCTTATCTATTTTCCACACTGTCGTGTATTTTCAGTTGATATTATCTTGTATCCTTGATGTCCATGTTTTATATGTAATGCCATATTGTCATGAGTTTCCAAGTTGATATGAACCTATGTCCTCAGTGTCCACGACATGTGTGTATCTTTGTGTGCAACCCCACCATCCAGATACTGTACTATTTCCATTTACATGGTAATAAACATGTGTTTCCTTTAATATACCCCCACCATGTCTTGAACTTCATTTAAAGTCCCAAATTCCTTGTTTTCTACATTGTGTACCAGGTATGGAGGCACATAGATATGTTCCTCATTCAAAGTCCCACCTGTGCTCATGCACAGCCCCCTCTTTTTTGCTATTACCACCTCTAGCCGGGGTGTTAACCTTTTCCACCCCCTGGATGGAGAGACTGGACACATCTCTATGATGCACTGTGTTCCAGTGATTAGCCACATTGGTGTTATGATTTTTCTCAATATCATAGAGATGGTCATAAAGTCTATCTCTAAGCCTGCGGATGGTTCGTCCCACGTATTGTATGTGGCAGATGTCACAATTAATGACATATACGATTAATTTAGTGTTGCAGTTAATAAACTGCCGGATCTCAAAGTCTTTGTTGTTAGTATAAGAATGTATGGTCTGGCCAAGCCTAATGTATTTACAATAATTGCAACCTTTGCATCCACATTTAAAAGGTGCCTCTAAACTGTAACCAATTAGTACCAGGACTCTTACTTTGGAACAGACTAGGCGAGAGCCAGCCTCCCAATGTGGGTGCTCTACGAGAGACAGTTTGTATCCCTTTCTTTAGAATCTCTTGGTATATGGGATCATTAAGTAAGATAGGCAAGTATTTAGTGACAGTGTGTCTAATTTGATTGAACTCCGAACTAAACGAGGTGCAGAAAACTGGGATGTTGTTAAATGGTATACCTGTGTGACGATTGGACCTAGTGGTGTTATCTTGTAGCAAGGACTCTCTAGGGATAGCCTCAACTGTTGATAATGCCCTGTTGATGATTTTATGTGGGTATCCTCTGTTCCTGAATCATTGTGACATTAGATCAGCTTCCACAGCATAGTCATTCTGTTTGCTGCATAAGCGCTTCAGTCTCAGAAATTGTCCATATGGCACTCCTCTGACTGTATGACTGGGATGTGCAGAGTCTGCTCTTAACAGGGCATTCCCGGCAGTGGCTTTCCTGTAGATACTGGTGGCTACTATATCATCAGAACTGAAAAGTTTGATGTCTAAGAAGTCAATACAGTGGGGTTGCATGTTACCTGTGAACTTTAGGTTAAATAAATTATCGTTGAAATAAGCAAGCCAGGATTCTAAGTCGATGTCTCTGTCAGATGTAATAAACAAGAGATCATCAATATAGCGACAGAAAAACTTGGTGTCAGCACGGCGGGGACTATCACATCCGAAGACGCGGGACCTCTCCCACAAACCCATATACAGGTTTGCGAGGGATGGTGAAAATTTGGCCCCCATAGAGGCCCCGCATCTCTGGAGGTAGTAGTCCCCGTCGAACATAAAGAAGTTATGTGTTAATAAATACTCTAATGCTTGTAAAATGAATTCTTGCATGACCATAGAAAATTTACCTGACTCTTTTAAAAAAACTGATATAGCATGCACCCCCAGATGATGTGGTATACTGGAATAGAAACTGGTTACATCACACATAACCCATCTAAAATTATCCTCCCATTTGAAATGATTAAGTTTCACCAAAAGTTGTTTAGTGTCCCTCAAAAATCCAGGGAGCTCACATACCAGGGGTTGGAGTTGACCATCAACCCATTCACCTAGGTGCTCATTTAGAGATCCTATACCTGCCACTATAGGTCTGCCCACAAGGGGATCAAACCCCTTGTGGACCTTAGGAAGAAGGTGGAAAATGGGCATAAATGGGCTTTCAGGTATAAAGAGAGCCTTTTCTTGGATGGAAAAAAAATCCTATAGCAACAGCTCTATCTAACAAGGAGGACAGAACACAGGTAAAGGCGGTGGTGGGATCAGATTGAGTTTTTGGTATGTGTTGGTATCGGACAGCTGGCGTAACGCCTCTGCCCGGTATACATGTGAATCCAAAACCACAACTGTCCCTTCTTTGTCCGCATTCCTTATTACAATACTGGTGTCTGATTCTAGATGTTTACAGGCAATGTGTTCCTCTAAGCATAGGTTGTTGGTCATGGGTTTCTTGCGACAATTTTGGGCAAGGTGGGTGAGGTCCCTCTCAACCATCTTTTGGTAGCGATCTAAATCCCTGCCCCTAGACCCCGCAGGGTAAAAATCTGACCTGAGCTTAAATGATATTTTGTTGTGGGTGTCTATTGGGTCTATGGTGCAGGGATTAGACTCTAGTGCCAGGTCAGTCAGATCCTGTAATGCACACATATCAGCAAAATGAATAGGGGAAGATAATGACTCACCCACCTCCCGATTGTCAGAAGAAATGCTGCCATCCTCCAAGGGGAAATCAAAATAATGTTTTTTAAGGGTTAAACTCCTAGAAAATTTGTTGATGTCCAATAAGGTGCTAAAAAGATCGAAGTGTCTGGTGGGACAGAAGTTCAGTCCTTTTGATAGAAGTTTAATTTCCTCTTCTTTCAGGACTTTAGACGAAATGTTCAAAACATTGATAGTAGTTATTTCTTCTTCCCCCGCAATGAATAATGGGTTTTTCTTGGAGTGCTGGTGTTTCTTGCCTCCCCTCCTGGTCTTTTGGTGTTGTTTCTCATCTTTCCTTTTTTGTATGGCTCTTGAGGGTTTCCAGAGGTAGATTCTTCAGCTGCTTGATTTGATCTTGAAGATCTAGTTGTAGGTTCAGGTGATGAATCAGAGCCTGTAATGGCTAAAGTGTCGTCAGCCAGATCATGTTCTGGATCAGAGAAGCTTACTTTTTTCCCTTGATTTTTGCGGGATCTATTTGCATAGAAAGGTAATTTTTTCCCAAGTATAGACTTTGCCATTTTCATAGTCCACTCTGTCCCTGGTCATCTTATCTTTTTTGTTAGAGATCACTGCTTTCTCCATTTTGTTCAGTCCCTTACTGAGTTGTTCATCTCAGTGCAGTGAACTCAGAGTGTGTTTGTAAAACAGTAAGGTCTCTTTGTGTAGCCTCTATCTCCAAACGTAGGGTTTCCATTTGTTTTTCCCTGGATGATATCAATATGCTCATGAGTTTCAAGGAACAAGAGCTGAGGGTGTCTGTCCATTCTTTCTTGTAACTCTCATCTACCAAGTCAGTAGTGGGAAAAAATTTTATGCGGAGGCCTCGTGGAATCCGGGCCAGTGATACATATTCAGTAAGGAAATGAATGTCCCAAAAGGATTTGATTTCCTTAGCTAATAAACCCTCAAGTTTCTTGAACATGCAGATCAGTGACACCTCATGATCGTTCATAGATTGTAAGGTGTGTGTCTGTGGTCCAGATCTTAGTGGGTTTTCTGACAGTGCTGTTAAGGTTCTGCTGAATCCCGAATCTGTTGTGGATGTAGTGGCTGTTGAATTATCCATATTAAAGCTGGTGCCTGGGGGGTAGTATGTTAAATCAACCAAGTGAAGAAAAATCCAAAGGAAGGCCTCTGAGCTGGCAAAATGAGGTGTAAAGTCCAAAATATATACAAACAAGGATTGCCGCTCCAAACAGGCTTACCCAAAATAAAATTCACTAGGCACTAGGCAATTGAGAAAATAATGATGATCTGGACAGCCGCACTCCAATCCAACGTGGCTTTATTCACAAAGTAAAATGAAAACAGGCACTACATGTCACAGCAACAGAAAAATGGGGACAGCTAACGCGTTTCACACTTAGAAGTGCTTACTCATAAGCTAGTTGTCACGTACCTGCCGGTGACGAGCCCGGATCTGCAGAGGGAGGCCTCTCTTACGGCTTCCACCAGCGGCCCCTGGTAGTGAAGACAGGAGGCACGGAGGTAGAAGGGGTACGAGTGCCTGGCAGGATGGATCAAGTTAGAGTAGAGTCTGAAGACTGGGACGGATCCAGGCACCCAGGAAGTATAGCAGGCTGAACTGGAACCAGGAACACAGCAACTGGACTGGAACCGATGAAGCAGACTGGACTGGAACCAGGAACACAGCAACTGGACTGGAACCGATGAAGCAGACTGGACTGGAACCAGGAACACAGCAACTGGACTGGAACCGATGAAGCAGACTGGACTGGAACCAGGAACACAGCAACGGAGAGATTGGTCAGGCGAGCCAGGTCGGTAGAACTGGCTGGCGACAAGGTACTGGAGGATCAGGCAGAAGAGTGGTCAAAACAAGCCGGTGGTCAGAGGCAGGCAGGAAACTGGAAGGGTCAAGGTAAGCCGGGTCAGATGCAGGTAAATCCACGAATCAGGTCTCTTTGAGTACTACACGCTGTAGAGCAGACAGCAGGGACTGTCTGTCACAGACACGTTTAAATAGCCCTTCTGGCGCGCTTTGTGGAGCATGCGCACGCCCCCGCAGCGTTCCCGAGATTGGAAACCAGGAAGTCCAGGACTCCTGTAGCTGGCAGGATTTCTATGACACTAGTGTTCATAAAAATACAATCCATTATATATAATATACTGGTTCACACATGTGATCAGGAGACAGGTGACAATTAAGGTGTGATTAAGAGCTGGAGAAGCATCTCAATGAAAGCCAATTGTGTCCTGCTGTGATCAAAATTAGGAAACAACCTTTGTATAAAAAAGTTAAACACAAATACGTTATATATGTGTTGAAAAAAAGGGGAATTTCTTTATTTGGATATTAGCCTTAGTACATAGCATTAGTACATAGCATGCACATGCATTGGGGTATAGCATTATGTTACAACCATCTACCTTTCTTTTCAGGCTGGGCTCCCTGCTATGCTCAGGCAGCTCACCAGCTTGAGGGCTTCAAAACCTTTGTATGTGTACATTTATTTACATTGTGTGATTCAACTTTACATATAATCTTGATACACATTATATACAGACCGTATATACTCGAGTATAAGCCGATCCGAGTATAAGCCGAGGTACCTAATGTTACCACAAAAAACTGGGAAAACTTACTGAAACGAGTATAAGCCGAGGGACAACAATGCCTCAGTGTTCCCCATCCTCACTGTTCCCCATCCTCACTGTTCCCCATCCTCACTGTTCCCCATCCTCACTGTTCCCCATCCTCACTGTTCCCCATCCTCACTGTTCCCCATCCTCACTGTTTAAATTTAACATTGTAAATAGTACCTGAAAAAAAGTTGAGAGGCTGGGGCGTCCATCGTTTAAATCTCGCAGTCTTTTCCTGGTCCCTTCCGTGATAGGCGATTATCAGCAGACACTCTCCGCCTATCACGAACGTTCTCTCATCCTCAGTTTCTCAGCAGACGTCTGTGATTGGCGGAACACAGAACACAGTGTCTACTGGGATGGGTGAGGATGAGAGAACGTTCGTGATAGGCGGAGAGTGTCTGCTGAGAATCGCCTATCACGGAAGGGACCAGGAAGAGACCGCAAGATTTAAACGATGGACGCCGCAGCCTCTCAACTTTTTTTCAGGTACTATTTACAATGTTAAATTTTGCTGACTCAAGTATAAGCCGAGGGGGGGGGGGGGGGAGACTTTCAGTCCAAAAAAAAGGGCTGAAAATCTCGGCTTATACTCGAGTATATACGGTAATTTAACCAATATACACACCATCTTTAATTTGAACGTCTTCATGACCTGTTCTGCTAACATAGAACCACATGCATATCGGGATACTTATATATATACATTGTGAGGGGGTTATCTCAGCAGCGGGTGTGTGTGACCCCCTGGATGGGTTTACCACACAAAAACAGGCACAGCAGACAGTGGTAGAAGAAAACAAAAGAGTGTGGTTTTATTTGAACTATATACAGACAAAAAAATACAGCAAAAACAAAAGAAACATGAAAAGAAATCCTGGTCAACTTGACCGCTCACTACACACGTTGGTGTCCCTAACTAACAACTGGGTACAGCCTTGTGCTGTCCCAGTCCCTAGCTCCCTGCTTTTTTGAAGTTCTTAGCAATAACCACACAGGCTTTGGCTCACCGCACAGAGATCACACTCCCCAGACTATCCACACAGATCTGGTTCCAGGTTTGAGCATCTCCCTTAGCATGCTGGGAGTTCTTGTAGAGGCACTAACGAGCCCACTTACGTCAGCTGGGCTCATTAACTCTTCCCCTGCAAGACTCCCCGCACTCCCCCTAGTGTAATAAATCGGCATAAAGCCTGAATCTAGGACATATATACCTTCCATCTTGGATGCAACCTGGTGATTTTACCTGCATGCTGTAACAACATATACAGGCAAAAAACTTTGATTTGCAATTCCTCCATGCACAGTTAAGCCACACATATATATGTGTGTATGTATATATCCCATATGGGCCACTATACTGATTTTCCACGGAATTTACATTTATATTTAGATTGATGTTTAGATTTTCATTTTTATCCGTGGTTCTTAAAGCTGATCAATTAATGAATAATGAAATCCATAATGTAAAAACGAAAAAGAGAAATAATAATAAAAATTACAGCAACACTAATTACATTAATAATAGTAATTGACATCAATCATACTATACTATATTATATTAAGTAATGGTATCAACATATATTCACACATATGGATACATTTGCTTCACTTATCTATATTATGATGTTCACTTCTATATTCACAATTAACTACATTTTTTGCAATTTTTTGCAACTTTTTGCAATTATTGTGTATTTTTTGCTATTTTTTATACATATTTCTTTATATATATTTTTTATACTTTATACACAGACACACATACTTTGTACAATTTGTACATTTTTTATATTTTATATGTTATACACTGGTATAAACATCTTATTATATGTCTATGGCTTTTGCCACACGTTTTCACGTAAGACTATAGATGCGTGTAAAAATATATATATATATATATATATATATATATATACCCAAATATAGACATAGAGATGCCGATCATTTATAATGTCACCATTTGTCTGCACTCATATTCATATTTTTATTCTTATTTTACTCTCACTTTATGCACTCTTTATACCATACAAAAAAGGAGGGATGGTCTGTACCTCTTATTTAAGTACACATACCTTCACTTTTCCAATATATTTTCTTTACACACACACACACACACACACACACACACACACACACACACATATATATATATATATATACACATACATACATACATATATATATATATATATATATATATATATATATATATATATACACACATACACACACACACACACACATATACATAGTATATACACAGTTCTTTACTACATTCTACGTTGGATGGTGCTCCCCCTATTGTATTCTTCACTGTTTTATTATTTCAATTATTATTATTTTTATGGATTGTCTGTTTATGTGATTTATGTGATTCATTTATATAATTCCCCTTTTTTTCAACACATATATAACGTATTTGTGTTTAACTTTTTTATACAAAGGTTGTTTCCTCATTTTGATCACAGCAGGACACAATTGTCTTTGATTGAGATGCTTCTCCAGCTCTTAATCACACCTTAATTGTCACCTGTCTCCTGATCACATGTGTGAACCAGTATATTATATATAATGGATTGTATTTTTATGAACACTAGCTATGAGTAAGCACTTCTAAGTGTGAAACGCGTTAGCTGTCCCCACTTTTCTGTTGCTGTGACATGTAGTGCCTGTTTTCATTTTACTTTGTGAATAAAGCCACGTTAGATTGGAGTGCGGCTACCTCTGTAGGAACTGCTGGTTTTGTAACGCTACCTCTGTAGGAGCTGCTGGTTAGGATGGGTCCTCTGTTCTTTGCCCCTCGACCTTTATAAGGACCTTATCCCCACCAACACACCAGGTTGAGTGTACAAACATACAATTTCACAGGAATTCATTGAAAGTAATACTTATTACCCCATAGTAGTGCTATATCAAAGAAAACAGGCACCAAACCAGGTAGTAAAGGCAAACTCAATATATAGTCACCCAATATGGTTGGTAACTAGGCAAGCATAAAATGGATTAACAATGGTAATAACGCACTTTAGCATACAATCCCCTTCCTATCCCCTCACCCTCTTGTCACCCTACCACCCCCAGGTGTTCCAATCATAGACGCTACCACGGTCTGGTTCTCCCTTCTTCCCCCCCTTTCTTCCCCCCTCTATCCCCCCCTTTACCATTTTTATCCTCCCTCCCCCTTTCCCATCCCCTTACCCTCTTGTCAACCTATCACCCCCAGGTGTTCCAATTAAAGACGCTATCACGGTCTGGAAATTATACTGGTTTTCTTAGTATTAACCAACGTTTGGCATGTATTATAAACTGCATCTTTTTAAATCAGATTGTGTCACGTACAATCCCCCTTGTCCGCCATGGGGGGAATTTCTTCAAGTGGCCTGTTCGCATAGTCGGTTTTGACCGCCTGGGTGAGCTGATCTTTATAGTATATTATGCGCTGTGTTATATTTACATTGACTGTACTACACCGTATTTATCCTGTATCTTACTGTAATATTTGTTTCATAGACAACTCCTCCTGAAGAAGCGGTTCCATTCCGCGAAACAAGTTGAGGAAAGACCCATCTATCCACACTTCAATAGTGGTTATTTTATTGAATATTTGTTTTTGTATGTTATCTTTTTATGTGTATTAAACTATTTTTATATTTCAAAACCTTTGTGTTTTATCAGTACCGAGATAGTCCATTACAATTACCCAGGGTGGGTGTCTGGCCAGCTTCAGCAATTGCCCTCACATTCCCATCCCGCCCCTTGTTTCTCTATATCAATTTGGATGATGGTACTATTTTATGATTTACTATATCACTTTATGTGAGGCTATTCTCAAACTTTTTAATATTTACCAGGTGGATAACACACCCTTATTCTGATGCACCTGCCAATGAATGTTTCATTTCATTTTCTTGACTAATGCATTTTCTGAGTGCCTCTATTGTTAAACGGTGTAAAATCAATTTAATGAATTTTACATCACTATATTACATTTGAAGGTTAACCCTCTGGGTGGTTATTGACGTAATGGATGTTCTTGGTACTGACTGGGTAGGTTTCATGACCAATATACAAACAGCATGTCTGAGTAATCACTAAACTGATGATGATATCAAGATGTTCTTTAATAGGATGTTTAGCATATTAAAACGAAAGTCCCATCTACACTGGCATATTGAGTATTTTAAATTGTATCTAACGGAAAATACCTGTCCAATTGGCTTGAGAGTTCAGATCTTTCCTACTATCAAAGATCCATCTGCTGAATTTAAGAAATCTTGGGAAAATACACTAATAAACTGTAGTCTTGAAATTATGAGATCACTCATCATACAATACACCAATGGCATGACCTCACTCGACAATGAGATCGAATGATTAAATACAGAATATTCCCATTTATCTGATAACACCATATTTATAGCTAAATGGAAAGAACTCAAAGAACGCCTTGAAAAGATAAGGAGATCATCGTTAGGAAACAAAGTAAATTCAGTAAAGACAAGCTTGCCTTTACTGAGGGTTATGCCTATAGCTGGTCTGGAAGAAACCTGGGTAGGAGGGGCTTTGCTTGTGGCACTCATACCCAGGGCCCCACCACTGAAGTTGAATCCGATTCATCTTTATCAGCTTTTTCCCAACAGAGCAATCTACGTGCTACTACTCTACCTACAATGAATTCTTCATGGAAACGTTTACGTTATGGCGGAGCTACACCTCCAGCCAACCCCAAAAAAGATAAAAAAGATAAAAAAAGGTCACAAACCTCCCAAAACTACACAAGCATCCACTATACGCACTATGGTAGAAACTATGACCCGACTGAGGGGGCTACAAGTAATTCTACTTTACATGGCACCATCCCCAGTGTCCTGAGCTCAACATTTATGACAAATAAGTACACTAAGGTCAACGAAGATTTAATTTTTTTAGACCTCAAAAAACAACAAGGGAACCTAGACACATACGTTCTCAAACCCACCCAGCTACCACCCAACACTCCCAACATGACAAACACCCCAACATTATAAACCTTACGCCCTACCAGTTGACCAAGGATGAGTCCTTGGTGCTCCAGTTAGGGCTAGGATTTTGTCCTTTGGACGCACTTAAAGTCACTGAAACCATTAAAGATTTATATTTGTTTGCCCGCAATCTCACATTCAAATTTATATTCGATAAGGATCGAGCACAATTGAACCATGAGCGTGAACTTGCGGAGTGCACAAAACATTTCAGCATGGATGAGTTTCGGTCGCTCCGTGACCTCATGCTCCTCTATGATGAGGGAGTCACTGAGGATCTTGGGTCCCCTGAGCTCTTCCAGACTTCCCCTTCTTCTGCACTTCTGACCTCTACTCCTGTCCCCACACGTGTGCATGCACCTAAACCTTTTCGATTACGTTCCCGCAGATTTCCAGACCTCATGACCTGCCCAGCTATTTGGGCGTTTTTACAGGCAACCATTAGGGATCTTGAGCAACAGCATTGGTATGATATTTCACCTAACCTTAACATGGGCCAAGTTCAGCCCTTAAATCTTTACAAAAATGTTCTGAGATTGTGATTAAACAATCAGATAAAGGTGGCAATATTGTCTTGATGACGCACAGCCAGTACCAATTAATGTGTTTAACCATTCTCAACAACCGCAATTGGTACCGACCAATTGCTTTTGACCTTTGCTTCAGAACTCTGGGTCCTTTGCACTTAGGCCATTTTCCTAGGCCTTATTGACAAGGATACTCTGAAATTCTTGGTCCCCAAATTTCCTCGTACCCCCACTTTCTATTCCCTCCCCAAAACCCACAAAAATGTCCAGGCCCCTCCAGGTCGACACATCGTTTCCGGAATAGGTTCGCTTACGGATAACGCAAGTAAATTTGTGGACGCGTTTTTATTGCCCCATGTATGCAGTATCTCCTCTTACATCCGAGATACCACAGATCTCTTGAAACATCTTGAGGGGATCCAGATCTCTCCGGATGCCCTGCTCATGGCTATCGATATCGAGGCTCTTTACTCGAGTATCCCCCACGAGCGGGGAGTCTTGATGGCTGGATCCTTTCTAAGAGAACAAGAGAGGACGTCCTGGCCCCTTAATGGTTTTATTTTACAACTACTTCAGTTTATTTTGACAAAAAATGACTTTACATTCAATGACCAGCTGTTTTTGCAGACCCAAGGAGTTGCTATGGGGACATCATGTGCCCCGGCATATGCAAATCTATACCTAGGCGGTTGGGAGAGATATATTCATTCCGATAAAAGGTACACTGAATTTCTTGAACATGTGTTACTATGGTATAGGTATATAGACGACCTGTTTCTGGTCTGGACCCGGACTAAAGATGAACTATTGAGATTTGTCCAGAGTCTGGATGACAATGATTTAAATATGAAATTTACCTTTAATTTTGATAATGGTCCGATTTCCATTCTTGGATCTTTACATTATCAAAGATACACCAATGATTAACATTTTATAAAAGAATGTAATTGGCATACAAGCTAAACAATTCATAATGCTGATGGCATTATATAAAAATACAGCGCATAGTACAGGAGATTTTTTACATACATGGTCCCCCATATAATGGGTGGAGGAGGTCACAGTAGGGATATAACAGCATGATAAATCCATCTAAAATTGTTGAAACATAGTAGATGCATCAGAAGTAATCTCAACGCGTTTCATGGGCTTATACCCACTCGCCAGGAGGAGCACGATGCATCAAATTCTAAAAGAAAGGGAATAGGGGAGACCCATGATACAATGTGACTGCCCGTATGGGGAAAAATTGGAGATAAATAGAAATAATGACTGTCTATGCCTACTTAATACTCACATTTGGGACTGTGTGAAACCATGTACCAGAGATCGGCCTGGGAAGTCTCGCCCGGGAGCTGAAGAGGGGAACCAAGGAGAAACTGGGAAAAAGTACCCGGCTCCCACCAGAGTGTCCTGGGTGAAAGGTCTTAGTGGCGTGATTGGGATTCTATAAAATAAAAGATTATTTGTATAAGTGGTGTGTAACCATCAGAATATATAATGATAAGAGGAGTAGGGTAACATCCATGACCACGGTGAAGGAATAGTGTAGACCATCTAACCAAGGTGACAAAGGAGATAAAAAAGCAGGCAACCCAAGAGAGAAAGACAAGTGTGTTATGAGAAAAGAAAGAAAAAAAGATGGAAAGGAATAGTGGAGAAAGGTATTTGAAATATATAAAGCGTGACAAATTAGAGGAGACAGAGCCAGGCTGAGAGAGTACTGGTCTGGATGTCCAAGGGTGTGCCGCCTTTGCAGTGAATTGTCAAAGAATGGGGACCGGGAAAAGAGCCCCAGAAGACCATAGGTTACCCCCTAGCGTCACGCTGGCATGGCACAAGCGGAGACAGCACGGCATGCCGCCGGAACGACTCTCCACACGTCAGCTGGCTGGATATATATGCGCATGTGGTGAGGCGCCCAATGAGGACGTCACATGCACAGCGCACAAGTTGCGTGGCGCCAATGCGCGGTGGAACTCCCGCCAAATCCCCACATCCAATAGACTTGGAGGGGAGGGGAAAGGGAGGGCACCCAGAGCGCATCGCAGCTCCCGGGAAAAGAGACGTGGGCCGACACAACAGGCCACAGAACACACAGGCACAGACTGGCTCAAGGAGGAGAGGACAATGAAATGAAAGTATATCTACTGGTGCAAACTGTATTGTAAACGTGACATTTATTTGTGGTTTGACTACTGAAAGGTCAGCCATAAGTAATGGTAGACACCAACAAATAAACAAACCTCCATCCCTATTGTATGAGAAAAAGGGGGGGGGGATAAATGTTGGGACTTTATATGGGACGTGAGGAAAGGTTCACGCCCCCATCCCTGTCTGTAGGTATAAGGGGGAAAGGTTGGGACTTTGTTTGAGGTGCATGTGGTGGAACCAAAACATGATCGAATGGGTGTAGATGAATAAAATCTCCTGTACTATGCGCTGTATTGTTATATAATGCCATCAGCATAATGTATTTTTTTAGCTTGTATACTAATTACATTCTTTTATAAAATGTTAACCATTGGTGTATCAATACATTTTATTTATCTACACCCATTCGATCATGTTTTGGTTCCACCACATACACCTCACATAAAGTCCCAACCTTTCCCCCCTTATACCTGCAGACAGGGATGGGGGCGTGAACCTTTCCTCACGTCCCATATAAAGTCCCAAAATTTGCCCCCCCCTTTTTCACATACAATAGGGATGGAGGTTTGTTTATGTGTTGGTCTCTACCATTACTTATGGCTGACCTTTCAGTAGTCAAACCACAAATAAATGTCATGTTTACAATACAGTTTTCACCAGTAGATATACTTTCATTTTATTGACCTCTCCTCTTTGAGACAGTCTGTGCCTGTGTGAAGGGGAAGAAAATGGCCAGGAGGGATGGAAGAGCCTTATTTACCTTAAATAAACGTACTTACCTTCAACTATTTCTGTTTGCGGTTTCCTCTGTTGCAGTCCACATAGTTCTGGTCACTCCTGATACATGACAGTTATCTTTTTATGTGTATTAAACTATTTTTATATTTCAAAACCTGTGTGTTGTATCAGTACCGAGTCCATTACAATTACCCGGGGTGGGTGTCTGACCAGCTTCAGCAATTGCCCTCACATTCCCATCCCGCCTTCATTTCACTTTAGCGTACAAAGTGATTAACAGTAGGGATTAGGCATAAAATGATATTTGATGTCCAGATTGGCATAAACAGTAGCAAGGCCACCTCGAGTGCAGCAGTGAGCAATATTGAAGTTGAATCTACCAAGTGCTAAAACTATACTGCCAGTGCACTGTCCAAAAAAAAAAAAAGGATGGAACGGCAGGAGAACTAATGGGGGCTTGCAGAATAATTGTTATGTGAAGGTGAACTAACCCTTTAAAGCCCAACTCAAAAACGGGGCTATGCATGGGTTAATTGCTTGTTTTTGCCTAGAGGAGAGGAAGAGAGGAAAAAGGAGATATACTTATCCAAATTTCCAATCATCCCAGCACAATCCCCCCAGAGCGATTACCCCCCCCTCTCTGGTCCAGCGGGCTTGAACTGTGGACTGTTCCTGATGTCATCAAGCCCACAGCAGGCTCTATAGACCAGGAACAATCCACCAATGCATTGTGGGGAAGAGCTGTTTTCCGGTGGAATGAAAGATCGCGTGAGTATAAGATTTCTCCTCACCCCTAGAAAAAATGAGCAGCTGATCCGTGCAATGCGGGCACAGCCACACTGCAAGGTAAAACATAATTTTTTTGCCCGCAGTTGGGCTTTAACTCTATAATATATAGGAATGATGTTGCTCTTACTATTTACAGAAGATAAATATTTTTACTTACCATTTTTCTTACCATGAAAATGTCCCTATCTATAATTAGGAGTCAACAAGTAGGAATTGCCATTTCAGACTGGCAAAGATCAATTGAAACATTGCTTTAAAAATAAAAGGTGTGTAGCGCTACCCCCGCAGGAGCCGCTGAAAATTTTGAGTCCTCTGCCCTCCCTAGCTCTAAGTGAGGCCTTAACCCCAGTGACACCACCAAAATACCTTGTCTAGAAACTCCCAGCAGCCAGACAGGGATTGCACACACCACCCCTTAAAAAAGATAAGTAGACTGTATTGGTAGATTAAAAAATTACATATATGACAAAGCAGGTTGGTACATCAACGTCAATGCACATAAAACATAAACACAACAAAAAAAAAAATACAATGCACCCAGCAGAGGTATCGCTAAAGTCAAAACCAGCCTGTACTGCAGTACTAGGAGCATAAACAATAGCTCTTCAAATGAGAGAATATGCCTCAAGTGAACAAGAAGAGTTATAAAGAGATGTGACAGGCTAAGCTTAGGCCTTGAAATCTGAATTAAATAACAGCAACCCAGTTCTGCCCTCAGGAACGTAATAACTTGGACAATCTTTATAGTGAGCTTCTGCCAGCAATGTTGGGGCTCTTTAAGACCTTGATGTGCAGAAAGGTAAAGATGATTCAGGAGATGGGGGGTTGGAGGGCGTTCAACAGCAGTCTAGTGTAAATTTAGACTCAGTAGGTGTGTAGACTCCTTAGTGCAGCAAAGAAGGTGAGACAAGTTCAAAGGGCGGTTGAGTATGAGGTCTAGGATAATATGTAGCAAGGGCGGGGATTAGATGAAAAGCAAAGCAAAGTCAGCGTTCAGGGATACTAATGGCATTAGGCTCTGTATTTGGCTTAGAAGGCTGCTGCTTACTAATTGATGCAGTAGTAAGTGAGCTATATTAAATGAGATATACAGGTATCAATGGAGAAGAAGTGGTTCTTTAACTAGTCTAGTCCGGAGAAAGGATTATTTACAGATGTAATATGGGTCAGAGACCATCTCACTGGATTCCTCTGCGGTAGTCCTACATTGGTAGCAAGTGGTCTGTATAGTGGGGCCCCCTCAAGCAGTGGCACAGCATGCAGCAGGAGATGCAATGGTGACTTGGACAGCGATTCTGTATTGCAGAGGTCTGCTTTCAGATCAGCCTCCTCATTCCGGTATCTGGTGCTCTTCCCCCAACTGCCTGGCTCCTTCCTGGGCTTTTACTTTTATATGGTCTAGGTGCTTATGGGTCTTGTAGTTGCAGACCATGAATGGCTGTAGTTAGGATGCTTCTTAAAGACTACATCTCCCAGACTGCTTCTGGCAACTGTAATCCAGTCACAGTTAGGCAAATTTAATTGGTCACACCATCTTGTGGACAAATAAAGTTCTGCGTTTCAGTAAAATTACCCAGTGTTACAGGTGTCTTATTGAGTGCAATAGGTGCTGGGACATCCGAACATTCTCTCTTTGAACACAGTATGATTGATTTTCCCACGTTCCTTCTTGAAAAAAAAAATGATCTAGGTGCAGTTGGCCAGAGACTTTTCAACATGTTGGAAAATGTATGCTATATCAAGCATTTTCAAAATTTTTCAGAATGAGTTATTGTTCCTGATTAACGGTTAAAGTTGTAGCAATGATAATAATAACCATAAGGATTAGGAAAGTTTCAGATGGGTCTTATACAGTGAAGTTACTTAAAGCGGTAGTAATCTCCTAAAAATAATAAAACAAAAACATTTCCTCCTGCAAAGCAATATCATAATGGGCTAGTATGCACTGCATAGCAGCACATTATGAAAGACTTAGGCTTCATGTACACTGTTGCTGGTAAACTGATGTTTAGGAGCAGTTTGGTGTTGTTTTCCGGTGCCCCTGAACTCTCCTCTATGTTATCTTATAAGTACATGTACACTGGGTTGTTTATAGTCATTTCTAGGCAGTTGAGTTTAGAAGCATTTTTTGGAACGCAAAAAAATGCATTCAGGACGGATGTTCAGAGGCATTTGAAAAACCAAATGCCTGTAACAGCTTGTAAATGCGGTAACTTGCGTTTAGCTGTTTTTCATTTTTGGCCATTTGAAAAAAAAAAAAGCTTCTAAAACGCAAACGCGGCAAAACGCTGCTAAACGCGGCATGTAAACGTGTCAAGTTAAATCGCTCAGGAGAGGTTGTAAAAACGTTCCATGTACATGAAGCCTTACCTTGAAACAAAGCCCTCCAGTGGTGTGCGGTCACCGATGCAGAGGCTTTCATCTTCACCTGGTCTTCCTTCCGGGATCGTGGTCTGCGGCCGCTTGAGTGGCCGAGTCGTGGCCACGGCACAGAGCTCCGAAGAAACGGCACAAAAGAACTCCCAATGGCCAATGGGAGTTCGTTTGTCCCCATATCGGGATGGACTTTTTGGGGGTCTTCTTGGAACAAATTTTTAAAATTGCTCCAGGCACACCCCCGATTTGGCCCATCTCACTGATGTTGGTCCCCTGGGTGTTTCCCGTATTTGTGGGGGTTATCCTTAGGGATCTGCACTGGGGGTGTCTTATTTTTTGTCCACTAGGAGTCGCGGCGCAATCTGGTTGCCGGTGACACCAAGATGGGCATTTTTAACATTTCCCGTTTAGATTATGTTTAAGCATCTCCGCCTCCCTCTTTGGTCAGACCTAATTGATCTTGCCCTTTTAGAGATGCTTCATTACTTGTCATTTGTGTTTTTATATTGTTTTTGTTTGTCAATCTATACAGGTGGGATGATCTTATAATCACACCATACCTTTGTAAATCAAATGTTTCCAGTCCGTTACCAACTCTCGCATGAACACACGATCCCCATGGTGTGGGATACTGTGTTGACGGCATTTGGAACGAGGCGTGGATGCTTCGGTTGGGAGTGTGCCTGCGCGCACTCTCAAAGCGAGGCCTGGGTTTGTTTTCCATATTCCCAGTATATCAATGCTTGCGTGAATACGTGGTCCTTATGAGGTGGGACATATATTGGCGGCGACCCAGAATGAGGCTTGGGCTCTCCGGATGGGAGTGCGCATGTGCGCATTCTCAGAGCGAGGCCTGGTTTGAATTGTTTATCTACTTAAGGGGGTGACGCAGTACGCCGTCCGTGCCCCTGGATGACGTGACCTATCACGAAACGCATAGGACGGAACGAGCGGCGTGCTGACGTCACCACCTGCCATCGCTCGATATCCAGACGGACGGGTCTGCCTGTATGCGTCCGGCCGGCGCAGCAGGCTCAAGGCTTTTTTTGTCTACTATACATGTGAGTGCTATATACATTTTTTTACATTTAAAATAAACACCAATGGTTTTTACACTATCAAAGCATTTGTCTTCCTTGCATGCTGTACATTCACCACTTGGTTTACTGTCATGGAGTATGCCGACTAGCCAGGCTACGGATTAAGGGTGCGGATACCATCCAGCTGGGATTTATTACAAGCTCCTCCGGGTCCTCCGTCATAGGGGACCATGGGGTTCTGGTAAGCAGATCAACTTGTCATATGGTGGTGGAATTCACTCTGGTTACAGTCCACATCTGAAGGTTTTGGATGTTATTGGATTTGTGCACGGGTGTCTTTTTTTCAACATTTATGCTACACTTGGATCATTCACTTATGAACTTTATGAACTTTATTTGTTTTGTAATGAATTTTTGAATTTTCACTTTACACTGATTCATTTACTTGGGACTGTGTATTTCTGCATTTTTTTATGTTTGCACGATACCAGTTTGCTTTTAGGGTCATTCACGGTATTTCATGTGTGATCCACAGGTTTTTGACCATCATATAACACCCACACACAGGGTTTATAATTTAGGTTTAGCGCAACTACATTTTTTTCTTTTTTCTTTATACAAAATTATAAAACAAGAAAGTCACAGTTTACTTCCACCTACAGTTTTACCTCGAAGTTATACAGTATACCCACCCCCACTTGCCCTTCCCCCCCCCCCCAACCTCTCACTTGATAAAACTATTATTTTCATCCGTTTCCAGTTTCCCCCTTCTCTAACAGCTTATTGCCTCAATATAACTCCACGTTTTTTTGAACGCTTTCCAACTGTCCCATTTATCTATTAACCCCTCGCTTTTTTCCTCCACACTATACCTCAAACTCTCCATGTTGTATGTTTCTTCTACCATATTTATCCAGTCCCAGATTTTGGGGCTTTCTGATTCCTGTCACTTTTAGGGTATAAGTCTTTTCGCAGCGTTCAAGAAGTGGGGGATTACTGAATCTTTATATTGTTTTACTGGGCCTTCCACTTCGTGGAACAAAACTATCCACGGATCTTCTGGTAATGTTTTTTTAATAATTTCCTTTATTAGTTGTAAGATCTCTTTCCAGTATTTTTTAATTTTCGGACCGTCCCACCAAAGGTGGGCCATCGTTCCTACTGCCTTACATCCTCGCCAGCACTCTGGGGATTTCCCCGATTGATATTTATTAGTTTTATCTGGCGTTGCATACCACCTTGTCAAACATTTATAATTCATTTCAGCCGTCTTTGTATCTACAGCAGAACTATCTGTTAGTTTCAAAATCTTTCCAATAGTGTGTTTATTACACCGTGCCCCCAATTCTTTTTCCCATTTATTTATGTATGGCGGGACCTCCAGTTCTTCTATTGCTATTAATATTTTATATATCCGAGATATATTACCAGTATTTCTTGTGTTTGCCACTGTACATAGCTGCTCTAGCGGTGATAGTTCATCCCCTGTTCTTATTGGTTGAGGCAAATTCTCTACAAAGTGCTTCAACTGGAGGTACCGCCTTTCATTTATCACCATTAAATCTGTGTTATATTTTCACTCTTGAAATGTGCTTATTTTCCCCTTTTTAATTATATCTCTTAATTGTGCATTATCTCTTTTTCTCCAGTTCCCTCCTATTATTCTTTCCCCGGTTTAAAATAGTTGTTTTCCTTCAGCGAAATTAAAGGTGAATTATATTTCCATTTACTTTGTATGTGACTCATATCCCATATTTTAAATGCGTTCCGTGTCATTTCGTGAGTGTACTTTCTCAGTGCCCTATATTGTGTGGGGGGGGGGGGGGTTCTATATTATACTTCTTAATTGTGCGCTACACATTTTATTCTCTAAATAAACCCACCTTTTTTCATTTTTTTCCTTTGCCCATTCCACTACTCGTGATAGCACCACTGCGTTGTAATACTTTTTAAGATCTGGGACGGCTAAGCCACCTTGTTTTTTCCCTTGTCTTAATACAGAGAATGAAATTCTAGGTTTTTTTATTATGCCAGATTATTTTCGTTATCATAGTTTTTAGTACTTTAAAATAGGATTGCGGTAGTGATATAGGCAACATTTGAAACTTATACATAATTTTAGGTAATAATACCATCTTTAAGGTGTTAATACGCCCTATCCAGGAGAGAGGTCTAATTAATATTTTATTTAATTTTATTTTTTATTTCGTCTAATAGGGGAATGTAATTTAATTTATATATTTTCCTCAAGGATGAGGTTAACTTTATCCCTAGATATTTTAATTCCGTCTTCCTCCATGGGAATTGGAATTCCTTTTGCAGACTCTGTTCTTCCTGTTTACTTATGTTTATATTTAGGATCTCTGATTTGGTAAGATTTATTTTGAAATTTGATAGTTCTCCATATTGTTTTAGTGTCTTTAGTAAATTTGGCATTGTAATCCTGGGGTTTGATATATAGAACACCACATTATCGGCAAATGCTGCCAATTTATGTTCTTTGTCTCCTACCTTGAAACCTCCTTTGTCTCGGTTATTATGAATCGTTGCAAGAAGGGGTTCTAAGGACAACACATATAAAAGTGGTGAGAGGGGGCACCCCTGTCTTGTCCCATTTTTCATTCCAAAGGAGGGGGATGGCACTCCGTTGATTTTTACAGCTGCGGTCGGTTGTTTATACAGTACTTTGGTCCACTGGATCATTCTTGGGCCTACTCCCATGATTTCCAATGTTTTTATCATAAATCCCTGGTCTACCCTGTCTAAAGCTTTTTCAGCATCTATCGACAGGAATAGGCCTGGGGATCTATATTTTTTTATTTTCTGAAGGAGGAGCAACGTTCTCACTCCATTGTCTCTCCCCTCCCTCCCTGGGATAAACCCCACCTAGTCAGGATGTACCAGGTCGGTCATCAGATCTTTCATCCTTGTCGCTAGTACTTCCGCATATAATTTTGTATCAGCGTTAAGCAGGGATATTGGCCTGTAACTTGAACAGAGCGTACCATCTTTCCCCTCCTTCGGAATGACTGTTATTGAGGCCGACAAGTCCTCCCCGCTCATCTCGTATTCTGCCCCCAGTCCGTTCATATATTGACATAACTTTGGTACTAGGATCTCTTTATACTTTTTTAAATAATAAGTCGTGAACCCATCAGGTCCTGGACTTTTTCCCGGGGCTGATTCTTGTAATGCTTTATTAATTTCCTCCTCAGTTATAGGTTTTTCTAACATGGACCTTTCGCTTTCAAGTAGTTGGGGCAGTCTAGCATTTTTTAAGAATTCTTTCATCTTATTTTTTTTCTATTTCCTGTTGCCCCTTTTGATTTACTGAGTACAGTGACTTGTAATAATTCTTAAACGTTTCCGCTATCTCCTTTATCGTATGTACCATTTCCCCATTCTTATTTTGGATTTTTTCTATGTAATTTATTTATTTTTTATTTTTTAACATTCTAGCTAGGTGTTTGCTTGCTTTATTTCCCCATTGGTATCTTTCTTTTGTAATTCTGTTAAATGTCCTTTTCGTCTCTTGTTCCATGAGATCCTTTAGTTTGTCTCTCTTTATTACTAATGACTGGTATATCTCCTGATGTCGTCCTTTATATTTTTTATGACCTTGTTCTAGTCTGTAAATTTCTTCTATTAGGGATTTGATATTTTTTATTCTCTCTTTTTTTTCCCCTGCTCCTATAGCGATAAGAATACCCCTAATGTAGGCTTCATGGGCCTCCCATAGGGTTGCATCTGATACCTCTTTTGTATCATTGATTGGAAAATATTGTTAAATTTATTTTTTAACTATTTCTGCTTCTTTCTTATCTTGTATTAATTCTTCATTTAATCGCCATATATAGGATTGTCTTTGAGTGCCTGGTACTCTCATTTTCATTGTCACTGGGGAATGGTCAGATAACGTAGATATTCCTATATTTGTTTCAGTTACCCTCTCCAGCGACCTATGATCTACCATTATATAATCGATCCTAGAGTACGTCCCATGTACAGGGGAGTAGAATGTATAATCTTGTGTCTTAGGGTGCTGGACCCTCCACACGTCCAACATTTGACACTGATGCATTTTCTGCTTGATCATTTTTAATAATACATTTTTCGTCCCCTGCACACGGTACGTACTGTCCAATCCAGGGTCTATACAAAAATTCAGATCACCAGTCATTATCACATTTCCTTTCTTAAAATCCATTAACTTTCCCATAACCTCTGTCATATATTTTATTGGGTTCCTATTAGGGCAATAAATATTTGCCAGTGTGCATTCCATTTCGCACAATCTACCCTTCAGGAAGAGATATCGACCTTCAGGGTCAGTCACCCTTTCCTCCAGTTTGAACCGCATCCCCTTGGCAAATCCAATGGCCACACCCCTGGCTCTCTTTGTTGTTGAATCACCATAATAGCATTTCGGGAAATCTTTAGAGTATAATTTCACCTTTGTTTCCTGTGAGAGGTGGGTCTCCTGTAAAAACACCACTTCTGCACTATAGTGTTTAAGCTCTTTTAAGATTTTATGTCTCTTAGTTGGCGTGTTTAATCCTCGGACATTGTATGTCAAAAAATGTATTGTTGTCATTCTTTTTTCCCCACTCTCCTTATACTTACTCTCCTTTTACTTCTTTCTAACCCTTTTGCCTTAATTTGCTATTTGGGTGCTCCTTGTCCCAGATATAGTGCTGCACAATAGAACTGGTGACCCTCATAGGGGACCCCAGCCCTATCGCACAGCTGAGGGTGGCAGCCCCCATGATGAGTCCTATGTCTACTGCGGATCTTTACCATTCTTTCATGAGAATTGTGAGAGGTACCTTGTCCCCCCCACCCCTCCCCTCCCTCCCTTCTCCCCCTCCCCCCACCCATCTCCGCTTACTGGCCCCTGAACCATAGGTGGATCTACAAATCATTTCCACCGATGGTTGTCTTATCTTGAGGTGCGGCTCTGATCATGTCCCCTATTCCCATCCCCCCAGCTCCATCCGGCAGCGAGGGGTGTGGGTCAGGGATTCAACGGTAGACCCAGGGTTGCCATTCTCAAACCACTTTTACTCTTCCCTCGCCCCTCCACCCCTCTTCCCTATTTCCCTCGCCTCCCCTTTAATTACATTTTTATATTTTGTTTTTTTTTCCTTTTTCTTTTTTTGTTATTTTTTTTTTGTCTGAGTATAGATCTAGGTTTGTCCCAAGGATGTTTGAATCCACTTACTGTTGGCCAACTCACTACCTCTGCTGGAAGTCAGTTCCAAGCATCAATTACCCTTTTGGTAAAATAATACTTTCTAAAATTTTAATTCATATTGAACTTACCTTCTGCTAGTTTGAGGTCATGTCTCTGTGTTCTTGATCTTGGCTTCATATTAAAAATACTGCCCTCCTGAACCCTTTTCACCCCCTTAATGTATTTAAAGGTTTCAATAATGTGAGGTCTGCAGAACTGGACACTATTCTAAATGAGGTCTCACTAAAGATCTATATAGCGGAATCAGGCTTTTCTTCCTCCTGCTGGTGAACCCTCTAGTGATGCATCCTAAAATTTATTTCACTTTTACCACCGTCTGGCCACACTGTTTGTTCATTTTGCAATCATCTGAGATGAGTACTCCCAAATCTTTTTCTTCTGTAGTGCTGGCCAACACTGTACCCCCCATGTTGTAATCTCTCAAGGGATTATTTTCCCCTAGATGCATTATTTTACATTTAGACACATTAGACACAATTCGTCTGAATTTCCAAAATTCGTCTGAATTTCCAAAATTCGAATCGAAAATCAAATCAAATTTTCCATTAAACTCCAGTTGAATTCTAACAGTAAACATAATTCTGAAATCAAAGACTGTGTGTGTTATTAGAGTACCATTTCAAAATAATGCTATTTTTGTTAAGCCAAAGGTGGTTTAAAGAGTCATTGTAATCATTTGATGAAGATTTTTCTTTTGTTTGTTCACTTTGCCACATTTGAATCAAAGAAAATAAAAAACAAAAGTTTTCGATTTGACCGATTCAAAATGTATCGCTTCGAACGTTTTGAAATGAAAAAAAAAAAAAAAATCGGTAAGTTCAAAGAAAATTCAAAGACATGAAAAGAATTCCGAATATGAATTCCAAATATGAATCCCAAATGTGAATTTAAAGATTCAGCCGAATTTAACGAAACAAAATAACTAGATTAACGAATCTAAACGAAACTAAACAAAACAATTTTTTTTGTCATGCACATGTCTAGAATGAACTCCATTTACAACCACACTCTGGTATCTATCCTTTTCAAGAGAATGACAATCTTTACATTCACCCACACAGGGGGACACATCGATTACACAGATAGTCAATGGGCTAACTATTCTAATACCAATGCACAAGTGAAAGTAAATGTCTTTCTTTCAGATCTCTATCAGATTAATGGTCAAGGCCATCCACTCTCTCCAATACTCTTCTATCTATAGGGCCCTTTCTGTGTCCTGTTAACCCCAACCCCACCAACCCTGAAATAACCCCAACATCAAAGGCATCCAAATTCAGAATAGAGAATTGGAGCATATGCAGATGAAATGATGATGATATGCCCTGACAAACCCAAACAACTCTCTACCAAACCCTTTTCAAGAATTCCAGAAATATGGAGCATTGTCAAACTTAAAAATCAATTTACAAAAATCAAAAGCTCTAAATAACGCAATTCCCCCAGCCACCCTTTCTAGACTACAACTACAGGCCAACTTCAAATTCAAATGGACCCCTTCTGTAAATAAATATTTAGGAGCATTCATTCCATGTAACCTTTGAGACACCTACATGCTAAATTTCAACCGACTAATAAAGAAAATTCAAGCTCTACTCCACAAAGGAAATACAAGGTTATATTCCTGGTTCGGCTGATATTCTGAAATATTTAAAAAAAAAGTCAGTTTTACCAAAACTCTTAAGCCTCGTACACACGAACCAGTTTCTCGGCAAAAACCAGCAAGAAACTTGCTGGCAGAGATTTTTTGCCGAGAAATTCGTTCGTGTGTATGGTTTCTCGTCAAGAAAAGCGACAAGAATCTCGACGAGAAAATAGAGATCCTGCTCTCTATTTTCTCGTCGAGATTCTCGTCAGCCTGTTTCTCGACGAGAAAAGTGAGTGTGTGTACACTTACCTGTCCTCCCGGAAGCCTGCGCATGTTCAAAATGAATTCGACGCATGCGCGGTAGCTTCCTAGGCATAGGTAGGGTATACCAAGATGGCGGCGACGGCATCGAATGTGACGAGCGCATGCTCGTTGTAGTCGATGACGTCACCGTGTACGCTCCATTCAAAGAACCGCGGGTTCTTTGAATCGAGCGTGTGTACACTCGGCCGGGACAAGTTTCTTGTCCAAGAATCTCGTCGAAAAAAATGACATGTTTTTTTCGACGAGAATCTCGGCCGTGTGTACGAGGCTTTATATTTGTTTAATGCTTTCCCCATTCATATTCCACACTCCTTTTTCCAGACCACTTTCCGACTTTTTTTAAAATTTGTCTTGGCTAATAAACACCCTAGGTTAAACTTATGAATACTTAAACACCAAAATCTCATGGAGGCATTGTGATGGCTGTTTAAATTCTTTACCATAACTCTTGCCACTTAGTGCATTTAATAGCTTGGAACAGACATGAACCCAGTATAGGTCTAGGTACACCTTGAGCACGCACAATCCAAAATCTCTTTTAAAAGCCTACCTTGGTGCGAACAATCTGTTTCAATGGAACTGAAATTCCACCCGCTCATTGGTAGACATGGGCGCCGTCAAAAAATTTGTTTTGTTTCGTTCCGTATTAAAAAAAAATCGTATTTCGTAATTCGTGTACGAAATTTAATTCGGATTCGTACGAAATACGAATTTCGTACGAATCGTAAATTTTAAACGTCGCGCATGTTTCCCGTGCTTAGAACTGTCTCTGCACAAAATGTCATTTTTGACGGAAAAAAAGTCATTTAAAACTCACTCGCGGCTATTAATGAATTGTCGGCTTTTATCAATACATAGAAAAGTCATTGATAAAAAAAAAAAAAAAGCGTGGGGGTTCCCTCAAATTCAATTACCAGGCCCTTCAGGTCTGGAATGGATATTAAGGGGAACCCCACCGCAAATAAAAAAAAATGGCGTGCGGTTTCCCCTAAATATCCATACCAGGCCCTTCAGATCTGGCATGGATTTTAAGGGGAACTCCACTCCAAATTTAAAAAAAATATGGCGTGGAGTCCGAGCACGCAACCTGGCCAGCCGCAGGAAAAGAGGGGGGACGAGAGAGTGCCACCCCCTCCTGAACCGTACCAGGCCACATGCCCTCAACATGGGGAGGATGTCCCCATGTTGATGGGGACAAGGGCCTCATCCCCACAACCCTTGCCCGGTGGTTGTGGGGTTCTGCGGGCAGGGGGCTTATCGGAATCTGGAAGACCCTTTTAACAAAGGGGACCCCCAGATCCCGGCCCCCCCATATGTGAATTGGTAAGGGGTACATTGTACCTCTACCATTTCACGAAGAAAGTGTAAAAAAATGTAAATAAAAACACAAAAACACCTTGGAAAAGTCCTTTATTAAAAAATAAATAAAAAAAAACATTCCAGCGAGGAAATCCAGTGTCCCGCGGCGATCCCGATGTCCAGCACTGTCCGTCATTGGTTGAGCCTGAGCGGACCTGATGGGGAACTTCCTCCGCAGTGTTTTTAATGTATAGACCCGTCCCTTCTAAAGTTCCCCATCAGGTCCGCTAAGCGGACCAGATGCAGAACGTGAGAAGGGGCGGGTCTATTCATGTATTACACAGTGAAGGAAGTTCCCCATCAGGTCCGCTCTACGAGGGGGCAGACCTGATGGGAACTTCCTTCACTGTGTAATACATGAATAGACCCGCCCCTTCTCACGTTCCGCATCTGGTCCGCTTAGCGGACCTGATGGGGAATTTTATAGAAGGGGCGGGTCTATACATTTAAAACACTGCGGAGGAAGTTCCCCATCAGGTCCGCTCAGGCTCAACCAATGACGGACAGCGCTGGACATTGGGATCACCGCGGGACACTGGATTTCATCGCTGGAATGTTTTTTTTTTATTTATTTTTTATTTATTTTTTTAATAAAGGACTTTTCCAAGGTGTTTGTGTGTTTTTATTTACATTTTTTTACACTTTCTTCGTGAAATGGTAGGGGTACAATGTACCCCTTACCAATTCACATAGGGGGGGCGGGATCTGGGGGTCCCTGTTGTTAAAGGGGTCTTCCAGATTCCGATAAGCCCCCTGCCCGCAGACCCCCACAACCACCGGGCAAGGGTTGTGGGGATGAGGCCCTTGTCCCCATCAACATGGGGACATCCTCCCCATGTTGAGGGCATGTGGCCTGATACAGTTCAGGAGGGGGGGGCCTCTCTCGTCCCCCCTCTTTTTCTGCGGCCGGCCAGGTTGCGTGCTCGGATAAGGGTCTGGTATGGATTTTTGGGGGGACTCCACGCCATTTTTTTAAAAATTTGGGGTGGAGTTCCCCTTAAAATCCATGCCAGATCTGAAGGGCCTGGTATGGATATTTAGGGGGAACCGCACGCCATTTTTTTTTTTTGTGGCGGGGTTCCCCTTAATATCCATTCCAGACCTGAAGGGCCTGGTAATTGAATTTGGGGGAACCCCCACGCTTTTTTTTTTTTTTTTATCAATGACTTTTCTATGTATTGATAAAAGCCGACAATTCATTAATAGCCGCGAGTGAGTTTTAAATGACTTTTTTTCCGTCAAAAATGACATTTTGTGCAGGGACAGTTCTAAGCACGGGAAACATGCGCGACTTTACATGCATATCATACACACCCCCCAGGTACGAAATTTAAAGGAATTTTTCACATTTGGATCCGAAATTCATAAACTAAATTTCGTATTTCGTACAGAATTTGTATGCATAAAAATTCGTACGAATGTATGAATTTCCGGAAATTCGTACGAATTTTAGATTCGTACAAAACGAATCGCACATGTCTACTCATTGGTACTCTCCTGATGGCCAGCTGTAAAGCCTTCAATAAGTATAACCTTGCCCCATAGCTATCTCCCCTTCTCCTTATTTTGGGAAATCTTGACTTCTCTACAGGCCTCTCTGATCCCCCACTTATGAAACTTAAGGAGGCGGGCACTTACCACGACTCTCACTTAATCGCAGATTCAAGACGGCCCATAATGACACATTTGACGTTTCTCACAGGAAAATTTCACCTCCCTTTTTGGCCTGTTTTTTAATTGTGTCACCTTCTATAAACTTGCTCCAGCTAAATTTTGCCATAAACTTATAGGTTTTGAGCCTCTGTGTTCTGAGAGGGGAAATCTTAGGCACTCCCTTTCTCTTTCTCTAAATATTACCTTCTCTCTGAAACAACTTTGAAAATATATTACATTGCTCTAAAAATGTTGGTCTGCTCTAAGATCCAAGAATTCAATTGCAAAACTATGATGATGTGGTATAGGACCCCAGGCCAGCTCCACACATATTCACCCTCTATTCCTGATCATCGTTGGAGATGTGGATATCTGTGAAGTTTTCCTAAGCCCTCAGAAGCTTTTTTCCTTCTACACCATAACTCAATTGCTACAAAAACTTATCATAAATCGATCTTAAAGCAGAGCTCCACCCAAAAGGGGAAGTTTCGCTTTAAGGACTAGTTCCCCGCACCTCTTGGTTAGAGAATTGTCACTTTTGAGAAGGAGCGGGGGGAGGGGGTAGTGGGTTCCCAATTTTTGACAGGTACCTGCTGCCACTTCCACACCGACTGCCTAGACAATCGTAAGCAGAATTTCTGCTCCCTCCCCCCTGCAGTCTTCTGGGACACGTCACAGGTCCCAGAAGCTTGCGGGACCATTCACAATGTGCAGTTGGCACCTGGCTGTGAAGCTGCAAGCTGTCACAGCTGGGTGTCCACGGTTAAGATGCCAGTGCCAAGGAAAGAAGACAGCAGGTGAAACTGGCTGGGGTGAGCACACCGCTGGATCGTGGGACATGTGAGTGACATAAACTGTGTTATGACTTGTCTATTTTTCCACTGGTACCTTGTTGATGTCAAAAAAGAAAGAATTTGAAAAAGAATATGCTGATAGTAATGTAGTGTCCTCCTGGGTAGGTGCTAGAGTGAGTGTATCATAGCTGTTGGTTTCCCTGCCTAACAGAGAGACAGTAGCTACATTTATGTGCTGTCTGCTTAACAGAGGCTGTGATTGTTTAGCAGAGTCTGCTCAGTGTACTCTGGTGCTGCTCATGCTGTCTTGAAGTCTCACACTGGTCTAGCAGCTATGGAATGTACTGGACAGCGGGTGGAAATCATGAAGACAAGAGCATGAATATCCATACAACCCTAGCCAATTAAAAGGGGAAGGAGCACCTAAGCATGCTGGATGCCTGTATTTATATTTGATGAGCACATGAGCTCTGGGTCTTCCTTTACAGAGAGAGGTCCAGGTGGGGAGGTGGTCTGCTGCCCCTCCTCAGCACAGGCTGCCATGCGGCCTCAGGTGGGCGACCCGAGGGCCTGCATACAAAAAGCAAAGCGAATGACCGCACTCCAAAAAATTAAGGAAAAGAGCTTTATTGTAAAAAAAAACATCCAACATAAAAAATGAATACAGTACCAGCCTTATGGTATGCACAGAGGGGAGCATGGTTTATGCGTTTTATGAATTTCTTTGCTAAGTCATAACCCCAACACGGGCTCTGGGTCTTCCTCTACAGAGAAAGGTCCAGGTGGGGAGGGGGCCTGCTGCCCCTCCACAGCACAGGCTGCTATGTGGACTTAGGTGGGCGACCTGAGGGCCTGAAACTCTGAAACTGAAACCCATGGTTCTCCTAAAAGCTGACTGAGGGAGGATGTCCATGACTCCTGTCTGGTATCACAGAGGAAGGTGACCTGCGGCCAGGGCCTTGTGAGTACAGACCCCCTAAAAGGATCCTAAAATTCCCCTCTGGGTGCTAAAAGTCAGTTGCTGGGTGTAAGCTAAAGGGGGACACAGGCGGGTGTCTTGAAAAAGCAAGGTCCACTAAATTATTCCTACCACAAAGGAACTTGCTCTATCCTTTTCAGCCTGCTGCATAGTACTACTGACAGTCTACTACACAGTTCTACTAAGAAAGCTGTCCTCGCTTGTGAATAGTTCATTAAAAGTATCCTACTAAATCCCTTCTCCTATCCAAGTTCTCCAAATAAAACAAAAAAAAAAAACACATCCCCTAGACTGGATATTGGAGACAATGAGCAGAAGTGTGTGACTGGCTGCAGATTAAACAGTGGGAGAACTGGGCAAACAAAAATTCAAACAGCTCCTCCGGGGGTAGTGCTACAGTAATATGGAAGCTGCCATTACCATGTCTCATTTTGAAAAGTCACTAGCCCAAAACAAATATACCCAAGTGAAGTCTGAATTTTTTGATCTGTATACTTGTCCTGGATCTGCAGATAAATAGACGGAACTATTGGATCAGCATGAGTACAGATTTACTTTAAATACTAAAACACAGTTATCTAGACCACAACTAGTGATGAGCCGAACACCCCCGGGTTCGGTTCGCACCAGAACCCGCGAACGGACCGAAAGTTTGCGCGAACATTAGAACCCTATTAAATACAATGGATGCGAACGTTCGGATTCTAAAGTGCTAATTATAACGACTATTATCCATGTTATTGTCCGAAACAGAGTTTGGGAACCCGGCTTCTGCACCAGGGGACATGTATCAATGCAAAAAGAAGTTTTAAAAACGGACGTTTTCCGGGAGCAGTCATTTTAATGATGCATAAAGTGAAAAAAAAAAAGTCAAATATTCCTTTAAATATTGTACCTGGGGGGTGTCTAAAGTATGCCTGTGAAGTGCCACGTGTTTCCCGTGTTTAGAACTGTCCCTGCACAAAATAACATTTCTAAAGGGAAAAAAGTCATTTAAAACTGCTTGCGGCTTTAATGCAATGTCTGGTCCCGGTAATATGGATGAAAATCTTTAGGAAAAATGGCATAGCTACCCCATCAACCCCCCCCCCCCCACCCCAGCCCATTACCAGCCCCTTTGGGTCTTGTATGGATATTAAGGGGAACCCCGCACACAAAATAAAAAAAGGACCTATATACTCTGAACAGCCGTATACAGGCGGTGCATACAAGACAGGGACTGTAGGTTTGTTCTTATGTAGAATCGGTTTATAATTTTGAACAGCTGCATTGTTTAAGTGGAGCTCCATGGCAAATTCCTTTTTTTTCGTTTTTTGTAAAACATAGGGAACGGTTATCACCCCTGTCACATTTTTTTTGCTGTCTGTGCCCCTGTTCAGAACATTTCACCTCACTTTGCGTCCCAATGACAACTGTTTTTGAAATGTGGTGTTTTTATTGAAACAAGGATTGGTGATAAAGCATCAGTAGAGAGGAGACACCTTTCTCCCATATTAATTCTTAAAGGAGAGAATTTTCCTTCCAAGGGGTCGATTTCCTCTCACTTCCTGTTGTCTTCTTCCGTTTGCAAGTAGTAGTAGTTTGTAAGTTGGATGTTTGAAAGTAGGGACCTTCCGTATATACTCTGCAGAAATTGGCCCCTTAGGTGTTGGTGTTGGCACAACACTGAAAGCACTCACAGTTATTCTTGGTGGGTGCTGGAACGCCCTTCTGTCAAGTATAATATCAGGAATTGTAATAACATATAATTGTTGATCAGTGGTAGTAAAAATTGGGCCTTTGATGGTGGTGCTGGTGCCCCAACACTGTAAGGCCTGACAGTTACTCTTGGTGGGCGCAGCAATGCTCCCTGCTGTGAATTATTAGATCAATAATTATAATTGCATGCCCCTGTTGAACAGGGGCTGAAAAATTGGGCCTTTGGTGGTGGTGGTGGTGATGGTGGTGCTGGTGCCACAACACTGTAAGGCCTGACAGTTACTCTTGGTGGGCGCAGCAATGCTCCCTGCTGTGAATTATTAGATCAATAATTATAATTGCATGCCCCTGTTGAACAGGGGCTGAAAAATTGGGCCTTTGGTGGTGGTGGTGATGCTGGTGCCACAACACTGTAAGGCCTGACAGTTACTCTTGGTGGGCGCAGCAATGCTCCCTGCTGTGAATTATTAGATCAATAATTATAATTGCATGCCCCTGTTGAACAGGGGCTGAAAAATTGGGCCTTAGGCACTGGTGGCACAACACTGCAACCCCTCACAGATACTGTACTTGGAGCACAGCAATGAGGCCTGTTGCAAAGTATTGCATCAAAAATTTTAATTACACGCCCCTGTTAAACAGGGGCTGAAGAATTGGGCCTTAGCCACTGGTGGCGTCACCCATAAACCAAAATGATCTTCCAAGCTATCATCATTAATCGTATCATTGAGGAGGAGGAGGAGGAGGATAGCCAGTCAACATAACAGCACAGGCACTCAGCATCAGCATCAGTCTTCAAGGGATGTGACATTTTAAAATCAATTAGTCTGTTATATCAGCATCTGGTGTGTGGTAGCTGGTGGTGATCCAAGACTGGTTCATCTTGATGAAAGTCAGTCGATCAACCGAGTCGGTGGACAGGCGCACCCTGTGATCCGTGACAAATCCTCCAGCAGCACTGAATGTGCGTTCTGAAAGAACGCTGGATGCAGGACAGGCCAGTAGCTCAATTGCATACTGTGCAAGCTCTGGCCAGTGATCCATCCTCAAGACCCAGTAAGCCAGAGGATTTTCGGTGGGGAAGGTGTCCAAGTCTGACCTTGCCCCTAGGTATTCCTGCACCATGTATATCAGACGCTGGCGATGGTTGCTGGAACCGATCATACCTTGGGGCTGCGGACTAAAGAATTGTCTGAACGCATCGGTCAGACGGCCACCTTCCCCACCGCTCCTTCTTTGACTGCCCGAAGCCTCAGCAACTCGTTGTCCAGGACCAGGAGTTTGTAACCTCCCAGTCTCTGGGAACGCGTTGCACAGACCTTTCTGCAAGGCCTCCCGGAGTTGTCTCATCCTCTGCTCCCTCTGCGACGGTACGATAAGGTCCGCAACCTTACCCTTGTACCGTGGATCAAGGAGAGTGGCCAGCCAGTAATGGTCCCTCTCCTTGATCCGAAGAATACGAGGATCCTTCCGCAGACTTTGCAGGATCAGGGAGGCCATGCAGCGTAGGTTAGCTGAGGCATTCAGTCCGGAGTCCTCTGGGTCACTAAGGACGACATGATCCGCAGCCACCTCCTCCCAGCCACGTACAAGTCCACTGGTTTCTTGGGACTGTAAATCATCCCTAAAAGACTGCTGCTGATGATGCTGAGTGCCAGCCTCCACCTCCATGCTGACACAATCCTCCTCCTCCTCCTCCTCCTCCTCCTCCTCCTCCTCCTCCTCCTCCTCTTCCTGTGCGATGGGTGGGACAGAAGGAACACTGTCTGGGTAAAGGGGGCCTTGAGAGGCAAGGAAGTCCTCCTCTTCCTGCCTCTGTTCTGCCTCAAGTGCCCTGTCCATTATTCCACGCAGCGTGTGCTCCAACAGGTGGACAAGAGGTACAGTGTCACTGATGCATGCACTGTCACTGCTCACCATCCTCGTGGCCTCCTCAAATGGTGCCAGGACAGTGCATGCATCTCTGATCATGCCCCACTGGCGTGGTGAAAAAAACCCGAGCTCCCCTGACCCTGTCCTGGTGCCGTAGTCGCACAGGTACTCATTGATGGCCCTCTGCTGCGTGTGCAGCCGCTGCAGCATGGCCAACGTTGAGTTCCACCTGGTGGGCATGTCACATATAAGGCGGTTCTTGGGCAGGTTCAACTCCTTTTGAAGCTCAGCCAGGCGAGCACTGGCATAATAAGATCTGCGGAAATGCACACAGACTTTCCTGGCCTGCCTCAGGACATCCTGTAAGCCCGGGTACCTGCCCAAGAACCGCTGCACCACCAGGTTAAGGACGTGAGCCATACAGGGCACATGGGTCAGTTGTCCCTGTCGGAGGGCGGAGAGGAGGTTGGTGCCATTGTCGCAAACCACCATTCCTGGCTTAAGCTGGTGTGGTGTCAACCACCTCTCGGCCTGCCCCTGCAGAGCAGACAGGACCTCTGCCCCAGTGTGGCTCCTGTCCCCCAAACACACCAGCGCAAGCACGGCATGGCATCTTTTTGCCTGCGTACTTGCGTAGCCCCTTGAACGCCTACAGAGCACTGCTGGTTCCGAGGACAAACCACAGGAAGAGGCCATGGAGGAAGAAGAAGAGGAGGGGGTGGAGGAGAGAGGTGTGTCACAACCAGTAGTAGCATTTTGGAGGCGTGGCGGTGGAACAACCTCCAACACTACTGCACCTTGTCCTGCATCCTTCCCAGCTGCCAAAAGAGTGACCCAATGGGCCGTGAAAGAAAGGTAACGTCCCTGTCCATGCCTGCTGGACCATGAGTCAGCGGTAATATGCACCTTACCGCTGACCGCCCTGTCCAGCGAGGCCAAGACATTGCCTTCCACATGCCTGTAGAGAGCCGGAATAGCCTTCCGTGCGAAAAAGTGTCGTTTGGGAACCTGCCACTGAGGAACCGCACATTGCACAAACTCACGGAAGGGGGCCGAGTCTACCAACTGAAAAGGCAGCAGTTGAAGCGCTAGCAATTTAGCCAAGCTAGCATTCAACCGCTGGGCATGTGGATGGCTGGGAGTGAACTTCTTTCGACAGTCCAGCAGCTGGGGCAGGGAAATTTGCCTGCTAGAATCGGACGTTGGTGTACTGCTAGCAGAGTGCCCGCAAGTACTTGCCTGTGACACACCTAATTCTACACCTTCATTCCTCTCAGAGCAGGTTTCAGAGAGGAGTGAAGGTATAGTGGGGTTGGAGATCCCAGCTGATGCGGTGCAAGGAGAGGTCCGCTTTGTTCTTTGGTGTGGGTCTTTAAGGTAGGCTTGCCAACGAGCTGCATGGCAGGTCAAGATATGTCTGATCAAGCATGTGGTGCCCAAGCGGCTGATGTTTTGGCCACGCGATATACGCTTGAGACATATGTTGCAAACAGCAGCTGTGCGATCTGATGCACTCGCCTCAAAAAAGGCCCACACCAAAGAACTTTTTGAATGACGGGCAGAGGCAGCGCCCTGCACAGGCGGAGCTCTGCGGTGTGATTCCGTCGGTGTGCTGCCCATACGCTGGCCACTCAAGGGCATCCTGCCTCGTTGGAGATGTGCCTCCTCCTCATCCTCCTCCTCTCTCCTATTAGGCACCCACGTGGAGTCAGTGACCTCATCATCCCCTCCCTCCTCATCACTGGAGCCAATCTGGCAGTATGCTGCAGCTGCCGGAACATGACTGCCAGATTGGTGTCCTTCTTGAGCATCCCCTCTCTCTGCTCTCACGCTGCTGCCTTCCTCTAGCTGGGTATCATCATCAGATCCTTCCAAACGCTGGGCATCCTCCTGGAGCATGTACCCAACACTGTGCTCAAACAGTTCGGGGGACTCCTCAGGAGGAGGGCATGGTGGGTCTAGGGAAGGATTGACTAATGAAGATAATGATACCAGAGAAGAGGACGCTTTGGCAGCTGCTTTGCCAGTACCCTGAGCCTGGGTGAGAGAGGATGAGGAGGATGAGGTGGGCTTGGTCATCCACTCTACCAAGTCTTCGGCATGATGTGGCTCAACATGTCCAGCTGCCGAAAACAAGGACAAGCGTGTCCCATGGCCATGTGCTGATGACAATGCACCACGTACACGACCAGCACTGTTGCCCCCAGACACAGAGCCTGCTTGCCCTCTTTTTTTGCCTCCTGACTGTCTGCCTCTCCTTGGTTGCCTTCCAGACATTTTAATGGATGGCGTGCAGGGAGATGGGAAAAACAGCAATAAGGGCTACCTTCAGGTGTATATTGTGCAGGAGGCTTAGCAACAATGACACTGACACTGTCCCCTGCCTATCCTTCTCTGTCCCTAAACACAAGGATTGAAAATATGGTTCAGCAAAAAAGTTTTAGAACAGAATAGCACACTGACACTTTCCCTCACTGTCCTACTCTGTCCCTCCCTACAAACAAGATTTAGCACAGAATAGCACACTGATAATTTCTACGAGTGTCCTTCTCTGTCCCTCAACTCAAGGATTGAAAATATGGTTCAGCAAAATAGTTTTAGAACACAATAGCACACTGACACTTTCCCTCACTGTACCTCTCTGTCCCTCAACTCAAGGATTGAAAATATGGAACAGCAAAATTGGTTTAGAACAGAATAGCACACTGTCAGTTTCCCTCACTGTACCTCTCTGTCCCTACAAACAAGGATTAGCACAGAATAGCACACTGTCACTGACACTCTCCCTACCTATCCTTATTTGTCCCTAAACACAAGGAATCCAGGATTAGTAAAGGAAAAAAAAAATGACACTGTCCCTGCCTATGCTTCTCTTTCCCTGCTCCGGAACACACTACACAAGGCCGCCGCGCTGGCGGCCTTTTATAGTGTGGGGCGTGTACTAAACCCCATCAGCAATAATTGGCCACAGGCATCCTGCCTGTGGCCAATCATTGCTCTCCTCGCTGCCGGCGCTGTGATTGGCCAAGCATGCGGGGTCACAGTGCATGCTTGGCCAATCACAGCGCCTGGATGACACTGCGATGGCGTAGTGCATTGTGGGCCGTTCGCGTCACTCGAATTTGGCGCGAACGGCCCAAATCGTTCGATCTTCGAACGATCGAACAGCCGATGTTCGAGTCGAACGTATGTTCGACTCGAGCACGAAGCTCATCCCTAACCACAACCAACCAGCATAAAATTAATAAAATTACATTTTCTGGAATCAAAACAGGTAACTAGGGAATATATGACATACAAATATGCCATAGTAACAGAATGCACTTACCTAGCCTATACAATTACCAGGTTTCACTTATTGAAAATAATTGAAGGTAACCTTTTGTAGAACAAAGCACTATGCCTTCGATATGGCTGTAAATATAAAGAACATGATTCTCAGAAGGTAGATGTTGAGACCAGAAAAGTCTGAATGGCATTAGAACCTTTGTTAGAACCATGGTAACATTCTAATTTCAGAACAAAACTAACACAATTATCCATAATTATCTGACACAAAAGGCAGGTGGAGTATTGTCATCTATCTATGCTAAGACTATACAAGCTTTGAATCACTAAACTGCAGGAACTCATACAGCACAGGTTATGTGTCAAATCAAATGACTTACTACATTGTTTAACAATAACATTTTTGGATGTTGCATTGCAATGTTTCCTTGTGAGAGTAATGTATAATTCATTAAAGTGGCATTAAACCCTTGTGCACATGCTTTAATATACAGTATATGTAGCATAGGCGTGCGCACAAGGTGTGCCGGCTGTGCCTGGGCACACCCTAATCCCCTTGTACACATTAGCATTATCACTCTATGTGCAGGCGGAGGGATGGGAAAGATCTTCCTCTTATTGGCTCTGCCATAAGAGGAGTGCTTACCCACTTTTTTTCACTCCGCCAGCAGGGAGATGGGGTGGTTTGGGGTGCTCACGACATGGTGTTTCACCCATTTCGGGGCGCACCCCCTTCCTCAGAGCTAGGCAGCCTAGCTCTGAGGAAGGGGGTGTGCCCCCGAAACGCGTTACCTGTACCCCGTGTTCTGTGCATGTCCATGCACTGTGTTTATGGTCTTTTGTCAGTTGCATTTTGTGAGTACCCACTTTTACACAAAAATTTCTTATTATTAAATTATCTCTGGTAATGCACTAGGTGTGCGCGCCTTCCATTTCTGTTTTTCTTGTAGTTCCATTCAGATAGGGATGAGCCGAACAACCCCCGGTGCGGTTTGCGGCAGAACATGTGAACTGACAAAAAATTTGTGCGAACTCGCGAACACTGTTAAAGTCTATGGGACCCGAACGTGAAAAATCAAAAGTGCAAATTTTAAAGGCTAATATGCAAGTTATTGTCATTAAAAGTGTTTATGACAGTGATTTTAATAATGCATAAAGGGGTTGTAAAGGTTTGTTTTTTATTTTCTAAATAGGTTCCTTTAAGCTAGTGCATTGTTGGTTCACTTACCTTTTCCTTTGATTTCCCTTCTAAATGTTTTTTTTCTTTGTCTGAATTTCTCACTTCCTGTTTCTCCTCACTAAACTTCACACCATCATCTGAGTGGTGTTTAGTCAGCCAGAACAGCTTACTGAACAGCTTGCTGAGGAGGAACAGGAAGTGAGAAATTCAGACAAAGAAAACAAAGAAAAAAAACGTTTAGCAACTATGGGTGCACTGTATGTATTGTGTACCGTGTACACCACTAGAAAAGTAGTAGAAACTGCACTATGGGTGCACGCTATTAAAACAAACATACTTACCTTCTTTCAAGGAAAGGGTTTTTACCCATGCAAACGTTGCTATGCATGCAGAGAAACAGGTTTAAATGGGGTCAAATGTTCTAATTTTAAATCTAACACCACCAATAAGGATTATAATATTAAAGATTTTATTACGTGTAGAACAGAAGGGGTGGTGTATATGTTAGAATGTACCTGCTCACTACAGTACATAGGTAGAACCAAGAGACCCCTATGGAAAAGAATAAGAGAACATGTACAAAACATCAAGGCAGGCTTTCCAAAACATAATGTCTCTAGACATTTTGACCTGTGCCATAAGAGGAACCCGGCAGACTTAAGATTCTGGGCTATACAGAATTTCAAACCACATTGGAGGGGAAGCCATAAGGTGAGGGAAATCAGTAGAAGTGAATCCCAGTGGATTTATGAAATCTGTACTTTGTCGCCGAATGGTTTAAACATAGATTTTGACCTCAATTGTTTTATTTCTGATTATTAGTTATTTTCAGCCACAGTAATTTAATAACAGTACATGGGTCATACAACACACATTTGGCCTCATGCTTCTGAGAGGCCTTGGCCCTGCGGGGGGAGCCTCTCACCCAGGGATATGGGGTTTAAGACCAATAGCCGGTAATGAGGGATCAACACTGGTGATCTAATTGGAATGAGGGTGTGGGTATATATATATATATTTACCAATGTATGTATGCATATATGTATGAGCAGAAGAGACATGTGTACCGACATATTGGATATGGATGTTATACACATTTTAATATTTTATACATTTAAATTTTAAATTTTTATTTGTAATTATATAAGAATACATAATATTGTGTGCAGTTTGGATCTTTAGAATCGATGTCATGGTATCAGGGGTGGAGGGATGTGGCGGTCCCCTCCTTTATTTTCGGTTTTTCATTGATGTATTTAATACTGAATATGTACTATATGATAGCAGTTCCAATTTTCGCCACTGGAGGGACTAGCGTACCATCTGCATTAATGATTTTAAATAGTTTATCAGACGGTTTAAAATTGCCTTTTAAATTGCTTTTTAAATAGCTTGTATATGTTGCAAACCTGTATATATGAGGTGCGGTATATATATATAATTTGTATTGAAATGTAATATTAAAAATTGTTCACCTTTTCAAATGAAAGGAAATCAGCGCTTGTCAGCGATGATGTGTTTACAATTCAGACCATCACCATGGCAACTAGTAAAGCGATCTGCCGCCCTCTACAAAAGGGCACGCTGGTGGATCACATGCTACCCATGATTAAGTCACGTGCCAGTGACGTAACGCGTAGGGGGGAAGGAGCCTAGTGACGCTCGCAGCAGCAGCAGTCTGAGTGAGGAGCACACTGGAAACTGAGCTGAACAAGCGCTGTTTGTTTTGGAGGATATGTGCGTGCAGGCCACAGCTGTTACAGGTTGTGTCTTGTGTATACTATATTGCGCAATGATCTGTTTCTTTCTTCTTTTTACATCTACATGGTAATGGTCCGGGATCAGGGATACATGTAAGACGAAGGAGTCCGTCCTAGGAGACATTCACTGCTAATCCTAATTAGCGGTGTACAATAGGATTTTTGTTAATTGTATTGCTCAGTGGTCTATATGAATGTGGATTGGGGACAAGCTTCATAAAGGATTTGATATAGTCCACATTGGAATTTATACTACCCTTGGACACATTACACATGAATTCTGTGGATTAGGGGCAATTTAATATCTTTATTGTTTCCACTGCAGATCGGTTGTTTTTAGCACAGAGAATTTGTTTGAACATTGTCACTTGTGCACTATAATTAGTTTGGTGTTTAGCGCATCATTAATTTGTTTAATTATTATTTTCACGGTATTGTGTACACCACCAGAAGTCTAATAGCAACTATGGGTGCACTGTATGTATTGTGTACATTGCCTGAAGTATATTAGAAAAAGTACACCAGGAATGGCCTGCAGTCAGATATAGGCTTGGCTACACTGGATGCAGTATATATATATATATATATATATATATATATATACACACACACACACACACATACACACACACAGTGGGTACGGAAAGTATTTAGACCCCCTTCAATTTTTCACTCTTTGTTATATTGCAGCCATTTGCTAAAATCATTTAAGTTCATTTTTTTTCCTCATTAATGTACACACAGCACACCATATTGACAGAAAAACACAGAATTGTTGAAATGTTTGCAGATTTATTCAAAAAGAAAAACTGAAATATCACATGGTCCTAAGTATTCAGACCCTTTGCTGTGACACTCATATATTTAACTCAGATGCTGTCCATTTCTTCTGATCATCCTTGAGATGGTTCTACACCTTCATTTGAGTCCAGCTGTGTTTGATTATACTGATTGGACTTGATTAGGAAAGCCACACACCTGTCTATATAAGACCTTACGGCTCACAGTGCATGTCAGAGCAAATGAGAATCATGAGGTCAAAGGAACTGACTGAAGAGCTCAGAGACAGAATTGTGGCAAGGCACAGATCTGGCCAAGGTTACAGAAAAAAATTCTGCTGCACTTAAGGTTCCTAAGAGCACAGTGGCCTCCATAATCCTTAAATGGAAGACGTTTGGGACGACCAGAACCCTTCCTAGAGCTGGCCGTCCGGCCAAACTGAGCTATCAGGGGAGAAGAGCCTTGATGAGAGAGGTAAAGAGGAACCCAAAGATCACTGTGGCTGAGCTCCATAGATGCAGTCAGGAGATGGGAGAAAGTCAACCATCACTGCAGCCCTCCACCAGTCGGGGCTTTATGGCAGAGTGGCCCGACGGAAGCCTCTCCTCTGTGCAAGACACATGAAAGCCCACATGGAGTTTGCTAAAAAACACCTGAAGGACTCCAAGATGGTGAGAAAAAAGATTCTCTGGTCTGATGAGACCAAGATAGAACTTTTTGGCCATAATTCGAAGCGGTATGTGTGGAGAAAATCAGGCACTGCTCATCACCTGTCCAATACAGTCCCAACAGTGAAGCATGGTGGTGGCAGCATCATGCTGTGGGGGTGTTTTTCAGCTGCAGGGACAGGACATCTGGTTGCAATCAAGGGAAAGATGAATGCAGCCAAGTACAGGGATATCCTGGACGAAAACCTTCTCCAGAGTGCTCAGGACCTCAGACTGGGCCGAAGGTTTACCTTCCAACAAGACAATGACCCTAAGCACACAGCTAAAATAATGAAGGAGTGTCTTCACAACAACTCCGTGACTGTTCTTGAATGGCCTAGCCAGAGCCCTGACTTAAACCCAATTGAGCATCTCTGGAGAGACCTAAAAATGGCTGTCCACCAACGTTTACCATCCAACCTGACAGAACTGGAGAGGATCTGCAAGGAGGAATGGCAGAGGATCCCCAAATCCAGGTGTGAAAAACTTGTTGCATCTTTCCCAAAAAGACTCATGGCTGTATTAGATCAAAAGGGTGCTTCTACTAAATACTGGGCAATGGGTCTGAATACTTAGGACCATGTGATATTTTATTTTTTATTTTTTAATAAATCTGCAAAAATATCAACAATTCTGTGTTTTTCTGTCAATATGGGGTGCTGTGTGTACATTAATGAGGAAAAAAATGAACTTAAATGATTTTAGCAAATGGCTGCAATATAACAAAGAGTGAAACATTTAAGGGGGTCTGAATACTTTCCGTACCCACTGTGTGTATATATATATATATATATATATATATATATATATATATACATATACACACACACATACATACATACACACACACACACACACACACACACACACAAGACTGACTGTATATATATATATATATATATATATATATATATGTATTAAATACACTGCATCTAACTGAATAACCTGCCTGCCTGAAGTATATTAGAAAAAGTACACCGGGAATGGCCTGCATTTAGATATAGGCTTGGCTACACTGGATGCAGTGTATACAGGGCCGCTGATAAGGCAGTACAGCCAGCCTGTTGTACCGGGCCCGGGCCTTATAAACTCCACAGGAGGGCCCGGTTGACTCTACAGTTAATTTCTAGCTGTAAAAAAAATAGGACTTTATAACCCACAGCCCCACTCCCACTTGATTGCCAAGGAATATAGTAATTTCCTGGGCCCCCTCAGGTCAACAGAGGGGCCCAGGAGGTGAGAGTAGAGGGACTTTTTCGTCATTCGAGCGCAGGCACACAATCCGACGCCACATGCTGCTCTTCACCTGTGCACCTACACAGATTATAGTTCCGACCGCCCACTATGTGCCTTCCCTGGCAGATGGATTCTATTAGGCATGTGCATTTCGTTTCGAATCGAAATTCGGATGAATTTTCATTATTCGGACGTTCGGATGCATCCGAATTAACAAATTACCAATGCTAACGAATTCAACCGAATCCGAACGTTTCGAATCGAAAAACCACGGATGAAATTCGAATCGAATTCGAAAAGAATTCTAGTCGAATCGAATTTGAAAAACAATTAGAATAGAATAGAATCGAAAATATTGGAAATAATCAAATAGAAAAACAATAGAACAGAATAGAATAAAATACAATATATATATTATATTTTATAATATTCTGTTCTATTTTTTTTCCTAGTCTATTTTCTATTTCTATTCTAATCTTTTCTAATTGGAATTTGAAAAAAATCGGTCGCATTCGAAAATATTTCAACCTAATTTGAAAATATATCTACCGGATTCGATAATATTTCAACCAAATTCGATAATATTTCAACCGGATTTGAAATTATTTCAACCAAGTAGAAAAGATTATAATAAAATAGAAAAACAGATAATAGACTAGAAAAACAATAGGTCAGAATATATTATATTTTATTCTATTTTTTTCCGAGTCTATTCTTTTATATTCTATTCAAATCTTTTCTAATAAAATCAAAATCATTATATACTGAATTCGAATTTCGGAAGATGGTTATATATATATATATATATATATATATATATATATATATATATATATATATAATTTTTTTTCCGACATTCTAATTTCGTATAGAATGAATTCTAATTTGAATAGAAAAGATTAGAATAGAAATAGAAAATAGACTAGAAAAACAATAGAACAGAATAGAGTATAGATACTATCTATTTAATTTTTTATTTTTTTTGCAGATTACTATTTGTTTCCATAAGATCTCCTGCAGACTATTAGCATCTATTTTTTTTCAGATCTCCTGCAGACTATTAGTACTCTGCAAAAAAAATAATAAAAAATTAAATAGATGCTAATATTCTGCAGGAGATCTTATGGAAACAAATAGTAATCTGCAAAAAAATAAAAAATTAAATAGATAGTATCTATACTCTATTCTGTTCTATTGTTTTTCTAGTCTATTTTCTATTTCTATTCTAATCTTTTCTATTCAAATTAGAATTCATTCTATACGAAATTCGAATGTCGGAAAAAAAATTATATATTTATATATATATATATATATATATATATATATATATATATATATATATATATATATATATATATATATAACCATCTTCCGAAATTCGAATTTAGTATATAATGAATTTGATTTTAATAGAAAAGATTTGAATAGAATATAAAAAATTAGACTAGAAAAAAATAGAACAGAATAGAATAAAATATTATATATTCTGTCCTATTGTTTTTCTAGTCTATTATCTGTTTTTCTATTTTATTATAATCTTTTCTATTTGGTTGAAATAATTTCAAATCCGGTTGAAATATTATCGAATTTGGTTGAAATATTAACCAATGCGGATAAAATATTATCAAATCCGGTAGATATATTTTCGAATTTGGTTGAAATATTAGCAAATTCTGTTGAAATATTTTCGAATCCGAACAAAATATCGAATCCGGTTGAAAGTCTGAAAGATGATCGAATCCGGTTGTAATTTTTTCGAATGCGGTTGAAATATTTTCGAATGCGACCGATTTTACGAATTGGGTCGAAAACGGAAGGAAATCCGAAAACGAATGTAACGAGTTTAACGAATCGAACTAAATGAAATTAATTAATTAACGAATTAAAACGAAACGAAACTAAACAAATTTTTTCCTTTTGCACATGTCTAGATTCTATTGTGGAGCAGCTCTCCTGCATCAGAGTCTCGGCGCTGCAGCCCGAGGGAGAAAGCGATCACTGACGAGGCTCTGAGTTCAGCAGCAGTACTTCTGGCGGCGATACACAGGCAAGCAGTCCCCTGCTGACACACTGACAAGTCACATAGGCTACTCAGGAAAATGCAGTCCTCAGACACCCTGCTGTGTGCTTGCTTATGATGATCATCATCATTTGTTAAAGAGATCACAGCACAGCAGGTTCTCTGTGGCTCTCTCAGTGCCACATGGCTGTGGGATGCTGACTTTGCTATGGCTGTGCTGTGTTATAGTCTTTAACACAAAGTACAGCCATAAGTTAACAATGTCAGCACCCAACAGCCATGTGACACTGAGAGAGCCATAGAGAACCTGCTGTGCTGTGATCTCTATAATGATGATGATGATTATCATTATAAACACATAGTGAGATGCTACTTTACACTTCTGTTTGGGGGGAGGCAGTAAAAACACACAGCTGAGCTGCATTTTTGCAACCCCCAAAATCACTCCCCTTTAAGAACCTTTCACCCCAGGTTTCCAATTAGGTCCACCTGTTAGTTTTTCCTTCGGATCTGCTTGAAAGCTCCATGTATGTCTAGGGAGTCCGGATGTAAATGGGCTTGTGTCCGTATACAGTCACCCACCTACCTCCATGTCCAAAAAGATTTAAAAAAGGACTGCATCCTAAATGTGGCAGATCAGAGTTAGCCTGATCTAAATGGACCCGAGTCCATTTACATCTGGCCACCCATAAAGCCACCACAAGTCTGTGATGTATGTGGACACACACTGAACAGGCATGGACATCAAAACACTGACATCTGTCCCATTCAGCTCCAATTATGATTGGTGAGGCAATGTGACAGCTTCCTGGCAGGATAGCTAAGGTGGTTTCAGACTAGAGTCTGAACAAACCTGAGCTCATGCCATCAAATTAGTTGAAAAAAAAGTTCTAAAATACATTTAGATTATTAATGGTTATTAACCACCTCCCTACTGTGCACGAAAACCCCCTTCCTGCCCAAGCCATTTTTCAGCTTTCAGCGCTGTCACACTTTGAATGACAATTGCGCGGTCGTGCGACGTGGCTCCCAAACAAAATTTGTGTCCTTTTTTTCCCATAAATAGAGCTTTCTTTTGGTGGTATTTGATCACCTCTGCGGTTTTCATTTTTTGCGCTATAAACAAAAGAAGAGCGTCCAGTTTGGAAAAAAAACACTATTTTTTACTTTTTGCTATAATAAATAGCAATTTTTTTTTTTTAAATAAAATTTTCCTCAGTTTAGGCCGATACGTATTCTTCTACATATTTTTGGTAAAAAATAAATAAATAAATAAAAATCGCAATAAGCGCGTATTGATTGGTTTGCGCAAAAGTTATAGCGTGTACAAAATAGGGGATAGATTTATAGCATTTTTATTTTTTTATTTGTAATGGCGGCGATCTGCGATTTTTTATTGTGACTGCGATATTGCGGCGGACACATCGGACACTTTTGACACATTTTTGGGACCATTCACGTTTATACAGCGATCCCTGCTAAAAAAATGCATTGATTACTGTATAAATGTGATTGGCAGGGAAGGGGTTAACCACTAGGGGGCGGGAAGGGGTTAAATATGTTCCCTCAATGTGTTCTTACTGGGGGGGGGAGGGGACTGACTGGGGGAGGTGACCGATGGTTGTCCCTATGTACAAGGGACACACCATCAGCCTCCTCTCCCTCACAGGACGTGGATCTCTGTGTTTACACACAGAGACCCACTTTCCTGCTCGTTTCCCGGGCAATCGCGGGTGCCCGGCGGCAATCGCGGCCGCCGGGCACGCACACCGGGGCCTTGTGAACGCGGCGGGCGCGCGCCGCTGGCGGCGAGCGCGCGCCTTCTAGCTCGTTTTAAAGGGAGGACGTCATATGACGTCCTCCCAGAACGAGAGTATCCTCCGCCCGCCGTCAATTGACAGTGGGCGGTGGACAAGTGGTTAAAGGATAAGTTCACCTTTTGGAACATGTTACATGTTTCACCTGTTTTTAGGGTGGAATATGTAACACGCTCCTGCCACCAGTTCCCCAGATTCTCTCCCCCCCCACCGTGACAGCATGGGGTTAGGGGTGGGGTCGAGTGTGGGATCGAGGGGGTCCTGTCAGGTAGGCTGTACAGGGGCCCCATGATTTCTAACAGCGGCCCTGAGTGTATATATATATATATATATATATATATATATATATATATATATATATATATATATATATATATATATATATATATATATACACACACACACATACACACACACAGTCATGGCTGAAATTGTTGGCACCCCAGAAATGTTAACAGAAAATCAAGTATTTCTCACAGAAAAGTATTGCAGTAACACATGTTTTGCTATACACGTGTTTATTCCCTTTGTGTGTATTGGAACAAAACAAAAAAAGGGAGGAAAAAAAGCAAATTGGACATAATGTCACACAAAACTCCAAAAATGGGCTGCTCAAAATTCTTGGCACCCTTTCAAAATTGTGGATAAATAAGATTGTTTCAAGCATGTGATGCTCCTTTAAACTCACCTGGGGCAAGTAACAGGTGTGGGCAGTATAAAAATCACACCTGAAAGCAGATAAAAAGGAGAGAAGTTCACTTAGCCCAGGTTCACACTGGGCTGCGAGAGTGAAGCCGTGCGATTTCAGCTGAACTCGCACGATTTCACTCCCGCTGGTCAGTCCCGATTTCGGCCGCGATTACAGAGACATCTGTGCAGGTTTCTGCACAGATGTCAATGTAAATCGTGGGCCAAAATCACAAAAAAGTAGTACAGAAACGACTTTTTGAAATCGGTGCAGCGCCGCAGATGCGGCATCGCACCGATTAGGACGGTGCCATTGCCGGCAATTTGCGGCAAATACCGCCGTTTTGACATGCCAAAACGCACCAGTGTGAACCAGGGCTAAGTCTTTGAATTGTGTGTCTGTGTGCCACACTAAGCATGGACAACAGAAAGAGGAGAAGAGAAGAGAACTGTCTGAGGACTTGAGAACCAAAATTGTGGAAAAATATCAACAATCTCAAGGTTACAAGTCCATCTCCAGAGATCTAGATTTGCCTTTGCCCACAGTGCGCAACATTATCAAGAAGTTTGCAACCCATGGCACTGTAGCTAATCTCTCTGGGCATGGACGGAAGAGAAAATTGATGAAAGGTTGCAACGCAGGATAGTCCGGATGGTGGATAAGCAGCCCCAAACAAGTTCCAAAGAAATTCAAGCTGTCCTGCAGGCTCAGGGAGCATCAGTGTCAGCGCAAACTATCCGTCGACATTTAAACGAAATGAAACGCTATGGCAGGAGACCCAGGAGGACCCCACTGCTGACACAGAGACATAAAAAAGCAAGACTACAGTTTGCCAAAATGTACTTGAGTAAGCCAAAATCCTTCTGGGAAAACGGAATGAGGCCTACAAAGAAAAGAACACAGTACCTACAGTGAAATATGGTGGAGGTTCAATGATGTTTTGGGGTTGTTTTACTGCCTCTGGCACTGGGTGCCTTGAAAGTGTGCAAGGCATCATAAAATCTGAGGATTACCAAAGGATTTTGGGTCGCACTGTAGAGCTGGGTGTCAGAAAGCTGGGTTTGCGTGCGAGATCTTGGGTCTTCCAGCAGGACAATGACCCCAAACATACGTCAAGAAGCACCCAGAAATGGATGGCAACAAAGCGCTGGAGAGTTCTAAAGTGGCCAGCAATGAGTCCAGATCTAAATCCCATTGAACACCTGTGGAGAGATCTTAAAATTGCTGTTGGGAAAAGGCGCCCTTCCAATAAGAGAGACCTGGAGCAGTTTGCAAAGGAAGAGTGGTCCAAAATTCCTGGTGAGAGGTGTAAGAAGCTGATTATAGGAAGCGACTGATTTCAGTTATTTTTTCCAAAGGGTGTGCAACCAAATATTAAGTTAAGGGTGCCAAGAATTTTGACCAGCCCATTTTTGGAGTTTTGTGTGACATTATGTCCAATTTGCTTTTTTTCCTCCCTTTTTTTGTTTTGTTCCAATACACACAAAAGGGAATAAACATGTGTATAGCAAAAAATCTAGAAAAACAAATGCGCTACAATGTGAGTAATTAACCGATAATAAAGCCAGTTAAGTGAAATCCACAAACACACTGATGAATCAAAAAGTCCATAATGTGATGACAGGTGAACAAAGTGAAATGTGACGTGTGTCAGTGAATAAAAAGTTCCATCAGGGCCAAAGATGAGGAGAGACCGTGGGGGAATAGGCAGTTATAAACTTGATGAATGGTGCATGCAACACCCGTGTTCACCACCAACGATATAAACTGCTTACCAGAAGTAAGAAACATATGAGCCCATCTGCAATCCCAGAAAATGGTCCAATGAAGTCCAATAGACGGCTTAAATCACAGCAGACATTCCCAAAAAGACAGAAGGAGCTCGATAGTGCATTACCCAATATCAAATTTATTAAGAAAAGGGTTAAAAACACTTACAATTAGAATGTAGTAAATAGACAAATCGACCGGCCGGTCCGCCGTAACCTGTCCCGTAGTGATGACGTCAGCACGCACACCTCCCGACGTACGTTTCGTGTTCCTACACGTCGTCAATGGGGATCAGGCGACGTGCTGACGCATCACAAGATATAGCAACAAGAGAGCCAAGCCTCACTGTGAGCAGCCTATGGACGCAAGGCAAAAAACCAAGCCTCCACATCGCTACACAGACCCGGCTTTAAACCACCATGCAAACCAAGCCTCACTATGAGTTACAGGCAACGGCTCGCAGGGTGGACAATGATATGAAACCTAATCAAAACTCAATGATAAAGGCAACATATATACAAATCCTCAATACAGATTGCAATATATAGAACAAACTGTTAAAAGCGATCATTAAGCATATGGATGGATAAGATCAACATTCACTTTGAAGAATATCATCCGTAAATCCACCACCACACAAAAAATATTATAATATATTAAAAACATAAAAATCATTAAAAATAATTTAAGATAGGAAGGATGATTCTGAGTGTATAGTATATGGTTAATAAATGAATTAATATAGGTCCAAAAAGACAGAAAAAACCTTTATATACTTAAAAATTGAAGGGGGGGGGGGGGGAGGAAAGGAACAGGTCCAGATAACATGATTTATCAAATAACCCGAGGGATTGTGTGTAATGTGGGTCAAAACTATTGTGACATGTTCACATGAATATGATGAACTAGGCCACCAGGGCTACAAAATACCCGTAATTAATAATTAACAAAATATACATGGACATATAACCCACTAATCTAAGAATTGTTGATCAAAGCGTTGAGATCTACCTCAACGTTCATCCCAAACGGGGCATAACTCTTCAACTTGTGGATCCAGGCCATCTCCAGTCTGGATATGCTCCGAATCATGGAGTCACCTCTCCATCTTGGAGAATATTTGTCTATCCCCAAAAATATGGTATTAGTGGGGTTCTTGGCGTGGACCTCTAAGTAATGCCGAGATACCGGATGCTTAGGAAAACCTGTGAGTATGTTTGTAATATGTTCATTAAGTCTCACACGGAGAGGTCGTTTAGTCCTGCCCACATTTTGAAGTCCACAAGGACATTACAGGAGTTAAACGACTCTCTCCGTGGAACAAGTAATGAAGGGAACTATTTTAAATTGAACATCAGTAATGGTGGACTTAAACGTATTGGTACGTCTATGTGGACACCCACTGAATGAACATACTCTGCATCTCTTGCATTGATAGAAACCCACCAACTGGTCAAGAAAGGTCCTTTTCACAGAAGGGGGATCTAGAATATTAGGTGCCACTCTCCCTTGTAGGGAGGGTGCACCTTTATAGACAACCTGAGGTTGAGCTGGCAATACTGCCTGTAAGACTGAGTCATTAGTGAGTATATGCCAGTGTTTTTTAATCAGCTGTTTAACACCCTTATGTTGAGAGGAATAGGTGGTAATAAATGGGATCGATGGTGTTCTTAATTGGGACTTAGGTCTATCAATGAGAAGATCTCTCCTATCCAACAAGGCCACATCATTTAAGGTGTTAACAAGGGAAGCATGAGAATAACCTTTTTCCACGAATCGACCAGTCAAGATCCCTGCTTGAGTTAGGAATTCATTGTGATCTGTACAATTCCGTTTGAGTCTGATGAACTGGCTCTTGGGTACGGAATTGAGCCATGATGAATGATGGCAGCTATTAATGGGAATATATGAATTCCTATCTGTGATCTTGAAATAGGTGGAGGTGATGAAAGAGTCGTCTTTAATGGATATTTTTAAATCCAAAAAATGAATTTCCTCTTGACTGGCTTCAAAATTGAAAACGATGCCCCTCGTATTTGTATTGAGGCCCTCCATATAAATATCCAAATCATGGCGACTACCATCCCATAGGAGGAGGACGTCATCAATGTACCTAGCCCACAACATGAGTTGGGGTGGACGTTGGGCATAAACGACGTCCTCCTCCCATAGGGCCATGAAGAGATTAGCCAAACTGAGGGCATACTTAGCCCCCCATAGCAACTCCTGTCTTGTCTGTAGAATTGGTTATTGCAATGACACCCCAAATACGAAAGGGGTTTAAACGCCGTTTAGATCGCTTCCCTCTCCTGGACACAAATTCACTGCCGATACTCCACAGCCAGCCGACCCCTTCCCATAGGGATTAATTTTTCTGAAAGAACGAGACGCACTCTGTATCTCTCCAAGGATAGACTGCCTTTATTGCCAAAAACATTGAAACTCTTATACACATCCAATACTGCATTAACCTGAATGAACAATGTTCCAGCTCCACCCACAACACAACAAGCCCCAATACACATTATTTTGACGTCTGCTAGGAGACAACAGGTTCTAATCCCCTTTATGTTTAAATGACTATGCATGAAGTTTATATTCACCAGACTGTCTGATACTTTACAATACACACAAGTACAGACTTAATTAACACAATGAAAGATCCTTAGACGCCATCCTAGATTCATTTACATCACACAGGCAGGTAACACATCTCCCAATTAACCTGTTGAGTTCAGGGTAAAACATCCAGTACATATTGTGGACTAATATTACTATTTCAATTTCAAGCAATCCAAGCCATATTCTTAATGTCCATGGTTTCCTGGCTCACCCTGTGTCCAAAGTGACCCCTCTGTCACACATCTCCCCTTTCGGCAGGAGACTAACACAGGAGGTGACCCCAGACGGGTTGACTCCGAAGTTAGTCCATAGGTCCATTCTTCTAATGCCGGTATCCACACAGTACCACAAATAAATTGCTCCAAACAGAGCATTACTTACCCAGCCAACCTCTGCCTCTCTCAGAGAACATACCCGCCGCTGGGGAGAGGACAGGGTGACTGGGCTCAGTCCATCATGCTGTTGGGGATCTGGGCCGACTGCCCAGCATCCCTGGGGTATACAAGTGGAGACTGAAGTCCCATCCACTTGTGGTAGGTGAAAATCCCCCAGTGCTTGCAAAGCAAGGCTGACATCCTCCTGTCTCAGTGTCACACCATTTTCTGGGGTTGGGTCAGTGAAGACCGAAGTCCCATCCAGTACCACAGGAACTCCCTCTTCTGTTAGTTGAGAGCAGAGGCCCGTGGCACTCTGCTCTGTTGCCAGCTCTTCTGCTGGGTTGCTGTGAGTGGAGACCGCAGTCCCATCCACCGATATCAGCTCAAGTTGCAGTTGTGTGCAGAGGCCAGTAGCATTCTGCCCTGCTGCCAGTGATTCAGCTGGGGATAAAAGCTTTACCACCTCAGCTTGTTGCTGGAGAGAGGGGCCAACTGCCCCGGCTCCCTGAAACTCCACAGTTGTTTCCAGTGCTGGGCAGAGGTTGCTATCACTCTGCCCTGTTGCCACCACTTCTGCTGGGGACTCCACACCATCTGCTCTGGCTAACTGTTGGGGAGGGAAAAGGGCTGCTTCTCCTCCCTGCATCTCTGAAATCCCCCGGGAAAGAGGAACCATCACCTTTTCACCTCGGGCCTCCAAAACTGCCACGGGTGTAGAGCAGGGGTCTGCAGTACTCCGTCCTGCTGCCAGTACTTGGGCAGGTGATGCATAATCCCTACCATCCTCTGAACAGTCCCTTAAGTCCATACCTTCTGTAATCTGTGCCTGGGGAGATGAGCCAACTGCCCTAGCTCCCTGGAACTCCATATCATCCACTTCGGCTTTAGGGATGGCAATCTCCAGATTTTCCACTGCCGATTCTTCAGCCAGGATTTCATAGTTGTCAACTGGTATTTCCTGATAGTCCCAGGCAAAGGGAGCCCCACCCTGCTGCTGAGCAGTCTAGCAGCTGTTTGTAGGCAATCTCCAGCTCCCATTCCTGAACGGCCAGAAACTCCAAATCTTCCTATGCCCAGTGCCCTTCCGAGACATTCAGTTTTTGCTCTCTGTGCTCCATTATTTCCTCCAAACGCCACTCTCGATCACTCCCAAAGTCAGGGTCCTCGGACAGCCTCCAATACAACAATCCCAGGCCATTATAGTCAAAGCCTTCCGTGGGGCTGTCATCCGCTGACCGCTGGCACTCTTGGGCTACATACCACCGGAGGGCTCTGTAGCTCTCGTCCAACCGCATCTCTGCCCAGATCAGCCTGCTTAACTCAGCTGTCCACTCCTGCTTCGGTTGTTCCCCCAATAACAGCATTCGTACTTCATACTGCGACCAGTATCTTACATGGATGGAGGGGAGAACTTTTCCCTGGTGTTGCTGCTCGAGAGCTAGCGCTTTTTTCCAGAGTTCGCAGTGGATTGAATCAGACCATCCCAGCAGGACCTCCTCTGATACTGGTCCTCTATGCTGTATCTGCATCTCTCGCAACCTCCTTCTGAATTCCTTTTCCATGTCGGCTGGTATCTGTATCGCTCCTCTCCTTTCAGTTGGTGCTGCTTCTTTAGGTGTTGTCTCCGATTGCCGTATTTCCGCCATTCTCTGCTCATGTTGCCGCTCTAGCTCTCTTTTGTCGCTCTAGTTCTCTTTTGTCGCTGTAGTTTTTTCTCTTGTCGATCATCCTGCAGCTGGATGCCTCTAATGGCTTCCTGTATGGCGGTCTCTGATGGGTTAGCATCATATAATGCCAAGCGCTCTCGAACTCGTTGCTGAAACAAATCTTCAACTGACCGGGGTCCTGCATCCATCTCGGCTAGTTCACTGATCAGGGTGGCCTTGTTCTTTGTCCCACTGGTCCCTCCACGGCTCTCAAGTAAGTCTTTCAGCGTGGCTTTCCTGCTGGCTGCATAGCTGGTCATTCACTGTGGTGGTTTGGAGTGTCCCAGGAACTGGAGGGAAAATCCCACAGCTGCCAACCAATGTAACGACACCCCAAATACGAAAGGGGGTAAAACGCCGTTTAGATCTCTTCCCTCTCCTGGACACAAATTCACTGCCGATACTCCACAGCCAGCCAACCCCTTCCCATAGGGATTAATCCTTCTGAAAGAACGAGACGCACTCTGTATCTCTCCAAGAAGAAAGGGTTGAGTATAGCCTCAGTTATGATAAAAATAGACTAACAGTATATAGTGCCCTCATCCATAATAAATGTTGAGGAGGGAACCCATAGGACATAGGGTGATGGTTGCTAAGGCCATCTTTCCCCTAATAGTCACTCAGGATTAAAGGTTTTGTGGACTTTTGCAGGCACTGATACGACAACATACAAAATTACATTAAAAAAAAAATATATTATTTATTGGTATTTATCAAAAGAGAAAAGCAATAATTTAAAACCATAGACCGAACCCCACAGTATAGAACAGCATGAGTCGGTGACACAACAGCCGTTACAGACTATTAAAGTGGAGCAGGCCGGACCTCAACCGGTTTCGCGGCACAACACCGCTTCTTCAGGAGGGTCTGTACAAAACATAATATACATTATAAGTACACTAGCAATATGTTAATACAATAAATAAAACGTACTTAATGTCAAAAATATAATCAAAAAGTCAAGGTCTGTTGACTGCTCACCGTAAGGACGTTTAGAGGTGCAACGACTTCCCAGGTAAACCCCCCGCAGCGAATGAGGGGGAGTAAAAGTATATGGTGCAGATTGATACAATCTAATAATAATGATTAGAATAATATTTGGTTAGATAATCCATATTTGAACTAGTTTGGCATGGGACACCCAGTAGAACAGTGAAGGGAAGGGGGGGGGGAGGGTTTGTGAAAAGGAAAGGGGAAAGGGGGAGTTGGATAAGGAGGGGAGGGGGCGGGGGGGAAGGAAAAGAAAAGAGAGGAAGGGGAGAAAAACCGGAAAAAACAAAATAGATGGGGGGGGGGGGGTGAAGGGAAAGAAAAAGACAGCCTCAATCTCCCAGTTGGCTGGGGATACCAACAACAAGCCACTGTGTCCAGCAGAAAGGTGAGGAAGGAAATAAGGGAAGCAAACCAAGGGACCCAGGGGAAGCAAGAGGCTGAACTATATAATAGCCAGCACATATGAATTGCTCTTACCAATACTCAAACATATTGCAGTGATGGAAAAACCTAACGAGGATCTAGACAGCCGAAGCGTTGTGGTAACCCAGGTATGGAGCCCAATGTCCAGCAGAAATAGGAGGACAGGATTGTAGGCTATAAATAAAACCAAAAATTGGATGTAAAGTTCAGCAGCGCTGAGCGAGCTAAACAGCAGCTGAGCGGCTATGGCCGTATAAAGCACTCACCTCTGCGTCTCAGTTCCTCGCATACGGTTTCCCAAGGAAAGTGTGCATGCACCACTCACACTAGCGGCTTGCGAACAGGCCGCTTATGTGTGTTCCCCGACCCCGCCGTCAGACACGCCGCGAGTGACGTGCGGCGCGTGACGTCACGGGGTCATCCCTTCCGCACTCTGCAAAGCTGTAGTGCAAGTGCGCGTCGATTAACCCAAGGCCGTGAGGCCAGGTCAGTCAGCGCAAGTACGGGATGGCGTCAGTCATCCCGACCAGGAAGAGAACTCATCCGCCAATGGGGTGAAAGTAGGAAGTCGTCACATGCTGTGATGCATCAGCAGACAGAGACCAAAACAATGAAAATATAATACAATAACAAATATGCGTATGATGGCAATATAGGGCATTTAATGAATAATTATCAATACCTATCAACAACAATATGTTTGACAGTGATCACCGATATACAATTTAAGAAATTGAAAGGAGGGGGCGTGGCCGGGATGTGAGCGAGGAAGGACGTGTGCAGCATAGGCTCCCGCCATCCGTCCATTTAATCCGCCTTAATCCTTCTATTCCCCTGCCATCCTGCTCAGCAAGCACCGGGCTGTGGTCTGGGGGGACACCCCGGTCCTCCCCATGACTGGGAAACGTAAATTGGCTAAGAAGGCAGCAGCGAAATCCGGCCATCTCTCGCCGCCTGTCACTCGTGCGGCGGCCATCTTGCCTGCCATCTCCCTGTCCCTGAGCTCTATTGCGGTACAGACGGACCCAGGGATGGCGGCTCTCGGGACATCTGCTCTGGAGGGAGCCTCGGCAGCATCTCGTGAGGATCCGGAACCCTTGGGGGAGCAGTCCACCGCGGCGATCCTGGCGGCCATTGCAGACAGTAAGGCTTCTGTGGAGGGTAAGATTGATACCCTAGCCATCGAGTGTGGGCTTATTCGGCAGGACATGGACAGGTTCAGGGGCCGACTTACGGAAGCAGAACACCGCATATCTGCTGTGGAGGACAGCACCGCCACCACATTGCGCTCCGTGTCTGAGCTGCAGCAGCAGGTTAAAGTCCTTATGGCGCGCTCTGAGGACGCCGAAAATCGCCTCAGGCGCAATAATGTACGGGTGGTGGGGCTCCCTGAGGGTGCGGAGGGCCCCAACCCTGTTGTATTTGCAGAGACTTTCTTTAAACAACTCCTTGGCCTGCAGAACCTGTCACCAGTATATGTTGTGGAACGTGCCCACAGAGTGCCCACTGGTCGGAGGCCTGCCGGCGCATGGCCGCGTGCGTTTCTGGCCCGCCTGCTTAACTTCAGAGACAGGGATCTGATCCTGGCGGAGGCCCGCAAGCATCAGGAATTGAAACATGATAATGCTATCATACATCTCTATCCTGACTTTTCTCCGGATTTACAGAAGAAAAGGCGCTCTTTCACGGATGTCCGCAAGCGATTGAGGGAGAAGAACCTGGTCTACAGTATGCAGTACCCGAGTCGTCTAAAGGTTATTCATCTTGGCTCATCAAAATTTTTTGATTCCCCTGTGGAGGTGGCGGAATGGCTAGACTCCATTGCCTAGAGAGGTGCGCAAGTGACAGGTTGGTTGTGAATCCTGACTCTGGAACTGCGTGTCCCCTTGCTGGGGCAAGTGGTTGTTGTTTCCGACATGAATATCCGATACTGTGTGGTCATCTAGCTGCAATTATCCTTTTTTTGGGGGGAGGGCACCGTGTCTACTACCCGGGGTCTTTGGTCCGTTCATCATCGGGAGCCCTGCTGGATGATACGAAGTGTCCGCTGGAAGTGACCCCCTACTGAGTGGATGAACTCTCTGAACTATCCACTACTGTTTCTTTGGTTTCTGGGAACAAAGTTTCTCGGGCGTGTTTTTGGTTTGGTTCGCCTAGAGCAAACAGGGCGTTGGGATGTTGAACTGTTAATTTTTTGGACTGTTTTGCTTTTTTTCTTTTTCCTTTTTCTTTTTTGTTGTTTGGGGTTAATTTTTTTACCCCGCTTGCGCCCTGCTTCACGAGCTGGTGCAGGTGGGTGGGTACCTTGCCTAGTATGGTTCATATTGTGCAACTGCTGTTATATGGTGGTCCGTGGCTCTCTGTGTTCAGGTTCTCCCCCCTCCGGCCTCCCCTGTCTGGTGCTCTTCTCCTTCCCCCATATTGTATTCTCTTTAACGTGATGAGTGACCTGACACTGATCTCATGGAACGTCCGTGGGTTGAACTCTAAATTTAAACGCTCGTTGGTCCTGCAATATCTTAAAACCCTTGGTCCCCACATTATCCTTTTACAAGAGACCCATCTTATGGGTTCTAGGATACTGTCCCTTAACAGGAACTGGATACAGAGGGCCATACACTCCACCTACTCTTCTTATGCGAGAGGGGTGGCTATTTTAATCCATAAGAAACTGGTATGTAACATTGAACATGTGGTGACGGATCCGGGTGGCCGTTATGCTATTGTGGTTCTCACCGTTGAGTCTCAATTAATTGCAATAGTTAATGTCTATGTCCCCCCTCCCTTTAGAAACGAGGTTCTCTATCAGGTCCTGGACAAGGTGGCCGCATTTGGCCCCCTGAGGCTATTTGTGGCTGGGGATTTTAATAATATTCTTGATTACTCCTTGGATTCCTCAAATCCAAATAGGGCGCGGAACCTTGACCTGGGACTTTGGGCAGACGCGGCGGCTTTGGAGGAGGTCTGGCGGTGGAAGCATCCTGGTGAGAGAGGTTACTCCTATCTTTCCCACGTCAGTACCTCCTCTTCCCGTATTGATTTGGCATTTGCCAGTCCTGCTCTCTTGCCCCATGTTGAGGAGGTCCGTTATCTAGCCGGGGGTCTTTCTGACCACACCCCTTTGTGGGTGGCAATGACTTGTGCTGCTCGGGGCCGCAGGAAGGTATGGAGGCTGCACCCTGGTTGGGTGGACGAACCCTCCGTCGAGGCCCTGGTTTCACCTCATTTGCAGGAATATTGGCAGCATAATGAGGGCTCAGTGGGTGGGCCGGTGGTGTGGGACGCGTTTAAAGCGTCTACACGAGGGGCATATGTGTCGGCCATAAAGGCTGCTAGGATGGAGAAAAACTCAAAATCGGAGGAGTTGCAGGCCCATGAACTTCTGTGTGCACAGACGCATGCCAATGCGCCTTCCCCCGCTTCTCTGATTGAGCTGCAAATGGCCAGGAGGGCCCTTCTGGTACATTTTCAGGACTTGGCCCACTGCACTCGCAAGAGTAGGGCTGAAGAATTGTTTGAGAGGGGCGATAAGAATGGGAGGCTGTTGGCGTGCCTCTCTGCGGGCACTAGGGCGCATACCGTCGTCCCGTGTGTCTCTTCCCCAGATGGGAACATAATAAGAGATAGTGGGGGCATAATGCAGGCCTTTGTATCCTACTATTCGGAACTTTATTCAGCTATCCCGCCATATGACCACCGGGACCTGACTGACCTGCTGGGTCCCCTTCAGATCCCGGAGTTGTCCGAGGAGGTGGTGGCCAGTCTGGAGGCCCCCTTCACGGACAAAGAATTGGCGTCTGCCATTGCATCTTTCCCTAACTCTAAGTCGCCGGGCCCGGATGGACTCCCGGCAGAGTGGTATAGGCAGTATTTGGATGTTTTATCCCCCAGACTCTTAAAACTATATAGTGACTGTTTTGACTTAGGGGACCTTCCGGCATCTTTTTACGAGGCGCATGTTGTGTTACTCCCTAAGCCCGATAAGGACCCTCTTTGCTGTTCTTCCTATAGACCCATAGCGCTCTTAAATATGGATCTGAAAATCCTCACCAAAATGATAGCTAATAGACTGATGGAAATTATACACCTCTTGGTATCGCCTGACCAGACTGGATTCATGCCCCAGAAAGCCACTGATATAAACCTGAGACGGGTGTTTACTCACACACAGTTGGGGACTGGGGTGTCTTCGGGGGGGGGGCTCTGGTGTTCTTTGACCTGGAAAAAGCCTTTGACTCCATTGATTGGGGTTATATGACCTATGTCCTACAACGCATGGGGTTCGGCCCCAGGTTCCTTAAATGGATTTCGTTGTTGTATGACCATCCGGTTGCGGCCCTCCGCTTTAATGGAGGGGTGTCTGGGACTTTTCCGGTGTCCAGGGGCACCAGGCAGGGGTGTCCGCTTTCACCCGGCCTGTTTGCTCGCGTCATGGAGCCTCTGGCGATTGCGTTACGTTCTTCCTCCCAAATCCAGGGCATTTGCATGGGCACACTAACTGAAACCACAGCACTTTATGCGGATGACTTAGTGTTGTTTATCAGAGATACTGGGCCTTCTCTACGGGCGGCGTTGTCACTTTTGGAAAAATTTGCTGCAGTCTCTGGGCTCCGGGTTAACTGGACTAAGTCTAAGATACTTCCCCTGTGCTCCCACCCTGTCCCTGACCGGGCTGATCCTGACGCTCCTTTGCAGTGGGTCTCCCAAATTAAATACTTAGGGCTCCAGATCACTAACTCTGTGACGGACTTTGTTAATCTCAATATCTCTCCGCTACTCATTGCAATATCTAAAAAATTTCAGGCTTGGAAAAATCTCCCATTGTCCCTCATAGGGAAAATCAATTTGATTAAGATGAAGGTTCTGCCACTATTGCTGTATACCCTTAGAAATTCTCCAGTGTGGATTCCCAAGTCCCTTTTTAAATCCATTGATACCATGATTTCCTCCTTTTTGTGGCGGGGAGGCGTCCCTCGCCTTAAATTGGCGATTTTGCAGCAGCCATGTGGGGAGGGAGGGCTTGCAGTCCCTAACTTCCACAAATATTTTTTGGCTGGGCAATTAGCGGTGGCCCACCGCTGGTTAACTGTTCCTCCGGATGATACGTCTGTATCCCTGGAGGCTGCCTGTGTGGGCTCTTATGAGGCATTGTCTCATTTGGTCTACAGGGGCCTGAGGGCTCCTTACTCTTTGACACACTCCATGCGCTTAGTGATGAGGGCCTGGGCTGTGGTCCAGGGATTGCGGTCACCTAGCTCTACTAGATTATCGCCTAGTCTCCCCTTGTGGAGGAACCCTAACCTACCACATTTTTTCTGCTACCCGGATCCGGCGGTTTGGACGAGGTGTGGAATTAAGATTTTGGCCCATGTTGTGTCCGATGGTACCCTATTGTCCTTTGATGAACTGAAACAAAAGTATGATTTACCCAACTCCCACTTTTTCAGGTATCTGCAGTTGAGGCATGCCTTTCACTCGCAGTTTGGGGGGACCCTTAGCCTGGAGCCCAGTGATCTTGAGTTATTGGCGCGCAGCAAATCTCTATCAAAACCAGTTTCCAGTTTTTACAAAGACCTGTTCCCGGAAACTGCTTTCCTACTCAGACCCTGCAGAGATGCTTGGGAGGCTGTGGCCCCGGGGTTGGACAGAGATGATTGGGATGACATGTGGGGGACGGCTTTTCAATGTTTGGTCTCGAGTAGGGACAGACTGATCCTGTATAAGTTTCTGCACAGAGTTTATCTTACTCCGGCAAGACTGGCAAGGATGTATGGGACGCAGAGCTCTCTCTGCTGGAGATGCTCTGCACCCTTAGCTACCTTTATGCACATCTTTTGGGAGTGTCCACCAATTAAGCACTACTGGCAGGCCGTTGCTGACTGTATTAGGTCGGTCACATCTATATCTATCCCCATGTCTGTTGAGGTTTGTCTCCTACATTTGGTTGAACCCCTGGCCACTACCAGGGCTATACGAACCTTACTCATGCTTTTGTTATATTATGCTAAAAAGCGCATCATCCTATCATGGAAGTGTTCTGTAGCTCCTACTGTTGACGCGTGGAAAGCGCTGGTCATTAGAGCAATACCCTTTTATAAAGCCACTTATTTGAGTAGGGGGCACTGACTAAATTTGACAAGGTTTGGGGGGGTTGGATGGCTACTATAGATACGGCATCCGATTGATCTATTAAAACTGTAGGGATGGGGTAGTGTCTCCTTTCCTGGGGTCCTATGTCAGGGTGGGGGGGTTTGGGGGTGCAGGGAGAACTGTTTTCATAAGCTTTATCTAACTTGTTTTTGCAGGGAGCTACTGGACTGTACTTCTCAATCATGGCGGGCCGCATCTGGTGGCTGGCCCGTGACATCTGTGTTCCTATCTAGGCAAGGGGGGGGGGGGAGGTATAATTTGTTGGTTTTTGGGGGGGGGGTGGGAGTGTCACAGGTTTAATGTGATAATTTGTGTTCTGTTTTATGACTGTATACGCCGGCAAATTTTGTGGCTGGCTGTCTCCACGCTGTGTGGAGTGTTGTTTTCTGTACTGTGAAAAAACTAATAAAAACATAATTAACAAAAAAAAAAGAAATTGAAAGGAGAAGAACCCACTTTTTCTTTTGGAAAAGATTGGTTAGCCCTAATCATGGATGTTTTAGGCACTGATTGGACTGGGTTTATGTCTAAAATTCACACTTATTGTATAAATGATCATAAAATTGAAGATGATCTTAAATTGTTTTTTTCTAAAATGTCTTCACTCTTAAAGCGTAAATCACATCTTCACTGGCATATCGAATATTTTAGGTATTATTTAGCAGAGAACATCTGCCCAATTGGACTGAGAGTTCAAATTTTTCCTACCATCAAAGACCCCTCAATAGATTTCAAAAAAATATGGGAAAGTTCCCTCTCAAATTGCAAGCCTGAATTGATGAAGTTGTAAGGTACCTGTGATAGGTAGTGTCCGAAGTGGAACTTGTGTGCTGAGGATTCAGGCGAAAACGTAGTCAGGCAGATTAGGTTGGCAACAGATCAGGCAAAATGGTACACGATCGAAATCCAGAGAGTGGTCAGGCAGGCAAAGGTCATACACGAGCTGGCAGTGAAGTACAAAATCAGCAGGCTGGAGAGTAGTCAGGAATTCAGGCAGAAGTTCACCACGAAAATCAGGATCAAAAAGCAGTCACAACACCCAGGGAGCTATTCCACACAAACGGGCGCTGAGAGATAGCATCACTTCCTTTTTAAGGGCTGCTTTGATTGAAAATTGTCCACAGCTGGCAGCAGGTGGGGCTAGTGAGTCCAAGGTAATGTTTAACACTGAGAGGACATTTCCAAAAGTCCAGATCTGCTCAGTAGCGCAACAGGTAAGGCTGCAGCTTTGGGACCAGGAAGATCCCGGTTCAAATACACCCAGGTACATGACAGAAGTCTTTAGTTGTACAATACTCTAAAGACATGATCAATCTAGACCAAGAAATTGATAATCTCAATACACAATACCTCCACCTGGTTGGTAACACCATGTTTACCGCCAAGTGGAAGGAATTAAAAGAACGTCTAGAGATCATTAACAAAGAAATTATCGTCAAAAAACAAACTAAATTTAATAAAGATAAGGCTGTCTTTGCAGAGGGACATGCATATAAATGGTCAGGTGGTATACCTACCAAGAGGGGGTTTCAACGTGCTAATTCTACCCGAAACCCCACTACAGAGGCTGAGTCTGACTCATCAACCTCATCTACTTTTTCACAAAACCCCATACACCACACTGCAACACCAGCAGTTTATTCATCCCGTAAGAGACTAAGGTACAGAGGCGGTACACCCCCCACTGGCCCTACAATCCTGTCCTCCTATTTCTGCTGGACATTGGGCTCCATACCTGGGGTACCACAACCCTTCGGCTGTCTAGATCCTCGTTAGGTTTTTCCATCACTGCAATATGTTTGAGTATTGGTAAGAGCAATTCATATGTGCTGGCTATTATATAGTTCAGCCTCTTGCTTCCCCTGGGTCCCTTGGTTTTCTTCCCTTATTTCCTTCCTCACCTTTCTGCTGGACACAGTGGCTTGTTGTTGGTATCCCCAGCCAACTGGGAGATTGAGGCTGTCTTTTTCTTTCTTTCCCTTCACCCCCCGCCCCATCTATTTCGGTTTTTCCGTTTTTTCTCCCCTTCCTCTCTTTTCTTTTCCTTCCCCTGCCCCCTCCCCTCCCCTCCCCTAATTCCTCCCCCTCCTTATCCAACTCCCCCTTTCCCCTTTCCTTCCTTTTCACAAACCCTCCCCCCCCTTCCCTTTACTGTTCTACTGGGTGTCCCATGCCAAACTAGTTCAAATATGGATTATCTAACCAAATATTATTCTAATCATTATTATTCGATTGTATCAATCTGCACCATATACTTTTACTCCCCCTCATTCGCCGCTGGGGGTTTACCTGGGCAGTCGTTGCACCTCTGAACGTCCTTACGGTGAGCAGTCAACAGACCTTGACTTTTTGATTATATTTTTGACATTAAGTACGTTTTATTTATTGTATTAACATATTGCTAGTGTACTTATAATGTATATTATGTTTTGTACAGACCCTCCTGAAGAAGCGGTGTTGTGCCGCGAAACCGGTTGAGGTCCGGCCTGCTCCACTTTAATAGTCTGTAACGGCTGTTGTGTCACCGACTCATGCTGTTCTATACTGTGGGGTTCGGTCTATGGTTTTAAATTATTGCTTTTCTCTTTTGATAAATACCAATAAATAATATATATATTTTTTCATGTAATTTTGTATGTTGTCATATCAGTGCCTGCAAAAGTCCACAAAACCTTTAATCCTGAGTGACTATTAGGGGAAAGATGGCCTTAGCAACCATCACCCTATGTCCGATGTATCTCTCCAAGGATAGACTGACTTTATTGCCAAAAACATTGAAACTCTTATACACATCCAATACTGCATTAACCTGAATGAACAATGGTCCAACTCCACCCACAACACAACAAGCCCCAATACACATTATTTTGACGTCTGCTAGGAGACAACAGGTTCTAATCCCCTTTATGTTTAAATGACTATGCATGACCTTTATATTCACCAGACTGTCTGATACTTTACAATACACACAAGTACAGACTTAATTAACACAATGAAAGATCCTTAGACGCCATCCTAGATTCATTTACATCACACAGGCAGGTAACACATCTCCCAATTAACCTGTTGAGTTCAGGGTAAAACATCCAGTACATATTGTGGACTAATATTACTATTTCAATTTCGAGCAATCCAAGCCATTATCTTAATGTCCATGGTTTCCTGGCTCACCCTGTGTCCAAAGTGACCCCTCTGTCACAGTTATTAAACCAAAAGTAGCTTCTAGAGGCTGCAAAAGAAAGTAATTCCAGGATGTAAGAGATTTGTTCATCGAACAGCCTGGAATCACGTCTCAAAAAATACTCCACTGCAAATAAACCCAAGTTGTGTGGGATGATCGTGTATAGAGACGTAACGTCAGCTGTTACTAACCACATATTAACTTTGGGAGTAAGCCCGGTCAGAATATTAATAACTTGACGAGAGTCTTTCAGATGTGAAGGCATCATGGAGACCAGTGGCTGTAGAAAGCCATCAATATAACGTCCCACCCGGGATGTGATGGAATCTATGCCACTGATTATAGGGCGACCTGGGGTGTGAGTGGAGTTTTTATGTATCTTGGGAAGATAGTAAATTACGGGTGTGCGTGGTGCCCTGGGCACAAGAAATTCACTCTCGTTTCTATTAAGTATCCCAAGATCAAGACCTCTTTGAACCAATAATGACAATTCTCTAGTGTAAAGGGTCTTTGGATCGGAGGGGAGGGGAGTGTATGTATCCCGATCATTTACAATACGGTACATCTCGGCAAGGTAGTCAGCCTTATCCAAAATGATGATACCTCCCCCTTTATCTGCAGGCCTAATAACAAGATCCCTATTTTTACATAGGGAATCAAGGCCTTCAACAAGGGTCTTATCAGAGTGTACCTTTTTGACAGGTAACAAATCAAGATCCCTGAGGACCACATCTCTAAATACCTTTAGAGGAGGGGCCAAAGCTCCAGGTGGGTTAATCAAAGAAGCATTGGATAGTCCTGAGTGGGTAAAACCAGGCACTGAATCATTATTTGTCCCAACAGGGTTAGTGTCACGTACCTGACGGTGACGAGCCCGGTTTAGCAGAGGGAGGCCTCCCTTACAGCTCCCACCAGCGGCCCCTGGTAGTGAAACAGGAGGCACGGAGGTAGAAGGGGTACGAGTGCCTGGCAGGATCAACACAGAGCAAGTGGCTGGGTGGTCCGGGCTGGATCCGGGTACACCGAGGTGAGGCGAGTTGACAGGAACCAGGAAGCCAGGCAGCACAGCAGGTTGACAGGAACCAGGAAGCCAGGAAGCACAGCAGGTTGACAGGAACCAGGAAACCAGGAAGCACGGCAGGTTCTGGAACCAGGAAGCCAGGAAGCACAGCAGGTTGACAGGAACAAGGAAGCCAGGAAGCACAGCAGGTTCTGGAACCAGGAAGCCAGGAAGCACAGCAGGTTCTGGAACAGCTGAACGGACCGGACCGGAGCCTGGGTCAGGCAGGGTAGTCGGACAAGCCGGGTCGGATACACTGGCAGACAGCGAGGTACAAAAGGACAAAGCAGCGCGGTGGTCAGAAACAAGCCAGAGATCAGGTGCAGGCGGATAACAGGAAGGTCACAGGAAAGCCGGGTCAGATGCAGATGGGTTTCTCAGATCGGGTTACACAGGTACTACGCTGTAGAGCAGACAGCAGGGACTGTCTGTAAATGGCAGGTTTAAATAGTCTCTCTGGCGCCACCCGCTGGACGCACACGCGAACGGAGACCAGGAAGTCCGGGGCGCCTGTTTCTGGCAGGATCTCCATGACAGTTAGACAAAAAATTTCGTTTTATGCTAACTCTCCTGATGAATCTATGGACGTCCATGTAAGTCTGAAATTTATTTAACTTACGGGGAGGGGCATACTTTAGACCCTTATCTAAAACAGTCTTTTCTGCATCTGTTAAAATATCAGAACTCAAATTGAAAATCCCTGTTCCCCTCATGATTTTTGTCTTTTTGTTTCGAGACCGTTTGCCCCCTCTAGTTCCTCTCTTGCGTCGCACGACCTTTTGGTACCCTGGCCCGGTTTGGGAAAACCCCAATGCTGTCCATCCTGTCCAGACGGACCAGGACTATCACAAATCTCGTGATGGGCAGCACTGGAATGTTGTATCTGGCTATGATAACCATTCTCATGGTCAGTCAGAGGGCCGCAGCGATCGCTAAGAGGGAAAAAGTTATTGGATACATCTATATTATAATCATAGTCATCTCTATAATTGGATGGACCTGGGGGTTCAAAATGATAAGATGTAGCATCTCCTTTATCCATGTAGTTAGGTCCATGGCCTGAATGAGGACCATAATGGTACCCCTGAGTCCATCCCTGGTTGGAACTCTGTGGATGGGGTGGACCATTCCTATATGTATACCCCATATTGCCCTGATTGGATACATGAGGTGGCCGTGACTGATTGTGTCCTGAGGGGCCATGGCCATAACCACGTCCCCAGTGACAATGGGGGAAAGGCCCTGGTCTCCGAAAAGGTCATGGTGGTTTAGGTGTCTGTGTAGGCAATCCCTTGCCCCCCCTCCCTGCCTGGAGGGCGACTGATATGAACCCCGTCTCCCTTTAGGTGGAGGTGGCAGACGGCCCCCTGTCAAATGTTTATTGACAGGTTGGGAACTGGAAACAAGTGGTCCACTGATTCCACCACTGGGGGCCGCGGTCTCCATCTCCTGACTAATAGGAGCAGACTGTTCGGCTAAAAGTTTCTTTTGCCACTCAAATACAATACTACTCTGGTAATCAGCCAAGTCGCGATTGTATTTTTTATTTTTCTTAAATTTTTGTTCCCTATCCTCCTTCTCTAAAAAAAATTTAAAAGTGGTAATGACCTCTCCTTATATTCATTGCTCTCGTTGAATGGGATGAGTTTTTCTTTTATAACTTTAATTTCCTCATCTAACCGAATCAACTTGGTGTTTTTCCTCTCAATGAGGAACCTAAGAAAATTAATCCCGGCAGTGTTAAAATATTTGAACCACTCCTCTAATTGGGTGTCTCCTTTTTGTGGACTGACTTCCTATCTGAGACTGCGTGGAACCATCCCATTTTTAACATATGTTTCTAGGTAAGCAATATCCCATTGGGTATGTGTCTCAGAAACCAAAAGATTCTTAAGGCGCATAAAAAGACCTCCAAGGAGCATATTACCGCACCTATGCAGGTTTACTCATGCCTCGCTTAGCCACCTATGCCAATGTGACCTCTACCGGTGGTGAGCTCCGACCCGAGACTATCCATGCCCACATTACAGTTATCCCAAAGCCTGAAAAGGACCCTAGTTTATGTGGTAGCTACCGCCCCATTTCCCTGTTGAATATCGACGCGAAAATTTATGCCAAAGCCATTGCGAACAGACTTCTCCCCCTGATCCCGAAGTGGATATCCAGAGACCAGACGGGCTTTATCCCCGGTAGAGAGGCGAGGGATAACTCCCTTCGCACCCTCTCTCTGATCGCGCACGCACAGGGAACCTCCCAGCCCACCCTTCTGCTGTCCACGGATGCTGAGAAGGCGTTTGATAGGGTGGACTGGGAGTTTCTAATGGCAACTTTGGCCTATTTGGGTATTAACACTCCCCTTTTGTCTCAAATTTCGGCGCTGTACAACAACCCCACGGCTCAACTACGCATTAATGGCACATTGGGCGACCCTTTCACCTTACACAATGGCACACGCCAGGGCTGCCCCCTTTCTCCTATTCTATTTGCCCTTTCCTTGGAGCCATTCCTCTCTATTGTAAGACATAACCCGAACATACATGGAATAGTCACAGGTCCCGTAGAACATAAATATGCTGCTTATGCGGATGATATCTTATTTTATATTCAGCAACCCCTGATTTCCCTCCCGAACCTTTTGTCGGAGTTCTCCCAATATAGTGTCATCTCCAATTTCAAGATTAACATGACAAAGTCTGAAATACTGAATATATCCATCCCGACACATACAGCCTCGCACCTCTCACAAGCGTTCCCCTTTAATTGGCAACCAAAGAAAATGAAATATTTAGGTATCTATCTAACGCCAAATCTGACAGCCTTATTCAGAGCAAACTACATCCCATTGCTAAACACCATTAGAACTGACATACAGAGATGGTCACAACTCGCTCATTCCTGGCTGGGGAGAATAGGGGTGATCAAGATGAATATACTGCCCAGGGTGCTATTCATGTTTCAGATGATTCCATTTGGCATTCCGGTCGGCTTCTTTGCTAAACTTACCTCCATTGTCGGTAGATATGTGTGGAACAGGAGGCGGCCCAGACTTGCTAGATCTCTTATGGTTAGGCAAAAGGGAAGGGGTGGTTTAGCCCTACCAGACTTCAGATTATATTTTCGTGCAATAATCCTGACCAGGCTCTCGGATCTGAAATACCACAAGTCTACTAAACTTTGGGCAGCCCTGGAGACAGAGCTCAGTGGCTCGGATATCTCCTCACAAATGTGGATCCCAAGGAAGTTTAGAAGCCTCTCGGCTACTACATCTCCACTGACTCACTCTTCTCTAATGGCTTGGGACTATATATGTAAAGCTCACAAATGGGAATACAACTCACCCTTACTCCCTTTGAGCGGACACAATTATTTTCCCCCTGGAAACATTACACCGGGGGTTTACCCCTGGAACCTAGGAATTGGGACTCTCCTACACCAGGTCACTTTCTCCGGGAACATCTTACCCTTGTCTACACTTCTCCCTAATACACTCGTAACCAACATGGATCATTGGAGGTATCGGCAACTAACAGCATTTGTTCATTCTCTACCGAAGCCCCTGAGATCATTTACTGAGCTGACCCCTCTGGAATTAGCATTCTCCGAGGACCGGCCGGTGGAGAAACCTACTTCCTACTTTTACCGTACTCTAGTGGATCTGTCCTTCACCAAAGACCCTTTGTTTATCCATAACTGGGAGCTAGACCTACAAAAAGACTTAACCAGCTCCCAAAAGAGCGACATCCTATCACTAGCCCACATCTCCTCTGGAGCTTCACATATGGCAGAGGTGAATTACAAGCTCCTTACGAGATGGCATTACTCACCCGTAATTTTACACAAGACCTTCTCTCACATGTCCTCCCTGTGTTGGAGGGACTGCGGGGAAAGGGCGGCTCATGCCCATATCTGGTGGCTATGCCCTCGCATACGCCCATTCTGGTTAGCGGTACTTCACTGGATCGGAGAGATCCAGGGATGGGAGATCCCTAATGATCCTTGGGTTGTTTTGTTCCACTGTACAGGCGGGCCAGTAGGACCATATAAAAGATCAATAACGCCACACCTTCTTAACGCTGCAAAGGCTCTTATTCCACGCTTTTGGAGGAAAAAAAACATCCCTTCACTACGCCTTTGGCTGGTGAAAGTAGACGAAATCTATCACATGGAGGACATGACCCTCTCTCTCAGGGGTAAATCTGACCTCGCAAAAAAGATATGGTCCTGCTGGATTGCTTTTAAATATACCGCCGCATATGCGGAAATTATGTCTCAACCGGTATAACTGCGCTTTGTACATTGTACTAACTATATCAGATACTATATTTGTTCAGATGTGTTTGGACCGGGGCAGGTCCCCCTATCCCCACCCCTCCCTCTTTTCCTTCCACACCTTTCATATCTTTTACCCCCCTGTGTTCTTTATTTCTCTGTTCTTCCTTTATCCTATAATGTTATATTGTTAAGGGGGCACGCTTTGACCGTTGACTTTTATGATGAAGAAGCCACTCTCCTCCACTCCGCGATGAAGCATCCCTACACAGGAATGTGGAGGTTTGTGATTTGTATGTATGTTAATGCCCAACGATGTTACTGGAGGCGATTGGCTGTATTGTATAAAGATGTACCGCCTTTTCTCAATAAAAACGAATTAAACAAAAAAGACCTCCAAGGTCACCTCCCTCATTGGTGAAGGTTTCAAAAACACCTTCAGTGTTTACCACCCTAGTGGCTCTAAACTCAAAAATATCCATCCTCCTTATGATGGGAAGTGGATTCCTCTAGAGTTTAAGAGATATGAGTGAATGTGAAACATCCTGGAATTACTTTCTTTTGCAGCCTCTAGAAGCTACTTTTGGTTTAATAACCAATTCTACAGACAAGACAGAGGAGTTGCTATGGGGGCTAAGTATGCCCCCAGTTTGGCTAATCTCTTCATGGCCCTATGGGAGGAGGACGTCGTTTATGCCCAACGTCCACCCCAACTCATGTTGTGGGCTAGGTACATTGATGACGCCCTCCTCCTATGGGATGGTAGTCGCCATGATTTGGATATTTATATGGAGGGCCTCAATACAAATACGAGGGGCATCGTTTTTAATTTTGAAGCCAGTCAAGAGGAAATTAATTTTTTGGATTTAAAAATATCCATTAAAGACGACTCTTTCATCACCTCCACCTATTTCAAGAACACAGATAGGAATTCATATATTCCCATTAATAGCTGCCATCATTCATCATGGCTCAATTCTGTACCCAAGAGCCAGTTCATCAGACTCAAACGGAATTGTACAGATCACAATGAATTCCTAACTCAAGCAGGGATCTTGACTGGTCGATTCGTGGAAAAAGGTTATTCTCATGCTTCCCTTGTTAACACCTTAAATGATGTGGCCTTGTTGGATAGGAGAGATCTTCTCATTGATAGACCTAAGTCCCAATTAAGAACACCATCAATCCCATTTATTACCACCTATTCCTCTCAACATAAGGGTGTTAAACAGCTGATTAAAAAACACTGGCATATACTCACTAATGACTCAGTCTTACAGGCAGTATTGCCAGCTCAACCTCAGGTTGTCTATAAAGGTGCACCCTCCCTACAAGGGAGAGTGGCACCTAATATTCTAGATCCCTCTTCTGTGAAAAGGACCTTTCTTGCCCAGTTGGTGGGTTTCTATCAATGCAAGAGATGCAGAGTATGTTCATTCAGTGGGTGTCCACATAGACGTACCAATACGTTTAAGTCCACCATTACTGATGTTCAATTTAAAATAGTTCCCTTCATTACTTGTTCCACGGAGAGAGTCGTTTATCTCCTGCAATGTCCTTGTGGACTTCAAAATGTGGGCAGGACTAAACGACCTCTCCGTGTGAGACTTAATGCACATATTACAAACATACTCACAGGTTTTCCTAAGCATCCGGTATCTCGGCATTACTTAGAGGTCCACGCCAAGAACCCCACTAATACCATATTTTTGGGGATAGACAAATATGCTCCAAGATGGAGAGGTGACTTCATGATTCGGAGCATATCCAGGCTGGAGATGGCCTGGATCCACAAGTTGAAGAGTTATGCCCCGTTTGGGATGAGCGTTGAGGTAGATCTCAACGCTTTTATCGACAATTCTTAGATTAGTGGGTTATATGTCCATGTATATTTTGTTAATTATTAATTACGGGTATTTTGTAGCCCTGATGGCCTAGTTCATCATATTCATGTGAACATGTCACAATAGTCTTGACCCACATTACACACAATCCCTCGGGTTATTTGATAAATCATGTTATCTGGACCTGTTCCTTTTCTCCCCCCCCCTTTAAATTTTTAAGTATATAAAGGTTTTTTACTGTCTTTTTGGACCTATATTAATTCATTTATTAACCATATACTATACACTCAGAATCATCCTTCCTATCTTAAATTATTTTTAATGATTTTTATGTTTTTAATATATTATAATATTTTTGTGTGGTGGTGGATTTACGGATGATATTCTTCAAAGTGAATGTTGATCCTATCCATCCATATGCTTAATGATCGCTTTTAACAGTTTGTTCTATATATTGCAATCTGTATTGAGGTTTTGTATATATGTTGCCTTTATCATTGAGTTTTGATTAGGTTCCATATCATTGTCCACCCTGCGAGCCGTTGCCTGTAACTCATAGTGAGGCTTGGTTTGCATGGTGGTTTAAAGCCGGGTCTGTGTAGCGATGTAGAGGCTTGTTTTTTTGCCTTGCATCCATAGGCTGCTCACAGTGAGGCTTGGCTCTCTTGTTGCTATATCTTGTGATGCGTCAGCATGTCGCCTGATCCCCATTGACGACGTGTAGGAACACGAAACGTACGTCGGGAGGTGTGCGTGCTGACGTCATCACTACGGGACAGGTTACGGCGGACCGGCCGGTCGATTTGTCTATTTACTACATTCTAATTGTAAGTGTTTTTAACCCTTTTCTTAATAAATTTGATATTGGGTAATGCACTATCGAGCTCCTTCTGTCTTTTTGGGAATGTCTGCTGTGATTTAAGCCGTCTATTGGGCTTCATTGGACCATTTTCTGGGATTGCAGATGGGCTCAAATGTTTCTTACTTCTGGTAAGCAGTTTATATCGTTGGTGGTGGACACGGGTGTTGCATGCACCATTCATCAAGTTTATAACTGCCTATTCCCCCACGGTCTCTCCTCATCTTTGGCCCTGATGGAACTTTTTATTCACTGACACACGTCACATTTCACTTTGTTCACCTGTCATCACATTATGGACTTTTTGATTCATCAGTGTGTTTGTGGATTTCACTTAACTGGCTTTATTATCGGTTAATTACTCACATTGTAGCGCATTTGTTTTTCTAGATTTTTTGTCTTTTTTATGTTATCACATAATCACAGGTGCTGCTGTCATTTTGTTGGTGTAGATAGCGCAGTTTTTGCTTTCGTTTTTTTCCTATGTGTATAGCAAAACATGTGTTACTGCAATACTTTTCTGTGAGAAATACTTGATTTTCTGGAAAAATTTCTGGGGTGCCAACAATTTCAGCCATGACTGTATATATATATATCGGGCACACCTGCGTCCTGTTGCACATATCAGGACTCTGATAGTGATTTTTTGTTCTATGTGATACTGTAACCCTTGTTGTTTCATTATGGTGTTGTTTAGTGTACATCCTACATATTTTTCCAATGTTCTTATACCTTTTTGATATTGTTTAAATTATTACAATAAATATATTTTTGATATATCTTGGATCTCAAGACTCTCCACCCTCTAAAAGTCCCATAGAGGACTTTATCCACAATATATGTTTAACAGGGATTGGGTGGACTGTCTCTCTTCAATTTAGTCTTTGGCTGCGACTACACATTAGACTGTATATATATATTATACACTGCAGCTAAGGGTTGGCTACACTGGATGCAGCGTATATATATATATATCTATATATATCTATATATATGTAGCGCCCACCCCATTTAGAGGTGCTATATACCCAAATTTAGGGGCTGGTCTGAGATAGTAGTTAGGCTCAGACCGTTCTCAATTGGTAGGTTGTGCTGTTTTATTTCCAGGATGGTATACTGGTGTGCAGTTCCCTGTGGCCTATAGGTGACACTGCCATAATGGGTCAGGGTTGAACCACTGGTATTAGTGCTGTGCCTTAGGGTGTCCTCTCTCTGCGGCGGTACAGTGGGTGTGGTCGACTTGCTGTGCATGCCGGGAGAGGATACATAAGGGGCAGACGCCGCCTGGGAGGGGTCTTCATTCCAGAGTCGGAGTCCTGGTGCGTGGCGCATGGCCCTCCAGACCATGGGGCCACGTGTGCATCAGCCCCAGGCACCTTTAGTCCTGGGGCTGCATCTTCAACACTGGGCCCAGCACCTTTAGCTGGAGCCCGCTTCGCAGAGGAGAAGTCCCAGGGTGTCTCTCGCGAGGGAGCCCGCTTCTAAGAAGAGGAGGCCGGGGGAGGACCTTTCTGACGGACCGGTGAGAGTTCACGGTGAAGGAAGGGGCCCGGTAACTCTCTGGAGGGATTCTTCTATCCACCAAGGGCCTAGTAATGTGCTGCTGTGGGCACCTGTCCTTAAGTATCCAGAAGCTAAGAGGTTCGGGGTCTGATAGATTCTGTGGCAGAGAGCCTCCCGATTGCATCTAGGAAAAAAACTTGATCAAACATCTGAGCATCACTTCGGCTGCTAGGATCCACTTTGTAGGAGACTATCCGGGTGAGCTAAACCTACTCAGGGATAGAGTAGTGATTGTGCTATCCATTGTGCCTGGACTAACCTCCCAAACCTTGCTGTCCTTTCTCTCTTCCACCCTTTCCTATCTACTGAACATTGAGAAAATAAACTCAACGTTGGAGTTTGAAGCAGTGTGGATATTGAAATTACTGGGGGGAATACAGAGACTTGTCCCTATATCCTAGGAGATGAGAACCAACTGATGGAAGAACCTAGCTGTGGGACCCAAATACATAACACCGATTAACCTCCTCATCCAGGAGGGTACGGGCATATAGTACGGTGTGCCTTTTTCCTGCAATTGAGCCAAAGCAAGGGAAAATAATCACACCACACAACGTGTCTTGCTTAATCACTAATGCGTTTACTGAATAAAATAAGATTTGGATTAGGCAGTTGTACATATATCAATGCAGAGCCCTGCAATAAGATTTAGTCAGCATATAACACAGAGATACTATCCCCTCGATCCTACGCACATCAATTAACAAACCCCGCTTGCAAGCTTCCCCCTCATGGGCAAGATGGCGACCAGCAATGTCTCTACTCTATTCAGTCAGACCTGACTACTTAGTTCACAATGTTTCTGTAGAGAAGGATCTTCGCTAGCAATGGTGGTGCACTTTGTAGGTTATTTGTAATCCACAGGGTGTGAAACAATTGGCTGCTGATTGTGCGACAAAGGATTTAACTTAGGCTGCACGGCACACTGTCCCTCTAGTGAGCAGCTCAACTTGATAAACGAGGGCCCCTAAGCAAAAGATACTGGGCCTAAAGAGTAACTTAAGAAATCTTCGCCCAAGTGCTCTCTCACCCAACCGAACCAGTCCGTGCGGCCGACTTCCACCACTGTGTGTCCCACACACAGTCTCATGATGCCCGGGGTCTCAGATTCTTCGGACGAGTCTTGGAAGGTAGATACTTGAGACGTCTCAAGGATTCTTCCGTGAAGGGTAGAAGGCTCTTTGGATCCACAGGGCCCGGCTCTCGGGCCTAATCCGGAACAGCAGACACAGCACAGAGTTCCACTTGCTAGGCGGGCGATGTCCAAAAGAGACCCCCGTCCTGCTCCACCCCTCCTTATATAGTCCAACCCCAGCAGACCTTGCGTCGGGCCCAAAGGAACTGTTGGTATCCCATTGCATACTGGGTAAGGTAGTCTCTAAGGCTATTTAAAGCAACACCCCGCTACACATTTATATACGAGATTGACTGTATATATATTAAATACACTGCAGCTAACTGAATAACCTGCCTGGAGTATATTAGAAAAAGTACACCAGGAATGGCCTGCAGTCAGATATAGGCTTGGCTACACTGGATGCAGTGTCTATATATATATATATATATATATATATATATACAAGACTGACTGTATATATATATTAAATACACTGCAGCTAACTGAATAACCTGCCTGCCTGCTCAATCTAAATCACACTCTCTCTCCATCCACGCCAACAACACACTACACAGAGCCGACGTGCAGGCAGCCTTATATAGTGTGGGGCGTGGACTTGGTCCCCCTGAGCCATAATTGGCCAAAGGCACCCTGCTTTTGGCCAATTATGGCTCTCTTTGCTAAGGGCGCTGGGATTGGTCAAAGCATGCAGGTCATGATGCATGCTTTGGCCAGTCATCATACAGCAATGCACTGCGATCTGGCAGTGCAATATGGGGGCGTTACGTGGCGCTCCAATTTGCCGCGAATGCCCCATAATGTTCGTTTATCGACGAACGGGCGAACACCCGATGTTCGAGTCTAACTCATGTTCGACTCGAACATAAAGCTCATCGCTACTTTCGGATTACCCCATCTGAGGAAGGCAGCATCCACCTAGCTTTGGGATACCATATATACTTTTCACACCACCATTTTATCTGATATCTGTTACGCAACACCTTGGAAGACCTATTAGGGCTGGAAGTGACTGTGTTTCTTAGACATTCTGCTGCAGTGGCTCACTGGCAATTTGTCTCTAGTGGTTGGCCCTTGGGTGATCTGCCTTCTGCACTAATATCAACATATAAAGAATCTCAACAGAACAGGAATGTCATTTCCACAATGACTAAGGTCAAAACTTATAAACCTGGTAAAGTCTCTGCCTGAAAATCATAGACATTGGCACTGGGGGTTAGAAATTAAGCTGCAGTCATGAATTCTATCAGGTCTGAGTCTGACTGACATCAACATGTGGAGAACAGGACTGTCATTTGTTTCCACAATGATGAAGGGCAAAACGAATAAACCTGGTAAAGTCCAAGATAGACACTTGGCATTGTGGATTATACATGAAACTGCAGACACGAACTATATCAGGTCTGATACAGACCTGATACAGTTCATTTAAATATTCTGATGATGGGGTAAATGGCGCTGCCTAGGTTTGAGGTGATTATATAAATCAACGTGTTATATCCCCATAATAGGAAATTTATTGTGAAAAATAAGATAACCAAATATCAAGCAACTTAAAGCGGAGCTCCGCCGGAAAAAAAAATATTAAAAGCCAGCAGCTACAGCTACAGAAGCTGCTGGCTTTTAATATTTGGACACTTACCTGTCCTGGAGTCCAGCGACGTCCGCAGCAGGGGACGAGCGATCGCTCGTCACTCTGCTGCTCCCTCCGCCATCCTCGCTGAGGGAACCAGGAAGTGAAGCCCTGCGGCTTCATGCCCGGTTCCCTACGGCGCATGCGCGAGTCGCGCTGCGCCGTTCTGATTCGTCCTCCTGTGTTCTGGGAGCCGAGTGTCTCCCAGAACACTACGGGAAGTCTGGGGGAAGTGACGTCACTCCCGCAGATTCCCGGAGAGAGGACTCCCGGATGTGGGTGAAAATACCTGTCTTAGACAGGTATCTTCACCCTCCTCCCCCCTGAAAGGTGTCAATTGTGACACCGGAGGGGGGGAGGGTTCCGATTAGCATAAGTTGGTATTTAGGGTGGAGCTCCACTTTAATTAGTATTCTGTGATAAAGTGACAATGTGCAAGAGCAAAGTAGTACCAGTGAGGGGTGCCCCCTGTTGCAGGAGCTACCCCAGGAAAATAAGAAAGTGCTAATATAAACCAATGATAATTAAATGTGAAAATAGCAGAAATGAGGATAAATCCAACCAATATAAGCCTTATTCAAATCCTGCCACTGGGGGCAGTGTATGATAAGTCCAGGTAGGCTAAGCAGATAAAGGTTAAATGAATAGTAAAACAAAGTATTGGATTCCAACATCAGATGCAGTCACAAAAACCCACTGAGATAAGGGTTCTACGCTGCAATGTCAGAACAGATGTCCGTACCAAAGTGTAGCAGCAAGTGTAACCTTCAGTATTTTAGTTTGACAGTAAATGAGTTTTTATCCAGGCAGTTCATACAGCAGTAATAAAACTGTAAATAGATGGTGACTTTCGTGTGTATCCTTTTTGGTTCCTAGCAAGCTTCAGGTGACACTTGTGCTCCCCCTCAAGGTTCCCCACTCACCAGAAGTAGAAACCCCTGCAGGGGTATCAGGCACATAGAGTGGGTGGTTTAGTTCCTCGGATCGCCGTGGATTCCCTCTCTCTTCCACCGCTCGTTTCCCAGAGGTTCCTATCCAGCTCCTGGGCTCACTGTGTCAGCTAGCTGCTGTATTCCTCAAAGGACCAAAAAACACGGGCCACCATAGCGTAATCCAGTTGGTTTATTTAAAAATCAAATATATGTAGCGGGGGTTAACATTTAGGGGGAGTATCTAGGTGGTAGCATGGCCCAGATACACTAATTGTTAGGGATCTATGGCCAATTTGATTAGTGGAGGATATAATGGTGTTCAGTTCCCTGCGGCCCCTGGGTGGCGCTGTCGCCTTGGGCTGGGGTTGAACCATCATTGTAGGGCTGTGCCCTTTGTGTCCTCTCGCGGCAGTAGTACGGCGGGGCGGGGAACATGCTGTGCCTGCTGGGAGAGGGTATAAAGGGGACGAACATCTTTCGCCTGGGGGCTGCTGTTCTGTTCGTCCGCGCCCAGGTGCCCTCGGCCTGGGTGCGAGGGAGTTCGAGTTCCATCCCAGGCACCTTAAGCCTGGGGTGAGGTACTAGCCGAGGCCTGGGGCCCAGTACATTCGACTGGGTCCCGTATGGGAGAAGATACCTAGGGGCCCACCGAGTGAGGGGACCCGAGTCTCGGGCGAGGAGAACCAGGGAGGTGACCTAGCCTGAAGATCCAGCGCAGCATTGGCTGGTGACAGTGCAGGCCTCTGGGGACCGTCCGGGATGGATCATCTCCCTAACAGGGGTCGCCATTAGAAGGTAGTTCATGTTCTATGGTCCTTGCAGAGACCCAGCTACATCAGGTCGGTGGCAGAGGCCTATCCTAAGGTCTGTGGCAGAGACCTCATTGTTCACCCGGTCTGTGGCAGGGACCAACCTCACGGTCGGTGGCAGCGACCGTGCGCCAAAAGTTGTTGTGAACTCCTAACAGCTTCTCTGATCCGAAAGGATTGTGCCTGAACCCTCACCCCACCAAGTTTGTGTTTGTATCAACCTGTCTGCTTGCAAAGAGGCATATTTATCTCTGCGGAAATAAATATAGATGTTGTACTGTCACCTGGTGTGGGCTTACTTTTCTGGGAGCAAAGTGTTTTACATTCACCTATCTACCTGTCATATTTGAAGTGGAATCTCTGGACAGGGACACAGACCCGAAGGTAAAGATCTTAGCTCAAACCTCTACCCACATAAGAGGTGCGAGCTGGTGGCAGCACCTCACCCCTCTCCCTGGTCCCCCTAGACGAGTTAACCAGCCGAGAAGAAGAAGGGAGAGAGCGGGTGAGGCCGCTACATATATAAATAAAACAAGAAAGCCGCTTGTCTACAAACATGCGGAAGTAAAAATATATAATGGGTAGTCTGGATCCGAGCGCTGACTTAGCTTTTTAAATTATATATTTTTACTTCTGCATGTTTGTAGACAAGCGGCTTTCTTGTTTTATTTTTAGATTTTAGCGGTGGAAGAGAGAGGGAATCCACGACGATCCGAGGAACCAAACCACCCACTCTATGTGCCTGATACCCCTGCAGGGGTTTCTACTTCTGGTGAGTGGGGAACCTTGAGGGGGAGCACAAGTGTCACCTGAAGCTTCCTAGGAACCAAAAAGCATACACACAAAAGTCACCATCTATTTACAGTTTTATTACTGCTGTATGAACTACCTGGATAGAAACTCATTTACTGTCAAACTCTGCAGTCTCTGATCATCTCCTGTATCATGTCTGCAGTCTCTGATCATCTCCTGTAGTATGTGAGCACAGTCTCTGACCGTCTCTTGTATCATGTCTGCAGTCTCTGACCATCTCTTGTATCATGTCGACAGTCTCTGACCATCTCTTTTATCATGTCTGCAGTCTCTGACCATCTCTTGTATCATGTCTGCAGTCTCTGACCATCTCCTGTATCATGTCTGAAGTCTCTGACCATCTCCTGTATCATGTCTGCAGTCTCTGACCATCTCCTGTATCATGTCTGCAGTCTCTGACCATCTCCTGTATCATGTCTGCAGTCTCTGACCATCTCCTGTATCATGTCTGCAGTCTCTGACCATCTCCTGTATCATGTCTGCAGTCTCTGACCATCTCTTGTATCATGTCTGCAGTCTCTGACCATCTCTTGTATCATGTCTGCAGTCTCTGACCATCTCTTGTATCATGTCTGTAGTCTCTGACCATCTCTTGTATCATGTCTGCGACTCTCTAACTCTGCGGAAGGTGCTTCAGAGCCCCCTCCACATTTTAGTTCCCATTTTAAATGCAAGTAGGAACTCTGTGATGTAAAGGGGAATGCAGTGGACTCTGATTAAAGGTAATCTTCGATCACCAGAGCCCCCCCCCCCTTAGAGAAAATTCTATAAACAGTGAATTCATAGTTCATAGAACTTAAAACTCTTAATATATGCAATTTATACAGTTCATTTTTGTCGCTTGAATTATTTTTCCCATTATGGATGTGAGTGGGGCCTCATGTCTCAGATTTGCCTAAGGCCTCACAAAGCCTAGAGCCGCCTCTGTGTGTGTGTGTGGGGGGGGGGGTTAGGGGTTGGGGTGTACTAATGCTTTAAGTATCCTGCACCCTCATCCATCCTTCCAGTGGCATAACTAGAACCTTCAGGGCCCCGATGCAAGAAACCATGAAGGGCCCCCCTGAGCGCCGGACAGGGCACTTTCCTCCAAACCCGGTGGCGGAACAACAGGGCCCGGTCGCAAGTGGGTGGCTGCATATAAAGAAACCGATTTCTCCATTTCCCCCCCGCTTCTCCTCCTCTCCCTCCCCCAGGCATTCAGCGGCTGCAGGAGGAAAATGGAGGGATCGGTTCCTCTATGTCGGTATAAAGGGTAAAAAACTGCGCTTAAAGAAAAAAGAGGATGGACCAGTCCAAAAAGCAGCAAAAATAAGTGGGATTAACACAAGTAAAAATAGAGAGTAAAACTTTGCGCTAAAAAAGTCCAATTTGTAGAAATCAATTCAAAATCTCAACGAAAGTCCATATATTCCTTCCACAGAAACTTGAATCTCAAACAATGCCAGCTGACAGGTGCAATGAATGCTTACCAGATCAAAAGCCTTTTAACACAGATGGCTTATACCCAGCCAGGGCCTTTATCCCAGTGGGAGATAACGAAATCCTCTGTGGATGATGATGACTCTCACGACACAGATATGATCGATTACTAGATCCCACGGGCTTCATATAGTGGCATAAATTTCATGGTATAGTAGTGGATTAGACAGAAAAAACAAACAACAATAGCGTAATACTGTTATGGATCACACCAGGTGCCTATATCTTAAAGCAATAGGCACCAATTGCTTAGACAACACCCGTGACTGAAAAACAACCAGTGCACCACCACCACCACAGGGAAAACCTGCTTACCAGATACCTTTGGTTGTTGAGCATGTGGCCAAACCCAGCCAGGGCCTTTGGGGAGAACCGTCCACTAATGATTGAAAAGACTTCTCTAATCTTCAGACACCCCGCACACATCCGTAATGTCGTGTTGGATGTTTAACAGAATGTCGGTGTTTCTCAATCTTTTTCCAGTCAGGGCACCCTTGAAGTATACCCCTAGGGGAATGGAGATGCACTGCAACCACCCTGCAACTGTATGCAGTTGCAGCATAGTGATGATGCATATAAGGGGTTAAAACAGGCAGTCAGGAGGCAACACATTGCCTCTTTACCGGATGTCAAATGCCTCTGAAAAGCAATCTGAGCATGGATCACTTTTCAGAGGAACAGCATTTTTTTGCTGGTACTATGAACAAGCAAAAAAAAATAAAAATCGGTTCTGATTGTACACATATAGGGGGTCAGGATTAAAAGGGCATACATAAAATGTGCATACATACATGTAAACACACACATACACATCTATAAACACACACACACACGCGCATAATACACACATATACTGTATATACACACACACATATGTATAAATGCACATATGCACACACATATAAACCAGTGGTGGCTGCTGTCCAAAATGTTTAGGGGGGCGCAAGCAAACTGAAAAATTCTGAAAAAAAAAATGCAGCCTCACTGTACCATCAAACACAGCCACTGTGCCCATCAAACGCAGCCACTGTGCCCATCAAACGCAGCCACTGTGCCCATCAAATGCAGCCACTGCGCCCATCAAACGCAGCCACTGCGCCCATCAAATGCAGCCACTGCGCCCATCAAACGTGCCCATCAAACGCAGCCACTGCGCCCATAAAACGCAGCCACTGCGCCCATGAAACGCAGCCACTGCGGCCATCAAACGCAGCCACTGTGCCCATCAAACGCAGCCACTGTGCCCATCAAACGCAGCCACTGCGACCATCAAACGCAGCCACTGTGCCCATCAAACGCAGCCACTGCGCCCATCAAATGCAGCCACTGCGCCCATCAAACGTGCCCATCAAACGCAGCCACTGCGCCCATAAAACGCAGCCACTGCGCCCATGAAACGCAGCCACTGCGGCCATCAAACGCAGCCACTGTGCCCATCAAACGCAGCCACTGTGCCCATCAAACGCAGCCACTGCGACCATCAAACGCAGCCACTGTGCCCATCAAACGCAGCCACTGTGCCCATCAAATGCAGCCACTGCGGCCATCAAACGTGCCCATCAAACGCAGCCACTGCGCCCATCAAACGCAGCCACTGCTCCCATCAAACGCAGCCACTGCCCCCATCAAACGCAGCCACTGTACCATCAAACATATACACATACAATGCACACTCGCTTACATTCATATGCACATACACATGCATATATACATGCACATATACAAATACATGCATATATACATGCACATATACAAATACATGCACATACACACACATAAACACACATACAGTAGATAGATAGTCTTTTAAAAAATGGCAAACATTTACTTTACCTCTTACTGCCGGGTACTGCACTGTAGGGGGAAATAAAGAGCACTGCTTTCACTTTAGGTCTAAGCAGTGCGACCAGCTCCCTGCACAGTGTCGAGTACAGTTCGACTGAGGATCGGGGATGCTGCTCCTCGTATCAAAGTATACAGGGGGACCTCAAGGGCCCCCTGCAGCAAGGGGCCCAGTCGCCATGGCAACCTCAGCGACCCCTATAATTCCGCCACTGCCTCCTTCCTGCCTATGTTCAAGATCTGCATTAAAATTTCAAAAGACACTTCTAGACTGAAGCCTCGTACACACGGCCGAAAATCTCGTCAAGAAAAAACACGTCGTTTTTCTTGACGAGATTCTTGGACAAGAAACTTGTCCCGGCCGAGTGTACACACGCTCGATTCAAAGAACCTGCGGTTCTTTGAATGGAGCGATCGCGGTGACGTCATCGACTACGACGAGCGTGCGCTCGTCACATTCGATGCCGTCGCCGCCATCTTGCTACAACCTATCTATGCCTAGGAAGCTACCGCGCATGCGTCTAAGTCATTTCGAGCATGCGTGGGCTTCCTGGAGGACAGGTAAGTGTACACACACACAATTTTCTCGTCGAGAAACAGGCTGACAAGAATCTCGATGAGAAAATAGAGAGCAGGTTCTCTATATTTCTCGTCGAGATTCTTGTCGGTTTTCTTGATGAGAAACCATACACACGAACGATTTTCTCGGCAAGAAAGCTATCTTGGCAGTTTTCTTGTCGTTTCTTGCCGAGAAACTCGTTCGTGTGTACGAGGCTTGAGGCTAAACTTTGTCGATCTGGTCCTGGAGCTGGTACCAGGGTTTGTAGCCTCTGAAAAGGTAAGGGGAACCTATTAATTTCCTGCAGTGCTACATTACAGTATTCCATCAAATGTTTTAAAGGATTTAGCCCTCGTTCACATTGAACCATTGAAATTGTGTGACTTCATCAGAAATCCCACAATTTCGAAGCCGCATTTCAGTGCAACTTTGGGTGCGACTTGAAAGACATCTGTGTGGCTTCATGTGCAGATGTTATTGAAGTCGCACCCGAAGTCGCCAAAAGTAGTGCAGGAACTACTTTTGCAAATCGGTGCGGCGCTGCAAAGTCTGCGTCACAGCGTTTGGAAAGATGCCATTGCCGGCAATAGGCTGCTACTTGTCATGCAATTTGACATGTCAAATCGCTCCAATGTGAACGAGGGCTTACGGTGGTAGATATGAGTCATTAGCATGTGTAGCGGCTTCCTCACTCCCCTCTTTGCATCAGCTCGTCTTTCTCTTGTCTAGGGGTACCTTAGAGGGGAGAGAGCGGGGTCACCACTTGTGTCCGTGCAGTGTGAGCAAAGTTCCTTCTCTACCTTCGGGTCAGTGTTGTGCACCTGGCGTTACCTTGAACAATGTCCACCAGAAAAGAGCCCCACACCATTAAAGTCCAACACTCCTTTATTCTTCTTGAATGAACAGCATAATCAGTTAGACTCCCTTAAAGAACAGAACAAACAAGGAGGTGTGGATGTGAATAGGCCCAGACACAATGAACTCTCCACTTTCCTCCCTGAAAGTGGGCTGAGGTCTCCGAGCGGAGGGGGGATTTCCTTCCAGGCGGTCTCCGATGGGAGGCTCACCTGTCACTGGCAATCTGCTGCACCTGGTCTTCAAGTGAGTAGCTCCCCCCTGGTCCATTACGCCTTCCGGATTCGGGTACCCAATCCCTGGGTTCCCTAGGACCTCCTTCCCTCGCGAAACTCAGTGTTGGGCACTGAGCTCCAGACCTCCATCCGAGTACCTCACCCCAGGCTAAAGGTGTCTGGGATGGAACATGACCTCCGGACGTCCTCTAGGCCGCCTAGAGGACGGACACGAACCACCGCCCTCAGGCTAAAGGTGCCTGGGACTCGACCCCGTGACAAAGATGGCCGCCCCCTTTATACCCTCTCCCAGCAAGCACGGCGGGTTCCCCGCCCCACCATACCGCTGCCGAGGGAGGACAAAAAGGAGGCACAGCACACAGCAATGGTTCAACCCCAGCCCAGGGCGACAGCGCCACCCGCTGGACCGCAAGGAACTGCACATCGCTGGTGTCTCTGCCAGTTTGAATTACACCCGGGAAAGTACATACCCGCTACACATGTATATCATAAACACTGCAAACAGTGTCCTAGTCAATTCAATTCTTCTTTAACAATCTGTACTAAATGCAAGGGTTGCGTTCCATTAATATTCTTTTTTTAAAGATGGTTCCCCTTAATTTACTGTTTTTTTCTCTAAAACACAGAGTAAAGAAGTAAACTGGTATCGCTATGGAGGCTGTAAATGAAAGAATTACCTAATGGCTGGGCACAGTAGTAGACTGTAGATTCACCTGGCTTCATTTATATGCAAATAAGCCTTTTTCAAAATACCAGAACTAATTAACAGAATAAACTGTTTCAAGAAAGTTCTGCCTGATTAGTTCACTATGTTTGCACTCACATAGGCAGTACAACCAACATCCCCTTTCTTTATAAGCATGGATCAAAAATAATTAGATTTGTTTCTGATTCCTTATTTTTAATAGTTTTTATTCTGTTTTTGATTTGCTTTCTTTTTTCCAGTGTTTTTCCTGACTCAAAAATGTTATAGTTAATAGGGACTATCCCCCACCAAATCCCTTATATACAAATGATGATAATGTCCCTGTGTGTGATCTGTTACGTTACTTCTGTTGCCCAAGTCCAAAATGTAGAGAAGACCCTAAATATCCTTGAACACCCAGGCAGATTTCACCTTCCTGTAAAAGGGACTTGGTGGAGGATAGTCCCTGATGAACCCATCCAAGCTTCTATGCTTAGTGAACATGGACATGTTTTCCCAATGGATGCATAAATAAATTTGAATATGTAGCAAGCACCGCTGCGATATAATAATTATGGCATGTTAACAATTGCGGTATATCGTGAATATAATAAAGAAGATTTGAGGTGGTTTTCTTTCATTCCCCCAGAAGTATCCAAATATTCACTGTGTTGAAACAGCTGGCTTGTCTCACATCATAAATTTCTGAATTTATACCACCATCTTAATCATGATCATGATCTATTTGTCACTACTTTCCATCAATGGGAGGACCCTTTCGAAGTACATATCTTAAGAAGGTTCATGAATACCCCCTTAAAAACTTTGATAGCCTGATAAAGCATGATGGTTAATGATGCTTCAGCTGTAGAGATAAGTTTATTTTTTTGCTGGCTGTGTACAATCCTTGATATTTATTGTTTGATGTCATAGGACACACATTTTTATTGTCATATTTTTGGATTTGCATTTTTGTGAAAAACACTGTATCCTTTAACATATGGCTCGTGATGCATGTGTGTTTGACAGTGCTGAGTCTTCTGTGTCTATATTACCTCAAGCCCTTTCCCTCACCTTTCGCTTTCCTGGACTCCATTTGTTCTGGAAAATTAGAGTGACAGCATGGTTACATTTATACATTAGCGTGCACTTCTAGGGAGATGGGGTGGGTGGCAATGGTGAGATTGAGGGCATAGTTATTGTGGTATTGATGTGTGATTAATGTTGTTTGATATTTACGCTCACCGGCCACTTTATTAGGTACTTCACACTTTAAGGTGCTTCACTAATACAAAGCCAGGACTCTAAGCGAGTGTGAATGAGGACCTAATTGATGGAGAGTATGATGAGGCTGAAGCATTATGGGTCGAACTGCATATAGATGTGTGTATTTCAAAGTTTGTTATAGAGACCCCCCCCTAATGTTAATGAGGAGGTGAAGACTCAGCTCCTTGAACAGATCGAAAGGGCTGCAAGGGCTGGGACAGTGATAATAATGGGAAGAGGATGATACCCCCTAAGAATCGGGACTTTAAGGGCAACCACAAATTAAATAAATAAGTATTTTATTCACAAAAAATAAAATTATACATGAAACAACATTAAAAACATTAATGATATGTAGGTACGTGGGTTCCCAGGCAGAAGTCCAGAGGGCCCGACGCGTTTCGGGACGCTGTATGTCCCTTTGTCAGGGGCTTGTTTCCGGACAGAATCACACTGTACAATATAAATTACAACATTTAGAAAATAATATATACATTAAATATTATACATTTGATTGTCTGTACAAAAAGAGTAATGGTGGCACGGTAATTACATATGACAAGAGACATACCCAAGCATATCATATAGTTAGGAAATCACAGTTGGACAGGCGAATCCCCAAGAGAAGCCCAGATGCATCCCCTGCGTCAAAAGACAAAGGCGGGAAGGGTCCCCAATAGTGATGAGCCGAACACCCCCGGGTTCGGTTCGCACCAGAACCCGCGAACGGACCGAAAGTTCGAACGAACATTAGAACCCTATTAAATACAATGGATGCGAACGTTCGAATTCTAAAGTGCTAATTATAAAAACTATTATGCATGTTATTGTCCTAAAAAGGGTTTGGGAACCCGGGTTCTGCACCAGGGGACATGTATCAATGCAAAAATAAGTTTTAAAAACGGTCGTTTTCCGGGAGCAGTCATTTTAATGATGCATAAAGTGAAAAAAAAAAGTCAAATATTCCTTTAAATATCGTACCTGGGGGGTGTCTAAAGTATGCCTGTGAAGTGCCACGTGTTTCCCGTGTTTAGAACTGTCCCTGCACAAAATGACACTTCTAAAGGAAAAAAAAGCCATTTAAAACTGCTTGCGGCTTTAATGTAATGTCTGGTCCCGGTAATATGGATGAAAATCTTTAAGAAAAATGGCATAGCTACCCCATGACCCCCCCCCTACCCCAGCCCATTACCAGCCCCTTTGGGTCTTGTATGGATATTAAGGGGAACCCCGCACATAAAATAAAAAAGGCCCTATATACTCTGAACAGCCGTATACAGGCGGTGCATACAAGACAGGGACTGTAGGTTTGTTCTTATGTAGAATCTGTTTGTAATTTTGAACAGGTACATTGTTGAAGTGTAGCTCCAGACCAAAAATCTATTTTTAAACTTTTTGGAAAACATAGGTAAGGGTTATCACCCCTGTAACATTTGTTTTGCTGTCTGTGCCCCTGTTCAGAACATTTCACCTCACTTTCCGTCCTAATGACAACTGTTTTTGAAATGTGGTGTTTTTCTTGAAACAAGGATTGCTGATAAAGCATCAGTACAGAGGAGACACCTTTCTCCCATATTTATTCTTACAGGAGAGAATTTTCCTTCCTAGTGGTAGATTTCCTCTCACTTCCTGTTGTCTTCTTGCGTTTGCAAGTAGGAGTCGTTTGTAAGTTGGATGTTTGAAAGTAGGGACCTGCCGTATATACTCTGCAGAAATAGGCCCCTTAGTTGTTGGTGTTGGCACAACACTGTAAGCACTCACAGTTACTCTTGGTTGGTGCTGGAACGCCCTGCTGTCAACTATTATATCAGGAATTTTAATTACATATAATTGTTGAACAGTGGTAGTAAAAATTGGGCCTTTGATGGTGGTGCTGGTGCCACAACACTGTAAGCCCTGACAGTTACTCTTGGTGGGTGCAGCAATGGGCCCTGCTGTGAATTATTAGATCAAGAATTGTAATTACATGCCCCTGTTGAACAGGGGCTGAAAAATTGGGCCTTAGGCACTGGTGGCACAACACTGCAACCCTTCACAGATACTGTACTTGGAGCACAGCAATGAGCCCTGTTGCAAAGTATTGCTTCAAAAATTGTAATGACACGCCCCTGTTAAACAGGGGCTGAAAAATTGGGCCTTAGGCACTGGTGGCACAACACTGCAACTCCTCACAGATACTGTACTTGGAGCACAGCAATGAGCCCTGTTGCAAAGTATTGCTTCAAAAATTGTAATTACACGCCCCTGTTAAACAGGGGCTGAAAAATTGGGCGTTAGGCACTGGTGGCGGCACCCATAAACAAAAATGATCTTCCAAGCTATCATCATCAATCGTATCATTGAGGACTCGGAGGAGGAGGATAGCCAGTCAACATAACAGCACAGGCACTCAGCATCAGCATCAGTCTTGAAGGGATGTGACATTTTAAAATCAATTAGTCTGTTATATCAGCATCAGGTGTGTGGTAGCTGGTGGTGATCCAAGACTGGTTCATCTTGATGAAAGTCAGTCGATCAACCGAGTCGGTGGACAGGCGCACCCTGTGATCCGTGACAAATCCTCCAGCAGCACTGAATGTGCGTTCCGAAAGAACGCTGGATGCAGGACAGGCCAGTAGCTCAATTGCATACTGTGCAAGCTCTGGCCAGTGATCCATCCTCAAGACCCAGTAAGCCAGAGGATTTTCGGTGGGGAAGGTGTCCAAGTCTGACCTTGCCCCTAGATATTCCTGCACCATGTTTATCAGACGCTGGCGATGGTTGCTGGAACCGATCATACTTTGGGGCTGCGGACTAAAGAATTGTCTGAACGCATCGGTCAGACGGCCACCTTCCCCACCGCTCCTTCTTTGACTGGCCGAAGCCTCAGCAACTCGTTGTCCAGGACCAGGAGTTTGCAACCTCCCAGTCTCTGGGAACGCGTTGCACAGACCTTTCTGCAAGGCCTCCCGGAGTTGTCTCATCCTCTGCTCCCTCTGCGACGGTAACATAAGGTCCGCAACCTTACCCTTGTACCGTGGATAAAGGAGAGTGGCCAGCCAGTAATGGTCCCTCTCCTTGATCCGAAGAATACGAGGATCCTTCCGCAGACTTTGCAGGATCAGGGAGGCCATGCAGCGTAGGTTTGCTGAGGCATTCGCTCCGGAGTCCTCTGGGTCACTAAGGACGACATGATCCGCAGCCACCTCCTCCCAGCCACGTACAAGTCCACTGGTTTCTTGGGACTGTAAATCATCCCTAAAAGACTGCTGCTGATGATGCTGAGTGCCAGCCTCCACCTCCATGCTGACACAATCCTCCTCCTCCTCCTCCTCCTCCTCCTCCTCTTCCTGTGCGATGGGTGGGACAGAAGGAACACTGTCTGGGTAAAGGGGGCCTTGAGAGGCAAGGAAGTCCTCCTCTTCCTGCCTCTGTTCTGCCTCAAGTGCCCTGTCCATTATTCCACGCAGCGTGTGCTCCAACAGGTGGACAAGAGGTACAGTGTCACTGATGCATGCACTGTCACTGCTCACCATCCTCGTGGCCTCCTCAAATGGTGCCAGGACAGTGCATGCATCCCTGATCATGCCCCACTGGCGTGGAGAAAAAAAACCAAGCTCCCCTGACCCTGTCCTGGTGCCGTAGTCGCACAGGTACTCATTGATGGCCCTCTGCTGCGTGTGCAGCCGCTGCAGCATGGCCAACGTTGAGTTCCACCTGGTGGGCATGTCACATATAAGGCGGTTCTTGGGCAGGTTCAACTCCTTTTGCAGCTCAGCCAGGCGAGCACTGGCATTATAAGATCTGCGGAAATGCACACAGACTTTCCTGGCCTGCCTCAGGACATCCTGTAAGCCCGGGTACCTGCCCAAGAAGCGCTGCACCACCAGGTTAAGGACGTGAGCCACACAGGGCACATGGGTCAGTTGTCCCTGTCGGAGGGCGGAGAGGAGGTTGGTGCCATTGTCGCAAACCACCATTCCTGGCTTAAGCTGGCGTGGCGTCAACCACCTCTCGGCCTGGCCCTGCAGAGCAGACAGGACCTCTGCCCCAGTGTGGCTTCTGTCCCCCAAACACACCAGCGCAAGCACGGCATGGCATCTTTTTGCCTGCGTACTTGCGTAGCCCCGTGAACGGCTACGGAGCACCGCTGGTTCATAGGACAAACCACAGGAAGAGGCCATGGAGGAAGAAGAAGAGGAGGGGGTGGAGGAGAGAGGTGTGTCACAACCAGTAGTAGCATTTTGGAGGCGTGGCGGTGGGACAACCTCCAACACTACTGCACCTTGTCCTGAATCCTTCCCAGCTGCCAAAAGAGTGACCCAATGGGCCGTGAAAGAAAGGTAACGTCCCTGTCCATGCCTGCTGGACCATGAGTCAGCGGTAATATGCACCTTACCGCTGACCGCCCTGTCCAGCGAGGCCAAGACATTGCCTTCCACATGCCGGTAGAGAGCCGGAATAGCCTTCCGTGAGAAAAAGTGGCGTTTGGGAACCTGCCACTGAGGAACCGCACATTGCACAAACTCACGGAAGGGGGCCGAGTCTACCAACTGAAAAGGCAGCAGTTGAAGCGCTAGCAATTTAGCCAAGCTAGCATTCAACCGCTGGGCATGTGGATGGCTGGGAGTGAACTTCTTTCGACGGTCCAGCAGCTGGGGCAGGGAAATTTGCCTGCTAGAATCGGACGTCGGTGTACTGCTAGCAGAGTGGGCGCAAGTACTTGGCTGTGACACACCTAATTCTACACCTTCATTCCTCTCAGTGCATGTTTCAGAGAGGACTGAAGTTATAGTGGGGTTGGAGATCCCAGCTGATGCGGTGCAAGGAGAGGTCCGCTTTGTTCTTTGGTGTGGGTCTTTGAGGTAGGCTTGCCAACGAGCTGCATGGCAGGTCAACATATGTCTGGTCAGGCATGTGGTACCCAAGCGGCTGATGTTTTGGCCACGCGATATACGCTTGAGACATATGTTGCAAACAGCAGCTGTGCGATCTGATGCACTAGCCTCAAAAAAGGCCCACACCAAAGAACTTTTTGAATGACGGGCAGAGGCAGCGCCCTGCACAGGCGGAGCTCTGCGGTGTGATTCCGTCGGTGTACTGCCCTTACGCTGGCCACCAAAGGGCATCCTGCCTCGTTGGAGATGTGCCTCCTCCTCATCCTCCTCCTCCTCCTCTCTCCTATTAGGCACCCACGTGGAGTCATTGACCTCATCATCCCCTCCCTCCTCATCACTGGAGCCAATCTGGCAGTATGCTGCAGCTGCTGGAACATGACTGCCAGATTGGTGTCCTTCTTGAGCATCCCCTCTGTCTGCTCTCACGCTACTGCCTTCCTCTAGCTGGGTTTCATCATCAGACCCTTCGAAACGCTGGGCATCCTCCTGGAGCATGTACCCAACACTGTGCTGAAACAGTTCGGGGGACTCCTCAGGAGGAGGACATGGTGGGTCTAGGGAAGGAGTGACTGATGATTTGTCTGACATTGATACCAGGGAAGACGACGCTTTGGCAGCTGCTTTTCCAGTACCCTGAGCCTGGGTGAGAGAGGATGAGGAGGAGGAGGAGGGCTTGGTCATCCACTCTACCAAGTCTTCGGCATGATGTGGCTCAACATGTCCAGCTGCCGAAAAGAAGGACAAGCGTGTCCCATGGCCATGTGCTCATGACAATGCACCGCGTCCACGACCAGCACTGTTGCCCCCAGACACAGAGCCTGCTTGCCCTCTTTTATTGCCTCCTGACTGTCTGCCTCTCCTTGTTTGCCTTCCAGACATTCTAATAGATGGCCTGCAGGGAGATGGGAAAAAAGCAATAAGGGCTACCTTCAGGTGTCCTTCTCTGTCCCTTGAAACAAGGACTTTCACAGTGAAAGAAACTGACACTGTCCCTACCTAGAGTTTTCTGTCCCTAGAATAAATGTTTTTTTTAATCACAATATAGCACAAGGACAATTCACTCAATGTCTCTCCAGGTCCCTGGAAACAAGGACTTGCAGAGTGAAAGAAACTGACACTGTCCCTACCTAGAGTTTTCTGTCCCTAGAATAAATGTTTTTTTTAAGCACAATATAGCACAAGGACAATTAACTCACTGTCCTTACAGGTCCCTGGAAACAAGGACTTGCAGAGTGAAAAAAAAAAAACACTCTCCCTACCTACAGTTTTCTGTCCCTAGAAAAAATGTTTTTTTTAAGCACAATATAGCACAAGGACAATTAACTCACTGTCCTTACAGGTCCCTGGAAACAAGGACTTGCAGAGTGAAAGAAAAAAAACACTCTCCCTACCTACAGTTTTCTGTCCCTAGAAAAAATGTTTTTTTTAATCACAATATAGCACAAGGAAAATTAACTCACTGTCCTTACAGGTCCCTGGAAACAAGGACTTGCAGAGTGAAAGAAAAAAAACACTCTCCCTACCTACAGTTTTCTGTCCCTAGAAAAAATGTTTTTTTTAATCACAATATAGCACAAGGACAATTAACTCACTGTCCTTACAGGTCCCTGGAAACAAGGACTTGCAGAGTGAAAGAAAAAAAACACTCTCCCTACCTACAGTTTTCTGTCCCTAGAAAAAATGTTTTTTTTAAGCACAATATAGCACAAGTAAAATTAACTCACTGTCCTTACAGGTCCCTGGAAACAAGGACTTGCAGAGTGAAAGAAAAAAAACACTCTCCCTACCTACAGTTTTCTGTCCCTAGAAAAAATGTTTTTTTTAATCACAATATAGCACAAGGAAAATTAACTCACTGTCCTTACAGGTCCCTGGAAACAAGGACTTGCAGAGTGAAAGAAACTGACACTGTCCCTACCTAGAGTTTTCTGTCCCTAGAATAAATGTTTTTTTTAATCACAATATAGCACAAGGAAAATTAACTCACTGTCCTTACAGGTCCCTGGAAACAAGGACTTGCAGAGTGAAAGAAACTGACACTGTCCCTACCTAGAGTTTTCTGTCCCTAGAATAAATGTTTTTTTTAAGCACAATATAGCACAAGGACAATTAACTCACTGTCCTTACAGGTCCCTGGAAACAAGGACTTGCAGAGTGAAAGAAAAAAAACACTCTCCCTACCTACAGTTTTCTGTCCCTAGAAAAAATGTTTTTTTTAAGCACAATATAGCACAAGTAAAATTAACTCACTGTCCTTACAGGTCCCTGGAAACAAGGACTTGCAGAGTGAAAGAAAAAAAACACTCTCCCTACCTACAGTTTTCTGTCCCTAGAAAAAATGTTTTTTTTAATCACAATATAGCACAAGGAAAATTAACTCACTGTCCTTACAGGTCCCTGGAAACAAGGACTTGCAGAGTGAAAGAAACTGACACTGTCCCTACCTAGAGTTTTCTGTCCCTAGAATAAATGTTTTTTTTAATCACAATATAGCACAAGGAAAATTAACTCACTGTCCTTACAGGTCCCTGGAAACAAGGACTTGCAGAGTGAAAGAAACTGACACTGTCCCTACCTAGAGTTTTCTGTCCCTAGAATAAATGTTTTTTTTAAGCACAATATAGCACAAGGACAATTAACTCACTGTCCTTACAGGTCCCTGGAAACAAGGACTTGCAGAGTGAAAGAAAAAAAACACTCTCCCTACCTACAGTTTTCTGTCCCTAGAAAAAATGTTTTTTTTAAGCACAATATAGCACAAGTAAAATTAACTCACTGTCCTTACAGGTCCCTGGAAACAAGGACTTGCAGAGTGAAAGAAAAAAAACACTCTCCCTACCTACAGTTTTCTGTCCCTAGAAAAAATGTTTTTTTTAATCACAATATAGCACAAGGAAAATTAACTCACTGTCCTTACAGGTCCCTGGAAACAAGGACTTGCAGAGTGAAAGAAACTGACACTGTCCCTACCTAGAGTTTTCTGTCCCTAGAATAAATGTTTTTTTTAATCACAATATAGCACAAGGAAAATTAACTCACTGTCCTTACAGGTCCCTGGAAACAAGGACTTGCAGAGTGAAAGAAACTGACACTGTCCCTACCTAGAGTTTTCTGTCCCTAGAATAAATGTTTTTTTTAAGCACAATATAGCACAAGGACAATTAACTCACTGTCCTTACAGGTCCCTGGAAACAAGGACTTGCAGAGTGAAAGAAAAAAAACACTCTCCCTACCTACAGTTTTCTGTCCCTAGAAAAAATGTTTTTTTTAATCACAATATAGCACAAGGAAAATTAACTCACTGTCCTTACAGGTCCCTGGAAACAAGGACTTGCAGAGTGAAAGAAACTGACACTGTCCCTACCTAGAGTTTTCTGTCCCTAGAATAAATGTTTTTTTTAATCACAATATAGCACAAGGAAAATTAACTCACTGTCCTTACAGGTCCCTGGAAACAAGGACTTGCAGAGTGAAAGAAACTGACACTGTCCCTACCTAGAGTTTTCTGTCCCTAGAATAAATGTTTTTTTTAAGCACAATATAGCACAAGGACAATTAACTCACTGTCCTTACAGGTCCCTGGAAACAAGGACTTGCAGAGTGAAAAAAAAAAACACTCTCCCTACCTAGAGTTTTCTGTCCCTAGAAAAAATGTTTTTTTTAAGCACAATATAGCACAAGGACAATTAACTCACTGTCCTTACAGGTCCCTGGAAACAAGGACTTGCAGAGTGAAAGAAAAAAAACACTCTCCCTACCTAGAGTTTTCTGTCCCTAGAAAAAATGTTTTTTTTAATCACAATATAGCACAAGGAAAATTAACTCACTGTCCTTACAGGTCCCTGGAAACAAGGACTTGCAGAGTGAAAGAAAAAAAACACTCTCCCTACCTACAGTTTTCTGTCCCTAGAAAAAATGTTTTTTTTAATCACAATATAGCACAAGGAAAATTAACTCACTGTCCTTACAGGTCCCTGGAAACAAGGACTTGCAGAGTGAAAGAAACTGACACTGTCCCTACCTAGAGTTTTCTGTCCCTAGAATAAATGTTTTTTTTAATCACAATATAGCACAAGGAAAATTAACTCACTGTCCTTACAGGTCCCTGGAAACAAGGACTTGCAGAGTGAAAGAAACTGACACTGTCCCTACCTAGAGTTTTCTGTCCCTAGAATAAATGTTTTTTTTAAGCACAATATAGCACAAGGACAATTAACTCACTGTCCTTACAGGTCCCTGGAAACAAGGACTTGCAGAGTGAAAGAAAAAAAACACTCTCCCTACCTACAGTTTTCTGTCCCTAGAAAAAATGTTTTTTTTAATCACAATATAGCACAAGGAAAATTAACTCACTGTCCTTACAGGTCCCTGGAAACAAGGACTTGCAGAGTGAAAGAAACTGACACTGTCCCTACCTAGAGTTTTCTGTCCCTAGAATAAATGTTTTTTTTAATCACAATATAGCACAAGGACAATTAACTCACTGTCCTTACAGGTCCCTGGAAACAAGGACTTGCAGAGTGAAAGAAACTGACACTGTCCCTACCTAGAGTTTTCTGTCCCTAGAATAAATGTTTTTTTTAAGCACAATATAGCACAAGGACAATTAACTCACTGTCCTTACAGGTCCCTGGAAACAAGGACTTGCAGAGTGAAAGAAAAAAAACACTCTCCCTACCTACAGTTTTCTGTCCCTAGAAAAAATGTTTTTTTTAATCACAATATAGCACAAGGAAAATTAACTCACTGTCCTTACAGGTCCCGGGAAACAAGGACTTGCAGAGTGAAAGAAACTGACACTGTCCCTACCTAGAGTTTTCTGTCCCTAGAATAAATGTTTTTTTTAATCACAATATAGCACAAGGACAATTAACTCACTGTCCTTACAGGTCCCTGGAAACAAGGACTTGCAGAGTGAAAGAAACTGACACTGTCCCTACCTAGAGTTTTCTGTCCCTAGAATAAATGTTTTTTTTAAGCACAATATAGCACAAGGACAATTAACTCACTGTCCTTACAGGTCCCTGGAAACAAGGACTTGCAGAGTGAAAGAAACTGACACTGTCCCTACCTAGAGTTTTCTGTCCCTAGAATAAATGTTTTTTTTAAGCACACTATAGCAGAAGCACAAAACACACTGACACTCTCCCTACCTATCCTTCTCTTTCCCTAAACTAAAGGAATCCAGGTTAAGCAAGAAAGAAATAACAGTCACTGTCCCTGCCTATGCTACTCTATCCCTGCTCCGGAACACACTACACTAGGCCGCCGTGCTGGCGGCCTTTTATAGTGTGGGGCGTGTACTAAACACCCTCAGCAATAATTGGCCACAGGCATCCTGCCTGTGGCCAATCATTGCTCTCCTCGCTGCCGGCGCTGTGATTGGCCAAGCATGCGGGGTCACAGTGCATGCTTGGCCAATCACAGCGCCTGGATGACACTGCGATGGCGTAGTGCATTGTGGGCCGTTCGCGTCACTCGAATTTGGCGCGAACGGCCCAAATCGTTCGATCTTCGTCGAACGATCGAACAGCCAATGTTCGAGTCGAACGTATGTTCGACTCGAACACGAAGCTCATCCCTAGTCCCCAACAATCCAAACAGATCCCAAGTGGCGCACCGACAAAGAGTGAACACAGTAGCCACACTGATAGCCGTCCTTGGAGCTTTAATTCAAAAGACATGTATATAAGTATAAGAATAGAGTATCTGTTCTTTACAAAATAATAATACTGATAATATATGATATAATGATGATAATAATGGGGGATTTTACCTACCCGGAAATTGTAATGGCACTGCTGGAACAGTTAAAGGGCAAAAATTTATAAACCAATTACAGGACAATTTTATGGTCCACTTTATTACTAGGGATGATGCTCTGTTGGACCTGGTAATCTCAAACCATGCAGAGCTTATTACTTATATTCATATAAAGGAACATCTGGGTAGCAGTGACCATAACATGATTTCGAGAGAGAGGAGATTGAGACCAATCCCAGCCTAAAAGCATACCAGAATACCTCCATCCCTAAATAATATGTAAAAATACAGGAAGGTAGTGGAGTTGGGACTTTAATTGAGGTATAAGGGTATAATAAATGAAGTAAAATAAATAACTTGGATGTCATGGTTCCCTCTAAATTGGCATGATACGGTATAAGTAAACCAGTAATCACAATACATTTATGATACAGAAATGTAATCACAAAGGAGCAATTCATAATCATCATTAATTTAATAACACATGATTAGTTAGGGAACATAATTAATGACATACAGACATAGTAATAAATATGTAAGTAATAACAACATGATCAACACGTATGTAATTGATAAATAATAATATGGGCTGATGTAGAGCATCCGAGGATGTAAACTCTACGTGTTTCATGGTCGCCTACCACTCATCAGGAGTTTGGATGCATGAAAGTAATTTAGAATGAAATAAATGGAAAAATTTGTTATGGTAGTTTCTGGGGATCCACTAGTCCCCATAGACAGACCCAATGCAGTGAGAAAAGGTAAAAAAGGAGGGGAAGGGAAAGGAGAAAAAGGGGAATGAGAATAAGAATATAGCAATATTATACCTTGCCAGACAGCCCGTGTGCTGAGGCCTTAATTGGGGAAAGGCCTGGAAGGTGATACCGCGTACGGAGTCTCACCCGGGGTTGAGGCGGGAGAACCGCTGACCAGGGTGTGCGGGGGGGTCGTAGGGGGCAGACCCATCGCTCGCTGCAAGCCACCATGCCAGGAAAAGGTGCTTGTATAATGATTGAATGAGTCTGTATGAAGATGATAAAAATGAAAATATGAAAAATGTGTCAATATGGAGATAGAATGGAATGTGGTGAAGGTGAAAAAATATGTAGATTGGTGAAAAAAGGTGAAGAAAAAAAGCTACTACATGATAAATAAATAATAAAATGCTGACATGGTCAGGGTGAGTGTAATTTGATGCATCTGCAGGAAAGGGGTAAGGAGTAGTAAAACTTGATATAAAAAAGAAAAAATGGAGCGGAATAGTAGGATTTTTAAAACAGCTTACCTGTAAAATCCTTTTCTTGGAGTACATCACGGGACACAGAGCGGCATAGTCATTACTATGTGGGTTATATAGAATTACCGTCAGGTGCTGGCACTGGCAACTTCCAAAACAGGAAGTACCCTCCCCTATATAAGCCCCTCCCATCCGGGAGCACCTCAGTTTTGTAGCAAAGCAATACGTGTCCCCAAAAGAGGGGTGGGAGCTCTGTGTCCCGTGATGTACTCCAAGAAAAGGATTTTACAGGTAAGCTGTTTTAAAAATCCTACTTTCTTGTTCATACATCACGGGACACAGAGCGGCATAGTCATTACTATGTGGGACGTCCCAAAGCAATGCCAAATGAGGGGGGGGGGGATATACCATACATAAGCTGGGCGCCATCAGGCATGAGGATCTTTTGCGGCCTGCAACACACTGCGCCCAAAGGCGACATCCTCCTGACTTCTAACGTCCACCTGGTAGAACCTAGTAAATGTGTGTACTGAAGACCATGTTGCGGCCTTACAAATTTGAGCCAGGGAGGCCTGGTGATGCACTGCCCATGAAGTTCCAACTGCTCTCGTGGAGTGCGCCCTAACTTTGAACGGAGGCGGTCTACTTCTCAAGCCATAGGCTTGTATTATGACCTGTCGAATCCACTTGGCTAAAGTAGATTTTGATGCTGCCTGACCCTTTCTGGGGCCTTCCGGCAGAACAAACAAAGAATCCGTTCTACGAATCTGAGCAGTGGCTTTTAGATAAGCTTTAACTGCTCTTACTACATTCAAAGAATGCAATAACTTTTCCTCTACCGAGCTCGGTTTGGGGAAAAAGAAGGAAGAACCACATCCTGGTTCAAGTGAAACCTCGATACCACCTTAGGAAGAAAGGCTGGGTGAGGACGTAATACTACTCTGTCCTCATGAATAACCAGATATGGCTCTTTACAGGACATGGCGGCTAATTCCGACACTCTTCTAGCCGAGCATATGGCTACTAAAAATATCAATTTTCTGGTGAGTAGAACCAAGGAAATGTGCCGCAAAGGTTCAAATGGCTGCTTCTGCAGAACCGACAGAACCAAATTTAGATCCCATGGACATATGGGAGCTTTAATCGGTGGAATAATACGAGTCACCCCTTGCATAAAGGATTTGACAAGTGAATGCATAGCCAGGGGCCTTTGAAATAGTATTGATAAGGCCGAAACCTGACCCCTGATAGTACTTAAGGCAAACTTCCTGTCTACAGCCCACTGTAGGAAGTCCAGAATTCTGCCTATAACGTACTTACGTGGATGCCACTTTCTGGCCTCGCACCAAGTGATGTACACCTTCCAAACTCTATAGTAGATCTGCCAGGATACAGGCTTCCTGGCATTGATTATAGTTGATACCACAGAGTTAGAGAGACCTCTCTTCTTTAGGATGTGGGATTCAATAGCCAGGCCGTTAAACTTAGAGTTAGTAAGGAAGGGTGGTATATCGGCCCTTGCGAAAGCAGGTCCGGACGACGTGGAAGGGTCCAAGGACTCCCCACAGACATTTTGATGATCTCCGCGTACCAGGCCCTTCGGGGCCACGCTGGAGCCACCAAGATCACCGGCTTCTTTTCCAACCTGACTCTGCGAAGGAGTCGAGGCAACAATTGTAGCGGAGGGAATGCATATATCAGTCTGAACTGATTCCAAGGGAACACCAGAGCATCCGAGCCGCAAGCGAGGGGATCCCTTGTCCGGGAGACAAATCTGTCCACCTTTGCGTTGAATCTGGATGCTAGCAGATCTACATCCGGTGTTCCCCACCGCTGACATATTGCTCGGAAGACCTCGGGATGAAGGGACCATTCCCCTGGGCATAACTGTTGGCGACTTAGAAAGTCCGCCTTCCAATTCTCCACCCCTGGAATGAAGACAGCTGACATACATGGGACATGCTTTTCTGCCCATTCCAGGATGTGACTTACTTCCCTCTGGACTGCACGACTCCTGGTGCCTCCCTGATGATTGATATATGCCACTGCTGTGGCATTGTCTGATTGAATTCTGACAGGGGACCCTTGGAGTCTGGATGCCCAGGCTACTAGGGCATACCGGGCTGCTCGTATCTCTAAGAGATTGATGGGCAGGGTTTTTACTACATTTGACCATCTGCCCTGGAGAGACCATTGCTCCAGTACTGCCCCCCAGCCTATAAGGCTGGCATCTGTAGTGACCACCTTCCAGGATATCGGACTGAAGGGTTTTCCCTTCTGGAGATTCTGGGGGAACAACCACCAGCAGAGACTCTTCCGAACGGAAGGGGACAAAGCCATCGGGAAGTCTAGAGCCTGAATTTTTCCGTTCCAGGCTGACAATATGGCCTTCTGTAAATTCCTTGAGTGGAATTGGGCGTATGGCACAGCTTCGAATGATGCTACCATCTTTCCTAGCAGCCTCATGCACAGGCGTATGGACGGCTGTCTTTTTGCACAAAGCAGACGGACCAAGCCCCTCAAAGAGGATACCTTGTCTAGAGGTAAGAAAATCTTCCTCTGGTCTGAATCCAGCCGTAGCCCTAGATATACCAGGTTTTTCACTGGCTGTAGGGCTGACTTGTCCAGGTTGATGACCCAACCGTGAGATTCTAGATACTTGATTGTATCGACAATTACCACTTCTAGCTTGGCAACTGAGTGGTCCATCAACAACAGGTCGTGTAGGTATGCCATTATCGTTACACCTCGTGTTCTTAGATCGGCCAACAGTGGGGCCAGAATTTTTGTGAACACTCGTGGTGCTGTGGCCAGACCGAATGGTAAGGCTCTGAACTGAAAATGGCGCCCTTCTACTGCAAAGCGTAGAAATTTTTGATGACCTGGAAAGATGGGAACATGCAAGTAAGCATCTTTGATGTCGATCGAGGCTAACCATTCCTCCCCCTGTAGGGCAGCGGTGACCGATCGGATCGACTCCATCCGGAAGGACCGGACGTTTAGAAATTTGTTTAGACTCTTTAGGTCCAATATGGGTCTTATGTCCCCGTTTGGTTTCGGGACTGTGAAAAGGTTTGAGTAGAAACTCAACCCCCACTCTTCCATAGGAACCTCCATAATTACTCCTTGGAGCAATAGTTGTTCTAACGCCACTAGGAGACACCTTCTTTTCAGAGGGTCTTTTGGCATGCCTGACCACATAAAATGGGAAGGAGGAGACTCTTTTAACTCCAACTTGTATCCCCGAGTTACTGCGGAGAGCACCCATCTGTCTTTGATCGTCTCCCGCCAGGTCTCTGTGAACAACTGAAGTCTTCCCCCCACCCGTTTGAGTGGGGGCAGCCCTTCATAGGCTTGACTTGGAGGCTGGTTTAGTACCTCTTCGGATCCAGGGCTTTTTATTACCCTGTGACTGTCCCTGATTTTTACCTCCTGAGTTTGACCGAGGAGGCCGTCGGAACTGCTTAGTAGCAGACGTCCCAGGGATAGGAGAGGTAGTCCTCTTAAAAGACGGACCCCTAGACCTCTTTTTAATTGGTAAGAGAGTACTTTTACCACTGGAAATCCTCTGGATATATTTATCCAGGTCTTCGCCAAAAAGGCGTTCTCCATGAAATGGGAAGCTAACTAAGAGCTTCTTACAGGGAGCCTCAGCAGACCAGTTCTTGAGCCACAGAAGCCTACGCATATGTACCAAAGACAGCGTGAGGCGGGAGGCCTGATGGATAGAATCCTTGATGGCGTCAACCGCAAAGCATAATGCTCTAGGCAGATCAGCCAGAGCCTGGGCCTGCTGGTCTGGCAAATCCCTCAGGACCATTTTCATTTGATCCTTTAAAGCTTGGCAGACCCCAATAGCTGCCACTGCTGGCTGTGTAACAGCCCCTGCTGTCGAAAAAGCAGATTTTAATAAAGATTCCAATTTTTTATCTACTGGATCTTTGAACATTTGAACATTATCTACTGGACATGTCAGTGATTTGTTCACAGAAGAAATGGCTGCGTCCACCGTAGGAACATTCCATCTCTGGGTGAATTTTTTCCTCCATGGGATAGATCACCTGAAATTTCTTAGGTGGAACAAATAGTTTATCAGGATGTTCCCAGTCCTGGTATATAAGTCCTTCCAATAATGGATGAATTGGAAAGGAGCAATTAATCTGGGGAGCTTTTAGCGACCCCAACGAGGAGACAGCAGTAGTTGATGGTTCAACAAGAGGCATTTTAAATGCAGATTGAACCATGTCAGTTAGGGTCTGGACCCACAATCTTTCAGTCTGTGATGCTGAAAATGGTTCATCTACTGTCGATTCCTCAAAAACAGAGTTAACCTCCTCCTGATCCCCTTCAGGAAGGTCAGTCCCTTCCTGGGACTGTTGCTCTGCCAACAGGCACTCTAATGGAGGGGATGGAGATCTGGCGCGCTTTCTTTCCTGTAGAGAAGAAGCGATCAATGCTGCCAATCTCTGCTCCAATCCCTCCAGAGTTGAGGCAAAAACCTCCTCTGTTATATATGCAGGAGCAGGTGGACTGAGGACAGCCGCAGTACCTGGCACTCCCGGGGGTTCCTTATGGGTATTAACCTCTGATTTCTCAGGGGAGGAAGGTGCAGATGACTGCTCCAGATCCTCAGAGCCCGATGGAGACCCCCTACACTTCCTGAGAGGTATATCTCGGAGTTTTTTAGGCGGCATATTCCTTAGTTCAAAGCTGAGGTATTCCAGCCGCAATACACCCCTTTACTGAAATAGTCTAATGCAATTTGCTGCTATGTACATCAGTGGGTGTCTACTAATGCGTCTTTCTGGGGATGCCTGTATCAACCGCCCGCTGTAAGCCCCTATACCATGCTACCAGCTCCTTTTCATGCTCTGTGTCCATAGCAAGCAGCGTGGACTGAGTCCTTTTATCTTGCTGGGACGCCCGCACATGCGCAGAAGCGCTGGGGGCACAGAGCGCGTCATCCGCCAGGCTCCGCCCCCTTTTTTGAAGCTAAATCTTATAAAAAGAAAGCGTGTGTGCGCGCGCGCGTGCGTGCACGTGTGCGCTCTTGGCGCCATGTAGGGAGAGGAGCCAGGGTCCCTGTTTCACCAGGACTCGGGGATGGAAGGAAACTACTTGGCAGCATGACAGAGGAATGCAGCTTCCCTGATAGAGAGCTCACTCATCTGCCTGGACTTTCACCATGGAAGGAATAGTCCCAAGAAAAAAAGACGTTCCACAGCGGCCTCTAGTGGACAAACACAGGTACCGCACTTTTGTCTTTTTTTTTTTTTTTTTTAAAACCTCCTTTATGAAAAACATTTCTAGGTTTACAGTTTTTAAAACTTCCTTTATGAAAAGACATTTCTAGGATTTCTTAGGCATATACAGCTATTAGCGGGAATACCTTTAGGTAACAGGCAGAAAGACATATTAGGCTTGGGGGTCCCCTCAATAGAACCAAGTTCCTGAGGGGCCCCCACTTACCTTTTCCCCGCCGCAGGACTTTGTTTGGTCCACAGAAGCCCAAACTTCACCTCTCACGGCAGGCATTGTACTAGACCTTCAGGGACCGGGTTCCCAAGGATTCCACTCCCCTGGACCTGTATAGCACCCTGCACAGATAGCCTCTTGGTTTTGGGTATGACCAGAGCTCTGGATCCCAGGGTCCAGCCCTCCTAAGAGAGGCATTACAGGCAAAACCCTGCTCTTCTCTGCAAGGCCCGGGTACCGACCGTTTAGCTATGAAGCCTTTTTTGGTCGGATCCGGAATAGCTTGCTAAGGCCCAGAGAACCTGTACACAAGCCCAGATGAATACATGTTAACCTTGGCCAACACCTTAGACACTGGCAAAAAACTGAGGTGCTCCCGGATGGGAGGGGCTTATATAGGGGAGGGAACTTCCTGTTTTGGAAGTTGCCAGTGCCAGCACCTGAAGGTAATTCTATATAACCCACATAGTAATGACTATGCCGCTCTGTGTCCCGTGATGTATGAACAAGAAATGGCAATGAGTGTGTAACTATGAATAATTTATCAGGGGAATGAAATGTAATTGTATAGGGTGGGGGAGGATCTCGAAAGTGGCGGGTGTCTTCCACCCAAAATATCGAGAGAGGGGAGATTGAGACCCATCCCAGCCCAAAAGCATACCAGAATACCTCCATCCCTGAATAATATGTAAAAATACAGGAAGGTAGTGGAGTTGGGACTTTTTTATATCAAGTTTTACTACTCCTTACCCCTTTCCTGCCCAGTATTCATTTATTGGGGTCTTTTTTTCATTATATACAGTGGGGCAAAAAAGTATTTAGTCAGCCACCAATTGTGCAAGATCTCCCACTTAAGAAGATGAGAGAGGCCTGTAATTGTCATCATAGGTAAACTTCAACTATGAGAGACAAAATGTGGAATCAAATCCAGACAATCACATTGTCTGATTTGGAAAGATTTTTTTTTTTTGCAAATTATGGTGGAAAATAAGTATTTGGTCACCTACAAACAAGCAAAATTTCTGGCTCTCACAGACCTGTATCTTCTTCTTTAAGAGGCTCCTCTGTCCTCCACTCATTACCTGCAGGGATGAGCCGAACACCCCCCTGTTCGGTTCGCACCAGAACCTGCGAACAGACAAAATGTTCGTGTAAACTTTAGAACCCTATTAAATACAATGGACTCGAACGTTCGAAATCTAAAGTGTTAATTATAAAGGCTAATATGCAAGTTATTGTCCTAAAAAGTGTTTGGGGACCTGGGTCCTGCCCCAGGGGACATGTATCAATGCGAAAAGAAGTTTTAAAAACGGCCGTTTTTTTGGGAGCAGTGATTTTAATAATGCTTAAAATGAAAAAATAAAAGTGAAATATTCCTTTAAATTTCGTACCTGGGGGGTGTGTATGATATGCATGTGAAGTGGCGCATGTTTCCCGTGCTTAGAACTGTCCCTGCAAAAAATGTCATTTTTGAAAGAAAAAAAATGCATTTAAAACTGACTCGCGGCTATTAATGAATTGTCGGCTCCCGGCAATACATTCAAAAGTCATTGATAAAAAAAAAAAAAAAAAGCGTGGGGGTTCCCCAGAATTCAATTACCAGGCCCTTCAGATCTGGCATGGATTTTAAGGGGAACTCCACCCCAAGTTTAAAAAAAAAATGGCGTGGAGTCCCCCTAAAAATCCATACCAGACCCCTTATCCGAGCACGCAACCTGGCCGGCCGCAGGGGAAAAGGGGGGGACGAGAGAGCGGCCCCCCCTCCCTCCTGAACCGTACCAGGCCACATGCCCTCAACATGGGGAGGATGTCCCCATGTTGATGGGGACAAGGGCCTCATCCCCACAACCCTTGCCCGGTGGTTGTGGGGGTCTGCGGGCGGGGGGCTTATCGGAATCTGGAAGACCCCTTTAACAAAGGGGACCCCCAGATCCCGCCCCCCCTATGTGAATTGGTAACGGGTACATTGTACCCCTACCATTTCACGAAGAAAGCGTAAAAAAATGTTTAAAAAAACACACAAACACCTTGAAAAAGTCCTTTATTTAAAAAAATAAATAAATAAACATTCCAGCGGTGAAATCCAGTGTCCCGCGGCGATCCCGATGTCCAGCGCTGTCCTTCATTGGTTGTGCCTGAGCGGACCTGATGGGGAACTCCCTCTCAGTATTTTAAATGTATAGACCCGCCCCTTCTAATGTTCCCCATCAGGTCCGCTCAGCGGGCGAGATGCAGAACATGACAAGGGGCGGGTTTATACATGTATTACCAAAGTGAGAGCAGTTCCCCATCAGGTCCGCCCCCTTGGTATGTCGGACCCGCCTACATCATTGGCTTGAGCGGGGAACTTCCTTCACTATGTACATTTAAATTACACAGTGAAGGAAGTTCCCCGCTCAAGCCAATGACGTAGGCGGGTCCGACATACCGAGGAGGCGGACCTGATGGGGAACTGCTCTCACTTTGGTAATACATGTATAGACCCGCCCCTTCTCATGTTCCGCATCTGGTCCGCTGAGCGGACCTGATGGGGAACTTTAGAAGGGGCGGGTCTATACATTTAAAATACTGAGAGGGAGTTCCCCATCAGGTCCGCTCAGGCACAACCAATGAGGGACAGCGCTGGACATCGGGATCGCCGCGGGACACTGGATTTCACCGCTGGAATGGGTTTTTTTTTTTTTTTTTTTAATAAAGGACTTTTTCAACGTGTTTGTGTGTTTTTTTAAACATTTTTTTACGCTTTCTTCGTGAAATGGTAGGGGTACAATGTACCCCTTACCAATTCACATAGGGGGGGGCCGGGATCTGGGGGTCCTCTTTGTTAAAGGGGTCTTCCAGATTCCGATAAGCCCCCCGCCCGCAGACCCCCACAACCACCGGGCAAGGGTTGTGGGGATGAGGCCCTTGTCCCCATCAACATGGGGACATCCTCCCCATGTTGAGGGCATGTGGCTTGGTACGGTTCAGGAGGGAGGGGGGGCCGCTTTCTCGTCCCCCCCTTTTCCCCTGCGGCCGGCCAGGTTGCGTGCTCGGATAAGGGGTCTGGTATGGATTTTTAGGGGGACTCCACGCCATTTTTTTTTTAATTTGGGGTGGAGTTCCCCTTAAAATCCATGCCAGATCTGAAGGGCCTGGAATGGATATTTGGGGGAACCCCACGTCAATTTTTTTTTTATTTGCGGCGGGGTTCCCCTTAATATCCATTCCAGACCTGAAGGGCCTGGTAATTGAATTCTGGGGAACCCCCACGCTTTTTTTTTTTTTTTATCAATGACTTTTGTATGTATTGCCGGGAGCCGACAATTCATTAATAGCCGCGAGTCAGTTTTAAATGCATTTTTTTCTTTCAAAAATGACACTTTGTGCAGGGACAGTTCTAAGCACGGGAAACATGCGCCACTTTACATGCATATTATACACACCCCCCAGGTACGAAATTTAAAGGAATATTTCACTTTTATTTTTTCATTTTAAGCACTATTAAAATCACTGCTCCCGAAAAAACGGCCGTTTTTAAAACTTCTTTTTGTATTGATACATGTCCCCTGGGGCAGGACCCGGGTCCCCAAACACTTTTTAGGACAATAACTTGCATATTAGCCTTTATAATTAGCACTTTAGATTTCTCCCATAGATTTTTCGAATTTGCCGCGAACACCCCAATTTGTTCGCTGTTCGGCGAACGGGCGAACAGGCAATGTTCGAGTCGAACATGAGTTCGAGTCGAACTCGAAGCTCATCCCTAATTACCTGTATTAATGGCACCTGTTTGAACTTGTTATCAGTATAAAAGACAACTGTCCACAACCTCAAACAGTCACACTCCAAACTCCACTATGGTGAAGACCAAAGAGCTGTCGAAGGACACCAGTAGGGATGAGCTTCGTGTTCGAGTCGAACATACGTTCGACTCGAACATTGGCTGTTCGATCGTTCGACGAAGATCGAACGATTTGGGCCGTTCGCGCCAAATTCGAGTGACGCGAACGGCCCACAATGCACTACGCCATCGCAGTGTCATCCAGGCGCTGTGATTGGCCAAGCATGCACTGTGACCCCGCATGCTTGGCCAATCACAGCGCCGGCAGCGAGGAGAGCAATGATTGGCCACAGGCAGGATGCCTGTGGCCAATTATTGCTGAGGGTGTTTAGTACACGCCCCACACTATAAAAGGCCGCCAGCACGGCGGCCTAGTGTAGTGTGTTCCGGAGCAGGGATAGAGTAGCATAGGCAGGGACAGTGACTGTTATTTCTTTCTTGCTTAACCTGGATTCCTTTAGTTTAGGGAAAGAGAAGGATAGGTAGGGAGAGTGTCAGTGTGTTTTGTGCTTCTGCTATAGTGTGCTTAAAAAAAAACATTTATTCTAGGGACAGAAAACTCTAGGTAGGGACAGTGTCAGTTTCTTTCACTCTGCAAGTCCTTGTTTCCAGGGACCTGGAAGGACAGTGAGTGAATTGTCCTTTTGCTATATTGTGATTAAAAAAAACATTTATTCTAGGGACAGAAAACTCTAGGTAGGGACAGTGTCAGTTTCTTTCACTCTGCAAGTCCTTGTTTCCAGGGACCTGGAAGGACAGTGAGTGAATTGTCCTTTTGCTATATTGTGATTAAAAAAAACATTTATTCTAGGGACAGAAAACTCTAGGTAGGGACAGTGTCAGTTTCTTTCACTCTGCAAGTCCTTGTTTCCAGGGACCTGGAAGGACAGTGAGTGAATTGTCCTTTTGCTATATTGTGATTAAAAAAAACATTTATTCTAGGGACAGAAAACTCTAGGTAGGGACAGTGTCAGTTTCTTTCACTCTGCAAGTCCTTGTTTCCAGGGACCTGGAAGGACAGTGAGTGAATTGTCCTTTTGCTATATTGTGATTAAAAAAAACATTTATTCTAGGGACAGAAAACTCTAGGTAGGGACAGTGTCAGTTTCTTTCACTCTGCAAGTCCTTGTTTCCAGGGACCTGGAAGGACAGTGAGTGAATTGTCCTTTTGCTATATTGTGATTAAAAAAAACATTTATTCTAGGGACAGAAAACTCTAGGTAGGGACAGTGTCAGTTTCTTTCACTCTGCAAGTCCTTGTTTCCAGGGACCTGGAAGGACAGTGAGTGAATTGTCCTTTTGCTATATTGTGATTAAAAAAAACATTTATTCTAGGGACAGAAAACTCTAGGTAGGGACAGTGTCAGTTTCTTTCACTCTGCAAGTCCTTGTTTCCAGGGACCTGGAAGGACAGTGAGTGAATTGTCCTTTTGCTATATTGTGATTAAAAAAAACATTTATTCTAGGGACAGAAAACTCTAGGTAGGGACAGTGTCAGTTTCTTTCACTCTGCAAGTCCTTGTTTCCAGGGACCTGGAAGGACAGTGAGTGAATTGTCCTTTTGCTATATTGTGATTAAAAAAAACATTTATTCTAGGGACAGAAAACTCTAGGTAGGGACAGTGTCAGTTTCTTTCACTCTGCAAGTCCTTGTTTCCAGGGACCTGGAAGGACAGTGAGTGAATTGTCCTTTTGCTATATTGTGATTAAAAAAAACATTTATTCTAGGGACAGAAAACTCTAGGTAGGGACAGTGTCAGTTTCTTTCACTCTGCAAGTCCTTGTTTCCAGGGACCTGGAAGGACAGTGAGTGAATTGTCCTTTTGCTATATTGTGATTAAAAAAAACATTTATTCTAGGGACAGAAAACTCTAGGTAGGGACAGTGTCAGTTTCTTTCACTCTGCAAGTCCTTGTTTCCAGGGACCTGGAAGGACAGTGAGTGAATTGTCCTTTTGCTATATTGTGATTAAAAAAAACATTTATTCTAGGGACAGAAAACTCTAGGTAGGGACAGTGTCAGTTTCTTTCACTCTGCAAGTCCTTGTTTCCAGGGACCTGGAAGGACAGTGAGTGAATTGTCCTTTTGCTATATTGTGATTAAAAAAAACATTTATTCTAGGGACAGAAAACTCTAGGTAGGGACAGTGTCAGTTTCTTTCACTCTGCAAGTCCTTGTTTCCAGGGACCTGGAAGGACAGTGAGTGAATTGTCCTTTTGCTATATTGTGATTAAAAAAAACATTTATTCTAGGGACAGAAAACTCTAGGTAGGGACAGTGTCAGTTTCTTTCACTCTGCAAGTCCTTGTTTCCAGGGACCTGGAAGGACAGTGAGTGAATTGTCCTTTTGCTATATTGTGATTAAAAAAAACATTTATTCTAGGGACAGAAAACTCTAGGTAGGGACAGTGTCAGTTTCTTTCACTCTGCAAGTCCTTGTTTCCAGGGACCTGGAAGGACAGTGAGTGAATTGTCCTTTTGCTATATTGTGATTAAAAAAAACATTTATTCTAGGGACAGAAAACTCTAGGTAGGGACAGTGTCAGTTTCTTTCACTCTGCAAGTCCTTGTTTCCAGGGACCTGGAAGGACAGTGAGTGAATTGTCCTTTTGCTATATTGTGATTAAAAAAAACATTTATTCTAGGGACAGAAAACTCTAGGTAGGGACAGTGTCAGTTTCTTTCACTCTGCAAGTCCTTGTTTCCAGGGACCTGGAAGGACAGTGAGTGAATTGTCCTTTTGCTATATTGTGATTAAAAAAAACATTTATTCTAGGGACAGAAAACTCTAGGTAGGGACAGTGTCAGTTTCTTTCACTCTGCAAGTCCTTGTTTCCAGGGACCTGGAAGGACAGTGAGTGAATTGTCCTTTTGCTATATTGTGATTAAAAAAAACATTTATTCTAGGGACAGAAAACTCTAGGTAGGGACAGTGTCAGTTTCTTTCACTCTGCAAGTCCTTGTTTCCAGGGACCTGGAAGGACAGTGAGTGAATTGTCCTTTTGCTATATTGTGATTAAAAAAAACATTTATTCTAGGGACAGAAAACTCTAGGTAGGGACAGTGTCAGTTTCTTTCACTCTGCAAGTCCTTGTTTCCAGGGACCTGGAAGGACAGTGAGTGAATTGTCCTTTTGCTATATTGTGATTAAAAAAAACATTTATTCTAGGGACAGAAAACTCTAGGTAGGGACAGTGTCAGTTTCTTTCACTCTGCAAGTCCTTGTTTCCAGGGACCTGGAAGGACAGTGAGTGAATTGTCCTTTTGCTATATTGTGATTAAAAAAAACATTTATTCTAGGGACAGAAAACTCTAGGTAGGGACAGTGTCAGTTTCTTTCACTCTGCAAGTCCTTGTTTCCAGGGACCTGGAAGGACAGTGAGTGAATTGTCCTTTTGCTATATTGTGATTAAAAAAAACATTTATTCTAGGGACAGAAAACTCTAGGTAGGGACAGTGTCAGTTTCTTTCACTCTGCAAGTCCTTGTTTCCAGGGACCTGGAAGGACAGTGAGTGAATTGTCCTTTTGCTATATTGTGATTAAAAAAAACATTTATTCTAGGGACAGAAAACTCTAGGTAGGGACAGTGTCAGTTTCTTTCACTCTGCAAGTCCTTGTTTCCAGGGACCTGGAAGGACAGTGAGTGAATTGTCCTTTTGCTATATTGTGATTAAAAAAAACATTTATTCTAGGGACAGAAAACTCTAGGTAGGGACAGTGTCAGTTTCTTTCACTCTGCAAGTCCTTGTTTCCAGGGACCTGGAAGGACAGTGAGTGAATTGTCCTTTTGCTATATTGTGATTAAAAAAAACATTTATTCTAGGGACAGAAAACTCTAGGTAGGGACAGTGTCAGTTTCTTTCACTCTGCAAGTCCTTGTTTCCAGGGACCTGGAAGGACAGTGAGTGAATTGTCCTTTTGCTATATTGTGATTAAAAAAAACATTTATTCTAGGGACAGAAAACTCTAGGTAGGGACAGTGTCAGTTTCTTTCACTCTGCAAGTCCTTGTTTCCAGGGACCTGGAAGGACAGTGAGTGAATTGTCCTTTTGCTATATTGTGCTGAAAAAAACATTTATTCCAGGGACAGAAAACTCTAGGTAGGGACAGTGTCAGTTTCTTTCACTCTGCAAGTCCTTGTTTCCAGGGACCTGGAAGGACAGTGAGTGAATTGTCCTTTTGCTATATTGTGATAAAAAAAAACATTTTTTTCTAGGGACAGAAAACTGTAGGTAGGGAGAGTGTTTTTTTTCTTTCACTCTGCAAGTCCTTGTTTCCAGGGACCTGGAAGGACAGTGAGTGAATTGTCCTTTTGCTATATTGTGATTAAAAAAAACATTTATTCTAGGGACAGAAAACTCTAGGTAGGGACAGTGTCAGTTTCTTTCACTCTGCAAGTCCTTGTTTCCAGGGACCTGGAAGGACAGTGAGTGAATTGTCCTTTTGCTATATTGTGATTAAAAAAAACATTTATTCTAGGGACAGAAAACTCTAGGTAGGGACAGTGTCAGTTTCTTTCACTCTGCAAGTCCTTGTTTCCAGGGACCTGGAAGGACAGTGAGTGAATTGTCCTTTTGCTATATTGTGATTAAAAAAAACATTTATTCTAGGGACAGAAAACTCTAGGTAGGGACAGTGTCAGTTTCTTTCACTCTGCAAGTCCTTGTTTCCAGGGACCTGGAAGGACAGTGAGTGAATTGTCCTTTTGCTATATTGTGATTAAAAAAAACATTTTTTTCTAGGGACAGAAAACTGTAGGTAGGGAGAGTGTTTTTTTTCTTTCACTCTGCAAGTCCTTGTTTCCAGGGACCTGTAAGGACAGTGAGTTAATTTTCCTTGTGCTATATTGTGATTAAAAAAAACATTTTTTCTAGGGACAGAAAACTGTAGGTAGGGAGAGTGTTTTTTTTCTTTCACTCTGCAAGTCCTTGTTTCCAGGGACAGAGAAGGACACCTGAAGGTAGCCCTTATTGCTTTTTTCCCATCTCCCTGCAGGCCATCTATTAGAATGTCTGGAAGGCAAACAAGGAGAGGCAGACAGTCAGGAGGCAATAAAAGAGGGCAAGCAGGCTCTGTGTCTGGGGGCAACAGTGCTGGTCGTGGACGCGGTGCATTGTCATCAGCACATGGCCATGGGACACGCTTGTCCTTCTTTTCGGCAGCTGGACATGTTGAGCCACATCATGCCGAAGACTTGGTAGAGTGGATGACCAAGCCCTCCTCCTCCTCCTCATCCTCTCTCACCCAGGCTCAGGGTACTGGAAAAGCAGCTGCCAAAGCGTCGTCTTCCCTGGTATCAATGTCAGACAAATCATCAGTCACTCCTTCCCTAGACCCACCATGTCCTCCTCCTGAGGAGTCCCCCGAACTGTTTCAGCACAGTGTTGGGTACATGCTCCAGGAGGATGCCCAGCGTTTCGAAGGGTCTGATGATGAAACCCAGCTAGAGGAAGGCAGTAGCGTGAGAGCAGACAGAGGGGATGCTCAAGAAGGACACCAATCTGGCAGTCATGTTCCAGCAGCTGCAGCATACTGCCAGATTGGCTCCAGTGATGAGGAGGGAGGGGATGATGAGGTCAATGACTCCACGTGGGTGCCTAATAGGAGAGAGGAGGAGGAGGAGGATGAGGAGGAGGCACATCTCCAACGAGGCAGGATGCCCTTTGGTGGCCAGCGTAAGGGCAGTACACCGACGGAATCACACCGCAGAGCTCCGCCTGTGCAGGGCGCTGCCTCTGCCCGTCATTCAAAAAGTTCTTTGGTGTGGGCCTTTTTTGAGGCTAGTGCATCAGATCGCACAGCTGCTGTTTGCAACATATGTCTCAAGCGTATATCGCGTGGCCAAAACATCAGCCGCTTGGGTACCACATGCCTGACCAGACATATGTTGACCTGCCATGCAGCTCGTTGGCAAGCCTACCTCAAAGACCCACACCAAAGAACAAAGCGGACCTCTCCTTGCACCGCATCAGCTGGGATCTCCAACCCCACTATAACTTCAGTCCTCTCTGAAACATGCACTGAGAGGAATGAAGGTGTAGAATTAGGTGTGTCACAGCCAAGTACTTGCGCCCACTCTGCTAGCAGTACACCGACGTCCGATTCTAGCAGGCAAATTTCCCTGCCCCAGCTGCTGGACCGTCGAAAGAAGTTCACTCCCAGCCATCCACATGCCCAGCGGTTGAATGCTAGCTTGGCTAAATTGCTAGCGCTTCAACTGCTGCCTTTTCAGTTGGTAGACTCGGCCCCCTTCCGTGAGTTTGTGCAATGTGCGGTTCCTCAGTGGCAGGTTCCCAAACGCCACTTTTTCTCACGGAAGGCTATTCCGGCTCTCTACCGGCATGTGGAAGGCAATGTCTTGGCCTCGCTGGACAGGGCGGTCAGCGGTAAGGTGCATATTACCGCTGACTCATGGTCCAGCAGGCATGGACAGGGACGTTACCTTTCTTTCACGGCCCATTGGGTCACTCTTTTGGCAGCTGGGAAGGATTCAGGACAAGGTGCAGTAGTGTTGGAGGTTGTCCCACCGCCACGCCTCCAAAATGCTACTACTGGTTGTGACACACCTCTCTCCTCCACCCCCTCCTCTTCTTCTTCCTCCATGGCCTCTTCCTGTGGTTTGTCCTATGAACCAGCGGTGCTCCGTAGCCGTTCACGGGGCTACGCAAGTACGCAGGCAAAAAGATGCCATGCCGTGCTTGCGCTGGTGTGTTTGGGGGACAGAAGCCACACTGGGGCAGAGGTCCTGTCTGCTCTGCAGGGCCAGGCCGAGAGGTGGTTGACGCCACGCCAGCTTAAGCCAGGAATGGTGGTTTGCGACAATGGCACCAACCTCCTCTCCGCCCTCCGACAGGGACAACTGACCCATGTGCCCTGTGTGGCTCACGTCCTTAACCTGGTGGTGCAGCGGTTCTTGGGCAGGTACCCGGGCTTACAGGATGTCCTGAGGCAGGCCAGGAAAGTCTGTGTGCATTTCCGCAGATCTTATAATGCCAGTGCTCGCCTGGCTGAGCTGCAAAAGGAGTTGAACCTGCCCAAGAACCGCCTTATATGTGACATGCCCACCAGGTGGAACTCAACGTTGGCCATGCTGCAGCGGCTGCACACGCAGCAGAGGGCCATCAATGAGTACCTGTGCGACTACGGCACCAGGACAGGGTCAGGGGAGCTTGGTTTTTTTTCTCCACGCCAGTGGGGCATGATCAGGGATGCATGCACTGTCCTGGCACCATTTGAGGAGGCCACGAGGATGGTGAGCAGTGACAGTGCATGCATCAGTGACACTGTACCTCTTGTCCACCTGTTGGAGCACACGCTGCGTGGAATAATGGACAGGGCACTTGAGGCAGAACAGAGGCAGGAAGAGGAGGACTTCCTTGCCTCTCAAGGCCCCCTTTACCCAGACAGTGTTCCTTCTGTCCCACCCATCGCACAGGAAGAGGAGGAGGAGGAGGAGGAGGAGGAGGAGGATTGTGTCAGCATGGAGGTGGAGGCTGGCACTCAGCATCATCAGCAGCAGTCTTTTAGGGATGATTTACAGTCCCAAGAAACCAGTGGACTTGTACGTGGCTGGGAGGAGGTGGCTGCGGATCATGTCGTCCTTAGTGACCCAGAGGACTCCGGAGCGAATGCCTCAGCAAACCTACGCTGCATGGCCTCCCTGATCCTGCAAAGTCTGCGGAAGGATCCTCGTATTCTTCGGATCAAGGAGAGGGACCATTACTGGCTGGCCACTCTCCTTGATCCACGGTACAAGGGTAAGGTTGCGGACCTTATGTTACCGTCGCAGAGGGAGCAGAGGATGAGACAACTCCGGGAGGCCTTGCAGAAAGGTCTGTGCAACGCGTTCCCAGAGACTGGGAGGTTGCAAACTCCTGGTCCTGGACAACGAGTTGCTGAGGCTTCGGCCAGTCAAAGAAGGAGCGGTGGGGAAGGTGGCCGTCTGACCGATGCGTTCAGACAATTCTTTAGTCCGCAGCCCCAAAGTATGATTGGTTCCAGCAACCATCGCCAGCGTCTGATAAACATGGTGCAGGAATATCTAGGGGCAAGGTCAGACTTGGACACCTTCCCCACCGAAAATCCTCTGGCTTACTGGGTCTTGAGGATGGATCACTGGCCAGAGCTTGCACAGTATGCAATTGAGCTACTGGCCTGTCCTGCATCCAGCGTTCTTTCGGAACGCACATTCAGTGCTGCTGGAGGATTTGTCACGGATCACAGGGTGCGCCTGTCCACCGACTCGGTTGATCGACTGACTTTCATCAAGATGAACCAGTCTTGGATCACCACCAGCTACCACACACCTGATGCTGATATAACAGACTAATTGATTTTAAAATGTCACATCCCTTCAAGACTGATGCTGATGCTGAGTGCCTGTGCTGTTATGTTGACTGGCTATCCTCCTCCTCCGAGTCCTCAATGATACGATTGATGATGATAGCTTGGAAGATCATTTTTGTTTATGGGTGCCGCCACCAGTGCCTAACGCCCAATTTTTCAGCCCCTGTTTAACAGGGGCGTGTAATTACAATTTTTGAAGCAATACTTTGCAACAGGGCTCATTGCTGTGCTCCAAGTACAGTATCTGTGAGGAGTTGCAGTGTTGTGCCACCAGTGCCTAAGGCCCAATTTTTCAGCCCCTGTTTAACAGGGGCGTGTCATTACAATTTTTGAAGCAATACTTTGCAACAGGGCTCATTGCTGTGCTCCAAGTACAGTATCTGTGAGGGGTTGCAGTGTTGTGCCACCAGTGCCTAAGGCCCAATTTTTCAGCCCCTGTTCAACAGGGGCATGTAATTACAATTCTTGATCTAATAATTCACAGCAGGGCCCATTGCTGCACCCACCAAGAGTAACTGTCAGGGCTTACAGTGTTGTGGCACCAGCACCACCATCAAAGGCCCAATTTTTACTACCACTGTTCAACAATTATATGTAATTAAAATTCCTGATATAATAGTTGACAGCAGGGCGTTCCAGCACCAACCAAGAGTAACTGTGAGTGCTTACAGTGTTGTGCCAACACCAACAACTAAGGGGCCTATTTCTGCAGAGTATATACGGCAGGTCCCTACTTTCAAACATCCAACTTACAAACGACTCCTACTTGCAAACGCAAGAAGACAACAGGAAGTGAGAGGAAATCTACCACTAGGAAGGAAAATTCTCTCCTGTAAGAATAAATATGGGAGAAAGGTGTCTCCTCTGTACTGATGCTTTATCAGCAATCCTTGTTTCAAGAAAAACACCACATTTCAAAAACAGTTGTCATTGGGACGGAAAGTGAGGTGAAATGTTCTGAACAGGGGCACAGACAGCAAAACAAATGTTACAGGGGTGATAACCCTTACCTATGTTTTCCAAAAAGTTTAAAAATAGATTTTTGGGCTGGAGCTACACTTCAACAATGTACCTGTTCAAAATTACAAACAGATTCTACATAAGAACAAACCTACAGTCCCTGTCTTGTATGCACCGCCTGTATACGGCTGTTCAGAGTATATAGGGCCTTTTTTATTTTATGTGCGGGGTTCCCCTTAATATCCATACAAGACCCAAAGGGGCTGGTAATGGGCTGGGGTAGGGGGGGGGGGGTCATGGGGTAGCTATGCCATTTTTCTTAAAGAATTTCATCCATATTACCGGGACCAGACATTACATTAAAGCCGCAAGCAGTTTTAAATGGCTTTTTTTTCCTTTAGAAGTGTCATTTTGTGCAGGGACAGTTCTAAACACGGGAAACACGTGGCACTTCACAGGCATACTTTAGACACCCCCCAGGTACGATATTTAAAGGAATATTTGACTTTTTTTTTTTCACTTTATGCATCATTAAAATGACTGCTCCCGGAAAACGACCGTTTTTAAAACTTATTTTTGCATTGATACATGTCCCCTGGTGCAGAACCCGGGTTCCCAAACCCTTTTTAGGACAATAACATGCATAATAGTTGTTATAATTAGCACTTTAGAATTCGAACGTTCGCATCCATTGTATTTAATAGGGTTCTAATGTTCGTTCGAACTTCCGGTCCGTTCGCGGGTTCTGGTGCGAACCGAACCCGGGGGTGTTCGGCTCATCACTAGACACCAGAAACAAAATTGTAGACCTGCACCAGGCTGGGAAGAATCTGCAATAGGCAAGCAGCTTAGTGTGAAGAAATCAACTGTGGGAGCAATAATTAGAAAATGGAACACATACAAGACCACTGATAATCTCCCTTGATCTGGGGCTCCACGCAAAATCTCACCCCGTGGGGTCAAAATGATTACAAGAACGGTGAGCAAAAATCCCAGAACGACACGGGAGGACCTAGTGAATGACCTGCAGAGAGCTGGGACCAACGTAACAAAGGCTACCATCAGTAACACACTACGCCACCAGGGACTCAGATCCTGCAGTGCCAGACGTGTCCCCCTGCTTAAGCCAGTACATGTCCGGGCCCGTCTGAGGTTTGCTGGAGAGCATTTGGATGATCCAGAAGAGGATTTGGAGAATGTCATATGGTCAGATTAAACCAAAGTAGAACTGTTTGGTAGAAACACAACTTGTCGTGTTTGGAGGAGAGAGAATGCTGAGTTGCAACCAAAGAACACCATACCTACTGTGAAGCATGGGGGTGGCAACATCATGCTTTGGGGCTGTTTCTCTGCAAAGGGAACAGGGCGACTGATCCATGTACATTAAAGAATGAATGGGGCCATGTATCGTGAGATTTTGAGTGCAAACCTCCTCCCATCAGCAAGGGCATTGAAGATGAAACGTGGCTGGGTCTTTCAGCATGACAATGATCCCAAACACACCACCCGGGCAACGAAGGAGTGGCTTTCGTAAGAAGCATTCCAAGGTCCTGGAGTGGCCTAGCTAGCCTCAACCCCATAGAAAACCTTTAGAGGGAGTTGAAAGTCTGTGTTGCCCAGCGACAGCCCCAAAACATCACTGCTCTAGAGGAGATCTGCATGGAGGAATGGGCCAACATACCAGCAACAGTGTGTGACAACCTTGTGAAGACTTACAGAAAACGTTTGACCTCTGTAATTGCCAACAAAGGATATATAACAAAGTATTGAGATGAACTTTTGATATTGACCAAATACTTATTTTCCACCATAATTTGCAAAAAAAAATCTTTCCAAATCAGACAATGTGATTGTCTGGATTTCTTTCCACATTTTGTCTCTCATAGTTGAGGTATACCTATGATGACAATTACAGGCCTCTCTCATCTTTTTAAGTGGGAGAACTTGCACAATTGGTGGCTGACTAAATACTTTTTTTGCCCCACTGTATGTAGCGGTTATATGCTTTTCTATCATGTTTGAATTTGGTGGGGGATCTGTGATTTGTGGGGCGCTGTCACTTTGGGCCCGGGGTTGAGCCATCGTTGCAGTGGCATACCCTTTTTGGCCTCTCGCAGCATGAGTACAGCAGGGCAGGGGCTCCGCTGGGCTTGCTGGGGGAGGGTATAAAGGGGTCGGCCATTTTTGGTCACGGGTTGTCGAGTCCCGGGCACCTTCAGCCTGAGGGCTGTGGTTCGTGGTCGGTGTCCAGGCGGCCTAGGCCTTGACACCCGGAGCTCGTGTTCCACCCCAGGCACCTTTAGCCTGGGGTGAGGTACTCGGTTGGAGGCCTGGGGCCCAGTGTCCTCCGCTGGGCTCCACGAGGGAAGGATTTCCTAGGGGACCCCGGGAGTGGGGTACCCGAATCCAGAGGCATAAGGGACCGGAGGAGCTACTCACCCGAAGACCTGGTGCAGCAGATTGCCGGTGCCGGGTGAGCCTCAGGAGACCTCCCAGAGGGATGTCTTCCCAAACAGGGGCCGAGTGCAGTCAGGAGGAAGGTTCACCGTTCACCCGGTCGGTGGCAGCGACCAAGATTCTAAACAGGTGGTAGAGACCACGTGCAGGGCCTATTCACTGATAGAGGAATAGGAGAGTTCATTGTGCCTGGGCCTACTCGTATCCACACCCCCTGTCTGTTCGTTGAGGGAGTCCAACTGATTGTGTTTCATCCTGACATTGACGAATAAAGGAGTGTTGGACTTTTATTGGTGTGGGGCTCATTTACTGGTAGACACTGTTCCACAGAAGAGGCGGAAGCTCCAAACTCAGAACACCGACCCGAAGGTAAAGGAACTTTGCTTACACCACATAAACATCTGCGGTGAAGGCTTGGCGTGGTGACCCCGCACTCTCTCCTCCAAGGTACCCCCTAGACAAGCAGAAACCAGCCAACAGCAGAGGGAGAGAGTGGAGGCCGCTACATATATTTTTCTCATTATTTTTCAATTTACCTCTATTTAATATACCAATATTATCTATTCCACCTAGTGTCCATATCAGTTTCATCCTGAATCCCGTGTGATTTGACCCTTGGGGTTGAGTTTGGTGGTGTTCCGCTGTCTGTGTTCTCCACTTCCGGGGTTGCGATCAGTTTAGCTCCTTTTCCCCCCACCCGCCTCTATGACAGGGGCGGGGTCGGATCTCGGCTCATCGACGTCATGTTCAGCGCGCTTGGTATCCGGCGTCGTCTGACGCTGCTCCACCGTGGCGCGCTGGCTCCATCTCTCGCCTTGCAGGGGATTTGACGGACCCCAGCATTAGCGAGTTAACACATGACGTTGGCGGGGTTCCGCCCAGGACCGGGGGCTATATAACAGTGGGTGGCGGACCGCTGTCTCTCTCTGCCGGCCACCATTCCATAGCGATACAATCTGCTTGCTTTGCCTCTGGAAGCTCAGGTAAATGGGGCATTTGACATCGTCCCCGTCATATATTTTCAACACAGTCATGCATACAGCTAACTCTATTGATCCTTACACACACACACATTGTACATTTTTTCATGCACATACATCCATACATACTGACATACATTCAAATTTACATCTACACTTTCACATACATACACCTGTATACTTTCACTTGACACACTTTTTTATTTTATTTTATTCATTTACATACCATCTATGTATGGTTATGCTCCTTCATGTGCATTTGATATGCAGATGCATCAAATTACACTCACCCTGACCATGTCAGCATTTTATTATTTATTCATCATGTAGTAGCTTTTTTTTTCACCTTTTTTCACCAATCTACATATTTTTTCACCTTCACCACATTCCATTCTATCTCCATATTGAAACATTTTTCATATTTTCATTTTTTTCATCTTCATACAGACTCATTCAATCATTATACAAGCACCTTTTCCTGGCATTGTGGCTTGCGGCGAGCGATGGGTCTGCCCCCCACGACCCCTCCGCACACCCTGGTCAGCGGTTCTCCCGCCTCAACCCCGGGGGAGACTCCATACGCGGTATCACCTTCCAGGCCTTTCCCCAATTAAGGCCTCAGCACACGGGCTGTCTGGCAAGGTATAATATTGCTATATTCTTATTCTCATTCCCCTTTTTCTCCTTTACCTTCCCCTCCTTTTTTACCTTTTCTCACTGCATTGGGTCTGTCAATGGGGACTAGTGGATCCCCAGAAACTACCACAACAAATTTTTTTATTTATTTAATTCTAGATTACTTTCATGCATTCAAACTCCTGATGAGTTGTAGGCGACCATGAAACGCGCAGAGTTTACATCCTCGGATGCTCTACATCAGCCCATATTATTATTTATCAATTACATACGTGTTGATCATGTTGTTATTACTTACATATTTATTATACATTGATTTATTTATTACTATGTCTGTATGTCATTAATTATGTTCCCTAACTAATCATGTGTTATTAAATGAATGATGATTATGAATTGCTCCTTTGTGATTACATTTCTGTATCATAAATGTATTGTGATTACTGGTTTACTTATACCGTATCATGCCAATTTAGAGGGAACCATGACATCCAAGTTATTTATTTTACTCACTGTATATACTCGAGTATAAGCCGACCCGAGTATAAGCCGAGGCCCTAATTTTACCACAAAAAACTGGGAAAACGTATTGACTCGAGTATAAGCCTAGGGTAAAAATGCAGCAGCTACTGTAAGCGGAAAAGAGAGTCAACAATGCCCATTTGCAGCTTCACTGTGCCCATTCTCACTGTGCCCATATCCTCACTGTGCCCATATCCTCACTGTGCCCATATCGACACTGTGCCCATATCCACACTGTGCCCATATCCACACTGTGCCCATCTCCTCACTGTGCCCATTTGCACGCCTCACTGTGCCCATTACCTCACTGTGCTCATTACCTCACTGTGCCTATTACCTCACTGTGCCTATTACCTCACTGTGCCCATTACCTCACTGTGCCCATTACCTCACTGTGCCCATTACCCTCCACACTCACATTCTGCTTGCTACAGCGAAGATCTATTTTTGTAAGAGGCAGCCAGGCTTCTAAGGAAAGATCACCTCCCATGTCCATCGCGCTGTGGGCGTCCATTTTTTTAAATTCACGGCTTCCTCCTGGTCCCGTGCGGTTCCGTGATAGGCGATTGACACTGTGTTCAGTGTTCCGCCTATCACGGCCATCTTCTCATCCTCTGACTTTCCCAGCAGACACTGTGTTTAGTGATCCGCCAATCACAGACGTTCTTTCATCCTCGAACAAGAGGAGAAGGTCCTTGATTGGCGGATCACTAAACACAGTGTCAATCGCATATCACGGAACCGCCCGGGACCAGGAGGGAGTGCGAATTTAAAAAAATGGACACCCAAGGTACACTGACTCGAGTATAAGCCGAGGGGGGGACTTTCAGCCCAAAAAAAGGGCTGAAAATCTCGGCTTATACTCGAGTATATACAGTAATTTATTATACCCTTATACCTCAATTAAAGTCCCAACTCCACTACCTTCCTGTATTTTTACATAACATGATTTCATTTGATGTTAACTTAAGCAAAAAACACATACGGGAATGATAAAATCACTTTAATTTAAGAGAGCAAATTTTCCAAGGATGAGGGCTGCTCTCCAGGACTTAGACTGGGAGGGAATATTAGCATTGATGAACACAGAACAGAAATGGGAATTATTCAAAAAGACTGTTTGGGAACTCACTAAAAAGTATATTCCCATGGGCAATAGGTTTAAAAGGCTAAAAATAAAACCTATATGGCTCACGGCAAAAGTAAACAAAAACTATAAACAATAATAAAAGAGCTTTTAAAAAATAAAAAAATGAAGGAACACTATCGTCGTTTAAATGTTACAAAGAATATAACAGAATATGTAAAAAGGAAATCAAGGACGCAAAAATTCTAAACGAACAACAGATTGCAAAAGATAATAGGACAAACCCGAAAAAATTCTTAAAATATATTAATAGCCAAAAGGTCAGGTCTGAGCATGTAGGCCCTTTTACAAAATAATCTAGAATGGGTGACTGGGGACAAAGAGAAGGCAAATTTATTAAATACATTCTTCAGTTCTGTGTATACAAACGAGCATTGGGGAGCTCAAGTCATATTTAGACAGAATATAAGTGGATAAAGCACCTGGACCAGATGGCATCCACCCACAGATCCTAAAAGAATTCGAGCTCTTTCATTTCAAAGCCATTGTATCTCATTTTTAGGGACTCATTAATGACAGGAATAGTACCACAGGATTGGCGTAGGGCCAATGTGGTGCCTATGTGGTGTCTTTAACAAGCAACTATAGACCTGTTAGTTTAACTTCTATAGTCAGGAATAGGGATGAGCTTCGAGTTCGAGTCAAACTCATGTTCGACTCAAACATTGCCTGTTCGCATGTTCGCCGAACAGCGAACAATTTGGGGTGTTTGCGGCAAATTCGAAAAGCCACAGAACACCCTGTAAAAGTCTATGGGAGAAATCTAAAGTGCTAATTTTAAAGGCTTATATGCAAGTTATTGTCATAAAAAGTGTTTGGGGACCCGGGTCCTGCCCCAGGGGACATGTATCAATGCAAAAAAAAGTTTTAAAAACGTCAGTTTTTTCCGGAGCAGTGATTTTAATAATGCTTAAAGTGAAACAATAAAAGTGAAATATTCCTTTAAATTTCATACCGGGGGGGGGGGGGGTATAGTATGCCTGTAAAGCAGCGCTTGTTTCCCTTGCTTAGAACTGTCTCTGCACAAAATGTCATTTCTGAAGGAAAAAAAGTCATTTAAAAGCACTCGCGGCTATAATGAATTGTCGGCTCCCGGCAATACAGAGAAAAGTCATTGATAAAAATAAAAAAAAAATTGCGTGGGTGTCCCCCCAAATTCAATTACCAGGCCCTTCAGGTCTGGTATGGATATTAAGGGGAACCATGCGTCAAATTTAAAAAAAAAATTACGTGGGGTTCCCCCCCAAATATCCATACCAGACCCGGTCTATAGCTCAATACACTATTTAAACCTGGTAAATTGGTGGCACGCAGCTCCATAATCCATCAAAATTCCCTTTGGAGAAGGATTTTATTCCAATCTCCACCTCACGCATTTGGATGAATTCTGTCAAGGATTACAAAATAAATTTTGGGAGTTTTGCCCGCATGATGATCCCTAACGTGTCTACCAAGGGGCAGGTCTGAATTGGCTGTAGTTATACATTTAATATGTTTCCCTGCCCTTTTGCGAAACTCAAGTTTCGTTTTGCCAATATAAAAGTTCTGGCATTGGCATTGTAACATATAGATTACACCTGGAGTCTTGCAATTGGCAAAATGCTGTGGTTTAAATATTTTGCCATTGGGTAACATAATGTGAGGTCTAGTATTCATGTATTGGCACATGGTACAGCCCCCGGGGTCCCTGGGTTACGAACCTGTTAGGGACTTTCCTCCTGTTTGTATATCGGAAATGTTCATAAGTTGACCGCGCATGCGCAGAACGGCAATTACGGACATTTCCGATGTTTTCCGATGTTCCGTCGAATGCCGTTCTGCGCATGCGTGGACAATTACGGACATTTCCGACATTTCCCGAGGCTCCGTCTGGCCACGCATGCGCAGAACAGCAGACGGTCCGCCCAAAATGCCAGAGGGTCCCCGCAGCGCCCGGTTTGTAAGTAGGAGAAGTTCGTAACTCGGGCGTTCGTAAGTCGGGGACCCCCTGTATATGAGAGCATAAAAGGGGATCAGCCTGTAAGATCTTCCAATGTTTCTTTAAGATACCTTTAATGTTTTTGTGTTGGTTATTAAACTTAGTGATCAGTCTGGTATATTGTGGTTTTGTTGAAATATTAACCTGTTTTGGAAAGAATAAGTCAGGTCTAGGTCTATTGCATGCCCACCTATAGGCCCTTTTCAGACAAGTATGGGAATAACCACGTTTGAGCAGACGATTTTTTAGGGCATCGGCCTCCAATTTAAAAGACTCAACCATAGAACAGTTTCTCATGAGCCTGAGGTACTGACTGTAAGGAATAGAACGAATAAGCGATTGCGGATGGGCACTTGACGCATGGAGGATGGTGTTCCCTGCAGTGGGCTTCCGAAACCTTACCTTAGTGTATTCTTTCTGCGGAAGGTGGTCTCTGGTCACCAGAGTCCCCCCCCCCTACATTCCCAGAGTCCCAGGTATCCCCCTTAATGATTGCACTACTTTTACCACTTTTAGGCTCCATGCACACTGGAGCTCATAAACTGCAGTTTATTGGCGTTTGGCCATTTTTTTTAAAAGCCCATAAACTGCACTCTATGTTAGCCTATGTGTCCATGCACACATGGACATTTTTTAGCGTTAATGAGCAGTGGAGTTTATGGGCTTTTTTCTGAACGCAAGAAATTTGCGTTCAAAGTGCCGTTTTTCGGCGGGAAAAAACGCCAAATGGCGATAAACGCACATAAACGTGCATAAATGGCCACGACTTCTATTCAACTGATTTGAATAGAAGTCGCACCACAAGTTGGATCATCATGATCCGACTTGTGGTGTGACTTGTGTGCTGAGGATGAAGGGGAACCCCGCCAAAAAATAAAAATAAAATTTGGCGTGGGGTTCCCACTCGGACGATACCAGGCCCTTCGGTCTGGTGTGGATTTTAAGGGGAACCCCCTACGCCGAAAAAACTGCGTGGGGGCCCCCCCAACATCCATACCAGACCCTTATCCGAGCACGCAGCCTGGCCGGTCAGGAAAGGGGGTGGGGACGAGCGAGCGCGCCCCCCGAACCGTACCAGGCTGCATGCCCTCAACATGGGGGGTAGGTGCTTTGGGGCAGGGGGGCCCTGCGTCCCCCACCCCAAAGCACCTTGTCCCCATGTTGATGAGGACAAGGGCCTCTTCCCGACAACCCTGGCCATTTTGGGCAGACCGTCTGCTGTTCTGTGCATGCGCGGCCAGACGGAGCCTCTGGAAATGTCGGAAATGTCCGTAATTGGCCACGCATGCGCAGAACGGCATTCGGCGGAACATCGAAAAACATCGGAAATGTCCGTAATTGCTGGTCTGCGCATGCGCGGCCGACTTACGAACATTTCGATATGCAAACAGGAGGAAAATCCCTAACGGGTTCGTAACCCAGGGGCCCCCTGTATCTACACCCCCAACAATTACATTTCGTTTAGCTACATCCCTAAAAAATAAGTTAGTACATACTGAATTCATAGGGGGATTTAGAAAAGATCCATGTAAACGTTTGGGTACATTTACTTGCGGGGGCTGTACCATGTGCCAATACATGAATACTAGACCTCACATTATGTTACCCAATGGCAAAATATTTAAACCACAGCATTTTGCTAATTGCAAGACTCCGGGTGTAATCTATATGTTACAATGCCAATGCCAGAGCTTTTATATTGGCAAAACAAAACTTGAGTTTCGCAAAAGGGCAGGGAGACATATTAAATGTATAACTACAGCCAATTCAGACCTGCCCCTTGGTAGACACGTTAGGGATCATCATCCGGGCAAAACTCCCAAAATTTATTTTGTAACCCTTGACAGAATTCATCCAAATGCGAGAGGTGGAGATTGGAATTAAATCCTTCTCCAAAGGGAATTTTGATGGATTATGGAGCTGCGTGCCACCAATTTACCAGGTTTAAATAGTGTATTGAGCTATAGACCAAGTCTAGTATGGATATTTGGGGGAAACCCCACGTAATTTTTTTTTACAATTTGACGCAGGGTTCCCCTTAATATCTATACCAGACCTGAAGGGCCTGGTAATTGAATTTGGGGGGACCCCCACGCATTTTTTTTATCAATGACTTTTCTCTGTATTGCCGGGAGCCGAGAATTCATTATAGCCGCGAGTGCTTTTAAATTATTATTTTTTCCTTCAGAAATGACATTTTGTGCAGGGACAGTTCTAAGCAAGGGAAACAAGCGCTGCTTTACAGGCATACTATACACCCCCCCCCCCCCCCGGTATGAAATTTAAAGGAATATTTCACCTTTATTGTTTCACTTTAAGCATTATTAAAATCACTGCTCCCGAAAAAACTGCCGTTTTTAAAACTGTAATGCCGTGTGCGCGGTGCGCAATGATTTATATAGGCATGGGGCGTGGTCACCGGGTGATGTCACCCGGTGACCCCACCCCCTTATGACGTCAAAGACCCAGCATGCCCGGGACAGTGACGTCATAAGGGGGCGGGGTCCCCGGGTGACATCACCCGGTGACCACGCCCCATTCCTATATAAGTCGTTGCGCACCGCGAGAGCATTTTGTCAACATCAGAAGAGAAGAGGGAAGAAGAAGACTGGGCCAACGCTAGCAAAAGAGTGGGCAGAAGATAGCGGAGGGGCCCGACAGAAGGCACCGGAGAGCGGGGAGAAAAACCGGAGAGCGGGGAGAAGAACCGGAGAGCTGGAGAAGAGGCCAGAGAGCGCGGAGAAGTCGGAAGAGATCCCCGGAGCTGTCTAATAAATTTGTAGTGTGTTTTATTTTTGACACATTTTTCCCCAGATGAATGGGTAGGGGTACGATTCCGGTAGGGGTAGGATTCCGATAAGCCCCCCGCCCGCAGACCCCGACAACCAAGGGCCAGGGTTGTCGGGAAGAGGCCCTTGTCCTCATCAACATGGGGACAAGGTGCTTTGGGGTGGGGGACGCAGGGCCCCCCTGCCCCAAAGCACCTACCCCCCATGTTGAGGGCATGCGGCCTGGTACAGTTCAGGGGTGGTCGCTCGCTCATCCCCACCCCCTTTCCTGACCGACCAGGCTGCGTGCTTAGATAAGGGTCTGGTATGGATTTTGTTTGTTTTTTTGGTGTAGGGGTTCCCCTTAAAATCCATACCAGACCGAAGGGCCTGGTATCGTCCGAGGGGGAACCCCACGCCAAATTTTTATTTCATTTTTTGGCGGGGTTCCCCTTCATCCTCAGCACACAAGTCGCACCGCAAGTCGGATCATGATGATCCGACTTGCGGTGCAACTTCTATTCAAATCAATGGGCTCCCATAGGGAACCATCGATTTTGAATAGAGCCAGAGAAACGCAGCTGAAAGCTAGCGCCGCTAAACGTGCATTGACGGCAATGCAAAACGCTGATAAAATCTAGTTTTTAAAGCAGCGTTTTCCTGCCAGCAATCCGGCGTTCAAAACGGCCGTTTTTGAGCTCCAGTGTGCATGGAGCCTTAACTGGAATTTGCTGTTATATCCCTAGCCCTATGTACTTTCATATCTGTCTTATCTATATGTAATATGCTCTTCAAATGTGCTTTAAAATGCATGGTTTTCCCTTTTATGAACAAGAAATCAATGATGTTATGCTGTTGAGCTGGTATAATAATGCTATGGGGCTGGTATGAAATAATTTCCAGGGCTGGTTTTTATTCCCAGTCCGGCCCTGGTAGTCTGGGTTTAATTTATGCTTATTTGCAGTATAAGACCCCATACACACTATTAGATTTTCTGCAGATTTTTGTCTTCAGATTTATCCAAACCATGTAGTGCAAGGGCCTGCCTGATTGCATATAAATTTAAACTCTTATGCCGCGTACACACGACCGTTTTTAATGTCATGGAAAAAAACAAAGTTTTTCTCAACGTGATTCTTCTCAAGCCTGCCTTGCATACACACTATCGTGAAAAAAAATGCTTGAGCAAAGCGCAGTGACGTACAACACGTACGACAACACGTACGACGGCACTATAAAGGGGAAGTTCCATTCAGATGGCGCCACCCTTTGGGCTGCTTTTGCTGATTTTGTGTTACCGCCTGTTAGTAAAAGTTTGGTGAGAGACGATTCGCGCTTTTCAGTCTCCGTGCTTTTCAGTCCGTTACAGCATGACGAATGTGCTATCTCCATTACGAACGCTAGTTTTACCAGAACGAGCGCTTCCGTCTCATCACTTTCTTCTGAACATGCGTGTTTTTTTCCCGTCGTTAAAGCGTACTACGAGAAAAACGACGACGTGAAAAACGACGAGAAAAAATAGAGCAGGTTCTAAATTTTTAATGCCCATTTTTCTCGTCGAGAAAAATGCTCTGTAGCCTACACACGACCGTTTTTCACGACCAATTTAAAAAATGGCATGTTTCTCGTCATGAAAAACGGTCGTGTGTACGCGGCATCAAGGTTTGACTTCATATTATATGGTTTTGGTAAATCTGAAGACAAAAATCTGCAGAAAATCTAATAGTGTGTAGCTCCAGAATTTCAAATAGGTGTGTGCTTAATATCTGCCTCAAGAACCTGGAATCCAAGCACAGCTTTTATCTTTCTCATTTTGTAAAATGGCTTTGCTTGTGCAATGCCAAATATCTGTAAAATAGGTGATGTATCTGTTTTTGCCACTAGATGGCTGCTGTGTCACAGCCATGGATGTGCTGTTTCCCCCGCATTTCTAAAGCATTTAAAATTTCCTAAATCCCACACAATTTTTTTCCCATTGCCAGGGCAACACCTGCTAATGATGACCTAGTACAAGCAGCTGATGAGCCTGCAGGCTTCCCCCACAGATGTATTCAGTCATCAAGATAAAAGACAGTGCTGGCTCAAACAAGGGTTTCCTATGGTACATACATGACATCACTTCTTGCCGTGTCAGCGGCAAAAGACGGGTCCAATGTGACACTGCAGCTATCTCTTCACAACATGCATACAGAACTGCGGAACACGAAACTCTACTGGCTTTACACAATTAAAGCTTTACAACAGTAGGGGAGATTTACTAAAGCTGTTGCACTCAGAATCGAGTGCAGCTGTGCATAGTGACCAATCAGCTTCTAGGTTTTATTGTTAAAAGATTAATTGAGCAAGCTGAAGTTAGAAGCTGATTGGCGCACAGCTGCATCAGATTTAAAATTGACTCCAGTGTGTCTTGTCTCGGTAAGACTTTAAATGATCACTCAATTACAAAGCATACCAGTGACATACAGGGGCCGATCCAGAGTCTAGTCTCGGGAGGGGCACTATCAGAATTTTTTTTTTTCGGGGCGATTTATCAGGGACATGACTGGTGTTAGCGCTTCAATGATCACGGCACCAAGGTTGTTATGGTATCAGAATGATTGAAGCGCATTATTTCTATCATTACATTGTAATATAAAATGAAATGGTTCAACTCACCATAATGCAGAATCAGTGGGTGCCCCGGGTGTGTCACTTGCCACGTCACCTGCCACCAGATGCAGCTTGTCACTTGCCACGTCACCTGCCACCAGATGCAGCTTGTCACTTGCCACGTCACCTGCCACAGGTTGCAGATTGCCACTTGCCACGTCGCCTGCCACACGTTGTGGATTGTCACTTGCCACACGTTGCGGATTGTCACTTGCCATGTCACCTGCCACACGTTGCGGATTGTCACTTGCCACGTCACCTGCCACACGTTGCAGATTGTCACTTGCCACATCACCTGCCACATGCTGCGGATTGTCACTTGCCTGCCACCAGATGCAGATTGTCATTTGCCACGTCACCTGCCACAAGTTGCGGATTGTCACTTGCCACGTCACCTTCCACAAGTTGCAGATTGTCACTTGCCACGTCACCTGCCACATGTTGCGGATTGTCACTTGCCACGTTACCTGCCACATGTTGCAGATTGTCACTTGCCACGTCACCTGCCACAAGTTGCAGATTGTCACTTGCCTGCCACCAGATGCAGATTGTCACTTGCCACCTCACCTGCCACACCTTGCGGATTGTCACTTGCTAAGGTGTAGGGATGAGCTTCGTGTTCGAGTCGAACATACGTTCGACTCGAACATCGGCTGTTCGATCGTTCGACGAAGATCGAACGATTTGGGCCGTTCGCGCCAAATTCGAGTGACGCGAACGGCCCACAATGCACTACGCCATCGCAGTGTCATCCAGGCGCTGTGATTGGCCAAGCATGCACTGTGACCCCGCATGCTTGGCCAATCACAGCGCCGGCAGCGAGGAGAGCAATGATTGGCCACAGGCAGGATGCCTGTGGCCAATTATTGCTGAGGGTGTTTAGTACACGCCCCACACTATAAAAGGCCGCCAGCACGGCGGCCTAGTGTAGTGTGTTCCGGAGCAGGGATAGAGCAGCATAGGCAGGGACAGTGACTGTTATTTCTTTCTTGCTTAACCTGGATTCCTTTAGTTTAGGGAAAGAGAAGGATAGGTAGGGAGAGTGTCAGTGTGTTTTGTGCTTGTGCTATAGTGTGCTTAAAAAAAACATTTATTCTAGGGACAGAAAACTGTAGGTAGGGACAGTGTCAGTTTCTTTCACTCTGCAAGTCCTTGTTTCCAGGGACCTGGAAGGACAGTGAGTGAATTGTCCTTGTGCTATATTGTGCTTAAAAAACATTTATTCTAGGGACAGAAAACTGTAGGTAGGGGAGTGTCAGTTTCTTTCACTCTGCAAGTCCTTGTTTCCAGGGACCTGTAAGGACAGTGAGTGAATTGTCCTTGTGCTATATTGTGCTTAAAAAAAACATTTATTCTAGGGACAGAAAACTGTAGGTAGGGAGAGTGTCAGTTTATTTCACTCTGCAAGTCCTTGTTTCCAGGGACCTGTAAGGACAGTGAGTGAATTGTCCTTGTGCTATATTGTGATTAAAAAAAAACATTTTTTCTAGGGACAGAAAACTGTAGGTAGGGAGAGTGTTTTTTTTCTTTCACTCTGCAAGTCCTTGTTTCCAGGGACCTGTAAGGACAGTGAGTGAATTGTCCTTGTGCTATATTGTGCTTAAAAAAAACATTTATTCTAGGGACAGAAAACTGTAGGTAGGGAGAGTGTCAGTTTATTTCACTCTGCAAGTCCTTGTTTCCAGGGACCTGTAAGGACAGTGAGTGAATTGTCCTTGTGCTATATTGTGATTAAAAAAAACATTTTTTCTAGGGACAGAAAACTGTAGGTAGGGAGAGTGTTTTTTTTCTTTCACTCTGCAAGTCCTTGTTTCCAGGGACCTGTAAGGACAGTGAGTGAATTGTCCTTGTGCTATATTGTGCTTAAAAAAAACATTTATTCTAGGGACAGAAAACTGTAGGTAGGGAGAGTGTCAGTTTATTTCACTCTGCAAGTCCTTGTTTCCAGGGACCTGGAAGGACAGTGAGTGAATTGTCCTTGTGCTATATTGTGATTAAAACAAAACATTTTTTCTAGGGACAGAAAACTGTAGGTAGGGAGAGTGTTTTTTTTCTTTCACTCTGCAAGTCCTTGTTTCCAGGGACCTGTAAGGACAGTGAGTGAATTGTCCTTGTGCTATATTGTGCTTAAAAACAACATTTATTCTAGGGACAGAAAACTGTAGGTAGGGAGAGTGTCAGTTTATTTCACTCTGCAAGTCCTTGTTTCCAGGGACCTGTAAGGACAGTGAGTGAATTGTCCTTGTGCTATATTGTGATTAAAAAAAACATTTTTTCTAGGGACAGAAAACTGTAGGTAGGGAGAGTGTTTTTTTTCTTTCACTCTGCAAGTCCTTGTTTCCAGGGACCTGTAAGGACAGTGAGTGAATTGTCCTTGTGCTATATTGTGCTTAAAAAAAACATTTATTCTAGGGACAGAAAACTGTAGGTAGGGAGAGTGTCAGTTTATTTCACTCTGCAAGTCCTTGTTTCCAGGGACCTGGAAGGACAGTGAGTGAATTGTCCTTGTGCTATATTGTGATTAAAAAAAACATTTTTTCTAGGGACAGAAAACTGTAGGTAGGGAGAGTGTTTTTTTTCTTTCACTCTGCAAGTCCTTGTTTCCAGGGACCTGTAAGGACAGTGAGTGAATTGTCCTTGTGCTATATTGTGCTTAAAAAAAACATTTATTCTAGGGACAGAAAACTGTAGGTAGGGAGAGTGTCAGTTTATTTCACTCTGCAAGTCCTTGTTTCCAGGGACCTGGAAGGACAGTGAGTGAATTGTTCTTGTGCTATATTGTGCTTAAAAAAAATATTTTTTCTAGGGACAGAAAACTGTAGGTAGGGAGAGTGTCAGTTTCTTTCACTGTGAAAGTCCTTGTTTCAAGGGACAGAGAAGGACACCTGAAGGTAGCCCTTATTGCTTTTTTCCCATCTCCCTGCAGGCCATCTATTAGAATGTCTGGAAGGCAAACAAGGAGAGGCAGACAGTCAGGAGGCAATAAAAGAGGGCAAGCAGGCTCTGTGTCTGGGGGCAACAGTGCTGGTCGTGGACGCGGTGCATTGTCATCAGCACATGGCCATGGGACACGCTTGTCCTTCTTTTCGGCAGCTGGACATGTTGAGCCACATCATGCCGAAGACTTGGTAGAGTGGATGACCAAGCCCTCCTCCTCCTCCTCATCCTCTCTCACCCAGGCTCAGGGTACTGGAAAAGCAGCTGCCAAAGCGTCGTCTTCCCTGGTATCAATGTCAGACAAATCATCAGTCACTCCTTCCCTAGACCCACCATGTCCTCCTCCTGAGGAGTCCCCCGAACTGTTTCAGCACAGTGTTGGGTACATGCTCCAGGAGGATGCCCAGCGTTTCGAAGGGTCTGATGATGAAACCCAGCTAGAGGAAGGCAGTAGCGTGAGAGCAGACAGAGGGGATGCTCAAGAAGGACACCAATCTGGCAGTCATGTTCCAGCAGCTGCAGCATACTGCCAGATTGGCTCCAGTGATGAGGAGGGATGGGATGATGAGGTCACTGACTCCACGTGGGTGCCTAATAGGAGAGAGGAGGAGGAGGAGGATGAGGAGGAGGCACATCTCCAACGAGGCAGGATGCCCTTTGGTGGCCAGCGTAAGGGCAGTACACCGACGGAATCACACCGCAGAGCTCCGCCTGTGCAGGGCGCTGCCTCTGCCCGTCATTCAAAAAGTTCTTTGGTGTGGGCCTTTTTTGAGGCTAGTGCATCAGATCGCACAGCTGCTGTTTGCAACATATGTCTCAAGCGTATATCGCGTGGCCAAAACATCAGCCGCTTGGGTACCACATGCCTGACCAGACATATGTTGACCTGCCATGCAGCTCGTTGGCAAGCCTACCTCAAAGACCCACACCAAAGAACAAAGCGGACCTCTCCTTGCACCGCATCAGCTGGGATCTCCAACCCCACTATAACTTCAGTCCTCTCTGAAACATGCACTGAGAGGAATGAAGGTGTAGAATTAGGTGTGTCACAGCCAAGTACTTGCGCCCACTCTGCTAGCAGTACACCGACGTCCGATTCTAGCAGGCAAATTTCCCTGCCCCAGCTGCTGGACCGTCGAAAGAAGTTCACTCCCAGCCATCCACATGCCCAGCGGTTGAATGCTAGCTTGGCTAAATTGCTAGCGCTTCAACTGCTGCCTTTTCAGTTGGTAGACTCGGCCCCCTTCCGTGAGTTTGTGCAATGTGCAGTTCCTCAGTGGCAGGTTCCCAAACGCCACTTTTTCTCACGGAAGGCTATTCCGGCTCTCTACCGGCATGTGGAAGGCAATGTCTTGGCCTCGCTGGACAGGGCGGTCAGCGGTAAGGTGCATATTACCGCTGACTCATGGTCCAGCAGGCATGGACAGGGACGTTACCTTTCTTTCACGGCCCATTGGGTCACTCTTTTGGCAGCTGGGAAGGATTCAGGACAAGGTGCAGTAGTGTTGGAGGTTGTCCCACCGCCACGCCTCCAAAATGCTACTACTGGTTGTGACACACCTCTCTCCTCCACCCCCTCCTCTTCTTCTTCCTCCATGGCCTCTTCCTGTGGTTTGTCCTATGAACCAGCGGTGCTCCGTAGCCGTTCACGGGGCTACGCAAGTACGCAGGCAAAAAGATGCCATGCCGTGCTTGCGCTGGTGTGTTTGGGGGACAGAAGCCACACTGGGGCAGAGGTCCTGTCTGCTCTGCAGGGCCAGGCCGAGAGGTGGTTGACGCCACGCCAGCTTAAGCCAGGAATGGTGGTTTGCGACAATGGCACCAACCTCCTCTCTGCCCTCCGACAGGGACAACTGACCCATGTGCCCTGTGTGGCTCACGTCCTTAACCTGGTGGTGCAGCGCTTCTTGGGCAGGTACCCGGGCTTACAGGATGTCCTGAGGCAGGCCAGGAAAGTCTGTGTGCATTTCCGCAGATCTTATAATGCCAGTGCTCGCCTGGCTGAGCTGCAAAAGGAGTTGAACCTGCCCAAGAACCGCCTTATATGTGACATGCCCACCAGGTGGAACTCAACGTTGGCCATGCTGCAGCGGCTGCACACGCAGCAGAGGGCCATCAATGAGTACCTGTGCGACTACGGCACCAGGACAGGGTCAGGGGAGCTTGGTTTTTTTTCTCCACGCCAGTGGGGCATGATCAGGGATGCATGCACTGTCCTGGCACCATTTGAGGAGGCCACGAGGATGGTGAGCAGTGACAGTGCATGCATCAGTGACACTGTACCTCTTGTCCACCTGTTGGAGCACACGCTGCGTGGAATAATGGACAGGGCACTTGAGGCAGAACAGAGGCAGGAAGAGGAGGACTTCCTTGCCTCTCAAGGCCCCCTTTACCCAGACAGTGTTCCTTCTGTCCCACCCATCGCACAGGAAGAGGAGGAGGAGGAGGAGGAGGAGGAGGAGGATTGTGTCAGCATGGAGGTGGAGGCTGGCACTCAGCATCATCAGCAGCAGTCTTTTAGGGATGATTTACAGTCCCAAGAAACCAGTGGACTTGTACGTGGCTGGGAGGAGGTGGCTGCGGATCATGTCGTCCTTAGTGACCCAGAGGACTCCGGAGCGAATGCCTCAGCAAACCTACGCTGCATGGCCTCCCTGATCCTGCAAAGTCTGCGGAAGGATCCTCGTATTCTTCGGATCAAGGAGAGGGACCATTACTGGCTGGCCACTCTCCTTGATCCACGGTACAAGGGTAAGGTTGCGGACCTTATGTTACCGTCGCAGAGGGAGCAGAGGATGAGACAACTCCGGGAGGCCTTGCAGAAAGGTCTGTGCAACGCGTTCCCAGAGACTGGGAGGTTGCAAACTCCATGTCCTGGACAACGAGTTGCTGAGGCTTCGGCCAGTCAAAGAAGGAGCGGTGGGGAAGGTGGCCGTCTGACCGATGCGTTCAGACAATTCTTTAGTCCGCAGCCCCAAAGTATGATCGGTTCCAGCAACCATCGCCAGCGTCTGATAAACATGGTGCAGGAATATCTAGGGGCAAGGTCAGACTTGGACACCTTCCCCACCGAAAATCCTCTGGCTTACTGGGTCTTGAGGATGGATCACTGGCCAGAGCTTGCACAGTATGCAATTGAGCTACTGGCCTGTCCTGCATCCAGCGTTCTTTCGGAACGCACATTCAGTGCTGCTGGAGGATTTGTCACGGATCACAGGGTGCGCCTGTCCACCGACTCGGTTGATCGACTGACTTTCATCAAGATGAACCAGTCTTGGATCACCACCAGCTACCACACACCTGATGCTGATATAACAGACTAATTGATTTTAACATGTCACATCCCTTCAAGACTGATGCTGATGCTGAGTGCCTGTGCTGTTATGTTGACTGGCTATCCTCCTCCTCCGAGTCCTCAATGATACGATTGATGATGATAGCTTGTAAGATCATTTTTGTTTATGGGTGCCGCCACCAGTGCCTAACGCCCAATTTTTCAGCCCCTGTTTAACAGGGGCGTGTAATTACAATTTTTGAAGCAATACTTTGCAACAGGGCTCATTGCTGTGCTCCAAGTACAGTATCTGTGAGGAGTTGCAGTGTTGTGCCACCAGTGCCTAAGGCCCAATTTTTCAGCCCCTGTTTAACAGGGGCGTGTCATTACAATTTTTGAAGCAATACTTTGCAACAGGGCTCATTGCTGTGCTCCAAGTACAGTATCTGTGAGGGGTTGCAGTGTTGTGCCACCAGTGCCTAAGGCCCAATTTTTCAGCCCCTGTTCAACAGGGGCATGTAATTACAATTCTTGATCTAATAATTCACAGCAGGGCCCATTGCTGCACCCACCAAGAGTAACTGTCAGGGCTTACAGTGTTGTGGCACCAGCACCACCATCAAAGGCCCAATTTTTACTACCACTGTTCAACAATTATATGTAATTAAAATTCCTGATATAATAGTTGACAGCAGGGCGTTCCAGCACCAACCAAGAGTAACTGTGAGTGCTTACAGTGTTGTGCCAACACCAACAACTAAGGGGCCTATTTCTGCAGAGTATATACGGCAGGTCCCTACTTTCAAACATCCAACTTACAAACGACTCCTACTTGCAAACGCAAGAAGACAACAGGAAGTGAGAGGAAATCTACCACTAGGAAGGAAAATTCTCTCCTGTAAGAATAAATATGGGAGAAAGGTGTCTCCTCTGTACTGATGCTTTATCAGCAATCCTTGTTTCAAGAAAAAGACCACATTTCAAAAAGAGTTGTCATTGGGACGGAAAGTGAGGTGAAATGTTCTGAACAGGGGCACAGACAGCAAAACAAATGTTACAGGGGTGATAACCCTTACCTATGTTTTCCAAAAAGTTTAAAAATAGATTTTTGGTCTGGAGCTACACTTCAACAATGTACCTGTTCAAAATTACAAACAGACTCTACATAAGAACAAACCTACAGTCCCTGTCTTGTATGCACCGCCTGTATAGGGCTGTTCAGAGTATATAGGGCCTTTTTTATTTTATGTGCGGGGTTCCCCTTAATATCCATACAAGACCCAAAGGGGCTGGTAATGGGCTGGGGTAGGGGGGGGGTCATGGGGTAGCTATGCCATTTTTCTTAAAGAATTTCATCCATATTACCGGGACCAGACATTACATTAAAGCCGCAAGCAGTTTTAAATGGCTTTTTTTTCCTTTAGAAGTGTCATTTTGTGCAGGGACAGTTCTAAACACGGGAAACACGTGGCACTTCACAGGCATACTTTAGACACCCCCCAGGTACGATATTTAAAGGAATATTTGACTTTTTTTTCTTCACTTTATGCATCATTAAAATGACTGCTCCCGAAAAACGACCGTTTTTAAAACTTCTTTTTGCATTGATACATGTCCCCTGGTGCACAACCCGGGTTCCCAAACCCTTTTTAGGACAATAACATGCATAATAGTTGTTATAATTAGCACTTTAGAATTCGAACGTTCGCATCCATTGTATTTAATAGGGTTCTAATGTTCGTTCGAACTTTCGGTCCGTTCGCGGGTTCTGGTGCGAACCGAACCCGGGGGTGTTCGGCTCATCACTACTAAGGTGGTGTTTTGCTTGTCAGAGTCATGCAGCAGAGAGATGATGTAATCTCTCTGCTGCCTGCACAGTGAGGGCGGAAATTACTGCAGGGCAGGCACGGGGCGGTGAGAGATGTCATCTCTCTGCTCCCCCGGCCGCCGGCTTGTTGATTGGCCAGCCGCCCTCTCACCCACAGAACCGACCAGTTGACCGCCCACTCTCTGACTCTCACTCGCCGCCGAGCCGCCCACCCACACACCGAGGCAGCCCACGCTGTCACCCGCCTGCAGAGCCGCCTGCTCAGACTCTCAGGCGCATGCAAGTTCTGCAACTACCGTCCGCTCAGACTCTCCGGTGCCCAAAAGTTCCGCAACTACCACCCGCTCAGACTCTTCGGCGCCCACGAGTTACGCAATTACCAGCCGCTCAGACTTTTTTGGCACCCACAAGTTCCGCAACTAAAACAAATTTCTCGGGGGTGGCAATTGCCCCGTTGCCCCCCCACTGGATCCACCCCTGGTGACATATCAATAATTTCTGCAGAATGTGTGGTGCACACGGGCCTCCAAGGAGAATAGGGCCCATTGCACACATTGGGCATAGTACCTAAAAGCAAGAACAGTGCAGTGCAGTTTTCAGTACCTTTAGATGCTAACAGTGACAAGCAAATAGTGTGCACATCTAAACTATGTACATTACATACACTTGACCCCATGCACTATGTACGTTACATACACCTGCACTATGTAGATTATACAACTGACTCCTGCACTATGTGCATTACATACACCTGCGCTGTAAAATGTAAAATACACACTACCCCTGTACTCTGTATTGTTACATATTACTGACTAGGCACAGTGTTTCTCAACTGCAGTCCTCAAGGCGCCCCAACAGGTCATGTTTTCAGGCTTTCCATTATTTTGCACAGGTGATTTGATCAGTTTCACTGTCTTAATAATTACCACAGCTGTTTCATCTGAGGGAAATCCTGAAAACATGACCTGCTGGGGAGCCTTGAGGACTGGAGTTGAGAAACACTAGACTAGGGTTGCACCGATACCACTTTTTTTACCAGGGATAGCGAGTAGTAATATTTTTGGTCAAGTATCATAAACTGTCAATCATTGAGGAGGCAACATAATGGTCTAGTGCTCATTTGCTAGATCCAGAGTTGGTGACTTGCACAGAGTGAGTGGCACTTGGAACCAAATCTACTACCACAGCATTTTGCAGCAACATGCAATACACTCTGGAAATGCCTAGTTGGACAGGGGTTCGTCCTACAGCAAGATAATGACCCAAAACATAACTCCAGGATGTGTTAAAGCGGAGTTCCACCCAAAAATTGAACTTCTGCTTTAACAGAAAGTGACTCCCTGAGATGCCACATTTGGCATGTCATTTTTGGGGGGGTGGAAACCCTCTTTTTAGAGGATTCCAGCTCCCACTTCCTCCTGGGGCTCCGTGGTGCCGGAAGGAAGCTCACCTCTCCCCCTCCGTCTCGGCAATCATCTGGGACACGTCACAGGTCCCAAATGATTTCCCGGCCAGGCACAGTGCTCAATAAATATTTGCTTTCCTAACACTGAACCGCCTCTCAGCCAATCAGGTACTTGGGTCTGTTACATGTCACCTGATTGGCTGAAACGACAGGCGCTGTGATTGGACGTCGCCTATCAGGCATCCAATCATAGCAGAGGACGGGAAGAGAGGACGGGAGAAGATTATTGAGGATCGTGGAGGACATCGCCGCCTTGACCCGCTGCCCCAAGGAGATAAGGTAAGTGGGGGATGCACACTGGCAGCAATTGGTTGGCACTAGGGATGAGCTTCGTGTTCGAGTCGAACATACGTTCGACTCGAACATCGGCTGTTCGATCGTTCGCCGAAGATCAAACGTTATGGGCCGTTCGCGCCAAATTCGAGTGACGCGAACGGCCCACAATACACTGCGCCATCGCAGTGCGATCCCGGCGCTGTGATTGGCCAAGCATGCACTGTGACCCCGCATGCTTGGCCAATCACAGCGCCGGCAGCGAGGAGAGCCATAATTGGCCACAGGCAGGATGCCTGTGGCCAATCATAGCTCAGGGGGGTTTAGTACACGCCCCACACTATAAAAGGCCGCCAGCACGGCGGCCTTGTGCAGTGTGTTCTGGCATGCAGGGAAAGAGATACATAGGCAGGGACAGTGTGTTCTATGTTCTATTCTTTTCTCAGGCATCTGCAGGAGTTAGTGGGTGTTGTGTGCCTCCAGCACAGTATACACCTGTATATACCTGTCATTGCTGTTCTCTGATACAGGCATCTGCAGGAGTTAGTGGCACAGTATACACCTGTATATACCCGTCATTGCTGTTCTCTAATACAGGCATCTGCAGGAGTTAGTGGCACAGTGTACACCTGTAAATATCCGTCATTGCTGTTCTCTAATACAGGCATCTGCAGGAGTTAGTGGCACAGTGTACACCTGTATATACCCGTCATTGCTGTTCTCTAATACAGGCATCTGCAGGAGTTAGTGGCACAGTGTACGTCTGTATATACCCGTCATTGCTGTTCTCTAATACAGGCATCTGCAGAAGTTAGTGGCACAGTATACACCTGTATATACCCGTCATTGCTGTTCTCTAATACAGGCATCTGCAGGAGTTAGTGGCACAGTATACACCTGTATATACCCGTCATTGCTGTTCTCTAATACAGACATCTGCAGAAGTTAGTGGCACAGTATACACCTGTATATACCCGTCATTGCTGTTCTCTAATACAGGCGTCTGCAGGAGTTAGTGGCACATAACATCGACTCGAACATCGGCTGTTCGATCGTTCGACGAAGATCGAACGATTTGGGCCGTTCGCGCCAAATTCGAGTGACGCGAACGGCCCACAATGCACTACGCCATCGCAGTGTCATCCAGGCGCTGTGATTGGCCAAGCATGCACTGTGACCCCGCATGCTTGGCCAATCACAGCGCCGGCAGCGAGGAGAGCAATGATTGGCCACAGGCAGGATGCCTGTGGCCAATTATTGCTGAGGGTGTTTAGTACACGCCCCACACTATAAAAGGCCGCCAGCACGGCGGCCTAGTGTAGTGTGTTCCGGAGCAGGGATAGAGCAGCATAGGCAGGGACAGTGACTGTTATTTCTTTCTTGCTTAACCTGGATTCCTTTAGTTTAGGGAAAGAGAAGGATAGGTAGGGAGAGTGTCAGTGTGTTTTGTGCTTGTGCTATAGTGTGCTTAAAAAAAACATTTATTCTAGGGACAGAAAACTGTAGGTAGGGACAGTGTCAGTTTCTTTCACTCTGCAAGTCCTTGTTTCCAGGGACCTGGAAGGACAGTGAGTGAATTGTCCTTGTGCTATATTGTGCTTAAAAAAACATTTATTCTAGGGACAGAAAACTGTAGGTAGGGAGAGTGTCAGTTTCTTTCACTCTGCAAGTCCTTGTTTCCAGGGACCTGTAAGGACAGTGAGTGAATTGTCCTTGTGCTATATTGTGCTTAAAAAAAAACATTTATTCTAGGGACAGAAAACTGTAGGTAGGGAGAGTGTCAGTTTATTTCACTCTGCAAGTCCTTGTTTCCAGGGACCTGTAAGGACAGTGAGTGAATTGTCCTTGTGCTATATTGTGATTAAAAAAAACATTTTTTCTAGGGACAGAAAACTGTAGGTAGGGAGAGTGTTTTTTTTCTTTCACTCTGCAAGTCCTTGTTTCCAGGGACCTGTAAGGACAGTGAGTGAATTGTCCTTGTGCTATATTGTGCTTAAAAAAAACATTTATTCTAGGGACAGAAAACTGTAGGTAGGGAGAGTGTCAGTTTATTTCACTCTGCAAGTCCTTGTTTCCAGGGACCTGTAAGGACAGTGAGTGAATTGTCCTTGTGCTATATTGTGATTAAAAAAAACATTTTTTCTAGGGACAGAAAACTGTAGGTAGGGAGAGTGTTTTTTTTCTTTCACTCTGCAAGTCCTTGTTTCCAGGGACCTGTAAGGACAGTGAGTGAATTGTCCTTGTGCTATATTGTGCTTAAAAAAAACATTTATTCTAGGGACAGAAAACTGTAGGTAGGGAGAGTGTCAGTTTATTTCACTCTGCAAGTCCTTGTTTCCAGGGACCTGGAAGGACAGTGAGTGAATTGTCCTTGTGCTATATTGTGATTAAAACAAAACATTTTTTCTAGGGACAGAAAACTGTAGGTAGGGAGAGTGTTTTTTTTCTTTCACTCTGCAAGTCCTTGTTTCCAGGGACCTGTAAGGACAGTGAGTGAATTGTCCTTGTGCTATATTGTGCTTAAAAACAACATTTATTCTAGGGACAGAAAACTGTAGGTAGGGAGAGTGTCAGTTTATTTCACTCTGCAAGTCCTTGTTTCCAGGGACCTGTAAGGACAGTGAGTGAATTGTCCTTGTGCTATATTGTGATTAAAAAAAACATTTTTTCTAGGGACAGAAAACTGTAGGTAGGGAGAGTGTTTTTTTTCTTTCACTCTGCAAGTCCTTGTTTCCAGGGACCTGTAAGGACAGTGAGTGAATTGTCCTTGTGCTATATTGTGCTTAAAAAAAACATTTATTCTAGGGACAGAAAACTGTAGGTAGGGAGAGTGTCAGTTTATTTCACTCTGCAAGTCCTTGTTTCCAGGGACCTGGAAGGACAGTGAGTGAATTGTCCTTGTGCTATATTGTGATTAAAAAAAACATTTTTTCTAGGGACAGAAAACTGTAGGTAGGGAGAGTGTTTTTTTTCTTTCACTCTGCAAGTCCTTGTTTCCAGGGACCTGTAAGGACAGTGAGTGAATTGTCCTTGTGCTATATTGTGCTTAAAAAAAACATTTATTCTAGGGACAGAAAACTGTAGGTAGGGAGAGTGTCAGTTTATTTCACTCTGCAAGTCCTTGTTTCCAGGGACCTGGAAGGACAGTGAGTGAATTGTTCTTGTGCTATATTGTGCTTAAAAAAAATATTTTTTCTAGGGACAGAAAACTGTAGGTAGGGAGAGTGTCAGTTTCTTTCACTGTGAAAGTCCTTGTTTCAAGGGACAGAGAAGGACACCTGAAGGTAGCCCTTATTGCTTTTTTCCCATCTCCCTGCAGGCCATCTATTAGAATGTCTGGAAGGCAAACAAGGAGAGGCAGACAGTCAGGAGGCAATAAAAGAGGGCAAGCAGGCTCTGTGTCTGGGGGCAACAGTGCTGGTCGTGGACGCGGTGCATTGTCATCAGCACATGGCCATGGGACACGCTTGTCCTTCTTTTCGGCAGCTGGACATGTTGAGCCACATCATGCCGAAGACTTGGTAGAGTGGATGACCAAGCCCTCCTCCTCCTCCTCATCCTCTCTCACCCAGGCTCAGGGTACTGGAAAAGCAGCTGCCAAAGCGTCGTCTTCCCTGGTATCAATGTCAGACAAATCATCAGTCACTCCTTCCCTAGACCCACCATGTCCTCCTCCTGAGGAGTCCCCCGAACTGTTTCAGCACAGTGTTGGGTACATGCTCCAGGAGGATGCCCAGCGTTTCGAAGGGTCTGATGATGAAACCCAGCTAGAGGAAGGCAGTAGCGTGAGAGCAGACAGAGGGGATGCTCAAGAAGGACACCAATCTGGCAGTCATGTTCCAGCAGCTGCAGCATACTGCCAGATTGGCTCCAGTGATGAGGAGGGAGGGGATGATGAGGTCACTGACTCCACGTGGGTGCCTAATAGGAGAGAGGAGGAGGAGGAGGATGAGGAGGAGGCACATCTCCAACGAGGCAGGATGCCCTTTGGTGGCCAGCGTAAGGGCAGTACACCGACGGAATCACACCGCAGAGCTCCGCCTGTGCAGGGCGCTGCCTCTGCCCGTCATTCAAAAAGTTCTTTGGTGTGGGCCTTTTTTGAGGCTAGTGCATCAGATCGCACAGCTGCTGTTTGCAACATATGTCTCAAGCGTATATCGCGTGGCCAAAACATCAGCCGCTTGGGTACCACATGCCTGACCAGACATATGTTGACCTGCCATGCAGCTCGTTGGCAAGCCTACCTCAAAGACCCACACCAAAGAACAAAGCGGACCTCTCCTTGCACCGCATCAGCTGGGATCTCCAACCCCACTATAACTTCAGTCCTCTCTGAAACATGCACTGAGAGGAATGAAGGTGTAGAATTAGGTGTGTCACAGCCAAGTACTTGCGCCCACTCTGCTAGCAGTACACCGACGTCCGATTCTAGCAGGCAAATTTCCCTGCCCCAGCTGCTGGACCGTCGAAAGAAGTTCACTCCCAGCCATCCACATGCCCAGCGGTTGAATGCTAGCTTGGCTAAATTGCTAGCGCTTCAACTGCTGCCTTTTCAGTTGGTAGACTCGGCCCCCTTCCGTGAGTTTGTGCAATGTGCAGTTCCTCAGTGGCAGGTTCCCAAACGCCACTTTTTCTCACGGAAGGCTATTCCGGCTCTCTACCGGCATGTGGAAGGCAATGTCTTGGCCTCGCTGGACAGGGCGGTCAGCGGTAAGGTGCATATTACCGCTGACTCATGGTCCAGCAGGCATGGACAGGGACGTTACCTTTCTTTCACGGCCCATTGGGTCACTCTTTTGGCAGCTGGGAAGGATTCAGGACAAGGTGCAGTAGTGTTGGAGGTTGTCCCACCGCCACGCCTCCAAAATGCTACTACTGGTTGTGACACACCTCTCTCCTCCACCCCCTCCTCTTCTTCTTCCTCCATGGCCTCTTCCTGTGGTTTGTCCTATGAACCAGCGGTGCTCCGTAGCCGTTCACGGGGCTACGCAAGTACGCAGGCAAAAAGATGCCATGCCGTGCTTGCGCTGGTGTGTTTGGGGGACAGAAGCCACACTGGGGCAGAGGTCCTGTCTGCTCTGCAGGGCCAGGCCGAGAGGTGGTTGACGCCACGCCAGCTTAAGCCAGGAATGGTGGTTTGCGACAATGGCACCAACCTCCTCTCCGCCCTCCGACAGGGACAACTGACCCATGTGCCCTGTGTGGCTCACGTCCTTAACCTGGTGGTGCAGCGCTTCTTGGGCAGGTACCCGGGCTTACAGGATGTCCTGAGGCAGGCCAGGAAAGTCTGTGTGCATTTCCGCAGATCTTATAATGCCAGTGCTCGCCTGGCTGAGCTGCAAAAGGAGTTGAACCTGCCCAAGAACCGCCTTATATGTGACATGCCCACCAGGTGGAACTCAACGTTGGCCATGCTGCAGCGGCTGCACACGCAGCAGAGGGCCATCAATGAGTACCTGTGCGACTACGGCACCAGGACAGGGTCAGGGGAGCTTGGTTTTTTTTCTCCACGCCAGTGGGGCATGATCAGGGATGCATGCACTGTCCTGGCACCATTTGAGGAGGCCACGAGGATGGTGAGCAGTGACAGTGCATGCATCAGTGACACTGTACCTCTTGTCCACCTGTTGGAGCACACGCTGCGTGGAATAATGGACAGGGCACTTGAGGCAGAACAGAGGCAGGAAGAGGAGGACTTCCTTGCCTCTCAAGGCCCCCTTTACCCAGACAGTGTTCCTTCTGTCCCACCCATCGCACAGGAAGAGGAGGAGGAGGAGGAGGAGGAGGATTGTGTCAGCATGGAGGTGGAGGCTGGCACTCAGCATCATCAGCAGCAGTCTTTTAGGGATGATTTACAGTCCCAAGAAACCAGTGGACTTGTACGTGGCTGGGAGGAGGTGGCTGCGGATCATGTCGTCCTTAGTGACCCAGAGGACTCCGGAGCGAATGCCTCAGCAAACCTACGCTGCATGGCCTCCCTGATCCTGCAAAGTCTGCGGAAGGATCCTCGTATTCTTCGGATCAAGGAGAGGGACCATTACTGGCTGGCCACTCTCCTTGATCCACGGTACAAGGGTAAGGTTGCGGACCTTATGTTACCGTCGCAGAGGGAGCAGAGGATGAGACAACTCCGGGAGGCCTTGCAGAAAGGTCTGTGCAACGCGTTCCCAGAGACTGGGAGGTTGCAAACTCCTGGTCCTGGACAACGAGTTGCTGAGGCTTCGGCCAGTCAAAGAAGGAGCGGTGGGGAAGGTGGCCGTCTGACCGATGCGTTCAGACAATTCTTTAGTCCGCAGCCCCAAAGTATGATCGGTTCCAGCAACCATCGCCAGCGTCTGATAAACATGGTGCAGGAATATCTAGGGGCAAGGTCAGACTTGGACACCTTCCCCACCGAAAATCCTCTGGCTTACTGGGTCTTGAGGATGGATCACTGGCCAGAGCTTGCACAGTATGCAATTGAGCTACTGGCCTGTCCTGCATCCAGCGTTCTTTCGGAACGCACATTCAGTGCTGCTGGAGGATTTGTCACGGATCACAGGGTGCGCCTGTCCACCGACTCGGTTGATCGACTGACTTTCATCAAGATGAACCAGTCTTGGATCACCACCAGCTACCACACACCTGATGCTGATATAACAGACTAATTGATTTTAACATGTCACATCCCTTCAAGACTGATGCTGATGCTGAGTGCCTGTGCTGTTATGTTGACTGGCTATCCTCCTCCTCCGAGTCCTCAATGATACGATTGATGATGATAGCTTGTAAGATCATTTTTGTTTATGGGTGCCGCCACCAGTGCCTAACGCCCAATTTTTCAGCCCCTGTTTAACAGGGGCGTGTAATTACAATTTTTGAAGCAATACTTTGCAACAGGGCTCATTGCTGTGCTCCAAGTACAGTATCTGTGAGGAGTTGCAGTGTTGTGCCACCAGTGCCTAAGGCCCAATTTTTCAGCCCCTGTTTAACAGGGGCGTGTCATTACAATTTTTGAAGCAATACTTTGCAACAGGGCTCATTGCTGTGCTCCAAGTACAGTATCTGTGAGGAGTTGCAGTGTTGTGCCACCAGTGCCTAAGGCCCAATTTTTCAGCCCCTGTTTAACAGGGGCGTGTCATTACAATTTTTGAAGCAATACTTTGCAACAGGGCTCATTGCTGTGCTCCAAGTACAGTATCTGTGAGGGGTTGCAGTGTTGTGCCACCAGTGCCTAAGGCCCAATTTTTCAGCCCCTGTTCAACAGGGGCATGTAATTACAATTCTTGATCTAATAATTCACAGCAGGGCCCATTGCTGCACCCACCAAGAGTAACTGTCAGGGCTTACAGTGTTGTGGCACCAGCACCACCATCAAAGGCCCAATTTTTACTACCACTGTTCAACAATTATATGTAATTAAAATTCCTGATATAATAGTTGACAGCAGGGCGTTCCAGCACCAACCAAGAGTAACTGTGAGTGCTTACAGTGTTGTGCCAACACCAACAACTAAGGGGCCTATTTCTGCAGAGTATATACGGCAGGTCCCTACTTTCAAACATCCAACTTACAAACGACTCCTACTTGCAAACGCAAGAAGACAACAGGAAGTGAGAGGAAATCTACCACTAGGAAGGAAAATTCTCTCCTGTAAGAATAAATATGGGAGAAAGGTGTCTCCTCTGTACTGATGCTTTATCAGCAATCCTTGTTTCAAGAAAAAGACCACATTTCAAAAAGAGTTGTCATTGGGACGGAAAGTGAGGTGAAATGTTCTGAACAGGGGCACAGACAGCAAAACAAATGTTACAGGGGTGATAACCCTTACCTATGTTTTCCAAAAAGTTTAAAAATAGATTTTTGGTCTGGAGCTACACTTCAACAATGTACCTGTTCAAAATTACAAACAGACTCTACATAAGAACAAACCTACAGTCCCTGTCTTGTATGCACCGCCTGTATAGGGCTGTTCAGAGTATATAGGGCCTTTTTTATTTTATGTGCGGGGTTCCCCTTAATATCCATACAAGACCCAAAGGGGCTGGTAATGGGCTGGGGTAGGGGGGGGGGTCATGGGGTAGCTATGCCATTTTTCTTAAAGAATTTCATCCATATTACCGGGACCAGACATTACATTAAAGCCGCAAGCAGTTTTAAATGGCTTTTTTTTCCTTTAGAAGTGTCATTTTGTGCAGGGACAGTTCTAAACACGGGAAACACGTGGCACTTCACAGGCATACTTTAGACACCCCCCAGGTACGATATTTAAAGGAATATTTGACTTTTTTTTTTTCACTTTATGCATCATTAAAATGACTGCTCCCGAAAAACGACCGTTTTTAAAACTTCTTTTTGCATTGATACATGTCCCCTGGTGCACAACCCGGGTTCCCAAACCCTTTTTAGGACAATAACATGCATAATAGTTGTTATAATTAGCACTTTAGAATTCGAACGTTCGCATCCATTGTATTTAATAGGGTTCTAATGTTCGTTCGAACTTTCGGTCCGTTCGCGGGTTCTGGTGCGAACCGAACCCGGGGGTGTTCGGCTCATCACTAGTGGCACAGTATACACCTGTATATACCCATCATTGCTGTTCTCTAATACAGGCATCTGCAGGAGTTAGTGGCACAGTATACACCTGTATATACCCGTCATTGCTGTTCTCTAATACAGGCATCTGCAGGAGTTAGTGGCACAGTATACACCTGTATATACCCGTCATTGCTGTTCTCTAATACAGGCATCTGCAGGAGTTAGTGGCACAGTATACACCCGTCATTGCTGTTCTCTAATACAGGCATCTGCAGGAGTTAGTGGCACAGTATACACCTGTATATACCCGTCATTGCTGTTCTCTAATACAGGCATCTGTAGGAGTTAGTGGCACAGTATACACCTGTATATACACGTCATTGCTGTTCTCTAATACAGGCGTCTGCAGGAGTTAGTGGCACAGTATACACCTGTATATACACGTCATTGCTGTTCTCTAATACAGGCGTCTGCAGGAGTTAGTGGCACAGTATACACCTGTATATACCCGTCATTGCTGTTCTCTAATACAGGCGTCTGCAGGAGTTAGTGGCACAGTATACACCTGTATATACCCGTCATTGCTGTTTTCTAATACAGGCATCTGCAAGAGTTAGTGGCACAGTATACACCTGTATATACCCATCATTGCTGTTCTCTAATAAAGGCATCTGCTGAAGTTAGTGGGTGTTGTGTGCCTCCAGCACAATATACACTACCCAATTGCTGGTTTTCCCATCTCCCTGCAGGCCATTACTATGTCTGGAAGGCCAACAAAGAGAGGCAGACAGTCACGAGCCAATAAAAGAGGGCAAGCAGGCTCTGTGTCTAGAGACAACAGTGCTGGTCGTGGACGCGGTGCATTGTCATCAGCACGTGCCCATGGGACACGCTTGTCCTTATTTTCGGCAGCTGGACGTGTTGAGCCGCATCATGCCGAAGACTTGGTAGAGTGGATGACCAAGCCCTCCTCATCCTCCTCATCCTCTCTCACCCAGGCTCAGGGTACTGGCAAAGCAGCTGCCAAAGCGTCCTCTTCCCTCGTATCAATGTCATCATCAGTCACTCCTTCCCTAGACCCACCATGTCCTCCTGAGGAGTCCCCCGAACTGTTTGAGCACAGTGTTGGGTACATGCTCCAGGAGGATGCCCAGCGTTTCGAAGGGTCTGATGATGATACCCAGCTAGAGGAAGGCAGTAGCGTGAGCGCAGAGAGAGGGGATGCTCTAGAAGGACAGCAATCTGGCAGTCATGTTCCAGCAGCTGCAGCATACTGCCAGATTGGCTCCAGTGATGAGGAGGGAGGGGATGATGAGGTCACTGACTCCACGTGGGTGCCTGATAGGAGAGAGGAGGAGGAGGAGGATGAGGAGGAGGCACATCTCCAACGAGGCAGGATGCCCTCCGGGGGCCAGCGTAAGGGCAGCACACCGACTAAATCACACCGCAGAGCTACGCCTGTGCAGGGCGCTGCCTCTGCCCGTTATTCCAAAAGTTCTTTGGTGTGGGCCTTTTTTGAGTCGAGTGCATCAGATCGCACTGCTGCTATTTGCAACATATGTCTCAAGCGTATCTCGCGTGGCCAAAACATCAGCCACTTGGGCACCACTTTCTTGACTAGACATATGTTGACCTGCCATGCAGCTCATTGGCAAGCGTACCTTAAAGACCCACACCAAAGAACAAAGCGGACCTCTCCTTGCTCCTCATCAGCTGGGATCTCCAACCCCACTATACCTTCAGTCCTCTCTGAAACCTGCACTGAGAGGAATGAAGGTGTAGAATTAGGTGTGTCACAGCCAAGTACTTGCGGGCACTCTGCTAGCAGTACACCGACGTCCGATTGTAGCAGGCAAATTTCCCTGCCCCAGCTGCTGGACCGTCGAAAGAAGTTCACTCCCAGCCATCCACATGCCCAGCGGTTGAATGCTAGCTTGGCTAAATTGCTAGCAATTCAACTGCTGCCTTTTTCAGTTGGTAGACTCGGCCCCCTTCCGTGAGTTTATGCAATGTGCGATTCCTCAGTGGGAGGTTCCCAAACGCCACTTTTTCTCACGGAAGGCGATTCCGGCTCTCTACCGGCATGTGGAAGGCAATGTCTATGCCTCGCTGAACAGGGCGGTCAGCGGTAAGGTGCATATTACCGCTGACTCATGGTCCAGCAGGCATGGACAGGGACGTTACCTTTCTTTCACGGCCCATTGGGTCACTCTTTTGGCAGCTGGGAAGGATGCAGGACAAGGTGCAGTAGTGTTGGAGGTTGTTCCGCCGCCACGCCTCCAAAATGCTACTACTGGTTGTGACACATTTCTCTCCTCCACCCCCTCCTCTTCTTCCTCCTCCATGGCCTCTTCCTGTGCTTTGTCCTCGGAACCAGCGGTGCTCTGTAGGCGTTCAAGGGGCTACGCAATTACGCAGGCAAAAAGATGCCATGCCGTGCTTGCGCTGGTGTGTTTGGGGGACAGGAGCCACACTGGGGCAGAGGTTCTGTCAGCTCTGCAGGGGCAGGCCGAGAGGTGGTTGACGCCACACCAGCTTAAGCCAGGAATAGTGGTTTGCGACAATGGCACCAACCTCCTCTTCGCCCTCCGACAGGAGCAACTGACCCATGTGCCCTGTGTGGCTCACGTCCTTAACCTGGTGGTGCAGCGGTTCTTGGGCAGGTACCCGGGCTTACAGGATGTCCTGAGGCAGGCCAGGAAAGTCTGTGTGCATTTCCGCAGATCATATAATGCCAGTGCTCGGCTGGCTGAGCTGCAAAAGGAGTTGAACCTGCCCAAGAACCGCCTTATATGTGACATGCCCACCAGGTGGAACTCAACGTTGGCCATGCTGCAGCGGCTGCACATGCAGCAGAGGGCCATCAATGAGTACCTGTGCGACTACGGCACCAGGACAGGGTCAGGGGAGCTCAGGTTTTTTTCACCACGCCAGTGGGGCATGATCAGGGATGCATGCACTGTCCTGGCACCATTTGAGGAGGCCACGAGGATGGTGAGCAGTGACAGTACATGCATTAGTGACACTGTACCTCTGTCCACCTGTTGGAGCATACGCTGCGTGGAATAATGGACAGGGCACTTGAGGCAGAACAGAGGCAGGAAGAGGAGGACTTCCTTGCCTCTCAAGGCCCCCTTTACCCAGACAGTGTTCCTTGTGTCCCACCCATCACACAGGAAGAGGACGATGAAGAGGAGGAGGAGGATGATTGTGTCAGCATGGAGGTGGAGCATGGCACTCAGCATAAACAGCAGCAGTCTTTTAGGGATGATTTACAGTCCCAACAAACCCGTGGACTTGTACGTGGCTGGGAGGAGGTGGCTGCGGATCATGTCGTCCTTAGTGACCCAGAGGACTCCGGACCGAATGCCTCAGCTAACCTACGCTGCATGGCCTCCCTGATCCTGCAAAGTCTGCGGAAGGATCCTCGTATTCTTCGGATCAAGGAGAGGGACCATTACTGGCTGGCCACTCTCCTTGATCCACGGTACAAGGGTATGGTTGCGGACCTTATCTTGCCGTCGCAGAGGGAGCAGAGGATGAGACAACTCCGGGAGGCCTTGCAGAAAGGTCTGTGCAAAGTGTTTCCAAAGACTGGGAGGTTACAAACTCCTGGTCCTGGACAACGAGTTGCTGAGGCTTCGGTCAGTAGCAGAAGGAGCGGTGGAGAAGGTGGCTGTCTGACCGATGCGTTCAGACAATTTTTTAGTCCGCAGCCCCAAGGTATGATCGGTTCCAGCAACCATCGCCAGCGTCTGATATACATGGTGCAGGAATACCTAGGGGCAAGGTCAGACTTGGACACCTTTCCCACCGAAAATCCTCTGGCTTACTGGGTCTTGAGGATGGATCACTGGCCAGAGCTTGCACAGTATGCAATTGAGCTACTGGCCTGTCCTGCATCCAGCGTTCTTTCGGAACACACATTCTGTGCTGCTGGAGGCTTTGTCACGGATCACAGGGTGCGCCTGTCCACCGACTCGGTTGATCGACTGACCTTCATAAAGATGAACCAGTCTTGGATCACCATCAGCTACCAAGCACCTGAAGCTGATATAACAGAATCATTTATTTTCAAATGTCACATCCCTTCAAGACTGATTCTGATGCTGAATGACTGTCCTGTTATGTTGACTGACTATCCTCCTCCTCCTCAATGATCCGATTCTTGATGATAGCTTGAAAGAACTTTTTTGTTTCTGGGTGCCGCCACCAGTGGTTAAGGCCCAATATTTCAGCCCCTGTTTAACAGGGGCATGTAATTGCAATTTTTGATGCAATGCTTTGCAGCAGGGATCATTCTTGCACTCCAACTAGAGTATCTGGGAGAGGTTGCAGTGTCGTGGCACCAGCACCAGTGCCTAAGGCCCAATTTTTCAGCCCCTGTTTAACAGGGGCGTGTAATTACAATTTTTGATGCAATACTTTGCAACAGGGCTCATTGCTGTGCTCCAAGTACAGTATCTGTGAGGGGTTGCAGTGTTGTGGCACCAGTGCCTAAGGGCCAATTTTTCTGCCCCTGTTCAACAGGGGCATGTAATTACAATTCTTGATCTAATAATTCACAGCAGGGTCCATTCCTGCGCCCACCAAAAGTAACTGTGAGGGCTTACAGTGTTGTGGCAACACCACCACCACCACCACCACCAAAGGCACAATTTTTCTGCCCCTCTTCAACAGGGGCATGCAATTACAATTCTTGATCTAATAATTTACAGTAGGGCCCATTCATGCGCCCACCAAGAGTAACTGTGAGGGCTGACAGTGTTGTAGCACCAGCACCACCACCAAAGGCCCAATTTTTCCTACCACTGTTCAACAATGGCATGTAATTACAATTCCTGATGTTCATAGCAGTGCGTTCCAGCGCCCACCAAGAGTAACTGTGAGGGTTTACAGTGTTGTGGCAACACCAACGTCTAAGGGGCAAATTTCAGCAGAGTATATACGGCAAGCCTCTACTTTCAAACATCCAACTTACAAACGACTCCTACTTGCAAACGGAAGGAGACAACAGGAAGTGAGAGGAAATCTACCCCTAGGAAGGGAAATTCTCTCCTGTAAGAGTTAATATGGGAAAAAGGTGTCTCCTCTCTACTGATGCTTTATCACCAATCCTTGTTTCAATAAAAACCCCACTTTTCATATACATTTGTCATTGGGACGGAAAGTGAGGTGAAATGTTCTGAACAGGTGCACAGACAGCAAAACAAATGTTACAGGGGTGACAACCCTTTCCTATGTTTTCCAAAAAGCTTAAAAATAGATTTTTTGGCTGGAGCTACACTTAAACACTGTACCTGTTCAAAATTACAAACAGATTCTGCTTAAGAACAAACCTACAGTCCCTGTCTTGTTTGCACCGCCTGTATACTGCTGTTCGTGGTATAAAGGGCCTTTTTCTATTTTGGGTGCGGGGTTCCCCTTAATATCCATACAAGACCCAAAGGGGCTGGTAATGGGCTGGGGTAGGGGGGGGGGGTGATGGGTTTAGCCATGCCATTTTTCTCAAAGATTTTCATCCATATTACCGGGACCAGACATTACATTAAACCTGCAAGCAGTTTTAAATGGCTTTTTTTTCCTTTACAAATGTCATTTTGTGCAGGGTAGGGATGAGCTCGGTGTTCGAGTCGAACATAGGTTCGACTCGAACATCGGCTGTTCGCGCGTTCGGCGAACAACGAACGATTTGGGCCGTTCGCGCCAAATTCGAGTGACGCGAACGGCCCACAATACACTGCACCATCGCAGTGTAATCCCGGCGCTGTGATTGGCCAAGCATGCACTGTGACCCTGCATGCTTGGCCAATCACAGCGCCGGCAGTGAGGAGAGCAATGATTGGCCACAGGCAGGATGCCTGTGGCCAATTATAGCTGAGGGGGTTTAGTACACGCCCCACACTATAAAAGGCCGCCAGCACGGCGGCCTTGTGTAGTGTGTTCCGGAGCAGGGAAAGTGAAGGATAGGCAGGGACAGTGTCAAATCTATTCTTTGCTAAACCTTGTGTGTAGGGACAGAGAAGGATAGGCAGGGAGAGTGTCAGTGTCATATTCTTTGCTAAACCTTGTGTGTAGGGAGAGAGAAGGATAGTCAGGGAGAGTGTCAGTGTCATATACTTTGATAAACCTTGTGTGCAGGGAGAGAGAAGGATAGGCAGGGGACAGTGTCAGTGTCATATTCTTTGCTAAACCTTGTGTCCAGGGAGAGAGAAGGATAGGCAGGGAGAGTGTCAGTGTCATATACTTTGATAAACCTTGTGTGCAGGGAGAGAGAAGGATAGGCAGGGGACAGTGTCAGTGTCATTGTTGCTAAGCCTCCTGCACATTATACACCTGAAGTTAGCCCGTATTGCTGCTTTTTCCTGGTGTGTTACACCAACAGGATTTTGCGGCACTTACAGCGGGCGGAGTGTACCTCCTGACCATATTACACCTTAACTTAGCCTGTATTGCTGCCTTTTCCTGGTGTGTTACACCAACAGGATTTTGCGGCACTTACAGCGGGCGGAGTGTACCTCCTGACCATATTACACCTTAACTTAGCCTGTATTGCTGCTTTTTCCTGGTGTGTTACACCAACAGGATTTTGCGGCACTTACAGCGGGCGGAGTGTACCTCCTGACCATATTACACCTTAACTTAGCCTGTATTGCTGCTTTTTCCTGGTGTGTTACACAAACAGGATTTTGCGGCACTTACAGCGGGCGGAGTGTACCTCCTGACCATATTACACCTTAACTTAGCCTGTATTGCTGCTTTTTCCTGGTGTGTTACACAAACAGGATTTTGCGGCACTTACAGCGGGCGGAGTGTGCCTCCTGAGCATATTACACCTTAACTTAGCCTGTATTGCTGCTTTTCCCATTTCCCTGCAGGCCATTAGAATGTCTGGAAGGCAAACAAGGAGAGGCAGACAGTCAGGAGCCAAAAAAAGAGGGCAAACAGGCTCTGTGTCTAGAGACAACAGTGCTGGTCGTGGACGCGGTGCATTGCCATCAGCACGTGGCCATGGGACACGCTTGTCCTTCTTTTTGGCAGCTGGACGTGTTGAGCCGCATCATGCCGAAGACTTGGTAGAGTGGATGACCAAGCCCTCCTCATCCTCCTCATCCTCTCTCACCCAGGCTCAGGGTACTGGCAAAGCAGCTGCCAAAGCGTCCTCTTCCCTGGTATCAATGTCATCATCAGTCACTCCTTCCCTAGACCAACCATGTCCTCCTGAGGAGTCCCCCGAACTGTTTGAGCACAGTGTTGGGTACATGCTCCAGGAGGATGCCCAGCGTTTCGAAGGGTCTGATGATGATACCCAGCTAGAGGAAGGCAGTAGCGTGAGAGCAGAGAGAGGGGATGCTCAAGAAGGACACCAATCTGGCAGTCATGTTACAGCAGCTGCAGCATACTGCCAGATTGGCTCCAGTGATGAGGAGGGAGGGGATGATGAGGTCACTGACTCCACGTGGGTGCCTAATAGGAGAGAGGAGGAGGAGGAGGAGGAGGAGGAGGCACATCTCCAACGAGGCAGGATGCCCTCGGGGGGCCAGCGTAAGGGCAGCACACCGACGGAATCACACCGCAGAGCTCCGCCTGTGCAGGGCGCTGCCTCTGCCCGTTATTCAAAAAGTTCTTTGGTGTGGGCCTTTTTTGAGTCGAGTGCATCAGATCGCACAGCTGCTGTTTGCAACATATGTCTCAAGCGTATATCGCGTGGCCAAAACATCACCCGCTTGGGCACCACATGCTTGACCAGACATATGTTGACCTGCCATGCAGCTCGTTGGCAAGCCTACCTTAAAGACCCACACCAAAGAACAAAGCTGACCTCTTCTTGCACCGCATCAGCTGGGATCTCCAACCCCACTATACCTTCAGTCCTCTCTGAAACCTGCTCTGAGAGGAATGAAGGTGTAGAATTAGGTGTGTCACAGCCAAGTACTTGCGGGCACTCTGTTAGCAGTACACCAACGTCCGATTCTAGCAGGCAAATTTCCCTGCCCCAGCTGCTGGACCGTCAAAAGAAGTTCACTCCCAGCCATCCACATGCCCAGCGGTTGAATGCTAGCTTGGCTAAATTGCTAGCGCTTCAACTGCTGCCTTTTCAGTTGGTAGACTCGGCCCTCTTCCGTGAGTTTGTGCAATGTGTGGTTCCTCAGTGGCAGGTTCCCAAACGCCACTTTTTCTCACGGAAGGCGATTCCGGCTCTCTACCGGCATGTGGAAGGCAATGTCTTGGCCTCGCTGGACAGGGCGGTCAGCGGGTAAGGTGCATATTACCGCTGACTCATGGTCCAGCAGGCATGGACAGGGACGTTACCTTTCTTTCACGGCCCATTGGGTCACTCTTTTGGCAGCTGGGAAGGATGCAGGACAAGGTGCAGTAGTGTTGGAGGTTGTTCCACCGCCACGCCTCCAAAATGCTACTACTGGTTGTGACACACCTCTGTCCACCACCCCCTCCTCTTCTTCTTCCTCCGTGGCCTCTTCCTGTGCTTTGTCCTCGGAACCAGCGGTGCTCCGTAGGCGTTCAAGGGGCTACGCAAGTACGCAGGCAAAAAGATGCCATGCCGTGCTTGCGCTGGTGTGTTTGGGGGACAGGAGCCACACTGGGGCAGAGGTTCTGTCTGCTCTGCAGGGGCAGGCCGAGAGGTGGTTGATGCCACGCCAGCTTAAGCCAGGAATGGTAGTTTGCGACAATGGCACCAACCTCCTCTCCACTCTCTGACAGGGACAACTGACCCATGTGCCCTGTGTGGCTCACGTCCTTAACCTGGTGGTGCAGCGGTTCTTGGGCAGGTACCCGGGCTTACAGGATGTCCTGAGGCAGGCCAGGAAAGTGTGTGTGCATTTCCGCAGATCTTATAATGCCAGTGCTCGCCTGGCTGAGCTGCAAAAGGAGTTGAACCTGCCCAAGAACCGCCTTATATGTGACATTTCCACCAGGTGGAACTCAACGTTGGCCATGCTGCAGCGGCTGCACACGCAGCAGAGGGCCATCAATGAGTACCTGTGCGACTACGGCACCAGGACAGGGTCAGGGGAGCTCGGTTTTTTTTCACCAGCCAGTGGGGCATGATCAGGGATGCATGCACTGTCCTGGCACCATTTGAGGAGGCCACGAGGATGGTGAGCAGTGACAGTGCATGCATCAGTGACACTGTACCTCTTGTCCACCTGTTGGAACATACGCTGCGTGGAATAATGGACAGGGCACTTGAGGCAGAACAGAGGCAGGAAGAGGAGGACTTCCTTGCCTCTCAAGGCCCCCTTTACCCAGACAGTGTTCCTTCTGTCCCACCCATCACACAGGAAGAAGAGGAGGAGGAGGAGGAGGAGGAGGAGGATTGTGTCAGCATGGAGGTGGAGCATGGCACTCAGCATCATCAGCAGCAGTCTTTTAGGGATGATTTACAGTCCCAAGAAACCAGTGGACTTGTACGTGGCTGGGAGGAGGTGGCTGCGGATCATGTCGTCCTTAGTGACCCAGAGGACTCCGGACTGAATGCCTCAGCTAACCTACGCTGCATGGCCTCCCTGATCCTGCAAAGTCTGCGGAAGGATCCTTGTATTCTTCGGATCAAGGAGAGGGACCATTACTGGCTGGCCACTCTCCTTGATCCACGGTACAAGGGTAAGGTTGCGGACCTTATCTTACCGTCGCAGAGGGAGCAGAGGATGAGACAACTCCGGGAGGCCTTGCAGAAAGGTCTGTGCAACGCGTTCCCAGAGACTGGGAGGTTACAAACTCCTGGTCCTGGACAACGAGTTGCTGAGGCTTCGGTCAGTCAAAGAAGGAGCGGCGGGGAAGGTGGCTGTCTGACCGAAGCGTTCAGACAATTCTTTAGTCCGCAGCCCCAAGGTATGATCGGTTCCAGCAACCATCGCCAGCGTCTGATATACATGGTGCAGGAATACCTAGGGGCAAGGTCAGACTTGGACACCTTCCCCACCGAAAATCCTCTGGCTTACTGGGTCTTGAGGATGGATCACTGGCCAGAGCTTGCACAGTATGCAATTGAGCTACTGGCCTGTCCTGCATCCAGCGTTCTTTCAGAACGCACATTCAGTGCTGCTGGAGGATTTGTCACGGATCACAGGGTGCGCCTGTCCACCGACTCTGTTGATCGACTGACCTTCATAAAGATGAACCAGTCTTGGATCACCACCAGCTACTAAACACCTGAAGCTGATATAACAGACTAATTTATTTTCAAATGTCACATCCCTTCAAGACTGATGCTGATGCTGAGAGACTGTCCTGTTATGTTGACTGACTATCCTCCTCCTCCTCAATGATCCGATTGACGATGATAGCTTGGAAGAACATTTTTGTTTCTGGATGCCGCCACCAGTGGCTAAGGCCCAATTTTTCAGCCCCTGTTTAACAGGGGTGTGTTATTACAATTTTTTATGCAATGCTTTGCAGCAGGGCTCATTCCTGCACTCCAACTAGAGTATCTGGGAGTGGTTGCAGTGTCGTGGCACCAGCACCAGTGCCTAAGGCCCAATTTTTCAGCCCCTGTTTAACAGGGGCGTGTAATTACAATTTTTGATGCAATACTTTGCAACAGGGCTCATTGCTGTGCTCCAAGTACAGTATCTGTGAGGGGTTGCAGTGTTGTGGCACCAGTGCCTAAGGCTCAATTTTTCTGCCCCTGTTTAACAGGGGCATGTAATTACAATTCTTGATCTAATAATTCACAGCAGGGCCCATTCCTGCGCCCACCAAGACTAACTGTGAGGCCTTACAGCGTTGTGTCAACACCACCACCACCACCACCACCAAAGGCCCAATTTTTCAGCCCCTGTTCAACAGGGGCATGCAATTACAATTCTTCATCTAATAATTCACAGCAGGGCCCATTCATGCACCCACCAAGAGTAACTGTGAGGGCTCACAGTGTTGTGGCAACACCAACATGTAAGGGGCAGCTGAGTATATACGGCAGGCCCCTACTTTCAAACATCCAACTTACAAACGACTCCTCCTTGCAAACGGAAGGATACAACAGGAAGTGAGAGGAAATCTACCCCTAGGAAGGCAAATTCTCTCCTGTAAGAGTTAATATGGGAAAAAAAGTGTCTCCTCTCCACCAATTCTTGTTTCAATAAAAACCCCAAATTTTCAAAAAACATTTGTCATTAGGACGGAAAGTGAGGTGAACTGTTCTGAACAGGTGCACACTGCACAGACAGCAAAACAAATGTTACAGGGGTGATAACCCTTCCCTATGTTTTCCAAAAAGCTTAAAAATATATTTTTTGGCTGGAGCTACACTTAAACAATGTACCTGTTCAAAATTACAAACAGATTCTACATAAGAACAAACCTACAGTCCCTGTCTTGTATGCACCGCCTGTATTCGGCTGTTCAGAGTATATAGGGCCTTTTTTATTTTGTGTGCGGGGTTCCCCTTAATATCCATACAAGACCCAAAGGGGCTGGTAATGGGCTGGGGTAGGGGGGGGGGTGTGTGATGGGGTAGCTATGCCATTTTTCTTAAAGATTTTCATCCATATTACCGGGACCAGACATTACATTAAAGCCGCAAGCAGTTTTAAATGGCTTTTTTCCTTTAGAAATGTAATTTTGTGCAGGGACAGTTCTAAACACAGGAAACACGTGGCACTTCACAGGCATACTTTAGACATCCCCCAGGTACGATATTTAAAGGAATAGTTGACTTTTTTTTTTTCACTTTATGCATCATTAAAATGACTGCTCCAGAAAAACGGCCGTTTTTAAAACTTCATTTTGCATTGATACATGTCCCCTGGTGCAGAACCCGGGTTCCCAAACCCTTTTTAGGACAATAACATGCATAATAGTCATTATAATTAGCACTTTAGATTTCGAACGTTCGCATCCATTGTATTTAATAGGGTTCTAAAGTTCGTGCGAACTTTCGGTCCGCTCGCGGGTTCTGGTGTGAACCGAACCCGGGGGTGTTCGGCTCATCACTAGTGCAGGGACAGTTCTAAACACGGGAAACACATGCCTCTTCACAGGCATACTTTAGACACCCCCCAGGTACGATATTTAAAGGAATATTTCACTTTTTTTTCCACTCTATGCATCATTAAAATGACTGCTCCCGAAAAACGTCAGTTTTTAAAACTTCGTTTTGCATTGATACATGTCCCCTGGGGCAGAACCGGGTCCCCAAGCCCTTTTTAGGACAATAACATGCATATTAGTCGTTATAATTAGCACTTTCGATTTCGAACGTTCGTGTCCATTGTATTTAATAGGGTTCTAACGTTCGTGCGAACTTTCGGTCCGTTCGAAGGTTCTGGTGCGAACCGAACTGGGGGGTGTTCGGCTCATCCCTAGTGGGCACAGTAGCAGCAATTGATGGGCACCCTGGCAGCAGTTGATGGGCACAGTAGCGGCATATGCTTTCCTAACACTGAACCGCCTCTCAGCCAATCAGGTGCTTGGGTCTGTTACCTGTCACCTGATTGGCTGAAACGACAGGCGCTGTGATTGGACGTCGTCTATCAGGCATCCAATCATAGCAGAGGACGGGAAGAGAGGAAGGGAGAAGATTATAGAGGATCGTGGAGGACATCGCCGCCGTGACCCGCTGCCCCACCGAGACAAGGTAAGTGACGGGCGGGCGGGGGATGCACACTGGCAGCAATTGGTGGGCACAGTAGCGGCAATTGATGGGCACGCTGGCAGCAGTTGATGGGCACAGTAGCAGCAGTTTATGGGCACAGTAGCAGCAGTTTATGGGCACAATAGCAGCAGTTGATGGGCACACTGGTGGCAGTTGATGGGCACACTGGCAGCAGTTGATGGGTACATTGGCAGCAATTGATGGGCACAGTGTCAGCAATTGATGGGCACACTGGCAGCAATTGATGGGCACAGTAGCGGCAATTGATGAGCACACTGGCAGCAATTGATGGGCACAGTAGCAGCAATTCATGGGCACACTGGCAGCAATTGATGGGCACAGTGTCAGCAATTGATTGGTACAGTAGCTGCGTTTTATGGCATGGTGGCAGCAATTTATGGGTACAGTGGCTGCGTTTTATGGGCACAGTGGCTGCAATTGATGGCACAGTGGCTGCGTTTGATGGGCACAGTGGCTGCGTTTGATGGGCACAGTGGCTGCGTTTGATGGGCACAGTGGCTGCGTTTGATGGCACAGTGGCTGAGTTTAAAGGGCACAGTGGCAGCAATTGACGTTTTTTTTTTTCAGTTTGTTTGCGCCCCCCCAAAAATGTTGAGCACCAGCCGCCACTGATGCAGAGTTAGTTCTGTTCAATGGTATCATTTATTCACACCAGCAGCACAAGGCTGTGTTGCGTAATGCAGTCCCAAAGGAAAAACAAGGAAATGTGCTGTAAGTCTTATATGGTTCCTGGTGAAATAAAGCAAGTTGCATTTTCATGCAGCACGGCGTGTTTTTTAATGCACTATAATACATTGCAACAAGCTGCAGCACATAGTAATAGCATTCCATTTAAAAAAAGAAAAAAAAAAAAAAGATTTAAAGACCACACAATAACAAGGGCAAATTATGCATTGCAGTGCGGCGCAATTAAAAACAATATGCCAGTGTGTGCCTGTTATGTATGCACTTATGCATGCAACAACTATCCAACAGGGGACCCCTCTACATTTACACTTATGCCGCGTACACACGACCGTTTTTAATGTCATTGAAAAAAACAAAGTTTTTCTCGACGTGATTCTTCTGAAGCCTGCCTTGCCTACACACGATCATGAAAAAAAATGCTCGAGCAAAGCGCGGTGACTTATGAAATGTACGACGGCACTATAAAGGGGAAGTTACATTCGGATGGCGCCACCCTTTGGGCTGCTTTTGCTGATCCTTGTGTTAGTAAAGTTTGGTGAGAGACAATTCGCGCTTTTCAGCCTCGTGCACTTCAGTCCATTACAGCGTGACGAATGTGCTATCTCCATTACGCTAGTTTTACCAGAACAAGCACTCCCGTCTCATCACTTGCTTCTGAGCATGCGCGTTTTTTTCAAAACTACGAGAAAAATTAGAGCATGTTCCAAATTTTTAATGCCCATTTTTCACGTCGTGAAAAATGCTCTGGATCCCACACACGATCGTTTTTAATGACCAAATTAAAAAATGGTATTTTTCTCGTCATGAAAAACAGACGTGTGTACGCGGCATTATACATTTCTGCACGTCTCCTGCAAATAGATTTCTTTATCTTCCAGTATAGGTACCTTTGTCAACTTTAAAGAAAATAAGTACACCTAAAAATGTTTTCTAATGTTAATTGTCTCACTGGAATTAATTTCCCAGTTTTCTACAGGGAGGTGAATTAAGAAAGCTGCCATTGCCGATCTCTTTCTGAAAATTCTAGTTGTCCAGTTGTTAGATTGATCATCTGGATTCAATATTTTCTGATTCACTGAGCAGGATAAAGTATATTTATTACAGATAATTCTGGCCCTTAATTAAATAAATAATTAAGGTTCTTATTGAGAATAAATGGAAAGTAGTACAATTGACGTAATGCTTCCATGCAATGAAGTTTATCATATCACAAATCAAACATACAGAGCATACAAGTAATACAGTATGTTTAAACAAGTGAAACACACATTACTTCTGTTAAAGTGGAGTTCCACCCTGAATTTTTTTTTTTTTTACCAAAAATAGAAAAAAAAAAAAAGATTTTTTTTTGGGAAAAAATAAAAAAAATGTACTTACCAGAAATAGCGGTTGCTATGCGTAAATTCCTAATCTGCCTCTTCATCCTCCGCGGCTGGTCTTCTTCCTCGTCCTACTCGCTGTGTCATCTGGTGAATGGGTAGCACACCCCCGCAGAAGCTGCTGGTTTTAATTTAGGCCTTGCATATTACCTCAGTATTCGTTGTCTAGGGGAAGAAAGTCTGTAGGAACTCCAATGTCCACACAAGATGTAAAACCCCCTGCAGTTAGGTTTTATTTTCCTTTGCATTAAACGTATGAAGAATAGTAGAAGGGTGAAGGGAAGGGATAGGTTCAGGTACACAGTACAGATCACTGGGGAAAAACTCCTCAACTATACAGTCATTCACCACTTTTCCTGGAGTGGGTATTGCTCACCCGGATAGGCCCCTCTCACCTGGCCTAGCAGCCGGTATGATGCACGAACAATAATCAGGACCAGTCTCTGCCACAGACTGGTGGTGCACAGAATTGGATAATCCGGGATCCTCTGCCACAGGACTTAACACCGAACTTCCAGCCAAACAGTCAAGAGCCTTTAAGCCGACCCGGCAGACTGCAAGGTAAACTTTAGTTGCGGTGCATCCTCCAATAGAATTACCAGGCCCTCCTCAAGACACCAGCCTTCCGCTTGGTCTTTTCCATTACAGGTCCTCCCCTGGTTTCCTCCATTGAGTGGCTTCCTCCCTCAGGACGGACAGCATGGGCTCACCTTCAAAGGGTAAGCCCCAGTCAGCACAACTGGGCCTCGGACCAACATGGCTCCGAGGCTGAAATCACACAATATACCCCTCGCGCCAGGAGGGCCGCGGGGGGTTGAAGGACCCCAAAAGATGGCGTCTGCCCCTTAAGTACCCTTCCCCAGCATGCTCAGCTGAACTGTTTCCGGGGGGAAGGTACCCAATGCACTCTGTTTTGTCAATCTTCCACATTGGCCTGAGGTGGTAACGCCACCTACAGGCAAACAGTGGGAAGTTTTCCAACACAGCCATAGCCAGAACAGAGGCTAATTTAACATTAATCCTTTACATCTGAGCCCAACTATTGGCTCAGATACCCTCTAAATTTAGCATAGCACCCACTCATTGGGAACAGGGCGCTACATGTGTGTATCCCAGAGAGCAGCCGGCCCATTCACAAAGCGCCGCGCAACTCGCACGTGCGCAGTAGGAAACGGGTAGTGAAGCCGCAAGGCTTCACTGCCTGTTTCCCTTAGTGAGGATGGCGGCGCAGAGACCTGTCGTGATTTCGCGATCGGCCTCAGGGGGGCCGACTTTACGGGCGCCTAGGACAGGTAAGTGTCCTTATTAAAAGTTAGCAGCTACAGTGTTTGTAGCTGCTAACTTTAAAAAAAAAAATTGTGGGTAGAACCCCGCTTTAAGGTATTGGGAGGGGACCCCCTCACGAGGCTTGAGCCTGACACCCCAAATGGGCTCATTCTGTGACCAGGCTCCTGAATCGTATGTCTCAAAGAACTTGAAAAGGACCTACTTAGAGGTCATACATGGTACCTAATCTCAGGACATACTGTAAACATGACACAATAACAAGTAAGATTGCATATGGTAATCCCCCTGTCTGGTTTCATAGTTCCCGACCTGTGTGTCAAGATATTGGCAGAAACATAATTTCTACATCTTCAGTACATGTAATGTTGAATTAAATATGCAATGAGGCCTGAGAGTAGTTTCTCCATGCGTCCCATTTTTGGTGATAAATACCGGTATGTGGCTTATGCTCTTTATAAGTGTAGCGGGGTGTCATATTTAGGGGAAACATCTGAGTGGTAACTAGGCTCAGATGCACTAATTGTTAGGTTTCATGGACCATTTCTGTCCCTGGGAGATAGTACTGATGTGCAGTTCCCTGGGGCCTATAGGTGGTGCTGTTGCCATAGGCCCGGGTTGAACCATGGTACAGGGTTGTGCCTTTTCTTGTCCCCTCTCGGCAGCAGTACGGCGGGGCAGGGAACCTGCTGTGCCTGTCGGGAGAGGAAATATAAAGGGGGTGGCCATCTTCCAGAGGGGTCGTCGTTGGTTCTGCGCCCAGGCACCTTAGGCCTGGGTGTGTGTCGCCTCCGGGTGCCCTAGGCCCGGAGGCTTGGGCGAGCATGTTGTCTCCGGGTGCCCTAGGCACGGAGACGGAGCTGCTGTTTCCATCCCAGACACCTTCAGTCTGGGGTGAGGTACTTTGGCGAGGGCCTGGAACCCAGCAACCTTCGGCTGGGGTCCGCTAAGGATCGAGGCTCCCAGGGATCTGCCTTGCGAGGGGACCCATATCCAGGATCGAGGAGGCCAGGGGGGTGACCCATTCTGAAGACCCAACGTAGAGTCATGGTGACAGAGGGGGCCTCTGATAACTCTCCGGAGGGATGTTCTTATCCTAAAAAGGGACCAAGTTACTCAAAGAAGGAAGTGCAGGTTCTTTATGTCATGTTGGCAGTGACTCTACAACTATTCACCAGGTCAGTGGCAGTGACCAACCTCATGGTCCGTGGCAGGGACCATGCGCCAAGCCTGATCGTGCAAACCAGAACAGGAGAAACCCTAAATTAAGTTTGTGCCTGGACCTCCTCCCACCTTATCTGACCTGTGTTTGTCTCAACCTGTCTGCTCTCAAAGAGACTATTTATTGCCCTTACGAATAAATAAGAAGTTGGACTTTTCAGTTGGTGTGGACAGTTGCTTACTGGGGAGAACTAAGGACTTGTTTCTGGCTACCCCAGAAACGAGGTCAGCTCTGGAGGTTTTCAAACACTGGCTGCAGGCAGGCCCAAGAAACTAACACCGCTCAACCTCCCCATCCAGGAGGGTACGGGCTTGTGGTGCGGTGTGCCTCAGTCTTTTCCTGCGAAGGAGCCAAATAGAATAAAAGCAGGTAAAGGCTGGGATGGGTGCGCTACATAAGCAATCAATTTCTCAAAGTGACATTGCGCATGGATTCTAGCAACTACCGTCTCCAGTTTTGGTATATTTGTAGACTTCCACTCCTTAGCAATGGAAATTCGAGCTGCAAACAGGAAGTGTATGACTACCCTAACTGATGGAGGAAATTCCTCTTAACCTATGCTTAGTTTGAGTTAAAGTGGGTGTAAGAGGTGTATGGATACCTGAGACATCCGATATAAGAGAGGAGATCTCTTTCCAGAAACCTTTAAGGATGTCACAGCTCCATAAAATGTGTAACAAATTTCCTGTTTGTTGATAGGGATGAGCCGAACACCCCCCCGGTTTGCGGCAAAACATGCGAACGGACCAAAAGTTTGCGCGAACATTCGAACACCGTTAAAGTTTATGGGACCCGAACGTGAAAAATCAAAAGTGCTAATTTTAAAGGCTAATATGCAAGTTATTGTCATAAAAAGTGTTTGGGGACCCGGGTCCTGCCCCAGGGGACATGTATCAATGAAAAAAAAAGTTTTAAAAACGTAATTTTTTTCTGGAGCAGTGATTTTAATAATGCTTAAAGTGAAAAAATAAAAGTTAAATATTCCTTTAAATTTCGTACCTGGGGGTGTCTATAGTATTCCTGTAAAGTGGCACGTTGTTCCCGTGTTTAGAACAGTCCCTGCACAAAATGAAATTTCTAAAGGAATAAAAGTCATTTAAAACTGCTTGTGGCTGCAATGTAATGTCGGGTCCCGGCAATATAGATGAAAATTATTGAGAAAAACGGCATACCCCCCCCCCCCCCCCAGCCCATTACCAGGCCCTTTGGGTCTTGTATGGATATTAAGTATTAAGAGGAACCCTGCATCCAAATAAAATAAAAAAAAGATGAGGGGCCCCCAGGCCCTATATACTCTGAACAGTAGTATACAGGCGGTCCCGGGTTACAAACAAGATAGGAACTGTAGGTTTGTTCTTAAGTTGAATCTGTTTGTAATTTGGAACAGGTACATTTTTTAAGTGTAGCTCCAGCCAAAAAAAACAATTTTTAAGCTTTTTGGATAACACAGGGAAGGGTTATCACCTCTGTAACATTTGTTTTGCTGTCTGTGCCCCTGTTCAGAAGATTTCACCTTACTTTCTATCCCAATGACAATTGGATTTTGAAAATTTGGGGTTTTTAGGGAAACAAGGATTGGTGATAAAGCATCAGTGGAGACACCTTTTTCCCCATATTAACTCTTACAGGAGAGAATTTCCCTTCCTAGGGGTAGATTTCCTCTCACTTCCTGTTGTCTCCCTCTGTTTGTAAGTAGGAATCGTTTGTAAGTCGGATGTTTGAAAGTAGGGGACCGCCTGTATATACTATATGGCCTGTCCTATATACTCTGCAGAAAATTGGGCCTTAGGTGTTGGTGGTACCAGAACACTGTAAGCCCTCACAGTTACTCTTGGTGGGCGCTGGAACGGGCCCTGCTGTGAAATATTATATCAAGAATTGTAATTACACGACCCTGTTAAACAGGAGCAGAAAAATTGGGTCTTAGGCAGTGGTGGTGGTGCCACAACACTGTAACCCCTCACAGATTCTCTTGTTGAGTGAAGGAACGAGCCCTGCTGTGAAATATTAGAGTAAATATTGTAATTACACGCCCCTGTTAAACAGGGGCAGAAAAATTGGGCCTTAAGCGGTGGTTGTGGTGGTGGCACAACACTGTAAAGCCTAACAGATACTGTTATTGAACGCAGGAACGGGCACTGCTGTGAAATATTCAATCAAAAATTTTAATTACGCGCCCCTGTTAAACAGGGGCAGGAAAATTGGGCCTTAGGCAGTGGTGGTGGTGCCACAACACTGCAACCCCTCACAGATACTCTAGTTGAGCACAGGAACGAGCCCTGCTGTGCGTTCAGAAAGAATGCTGGATGCAGGACAGGCTAGTAGCTCAATTGCATATTGTGCAAGCTCTGGCCAGTGGTCCATCCTCAAGACCCAGTAACCCAGGGGATTTTCTGTTGGAAAGGTCTACAAGTCTGATCTTGCCCCTAGATATTCCTGCATGTAATTCAGATGCTGGCGATGGTTGCTGGAACCGATCAGACCTTGGGGCTGCAGACTGTAGAATTGTCTGAAGGCATCGGTCAGACGGCCACCTTCTCCACCGCTCTTTCTGTGACTGAACGAAGCCTCAGCAACATGTTGTCCAGCACCAGGAAATTGTAACCTCCCAGGCTCTGGAAACGCATTGCACAAACCTTTCTGCAAGGCCTCCCGAAGATATTTCATCCTCTGCTCCCTCTGCGAAGGCTGGATAAGTTTTGCAACCTTATCCTTGTAACGTGGATCAAGAAGGGTTGCCAGACAGTTATGATCCCTCTCCTTGATACCACAAATCCTAGGGTCCTTTCGCAGGCTTTGCAGGATCAGGGAGGCCATGCAGCGTAAGTTTGCTGAGGCATTCGATCCGGAGTCCTCTGGGTCACTAAGGATCACATGATCTGCAGCCACCTCCTCCCAGCCACATACAACTCCATGGGTTTCTGGGGACTGAAAACAATCCCTTGAAGACTGCTGCTGATGCTGAGTGTTATCCTCCACCTCCATGCTGACACAATCCTCCTCCTCCTCTTCCTGTGTGATCGGCGAGCCCCCAGGAATACTATCTGGATAAAGGGGGCCTTGAGAGGTAAGGAAGTCCTCCTCTTCTTCCCGCTGTTCTGCCTCAAGTGCTCTGTCCATTATTCCACAAAGCTTGTGCTCCAACAGGAAGACAAGAGGGACAATATCACTGATGCATGCACTGTCACTGCTCACCATCCTTGTGGCCTCCTCAAATGGTGACAGGACAGTGCATGCATCCTTGATCAGTAGCCACTGGCGTGGCGAAAAAAAGCCAAGCTCCCCTGACCCTGTTCTGGTGCCATACTCAAACAGGTACTCATTGATGGCCCTCTGCTGCATGGGCAGCCGTTGCAGCATTGCCAACATTGAGTTCCACCTGGTGGGCATGTCACAAATGAGGCGGTTCTTGGGCAGGTTGCATTCCTTTTAAAGGTCAGCCGGCCGAACACTGGCATTATATGACCGGAGTAAATGACCACAGACTTTCCTGGCCTGCCCCAGGAGATCCTGTAAGCCCGGGTACCTGCCCAAGAACCTCTGCACCACCAGATTCAGGTCGTGAGCCAAACAGGGAACATGGGTCAAGTGTCCCTGTCAGAGGGCAGAGAGGAGGTTGGTGCCATTGTCGCATACAACCATTCCTGGCTGAAGCTGGCATGGCGTCAACCATCTCTGAGCCTGCCCCTGCAGAGCTGACAGAATCTCTGCTCCAGTGTGGCTCCTGTCCCCTAAGCAGACCAACTCAAGCACCGCATGGCATCTTTTTGCCTGAGTGCTTGCGTAGCCTCTTGAATGCCTACGGAGCACCACTGGTTCAGAGGACAAATCTGCAGAGGAAGAGGCCATAGAGGAAGAAGAGGAGGGGGTGGAGGAGAGAGCTGTGGCAGAATCACCACTACTAGCATTTTGGAGGTGTGGTGATGGAACAAGCTCCAACAATATTGCACCCTGTCCTGCATCCTTCCCAGCTGCCAGCAGAGTTACTCAGTGCACCGTGAAAGAAAGGTAATGTCTCTGTTCATGCCTGCTGGACCATGAGTCAGCGGTAATATGCACCTTACTGCTGACAGCCCTGCCAACGAGGCCAAGACATTGCCTTCCACATGCCGGTAGAGAGCCGGAATGGCCTTCCGTGAAAAGATATGGCATTTGGGAACCTGCCACGGAGGTACCGCACATTCCCCAAATTCACAAAAGGGGGCAGAGTCTACCAGCTGAAAAGGCAGCAGTTGCAGTGCTAGCAATTTGGCCAAGCTAGCATTCAGACGCTGAGAATGTGGATGGCTGGGACCGAATTTCTTTTGACGGTTTAGCAACTGGGGTAGGAAAATTTACCTGCTACTATCGGATGTTGGTGTACCGCTAGCAGATTGCCCACAAGTACTTGGGACACCTAATTCTACACCTTCATTCCTCTCAGTGTAGGTTTCTGAGAGGACTGGAGGTATAGTGGGGTTGGAGATCCCAGCTGATAAGGAGCAAGGAGAGGTCCACCTTGTTCTTTGATGTGGGTCTTTTAAGTTCTGTTGCCAACAAACTGCATCAAACTGCATGGGAGGTCGACATATGTCTGGTCAAGCATGTGGTGCCCAAGCGGCTGCTGTTTTGACCATGCTTGAGGCCCACACCAAAGAACTTTTCAAAATACGCGGGGAGTCAGCAGCTCTGCGGTGTGATGCAATAGGATGGCTGCCCTTAAGCTGCCCCCTTGAGGGCATCCTGCCTCTTTGGAGATGTGCCTCCTCCTCCTCTCTTCTATTAGGCACCCAAGTAGAGTCAGTGACCTCATCATCCCCTCCCTCCTCGTCACTGGAGAAAACTTGGCAGTATGCTGCAGCTGGGGGAACATGACTGCCAGTTTCTTGTCCTTCTTGGGCACCCCTCTCTCTAGGCTCACGTTACTCCTTTCCTCAACCTGGGTACCATAATCGGAGCCTTCAAAATGCTGCGTATCCTCCTGCAGCATGTGCCCGACACTGTGGTCGAACAGTTCGGGGGACTCCTCCGTGCATGATGGTGGGGCTAGGGAAGGAGTGACTGTTGACATGGAGCCGATGGAATAGGCCGTTTTGGCAGCTGCATTGGCAGGCAAACTACTCTGAGCCTGAGTGACAGGGGATGAGGAGGATGAGGACGGCTTTGTTATCCATTCCACCAACTCTTCTGCATGTTGTAGCTCAATAACATGGCCAGCTGCAGAAAAAAAGGACAAGCGTGCCCCACGGCCACGTGCTGAGGATGCACCGTGTCTACGACCAGCACTGTTGGCTGTAGACAAAGAGCCTGCTTGCCCTCTTTTAGTGGCCTGTGAGCGTCTGCCTCTCCTTGGTGGCCTTCCGGACATGCTGTAAATTTTGATTAGCAAAACACCGCTTAAAGTATATTTGAAAAAGTACAACAGGAATGGCCTGCAGTCAGATATAGGCTTGGCTAGACTGGATGCAGTGGATATATATATATATGTAGGATACTGTGTGTGTGTGTGTATATATATATATATATATATATATATATATATATTTAATGCACTGCAGCTCACTAAATCACCTGATTTGGTTTCCTGTCTCTGTCCACCAATTACGCACGCTCCATCTCCATTAACAATAAATACACGTGACTTAGTGACCAGGCACACGCCCCCCTGAAGACGTAATCATTACGAAACGTACGTCGGTCGGCGCAGCATGGTCACGTGGTATACACTCAATGCTCCATCCTGGGTTCCTGACTGCAGCGAACGGCGGCGTTGATGCACGCCGCTTCCAGGAGTCCACGAGCTGAAAGCTCCATACTGTCTACCTGCAGCCCCAGTGCTAGGACGGGCACCTTTTAATGTAAGAGGCCACCTAGGCCACATGTTTTTATCTATTTTTTACATTGCTTTTTATAATTAAAATACGGGTTGCACTATGGAGTTTTCCTGTTTGTATTTCATATCTTCCGCCTGAGATCGAGGAAGGAGACTCATTCATTTCTCTACCAGTATTTGTCCATATGTGTGCAGGCACAATCCTGCTCAAGCTGTGTGTGACCATCTTTTTAAATAAAGAGGTCTACATCTTTTGGTAAGCGCAATCCACTACCTGTGCACTTTGGGTGTGTAGCTTCCTATGAAGATTTGGTGAAGGATTAACTCTTTGCACTATTTTGAAGAAAAAATCACAATATAGCATGAACTTTATTTGTTGAAGATTTTTTTCACTTTTTTAACTTATTGGATTCGGAACAAATTTGATTTATTATCAACATATTAATGGGACTGTCTTCATTTGATTGTTTTATTAGTTCTTGATTTTTTGATTGCTTGCTTTTTGCGTGACAGCACGCAAACTATCACAATTGGGACTAATTAATTACTGTTCACATATGGTTGATTTCCAAAATCACTTTTTGGTATTTTAATTATCACATGATTGTGTTGTTTATACTAAATAATTATTTTTCCCTATTTTTCACTTATTAATTTAATAGATATATGGTATCACATATTAATTAATTTTAATAAGAGCTTTGAGTGCCCCCTTTTCACACATAAACCTAAATCACCTGCCTGCCTGAAGTATATTTGAAAAAGTACACCAGGAATGGCCTGCAGTCATATATAGGCTTGGCTAGACTGGATGCAGTGGATATATATATGTAGGAGACTGTATATATATATATATATTTAATGCACTGCAGCTCACTGAATCACCTGCCTGCCTGAAGTATATTTGAAAAAGTACACCAGGAATGGCCTGCAGTCAGATATAGGCTTAGCTAGACTGGATGCAGTGGATATATATATGTAGGAGACTCTATGTATGTGTATATATATTGTGAGGGGGTTAGCTCGGCAGCGGGTGTGTGTGACCCCCGGGATGGGCTCCCCACACAAAACAGGCCCAGCAAACGGAGGTTGTGGTTTTCAAAATCAAAAAAAGGTGCGGTTTATTTTCTATTTACAGTGACAAAACACAGCAAAGCAAAAGAAACATAACCAAAATAAATCCTGGTCAAGTTGACCTCTGACTAAACATACAGGTTTCCTAACTAACAACTGGGATCAGCCTAGTGCTGTCCTAGTCCCTAAGTCCCTGGTTTAGTAAAAGTCCAAACAAATAGCCACACAGGCTTTGTCTCACCGCACAGGGGTTCACTCTCCCTAGACAGTCCACACAGGTCTGGTTCCAGGCATGAGCAAACATCTAATGAAGCTGGGAGTTCTTATAGAGGCCTAAATGAGCTGACAAGGTTCAGCTGGTCTCCTCATCTCTGTCTGCACGACGCCCCACACTCTCCCTAGAGGTATGAGTCATCCATGAGCCCACTAGCCTTATACAACTCTCCACCTAGTTGTATAAGTCGGCGTAAAGCCTGAATCTGGGCGAAATATATCTACCCCCCTGGATGCAACCAGGTGACTTTACCTTCCTGCTGTCACATACCCCCCCCTCTTGTTTTAACCTCGGGGTTGGAACACCAGCAATCAGGCATTCATGTACTCGAGACAAAGCATCCACATTCCCCATTTGAACGCCAGGGCGATGCTTTACTGTGAAGTTGAATTCCTGGAGGGCCAGGAACCACCTATTCACTCTTCTATTTGTTTCCTTCACGATGGGCATTACCTGTGCAATTCGATCTTGCATCAGGGCGACATGCTCAATCACACTCCTGTGGGGAGAACTCTCACTTTCCCAAGTTTCCTTGGCAATATCCAACAGCCCTCTTGGGTGTCTCCCATACAGTAACTCAAAGGGGGAGAATCCCGTAGAGGATTGGGGCACCTCCCTAATAGCAAACATCAAATAAGGAAGTAAACAGTCCCAATCCTTTCCATCTCTATCCACCACTTTCTTCAACATTTGTTTTAGGGTTTTGTTGAATCTTTCAACCAGCCCATCGGTTTGGGGGTGATACACAGACGTACGCAATTGCGTCACTTTGAACAATTTACACAGCTCTTTCATAACCCGGGACATAAAGGGTGTACCTTGGTCCGTAAGCAGTTCTTTACAAATACCCACCCGGCTAATAGAATCTCTGTAATACCCTCTCTCGGGTTTTCTCTGTCCCCAGATGACCTCCAAGAATGTGCCCATGGGCCAACTCCAACACCAACTTCCTGTAAGGTTTGGGCACCACAAGCTGCTCAACGGTTTCTTCTGCCCTTTTTGCCACCCGATACAGTAGGTCCTTCTCTACGCTGAAGTATGGGTAAGTGCAGGTATTATCTGGGTTCACTAACTCACCATCTATTTTCACTACGTTTTCCCGTGCCTTTATTAGGGCGGGGTCTTTCAACTGTTCTGTGGCAAAGTTTTCCCTGTGAACCTCAAGATCAGAAAACTCCACAGACGGTAGGTTTTCGTCTGAGGAGGTGGGCTCCTCTCCAGTTTCTTGAGTCTCCCCTGCCAATACTGATAAGGGAAATTCCGGAGAGTCCTCACCACTCTCAGGGGAGTTCTGGCTATCACATTCCTGGTACATAGGGGCACCAGTGAGGGGCTCAGGATCATCCCACAGTTCCCAGAACTTCGGAAAATCCCTTCCCACAATGGCGTCATGCGGTAACTGAGATACTAAGCCCACTGGATGAGAGAGGGTACCTTTGGGGGTCTCGAAACACACTGTAGTCACTGGATACTCTCGGGTGTCCCCATGCACACAAATAACAGCTACCTTGCTATTCCCAGAGACCTCTGTTTTAACTAACTCAGCCTTTATCAGGGTCACAAGGCTACCTGAATCCAGCAATACCACAACATTTCTACCATTAACACACATTTTGCATAAATGTTTCTCAGTTCCTCGAATGGCAGTGCATGCGACTGTCGCACACAGCGACTGACGTCTGCCCGTCAGAAAGTCACACTGCATGGGTTCCTCCACAACCGGGCAATTGGCTGCAATATGTCCCGCTTGCCGGCAGCGGTAGCAAACGATCCTTCTTGCGGCCTCTTGAGCCGCTGATTTCCCAGGCTGTTCTCGCCAAACTTGGGGTAGAGCTCCCACCCTCTCACTCTCTCCACCCTCACCCCTTGGAATCCTCTTATCCGCCCCTGGGGATGGTCTGGTCTTAGGGTGGAAAGTCCGAGTGTCTCTGGAAGAGGCCGTCAGGTTCTCTGTAGCCAAGTATTTCTCCACACGATCCACAAGACCATCGGCCGTCTCTGGGTCTCCATGGCTTACCCACTTTTGGATGGCAGTAGGAAGAGCTCTCAAAAACCGATCCATTACAACACGTTCCACAATCTTTGGTGCGGACAAAGTCTCTGGCTGTAGCCACTTTCTGCTCAGGTGAATGAGATCATACATTTGAGACCTGGGGGGTTTTCCAAGCTGGAAAGTCCAGTTATGCACACGCTGAGCCCGGACAGCCTGGGTGACACCCAGCCTTGCCAATATTTCAGCTTTTAGCATCACATAGTCTTTTGCTTGGTTAGGCTCTAGGTCATAGTAAGCTTTCTGCGATTCACCAGTTAACAGAGGAGCCACCAGTCCAGCCCACTGCTCCTCAGGCCACTTTTCTCTTTCAGCGGTCCTTTCAAATGTGGTCAAAAATACCTCTGGATCATCCTCTCCAGTCATTTTTGTCAATAAACGACTCACCCCAAAGGACGCGGTATTAGTGGGACGGCTTTCCTCACTGGTCTGTGGACGTTGCTGCATTACTGCTTCCATCTGTTGTTGTAGTCTCTGCTCTTGCTTCTGCAACAGGTCTATGAAGCGGGCCTCAGATTGCTGCTGGGCTCGTTGCTGAGCCTCCAGACTCTGTTGCAAAGTTGCGTTTGTCTGCTGCTGGGCTGCAAGGCTCCTTTGCAAACCTGCATTTGTCTGCTGTTGATTGGCATTTGCTAGAGCCAGCTGCTTCAGTATCTCCTCCATGCTGGCTTAAAAAAAACTGCCACTGGTTCTCCACCAACTGTGAGGGGGTTAGCTCGGCAGCGGGTGTGTGTGACCCCCGGGATGGGCTCCCCACACAAAACAGGCCCAGCAAACGGAGGTTGTGGTTTTCAAAATCAAAAAAAGGTGCGGTTTATTTTCTATTTACAGTGACAAAACACAGCAAAGCAAAAGAAACATAACCAAAATAAATCCTGGTCAAGTTGACCTCTGACTAAACATACAGGTTTCCTAACTAACAACTGGGATCAGCCTAGTGCTGTCCTAGTCCCTAAGTCCCTGGTTTAGTAAAAGTCCAAACAAATAGCCACACAGGCTTTGTCTCACCGCACAGGGGTTCACTCTCCCTAGACAGTCCACACAGGTCTGGTTCCAGGCATGAGCAAACATCTAATGAAGCTGGGAGTTCTTATAGAGGCCTAAATGAGCTGACAAGGTTCAGCTGGTCTCCTCATCTCTGTCTGCACGACGCCCCACACTCTCCCTAGAGGTATGAGTCATCCATGAGCCCACTAGCCTTATACAACTCTCCACCTAGTTGTATAAGTCGGCGTAAAGCCTGAATCTGGGCGAAATATATCTACCCCCCTGGATGCAACCAGGTGACTTTACCTTCCTGCTGTCACAATATATATATATATATATATATATATATATATATTTAATGCACTGCAGCTCATTGAATCACCTGCCTGCCTGAAGTATATTAGAAAAAGTACACCAGGAATGGCCTGCAGTCAGATCTAGCTACACTGGATATATATATATATATACGAGACTGTATATATATTAAATGCACTGCAGCTCACTGAATCACCTGCCTGCCTGAAGTATATTAGAAAAAGTAGACCAGGAACGGCCTGCAGTCAGATCTAGCTACACTGGATATATATATATATACAAGACTGTATATATATTAAATGCACTGCAGCTCACTGAATCACCTGCCTGCCTGAAGTATATTAGAAAAAGTACACCAGGAACGGCCTGCAGTCAGATCTAGCTACACTGGATATATATATATATGAGACTGTATATATATTAAATGCACTGCAGCTCACTGAATCACCTGCCTGCCTGAAGTATATTAGAAAAAGTACACCAGGAACGGCCTACAGTCAGATCTAGCTACACTGGATGCAGTGGATATATATATATATATATATATATATATATATATATATATATTTATATATATATATACGAGACTGTATATATATATTAAATGCACTGCAGCTCACTGAATCACCTGCCTACCTGAAGTATATTAGAAAAAGTACACCAGGAACGGCCTGCAGTCAGATCTAGCTACACTGGATACAGTGTATATGTATATATATATATATATATATATATACAAGCCTGGATGTATATATATACTAAATACACTGCAGCTAACTGAATAACCTGCCTGCCTGCTCAATCTAAATGACACTCTCTCTTGGTCCACGCCAGCAACACACTACACAGGGCCGACGTCCAGGCGGCCTTATATAGTGTGGGGCGTGGACTAAGTCCCCCTGAGCCATAATTGGCCAAAGGCACCGTGCCTTTGGCCAATTATGGCTCTCTTTGCTGACGGCGCTGGGATTGGCCAAAGCATGCGGGTCATAGCGCATGCTTTGGCCAATCATCATACAGCAATGCACTGCGATCTCGCATTATGGGGCGTTCCGTGTTGCTCGAATTTGGCGCGAATGACCCATAATGTTCGTTTTTCGACGAACGGGCGAACAGCCAATTTTCGAGTCAAACTCATGTTCGACCCGAACATAAAGCTCATCCCTATTTGTTGACATTTCCTCCAGGTTAAATCTTTATAGAATTTATGTAATCTCAAGGGGATCATATGCCATCTATGAAAAATCTTCTGTGCCTTGTCCCAATGGTCTACTCAGGCTGATGACCTGCTATTAACCCTTATGGCTTGCTTCCATTGTGCTAAAGAAAATATTTTATTTAGTTCCGTCTCCCATTTTAGCATGGGTCCAAGTTTTGTTATGTAGAGGGTGATGTTTGCAATATCTATAGAAGAAGGAGAAACCTTTGATTGGTACCATATAATTTTTCATAATAAAGTTCCAAATCTTTTGAGGTACCTCTATTGTACAGAGAGGATTTGAGGTATGGTAGTGTGTAATCTGGTTTATTCTAAATAAGGCCCTTAATTGCACACTTTTCATGGCTAATGACACAAAGTGTAACAACCAGGCAACTAGCATTTGCATAATAAGTCAGTTACAACCTTATTATTTATCTTATGAAAAGTTTTCTGTATTAATATTAAAGAGCCATTCCAGGCAGCATATATAGAAGCAATTCATAAGCAGTTAATATTATGAAACAAAAACGGTACCTGTCTTAAAATCAAATTTACTAAATTCACCTTATCTCAGCCCTCTGCGGTGCACATACCACCTAACAAGCGCAGTAGAACTGTAGCCTGTTCTACCTAACTTTTTTATTTGGAGTATCACCAATCACATTTACAGTGTCTTGAAAAGATATTCACACCCCTTCACAAAGTGGCACATATTTGTGAAGGGGAAGGGAAATATGTGAAAAGTGTGGCGTGCATTTGTATTCAGCCCCCCTTTTTTAATACTTTGTAGAACCACCTTTTGCTGCAATTACAGCAAAGTCTTTTTGGGGATGTCTCTACCAGCTTTGCACATCTAGAGAGTGAAATGTTTACCCATTCTTCTTTGCAAAATAGCTCAAGCTCTGTCAGATTGGATGGAATTAATTTTTTTTTTTATCATTTTCCTTCCACTTCACAATTATGTGCCACTTTGTGTTGGTCTATCACATAAAATCCCAATAAAATACATTTACGTTTTTGGTTGTAACATTTGGTTGGAATATCTCAAGGGGTATGAATACATTTTCAAGGCACTGTAAACTTCAAAAGCGGGTATGAATATGATTGGTGGCTCTAAAAAGTGTTTGATAATGATACTTTTTACATCAAATTTTCTGTGAGAGGCAGTAAAACACCTGTAGCGGGTGTTCTGGCATCCATGTATACAGGATGCTTGATTACCAACATAGGGACCTGTGTTGGGGTGGCTTGACCGGGTTAACTACAGCAATATTTTAATGAGAAACTAAAGGGCCTGGCCTGATTAAGTACAGCAATGCTTGGACGAAAAACTGAAGGGCCAAGCACATATTCTATGCTCCTTGTATGCATTTCAATTAATAATTTTCCATGTTGACCACAGTGTATACCGTACTTCGAAACATCAGACTTCACTGTAAATAGTTTTTTGCATCTCAGTGTACATAAATGCCTATTTTGAAGCTCAGCTTATTGTAAACTTTTTTGGAAGTCTAGTTTGTACCAGACACTTTTTAAGAGATTTAGGTCCCTTGGGTTGGAGCAGAGGGGCACAGTATTGAGTGTGTGCACAATTCTTTCAATTTCAGATAAAACTGTGTCTGATGATGACAGATGGTACTGCCAAGTGATGTGTGTGCCTGCTGTATTGTTAATTCTTTATTGTAGAGTTTCAGAGACTCTGTGCAGAATTTGCATAAAATGCCATTATTTTAATGACAAGTTTGGTTTTCCTTGATTTCTCATACCTCAAAGATTCCATGCAAACATCAAAAACAGTGCCAGATGTCTAGAAAAGAGAACTAAGTGATGCATAACTATAGCGGCATAGCAATAATGGACAGAATATTGGAGTGAGCAATACTATATTATTGAAAGTTACTTATGGGTTTAAATAAGTTACTATTTGTTACAAGAGTGAGGCCCAGAAAGCCTTAAAGGGGTTGTCACTTTAATTATAGTTTTTACTAGTAGTAGTAGTAGTAGTAGTAGTAGCAGTAGTAGTATACAATGACCATGCTTTACTGCTGCTCTCTCCATATGCAAGTCTATGTAAAGAGCTGTCAGATGTATTGATACCTTCCAGATCCCTCAAGCATATTAACCCTCAAAGCATTAGCATTGTGAGGGCACTTCTTAGCTCTGCCATGTTTAAGGTTAGAGAGGAAGGAGTAAGGAGGGGGAGGGTGCACAATAGGGGATCCTACCGATGCCATTTTATAAGTGAGAGGGAGAGGTTTTTTTTTCTGTTTGTTTAAGCCCCCCACAGTAGCCAGCTGTCAATGTCCTCCCATAGACAAGAAATTGTGGATGGTACGGTAATGAAACAGATGAATTAAACAGTTTTCACTTCTTGACTATCGGTACTCTAACACTAGTCATACACATGACAAATTTGTGGCAGTTTTGTAAGCTTGAAAAAATTATTGCATTATCCACAGCAATCTGTCATCATTTACAAGATTAGTAGAATCCTAATGATCAAAATTAAAGTAGAAATTAATAAAAAAAAAAACATTTATTCTGATGTCGCCAGCAGCAGAATTGCCTAGTAGAGGCTTTCCCTTTCCACTATTTAATCGCCCCCTCGCTGACCTGAAATCGTATATTCATACCTTGTTACGAATAGCGCACCAAGGGAGCAATACTTCAATGGTCTGGCTAACACGGCAGCAACTCCATCAAAACAAGTAAGTGGTAAGTTAGAGGTCCTGCCATTTGCGAGTTATTGCCAGTGACAGGATCACTCATGCGGTATGACCCTTAAAAGTAACTATGCTGGTTTAAAGGGGTTGTAAAGCTTCCAGTTTTTTCACCTTAATGCATCCTATGCATTAAGGTGAAAAAACATCCGATGCTTACAAGCACCCCCAGCCCCCCCCCCGTTTACTTACCTGAGCCCTCGAAAGTCCTGCGTCGTGAACGCGCTGGAGTCTCGGCCCGGTCGTCTCGGCTGTTCTCGGGCTCTTCATTGGATGATTGATAGCAGCGCAGCCATTGGCTCACACTGCTGTCAATCCAATCATCGACGCTGTGCGCCGGGGGGCGGGGCCGAGTGATACACTTGGCAGCTATGGCCGCCATTGTATCACACGGGAGCACGCCCGCAAGCTAACCCCCTTGGGAGAGCGCTTCCCAGAAGGGGGTTAGCTCTTGCGGGGAGGAGCCAAGACAGCCGCCGAGGGACCCGAGAAGACGAGGATCGGGCCACTCTGTGCAAAACTAACTGCACAGTGGAGGCAAGTATGACATATTTGTTATTTTTTTTTTTTTTTAAAACGAACCTTTACTAACTCTTTAAATTGATCTCTCCACTGCAGTTTCTATCAGAGGGTTCCCCCCGCTTCAAGAGGACTAAAACTAAGGGTGGCAGATTTCTATGGACTATTCAGTTCCTTGAAAGCTGAAAGTAATCTTCCAAAATGTTGATAAGATTCCCTCATTTATAGATGACCTGTAGATGGTAAATAAACTAATCTATATATGAAAAACAATAATTAAAATATGCAACATCAACTGGCTTGAAATATCATTAAAAACTGTCAGTACAATGCTGTATTACATTATGTTCATACTCACTCAGTCACTATGGGATTAATTTTCTGTATTATACAAAATATCTGGCTGATCCTGCTGTTCACTGTCCCTCCCTCCATGTCTGTGTCCCCGCTGCAGTCTGAGATTGTGTGGTCCAGCCGATGCCACATCTAATAAGCATGCTCCAGTTTCAGTTCCCTTATAAGCTGTTCATTTCTTCCTTTTTCTTACCTATCCAGCCCACATTACTATAGAGTCACACATGTGGGGGCGCATACACTCTGGATAACTGACAGACCACTCTCTCGCTCTTCTTTCATGCCCACTAAACAGCTCTACACTATGGGGACAGGATATTATATTTTAACCAATGGAGGCATCATCTCCCTGTAATCCTAAGCACATGCAAACAATAGACACAGGCTGGAGGGGTGTGAAACAGGCTGTGATTGGCAGAACCTTGCCCTAGATAGCCCACACCATGTTTTTCTCTTTCAAATGATTTATTGGTACAAAAAAAGGGTAACATACAAAGAATAGCAACTCTTGCAAATTAACCCCAAGGAAAAAAAGGGGTAAACCAAGGTGCACAAAAACGCACTCAAAAATGAACTGGGACGCAGCCCACAACAGCGTGTTTGGAAAAGCATCAAAAACAGATATAAGAAACCTTTATTGACACCTCAGCACTATATATAGAAATGCAGTTAACCTCTATTCCCAGACTAGTTGGTGTGAGGAGGAAGGGAAGAGGAGAAGGGCAGCCCTTCTCAGCAGTCAAACCTACGAGTAATATCTTGTGATGTAGCATTCGAGGAACAATAGTTATCATTTGGAATGAGGAACTAAGAGTTTGTTGTTGTTGTTGTTCAGTCATTTAGTCGTGTCCGACTCTTCGTGACTTCATGGACCATAGCATGCCAGGCTTTTCTGTCCTCCACTGCCTCCTGGAGCTTGCTCATCTTTATATTCATTGTTTTGATGGTGCTATCTATCTACTGTATTTTGTTTTCTGTCGTCCTCTTGTCTTTTTCCTTCCATGTTTCCCAGCATCAGGGTCTTTTCCAATGAGTCCTCTCTTCGCATTAGGTGGCCAAAGTATTTGAGTTTCAACTTCAGGATCTGTCCTTCCAGTGAATATTCGGGGTTGATTTCCTTTAGGATTTACTGGTTTGATCTTCTTGCCGTCCAAGGGACTTTCAAGAGTCTTCTCCAACACCATAGTTCAAAAGCATAAATTCTATGGCATTCAGCCTTTATTATTGTCCAACTTTCACACCCATAGCATTTAGAGGGTTTAGAGGATAGCAAATTGGGGAAACTGGATAAACAGCTCTTTGGGTAGTGAGGGTTTAGTTGGTTTTGCACATAATCGAGTGTGGCTGAGGTCCTGTCTAATTATATCACCAAGACGGGCTACCCCTGCACAGGAGAGTCCGTGGGAAAGGGGCTAATCAACCAGGAAGAGAAAAGAAAAGATAAAAGAAAAAAAAAGAGGGGGAAGACAGGAAATGAAGAAGAAAAAGATGAACCAGAAAGAATGAGGAGGGGAAAAAGACAGAAGAGCAGAAAAACATAGGGAGGAGGGGAGGACGAAAAGGGTAAAAACAGGTCCCGGGGGGAGGAGATCAGAGATCATCTGCAAAAGGTTCTCTCATGAAACACATGCAAGGTGATCAAAGGGATAGTAATGTTTCAACAAAGTAAGCAGGGAGATAGTGATCCACCCATTGTTTCCACAAGCATTCAAATTTTTTTGACCCTGTCTTATAAGACTGCTTCCACTTTGGCATTAACAATGGTCTGGTGATCCTATTTTTTTGTTTCTGTGATGTTAAGGAGAGGAGTTGCCCACACCGTGTTTTTACACTAAAATAGTAAAGCTTTGAATTAAAATATATATTTGATATTAACCACTTCAGCCCCGGACCATTTGGCAGCCTAAAGACCAGAGGACTTTTTACAATTTGGCACTGCGCTGCTTTAACTGGTAATTGCATGATCATGCAATGTTGTACCCAACTGAAATTTGTGTCCTTTTTTCCCACAAATAGAGCTTTCTTTTGATGGGATTTGATTGCCTCTGCGATTTTTTTTTTGGCGATATAAATGGAAAAAGACAGAAAATTCTGAAAAAATAATATATTTTCTACTTTTTGTTATAAGAAAAATCTAATAAACTCAATTTTAGTCATACATTTAGGCCAAAATGTATTCAGCCACATGTCTTTGGTAAAAAAATGTCAATAAGCATATATTTATTGGTTTGCGCAAAATTTATAGCGTCTACAAACTAGGGAATTTACAAACTTTTCTGGAATTTACACAGCTTTTAGTTTATGACTGCCTATCTAATTTCTTGAGGTGCTAAAATGGCAGGGCAGTACAAAACCCCTCTGAATGACCCCAAGGAAATTGCTGAGAGGCATGCTGAGCCCATTGAATATAAAAAAAAATTTGTCCCAAGTGATTGAATAATGACAAAAAAAACCAAAAAAACTAAATTATATATTGCTTACACATGCCATGGTTATATGTGGAATTGCACCCCAAAATACATTTTGCTGCTTCTCCTGAGTACGGGGATACCACATGTGTGGGACTTTTTGAGAGCCTAGCCGCGTACGGGACCCTGAAAACCAAGCACCGCCTTCAAGGTTTCTAAGGGCGTAAATTTTTGATTTCACTCCTCACTGCCTATCACTACCTATCACAGTTTTGAAGGCCATAAAATGCCAAGATGGCACAAAACCCCCCCGAATGACACCATTTTGGAAAGTAGACACCCCAAGCTATTTGCTGAGAGGAATGTTGGAGTCCATGGAATATTTTATATTTTGCCACAAGTTGCGGGAAAATTACAAACTTTTTTTTTTTGCACAAAGTTGTCACTAAATAATATATTGCTCAAACATGCCATGGGCATATGTGGAATTACACCCCAAAATACATTCTGATGCTTCTCCTGAGAACGGGGATACCACATGTGTGGGACTTTTTAGGAGCCTAGCCGCTTACGGGACCCTAAAAACTAAGCACCGCCTTCAAGGTTTCTAAGGGCGTAAATGTTTGATTTCACTCCTCACTACCCATCACAGTTTTGAAGGCCATAAAATGCCAAGATGGCACAACCCCCCCCCCAATGATCCAATTTTGGAAAGTAGACACCCCAAGTTATTTGCTGAGAGGCATGTTGAGTCCATGGAATATTTTATATTTTGCCACAAGTTGCGGGAAAATTACAAACTTTTTTTGCACAAAGTTGTCACTAAATGATATATTGCTCACACATGCCATGGGCATATTTGAAAATACACCCCAAAATACATTCTGTTTCTTCTCCTGAGTATGGGGATACCACATGTGTGGGACTTTTTGGGAGCCTAGCCGCTTACGGGACCCTAAAAACCAAGCACCGCCTTCAAGGTTTCTAAGGGCGTAAATGTTTGATTTCACTCCTCACTACCCATCACAGTTTTGAAGGCCATAAAATGCCAAGATGGCACAAAACCCCCCCAAATGACCCCATTTTGGAAAGTAGACACCCAAAGCTATTTGCTGAGAGGAATGTTGAGTCCATGGAATATTTTATATTTTGCCACAAGTTGGGGGAAAATGACAAACTTTTTTTTTTTTGCACAAAGTTGTCACTAAATAATATATTGCTCAAACATGCCATAGGAATATGTGGAATTACACCCCAAAATACATTCTGATGCTGCTCCTGAGTATGGGGATACCACATGTGTGGGACTTTTTGGGAGCCTAGTGGTGAACGGGGCCCCAAAAACCAAGCACCGTCTTTAGCATTTCTAAGGGCGTAAATGTTTGATTTCACTCCTCACTACCTATCACAGTTTTGAAGGCCATAAAATGCCAAGATGGCAGAAAACCCCCCAAATGACCCCATTTTGTAAAGTAGACGCCCCAAGCTATTTGCTGAGAGGCATGTTGAGTCTGTGGAATATTTTATATTTTACCACAAGTTGCGGGAAAATTACAAACTTTTTTATTTTTTTTTGCACAAAGTTGTCACTAAATAATATATTGCTCAAACATGCCATGGGCATATGTGGAATTACACCCCAAAATACATTCTGCTGCTTCCCCTGAGTGCGGGGATACCACATGTGTGGGACTTTTTGGAAGCCTAGCCGCATACGGGGCCCCAAAAACCAAGCACCGCCTTCAGGATTTCTAAGGGCACAAATTTTTGATTTCAATCCTCACTACCTATCACAGTTTTGAAAGCCATAAAATGCCAAGATGGCACAAAACCTCCCCCAAATGACCCCATTTTGGAAAGTAGACACCCCAAGGTATTTACTGAGAGGCATTGTGAGTATTTTGCAGCTCTCATTTGTTTTTGAAAATTAAGAGAGAAAAGAAAAATTTAATTTTCCTTTCCTGATAGGCTCCATGGCAGCATGCGTGTGGGTTGGCCCCGCCTCCACAACTACCCAATAGGACCCCTCCCTATAAATTTCAGCTCTGGGCTCTCAGCCATGTTCCGTAACTAGCCTACTCCAAGCATTGGGAAGGACTCCTCCTGCCATGGAGCCTATCAGGAAAATAAAATTACGGTAAGTATTTGATAGTAAATTTTCAGTTTTCCTGACATGCTCCATGGCAGCATACGTGTGGGAAATAACTCGCTAAACACACCCGGGTGGGCAAAATGCTAAGGCAAGAAACTAAATTTATTTAACACTGTCAACTGACAGAACTTGTAAACCAAAATTCAGTGATGATAAGGCAGCTGGTTCGACACAATAGTGGGAAACAAAAGTATTAATAGACGACCAAGAGGCCGCTCTGCATATAACGTCAGGTGCGACATGACGAGAGGCTGCCCAAGAAGTTGAGATGCTCCGGGTTGAGTGCGCAGTTACTGCCTTTGGAGGAGCCAAACCTGTCACAATGATACTGAAGTGAGCCCACAGGCGAGCAGGTGACACGGGATCCCCCAGGGCGTGGAATCTAAGGGCCAGCCGGTATTCCACCAGGGACCCCCTCACGAGGGTTTGGGCTTAGCTGCATGCTGACCCCAGGTCACGACCCCTAGGTTCACCCTGCTCGTGAGGAGAGTACCAGAAGACACAGAGGTATGGATGGATGGATAAAGCAAAAGGAGAGCCGTATATCGAGACAAGGTCGGGGCGGGCAGCAGACAGCATAAACAGGAGGACTAGCCGATTCGGTACACAAGAAGTCTGGTTAAGTAGGTTACAGGCAGGGAGCTCTGAAACAAGTGTTGCTCAAGCAACCAGAAACTAGTCTGAGTGCAATTTAAATAGTGAGGCACATGGGAGGCTGGACAGGAAGTAGCAGGAAGGAAGAATATATTAAGCCACAGGTGAAGCTGGCGACACCCATAGCTGCAGAGTGCAGCCAGAGCTGAACACAAGCTAGTGGAACAACAGGTGCCAGCCGACCTACAGCAGTATAGGTAAGACACAGATCAGCTCCGCAGCTGATCTCTGACAGTACCTCCCCTCTTACGAGGTCCCCCTACACGTCTGGGGGCTGGCTTGGAGGGAAATTTCCGATGGAATCTGGTCACCAAGCATGGGGCTGAGACATCTGCAGCAGGAACCCAAGACCTCTCCTCCGGGCCGTAGCCCTTCCAATCAATCAGATAGAGTAGCTTCCTTCTGGAGTATTTGGAGTCCAATATATCTTTAATCTCATACTGATCCGTGGTATCGGCCACAGGAGCGGGGCGAGAAGAAGGGCGAGAGAAGCGATTGAGGACCAGTGGCCTGAGCAGAGAAACATGAAAGGCATTGGGGATCCTGAGATGAGAAGTTAGACGGAGCTTGAACACAACTGGATTGATCTGACGGAGAATGGGAAAGGGACCAATGAAGCGAGGGGCAAATTTCATTGAGGGCACCCGGAGTCGGATGTGCTTGGTAGAGAGCCAGACTCTATCGCCAGGTAGGAACTTAGGAGCCAGACAGCGATGACGATCTGCTGTCGTTTTATGCCTGGAAGCAGCCAGATGAAGATTCTTAGAGACTTCTGCCCAGATAGAGTTGAAGGTCCTTTGGATTTCAGCTGCTGCTGGTACAAGGGGAGAAATAGGATCAGGGAAGGGAACAGATGGATGCTGCCGGTAAACAGTGAAGAAGGGAGATTTTCCAGAACTGGCATTGGAGTGTTGGTTTAAGGTAAACTCTGCCCAGGGCAAAAGGTCCACCCGGTCATCTTGGTAAGCTGAGATGAAGGCACGGAGAAAAAGTTCTACATTTTGATTGACACATTCCATTTGCCCATTGGACTGGGGATGAAAGGCAGAAGAAAAATCCAATTTAATCCCAAAGGATTTGGCCAAGGCTCTCCAAAACCGAGAAGTAAATTAAACTCCTCTGTCAGAGATGATATGTGAAGGCATCCCATGAAGATGAAAGATCTCCTTGATGAAAGTTGTGGCAAGACTGGGAGCAGAAGGTAGGCCTGGGAGAGGGATCAAGGGACACATTTTGGAGAACCGATCCACCAATACCCAGATGACTGTGGAACCTGTTGAGAGGGGCAGATATGAGATAAAATCCATGGAAATACAGCGCCAAGGTATATCGGGAACTGGTAAGGGCAGAAGCAACCCGGCTGGGGCAGATGTGGAAGACTTGGATAGTACACAAACCGTACAAGCTTGAATGTACTCTTTGATAGGCTTGTGCAATTCGTTTCGTAACGAATCGAAATTCGTCCGAATTTAGCAACTTTCGGACATTCGGAAGCATTCGAATTTCCGAACAGAGCAATTACGAATAAAACCGAATCCGAAATAAATTATACCGCAAAATAGCGAATGCCCGAAGGTCTTCGGCATAATTCGTTATGAAAAAAGTTACGAATGTACGAATCCATTCGAAGCACAATAACACTCACTCTGCTCTCTGCTTCTCCCTCACCATGCTGAACTCCCTCTCAAAATGGTGTACAGGGGGCGGAGGCTATAGCCGCATGAAAAAACGAAAGTAAAATACGAGATTTCGAATCCATTTGAAGCACAATAACACTCACTCTGCTCTGCTCTCTGCTTCTCCCTCACCGTGCTGAACCCTCTCAAAATGGTGTACAGGGGCGGAGCCTATAGCCGCATGTAAAAAACGAAAGTAAAATACGAGATTTTGAATCGTTACAAATAACCGCTATGTATTTAGAAAAGTACAAATCCTCGTTGTGAGAGAGACACGGAAAATTACGAATCAACGAACCCAAAAAAAGTTACGAAAGTAGGAGTTGTGTCCAGAATCAACGAAAAACAACGTACTCCACCGAAAGTACGAATTATAAAGCAACAAAAAATTCAACGAAAAATGTCGCTTGCAAAAATACGAATGAGTCCGAACACGAAAAATCCCGTCTAGCAAAATTACGAATGATTACGAATCAACAGGACCGGAAAGAAACGAACCGAAACGGAACGAATTTTTCCGTTGTGCACAAGTCTACTCTTTGACATCCTTACGAAGAGAAGGCCACCAGTAATGACGCTGAAAAAGGTCACAAGTACGAGGTATACCAGGATGTCCAGAGAACTTGGAGTTATGAGCCCACGCAAGGAGTTTGGGACGAAGTGCAGGAACTACAAAAGTTTTACCTGGGGGAGGCTGCGTAGACCGGAGCGGAGTAGTGGCTAGAATTCGATGCGGAGGGATGATGGGACCAGGATCGAGGTGATTCTCAGAATCATTGACATTGAAGGACCTGGACAAGGCATCGGCACAAAGGTTTTTGGCACAAGGATGAAAGGTAATATTGAAGTTTAAGCGGGTGAAAAAGAGGGCCCAGCGAGCTTGGCGTGGGTTCAAGCGTTTTGCGGATTGTAAATACTGCAGGTTTTTATGATCAGTATAGATGGTAATGCAATGGGGAGAACCCTCTAGAAGATGTCACCATTCTTGAAGAGCTAGTTTAATAGCCAGTAGCTCACGGTCCACAATGGTATAGTTCTTTAGCCACATCAGAAAACTTCTTGGAAAAGAATCCGCAAGGCTGAGACTTGCCCTTCTGAGCTTGGAGTAGGACGGCACCGACTCCTACTGAGGAGGCATCAACTTCCATAGAAAAGGGTTTTGTAATGTCCGGACGTAGGAGAATTGGGGCGGAGAGGAAGGCTGCCTTGAGTTTGTGGAAAGCATCAATGGCTTCAGAGGACCAGAGCCTGGCATTGACACCCTTGCGGGTGAGAGATGTAATAGGGGCCACCAAGGTGGAGTAATTACGAATGAATTGGCGATAGTAATTGGTGAATCCCAAAAAGCGTTGGGTGGCTTTAAGACCAGAGGCCTGGGGCCACTCAGAGATGGCCCGAAGTTTGGCTGGGTCTATGAGGAGGCCCTGTGACGAGATTATGTAGCCCAGAAATGGAACTTGTGTTTGTTCAAATAGGCACTTCTCCAATTTAGCATATAGACAATTGTCCCGTAGACGCTGTAGCACAGCTTTCACATGGAGATGATGGGTGAGTAAGTCTGGTGAGAAAATAAGAATATCATCCAAATATACAATAACACAGACATACAGAAGGTCGCGGAAGATCTCATTAACCAAATTTTGGAAGACAGCTGGGGCATTGCATAAGCCAAAAGGCATCACAAGATATTCATAATGTCCGTCCCTGGTGTTAAAGGCGGTCTTCCACTCGCCTCCTTCCCGGATTCTTATTAAATTGTAGGCCCCTCTAAGATCCAATTTGGTAAAAACATGAGAACCTCGCAGTCTGTCAAAGAGTTCCGAAATTAAAGGAAGAGGGTATCGGTTCTTCACGGTGATGGCGTTAAGGCCCCTATAGTCGATGCATGGACGGAGTGAACCATCTTTTTTCCCTACAAAGAAAAACCCGGCTCCGGCAGGTGAGTTGGATTTCCTGATGAAACCCTTTTGCAGGTTTTCCTGAATGTATTCAGACATGGCTTGTGTCTCTGGGATAGATAGAGGGTAGACTCGGCCTCGGGGAGGAGAGTTCCCCGGTAACAGATCAATGGAGCAGTCATAGTCTCTGTGAGAAGAAAGGCGATCAGTGGACTTTTTGCAGAAAACATCTCGGAAGGACTGATATTGGGAAGGTAACATGGGAGTTGTGGAGGTTTCAGCCAGAGGAATGGAAGGCGGTGGTATTACCTTGGAAACGCATTGTTGCTAACACTGAGGACCCCAAACCAATACTTGTCCAGAGTTCCAATCAAGATGCGGGGAGTGTTTCTGCAACCAGGGAAGACCCAGAATGATGGGACTGGAGGATTTAGGCAGAATTAGTAAAGAGATTTCCTCACCATGCAAAACCCCAATGCGTAACGCCATAGGAGGGGTTTTAAACCAGATGGGGCTCATTGGCAAGAAGGAGCCATCTACTGCAGTCACGGAGAGGGGTATAGCCAGGGCAACAAAGGGAATGCCCAACTCGGAAGCCAAAAATTGCTCAATGAAATTCCCGGCTGCTCCAGAGTCCACATATGCAGAGAGTTGATAGGCATTTTGAGCCCAGTGGATAGACACGGGTAGGGTGAAACGAGAGAGGCTGACAGAATTAAAGGAACGGTCTAGATCACCTCTCTCCGAGTAACCTAGACCCTGGAGTTTCACGGACGGACAGGACAGGAGTTCAAGAGACGTCCTTTATCGCCGCAATAAAGGCACAAGCCCAAACCCATGTGCTGGGCACGTTCCTCTGGAGTGAGGCGAGTTCGCCCAAGCTGCATAGGTTCTTCCAACGTTTGAGAGGTTGAAGATGGAGAGGGTTCCACAAGTCTTTGGAGTGCCTGTGCTGGACGGCCAGCAGGGGGATGACTGGATCTGGATCTCTCCAGGGCCCGCTCCTGGAAACTAATGTCTATTTGAACGCTTAATGACATTAAATCATCCAATGTGGTAGGAATGGTGCGTCCAGCGAGTTCATCCTTTACACGCTCAGATAGGCCTTGCCAGAAGGTAGCGGTAAGAGCCTCATTATTCCATTTGAGTTCAGCGGCCAGCGTTCGGAATTGAACTGCGTATTGACCGACTGTCATTCCTTGCTGACGGAGATGAAGGAGGGCCCCAGCAGCAGAAGACACTCTGCTGGGCTCATCAAAGGTTTTCCAGAAAGCATCCAAAAAGGCCTGGAGGTCGGAGGTGATAGAATCGTGTTGTTCCCAGAGTGGGGAGGCCCAAGCTAGGACATCACCAGAAAGTAGAGAGATGATATATGCGACTTTGGTGCGATCAGTTGGAAAATGGTGCCTGGAAAGTTCAAAGTGGATGGAACACTGATTAATGAAGCCACGACAAGCCTTAGGGTCACCAGAAAAACTAGGTGGTGGTGGCAGATGCAAGCAGGGATTGCCTGGAGAGGCAGGTAACACGGGAGCAGATGAGGCAGAAGCAGGAGCCGAAGGAGCTGAAGTTGCAGCGACTTGCAGGCGATCCAGGCGAGAGGCAAGATCCTGTAGAAACAGCATTATTTGCTCTTGATTTGCTTGCTGGGAGTTAAGTCGCTGAACTAGATGTTGCATCTGGTCCTCAGTCAGTGGCCGACTCTCTGAGAAGCTCATGGCTTGAGCAAACTGTCACAATGGTACTGAAGTGAGCCCACAGGCGAGCAGGTGACACGGGATCCCCCAGGGCATGGAATCTAAGGGCCAGCCGGTATTCCGCCAGGGACCCCCTCATGAGGGTTTGGGCTTAGCTGCATGCTGACCCCAGGTCACGACCCCCAGGTTCACCCTGCTCACGAGGAGAGTACCTGAAGACACAGAGGGATGGATGGATGGATAAAGCAAAAGGAGAGCCGTATATCGAGCCAAGGTCGGGGCAGGCACAGACAGCGTAAACAGGAGGACTAGCCCCATTCGGTACACAAGAAGTCTGGTTAGGTAGGTTACAGGCAGGGAGCTCTGAAACAAGTGTTGCTCAAGCAACCAGAAACTGGTCTGAGTGCAATTTAAATAGTGAGGCACATGGGAGGCTGGACAGGAAGTAGCAGGAAGGAAGAATATATTAAGCCACAGGTGAAGCCTGCAACACCCATAGCTGCAGAGTGCAGCCAGAGCTGAACACAAGCTAGTGGAACAACAGGTGCCAGCCGACCTACAGCAGTATAGGTAAGACACAGATCAGCTCTGCAGCTGATCTGTGACAAAACCTTTTGCTTTGTAAGCCCTTTGGATGGTCTGAACTATAAATGCAGCAATAGATCTGATTGAGGCCCGTTTTCCTCTGTTCTTTCCATGAAGAAGAATGAAAAGAAAATCTGTTTGTCGGAAAGACTCTGTCATTTCCAGGTATTGACTTAATGTGTGGCCCACATCAAGGGGATGAACATCTTGACCTTCAGAAGTTCCAAAAGTGGGCAGTACAATTTCCTGATTTTCATGAATGATAGATGTAACTTTAGGGTTTGAACCCAGCATGGGAATTAATACTGCTCTATCTGGGAAAAAGGTCAGGAAAGGCTCTTTTGAACCCAAGTTTCTGATATCAGACACTCTTTTAGCTGAGGTGACCGCTACTAGGAAGACGGTCTTGAGAGTAAGATATTTTGCCGAAAGAGGTTTTTCAGGATGTGTGCTGAGTGTGGTAAGATAGTCCAGTACAAGAGGCAGGTCCCATTTGGGGAACCTCGGTTTTCTCTGTGGTCTAAGTCTGACAGCACCCTTAAAGAACTGGCGAATCAGGGAATGATTGGCCCAAGAGATTCCTGTAAATGCTGAGATGGCTGAGATTTGCACTCGAAGAGAGCTTACTGCTAAAGGCAAGTCCAAACCAGTTTGTAAAAAACTAAGTATATCCTGGACTTCTGGAGAATTACAAGAATTAGCTCTGGAAGACATATGATCTATAAATTTTGACCAGATACGCTCATAAACTCTGTTGGTGCTATTTCTTCTAGCATTATGGAGAGTCGACATGGCTTCTTCTGGACATCCTAAGGCTTACAGCTTTCCCCTCTCAAGAACCATACCCTGAGGTGCAGATGAGCCGGGCATGGGTGCAAAGTTGTGCCCTGAGACAGGAGATCCGGTCTGAGAGGTAGAGGGATTGAGTCCCGATAACTGAGAGATGTCAGGAGGGAGAACCATGGCCTGTTGGGCCAGAACGGAATCACTGCTATGATTTCTACTCCCTCTGATCTGAGCCTGCAAAGAAACTGAAGTATCACAGGTACTGGAGGAAAGGCATAAGCCTGGCTGAATCTCCACCGGTCTGTGAGGGCATCTATCCCATAGTCTTGGGGATCTTGGAACCTCGAATAATACTTGGTCAACTTGTGGTTGCATGGAGACGCAAACAGATCCACTTCTGGAGACACTCCCAGAGTTTGAATCCAATTGAATACCTCTATATGTAGAGACCATTCGTTGTTGTTCATTTGAGTTTGTGATAGAAAGTCTGCTTGTACATTCTGGACCCCCAGAATGTACACTGCCGAGATGTTGCATAGGTACTTCTGAGCCCAGATCATTATTGGCTCCACTTCCCGGAGTAAGGACCAGCTGCGGGTTCCACCCTGCTTCCTTATGTAAGCAACTGCGGTTGTGTTGTCCATCCTGAGCATCACAGAAGAGTCTGTTAACAGATGACGGAAGGATATGAGCGCCTGGAAGGCAGCCCGCAACTTTAATATGTTGGATACAATTCCCTGGGATGGTGTGCTCCACCTGCCCTGGGCTATTTCCGACAGGCAATGATTGCCCCAGCCCTGATTGCTGGCATCCGAGGTTACTGTGATCCAAGTGATGGGACGGATCGAGTGACAGTTGCGGAGATTTTTCCCTTGAAGCCACCAAAGAAGACATTCCCTCATGGATGGAGTGAGCCTGATGCGTTGACTCTTGCTGGGAGAGTCCCATTGCTGCAGGAACACTTTTTGGAATGGGCGAGTGTGCCACTGAGCCCACTTCACCATAGGGATGGTGGCTGCCATGGTGCCAATTACCTTCAGACATTGAAAAGCAGACAGGAGAGAGGAAGCAAGTGTTGCACAGATCCTGTCCCGGATTACTGCAATCTTTTCCTCGAGCAATGAAATGGTGCCATCTATTGTGTTGAAGAGTGCACCTAGAAACACAAGGAGCTGTGTTGGAATGAGATGACTCTTCTCCAAATTCAGAAGCCACCCGAATTCTTGGAGAGTGGCAATTACTAGATCCCTGTGTTCCAGGAGTTGACTTCTGTCTTGAACAAGGGATTGTGGAAAGAATGGACTTTATAGGCACACGTAGTTTTAGAAAAATAATAAAATTTTAATTACATACATATATACATAACATGAATTTGACCTACGTCACCAGGACAATTGCAGGTACATAATAAATGGCATGTAAATAACTAAATAGACACAATTACATCAATTACAACACATATAGTGGGGACATTGCCAAGGAGATACCCCACAGAATTGCGATGGTCCCTTGGATAGAGGTTCACTGTGTGTTGATGCACTTTAAAACTTGGAGCTCGATATGTTTCGCAATCTGATCGCTTCCTCAAGAGCTTCACAATATCTGTAGGGAGTGAGAGTGATAAAATTGTTGCGACCTTCCAACCTCTGTGCAAACTACACGGGGAGAGGGATGGCCCCAAAAAAGGAGGAGGCCTAAACTCCAATGTGGAGCGCTGCAGCTAAACAACCAACCATGCACCAACACGTGGACAAATACGGAGATGCTCACAGTAGTTTTCAAGAAGATATCCAGAAAAGCATTTAAACTGGACCGGAACTCAACGAGTGATATGAAGCCTGGACAGAAAGCTTAGAATAGTTTTTTTGTAGTAAGCCAACCCAATTGGATGATGGTTAGAATACCCAAGCTTTTTTGTGTGACTGGCATAATTGCTGATTAATGATCCCAGCTGGTGTGACAATTCAATGGTAAATCCTGAGGGCCGGGTGCTTAAAAGTAAAGGACCCTCCACCATCCAAGGGATAAATGGTCAGAAGCTGTGTGAGTGAGGTATAATAACTCACACCACAGAGTAAGACAACACAATGGTACTCCAGAGCTCACTCGTGTCCAGTCCAGTAGAATCCTTACTACGGAGGCTGCCACACACCGCAACTTCTGTCTTGAGCTAGAAGTAAGAGGTCGTCAAGGTAGTGATGAAGACAAACTCCTTTTACTCCGAGCAGAGCCACAATGGCTAACAGAACCTTGGAGAACACCCGAGGAGATGTCATGAGACCAAAAGGTAGGCAGGTGAACTGTAAGTGTTGATTGCCTACAGCAAAGCGGAGGTACTTTTGATAGTCTGCAGCCACTGGAACGTGAAAATATGCGTCCTTCAGATCTATTGACACTAACCAATCTCCTGGATGGACTGACTGCTGGATTGTCAATAGTGACTCCATTTTGAATCTTTCTTTCCGAATAAATCGGTTGAGATGTGTTAGGTCTATTACTGGTCTCCATGTACCGTTCTTTTTCTGTACCATGAACAACGGGGAGTACATGCCTTCTCCTCGTTCGCCCTATGGCACAGTAATGGCTGCGCCTTGAGTTAATAAAGAGCTTAAGTAAGTTAGTAAGACTTGTTTCTTTTCCCCTGAACTTGGAAGACTTGTAGGTATGTATCTGAGTCTGGGGGTGCTTTTGAAGACCCACGTGTGGCCTGAAGAGACCGTCTTGATGGTCCAAAAATCTTGAATTGAGGCTGCCCAAACATGCCGAAAGTGGAGAAGACGTGCCCCCACCTGACATGTTTGAACGGGCCCAAATTCAAAAAGACTTAGTAGACTCCCGACTACCAGACGGAGTACTTTTAGTTGGCTTCTTGAAAGAGGACTGTCTGGACTTCCAGGTCCTTGAAAATTCACGACCAGGTCTGTAGCTGCGTGCTTCCCTTGCACGATCTGTATTTTGTGCCCTTGAAAAGATGCGTTTCTGGTTTTGCAAACGCCTATCTTGAGGGAGGAACCCCGATTTACCACCTGTGGCCCGGGAAATGGCATTATCGAGTTTATTGCCAAAGAGAGAGGAGCCCTCAAAGAGAATGCAGCACCAAGCTTGCTTTGAAGCTGGATCCACCGACCAGGGACGGAGCCATAAAGCGCGGCGGGCGGTAACCGCTGACAACATTACTTGAGCCACTAGGCGAATAACATCAATAGAGGCCTCCCCCAAAAAGGCAGATGCTAGCCTGATTTCCTGAATAGGAGAGCTTTTCACCATTTCTTCAGAGATACTTCTGAGGGAATCATCCACATTATCTGACCATGCTTCTAGGGCTTTTGAGAGTCAATCCGTCTCTCCAGAGGATCTTTGAATGAGACCATATCTTCCAGAGGAAGAGTTACATATCTAACCAGACGCATTAAAGCTGCATCAACCAAGGAAGCTGAATCAAGGTGTTTTACCTCTTCTTCCTTAAAAGGATATAATTTTGCAATTTTTGACTGCATAGAACTTTTCTTGTCCATTTTACCCCATTCTTCTGAGATAATGGCACCCACTTCCGTGACAAACGGGAAATAATGTCGCTCCTTACTGAGCTGTTTAAAAAGTTTTCTTTGTTTGGGAGGAGATATAACTGGATCTTCCCAAATCAGAACTTCTTTAACTGCTTTCACTAAAGCAGGAACTAAGGCATAATCAAAACCCATCCCAGGATCATTCACTTCCGAACCACTTTCTGAGGGAGGAGCTGAGGGATGGCTGGGTTGAGAGACTTCCAGTATCTCATGTACCTGTCCCTGATCTAATGAGGGAACCAGTGGGTCTGGAGGAGAATCATGCTGCATTCTGGCATCTTTCTCTAGTAGCGACTCGTTTACGACCCGCTTAACCAATGCTTCCAGGTGCTTATCTGCACCTTCCCTCTCATTGGCTGCCTTTGAAAAACAATGGTCACAAAGGGACTTGCTGGCAGGAACCAGAGCCCTGCACCCCCAACATTGTCTCTCTGACCTCTTCCTGTGAGATGAGGGGGGGTGAGGAGTGACTCTACTGGGATGTCCAGATTTAGAAGAACCATGGTGTCTAGAGCCAGAAGAGGAGTGCCGGTGGTGTGATTTAGAGGACTCGCTGCGTCTGCGGGAACTACTATGTTGTTCAGACCTAGAAGGGCTGAAAAGGAAAAAAAAGCATAGAGAGAGAGAGAGAGAGAGAGAGAGAGAGAGAGAGAGAGAAGAAAGGCACAATGTCAAATAATGCCCTACACTCCACTCTCTTCCCCCCTCAGCAGGCAGAATAAAAGGAAAGAATCCCAATCTTACTTACTGCAAGAGGGTTGGCCACCGGGAGGCAGTGAAGAGTCCATACTGAATCAGAAATCACTGCAGGTGGAAGGTAAACATCAGACACCAGTATGAAAAAAACAAATGCAACATTCAGACCCTTCTGAACCAGCACTTACCTGGGGTAGGCTCTGCAGGTGCTCAGGGAAGTCGCCGCTATTCCCATGATCATTCCCGGCATCTACAGGCTTCCCCAGGCTTTTAAAATTGGCGCCGCGTGACGTCACGGCCGCGCCAGGCCCGCGATTCTCACGCGCATGCGCGAACCAGGCCTCGCTTTTGTTCCGGGCCGCGCATGCGCAGACCGTGGAAGAACCCGGAAGTAAGAGGGAGCGGCGGCTGGAACGCACAGGGAACCAGCCTCTCGTAGGAACATTTTACAATGAAAGTAAAGGCAGATAAACAAACTACAAACATAAACATGAAGGCAATACAGCTTACCACCACCTACGATCAATTCGGCCAGGGACACCACATCCATACACACACCGGGCTTTCAGCAGATAATGGCCACCTGCACACTGCTAGGTAATCAGGCCTGTGCGCGCTCATCTCTCCAGTGGAAGACATAATCCATCTCTTCAGCGCTACTCTGCAATACACTCCATACCCTGCTTAACAGTCAAGGCTTAACGGAGGGATGAAACACCATATCGTCGGCATATCTTGATCGTAGGAACAATTGTCATCAGGTAGGAGAACTAAACATATAGTCCTACGGAGGAGGACAAAAAAGGAACACGGCTGAGAGCCCAGAGCTGAAATTTATAGGGAGGGGTCCTATTGGGTAGCTATGGAGGTGGGGCCAGCCCACACGTATGCTGCCATGGAGCATGTCAGGAAATATAAAATATTCCATGGACTCGACATACCTCTCAGCAAATAGCTTGGATTGTCTACTTTCCAAAATGGGGTCATTTGGGGGGGGGGGGGGGGTTGAACTGTCCTGGCATTTTATGCACAACATTTAGAAGCTTATGTTACACATCATCCACTCTTCTAACCACTTGAAGACAAAGCCCTTCCTGACACTTTTTGTTTACATGAAAAAATATATATATATTTTTTTGCAAGAAAATTACGTTGAACCCCAAACATATATTTTTTTTAAAGCAAAGGCCCTACAGATTAAAATGGTGGGTGTTGCATTTTTTTTCCCACACAGTATTTGTGCAGCGATTTTTCAAACGCATATATTTGGGAAAAAACACACTTTTTTCAATTTTAATGCACTAAAACACTAAAACACACTATATTGCCCAAATGTTTGATGAAATAAAAAAGATGATTTTAGGCCGAGTACATGGATACCAAACACAAGATGCTTTAAAATTGCTCACAAACGCACAGTGGCGACAAACCACATACATTTTTAAAAGCCTTTAAAAGCCTTTACAGGTTACCACTTTAGATTTACAGAGGAAGTCTACTGCTAAAATTACTGCCCTCGATCTGAACTTCGCAGTGATACCTCACATGCATGGTGCAATTGCTGTTTACATATGACGCCAGATCGACGCTTGCATTCGCCTTTGCACAAGAGCGGGGGATTGACAGCTGTGCTTTTTTTTTTATTTTTTTTTTATTTTTTTATTTGTAAACTGTTACTTCCATTTATTTATTTTTAATAATTTTTATTGTTATCTCAGGGAATGTAAATATCCCCTATGATAGCAATAGGTAGTGACAGGTACTCTTTTTGAAAAAATTGGGGTCTATTAGACCCTAGATCTCTCTTCTGCCCTCAAAGCATCTGACCACACCAAGATCGGTGTGATAAAATGCTTTCCCAATTTCCCAATGGCGCAGTTTATATCCGGCGAAATCTAAGTCATGAAATGCTCGTAGCTTCCGGTTTCTTAGGCCATAGAGATGATTGGAGCCGTTCTGGTCTCTGATCAGCTCTATGGTCAGCTGGCGGATCCACCGGCTGCATTCTCAGGTTCCCTGTTGGGACAGGATTGCTTTTACATGAAAGCCGACCGCTGGCTGAAAAGAATTACACCAAGATGATACCTAAACCTGCAGGCATCATTCTGGTATAACCATTCAAAGTCCGGCAACATACCAGTACGTTGCCCGTTGCTGGTCCTTGTGGGGCATATATTGTAATCTTTTTTTTCATGCAGCCTGTTGGCTAAACGAAAAAAAGAGATTGATCGGTGGGTATACCCACTATTAGAATACCTCCCTTCATCCACCCACTTCTAATGATGGGCATACATGCACCATTTATATATGCCGAAGCATGGGGGCATCCTCCCGCAAAAGTTAGGAGCAAATCGCTCCTCCGCCCCTGCTGCCCCCATGCTTCAGCATATATGCTCTTTATTTTAACTGTGGTGGGGAAATCACCTCCTACAGCGTTGGAGTCACGGCTTTATGTATCGTGGGCGCAAACGCTGTTGCTGTCAAGATAAATAAATCCGCGCTGCAGCTGAATGGCGTACCTGAAAACAAAAAAATGGTTAACAATAAAACACAGTAAACAGTAAAGTATAAAAAAATTACATACCTGAAAAGCAAACATGATAAAACATAATAATAATAAAACATTGTAGAATAAAATACAGTAAAAAGGAGCAGAACAATAGAGAGAGAGAGAGAACAATAAAACAACAACTATTTTTGTTTTTTAATTTTATATTTTTTTGTGTTTTTTTTTATTTTTTACTTTTTTTTGTAACTGTAACTGTAACGGTTCGGTTCCAGGTTCGGGTCTCCCAAAATGCGATGACATCTTGGGAGACCCTGTGTAAGTGTGTCCTAGTCTGTGCAGTGCTGTACCCTACACTAATACTGCACTAGTGTGTGGTAGTGTTCAAAACATTCACCAATGCAAAGACCAGGATTGTCAGGACAGCGTGGACAATAATAACGGGTGTCACGCCTATATCCGCACTTTCTACAGACACAACATTTTCTTTGGGGACTCGTACTAGGGAGGACATTTGGTTGGGGATGGTGAGGTGAAGCACCGCCTGGATACAAGAGGGCTCTGACGATATCTTCCTGGAATTTAAGGAAGGATCCAGTCCTTCCTGAAGCTCTGTATAGCAAATGAGCTTTCAGCAAAGCCAATTGAAATAAGTATACAGACACTTTTTGGTACCAGCGTCTGGCCTTACGGGCAACTAGGTACGGCACCAACAACTGGTCGCTGAGGTCCACCCCTCCCATATTTTGGTTATATTCATGGACACAGAGGGGTTTCTCCACAACACCAGTCGCCGTACGAATTTTGGACTGTCGTGTTTGCGTGAAAGGAGGACAGAAGGAAAACCTTCTTATTATCCATCCACTTCACAGCGAGCAAATTATTACACTTGGAGTAGGCTCTCTCCCCCAGCCTAAGACGGGAATCTACAAGCCTCTAGGGTAAGCCCCGGCGATTAGATCGCACGGTGCCACATGCGCCAATCTGATGATCAAACAAGTGACTAAAAAGTGTCACGCTCATGTAATAATTGTCCACATACAAATGGTACCCCTTTCCGAATAAGGGTCACACCAAGTTCCACACTATCTTGCCAGCGCTCCCTATGTAATCTGGGCAGTTCTCCGGCTCTACGTGACTATCTCTTCCCTCGTAAACCATAAAACGACATGTATAGCCTGTGGCCCTGTTACAGAGCTTATACATCTTGACCCCACATCTGGCAAGCTTGCTGGGAAGGTACTGTTTGAAAGACAAGCAGCCAGAAAATTTAATCAGGGACTCATCAACGCAGACAACTTGATAGGGAGTATACAAGGCTGCAAAACGTTTGTTGAAGTGGTTTACGAGGGGCCAAATTTTGTAGAGCCGATCGTATTCAGGGTCTCCATGAGGACGACAAAGTTTATTGTTGTTGAAGTGCATGAACTGCAAGATCTGATCGTATCGTCCCCTGGCCATGGAGGCAGAGAACACGGGCAAATGGTAAACTGGGTCAATGGACCAATATGCCTTCAGCTCACTCAATTTAACTATGCCAATGTTGAGGGATAGGCCCAGAAAGGTCTTAAATTCGGAAATCGTAATTGGTTTCCATTCTTTGGCAAGGGAGGACTGGGGATTAGCGGCAATGAATTTACCAGCATACAAATTACTTTGGTCCACAATAGATCTATAGAGATCTTTTGTGAAAAACAGCGAATAAAAATCAAGTGCCGTAAAATCAACTGTTTCCACCTGAATTCCGGTTTGGCCAGTGAATGGGGAAAGTACGGGTGCTGCAGAAGTGGTGGGTTCCCAATTAGGATTGGTGAATTCTGCAGGAAGGACACTATGGGCACACTGGCCTGTCTTTGTCTTCTTGGTGGCAGCGGGACACTACTTGTGCTTGCCAGCTTGAACTGCACTTATGGGACTCGCCATGTTACCAAGTGTTACTGCTGTGCTGGATGTACGACCAGGGTGTACTAGGCCTCTGGTGCTTGGCAGTTCACCAGAAGGATGAGCGGCACTAGTACTTCTCTGCTCCATACGAGAGCCCTGCGGTTCTTGCACCTCAACAACAGCAGAAGAAGAATGGGGTCGGGTACACCGGATCTTGGCAGGGACCTCAACTTCGTCGTCAGTGCTATCTGTCATGGAGCCGCTGTCGTCTATCGTATTCTGAGCCTGAATCTGACAGATGAGTGACTTCCTCTTCACTATCTGTCATGCTCAGAAACGTGTAGGCCTCTTCACTAGTGTACCTTCGATTTGCCATTTTGGGCTCTAAATTTGCTTGTACACTAGTAAGGATTCACAGGTAAAAAAGCACCTGACTGTCAGCAACTGTATCAAATGCTACCAAAAAAACTGGTAGCGATCGCAGGGATCAGGCCTGACTCTGCGAACGCTGCAGTTATGTGTTTAGTGTTTTGTAAGTGACAGTGATCGATCGATACTGCACTTGGGTGGGCTGGGCTGGGTGGAGGGGCAAAACGCAGGTGCTAGCAGGTATCTGGGCTGATCCCGCTAACACTGCGTTTTTGGGAACCCTAAACTGCTGGGTACGCTAGTATAGATCTGATCAGATCAGATATTGATCCGTTCATATACTGAGTGAGTCAGTGAGTAACTTGTATAGCGCTACAAATGCAAACTAAATCACCCTAAGGGAGGTGTATGCTGCGTGCGTGGGTATTAGAGCTACTGGCACTAATCTGACGCTGCCTGGGGCGACGCAGACCCTAGCTGACACTAAAACCTAATTGATATCACCTGCCGGGCGATCAGGGGGTTAAACCTTTCTTGGAAAATAAACGTCACGTCACCCGTAACACTTATACGGTGATCACTGGTGAAAGGTTTAAAATCAGGGGGTTAAAACCTTTATTAGGTAGTATATGGGGCTACCTGACACTAAAAACCTGACAGTAAACCTAAATAGCAAACTGGCTAACTAGCGTCACCAGTGACACTTATACGGTGATCACTGGTGAAAGGGTTTACTAGGGGGCAATCAGGGGGTTAAAACCTTTATTAGGTAGTAAATGGGGGTACCTGACGCTATAAAAACCTGACGGTGAACCTAAATAACTAACAGGCTAACTAGCGTCACCCGTGACACTAATACGGCGATCAGAAAAAAGATCGCTTAGTGACACTGGCGACAGGGGGTGAAAGGGTTACCTGGAGGGCGATCAAGGGGTTAAACCTTTATTAGTGGGGGTTAGGGGAGAACCCTACACCTAAAGGGGCCTACCACTAACTGCCCTGACCTTTTGTGCAGTCACAAATGACACCAAATGCTGTGATCAGTAAAAAAATTAACACAGCAAACGGTGACACTGTGACTGGGGGTGCAGGGGGTGAGCGATCGGGGGGTGATTTGTGTGCCTAAGTGTACTGGTATCAGTGTACTGTTGGTGCACTTACTCTGAGATGTCTTCTCTCCTCGGCCCCAGACCAAAAGATCAAACAAAAAACCCCCTTGGAGGTGGGACTTTGAGAGTGACTGAAAAACACACATCAGAGTATGTTGAAAATATATAGATTTTTAATAAATAGTTACAAAAGGACAAATTTGATGTAAATTGGGTTTGACAAAAAAACAAAAAATAATATATGTTTAAATTTCTTCTTTTTGTATCTATGTTAATTTCCAGTTTGTATTTGTACACAATTCATGTGATTTACATCAAATTTGTCCTTTTGTAACTATTTATTAAAAATATATATATTTTCAACATACTCTGATGTGTGTTTTTCAGTCACTCTCAAAGTCCCACCTCCAAGGGGGTTTTTTGTTTTATTTACTTATTTTTGGGATGTGGTGACTGTTAAACAAATACAATCTTGCAGATGTCGGTCTTCTTTGTCTTCAGACCAAAAGATCGGCACGAGGAGAGTGACATCACTTCCTCTGCTTCTGTTTACAGTTACAGAAGCAGAGGAAAAAGCTCATTCGTCAGGAGCGATCGTGAGGGGGTGGCCATGAATCGTGGCCTCCCCCTCCTCACGGATTGCTCCTGGAACGATTCCGACCGCCGCAGGCACCGGGGGGGGGGGGGGTATATATACACCCATCTGCCTGTTCGTGCCATTCTGCCGATGTACATCGTCGTGTGTCGGTCGGCAAGTGGTTAATTATGTATTTTTCCTTCGTATTCTGGAGGCTGTTTTTTGTAACATGTGACCACCTGCAGAGGACTAGAAGCTCTTCCTGCTGATGTTTCCACACAGACAGTCTGGGAAGGAGCTGGGTCACATAACAGATGTATATCGATTATGAAAAAAGGTGCTTAGGTTTTTTTAAACAAAATACTGTACATACAGTGCCATCATCTACAGTATATACATAAATAGAAGGGATAATGAAAATTAAACAGTTTGTGTTTAGTATCACTTTAGGAAATGAAATCTGAACAAATCAGGCATTCAATGACTAATGCCGCGTACACACGATCGATTTTTTCGACGGTGAAAACACAGTCGAGAAAATCGACGTGAAAAACGAGGAACAGCTTGTTCCCCCCACACACGGCCGTTTTAAATGACATTTTTTTTTGGTCGAAAAAAACGACCGTGTGTGGGCTCCCCGGCAGTGTTTCCCTATGGGAAAACTGCAGCGGAAAAAAAACGACGGGAATCACGACGAGAAAAATTAGAGCATGTTCTAATTTTTCTCGTCGTGATTAATGCCGTTTTTCCCATCGAGAAAAACGACAAAAAGCCCACAGACGATCGTTTTTCTCGTCCAAAGGAAAAAATTTTATTTTTCTCGACGGGAAAAATGATCGTGTGTACGCGGCATTACCGTTTCAATGACTGAAGCTGTGATTATGTGACTATTGTAAGTGTAACTTGGACTGTAGCTGATAACTGCTGTGTTATCCTTCTGCAATGAGGACAGGGTTAAACTGAGTATTCATTAATGCAGAATTGCAGCAGCCATCTTTAATGTGGTTGTAAAGCCTGAAGTTTTTTTTTACGTTTATAAATTCTATGCATGAAGGTGGTAAAAAACCTTCAGTATGCAGCTTCCCTCTCACCCCCTCCCCTAAATACATACCTGAGCCCAATCTTGATCCAGCATTGTGCACGAGAGCTTTCGTTTAAAACCAACAGAAACCCCCGGAAACCAATAAATTGCTGAGTGAGTGATTGTCTTGTCCTGAGGGATGTATAATGTACCGTAGAATAATGTTCCCCCATGACTCATCAGTGACCCAATTGCAAAGTCCCCCCCCCCCGTGGTAGAGAGAATCCACATGAAAGCAAGACAGTGGAGTGTCCACAAATAGTTCACCTGGTTTAAGAAACAAACCATGTATGTGGGTCTGTTCCAGTTGCCTGAACAAGCCTGCTAAAACTGTGAGGTGTCCTTAGTGTCAAACGTGCTGAGGCCTGATTTCCACCTCTGAGTCAGCCATAGTTGCCAACATTGCAAAAAAATAACCCAGGACACTTTTTTTGCATGGAGGCGGAGCCTTGTTATAATTAGGGGCGGGACATTAGTTTGTAGGCGTGTCACATCCTAATGTAAAAATGCGGCACGTGAAGCGCGACGTGATGAAAAACGGGCGTGGTTTACAAGCAATAGTGGGCGCGGCTTAAATGGGCGTGGCTCAAAAGGGGTGTGGTTAGAGCCCGAGATGAAGAAAGAAAGAAGCCAGATCCTACACCACAATAGAAATATGTGTATTCCAGAAAGTTTAACAAAATCGGCAGATAAAGATACTCCAAAACACCTGATGTTGGCGCTTCAATCATCCCGGCACCATGGTTGTTATGGTGTCAGGGTGATTGAAGCGCATTATTTCTATTATTACATTGTAATATAGAATGAAATCATTCAACTCACCATAATGCCGAATCAGTGGAAGCGTGTCACCTGCCACGTCGCCTGCCACCAGATGCCTCCCCAGCAGAGTTCGTCCTTGCATCAGGTGCCTCCCCAGCAGAGTCCGTCCTTTCATCAGGTGCCTCCCCAGCAGTCCGTCCTTGCATTAGGTGCCTCCCCAGCAGAGTCCCTCCTTACTTTAGGTGTCCCCAGCAGAGTCCCTCCTTACTTTAGGTGTCCCCAGCAGAGTCCCTCCTTACTTTAGGTGTCCCCAGCAGAGTCCCTCCTTACATCAGGTGTCCCCAGCAGAGTCCCTCCTTACATCAGGTGTCCCCAGCAGAGTCCCTGCTCACATCAGGTGTCCCCAGCAGAGTCCCTGCTCACATCAGGTGTCCCCAGCAGAGTCCCTCCTTACATCAGGTGTCCCCAGCAGAGTCCCTCCTTACATCAGGTGTCCCCAGCATGGTCCCTCCTTACACCAGGTGTCCACAGCATGGTCCCTCCTTACACCAGGTGTCCGCAACATGGTCCCTCTTTACACCCCTATCAAACGACCCCCTCCATATACTGCACCTATACCGACTTTACAAAACGTACCAAGTGTAAAGAAAAGACAGCAGTCACCCTTCCCCCAGCCTGTACAGAGCTTGATGTAATAGAATACTGTGCCCCCCCCCCTCCCCCGGGGATGACACATGGGTGCAGAGGACTTGTGTGGAGTGCAGAGCTGTGATTACAGCAATCATGTAGATCTCCATCCTGTGTGATCCTATAGTCTGGCGGCCGTGGCTGTGCGAGCATTATGCACAGTGTCAGCGTGGAGAGGAGGGAGGAGGAAGGAGGGGGATCCCCCCGCAGTAGTGACAGGAGGATCTCCTTCTCAAGAGAGCCTGAGCTTCTAACGGCGATCACATCCTTGTGTTCAGTGGAGAGCGGGGAGGGGCTGCCAATCCCTGCAGCCAATAAGAGAAGCTGATTGGCTGCCCCCTTCCTCTGCACTGAACACAAGGGGAAACAACACTCATGGCGGCGGCGGTGACCAAAACATTCCCGATTTTCCCGGGAAAAAACGGGACAAAAACAATTGGGCTTGTCCCGTATCGGGACAAGCCCAATCTGGGACAAGGTTCCAAAAATCGTGATTGTCCCGGGAAATTCGGGACTGTTGGCAACTATGGTCAGCATCTGTCTACCTCACTGAAAGTACACTTGACATGTCAGATACCATTGTAGCACACCCCCGCAGGAGCTGCTGGTTTATATTCGGGCCTTGCACGTTACCTCCATGTTTGTTGTCTAGGGGAAAAAAGTCTGTAAGAACTCCAATGTCCACACAGGATGTAAAACCTTATGCTGTTAGGTTTTATTTTCTTCTGCATAAAACATATGAAGAATAGTAGAAGGGTGAAGGGAAAGGGGTACACTGTGCAGATCACTGGGGAAAACTTCTCAACTACAAAGTCATTCACCACTCCTCCTCGAGTGGGTATTGCTCACCCGGATAGGCCCCTCTCACCTGGCCTAGCAGCCGGAATGATGCACGGACAATGATCAGGACCTGTCTCTGCCACAGACCAGTTGTGCACAAAATTGGATAGTCCGGGATCCTCTGCCACAGGACTTAGCGCCCGAACTTCCAGCCAAACAGTCAAAGAGCCTTTAAGCCAACCCGGCAGACTGCAAGGTGAACTTTAGCTACGGTGCATCCTCCAATAGAATTACCAGGCCCTCCTCAAGACACCAGCCTTCCGCTCGGTCTTTTCCAGGACAGGTCCTGCCCTGGCTTCCTCCATTGAGTGGCTTCCTCCCGCAGGACGGACAGCACAGGATCACCTTCAAAGTGTAGGCCCCAGTCAGCATAACTGGGCCTACTTGGTAGAGTTGCGGCCTCGGACCAACATGGTCCAGAGGCCAAGATCACACACACACCCCTCATGCCAGGAGGGCCGCAAGGGGAAGAAGGACCTAGAACAATGGCGTCTGCCCCTTAAGTACCCTTCCCCAGCATGCCCAGCAGGTAGACCACACCCACTGAACTGTTCCCGGGAAAGGACACTCAATACACCATGACCTGCCCATATTGCAGCACCGGCCTGTGGTGGTATCGCCACCTACAGGCAACAGTGGGAAATCCTGTCAGGCACAGCCACAGCTGAACAGAGACCAATTTAGCATAATCACTTAAGTCTGAGCCCAACTATGTCTCAGACACCCAGTAAATTTAACATAGCGCCCAGTCATTGGGAGCAGGGCGCTACACCATAAAGCCCTGGTTGGCAGTACCAACCCTCGACCAGACCACCAAGACCACCACCCAGATGATGTAAAAGCACTTCTGCCTTACTTTAACCACTTGCCGACCAGAGCTCATGTACATTTACTGTGGCAGGGTGACTCTCCTGCGCAAACCGACTGTGGGAGCGTGCCTGTGTACAGAGGCAGAATGGGTAACTACCTATGTAGACAAGGCGATTCCCTGTTCTGGCTAATGACATGTCAGAGATCTTCTGTTTCCCGTGATCAGGAACAGTGATCTCTGTCATGTCCCAATGAGCTCACCCCCCTACAGTTAGGGCACACCCAGGGAACACACTTGACCCCTTGATCGCCCCCTAGTGTTAACCCCTTCCCTGCCAGTGTAATTTTTACATCGATCAGTGCATTTTTATAGCACTGATCAATGAAATAATGTCACTGGTCCCCAAAAAGTTTCATTTGGTGTCAGATTTGTCCACCGTAATGTCGCAGTCCTGCTAAAAATCGTTGATTGCTGCCATTACTAGTAGAAAAATGTAATCAAAGTCCCTAAATCTAATATGAAACAAGAAAAGCTGCTCCAGACGAGTGAGTCTCTGTTTAATCCCCACACACACTAGTCAGGTGCTAGCCCAGCTCGCATGCTGTGTAGTGATGAGCCGAACACCCCCGGGTTCGGTTCGCACCAGAACCCGCGAACGGACCGAAAGTTCGCACGAACTTTAGAACCCTATTAAATACAATGGATGCGAACGTTCGAAATCTAAAGTGCTAATTATAACGACTATTATGCATGTTATTATCCTAAAAAGGGTTTGGGAACCCGGGTTCTGCACCAGGGGACATGTATCAATGCAAAAGGAAGTTTTAAAAACGGCCGTTTTTCGGGAGCAGTCATTTTAATGATGCATAAAGTAAAAAAAAAAAAAAGTCAAATATTCCTTTAAATATCGTACCTGGGGGGTGTCTAAAGAATGCCTGTGAAGTGCCACGTGTTTCCCGTGTTTAGAACTGTCCCTGCACAAAATTACATTTCTAAAGGAAAAAAAGCCATTTAAAACTGCTTGCGGCTTTAATGTAATGTCTGGTCCCGATAATATGGATGAAAATCTTTAAGAAAAATGGCATAGCTACCCCATCACCTCCCCCCCTACCCCAGCCCATTACCAGCCCCTTTGGGTCTTGTATGGATATTAAGGGGAACCCCGCACACAAAATAAAAAAGGCCCTATATACTCTGAACAGCCGTATACAGGTGGTGCATACAAGACAGGGACTGCAGGTTTGTTCTTATGTAGAATCTGTTTGTAATTTTGAACAGGTACATTGTTTAAGTGTAGCTCCAGCCAAAAAATCTATTTTTAAGCTTTTTGGAAAACATAGGGAAGGGTTATCACCCCTGTAACATTTGTTTTGCTGTCTGTGCAGTGTGCACCTGTTCAGAACAGTTCACCTCACTTTCCGTCCTAATGACAAATGTTTTTTGAAAATTTGGTTTTTTTATTGAAACAAGAATTGGTGATAAAGCATCAGTGGAGAGGAGACAATTTTTTTCCCATATTAACTCTTACAGGAGAGAATTTGCCTTCCTAGGGGTAGATTTCCTCTCACTTCCTGTTGTATCCTTCCGTTTGCAAGGAGGAGTCGTTTGTAAGTTGGATGTTTGAAAGTAGGGGCCTGCCGTATATACTCAGCTGAAATTTGCCCCTTACATGTTGGTGTTGCCACAACACTGTGAGCCCTCACAGTTACTCTTGGTGGGCGCATGAATGGGCCCTGCTGTGAATTATTAGATCAATAATTGTAATTGTATGCCCCTGTTGAACAGGGGCTGAAAAATTGGGCCTTTGGTGGTGGTGGTGGTGGTGTTGACACAACACTGTAAGGCCTCACAGTTACTCTTGGTGGGCACAGGAATGGGCCCTGCTGTGAATTATTAGATCAAGAATTGTAAATACATGCCCCTGTTAAACAGGGGCAGAAAAATTGTGCCTTAGGCACTGGTGCCACAACACTGCAACCCCTCACAGATACTGTACTTGGAGCACAGCAATGAGCCCTGTTGCAAAGTATTGCATAAAAAATTGTAATTACACTCCCCTGTTAAACAGGGGCTGAAAAATTGGGCCTTAGGCACTGGTGCTGGTGCCACGACACTGCAACCTCTCCCAGATACTCTAGTTGGAGTGCAGGAATGAGCCCTGCTGCAAAGCATTGCATAAAAAAAATTGTAATTACATGCCCCTGTTAAACAGGGGCTGAAAAATTGGGCCTTAGCCACTGGTGGCGGCACCCAGAAACAAAAATGTTCTTCCAAGCTATCATCATCAATCGGATCATTGAGGAGGAGGAGGATAGTCAGTCAACATAACAGGACAGTCTCTCAGCATCAGCATCAGTCTTGAAGGGATGTGACATTTGAAAATAAATTAGTTTGTTATATCAGCTTCAGGTGTTTGGTAGCTGGTGGTGATCCAAGACTGGTTCATCTTTATGAAGGTCAGTCGATCAACCGAGTCGGTGGACAGGCGCACCCTGTGATCCGTGACAAATCCTCCAGCAGCACTGAATGTGCGTTCTGAAAGAACGCTGGATGCAGGACAGGCCAGTAGCTCAATTGCATACTGTGCAAGCTCTGGCCAGTGATCCATCCTCAAGACCCAGTAAGCCAGAGGATTTTCGGTGGGGAAGGTGTCCAAGTCTGACCTTGCCCCTAGGTATTCCTGCACCATGTATATCAGACGCTGGCGATGGTTGCTGGAGCGATCATACCTTGGGGCTGCGGACTAAAGAATTGTCTGAACGCATCGGTCAGACGGCCACCTTCCCCACCGCTCCTTCTTTGACTGACCGAAGCCTCAGCAACTCGTTGTCCAGGACCAGGAGTTTGTAACCTCCCAGTCTCTGGGAACATGTTGCACAGACCTTTCTGCAAGGCCTCCCGGAGTTGTCTCATCCTCTGCTCCCTCTGCGACGGTAAGATAAGGTCCGAAACCTTACCCTTGTACCGTGGATCAAGGAGAGTGGCCAGCCAGTAATGGTCCCTCTCCTTGATCCGAAGAATACGAGGATCCTTCCGCAGACTTTGCAGGATCAGGGAGGCCATGCAGCGTAGGTTAGCTGAGGCATTCGGTCCGGAGTCCTCTGGGTCACTAAGGACAACATGATCCGCAGCCACCTCCTCCCAGCCACGTACAAGTCCACTGGTTTCTTGGGACTGTAAATCATCCCTAAAAGACTGCTGCTGCTGATGCTGAGTGCCAGGCTCCACCTCCATGCTGACACAATCCTCCTCCTCTTCCTGTGCGATGGGTGGGACAGAAGGAACACTGTCTGGGTAAAGGGGGCCTTGAGAGGCAAGGAAGTCCTCCTCTTCCTGCCTCTGTTCTGCCTCAAGTGCCCTGTCCATTATTCCACGCAGCGTATGTTCCAACAGGTGGACAAGAGGTACAGTGTCACTGATGCATGCACTGTCACTGCTCACCATCCTCGTGGCCTCCTCAAATGGTGCCAGGACAGTGCATGCATCCCTGATCATGCCCCACTGGAGTGGTGAAAAAAAAACCGAGCTCCCCTGACCCTGTCCTGGTGCCGTAGTCGCACAGGTACTCATTGATGGCCCTCTGCTGCATGTGCAGCCGCTGCAGCATGGCCAACGTTGAGTTCCACCTGGTGGGCATGTCACATATAAGGCGGTTCTTGGGCAGGTTCAACTCCTTTTGCAGCTCAGCCAGGCGAGCACTGGCATTATAAGATCTGCGGAAATGCACATAGACTTTCCTGGCCTGCCTCAGGACATCCTGTAAGCCCGGGTACCTGCCCAAGAACCACTGCACCACCAGGTTAAGGACGTGAGCCACACAGGGCACATGGGTCAGTTGTCCCTGTCGGAGAGCGGAGAGGAGGTTGGTGCCATTGTCGCAAACCACCATTCCTGGCTTAAGCTGGCGTGGCGTCAACCACCTCTCGGCCTGCCCCTGCAGAGCAGACAGAACCTCTGCCCCAGTGTGGCTCCTGTCCCCCAAACACACCAGCGCAAGCACGGCATGGCATCTTTTTGCCTGCGTACTTGCGTAGCCCCTTGAACGCCTACGGAGCACCACTGGTTCCGAGGACAAAGCACAGGAAGAGGCCATGGAGGAAGAAGAAGAGGAGGGGGTGGAGGAGAGAGGTGTGTCACAACCAGTAGTAGCATTTTGGAGGCGTGGCGGTGGAACAACCTCCAACACTACTGCACCTTGTCCTGCATCCTTCCCAGCTGCCAAAAGAGTGACCCAATGGGCCGTGAAAGAAAGGTAACGTCCCTGTCCATGCCTGCTGGACCATGAGTCAGCGGTAATATGCACCTTACCACTGACCGCCCTGTCCAGCGAGGCCAAGACATTGCCTTCCACATGCCGGTAGAGAGCCGGAATCGCCTTCCGTGAGAAAAAGTGGCGTTTGGGAACCTGCCACTGAGGAACCGCACATTGCACAAACTCACGGAAGGGGGCCGAGTCTACCAACTGAAAAGGGAGCGCTAGCAATTTAGCCAAGCTAGCATTCAACCGCTGGGCATATGGATGGCTGGGAGTGAACTTCTTTTGACGGTCCAGCAGCTGGGGCAGGGAAATTTGCCTGCTAGAATCAGACGTCGGTGTACTGCTAGCAGAGTGCCCGCAAGTACTTGGCTGTGACACACCTAATTCTACACCTTCATTCCTCTCAGTGCAGGTTTCAGAGAGGACTGAAGGTATAGTGGGGTTGGAGATCCCAGCTGATGCGGTGCAAGGAGAGGTCCGCTTTGTTCTTTGGTGTGGGCCTTTAAGGTAGGCTTGCCAACGAGCTGCATGGCAGGTCAACATATGTCTGGTCAAGCATGTGGTGCCCAAGCGGGTGATGTTTTGGCCACGTGATATACGCTTGAGACATATGTTGCAAACAGCAGCTGTGCGATCTGATGCACTCGACTCAAAAAAGGCCCACACCAAAGAACTTTTTGAATAACGGGCAGAGGCAGCGCCCTGCACAGGCGGAGCTCTGCGTTGTGATTCCGTCGGTGTGCTGCCCTTACGCTGGCCCCCCGAGGGCATCCTGCCTGGTTGGAGATGTGCCTCCTCCTCATCCTCCTCCTCCTCCTCTCTCCTATTAGGCACCCACGTGGAGTCAGTGACCTCATCATCCCCTCCCTCCTCATCACTGGAGCCAATCTGGCAGTATGCTGCAGCTGCTGGAACATGACTGCCAGATTGGTGTCCTTCTTGAGCATCCCCTCTCTCTGCTCTCACGCTACTGCCTTCCTCTAGCTGGGTATCATCATCAGACCCTTCGAAACGCTGGGCATCCTCCTGGAGCATGTACCCAACACTGTGCTCAAACAGTTCGGGGGACTCCTCAGGAGGACATGGTTGGTCTAGGGAAGGAGTGACTGATGATGACATTGATACCAGGGAAGAGGACGCTTTGGCAGCTGCTTTGCCAGTACCCTGAGCCTGGGTGAGAGAGGATGAGGAGGATGAGGAGGGCTTGGTCATCCACTCTACCAAGTCTTCGGCATGATGCGGTTTAACACGTCCAGCTGCCGAAAAGAAGGACAAGCGTGTCCCATGGCCACGTGCTGATGGCGATTCACCGCGTCCACGACCAGCTTTGTTGTCTCTAGACACAGAGCCTGCTTGCCCTCTTTTATTGGCTCCTGACTGTCTGCCTCTCCTTGTTTGCCTTCCAGACATTCTAATGGCCTGCAGGGAGATGGGAAAACCAGCAGTAAGGCCTAGCTTCAGGAGTATATTTTGCAGGAATCACACTACACCTGCTGTAAGTGCTGCAAATGCTTGTTGGTGTAACACACCAGGAAAACACAGCAATACGGGCTAACTTCAGGTGTATAATGTGCAGGAGGCACACTCCGCCCGCTGTAAGTGCTGCAAATGTCTGTTGGTGTAACACACCAGGAAAACACAGCAATACAGGCTAACTTCAGGTGTATAATGTGCAGGAGGCACACTCCGCCCGCTGTAAGTGCTGCAAATGTCTGTTGGTGTAACACACCAGGAAAACACAGCAATACAGGCTAACTTCAGGTTTTATAATGTGCAGGAGGCACACTCCTCCCGCTGTAAGTGCTACAAATGCCTGTTGGTGTAACACACCAGGAAAACACAGCAATACGGTCTAACTTCAGGTGTATAATGTGCAGGAGGCACACTCCGCCCGCTGTAAGTGCTGCAAATGCCTGTTGGTGTAACACACCAGGAAAACCAGCAATAAGGCCTAGCTTCAGGAGTATATTTTGCAGGAATCACACTACACCTGCTGTAAGTGCTGCAAATGCCTGTTGGTGTAACACACCAGGAAAACACAGCAATACGGTCTAACTTCAGGTGTATAATGTGCAGGAGGCACACTCCGCCCGCTGTAAGTGCTGCAAATGCCTGTTGGTGTAACACACCAGGAAAACACAGCAATACGGGCTAACTTCAGGTGTATAATGTGCAGGAGGCACACTCCGCCCGCTGTAAGTGCTGCAAATGCCTGTTGGTGTAACACACCAGGAAAACACAGCAATACGGGCTAACTTCAGGTGTATAATGTGCAGGAGGCACACTCCGCCCTCTGTAAGTGCTGCAAATGCCTGTTGGTGTAACACACCAGGAAAACACAGCAATACAGGCTAACTTCAGGTGTATAATGTGCAGGAGGCACACTCCGCCCGCTGTAAGTGCTGCAAATGCCTGTTGGTGTAACACACCAGGAAAACACAGCAATACGGGCTAACTTCAGGTGTAATATGATCAGGAGGCACACTCCGCCCGCTGTAAGTGCTGCAAATGCCTGTTGGTGTAACACACCAGGAAAACACAGCAATACAGGCTAACTTCAGGTGTATAATGTGCAGGAGGCACACTCCGCCCGCTGTAAGTGCTGCAAATGCCTGTTGGTGTAACACACCAGGAAAACACAGCAATACGGGCTAACTTCAGGTGTAATATGATCAGGAGGCACACTCCGCCCGCTGTAAGTGCTGCAAATGCCTGTTGGTGTAACACACCAGGAAAACACAGCAATACGGGCTAACTTCAGGTGTATAATGTGCAGGAGGCACACTCCGCCCGCTGTAAGTGCTGCAAATGCCTGTTGGTGTAACACACCAGGAAAACACAGCAATACGGGCTAACTTCAGGTGTAATATGATCAGGAGGCACACTCCGCCCGCTGTAAGTGCTGCAAATGCCTGTTGGTGTAACACACCAGGAAAACACAGCAATACGGGCTAACTTCAGGTGTATAATGTGCAGGAGGCACACTCCGCCCGCTGTAAGTGCTGCAAATGCCTGTTGGTGTAACACACCAGGAAAACACAGCAATACGGGCTAACTTCAGGTGTATAATGTGCAGGAGGCTTAGCAACAATGACACTGACACTGTCCTCTGCCTATCCTTCTCTCTCCCTGCACACAAGGTTTATCAAAGAATATGACACTGACACTCTCCCTGCCTATCCTTCTCTCTCCCTGCACACAAGGTTTAGTAAAGAATATGACACTGACACTGTCTCCTGCCTATCCTTCTCTCTCCCTGCACACAAGGTTTATCAAAGAATATGACACTGACACTCTCCCTGCCTATCCTTCTCTCTCCCTGCACACAAGGTTTAGTAAAGAATATGACACTGACACTGTCCCCTGCCTATCCTTCTTTCTCCCTGCACACAAGGTTTAGCAAAGAATATGACACTGACACTCTCCCTGCCTATCCTTCTCTCTCCCTGCACTCAAGAATAGCACAAAGAATATCAACACTGTCCCTGCCTATCGTTCTCTTTCCCTGCGCCGGAACACACTACACAAGGCCGCCGCGCTGGCGGCCTTTTATAGTGTGGGGCGTGTGCTAAACCCCCTGAGCTATAATTGGCCACAGGCAACCTGCCTGTTGCCAATTATGGCTCTCCTAGCTGCCGGCGCTGTGATTGGTCAAGCATGCGGGGTCACAGTGCATGCTTGGCCAATCAGAGCACCGGGATTGCACTGCGATGGCACAGTGTATTTTGGGCCGTTCGCGTCACTCGAATTTGGCGCGAACGGCCCAAATCGTTCGATGTTCGCCGAACGGTCGAACAGCCGATGTTCGAGTCGAATGTATGTTCGACTCGAACACCGAGCTCATCCCTAATGCTGTGTAACATGAAGAAATAATTCCGGGTGGCTGCACTTCCAAAAATCCTTTTATTTAAGCTTCAATATGACAAGTGGTTGACAGATGGAGCAGGGGACAAAGAGGTAGATGCGTTTTGTGCAAATTTTATCACTTAGGCCCCTTTCACACTGGGGCGGGAGGTGCGGTGGCGGTAAAGCGCCGCCATTACCGTCGGATTTGCGGCGGTATTCGGCCACTAGCGGTGCAGTTTTACCCCCCGCTAGCGTCCGAAAAAGGGTTAATACCGCCAGCAATACGCCTCTGCAGAGTATTACTTTCAATGGGCAGGAGCGGTGGAGGAGCGGTAAACACACCGCTCATTCACCGCTCCAAAGATGCGGCTAGCGGGTTTTTTGGAGCGGTCCTGCTAGCGCACCGCTCCAGTGTAAAAGCCCTCTGGCTTTCACACTGGAGAAACAGCAGCCGCTGTTTCAGGTCGGTTTGCAGGCGCTATTTTTAGCACAATAGCGCCTGCAAACCGCCCCAGTGTGAAAGGGGTCTAAGTCATTAGGTAATGACTAAGCGCTAACATTTGCGCGAAACGCGTCTACCTCTTTGTCCCCTGCTCCGTCAACCACTTGTCATATGAAGCTTCAATAAAAGGATTTTTGGAAGTGCAACCATCCGGAATTATTTCTTTATGTCCCTAAATCTTTCCCGTAGTTTGTAGACGCGATAACTTTTGCACAAACTAATCAATATACGCCTATTGTGATTTTTTTTTACCAAAAATATGTAGAAGAATACATTTTTATTTATTTTTTGGATATGTTTTATTTTTGGGTAAAAAATTACATAAATTTTGTTTGGGTACAGTATCGCACGACCGTGCAATTGTCAGTTAAAGCGACGCAGTGCCATATTGCAAAATATGGCCTGGTCATTAAGGGGGTAAATCCTTCCGGGGCTGAAGTGGTTAAGCAGACTGCAGAAAATATGAGGTGTGTCCAAAATGTTCAGTAAATGGTATCAGAAAACAAACAAAACAGAACATACAAACAAATTACCTTTAGAGCCGGTTCACACACAGGGGGTACGACTTTGGGGGCGACTCGGCAAGGCGATCTGAAGACGACTTCAGAGGCGACTTGCAAAATGACTTCTGTATTGAAGTCAATGTAAGTCGCCCAGAGTCGCCCACAAAGTCGTACAAGAACCTTTTTTTGCGTCGCTCCTATTAGAACGGTTCCATTGAAGAGAACGGGCCGCCACTTGTCAGGCGGCTGAGTCGCCTGACGAGTCATCCCTGTGTGAACCGGCTCTTATTGGCCTTTAAAATAATCACCATCCTTCACAACACACTTTTGGCAACATTAATAAAGCTTCTGGAAACTGTCAGCAAAGGCCTCTTTAGGAATATATTGCAGAACCGCTGTCACACATTCTTGGATTGCCTCCACGTCCGCAAAACGTGCACCTTTCATGGCGCTCTTCAGGTGGGGAAACGGAAAGAAGTCGCTGGGAAGACGATGAGCACCATTCCATCGATTGCCGCTTGGATTCTGGATCAAGCTGGTAACACCAGGTCTCATCCCCTGTGATGATGGTTCACAGAAAGCTTGGATCCTGGTCACACATGGTTATGAAATCCCCAGAGGTTTTCATTTGATTTGCTTTCTGTTTGTCTATCAGCTTGTGCAGCACAAACTGGGAACAGATCTTCCGCTTACCCAAATCTTTGCGGATGATGGTGCGCACCGTGTCCTTGCTAATGCCCAATTCCCCTGTCATCAAATGTAGAGTCAGTTGCTGATCTCGTGCCAGAATTTGTCGCACTCGCTCGATCCTGTCTGGGGTTTTTCTTGTTGACGGCTTACCCAAACGTGGCCCATCCTCAGTCATTTCCTTTCTATCACGAAAGCGTTTAAACCAGTTGTAAACACATTTTCTTCTCACGGCTTCCGTCCCAAACACTTGAACCAACATTTCATGCTTCTTCTCCCCAATTTATAGCAGAACTTGATGTTCACTCGTTGCTCCATTGCACTGTGACCCTACCTCTCACACTTACTATGTTCAACTGCCCGCAGCGTGTTTACCCTGATGGTCACGTGTACTGAATACTAGGTGGCGCTTCTAGACATGTCTGGATAGTCATGTGCATGTGCGCGCTCCTGGTACATGTTGCTGTTAAGATATTGGACCATTCACCAAAATTTTTAGGCACACCTTGTACAGTCAGATTCTGTAATGAAAACAAATTTGACTAAAAATGGCGCCACTCATTAGGCATTGAGAAGTCACACATTACCCCATACCATTTAAGCAATGGGGCATGTGAGAAGTTCAATCACACCCAAACACTAATACTGAGAGGCTTAGCTTGTGATAAATGAAGGAAATAGACCAATTACTTAGCACAGTGTGCGTGTGGGGGGATACAACCATACAGTACATTTCTCAACAGGCCACTCGCCCTACTTATTATATTTGGCCATACTCTTCAGGGACCCCACAGACATATGGGCAACAGTGCCCAAAGAAGAACTTTAACACACATGATTAAAGAGTGTAAATGGCGCATTTCTGAATTCCAACAGTTAAAGACTGTTAATGTGTGGAACAAGGAGGGTTGGAAGCGTAAGACTTTAACCTTCAACCTGGGGTCAGAGTACTAGTCCAAAGTAAAGCTGCATAACGAAATGGAAAATTACAAACATTGTGAAATTAAGTCCCTGGAGTTTTTATGCAACAGCCTATTGCATGTGTGCAAGTCTACAATATCTAAAGAGACATGGAACCTAAGAAAAACTGAGACACCTACATTATAAACTTCTCAAATCCATTGGGACCCACAGAGAAGCCCATAAGACCTTTTTTGAAGAACCCTTCTAGATTTATGAGCCACAAACACCTCTGACACCAAAAGTTCAGTAGTAACTGCCTGCTTCTCTTCCCCCATTATCTCCAAGACCTCCAGGAGAAGCCATGTATCCTGACATTTTTACAGAGCCCAATGGTAATTTAGCTAGGGTCTACACTCCCTGGAACGCCTCTAGTCCCTGAAGATGGAACCAAGACTCTACCCTTAAGGTGCTTCCAAAGACCTAACTTCAGAATACCCCCTGTGCAGTTTGCATAGGATACATCTGAATGGTCTGCAAACTTGCCAGGGAAAGCAAATTCAAGTGGGGTGGTCTTTAGCTGAGTGCCCATTTACTCGCATTGCTTAGATGCAAGAGCAGGCCCCTTTCATTTATTTTACCACAACTCCCTGGGTTCCTTGACACACCCAAGGAAGAAAAGTTTCTCACCTTCCTCCCATCAGCTGCTCAGAGAGGCTACACCTGATGAGGCAGAGGCAGCAGGGCAAGCGACCTGTAGTCAGTTGAGAGGCCCTGAACTGTCAGAATTGCCATGTGGGTAGCTGGGCCAGAGTCTAATAGCATGCAACCTCTCCAAGACACTGTCTGATAATAATAACAATTAGGTGTGTTCTGTAATGTTTTACTAAAGTAGTGACCCTGAATGTGCCTCTCTGTTAGAGTCTTATAGAGACTATGCTATGTAGCCACATATTACCTTGAATGAGTCAGAGACATTGCTGTGAGGAGTCCATGTTTGCACAGCTTCATATTTTTTGTGCAGCTTTCTTATTCTGCAGTGTACGCATGTTTGTGTGCCATCTCAAACTTGTTTTCCATTACTGCTTTTGTCTTTGCACCTGTTTAGGAAACTTCAAGTTACAGTTGTTCTCCGTCTGATCATTTGGCTGATTAGCCATTCTGTTAATGCAAAAATGACTGCATAGGAGACATAAGACAGCTACCAGAAGACTTGGGGCATGTGCTCTGGGTGCCAGGGTCTAGTAAAGTCCCTGATGCCGGCGTTGGGCAACACAGACAGTTTTTTCTTCACTGGAGGTAGTACAATAAATGTGCTCTGGGGGAACATAGTTAAACTCCAGCTGTGGTAATATTTCTGCTAGTCTCAAGTCCACTGTCTGTGAGCAAGGACAAGTAAATGCTGATCTTGGGTATCATGTAGCCAGCTTTAATTGCTGTATATCAGTTCCTCTCACTGCATCCATTCTGCTTGCTTTAAAATAAAGCTGCTTTATAGCCCCCTCCTTAAGCATCAATCTTTGCGCTGTTTGTCAGCAAGTTCTGCTTTTGATGAATATATTGGAAGGCATGCAGAGTGATTGTTTGTATCCACTGTGTTGACTCCTGCTTTTTTTTTTCTTTAAAACTTATCAGTTTTTTGCAAGCATGCAAACATCTCCATGCAGAGTGGGAAGTAAAATAGGGACAGCTATAAAGAATGACGATGGGAGGGGGAGCGTCCAGAGCTGACGTAATTTCCTCGGGTTCCTTCATTCCTGAGTTTTCAGACAGGAGTGTGGTCAAAAGATCCAGCACCTGGGTCATTGGGGACTTCAGGATCTCCACTTCTGAGTCCCGTTCAGTAGCCATAGCTGATCTGACTCCCACCGCAGGGAGGGTAGTTGGTTCGGTATGTTGACTCCTCCTTTTCTCTTCCAACACAGCCTCCTCCTCCCTGTCTATCCGAATCAAGTTGGGGTATTCCAGGCTCTTCCCATCCTGTCGGGTGCGTAGCGCCAATGCAATAGGATCCAGGGGCTGAGCTCCCCTCAATACCTGTTGAGCACGGGCCTCGTCTACTTTCCCTGGGTCGATCCCCTTCTTCAAAATGATCCTATGCAGGATCTTGTCTAGACGTCCCATATATTCTGATAGCTTCTCGCCTGTCTTCTGGTAGCAGTGCTCCAGTTGATAGGTAAGCTCAGTGATTTTTTCTGTCCCACCGAACACATTCTGCAGGATGTCTAAGTAATCCTGTGCAGTACAGTCTTTCCTGCTTATCTTCAGGTTACGTATGGCAACCAGAGCAGGCCCCTTTAAACTTTCAACAATCCTCTGCTTCTTTTGTCGCTCCGGGACCTCCCATTCTTCTAGGGCCTGAGTGGCGCCGTCTAGCCACTCTTCAAATCCCTCTTCTTCCGAAGGTACAGTTTTCCTTCCAGAAAATATCCTGAGTTTCCTGTATCCTGACATCGGGTAGTCTGTGGGGTCTCTTTTACACTGGGCCACAATTTCCTGCAAGACAGCGCACAGTTCTGCACTAAGGGTGGCCGGTGATGATCTGGGACTCTCTGTATCCTTCTGCTTTTCCGCCTTAGGGGATGGCGGGGGAGATATCTGTGGAGATGATGGTTTTGGTGTCTGGAACCATTCTCCCTTCACTGGCAGCGTATGTATCAAGTGATAGATCTGATTATCTATGGCTCGTATACTCTGACTTTTAAAATGCTCTGGGATTTCGTTTTTCCATTCTACCAGTGCGTATGTAAACGAGATCACTGGATCTGGCCTAAAATCCATCACCCATGCTTTGTGGCTCGGAGACAGTAAGAATACGAGCTGTTTTATCTCCTCTTCCTTCCATCTTTCCCCTGGGAGTACAATGACTACCGCCGCGGTTGGATCGGCGCCAATCGCTGCGCACCACTGTGACATTGCTAGCGGGTCCATGCTGGTACTTCTGACCGGCTTGATTGCAGCGTGCAACGTACAAGGATCCCGGCTCGAGCCCCCAAGTGTAGCGCTACCCCCAGTTAAGAGAGCCGCTGATATTGATTTGGGCCCTGTAGTGCACCACTGTCAACCCCTGGCAATCGGCTCTAACCTCCCGTGGCACAGCTGGTGATAGAGGGATAGGACCGCGTGACCGCATCTCTTGGTGACGCAGTCTTATAGCAAGCATGCACAGCAATATACTTTAAAACTCCTATTAAAGTATGCAAAACTGACACCAGATGTACTTTACCCAGATATTTTACTGAGGCTAATGGGCAAGTAATAAACAACAGTATAACAAGTTGCAGATCCCTACAATAAACAGTAATAAAGATAAACAGAGTAATCAGAATAATAAAGTATTGCTATGCAACTCTAGCGCTGCCCTTTTACAGCTACTTCCCCTCATGGGTAGACTAACACCCAGCAATGTCTACCTATGCAGTCAGGCCTGACTGATCTAAATGGAAGTTCAGTGAAACAATATTCGCTAGCAATCTTTTCGGTGGTGCACTTGAAGAACAACTTTGTAATCCAAACGAATAGTAAAGATAAAAGTATCTGTCTTTAAACAGCTCTCACCACCCGGGCAAGTCCAAGTCCGTTTCCTCCATCGATTCGTCTGGGAACAGGAATCCACCGACATCCAAGTCTTCAATCCTTCTGGTGTACTGCAGCAAGGAGAAGAAGATGTCTCTAAGGCTCTGCTAGGCTGGCAGAGGGGCTCTTTGGAAAGGAGCACACGGCCCAGGCTTCAGGCCTTGTGCATACAGCAGTTCAGCACAGAGATCCTCTTGCTAGGAGAGGGGTGTCCAAAGAGAGTGACCAAAACTCTGCCTCCCCTTTATAAAGTCTGCCCCAGCAGTCTCTGTTTTGGAGCAATGCACCCTGGGTGCTGCAAGATGTACTGGGAGATGTAGTCTCTCTCTCCTCTGCTTTCACTTCCATAATGTCTCTTTACTTCCTCCCGACTCACCTCTCACCTGGAACTTCTTGTCTCTCTGCATTAAAGGGGAACACCCTGCTACACACTCCCCCCACTTTGAATCTTTGGTCCCCAAAGACAGCATCAACAATATGTACATAAAAGATAGTTCACAGTTGCAAGGGAACCTGGCAGGGGAATCTCCCACCTAGCATGGTGAAGAAGATTGTCCTGCCCACAGGCCATATTATTGGAAGTGGCCTGCCTAACTGTGCCAGGGAGTGAGTTGGGGTTTCCCTCCACCAAATGTACAGTGGAGGGACCAGATGTGGGCATGGTCCTTCTTGAGGTTAGGACCGTGTCTTCGGAACTTTCTCCCATCTGATCATGAGTTAGTTTCCGGGGAGGATGAATGACTCTCTTCCTTCTCTTCTCCCTGGGAGTCACAGTCTCAGCTACTCTTGGTTCTTCCTCTGGTACTGAAGCAGGAACCTCTTCCGGTAGTGAGGGTATGGGATCACATCTGGGGACAGCAGGGGCTAAAAGCCGTTTCACCAGATCGGTATTGGTCCCAATGATGAGAGAGCTTCTTGAGGGCCCTGGCAGCCAGGGACAGACAATGGCCAGTGTCTCAAAGTTCTGGGGCTCCCCAGCCCTCAATGGATCACATGACAACTTGACCCGCAGACATCCATCACAAGAGTACTCTTCTGCTTGGATACCCTGAATCTTGGTGTCTCCCAACTCTTCCAGGGGCAGGTATGACAGGTACTTCTTGTAAAAGTCTCTGGTCATCAGGGTAACCTGAGCACCTGTATCAAGGATGGCTCTGGTGTAGATCCCTTCGATCAGAACAGGCACTACAGGCAGAGGACCTACCAATTGGGTAGCAGTCCTTTTGGAAACACCTGTAACAGCAGGCTGGCATACTTGGACTTGTGCTCTCTTCAGCTTCCGGCGCTGGGAATGCCGTTTCTGGCGTTGTTTGGAAGGCTGATAGGCGTTGTTCACTGAGACGGCATAGACTGCAGGTGTCCTCCACCGCTCCCTCGCAGATTCAGGGAAAGTTATTTTTGAAGGCCCGGATCTTCTCTCCATTCTTGGGTCACTTCTCTGAGGCTTCCGCCAGCCTTCTGTCTCCATTCGTGGACTTGGACATACTCGCTGGTTGTGGCCTACACCTCCACAGTTGAAACAGACAATCTCTCTTCTCTTCTGTGGGGAGGTTGGTGTTGAACTGCTCTGGCGTGGTTCATTCTTAATTTCCTCGGGTTCCTTCATTCCTGAGTTTTCAGACAGGAGTGTGGTCAAAAGATCCAGCACCTGGGTCATTGGGGACTTCAGGATCTCCACTTCTGAGTCCCGTTCAGTAGCCATAGCTGATCTGACTCCCACCGCAGGGAGGGTAGTTGGTTCGGTATGTTGACTCCTCCTTTTCTCTTCCAACACAGCCTCCTCCTCCCTGTCTATCCGAATCAAGTTGGGGTATTCCAGGCTCTTCCCATCCTGTCGGGTGCGTAGCGCCAATGCAATAGGATCCAGGGGCTGAGCTCCCCTCAATACCTGTTGAGCACGGGCCTCGTCTACTTTCCCTGGGTCGATCCCCTTCTTCAAAATGATCCTATGCAGGATCTTGTCTAGACGTCCCATATATTCTGATAGTTTCTCGCCTGTCTTCTGGTAGCAGTGCTCCAGTTGATAGGTAAGCTCAGTGATTTTTTCTGTCCCACCGAACACATTCTGCAGGATGTCTAAGTAATCCTGTGCAGTACAGTCTTTCCTGCTTATCTTCAGGTTACGTATGGCAACCAGAGCAGGCCCCTTTAAACTTTCAACAATCCTCTGCTTCTTTTGTCGCTCCGGGACCTCCCATTCTTCTAGGGCCTGAGTGGCGCCGTCTAGCCACTCTTCAAATCCCTCTTCTTCCGAAGGTACAGTTTTCCTTCCAGAAAATATCCTGAGTTTCCTGTATCCTGACATCGGGTAGTCTGTGGGGTCTCTTTTACACTGGGCCACAATTTCCTGCAAGACAGCGCACAGTTCTGCACTAAGGGTGGCCGGTGATGATCTGGGACTCTCTGTATCCTTCTGCTTTTCCGCCTTAGGGGATGGCGGGGGAGATATCTGTGGAGATGATGGTTTTGGTGTCTGGAACCATTCTCCCTTCACTGGCAGCGTATGTATCAAGTAATAGATCTGATTATCTATGGCTCGTATACTCTGACTTTTAAAATGCTCTGGGATTTCGTTTTTCCATTCTACCAGTGCGTATGTAAACGAGATCACTGGATCTGGCCTAAAATCCATCACCCATGCTTTGTGGCTCGGAGACAGTAAGAATACGAGCTGTTTTATCTCCTCTTCCTTCCATCTTTCCCCTGGGAGTACAATGACTACCGCCGTGGTTGGATCGGCGCCAATCGCTGCGCACCACTGTGACATTGCTAGCGGGTCCATGCTGGTACTTCTGACCGGCTTGATTGCAGCGTGCAACGTACAAGGATCCCGGCTCGAGCCCCCACGTGTAGCGCTACCCCCAGTTAAGAGAGCCGCTGATATTGATTTGGGCCCTGTAGTGCACCGCTGTCAACCCCTGGCAATCGGCTCTAACCTCCCGTGGCACAGCTGGTGATAGAGGGATAGGACCGCGTGACCGCATCTCTTGGTGACGCAGTCTTATAGCAAGCATGCACAGCAATATACTTTAAAACTCCTATTAAAGTATGCAAAACTGACACCAGATGTACTTTACCCAGATATTTTACTGAGGCTAATGGGCAAGTAATAAACAACAGTATAACAAGTTGCAGATCCCTACAATAAACAGTAATAAAGATAAACAGAGTAATCAGAATAATAAAGTATTGCTATGCAACTCTAGCGCTGCCCTTTTACAGCTACTTCCCCTAATGGGTAGACTAACACCCAGCAATGTCTACCTATGCAGTCAGGCCTGACTGATCTAAATGGAAGTTCAGTGAAACAATATTCGCTAGCAATCTTTTCGGTGGTGCACTTGAAGAACAACTTTGTAATCCAAACGAATAGTAAAGATAAAAGTATCTGTCTTTAAACAGCTCTCACCACCCGGGCAAGTCCAAGTCCGTTTCCTCCATCGATTCGTCTGGGAACAGGAATCCACCGACATCCAAGTCTTCAATCCTTCTGGTGTACTGCAGCAAGGAGAAGAAGATGTCTCTAAGGCTCTGCTAGGCTGGCAGAGGGGCTCTTTGGAAAGGAGCACACGGCCCAGGCTTCAGGCCTTGTGAATACAGCAGTTCAGCACAGAGATCCTCTTGCTAGGAGAGGGGTGTCCAAAGAGAGCGACCAAAACTCTGCCTCCCCTTTATAAAGTCTGCCCCAGCAGTCTCTGTTCTGGAGCAATGCACCCTGGGTGCTGCAAGATGTACTGGGAGATGTAGTCTCTCTCTCCTCTGCTTTCACTTCCATAATGTCTCTTTACTTCCTCCCGACTCACCTCTCACCTGGAACTTCTTGTCTCTCTGCATTAAAGGGGAACACCCCGCTACTCTTACATAGGCAGATCCCCATTCTGTGTGGTTTACCGATGATCAGCGAGGGAAGGAGGACTTTGAGTGCCCAGCACCCACTGTTGTGAATAATCACAGCAGAAGCGGCCTGTCGGCGGTGCGCGCATAACCCCTGCAAACAGAAGTCATGTATGTATAAGTGATCCTTCGCAGAGCTGCCACCCCGTAGAAGTGAAACTTCTATAGGGTGATCAGCAAGTGGTTAATACCTGCCAGTTTTCTTATCTGCGAACTAGTAGCAACAGGTTCTTAAAGTGGCGGTAGTTGGAACTACCTGAGTTTTCTGCCCATGTCTGCAATGTTACTAAAACTGGTGCAAATGCTTGCCTGAATTAGACACAGGTAGTTCTAAAGGTAAATACTGCCATAAAAATGTCATAATTGCTTAACTGAATTCCACTGTCAACCTACTAGTGATTTTTTTGTAAGACTTAATTTTCACTTTAAAGTGATTGTAAAGGTTAAAGATTTTTTACCTTAATGCATTCTCGGGATATGGTGGCGAGCAGAGCGAGCCAGTACAACCTGCACTGCCACCCTCTGACCACCAGAGGACGCTCACCCCCCTTCTTCTAGCACCAGGAAGTGGTAATGAAGAAGGAGAAGGTAAGGGAGGAGAGCCGGGCCTAGGAGAGGCTCTCATGGAGCACTGATAAGACCAAGGCTGCAACCACCCCCCTCCCCTTGATGACAGGATGCATGGAGTTTTGCTTTTTTAATGTTTTACTAGAGCTGCACGATTCTGGATAAAATGAGAATCACATTTTTTTTTGCTTAGAATATAGGTCACGATTCTCTGCGTAACATCTTCTTTCACATTATACTGAAAAATTGGGCTAACTTTACTGTTTAGTTTTTTTTTTTTTCATTAAAGTACGTTTTTTCCCAAAAAGTTGCGGTTGAAAGGCCACTGCGCAAATACAATGTGGCATAAAATCTACCAACGACCGCCATTTTATTCTCTAGGGTCTCTGATCAAAAAAATATTTATAATGTGTAGCACACGGACCTTTTCCTGCCTTCGGCTCACTTGCAGGTCAAGGCACACCGCGCTATATGCCCGTACCCTCCTGTTTGAGGAGGTTGAGCGGTGTTAACAATTTTGGGTCCTGCAGCAAGTTCTCCAAGCAGACTGGTTCTCAATCATCTCCTAGAGTATAGGGACAAGTCTCTATTATTCCCCAGTAAGGCCAATGTCCACACCACTTTAACTCCAACGCTGAGTTTATTTCACAAGCAAGTTCAAGGAAAGGTGGACGAGAGAAAGGACAGCAAGGTTTGGGAGATAGGTCCAGGCACAAACTGGTATGATAGTCGCTACTCGATCCCGAGTAGGTTTAGCTCACCCGGATAGTCCCCTCTAAGAGCGGATCCTAGCAGCCGGAGTGATGCTCGAACGTTCACTTTAGGTTTTCCTTGAGATACGAGCGGGAGATCCTCTGCCACAGAATCTTTAAGTCCCAAACTTCTCAGCTGTTGCAACACAAGGACAAGTGGCAGTGATAGCACATTGCAAGGCCTTTGGTGGATCTTTGAATCCCTCCAGAAGGTAACCCGGCCTCTCTTTCACCGTGAACTCTCACCGGTCCATCAGAAAGGTCCTCCCCCGGTCTCCTCTTCTTAGAGCGGGTCCACCCTTTCCCGGGCACCCTGGGATTCTTTTTTGGAGGTAGGCCACAGCTAAAGGTGCTGGGCCTACTAGTGGAGTTGCCGCCCCAGGCTAAAGGTGCCTGAGACCCATGCACGCGCACACCCCTGGCCCGGAGGGCCAGGTGGCGCGAACCGCTCACACTCCAGACTCCCACGACTCCCCAAAAGAATGGCGTCTGCATCCTATGTATCCTCTGACAGCATGCACAGCAGGCCAACTACGCCCACCATACCGCTGCCGAAAGAGGACACCCTAAGGCATAGCTATGTCACCCACGGTTCAACCCTGACCTGATATGGCAGTGCCACCTACAGGCCACAGGGAAATGTGCGTCAGGCTACATCACACAGGCAGAAGCGAGTACTAACAAATCAAAGTGGTCTGAGCCTGGCTACTAGCTCAGACCAACCCCTAAATTTAAGCACATAGCACCCCTGAAAAGTAAAAGGGCGCTACAAATGTTTGGGGGTTCTAAGTAACTTTCTAGCAAAAAAGCTGATTTTAACTTGTAAGCAACAAGTGTCAGAAAAAGGCTTAGTCTTTAAGTGGTTAAACTGAGCTCATTTACAGACCCAATTTCATCCCTTTGATCTAAAAGAACCAAATAATACAATGTTTCTTTTTATCTCTCAGTGCTGGGCAATGTTGTGATAAACGTTGCCGTCTTTTTTTTTTTTTCTTTGACAGCTCTAAGCAGAGAACTGCTCTAGACTTGTTACATGAATCATGGAAATGCTGGATTAAGATTGTGACGGGGTTGAACCGAGAACAATTTTTTTAACGATTAATCGTACAGCTCTACTTTAAGCATTACAAAAATCTCTACTTCCAGCTAAATGGTATTTCATTTTTATTTGGTACAGTGCCCAGTAGGGTTGCCACCTTTTCTTCAAGCCAAACACTTTAACTGCGTAGGGCAATTTTTTTTTTTGGTTCGTATCATATGCTATAGGATTATAAAAGACCTGGGACTTCCTTTGGATACCTCAAGGGAATTAGTAATGTGGTGTGCGAACAGCAGGTGTGGGCAAATTGCTCTTGCTGACATCATCATCAAGCCCCACAGTGACGCCGAACCTGCCCCCAGATAGCCACCTGCAGCTTTCGGACTCAAAACAGATTTGTGTGTAACTATCTCGGGTACTTGGGAAGCCTAAGCTCAGTCTGAATAATGTGTCTGGGTTTCAGGTGGACTGATTGAAAACCCAGACTGTCCGGGTGAATGCTGGACAGGTGGCAGCCCTAGTGCCCAGTCCCCCATGTCATTTGTTTGACAATCATTTGCCTATTATCCTAGAAAATCCAGAGCTGATTTTCAACATTCATCTCTCATTGACTTCAGACATTGGGGGTTCAGATTCAACACCCAATTTTTACTCATGTTACTCATTTTACTCATGTTACTCATGTTCGCCAAGCCCTGCTCAAACTGAACCTGGGTGTTTTCAGCTTATCACTGCCAAAAGGAATTGGATTTCGGTCCATCTAGTACTGAAATTTACACAGCATTTCTAGACTGTAGTGCCAGGCTAGCAGTATATATTTATTCTGCTGCAGTTAAAGGCTAAGTTCACTATCTGTTACCCATTACCCCCATATTTAGGGTGTAACATGCTCCAGCACTTGTCCTAGCTCCCTCCCGATCCTCCTCCCTGTGACAGTAGGTATGGGGATCCTCTACCGCACAGCCACGTCATTCATTCACAGGAACCTGTGAATGAGAGAGTTACAAGTACCATCTCCCACTGAGGCAAATGGCTTGTATCAATGAACTGCACAGGCGCTGGTGAGTACTCTCGTAGTTCATTGACACTTCTTACAGCTTTCTAACAGACAGCCTGTACAAAGATACGGGCAGAAAGCTGTAGCTACTATCTGCAGGATTTGACATTGCACTCACAATCCACTGCAAAAATACCTGCAAAATATGTGAATGTATTTTAAAAAAAATTCAAAGGTTGGACTTATCTGTTAAGGCGGAGTCCCGCCGAAAAAAAAAATTAAAAGTCAGCAGCTACAAATACTGCACCTGCTGAATTTTTAAATAAGGACACTTACCTGTTCAGGGCGCCCGCAATGTCCTCACCCGAAGCCGACCCATCCCTCTGCTCCCAGGTGCAGGCACCGGCATCTTTAGTAAGAGAATCAGGAAGTGAAGCCTTACGGCTTCACAGCCTGGTTCCCTACTGCACATGCGCGAGTCGCGCTGCACATCCTGACTGGTCCCTGCTGTCTTCTCGGACCCGTGTGTCTCCCAGAAGACAGCGGGGGCACGGAGGAGAGGCCGTACAGGGCATAGATTCTGCGGTGATCTATCGCCGGAAGTGGGAGCCAGGGGCGGATCCGGGGGGGGGCAACAGGGCAATTGCCCCCCCAAGACCATCTGTCACATTTGGTTGCTCTGTTTTATTTTTTTTGCGCCTGATCTCCCGAACTTTGGGGACCCGGTACCGGCTGGCCATAGGTCCCCTGGACCCCAAACTTGGCACACATGTAGCCCCATGTCTCCTCTACAAGTGTTCAAATTTTGGTGTCCGGGAGACCTACGGCCGGGGGGGAACCAATTTTTCAAAGCCGGGCACTCCTTCCTTAGACTCCCATGCTAAACGGTCATTTCTCCGGTGAATTTGCAGACCCGGTACCGGCCGGTCGTAGGTCTCCTGGACCCCAAACTTGGCACACATATAGCCCCATGTCTCCTCTACAAGTGTTAAAAGTTTGGTGTCCGGGAGACCTACGGTCATGGAGAACCGATTTTTCAAAGCCGGGAACTCCTTCCATAGACTCCCATGTTAAACATCAGTCTAGTCATGGGCACAGTGAAGCATGGGCACAGTGAGGCATGGGCACAGTGAGGCAAAGTGAGGCATGCAGACGGACACCCTAGGCTTATACTCGAGTCAATAAGTTTTCCCAGTTTTTTGGGGTAAAATTAGGTGCCTCGGCTTATATTCGGGTCGGCTTATACTTGAGTATATACAGTACTTGTTCTGCGGCTGCCACTGCCTCTCTGAGTCTCTCTCTCAGTTTCTCACATCAGCCGATTAGCGGCGCCGAGAGAGAGACTCGTCTAATGTAGTTAGGCGGCACACTGACATGATACCAGGAGCGGAGGAGCCTCTTCCCTGCACTCGTTGTTAACGCCTGGGCCGTTTGGCGTCTAGCAACGAGTGACGGGCAGGTGCGATAGCGTGCGGCTCCACAGACGGGTAAGAAAGCGGGCGGCTCCGCTTGCGACGTGGTTTGTGGGGGGCGGGCGGCGCGGTTCGTGGGCAGAACGTGCTGCTCAGTGTGTTGGCAGCGCAGGTGAGAGTGAGAGAGCAGGCTCATCTCCCACCGCCTGTGCCTGCCCTGCATTCCTGCAGTGACTTCCGCCCTCACTGTGCAGGCAGCAGAGAGATTACATTATCTCTCTGCTGCCTGACTCTGGGAGTCTGGGACACAGCAAGAGACAACCAAAACTACACCTTAGCAGGCAAGTTAGTGACAATCCGCAAATTGTGTCAGGTGACGTGGCAAATGACAATCTGCATCTGGCGGCAGGCAAGTGACAATCAGCAAGGTGTGGCAGGTGAGTGGCAAGTGACAATCCACAAGGTGTGGCAGGTGATGTGGCAAGTGACAATCCACAAGGTGTGGCAAGTGACAATCCACAAGATGTGGCAGGTGAGTAGGGATGAGCTTCGAGTTCGAGTCGAACTCATGTTCGACTCGAACATTGCCTGTTCGCCCGTTCGCCGAACAGCGAACAAATTGGGGTGTTCGTGGCAAATTCGAAAAATCTATGGGAGAAATCTAAAGTGTTAATTATAAAGGCTTATATGCAAGTTATTGTCCTAAAAAGTGTTTGGGGACCCGGGTCCTGCCCCAGGGGACATGTATCAATGCAAAAAGAAGTTTTAAAAACTGCCGTTTTTTCGGGAGCAGTGATTTTAATAATGCTTAAAATGAAAAAATAAAAGTGAAATATTCCTTTAAATTTCGTACCTGGGGGGTGTGTATGATATGCATGTGAAGTGGCGCATGTTTCCCGTGCTTAGAACTGTCCCTGCAAAAAATGTCATTTTTGAAAGAAAAAAAATGCATTTAAAACTGACTCGCGGCTATTAATGAATTGTCGGCTCCCGGCAATACATACACAAGTCATTGATAAAAAAAAAAAAAAAAGCGTGGGGGTTCCCCAGAATTCAATTACCAGGCCCTTCAGGTCTGGAATGGATATTAAGGGGAACCCCGCCGCAAATTTAAAAAAAAATTGACGTGGGGTTCCCCCAAATATCCATTCCAGGCCCTTCAGATCTGGCATGGATTTTAAGGGGAACTCCACCCCAAATTAAAAAAAAAATGGCGTGGAGTCCCCCCAAAAATCCATACCAGACCCCTTATCCGAGCACGCAACCTGGCCGGCCGCAGGGGAAAAGGGGGGGACGAGAGAGCGGCCCCCCCTCCCTCCTGAACCGTACCAAGCCACATGCCCTCAACATGGGGAGGATGTCCCCATGTTGATGGGGACAAGGGCCTCATCCCCACAACCCTTGCCCGGTGGTTGTGGGGGTCTGCGGGCGGGGGGCTTATCGGAATCTGGAAGACCCCTTTAACAAAGAGGTTGGACTTATCTGTTAAGGCGGAGTCCCGCCGAAAAAAAAAATTAAAAGTCAGCAGCTACAAATACTGCACCTGCTGAATTTTTAAATAAGGACACTTACCTGTTCAGGGCGCCCGCAATGTCCTCACCCGAAGCCGACCCATCCCTCTGCTCCCAGGTGCAGGCACCGGCATCTTTAGTAAGAGAATCAGGAAGTGAAGCCTTACGGCTTCACAGCCTGGTTCCCTACTGCACATGCGCGAGTCGCGCTGCACATCCTGACTGGTCCCTGCTGTCTTCTCGGACCCGTGTGTCTCCCAGAAGACAGCGGGGGCACGGAGGAGAGGCCGTACAGGGCATAGATTCTGCGGTGATCTATCGCCGGAAGTGGGAGCCAGGGGCGGATCCGGGGGGGGGCAACAGGGCAATTGCCCCCCCAAGACCATCTGTCACATTTGGTTGCTCTGTTTTATTTTTTTTGCGCCTGATCTCCCGAACTTTGGGGACCCGGTACCGGCTGGCCATAGGTCCCCTGGACCCCAAACTTGGCACACATGTAGCCCCATGTCTCCTCTACAAGTGTTCAAATTTTGGTGTCCGGGAGACCTACGGCCGGGGGGGAACCAATTTTTCAAAGCCGGGCACTCCTTCCTTAGACTCCCATGCTAAACGGTCATTTCTCCGGTGAATTTGCAGACCCGGTACCGGCCGGTCGTAGGTCTCCTGGACCCCAAACTTGGCACACATATAGCCCCATGTCTCCTCTACAAGTGTTAAAAGTTTGGTGTCCGGGAGACCTACGGTCATGGAGAACCGATTTTTCAAAGCCGGGAACTCCTTCCATAGACTCCCATGTTAAACATCAGTCTAGTCATGGGCACAGTGAAGCATGGGCACAGTGAGGCATGGGCACAGTGAGGCAAAGTGAGGCATGCAGACGGACACCCTAGGCTTATACTCGAGTCAATAAGTTTTCCCAGTTTTTTGGGGTAAAATTAGGTGCCTCGGCTTATATTCGGGTCGGCTTATACTTGAGTATATACAGTACTTGTTCTGCGGCTGCCACTGCCTCTCTGAGTCTCTCTCTCAGTTTCTCACATCAGCCGATTAGCGGCGCCGAGAGAGAGACTCGTCTAATGTAGTTAGGCGGCACACTGACATGATACCAGGAGCGGAGGAGCCTCTTCCCTGCACTCGTTGTTAACGCCTGGGCCGTTTGGCGTCTAGCAACGAGTGACGGGCAGGTGCGATAGCGTGCGGCTCCACAGACGGGTAAGAAAGCGGGCGGCTCCGCTTGCGACGTGGTTTGTGGGGGGCGGGCGGCGCGGTTCGTGGGCAGAACGTGCTGCTCAGTGTGTTGGCAGCGCAGGTGAGAGTGAGAGAGCAGGCTCATCTCCCACCGCCTGTGCCTGCCCTGCATTCCTGCAGTGACTTCCGCCCTCACTGTGCAGGCAGCAGAGAGATTACATTATCTCTCTGCTGCCTGACTCTGGGAGTCTGGGACACAGCAAGAGACAACCAAAACTACACCTTAGCAGGCAAGTTAGTGACAATCCGCAAATTGTGTCAGGTGACGTGGCAAATGACAATCTGCATCTGGCGGCAGGCAAGTGACAATCAGCAAGGTGTGGCAGGTGAGTGGCAAGTGACAATCCACAAGGTGTGGCAGGTGATGTGGCAAGTGACAATCCACAAGGTGTGGCAAGTGACAATCCACAAGATGTGGCAGGTGAGTAGGGATGAGCTTCGAGTTCGAGTCGAACTCATGTTCGACTCGAACATTGCCTGTTCGCCCGTTCGCCGAACAGCGAACAAATTGGGGTGTTCGTGGCAAATTCGAAAAATCTATGGGAGAAATCTAAAGTGTTAATTATAAAGGCTTATATGCAAGTTATTGTCCTAAAAAGTGTTTGGGGACCCGGGTCCTGCCCCAGGGGACATGTATCAATGCAAAAAGAAGTTTTAAAAACTGCCGTTTTTTCGGGAGCAGTGATTTTAATAATGCTTAAAATGAAAAAATAAAAGTGAAATATTCCTTTAAATTTCGTACCTGGGGGGTGTGTATGATATGCATGTGAAGTGGCGCATGTTTCCCGTGCTTAGAACTGTCCCTGCAAAAAATGTCATTTTTGAAAGAAAAAAAATGCATTTAAAACTGACTCGCGGCTATTAATGAATTGTCGGCTCCCGGCAATACATACACAAGTCATTGATAAAAAAAAAAAAAAAAGCGTGGGGGTTCCCCAGAATTCAATTACCAGGCCCTTCAGGTCTGGAATGGATATTAAGGGGAACCCCGCCGCAAATTTAAAAAAAAATTGACGTGGGGTTCCCCCAAATATCCATTCCAGGCCCTTCAGATCTGGCATGGATTTTAAGGGGAACTCCACCCCAAATTAAAAAAAAAATGGCGTGGAGTCCCCCCAAAAATCCATACCAGACCCCTTATCCGAGCACGCAACCTGGCCGGCCGCAGGGGAAAAGGGGGGGACGAGAGAGCGGCCCCCCCTCCCTCCTGAACCGTACCAAGCCACATGCCCTCAACATGGGGAGGATGTCCCCATGTTGATGGGGACAAGGGCCTCATCCCCACAACCCTTGCCCGGTGGTTGTGGGGGTCTGCGGGCGGGGGGCTTATCGGAATCTGGAAGACCCCTTTAACAAAGAGGACCCCCAGATCCCGCCCCCCCCTATGTGAATTGGTAAGGGGTACATTGTACCCCTACCATTTCACGAAGAAAGCGTAAAAAAATGTTTAAAAAAACACACAAACACCTTGAAAAAGTCCTTTATTTAAATAAATAAATAAATAAACATTCCAGCGGTGAAATCCAGTGTCCCGCGGCGATCCCGATGTCCAGCGCTGTCCTTCATTGGTTGTGCCTGAGCGGACCTGATGGGGAACTCCCTCTCAGTATTTTAAATGTATAGACCCGCCCCTTCTAAAGTTCCCCATCAGGTCCGCTCAGCGGACGAGATGCAGAACATGAGAAGGGGCGGGTCTATACATGTATTACCAAAGTGAGAGCAGTTCCCCATCAGGTCCGCCCCCTCGGTATGTCGGACCCGCCTACGTCATTGGCTTGAGCGGGGAACTTCCTTCACTATGTAAATTTAAATTACACCGGGCAAGGGTTGTGGGGATGAGGCCCTTGTCCCCATCAACATGGGGACATCCTCCCCATGTTGAGGGCATGTGGCCTGGTACGGTTCAGGAGGGAGGGGGGCCGCTCTCTCGTCCCCCCCTTTTCCCCTGCGGCCGGCCAGGTTGCGTGCTCGGATAAGGGGTCTGGTATGGATTTTTAGGGGGACTCCACGCCATTTTTTTTTTAATTTGGGGTGGAGTTCCCCTTAAAATCCATGCCAGATCTGAAGGGCCTGGAATGGATATTTGGGGGAACCCCACGTCAATTTTTTTTTAAATTTGCGGCGGGGTTCCCCTTAATATCCATTCCAGACCTGAAGGGCCTGGTAATTGAATTCTGGGGAACCCCCACGCTTTTTTTTTTTTTTTTATCAATGACTTTTGTATGTATTGCCGGGAGCCGACAATTCATTAATAGCCGCGAGTCAGTTTTAAATGCATTTTTTTCTTTCAGGTACGAAATTTAAAGGAATATTTCACTTTTATTTTTTCATTTTAAACATTATTAAAATCACTGCTCCCGAAAAAACGGCCGTTTTTAAAACTTCTTTTTGCATTGATACATGTCCCCTGGGGCAGGACCCGGGTCCCCAAACACTTTTTAGGACAATAACTTGCATATTAGCCTTTATAATTAACACTTTAGATTTCGAACGTTCGAGTTCATTGTATTTAATAGGGTTCTAAAGTTTACACAAACATTTTGTCTGTTCGCAGGTTCTGGTGCGAACCGAACAGGGGGGTGTTCGGCTCATCCCTGCAGGTGAGTGGCAAGTGACAATCCGCAAGGTGTGGCAGGTGACGTGGCAAGTGACAATCTGCAAGGTGTGGCTAGTGACAATCCGCAAGGTGTGGCAGGTGATGTGGCAAGTGACAATCCACAAGGTGTGGCAAGTGACAATCCACAAGATGTGGCAGGTGACGTGGCAAGTGACAATCCGCAATGTGGGGCAAGTGACACGTTCAGGACTCCCACTAATTGCAGACGACGGTGGCAAGTGACACACTCGGGGCTCCCACTGATTCTGCATTGAACTATTTAATTTTATATTACAATGTAATAATAGAAATAATGCGCTTCAATCATCCTGACACCATAACAACCATGGTGCCGGGATGATTGAAGCGCCGACACCAGCCATTTCCCCGATAAATTTCCCACAAAAAAAAATATTTTTTGTCAGTGCCCCTCCCGGGAAAAGACTCTGGATCCGCCCCTGGGGGGAGCAAATACCTATATTAGACCGGTATCTGCTCCCCCCCCTCCCCCTGGAAGGTGCAAAATGTGGTACCGGAGGGGGGGGACCGGATAAGCGGAAGTTACATTTTTGGATGGAACTCTGCTTTAAGGTATAAAACTGTCACCTCCCAGCCTGTGCTAGGACAGTGATGGTGCAGCTGCAGCTCACTATCCTGTTCAGTCTGCTTTGTCCTACTATTAGCCTATTCCTTGTCAATACAAGTGTAGCGCCCTACTCCTGTTGGGTAGATGCTATATGTTAAATTTAGTTATCTGAGCTGTAGTTCAGCTCAGAAAGAATTATGTAAATTGATGGCTCTGTTTCAGTCTAACTGGGCTGCGCGTTTTCCACCTGACAGTAGGTGTCACTGTCATCACGGGTCAGGGTTGGAAATGCAGTAGGCTAGGTGTATTGGGTATTCCTTTCCCAGAAGTGGCTCAGAGGGCATGGTCAACCCGCTGTGCATTCTGGGAGGGGGTACTTAAGAGGCAGAGACCGCTCTTTCGGGGTTCGTTGCCGGGGGTCGTTGCCGGATCCTGACCTGAGGGCCCTTTTGGCCTCAGGGATGTACGACCCATTTTCGGCCTTGTGGCCTGCTGGCCTGAGGCTCTGCAACTGAGAAGTAGGCCCAGGAGTTGCTGGGGCCTACTAGTTCAGGGATGGTCCTACGCGGTCTTGCCTGCCGGAAGAAGCGGAACAATTGGGGACTCAATTGAAGGACACATCCTAGCCAGTTTGCCTCGCGATGCTGCCGGACGGCTGAAAGATTCTGGCACCGTGAGTTATGTACTCTTGAAGGAACTTTTTGCAAAGTGTCAGTGTGGTTACACGATCTTGTGGCAGAAGGTTGTGGAACGACTGTACGGCACTCATCAAGTCTGTGGCAGAGACTTTGAGCGAGCTTCGCACCGGTTGCTAGGCCGGTGAGAGTAGGCCTATCCGGTGGTTGCTGAATCCAGCGTTGAACTGTTTGTCCTCTGGATCTGAGATTGTGCCCGTGATCCACAAAGCAAAGTGCCTGAAACTCCCCTATCCCTCTGTTGGAACTGGTAAAATAAAGCCTCTTGAAGAAAACATATCCAGGTGTTGGTGTGAACTTTGTTACAGGCTCTTCAAGAAGGATCCCTGACACAAGTGCGGTGAACAGAAAAGGTAACGGTAGGCCCAAAACTTTAAACCATCAGCTCCTACAGGGGTAGTGCTACACAAGTTATGCAGCACACTTGATTGGCTTGTAGTGCTGCTCCTCCTTCTCCCATCCTCAGGGCTGCTGTATAGAGGATTACAAGAGGCAGATACCAAGTAAAATTCAGTCAGGTACCTGCCTAGAGTTCAGATTTAAGGGATTTAAGAGGTATGACTAGCGATGACTTGTCAAAACATGTACCAAAAGAAGGAGTGCCAGACCAAATGATAAAAGAGCCCACATTTATCAATTGGTCTGCACTAAAAAAACTGCCATTTAGTGTCAAAGCAGATTCTGCAGGCTAGTAGCTCTCATGGTAGAGCCAAGTAACTTCCTTACATAGATTTATACAGGAAATTCCTACGTTGAGCCTAATCAAGTTTCTTACCTTAACCACTTGCCTACTGGGCACTTTTATACCCTTCCTGCCCAGGCCAAGTTTCAGCCTTTAGCATGTCACACATAGAGCTTTCTTTAGGTGGTATTTAATCACCACTGGCTTTTTTTATTTTTTTCCTAAACAAATGAAAAAAGACCAAAAACTTGGAAAAAAACAAACAAAACGTTTTTCATAGTTTGATAAAAAAAAATTGCAAACAGGTGATTTTTCTTCTTCACTGCTTTGTGCTGATGGGGCTGCACTGATGAGGCGGCACTAATAGGTTGCACTGATGGGCACTGATGGGCACTGATGAGGCGGCACCGATGGGCACTGATGAGGCGGCACTGATAGGCGGCACTGATAGATGGCACTAATGGGCACTTATAGGCAGCACTGATAGGTGGCACTGATGGGCACTGATGAGGCAGGACTGGTGTGCACTGATTAGATGGCACTGACAGGCGGCACTAATGGACACTAATAGGTGGCACTCATGAGCACTAATAGATGGCACTGATATGTGGCACTGACAGACACTGGTAGGTGGCACTGATAAGCAGCACTGTTAGGAGACACTGATGAAGAGGCACTGATGGACACTGATTGGCAGCACTGGTGGGCACTGATTGGCAGCACTGGTGGGCACTGATTGGCAGCGCTGGTGGGCACTGTTGGGACGGCCCTGCACATTATGTATTTCATTAAGGCAACTGTGTTAAGCCTAATGGGTAACCATGCATTAAGGTTCCTGTACTATATATTAAACATGCACCTTTTGTAGCGCACCACAATGCATAGCAGGTTGGTGACCTCCTCTGCCCCAGTGATCAGACTGCATACCTCCCAACTTTCTTAGGATGGGAAAGAGGGTGTCATGTGCCTGATGGTTGTGAGCCCGAAATGCAGAGGACGGCCTCCCTTACGGCTCCCACTCGCGGCCCCCTGGTAAGGTAACAGTAGGCACAGGAGTAAGGAGTGGCACGGGTGCCTGGCAGGATCAACAGAGGTGAGGAAGTGGATCAGACACCCGGAAACTTCCTTGCAGGAACTGGGATACAGGAACTGGATCAGCATAGGAGACTGGATCAGGAACAGCTCAGCAGACTGGACCAGCTTAGCAGACTGGATCAGGAATAGCACAGCAGGCTGGATCAGGAACAGCTCAGCAGACTGGATCAGGAACAGCTCAGCAGACTGGACCAGCTTAGCAGACTGGATCAGGAATAGCACAGCAGGCTGGATCAGGAACAGCTCAGCAGACTGGATCAGGAACAGCTCAGCAGACTGGATCAGCTTAGCAGGCTGCATCAGCTTAGCAGACTGGATCAGGAGCAGCTCAGCAGACTGGATCAGCTTAGCCAGCTGGATCAGCTTAGCAGACTGGATCGGCTTAGCAGGCTGGATCGAAACCAGGAACAGATAGGACCAACACAGGGATAGTCAGACATGCGGGGTCAGGTATCAGGCAGGCAGCAAAGGTGCAGGCAAAGAGTAGTCACAAACAGGCAGAGGTCAGATGCAGGCAGATAACTGGATGGTCAAAGGTAAGCCGGGTCTTAATACAGGTAACAGTCTCAGATCAGGTTTTAAGGCACACAATGCTGTAGAGCAGAAAGTGGGGACTGTATGTGACAGGCAGGCTTAAATAGCCCACCTGGCGCCAACAGCGGTGCACGCGCGCGTGCACATGCGTGATTGCATCCGCGGTCGGGAACCAGAGAGTCTGAGGCACCTGTTACTGGCAGGATCTTCATGACAGAGGGACACCATATGTGGGCAAAGGACACACCCCCAAGCTATGTGGCTCTTAAGTAACTAATATGCAAAAGTGCTTTTTTCTCATTACCATTATCTTATTTTTCATGTAATAGTCCTAAACAAATTGTAATAAAGACACAGTTAACTATACAGTCAGTAACATGATGCAGTAGAATGGGTGGATATATATATATAAATGTTATTTTTAGGGTGTAATGCCTAGACTGCACATTATCTTCTCTCCCACTGTAAGGCTCCATGCACACTGGGCTTAAAAAAAGTCTGTTCTCTTGGGAGTAAAAAAATGCCCTTATAGAGCGTTTTTTTGTACAAAGTCTAGACGAGTTTAGAAGAGTTTGACGTTTTTTCTGCCAGTGAGCTCCAATCAGAAAGGCAGAAGGTTTTTTTTTCCTGCCTCTAAGGTTCCATGCACACTAGGAGCAGAAAAAAACGTCAGCGTTTTAGCTGGAAAAACATGGCATAAAAAACGTGAATTGAGAGCATATTGTACAAAGTTTAGGTGAGTATGAGCGTTTGAGTTTACAGACGTTTTTTGTAGGGCTGTTACTGATTAAAATTTTTGTGTCCGATTAATTGATTTTTTCTTTAATCGATTAATCGACTAATTTCAATTAATTATAACGCACATACAGATCCAACTACTTTTAGCTGATCTCCTTGCAGGCTGATTCCCAGTGCAGCTACCAACCACTGGAAAAATGGATAGCAGGATACAAAAAACACACAAAGGCAGCGCTCGATGGGAATAGCATTAAAACTTTTATAGTCTTCAAGTAGGTAACAAAATAAATATTGCACTGGAGATAAAATCAATGTAGCTACATAAACTGTAAAAATGGTGCGAGTAATGCCAAACGGTAGCAAAAGCAGTCATAAAAACATGTAGCTAACGATGATACTGGTATAAAAATGTGTACAACGATACCACTTCTGAATCCAGATGAGGAGGGGTTAACATCAGTCCGTCGGCATGTAGATGTCCCGTGAAGGGAACTATCACAACTCCCAGTGGATAGCTGTAGAATCCCAGGTTGATAGAGGGAAGTGATAGAGGGAAGTGTAACAGCCCTTGCATGTGGCAGATAGTAAGGTCCCGCCGGCATGCAGATATGAAGGCACAACAAAGGAGCCCTTCAGATGGACACGGCAAGCCCCGCCCAGGGGCGGATCCAGAGTCTTTTCTCGGGAGGGGCACTGCCAAAAAATATGTTTTTTTTTGTGGGAAATTTATCGGGGAAATGGCTGGTGTTGGCGCTTCAATCATCCCGGCACCATGGTTGTTATGGTGTCAGGATGATTGAAGCGCATTATTTCTATTATTACATTGTAATATAAAATTAAATAGTTCAATGCAGAATCAGTGGGAGCCCCGAGTGTGTCACTTGCCACCGTCGCCTGCAATTAGTGGGAGCCCTGAGCATGTCACTTGCCACACGTTGCGGATTGTCACTTGCCACGGCACCTGCCACACCTTGTGGATTGTCACTTGCCACATCACCTGCCACACCTTGCGGATTGTCATTTGCCACGTCACCTGACACAATTTGCGGATTGTCACTAACTTGCCTGCTAAGGTGTAGTTTTGGTTGTCTCTTGCTGTGTCCCAGACTCCCAGAGTCAGGCAGCAGAGATAATGTAATCTCTCTTCTGCCTGTACAGTGAGGGCGGAAGTCACTGCAGGAATGCAGGGCAGGCACAGGCGGTGAGAGATGAGCCTGCTCTATCACTCTCACCTGCGCTGCCAACACACTGAGCAGCACGGTCTGCCCACGAACCGCGCCGCCCGCCCACAAACCGCGCCGCAAGTGGAGCCGCCCGCTTTCTTACCCGTCTGTGGAGCCGCACGCTATCGCACCTGCCCGCAGAGCGGCCCGACGTGACTCACTGTCGTCACTCGTTGCTAGACGCCAAGCGGCCCAGGCGTTAGCAACGAGTGCAGGGAAGAGGCTCCACCCACCTCCTCCTCCGCTCCTGGTATCGTGTCAGTGCGCCACATAACTACATTAGACGAGTCTCTCTCTCAGCGCCGCTGATCGGCTGATGTGAGAAACTGAGAGAGAGACTCAGAGAGGCAGCGGCAGCCGCAGAACAAGTACTGTACTGTATATACTCGAGTATAAGCTGACCCGAATATAAGCCGAGGCACCTAATTTTACCCCAAAAAACTGGGAAAACGTATTGACTCGAGTATAAGCCTAGGGTGTCCATCTGCATGCCTCACTGTGCCTCACTTTGCCTCACTGTGCCCATGCCTGACTGTGCCCATGCTTCACTGTGCCCATGACTAGACTGATGTTTAACATGGGAGTCTATGGAAGGAGTGCCCGGGTTTGAAAAATCGGTTCTCCCCGGCCTTAGGTCTACCAGACACCAATCTTTGCACACTTATAGAGGAGACATGAGGCTACATGTGTGCCAAGATTGGGGTCCAGGGGACCTACGACCGGCCGGTACCGGGTCCACAAAGTCACCGGAGAAATTACCATTTAACATTGGAGTCTATGGAAGGAGTGCCCGGGTTTGAAAAATCAGTTCTCCCCGGCCGTAGGTCTCCCAGACACCAAACTTTGAACACTTGTAGAGGAGATATATGGCTACGTGTGTGCCAAGTTTGGGGTCCAAGGGACCTATGGCCGGCCGGTACCGGGTCCCCAAAATCCGGGAGATCAGGCGCAAAAAAAAAAACAGAGCAAGTGAGTGTGACAGATGGTCTCGGGGGGGGGGGGCAATTTCCCTGTTGCCCCCCCCCTGGATCCACCCCTGGCCCCGCCGGTGTCCGTGACATCACCGGATCTCCGACGGAACTCCCTAAAGACCCGGAAGCCAGCGGAGAGGTGAGTACCGATCAAAAGAATTTTGATCGATCAAAAAAATTAATCGATTAATCGAGGAATTAATAGTTAATTTCCACAGCCCTAGTTTTTTGTACTTAAAACACTCCCCTCTGTAAAAGCAAATAAAAAAAACATTGAAACTTGACGTTCATAAGAGATAACCGGAGTTTAGGAGCGATCAACGTTTTTACAGCTCTAAACTTCTCCAGAAAACGCGATCGAGAAGGTTTTTTTTTTCCTGCCTCTGAACGTCCCTGTCAGAAAATGCCTGTAGTCGTCATAATGTGAAAAGACCCATAGAATACAATAGAAGTGCTTCTACAGGCAGGTGAAAAAATGACAAACGCCTGTAGAATCAACAGATTTTTTTTTTGCAAGTGTGCATGGAACTTAAACGTTGAGCTCAAAATATGCCTCTAAATGTCCTAATGTACATGAACACATAGGACAACATTGAGTTGCTTCTACAGGCAGAACACAAAACTCCTGTAGAAGCAAATTTTTTTAAGCCAGTGTGCATGGAGCCTAATGCGGCGTACACACAATCGTTTTTCATGCTGTTAAAAATGCCATTTTTTAAAATGGCCATTAAAACCGATCGTGTGTATGCTCCAGAGCATTTTTAACGGCATGAAAAACGGGCATTAAAAATTTCGAACATGCTCTATTTTTTCACGTCGTTTTTCATGTTGTTTTTTTTTAACGACGTGTGTATGCTTTTACGAGGGGAAAAAAAATGTGCATGCTCAGAATCAAGTATGAGACGGGAGCGCTCGTTCTGGTAAAACTAGCGTTCGTAATGGAGATAGCACATTCGTCACGCTGTAACGGACTGAAAAGCACGAGGCTGAAAAGTGCGAATCGTCGTTCAACAAAGTTTACTAACATGAAGGGTGGCGCCATTCGAATGGAGCTTCCCCTTTATAGTGCCGTCGTACGTGTTGTACGTCACTGCGTTTTGCTCGAGCGTTTTTTTTAATGAACGTGTGTATGCAAGACAGGCTTGAGAGGAAACATGAAAAAAAACGACAAGAAAAACGTTGGTTAAAAAAATGGCATGAAAAACGATCGTGTGTACGCGGCATAAGGGTAATATTGAGAAGACTAGGGTTCTGCTTTAATGGTGTTTGTTCTTCCATTACGTCCTCTTGATTTGGTTTTTTTCTGCTGCTGTATAGCTTTCATGCCTGATAGACTAGATTTGTTTTTCATTTCATTCCCTGACATCTCATTCTCCTGTACATGGTAGTGCAGAATTCCTCCACGCATACATAACTAGCAAGGTTGAAGTCTGCTCTTTCTCACTCATGCCAAGTTGATTACAACCAAACCATGACAGCAGAAGACTAAAGTGTGAACTTGGCCATAGAGAAATAGAGCAAAAGCAAATCGAGGCTTGCGTCAGGATGATCTGGGTGTCTCTTCAGTAGAACTGAAGGGAAAATAAAGTCCTGTTCCTTATAGGGAGCTTTTAAAGGTCAATTTGGTCATGCTGAAAAAAAAAAACATTCTCTTGCAGGGACACTGTTATCCAGACAATGTAGACACTTAACATTTAAAATCTGCCTACTTCAGAATCTTGCATCATCAGTTGTTTGTATTAGTGCACACAAAGTATATACACAAAGTATATATTTTGTGACTAAGAAGAAGTGTATGTAGCGGGTGGTTACATTTAGGGGGAAGCATCTGAGTGGTAACTAGGCTCAAGCCTCGTACACACGAACGAGTTTCTCTGCAAGAAACAACAAGAAAACTGCAGAGATAGCTTTCTTGCCGAGAAAATCGTTCGTGTGTATGGTTTCTCGTCGAGAAAACTGACCAGAATCTCGATGAGAAAAATAGAGAACCAGCTCTCTATTTTCTCGTTGAGATTCTCGTCGGCATGTTTCTCGACGAGAAAAGTGTGTGTGTGTACACTTACCTGTCGCCGTGGAAACCCGCGCATGCTCGAATTGACTTTGACGCATGCGCGGTAGCTTCCTAGGCATAGGTAGGGTGTAGCAAGATGGCGGCGACGGCATTGAATGTGACGAGCACACGCTTGTCGTAGTCGATGACGTCACCGTGTTCGCTCCATTCAAAGTACCGTGGGTTCTTTGAATGGAGCGTGTGTACACTCGGCCGGGACAAGTTCCTTGTCCAAGAATCTCGTCAAGAAAAACGACGTGTTTTTTCCTGACGAGATTCTCGGCCGTGTGTACGAGACTTGAAGCCTCGTACACACGACCGAGTTTCTCGGCAAGAACCAGCAAGAAACTTGCTGGCAGAGCTTTCTTGCCGAGTAAATCGGTCGTGTGTATGCGGCTTTCACTTTTCTCGTCAAGAAAACCGTCAAGAATCTCGACGAGAAAAATAGAGAACCTGCTCTCTATTTTCTCGTCCGGTTTCTCGTCGGCCTGTTTCTCGACGAGAAACCCAAGTGTGTGTACACTTACCTGTCGCCGTGAAAACCCGCGCATGCTCGAAATGAATTTGACGCATGCGCGGTAGCTTCCTAGGCATAGGTAGGGTGTAGCAAGATGCCGGCGACGGCATCGAATGTGACGAGCGCACACTCGTCGTAGTCGATGACGTCACCACGTTTGCTCCATTCAAAGAACCGCGGAAACTCCCTCCCTGAAATGTATCCAGGATTGGGAAAAGGAACTAGGGAGGACTTTTAGTCCGGAGCAGCGACAGAGGATGCTCAGGTTTATACATGAGACTTCAATATGTGTTAAAACACAAGAAACCAATTTCAAGATTCTATCTAGGTGGTATAGAACACCAGAGAAACTTGGGGAAATGTTCCCGGACGCTTCAGACCGGTGCTGGAGATGTCAGAAAGAGAAAGGTACTATGCTGCATATAGGGTGACCACATGTCCCGGATTGTCCGGGTCAGTCCCGCATTTTGCAGGTCTGTCCCGGGTACCTTCAGTCCAGGACAATACAGTGTCCCGGAATGAAACTGACACAGCCACCCCTCCCGGGCCAATCTGATGCCCCCAAAAAAAGCCGCCACATCACCACTTTACTCACTGACAGTACTTGCCCTGTCCAGGAATGCCTGGAGGAGCACAATCCCCGCCCCCTGCTTGTGATTGGAGAAATCATAATTCCCGCCTCTTGTGTCCAATCACTGTGCTGTGATTCGTTACAACACAAGCTGATTTTTGGGAAGGGGGGGGGTGTCCCTGAATCGTAGTTTGGAAATGTGGTCACCCTAGCTGCATTATATTCTGGGACTGCTCCAGACGAAGGCAGTTCTGGCTAGGGATTAGACAGTCCCTTCAACTATGTACGGATCTAACAATACCGGAGGGCCCAGAGTTTTTCCTCCTACATGTTAACCAGATCCCCGAAAGGATATACAAGGAATCATGTATTCCGTACCTTTTTAGATGCCGCAAAGGCATGTATCCCGTTAAAGTGGAAATCAACATCGCCACCGACATTAGAAATGTGGATCAGTAAGGTGAAGGAGGTTAGCAAACTAGAAGACCTAGTCCTTTCTGCACGTCAACAGCATGAAAGGTACTCTTAAGCCTCGTACACACGAACGAGTTTCTCTGCAAAAACCAGCAAGTTTTTGCTGGCAGAGATTTTTTGCCGAGAAATTCGTTCGTGTGTATGGTTTCTCGTCAAGAAAAGCGCCAAGAATCTCGACGAGAAAATAGAGAACCTGCTCTCTATTTTCTCGTCGAGATTCTCGTCAGCCTGTTTCTCGGCGAGAAAATTGTGTGTGTGTACACTTACCTTTTCGCCGGGAAGCCCGCGCATGCTCGAAATGACTTTGACGCATGCGCGGTAGCTTCCTAGGCATAGGTAGGGTGAACCAAGATGGCGGCGACGGCATCGAATGTGACGAGCGCATGCTCGTCGTATTCGATGACGTCACCGCGTTCGCTCCATTCAAAGAACCGTGTGGTTCTTTGAAAGGAGCGTGTGTACACTCGGCCGGGACAAGTTTCTTGTCCAAGAATCTCGTCGAAAAAAACGACATGTTTTTTTCGACGAGAATCTCGGCCGTGTGTACGAGGCTTGAGACTTGGTCTGCTTGGAGCGCCTTCCTGGCCTCAGAGGAGGGGGAAACTATTAGTGAAAAAGGAGCGAGGGGGGGAAGAGGTCTAATGAGCCTTAAGTTCATCCATGGTGGTAAAGAAGAGAGGTGAGGAGAACAAAGGTTTTTTTGGAGGGACACGAGGGGAGAGAGCAGGGGAGGGGGTTGTCCTCATTTTATTTGGTTTTCCTTCTTTTTTTCTTTTTTTTTTTTTATTATGAGATTATGTTTTGCATGAATATTGTTGATTGTGTTGTGAAATAATAGATCTGGAAATTCGAATTATATGTATGTTTAGATCTTGTTGGAAAAAAAAAAGAATAAATAAATTCATTGAAAAAAAAAAAAAAAGAACCGCGGGTTCTTTGAATGGAGCGTCTGTACACTCGGCCGGGACAAGTTTTTTGTCCAAGAATCTCGTCAAGAAAAACGACGTGTGTACGAGGCCCTGGATGCACAAATTGTCAGGTTTCATGGACCATTTCTGTTCCTGGGAGATGGTACTGGTGTGTAGTTCCCTGGGGCCTATGGGTGGCGTTGTTGCCATGGCAGCAGTACGGCGGGGTGGGGAACCTGCTGTGCCTGTCGGGAGAGGATATAAAAGGGGGCGGTCATCTTCCAAAGGGGTCGGTTCCGTGCTCAGGCACCTTAGGCCTGGGTGCGTGTGTGTCGCCTCCGGGTGCCCTAGGCCCGGAGGCCTGGTCAGGTTGTCTCCGGGTGCCCTAGGCCCGGAGACGGAGCTGCTGTTCTATCCCAGACACCTTTAGTCTGGGGTGAGGTACTTCGGAGAAAGGCCCAGAGCCCAGCAGCCTTTGGCTGGGATCCGCCGGGGACCGAGACTCCCAGGGATCTACCTTGCGAGGGGACCCGTATCCAGGACGAGGAGGCCAGGGAGGTGACCCTTTCTGAAGACCCAGCGCAGAGTCGTGGTGACAGATGGGGCCTCTGGTAACTCTCTGGAGGGATGTTCTTGTCCTAAAAAGGGGCCAGTTTACTAAAGGAAGGAAGTGCGTGTTCTTTATGTCACAGTGGCAGTGACACTACGCACACAAGGTCAGTGGCAGTGACTTTCATCTTTTTCACAAGGTCAGTGGCAGTGACCAACTTCATGGTCTGTGGCAGAGACCGTGCATCAAGCCTGTTCGTGCATATCAGAACAGGAGAAAACCCAAATTCAAGTTTGTGCCTGGACCTCCTCCCACCTTATCTGACCTGTGTCTTGTCCCAACCTGTCTGCTCTCAAAGAGACTGTTTATTGTGCTGAGAAAAATAAATAAGAGTTGAACCTTTCAGTTGGTGTGGACAGTTGCTTACTGGGGAGAACTAAAGGCTTGTTTCTGACTACCACAGAAACAAGGTCAGCACTGGAGGTTTTTAAGCAGTGGCTGCAAGCAGGCCCGAGAAACTAACACCGCTCAACCTCCCTATTCAGGAGGGTACGGGCTTGTGGTGCGGTGTGCCTCATTCTTTCCTGCGGAGGAGCCAAACAGAAGAAAAGCAGGTAAAGTCTGGGGTTTGTACGCTACACGTATAAAGACAAAAGTCCAGCTTTCACAAACTGCCCCTGCAAACCCAGGTATAACCCTGTGAAGTTGCATCACCACTGTACTGCACATAGCCTGAACGATGGGAGGGGCCCACCAGGCCCACCCACTACAAGCTACCTGCAGAGAACTAAAATTGGGCAGGTACAAGACCAGTTACTCGGCACAAAGGAAGAGAGCAGCAGTGATTGGTCTTCTTAAGCCTCGTACACACGGCAGAGAATCCCGTCGTAAAAAAAAAACAAAAAACAGATTCTTGTCAACTTGACGGGATTCTTGTCAAACTTTCCTTGCATACACACTGTCAATTAAAAATCTCATTGTTGTAAAGCGCGGTGTCATACAACACGTACAATGGCAGTATAAAGGGGAAGTTCGATTCCAATGGCGCCACCCCTTGGGCTGATTTTGCTGATCTCGTGTTACCGCGTGTTAGTAAAGGTTTGGGGAGAGACGATTTGCGCTTTTCAGTCTTCATGCTTTCAGTTCGTTACAGCGTGACAAATGTGCTATCTCCATTATAAACGCTAGTTTTACCAGAAGGAGCACTCCCGTCTCATACTTGATTCTGAGCATGCGCGTTTTTTTAAGACTCGGAAAAGCATACACACGACCGGTTTTCTCGTTGGGAAACAGGCTGACGAGAATCCCGACGAGAAAAATGAGAATCCTACCGAGAAAATACAGTGCAGGTTCTCTATTTTTCTCGTCGAGATTCCCAGCAGTTTTCTCGACAAGAAACCATACACACAAACGTTTTTCTCGGCAAAAAAAGCTCTCCCAGCAGTTTTCTTGAGGTTTCTTGCCGAGAAAAACGGTCGTGTGTACGAGGCTTAAGAGGAAACTCTGCACAGTGTTCTTATTATTAGACATGTGCATTTCGTTTCGTTCTGAATCGAAATTCGGACGAATTTTTCATTATTCGGACATTCGGATGCATCCGAATTACCGAATTACAATACTAACGAATTTAACCGAATCCGAATTTTTTCGAATCTAAAAATATTTTTGACCCGAATTTGGGTCCATGTATCTCGGGGTTACTTGGTGATAGAAACCCCAAATTTGGAGATGTTGTAGTGCTAGTTCTTCTGTGTTTGCATACCAAATATGGGGTTTCTATCACTAAGTGACCCCGAGATACGTGGACCCAAAGTCGGGTCGCAAAATGTCAAGCACTTTACTGGAGCAGAGAATGACATTTTGCGACCCGATTTTGGGGCCACATATCTCGGGGCCACTTGTAGCTAGAAACCCCAAATTTGGTATGCCAACACAGTAGAACTAGCACTACAACATCTCCAAATTTTGGGTTTCTATCACCAAGTAACCCCAAGATACATGGACCCAAAGTCGGGTCGCAAAATATTTTCGAATCCGGTTGAAATAGTATCAACATGATTCGAAATGATTTCAACTGCATTTGAAACTATTTCAACCGGATTCGAAAATATTTTGTGACCCGAATTTGGGTCCATGTATCTCGGGGTTACTTGGTGATAGAAACCCCAAATTTGGGGTTATTGTTTTTCTAGTCTATTTTCTATTTTATTATAATCTTTTCTATCCAAAGTTAAAATTAATGAATTAATTAAAAAATTTGAATTCATACTATTCGAAATTCAAATTTATTCTATTCGAAATTCGAATTTCAGAAGATGGTTGTATATTCTTTCTATTGTATTCTTCTAAATTATATTTTTTTTCTCTTCTGTGCTAATCTTTTCTATTTGAATTATAAATTTTGGAAGAAGGTTATTTACTTACTTATATACATCTGTCACATAAAAAAAAAGATGTGAAATGGCTGTCACGGATGTCGATCGCAAGGCAAGTACATATGCTGTATGTCATTGTCCACTTACCACAACACCTGCCACGAGTGCCACGACACCGGCCACGAGTGCCACAACACCGGCCACGAGTGCCACGTGACCTGCCACGAGTGCCACGTGAAAGGCCACGAGTGCCACGTGACCTGCCACGTGACCTAGTTGTGGATTGTCTACTTGCCACGTCACCTGCCACAAGTTATGGGGCTCCTAGCACCAAGTTACCCCCGGATATGGGCGATATTTCAAGTACTTTTCTGCAGAAGAGAATGACATTTTGTGACCCGACTTTGGGGCCACGTATCTCGGGGCCACTTATAGCTAGAAACCCCAAATTTGGTATGCAAACACAGTAGAACTAGCATTACAACGGGGTTACTTGGTGATAGAAACCCCAAATTTGGGGTTATTGTAGTGCCAGTTGTAATGTGTTTACATACCAAATATTTTGGGATTTCTAGCTATAAGTGGCCCCGAGATACGTGGCCTCAAAGTCGGGTCACAAAATGTAATTCTCTGCTGCAGAAAAGCACTTGACAGATCGCCCCTATCTGGGGGTCACTTGGTGCTAGGAACCCCATAACTTGTGGCAGGTGACGTGGCAAGTGGACAATCCACAACTTGGTCACGTGGCCGGTCACGTGGCACTCGGACAATGACATACAGCATATGTACTTGCCTTGTGATCGACATCCATGACAGCCATTTCACATCTTTTTTTTTATGTGACAGATGTAAGTAACTAACCATCTTTCAAAATTTATAATTCAAATAGAAAAGATTAGAACAGAATAGAAAAAAAATATAATTTAATAGAATAAAATAGAAAGAATATGCAACCATCTTATGAAATTCGAATTTCGAATAGAATAAATTTGAATTTCGAATAGTAGGAATTAAAAAAAATGTAATTAATTAATTTTAACTTTGGATAGAATAGATTAGAATAGAAATAGAGAATACACTAGAAAAACAATAGAATAGAATAGAATATAGATACTATCTATTTCATGTTTAATTTTTTTTGCAGATTACTATTTTTTACATAAGATCTCCTGCAGACTATTAGCATTTATTTTATTTTTTTGCAGATCTCCTGCAGACTATTATTATCTATTTAGTTTTCTCACCAGGTCTCCTGCAGACTATTAGCATCTATTTATTTTTTTAGCAGATCTCCTGTAGACTATTAACAGCCATTTCACTTCTTTTTTTTTTGCAGATCTCCTGCAGACTGTTAGAATCAATTTCATTTTTTTTTCAAAGGCGGGTCGCAAAATATTTTCGAATCCGCTTTAAATAGTATCAACATGATTCGAAATTATTTCAACCGCATTTAAAACTATTTCAACCGCATTTGAAACTATTTCAACCGGATTCAAAAATATTTTGCGACCCGACTTTGGGTCCACGTATCTCGGGGTTAGTTGGCGATAGAAACCCCAAATTTGGGGATGTTGTAGTGCTAGTTCTCCTGTGTTTGCATACCAAATTTGGGGTTTCTATCACTAAGTGACCCCGAGATACGTGGACCCAAAATCGGGTCGCAAAATGTCAAGCACTTTACTGGAGCAGAGAATGACATTTTGCGACCCGATTTTGGGGCCACATATCTCGGGGCCACTTGTAGCTAGAAACCCCAAATTTGGTATGTAAACACAGTAGAACTAGCACTACAACATCTCCAAATTTTGGGATTCGAAAATATTTTGTGACCCGAATTTGGGTCCATGTATCTCGGGGTTACTTGGTGATAGAAACCCCAAATTTGGGGTTATTGTTTTTCTAGTCTATTTTCTATTTTATTATAATCTTTTCTATCCAAAGTTAAAATTAATTAATTAAAAAATTTGAATTCATACTATTCGAAATTCAAATTTATTCTATTCGAAATTCGAATTTCAGAAGATGGTTGTATGTTCTTTCTATTTAATTCTTCTAAATTATATATTTTTTCTATTCTGTTCTAATCTTTTCTATTTGAATTATAAATTTTGGAAGAAGGTTATTTACTTACTTATATACATCTGTCACACGTAAAAAAAAAAAAGTGAAATGGCTGTCACGGATGTCGATCGCAAGGCAAGTACATATGCTGTATGTCATTGTCCACTTGCCACAACACCTGCCACGAGTGCCACGTGACCGGCCACGAGTGCCACGTGACCTGCCACGAGTGCCACGTGAACGGCTACGAGTGTCACGTGACCTGCCATGTGACCAAGTTGTGGATTGTCCACTTGCCACGTCACCTGCCACAAGTTATGGGGTTCCTAGCACCAAGTGACCCCCAGATATGGGCGATATGTCAAGTACTTTTCTGCAGCAGAGAATGACATTTTGTGACCCGACTTTGGGGCCACATATCTCGGGGCCACTTATAGCTAGAAACCCCAAATTTGGTATGCAAACACAGTAGAACTAGCATTACAACGGGGTTACTTGGTGATAGAAACCCCAAATTTGGGGTTATTGTAGTGCCAGTTGTAATGTGTTTGCATACCAAATATTTTGGGATTTCTAGCTATAAGTGGCCCCGAGATACGTGGCCTCAAAGTCGGGAAACAAAATTTAATTCTCTGCTGCAGAAAAGCACTTGACAGATCGCCCATATCTGGGGGTCACTTGGTGCTAGGAACCCCATAACTTGTGGCAGGTGACGTGGCAAGTGGACAATCCACAACTTGGTCACGTGGCACTCGTGGCCGGTCACGTGGCACTCGGACAATGACATACAGCATATGTACTTGCCTTGCGATCGACATCCATGACAGCCATTTCACATCTTTTTTTTATGTGACAGATGTATATAAGTAAGTAACTAACCATCTTTCAAAATGTATAATTCAAATAGAAAAGATTAGAACAGAATAGAAAAAATATATAATTTAATAGAATAAAATAGAAAGAATATGCAACCATCTTATGAAATTCGAATTTCGAATAGAATACATTTTAATTTCGAACAGTAGGAATTAAAAAAAATGTAATTAAGTAATTTTAACTTTGGATAGAATAGATTAGAATAGAAATAGAGAATACACTAGAAAAACAATAGAATAGAATAGAATATAGATACTATCTATTTCATGTTTAATTTTTTTTGCAGATTACTATTTTTTACATAAGATCTCCTGCAGACTATTAGCATTTATTTTATTTTTTTAGCAGATCTCCTGTAGACTATTAACAGCCATTTCACTTCTTTTTTTTTGCAGATCTCCTGCAGACTGTTAGAATCATTTTCATTTTTTTTTCAAAGTCGGGTCGCAAAATATTTTCGAATCTGCTTTAAATAGTATCAACATGATTCGAAATTATTTCAACCGCATTTAAAACTATTTCAACCGCATTTGAAACTATTTCAACTGGATTCAAAAATATTTTGCGACCCGACTTTGGGATGTTGTAGTGCTAGTTCTCCTGTGTTTGCATACCAATTTTGGGGTTTCTATCACTAAGTGACCCCGAGAAACGTGGACCCAAAATCGGGTCGCAAAATGTCAAACACTTTTCTGCAGCAGAGAATGACATTTTGCGACCCGAATTTTGGGCCACATATCTCGGGGCCACTTGTAGCTAGAAACCCCAAATTTGGTATGCCAACACAGTAGAACTAGCACTATAACATCTCCAAATTTGGGGTTTCTATTACTAAGTGACCCTGAGATACGTGGACCCAAAGTCGGGTTTCAAAATATTTTCGAATCCGGTTGAAATAGTTTCAAATGCGGTTGAAATAATTTCGAATCATGTTGAAATAATTTCGAATCCGGTAGAAATATTTTCGAATTCGGTTGAAATATTTTCGAATGCGACCGATTTTCGAATTCGGTCGAAAACAAAACGAAATCCGAAAACGAATTTAACAAATTTAACGAATCTAACTAAACAAAATTAATTAATTAACGAATTAAAACGAAACGAAACGAAACAATTTTTTTCCTTTTGCACATGTCTACTTATCATACAGATCTAAACATGTCAATGCACACAATATGGTTGATTTATTAAAAGCAACGAGACTGCACTTTGCAATGTGCACAGTGGCGTACTAAGTGGGGGGCCGGGCGCCCCGTGTGCCACACACTGGGGGGTGTCTCTCCGTGGTCGCGGCTCTGATCAGTCTCGGCACAGCCGAGCAGAGTGAAGCCACCTCCGCCTCCTCCTTTATGTCGACACAGGGGGAGGGGACCCGACCAGTCCACTAGTGCTGTGATCATCTGAGGTACATTATGGGACTGTGGGGGGGTCTGCACTGTAGGGGGTGGGTCTGTATTGTTAGGGGGTGGGTCTGTATTGGTAGGGGGTCTGTATTGTTAGGGGGTGGGTCTGTATTGTTAGGGGGTGGGTCTGTATTGGTAAGGGGGTCTGTATTGTTAGGGGGTGGGTCTGTATTGGTAGGGGGGTCTGTATTGTTAGGGGGGTCTGCACTGTAGTGGGTGGGTCTGTATTGTTAGGGGGTGGGTCTGTATTGGTAGGAGGGGTCTGTATTGGTAAGGGGGTCTGTATTAGTAGGGGGTCTGTATTGGTAGGGGTGGTCTGTATTGGTAGGGGGGTCTGTATTGGTAGGGGGTCTGTATTTTTAAAGGGGGTCTGTATTGGTAGGGGGGTCTGTTACGTTAGGGGGTGGGTCTGTATTGTTAGGGGGTCTGTATTGGTAAGGGGTTAGTGTGTATTGGTAGGGGGTCTGTATTGTTAGGGGATGGGTCTGTATTGGTAGGGGGTGGGTCTGTATTGGTAGGGGGTCTGTATTGGTAGGGGGTCTGTATTGTTATGGTGTGGGGGGGTCTGTATTGTTAGGGGGTGGGTCTGTATTGCTAGGGGGTGGGTCTGTACTGTTAAGGGGGTCTGTACTGGAGGGAGGGGGTCTGCAGTGTAGGGGGGTCTATGTAACATGCAGGCATCCAGAGCAGTGGGTTTCATAGGTGCAGGGTTCTGTGTAATGTAAAGGGGTCCAGAGGTACAAGGGCTGTATAATGTAAAGGGGTTCAGAGGTTCGGGGGCTGTGTAATGTAAAGAGTCCAGAGGTGCTGTGTAATGTAAAGGGGTCCAGAGGTGTAGGGTGCTGTGTAATGTAAAGGGGATCAGAGGTGCGGGGTGCTGTGTAATGTAAAGGGGTCCAGAGGTGCAGGGTGCTGTGTAATGTAAAGGGGTCATGAGGTACAAGGGCTGTGTAATGTAAAGGGGTCTAGAGGTGCAGGGTACTGTGTAATGTAAAGGGGTTCAGAAGTGTAGGGTGCTTTGTAATGTAAAGGAGTCATGAGGTGCAGGGTACTGTGTAATGTAAAGGGGTTCAGAAGTGCAGGGTGCTGTGTAATGTAAAGGGGTCCAGAGCTACAAGGGCTGTGTAATGTAAAGGGGTTCAAAAGTGCAGGGTGCTGTGTAATGTAAATGGGTCCAGAGGTGCAGGGTGCTGTGTAATGTAAAGGGGTCATGAGGTACAAGGGTTGTGTAATGTAAAGGGGTCCAGAGGTGCAGGTTACTGTGTAATGTAAAAGGATTCAGAAGTGCAGGGTGCTGTGTAATGTAAAGGGGTCCAGAGCTACAAGGGCTGTGTAATGTAAAGGGGTTCAGAAGTGCAGGGTGCTGTGTAATGTAAAGGGGTCCAGAGGTGCGGGGTGCTGTGTAGTGTAAAGGGGTCCAGAGGTGCAGGGTGTTGTGTAATGTAAAGGGGTCCAGAGGTGTAGGGTGCTGTGTAATGTAAAGGGGTGCAGGGTGCTGTGTAATGTAAAGGGGTCCAGAGTTGTAGGGTGCTGTGTAATGTAAAGTGGGTCCAGAGGTGCAGGGTGCTGTGTAATGTAAAGGGGTCCAGAGGTGCAGGGTGCTGTGTAATGTAAAGGGGTCCAGAGGTGCAGGGTGCTGTGTAATGTGAAGGTGTCCAGAGGTTCAGGGTGCTGTGTAATGTAAAGGGGTCCAGAGGTGCAGGGTGCTGTGTAATGTAAATGGGTCCAGAAGTGCAGGGTGCTGTGTAGTGTAAAGGGGTCCAGAGGTGCAGGGTGCTATGTAATGTAAAGGGGTCCAGGGGTGCAGGGTGCTGTGTAATGTAAAGGGGTCCAGAGGTGCAGGCTGCTGTGTAATGTAAAGGGGTCCAGAGGTGCAGGGTACTGTGTAATGTAAAGGGGTTCAGAGTTGCAGTTGTGGAGAGGGGGTACACAGCAGTGACAAAAAGATATTGAAGGATACAGAGGTATGCAGGGGGCACAGTGGGGTGTTTTTACATTTTAAGGTGGGGGGTGCCAGATATAGGATTCGCTCCAGGTGCCAAATGCTCTAGGTACGCCCCTGAATATGCAATTGCATTTTGCAAGTGTAGTTGCTCCAGGGCTTAGTAAATGAGCAGAAGCTCTGCTGACTTCCATCATTCAATCATGTACAAGCAAAAATGCAGTTATTTTTTATTTTCCTTACACATGATTGGGTATACTTTACAAAGTGCAGCTTTACCTCATTTACTAAGCTCTGGAGCATCACAAAGTGCACAGTCTACAGTATTTGCCTTTATTAAATCAACCCCAATGCCTGCTAAGTTCTCATACTCAATTCTATGTTTTTTCTTCCTCTAGAACAGGGGTCTCCAAACTGTTGAAACAAAGTGCCAGTTTGTTGTCCTTCAGACTTTTGGGGGGCTGGACTGTGGTCAGCAGAAGTGGAAATCTCCCTGGCATTAATGGGAGTAAACATAGCCACATTTGGTATCAGAGGGAGGAATTGTGTCCCATTGTTGGTATTATTGGGAGGAATAGTGCCCCACTGTTGGTGTTAGTGGGAGAAATGTTGCCCCATTGTTGATGTCAGTTGCATAGTAGCACATTATGCTTTACCTTTGCAGGGAAATAAAGAGGAAGTAAAACCCATCCTCTTTAACTTTCTAAACAAAAAGCCAGTTTACTGCCATTCAGACTTTAGGGGGGGGGGGGAGATTGTGGGCATTGGAAGTAGAAAATTCCCTGGAATCAGTGGGAATAAACAATGCCCCATCTTTGGTGTTAGTGAGAAGAATTGTGCCACATTCTTGGTGTCATTTGGTAGGAAAACTAATGCCCCAACGTTGGTGTCACTGGGAGGAACTATGCCCCATTGTTGGTGTCATTGGGAGGAACTTTGCCCCATCGTTGGTGTCATTGCAAGGAATTGTGCCCAATTCTCGGTGTATGTGGGGGGAATTTTGCCCCAGAGGATGAAATATTGCCTCATGGGCCACATTTGATTCCCGGACTGCAGTTTGGAGACCACTGATATACAGCAGTAAAAATCGTACACACGACCGGTTTTCCCAGAGGAAAACTGCCATGACAGTTTTTCGCAAGGGAAAACGGCCGTGTGTATGCTCAATCGCAGTTTTCCCGACAGGAAAACTGCGGGGAAAAAAACAGAACTTGTTCTCTATTTTCCAGTCAGGAAAAAATCCTGCTGAGAAAACTGGTCGTCTGTATGGTTTCCTGAGGGGAAAAAAAACGTGCATGCTCGTAAACAATTTGACGCATGCGCGGAAGTTCAGCGATTTTTTGTGTGACTGTGTGTATGCAAGGCAGGCTTGACAGGAATCCCGTCAGGAAAAACTTGTTTTTTTTTCCTGCCGGGAAAAATGGTTGTGTGTACAAGGCATAACCATTTCCTTGAACATGTTTTTTGCACTGGAGATCTATAAATGTTGGCAGTTTAGTCTATTTATAAAGTTTCTATGGGGAATTCTTTCACTCATTTTGTCATGCTTTGACAGAGGCAAAAATAAGTCAAGAAAATTTATTTTGTAAATTGATTTTGTCAGTAAAGGTTTTTGCTCTTTTTTGTTCACTGAAAAAAAATTGTTGCTAATTTTCACAACCCTACAAACCCATTCACACAGGGGCGGCACGACTTGTGCTGTGACTGTGCTGGGCGATCTCAAGACGACTTCAAAGCAGACTTCCAAAATGACTTCTGCATAGAAGTCAATGGAAGTCGCCTTGAAGTCGTCTTGAAGTAGTACAGGAACCTTTTTCTAAGTCGGAGCGACTTCAGTCGCTCCGCTTAGAACGGTTCCATTGTACAGAAGGGACGCGACTCATCAGGCGGCTGAGACGCCTGACGAGTAGTGATGAGCCGAACACCCCCGGGTTCGGTTCGCACCAGAACCCGCGAACGGACCGAAAGTTCGAACGAACATTAGAACCCTATTAAATACAATGGATGCGAACGTTCGAATTCTAAAGTGCTAATTATAACAACTATTATGCATGTTATTGTCCTAAAAAGGGTTTGGGAACCCGGGTTCTGCACCAGGGGACATGTATCAATGCAAAAAGAAGTTTTAAAAACGGTCGTTTTTCGGGAGCAGTCATTTTAATGATGCATAAAGTGAAAAAAAAAAAAGTCAAATATTCCTTTAAATATCGTACCTGGGGGGTGTCTAAAGTATGCCTGTGAAGTGCCACGTGTTTCCCGTGTTTAGAACTGTCCCTGCACAAAATGACACTTCTAAAGGAAAAAAAAGCCATTTAAAACTGCTTGCGGCTTTAATGTAATGTCTGGTCCCGGTAATATGGATGAAATTCTTTAAGAAAAATGGCATAGCTACCCCATGACCCCCCCCCTACCCCAGCCCATTACCAGCCCCTTTGGGTCTTGTATGGATATTAAGGGGAACCCCGCACATAAAATAAAAAAGGCCCTATATACTCTGAACAGCCCTATACAGGCGGTGCATACAAGACAGGGACTGTAGGTTTGTTCTTATGTAGAGTCTGTTTGTAATTTTGAACAGGTACATTGTTGAAGTGTAGCTCCAGACCAAAAATCTATTTTTAAACTTTTTGGAAAACATAGGTAAGGGTTATCACCCCTGTAACATTTGTTTTGCTGTCTGTGCCCCTGTTCAGAACATTTCACCTCACTTTCCGTCCCAATGACAACTGTTTTTGAAATGTGGTGTTTTTCTTGAAACAAGGATTGCTGATAAAGCATCAGTACAGAGGAGACACCTTTCTCCCATATTTATTCTTACAGGAGAGAATTTTCCTTCCTAGTGGTAGATTTCCTCTCACTTCCTGTTGTCTTCTTGCGTTTGCAAGTAGGAGTCGTTTGTAAGTTGGATGTTTGAAAGTAGGGACCTGCCGTATATACTCTGCAGAAATAGGCCCCTTAGTTGTTGGTGTTGGCACAACACTGTAAGCACTCACAGTTACTCTTGGTTGGTGCTGGAACGCCCTGCTGTCAACTATTATATCAGGAATTTTAATTACATATAATTGTTGAACAGTGGTAGTAAAAATTGGGCCTTTGATGGTGGTGCTGGTGCCACAACACTGTAAGCCCTGACAGTTACTCTTGGTTGGTGCAGCAATGGGCCCTGCTGTGAATTATTAGATCAAGAATTGTAATTACATGCCCCTGTTGAACAGGGGCTGAAAAATTGGGCCTTAGGCACTGGTGGCACAACACTGCAACCCCTCACAGATACTGTACTTGGAGCACAGCAATGAGCCCTGTTGCAAAGTATTGCTTCAAAAATTGTAATGACACGCCCCTGTTAAACAGGGGCTGAAAAATTGGGCCTTAGGCACTGGTGGCACAACACTGCAACTCCTCACAGATACTGTACTTGGAGCACACCAATGAGCCCTGTTGCAAAGTATTGCTTCAAAAATTGTAATGACACGCCCCTGTTAAACAGGGGCTGAAAAATTGGGCCTTAGGCACTGGTGGCACAACACTGCAACTCCTCACAGATACTGTACTTGGAGCACACCAATGAGCCCTGTTGCAAAGTATTGCTTCAAAAATTGTAATGACACGCCCCTGTTAAACAGGGGCTGAAAAATTGGGCCTTAGGCACTGGTGGCACAACACTGCAACTCCTCACAGATACTGTACTTGGAGCACAGCAATGAGCCCTGTTGCAAAGTATTGCTTCAAAAATTGTAATTACACGCCCCTGTTAAACAGGGGCTGAAAAATTGGGCGTTAGGCACTGGTGGCACAACACTGCAACTCCTCACAGATACTGTACTTGGAGCACAGCAATGAGCCCTGTTGCAAAGTATTGCTTCAAAAATTGTAATTACACGCCCCTGTTAAACAGGGGCTGAAAAATTGGGCGTTAGGCACTGGTGGCGGCACCCATAAACAAAAATGATCTTACAAGCTATCATCATCAATCGTATCATTGAGGACTCGGAGGAGGAGGATAGCCAGTCAACATAACAGCACAGGCACTCAGCATCAGCATCAGTCTTGAAGGGATGTGACATGTTAAAATCAATTAGTCTGTTATATCAGCATCAGGTGTGTGGTAGCTGGTGGTGATCCAAGACTGGTTCATCTTGATGAAAGTCAGTCGATCAACCGAGTCGGTGGACAGGCGCACCCTGTGATCCGTGACAAATCCTCCAGCAGCACTGAATGTGCGTTCCGAAAGAACGCTGGATGCAGGACAGGCCAGTAGCTCAATTGCATACTGTGCAAGCTCTGGCCAGTGATCCATCCTCAAGACCCAGTAAGCCAGAGGATTTTCGGTGGGGAAGGTGTCCAAGTCTGACCTTGCCCCTAGATATTCCTGCACCATGTTTATCAGACGCTGGCGATGGTTGCTGGAACCGATCATACTTTGGGGCTGCGGACTAAAGAATTGTCTGAACGCATCGGTCAGACGGCCACCTTCCCCACCGCTCCTTCTTTGACTGGCCGAAGCCTCAGCAACTCGTTGTCCAGGACCAGGAGTTTGCAACCTCCCAGTCTCTGGGAACGCGTTGCACAGACCTTTCTGCAAGGCCTCCCGGAGTTGTCTCATCCTCTGCTCCCTCTGCGACGGTAACATAAGGTCCGCAACCTTACCCTTGTACCGTGGATCAAGGAGAGTGGCCAGCCAGTAATGGTCCCTCTCCTTGATCCGAAGAATACGAGGATCCTTCCGCAGACTTTGCAGGATCAGGGAGGCCATGCAGCGTAGGTTTGCTGAGGCATTCGCTCCGGAGTCCTCTGGGTCACTAAGGACGACATGATCCGCAGCCACCTCCTCCCAGCCACGTACAAGTCCACTGGTTTCTTGGGACTGTAAATCATCCCTAAAAGACTGCTGCTGATGATGCTGAGTGCCAGCCTCCACCTCCATGCTGACACAATCCTCCTCCTCCTCCTCCTCCTCCTCCTCTTCCTGTGCGATGGGTGGGACAGAAGGAACACTGTCTGGGTAAAGGGGGCCTTGAGAGGCAAGGAAGTCCTCCTCTTCCTGCCTCTGTTCTGCCTCAAGTGCCCTGTCCATTATTCCACGCAGCGTGTGCTCCAACAGGTGGACAAGAGGTACAGTGTCACTGATGCATGCACTGTCACTGCTCACCATCCTCGTGGCCTCCTCAAATGGTGCCAGGACAGTGCATGCATCCCTGATCATGCCCCACTGGCGTGGAGAAAAAAAACCAAGCTCCCCTGACCCTGTCCTGGTGCCGTAGTCGCACAGGTACTCATTGATGGCCCTCTGCTGCGTGTGCAGCCGCTGCAGCATGGCCAACGTTGAGTTCCACCTGGTGGGCATGTCACATATAAGGCGGTTCTTGGGCAGGTTCAACTCCTTTTGCAGCTCAGCCAGGCGAGCACTGGCATTATAAGATCTGCGGAAATGCACACAGACTTTCCTGGCCTGCCTCAGGACATCCTGTAAGCCCGGGTACCTGCCCAAGAAGCGCTGCACCACCAGGTTAAGGACGTGAGCCACACAGGGCACATGGGTCAGTTGTCCCTGTCGGAGGGCGGAGAGGAGGTTGGTGCCATTGTCGCAAACCACCATTCCTGGCTTAAGCTGGCGTGGCGTCAACCACCTCTCGGCCTGGCCCTGCAGAGCAGACAGGACCTCTGCCCCAGTGTGGCTTCTGTCCCCCAAACACACCAGCGCAAGCACGGCATGGCATCTTTTTGCCTGCGTACTTGCGTAGCCCCGTGAACGGCTACGGAGCACCGCTGGTTCATAGGACAAACCACAGGAAGAGGCCATGGAGGAAGAAGAAGAGGAGGGGGTGGAGGAGAGAGGTGTGTCACAACCAGTAGTAGCATTTTGGAGGCGTGGCGGTGGGACAACCTCCAACACTACTGCACCTTGTCCTGAATCCTTCCCAGCTGCCAAAAGAGTGACCCAATGGGCCGTGAAAGAAAGGTAACGTCCCTGTCCATGCCTGCTGGACCATGAGTCAGCGGTAATATGCACCTTACCGCTGACCGCCCTGTCCAGCGAGGCCAAGACATTGCCTTCCACATGCCGGTAGAGAGCCGGAATAGCCTTCCGTGAGAAAAAGTGGCGTTTGGGAACCTGCCACTGAGGAACTGCACATTGCACAAACTCACGGAAGGGGGCCGAGTCTACCAACTGAAAAGGCAGCAGTTGAAGCGCTAGCAATTTAGCCAAGCTAGCATTCAACCGCTGGGCATGTGGATGGCTGGGAGTGAACTTCTTTCGACGGTCCAGCAGCTGGGGCAGGGAAATTTGCCTGCTAGAATCGGACGTCGGTGTACTGCTAGCAGAGTGGGCGCAAGTACTTGGCTGTGACACACCTAATTCTACACCTTCATTCCTCTCAGTGCATGTTTCAGAGAGGACTGAAGTTATAGTGGGGTTGGAGATCCCAGCTGATGCGGTGCAAGGAGAGGTCCGCTTTGTTCTTTGGTGTGGGTCTTTGAGGTAGGCTTGCCAACGAGCTGCATGGCAGGTCAACATATGTCTGGTCAGGCATGTGGTACCCAAGCGGCTGATGTTTTGGCCACGCGATATACGCTTGAGACATATGTTGCAAACAGCAGCTGTGCGATCTGATGCACTAGCCTCAAAAAAGGCCCACACCAAAGAACTTTTTGAATGACGGGCAGAGGCAGCGCCCTGCACAGGCGGAGCTCTGCGGTGTGATTCCGTCGGTGTACTGCCCTTACGCTGGCCACCAAAGGGCATCCTGCCTCGTTGGAGATGTGCCTCCTCCTCATCCTCCTCCTCCTCCTCTCTCCTATTAGGCACCCACGTGGAGTCAGTGACCTCATCATCCCCTCCCTCCTCATCACTGGAGCCAATCTGGCAGTATGCTGCAGCTGCTGGAACATGACTGCCAGATTGGTGTCCTTCTTGAGCATCCCCTCTGTCTGCTCTCACGCTACTGCCTTCCTCTAGCTGGGTTTCATCATCAGACCCTTCGAAACGCTGGGCATCCTCCTGGAGCATGTACCCAACACTGTGCTGAAACAGTTCGGGGGACTCCTCAGGAGGAGGACATGGTGGGTCTAGGGAAGGAGTGACTGATGATTTGTCTGACATTGATACCAGGGAAGACGACGCTTTGGCAGCTGCTTTTCCAGTACCCTGAGCCTGGGTGAGAGAGGATGAGGAGGAGGAGGAGGGCTTGGTCATCCACTCTACCAAGTCTTCGGCATGATGTGGCTCAACATGTCCAGCTGCCGAAAAGAAGGACAAGCGTGTCCCATGGCCATGTGCTGATGACAATGCACCGCGTCCACGACCAGCACTGTTGCCCCCAGACACAGAGCCTGCTTGCCCTCTTTTATTGCCTCCTGACTGTCTGCCTCTCCTTGTTTGCCTTCCAGACATTCTAATAGATGGCCTGCAGGGAGATGGGAAAAAAGCAATAAGGGCTACCTTCAGGTGTCCTTCTCTGTCCCTTGAAACAAGGACTTGCAGAGTGAAATAAACTGACACTCTCCCTACCTACAGTTTTCTGTCCCTAGAATAAATGTTTTTTTTAATCACAATATAGCACAAGGACAATTCACTCACTGTCCTTACAGGTCCCTGGAAACAAGGACTTGCAGAGTGAAATAAACTGACACTCTCCCTACCTACAGTTTTCTGTCCCTAGAATAAATGTTTTTTTTAAGCACAATATAGCACAAGGACAATTCACTCACTGTCCTTACAGGTCCCTGGAAACAAGGACTTGCAGAGTGAAAGAAAAAAAACACTCTCCCTACCTACAGTTTTCTGTCCCTAGAAAAAATGTTTTTTTTAATCACAATATAACACAAGGACAATTCACTCACTGTCCTTCCAGGTCCCTGGAAACAAGGACTTGCAGAGTGAAAGAAACTGACACTGTCCCTACCTACAGTTTTCTGTCCCTAGAATAAATGTTTTTTTTAAGCACACTATAGCACAAGGACAATTCAGTCACTGTCCTTCCAGGTCCCTGGAAACAAGGACTTGCAGAGTGAAATAAACTGACACTCTCCCTACCTACAGTTTTCTGTCCCTAGAATAAATGTTTTTTTTAATCACAATATAGCACAAGGACAATTCAGTCACTGTCCTTCCAGGTCCCTGGAAACAAGGACTTGCAGAGTGAAATAAACTGACACTCTCCCTACCTACAGTTTTCTGTCCCTAGAATAAATGTTTTTTTTAAGCACAATATAGCACAAGGACAATTCAGTCACTGTCCTTACAGGTCCCTGGAAACAAGGACTTGCAGAGTGAAAGAAAAAAAACACTCTCCCTACCTACAGTTTTCTGTCCCTAGAAAAAATGTTTTTTTTAATCACAATATAACACAAGGACAATTCACTCACTGTCCTTCCAGGTCCCTGGAAACAAGGACTTGCAGAGTGAAATAAACTGACACTCTCCCTACCTACAGTTTTCTGTCCCTAGAATAAATGTTTTTTTTAATCACAATATAGCACAAGGACAATTCAGTCACTGTCCTTCCAGGTCCCTGGAAACAAGGACTTGCAGAGTGAAATAAACTGACACTCTCCCTACCTACAGTTTTCTGTCCCTAGAATAAATGTTTTTTTTAATCACAATATAGCACAAGGACAATTCAGTCACTGTCCTTCCAGGTCCCTGGAAACAAGGACTTGCAGAGTGAAATAAACTGACACTCTCCCTACCTACAGTTTTCTGTCCCTAGAATAAATGTTTTTTTTAAGCACAATATAGCACAAGGACAATTCAGTCACTGTCCTTACAGGTCCCTGGAAACAAGGACTTGCAGAGTGAAAGAAAAAAAACACTCTCCCTACCTACAGTTTTCTGTCCCTAGAAAAAATGTTTTTTTTAATCACAATATAACACAAGGACAATTCACTCACTGTCCTTCCAGGTCCCTGGAAACAAGGACTTGCAGAGTGAAATAAACTGACACTCTCCCTACCTACAGTTTTCTGTCCCTAGAATAAATGTTTTTTTTAATCACAATATAGCACAAGGACAATTCAGTCACTGTCCTTCCAGGTCCCTGGAAACAAGGACTTGCAGAGTGAAATAAACTGACACTCTCCCTACCTACAGTTTTCTGTCCCTAGAATAAATGTTTTTTTTAATCACAATATAGCACAAGGACAATTCAGTCACTGTCCTTCCAGGTCCCTGGAAACAAGGACTTGCAGAGTGAAATAAACTGACACTCTCCCTACCTACAGTTTTCTGTCCCTAGAATAAATGTTTTTTTTAAGCACAATATAGCACAAGGACAATTCACTCACTGTCCTTCCAGGTCCCTGGAAACAAGGACTTGCAGAGTGAAAGAAACTGACACTGTCCCTACCTACAGTTTTCTGTCCCTAGAATAAATGTTTTTTTTAATCACAATATAGCACAAGGACAATTCAGTCACTGTCCTTCCAGGTCCCTGGAAACAAGGACTTGCAGAGTGAAATAAACTGACACTCTCCCTACCTACAGTTTTCTGTCCCTAGAATAAATGTTTTTTTTAATCACAATATAGCACAAGGACAATTCAGTCACTGTCCTTCCAGGTCCCTGGAAACAAGGACTTGCAGAGTGAAATAAACTGACACTCTCCCTACCTACAGTTTTCTGTCCCTAGAATAAATGTTTTTTTTAATCACAATATAGCACAAGGACAATTCAGTCACTGTCCTTCCAGGTCCCTGGAAACAAGGACTTGCAGAGTGAAATAAACTGACACTCTCCCTACCTACAGTTTTCTGTCCCTAGAATAAATGTTTTTTTTAAGCACAATATAGCACAAGGACAATTCACTCACTGTCCTTCCAGGTCCCTGGAAACAAGGACTTGCAGAGTGAAAGAAACTGACACTGTCCCTACCTACAGTTTTCTGTCCCTAGAATAAATGTTTTTTTTAATCACAATATAGCACAAGGACAATTCAGTCACTGTCCTTCCAGGTCCCTGGAAACAAGGACTTGCAGAGTGAAATAAACTGACACTCTCCCTACCTACAGTTTTCTGTCCCTAGAAAAAATGTTTTTTTTAATCACAATATAACACAAGGACAATTCACTCACTGTCCTTCCAGGTCCCTGGAAACAAGGACTTGCAGAGTGAAATAAACTGACACTCTCCCTACCTACAGTTTTCTGTCCCTAGAATAAATGTTTTTTTTAATCACAATATAGCACAAGGACAATTCAGTCACTGTCCTTCCAGGTCCCTGGAAACAAGGACTTGCAGAGTGAAATAAACTGACACTCTCCCTACCTACAGTTTTCTGTCCCTAGAATAAATGTTTTTTTTAAGCACAATATAGCACAAGGACAATTCACTCACTGTCCTTCCAGGTCCCTGGAAACAAGGACTTGCAGAGTGAAAGAAACTGACACTGTCCCTACCTACAGTTTTCTGTCCCTAGAATAAATGTTTTTTTTAATCACAATATAGCACAAGGACAATTCAGTCACTGTCCTTCCAGGTCCCTGGAAACAAGGACTTGCAGAGTGAAATAAACTGACACTCTCCCTACCTACAGTTTTCTGTCCCTAGAAAAAATGTTTTTTTTAATCACAATATAACACAAGGACAATTCACTCACTGTCCTTCCAGGTCCCTGGAAACAAGGACTTGCAGAGTGAAATAAACTGACACTCTCCCTACCTACAGTTTTCTGTCCCTAGAATAAATGTTTTTTTTAATCACAATATAGCACAAGGACAATTCAGTCACTGTCCTTCCAGGTCCCTGGAAACAAGGACTTGCAGAGTGAAATAAACTGACACTCTCCCTACCTACAGTTTTCTGTCCCTAGAATAAATGTTTTTTTTAAGCACAATATAGCACAAGGACAATTCACTCACTGTCCTTCCAGGTCCCTGGAAACAAGGACTTGCAGAGTGAAAGAAACTGACACTGTCCCTACCTACAGTTTTCTGTCCCTAGAATAAATGTTTTTTTTAATCACAATATAGCACAAGGACAATTCAGTCACTGTCCTTCCAGGTCCCTGGAAACAAGGACTTGCAGAGTGAAATAAACTGACACTCTCCCTACCTACAGTTTTCTGTCCCTAGAATAAATGTTTTTTTTAATCACAATATAGCACAAGGACAATTCAGTCACTGTCCTTCCAGGTCCCTGGAAACAAGGACTTGCAGAGTGAAATAAACTGACACTCTCCCTACCTACAGTTTTCTGTCCCTAGAATAAATGTTTTTTTTAATCACAATATAGCACAAGGACAATTCAGTCACTGTCCTTCCAGGTCCCTGGAAACAAGGACTTGCAGAGTGAAATAAACTGACACTCTCCCTACCTACAGTTTTCTGTCCCTAGAATAAATGTTTTTTTTAAGCACAATATAGCACAAGGACAATTCACTCACTGTCCTTCCAGGTCCCTGGAAACAAGGACTTGCAGAGTGAAAGAAACTGACACTGTCCCTACCTACAGTTTTCTGTCCCTAGAATAAATGTTTTTTTTAATCACAATATAGCACAAGGACAATTCAGTCACTGTCCTTCCAGGTCCCTGGAAACAAGGACTTGCAGAGTGAAATAAACTGACACTCTCCCTACCTACAGTTTTCTGTCCCTAGAATAAATGTTTTTTTTAATCACAATATAGCACAAGGACAATTCAGTCACTGTCCTTCCAGGTCCCTGGAAACAAGGACTTGCAGAGTGAAATAAACTGACACTCTCCCTACCTACAGTTTTCTGTCCCTAGAATAAATGTTTTTTTTAATCACAATATAGCACAAGGACAATTCAGTCACTGTCCTTCCAGGTCCCTGGAAACAAGGACTTGCAGAGTGAAATAAACTGACACTCTCCCTACCTACAGTTTTCTGTCCCTAGAATAAATGTTTTTTTTAATCACAATATAGCACAAGGACAATTCAGTCACTGTCCTTCCAGGTCCCTGGAAACAAGGACTTGCAGAGTGAAAGAAACTGACACTGTCCCTACCTACAGTTTTCTGTCCCTAGAATAAATGTTTTTTTTAAGCACACTATAGCACAAGGACAATTCAGTCACTGTCCTTCCAGGTCCCTGGAAACAAGGACTTGCAGAGTGAAATAAACTGACACTCTCCCTACCTACAGTTTTCTGTCCCTAGAATAAATGTTTTTTTTAATCACAATATAGCACAAGGACAATTCAGTCACTGTCCTTCCAGGTCCCTGGAAACAAGGACTTGCAGAGTGAAAGAAACTGACACTCTCCCTACCTACAGTTTTCTGTCCCTAGAATAAATGTTTTTTTAAGCACAATATAGCACAAGGACAATTGACTCACTGTCCTTCCAGGTCCCTGGAAACAAGGACTTGCAGAGTGAAAGAAACTGACACTGTCCCTACCTACAGTTTTCTGTCCCTAGAATAAATGTTTTTTTTAAGCACACTATAGCACAAGCACAAAACACACTGACACTCTCCCTACCTATCCTTCTCTTTCCCTAAACTAAAGGAATCCAGGTTAAGCAAGAAAGAAATAACAGTCACTGTCCCTGCCTATGCTGCTCTATCCCTGCTCCGGAACACACTACACTAGGCCGCCGTGCTGGCGGCCTTTTATAGTGTGGGGCGTGTACTAAACACCCTCAGCAATAATTGGCCACAGGCATCCTGCCTGTGGCCAATCATTGCTCTCCTCGCTGCCGGCGCTGTGATTGGCCAAGCATGCGGGGTCACAGTGCATGCTTGGCCAATCACAGCGCCTGGATGACACTGCGATGGCGTAGTGCATTGTGGGCCGTTTGCGTCACTCGAATTTGGCGCGAACGGCCCAAATCGTTCGATCTTCGTCGAACGATCGAACAGCCGATGTTCGAGTCGAACGTATGTTCGACTCGAACACGAAGCTCATCCCTACTGACGAGTCGCCCCTGTGTGAATGGGGACTACATCTACTATTTTAAATAGAAAGAACCTGATACTTCATCATACTTTTTCACAGCTTTTGACTCATTTAGCCAATCTTTTTACCATTTCACCAATCTGTCTACTGTACACCATTTTTTTTTTTTGCACTTAATTTCAGCTGCAGTTCCCGTGTTATCCTAATGCCGTGTACACACGGCCGTTTTTCTCGTCGAGAAAACAAATTCTTTTCCTTTCGACGAGAAAAACGATCGTCTGTGGGCTTTATGCAGTTTTTTTCGACGAGAAAAACGGCATTAAAAACGACGAGAAAAATTAGAACATGTTCTAATTTTTCTCGTCGTTTTTTTCGACATGTTTTCCGCTGCAGTTTTCCCATAGGGAAGCACTGCCGCGGAGCCCACAGACGGTCGTTTTTCTCGTCAAGAGAAAAAATTACGTGAAAAACGACTGTGTGTGGGGAACAAGCCGTTCCCTCGTTTTTAATGTCATTATTCACAGCGTTTTTTTAACCGCCGTGAATAATGATCGTGTGTACGCGGCATTAGAGTGATGGATCACCCGGTGAGACAGCCGATTTGGGAAACCTGCCAGAAAACAAAAAGTGATTTTGTCGCTAAAGCATTTTATAGCGCATTTTTTTTATAAAATGATTGATGTTCCTTCAGTAGACAATGTAAGAAAATGTCTCAAAAAGCCTTGTGACGTTTGCTGTAATGCCTGACTATAACAAGCTCCTTGATGAATAGTATGATTTGCTGTAAACCACAAGCAGAAATCTTAATAAAACAGGAAACAGACCAGAGAAAGGAATAAGCTTTCTAACTACTTCCAGAGTGGCAATAGACAAATGTTTAAACTTTCTTTTCCTGCATTCAATTCCTACTGTGAAAGGGTATTGAGCTGTATGACTCAGTCTAGAATGAAGAAGTAAGCAGATTAACTGAAAGTGTTTTGAAAAATTGTCAGAAAGACTTGCAAAACAAGAAATTAAAGAGCCACATCTGCACAATGTTAATCCACACAAGGATATGTCAGGTTTATTCCAACCATCGCTAACAAAACGAACACCAAAATCTGACCGGTGTTGTGGAGGGATAACAATAAATAATAATAAATAATAAGAGGGGATAATAATGAAGACGTGTATATATATTATCTATCTATCTATCTATATAATATATATAATGTGGAAGGAGTAATACATATATATATATATATATATATATATATATATATATATATTTATGTAGCGGGGTATCACTTTAAATGAGCACAAAGACTACCATACCCGGTGTGCAGCGGGGCACCCACAGTGCATTGCCCTGCGCAAGGTCTGCTGGGGAAGGGCTATTTAAGGAGGGAGGAGCAACACGCGGGTCTCTTCGGACACCGCCCTCCTAGCAAGTGGAGCCTACGTTGGGGCCTGTTGTTTGGACTAGGCCGGAGAGCCTGGGCCTAGAGGATCTGGAGAGCTTGCCAATCGTCACTGGAGAACCCAGAGTCATCTCATCTATCTATCTCCCGCAGATGGTCGAGAGGATCGGAGACTACGGGTATCGTGAGACTGTATTCCGGAACATCAGTTACTGAAGTCGGTTGTATGGACTGGTCCGGTCGGGTGAGAGAGCGCTTGCTCAGTATACTTTGACTATCTTTTAGGCCCAGTATCCTTTGGCCAGGGCCCACCGTTACCGGAGTGTTATACTGCACCTCAGAGAAACAGTGTGTTGTGCAGCCGGAGTTAAGTTGTCTTATTGCTTGCTGAGTAACCAACAGTTTAATACCATTGGATTACAAATAATCTACAAAGTGCACCACCATTGGTAGCGAAGAACCTTCTCAACGAACTAACTGTGTGTGAATTAGTCAGGCCTGACTGTCCAGCAGGGAGACATTGTTTGGCCGCCATACTGGCCATGAGGGGAAGGCTCGCGAGTGTAGTTTATTAAGAGACATTGAGTGCGCATAAGACTGTTAGAACATAATACTTGTTATTTGCTTGACTATTGATATTGCAGGGCCATAGATAAATGTACCATTGTATAACTTTATATTTCTATTCAGTAAAAGTATTTGTGGTTAAGCAAGCAAGTGTGTGGTGTACTGTTTATCCCAGCTGAAGCAGTCGGCTCAGGTAATTTGATATTAACCATTGTGTATGCTTTTTTGCGGAGTGGTGATTCCTATAGCCTAGTGGCTTTCACACTTCCATTTGTGCTAGCTGTGCCAGGGGAGGTTAGAGCCAGTTCCTGGGGGTTGACAGCAGTGTGTTACAGGCCCAAAACTATACCTGTAGCCCTCTTAACTGGGGGTATTGCTACATATATATATATATATATATATATATATATATATATATATATATATAAATTTCAGTGTCTAAAAAAAAATGTAGGGATAACAATAAATAATATTGGTTATATTATATATACACAGGGAAGGGGGCGGGGAGGTAGAAGGATGATATATATGTATTTTTTTTCAGTGTATAAAAATAATAAGAGGGGATAATAATGAAGATGTGTGTGTGTGTACATACATACATATATATATATATATATATACACACATATTTATACATATTGTGACAGCAGGAAGGTAAAGTCACCTGGTTGCATCCAGGGGGGTAGGTATATTTCTCCCAGATTCAGGCTTTATGCCGACTTATACAACTAGGGAGAGAGTTGATGAAGCCCAGCTGAGGCTAGTGGGCTCATGGATGATTCATACCTCTAGGGAGAGTGCTGGGCGTCGTGCAGGCAGGGAGTTGATGAGACCAGCTGAAGCTTGTCAGCTTGTTTAAGGCCTCTATAAAAACTCCCAGCTTCATTAGGTGTTTGCTCATGCCTGGAACCAGACCTGTGTGGACTGTCTAGGCAGAGTGAACCCCTGTGCGGTGAGACAAAGCCTGTGTGGCTATTTGTTTGGACATTTACTAAACCAGGGACTTAGGGACTAGGACAGCACCAGGCTGATCCCAGTTGTTAGTTAGGAAACCTGCATGTTTAGTCAGAGGTCAAGCTGACCAGGGTTTATTTTGTTTATGTTTCTTTTTGCTTTGCTGTGTTTTTTGTCACTGTAAATAGAGAAATAAACCGCACCTTTTTGATCTTGAAAACCACAACCTCCGTCTGCTGGGCCTGTTTTTGTGTGGGGAGCCCATCCAGGGGATCACACACACCCGCTGCCGAGCTAACCCCCTCACAGTTGGTGGAGAACCAGTGGCAGTTTTTTTTTAAGCCAGCATGGAGGAGATACTGAAACAGCTGGCTCTAGCAAATACCAATCAACAGCAGACAAATGCAGGTTTGCAAAAGAGCCTTGCAGCTCAACAACAGAGCTTCGCAGCCCAGCAGCAAGCTCATCAACAGAGCCTTGCAGCCCAGCAGCAATCTGAGGCCCGCTTCATAGACCTGTTACAGAAGCAAGAGCAGAGACTACAACAAATGGAAGCAGTAATGCAGCAACGTCCGCAGACCAGTGAGGAAAGCCGTCCCACTAATACCGCGTCCTTTGGGGTGAGTCGTTTATTGACAAAAATGACTGGAGAGGATGATCCAGAGGTATTTTTGACCACATTTGAAAGGACTGCTGAAAGAGAAAAGTGGCCTGAGGAGCAGTGGGCTGGACTGGTGGCTCCTCTGTTAACTGGTGAATCGCAGAAGGCTTACTATGACCTAGAGCCTGACCAAGCAAAAGACTATGTGATGCTAAAAGCTGAAATATTGGCAAGGCTGGGTGTCACCCTGGCTGTCCGGGCTCAGCGTGTGCATAACTGGACTTTCCAGCTTGGAAAACCCCCCAGGTCTCAAATGTATGATCTCATTCACCTGAGCAGGAAGTGGCTACAGCCAGAGACTTTGTCCGCACCAGAGATTGTGGAACGTGTTGTAATGGATCGGTTTTTGAGAGCTCTTCCTACTGCCATCCAAAAGTGGGTAAGCCATGGAGACCCAGAGACGGCCGGTGGTCTTGTGGATCGTGTAGAGAAATACTTGGCTACAGAGAACCTGACGGCCTCTTCCAGAGACTCTCGGACTTTCCACCCTAAGACCAGACCATCCCCAGCGGCGGATAAGAGGATTCCAAGGGGTGAGGGTGGAGAGAGTGAGAGGGTGGGAGCTCTACCCAAAGTTTGGCGAGAACAGCCTGGGAAGTCAGGGGCTCAAGAGGCAGCCAAATGGATTGTTTGCTACCGCTGCCGGCAAGCGGGACATATTGCAGCAAATTGCCCGGTTGTGGAGGAACCCATGCAATGTGACTTTCTGACGGACAGACGTCAGTCGCTGTGTGCGACAGTCGCATGCACTGCCATTCGGGGAACTGAGAAACATTTATGCAAAATGTGTATTAATGGTAGAAATGTTGTGGTATTACTGGATTCAGGTAGCCTTGTGACCCTGATAAAGGCTGAATTAGTTAAAACAGAGGTCTCTGGGAATAGCAAGGTAGCTGTTATTTGTGTGCATGGGGACACCCGAGAGTATCCAGTGACTACAGTGTGTTTCAAGACCCCCAAAGGTACCCTCTCTCATCCAGTGGGGTTAGTATCTCAATTACCGCATGATGCCATTGTGGGAAGGGATTTTCCGAAGTTCTGGGAACTGTGGGATGATCCTGAGCCCCCCACTGGTGCCCCTATGTACCAGGAAGGTGATAGCCAGAACTCCTCTGAGAGTGGTGAGGACTCTCCAGAATTTCCCTTGTCAGTATTGGCAGGCGAGACTCAAGAAACTGGAGAGGAGCCCACCTCCTCAGACGAAAACCTACCGTCTGTGGAGTTTTCTGATCTTGAGGTTCACAGGGAAAATTTTGCCACAGAACAGTTAAAAGACCCCGCCCTAATAAAGGCACGGGAAAACGTAGTGGAAATAGATGGCGAGTTAGTGAACCCAGATAATACCTGCACTTCCCCATACTTCAGCGTAGAGAAGGACCTACTGTATCGGGTGGCAAAAAGGGCAGAAGAAACCGTTGAGCAGCTTGTGGTGCCCAAACCTTACAGGAAGTTGGTGTTGGAGTTGGCCCATGGGCACATTCTTGGAGGTCATCTGGGGACAGAGAAAACCCGAGAGACGGTATTACAGAGATTCTATTGGCCTGGGGTGATGAAGGACATAGAAAATTATTGTTCCTCCTGCCCTGTGTGTCAGAGGTCGGCCCCGATGCCACATTTCCGTAGCCCGCTGGTCCCTCTACCCATCATTGAGGTCCCGTTTGAGAGGATCGCAATGGATTTGGTAGGTCCTATAATCAAGTCCGCTAGGGGGCACCAGTACATATTAGTTATAATGGACTATGCCACCCGTTATCCAGAAGCGATCCCTCTCCGAAATACCTCGGCCAAAACCATAGCCAAAGAGCTATCTCTTGTTTTTAGCCGGGTGGGTATTTGTAAAGAACTGCTTACGGACCAAGGTACACCCTTTATGTCCCGGGTTATGAAAGAGCTGTGTAAATTGTTCAAAGTGACGCAATTGCGTACGTCTGTGTATCACCCCCAAACCGATGGGCTGGTTGAAAGATTCAACAAAACCCTAAAACAAATGTTGAAGAAAGTGGTGGATAGAGATGGAAAGGATTGGGACTGTCTACTTCCTTATTTGATGTTTGCTATTAGGGAGGTGCCCCAATCCTCTACGGGATTCTCCCCCTTTGAGTTACTGTATGGGAGACACCCAAGAGGGCTGTTGGATATTGCCAAGGAAACTTGGGAAAGTGAGAGTTCTCCCCACAGGAGTGTGATTGAGCATGTCGCCCTGATGCAAGATCGAATTGCACAGGTAATGCCCATCGTGAAGGAACATTTGGCCCAAGCGCAGTTGGCACAGCAGAGAGTGTACAACCGTGGAGCCAAGACCCGTACCTTTTCCCCGGGGGATAGGATATTGGTACTTGTCCCTACGGTTGAAAGTAAATTCCTTGCCAAATGGCAAGGCCCCTACGAGATAATGGAAAAAGTGAGCGAAGTGAATTACAAGGTCAGACAACCAGGAAGGCGAAAGCCCGAACAGATCTATCACGTTAATCTGTTGAAAGCCTGGAGGGATAGAGAGTCCCTAGTCGCAGAAACTTGGTCACCAGCTCAAACTGGTTGCGTGATTCCGGAGGTTGGAATAGCAGCCACCTTGTCACAACCCCAACAACAGGAGGTTAAGGAGTTTGTGCTTCGCAACAAGGAGGTGTTCTCTGAGCTGCCGGGACAAACATCTGGGGTAGAGCATGATATTATTACCCCGCCCGGTGAAAGGGTGAAGTTAAAACCCTATCGGATCCCAGAGGCCCGACGGGAGGCAATACGGGAGGAAGTACAGAAAATGCTGAACTTAGGGGTGATAGAGGAGTCCCAAAGTGATTGGTCTAGTCCCATTGTGTTGGTGCCTAAACCGGATGGGAGCTGGCGATTTTGTAACGATTTTCGTCAGTTGAACAAAGTTACAAAATTTGACACCTACCCCATGCCACGTATAGATGAGGTGATCGACCGGCTGGGAACAGCCCGATACATGATGACTCTTGACCTCACAAAAGGGTATTGGCAAATTCCCCTGGCCAAGTCGGCCAAAGAGAAAACCGCATTTGTAACCCCAGACGGGGCGTTCCAATATAAGAGAATGCCGTTCGGATTACAGAATGCGCCGGCCACATTCCAGCGGAAAATGGACCAGATACTGAGGCCCCATCGGAAGTATGCTGCGGCTTACCTGGATGACGTAATTGTCCATAGCACAGATTGGGCCTCACATCTGCCAAAAGTGCAAGCAGTCCTAGACTCTATCCGGGAAGCGGGGTTTACGGCTAACCCCAAGAAGTGTACCATTGGGCAGGAGGAGGCCAAATATCTTGGATACACCATTGGCAGGGGAGTAATAAAACCCCAACTCAACAAAGTCGAGGCCATCCAGAGTTGGCCACGTCCCAACAGCAAGAAGCAGGTACGAGCCTTTCTGGGAATCGCGGGTTATTATCGGCGCTTCATTCCCCACTTTGCTTCTAAGGCTGTGCCCCTAACCAACCTGACGAAAGGGAAAGGGTCGGTCATGATTAAATGGACCCCCGAGGCTGAGGCAGCGTTCCAATTCTTGAAACAAGCCTTATGTAGCCAGCCAGTGTTGTACTCACCCGACTTCTCTAAAGACTTTGTCGTACAAAGTGATGCGTCAGATGTGGGGTTAGGAGCAGTATTGTCCCAGGTCTGGAACGGGGAAGAGCACCCAGTCATTTACCTCAGCAGGAAGTTGAAGTCCCATGAGGTAAATTACACCACGGTTGAAAAGGAGTGTTTAGCGGTGAAGTGGGCTCTAGATTCCCTTCGGTACTATCTGCTAGGTAGGCACTTTGACATGGTTACGGATCACGCTCCGTTAAAGTGGATGGCTCAAAACAAGGAGACAAATAGAAGAGTAAATAGGTGGTTCCTGGCCCTACAGGAATTCAACTTCACAGTAAAGCTTCGCCCTGGCGTTCAAATGGGGAATGTGGATGCTTTGTCTCGAGTACATGAATGCCTGATTGCTGGTGTTCCAACCCCAAGGTTAAAACAAGAGGGGGGGTATGTGACAGCAGGAAGGTAAAGTCACCTGGTTGCATCCAGGGGGGTAGATATATTTCTCCCAGATTCAGGCTTTATGCCGATTTATACAACTAGGGAGAGAGTTGATGAAGCCCAGCTGAGGCTAGTGGGCTCATGGATGATTCATACCTCTAGGGAGAGTGCTGGGCGTCGTGCAGGCAGGGAGTTGATGAGACCAGCTGAAGCTTGTCAGCTCGTTTAAGGCCTCTATAAAAACTCCCAGCTTCATTAGGTGTTTGCTCATGCCTGGAACCAGACCTGTGTGGACTGTCTAGGGAGAGTGAACCCCTGTGCCGTGAGACAAAGCCTGTGTGGCTATTTGTTTGGACATTTACTAAACCAGGGACTTAGGGACTAGGACAGCACCAGGCTGATCCCAGTTGTTAGTTAGGAAACCTGCATGTTTAGTCAGAGGTCAAGCTGACCAGGGTTTATTTTGTTTATGTTTCTTTTTGCTTTGCTGTGTTTTTTGTCACTGTAAATAGAGAAATAAACCGCACCTTTTTGATCTTGAAAACCACAACCTCCGTCTGCTGGGCCTGTTTTTGTGTGGGGAGCCCATCCAGGGGATCACACACACCCGCTGCCGAGCAAACCCCCTCACAGTATATATATATTTTATATATTATATATATATATATATATATATAATGTGGAAGGAGTATTTATATATATATATATATATATATACACACACACACACATATTATACATATATATCATTTTTATTTTGTATCAGTTTCAAAAAAAATAAATGGAGGGATAACAATAAATAATATATGTTATATTATATATACATATGGCAGGGGTCGGGGCGGTAGAAGGATTAAGTGTAATGAGTAATACATTGTACCGGGGACGCGCACGGGGGCGGGGCGGTATTCGTGAAAAACAGTAGGAGTGAGCGGCAAAGCAGAGGGCTGGAGAGGCGGGGCGGTATTAGGAGCATTTGCATTCGTGAGAAAAAGTAGGAGGGAGCGGCAGTGTACAAGTCTGGGGGGGCGGAGTTCCGATAGGAGCCGAGAGCTAGGGGGAACAGAATCCGGTGGGGAACTATTCTCGGCACAACACCGGCAGCCTGGGGGCTCATCAGGTAGCTGTGTGGCTTTTTAGAAAATATTTAAAATTCTTAAGAAGCAACAAAAAAAAAAAAAAAAAAGTTCACTCTTTGCATGTTTTATAGTTACATATAAAAAACAAACATACAAAAAAAAAACTAAATACATTTTGCTGACTTTAAAATTTTCAAGTTGCAGCTCAGCATATGCCACACCATGGCTCTATTCATTCCTATAGGCAGAAATGCTCCAGCAGTCCCTCGTAGTACGGTTTACTCCTAGTATTAATTATCAGAGCTGTGCATGATCTTCCAAGTGAGGATGTAATGTTACCTCTACACATGGGAAATCATGCACAGCTCTTCTGTTGTGCCTTGCTCCCTCCTCTCACAGCAAAGATCATAGGCAAAGAATAGGAGACGGGGGGGGGGGGTGACACCATGGGGGGCTTGGTGTCGGTGCAAACAGACAACAGCTTCAAAGGCTGATATTACGGCAACAGAAATATGGATGCCATTCAAACTGGCAGGGATGCATTTGGAAAAGTACTAGGATTTCATTGTTTTTTTAAGTTAAAGTGGAAGTAAACCCTCCTATCATTTTCAGGCAAGGAAGCTGCCATCTTGGCCTCTGTTTAATCTTCAACTGCCATGATGCTGCACATGTGATCAGTTATAACACCAGCCATTGGATGGTTTGACAGTTTGGTTGAGAGCACAACCAATGTGACAGTTGGCATTCCCGGCATGCCGGGAATGTAACTGCTTTTTGAAACTGTTAAATCGATGGGTTTACTTCCGCTTTAATATGCACAGGGTGAACTTCCTTTTGAAGGTAAGAATAAACCCAGGTGGGCTTCATACATGGGTGGAGAGATTTATTAATATAAAATTTCATTAAAGGTCAAAGTTGCCCATTCTCATTCCTCTTTTTTACTATAGCCACACAATCCTTTTGCATCATCTACCTTTTCTCATTAGAGTCCATGAAAATATTTTACTAAATAAATTATGTGCTTAATTATACATATGCAAACTTCCCAACCATCCTGGATTGTGAGAGACTGTCAGACATTTTTACATAGGACCTGCTGTCCCATACGTAGAGGTATTGTTCAGTATCACCCTGCTTCTTGTCTAAACTAAACCCATTACCTGTCACATTTCTCCCCACCAATGACCATCTTGCTGTAATCACCCCTACCCCTGTTACTTTGCGCCCAAAGTGTATTCATATGCAAATCACCAAGTGGTGTACATATGAATATACACAGCTGTTGTTGCACATGAATAAGTTGGGGCTGCTAGTTCAGTGGAGTGAAGGAAAGTGCCTCCTTAGGGAGGAAACCAAGTCCTGGTCTTGCGCTGGAGCATAGGAAGCAGAAAAGAAGCTAGTGAGCTTACCCACACTCTTCACACTTTGCACTCACACTGTCGATACTGTGCATCCACACTATGAACCCACTCTACCCGCAAACTATATCAACACTGTGTGTGTACCCACACAGACATCTGGTCACTGGGGTAACTGAGTCCTGCACTGCATTCACTATGTTGTACATTATACTCCTGACTAGGGATGAGCTTCGAGTTCGAGTCAAACTCATGTTCGACTCAAACATTGCCTGTTCGCCCATTCGCCGAACAGCGAACAATTTGGGGTGTTCGCGGCAAATTCGAAAAGTCTATGGGAGAAATCTAAAGTGCTAATTTTAAAGGCTTATATGCAAGTTATTGTCATGAAAAGTGTTTGGGGACCCGGGTCCTGCCCCAGGGGACATGTATCAATGCAAAAAAAAGTTTTAAAAACTGAAGTTTTTTCGGGAGCAGTGATTTTAATAATGCTTAAAGTGAAACAATAAAAGTGAAATTCTCCTTTAAATTTTGTACCTGGGGGGTGTCTATAGTATGCCTGTAAAGTCACGCTTGTTTCCCGGGCTTAGAACTGTCCCTGCACAAAGTGTCATTTCTGAAGGAAAAAAAGTTATTTAAAACTCACTCGCGGCTATAATGAATTGTCGGCTCCTGGCAATATAGAGAAAAGTCATTGATAAAAAAAAAAAAAATGCACGGGGGTCCCCCCAAATTCAATTACCAGGCCCTTCAGGTCTGGTATGGATATTAAGGGGAACCCTGCCGCAAATTTTAAAAACAAAATGCGTGGGGTTTCCCCCCAAATATCCATACCAGACCCTTCAGGTCTGGTATGGATTTTAAGGGGAACTCCACCCCAAATAAAAAAAAAATGGCATTGAGTTCCCCCAAAAATCAATACCAGACCCTTTATCCGAGCACGCAACCTGGCAGGCCGCAGGAAAAGAGGGGGGGACGAGAGAGCGCCCCCCCTACCTGAACCGTACCAGGCCACATGCCCTCAACATGGGGAGGATGTCCCCATGTTGATGGGGACAAGGGCCTCATCCCCACAACCCTTGCCCGGTGGTTGTGGGGGTCTGCGGGCAGGGGGCTTATCGGAATCTGGAAGACCCCTTTAACAAAGGGGACCCCCAGATCCCGGCCCCCCCTATGTGAACTGTTAAGGGGTACATTGTACCCCTACCATTTCACAAAGAACGTGTAACAAATTGTAAAAAAAAAAAAAAACACAGTTGGAAAAAAATAAAAAATAAAAAATAAAAAAAACGCAGACCCCCACAACCACCGGGCAAGGGTTGTGGGGATGAGGCCCTTGTCCCCATCAACATGGGGACATCCTCCTGAGGGCATGTGGCCTGGTACGGTTCAGGAGGGGGGACGCTCTCTCGTCCCCCCCTCTTTTCCTGCGGCCTGCCAGGTTGCGTGCTCAGATAAAGGGTCTGGTATGGATTTTTGGGGGAACTCCACGCCATTTTTTTTTTACTTTGGGGTGGAGTTCCCCTTAAAATCCATACCAGATCTGAAGGGCCTGGTATGGATATTTGGGGGAACCCCACGCATTTTTTTGTTTAATTTGCGGCAGGGTTCCCCTTAATATCCATACAAGACCTGAAGGGCCTGGTAATTGAATTTGGGGGGAACCCCCACGCATTTTTTTTTTTTTTTTTACCAATGACTTTTCTAGGTATTGCCGGGAGCCGACAATTTATTATAGCCGTGAGTGAGTTTTAAATTACTTTTTTTCCTTCAGAAATTACATTTTGTGCAGGGACAGTTCTAAGCACAAGAAACAAGCGTGACTTTACAGGCATACTATACACACACCCCAGGTACGAAATTTAAAGGAATATTTTTACTTTTATTGTTTCACTTTAAGCATTATTAAAATCACTGCTCCCGAAAAAACGTTAGTTTTTAAAACTTTTTTTTGCATTGATACATGTCCCCTGGGGCAGGACCCGGGTCCCCAAACACTTTTTAGGACAATAACTTGCATATTAGCCTTTATAATTAGCACTTTTGATTTCGAACGTTTGAGTCCATTGTATTTAATAGGGTTCTAAAGTTTGCGCAAACTTTCTGTCTGTTCGCAGGTTCTGGTGCGAACCGAACAGGGTGGTGTTCGGCTCATCCCTACTCCTGACCCCTGCACTGTATGCGCTATGTTGTATTATACTTCTGACCCCTGCATTGTATACAATATGTTCTACATTATACTCCTGACCAGTGCATTGTATATGCTATGCCCTCTCTACCAGTCCAGCGTACCTTTGCCACATCACTCCCAGTGACAGAATGGGATCCCACGAGCACTAGTGCAGACCTCAAGCATGTTTAAAATTAACTCCTTCTCCTTCCCGTATCATGTGGTCAGGTACATGGGGTCTACATACTGCTAGTTTTGTCCCGGTAACTTTAGGGACCGCAAGGGAGGAAGCCAGATCACTGACCCCCTTGCTACCGGACCTATCACTTTCGCCTGGTACCACGCTTCATGACCGGCTGCCATCCACTTTCCACCAGTTCCTGGTTACCCGTGGGAAATGGTCTCCAGCTCTCCTGCTGAGTTAAAGTGATTGTAAAGATTTTTTTTTTTTTTTTAATAACAAACATGTTATACTTACCTGCTCTGTGCAAGAGTTTTGCACAGAGCGGCCCCGATTCTCCTCTTCTGGGGTTCCCCCAGAAGTGCTCTTGAGTCTTCATCGGGTGTCCCCACGGAGAGAAGCCTTCCATGGGGGCACCCGCTCAGGCGCGCTCACGAGTCCCGCTGCTTCGTTCATTGACTTCGTCCGTGTCACTTGGTTTGATTGACAGCAGCGGGAGTTAATGGCTCCTGCTGCTATCAATCTATCCAATGAGGATGGAGACAGCGGCTGGAGTCCCTGGGCTCATGCACATCACTGGAATGGAGGGGCTCAGGTGAGAAAAGGGGGGGGGGCCTCTGGGGGCAGCTGCAGCACAGAAGGTTTTGCACCTTAATGCATAGAATACATTAAGGTGAAAAACCTGGAGACTTTACATCCCCTTTAGCCTTTTGTAGTGGCCTTGCTTTATACCCCATATGTGCTTCCTAGGCCCTGTTCTTCTGATACGCCATCTACCACCATGCAACCCTTTGAATAACTTTAGTCCAGGCTCAAGAACAGTTTAGGAACTTTACTTTAAACATTTAAGTACATTACAGTGGCTAATTGCTACTCAGTTAATTTCCTATCTAACTATCCTGTGGCTGCCCATGCTTACCTGAAAGGTCAGAGTCCCAAAACTGGTAGTGTCCAAAACTGGTGAATCCCTTGGGGTGGCAGATGAAGGTTACATTTTTCCCGGTGACATGGACCCTCTGGCTCCTATGCGGTCCCACTCAGAACAGGAGCCCTGAGCCCCACCTTCCCCATGTTTATATATATCAACTGGGAAAGAAGGCAGGACCCAAAAAGCCCAGGAAACTGGTGTCAAAAAATCTTAACTCTTCCCTGACCTAAGCAGCCTAAGCTACTAGCTGTAACAGTACTTTTGTAACTGATGTTTATCACTGTATTCTCTACAAGAGCTGTTAAGTTGCCTCACTTTAAATATATTGTATGTAGAAGTGAGCCAGGCCAGGTGCTAGGCACCCAAGAGGGAAGGCACGACACACACAGGTACCAAGAATTCAAAGAAGTATATTGTCAAGAACATTCCAACCACACTGTAACAAAGTCTATGCTATATCTTCAAACTGGCATAAACACTTACAGATGATTATGCAGTACTTGTGATAAGCAATGCTCGAAGACCAACAGAACCTGGCACAGGAGGTGGCTGATAGGCAGTATGCAGCGAGACACTACTGGTTCCACACAGCAGCACTAACGAACAGTCCCTATGCATCCCATCTTCTCTGAAACCTCTCTCTTACGCTAGGCATACTCTCCCTATCCAGCGGGTTCCTGTCCCTGAAATAATCACATGCACTAAAGCGTGCCAACTGCAGTGAGTCAGTGCTGTTTATAAGCACTACCCTCATCAAAGATGGCACTGGAGGTCATCCAGGGCAGCAACATTCAATTGGTCAGTTACCTACCCGATGACACATACAGAGGCCTTAAAGCAGTGGTTCTCAACCTGGAGGTCGGGACCCCCTCGGGGGTCGAATGATGATTTGTCAGGAGTCACCAAATCCTGGGCTGTTCCTGAATCCCGCACTGCTCTCCCAGCCTTTTTGTGGCCGCCCAGCGGGGCTGTTCCTGGAGCCCGCAGCCGCCCACTCAGCCTCTTCGCAGCTGCCCATTCAGTTCACGCCATGGCTGTGGGGCAGAGACTAAAGGTCAGCTGACTGGTGAGGAATGTGAAGTGGGAGGGGCTGGAGGAGACCCTATCTCCTGATTTTGGCATAGGTGTCACTGCTGCGAGACACCACAAAGTCAGAGGCACAGTGAGTAACACTACCTCTGATTTTTGTTGCCATTAAAAGTCCCCACTACAGTTCTCAGATCAGCAGATGACCTTGATCAATACATGGAAGGAAGAGGAAAAGAGGGGGAGAAACAAAGAATAAGGGAGAGAAAGAATAAGAGAAAGAACAAGAAACCCGCCTAGAGAGAGGGATGGGGAAAAACAAGAAGAAATTAGAAAAGAGGGATAGATAAAAGGGAAAGCAAGGAGAACAAAGGGAAAAAGTGGTACATCCTAAAATGTACCATAAGGGGTTTTATTACTGTATGAGTGGAAGGGACTCAGGGAGAGCTAAATATCCGTGGGTAAGGGGTGCAAATTACCTTGCTTGGGTGCTGACAACGCACTCTACGAAAATAATTTTACTGTTAGGGGTCCCCACAACTTGGGAAATTTTATTAAGGGGTCACGGCACTAAATAGGTTGAGAACTACTGCCTTAAAGCAAAGTGAGTTCCTCCTGTCCCCTATTCTCCCTGCATGGTGGTAGCGGACAGCGCCACCTTTGTAGGGAGGCCAACCTACATCTGCCTACATGTATGGACTTAAAGATGTAGCTTGTTAGACATATACATACATAATGTTACTAATGAATAATGCCTTCTTGGCTACGTTTCTGTAATTAATATTATTATCCAGTGTCGGGTGGAATTCTTTAAAAGCTGCTGCTTGTATACCGTTTAACCACAACTATATGGTGACACCCTTTTTTACTTGCCACACTTACTTTTTGTCACATTCCTACCTTTTAAGAATCATCCCTTACTATCAAGTTGAAAATTTGGGAGGTTTGTATATGTGTATATTACAGGAGCCCATACCTACTATAAATAGGCTGACCAGGAATTGGTTGCAGTAACTAGGACTTTGTGGAGGCACAGGTCACAGGGAAGACACTGAAAGTATCTGTTACCCTAGAGTCACTGAGGGACACTGGAAGCTTGGGTCATTGAGTGACAAAAGACTAGTGATGAGCCGAACACCCCCGGGTTCGGTTCGCACCAGAACCCGCGAACGGACCGAAAGTTCGAACGAACATTAGAACCCTATTAAATACAATGGATGCGAACGTTCGAATTCTAAAGTGCTAATTATAACAACTATTATGCATGTTATTGTCCTAAAAAGGGTTTGGGAACCCGGGTTCTGCACCAGGGGACATGTATCAATGCAAAAAGAAGTTTTAAAAACGGTCGTTTTTCGGGAGCAGTCATTTTAATGATGCATAAAGTGAAAAAAAAAAAGTCAAATATTCCTTTAAATATCGTACCTGGGGGGTGTCTAAAGTATGCCTGTGAAGTGCCACGTGTTTCCCGTGTTTAGAACTGTCCCTGCACAAAATGACACTTCTAAAGGAAAAAAAAGCCATTTAAAACTGCTTGCGGCTTTAATGTAATGTCTGGTCCCGGTAATATGGATGAAATTCTTTAAGAAAAATGGCATAGCTACCCCATGACCCCCCCCCTACCCCAGCCCATTACCAGCCCCTTTGGGTCTTGTATGGATATTAAGGGGAACCCCGCACATAAAATAAAAAAGGCCCTATATACTCTGAACAGCCCTATACAGGCGGTGCATACAAGACAGGGACTGTAGGTTTGTTCTTATGTAGAGTCTGTTTGTAATTTTGAACAGGTACATTGTTGAAGTGTAGCTCCAGACCAAAAATCTATTTTTAAACTTTTTGGAAAACATAGGTAAGGGTTATCACCCCTGTAACATTTGTTTTGCTGTCTGTGCCCCTGTTCAGAACATTTCACCTCACTTTCCGTCCCAATGACAACTGTTTTTGAAATGTGGTGTTTTTCTTGAAACAAGGATTGCTGATAAAGCATCAGTACAGAGGAGACACCTTTCTCCCATATTTATTCTTACAGGAGAGAATTTTCCTTCCTAGTGGTAGATTTCCTCTCACTTCCTGTTGTCTTCTTGCGTTTGCAAGTAGGAGTCGTTTGTAAGTTGGATGTTTGAAAGTAGGGACCTGCCGTATATACTCTGCAGAAATAGGCCCCTTAGTTGTTGGTGTTGGCACAACACTGTAAGCACTCACAGTTACTCTTGGTTGGTGCTGGAACGCCCTGCTGTCAACTATTATATCAGGAATTTTAATTACATATAATTGTTGAACAGTGGTAGTAAAAATTGGGCCTTTGATGGTGGTGCTGGTGCCACAACACTGTAAGCCCTGACAGTTACTCTTGGTGGGTGCAGCAATGGGCCCTGCTGTGAATTATTAGATCAAGAATTGTAATTACATGCCCCTGTTGAACAGGGGCAGAAAAATTGGGCCTTAGGCACTGGTGCCACAACACTGCAACCCCTCACAGATACTGTACTTGGAGCACAGCAATGAGCCCTGTTGCAAAGTATTGCTTCAAAAATTGTAATGACACGCCCCTGTTAAACAGGGGCTGAAAAATTGGGCCTTAGGCACTGGTGGCACAACACTGCAACTCCTCACAGATACTGTACTTGGAGCACACCAATGAGCCCTGTTGCAAAGTATTGCTTCAAAAATTGTAATGACACGCCCCTGTTAAACAGGGGCTGAAAAATTGGGCCTTAGGCACTGGTGGCACAACACTGCAACTCCTCACAGATACTGTACTTGGAGCACAGCAATGAGCCCTGTTGCAAAGTATTGCTTCAAAAATTGTAATGACACGCCCCTGTTAAACAGGGGCTGAAAAATTGGGCCTTAGGCACTGGTGGCACAACACTGCAACTCCTCACAGATACTGTACTTGGAGCACACCAATGAGCCCTGTTGCAAAGTATTGCTTCAAAAATTGTAATGACACGCCCCTGTTAAACAGGGGCTGAAAAATTGGGCCTTAGGCACTGGTGGCACAACACTGCAACTCCTCACAGATACTGTACTTGGAGCACAGCAATGAGCCCTGTTGCAAAGTATTGCTTCAAAAATTGTAATTACACGCCCCTGTTAAACAGGGGCTGAAAAATTGGGCGTTAGGCACTGGTGGCGGCACCCATAAACAAAAATGATCTTACAAGCTATCATCATCAATCGTATCATTGAGGACTCGGAGGAGGAGGATAGCCAGTCAACATAACAGCACAGGCACTCAGCATCAGCATCAGTCTTGAAGGGATGTGACATGTTAAAATCAATTAGTCTGTTATATCAGCATCAGGTGTGTGGTAGCTGGTGGTGATCCAAGACTGGTTCATCTTGATGAAAGTCAGTCGATCAACCGAGTCGGTGGACAGGCGCACCCTGTGATCCGTGACAAATCCTCCAGCAGCACTGAATGTGCGTTCCGAAAGAACGCTGGATGCAGGACAGGCCAGTAGCTCAATTGCATACTGTGCAAGCTCTGGCCAGTGATCCATCCTCAAGACCCAGTAAGCCAGAGGATTTTCGGTGGGGAAGGTGTCCAAGTCTGACCTTGCCCCTAGATATTCCTGCACCATGTTTATCAGACGCTGGCGATGGTTGCTGGAACCGATCATACTTTGGGGCTGCGGACTAAAGAATTGTCTGAACGCATCGGTCAGACGGCCACCTTCCCCACCGCTCCTTCTTTGACTGGCCGAAGCCTCAGCAACTCGTTGTCCAGGACCAGGAGTTTGCAACCTCCCAGTCTCTGGGAACGCGTTGCACAGACCTTTCTGCAAGGCCTCCCGGAGTTGTCTCATCCTCTGCTCCCTCTGCGACGGTAACATAAGGTCCGCAACCTTACCCTTGTACCGTGGATCAAGGAGAGTGGCCAGCCAGTAATGGTCCCTCTCCTTGATCCGAAGAATACGAGGATCCTTCCGCAGACTTTGCAGGATCAGGGAGGCCATGCAGCGTAGGTTTGCTGAGGCATTCGCTCCGGAGTCCTCTGGGTCACTAAGGACGACATGATCCGCAGCCACCTCCTCCCAGCCACGTACAAGTCCACTGGTTTCTTGGGACTGTAAATCATCCCTAAAAGACTGCTGCTGATGATGCTGAGTGCCAGCCTCCACCTCCATGCTGACACAATCCTCCTCCTCCTCCTCCTCCTCCTCCTCCTCCTCCTCCTCTTCCTGTGCGATGGGTGGGACAGAAGGAACACTGTCTGGGTAAAGGGGGCCTTGAGAGGCAAGGAAGTCCTCCTCTTCCTGCCTCTGTTCTGCCTCAAGTGCCCTGTCCATTATTCCACGCAGCGTGTGCTCCAACAGGTGGACAAGAGGTACAGTGTCACTGATGCATGCACTGTCACTGCTCACCATCCTCGTGGCCTCCTCAAATGGTGCCAGGACAGTGCATGCATCCCTGATCATGCCCCACTGGCGTGGAGAAAAAAAAACAAGCTCCCCTGACCCTGTCCTGGTGCCGTAGTCGCACAGGTACTCATTGATGGCCCTCTGCTGCGTGTGCAGCCGCTGCAGCATGGCCAACGTTGAGTTCCACCTGGTGGGCATGTCACATATAAGGCGGTTCTTGGGCAGGTTCAACTCCTTTTGCAGCTCAGCCAGGCGAGCACTGGCATTATAAGATCTGCGGAAATGCACACAGACTTTCCTGGCCTGCCTCAGGACATCCTGTAAGCCCGGGTACCTGCCCAAGAAGCGCTGCACCACCAGGTTAAGGACGTGAGCCACACAGGGCACATGGGTCAGTTGTCCCTGTCGGAGGGCGGAGAGGAGGTTGGTGCCATTGTCGCAAACCACCATTCCTGGCTTAAGCTGGCGTGGCGTCAACCACCTCTCGGCCTGGCCCTGCAGAGCAGACAGGACCTCTGCCCCAGTGTGGCTTCTGTCCCCCAAACACACCAGCGCAAGCACGGCATGGCATCTTTTTGCCTGCGTACTTGCGTAGCCCCGTGAACGGCTACGGAGCACCGCTGGTTCATAGGACAAACCACAGGAAGAGGCCATGGAGGAAGAAGAAGAGGAGGGGGTGGAGGAGAGAGGTGTGTCACAACCAGTAGTAGCATTTTGGAGGCGTGGCGGTGGGACAACCTCCAACACTACTGCACCTTGTCCTGAATCCTTCCCAGCTGCCAAAAGAGTGACCCAATGGGCCGTGAAAGAAAGGTAACGTCCCTGTCCATGCCTGCTGGACCATGAGTCAGCGGTAATATGCACCTTACCGCTGACCGCCCTGTCCAGCGAGGCCAAGACATTGCCTTCCACATGCCGGTAGAGAGCCGGAATAGCCTTCCGTGAGAAAAAGTGGCGTTTGGGAACCTGCCACTGAGGAACTGCACATTGCACAAACTCACGGAAGGGGGCCGAGTCTACCAACTGAAAAGGCAGCAGTTGAAGCGCTAGCAATTTAGCCAAGCTAGCATTCAACCGCTGGGCATGTGGATGGCTGGGAGTGAACTTCTTTCGACGGTCCAGCAGCTGGGGCAGGGAAATTTGCCTGCTAGAATCGGACGTCGGTGTACTGCTAGCAGAGTGGGCGCAAGTACTTGGCTGTGACACACCTAATTCTACACCTTCATTCCTCTCAGTGCATGTTTCAGAGAGGACTGAAGTTATAGTGGGGTTGGAGATCCCAGCTGATGCGGTGCAAGGAGAGGTCCGCTTTGTTCTTTGGTGTGGGTCTTTGAGGTAGGCTTGCCAACGAGCTGCATGGCAGGTCAACATATGTCTGGTCAGGCATGTGGTACCCAAGCGGCTGATGTTTTGGCCACGCGATATACGCTTGAGACATATGTTGCAAACAGCAGCTGTGCGATCTGATGCACTAGCCTCAAAAAAGGCCCACACCAAAGAACTTTTTGAATGACGGGCAGAGGCAGCGCCCTGCACAGGCGGAGCTCTGCGGTGTGATTCCGTCGGTGTATTGCCCTTACGCTGGCCACCAAAGGGCATCCTGCCTCGTTGGAGATGTGCCTCCTCCTCATCCTCCTCCTCCTCCTCTCTCCTATTAGGCACCCACGTGGAGTCAGTGACCTCATCATCCCCTCCCTCCTCATCACTGGAGCCAATCTGGCAGTATGCTGCAGCTGCTGGAACATGACTGCCAGATTGGTGTCCTTCTTGAGCATCCCCTCTGTCTGCTCTCACGCTACTGCCTTCCTCTAGCTGGGTTTCATCATCAGACCCTTCGAAACGCTGGGCATCCTCCTGGAGCATGTACCCAACACTGTGCTGAAACAGTTCGGGGGACTCCTCAGGAGGAGGACATGGTGGGTCTAGGGAAGGAGTGACTGATGATTTGTCTGACATTGATACCAGGGAAGACGACGCTTTGGCAGCTGCTTTTCCAGTACCCTGAGCCTGGGTGAGAGAGGATGAGGAGGAGGAGGAGGGCTTGGTCATCCACTCTACCAAGTCTTCGGCATGATGTGGCTCAACATGTCCAGCTGCCGAAAAGAAGGACAAGCGTGTCCCATGGCCATGTGCTGATGACAATGCACCGCGTCCACGACCAGCACTGTTGCCCCCAGACACAGAGCCTGCTTGCCCTCTTTTATTGCCTCCTGACTGTCTGCCTCTCCTTGTTTGCCTTCCAGACATTCTAATAGATGGCCTGCAGGGAGATGGGAAAAAAGCAATAAGGGCTACCTTCAGGTGTCCTTCTCTGTCCCTTGAAACAAGGACTTTCACAGTGAAAGAAACTGACACTCTCCCTACCTACAGTTTTCTGTCCCTAGAAAAAATGTTTTTTTTAATCACAATATAGCACAAGGACAATTCACTCACTGTCCTTACAGGTCCCTGGAAACAAGGACTTGCAGAGTGAAATAAACTGACACTCTCCCTACCTACAGTTTTCTGTCCCTAGAATAAATGTTTTTTTTAAGCACAATATAGCACAAGGACAATTCACTCACTGTCCTTCCAGGTCCCTGGAAACAAGGACTTGCAGAGTGAAATAAACTGACACTCTCCCTACCTACAGTTTTCTGTCCCTAGAATAAATGTTTTTTTTAAGCACAATATAGCACAAGGACAATTCACTCACTGTCCTTACAGGTCCCTGGAAACAAGGACTTGCAGAGTGAAAGAAAAAAAACACTCTCCCTACCTACAGTTTTCTGTCCCTAGAAAAAATGTTTTTTTTAATCACAATATAGCACAAGGACAATTCACTCACTGTCCTTCCAGGTCCCTGGAAACAAGGACTTGCAGAGTGAAATAAACTGACACTCTCCCTACCTACAGTTTTCTGTCCCTAGAATAAATGTTTTTTTTAAGCACAATATAGCACAAGGACAATTCACTCACTGTCCTTACAGGTCCCTGGAAACAAGGACTTGCAGAGTGAAAGAAAAAAAAACACTCTCCCTACCTACAGTTTTCTGTCCCTAGAAAAAATGTTTTTTTTAATCACAATATAGCACAAGGACAATTCACTCACTGTCCTTACAGGTCCCTGGAAACAAGGACTTGCAGAGTGAAATAAACTGACACTCTCCCTACCTACAGTTTTCTGTCCCTAGAATAAATGTTTTTTTTAATCACAATATAGCACAAGGACAATTCACTCACTGTCCTTACAGGTCCCTGGAAACAAGGACTTGCAGAGTGAAATAAACTGACACTCTCCCTACCTACAGTTTTCTGTCCCTAGAATAAATGTTTTTTTTAAGCACAATATAGCACAAGGACAATTCACTCACTGTCCTTCCAGGTCCCTGGAAACAAGGACTTGCAGAGTGAAATAAACTGACACTCTCCCTACCTACAGTTTTCTGTCCCTAGAATAAATGTTTTTTTTAAGCACAATATAGCACAAGGACAATTCACTCACTGTCCTTACAGGTCCCTGGAAACAAGGACTTGCAGAGTGAAAGAAAAAAAACACTCTCCCTACCTACAGTTTTCTGTCCCTAGAAAAAATGTTTTTTTAATCACAATATAGCACAAGGACAATTCACTCACTGTCCTTCCAGGTCCCTGGAAACAAGGACTTGCAGAGTGAAATAAACTGACACTCTCCCTACCTACAGTTTTCTGTCCCTAGAATAAATGTTTTTTTTAAGCACAATATAGCACAAGGACAATTCACTCACTGTCCTTACAGGTCCCTGGAAACAAGGACTTGCAGAGTGAAAGAAAAAAAACACTCTCCCTACCTACAGTTTTCTGTCCCTAGAAAAAATGTTTTTTTTAATCACAATATAGCACAAGGACAATTCACTCACTGTCCTTACAGGTCCCTGGAAACAAGGACTTGCAGAGTGAAATAAACTGACACTCTCCCTACCTACAGTTTTCTGTCCCTAGAATAAATGTTTTTTTTAATCACAATATAGCACAAGGACAATTCACTCACTGTCCTTCCAGGTCCCTGGAAACAAGGACTTGCAGAGTGAAATAAACTGACACTCTCCCTACCTACAGTTTTCTGTCCCTAGAATAAATGTTTTTTTTAAGCACAATATAGCACAAGGACAATTCACTCACTGTCCTTACAGGTCCCTGGAAACAAGGACTTGCAGAGTGAAAGAAAAAAAACACTCTCCCTACCTACAGTTTTCTGTCCCTAGAAAAAATGTTTTTTTTAAGCACAATATAGCACAAGGACAATTCACTCACTGTCCTTACAGGTCCCTGGAAACAAGGACTTGCAGAGTGAAAGAAAAAAAACACTCTCCCTACCTACAGTTTTCTGTCCCTAGAAAAAATGTTTTTTTTAATCACAATATAGCACAAGGACAATTCACTCACTGTCCTTACAGGTCCCTGGAAACAAGGACTTGCAGAGTGAAAGAAACTGACACTGTCCCTACCTACAGTTTTCTGTCCCTAGAATAAATGTTTTTTTTAAGCACAATATAGCACAAGGAGAATTCACTCACTGTCCTTCCAGGTCCCTGGAAACAAGGACTTGCAGAGTGAAATAAACTGACACTCTCCCTACCTACAGTTTTCTGTCCCTAGAATAAATGTTTTTTTTAAGCACAATATAGCACAAGGACAATTCACTCACTGTCCTTACAGGTCCCTGGAAACAAGGACTTGCAGAGTGAAAGAAAAAAAACACTCTCCCTACCTACAGTTTTCTGTCCCTAGAAAAAATGTTTTTTTTAATCACAATATAGCACAAGGACAATTCACTCACTGTCCTTACAGGTCCCTGGAAACAAGGACTTGCAGAGTGAAATAAACTGACACTCTCCCTACCTACAGTTTTCTGTCCCTAGAATAAATGTTTTTTTTAAGCACAATATAGCACAAGGACAATTCACTCACTGTCCTTCCAGGTCCCTGGAAACAAGGACTTGCAGAGTGAAATAAACTGACACTCTCCCTACCTACAGTTTTCTGTCCCTAGAATAAATGTTTTTTTTAAGCACAATATAGCACAAGGACAATTCACTCACTGTCCTTACAGGTCCCTGGAAACAAGGACTTGCAGAGTGAAAGAAAAAAAACACTCTCCCTACCTACAGTTTTCTGTCCCTAGAAAAAATGTTTTTTTTAATCACAATATAGCACAAGGACAATTCACTCACTGTCCTTCCAGGTCCCTGGAAACAAGGACTTGCAGAGTGAAATAAACTGACACTCTCCCTACCTACAGTTTTCTGTCCCTAGAATAAATGTTTTTTTTAAGCACAATATAGCACAAGGACAATTCACTCACTGTCCTTACAGGTCCCTGGAAACAAGGACTTGCAGAGTGAAAGAAAAAAAACACTCTCCCTACCTACAGTTTTCTGTCCCTAGAAAAAATGTTTTTTTTAATCACAATATAGCACAAGGACAATTCACTCACTGTCCTTACAGGTCCCTGGAAACAAGGACTTGCAGAGTGAAATAAACTGACACTCTCCCTACCTACAGTTTTCTGTCCCTAGAATAAATGTTTTTTTTAATCACAATATAGCACAAGGACAATTCACTCACTGTCCTTCCAGGTCCCTGGAAACAAGGACTTGCAGAGTGAAATAAACTGACACTCTCCCTACCTACAGTTTTCTGTCCCTAGAATAAATGTTTTTTTTAAGCACAATATAGTACAAGGACAATTCACTCACTGTCCTTACAGGTCCCTGGAAACAAGGACTTGCAGAGTGAAAGAAAAAAAACACTCTCCCTACCTACAGTTTTCTGTCCCTAGAAAAAATGTTTTTTTAAGCACAATATAGCACAAGGACAATTCACTCACTGTCCTTACAGGTCCCTGGAAACAAGGACTTGCAGAGTGAAAGAAAAAAAACACTCTCCCTACCTACAGTTTTCTGTCCCTAGAAAAAATGTTTTTTTTAATCAAAATATAGCACAAGGACAATTCACTCACTGTCCTTACAGGTCCCTGGAAACAAGGACTTGCAGAGTGAAAGAAACTGACACTGTCCCTACCTACAGTTTTCTGTCCCTAGAATAAATGTTTTTTTTAAGCACAATATAGCACAAGGAGAATTCACTCACTGTCCTTCCAGGTCCCTGGAAACAAGGACTTGCAGAGTGAAATAAACTGACACTCTCCCTACCTACAGTTTTCTGTCCCTAGAAAAAATGTTTTTTTTAAGCACAATATAGCACAAGGACAATTCACTCACTGTCCTTACAGGTCCCTGGAAACAAGGACTTGCAGAGTGAAAGAAAAAAAACACTCTCCCTACCTACAGTTTTCTGTCCCTAGAAAAAATGTTTTTTTTAATCACAATATAGCACAAGGACAATTCACTCACTGTCCTTACAGGTCCCTGGAAACAAGGACTTGCAGAGTGAAAGAAACTGACACTGTCCCTACCTACAGTTTTCTGTCCCTAGAATAAATGTTTTTTTTAAGCACAATATAGCACAAGGAGAATTCACTCACTGTCCTTCCAGGTCCCTGGAAACAAGGACTTGCAGAGTGAAATAAACTGACACTCTCCCTACCTACAGTTTTCTGTCCCTAGAATAAATGTTTTTTTTAAGCACAATATAGCACAAGGACAATTCACTCACTGTCCTTACAGGTCCCTGGAAACAAGGACTTGCAGAGTGAAAGAAACTGACACTCTCCCTACCTACAGTTTTCTGTCCCTAGAATAAATGTTTTTTTAAGCACAATATAGCACAAGGACAATTCACTCACTGTCCTTCCAGGTCCCTGGAAACAAGGACTTGCAGAGTGAAAGAAACTGACACTGTCCCTACCTACAGTTTTCTGTCCCTAGAATAAATGTTTTTTTTAAGCACACTATAGCACAAGCACAAAACACACTGACACTCTCCCTACCTATCCTTCTCTTTCCCTAAACTAAAGGAATCCAGGTTAAGCAAGAAAGAAATAACAGTCACTGTCCCTGCCTATGCTGCTCTATCCCTGCTCCGGAACACACTACACTAGGCCGCCGTGCTGGCGGCCTTTTATAGTGTGGGGCGTGTACTAAACACCCTCAGCAATAATTGGCCACAGGCATCCTGCCTGTGGCCAATCATTGCTCTCCTCGCTGCCGGCGCTGTGATTGGCCAAGCATGCGGGGTCACAGTGCATGCTTGGCCAATCACAGCGCCTGGATGACACTGCGATGGCGTAGTGCATTGTGGGCCGTTCGCGTCACTCGAATTTGGCGCGAACGGCCCAAATCGTTCGATCTTCGTCGAACGATCGAACAGCCGATGTTCGAGTCGAACGTATGTTCGACTCGAACACGAAGCTCATCCCTACAAAAGACAACCTGGATAAAGAGCTAAATGTGACACTAATGCCTTGTACACACAAGCGGAATTTCCGTCGGAATAAACTCAGACGGAGTTCCGACGGAATTCCGCTCAAGCTCTCTTGCATACACACAGTCACACTAAAATCTGACCATCAAGAATGCAGTGACGTAAAACACTACGACGAGCCGAGAAAATGAAGTTCTATGCTTCCGAGCATGCGTTGAATTGTTTCTGAGCATGCATGGTTTTTAGTCCGTCGGAATTGCATCCAGACAAATGGAAATTCCGATAGAATTTTTTTTCATCTGAAAAATTGAGAACATGGAATTTCCGACAGAAAAACACGGTCAGAATATCCAATGAACAAAATCCGTCTGACTTTATCCATGGGAAATTCCGAGCGTGTGTACGCGGCATAAGTGACACAGGATACAGAATAATCCAAGGACACATGAGGAACAGGACTTAGGGTGCCTGCATGTTCAGCGGAGGTGAGAGTCCTGAGAAGAGGTGAGGAGCAGGGTCCAAGAATCTGGGCAGTTTTTGACAGACTACCATGTAAAGAGTGATAGACTTTCTTGATGATTCTACAAGGTTGAGGTCATATGAACAGGCAGCTACAGAGCAGGAAGCATGGGAACACTGGATTGCTGGGATTTTCAGGAACACAAGTTCGAGTCTCCGGGACCACTGGGATGCTGGAATCACAAATGCAAAGGAGAGGTTCTCTAGATCTAGAAGCACAGGGAGTACAGGGTTACAGGATGGTCAAGGAAACACGAAGGTGCACAGAAGTCACAGAGGATCCTTGGAGCCAGAAACACTGGGGATACTTGGAACACACAGGGGTCACAGAGGGTGCTTGGAATAAGGAATGCTAGAGACCATCACAAAATTGCACAGGGACCACATAGGTAGTGGTGATCACAGGAGACAAAAAAACGTTGAGGTGCAAAGGGCACATCTTCAAAGACACTAGGAGGCACGGGGGGCAGCTCAAACTGGCAGAATAATGTTCATTTATGGACTGAACTGCATTGAGGTAATAACTACTTTCTGAGATATGTTTCATCATAGCTCAAAAGAAACAATAAAACATTATTTGTATTTCCTCTATAAATGATGCAAGCAGAAAACAAGGGTTAGGGATAAATCTTTATTTCCAAACCTCATCAGTAAAAGCTAGAGCTGCACGAAAAAATCGTGATCCCGATGCAACCCCCCTCACAAACTTAATACAGCATTTGCCTGATTCATGTTAAACAAGTGCAGAGACAAACAGCTGTCAAAAGAAAAAAAAAACTCAGCCTGCAAATGTCTGCAAATGAGGTCAGTTTAACCACTTAAAGACTAAATCTTTTTTGACACTTGTTGCTTACAAGTTAAAATCTGTATTTTTTGTTAGAAAATTACTTAGAACCCCCAGACATTATATATATATACAGTATCTCATAAAAGTGAGTACGCCCCTCACATTTTTGTAAATATTTTATTATATATTTTTTATGTGACAACACTAAAAGAAATGACACTTTGATACAATGTAAAGTAACGAGTGTACAGCTTGTATAACAGTGTAAATTTGCTGTCCCCTCAAAATAACTCAACACACAGCCATTAATGTCTAAACCGCTGGCAACAAAAGTGAGTACACCCCTAGGTGAAAATTTCCAAATTGGGCCCAAAGTGTCAATATGCTGTGTGGCCACCATTAATATCCAGTATATTAATAATCCCCATGTGTCCTGTGTCCTGCTCTCATGTATCCTATGTCTTGCTCTCATGTGTCCTGCTCTCATGTGTCCTGCTCTCATGTGTCCTGTTCTCATGTGTCCTGTTCTCATGTGTCCTGCTCTCATGTGTCCTGCTCTCATGTGTCCTGCTCCCATGTGTCCTGTGTCCTGCTCTCATGTGTCCTGCTCTCATGTGTCCTGTTCTTGTGTGTCCTGCTCTCATGTGTCCTGCTCCCATGTAATCATGTGCTGCCATGTACTGTGCCCTCCTACCTCCATGTACCTTGCCCTGCTCTTGCTGCCCTGTACACTGCTATCAAGTTGGACCCAGAATTGAACATATGTGCAGAAAAAAAGTACAAGTTTCACCTTAAATAGGTACATTTTAATATGTATTCTATTATTTAATGCTATTTTTAAAAGTAATTATTCTTATATCTACAGCTCGTGGAGCACACCGATTTTCTATGACTTGTTGATATGAAAATGATTTCAAGGGCTCCCCGAGATTTCATACTTTTTGCCAGGGATTCCTCTACGGTAAAAAGGTTGAGAAACAGTGCCCTAGAGAATGAAATGGAGTTTGTTGCAATATTTTATGTCATACTGTATTTGCTCAGCGGTCTTTCAAAAGCAATTTTTTAGGAAAAAATATAGTTTAATAAATTAAAAAAACTAAACAGTAAAGTTAGCCCAATTTTTTGGTATAATGTAAAAGATGATGTTATGCTGAGAATCGTTGCCTTTATCCTAAGCAAAAAAATTGTGATTTTCATTTTTTATCCAGAATCGTGCAGCTTATATCTGATTTGTGATTACTTGCTTAGGACTGTAGTACTTCATTGCAATTTTTCACAGTGTGCATCACTATACAGTACACTTGTATTTTATGTTACAACTTTAGTTTTCATTTTGAATCATGAATAGCATTTAATAATTAAAATTTAGTTTGTTGAGTTTGAATTCATAACCGCCTTTCTTCATCAAGTGAAGACTTCCAATAAGATTGCAGTAATTATACTGCATGCAGCTCAATTATGTTTAAACTAGGTTAATTAATCTAAGATATTTACTATTCAAAATCATGTCAAAGTGGCACTTCAAGACGCATTCAGAATATGAGCTAAAAGAACATCTAGAATGGAGTGCTTACCTTTGTACATAAAAAATTGATGTTTTTCTGCATTTTTACAAGTTACATTTGGAGAACCTTATAAAGTTACCATATACATAAGGTGTCTGCTGCCAAAACGGTCTATTTTGACTTAGATGGTCAGCACTTTTAATATTAGGAGTAACATTGCAACAATCCCAAAAAATCATCCACAGAAGTGAGCACAAGTATATCAATCATGGTTAATCTGACTGGTTTGTGCCACTTCAAGCTTTACAGATCGTGGCCCAGAATCTGCCCATGGAGTTCCCACCATTTGTATGCAGAGGTGTGTTCCTCCCCATAATCCTTAGTAACCTGAAATCAACCATAAAAATGACAGACTTCGCCTAAATTGGTCTTTTTGTTTTTCACCTTGGCCTAGACAGATATAACCCCTGGTATGGTCACACAGACCTAGGCCTTTTATCATTATACAACTGCTAGAATTAGCAGTTACAATCTACTTTATCTGCATTATTAAATTTACTGCCTTTTACCTCTAGAATTAGAGTGAATGGACTTTTATCCCCTTCTGTTGATATACGTAATGGCAACTGCCAGGGTTGTCCATTGTCTATATATATATATATATATATATATATATATATCGTATATATAATTAGCTATGTAACACCTGGTGGTTGCTTTATGTAAAGACTAAGATATTTATGGACTCTCTATTGGTTCATTACATTACAAAATGGGACGTTTTGCAGATGACCTGTATTTATTTGTTACCAATACTTATGTTAAATTCTTTTGGTTATTAGTGAAATTCTGAAATGTTGGGGTTCTGTGTAATTTTAAAGTTAACTATTTTAAGTCAAAGTATTTAATGGGTCCTTGGCCACAAGGAAGGTCAGAGCACTAGAGCAGAATTTTCTTTTTCACTGGCAGGATCTTATATAGCTGGGAATTTGGATACCTTACACATTTGTATTCCTTGAACTATTAACTTTTTCTAGGAAGTACTATCGCCCAAATAAAAAACAGCCCTGTCTTTATTGCGCAAGCTTACTTTGTACATATACAGTCTGCTGTGCACCAATATATTTGGGGTGGTAAACCTCCTCCCCCCGAGATATGATATTTTAGTTCAGCGTAAAGGCTTGGGAACCGTTGGGTTGCCACATCTGGAATTATACAATAAATCTTCCCTACTGATGCACATGAATGTTTGTCATCATAATGCATCTCGTATACTCTGGGTGACCATTGAGGAGGAGATCTCATCTGTCTTACCATATTCCATGCCTTTGATATGACCTGTGGATCATCCTAAACCTGCTGCTATTCCTTTTAGCCTTCCACCAATACCATCTACTTTTACCAACAAATCAGAAATTGGGGGAATAGAGAAAGGCTTGGCAAATGGTTTAGAGTTAAACATGATGACAAAACTGATAATAGGGTTGCAGTTAGGAAGCCAGAACCATCAAGAGAGGGCATTAGTATGATATGATATGGTATGTCTTTGATTTTAATCATGGATCCTATTACTGATGCCATTATATGTCCATTACTGATGCAAATTTTTGGTCCATTATAAGCCTATTTATAATACCCAGTGGCTCCGAAAATAGATGCAGACTTCACTGTTCATAACCACCTTTAAACCCACCAACAGCAGGATAACCGTGTGAATTTCAGGGTCTCCAACCTGGGCCAGTGGCATGAATTGGCCCAGTGTGCCACACATGTGTTCTTCTACCCACCCATCAGTTTCCTTTCCAAGATGGTATTAAGCAAAGCAGGTGAAATTGTCACCCAAAAGAGCACCAGACTGTCATCCTCAAACATCAACGACCTTCATAAAAATGAATGAGACCTACAGTGCCTTGCAAAAGTATTCACCCCCTTGGCTTTTTAACCAATTTTGTTACCTTACAGCCTTTAGTACAATGTTTTTTTTTAAATCTGAATTATATGTGATGGGTCAGAACACAATAGTCTAAGTTGGTGAAGTAAAATTAGAAAAATATATACATAAAACAATTTTTCAGAAATTAAAAACTGATAATTGGCATGTGCGTATGTATTCCCCCCCCCCTTTGTTATGAAGCCCATAAAATGCAACCAATTACCGTAAGAAGTCACATAATTAGTGAAATGATGTCCACCTGTGTGCTATCTAAGTGTTACATGATCTGTCATTACATATACACACCTTTTTGAAAAGCCCCAGAGGCTGCAACACCTAAGCAAGAAGCACCACTAACCAAACACTGCCATGAAGACCAAGGAACTCTCCAAACAAGTAAGGAACAATGTTGTTAAGAAGTACAAGTCAGGATTAGGCTATAAAAAAATATCCAAATCTTTGATGATCCCTAGGAGCACCATCAAATCTATCATAACCAAATGGAAAGAACATGGCTCAACAGCAAACCTGCCAAGAGACGGGCGCACACCAAAACTCACGGACCGGGCAAGGAGGGCATTATTCAGAGAGGCAGCACAGAGACCTAAGGTAACCCTGTAGGAGCTGCAGAGTTGCACAGCAGAGACTGGAGTATCTGTACATAGGATGACAATAAGCTGTATGCTCCATAGAGTTGGGCTTTATGGCAGAGTGGCCAGAAGAAAGCAATTACTTTCAGCAAAAAACAAAATGGCACGTTTTGAGTTTGCAAAAAAAGGCATGTGGGAGACTCCCAAAATGTATGGAGGAAGGTGCTCTGGTCTGATGACACTAAAATTTAACTTTTTGGCCATCAAAGAAAACGCTATGTCTGGTGCAAACCCAACACATCACATCACCCAAAAAACAGCATCCCCACAGTGAAACGTGGTGGTGGCAGCATCATGCTGTGGGGATGTTTTTCAGCAGTCAGGACTGGGAAACTGGTCAGAGTTGAGGGAAAGATGGATGGTGCTAATTACAGGGATATTCTTGAGCAAAACCTATACCACTCTGTGTGTAATTTGAGGCTAGGTGTCAGGAAAGGGTTCACCCGTTGGTGGCGCTGTCGGTTCTATGGATCATAGTACTGGTGTCCACCAGCGGGTGTCTTCTCACAGCCAGGACCTGCAGTGAAGGGTTTCACCTGCTGGTGGAATTGTTGGATCCGTGGGTTGTAGTACCGGTGGCCACCAGCGGGTGCTTTCCGGCAGTATGGACCTGACATTATCTCCTGCAGTCAGGCATCACCTGAGCCTGATTGCAGGACATATGTATAAATACCCAGCAGCTCACACACACAAGTTGCCTTGGTATCGTTCCTTGCGCCCCGACCTGCTAGCCTGTTACCTGATCCCGAGCCTGTATCCGATCCTGATCCCGAGCCTGTCCTGATCCTGTCCCTCCTGTGTTCCTGTTCCCTTTTATCCTTGCCTTGTGCTCTGATCCCATTTAACTTCCCCCATCTGCTGATTCCCTGTGCATGACCCCGGCCTCGCTTCCGTTTGTGTTTCTGGAACTGTCCTTGTTTACCTGCTGATCCTCTGTGTATGACCCTGGCCTGGCTTACGTTTTTGATAACACTATTCCCCATCTACTGTGTATTGTTATTTGTTATTTGTGGGTCACTGGTTGGTTTATTGTCACTGTTTGGTATTGGAGGTGTTTGTGTATTTATATATCACTAAACTTAATAAATATTTATATTCACTTACATGCGTTTTTGGTTCTCTCTGTGCAGTCCACACAGTCTGGTCTTACCAATTCATGACACTAGGATGGAGGTTCACCTTCCAGTAGGACAATGACCCCAAACACACTGCTAAAGCAACACTTGAGTGGTTTAAGGGGAAACATGTAAATGTGTTGGAATAGCCCAGTCAAAGCCCAGACCTCAATCCAATAGAAAATCTGTGGTCAGACTTAAAGATTGCTGTTTACAAGTGCAAACCATCCAACTTGAAGGAGCTGGGGCAGTTTTGCAGTTTTGCAAGGAGGAATGGACAAAAATCCTAGTGGTAAGATGTGGCAAGCTCATAGAGACTTATGCAAAGCGACTTGGAGCAGTGATAGTCGCAAAAGGTGGCTCTACAAAGTTTTGACTTTAGGGGGGTGAATAGTTATGCACATTGACTTTTTCTGTTATTTTGTCCTATTTGTTGTTTGCTTATAAAAAAAAAAAAAAAAAACATCTTCAAAGTTGTGGGCATGTTCTGTAAATTAAATGATGCAAATCCTCAAACAATCCATGTTAATTCCAGGTTATGAGGCAACAAAACACAAAAAAATCCAAGGGGGGTGAATACTTTGTCTAAAACTGCCACTGCAAATTGATAATCATTTTGGCCTACAAAAATCCAAAATATATCTATCTACATTTTTATATAACTGAAATACATTTTTGTTTTGGAGGTCCATCTACCATTGTCACATTCTGTTATTGCTATCGCTATGCTCTTTCGTCCTCTCTTCAAAGAAAATTGAGAACATTATATTCTGGTTAATACACACCTTTGATTTTGGATTTCAATTTACACCATGAAAATACTGAATGCAGTCTAAAAAACAAAATTACCCATACTATGGAAAATAATAGATACTCAATAAATAAATACAATCTCTGGACAGCCGCTGCTCACAAGTCTCCTAAACTACTTGAAAAATGGAACAATGAACAATCACAGCACTATCCACTGCTGGATAGTGCTCTGATTGTACATTGTTTCAATGGATGCAATCTGTCTGATGAGTGATTACAAAAATAATTGTCATTCACATTGTGTCCATTCATCTAACCACTTTCCTATTGGTATCTACAGGTGTAAGATAGAATATTTATGCCAGATGGGCATGGTCTTTAACAAGGTGGACTTTTGGCTCCACTAGAGTTGTAAAGCTATCCAGGCACCAAAGTGTTAAAAGACACATACAAAAAAAAGGTTATGGTGAGTGTATAAAATCTGACAGGCATTTAGTGAGGAGTTCTGTTTAGACAACTCAACCCAGTTAAAAATAACTTTATACCTTTTAATGATGCACAAAGCATGTAGACAGAAATAGACACAATAATGCTAACAACTCAACCTTATCCCCTGCTCATAATTGGTAATAATATTCAGATGCAAATATTTGCAGACTTTGCTACAGTGAAAGTTATAAAGCCTTCAAAATAGGTATATGCAGCAGTTAATCTATTGTACGCGAGTACATTTTCCTTCCCATCTTCGGCCGAATTGACGTTCCACAGTTTAGCCTTCGATGTTACTTGAGGAAACTAGGATCTTAAAGTAAAACTAGACTATGTATTTTGTGTCTCCTTTAGGGCTGATTCACACCAGGAATGTGCTATGTGTTCTTGTATATGTAGTTCTGTGCGGTGCAATTTCAGCCTATTCATTTTGCACTGCACAAAAAGTAGTGTAAGCACAACTTTTGGAAACTCACTGAAACCGGATTGCATGGAACTTCTGTACCATTATTATTATTATTATTATTATAATACAGGTTTTATATAGCGCCAACAGTTTGTGCAATGCTTTACAACATTAGGGCAAACAGTACAGTTACAATACAATTCAATAAAGGAGGAATCCGAAGGCCCTGCTCGTTAGAGCTTACAATCTAAAAGGGAGGGTCATGTGATACAAAAGGTAATAACTGTGGGGGATGAGCTGTTGGAGAAAATAAAAGTGCAGTTGTTAGGTGGGGGGCAGGATAGGCTTCTCTGAGGAGAAAAGTTTTTAGGGAACACCTAAAAGTGGATAGAGTAGGAGATAGTTGGGCAGATTGGGGTAGGGAATTCCAAAGGATGGGAAATCCTCAGGAGAAGTCTGGGAGGCAAGCATGGGAGGAGATGACAAGGGAACTAGAGAGTAGGAAGTCTTGGGAGGAATGAAGAGAACAATTTGGTTGGTATGTTGAGACTAAGTTATTGATGTAGCTGGGAGCCAAGATGTTGATGGCTTAGTAAATTAGTAAATAATTGTTATTATTTTTTATTTCATTTGCTGGGTGAGTGGTAGCCAATGGAGGGATTGGGAAAAATGGGTAGCAGACACTGAGCTGTTTGTAAGGTGGATGAGTCTGTCAGCAGCATTAATGAAGGACTGAATAGGAAATAGCCTATTTAATCCTTTCGCTGCCAGGTCCGTACGTCTCCCTCTCCTATAAGCTCATGGTCACTTCAATGATCATAAACTTATAGCAGAATTGTTCAGCAGACTCTGCTGAACAATTATCTAACTCTGATCAGCAAATTACAACCCGCTGATCAGCGTTATTAACCCTAAATGTGACCGCCCCCCCTCCATGCTGCCACTTCTCTGTCCCCAGCCTCTCCTCCAACTCTCCTTTCCAATCCCCTTCACCTCCCTTCTTCACCTTCAGCACTGAGTACCCCCCCTCCACCCGATTTGACCCCCGACCACAAATTTGATTCCCCGCAGCTACCATCATAAGCCAGCATCCCTCATCTGCCAGTCCCTCAACAAAAAACTCTGAGGTAAGCCAAGCCTCTGCCCCCCTTTCACAGAGTCTGCCTGAGCTGTCTCCCATAGCCTCCTTCCCAATGTCAAACCAGTCAGTAATGAACACTCTCCTCAAGGAGATGCTGATCTCCCTCCACAACTCCTTACATGCAGAAATCATCACACCAAACAGACCGTTTTCTAGTGAAGTGCATGCACTGGGGGACAGAGTGCATGCCATAGAGGATTCTATGGGAGAAATGACCACTACCATAAATGACCTGGTTGACGCACATTATGAGGCTTTAGAAGAATGCACATGGCTTAAAGCCAAAATCGCAGACCTAGAGGATCACTCTAGGAGAAACAATCTCAAACTCAGAGGGTTACCGGAAATGGTACAATCAGCAGACCTTAAAAAAGTTGCCACTGATCTTTTTACGTCACTATTACCTGAAACACCAGCATTGGAACACACAATAGATCACATTCACCGTGTACCAAAGCCAACGTTTCTCCCACAATCAGTGCCACATGATGTATTGTTGAGAGTTCACTATTACCACATAAAGGAACAATCCTGGCTAACTCGCAATCTCTAGGCCAACTACCAAATCCGTACAACACCATCCAAATCTATGCTGACCTATCCAAACACAAGCTGAATCTTAGGAGACAATTACTAAAGCACTCGGTAACCATAAAATAATCTATAAATGGAGACAACCCTTTAAGCTCTCAGTTGAAAGAACTGGCACCTCCTACATCATAGCATCAGTAGAAAAAGTTTTGGCCCTATTGCACAGCTGGGGCATAATCCCTGAGCCGGTACCACCACCAAGTGCTCGGAGACCACCTGAAAAAATTAACCCTCAGTGGAAGCCAGTTAACGCCCCAATCGTTATGGTCCTCACTGATTTGTTCCCTGGTTTTGACTATGTTATCTTCCAGATTACCTAACCATCCGCTCATCCATCTGTATCATACGCTCCATCCACCCATCCACCCAAAGAGAAGCTGTGGACGACAGCGATCTGTCTTGACCAACCACTACCGCCTTCGCCACTTAGCAATGTTTAAAGGTCTCGTGAGTACAATCCCAGCTTCTTTACACCACCTAACACATGGCAATTAAGATATTGACTCTCAATGCCAATGGCCTAAAACACCTGGCTAAAACAGCCAAAGCACAATCTTGCCAAATCTTATGCATTCAAGAAATGCATTTCCAACACAATGCAACACCAACCTGCCAACATAAAGACTATCCTCATGTCTTAAAAGCATCCAGCCCAAGAAAAAGCGATAAGTTCTTATTGCGATACACCACTCAGTGATCTTTCAACTACACAACATCATACTAGACACTAATGGTCACTACCTCATACTAATATGCACTATTGACAACTTACTAGTCACACTAGCGACAGTGTATGCCCCGAATAATCGTCAAGTGCACTTTCTTAACAAAGTCATGAAGATGATCCGCCGTGTCCAGATAGGATCCATAGTTCTTTGTGGAGATTTCAACACAATTCTTGACCACCTACTTGATACCTCTAACCCTAGCTCCAGACAAACGTTCGCTATGGGGAAATTCATTAGGAACAATGACCTTTATGATGTTTGGTGTTGCCACCACCCTTCTGAACGAAAGTATACCTATCATTCTCCCATACACAATACTTATAGTTGCATTGATTACTTTTTGCCAGATAAATGGTTATCGCAGAGGATTGGCGATTCTGACATTGCACCCATAATGTGGGCAGACCACGCCCCGACGAATGGTACCATAACCCAATTCTTATCCTCTCCATCACATAAATGGTGGAGAGCCAATGCCCAACTACTAAAAACATCTCCGTATGCTGACTCTCTTCAACAATGTGGGTTTGGTGTTAGAATCGGCAACCTTATGGAATGCACATAAAGCATTTACCAGAGGGGTGCTCATTCAATTAGGCACTCAGGCTAAACAGAAGAGGATGCAGCGTGTTGACAAAATCACTAAGGATATTAAGCTAACAGAATCCCAGAACCAATCATGCCCTTACCAAACCATGAAAACTAAACTATTGTCCCTTAGACAGGAACTCAGAGCCCTCTTATTAGACACCTTTGAAAAGCACCACCGTAAACTTAAAGCAAAACATTACGCCACCAACAACAGGGCTGGGAAAGCTATGATATAGCGTGTCCGTGGACTACGTATCAAATCCAAAATTCCTTACTTATTCCACCCCCTCACAAAAGATAAGCTTCAAGACCCTCAAGTGATAGCTAATGCATTTAGCTTCTATTACAACTCTCTCTATAACATTAAGGAAGACCCCCACACCACTCAACCCTCCTCTGAGTTGATTAATCAGTTCCTAGACCGTGTCAAACTCCCTTCACTTTCGGGAGATCGTCTAGCATACCTTTTTTTTTCACAAGAAAGACCATCTAGTATACCTTAACTCCCCGTTTACCGCATCAGAAGTACTAAAAGCTATTATGTCTCGACCCTATTGTAAATCTTCCGGCCCTGATGGGCTAACAGGTGAATATTACAAACGTCTTAAAGATACATTAGCCCCCCACCTCTGCCAGGTATTTAATGACGCTGCCTCCTCTTCAGCCTTTCCAGCGGAGATGTTGAAAGCATTGGTTATAACATTACAGAAACCTGGGAAAGAACCTAACACACCCCAGAACTTACGCCCGATATCACTCCTTAACATAGACATCAAGATATATGCCAAATTGATAGTGACTCAACTTATGACATACATGCCCTTATTTATTCATAGAGACCAGACAGGATTTACTAAAGGAAGACAATCAGTTGATGCAACCAGATGACTAGATAATGTTGTACATTTCGCCGAACGCACCAGAACGCCTTCTCTGCTTCTTTCCTTAGATGCGGAGAAGGCGTTCGAATTAGTTAATTGGGGTTACCTTAAAGCAGTTTTACATAAATTTGGAATCAAAGACAGAATTTTACACAAAATAAATCATTATCATTGATCGTATGGTGAGGATCACTTTAGTTCATACCCACGCTCTCACGCTATCCTGCTTCGCCGCATGGTGTGCCGCCTCAGCTCCCGTGCCAGATGATGCCCCCAGCTGCCTCATTATCCACCACCATCACTTGACCTGTAAGTACGGGTGGATGGTTCTCTACTTTCCCTCCACCTTCTTATGCAAGTTTGACTTATTGTTCGGTATATTATTTCTCTTTTTTAGATATCCAACATAAATCAGCTCCTGATGAGTGGCAAGATAGCCACGAAACGCGTCGAGCTTCAGATGCCACAACTATGTTCGATCCCAACAGTTTTATATACTCTGTACCCACTGTTTTACTTACCATATTTGAATACTTTTTTTAATGTGCAATACGTCAACATGAATTAATTAATCGTGATGGATTATGAATTATGAACTACTGTGCCTTTTATGTATTAATTGTGCAATACCAATTAATTTAACCTTATCAAACCCACCCAGATACCTTTTTGCTTTCCAATTTGCATGCTTCATTCAAAGTCCCAACCTCTTTCTTTTGCACCTATAGGGATGGAGGCAATCTGACGTAACTGTCTTAGGCCTCATACAAAGTGCCAACTTCTTTCCATTCTAGACAGAATTTTACAAGCCATATCGACTCTCTACTCCTAACCCTCTGCTCAGATTTATGTGTATGGGATGCTTTCACATCCCTTCCACATAACAAATAGAACAAGGCAAGGCTGCTTCTTATCCCCTCTAATCTTCAATTTAGTTATGGAGCCCCTAGCAGAGCGAATTGAATCAGACCCACTTATTTCTGGCATCAAAGTGGGGAATACCAATCACAGAATAAGTCTATTTGCGGACAACGTAATCCTTATGATTATTAACCCACTTACTTCCCTACCCAGAATAGAACAAATTCTTACTAACTTCGGAAACATATCCTAATATAAAGTAAATGCTACTAAATCCCATATTCTAAACCTATTAAAAAATCTCTATCCCTACCAGTGGAAAGATTTGGGAATAACATACCTGGGCATAACCCTAACCAAATCTACCAAACAGTTGTTTCATAATAACTTCATACCATTTAAACGGCAATATACACAAGACTTACAATCTCTTTTCAAATTTGAATTCTAATGAATGGGTCGTGTAGCAGCATTCAAAATGCTTGTATTACCTAAACTCTTATACCTGTTTCAAACTCTCCCAATTTGTATCCCTAAATCCTATCTCCGCTCACTGCAAACCCTACTATCTAGATACATTTGGCAAGGAAAAAGACCTTGTTGTGCATACAACATGATACTCAAACATAGATCTATAGGGGGCTCTTCCTTTCCTGATCGAATGGACTACTACCACGCTGCTATCTTGACACAACTAAAAGAATGGCTTAGGCCCTCCCCATGTACCCTATGGGGAGAGTTGGAATGTTCAGCGGTTCCTCACAACAACTTGCAACTCTGGCTATTTAGTAGATGCCCAGGGACGACCATTCCAAAATATCTCCCTCCCACAATAAAGGCCTCTGCCTTGGCTTGGCGGAGAGTAATTGCCTCTCCCTGGAGGAACACTCCACTTATTAATATGTCTCTACCTCTCACCATCCTAAAACACCTTATACCAGACTTACACATAACCAATTGGACTAGAGATACTTCGACCATGATTGACACACTATTCAACAAAGGGACCCTTAAGTCCTTTGTCCAGCTTACAAGAGAACTACATCTCCAGCTATCTGACTCATACCAATACCTCCAAATAGCTCACTGCCTTCCTCACAACCCACAAATCTGCACACCCATACCCTTACGGATGTGGGAATATCTAAAGCCCTCCTCGTATATGACTAAGGGGATATCGGTAATATACTCTACACTAAGGTAAAAAAATACATTCACCAAAACCAGTCTACTAACAAAACGGGAACATTACCTGCAAGCCAGTTATACCCCGGCTCAATGGAAACTAGCATTTAACTCTATATATAAGGCTACCACCAGCGCAACCCTTTGGAAAATTACCCAAAAAGTAGCCCAACTATGGTACCTTACCCCATCAATTCTAAGTATAAGGGCGTATACTCCCCAATATTTTGGAGAGGGTGTGACCAAATTGGCACATTAAAACATATACTATGGGACTGTTACATAGTTACATAGTAGGTGAGGTTGAAAAAAGACACAAGTCCATCAAGTCCAACCTATTTGTGTGATTTTATGTCAGTATTACATTGTATAACCCTGTATGTTGTAGTCGTTTAGGTGCTTATCTAATAGTTTTTTTAAACCATCGATGCTCCCCGCTGAATCCACCTCCTGTGGAAGGGAATTCCACCTCCTTGCTGCTCTTACAGTAAAGAACCCTCTACGCAGTTTAAGGTTAAACCTCTTTTCTTCTAATTTTAATGAGTGGCCACGTGTCTCATTAAACTCCCTTCCGCTGAAAAGTTTTATCCCTATTGTGAGGTCACCATTATGGTATTTGTAAATTTAAATTATATCCCCTCTCAAGCGTCTCTTCTCCAGAGAGAATAAGTTCAGTGCTCATAACCTTTCCTCATAACTAAGATCCTCCAGTCCCTTTATTAGTTTTGTTGCCCTTCTCTGTACTCGCTCCATCTCTAGCACATCCTTTCTGAGGACTGGTGCCCAGACCCCGGCAGCATACTCCAGGTGAGGCCGGACCAGAGTCTTGTAGAGTGGGAAAATTATCACTTTATCTCTTAAGTTAATCTCCTTTTTAATGCATGCCAATATTCTATTTGCTTTGTTAGCAGCAGCTTAGCATTGCATGCCATTGCTGAGCCAATCATCTACTAGGACCCCCAGGTCCTTTTCCATCCTAGATTCCCCCAGAGGTTCTCCCCCCAGTGAGTAGATAGCCTCATATTTTTGCCACCCAAATGCATTATTTAATATTTTTCCACATTTAACCTCATTTGCCATGTAGTTGCCCACCCCATTAATTTGGTCAGATCTACTTGCAAGGTTTGCAAATCCTGCGGAGAAGTTATTGCCCTGCTTAGCTTAGTATCGTCCACAAATACAGATATTGAACTGTTTACCCCATCCTCCAGGTCGTTTATAATCAAATTAAATAGGATTGGTCCCAGGACAGAACCCTGGGGGGGGTCCACTTTCCACCCCTGACCATTCAGAGTACTCCCCATTCATCACCACCCTCTGAACTTGCCCTTGTAGCCAGTATTCAATCCTTCGGTCCATGCCAATAGACCTTATTTTGTACAGTAAACGTTTATGGGGAACTGTGTCAAATGCTTTTGCAAAATCCAGATACACTACGTCTACGGGCCTCCCTTTATCTGGATGAAAGCTCACATCCTCATAGAAGGTTAAAGATTGGTTTGCAAGAACTATTTTTCATGAATCCATGCTGATTACTGCTAATGATACAGTTTTCATTACTAAAATCTTGTATATAGTCCCTTATCATCCCCTCCAAGAGCTTGCATACTATTGATGTTAGGCTAACTGGTCTAGAATTCCCAGAGAATGTAGTTTGGCCCTTTTTTAAATATTGATGCTCCATTGGCTTTTCTCCAATCAGACAGTACCATTCCAGTCAGTAGACTGTCAGTAAAAATTAGAATCAATGGTCTGGCAATTACTTGACTGAGTTCCCTAAGGTGCAAGCCATCTGGTCCCTGTGACATTAATTTTAAGTTTTTCAAGTCTATTCCTAATTCTGTCCTCTGTTTGCCATGAGGGTGCTTCCTGTGATGTGTCATGAGGAAAAACACTGCGGTTTTGCTTACTGAAGCCCCCTGATTCCCTCGTGAAGACTGAGGAGAAGAATAAATTCAATACCTTTGCCATCTCACCATCCTTTGTAACAAGATTCTCTTCCTCATTCTTTATGGGGCCAATATGGTCTGTCCTCCCTCTTTTACTGTTTATATACTTGAAGAATTTCTTGGGATCTTTTTTGCTCTCCTCCACTATGTGACTTTCGTGTTCTATCTTAGCCACCCTAATTCCACCCTTACATTTCTTGTTGCATTCTTTGTAAAGTTTGAATGCTAATAATAATCCCTCAGCCTTGTATTTTTTGAAGACCTTCTCCTTTGCTTTTATATGCATTTTTACATTGGAGTTAAGCCCCCCAGGACTTTTGTTCACTCTTTTAAACTTATTTCACAATGGGATGCACTGGCTAATTCCCTTACTTAATATGTTCTTAAAGCAAACCCATCTCTCCTCCCTGTTTATTTGTTCCTAAGATTTTATCCCAATTAATATCTTCTAGCAAGGTCCGTAGTTTAGGGAATTGGCTCTTTTGAAATTCAGTGACTTTGTATTCCCCTTATGTTTCCTATTTGTGTGATTTATACTGAAGCTAAATGACCTGTGATTGCTGTTTCCTAAATTGCCCTGTATTCAGATCAGATCTGTATTGTTGGTAATAGGTAGGTCTAGTAACGCTTTGTTTCTAGTGGGCGCGTCTACCATCTGACCCATGAAATTGTCCTGTAAGACATTTAGAAACTGGCGAGACCTAGACAAATGCGAGGTTCCTTCTGCCCAGTCTATGTCTGAATAATTAAAATCCCCCATTATGACGACACTTCCCATCCTTGCCGCTAATCCAAATTGTGAAAGGAGTTCCATCTCCCCCTCCTCCCCCAGATTATCTGGCCTATAGCATACTCTCAGTATATCTTTCTCCTTAGTTTCCACCCTTTTGAGCTCTACCCATAAGGATTCCACCTCCTCCCTTGCTCCCTTAGTGATGTCATCTCTCACATTCACTTGTACATTATTCTTTATATACAGGCATACCCCTCACCATTTTTTACCCTCTCTATCCCTTGGATAAAGGCAATACCCTTGAATAGTAGTTTAGACCGTCTTCTGTCTTCTTTTTGGGTGTTCCGAGGTTGCAAATAGGACTTGTTACTATACTTACTTTGGGTTTATGTGCGTTAGTCAACCTACCACTAATGCCCCCAATACTACCCTCTGGAATATGTTCTGCGCTGACTATCACTACCTCTGAACCCTACCCCCCATCGCCTAGTTTAAAAGCCCCTCTAACTTTTCGGCCATCTTAACTCCTAGCAGATCTGCACCCTCCTCATTAAGGTGCAGTCCATCCCTTCTATAGAACTGGTGACCGACTGAGAAGTCGGCCCAGATCTCCAGGAACCCAAACCCATCCTTTCTACACCAGCTCCTCAGCCACTATTTTACTTCCCTAATCTCCCTCAGAATTTCTGGTGTGGCTTAAGGTACAGGTAGTATTTCTGAAAATACTACCTTGGAGGTCCTTTTCCTCAATTTAGCTCCTAAGTCCCTAAAATCGTTCTTTAGGACACTCCATCTTCCTTTGACTTCGTCATTGGTGCCCATGTGCACCTTGACGGCCGGGTCTTCCCCAGCCCCTCCCAGCAGTCTGTCCCCCAGATCCATGATGTGCAGAACCCGAGACAGCATGCAGTTTGGCGCTTCAGGTCTTTGTCACAGATTGCCCTCTCTGTCCTTCTAAGAATTGAGTCCCCTACCACCAGAATATGTCTTTCCTTTCTCTTCGCTCCCCTCCACTCTCACTGGAGGAGTTCTTCCCCTGGCAGCTAGGGGAGTCCCTCAGCTCCAGCAGTGCTGCTCCCTGACTGGTTTCACCAATCTCACTCAACAGGGCATACTTATTGGGATGTTCCAGCCCAAGATAAGACTCCCTGGCACTTTCCCCTCTACCCTTCCTGACTGTCACCCATCTCTCTTTTCTAGTGCCTGCACCTCTTTGCTTCCAACCCCCTATGTGCTAGCCCCCACCGGCACCTGCCAGGTATGTTCCAAGCTCTCCTTTACAGGTAGTCCCCGAGTTACGAACGGGCTAGGGACTGTAGGTTTGTTCTTAAGTTGAATATGTTCGTAAGTCGGAACAGCATGCGCAGAACGTCAGATATGTAGTTTTCCGATGTTCCGTCGAATGTGCCCGCCATCGAAAAGTGGCCACGCATGCGCAGAATGGCAGATATATAATTTTCCGATGTTCCGTCTAATGTGCCCGCCGTCGAAAAGTGGCCGCGCATGCGCAGAACGGCAGATACGTCACGCAGCCTCTCATTCGTAAGTAGGAGTCGTTCTCAAGTCAGATGTTCGTAACTCAGGGACTTCCTGTAGTATGGAGGGTCTTCTCAGTGCTGACAGTTGAGTGAGTGAGTGAATTACTTGTATAGCGCTACAAATGCGAACTAAATCGCCTCAAGGCGCTTTGCCTCCATGGACGTCCTAAACCTTCAGAAGAGGTGGGTCTTAAGTTTTTTCCTGAATGCCCGATGGTTTTCTTACATGCGGATGCCCGTGGGTAGAGCGTTCCATAGCCATGGTCCTTGGACTGCAAATCTTCGTTCTCCCTTCGATTTGTAGCGGGGCGGGGATGTGGCGAATCCTATATCTGGCACCCCCATCTTAAAATGTAAAAACACTCCACTGTGCCCCCGGCATACCTCTGCATCCTTGAATATCTCTTTGTCACTACTGTGTACCCCCTCTCCACAACTGCACCTCTGGACCCCTTTACATTACACAGCACCCTGCACCTCTGGACCCCTTTACATTACACAGCACCCTGCATCACTGGACCACTTTACATTACACAGCACCCTGCACCTCTGGACCCCTTTACATTATACAGCCCCCTGCACCCCTTTACATTACACAGCACCCTGCACCTCTGGCCCCTTTTAAATTACACAGTCCCCTGCACCTCTGGGCCCCTTTACATTACACATCCCCCTGCACCTCTGGACCCCTTTACATTACACAGCACCCTGAATCACTGGACCACTTTACATTACACAGCACCCTGCATCTCTGGACCCCTTTACATTAGCACAGCACCCTGAATCTCTGGACCCCTTTACATTACACAGCACCCTGCATCACTGGACCCCTTTACATTACACAGCACCCTGCATCACTGGACTCCTTTACATTACACTGCACCCTGCATCTCTGGACTCCTTTACATTACACATCACCCTGAAACTCTGGACCCCTTTACAATACACAGCACCCTGCATCTCTGGACCCCCTGCATGTTTCACAGACCCCCCTTCAGTGTATCCACCCCTTCAATGCAGACCCCCCCTGTTCAGTGCAGACACCCCCGTTCAGTGTACCCCCCCTTGTTCAGTGTACCCCCCCTTGTTCAGTGTAGCCCCCCCTCGTTCAGTGTAGCCCCCCTCATTTAGTGTAGCCTCCCTCGTTCAGTATAGCCCCCCCATTCAGTGTAGCCCCCTTGTTCAGTATAGCCCCCCGTTCAGTATAGCCCCCCCTCGTTCAGTGTAGCCCCCCCTCGTTCAGTGTAGCCCCCCCGTTCAGTATAGCCCCCCTCGTTCAGTATAGCCCCCCAGTTCAGTATAGCCCCCCTCGTTCAGTATAGCCCCCCAGTTCAGTATAGCCCCCCCCTTGTTCAGTGTAGCCCCGACCACGTTCAGTATAGCCCCCCCCAATCAGTGTAGCCCCCCGTTCAGTGCAGCCCCCCCAATCAGTGTAGCCCCCGTTCAGTGCAGCCCCCCTTCAGTACCTCAGCGCAGCGGCACATGCACAGCAGGTCCCCTCCCCCTGTTTTTCACATAATCAGAGAGGAGGGGGAGGCGGCTTCACTCTGCTGCTCAACATGCTGTGTGACATCCGGGATCGCAGCACAGACAGGCAGCCCGCAAGAGGAGAGGAGGGGAAGGGATAGTAGGTGCAGCGGTGTCACCCTGCACCCCCCACTCCCCCTTGTCACTGTAGCTAGCTCGCCTCTGAGCTCTCCCTGCCTGTGACAGTGTGGCGCCGCCGCTGCTTAAACCCGCGGCGCTCAGCCACCACGGGCGGGTGTACTCACAATCGTGGAGGGGGGTGCCGGTCTGACACCCCCCAGTGTGTGGTACCCAGGGGCGGCCCGCCCCCCTCGCCCCCCCTTAGTACGCCTCTGTATACTTATGAACTCTTAATTTCAACTTGAGAACTATGTTACAAAATGACCGAACAACTCTACATGTACTGTATGTAGTGTGATTACTTATGCTTATTTATGAAAGTAATGTCATTAAATTCCATGTTATTTTTTTTGTATAACCTGCACTAAGTTCTTTTATGGAAGACCACAAGGATGGAACACGTTATGGTTACTTACCTTATTTCTGTGTATTATTTCCTTTATACTCTTTTATATTCTTTTATGATGAGAGCAATACTGAAATACTGAAATCTACTACGTGCAATGCTTCCTTTTGTTATCTTCTTGATTAATTGTATGTACAAACCCAATAAAATACCTATTGTAACTGAAAAAAGAAAAAAAAAGAAAATATAAAAACCTAGTAAGACCCAGTGACTTTTTTGGGGGATGACAAACCCCCACAGGTCCGCCGGAACCCAGCCTCTCCACGAATACAGCCCCCCTCCCACACTTACCCCTCCATGGTGACGATCTCCCCCAGCACTCACCCCTCCATGGCTTCCTCGGGAGAGGCCGGAAGACAATAGCGAATATTAATTTGCTATTGTCACAAGTGGGTGTTTTTTTGGGCGCAATGCTCTGCAATTAGCCAATTAGAGCCCTAGGATCTAATCATGTGGCTTAAAAAAAAAACTTTTACAAACGTATGAGTCTGGCGCCCTGGAGGAGAGCAGCGCCCCTAATGGACTGGCCGCTCCTGTAAAACCAATTTCACATGGAGCTGTCTGCTGATCCCCGCTGAGAAGGCGGATGACAGGTCTGTGTCCGCTCCGCTGATGCAGAGCAGACACAGAAACAGCCCGCTGTTCTCTATGGAGTGGTCGGATGGAAACGGGCCGCCTGTCCATTTCCATCAGATACCACCTGATCGGATCTGTTAAATGGATGGGGAATGGAATCCCCATCTGTCTGTTTTTAGCGGACTGGACTGTATTGATGAAGGTGGGTGTAAACTGACACATGTCCACTTACATCAGCCTTAGAGAACAATGGGTGGTCCGATTGGGCCTGCCTGAAAAATTGACAGGCACACCCGCTCAGTCTGCTTGTGTGGAAGAGGCCTAAGGCCTTGTTCACACAGGGCATACACAGCGTACCTTTACAGGGATGCACAGGTGTTCCATACATCTCTGTGAAGGCAGTCCCATTGATGTAATTTGGGATGTAGCAACTGCACAAACATTGTCGCTGCTCCCAATTTTACATCCATGTAGGTCCGCATGCATGTCCCTGAGCTCACACTGTCTGCGTTCGGGGTCATGTACCCACACGGATGTCGGATTGGGAACAGCAGCTATGCAGCAGCATCCCAATTGACACAAATGGGACTGCCTGTATGGGGATGCATGGAACACCTGTGCATCTCTGTGCAGGTAAACATGTCCCTCCATGGGCATACGCTTTAGTATGCCACATGTGAACGATGCTTTAGTACTAATTTAGCAGGAATTTTGTAAGTTACGTTTTGTTTATGTGCAATATTAATGATTTTAGTGTATTTTTTGTGAAAATAGCAATATGATGAACATTTGCACAATTATTGCGGGGCCCAAAAATCGGTAGCACTGTTTTTCATTCTACAGGTTATGTGCTTTTAGAAAATGTCTAGTTTGAGGGGACTTTTCAAACTAATTAAATCAATCAAATTAATTAAATTAATCAAATTCTGAAAGCTGTAAGTGAAAAATAGTAACCTCAGAATTTTTAGAGCAAATTGTTGTTATTTACAGTTTTGCGTACCTTCAGTTTTCACCATTTCGCAAAAAGGTGCAATTTAAAATGTACAAATATATGTCATTTATTAAATCAATACAGTTTTAACTTTTATATTTACTAGGAATTTAATTAGCAGGAGCCAGTGCACAGAAGAAGGAGCGATAGGTATGCAGGGGATGAGACTGTGAATGTTAGAAGTGCATAATTTTCAGGGCTAAATCTATTCACCAATGTCTACCAAATGTTCTACAAATGTGATGGAAAATCAATAACTGCTTTATGCATCCCATATCTTCCTTTACCCCAACCAAGTTGTATCCCGCAATAAACGCAACAAAACTACGCAAATGACTGCTCATTGTCTTAGAGGTGATATATGGGTGTCTCGCAGCAGGGTGATTTGGTGGATGTTTGTAACTCGTAGCAACCTACTACTATAGGCGCAAGTTAAAAGTTACAAATATTTGTTATTTATTAACTCAATACAGGTTAAGCTTTTATATTTAGTAGGAATTTTGTAAAATTAGCTGTGTATTTATCTGTTAATCGTGAAATTTTTGTGAATTTTTTGCAAAAAATATTGTTTTAATAAACATTTGCGCAAATATCATGGGACCTTAGAAATCAGTAGCACCTTCTTTTTATTCTACTGATCATGTGCTTTCAGAAAATATACGGTTGGGGGGTCTTTTACAAACTCTGAAGCCCCATACACACTATCAGATTTTCTGCTGATTTTTGTCATCAGATTTACCAAAACCATGTAGTACAAGGGCCTGCCTAATTGCATACAAATTGAAACTCTTAAGGTTTGACCTCATATTAGATGGTTTTGGTAAATCTGATGACAAAAATCAGCAGAAAATCTGATGGTGTGTATAGGGCTTAAAAGCTATAAGTGAAAAATAAAAAAGCAAAGGAAAAATTGCAAAAATGGTCTGGCCACCTGAGGAGTATACAAAATGAAGCACAGTGCCTGGCAGTGAAAGGGTTAAAGGTAATCCAGTGAGGTGGGAGTTACAGTAGTTGAGGCAAGAGATGAACAGGGAGTACATTTGGAGCTTTGTAGTGTTGTTGTTTGGGAGGGGAGCATTTTGGGGATGTTGCAGAGGTTAAAGCAGAAAACTTTGGTAAGTTATTCCCAGTGTTCAGAGTCCAAGATAACACCTAGCACCCTGGCATGTGGGGATGGGTTGATGGTTGTGCCATTGATCGAGGTTGAGTTTGAGAAAGTGGTGAAACATCCAGACTGATATGTCTGTTAATAAATTAGAGATGCGTGAGGAGACTGTTGGAGTGAGCTGAGGGTTAGAGAGATAGATTTGGGTGTCGTCAACGTAAAAATTATATTGAAAGCCATGGGAGGAGGTGCAGATTGAGAATAGAAGAAGCCCAAGAACAGAACCTTGGGAGACCCCGAAGGAGAAAGGAAGAGGAGAGGAGGTTGTAGAATTGTAAGTGACACTGCAGGTGTGGTAGGAAAGGTAGGATGAGAGTCAGCGAAGAGCATGGAGACCAAAAGAGTAAAGTTCTTTGAGGAGGAGGGGGTGGTCAACCGTATCAAATGCAGCCAATAGGTCCAGAAGTAGAGGTACAGAATAGTGTCCATTGGTTTTTGCTGTTAGTAAGTTTATTTGTGAGTTTTAGGAGAGCAAGTTCTGTGGAGTGCTGAGGGCGAAAATTAGACTGAAGGGGATCAAGCAAGGAGATGGGGTGTAGGTTGTTACGATTGGTGGGTTCCAAGGAAGGCCTTTTAAGTATGGGGTTGACTAGTGCATGTTTTATTGTGTTGGGGAAGATGCCAGATGAGAAAGAGAGATTGAAGATGTAGGTAAGGGAGTTTAGGATAGAGTCGGAGGGTGACCGCAGTATTTGAGAGGGAATTGGGTCCAGGGGACAGGTGGTTAGGTGGGCATTAGAAATAAGTTTAGCAACCTTGTCTATCATAGCAGGGTTGAATAAGGGGAGTGTTGATTGTAACGGGGTGATAAGTGGGAGGGATAGCTGGAGCATGGAGATTTCATCACAAATTGAATCAATCCTATTTTTTTAAATGATTGGCAATCTCCTGGGCAGTGAGTGAGTTAGTGGGTTGAGGCAGTGGAGGACGAAGTAGAGAGTTAAAGATAGAGGAGAGTTGACAGGGATTGGATAAGAAGGTGTTAATGAGAATGATAAAATAGATTGGCTTGGCAGAGCGGAGGCAAGAATTTTTGGGGGCCAGATTTATATTGGTTGAAGTCTTTGTGAGACAGATGCTCAAGAGAGACAGAAGTGGCTAGATTGGGGCAGGACAGAATGATATTTTGTCATAGAGGTTTTTAATAGCAGAATAGAGAAGAGAAAGGTTGAAGTGGCAAAGGTAATTGTTAGGCAGTTAGAGGGAAACTAATAAGGTGGTGATCAGAGAGGAAAAGGATTGTTGAAAAGGTTGCACGGGGTGCATAGGTAGGAAAATACAAGGTTAAGGGTGTTGCCATCAGGGTTAGTAGAAGAATGTACATATTGCTTCAGGTCAAATGAGGAGGTTAGACTAAAAAGTTTAGAAGTAGCAGGAGTGTTAGTATTAACCGGGATGTTGAAGTCGCCGAGAATGATTGTGGGAATTTCAGAAGAGAGAAAGTAGGGTCCAGGGAGCTGGTAGATCACAGCAATTCTTAAAAGAGAAGTATGTTTTTTTTAAATCATACTTACAGTACCTAGGTGGATGCAGCATCAGTCCAATGCTGCATCTGTCCCCCAGTGCCTCTAACACTGAGAACCGAGCGATCGAACACTGCTAATCACTCGGTTCCCACAGCTCCTCGAGCAGAGAGCTGGGGACTGTCAGTCATAACTCTCTGTTCTGCCCCACCCCAGACACTGGAGCGCTGGGTTGTGGAGGGGGTGGGAGCGGTTGGCTCAGGCTCTTAGGGGCTCGCTGAAATGCACAGCCAGGTGTCAGTCCAGGGATCTGGGTGGATCCTGACTCCATGGTCGTGATGACTCTGAGCCTGAACCAACTCTTTAACCTCAGCAGATAGCAGACTTCAGCCCGCTCTATTGAAAACAGGTAACAGCCAGAGTGCAAAACAAACTGCACTTGGGACTTCTGCTTTAACCTCCCTGGCGGTATGATTATGTCAGATTTTTGATGCTGAAAGCGGTACAATTATTTTGCATGGAAATTTGGCGTTTTATATTGTAGGCCTGTAATTTTTAGAAATAATTCACTTAAATCTGTCCAAACAAGAGTCTAGTAGACATCCCAGGTATGATAAAGTTTGAAACATGAAATCATTAATTATAATATAATAAATAACTATAAATAATTATAACAAATAATAATATAATAATAATAAAAATTATTCGATAATGTAATCAAATCAAAAACACTGAAATTTGCTCAGTTGCAGAATTGTCGCTGTCATTACTTTCAGTGTTTGATGATGAATTTCCCCACAAATCACTATTGCTCAATTCTGCAAGTGATTCTAATTTATTATCGCTGTTTTCTAGCTGGTCTAAAACAACTTTTGATGTAAAGGGACACTTTTTGGTTGCTATGGACAATCTCCAGTTTCCAGGCAGTATTATAATATAAAACTGCATGCAGGAAACTTAACAAACCACTAGGGACAAAGGGGATGTGTAATTATTTTATACAGTGCTGTAATCTGTAAGATTACAGTGTACTGTATCTATACTGTGTTTTTAACTTTTTCAATTTGGCGCCGAAATCCATCCCCGTGCGTCGCAACGCTCGCAGGGAACGGAGCTCGGCACTGTGAATCGAGCGAGACACGGCGGCTCGCAGATCACAGCGGGGAGACATCGCAGGATCCAGGGGACAAGGTAAGTAACCTCTACATGGATCCTGCAATGCAATCCCGATTGTGGCTCTGGGTTACCGCTTTTGGTACTGAAAATTCACCCCGAGCCATACTTGTGAATACCGCCAGGTAGGTTAAGGAAATTGAAGAAAATAGATGTGTACAAAGAGCTTCGAATGACGAGAGGGACAGAGAGGGAGGAGAGTAAAGAACCTGGAAGGTGCTTTGTGGGGATAGGAGGATTCCCACACCACCTCCCTTGCGGACACTAGGTCCACGGGAGTAAGTGCAGCCACCATGGGAGAGGGAAGCAGGAGAAGCATTATCGGATTTATGAAGCCAGGTTTCGGTGATAGCAAGTAGATTAAAGGAGTTAGTGATAAAGAGGTCATGAACAGAGGTGAGTGTGTTGCAGTGTCTATTTAAGGCACTGGCTCCCAGGCTTGGTGCGCATTTTGCCTGTGGGTCGTATGGGGACAGGTTAAAGTGGTTGTAAACCCTCTAAGGGAAGTTACAACTACAGGTAAGCCTAGATTAAGGCTTACCTGTAGGTGCTTGCAATATCTCAGAGACCTACACGGTCTAGGAGATATTTGCAAAAAAGACTGTACCGATGTCTACGGCGCATGCAAGCCATTGAAAACGGCGCAGGCGCGCTGAGCGAGCCGTTTTATGAATTGGGTCGTGCCGTAAGTGGCGTCTCCCGCGCGCATGCATGGGAGTGACGTCACACGCCGTCACGCGACTCCGGACAGTCACAGAGCCGGAGTTCGTGGACCCCGGAAGAAGAGGGGTGAAGATGGACGCTCGCTACTAGCGAGGAAATCGGGGGGGACATTGCGGGCTTCTACTGCAGGTAAGTGACACATAATGGGCTACTATGCGATGTATAGTAGCCCATTATGCTTTACCTTTGCAGGGAAACTAAGAGGAAGTAAACCCATACATACACAAGTAAAGTCAGTACTTTGGAGCTACATACCTTCCCCAACTCAGTGATTAGATTTTTTTATACATGTTTCTTAAGATAGACAGGTGTGATTCTGACTGTAATACTCACTTTCTGCTGCCCTCTGCTGTGATTTATTTCTACCACTAGATGTCCTCTTCGGGGTTTAATTATTCCCAGTGTCATTTACCCTGGAAGACTGCGGACATTCTGTGAGTGCAGAGTTAAAGTCATTGTAAAGTCTTTTTTTTTCCTAAAAAAATAACAAACATGTTATAATTACTTCCTCTGTGCAGTGGATTTGCACAGAGCAGCCCAGATCCTCCTCTTCTCAGGTCCCTCTTCTGTGCTCCTGGCCCCTCCCTCCTGTTGAGTGCCACACAGCAATCAGCTTGCTATGGTGGCTCCCGAGCCGAGTCACAGCTCTCTGTGTCCATTCAGACACGGAGCCGTGGCATGGCCCCACCCCCCCACCCCCTCTCTCTGATTTGCTAGCCGATATTGATTGACAGCAGCAGGAGCCAATGGCACCGCTGCTGTGTCTCAGCCAATAAGGATGGAGAGTCTCAGATGGCTGAGACACTCGTGGACATCGCTGGACAGAAATGGGGCTCAGATAAGTATTAGGGGGGCTGAGGGGGGCTGCTGCACAAAGAAGGCTTTTTATCTTAATGCATAGAATGCATTAAGATAAAAAAACTTCTGACTTTACAACTCCTTTATGGTGCAGAAAGAGGGTTGACATTAACGTTATGCCGCGTACACACGATCGATTTTTTCGACGGTGAAAACACCGTCGAGAAAATCGACGTGAAAAATGAGGAACAGCTTGTTCCCCCCACACACGGCCATTTTAAATGACATTTTTTTTTTTGGTCGAGAAAAAACGACCGTGTGTGGGCTCCCCGGCTTGTGTTTCCCTATGGGAAAACTGCCGTGGCAAAAAATGACGGGAATCACGATGAGAAAAATTAGAGCATGTTCTAATTTTTCTCGTCGTGATTAATGCCGTTTTTCCCGTCGAGAAAAACGACAAAAAGTCCACAGACGGTCGTTTTTCTCGTCCAAAGGGAAAAATTTAATTTTTCTCGATGGGAAAAATGATCGTGTGTACGCGGCATTACTCTCTGCATCATTGAGGAAAAGATTCAAAGAGGTCCTATTGCATAACTTAACCAGCCTAAAGTCTTCTGTAAAAGGTAATAAGAAAAATCATTTAAAAAAATGCAGGGGGAAGACATGAGAGAGCTTGAGCATAAAGTTTGGCAATAAAAAAATATATAAAAAAAATGCCTGCGGCACGGATCGCTGAAGGTCCGGCATGTATGCCAGACCTTCAAAGTGCATGCGCCTGTGATGTCACCAGCTGCATCCAGTGGGAATATCTCCCAAACACCACAAGTTTAGGAGAAATTCAATGTACCTACAGGTAATGTACCTACAGCCTTATTGTAGGCTTACCTGTAGGTACAAATCCAAAAAAATACTTTACTACCACTTTAATCTCTCAGGTGAAAACACAATCCCATTTGTAATTCTATCAACCTGCTAACCTGTCATGCTAATTTTGGTCTTCATTAAACCTGACTTGATCCTTTCTTAATGCTACTCTAAGAATTTATAAAGATACTTATAACTAGGGATGAGCCGAACACCCCCCAGTTCGGTTCGCATCAGAACATGCGAACAGGCAATAAATTTGTTCGAAAATCCGAACACCGTTAAAGTCTTTGGGACACGAACATGAAAAAATCTAAAGTGCTAAATTTAAAGGCTTATATGCAAGTTATTGTCATAAAAAGTGTTTGTGGACCCGGGTCCTACCCCAGGGGACATGTATCAATGCAAAAAAAAGTTTTAAAAACGGCCGTTTTTCCGGGAGCAGTGATTTTAATAATGCTTAAAGTGAGCCGACAATTCATTACAGCCGCGAGTACTTTTAAATGACTTTTTTTCCTTCAGAAATTACATTTTGTGCAGGGACAGTTCTAAGCAAGGGAAACAAGCGCTGCTTTACAGGCATATTATACACACCCCCCAGGTACGAAATTTAAAGGAATATTTCACTTTTATTGTTTCACTTTAAGCATTATTAAAATCACTGCTCCCGAAAAAATTGCTGTTTTTAAAACTATATTTTGCATTGATACATGTCCCCTGGGGCAGGACCCGGGTCCCCAAACACTTTTTATGACAATAACTTGCATATAAGCCTTTAAAATTAGCACTTTAGATTTCTCCCACAGACTTTTACAGGGTGTTCCGTGGCTTTTCGAATTTGCCGCGAACACCCCAAATTGTTTGCTGTTCGGCGAACAGGCGGACAGGCAATGTTCGAGTCGAACATGAGTTTGACTCGAACTCGAAGCTCATCCCTACTTATGACAGATTACTTTTCCTTGATGTAAAGTGGAACGGGGGACGAAAAGATCTCCTTTGAGCTTTGCCATTCTGCAAAACAAAACAAACAAAAAACTATTTGCACTTACTGTATTTGATATACTATGTGATCCCTTTCGTTAGAACTAGGCTTTTCCAGGTTATTTTTAGGCTAAATATCTGGGGCTGCACAAATTTCATAAAGTGTCAATGAGAAATATGACATAAACAGTTTTTTTTAGTCCATGCTTGTACCTAATTAAATGCAGGAAATTACATTTAAAATCTGCCACCAAACCAAAGCTCTATATGCCACCCCATAAAATGTATGTGTGTGTGTATGTATATATATATATATATATATATATATATATATATATATCTTATGTATTTTATAAATGTTACATCAATTGTCAGTGGCTTGTGACTTGCTACTCAAATCTCAAGTGGCACATGATATGTGCATTTTAAATATTTTTCATAGATACACACAGCACCCATTAAGCACCTGACATTTTTAAACAAGCACTGACAAGTTCCACACATGGTAAGGACTACGCAAAGGGAGAAGAGGGCTGTTTACTATCCCACAAGATGTAACCAGAGCCAGCTGGGCTAAGACCAGAATAACTATTACTTTGGCCAGCATGGAACTCACATTCATACAGTCCCTCCTGCTTTAAGCAGTCTCCATGTAGATCCTGAATCACTTGAATAGGGGATCATTTTTCAGAAAAATACAGTGCTGAGATTGCTTAGCTCAGCATTTAACCTTTATCCATTATCTCTATAGGGAGCCATCCTGGAGCAGCATGCTTAGGACCTGCGGGATGGAAGCGACTAATATTACTGCAGCATAAGCAGTTCTATTATTGTGAAGTCTGCACCATTAAAAGACTATTTCATGTGCAGGGATTAAAAAGATTACATTTCCTTCTTCTACATTGACCAAACTAGGATGTTAGAATGGACAGTTTTAAAAATCATGCTCCTTAGATATATACTGTATATTCATGTAATATTTTTTATCATTTTGTATCTTGTTGTACTACCAGCTAATGCTGTTGTTGTCATCATTATTATTACCTTATAAAATGATGACATTTATATATGCAAATTAATATTTGAAACAAGCCTGTCAGCCATATAAAACGTTCAAAATAAAGACTCTGGGGTGATTCCATAAGGCATTTGTGACACATTTATGATGATGTGTATGTAGTTGGAAGCCTTGCACCAAATTCATGAAAACCCTGCAACATTTTCATTGTTAGTACCAAAGCAGACAACAAACTCTTATGCCTTTTACACACGATCGGAATTTCCGTCGGGATAAACTCAGACAGATTTTTCCGTTTCAGTTCAAGCATACACACTGTCACACCAAATTCCAACTGTCAAGAATGCGGTGACGTACAACACTACGACGAGCCGAGATAAATGAAGTTCAATGCTTCCGAGCATGCGTCGACTTGATTCTGAGCATGCATGGTTTTTTCTTCGTCGGAGTTCCATACAGACTATCGGAATTTCCAATCTGAATTTTTTTCGTCGGAGAAGAAGAGAACATGTTCTCTTTCTAGATTATGATGGAAAAAAGTCAGATGGGGCACACACAAGGTCGGAATATCCGATGAAAAAATTCCGTCTGACTTTTTCCATCGGAAATTCCGATCATGTGTACAAGGCATTAGTAGTACTTTTTCCTGTATGATGCTTTTGTTGGTATGAATTCAAAAATAAATAACACCATATTGGTGATAAGAAAAGTGGAGTTGAATAAGACCTCTTTCGGGCTGGAGAAAATTGTTGATTGTGTTGACTGTGCAATTATTGTGAAGATTATGGGACAGAATTTGTCTATAAGTTCCCATGGAAGTGATATTTGATAAGTTTCCATTATCTCCCAACTTCACCAAATATCTAATAGCGTCTCTGCTTGTAAAACGAATCCACGGACAGATTTTATTATTATTATTAATTATAATAATAATACATTTTATTATTATTATTAGAAACTTAGAAAAGTGACGGCAGTAATAGGCCATTGAGTCTGCCTGTTTTTGAAAAAAAAAAAAAATTTCGTTACCTTAATTGTCTGACTATCGATCTATGTTTGTCCCAAGCATTATTATTATTATTAATAGTATTATAATATAGAAAAGTGACGGCAGTAAAAGGCAAAGTAGTCCATCGAGTCTGCCCATTTTTTACATTTTTCTATGTTTGTCCCAAGCATTATTATTATATTATAATTATTATTCAGCATTTATATAGTGTCAAAGTTTGTAGAGCAAATTGGAGGAAGACAGTACAATTACAATACAGTTCAATACAGGAGGGATCAGAAGGTCCTGCTTGTTATAGCTTACAGTCTAAAAGATTCATATACATCTTACCAACATGTACATCAATCTGTCGCACTACCACGCTCCTTATGAATTTGAAGGTCTTTCCGAGAATGGGCCCCCTTTTATTAGTATGGGTAACCTCCTTAGTGTGCCCCTGGGATGTTTGTTTTGGTTTCATCCAAAGGGCTTGACTTTCTTGACCTCAGAGCTAAATACCACCCACATACCTTTACCTGCTCATTGAGACCTATTGGCAGACCCCTGGCAGTGATATGTTTTCTTGTGGCAGCATACACTACTAGAATATCATAAGGAATCTTCAGACTGATCATATTGCTTATTGCATGTACATATTTGTGGTCACTGTTTTCATTCATTTTAAAATGAGTCTTTCATATGCTTTCACCTACAGTATATAAATAGTCATAAATGCATTTTCTGAGAGCACTAGAGACCGGCAATGACAATCAACCCCAAACAATTAACTTTTTTTCCCCGTGCACAAATTTGCACTTTTAACAATAATCATACTTACCCAAACACATATCAATCAAATTGTTTCACCTGGATATACTAATATTTGACTCATGAGTGGGCATTTTTCAATTACTTTGAATTGACCAGTTTGAGACTGAATTAAAAATGGACCAATCAGACAGGCTCTGGACTCCTGTGTAACTGTTCTGATTGGCCCAGCACTGTCACAGTGAGTTAATCACATGTACAGTACTACTCTGGGTGGGGTTTGTTAAAGCAGAGCTTCAGGATCCTTCAGAAAAAAATTAAAGTCAGCAGCTACAAATACTGTAGCTGCTGACTTTTAATATTAGGACACTTACCTGTCCACGAATCCAGCGGTATCTTCACCCGACACTTTTTTTTAATTGGCTCTTGGGTGCTGCTGCTGCCGCCATCTCAGGTAAGGAAAACTGGCAGTGAAGCCTTTGCGCTGCGCTATGTGAATGGCCCAGTGGTGGGGGAGGAAGGGGGGGGGGGGAACTTCCGAATGAGTTTGCCATTGCAATGTCAGGGGGAAGTGGGAGCGGGTACCTGTCAAAACCAGGTACCCGCTCCCCCCCCCCCGAAAGGTGCCAAATGCGACAGCGAAGGGAGAAGGCAAATAAGCAGAGTGTGGAACTTTGCGGACTTAACTCATTTTATTATTTAAGCAATTAAACAGTACAGTGAGGGAAAAATTTATTTGATCCCCTGATGATTTTGTACGTTTGCCCACTGACAAAGAAATGATCAGTCTATAATTTTAATGGTAGGTTTATTTTAACAGTGGGAGACAGAATAACAACGAAAAAATCCAGAAAAACGCATTTCAAAAAAGTAAAAATTGATTTGCTTTTTAACGAGTGAAATAAGTATTTGACTTCTTCGCAAAACATGAGGTCAGATGTTTCTTGTAGTTGGCCACCAGGTTTGCACATATCTCTGGAGGGATTTTGTCCCACTCCTCTTTGCAGATCCTCTCCATGTCATTAAGGTTTGGCGGCTGACGTTTGGTAACTCGAACCTTCAGCTCTATCCACATACTGTATTTTCTATGGGATTAAGGTCTGAAGACTGGCTAGGTAACCCCAGGACCTTAACTACTTCAATACAGGGCACTTTCACCCCCTTCCAGCCCAGGCCATTTTTCAGCTTTCAGCGCTGTCGCACTTTGACTGACAATTGCTCAGTCATTTAACACTGTACCCAAATGATTTTTTAATAGACTGAAAATTTTGAAAAAAAAAACTGTTTTTCTTAGTTTCTGTCAGTAAATTTTGTAAATAAGTAATTTTTATCCTTCACTGATGTGCGCTGATGAGGCTGCACTGATGGGCACTAATAGGCTGCACTGATGGTCACTGATGAGGCGACACATTATGGGCACTGATTAGGTGGCACTGATGAGGATGCACTAATATGTCACACTGGTGGGCACTGATTAGGTGGCACTGATTTGCAGCACTGATGAGCACTGATAGGCGGTACTGATGGGCACTGATAGGTGGCACTAGTGGGCACTGATAGGCGGCACCGGTGGGCACTGATGGGCAGCACTGGTGGGCACTGATAGGCGGCAAAGATAGGCGGCACTGATGGGTGGCACTAATGGACACTGATGGGCAGCACTGATTGATGGGCATTAATAAGCAGCACTGATGAGCAAGAACTGATGGGCACTGACTGGCATCACTAATTGGCACTGGTGGCACTGATGGGCACTGATTGATGGCACTGATGGGGCTTTACTGTAATCAGGGCACTGATGATCAGTGCCCTGGTTACCTACTGCTGATCAGCACTCCTCGCCACAATCCCTGTCAGTATGAGGCAACGGGAGACGATTAACAGGATTTAGGCATTTACGTGTGATTGGCTGTGATTGGACACAGCCGATCACATGGTTAAAGGGCCTCGTCATTGGCTCTTTACAGAGATCGGGGTTGCGCCGTGTCCTAGGAACACAGCAGGGACGCGATCGATGCAGGCGTGCGAGAGCGGCCATTCTGGGGCGCCATCATTTGACGCCGTCCCAGATTGAGAGCCGCATCGCTCCTCCATCAATTGACAGTGGGCGGGCAGCAAGTAGTTAATGTGCTTCTTCTTAAACCATTCATTTGTTGCCTTGGCTGTGTGTTTTGGGTCATTTTAATGCTGGAATACCCATGACCCATTTTTAATGCCCTGGCTGAGTGAAGGAGGTTCTCACCCAAGATTTGACGAAACATGGACCCGGCCATCGTCCCTTTGATGTGGTGAAGTTGTCCTGTCCCCTTAGCAGAAAAACACCCCCAAAGCATAATTTTTTTACCTTCATGTTTGACTGCGGGGATGGGGTCATAAGCAGCATTCCTCCTCTTCCAAACACGTCAAGTTGAGTTTATGCCAAAGAGCTAGATTTTTGGTCTCATCTGACCACAACACTTTCACCCAGTTCTCCTCTGAATCATTCAGATGTTCATTAGCAAGCTTCAGACGGGCCTATACATGTGCTTTTTTGAGCAGGGGGACCTTGCAGGCGCTGCAGGATTTCAGTCCTTCACGGCCTAGTGTGTTACCAATTTTTTTCTTGGTGACTATGGTCCCAGCTGATTTGAGATCATTGACACGATTCTCCCATGTAGTTCTGGGTTGATTCCTCACCGTTCACATGATCATTGAAACTCCACAAGGTTTGATCTTGGTTGGAGCCCCAGACCAAGGGAGATTGGCAGTTATTTTGTGTTTCTTCAATTTGCGAATAATTGCACCAACTGTCATCACCCTCTCACTAAGCTGTTGACGATGGTCTTGTAGCCTATTCCAACCTTGTGTAGGTCTACAATCTAGTCCCTGACATCCTTGGACAGCTCTTTGGTCTTGGCCATGGTGGAGAGATTGGAATCTGATTGATAAATTGATTGATTCTGTGGACAATTGTCTTTTATACAGGTAACTAGGGAAGGGCCCGATGTTCGAGTCGAACATAAGTTCAACTCGAACATTGGGTGATTGCTCGTTCAGCAAATTTAGAACATTATGGGGCATTCGCGGGAAATTTGAGCGCCCACGAAATGCCCCATAATGAACGGTGAGACCGCCAATGCACTGCGAGATTGTAGTGCATTGACGGCTGCTGATTGGCCAAAGCATGCACCTGACCTGCATGCTTTGGCCAATCACAGCGCGCTCTGCTGTGAGAGCCATGATTGGCCAAAGGCAGGGTGTCTTTGGCCAATCACAGCTCAGCGGGCTGAGTCTACGCCCCACACTATGTTAGGCTGCTTACATACGGCCGTACATAATTTTATGAATGAGAGTAGCAAAATGACATTTGTAAAGGAAAAAATGTCATTTAAAACTGCTCACGGCTGTAATGTATTGCCGGATCACGGCAATATACATAAAAATCATTTAAAAAAACAGCGTCAGTCCCCCCCCCCAGTCCATTACCAGGCCCTTTAGGTCTGGTATAAATATTAAGGGGAACCCTGCGCCAATTTTTTTTTAAAAATTGTGTGGGGGTCCTCCCCAAATCCATACCAGGCCCTTCAGGTCTGGTATGGATTTTAAGGGGAACCCAGCACCAAAATAAAAAAAAAATGGTGTGGGGGTTCCCCCCAAAATCCATTCCAGATCCTTATCCAAGCACGCAACCTGGCAGGCCACACCAAAAAAAGTGTCAAAAAATGACAATAGACAGTTTGGGACAAGTCCTTTCTTAAAAAAAAAAAGTCCTGCAATGTCCATTCATGTTCGATCACAGCGCAGACGGACTCAGGAAAAAAAAAAAGAGGAAAAACTCTGTCTCAATGGGAGGCATCTCATGACGTCAGAAGGGGCGGGGTCACCGGGTGGCCCTGCCCTCATCTATATAAGAGCTGTCAGCACAAAAAGGCTGCAGTCGGCTGGAGCCTCCCATTGATGCAGAGTTTTTTTTCTCCGGTTGTCAGCGATGTGATCAAAGGAATTGTCCCAAACTGTCTACTGACATTTTTACTTTTTTGACACAAGCTGCAAACACTAAATTTAAAGATGCTTGAGAGGAGACATGATAGCGATCAACAAATATCTCAATAGGGAACCCAGCATAGGAAATAAGCTATGCAGTCATAGGGAGTGTAAAAGGACACAGGGCCACAATGAGACTGGAGAAGAAGTGGTTTAACCTTAAACTGTGTAGGGGGTTCTTCACTGTTAGGGCATATAAATTATTGGTGGTAATTTGCTATTTTAAGCTGCAGCAGTGTAAGGCCATCCATTGGCTTGCATGTTGTCAGCACATCTCAGCATTACTACACAAGGAGTAGAAATACATCTCAGTTAGTTTCTACTCTATATGAAATGTTTCTTAAACTACAGGTAGTGTTAGAAAATGGTAACGGAATGAAGCAAGAGACAAACTATTACTGTGTACATGTCATAGTATAAACATTGGGCACCTCTTAAGATGACTAGCAGTAGGAGCCAAGTTTAAAATTCCTTTAAGCTGATATCATGGAAAGTGAATAAGCCACTGGGACCTGGATGTACAAAACAAGGTATTTGTAACACATTACTGTGGATGTCAATGGATCTGCAAGTCAGCACAAAAGGTTCTGCTAGTACTGCCACTTATAGAGGGCAATAGAGAGAGCTGTCAATTTCTTCACAAGGACTGCCCCCCCCCAAAAAAAAATAAAAAAATATTGAAATTGAAAAGGGTAAAAGTCTAATAGCTGTTTATTCTATATAAACATATTCTAACTCCAGTTATTGTAATATTGACAAATCCCTTCTGAGATGTCTATGCCTGGCCTGAATGTAGCAGGGGGTCTCAAACTGGCGTCCCTCCAGCTGTTGTGGAACAACAAGTCCCATCATTTCTCTGCCTGTGGGAGACATGCTTGTAAATGTCAGCTTTGCAATGCCTCATTGGACTTGTAGTTCTGCAACAGCTGGAGGGCTGCCAGTTCAAGACCCCTGCTATAGACAATATTCATCACGTAGCTGAACTCACCAAATGCATCCACTTATACCTTTATTGAGGAAAACATACAATGCAGCAGATGTTGACATTTGCAGTGTTTGAAGGTCAAAAGGAATATTTCTCTCTTATCCTCAGTGTGCATTTCTAGCAGGAATGATAGCAGGAAGTTACAATGAGGAAGGGAGAAACTGCATCATACTAAAGGTAGGGGTTACAGAAAATGAATGCCGTTACAACAGTAACTACATGTCAGCGCAGCACACCAATTTATTTGGTTAGTAAAACAACATCAGAAATAAGTATAAATGCAATTGCTTTGCTCATATAGTTGCTGGAGGTAGCACACCACTCATTAAGCTCAAACAGAGTCTACAAACTTGGCCATACACTGGTAGAATTTTGTTCAAAAATCCTTGTTTTTCTGAAAATTCATTGAATTTTCTAATGGTTAATGGAGTCACATCAGTGTTCAGTTTTGACTGTAGTGACAACAAAATGTGAAGGAGCAGGATGGAAAATGTTTCTCAAACAAATTAATTTCTAATAATAAATGTGTCTTTCTTTCAGGAAAAATCATACATACTGTAATGAAACCTGTTTAACCTCCTTGGCGGTATTCCCGAGTGTGGCTTGTGGTGAAATTTCAGTACCATTAGTGGTAACCTCGAGCCACACTCGGGATTGCATCTCAGGATCCTGGAAGAGGCTACTTACCTTGTCCCCACGATTCCACAATGTACTTTGCTGTGTCCGGTGGCCAGATCTTCCGCACAATGCTCCGTGTGTCCTGGCTTCCAGCGCTGCGACGCATGGGGGCAGAACCGGCGGCAATTTCAAAATGTATAAAACACAACACACACTCAATACATTCTAATCTTTGTGGATTACATTACTGTAACAAATCATTTGTCCGCAGTTTGCCCCAATGCTTTGTCCAGTGCCCTGCTTGCAGTTTTACTGTTCTTTCTGCCTGGAAACTGGAGAACATCCATGGCATCCAAAAAGCTTGCCTCTACATCAAAATGGTTTATGACCTGCTTGAAAACAGCGATAGCGATACAGAATCACTTGCAGAATTGTCTGATAGTGATTTGTGGGGAAATTTGTCATCAGACACAGAAAGTGATTTCAGCGACGATCCTGCGACTGAGCTCAGTGATGTGCAGACTTGGTGCTCTATTGACTGCGGTATGGATCACGCAGCGCCCCCCAAGATTCCCATTTACTGGAGCACCTGGTAAGAAAGTGGATGTTGAAGATGACAAACCCCTGGCATACCTACAACTATTTCTGACCGATGAGGTTATTGAAAAAAGACGGAGACAAACTGGTACGAAGAGCAACAATTAGCTACTACGCATCGGAAGTATTCAAGAAGTAAAAAAAGTGGGAACCAGTGGCCAAAAATGACATTTGGAAATTTCTGGGCCTAATTATACTTAAGGGAGTGGTGGGGAAACCCCTGCAGAAGTGGTATTGGACAACGAATAAATTACTTGCCACTCCATTCTTTGGCACGGTCATGTCAGAGTACACATTTTCCCTGGTAATGAAATATTTGCACTTCGAAAACAACGAAGAATTTGATGAAACTACTCCTCCAGCACCAAAACTCAAGACAATTTGGGAAGTATATCAAATGATTCTGAAGAATTTCCAAAAGAGCTATGTGCCAGATAGAGATATTAGCGTAAAATTCTTCATGCTATGCGAATCATCAACTGGATACATTTGGAATTCTGTCCTATACACTGGGAAAGGAACAAAATTCAAACCAAAATACAGCACTGAGCCATTGCTAAATCAGGGCTATTGTGTAACTACCAACAACGTTTACACATCTCCTGAACCTTTTGAGTTTTTTCTGCAGAACAAAACGGATGCCTATGGAACCGTTAGGGCTAACGGGTGCGACATGCCGCCAATGTTTGGCAATAAGAAGCTGAAGACTGGAGAAATGGTTGCCTGGCAGAAATAAAAAATGATGGCACTGCAATAGCGTGAGAAAAAAAGATGGATGCCTAATGAGTACAGTCCATAATACCTCCGCTGTTATGGTACGCACAAAAGGTGGGAAAGAAATCATGAAGCCACATGTACCGCTTTCAGCATCAAAAGTCAAACAAAATCATACCACCAGGGAGGTTAAAGGATAAATTCACCTTTTGACAAAAAATAATAAATGCACATTTTTTGCAGGTAAAAAAATGAGCATTTATTAGTTTTTGTTTTGGGAGCCTGTAAAGCAATGCGCCAGCAATCAGCAGATTGCTGATGCCATGCAGGTCTCCTGCAGATCTGTCAGTGTATCAGCTTGCTTGTACTGCATACAAGGAAGCAGTACATTCTGAAAGGAAGACTCAATGAACTACCACAGTGCTCACAGCACCGTGGTAGTTCACTGAAAACTACAAGCTGACAGCCACAATGGCTGCCGTACCTTTTAGTTTTCCATTCACAGAAGACTGTGTACGAGTGACACGGCCATGTGGCGGAGCACCATACATCCGCATCTTTTTTAAATTGTGGCAGCAGACACGGGAGACTATCCCCGGCGATCTGCTGTCACATCGGGGGGAGGGGGGGCTGGTGCATTCATTACATGTTACACCCTAAATATGGATGTAACATGTTATGTAAAGTGAACTTATCCTTTAAAGGAGAAGTATGGCCAAAGCTATTTTGGCTATACTTCTCTTGTAGGTCACAACTACAAAGCGATAAAGTTCATCTCCAGGTTGATGTAGGCCTTACACAAGCTGGTTTGATATTCATCCCTTGCATCGATACAGGCAGTTTAACTCAATTAATAAACTCACTGTTAGGACGACAGACGATGAATCCTTTCAAATGTTCCGTTTAATGATGGATATTCATAGGTAGAAAAACGTTGCAGTTGTAAGCCACATGTATGATGTTTAGCATGGATCATATACAGGACTAATGACAGAGAGTCAGGAAGTGGAGGAGCAATATAAAGAACTACGGTGAGAGAGAGAGTTCAGTTGGAAAGAAGGGGACAGATCTTAAAGACACAGAGCAAGAATAATCACATAGTGTAACACAACACTCCCCGTCTGAAATCTTTAGATTTCATAACCTTAAACTAATATATATATTTTCAATAAGTCCAATACTGATAAATGTCCTGGAACCTGTAATGAAAAACATGCAACAAGCAAATAATAAACGTAAGTTCAACAGGATGAAGAACATAAAGTCACAGTATGATGTCTTCAAAGAATTCCAAAGTTCTGAGTAGAACCTGTAGATGGCAGCAATGTACTCCCTGCCTTGCCAACAGCATGGCTAGGCCTTGCACAAGTCACTCACCTGGCAAAAGGAGTACTAACTCTGTAATTGGTCGACTAAAGGTTCGTGTCGATCCTCCCTTGGTTACCTTGACTTCTACCTTCCGGACTTTGTTATCGTCAATGGGCATAACTTTAGTAATAAGACCGATAGGCCACTCATTCCGACAAACGTCCTTGTCTTTTAGAAGGATGATATCTCCAACCTTAAGATTCAGCTTAGATGCTTGCCATTTGTTACGACCTTGAAGGTGGTGAAGATACTTCTTCCTCCAGCGATGCCAGAACACATTGGCTAGATGCTGCACCTGCTTCCATTGATGCCTGTAATGGTGTGACGCAGCTTCTGTTTTGTACTTACAGAAGTGTGGAGTAAGGTGTTCACAGTTCTTATTTCCTTATCATCTTCAGGGTTTAATAGCCCATAGGTGGTGTCAATAGGGAGTAAGTAAGAGTCCTCACACAGAAACCTTGGAGGTGACAGCCATAAGCTGTCCTGAAGAGCGGCAGGTGACACGGCTCTGGTCCCACAGTCAGCTGGGTTGAGTTCAGTGGGAAAGTGATGTCATTGACTTGGTAGAGAGAATCTCTTGATACGTTCAACCCTGTTGCTGACGTACACATAAAATTGTTTTGTTTGGTTGTTTATGTAACCAAGTACTACCTTACTGTCTGTATAGAAGGTGAAAGAATCAATTCTAGTGTCCATTTCACTTCGTATGACCTCGGCAATTTCTACTGCTAGCACGGCTGCACAAAGTTCAAGTCTTGGTATGGTATGTGCAGGCTTGGGAGTGAGTTTTGCCTTGCCTAGGACAAAACTACAGTGTGATTCTCCATTCAGTTCAGAGGTCTTCAAATAGGCTACTGCAGCAATAGCTTCAACTGATGCATCAGAGAAAATATGAATCTCTCTCTGGTTAGCAGTTGAAGTGGAACCTGGAACATAGCAACGGGGAATCTGAAGTTTTTCTAATGACTTCAAAGAATATCTCCACCTTTCCCACTTGTGTTGATTCTCACTAGGCAAGGGAGTATCCCAGTCTATGTTCTCAGTAGACAACTGTCTTAGTAAAATCTTACCTTGAATGGTAACTGGAGCAAGGAAACCCAGTGGGTCATAGATGCTATTCACCACGGACAGGACTCCTCTCTTAGTGAAGGGTTTGTCACAAGTTGACACTTGGAAGGTGAATTTGTCTTGTTTGATGTTCCACAACAAACCCAGACTTCGCTGTACAGGAGGCACATCTGTACCTAAGTCAAGGTTTTTTAGACTAGTGGCATAGTCCTCAGAGTGAAAGGCATTCATAAGTTCCTGGCTGTTGGATATAATCTTGTGCAGTCTAAGGTTTGCTACAGACAGCATGTCCTTTGTTCTGGTGAGAAGATCAATTGCTTCTTTAGCAGTTGGAAAAGACTTAAGTGTGTCGTCAACGTAGAAGTTTCTTTCAACAAATTGACGGGCATCAGATCCATATTCAACTTCTCCAGTCTGAGCTGTTCTCCTTAGCCCATAAGTTGCCACTGCTGGGGAAGGACTGTTACCGAAGACATGTAATGTACCTTCATGCGATAATCTATAACTTCCTTGTTGAGGTCATTGTCCTTGTGCCATAGAAACCTGAGGTAGTTTCTGTTGTCTTCTCTGACGATGAAGCAGTGAAACATCTGTTGAATGTCAGCCATTACTGCTACAGGCTCTTGTCTGAAACGAATCAAGACTCCTATTAGACTGTTGTTCAAGTTGGGTCCCGTAAGGAGCATATTGTTAAGAGAAACACCTTTGTGCTGAGCACTGGAATCAAAGACAACTATGATTTGGTCTGGTTTGCGTGGGTGATACATGCCAAAGGATGGAAGGTACCAGCATTCTTCTCCCTCCTTTAGTGGGGGAGCAGGCTCTGCATGATCTCTGTCAAATACATTTAGCATAAAGTCCACAAAGTGCTTTTGCATCTCTGGTTTCCTGCTTAAGTTTCGTTTTAAGGAGGAGAATCTACTGATAGCCTGCTGTAAGTTGTTGGGCAATCTCTCTCTTGGGAGACGAAAGGGTAGGGGTGCTACCCAGTTATATGAGTCATCTTGAAAGAAGTCATTGTCCATTACCTTGATGAATTCTTTGTCTTCCAATGAAGGAGCCAGTATGTCATCTTCACTGGTTGCATTAAACACTGTAGAGCCGAAGTCGCCATCATGGCAGGAGAAAGGGCTTGTGTCACCTGAGATACCATGTTGCAATTCGTGGCTGGCTATCTCCTCTTTCACCCAGTAGTGATGTGGGCATGGCTCAAAGTAAGTGATTCGGCCATTTGGCAGAACATTTGTCTTGAATGACGAAATGTTGGTAGGTCTTTTCATTTTGCCTATACAGACATTGCCTATGATGACCCACCCTAGATCCGTGCGCTGGGCAAATGGGGCATCTGGGGGTCCACTGACTTGTCTGTGTACCTTGTGAACTCTTAGAATGTCTCTTCCTAACAGAAGAAGGATCTGAGCATCTTTGTCAAGCGGCGGTATCTCATTTGCTATTACCTTGAGGTGAGGGTGATGGAAAGCAGCAGCTGGAGTAGGGATTTCTTCCCTGTTAGCAGGTATCTGATTGCACTCAACAAGTGTAGGTAAGGGTAATTGCAAGTTACCTTTGAGAGAAGATACCATGAGTCCATGAGCCCTTCTTCCAGAAACCTCTATAGTTCCACTACAGGTACCCAAGGTGTAAGGATGAGCTTCGCCTTTTATTTCAAATAGATTGAACAAATCTGATTTTGCAAGTGATCGATTGCTCTGATCGTCTAAGATAGCATATGCCTTTAGAGACTTTTCTGGTTGATCCTTGTGGTATATGTTCACCAAGCATATCTTAGCACAGGACTTGCCACAGCGGTCTTCTCCACAAACTTCAGTGCAGGATGAAGAAATGATGGTAGAATTAGGCACTTGGTCTGTATTCTCCCCGCCATGTGTTAACCTGGGAGGAGGGTTGGCAGGTTGTGCAGAGCTGGGCTCAAGAGGATGGAGGGCTTGCACATGTTCTTCAGAAACACACTCTATGCACTTGATGGACACATTACAGTCCCTTGAAAAATGTTCTGTAGAAGCAAAGCACCTGAAACATACCCTAAATGTCTTTAAAAGCTCCTTGCGCTCTTCCAGAGGCTTTTTCCTAAAGCCGATACATTTATTGAGGGGGTGTGGCTTCTTGTGTATGGGACACTCTCTGTTAGGGTTTTCAATCTTCCTACTCCGTCTGTTCGTGGCCAGAACTGTGGTAGGAGTGGGAAGGATGTCAGTCTTTTTCACGGACACTGGGCCTCTATGGTTTCTATAGTTGCCCTGAATACTGGTACTCTTAGGAAAGGGTGAGAAGAGACTGTACTCACCGTAGGAAAAACTTGGATCGTTCTTGGTCTCTGCAATTTTCCTGATGAATTCACAGAAGAAAGAGAATGGAGGGAAGGAAACCTTGTTCTCTCTTTTGTATGATGACCCTAGTGCAGTCCATTTCTCTTGCAAACCATACGGAAGCTTGGAGACAATTGGGTTTACCCCTCTTGGAGTGTCAAGGTAACTGAGTCCAGGTAGTTTTGGGTCTGTCTTGGCTAGCTGAAGCTCAAGGAGAAGGTCACTCAGTCTCTGGAACGCCTTGTTGTCCTTACCGGATATCTTTGGGAAAGTTTCCAGATGTATGAACAAAGCATTTTCTATAGCTTCTGGACTGCCATAACTTTGCTCTAGTCGCTCCCATGCAGCTGTGAGGCCTGCAGTAGGATTGTCCATGAAAAATGATCTTAATGGCTTAACACGTGCAGCAGATAGAGGACCAAGCCATTTGATCAGCAGATCCAATTCTTGAGCAGCTGTAATGCAAGATCGCTGATTGTAGTTCTGAAGGCACATTTCCAACTTCTGTAGTTCTCAGGTTGGTCATCAAAACTTGTAAGACCAGTCTTTGTGAGCTCTCTGTGAAGTATGTACCTCACAAACTCTGCTGTCTCAGTTGTCTCCGCCTTTATGTGAGATGCTGTTGGCTGAATGGTGCTGATTGCGTTATCTTTGACATTGTTGTTCAAGGACACAGGGAAATATGGTGAAGCAGATGCATCCAGGTGAGTTGCTTGCTTGAAGTCAGTTGTTCCAATGGTACGTTGATTCAAGGCTGTACCGATGACTGGAGATTGATGACTTGCTTGAAGCTTGCGCTGATGCTCTGTGACGTATAAAGGGTGGCAAGGTAGGCAGGTAGGAAATGCAGTGGAGTGATTTTGTGTGCAAGAAGTTGCTGGAACCTCTTTAACTTGAAGCTGTGAAGGAGTCTCTATTTAGTCGGGAGCATTGAAGACGATGGAGTGTGCACTGCAGTGGCTTAGGACATAGTCTTTAGTGCGTTTGATGGGGTCTTCCATATCTGCTATGTTTAGGTTAATGCTGTCTTTCTCACTTGCACCTTCGTCTGCACTGATAGCTTGCTGTAGGACCCTTAGCTTTGCCATAGCTGCGTCATGTTTACACTGTTCATTTAAGGTTTCCATTGTTGCTGTTTGACGTGCTGACTGAGCTTCCGACTCTGCTCTCTGAGCTTCCAACTCTGCTCTTTGACGTGCTGACTGCGCTTCCAACTCTACTCTCTGAGCTTCCAACTCTGCTCTTTTTTCTGCATATGCCACCTGCACCTTGCTGGCTTCCACTTCAGCGCGGGCATTAATAAGTCACTCACTGAGTGTTGAGTATCTTGAACTATGGGATCTTGACGAGTTTTTAGAACGTCTGGTGGAAACAGATCTGTGAGATGCAGTGTCCTGTAACAGCTTTATCTTTGCTTCTGCCTTTAATCTGGTTTGCTGGATAAAACTGTCTCTTTCAATATTGAGAGCGTTGACGTGCTTCAATTGCGTCATTGCATTTTCTGAATTCATGTTTTGTAAGACATTAGTGAATTTGCTGCTGGTGAGCTGATAAAGTTCATATGAGGCAGAAAGTTGTTTAATGGCGCCCTCTAGTGTCAGTAGTTCATGTTCAACAGACACTGTATTCTCTTCAGCAGGAATTTTCTCCCAGACTAATTCCAAGCTATTTGACAATTCAGTCCTTGAAGCTTCATAATTCTCCATTACTTTCCAAGTGGGTTTAACTGAACGTTTGGGTAACTCAGTTTCTTCAGGAACTTGTGGGGAGGTAGATGTGAGTTCACATATAGAAGCTTGGTCACTCATGATAGCAGGCAGGATCTGTGTGCTGAAATATGACACCTTGTAGACAAACTCAAGCTATAAGGCTGCCATGTGCTGCTCTGTTCCTTCTTTCTTGCTATGAGCGCAGTAAATCTTGTCTGTATCAGTACTGACATGCAGAAATCTTGTAATTAGGCTGTGAAACTCAGTTTTTCTACTGTTCTGTCTCAACTACAAAGCGATAAAGTTCATCTCCGGGTTGATGTAGGCCTTACACAAGCTGGTTTGATATTCATCCCTTGCATCGATACAGGCAGTTTAACTCAATGAATAAATTTACTGTTAGGACAACAGACGATGAATCCTTTAGAATGTTCCGTTTAATGATGGATATTCATAGGTAGAAAAACATTGCAGTTGTAAGCCACATGTAAGATGTTTAGCATGGAATATATACAGGACTAATGACAGAGAGTCAGGAAGTGGAGGAGAAATATAAAGAACTACGGTGAGAGAGAGAGTTCAGCTGGAAAGAAGGGGACAGATCTTAAAGACACAGAGCAAGAATAATCACATAGTGTAACACAACAGGGGTGCAGTTCATTCTGCACTTCTGTGACCCATTTTCAGCCGACAGCAGGCTAAAGTCTGCTGTCAGCTGATGTCACTGATCTGGTCCTGGCTCGAGAAAGATCCTGACCATAAGGTCGGGATCCACCTAGATGCCTGGAGTGGAGGGGGAGAACTGAATGGTTAGCGGTATTTGATCGCTCAGTTCTCACTGCAGAGCTGGCGGAGGACAGATATATCATTGGATTAATGGTGCATCCACCTAGGTGAGTATAAATGTTTTTTTTTTTATATATGTCCATACTTCTCTTTTAACCACTTCAGATCCGCGCTATAGCCGAAAGACGGCTGCAGCGCGGACCTTAACCTCCCTGGCGGTATGATTCTTTCTGGAATTATGTACCAAAAGCGGTACAATTATTTTGCATGAAAATTTGGTGTTATGTATTATAGGCCTGCGATTCTTAGTAATTACTTACTTAAACCTGAGCAAACCAGAGTCTAGTAAACATCCCGGGTATGATAAATATAAAACACAAAATTATAAATTATAATATAATAAATAACTATAAATAATTATAAAAAATAGTAATCTAATTATAATAAAAATTATTCAATAATGTAATCAAATCAAAAACACTGAAATCTGCTCAGTTGCAGAATTGTCGCTGTCATTAGATTTAGTGTTTGATGACGAATTTCCCCACAAATCGCTATCGCTCAATTCTGCGAGTGATTCTAATTTATTATCGCTGCTTTCTAGTTGGTCTAAAACCACTTTTGACATAAAGGGACACTTTTTAGTTGCTATGGACAATCCCCAGTTTACAGGCAGAAAGAACGATTTTTATTATATAAAAGTGCATGCAGGACACTGGACAGACCACTAGGGACAAAGGGGATGTGTAATTATTACATACAGTACTGTAATCAGTAAGATTACAGTATACTGTATGTATACTATGTGTTTACCTTTTTGAATTTGCCGCCCAGTTCCGCTCCCATGCGCCGCTGCGGCTCGCAGGGAACGGAACTAGGAAGTCAGATGGGGTCGAAAGTGCCGACACTCGCCGGAGATCTCGCTGGCGATCACAGCAGAGGACATCATCGCTGGATCGCCAGGAGAAGGTAGGGAAACTCCGCTGCGAGCTCTGCAATGTCTACCCCGAGCGTGACTCGGGGTTACCGATCCTAGCATAAAAAAACAACCCCGAGTCACGCTCGGGATTACCGCTAGGGAGGTTAACTGCCGAGTGGACGTCCCCAGGACGTCCTTGTATTTACACTCTCCCTGCGCGCTCCCGAGAGCGCGCATCGGGGAAAATCTGTGTTGGCCGTGTCCCTTGGACACAGCCAATCACAGATCGTGCTGAATGGCCAATCACAGAGGCCATTCAGCACTCGATCTCACTGCCCAATGAGAGATGATCTCAAATGTAAACATATGAGATCATCTCTCATTGCCGGCTTTCTCTCCTCACACAGAGACCGCGTGTGAGGAGAGAGAGAGATCTGTGCTGCTGTCAGTGAGTTTATTACAATATTACAATCAAAGTAAAGTGAAGTAAAAAAACAGTGCCCTCTGCCAGTCCCATATCTGCCAGTGCCCTCTGCCAGTCCCATATCTGCCAGTCCCATATCTGCCAGTGCCCTCTGCCCGTGCCATCTGCCCGTGCCATCTGCCCGTGCCATCTGCCAGTGCCATCTGCCAGTGCCATCTGCCAGTGCCATCTGCCAGAACCATCTGCCAGTGCCATCTGCCAGTGCCATCTGCCAGTGCCATCTGCCCGTGCCATCTGCCAGTGCCATCTGCAAGTGCCATCTGCCCGTGCCATCTGCCCGTGCCATCTGCCAGTGCCATCTGCCATTAGTGCCACGTATAAGTGCCACGTATCAGTGTCATCAGTGCCACGTATCAGTGCCACGTGTCGTCAGTGCCAACAATGGCTAGAAGATTATTTTCAGCCGAGGAGGCATACAATATTCTTGCGGCCGACGAGAGCAACAGGGAGCTCTCCGATTCGGATTCCTCCGCAAGTTCAGACTATGAGCCTGACTATGAGTCTGACGTGGACTACGAGCCTGTCCTAAGCAGTGGAGCACTGACAGCCTCAGAAGAGGAGGAGGAGGAGGAGGAGGAGGAGGAGGGCCCGCCCGCCAGACGAAGGCGTTCTGCTGAGCAGGCAGTGCCATCCACCAGCACCGCAGTGCCATCCACCAGCACTGCAGTGCCATCCACCAGGCAAGCAAGGCCACGTACCAGTGGGGTGTCATCTCAGTCCCAAAGGGTTAGGTCCCATGCCAGCCTTCCCTATTCCCTTCAGAACCCCTTGTGGCTTCCTCCTAATTCAGGAGAAGCCAACATTCCCCCTTTCACTGCCCAGCCAGGAGTCCAGGTGGACACAGAAAATTTTGCCCCGATTGACTTTTTCAATTTAATTTTCACTGACGACATCCTTGCATCAATTGTGGCCCAGTGCAACCTATACGCCCAACAGTTCATAGCAAGCAACCCAACGTCCTATTATGCCCGTCCCTACCAGTGGAGAGCCCTCACAGTGGAGGAGTTTAGAATCTTTTTGGGCCTCACATTCTGCATGGGACTAAACGGAAAAAATCAAGTGCGTTCATATTGGTCATCCCGCCCCATCTACCATATGCCCATCTTTTCCTCAGTAATGCCCAGGTCCCGATATCTAATGATTATGAGATTCCTACACTACAACGACAATACCCAGTGCCCTCCCCGAAATGACCCAAATTTTGATAAGCTTTATAAAATTCGGCCGCTACTAAATTATTTTTCTGAAACCTTCCCCCAGTTGTTTACCCCAGACAAACACATATGCGTGGATGAGTCCCTAATAAAATTTTCTGGCAGGCTGGGCATAAAACAATTTATACCCAGCAAAAGGGCCCGCTATGGGGTGAAGCTGTACAAATTGTGCGACAGAGAAACTGGGTATGTGTATGGCTTCATCATATATGAAGGGAAGGACACCGAACTGAACCCCCCTAATTGCCCAATCTACATTGGAACCAGTGGGAAAGTAGTTTGGGAACTCATAAACCCACTCCTAGAGAAAGGATACCACTTGTATGTGGACAATTTTTATACAAGTTTGCCCCTGTTCCGAAACTTGCACAGAATGAAGACTCCAGCATGTGGCACCGTACGGACGAACCGGAAGGGCTTTCCTCAAAGCCTGGTCACCAAAAAATTGAAAAGAGGGGAGACGGCGAGTTTGAGGAATGAGGAAATTTTGGCTGTGAAGTGGAGGGACAGAAGAGACGTCTACGTGCTTTCTTCCATCCACAACAATGAATTCGTTGAAATCACCAGAAGGAATGGCCGGATACAAAAACCCAAATGCATCTACGATTACAATAAGTTCATGGGGGGTGTCGACTTCAACGACCAGATGCTCGAACCCTACCTTTCCACAAGAAGAACATACCAGTGGTATAAGAAAGTTTCCATTTATTTATTTAATTTGGCCATGTACAACTCATATGTAATATATCAAAAATCCACTATAAGACCCAAATCCTTCCTTTTCTTCCAGGAGGAAATCACCACTGCCCTTATATATCCGAACAGCCCACCAGTAAACATTAGATCCGATGTCATTAGCCGACTCTCTGAGCGCCACTTCCCAGATAAAATCCCTCCCAGACCAACAGGCCAAAAACGCCAGAAAAAATGGTGTGCTCCAAAAGAGGAGAGAGAAGAGACACCATTTATTATTGTTCCCAATGTCCTTCAGAACCAGGCCTCTGCATGATTGATTGTTTCCGCCGTTACCATACCAAAATAAATTATTAGTTCACTCCCTGCCATTTATCTTTACGCCCCTTATGCATCTGCTTTCTCTGTAACTGACCCTGGCTTGTTATTCGACCACGCTTCTGCCTACCGATTCTGTTTATACCTCTGCCTGATCTGGAACTGACCCTGGACTGTTATTTGACCACGCTTCTGCCTACCGATTCTGTTTATACCTCTGCCTGATCTGGAACTGACCCTGGAATGTTTGACCATGCTTTTTGCCTGCCTCTTGGACTGATCTTTTACCCTGCCAGTGGACTAGTGGGATTCATAACACAGGGGTCTCACATATGTGAGGGGCTCCAGAATTGTTTTTCTGGATGAAGAAAACAATTGTTTTTGTTTTCTCATTCCTAGATTAGGGTCTGGAGACTCGGAGGCTTCAAAGAGATTTGGGTGGGAGAAGCCTCTACCCCTGTCCCCATTAAGTCCTGAACGAGGCCCTACTTCTGCCTGCTGCCTGTAGGACCTATGCCATCATGCCTCTGCCTGTTGCATGAACTGACCACACCACATGGACCTGCCTACTATCAGGACCAATATTTTGTCACTGCTGACAATCTCTGCTTGCACTGACCCTGGACTGTATATAACAAAAAGACTGTTAACTATTGGAGTACTGCAGAATGCTCACCAGCTGCCTGTATGAACTATGGACAGTATTCCTGCCTGTTGCCTGGACAATTGCATTCGCTTTTGCTGACCAAGTCCCTGCCTGTTGCCTGGACCAGTGCTATCCTCCTGCGGACAACTGCGCTTCTAAAACAGGTAATCTTTTGTTTACCATTTGCTCAGCAGAATGTATTTTGGGGTGTAATTCTTGGTATGTGCATGTTATGTGTCCCTAGAACACCTGATGGTGTTCCTTGCATTTTGGGCCACTGTATGTGGCCAGGCTGTGTAAAAGTCTCACACATTTGGTATCGCCATACTCAGGAGGAGTAGCAGAATGTATTTTGAGGTGTAATTTTTGCTATGTGCATGCTATGTGTTGGAAATATCTTATAAATGGACAACTTTGCGTAAAAAAATTGCGTTTTCATTTTTTTCCCGCATTTTCCAAAAACTTCTGGAAAAAAATGAACCATTCAAAAGACTCATTATGCCTCATAGATTATACGTTGGGGTGTTATCTTTCCAAAATGGGGTCACTTTGTGGGTGTTTCCATTGTCCTGGTGCTCCAGGGCCTTCAAAAGTGTAATAGGTGGTTGAGAAATGAGATGTGTAATTTATGCTCCTAGAATGCCTGAAGGTGCCATTTCAATATTGGGCCTCTCTATGTGGGCAGGCTGTATAAAAGTCTCACACATTTGGTATCGCCATACTCAGGAGGAGTAGCAGAATGTATTTTGGGACGTCATTTGTGGTATACACATGCCATGTGAGAGAAATAACCTATTACAATGACAATTTTGTGGAAAAAATAAAAAAATAAAAATAAATCTTCATTTTGCAAAGAATTGTGGGAAAAAATTACAATATCAAAAACCTCACGATGCATCTTACTAAATACCTTGGAATGTCTAATTTAAAAAAAGGGGTCATTTGGGGGGTATTTGTGCTTTGCTGGCTTGTTCGGGTCGTAAGAAATGAGATAGGCCACCAGTACATTAGGTGTGATCAATTGTTTATGATCCGCACCACAGCTTGTAGACTCTATAACTTTCACAAAGACCAAATAATATCCACTAATTTGGGTTATTTTTACCAAAGATATGTAGCAGTATAAATTGTGGCCAAATTTTATAAAGAAAAATTAATAATTTGCAAAATTTTATCACATAAACTAAAAAAAAGCCTTTTTTTTTCAAAATTTGCCGTATTTTTTCATTTATAGCGCAAAAAATAAAAAACCCAGAGGTGATCAAATACCACCAAAAGAAAGCTCTATTTGTATGAAAAAAAGGACAAAAAAATCATTTGGGTACAGTATTACATGACCGAGTAATTGTCATTCAAAATGTGAGAGCACTGAAAGCTGAAAATTGGTCCGGGCACGAAGGGGATTTAGTGCCCAGTTGTCAAGTGGTTAATCTGTCTAGGATTTAATTCACACAGCAGGTGTGGATAATTTTTTCAGGCTTACAATTGAAATTAGCTGATTCAGTGATGGCAAGGAAGAACATACAGCTATGTTTGAACTAACACAATGGGGTTAATTTACTAAAACGAGAGAGTGCATAATCTGGTACAGCTCTGCATATTAACCAATCAGCTTCCATTTTTTTTTGTCAAAACTTAATTGAACAAGCTGTCATTAGAAGGTGATTGGCTACCATAGCAGCACCAGATTTTGCACTCTCCACTTTTAGTAAATCAACCCCAATAGGTCTAACTTGTCTTTGTGGGTGGCCTCATGCGCTTATTCACTCCTCCCTCTATGCCCCTGTGCGTCTCTGTGCAAAGGACATTTTGGCGCAGTTAGGTCTACCTTTGTGTTGGTCTAGGCCTATTTTGTACGCGGTAAGGTCTGAAGCGTTGTGATGAGAGTGATATATCTTTTATAGACGTTATAGATGGCTTTTTTTATCAATATTAGAATTGTACTTGATACAGCAGAAGTGAGCATGGGAGCTTCAGCAGTTGGCAGATAGGCACAGAGTGAAGAATTTGTATGCAACATAAAGGTAGCCTCATTTATAATTGCCACTGTTTGCATATAGCCACACACCAAAGGGTTACCTGCGGTTAGGGACAGAGGTCCAAGCCTGGAGGCAGTCAGCTACATCCAGGTTCAGACCTCTGTCCCTAAACTGCGGGTACCTGGTATGTATACGGCTACTTGAGAACAGTGGCAGCTGCTGTCAGCCTGTCATTAGTTTATATAGCCTGAGCGGCCATTGCTATTCACATTCACCTGTGAATCCTGTCGCAAGCATCTGCTAATTCTTGCATTTGTAATCAGGTGCATGCTTCACTGTTGCCTGCAGACACTCATTGTACCGCTCTCCAGCCCTTCGCTGAATAAACTGCCTTCTGCTACAGCCAAATATTTCACATTTTGACTCATCACCTGCTGCCATTTTTCTGCACCCCAGTTCCTATGTTTTGATGCATAGGACATGGAAACAAGGCAAAGTGACTCAACTATGCACAAAAACATAGGAACCGGGGTGCAGAAAAATGTCAGCAGGTGCTCTGGACTGATAAGTCCAAATTTAAAAATTTGAAATATTTGGCTGTAGCAGAAGGCAGTTTGTTTGTGAAGGGTTGGAGAGCCATACAATAATGAGTATCTGCAGGCAACAGTGAGGCATGGTAGAGGTCCCTTGCAAGTTTGAGGCTGCATTTCTGAAAATGGAATTGGAGATTTGGTCAGGATCAATGCTGAGAAATCCAGGCAGATACTTATCCATCATGTCATACCATCAGGGAGGTGTGTGATTGGCCCCAAATTTATTCTGCAGCAGGACACCAACCCCAAACATACAACCAATATCCTTAAGGCCCCTTTCACACATGCGGACCGTTCAGATCCGCCTGTCAGTTTTTTAGGCAGACCTGAACGGACGCTCCATACAGTTCTATGGAGCGATGGATGTCAGCGGTGACACGTCTGCTTACATCCGCTCCGCTAAATTAAGACGGATTGGATGAAAATGGAAAGGTGGATCCATTTTCACCTGATCTCCCATAGCTGAGAGCAGAGATCTGACAGGTCCGTCTCTCCACAGAGAGCAGAGATGGACCTGTCATCCACCGACTCAGTGGGGATCAATGGATAGATCCCCGCTGAGCAAACAAATTTGTGAAAATGGACATTCATGTGTGAAAGAGCCCTAAGAACTAGCTTCAGTGTAGAGAAGAACAAGGAGTCCTGAAAGTGATAGTTTGTCCCCCACAGAGCCCTGATCTCAACATCAACAAGTCTGCCTGGGATTACATGAAGAGACAGAAGGATCAGAGGCAGCTTACATCCACAGAAGATCTGTGTTTAGGTCTCCAAGATGTTTGGAACAATCTGCCTGTCAAGTTCTTTCAAAAACTATGTGCAAGTGTACTTAGAAGAATTGAATTACTTTCCATTTTGTTGATTGATAAAAATAAACTAGTAACACATTTATTTCTGAAAGCATTCTTAATGTACTACATTTTTTCACACCTGCTTGAAGACTTTTGCACAGTACAGTATGTTAACATTGCCGAAATAACACTTGTCATTTGTACGTATAGAGTCATATAAGTAAATGATAAAGCCTAAAGTTGTCACACTAAATAGCCTCTCACTAATCCCGCATTTTAAAGTGGAGGTCCACCCTAAAAAAATAAAAATAAAAAATTACACCAAAATGCTACAAAAAAAATGAAAAAAAAAATATTTTTACTTACCAGAAATTGCGGTTGCTATGCGGATCTTCCTAATCTGCCTCTTCCTATACCACGGCTGGTAGTCATCCTCGCGTTGTCTTCTGGGGAATGTGTGTATTCCAGAGAGCAGCCGCCCATTCATACAGCGCCGCGAGACTCGCGCATGTGCAGTAGGAAACGGGCAGTGAAGCCGCAAGGCTCCACTGCCTGTTTCCCTTAGTGAGGATGGCGGCGCCGGGACCTGGCACGATCGAGGGATGGCCCTCGGGGGGCCAACATCGTGGGCGCCTAGGACAGGTAAGTGTCCTTATTAAAAGTCAGCAGCTACAGTATTTGTAGCTGCTGACTTTAAAAAAATAAAAATCACGGGTGGAACCCCGCTTTAACATCAGCTAGTTGTTGAAAGAATAACCTATATAAAGTGCAGCAACTCTGTATGGTTGATTTACAAAAGGAATAGAAACATATCTTGGAAGAAGGAATGCTTACTGAGCTTAGTAAATAAAGTTGTGATCACGTGCCAGAATTTTTTTTTTTTTTTTTAAAGTGGTTGTAAAGGCAGAAGGTTTTTTACCTTACTGCAATCTATCAGAGCTGGATTTACATCTCAGGAGCCTATGGGCAGAGAGATGATAAAATATTCATATTGATAAAAAATATCCGTCATTATCAGCATGTGGGGGGGATGTGTCGTTACCAGGATGGTGGGGTAAGGATGCTCGAGGCCTGTCTGGAGCCTGAACAAATCTTGTGTGGAATTTCTCTATAGCAGAAGGTGACTGCAAACTACAGGGAGACGTTAGTTCTCATTGCATGGATCATGCCTTTCTTTTACACTGAGCTAATTCAGAGTATATTTGGTGCTTCTCATCAAAGAAGCTGTAAAGAGACCAAACGCAGCAGCGTTTCCCCGCCAGGAACATCTAAGTCATATCAGCTTAAAGTGCAGCGCACGTAAATCTTATAGCAATAAAAGTTCTAAAAAGTCCAATAACAATCCAGCAGGATTAGAAGGTGGACTAAAGGTCCCAGCAAGCACCAAAAAGATTCCGCGTGACAGAACACAAATCAGTATGCAATGGTGATAGACCCTCCACCTTCAGAGCACTCGCTTCGCTTACCTCAAGAAATAGACCACTGAGCTAACAGATGGTCATATACACATGTCTCATAAGGGTAAATCATCCAGGCAGGACCAGGAACTCCAATCGATTTCCCCAGGGGTATAGATGGTAAATAGAGATGAGCTTGATGTTTGCTTCGAATGTAAGTTCGACTCGAACATCAGGTATTCGCCCGTTTGCCGAACAACCAACAGTATGGGGCTTTGGGGTAAATTTGAGAGCGCGGAATGCCCCATAATGCACTGCGAGATCGCAGTGCATTAGTGTCTGATGATTGGCCAAAGCATGCACCTGACCTGCATGTTTTGGCCAATTACAGCACACTCTGCAGAGAGAGCCATAATTGGCCAAAGGGAGGGTGCCTTTGGCCAGTCCACGCCCCACACTATATAAGCTTGCTGACTGTGGACGGAGATAGATTGAGCTAGCTTAGGCAGGCAGGCAGGTTAGTTAGTTAGTTGCAGTGTATTTAATATATATACAGTCAGTCTAGTATACAGGGCTTTTTTTCAGCGGGAACGCGGGGGAACGCAGTTCCGGCACCTCCTGGACTGACTGTAATGACAATGACAAGGGGTGCTGGGGTGTGCTGCAGGGTATTGATGCTCACTGCTGGGGATCTATTTTTGCAGGGGTGTCTATTGTTGCAGGGGAGGTCTATTGTTGCTGGTGGGGGACCTATTGTTGCTGGGGGAGGTCTTATGTTGCTGGGGAGGGTCAGTTGTTGCTAAAAGAGATCTACTGTTGGGAGGGGGGTCTATTGTTGATGTCAGCCAGAGAGTCTATTAATGCTGGCTGTGCGAAGATCTGTTGATGCTGCCGGGAGTCTATTGTTGCTGGTGGGGAAATTTTGTTGTGGGTGGTCCATTGTTGTTAGGGGGATCTATTGTTGCTGGCTGTAGGGGATCTATTTTACTGCTTTTCTTGATATCATTACCAAATTCCATACAAAATGATACTTGGTCCTATATTGTCTAAAAGGGACGGTACTGGGAGGTGGGTAGGGCCGGAGAAAAGGGGTGACTCGCAACAGGGAAGTTCCTGCACCTATTGTCTGAGAAAAAAATCCCTGCTAGTATATATATATATATATATATATATATATATATATATATATACACTCTGCATTCAGTGTGGCCTATATATACAGTGCATTCCGTGGTGTTCAGTTTCTAATACACTTCAGGTGGTGTACAAAGTATATAATACAGTGTGTACAGTTTCTAATATACTTCAGGTGGTGTACACAGTATATAAAACAGTGTAGCTGGTGTACAGTTTCTAATACAGTGCAGACGATGTACACAGTATATAATACAGTGTGTACAGTTTCTAATACACTTCAGTATATAATACAGTGCAGCAGGTGTACAGTTTCTAATACAGTGCAGGCGGTGAACATAATACAGTGTAGTGTGCTGTGAAAAGAAAAAATCCCCATCATGTCCAGAAGGCCACCAAGGAGAGGCAGATACTCGCAGGCCACTAAAAGAGGGCAAGCAACCTCCGTGTCTATAGTCAAAAGTGGTGGTCGTGGACATGGTGCATCCTCTGCAGGTGGCCGTGGGGCACGCTTGTCCTTTTTTTCTGCTGTCAGCCGTGTTATTGAGCCACAACATGCAGAAGAGTTAGTGGAGTGGATAATGAAGCCGTCCTCATCCTCCTCATCCTCTGTCACCCAGGCTCATAGTAGCTTTCCTTCCAACACAGCTGCCAAAGCGGCCTATTCCACCGGCTTCTTGTCCACAGTTACTCCTTCCGTAACCCCACCATCATTCATGGAGGAGTCCCCAGAATTATTCAACCAGAGTGTCGGTTACATGCTGCTGGAGGATGCACAGCAATTTGAAGGCTCTGATGTTGGTTCCCAGGTGGAGGAAGGGAGTAACATAAGCCTAGAAAGAGAGGGTGCCACAGAAGGACAAGAAACTGGTAGTCATGTTCCCTAAGCTGCAGCATACTGCCATGTTTGCTCCAGTGACAAGGAGGGAGGGGATGATGAGGTCACTGACCATACTTGGGTGTCTGAGAGAAGAGAGGTGGAAAGTGAGTAGGAGGAGGCACAACTCCAACAAGGCAAGATGTCCTCCAGGGGTCAGCCTAAGGGCAGCCACCCTATTGCATTACACCTCAGAGCTCCGAAGGGGCAGGGTGCTGCTGACTCCCCACTGACTTTTAAAAGTTCCTTGGTGTGGGCCTTTTTCGACACATGTGCAGCAGATCGCACCGTTGCTGTTTGCAACCTATGTCTGAAGCGGATCAAGCGTAGCCAGAACAGCAGCTGCTTGGGCACCACGTGCTTGACTAGGCATATGACGACCTGCCATGCATTCCATTGGCAGCAGCACCTGAAAGATCCACATCATAGAAAAAGGTAGACTTCTCCTTGCTCCTCATCTGGGATCTCGGTCCCAGCCACCCACATGCGTCTAAATGCAAGCTTGGCCAAATTGCTAGCACTGCAACTGCTGCTTTTTCAGCTGGTAGACTCTGACTCCTTTTGAGAATTTGTGGAATGTGCTGTAACACAGTGGCAGGTTCCAAAACACCATTTCTTTTTACGTAAGGCCATTCTGCCTCTCTACTGCCATGTGGAAGGCAATGTTTTGGCCTCGTTGGACAGGACAGTCGGCAGTAAGGTTCATATTACAGCTGATTCATGGTCCAGCAGGCATGGGAGGGACAATACCTTTCATTCACGGTGCACTGGGTAACTCTGCTGGCAGCTGGGAAGGATGCAGGACAGGGTTCAGTGTTGGAGCTTGTTCCACCACCATGTCTCCAAAAAGCTAGTGGTGATTCTGCCACAACATCTGTATTCTCCCCTCCCTCCTCTTCTTCTTCCTTTATGGCCTCTTCTGCAGAATTGTCCTCTGAACCAGCTGTGCTCCCTAAACGCTCAAGGGGCTATGCAAGCAGTCAGGCAAAAAGATGTCATGCGGTGCTTGAGTTGGTTTGCCTAGGGGACAGGAGCCACACTGGGGCAGAGATTCTGTCAGCTCTGCAGGGGCAGGCTCAGAGGTGGTTGACGCCACGCCAGCTTAAGCCAGGAATGGTTGTATGTGACAATGGCACCAACATTCTCTCTGCCCTCCGACAGGGACACTTGACCCATGTTCCATGTTTGGCGCATGTCCTGAATTTGGTGGTGCAGCGTTTCTTGACCAGGTACCCAGGCTTACAAGGTCTCATGAGGCAGGCCAGGAAAGTCTGTGGTCATTTCCACCGGTCATACAATGCCAGTGCTCGGCTGGCTGACAATTTTTAAAGTTAATGCAACCTGCCCATCAACCGCCTCATTTGTGACATACCCACCAGGTGGAACTCAATGTTGGCAATGCTGCAGCGGCTACACACACAGCAGAGGGCCATTAATGAGTACCTGCGCGAGTATGGCACCAGGATAGGGTCAGTGGAGCTTGACTTCTTTTCGCGACGCCAGTGACTACTGATCAAGGATGCATGCACTGTCCTGTCACCATTTGAGGAAACCACAAGGATGGTGAGCAGTGACAATGCATGCATCAGTGACACTGTCCCTCTAGTCTTCCTGCTGGAGCACACGCTTCGTGGAATCATGGACAGGGCACTTGAGGCAGAACAGTGGGGAGAAGAGGAGGACTTCCTTTCCTCTCAAGGCCCCCTTTATCCAGGTAGCATTCCTGCGGATCTGCCAAACACACAGGAAAAAGAGGAGGAGGATTGTGTCAGCAGGATGTCGAAGATAAAACGCAGCAGTCTTAAAGGGATGGCTTTCAGTCCCCAAAAACCCAAGCAGTTGTATGTGGCTGGAAGGAGGTAGTTACGGATAATGTGACCCTTAGTGACCCAGAGTACTCAGAATTGTATGTCTCTGCAAACTTACGCTGCATGGCCTCCCTGGTTTTGCAAAGCCTGTGAAAAGACCCTAGGATTCATGGTATTAAGGAGAGGAATCATTACTGCCTGGCAACTAGACATGTGCAATTCGTTTCGTTCCGAATTCGTTTTTAACGAATTTCGACAAATTCGTTAATTCGGAAATATCCGAATTAACGAAAACTCATTTAACGAATTTTAACGAATATTCGTAAATTCAAATTTAAGAATGTACGAATTTACGAATATACGAATTTACCAATGCACGAATTTACGAATGTACAACTATCCGGAAATTCGTAAATTTGAATTTACGAATTTCCGAATATTCGTACATTCGTAAATTTGTACATTCGTACAATCGTAAATTAGTAAATTCGGAAATCTGAAATAATAATTAACTAATAACTTAACTATTACTAACTATTCAATTATTGGTATTGTAATTTCCTTTCAAATTTGGCTGTTAGTGAACTTAACGAAGTTACGAATTGTTTTCCGACATAATGAATGCCGTATCTAAACGAATGGAACGTAATGAATTAATAATAATAATAAATAACAATAATAATAATAAAAACGTTTTATTATTATTATTATTAATTTGTTCCGTTCCATTTGTTTAGATGCGGCATTTGTTATTTCAGGTTATGCGTAACTTCAGATAAATTTGTATTCGTTACGTTCGCTAACAGCCAAATTTGAAAGGAAATTACAACTATAATTTAATAGTTATTTTTTCAGATTTTCAAATTTTCGGGTTTTCGAAAATATCGAATTTCCAAATTTCCGAAATTACGAATGTATAAATTTACGAATGTATAAATTTACGAATGTACGAATTTACGAATGTATAAATTTACGAATGTACAAATTTACGAATGTACAAATTTACGAATGTATAAATTTACGAATGTACAAATTTACGAATGTACAAATTTACGAATGTATAAATTTACGAATGTACAAATTTACGAATTTACGAATTGCGATCATAACGAATGACCCGAAAAACGAAAAAAAAAAAAAACGAATGAAACGAAAACGAAAACTAACAAATTTTTTGGCAGTGCACATGTCTACTGGCAACCCTTCTTCATCCACATTACAAGAGTAAGGTTGCAGAACTCATCCTGTCTTCGCAGAGGTAGCAGAGGATGAAACATCTTCAGGAGGCCTTAAAGAAAAGTGTGTGTAACGCATTTCCAGACCTTGGGAGGTTACCATTTCCTGGTGCTGGACAACGTGTTTCTAAGGCTTTGTTCGGTCAGAGAAAGAGAGGTGGAGAAGGTGGCCGGCTGACCGATGCCTTTAAACAATTTTTCAGTCCTCAGCGCCAAGGTCTGATAGGTTCCAGCAACCACCGCCAGCGTCTGCATTATATGGTGCAGGAATATCTAGGGGCAAGAGCAGACCTTTCCAACAGAGCATCCACTGAGTTACTGGGTCTTGAGGTTGGACCACTGACCAGAACTTGCTCAATGTGTAATTGAGCTACTGGCCTGTCCTGCATCCATGGTGCTTTCTGAACGCACACTCAGTGTCCACAGACTCCGTTGATAGGCTCAAATTTATAAAAATGAATCAGTCCTGGATCAGCAGCTATCAAGCACCTGATGCTCATACAAACTGATTGAATTTTCTATGGATCTGGGATCCCTTGAAGACTGCCTATGCACCACCACCACCCAAGGCCCAATATTTCTGCCCTTGTTTAATAGGGGCATGTAATTACATTTTTAAAAATAATATTTAACAGCAGGGCCCTGTTACGTACCTGGTGGGATGAGCCTGATTAGCAGAGGGAGGCTTCTCTTACTCCTCTGACTCTGGGCCCCTGATAGAGCAAACAGGTGGCGCAGGAGTGCAGAGTCGCACGAGGGCCGGTAGTCATGCTATCTGCTGGGCTTCCAGTTGAATGGCGTGCCAGATGACGGTGGATGACAGAATGCAGGAGATGCAGGTCAACGGTACCAGAACTCCACAGACTGGAAGGCAGAGGCAGAGGCAGGAGCAGGGTCAGGCAAGCCGGGTCATACACAGGACAGTCAGATGAGGTACAGGTTCAGAGGCTGGAGAATAGTCTAGGTTCAGGCCGGGGTCGATGCAGGCAGAGAGCGGGAGTAGTCAGAGCTGGCCGGGTAAGTAACAGGAATCAGATGCAGGTTGCAGGAAACAGGAGTCTCACGGGAATGCTGTAGACAAGGCAGCACCGGGTCTGTGCACTGATCCGGTTTAAATAGGCACTTCATGGATCACATGGTGCGCCGTGCACGTTGATAAGCCTTTAAAATTAGCACTTTTGATTTTTCACGTTTGTATCCCATAGACTTTAACGGTGTTCACATGTTTGCACAAATTTTTTGTCTGTTCACAATTTCTGGTGCGAACCAAACCAGGGGGGGGAGGTTGACTCACCCCTAATGGTGAGACAAAACAAAACAAAAGTGCTCACTGATATCAAGTTGTAAAAGACTTTATTATCATATTAAAATGGCTACTCACAAAGGGCTTGAAAAAAAGCGCATTTCCAGAGCAGGCTTAACAGTGTGTGAGATGCAGGTTGGCAGCGGGTGATGTCAGAGTGTGGCTCCTCCCCCGTACTGGTTACGTTCAAGGAACTTCATCAGTGGGGTGGAGACTACATATATCACCCGTCCAATTATAAGCATGTCCGTCGTCATGGAAACCATGATGCGCTCAGGAGCCGCGGTTGAAGCCACTCCCCTGATGTGAAACAAGAGGCTCTGTCAAGCAGCACACCTGCAGACAGGCATAGCAATCTTGCATTGCTTAAGGACACTTTCACACCTAGCAGCACCTGGCGTAAAAAAAAAGCCAAAAAAGGTATAAGAGTGCCGCAAAGCGCCGCTGCAGCAGCGCTTTGCCAGCGCTGCTCATTGATTTCAATGGGCAGGGGGCGCTTTAGGAGCACTGTATACACCGCACCTACAGCGCCTCAAAGATTCTGCTTGCAGGACTTTTTTGAGCGTGCTTTCACATTGGAGTGAGAGGAGATACGCTTTACAGACACTTTGCAGGAGCTTATTTTAGCGCTATAGCGCCTGTAAAGCGCCTCAGTGTGAAAGGGGTCTAAATGTCCAGTGCAAAAACCAATGTAAACAATAGGTCAGAAAGACTAACCCCAAGTAGCCAAATATAAAAATGATCTCTAGATAAAAAATATACCGTATTTATCGGCGTATAACACGCACTTTTTTCCCCTTAAAATCAGGGGAAAATCGTGGGTGCGTGTTATATACGTCGATACTCCGTCGAATTCCCCTGCTGAAAACGAGCGAGAGGAGCGAGCGGAGCCGAAGCCGAAGTACAATCGGCTTTACTCGGCTCCTCTCGCAGTCCCGCCCATCTCTGACTGCGCCGCTGACATAGAGAAAGCCGAGTGTACTTCGCCTAGTCTCGGCTCCTCTCGCAGTCCTGCCTGTGACTGTGAGCAGACACGAGTCTAGACGAAGTACACTCGGCTTTCTCCGTCAGCGGCGCAGTCAGTGGAGATGGGCGGAACTGCGAGAGGAGCCGAGTCCAGCCGAAGTACACTCGGCCCCGCTCGCTCCTCTCCACAGAAATTGGCGCCAAATTTTAAAAACCGCCGGGACTGACACGATCGCAAAGGCACTGGGCAAGGCTGCAGATGGACAGATGAACACTGGGCACGGCTGCAGATGGACAGATGGACACTGGGCACGGCTGCAGATGGACAGATGGACACTGGGCAAGGCTACAGATGGACACTGGGCACGGCTGCAGATGGACAGATGGACACTGGGCAAGGCTGCAGATGGACAGATGGACACTGGGCACGGCTGCAGATGGACAGATGGACACTGGGCACGGCTGCAGATGGACAGATGGACACTGGGCAAGGCTGCAGATGGACACTGGGCAAGGCTGCATGCTGCATTTAAATGTAAGTTTTTTTTCCTTGAATTTCCCTCCTAAAAGTTTTTTTCCTTAAAATTCCCTCCTAAACTTGGGGTGCGTGTTATACGCCGGTGCGTGTTATACGCCGATAAATACGGTAAATAAAAAATTTATGAATAATATGGCCTTCCTGAATCTCCACACATCAATTACAGTAAAACATATCAGAAACTCACTTGTCTGCGTGAGAGGTGGAGGATGAGCGGATGATCCACGTTGATTGTGACCACTTTATTCATTGATCTGGTGAGGAGGAACTCCAATGGGGCGACTGTTTTAAGTATTGAGGAGCCACGGACATTGTGGAAACTTATTACCAGCAAAAGGTCCCACTAGATGCGATCAATTTTACTTGACAGAGTGAACATTGTTTTCTTTTCCACCTATTATGAATTCAGTGTTTTTTTGCGTATGGACTTCCATATGATAGAATTGTCATAATTTTCCTTTGTGACCATTTAGCGCTGCTTTAGTAACTGTCAAGTTTCACTTGTTTTTGATTTACTAACTTATTCTTTCATTTTCATTGTTTCATTTTAAGCATTATTAAAATCACTGCTTCTGAAAAAACTTCAGTTTTTAAAACTTTTTTTTGCATTGATACATGTCTCCTGGGGCAGGACCCAGGTCCCCATGCCAGTTTTTTCAATGATTTTTATCTATATTGCCGGAATTCGACAATACATTAAAGCCGCGAGTAGTTTTAAATTCGATTTTTTCCTTTAGAAATTTCATTTTGCTGTGGTATTGTTCTAAACACTGGAAAAATGTGCTACTTTACAGGCATACTAAGGACACCCCCCAGGCACGATGTTTAACCACTTGCCGACCGCTCACGGTATATATACGTCGGCAGAATGGCTCGTACAGGCACAATCACATACCTGTACGTGGCCCTTTAACTGCCGACGTCGGGGTCGTGCGCGCGCCGCCGGCGGCGCACTCGCGACCCCCTGCCTTCCCCGTGAGTGGGACCGTGGGTCCCGCGGACTCGATCACCGCGGGGATCCCCGCGATTGTCTCACGGAGGTTTGGAGCGGGGAGATGTGTGTGTAAACACAACATCTCCCCGCTCCTCTACTGACAATGTCAGCGATCTCCGCTCTGTGTAATCAGGTCGTAGCCACGCCCCCCCTCAGTTAGTAACACACCTCTAGGCACACTTAACCCCTTCAGCGCCCCTAGTGGTTAACTTCTTCACTGCCAGTGTCATTTTCACAGTAACTAGTGCATTTTTATTGCACTGATCGCTGTGAAAATGACAATGGTCCCAAAAATGTGTCAAAAGTGTCCGATGTGTCCGCCATAATGTCGCAGTCATGAAAAAAATCGCTGATCGCCGCCATTACTAGTAAAAAAATTTTTTTTATAAAAATGCCTTAAAACTATACCCTATTTTGTAAACGCTATGATTTTTGCGCAAACCAATCAATAAACGCTGATTGCGATTTTTTTTTACCAAAAATATGTAGAAGAATACGTATCGGCTTAAACTGAGGAAAAAATAAATGTTTTATATATTTTTTGGGGATATTTATTATAGAAAAAAGTAAAAAATATGTAATTTTTTTCAAAATTTTCGCTCTATTTTTGTTTATAGCGCAAAAAATAAAAACTGCAGAGGTGATCAAATACCACCAAAAGAAAGCTCTATTTGTGGGGAAAAAAAGGATGCCAATTTTGTTTGGGAGCCACGTCGCACGACCGCGCAATTGTCAGTTAAAGCGACGCAGTGCCAAATCGCAAAAAGGGGCCTGGTCATAATGGCCCGTATCGGTCCGGGGCTTAAGTGGTTAAAGGAATATTTCATTTTTATTGTTTCACTTCATTTTTTGCATTGATACATGTCCCCTGGGGCAGGATCCAGGTCCCCATACACTTTTTATGGCAATAACTTGCATATAAGCCTTTAAAATGAGCACTCTTGATTTTTTATGTTCGTGTCCCATAGACTTTAACAGTGTTTGCTTGTTCGTACTAATTTTTTGCCTGTTCGCATGTTCTGGTGCGAACCGAACCGGGGGGTGTTCAGCTCATCCCTAGTGTTATACCATCGGCAGCTTGGTGCCTCTCCTTCCCTTCCCCTCCTCTGTTATAACATAAAGCTAGGCTTTCAGATTTATATTATCAGGTTAAAGTTTATCTGAGGTTAAACTTTGACAAACTATGCTTGAGTCCTTTGAAATGCAGTGCTGGGGTTTTACTGTGGAAACAGATCTTTACATCCACAAACACTTTATAGACCAATATCTGTCTGCAACAGCTGACTGAAAGCTAGCTATTTGATTGTCAAATACAATTACTTTTTCTATTAATTATTTCGTATTTTTTTTGTAGAATTTTTAGTCTGAGGTAATTTGTTATTAGTGCATTAGGCAGTTGTTGCTTATACTCCATTCAGGAAATATATATTTTTTTCGCAGCACCTGACTACTTTAAAAACAATAATGTAAAACTCTGCACACACCTACCCTGGATCCTAGATATACCGCAATCCCCTACCGTTTCCCCATATACAGTATACGTAGCCTAAAAATGTTTGGTCTTTTATTTATCTATAAAATATACATACAGTATATAAAAAAAGTGTTGATTTTATCAGTTTATGTGTTGATTTTTAACATCTGCAGTGGGTTTTTGGTAATTTTCTGTGGTCCAGGTCTGATTAATTTTCATTTTATTAAAAGTCAGATTCTCAGTCACACAGCCTTCCTCCTCCGCTGCGCTGAAGGCTTTCTTTGGCATAATACATGCACCCTAAGCGTGTAATAGACCACGTCCAGCCAGTGGTACATCCTTGACACCCAGTAGTCCATGGATGTGATCCCCTGTTTTATTTTACATTCTTGCTGTTCCTGCCCATTTTTGCTTGACCAGGGCAGGGACAGCCTTATGAGGAAACAAAAAATATGAAATATTATTTAATGAATTAAATATATCTCATTAAAGCGTTTGTTACCCAAAAATCAAAACAGATCCTGTTCCCTTAAAGCATAAAGCAGTGCTTGTGCTGTGTAATTTGTCCCCTTCTATCACCTAAAAAACATGTAAACTGACTACGGTTCATTATGACTGTTGAGCTCTGACATCGTGGTCAGTTTACGTGTGTCTGTCATCCGCAGCCCTGCTCTGTCTTTCTATGTCCTCCTCTTCCCCCTCCCTGCCTTTCTGCTCATGTCAGTGCCCGCCCCCTCCCCTCCTGATGCTCTCATAACTACTATAAAGTCCTTCCATCCCCTCTGTAACATAACAATATGTGTCCCTGTGTCTGTGTTATATAAAAAATCCTCAGCTCTCTCTTTCCTCTCCTCCCTACCAACCCGGCTGACGTCATCGGGAGTGCTCAGCCCCACCCGCTGGAGCTGTCAGCTGGGCAGAAGAGAGAGCCGAGGAGTCACGTGAGTGCAGAGAGCCACTCTGATATACGGTATAATCTGCATTTTTTTATATAACACAGGGACACATATTGTTATGTTACAGAGAGGATGGGAGGTTTTTATAGTTGTGGCTTAACAACCACTTTAATATAATAAAATTAGGTAAATAAATATTATTTATGTATAAAATTAATACATACATAAACAATCAATAAATAATATAAATATAAATAAATATTGTTTGTTTATGTAAAAAAAGAAAAATACAGTAAAAGAATGTAAATTTGTAAATACTGTTTAACAACTATCGGGCCAATTCTGACAATTCTCATACATGTAAAAATCAGACTTTTTTTTTTTGCTAGAAATTTATTCAGAACCCCCAAGCAATATATTTTTTTTTAAGCAGAGGCCCGAGAGAAAAAAATAGTGGGTGTTGGAATTTTTTATGTCACATGGCATTCGTGCAGTGGTTTATGAATTATTATTTTTTTTTTTTTTAAATACACTTTAATGAATCTTAGTGAACACAAACACAACATAATACTCAATTTTCTTGTAAAATTTAAATTTTGACGTTACACTGAGTAAATAGATACCAAACATGCCATTCTTTAAAATTGCTAATGCTTGTAAAATGTTGACAGACTATGATACATCAAATTATACATAGGCAACGCTTTAAAAGCCTTTACAGGTTACCAGTTTATAGTTATACAGGAGGTCTGGCACTAACATTATTGCTCTTAATATGATGTTAACAGCAATATCTCACACGTGTGGTGTGCTCACTGTTTACATATGCGCGGAGGACCTTTGTGCGTGTTCGCATTTGTGCGTGAGCACGAGGAGGGACTCTTTACATTTTTTTTATTTTATTATTTATTTTAATTTCGTTTTTTAACACCGTACCTTTATTTTTTTTTATAAATGTATTGTTATCACAAGCGATGAACAACATCCCTTGTGATAGCATGGACAGTGACGGGTCCTATTTTTGGAGAGATCTGGGGTCTATTAACACTCTTCCTTGTATTCCTTCTCTGCCTTCTGTTGCCTCAGTGCATTCCATATGCTGGTTGAAAGGTAGGGATGGCCTTATGGGCAAAAACATACTGGAGAGGGAATGGCCTTCTGGTGCCTGGTGTAGAACAGGCCATAAACTTGCAGAAGGAGGTGATTACAGGAGCTAGATTGGGAGCAGTCACAAAGGCAGCAGTTTTCCTAAGCTAGCATTATGATGCTGAACATAGGTGTAATTTGTGGGTGCTTTATTTTCTTCTGCTACGTTGCTGCATAAGTATGTGGTTATGTACTGTAAACAAAGATCAACTTTGTCTCTGTCAGCAAAAAGTGTACCTTGCTTTAGTTCTGAAATAAAAAAAGACCCTAGTAAAAATATACCTCCCAAAAACCATAAACCCTGATTTAAAGAAGGATGGGCATCATATGGCAGTAGGATACACTTAATTTTTGCTGCTATAGGAAGGGTTGCAGCACAAAGCATTTTGACAAAGTGGGGCCAGATAGCAGCTGATGCCTGCTGCTACCTGGAGCAGCACTGTCCCGCCTCTGTAAAACATTTGTGGCTATTGTCTCTCAAATAATACACTCTAATTTTTATTTATTTCAAGATAAAACCTGTCTGACCTCTCCCTCTTATATTGGAGCCTAACCAAGATGCTTACAGTACATACTACCTTACCACTAAGCAATATTTATGTCTATTGTCTCTCTAATTTTCATTTCAACATTAAACTTTGACTTTGTCTCTTTCTATTTGTTGTCTATTCAAGTGATTGTATACTGTCCTGCCAGTTTCTACCAAACACGTATCTGAAGCCTGTATTTTGAATATTTTGGGAATAATTGGGCATATGGATTGGGAGGGATATGAAGTTATGTGGGGTTGTGATTTAAATTTTTTATGACCCAGGCATTTTTTGCTATTCAGCACTGCACTAGTTTAACTGGCAATTGCATGGTCTTGCAATGCTGTACACAAAATAAGTTTTTATCATTTTTTCCACAAAAATAGAGCTTTATTTTGGTGGTACTTGATCCCCACTTGGTTTGTTATTTTTTGTAATATAATTAAAAAAAGAGATATATAATAAATAAATTATCCAATAAAATCAAAGTTTGTCATAAATTTAGGCCAAAATGTATTCTGCTACATGTCTTTGGTAGATAAAATTCCCAATAAGAGTATATTAATTGGTTTGTGTGAAAGTTATAAGGTCTACAAACTATGGTATATATATTTGAAAATTGATCAGTTCTGATATACTGACGGCCTATCTCACTCCTTGAGGCCCTAAAATGCCAGGACAGTACAAATTCCCCTAAAAGACTCCTTTTTTATAAAGTAGTCTGAGGCAATTAGTAAAAGGCATGGCGAGTTTCTTAAAGTTGTAATTTTTTTGTCAGAATTATTTTAAAAATGAAGAAAGTGAATAAAATGTGTTTTTTTTTTAAATATTTTTTTTTTTTTACATACTGTCACTAGTTCAGTACAGCGTCATCATATGACTGATGTGGTGGTGATCAGGGACACTGACTGGTGACAGTATGTTAGAAAAATAAAATCATTTTTTTTTTTCAAACTTTTAAAAAATTTCTACACTTTTTTTACATACTTTTTTAAAAGTAGTTCAGTGTCACCATAGTGACAATGGATCAGGGATTTCTTTTTTAGCATAGGAAAATCAGCTTTTATGAATGAATTCATATGAAAATTAATGAATGCATAGCGATCACATGATCACCAGACACATCGGTCGTGGGGGGCTAGAGAGGGGTGTATGCAGCATGCCCCTAATTCAGAGCAGGCAAAATCACGTACATGTACCAAAACCCCGAAAAACAAAATTAGAAAGAGGTTTATCAGAAGATATGACAATGCTGCTTTGCAAAATGTTCATAAAATGCAAGTGTTATATGGAAGAAAAGGCTACACGTGCTCCACTTTCACAGAACCACTCAATTAATACTCCCACATTAAGTGGGAATAGATATCTTCTTACTTTCATTGATGATTATTCCAGGTACACAATAACTTATCTAATGAAACACAAGAATGAAACATCAGAAAAACTTCAAGCGTTTGTAGCCCTGTCCAGCAACAATTTCCAGAGGAAACCAGTACTAATATGCACCGACAACGGAAGGGAATACATGAATAAGAAAATGGAATCACACCAAAGAATCAAGATATAGCACACCAGACAACTACACTATACACTCCAAAACAAAACAGTTTAGCTAAAAGCAAAAATAACACTCTTATTGAAATGGCCAGGTGCATGCTGTGAGATGTCAACCTACCTAACAAGTACTGGGAAGAAGCAGTCATGACTGCAACATACCTACAGTACGGACTATCATCAAAAGCCACTGAAAGCACCCAATTCGAAATGTTGCACGGATCAAAGCCTAACAAAGGGCACATTAAAGTGTTTGGATGTAAAGCCTATGTTTACTGTATATCCCAAGCGAGAAGTGATCCAAGTTGGAGAGCACAGCCATAGAGGCATTTTGGTGGGCAACAGAGAACAAAGTAAAGGAAAAATTGCAAACTCATGTGCGCTCTGTCAGTTGGTCAGAGATAATGTGGGTAATTAAATATTCTCTTTAAACAGGGAGTCCATGTAGGATAGTTCATGTGCAGCACAAGAATGTAATGGTGGTCTCAGGTGTGCTGAATAAGGACAGCTTCCAACTCGTAACAAGCTAGAAGTGGCTCTGCAGGAAATAAGACACAAAGGGGAGCAGCGCCAATCTAAGTGTAGCAATGTAAAAACATTTATTATATTGTAGACAATTGTGAACTCACAAGATCATAGATTTGTCAGCGCATTGGAATATTAAGAAGTTTCATCCACTCATATGGGAAGGCAGTTGGCCCTCAGGTGGAGAGGCAGCTGGTAGTCAGGCTGACGCTGGTGGCTCCCAGAGCTTCCAGACTCTCAGAACAGCTCTGGGGCTGGCGATACACATCACTTCCGGTTGAAGAAGGAGTGGGGAGGAGCACGCGTTGGGAGCATGCTCTCCTTTGTGTAGAGAACAAAGTAAAGGATATAGAATCCTCTATTTAAAGACTGACAATGTGACAATAAGCTGCATCGTTTATTTTAATGAGTGCCCATCATGAGAAACAATGATCCCTGAAAGCTATGAAGTGAATCTGCCCAGTGAACCAGCAAGAGAAGCTGACCAAAATGAGGCCACGCAGGAGTCAGAATAAGAGGTGGAACTCTTAATAGATAAGTTAGGTTCCCCACTAGATCCAGCAGAACAGTCTGAAATTAGAACATCCACTTGGGGCGACACCCCAAACTGTTATATGCTGCTAAGACACATAACATACCTAAACCAAATTCCTGGGAAAAGATAGAAAAATTACCAAAAAGCAAAACCAATAAATGGAAAAAGGCAGTGGAAGAAGAAATAATATTGACTCAGCGAAACAAAACCTGGACATTCCCAAAACTCCCTCCTAACCACAAAACTATAGAAAGCAAGTGGATTATTAAAGTGAATCTCAATGCTGAAGGAACTACCCACAAACATAAGGCCAGATTAATTGCCAAGGGAAACTCCCAAAACTTTGAAATAGATTACGATGAAATGTTTGCTCTTGTCATAAAACGCTTTACCATCAGAATGCTCCTTAGCATTGCAGCCGGGAAGGGCATGCGAGTGAAGCACTTAGATGTCAAAACCGCTTTCCTATTAGGGAGACATTAAGGAAGATCTCTACATGTAGCAAACATCAGGACACAACCTTGTTTGTGTAGCGGGGTCTTTAAATTTAGTTGGGGTACACCTGGGGGTAGTGTGACCCAGGTGTATAATTAGGAAAGGTTCTGGACCTTTTTGGTAATTTGTGGAGGATTGAGTGGTGTATTACTCACCTTGGCCTGTGGGTGGCGGTGTACCCGGAGGCTCAAGGTAGAATCACTGCCACAGTGCTACCCTTTCTTGTCCCTTTCCGGAGATGGTACGGCTGGGGGCGGGGAACCCGCCGTGGTGTTGATGGAGGGAGATAAAAGGGGGAAGACGCCCTCGCCACGGGGGGGTTGTTGGTTCGTTCGTTCTTTCTCGGAGGAGTTCTCTTCACGCACCCAGGCACCTTAGGCCTGGGTGCGGGCGGTTCAAGGTTCCGGCCCAGGCGCCCTAGGCCTGACCGGAATGAAGTTGGGGTCCATCCCAGGCACCTTCAGCCTGGGGTGAGGTACTATATCGTAGGCCTGGGGCCCAGTAACTTCGACTGGGTCCCGCAAGGGCGAAGTGATCTCAGGGTGCCGCCTTGCGAGGGGACCCGCATCTGAGGTGAGGAGGCTGGGGAGGTTACCCGTCCGGAGACCCGGAGCAGCATCAACCCGGTGACGGATGGGCCTCCGGTAACTCTCTTAGAGGGACATCTTCCCCTGATAGGGGCCGCAGCGCAGCGAAGGTACTCCCATCTATGTTCTATGGAGTCGCTGGTAGAGACTCACAAGTTCTATGTTCTATGCCATTCAAAGCTGCTACAACCCCTGGTCAAAGCACAGGGGTTTAGACTGAAATCAGGATAGTGCCTCGGCCTGCTCATCCCATCGTATCAAGTTATAATAATGTTCCAACCAGTTGACTATTAAGACATTGTTTATTGTGGAGCGTACAATAAAGCAAGAGTTGGACTGTGATCGGTGTATGGACTCTGGTTAATGGGAGCAAGGGAGATTCCAGCATAGCAGGACTGAGTTTTAAGACTAATGCACATTGGCCCGAGGAAGATACTGATACTGGCCTTCACCTCACCCACAGCCATGGGGAGGACATGGGCCGTAGCGCATCTCACCCTGTCATGTGACATACCCCTAGCAAAAGGAGATGGGGTGAGGCCGCTACATTTGTAAACTTCAAAAAGGCACAGCCTTAAGCAGTCTGCAAGGACGTGGAATGATAAAGTAAATGAAATACTCATGAGAGAGGGATTCTCAAGAAGCAAAGCAGATCCCTGTCTCTACTCCAGAAATCAAGACGATAGGTGGATATACATTCCAATGTAGGTTGATAACATTATAATATATTTTCAACAAGAAGGGGATTACAATTAATTTGCAAGCAAAAACAGAAATTTGGAATTAAAGAGCTATTGGAACATCAGCCACCATCTTGGGATCCCAATAGAGCAGGAAGAAGAGGCAAGTTATTTTCTTGACCATAGTTATAAAGAGACTCATTAAATTGCCGAAATCTTGGAACAGTTCCACATGCAAGATTCAAAAGAAATAGAAACACCCATAGAACTAGGTTACCAAAAGAACAATGAAGCAGAAAACTTGCTACCCAACAATGACATGTACCACAGAGCAATCGGAAAGCTGCTATACATTGCCACTGTGACAAGACCAGACATAGCTGCAGCAGTGGGCATACTCTCTAGAAAACTTTCATCACCCTGTTAATGCGACTGGAATGCAGTAAAAAGGGTGATATAGTACCTAAAGGGAACAATTTGGATGAAAATACTACTACCAGCAGAATCAACTCAAAAAATAATTGGGTATGTGGATGCTGATTGGGTAGAAGGCTGTCCAGTAATACTGACATATAATCACACACATAGGTTCGACTTGATAGACTTGTCTTTTTTCAATCCCACCTACTATGTGACTATGCACAGACCACAAATCTACAAGTGGTCGTGTCTTCCAGTACGGGGAAGGAACCATAAATTTGTCTAGCTGAAAACAAGTCAGTGTCAAACTATCTTCAACTGAAGCTGAGTACATTGCAGCAGCACATGCATGTCAAAAAGCAATATGGACTTGCCAACTTTTGGTGGACATGTACATTTTGGTACCCAATACAATTTTTGAGGACAGCCAGGGATGTGTAGAACTGACAATCCTAGGACTAAGTACTTTGACGGGGGTTGTCATTTGCTTGGGGACACTCAGGAGTAGGGAAATTGAGAAATAAACAAAGGCCGCACGGCCTAGTGCATTGCCCTCAATAAATGACTTTATTGAATAAAAACAAAGAATGATACTCACAAACATGCGCTTGGATACAGCATATCAAATTATTAGCAGCTTTTCGTCCATGTTATCACATTACAGATGAAACGTCCCACAGTAAAACTGGCTGATGCATTTCGAGGTATCACCTCTTCCTTAGAGCCAACTGAGCTGTGTCTCAATTTCAGTGCATCTAGACATCCCCAGTTTTATGAGGACAGCAAGGTGGCATTTATCCGGATTTGCCAGGACAAGAGCCTAAGAGTAACACCACTGTTGGTCCCACCTTCGAGCACAGGAGATATGTGTAATTTGTGTTAAAGACTCAGGAGCAAGATGCTGTTGACATTCAATGTTGCCCATCAGAAGAGATGGCTGTGGCTTCTTTAGGGGAACCTCAATGTAATATAGCAAAGCACATCCTGTTGAGAAGGGGTGTTAGAAGTGCAACAGCATTTGCTATACACTTCGAACTATAGATGGCACTGTAGTGATATACTACCATCTGTGTATTTATATATATTTGTATATTCTGCTCCTTGTCAGGGCAACACATATCATGAGCCGGGGTAAGTCCCCAGAAAGATTTGGTAGGTATAGAGAGGGGCACATGCTGTCTCAAGGCTTATTGGGATACATGAGAAGGGGGCCGAAGGAATACCGATGTGGAGCGATAAGCACTTTAGAACATGGCATAACTTAGAAGGCTTAAAAAGGGAGAGCAGAAGATAAAAAGGAGAAGAAGGAAGAGAAAAGAGAAGTAGAGAAATGAAAAGAAAAAAAGGGGGGAGGGATGTAAAATAGGGAAGGAGTGATAAGGGGTGGGTCAGAGAAGGACTAGGGTGGATCCCAAACCCAAGACAAGTCCCTAGTTGGATCGCTGTTAAAGTGACCACAAAGGGTCCTTTATGATCCCCCTGAATAATTGGAGATCCAGGGGTTCAAGATTTTTTGAGTTTCGGGACCTTGTCCTGCAGGACTTCTGCCATTTTTTTGTTAATCAAGTACCACGTCATTTTAGTTTTGACCTGTTTTATGGTTGGAACCCCCGATTTCCAATTTTTAGCCAGAGTTTGTTTGGTGGCTGTAAAAATTAAAGATATCAGTTTAAATTAGTTAGCTGTGCACCGGTCAGTTTTCAGGTTGAGCAGTGCATTATATGGGTTTGTAGAAATACTGGCTTCCAAAACTGTATAGAGGAGTTAGTACACCCTTGTCCAAAATCTTTTTTATCCTTGGACACTCCCACTACACATGTGCCAGCCAAGCCACATCCCCAAATCAATGGTCTGTGGTGCCTTGGATACATTTAGGCAGTCTCAAAGTTTCAATCTACCAGTGTAACATAAGTTTGTAGTTTGCCTCCGAAAAGGAGGAGTTGATTGACCCATACGCGTCAGTGTCCCATATTTGGGATCATTGATGAGCTTCCAGCGGGGTCCCCAGTTTCTACTCCCATTGAGTAGTGTAGGGTGGGTGGTCAGACTTATTCCCAGGACAACAAGGATTTGTATATCAAGGACAGAGTGCCTTTCATCAAAGGGTTGGCGTGGGAAATGCGCTTTAAAGAAGTAAGAATGAGCAATGAGTCCATGTGTTTCAGGTTTGATTGGATGAAGTTGCATCAAAATAGCGCTGTTTATGTATTAAATTTCATTGGTAAAGTAATAAATTAGGAAAAAAAGAAGGAGAGGAGTGTGGTCATGTGGGTAACATAGCAGAGGGACAGATACCGGCATAAAAATCAGGTTGCAGGTCATTTAAAAAAAAAAAAATGATTTCCAACTGACAGCAGGCATTTTTTGCAGCTTGAGAGTAAACTGTAGAAGTTTATCACAGAAAAAAGATGCAGAAAGTTTCAACTGCAAACTTTCTGCATTATTAGACGGCTTAGGCAGGCCGTACATGATTAATTTTTTTCATTCAACCAGCAAGTTTAAGGAAAAAAAATAAACTGATTCTCCCATCCATACATCCAATGCAAATACGGGAATCGGTCCCGCTGAGATCTTGTATTCTGCTGACGGGGAGCAGAATACAATGATCAGGGTTGCTGGCTATAGCTGGCAGCACTGATTGTTCAGTAAAATCTGGCAGGCTATCGATCCACTTGTGTACAACAAGCTAGCCCATACATGAATCGAATTTATGTATGGCCAGCTTAAAGAAGAAGTACAACCAAAGCTCATTTGGCTGTACTTCTCCTGTGGATCACATGAGTACAGTTTGCTCTGCACTCCTGTAAACCCGTTTCCATCAGGCAGTGGGCTGAAGCTCTCGACAAGTTGCTGAGAGCCTGAGCCGGCCGCGTCCGCCCCCTCCACAGCCCAGCGCTCCAGTAAGTGCAGAGGGTTAGAGCAGACAGTGGTGACTGAAAGTCACCAGCTCTCTGCTCAGGGAGCTCTGAGAACCGCGCAATCGACTGTGTTTGATTGCTCAGTTCTCAGTGTTAGAGCCAGATGGGGACCGATGCCGCACCCAGCTAGGAAAGTAGGAATCTGAAAAAACCCAAAAAGGAGTAGTAACAAGAAAACAAATATATTGGTAAAAATTTGATTAAGTTACATTTATTACTGGACATATCTTCAAACTTTAATTTACACTTTAACCTTTGGGATAGATAGTTTTGAGGCCTTTAGCTTTGCATTATATTTTTATTAGCAGTTTTTATGTTAACATACCATTTAAAGCTGAACTCTGGGCAGGTGTAAAAGACACACATTAAGGCAGCTCTGTAATAATATATCATTAAACATGTTTTAAATAGTGTAAGAACCTGAATTTGGCCTGGTATCAGCTTTTTCAGTCCCCTGTACAGCAGTGCTCAGGGGGAAGTAGCATGATAAGCTAGTCAATTGTGCTGCAGTGCTCATGTGCTAACAAGGGGTATGTTGATAGGAGGAAAGCGCAGACAGACAGACAGAGATTTGTTTTTTAGTCAATATTACCCTGATAGACATGGGTGTGCTGTGCCACACAGCACAGCCATGTCCTTCAGGGTAGAATTGACTGAAGAACTCAGAGCTGGATGTATAGAAATGTAAATCATTTGGCAGTTAAAAAGGTCCTATATTTGTATTCCATCTGTGTATTTATCTGTTTGCATGGAGTTCAGCTTTAATAATTTTGCTTCTGCTTTTCCAATTGTTGCATAAAAATAATTTGTATATTTAATGAAGAAAACCATAAAAGAGAACTTAACATAATTAACTTTAATTTCTGAAATACACTTCAAGTTTTGGCATAGGTATGTTGGGGGCTTATAGTTTTGCCTAATGTTGATTTTTAGGTTAACATACCATTTTAAAAAACTTTTTTTCAGATTTTTTTAGTTGTTGACTTCAAAATATCTTATATACAGTGTCTTGAAAAAGTTTTTATACCCCTTGAAATTTTCTACATTTTGTCATGTTACAACCAAAAACTTAAATGTATTTTATTGGGATTTTATGTAATAGACCAACACAAAGTGGCACATAATTGTGAAGTGGAAGGAAAATGATAAATGGTTTTCATTTTTTTTTACAAATAAATATCTAAATAGTGTGGCGTGCATTTGTATTCAGCCCCCTTTACTCTGATACCCCTAACTAAAATCTAGTGGAACAAATTGCTTTCAGAAGTCACCTAATTAGTAAATAGAGTCCACCTGTGTGTAATTTAAACTAAGTATAAATTCAGCTGTTCTGTGAAGCCCTCTGAGGTTTGTTAGAGAACCTTAGTGAACAAACAGCATCATAAAGGCCAAGGAACACACCAGACAGGTCAGGGATATAGTTGTGGAAAGGTTTAGAGTAGGGTTAGGTTATAAAAAAATATCCAAAGCTGTGAACATCTCACGGAGCACTATTCAATCCTTCATCCAAAAATGGAACGAGTATGGCACAACTGCAAACCTACCAAGACATGGCAGTCCACCTAAACTGACAGGCCAGGCAAAGAGAGCATTAATCAAAGAAGCAGCCAAGAGGCCCATGGTAACTGGAGGAGCTGCAGAGATCCACAGCTCCGGTGGGAGAATCTGTCCACAGAAAAACTGTTAGTCGTGCACTCCACAAATCTGGCCTTTATGGAAGTGTGCAAGAAGAAAGCCATTGTTGAAAGAAAGACATAAGAAGTCCCATTTATAGTTTGCGAGAAGCCATGTGGGGAACAATGCAAACATGTTGAAGAAGGTCCTCTGGTTAGATGAGACCAGAAATGTAACTTTTTGGTCTAAAAGCAAAATGCTATGTGTGGCGGAAAATGAACATTGCACATCACCCTGAACACACCATCCCCACCGTGAAGCATGATGGGGGCAGCATCATGTTGAGGGGATGCTTTTCTTCAGCAGGGACAGGGAAGCTGGTCAGAGTTGATGGGAAGATGGATGGAGCCAAATGTAGGGCAATCTTAGAGGAAAACCTGTTATGCCCCATACACACGATCGTTTTTCATGCCGTTAAAAATGCAATTTTTAAAAATGGGCATTAAAACCGATCGTGTGTATGCTCCAGAGCATTTTTAACGACGTGAAAAACGGCCATTAAAAATTTCGAACATGCTCTATTTTTTCACGTTGTTTTTCATGTCGTTTTTTAACGATGTGAAAAACGATGGTGTGTATGCTTTGACGAGGTGAAAAAAACGCGCATGCTCAGAATCAAGTATGAGACGGGAGCGCACGTTCTGGTAAAACTAGCATTTGTAATGGAGATAGCACATTCGTCATGCTGTAACGGACTGAAATGCAGGAGGCTGAAAAGCGCGAATCGTCGCTCAACAAACTTTACTAACATGAAGGGTGGCACCATCCGAACGGAACTTCCCCTTTATAGTGCCGTCGTACGTGTTGTACGTCACTGCGCTTTGCTTGAACATTTTTTAAAATGATCGTGTGTACGCAAGACAGGCTTGAGAGGAAACATGAAAAAAACGACGAGAAAAACGTCGGTTTAAAAAATGGCATGAAAAACGATCGTGTGTACGCCGCATTAGAGTCTGCAAAAGACTTGAGACTGGGGTGGAGGTTCACCTTCCAGCAGGGCAACAACCCTAAACATACAGCCAGAGCTACAATTGAATGGTTTAGATCAAAGCATATACATGTGTTAGAATGGCCCAGTCAATGTCCAGACCTAAATCCTATTGAGAATCTGTGGCAAGACTTGAAAATTGCTGTTCACATTTGCTCTCCATCCAATCTGACCGAGCTTGAGCTATTTTGCAAAGAAAAATGGGCAAAAATGGCACTCTTTAGATGTGCAAAGCTGGTAGAGACATCCCCAAAAAGACTTGCAGCTGTAATTGCAGCAAAAGGTAGTATTGATTTAGGGGGGCTGAATACAAATGCATTTGTAAAAAAAACGTTTTTGGTTGTAATAGGACAAAATGTGGAAAATTTCAAGGGGTATGAATACTTTTTTAAGGCACTGTATGTAATGAAGACAACTGTAAAAGAGAATTGAATTGCATTTGGGGTCATCAAATTGTTTATATAACTTTAAAGGAGGTACTCTTGTTGCTTATAAACCCACAATAAACCCACAATCTATGCACTTGACATGCACAATGCGTAGCCAGTCCACAAAATCATACATTTTTCCTTGTGATTTCCATACAAATTGGCTCATAACATCCATTGCAAACAGCATCCTTGGTCAGCTTTCCATAATGGATTTTCACAGTATTTGTGATTCAAAAGTTACAATGCCAATGCATGAAATATTTTTTTTGCACGTTCAATGCAAACACTCACCAGAATAAAAATAACCTTTAATAGCACAATATAATATAACACCAAGATAACATTTTTCTTTCTATACAGTGGCCCTCCCCAACCCCAGTAAAATACATTAACAGAGTTCTGGATGCTACAAAGCTTATTTACAAAAGGGAAAAAACATCCGGTCCAAAATAGGATATAAATAGGTTGTCCATATATCAAAGCTTATTTATTTGCAAGAATCGCCACAACTTGTAAAGTCTGAATACTGACTGTAAATCTGGATCAGGTGCATAAAATGACAATGACGTAAACAAATTGTCCTCATTCTGCAAAGGACTTCAGTGTTGAGAGCCCGACCATGTTTGATCGGTCTCCAGCTGATTGGCTAGAAAATTAAGTGCCAGCGGTCTGCATTTTTTTTAAGAACTACTTCCCTTCTTCATGCAGTATTCCCAAGGTTTCTTGGACAGAGGTGGCAGTACCAAAAACAAGCAACATATTCCTCCAAATACCAAGACGGCTCCTGCTGCTGCTGCACATGCTAAAGACCATGAGTATTCATATTCTAGATGTACGTTCTGATTACTTGCCATGAGCCAAATGACTGCCTGACGAAATACTACCATGGTGATCATGACAAACACACCTGTGGAGAAAAATGATAAGAAAGAATTAACAGGGCTTTCATAAAACTCATCTGACATGTGACTAGTGTAGACTGCGTCTGTGTAGAGTGAAATATGTGTCCTGTGATTTACAATCCTTTATGTGGGCCTTTTAAAACTTAACTACAGGCAAATATTAAGGCCCCTTTCACACTGAGGTGCTTTGCAGGCGCTATTGCGCTAAAAATAGCGCCTGCAATGCGCCCCAAAAAAGCCGCTCCATTGTATCCAGTGTCAAAGCCAGAGGGCTTTCACACTGGAGCGTTGCGCTTGCAGGAGGGTAAAAAAACTCCTGCAAGCCACATCTTTGAGGCGCAATAGGAGCGGTAAAAATGCTGCTCCTATAGCGCCCCTGCCCATTGAAATCAATGGGGTAGTGCCTCCAAAACGCCCGCAAAACGCAGCAAAGAGGCGTTATTGTGGGCGTTTTTAACCCTTTTTCGGCCGCTAGAGGGGGTTAAAATGTCCCCGCTAGCGCCCGCAAATCGCGGGAAAAACAACGTTATAGCGGCGTTAAAAATAGCGCCGCTATACCGCCAGCGCATCCAGCGCTTCAGTGTGAAAGTAGCCTTAAGATCATTTAATGTTGTTGTATATTGCTTTATATAGAAATATACCTGAATCTGTCTTGATGTTAGCGTCCTGTTATACCTTGTACAGCAGTGCTCAGACCAATAGAGACGGGGCTGCATTAGGAGCAAATAAGCCCTGCTAAAATCAAAGCAGGAAAATAAAACTGTTCCCTGTAAAGAATAAGTTCCTCTCCCACTGCCTGTGCCAATAAATGTAGAGAATGTTGGGACTGGCAGGAGTGACCACTGAGAGTGGTGGGAGACCAGGGGATTGGAGCTTCTGGAAGTGTCAATTTCTGAAGAGTCTTTAGGCAATGCTTGGGACATGAGCAGCGGGAGATATACGTTTTATTATCTCCTTTACTGGGAACAGTTTTTCTCCCACTTTAGCAACCTTTAATTTAAAGTGATAATAAAGTCTGTTTTAAAAAAAATAAAAAAAATAACAAACATGTTATACTTACCTGCTCTGTGTAATGGTTTTGTACAGAGCAGCCCGGATCCTCCTCTTCTGGAATCCGTTGCCGGCAATCCTAGCTCCTCTTGCCTTTGAATACCCCCACTAGGAAGCTGCTTGCTGGGGGGTACTCATGCAGGCTTGCTCCTGGGCTACACTGTGTGCGTCTGTTGAAACACAGCGTGCGGCTTGGCACCACCTACGCCCCATTCCCTTGTCGCTGGATTTGATTGATAGCAGTGGGAGCCATTGGCTCCCACTGCTTTCAATGAATTCAGCAAGGAGGAAGAGAAAGAGCAGTACTGCTGCTCTTGGGCACAGTGCTGAACCAAGATTGGGCTTAAGTAGCTATTTGGGGGAGGGAGCTGCACCTAAAAGTTTTTTTTACCTTAATTCAGAGAATGCATTAAAGATAAAAAAAATAAAAAAATAAAAAAAACCTTTAGCCTTTACAATAGGGATGAGCTCGGTGTTAGAGTCGAACGCATGTTCGACTCGACATCAGCTGTTCTCCTGTTCGGCGAAACCAGAAATTTGTGGGCCGTTCGTGCCAAATTCGTGTGACGCGAATGGCCCACAATATACTGCGCCATCGCAGTGCTTTGCCGGCGCTGTGATTGGCCAAGCATGCACTGTGACCCTGCATGCTTGGCCAATCACAGCGCCGGCAGCGAGGAGAGCCATAATTGGCCACAGGCAGGATGCCTGTGGCCAATTATAGCTCAGGGGGGTTTAGTACAAGCCCCACACTATAAAAGGCCGCCAGCGCGGCGGCCTTGTGTAGTGTGTTGGCGTACAGGGAGAGAGGAGGATAGGCAGGGACAGTGTCAGTGATATTCTTTGATAAACCTTGTGCATTTACAGTGTGTTGGCATGCAGGGAGAGAGAAGGAAAGGCAGGGACAGTGTCAGTGATATTCTTTGCTAAACCTTGTGCATTTACAGTGTGTTGGCGTGCAGGGAGAGAGAAGGCTAGGCAGGGACAGTGTCAGTGTTATTCTTTGCTAAACCTCCTGCACAGTATACATCTGAAGCTACCCCTTATTGCTCGTGGTGTTGTTCTGTTGTTTAACACAGACAGGCATCTGCAAGTAGTTACAGTGGGTGTAGGTGCCTCCTGCACAGTATACACCTGAAGCTACCCCTTATTGCTCATGGTGTTGTTCTGTTGTGTAACACAGACAGGCATCTGCAAGCAGTTACAGTGGGTGTAGGTGACTCCTGCACAGTATACGCTACCCCTTATTGCTCGTGGTGTTCTGTTGTGTAACACAGACAGGCATCTGCAAGCAGTTACAGTGGGTGTAGGTGCCTCCTGCACAGTATACGCTACCCCTTATTGCTCGTGGTGTTGTTCTTTTGTGTAACACAGACAGGCATCTGCAAGCACTTACAGTGAGTGTAGGTGCCTCCTGCACAGTATACAACTGAAGCTACCCCGTATTGCTGGTGTTTTTCTTTTGCGCAACACTAACAGGCATCTGCAAGCAGTTACAGTGAGTGTAGGTGCCTCTTGCACAGTATACACCTGAAGCTACCCCGTATTGCTGGGGTTTTTCTTTTGTGTAACACTAACAGGCATCTGCAAGCAGCTACAGTGGGTGTAGGTGCCTCCTGCACAGTATACACCTGAAGCTACCCCGTATTGCTGGTGTTTTTCTTTTGTGTAACACTAACAGGCATCTGCAAGCAGTTACAGTGGGTGTAGGTACCTCCTGCACAGTATACGCTACCCCTTATTGCTCGTGGTGTTGTTCTGTTGTGTAACACAGACAGGCATCTGCAAGTAGTTACAGTGGGTGTAGGTGCCTCCTGCACAGTATACACCTGAAGCTACCCCTTATTGCTCGTGGTGTTGTTCTGTTGTGTAACACAGACAGGCACCTGCAAGCCCTTACAGTGGGTATAGGTGCCTCCTGCACAGTATACGCTACCCCTTATTGCTCGTGGTGTTGTTCTGTTGTGTAACACAGACAGGCATCTGCAAGCAGTTACAGTGGGTGTAGGTGCCTCCTGCACAGTATACGCTACCCCTTATTGCTCGTGGTGTTGTTCTGTTGTGTGACACAGACAGGCATCTGCAAGCACTTACAGTGGGTGTAGGTGCCTCCTGCACAGTATACGCTACCCCTTATTGCTCGTGGTGTTGTTCTGTTGTGTAACACAGACAGGCATCTGCAAGCAGTTACAGTGGGTGTAGGTGCCTCCTGCACAGTATACACCTGAAGCTCCCCGTATTGCTGGTTTTCCCATCTCCCTGCAGGCCATTAGAATGTCTGGAAGGCCAACAAGGAGAGGCAGACGGTCAAGAGCCAATAAAAGAGGGCAAGCAGGCTCTGTGTCTGGGGGCAACAGTGCTGGTCGTGGACGCGGTGAATTGTCATCAGCACGTGGCCATGGAACACGCTTGTCCTTATTTTCGGCAGCTGGACATGTTGAGCCACATCATGCCGAAGACTTGGTAGAGTGGATGACCAAGCCCTCCTCATCCTCTCTCACCCAGGCTCAGGGTACTGGCAAAGCAGCTGCCAATGCGTCCTCTTCCCTCGTATCAATGTCATCATCAGTCACTCCTTCCCTAGACCCACCATGTCCTCATGAGGAGTCCCCCGAACTGTTTGAGCACAGTGTTGGGTACATGCTCCAGGAGGATGCCCAGCGTTTTGAAGGGTCTGATGATGATACCCAGCTAGAGGAAGGCAGTAGCGTGAGCGCAGAGAGAGGGGATGCTCAAGAAGGACAGCAATCTGGCAGTCATGTTCCAGCAGCTGCAGCATACTGCCAGGTTTGCTCCAGTGATCAAGAGGGAGAGGATGATGTGGTCACTGACTCCACGTGGGTGCCTGATAGGAGAGAGGAGGAGGAGGAGGATGAGGAGGAGGCACATCTCCAACGAGGCAGGATGCCCTCCGGGGGCCAGCGTAAGGGCAGCACACCGACTGAATCACACCGCAGAGCTCCGCCTGTGCAGGGCAATGCCTCTGCGCGTTATTCCAAAAGTTCTTTGGTGTGGGCCTTTTTTGAGTCGAGTGCATCAGATCGCACCGCTGCTATTTGCAACATATGTCTCAAGCGTATCTCGCGTGGCCAAAACATCAGCCGCTTGGGCACCACATGCTTGACCAGACATATGTTGACCTGCCATGCAGCTCGTTGGCAAGCGTACCTTAAAGACCCACACCAAAGAACAAAGCAGACTTCTCCTTGCTCCTCATCAGCTGGGATCTCCAACCCCACTATACCTTCAGTCCTCTCTGAAACCTGCACTGAGAGGAATGAAGGTGTAGAATTAGGTGTGTCACAGCCAAGTACTTGCGGGCACTCTGCTAGCAGTACACCGACGTCCGATTGTAGCAGGCAAATTTCCCTGCCCCAGCTGCTGGACCACCGAAAGAAGTTCACTCCCAGCCATCCACATGCCCAGCGGTTGAATTTTAGCTTGGCTAAATTGCTAGCACTTCAACTGCTGCCTTTTCAGTTGGTAGACTCTGCCCCCTTCCTTGAGTTTGTGCAATGTGCGGTTCCTCAGTGGCAGGTTCCCAAACGCCACTTTTTCTCACAGGAGGCGATTCCGGCTCTCTACCGGCATGTGGAAGGCAATGTCCATGCCTCGCTGGACACGGCGGTCAGCGGTAAGGTGCATATTATCGCTGACTCATGGTCCAGCAGGCATGGACAGGGACGTTACCTTTCTTTCATGGCCCATTGGGTCACTATTTTGGCAGCTGGGAAGGATGCAGGACAAGGTGCAGTAGTGTTGGAGGTTGTTCCACCGCCACGCCTCCAAAATGATACTACTGGTTGTGACACACCTCTCTCCTCCACCCCCTCTGCTTCTTCTTCCTCCTTGGCCTCTTCCTATGCTTTGTTCTCGGAACCAGCAGTACTCCGTAGGCGTTCAAGGGGCTACGCAAGTACGCAGGCAAAAAGATGCCATGCCGTGCTTGCGCTGGTGTGTTTGGGGGACAGGAGCCACACTGGGGCAGAGGTTCTGTCAGCTCTGCAGGGGCATGCCATGAGGTGGTTGACGCCACGCCAGCTTAAGCCAGAAATGGTGGTTTGCGACAATGGCACCAACCTCCTCTTCGCCCTCCGACAGGGACAACTGACCCATGTGCCCTGTGTGGCTCACGTCCTTAACCTGGTGGTGCAGCGGTTCTTGGGCAGGTACCCGGGCTTACAGGATGTCCTGAGGCAGGCCAGGAAAGTCTGTGTGCATTTCCGCAGATCATATAATGCCAGTGCTCGGCTGGCTGAGCACAAAAGGAGTTGAACCTGCCCAAGAACCGCCTTATATGTGACATGCCCACCAGGTGGAACTCAACGTTGGCCATGCTGCAGCGGCTGCACACACAGCAGAGGGCGATCAATGAGTACCTGTGCGACTACGGCACCAGGACAGGGTCAGGGGAGCTCTGTTTTTTTTCACCACGCCAGTGGGCCATGATCAGGGATGCATGCACTGTCCTGGCACCATTTGAGGAGGCCACAAGGATGGTGAGCAGTGACAGTGCATGCATCAGTGACACTGTACCTCTTGTCCACCTGTTGGAGCATACGCTGCATGGAATATTGGACAGGGCACTTGAGGCAGAACAGAGGCAGGAAGAGGAGGGCTTCCTTGCCTCTCAAGGCCCCCTTTACCCAGACAGTGTTCCTTCTGTCCCACCCATCACACAGGAAGAGGACGAGGAGGAGGAGGAGGATTGTGTCAGCATGGAGGTGGAGCCTGGCACTCAGCATCAACAGCAGCAGTCTTTTAGGGATGATTTACAGTCCCAAGAAACCTGTGGACTTGTACGTGGCTGGGAGAAGGTGGCTGCGGATCATGTCGTCCTTAGTGACCCAGAGGACTCCGGACCGAATGCCTCAGCTAACCAACGCTGCATGGCCTCCCTGATCCTGCAAAGTCTGCGGAAGGATACTTGTATTCTTCGGATCAAGGAGAGGGACCATTACTGGCTGGCCACTCTCCTTGATCCATGGTACAAGGGTAAGGTTGCGGACCTTATCTTGCCGTCGCAGAGGGAGCAGTGGATGAGACATCTCCGGGAGGCCTTGCAGAAAGGTCTGTGCAATGCGATCCCAGAGACTGGGAGGTTACAAACTCCTGGTCCTGGACAACGAGTTGCTGAGGCTTCGGTCAGTAGCAGAAGGAGCGGTGGAGAAGGTGGCCGTCTGACCGATGCGTTCAGACAATTTTTTAGTCCGCAGCCCCAAGGTATGATCGGTTCCAGCAACCATCGCCAGCGTCTGATATACATGGTGGAGGAATACCTAGGGACAAGGTCAGACTTGGACACCTTTCCCACCGAAAATCCTCTGGCTTACTGGGTCTTGAGGATGGATCACTGGCCAGAGCTTGCACAGTATGCAATTGAGCTACTGGCCTGTCCTGCATCCAGCGTTCTTTCGGAATGCACATTCAGTGCTGCTGGAGGCTTTGTCACCGATCACAGGGTGCGCCTGTCCACCGACTCGGTTGATCGACTGACCTTCATAAAGATTAATCAGTCTTGGATCACCACCAGCTACCAGGCACCTGAAGCTGATGTAACAGAATAATTAATTTTGAAATGTCACATCCCTTCAAGACTGCCTATGCTGATGCTGAGTGACTGTCCTGTTATGTTGATTCACTATCCTCTTCCTCCTCAATGATCCTGATGATAGCTTGGAAGAACATTTTTGGTTCTGGGTGCCGCCACCAGTGGCTAAGGCCCAATTTTTCAGCCCCTGTTTAACAGGGGCATGTAATTACAATTTTTTATGCAATGCTTTGCAGCAGGGCTTATTCCTGCACTCCAACTAGAGTATCTGGGAGAGGTTGCAGTGTCGTGGCACCAGCACCAGTGCCTAAGGCCCAATTTTTCAGCCCCTGTTTAACAGGGGTGTGTAATTACAATTTTTGATGCAATACTTTGCAACAGGACTCATTGCTGTGCTCCAAGTACAGTATCTGTGAGGGGTTGCAGTGTTGTGGCACCAGCACCAGTGCCTAAGGCCCAATTTTTCAGACCCTGTTTAAACAGGGGCGTGTAATTACAATTCTTGATCTAATAATTCACAGCAGGGCCCATTCCTGCACCCACCAAGAGTAACTGTGATGGCTTACAGTGTTGTGGCAACACCACCACCACCAAAGGCCCAATTTTCTGCCCCTGTTCAACAGGGGCATGCAATTACAATTCTTGATCTAATAATTCACAGCAGGGCCCATTCATGCACCCACCAAGAGTAACTGTGAGGGCTTACAGTGTTGTAGCACCAGCACCACAGGCCCAATTTTTCCTACCACTGTTCAACAATGGCATGTAATTACAATTCCTGATATAATAGTTCACAGCAGGGCATTCCAGCACCCACCAAGAGTAACTGTGAGGGCTCACAATTTTGTGGCAACACCAACATCTAAGGGGCAAATTTCTGCAGAGTATTTGCTCCTACTTTCAAACATCCAACTTACAAATGACTCCTACTTGCAAACGGAAGGAGACCAACGGAACTGATAGGAAATCTACCCCTAGGAAGGGAAATTCTCTCCTGTAAGAGTTAATATGGGAAAAATTGGTCTCCTCTCTACTGATGCTTTATCACCAATCCTTGTTTCAATAAAAACCCCACTTATCCCAAAACATTTCTCATTGGGACGGAAAGTGAGGTGAAATGTTCTGAACAGGTGCACAGACAGTAAAACAAGTGTTACAGGGGTGATAACCCTTCCCTATGTTCTCCAAAAAGCTTAAAAATAGATTTTTTTGGCTGCAGCTACACTTAAAAATTTACCTGTTCCAAATTACAAACAGATTCTACTTAAGAACAAACCTACAGTCCCTGTCTTGTTTGCACCGCCTGTATACTGCTGTTCAAAGTATATAGGGTTTTAGGTATAGGGTTTTATTTTGGGTGCAGGGTTCCCCTTAATATCCATACAAGACCCAAAGGGTCTGGTAATGGGCTGGGGTGGGGGGGGGGGTGATGGGGTAGCCATGCCATTTTTCTCAAAGATTTTGGGGCAGAACCCGGGTCCCCAAACCCTTTTTAGGACAATAGCATGCATATTAGCCGTTATAATTAGCACTTTAGATTTCGAACGTTCGCGTCCATTGTATTTAATAGGGTTCGCGCAAACTTTCGGTCCGTTCGCAGGTTCTGGTGGGGGGGTGTTTGGCTCATCCCTACTTTACAACCACTTCAACAGAGAATATGGTGTCTCTTCCTAGGTGATAGGCAGAAGTATATGAATTGTAAGGCCTCATGCACAGAGGATGTTTTTTTTAACTCTCCCAGAAGCCAGCAGCATTTTTGCAGAAAAAATGCCTGACACTTGTAAAAGTGTCTAAAGCTTTTACAAGCTTTTTGGAGATTTTACAGATGTCAAGCCCTTGGGCGTTAATTAATTTCATTAGCCAGAATAAATAGTTTATTCTGGTCATTGAAATGAATTAATGCTCAAGCACTAGCGTTTGGGTGTGTTTAGCAGCTTTTAGCTGATTTCTGTAGCGTCAATAGTTTTTTCCGCCCAAACTCTGCTCCTGGACGCACTGGCAGTGTTTTTTTTTCCCAGCCTCTAAAGCCCCGTACACACGATCGGTTTAACTGATGAAAAACGTCCGATGGATGGTTTTCATCAGACAAACCGATCGTGTATGGTACCCATCGGGCTTTTTTCCATCGGATGGAAAAAATAGAACTTGTTTTAAAATTTTCTGATGGATCAAAAACCAATGGTAATTTCCGATCGTCTATGGGCAAGTCCATCGGTTAAAAAACCCACGCATGCTCAGAATCAAGTCGACGCATGCTCAGAAGCATTAAACTTCATTTTTCTCGGCTCATCGGAGTGTTTTACGTCACCACGTTTGGAACGGTCGGTTTTTTGACTGATGGTGTGTGGCCAAGACTGATGAAAAACAGTTTCATCGGATTTCCGATGGTCAAATCCATCGGACGAAAATCCATAGGTTATCCGATCGTGTGTACAGGGCTTTAAAGGCCTTAAAAGCTCCTGTCACATAAAGTGTTTGTTAAGGTACATTTTTTTCTGCTATAGTTCATGCTGATATATAACACTAAGCTCCTCAGTGCATGTTATTTATAAAAATATGCTGTATAATAGCTTACTTTAGAGCGCCTTTCGGTGCTCAGCTCACGGCCGACTGTTCTCCTCTCCCGATGCGATAGCTGCAGGGGGAGGAGCTGGGATAACCCTGCTGATGTCAGTTGAGATGAGAAGAGGAGAGGAGGAGAATGGCGGGCAGTCACGTGAGCCCGAACTCTGAAGTAAGCTATTATACCGCATATTTTTATGAATGACATCCACTGGGGAGCTTAGTGTTATATATCAGCGTGAACTATAGAAGAAAAACACTGTTATATTTAGAGCAGGTTAGGTGGATCGGAGAGCTGGCAGGCAGAGAGGGGAGGGGGGAGGAGGACAGAGGAGGATACAGACACAGGAGAGCAGGCTTTTGATGGCGGAGGCACATAAACGGACCATGGTGTCAGCCCTGATTATTGTGGTCAGTTTACAGGGGGGGGGGGCATAGCCAGGCATGATCAGCCAGGTATTTCAGGTGATACGGGGGGATTTTTTTCTGGGTTAACAAACGCTTTAACGCTGCTAAATATCTATGTGTGCATGGATAACATGGAGGGGCGATTAGAGGCAGGAAAAAACGGCAGACTCCCCTAGAAGCAGCTGTAAAAATGTCCAGTGTGCATGAGGCCATAAAGTGACCTGAAATAAATAGTCTGAATGCACATGGACGTATTAAAATAATCCCATTAATGCTGGATTTTTCTGGCAGGAGCTGCCGGAAAAATCCCGTGTATAAAATGCTCAATCTGGGGCAATTTTACATGCATACATGTGCATTATTGCACAATTGCTCTTTGTTCTAGCCACTAGAATGAAATTTACATGCATAAGAGTGTGTTAATCATGTGAGCTGCCTTCAGAGGCATAACAAAAAAAAAAAATGTAATTGCTTCTAAAAGCTGCATTTTTTTCTGCCCATGTGCAGGAGACCTTACAGTTCTTTTGGCAGATAAGAGAGTTCACTAATACTGTATTGATGTCATATTGGTAGTTACCTGATTTCCCGTAATTTAGCTTTAATGTAATGCATCTAAAGCTTTTTATTGTTTATAATGTAAAAGAGAAAATCTTCCTTTGCAGCACTAATACCAAGAAAAGCCCCTAGAGGACAGAAGCCACTGTAGAAATAGGAGCGGCTCAGAACAATCCCACAGTGAAAGTTAAACCAGGCATAAGCATTAGATCAAATGCAGATTTACAGGTGTGATCCAATAATCTTTTCTGGAAGGCACTCTTGTATCACCCTAGCCTGCATGTATATTCACTATGCAGACATATCCAGAAACAGCCTACACTGCAGTTATGCAGCTACTGTATCTCAGGAGAACAATAGAGATCAGTCTAATATTTTTTTCCGATATTACACTGCATATAATGGCAATAGCAGTGCCATTAACAACTATCAAGAAACTAGAACATTTTGGGACTGGCAGCACACGGTCACAGTGCACACCCAAAACTGGCCCCTGTTAATGATGATCGGTGCACTGATCCGTGTGCTGTCACGGATGGGGGTGGCACTGTCACGGTCGGATATCACTTTCTACTTGATGGTGTCACCCAGTGCTGGGACATGGTCATTCAGTGCCCAGGCCGAAGATGCCATACTGTGCCCCCCCAACACCAACCGGTGATTTCTTTGCACTTTATCTATTGGCACCGACAATTTACTAAGTATATTGTTTTACAGACACATATTAGATATAAGTTATAAGCAGCGTCATCACATAGATACTTTATTTTACTGATCAATCATGGATATCCATCATAGCCCATGATTTTTCCTTCTGAACACAATTGTCCACGGAATCTGCTGTAGCCTTTAACTTGTAGAATCCTTACCCAATCTTGTGAAAACTGGATGGATTGTATCAGAAAGTTTGAATGCAGTCTTTCTCTTGCTTTTTACCCGGGGGTACACTTGAAATACGTTTTTCAGGTGTCAGAGAACATATATACAGTCATGCTCGAAATTGTTGGCACCCCAGAAATTTTTCCAGAAAATCAAGTATTTCTCACAGAAAAGTATTGCAGTAACACATGTTTTGCTATACACATGTTTATTCCCTTTGTGTGTATTGGAACAAATCAAAAAAAGGGAGGAAAAAAGCAAATTGGACATAATGTCACACAAAACTTCAAAAATGGGCTGCTCAAAATTCTTGGCACCCTTTAAAAATTGTGGATAAATAAGATTGTTTCAAGCATGTGATGCTCCTTTAAACTCACCTGGGGCAAGTAACAGGTGTGGGCAATATAAAAATCACACCTGAAAGCAGATAAAAAGGAGAGATGATCACTTAGTCTTTGCATTGTGTGTCTGTGTGTGCCACACTAATCATGGACAACAGAAAGAGAAAAAGAGAACTGTCTGAGGACTTGAGAACCAAAATTGTGAAAAAATATCAACAATCTCAAGTTTACAAGTCCATCTCCAGAGATCTAGATTTGCCTTTGTCCACAGTGCGCAACATTATCAAGAAGTTTGCAACCCATGGCACTGTAGCTAATCTCTCTGGGCGTGGACGGAAGAGAACAATTGATGAAAGGTTGCAACACAGGATAGTCCGGATGGTGGATAAGCAGCCCCAAACAAGTTCCAAAGAAATTCAAGCTGTCCTGCAGGCTCAGGGAGAATCAGTGTCAGCGCCAACTATCCGTCGACATTTAAATGAAATTAAAGGCTATGGCAGGATACCCAGGAGGACCCCACTACTGACACAGAGACATAAAAAAGCAAGACTACAGTTTGCCAAAATGTACTTGAGAAAGCCAAAATCCTTCTGGGAAAACGTCTTGTGGACAGATGAGACTAAGATAGAGCTTTTTGGTTAAGCACATCATTCTACTGTTTACCAAAAACGGAATGAGGCCTACAAAGAAAAGAACACAGTACCTACTGAGAAATATGGTGGAGGTTCATTGAAGTTTTGGGGTTGTTTTGCTGACTCTGGCACTGGGTGCCTTGAATGTGTGCAAGGCATCATGAAATCTGAGGATTAATAAAGGATTTTGGGTCGCACTGTAGAGCCCAGTGTCAGAAAGCTGGGTTTGCGTCCGAGATCTTGGGTCTTCCAGCAGGACAATGACCCCAAACATACGTCAAAAAGCACCCAGAAATGGATGGCAACAAAGTGATGGAGAGCTCTACAGTGGCCAGCAATGAGTCCAGATCTAAATCCCATTGAACACCTGTGGAGAGATCTTAAAATTGCTGTTGGGAAAAGGCGCCCTTCCAATAAGAGAGACCTGGAGCAGTTTGCAAAGGAAGAGTGGTCCAAAATTCCGGGTGAGGGGTGTAAGAAGCTTATTGATGGTTATAGGAAGCAACTGATTTCAGTTATTTTTTCCAAAGGGTGTGCAACCAAATATTAAGTTAAGGGTGGCAAGAATTTTGACCAGCCCATTTTTGAAGTTTTGTGTGACATTATGTCCAATTTGCTTTTTTTCCTCCCTTTTTTTGATTTGTTCCAATACACACAAAGGGAATAAACATGTGTATAGCAAAACATGTGTTACTGCAATACTTTTCTGTGAGAAATACTTGACTTTCTGGAAAATTTTCTGGGGTGCCAACAATTTCGAGCATGACTGTATGATGAATTTTATATACATCTCACTATATATTAGAGTGCTCAGTAGGAGGTAGTTATAATAATACAACAAAGAAAAAGGAATGTGGGGCACCTAGCATATTCGAAATCCAGCGTGAATTACCTCTTGATCTGAACGATAACATGATTTTGATTAATAATTGCAAAATAAAACGTAAGAAAATGGTGAGAAGAAAGCTGTATAGATTGTAGTATTCCTTTCAATTAGGGGTCAGTTGAGAAATGTCATCTTACAATAATGGTCAAGGTGGGGCTTTCTTTTATTACTGTTTAGTGAGTAAGTGTCCCCTTACTTTGGGTGGTCAGAGAGAGAAGGACCTCCTATATTTGTAATGAGAGAAAATTATGTTCCTAAAGCCCCGTACACACGATCCGAATATCGTACGAAAAATGTCGTCCGAGGAAGAATCGTACGATAATCGGATCGTTAGTACAGAGCTTCGAGAGCAGATCATGACAGTTCATCCGATATTATTTTATCGGACATGCATTTTTCTCGTACGATACCAGATCGTACGATTTTCGTTTAGTCAGTACAGTTGTCGTCCGAAAATACAATACAAATACATTACAACACAAGACATCACTTCCGATTTTTTTTTCTGTCGTACGAGAATTTTCGTGACTTTAATAGCCTATTTAATTTTACTTGCGACTATTAAGCGAAAGAAAAAAGTCGTACGATCTGTTGTACGATATTTGGATCGTGTGTACGGGGCATTACTATGCAAGAATTACGTAAGCTTGGTGAGATTCCACTGGTAGCAGTAGAAGGAATAATACTCATATATGGCCCGCCGAGCCCTCTGAAGTGGCCCGCGACCTCCTGCTCTGGGATGGAATAAAATAGAATAGAATACAGTTATTAAAGGTAAGTTTATTACTAAAATCACAGTGTATGTATGGGCATATCTGTTCTGCAGTGGTTACTGGGCTGCTTTCAAACTGATCCACAGGTGCAGAGAAGTGCACCTGCAGGTTACCTGCACTGAGCCATAGACTTCTATTACCTGCGAATTTGGTGTGTTTTCTGAAAGTGTACCACACCTACAGGATATAATAGAAGTCTATGGCAAAGTGCAGCTAACCTGCAGGAATGCCGCAGGTGAACTGTGCTGCACCTGTGAGGCGGGTAAACAACCGTGCATCAGTGTGAAAGCAGCCTTAGGCCCCTTTCACACGGTCAGTCCGACCCAATCTGACCCTCCATTCACCTATAAGGAGTGGAAGATGTAAATGTACTTGTGTCCGTTTACAAACGCCTACCTCCAATCCAATCCGCGAAAAAAAGAGAGAGAGTAGAGTGGGCTCTATAGAGCCGAGTGGGCTGCCATCCACCCGCTCTGCTCATTGTGGCCCGCGAGTTGTCTAAGTGGCCCTTGCTCTTCAAAAGGTTGGGCACCCCTGCTCTAGGGTATGTGCACAGATAGGGTAGAGATGAGAAATTCTGTGTGGAAATGTTCCAACTTGAATCTATTAGAGGTGTACGGTGCCGTGAAAAAGTATTCATACCCCTTGAAATTTTTCACATTTTGTCATGTTACAACCAAAAACATAAACATATTTTATTGGGATTTTATTTGATAGACCAACACAAAGTGGCACATAATTGTGAAGTGTAAGGAAAATGATAAATGTTTTTCAAAATGTATTACAAATAAATATCTGAAAAGTGTGGCGTACATTTGTATTCAGCCCCCTTTATTCTGATACCCTTAACTAAAATCTCATGGAACCAATTGCCTTCAGAAAACTCCTAATTAGTAAATAGAGTCCACCTGTGTGTAATTTAATCTCAGTATAAATACATCTGTTCTGTGAAGCCCTCAGAGGTTTGTTAGAGAACCTTAGTGAACAAACAGCATCATGAAGGCACAGGAGCACACCAGACAGGTCAGGGATAAAGTTGTGGAAAAGTTTTAAAGCAGGGTTAGGTTATAAAAAAAATATCCAACGCTTTGAACATCTCATGGAGCACTGTTCAATTCATTATCTAAAAATGGAAAGAGTATGGCACAACTGCAAACCTACCAAGACATGGCCGTCCACCTAAACTGACAGGCCGGGCAAGGAGAGCATTAATCAGAAAAGCAGCCAAGTGGCCCATGGTAACTCTGGAGGAGCTGCCGAGATCCACAGCTCAGGTGGGAGAATCTGTCCACAAGACAACTATAATGCCACGTACACATGATCGTTTTTTCTGATGAAAAAAGACCGATGGACTTTTTTCATTGGACAAACCGATCGTGTGTGGGCCCCATTGGTCTTTTTTCCATCGGTATAAAAAAATAGAACATGTTTTAAATTATACCGATGGAAAAAAAAACGATAGCAAATTCCGATAGTCTGTGGGGAACTCCATCGGAGAAAAAACCCACGCATGCTCAGAATCAAGTCAACGCATGCTCAGAAACATTGAACTTAATTTTTCTCGGCTCTTCGGAGTGTTTTACGTCATGGCGTTTGGGACGGTCTGATTTTTGACTGATGGTGTGTGGGCAAGACTGATGGAAGTCAGCTTCATCGGATTTCCGATGGAAAAATCCATCAGATTTTATTCCATCGGAAATCCAATCGTGTGTACAGGGCATTAGTCATGCACTCCACAAATATGGCCTTTATGGAAGAGTGGCAAAAAGAAATCCATTGTTAAAAGAAATCCATAGGAAGTCCCGTTTGCAGTTTTCGAGAAGCCATATGGGGGACACAGCATCATGTTGCGGGGATCCTTTACTTCAGCAGGGACAGGGAAGCTGCTCAGAGTTAATGGGAAGATGGATGGAGCCAAATACAGGACAATCTTAGAAGGGAACCTGCAAAAGACTTGAGACTGGGGCAGAGGTATAACTTTCAACAGGACACTGACCCTAAACATACAGCCAGAGCTAAAATGGAATGGTTTAGACCAAAGCATATTCACGTGTTAGAATGGCCCAGTCAAAGTCCAGACCTCAATCCAATTGAGAATCCGTGGCAAGACTTGAAAATTACTGTTCACATACGCCCTCATTCCAATCTGACAGAGCTTGAACTATTTTGCAATGAAGAATGAGCAAAAATGTCACTCTCTAGTCGTGCAAAGCTGGTAGAGACTTGCAGTTGTAATTGCAGTGAAAGGTGGTTCTACAAAGTATTGACTCAGAGGGGCTGAATACAAATGCACACCACACTTATTTATTTGTAAAAAAAAAAAAAATATATATCATTTTCCTTCCACTTCACAATTATATTAGGTAAAACACATAAAATTCCAATAAAATACATTTATGTTTTTGGTTGTAACATGACAAAATGTGGAACATTTCAAGGGGTAAGAATACTTTTTCAAGGCACTGTATTTAATCAGTGTTTGAGTCATTCCAGCATAGTCTACTAACAAGAGAAATATAAGATTTTGGGTGGACTGATCCTTTCAAATGCTGTGAGCAACAAACAGTCTATAAACTTTGCTTACCAGAAAGAATGAAGAAGAATGATGCAGGCTTAAGGAGGAATTCCACACCTTTGCTTAAAACCATTGTTATGCAGATTGATCCCATCACCATCAGAGTTATGCTCAGCAGAGAGAGAACAGCTGCTGAGATATTCATATCTATGGGAGGAACATATTGGTGAATGGCAAGAAGGAAAGCAGAAAAATCAAGGCTATCTACAAATGACTAGACATGACTTTTTATACACATAAATACACATATTTCTCAGCACAAAGGAATCAATATAACTGTTGTACATTAGAATCCAGGTAACAATAGCTCTTTATTCTATTCAATTTCTATTTATCATGTTCCCAATCCCCCCCTTCCCCTGGTCAAAGCGCAAGGATTTTTTTTTTATATTTGTGCCTTTTAAGAACCTTAAAGTGGACCTTAACTAAAGAAAAAAAAAAACATTTTACCTCATTGTATCAGACATTTTTTGTGTATTTTTTTTTCTTTTGCTTCCCCTCCCCCTGCTCTTGTAGCCCCCAGGTATATCTGTGCCCAATATTACAAGAGGCATCAGCTTCCTGACAGTAATGGAAGAGGGATGGGCAGACCTTGCTCCCCATCATCGGAGGCTGGCTGCAAGAATCTGATGATGTTTGAGGAAGAAAGATGGCAGTGTGGGACCTGGAAATGCGGCAGAGCAATGCTGGATTTGCTGGGTGGGGGCAGGGCTGCTGATAAGGCAATAAAACTGGTCCTGTTGGACTGAGCCCTGACCTTATCAGCTAAATAGGGGGACCCAGGGCAAGTTTATTGTTAATTTCTTCCTAAATGAATACATGGATTTTACTAGACCACACCCCCGCTCCTACTTGTTTACCAGGGTTTAAATAACATTTCCCTGGCCCCATCATTTCAAGCTTACAACAATAAATGTGCATAATTATGAAAAAAATATTGCAAATTTAGCACCAAAAAGAAAGTGTATATTTATTAAATCCCCTGATACTACACATTGAGACAAGAATGTTGCAACCACTTCAACATATTCACTGGGTCAACTATGTTACCTGAGTTTCTCAAGAAGAACTCTTCATGCATACTGTATATAAAATACCCCGTAGTTCGCCCAATGATTTTGTTAAAATAAAAAACATGTAAATGCATGAAAATCTCTTCTTGCACTGAATTAGACTCAGTGATAGTTCAGATCATACTTGCAGTATGATACTGCAAAACCTGCAGCTCGTATAGTAAAGGGTGAAGCGGGAAAGGGGAGAAGCCTGAGGCAGAGAGGGATAATGTAAGTATTGCTGGTTGAGATAGATTGAACATTGAACCTTTGCATTTGTCTGACAAAAAAGTCCATGTTTTTTTTGTACACTGCCTGCAGCACAGTGCTGTAAGATTTCAAGAAAAGAACTGGGTGTTGGGATGACATAACTCAAGTGTGAAAGTGCAGGAGTTACATCATTAGTGATTGGCCAGCAGAAACAATGTAATATAAAATGTTGAAGAAGTAATGGAAAAGATGGCATTGGTGGTGATGGCGAAGGTGGTGGTGGTGGTGATGATGGTAAAGCCGTATCAGAAATAACATAGTTATCAGCAAAGTAAGTCTCCTGTTAGGTGCAAGTATTCTCTGCAAACTTATACAATATGACAAGTGTTCCTGGGCCCTCACCAGCCAAAGTTCCACTTTTTTTTTATAAATTGTATTTTTATTGAAAATTTGTTGGAATACATATAAAACATGTCATACATATTGATATCAGAGAAATCAAACATAGAACAAAAGAAAAAGAGAAAGTAAACAAAGTAAGAAAAAATTTAAATGGAAACTAAAATATGTTGATCATACTACAGGCAAGGCTACTGACAAGGCTATGGCCAATGACCTTTGGATGTTGGCCAAGTCTATAGCAGGGGCATAAACCCAATGGGCCGCGTTGTGTGACCAGGTCCATAGAGGTACAGGGAGGGTGGGCGTTAACAGGGCGACAAGGGGCTGTATGTGGGCTAGTAGAAGGATTTCGGGGGGGGGGGGAGATCAATACACTAAATGATCCCATAGAGCCCATATCTTGTCAAACCTGTCAACCGTATCCTCTACCATGGCTGTCATGTGCTCCATCCTGCGGATGTCAGTGATTGCTTGTAGGAACTGGGCTTGGGTTGGGGGGGGGGAGGACAACAACCAACACATTTGGATTTCCCTCTTTGCAGCTAGTAGGATATTGGAAGCCAATTTATTTGAGGCCTTTCCCAGATCAGGGAATGGAAGGCCCAGGAGGAGCTGCAACGTGTCCAGCGCGATGGGGAGTGCCAAAATCATCTGGAGCAGAGACATCACTATGGACCAGAATGGAACGATCAGTTCACACTGCCAGAAGATGTGGTAATGAGTACCTCTGTATTTCCCACATCTCCAACAAAGGGAGAGAGGGAGGGGTCATAGTGATGTAGAACCTCGGGGGTCCTATACCAGAAATACAATACTTTAAATGCTGTCTCTCTCTGCGCCACACATCTGGATATTTTAGAGGTTGAGGTCCAGATTTTAGCCCACTGGTGGAAGGAGATTGGTTGTTGCGTGATTTGAGACCATTTGCGCATGTCCGAGTGGGAGTCCACTGATAGCGGAGGGTTCTCCTGAAGTAATTGGTATAGAGCACATATTAGTCACGTTTGGTGGGGGCCTTGAGAACAGATGAGTTCAAAATTTGTTGGTTTGGTAAGGGACGGGTTGAGTTTTGATAGGTAGTGGGTTATTTAAAGATAGGATTGTGACATTAGTTGTGGGATTTGACATTTAGATTGGAGATCTGCAAAAGAGCAAATTTTATGTGAGATTGGGTGCACAAAATGACAAAGTTGGAACAGGCCGGCCTGTGCCCAAGGAAAGATTTGGGAATTGGATAAACTAATGGGAATTAAGGGGTTGAGGAGTACATTAGAGAGGGGGGGGCATGGGAAGGAAAGGAAGAATTTGGTGTAACATGAGCGCCATATCTTAAGTGAGAACTACATAGGGCCCAAACAGAGGTCGTGGAGCTTGGGATCTGAGAATAGTGCAGGCAACCACACAAGTGAGCATGGGTGGGCCGGAAACAGAGAACCCATTTCTATCTCCGCCCACCTGTTCGGTGGTCTTAGACTGGACCAGGACACCACTGCACGAAGGAGAGAGGCCAGGTAGTATTTGTATATGTCCGGGGCTCCCATACCTCCTTGAACCCTGGGGGGAGAAGATCACCGAGCTGGCAACTCTGTGGGCCCCGTCCTTCCAAATAAAATTAAGAAACCACTGTTTAAGCCCTTTTAGTTGAGCCATAGGGATAGAGATAGGTAGGGTTTAAAAAAAGTACAATAGTTTTGGCATAATGGACATCTTCAGCACATTAATTCTACCTATCCAAGATATTGGGAGGGGATTCCAACGAGTCAGCATGGCCTTGATATCCTTGAACAGAGGGATATAATTGGCTGAGTATAGGGAAAGATATGATGGTGTGAGTTGTACCCCTAGGTACTTGAGGGAAGAGGTGCACCAGCGGTAAGGGTATGAGTTTTGAAGCGATAGGAGGTCAGCAGGCAGTAGGTGTAGCGGTAAGGCTTCTGTTTTAGATGTGTTAATCCTGTATCCAGATAGAGAGCTAAACTGAGATAGTAGGGCACGCAGAGGCGGAAGTGATATATGAAGGTTAGTGAGAGTCAGAAGTACATCATCCACAAATAAAGACAGTTTATATTCCCTATGGCGCATGAGAACCCCTCGGATGTCTGGATGGGATCTTATAGCCTCTGCTAGGGGTTCTAGGCATAAGATAAAAGAAGTGGGGAGAGAGGACAACCTTGTCTAGTACTATTAGGCATTGGGAAGGATCGGGACGTGAAGGAAGCCATTTGGACCTGTGATGAGGGGTTGGAGTAGAGGGTTTTTAGGGCCGAGATGAAGGAACCTTGGAGACCAAATTTAGTAAGGGTGGCATACTTGCCCCAGTGGATGCACATTAGTGCGAAACATGTCAGGTACATAGCCTGCTACAAGCTTCACTACGCCTTCAAAAAACTTTCTCCTGTGATCACCTTTTTACATGCACCTTCCAGGACGCTTGTACTATTTTATTGTTTTTATTTGTTCATTTTTTTACTTGGAATAAACTAAGCCTTTTTTACAAACAAACCATCCGATTCATCTGCACTATGTGGAGGCTTTTCTCATTCCTTTTCATGGCTTAGGCTCCATGTACACAGAAGCTGATAAACTGCAGTTTATTGGCGCTTTGGTGTTTTTTTTAAAAAGCCCATTAACTGCACTCTATATTAGCCTATGTGTCCATGTACACATAACGTTTTTTAGCTTTAATGAGCAGTGGAGTTAATGGGCTTTTTTCTGAACGCAAGAAATTAGCGTTCAAAGTGCAGTTTTTTCGGCAGAAAAAACGCAAAACGGCGAAAAACGCTCATAAACGCTCAAAAACACTGGCCGCGAGCTACACTGAAAAACGCTAATAAAAGCTAGTAAAAAAACACTGATAAAAGCTATCTTTTTCTGCTGCTTTAAAAACGACAGTTTTTGAGCTTCTGTGTACATGGAGCCTTATACTTGTGTCTGGATGTCTGGAGCTCGGTGTTACTAATGCTGAAGAGGCTGATACCTTCCATGAACACCCGGTCTGACGCAGAAATAAGAAGTTGCTCTGCATAAGAATTCCTACCTACAAGGAAGCCTGAGTGGATCATTTTCGGTGCCTGTACATCTACTATAGGGGGTAAGAGTATCCATTTCTCCCCCCTCCCCTGGTGTTGGAATCACGTCCCTGGGTGCTATGGTCGCTGATTAATTTCCATATACATAGAAATGTTATTGTTACCATACAGTGGATGAATTGGGACATTGCATAATTATACATCCTTATATGCACGTTCTCCTTCCATACTGGTTATTTGGATGCACATTACTATCCTGTGGACTTTACATACCCATCTTATTACATGTTTTGTGTTTCATATACACTAGGATTCATCTGTTGATGTCTATATTACACGTATTCACTTGCTATAAGATTATGTTTTGGATTGGTGTTTATGCACCCTGTACAGTTGTCACTATCTCATAGGTTGTGTCTCATTATCCTCACACACATACACACGTGGAAATTATTATTATTTTTTTATTTGATACACCTTTAGGGTGTTTTCTATGTCATAGCGCTGCATTTATTTGTTTTTTAGTTTTGTTCACAATACGTCTTATTGTTGATGCTGGCAGCTATCGTTTTGCACATACAGTAGCGCAACTTTTGTACTATATATTAATCTATCGAATACCTTTTGGGTATCGAGGCTAAGGATCAAAGCAGGTCTTCATGCTCTGTTCAGCATATCGATAAGGTCAATAGTATGCCTAGTGTTGTCCCCCGCATGTCTAGTGGGAACAAAACCCACCTGGTCCCGACTCCCTATCTATCAGTTTTGTCAAAAATCGGGGAAAGGCGGTTAGCCAGGATTTTTGTAAACAGATTTTTGTAGCTATCTGGGAGGGATGGATCTTTGTCTGGCTTAGGAATAACCGTGATATAGGAGTGCAGAAATTGTTGGTGGGGAGACTCACCCTGAAGGAGAGAGTTTTATAGGGATACTAGATGGGTCGATAGTATCGGGAGGAAAGTCTTATAGTAGGAGTATGGGAGGCCATCTGGGCCGGGGGATTTGTGGGTTGGGAGGCTCTTAATAGTTTTGGCTAGTTTCTCCTCTGTAATGGGGGTGTTCAATGCAAGTACATCAGACTTGGTTAGTTTGGGCAGCGTCAGGTCCGACATAAATGCCTCGAAAGCCATCTGGTCAAATGGAGGTTGGGGGTAAGGCAATTGTAAAGTTTATCATAAAACTCACCAAAGATTTGGGTCATGGTCTGTGGGCAATGAGTAGGGGTGCCCTCTGGTCGTTTAAGGTGGTCTGGGAAGGAGGGCCTGAGGTTGTGCCTAGAGACCAGCATTCTATGTGTCTTGTTTGAAAATTCATAGAATTTTTGTTTAACCCATAGGAGGGACTTGTCTATGGCTGACATGTCTAGAGACATTTTTCGGTTACATAATGAGGTTACTGTGTGCAGCCGGCCCACCGCGGGAGAGCAGAGCAAAGAACGCTCTGCGGCTAGCAGTTCAGATAGTAAGGAGGACCTCAGGAGGGCTGCATCTTTCTTTCTTTGTGAGCTTACAGATATACACTGCCCTCTGAAGAATGCCTTATGAGCCTCCCAGAGGGTGGACAGGCTGGTCACGGAACCTGTATTTAGCTGAAAATATTCAATTAGCACGGTGGAGAATTTATCTTTGCTTCCGGAATATTTTAACAGAGATTGAGTCCCCAGTGGCACTTCCTGGGAAATGCAGCTGAGAGGGAGAGATCTAAGGTCAAGGGAGCATGGTCCAACCAGGTGATGGGGCCCAGGTCGGATGACACTGTGTGGGGCAACAGAGGAGGAGCAACGTACCATTATAATATATAATACATTTGTCTTCAATCTGCATAAGAATGCAGGAGACAAATTTTAAGATCTTGTCTCGTGGTACCGCACTCCGGTTTTCCTACATAGATGCTACCCGGAGGTATCAGACAATTGTTTGCGTTGCAGGGAGAAAGAGGGAACGTTAGTGCATATTTTTTGGTCCTGCCCCAGAAAAGAGGGCTTTTGGAAAGAAGTTTGGAGTATTGCCCAAAATTTAGCGATCAAGAGATCCCTAAAGACCCGTCCTTTTTCCTATTACAGGATACTAAAATCTCGGCCAAATTATCCACTTAAGCCCCGGACCATTTGGTAGCTAAAGGACCAGAGGTGAATTCAGAATTTTGCACTGCGCTGTTTTAACTGTAAATTGTGCGGACATGCAATGTTGTACCCAAACGAAATTTGCGTCCTTTTCTTCCCACAAATAGAGCTTTATTTTAATGGTATTTGATTGCCTCTGCGATTTTTTTTTTTTGCGATATAAACGGAAAAAGAACGAAAATTTTGAAAAAAAATGATATTTTCTACTTTTTGTTATAAGAAAAATCGAATAAACTCAATTTTAGTCATACATTTAGGCCAAAATGTATTCAGCCACATGTTTTTAGTAAAAAAAATGTCAATAAGCGTATATTTATTAGTTTGCGCTAAAGTTATAGAGTTTACAAACTAGGGTACATTTTCTGAAATTTACACAGCTTTAAATTTATGACTGCCTATCTCATTTCTTGAGGTGCTAAAATGACAGGGCAGTACAAACCCCCCCCCAAATGACCCCATTTTGGAAAGTAGACACCCCAAGGAAATTGCTGAGAGGCATGTTGAGCCCATTGAATATATTTTTTTTGTCCCAAGTGATTGAATAATGACAAAAAATAAATAAAAAATTACAAAAAGTTGTCACTAAATGATATATTGCTCACACATGCCATGGTTATATGTGGAATTACACCCCAAAATAAATTTTTCTGCTTCTCCTGAGTACGGGGATACCACATGTGTGGGACTTTTTAGGAGCCTAGCCGCGTACGGGACCCCGAAAACCAAGCACCGCCTTCAGGATTTCTAGGCACAAATTTTTGATTTCACTCCTCACTACCTATCACAGTTTCGAAGGCCATAAAATGCCAAAATAGCACAAAACCCCCCCAAATGACCCCATTTTGGAATATAGACACCCCAAGCTATTTGCTGAGAGGCATGGCGAGTATTTTACAGCTCTCATTTGTTTTTGAAAATGAAGAAAGAAAAAAATATATATATATATATATATATATATATATATATATATATATATATATATATATATATATATATATTTTTTTTTTTTTCAATTTTCAAAACTTTGTGACAAAAAGCGAGATCTGCAAAATACTCACAATACCTCTCAGCAAATAGCTTGGGGTGTCTACTTTCCAAAATGGGGTCATTTGGGGGGGTTTGTGCCATCTGGGCATTCCATGGCCTCCGAAACTGTGATAGGCAGTGAGAAGTGAAATCAAAAATTTACACCCTTAGAAAGCCTGAAGGCGGTGCTTGGTTTTTGGGGTCCCGTACGCAGCTAGGCTCCCAAAAAGTCTCACACATGTGGTATCCCCGTACTCAGGAGAAGCAACAGAATGTATTTTGGGGTGTAATTCCACATATGCCCATGGCATGTTTGAGCAATATATCATTTAGTGACAACTTTGTGCAAAAAAAAAAAAAATGTTTTTTGTTTTTCCGCAACTTGTGTCAACATATAAAATATTCCATGGACTCGAAATGCCTCTCAGTATATAGCTTGGGGTGTCTACTTTCCAAAATGGGGTCATTTGGGGGGTTTTGAACTGTTCTGGCATTTTATACACAACATTAGGAAGCTTACATCCACTCTTCTAACCACTTGAAGACAAAGCCCTTTTTGACACTTTTTGTTTACATGAACATTTTTTTTTTTGCAAGAAAATTATGTTGAACCCCCAAACATTATATATATTTTTAAAGCAAAGGCCCTACAGATTAAAATGGTGGTTGTTGCATTTTTTTTTCTACACAGTATTTGCGCAGCGATTTTTCAAACGCGTTTTTTGGGTTAAAAAATACACTTTTTTTAATTTTAATGCACTAAAACACACTATATTGCCCAAATGTTGGTGAAATAAAAAAGATGATCTTAGGCCGAGTACATAGATACCAAACACGACATGCTTTAAAATTTCGCACAAACGCGCATTGGCGACAAACTACATACATTTTTAAAAGCCTTTAAAAGCCTTTACAGGTTACCCCAATAGATTTACAGAGGAGGTCTACTGCTAAAATGACTGCCCTCGATCTGACCTTCGCGGTGATACCTCACATGCATGGTGCAATTGCTGTTTACATATGACGCCAGACCGACGCTTGCGTTCGCCATTGGGCAAGAGCAGGGCAGGACAGGGGTGCTTTTTATTTTATTTTTTATTTTTTTATTATTAATTTTGCTTTTTTATTTTATTTTTAAATTGTTCCTTCCAAGTATTTTTTTTTTTATTCTTATCTCAGGGAATGTAAATATCCCCTATGATAGCAATAGGTAGTGACAGGTCCTTTTTTTTTTGAAAAAACTGGGGTCTTCTAGACCCTAGATTTTTCCTCTGCCCTCAAAGCATCTGACCACACCAAGATCGGTGTGATAAAATGCTTTCCCAATTTCCCAATGGCGCTTTTTATATCCGGGGGGGGCATTCCCTCCCACTGCTTGTAAAAGCAGTCCAGAGGCTAATTAGCCGCTAGGATTGCTTTTACATGAAAGCCGGCCGCAGGCTGAAAAGAATGATACCAAGATGATACCTAAACCCACAGGCACAATTCTGGTATAAACATTCAAAGTCCAGCAACATACCAGTACGTTGCTGGTCCTTGTTGGACATGTATTGTAATCTTTTTTTTTCATGCCGCCAGTTGGCTGAACGAAAAAAGAGATTGATCGGTGGGTATGCCCACCATTAGAATACCGCCCTTCATCCACCCACTTCCAATGATGGGCATACACGCACCATTTATATATGCGAAGCATGGGGGCATCCTCCCGCAAAAAAGTTATGCCGCACACACATGGTCGGACTTTTCCACGGGCAAGCCTCCGTCGGAATTTCGACCGTATGTACGCGGCATTAAGAGCAAAATCGCTCCTCCGCCCCTGCTGCCCCAATGCTTCGGCATATATGCTTTTTTTATTTAACTGTGGTGGTGAAATCACCTCCTACAGCACTGGAGTCGCAGGGATCAGGCCTGTCTCTGCGAACGCTGCAGTTATGTGTGTTTTTGTTTTGTAAGTGACAGTGATCGATCGATACTGCACTTGGGTGGCCTGGGCTGGACGGAGGGGCAAAACGCAGGTGGCAGCAGGTATCTGGGCTGATCCCGCTAACACTGCGTTTTTGGGAACCCTAAACTGCTGGGGACGCTAGTATAGATCTGATCAGATCAGATATTGATCTGTTCAGATACTATACCACTAAGGGGGGTGTATGCTTCATGCGTGGGTGTTAGCGTTACTGGCACTAACCTGACGCTGCCTGGGGTGTGACGCAGACCCTCTCTGATGCTAAAACCTAATTGATATCACCCGCCGGGCGATCAGGGGGTTAAACCTTTATTGGGTTATATACGGCGGGTGCCCTGACACTATAAAAAGCAAACTAACTAACCAGCGTCACCCGTAACACTTATATGATGATCACTGGTGAAAGGGTTAACTAGGGGCAATCAGGGGGTTAAAACCTTTATTAGATAATATATGGGGGTACCTGACGCTATAAAAACCTGCGGCGAACCTAAAAAAAATTACTGGCTACCGATCTGCATCACCGACACTAAGACAGCGATCAGAAAAACGATCGCTTAGCGACAGTGGTGATAGGGGGTGAAAGGGTTACCTGGGGGGCGATCAAGGGGGTTAAACCTTTACTAGATAATATATTGGGGTACCTGACGCTATAAAAACCTGCGGCGAACCTAAAAAAAATTACTGGCTACCGATCTGCATCACCGACACTAAGACAGCGTTTAGAAAAACGATCGCTTAGCGACAGTGGTGATAGGGGGTGAAAGGGTTACCTGGGGGCGATCAAGGGGGTTAAACCTTTATTAGATAATATATTGGGGTACCTGACGCTATAAAAACATGCGGCGAACCTAAAAAAAATTACTGGCTACCGATCTGCATCACCGACACTAAGACAGCGTTTAGAAAAACGATCGCTTAGCGACAGTGGTGATAGGGGGTGAAAGGGTTACCTGGGGGGCGATCAAGGGGGTTAAACCTTTACTAGATAATATATTGGGGTACCTGACGCTATAAAAACCTGCGGCGAACCTAAAAAAAATTACCGGCTACCGATCTGCATCACCGACACTAAGACAGCGTTTAGAAAAACGATCGCTTAGCGACAGTGGTGATAGGGGGTGAAAGGGTTACCTGGGGGGCGATCAAGGGGGTTAAACCTTTATTAGATAATATATTGGGGTACCTGACGCTATAAAAAAATGCGGCGAACCTAAAAAAAAATACTGGCTGCCGATCGGCATCACTGACGCTAAGACAGCGATCAGAAAAATGATCGCTTAGCGACAGTGGTGATAGGGGGTGAAAGGGTTATCTAGGGGTGATCAGGGGGTTAAACCTTTATTAGGGGGGGTTAGGGGGCTACACTGGACCTAAAACTGAATGTACTGACACTTTTACAGTCACAAATGTCACTGATTGCAGTGATCACTAAATAAATGGTCACTGCAATCAGTGACACTGTGACTGGGGGCTGGGGGGGTGATCTGGGGGGTGATCTGGGGGTGTCTGGGGGGGCGATTTATGTCCCTATGTGTCCTGGTGTCAGTGTAGTGTTGTGTGCACTGACCTGATGTCTTCTCTTGTACGGCGCTCGGTATATGTGAGTGCCGCACCAGAGATGACATCACTTCCTCCTGCTTCCTCTGCCTGACACAGACAGAGGGGGCATTTCCATTCGCCGGCAGCGATCGCGAGGGGGTGGCCGGAAACGAATGGCTGCCCCCTCATCCCGAAACGCTCCCGGACACTTAGCCATCGCTCACTGTATAGGAGGGGGGTCCGATTGGACCCCCCAACTATACAAAGGCAATCACGTACACTCTACGTGATTGTGCCTGTCGGTGCCATTCTGCCGACGTGTATATATACAGTGAGCGGTCGTTAAGTGGTTATATAAGAAATCCATTCTATCTCATCTTTTGAACACAGCCTAATCATATATCCCACTCACCTGGAAGCAGACACAACCACCATCAGTAGGAATGTGGCTTAAAAGGGTAGAATAACTGAACCTTATGGAAGATTTGGTTTGGATATCCCAGCAGAAACGAGGGATATATCTGAAAACCCTTATAGATGTGAATTTTAACAACTGAAAATAGAGAGGCTGTTATTAGATACCTGGAATGGGATGTGGGAGGAGGGGGAGAGGAGGAGATGGGAGGGTGCAGGCCCGTCGCAACAGGACAGGCAAACCAAACAATTGCTTGGGGCCCCGAGCTGGCCTGGGGCCCCAGTCCGGCCGGGTATCGCGCGCCACACAACCCTCTGAGGTCTTATAAAGAAACAGCTGAGAGCTCCCAATCTATTCTACATCGGTTTGAATCACCCGCCCTCTCTCCCTTGCCTGGCTCTCATTGGTTGGTCCTATCACGTGACCTGGAAGCGCTCTCCTTTCGCCCAATCGGCTTCCTCGTACAGTTCGGCGGGTCCTGTATGAATGTAGTCGCCGTGCGAGATAAGCTGTGCGGTACCGAACGTTACGGTAAGACGGCTGTGCTACTCATATAATGAGGCGGGGCAGTTGTGTTTTATCCCTGTCGGTGTGAGGACAGAGGGGGCTTGTATAAGGGGGGGTCAGTCAGGGGCCACAAGGATGTGATATACATACGATAACAGGGCTGTGTGTGGGATATCATTATATGATAGATATTATCTCAGGTCTATGTATAGGACAGTGCTGGACTATAGGGTGACCCCTGGCATATCCTGAGGGCCCCACAACCATCTAATATTTTTACATTAGTGTTGTATTCGCATGCATTAGCCTCCGTTCGCCCCATGCATGTATGGCGCAGCGTGCAAAAAAAAAAAACGATGTCCCGCTCTCCTGGGATATCGTTAGATATACTGTGTCTGTGTCCACTGTAAGTGCGTGCGGGGGGGCCTCCATGTCCATTTGCTTGGGGCCCCCAAATTCCTTCAAACGGCCCTGGGAGGGTGTGAGGTGGTTTTTACCTTTTTTTTTGTTGTTGGGGGGGGTGGTCTGTTTTGCTTATAAAATAAAGAGGTAAGAGAGGATTTGACACTCTATGAACATATAAGAAAGGTCCCCCAGAGCAGAGCCCGAGATACACTCTGTCTTTATTTTTATGTATCAATGAAATTAAAATGGGATAGTTGATTTTCAGGTATCTAGAGTCCAGGGTCTTATGTTCCGGAAGAAAATGAATTTAAATGTATTCTAGATTAGTATATAGATATGGATACTTTGTTATATATGATGTCTGTAAAGTGTATTCCTTGCATCCTTTAAAATAAAGGATTACAGTAAATATGAAAAAAAGCAAAACTCCAGGCATCAGCTAACTACACAGTTTATATATTTGTTAAATGTATTTATTTTAGGTACTTATAGCACCAACAATTTACTCAGCACTTTACATATATATTGTACATTCACAACATTTCATACCCACAAGAAGCTTACAATCTGTGGTGTATTAATCATTGTGCAAGTGTGTGTGTGTGGGGCACAAGGGAAGGGGAGCCAACTGTCCCCTGTCACACATCGCACACTGGGAGTAGTCAACAGATTCTCTGCATCGCGGCCATCAATCTTCTGTGGCCACAGGGGGAGTTAACTGTAAAAAAATAAATCCCCCCTACTGGCCTGACATCCCCTTGTACTGCTCCACCACTTAGGAGTTCCCTGGCACCACCTTTCTGCAGCACTGCCGCCGGTTTCCTGCTGCCTGCATCTGTGGCTGAGTTGGGAGATCAGTGCAGTATTCAGGAGATATGTTTACCAGCCACTTCCTAAATGGACACAGGATGAATTGATACCAATCGCTCCTGTGTCCATTCATCACCGAAGCACAGTAAACTGTGTTTACTATGCTTCAGTTTGTGAATGAATAGAAGTCTCAGTACAGTACAGTGTAGATGCAGTGCAGCTTAGGCTGCAGAGAAAGGGGGTGGGAACTCTATGTCCTCAGTCCCGCTCTCAGTCTCAAAAAAAGAGACATCAGGGTCTCTTTAGACCTCTGATGTTTCAACAATGCCCCCCCCCCCACCAAAGAAATAATAAAAAATAACATTGTAAAAAAACAAGGCTCAGGGCATACTACAGTGTACACCCATGCAAGGCCTTGTTTACCTGCATGGGGATGCACAGTTGTTCCATACTTTCCCATGCAGGCAGTCCAATTCATGTAAATTGAGAAGCATCGGCTGCTTAGAAATAACCGCTACTCTCAATTTGACATCCATTTAGGTGCATTTTCCTGAGCTCTGCACCCAGAAGGATGTCAGATTCTGAGCAATGGGACAGCCTGCATGGGGAAGCATGGAACACCTGTACATGCAAGTAAACATGGCCCTTACACAGGTGTACACCTTAGTGTTGTGTTTATGTGTGCTTATTAAAATTCTAGTGTATTTTTTGTGAAAACTGTGATCTGATAAACATTTGCGCAACTTTTTCAGGGCCTAAAAAAATCTAATATTGCCAGGATTTACTGGGGGGGGGGGCAGTGTGCCCCCCAGCACAATCCCTAAGATCAGTCTGACTTGGGGGGATTTTACTGGGGGAAAGACTGGCCTAGGGAGATTATACTGGGGTAAATCGACCCGGGGGATTATACTGGGGGACAGATTGACCTAGGGGGGGGGGTTTATGGAGATATAGACTGATCTGGAGGAATTATACTGGAAGACACACTGACCTGGTGGGGGGATTATACTGGAGGAAAGACTGACCTGGAAGAGGAAGAATTATAACCAGCCAGTGTTCGCCGCGACGTGCTTTGCATGCTGGAGGTCTTTTACAACCCAAACAACATCCCTGGCACAATGAAAACCATATCCACTTTTCACTGTGGTGCACTAAGTACACTGCAGTTTTTTCTTCATATCAAGCAATGGGGCCCAAATTATGCTTTTGCCCACAGGCCCACTGACTTCATACATACACATACTAGGGCCAATTTTAGACAGGAGCCAATTAATCTATCATCATGTCTACCATTAATCTACCATCATGGAGTATGGGAGGAAACCAGAGTATCCCAGAGAAAACACATGCAGACACAGGGAGAACATGCAAACTCCAGGCGTGTAGTGTTGTTGTTGCATTCAAACCAACAACTCTAGTGCTGCTAACTACTACGCCAGTGTGCTGCCCATATGTTTACTTGGCATAAAGTCTGAAATTCTGTACCGCGAGTCTTGTGATTGGCTGTGAACACTTGGTTGTTTGAAGGTCCAAGTTCACTTTATCTTACTTTTGATAACAGAAAAACACACTCCTGCGCACGAGTTGATCGTCAAGCAATCAATAGTTTGTAATGATGGCACTGGCTTTGCTGCCCTTCATGGATCGGGGTATCCTAGTAACAAACGAAAAGAAAAAAAACAAGGGCGCACCAGCCTAGTGTATTATCGTAAGGATACATTTCTTTAAAAGCAATGTAAAAGGCTACTCACAAAAGTAGTAAAAAGGTTCTCAATGAACAAGTGGTTCCATAGATGGCTGCAGCATGTAGGACCCAAAACGCACTCCAACCGATCATGATTCATGAAGGACGTTGATAGGAGTCACTGCCGGCTAACGCGTTTCGAAGCGCACAGCTTCTTCATCAGAGCCAAGCAGTCATGATTGGTTGGAGTACGTTTTGGGTCCTACATGCTGCAGCCATCTATGGAACCACTTGTTCATTGCGAACCTTTTTACTACTTTTGTGAGTAGTCTTTTACATTGCTTTTAAATAAATGTATCCTTACGATAATACACTAGGCTGGTGCGCCCTTGTTCTTTTTCTTTTCACTTTATCTTACTTTTCAATTAGGCCCTGATTCATATTTATTTATTTATATGGATATCTAGAAAATAAAAACCACTTAAAGTTATAGATTTAGATATAGGGTGGTGGCGGCTATAGCTTGGGAAGCGCTGCTGTACCAACTATGCAATGTTCGTGCAGCGATCACCCCCGCTGAGCTATTGTGTTCTGACAGGGAGGTGGCCCCCTACACCATTGACTGAGAACGCTGATAGGATGTTGATCGGCAGACCTTTTTCGGTCATGCCCCTTTGACAGAAGTCGGCTGTTTGGCTGCCACACACACGGCCGAATGTCAGCAGGTTTCTATTAAACCAGCAGATGCCACCCGATATTCAACCCGTGTGTTCAACCCTTTAAGTTAATAACTGCCAATAGGCTGTGGGTGTGTGGGTTTTCCTCGCAACCTGTTCATTATGAATCTCTATATTACCTCATTGTGCTACGTTCAAAGGCCCTGACGAAGCGGAAATCCACAAAACGCGTAGGCCCTTACTTTCTTCCTTGAATGGGAATTGCACATCCCGTTATTTGATTGTCTGAACTGTAATGTGATTTTACCTCATATATTTTTGTAAGATAATACTTTTTATATCACTGCCACAAGGCAGGAAAATAAAAATTGTTTATTTTTCCATATATTCTGGTATTTCTATATTTATTTACTCCACTGAGGCACATATAAAGTCCCACCCCGCTCAACCTTTTTCTTGACACATAGTCGCATATTCTTCAGGGATGGTGCCTCAGTAGGAGTTTTAAGGTATCTCACATACACCCCAACCCCTACACACTGTTCATTATGAAGATGACATACAAGTCTGGTCACAGCAATGATGAAATGGAAGTGGACACACATGAAAATGTCACTTGCATGCTTCTGTGAATGCCCACATTCTTAGGATAATGTAGGTAAAAGATTATAGATAAAAGATTTTATATATATATATATATATATATATATATATATATATATATATAAATAAATTAACCTCCCTGGTGGTAATCCCGAGTGTGACTCAGGGTTAATTTTCAGTACCAAAAGCGGTAACCCTGAGCCACACTCAGGATATCCCTGTACAGTTACTTATCTTGTCCCTACGATCCCGCAATGTATTCCCGCTGTGTGCTCTGGCTCAGCTGGATACAATACATTGCATCAAAGAGAGCACGATTTGGTGTAAAATCCTACATGCTTGCGAATCGTCAACTCACTACATTTGGAATTCAGTCTTATACTCTGGAAAAGGAACAAAATTCAATCTAAAATACAGCAACTATGGAATGGCCACATCTTCCGTTCTTTCACTCACTGAGCCATTGCTAAATCAAGGCTATTGCATAACAACCGACACCTTTTATACGTCTCCTGAACTTTATGAGTTTCTTCTGCAAAACAAAAACAGATGCCTATGGAACCATTAGGGCTAACCAGTACGACATGCTGCCAATGTTTGGCAATAAGAAGCTGAAGACTGGAGATATGGTTGCCTGGCAGAAAGGCAAAATGATGGCACTGCGATGGCGTGACAAGAAAGATGTGTGCCTAATGAGTACAGTCCATAATACCTCCGCTGTTATGGTACGCACGAAAGGTGGGAAAGAAATCATGAAGCCACAAGTAGTGATAGACTACAATAACAGAGCCGACCAAGCAATGACATTCTACCCAGCAATGAGGAAACCGCAAAAGAAGTACTACAAGAAGATCTTTAGGCATCTTCTTGAGCAATGCTTATGGAATGCCTACATTCTGCTAAAAAAGTGTGACAAGCCTGTGAATCATTCTGACTTCATTTGAAAAGTTTCCAAACGTATCTTTGTGAACCACCAAACACCATCAATGACTGTGAATAGAGCTGGATGTCATGCTGTTGGCGTTGTCAACCCGGAACGCCTGACTGGTCGTCACTTTATGGACTACATCCCACCAACCGAGAAAAAGTCAACACCTACAAGGATGTGCATAGTTTGTTGCTCGAAGTGAGATGGCAGTGGAAAGAAAATCAGAAAGGAAACCAGGTTCCATTGTCCTGATTGTGACGTCGGACTTTGTGCAGTCCCATGTTTCAAATTATTTTACTAAACCAATATGCAGTGTCTGGTTTTACAGTGACTAGTAATATTGCACCATTGTTTAGACAAATTTCAGTGTTTTTGGTTTGATTACATTATTGAATAAAATGTATTATTATATTATTATTGTTCATAATTATTTATAGTTATTAATTATAGTATAATTTATGATTTCGTGTTTCAAACTTTATCATACCTGGGATCAGGGCCGTCGGAACAGGACAGGCACACCAAGCAACTGCTTAGGGCCCCCGAGCTGGCCTGGGTCCCCAGCAATCCCGCGATAGTGTGAATTTTCCCGCACAGCAGGAAGAGGAGCAAGAGGAGGCAGCACGGGCACGGGAGGAGGAGGTAAGACAAAATCCCCCCCCCCGCTTATCCACTCACTCTAATCTAATGTCGGGCAATCGGGGCCCCCCTCTCACGTTAGGCCCCCCTCCCACATTTGGCGCCCCCTCTCCCGCGATCGGCGTCAATGAACTGCAGCCCCCCCCTCCCCCTCAACAACAACATGCCCGGGATGTCTACTAGACTCTTGTTTGGACAGATTTAAGTTAGTTATTCCTAATGCCGCGTACACACGATCGATTTTCTCGATGGTGAAAACACCGTTGAGAAAATCGAAGGGAAAAACGAGGAACGGCTTGTTCCCCTACACACGGCCGTTTTTCCCGACATTTTTTCTCTTGGTCGAGAAAAACGACCGTGTGTAGGCTCCCCGGCAGTGTTTCCCTATGGGAAAACTGCCGCGGAAAAAAATGCTGTGAATCACGACGAGAAAAAAATGCTGTGAATCACGACGAGAAAAATTAGAGCATGTTCTAATTTTTCTCGTCGTGATTAATGCCGTTTTTCTCGTTGGGAAAAAAATGATCAAAAGCCCCCACACGGTCGTTTTTCTCGTCAAAGAGAAAAAAATTAATTTTTCCAGACGAGAAAAATGGTTGTGTGTACGCAGCATTAGAATTACAGACCTACAATATAAAACAACAAATTTCCATGCAAAACAATGTACCGCTTTGACATTCAAAAATACTAACATAATCATACCGCCAGGGAGGTTAATATGGAAGTATATCAGGTGCATGTAAGCTCATCAGGTAGAATTACTGTTTGCAGTTCACAGGTAGAAATGTATAATATTTTGTCCCTATAAAGTGCATTAATGTGGGTGTATTTTGACCCAGTGGCCAAAGGAAAGCTTGCTGGCCGATACTAAAAATACTTTAACAGAACATCAATTCAAATAATTGTTTTGTGTGTAAGTAATGAGCAGTTATAAAACATATTCTCCAAATGATAAATGTATTCAATTACAAGTGTGTAAAGGACTGAAATGCTTTACCATTTTGAATATTATCCTTTGTTTAAGGGCCTGAAGACATCAGGTTTGATTTACTAAAGGCAAATAGGCTGTTTGCATGAGGTGAAGCTCCACTGAATTCCATCATTCAACCAAAAAGCAAACATTTTTTTTTTTCATTTTCCTTACACATGATTTGGAATTCTTTGCAAGGTGAAATTGCACCACATTCACACGGCCTCCATGCCACAAATCTGAGGGGAGGGGGAGGGAGATCACCAAAGGTGGGGGACTTGAGTCACATGACTTGACTTAAGTCAGACTTAAGTCACCTGTTTGAAGACTTGCGACTTGCTTGACAGAATTCAATAAATGACTCGACTTGACTTTGACTTGTCACTAATGACTTGCGACTTGACTTTGACTTGGGCTATATGACTTGCAATGACTTGGCACCACTAACACTAACCACAAGCCGCCGTCTGCCTACCTGATCAGCGTGTCATGCAGACAGACGGCGGCCATTGCAGTGTTCAAAAGCCGCGCCTCCTCGTCTGTGATAGGCGGAACACTCAATTTCACAGCAGGCAGTGTTCAGCCTATCACGGACATCCTCTTATCCTCGTCTGTGTTATGATGTATGATTATATATAAAATAACTTCAAATATTGGAAAAATATGTCTTAGTCAACGATCCCCCTGAAGATGACCAGCGAATGGTCGAAACGTGTCAGGGATTTACACCCACATACATTTGTTATGCAATCTTGTTTCACATTTTGCATGTATGGTAATATTGGATTATGCAGGAATTTATCTGGCCAGACCGTTTTACGTGTCTTATTATAACCCAATTGTGTCTTTTGACAACTTTCAAATAAATATGTTTTATACTTTCAATTCGACATACTATATTGCTGTCCAAAGCCCCATTGGGGAAAATGTCCATTATCATATATACTGGGGTTTGCAGCGCTCACATCTCTCTCATCTCTCATGTGTGTTTCCATTTTCCTGCACCACATTCACTAAGCTCTGGGACAAATTCTCCTGCAAAGTGAACAGTCCATGGGTTTGATTTGCTAAAGGTAAATGGACTGTGCACCTTGCAATGTGCATTTTCCCTCTGCAAGTGTAGTTGCTCCAGAGCTTGATTTAATGAGCAGAAGCTCTGCTGACTTCCATCATCCAATCATGTGCATTTTTTTTTTTTCCACATGATTGGATATTTTTTGCAAAGTGAAACTTTACCTCATGAAGCCTCCCTGGCAGTATAATTATGTTAGATTTTTGAATCTCAAAGCGGTACATTGTTTTGCATAGAAATTTGGCGTTTTATATTGTAGGCCTGTAATTCTTAGTAATAACTCACTTAAATCTTTCCAAACAAAAGTCTAGTAGACATCCCGGGTATGATAAAGTTTGAAACACAATCATAAAATATAATATAATAGATAACTATAAATAATTATAAAAAAATAACAATATAATAATAAAATGAATTTCCCCACAAATCACTATCGCTCAATTCTGCAAGTGATTCTAATTTATTATCGCTGTTTTCTAGCTGGTCTAAAACCACTTTTGACATAAAGGGACACTTTTTGGTTGCCATGGACAATCTCAAGTTTCCAGGCAGAAAACAGTATATATAATATTAAACTGCATGCAGGGCATTGGACAAAGCTCTAGGGACAAATCGGGGGGGACATCGCAGGATCCCGGTGACAAGGTAAGTATGCTGTACCAGGATCCTGAGATGCAATCCCGAGTGTGGCTTGGGGTTACCGCTAATGGTACTGAAATTTAACCCTGAGCCAGACTCAGGAATACTGCCAGGAGGGTTAATAACTTCACCCTCTATTTGCCTTTAGTAAATCAACCCCAATGTAACTATGGAGAAAGCTGGCCAGGTTGCTGAAACAGACTTTAATCAACAAAAACAATACTTTATTTCAAAACAGTGAAATTTCCTCTTCGCAAAAAGTTTTGGATGGCAATTCTACTACTGGACCAGATTACATTATGGGGTGTATGTATAAATGGTGTTTCTTCACTTAGGGGCTGATTTACTGAAGGCAAATGGGCTGTTTATGTTGCACTCTGCAAAGGTATCTTCTTCAGAGCTTAGTAAATGTGGGGAAATTTCCAGTGGTTGTAAAGACAGAAGGTGTTGTTTTTTTTTTGATTGTTTTTTTCTTCAACCTTAATGCATTCTATGCATAAGATAAAAAAGCCTTCTGCAAGCATACTTAAGATGGCCCAATCTCGATCCCGCAATGTTCTCCCCCTCCTCATTGGCTTGGACACAGCAACGGGAGCGATTGGCACACTGTTCTTGCGCTTTTTGTTCACTTCCAAACTATGCTGTGGTGTATTGTGAATAGATGGTCTGTTACAGGTAGCTACTGCACTCTGAGCATCCCAAAAGTAAAACAGAAAAGGTCCTATTAACCTAAAATGAATAATATAATAATTTAAAAAAACTCCCCCTGAAGCAAAAGGCTTTTTTTTTTTTTTTTATCTTCTCGAGCCTTTTTAGACACTCCCTGTCTACATTCACTTGCTCATCTGTACATAGTTGGAAGTCGGTCCAGAGAAATTAAGTGGCAACTAAGGACCATACCTGCTCAATGCATGTTGGCATGGCTATTAGTTTCCACTAGGGGTTCATGTGGTGACAAAGCATGGACAAGGACTTTCATTTCAGGATCACCAGTTATTTGATTAATTAAAGCTGCATATTTAAAAAGATTGCAAATGACTTCTGAAATTACATTACAGTGTAACTCAATTTTGTCGAGGGGGAAAAAACAATCTGGATGTTACTTTCACATTACAGGGATATTAACCACTTGAGGACCGCCGCATGCCGATGTACGTCGGCAGAATGGCAATGCTGGGCACAAGGTCGTACAGGTACGTCCCCTTTAAGAGCCCAGCCGTGGGTCGCAAGCGTGCTGCCGGCGGCGCGCTCGCAACCCGGTCCTCTTCTCCGTGACCGTCCCCGCGGGAACAGCGGACCCGATTGCCGCTGGTGTCCCGCGATCGGGTCACAGAGGAAGAACGGGGAGAGGTAAGTGTAAAAAAACCTCTCCTACCTGCTTCCTAGTGAGCCTGTCACTGATAGTCTGTTCCCTGTCATAGGGAACGACGATCAGTGACATCACACGCTAAGCCACCCCCCCCACAGTAAGAAACACACATCAGGGCACACTTAACCCCTACAGCGCCCCCTCCTGGTTAACCCCTTCACTGCCAGTGTTATATTCACAGTAATCAGTGCATTTTTAAAGCACTGATCGCTGTAAAAATGACAATGGTCCCAAAATAGTGTCAAAAGTGTCCGCTGTGTTCGCCATAATGTCGCAGTCACGATAAAAATCGCTGATCGCCGCCATTACTAGAAAAAATTAATTATTAATAAAAATGCAATAAAACTATCCACTATTTGGTAGACGCTATAAATTTTGCGCAAACCAATCAAAAAACGCTTATTGCGTGTTTTTGGTAAAACAAAAAAATATGTAGAAGAATACGTATCAGCCTAAAACTGAGGAAATATATTTTTTTGGGGATATTTATTATAGCAAAAAGTAAAGATTGCATTTGTTTTCAAAATTGTCGCTCTATTTTTGTTTATTGCGCAAAAACTAAAAACCGCAAAGGTGATCAAATACCACCAAAAGAAAGCTCTATTTGTGGGGGGGGGGGGAAGGACGGCAATTTTGTTTGGGAGCCATGTCGCACGACCACGCAATTGTCAGTTAAAGCGACGCAGTGCCGAATCGCAAAAAGTGGCCTGGTCTTTAACCACTTCTCTACTGTGCACGAAAACCCCCTTCCTGCCCAAGCCATTTTTCAGCTTTCAGCGCTGTCACACTTTGAATGACAAAGTGCGACGTGGCTCCCAAACGAAATTTGTGTCCTTTTTTTCCCACAAATAGAGCTTTCTTTTGGTGGTATTTGATCACCTCTGCGGTTTTTATTTTTTGCGCTATAAACAAAAGAAGAGCGTCCAGTTTGGAAAAAAAACACTATTTTTTTACTTTTTGCTATAATAAATACCCATTTTTTCTTTTAAATAAAATTTTCCTCAGTTTAGGCCGATACGTATTCTTCTACATATTTTTGGTAAAAAAAAAAACAATCGCAATAAGTGCGTATTGATTGGTTTGCGCAAAAGTTATAGCGTGTACAAAATAGGGGATAGATTTATAGCATTTTTATTTTTTTATTAGTAATGGCGGCGATCTGCGATTTTTTTATTTATTGTGACTGCGATATTGCGGCGGACACATCGGACACTTTTGACACATTTTTGGGACCATTCACATTTATACAGCGATCCCTGCTATAAAAATGCATTGATTACTGTATAAATGTGATTGGCAGGGAAGGGGTTAACCACTAGGGGGCGGGAAGGGGTTAAATATGTTCCCTCAAAGTGTTCTTACTGTGGGGGGAGGGGACTGACTGGGGGAGGGGACCGATGGTTGTCCCTATGTACAAGGGACACACCATCGGTCCCCTCTCCCTCACAGGACGTGGATCTCTGTGTTTACACACAGAGATCCACTTTCCTGCTCGTTTCCCGGGCAATCGCGGGTGCCCGGCGGCAATCGCGGCCGCCGGGCACGCGCACCGAGGCCTTGTGAACGCGGCGGGCGCGCGCGCGCGCCCCCTAGCTCGTTTTAAAGGGAGGATGTCATATGACGTCCTCCCAGAACGAGAGTATCCTCCGCCCGCCGTCAATTGACAGTGGGCGGGGGACAAGTGGTTAAGCTGCATAATGGTCCCCGTCTTAAGTGGTTAATAAACGTTCCTACAGATTTTTACCTTTTTCTGCGCATAGGAAATAGCTGTTTCTTTGGCCATGTCATTTTCTGACTGATTCATGAATTGGAAGGACTGGTTCATTATAATCAGCTGGTACACTCTTCGCGTTCTAGAGAGGAAAGTTGCAGTGTCCGCATCTCTTTAAAAGTGATTGTATTAACCTTTGGTATCTCACCAAAATCAAACTTTGCTTTATTTGTCAGGGGCCAGGGCAGATTTCTGGGAAATATCAGTGAGCCTATCACACAAGCAGGAAATTACATTTCTGGGGATGATCCATACACCATCTGTGGCCATATTACATTGAAATTTACAGAAAAGGACAACTGCAGATTGAAAGAAAGGTAATTTTAATAACATTTAATTACAACATGACTTTTGCAGCAATTTTCAAAGCTATATTTATTTTTATTTGTTATATTTTTCTCAAATGTGGAGCTATCCTTTGTGGCATTGGGGTGATTATACTCATGTGGCAGATGCGTTTTCCAATGAGTTATGCCAGTCCAAACTACATTTTAGGGCTTGACAACCCACTTATATTAAACAAAACAAACAGATCACATAGAAATCAGTTGCCCTCACAAGGGTTTCCACATTCACCAGTTCTCAGGCACTTACTGACATGTATGGATGGTGTACTAAGCTGTATGTGTGCTTCACTGTATTTTCTGATATGTAAACAAATAATGCACTCTGTATGGAGGCCAACTATTCTGCTGACCAACTAATCATGAAAATAGTTGACATCTATTTTTATAATCCATTAGTTGTCAATAGGGATGAGCCGAACAACCCCTGGTTCGGTTCGCAGCAGAACATGTGAACAGGAAAAAAATTTGTTCGAACACCGTTAAAGTCTATGGGACACGAGCATGAAAAATCTAAAGTGCTAATTTTAAAGGTTAATATGCAAGTTATTGTCATAAAAAGTGTTTGGGGACCCGGGTCCTGCCCCAGGGGACATGTATCAATGCAAAAAAAGTTTTAAAAACTGAAGTTTTTTTGGGAGCAGTGATTTTAATAATGCTTAAAGTGAAACAATAAAAGTGAAATATTCCTTTAAATTTCGTACCTGGGGGTGTCTATTTTAGAACAGTCCCTGCACAAAATGATATTTTGTCAGATGAAAGTCATTGAAAAAAACGACATAGGTTCCCCCCCAGTCCATTACTAGGCCCTTTGGGTCAGGTATGAATATTAAGGGGAACCCCAAACTAAAATGTAAAAAAAATTGCATGGGGGTCCCCCCAAATTCCATACCAGGCCCTTCAGGTCTGGTATGGATATTAAGGGGCACCCTGCGCCAATTTTTTTTCATAAAATGGCGTAGGGGTCCTCCTCAAAATCCATACCAGACCCTTATCCGAGCACACAAACCTGGCAGGCCGCAGGAAAAGAGAGGGGGGTGGACGAGAGAGCGCCCCCCCCTCCTGAACCGTACCAGGCCACATGCCCTCAACATGGGCCTGGTAATGGACTGGGGGGAACCCATGCCGTTTTTTCAATGACTTTTATCTGTTTTGCCGGGACCCGACAATTCATTATAGCCATGAGTAGTTTTTTAAATGACTTTTTTTCCTTTAGAAATGTCATTTTGTGCAGGGACTGTTCTAAACACAGGAAAAATGTGCCACTGTACAGGCATACTATAGACACCCCCCCCCCCCAGGTATGAAAGTTAAAGGAATATTTCACTTTTATTGTTTGACTTTAAGCATTATTAAAATCACCGCTCCCGAAAAAACTGCAGTTTAAAAATAAATAAAAATTGCATTGATACATGTCCCCTGGGGCAGGACCCAGGTCCCCAAACCCTTTTGATGACAATAACTTGCATATAAGCCTTTAAAATTAGCACTTTTAATTTCTCCCATAGACTTTTAAAGGGTGTTCCGCGGCTTTCGAATTTGCCGCGAACACCCCAAATTGTTCGCTATTCGGCAAACAGGCGAACACCCGATGTTCGACTCGAACTTGTGTTCGACTCGAACATCGGGCTCATCCCTAGTTGTCAATTAATTAGTTGTTTTGGACCTAGAGGGTTTTATTCCACTTTAAGGCTGTCAGCATATCGGCCTCTACAAACTCTGCAGTGCCTAAAAATGGCTAAAAACGGAGAGCAACTGAGCATGGGCCGAACAGGGTGAGACAGTGTATTACTGGATTTTAACCCCCTTCCTTACCGAGTCATTGTAAAACGACGTCGGCAGGAACCCTCCCTCCCTCCGGGTGGATGTCATATGACGTCCTGGGCCTCCCGGGCGGCTAGGGGGCGCGCGCGCGCCGCATCGTTTGGGACCCGGTGCGCGTGCCCGGCAGTCGCGATGTCCGCCGGGCACCCGCGATTGCCTGCGATCACAGCAGGACCGTGGATCTGTGTGTGTAAACACACAGATCCATGTCCTGTCAGAGGAGAGGAGAGGAGAGGAGGCTGATGTGTGTTCCCAGTACAGAGGAACACATATCGGTCTCCTCCCCTTGTTAGTCCCCTCCCACTACAGTTAGAATCACTCCCTATGGAACATATTTAACCCCTTGATCGCCCCCTAGTGTTAACCCCTTCCCTGCCAGTTACATTTAAAATCGCAGATCGCCGCCATTACTAGTAAAAAAATAAAAATAAATAAAAATGCCATAAATCTATCCTCTATTTTGTAGATTCTATAACTTTTGCGCAAACCAATCAATACACGCTTATTGCATTTTTTTTTTCAAAAAATATGTAGAGGAATACGTATCGGCCTAAACTGAGGAAAAAAATTGTTTTTTTAAAAAAAAAATTGGGATATTTATTAAAACAAAAAGTAAAAAATATTGTTTTTTTTTTCGAAATTGTCTTTGTTTATAGCGCAAAGAATAAAAACCGCAGAGGTGGTCAAATACTACCAAACGAAAGCTCTATTTGTGGGGGGAAAAAAAAACAAAGATTTCATTTGGGTACAGTGTTGCATGACCGCGAAATTGTCATTCAAAGTGCGACAGCTCTGAAAACTAAAAATTGGCCTGGGCAGGAAGGGGGTGAAAATGCCCTGTAGTGAAGTGGTTAAACTATTTAATTTTTTTTTATGTTTTACATAGCTATACCTGCTAAAGGGGCCAGCATGAAGGACTTTATTTTCTGACTAAAGTTCCACTTTAAATTCAAGGCATGTTGTGAATGGTAACTGTTGCTTCTGCCCTCAACTGAGCTGTCAGTCCTTTGCTGTAAAGTATAGGAGGGTTTAGTTCCACTTTAATTATCAAAAGTACATAAAAGGACCCATAGCAATGTGGTGGGGACAGAGAGTAGGATTTTCAAAGTGCCTTAGAAGTATATATTTACACACAAACAATATTGTATTCATGTTACTATTTATACAATGTTGGAAAAGGTATCAAGGAACAATCCGACTCTCTGTCCCCACCACATTGCTATGGTGTTTTTTTTTTTTGTTTTTTTTATCTACTGCTATATTTCTTTATCAAAGAAGAAGAGATTGTTACCAGATTGAACAATCATCTTAGATTTTCTGTGGAAAATGACAACTATGAGGTGTTAAAGCGGTTGTATACCCGTTCCTACTTTTTTTTTTCATACCTAAAAGGCATAATGAGCTAGTATGCACCGCATACTAGCTCATTATGAAATACTTACCTCAGAACGAGGTGTCGGGAACTTACCTGGTCCACGCTGAGGGAGATGTCATCTTGCCTCGGCGTGTCTTCCGGGTATCGCCGCTCCAGCGCTGTGAGTGGCAGGAGCGGCGATGTCGTTACTCCCGCGTGTTGGCAAGGTCCGGCGGCTGCCGGACTTTAGCCGAGAATCCCCGCCGCGCATGCGCCGCTGCAGTCAGCGACTCATTGCAGGGGGAATATCTCCTAAACCGTAGAGGTTTAGGAGATATTCTTTTTACCTACAGGTAAGCCTTATTATAGGCTTACCTGTAGGTAAAAGTTAAAAAACAGGGTATACAACCACTTTAAGGGGCAATGCAAAAAGTTTTTATTTCAATGACTTTCCCCATTTTACTTGTTTGTATTCAGCAACTGGAGAGCAAGAGCAACCTCATTTTTATTTGGAGGGGATAGCCTCCTATGAACTGGAAAATGGTGCAAAAATGAACTCACCTTTGTGTGTAACACGTTGAAATATATACGCATTTTCTCCAGTAGTAAAGAACTTGAAATATGAGCAATTAGAATCTACAATAAGGAGATACAAAAACGATTAATATCACAGAAACAGACAACTGGCATTACATAGATTGATCAAAAACAGCAAAAAACAATACTGCTCCTGTGTTGCATATATTAATGTGAAACAGCTGCAAAAAATATTGTGGGATATAACTAAACAAAACAGTAAGACTCGGTTCACACTGGGGCGGCACAACTTGTCCCGCGACTCTGCCGGGCGATCTCCACACGACTTCAGAGGTGACTTGCAAAATGACTTCTGTATTAAAGTCAATGCAAGTCGCTCTGAAGTCATCCCAAAGTAGTACAGGAACCTTTTTCTAAGTCAGAGCGACTTGAGTCGCTCCTATTAGAACGGTTCCATTGTACAGAGTGGAGCGCGACTTGTCACCTGACGAGTCGCCCCTGTGTGAACCGGCATTAAAAATGAAAAAGTTTCACTCAAATCTCAATGGATGTCAAAAACACAAATAGTCCAAAGAATAATCATAAAAGTTCAACCAGCAACAAGGGCTGAAAGAAACGGATGCAAATAAGTAAACAAGAGATATCAATCAAAGAGTGCTTGTGCAAACAGATCTGAAGGGGAATCCTCCACCTTGTGAAATCACCAACAGAAGAATCAGGATGTATTCTTACCCCGGGGGGGGAACCCTATAGTTATTGAAGGTCTCATAGGTATTTGGACATTCCCAACTGATATGTATCCACGGAAGATACAGTGCAGAAGGTGTGCGTCCCACATACCCTTCCTCCTACACTAAACTCAGTGCATTACATAAATCAAGATAATAACAATAAAAGTATTGCTGCTACAATAACAACTTTTAATTGTAATTGGTGCTAGTATTTAGAATGATAATTCTGTATTATGTTCATGTGTTGTTCAAATTTTCTAAAGTTTTTTTTAGATGGGGGGGGGGGGGGGGATATTGTCATTATTGGGGGATTTCCTGTGATTTTTCTGTCCCCTTATCGCTAAAATAGAAAATGAGGGGAAATCTCTCCAATGGAAACGCGCAGCAATAAAATCAAATTTTTAACGGAGCAAAACTGTCAGGTTTATATTTCTGTCTGTGTACTCCACTGGTGAGTTTTTTTCTATTACTTTCTACGTGGTCATAACAGGAAGTAAGCAAAATAACTAAATTAAGGTTGGATTCTTTTTGCTCCCCACTCCTTTTTACCCCCACCTAATTTCTAACTAACTCTTATTAACCACTTAAGCCCCGGACCAATACGCAGCATAAAGACCAGGCCCCTTTTTGCGATTCGGCACTGCGTCGCTTTAACTGACAATTGCGCGGTCGTGCGACGTAGCTCCCAAACAAAATTGACAGCCTTTTTTTCCCCACAAATAGAGCTTTCTTTTGGTGGCATTTGATCACCTCTGGTTTTTATTTTTTGCGCTATAAACAAAAATAGAGCGACAATTTGGAAAAAAATGCAATATTTTTTACTTTTTGCTATAATAAATATCCCCCAAAAATATATAAAAACATTTTTTTTTCTCAGTTTAGGCCGATACGTATTCTTCTACATATTTTTGGTAAAACAAATTGCAATCAGCGTTTATTGATTGGTTTGCGCAAATGTTATAGCGTCTACAAAATAGGGGGTAGTTTTATGGCATTTTTATTTTATTTTTTTTACTAGTAATGGCGGCGATCAGCTTTTTTTTTTTTTTCTTTTTTTTCGTGACTGCGACATAATGGCGGACACATCGGACACTTGACACATTTTTGGGACCATTGTCATTTTTACAGCGATCAGTGCAATAAAAATGCACTGGTTACTGTAAAAATTACACTGGCAGTGAAGGGGTTAAGTGTGCCTAGGGGAGTGATTACTACTGTGTGAGGGCGTGGCTACGAGTGACACATGACCGATCTCCGCTCTGATTACACAGAGTGGAGATCAGTGACATTGTCAGTAGGGGAGCGGGGAGATGTTGTGTTTACACTAACATCTCCCTGCTCCATGCCTTCGTGAGACGATCGCGGTCCGACTCACTGGGAAGGCAGGGGGGTCGCGAGCGCGGCGGCGGCGCACGTGCGACCCCGACGTCGGGCAGTTAAAGGGGACGTACAGGTACATGATTGTGCCTGTATGAGCCATTCTGCCGACTTATATATACAGTGGCTGGTCCTTAAGTGGTTAATCTGTTTAAAGCTCATAGACCTCCTGCAAGGAAGGTCAAGTGCACAGTTGTGCCTGAAGACCTGTGGGCGTGCATGCCACCAGCATTGGTGTAGAACAAGTGAGGATTGTTAAGCGGTAGTCACCTGTGACCTGACCCATGTTCTGTTATCCAGTGATTGACCTGGACTGTGCCCTGATTTCACTGTATCCAGATGACCCTGACTTGTGTATTCACTTTACTTTTTGCTGTCTGTCTGGTAAAACCTTAGCCTGAACTTTAACAATGCTTCTGCTTTCCAAATTGGTACTTCTGCTGCCCAGCTATTGCTGACTGCTGTTCATCTTGACAATATCTCTGTTTTCTGCACCTGTATGTTCCTGTGTCCAACCTGTGTACCAGTTTTCTGCACCAGACCCAGTCTGATCATCTTCAACGTCTCAGAAGTACTGCATTGCACAATGGCTACTTTCACTTCTCCCACTTCCTTCTCCCCACTTTCTATTTATTTACACCTGTGTTGTCACTTCTTTTGTATTTATTTATTTTTTTATTGTGTTACACGTTTGTCACTGTGTGACTGGTATGGAGTGGGTCCTCGGGCCAACCCTGAAAGTCTTAGGAGGGGGTGGACATGGCCTTCTTGCTTGGTTCACCCTCTCTTATGGGGTCTCCCTTCGGGGGAGCCCCACCAAGTACTTGGGTGGGTCTGTTTTGGGAGACCCTCCAGAGAATGGGGTCTATCTGGTTTCAGCCAGACGAGCCATAGTGAGTACCTCAGTCCCCGTGTGGAGCCTAACTCCCTGGGGGATCCGGGTAAGGTCCTTCCTAGGGAGGATCGTGTAACACCCGTTGCACGTTTTGTGTCACTCTTTATGTGTGTGAACTTTTTGGCACCGGGTGGAGTCTTTGGGCATGTTTCCCACGCCACTGGCTTTTAAAAAAAAAAAAAAAAAAAATAGCCCATAGGCAATTTCTACTTTGCAAAGTTTTTTTATTGGTGTCCGTCTGGTTTTGCTTTTTTAATCAATTTGTAATAAACAATATTTTTATCTTTACCTTTGTATCTCAGTGCCTATAAAGTACAGTACCAATTTTTCCAATATTATCTCCCGCTAATTGGGTGTGGCACATATATACATCACCTTGGTATCCACAGCACCACTGTGATACCTCAAAACCATTTATTCCGGTATGGAAGTTGTTGGTTTCAGGGCTTTACTCCTTGGTGCATGGGTTGTGTGGTGTATTAGCCCATAGGCAAAAAATGTTTTATTGTTTATTTTATTTAAAAAAAATTATTTAATTTTTAAATTTTTTTTTCTAATCACTTTTATTCCTATTACAAGGAATGTAAATGTAGCGAGCCCCTCACCCCGTCCTCTTTAGCCTAGGGGTATGTCACGCGACAGGGTGAGGTGCGCTACGGCCCATGTCCTCCCCACTACTTGCGGGCGAGGTGAAGGCCAATACCTAAAGTTTCCTCGGGCCGGTGTCCTGAACATGTACCGAGTCTGTCGTGCAGAAACCACCAAACCACCCTTTGCTCCCATTAACAGAGTCCATACACCGATCACAGTCCAACGGTTAGATTTATTCCGTATCTTCAGTTACAAGGCAATGCGATGGCATGATACGGTGGGATGAGCAGGTCGAGGCACTATACTGATCCGGGTCCCTACACCCCCTATGCTATGACCAAGGGTTGTAGGAGTCTTGATATGAATACCTCCGTTGCGCTACGGGCCTCTATCAGGGGAAGATGTCCTCCAAGAGAGTTACTGCAGGCCCATCCGTCACCGGGTTGACACTACACCAGGTCTTCGAACGAGTGACCTCCCCAGCCTCCTCACCTCAGATGCGGGTCCCCTGGCAAGGGGCGCCCTGGAGCAACTCCACCCTCGCGGGACCCAGTCGGAGTCACCGGGTCCCAGGCCTCCTCAATAGTACCTCATCCCGGCCAGGCCTAGGGTGCCTAGGCCGGGACCTTGAACCGCCCGCACCCAGGCTGAAGGTGCCTGGGTGCGTGAAGAGATGATCCCCGAAGACAGACAGACCAACCGCCCTCGTGGCGAGGGCGTCTCCCCCTTTTATCTCCTCCCGTCGATACCACGGTGGGTTCCCCGCCCCGGCCGTACCATCTCCAGGAAGGGACAAAGAAGGGTAGCACTGCGGTAGTGATTCTACCCCGAGCCAGTAGGTACACTGACACCTACTGGTCGAAGAGAATATTACACCACCCAATCCTCCACGAATAAGAAAAAGGGGTCTGAACCCTAACATAATTACACACTTGGGTCACACTACTCCCCAAGTGTACCCCACTAAATTGATGACCCCGCTACATAAACATCTCTCCTCTCCTAATAGGAATAGGGCATGACAGGTCCTCTTTACAAAGATGTGGGGTCAATCTCAGCCTCTCCAGCTAAATACAGTGTTTACAGTAGGTGCCGCGGACATTGTATATCCATCGCGATCCCATCGCGGAGATTCTCGGCGACAGGGTATCGACATCTCGGCGACAGGGTGGCGACATCTCGCGCTCGCTGCAATAGTGAGGAGACGCGGCACTGTATTGAACGGGATCCGACGTGGATTCCCGCCAATACCAGGCACTGTGTTTGGTATGAATCCTGAGCGGGAACTTCACGCCAAATTTTAAATAAAAAACCAGCATGGGTTCCCCTTCCAGGAGCATAGCAGGCACTTTGGTCTGGTATGGATTTGAAGGGGAACCCCCTAAGCTGAAAAAACAGCGTGGGGCTCCCCCTCAAAATCCAAACCAGACCCTTATCCGAGCACGCAACCTGGCAGGCCCCAGGAAAAGAGGGGGGGACGAGAGAGTGGCCCCCGCCTCCCTCCTGAACCGTACCAGGCCACATGCCTTCAACATGGGGGGGGGTTTGGTGCTTTGGGGCAGAGGGGAGACCTGCGGCCCCCCCACCCCAAAGCACCCTGTCCCCATGTTCGATGGGGACAAGGGCCTCTTCCCGACAACCCTGGCCGTTGTTTGTCGGGGTCTGCGCGCGGGAGCTGATCGGAATCTGGGAGCCCCCTTTAATAAGGGGGCCCCCAGATGCCGGCCCCCCACCGTACCCCTACCCATTCACCTGGTGGAAAAAAATGTCAATAAAAAAAACACACACGTTTTTAAAGTAATTCATTACACATCTCTGGGGGTCTCTTCCGACTCTGGGGGTCTCCGGTGTCTCCGCGCTCTCCGGTTCTTCTCTCGCTCTCCGGTTCTTTCTTCCTTCTGCCGGGCCTCCGCTATCTTCTTCCAGCTCTTTTGCTAGCGGAGAGGCCCGGTCTTCCCCGTCTCGTCCCGCTCTCCGTTGTCCTTCTGCCCCTTCAGGTTGCCCCCTCTGCCCCAAAGCACCAACCCCCCCATGTTGAGGGCATGCGGCCTGGTACGGTTCAGGAGGGAGGGGGGCGCTCTCTCATCCCCCCCTTTTCCTGCGGCCTGCCAGGTTGCGTGCTCGGATAAGGGTCTGGTTTGGATTTTGAGGGGGACTCCCACGCCGTTTTTTCGGCCTAGGGGGTTCCCCTTCAAATCCATACCAGACCGAAGGGCCTGGTATGCTCCTGGAGGGGGAACCCATGCCGGTTTTTTATTTAAAATTTGGCGTAGAGTTCCCGCTCAGGATTCATACCAAACACAGTGCCTGGTATTGGCGGGAATCCCCATCGGATCTCCGTCTACCGGCCTCAATGTCAGCAATGCGTGTCGCTCATTGCCAAAGGAAAAACCAACATTTTTCCTTTCCCGGTGACGAGATAGCTCGGCGCTGGCTCTCACGATGGGGCTCGTAGGGTATCAATCTCGCCGCTAGAAGAGGCAAGATTGACACAAAATCGTTGGCACCTACTGTACAACTGCCGGAGCCGAACGTGACATAACGTCGCGCCCGGCTTACGAAGATCGTAGAGACTGCCGGAAAGCCCACCTGGGTCGTGGTATTCTCTATGGTGAACTTCCGCCACTGGTGGATCCCTTTTCGAGCTCGCCGATCGCACTGGCGAGCCAGTAGAAGCACTGGAGGGCTGTGGGGAGGAACACGTCCCCCCCACCCCCACTGCCTGTAAAAACAATCAAGCGGCTGTGCCGCTATGATTGTTATGGTGTAGAGAATTGCAAATTAATACAAATATTCCATAGTTTGTAGATGCTATAACTTTTGCACAAACTAAGCAATATACGCCTATTGGCACTTGTAGTTAAGTGGAGGGCAGACTCTACTTTACATTACCTGCTCAAAGTATATCCAATCTATGCACACACCCTCTGACTGAAGAGGGGGTGAGTTCTTATGTATAGGTAGATTATGGGCAATAATGATTACTATGTGGCCCGTTGGCCCTATGTTTGGCTGTGTTGGGTCGGCGGGTTTGTGCTTGCCCATCCGACACGGCTTTTCTTTCCCTTTCTGTTAAGATGTGTCATTGTAATTTATTTTGGTGCCACTGTTTTACTGTTTATTTGCTCAACGCATGATTTTCAGATGTAACAAATGATGTTCTTCTTGATGTGATATGTAACATGTGTTTTATTTTGATGGCACAATAAAACCTCTTTTCTGATTTTTTTTTTTTTTACCAAATGTAGCAGAATACATATTGGCCTAAATTTATGAAGAAATTTGATATTTTTTTTATTGGATATGTTTTATAGCAGAAAGTAAAACATATATTTATTTTTTTTCAAAATTTACGGTCTTTTTCTGTTTATAGCGCAAAAAAACAAACAAAAAAAACGCAGAGGTGATTAAATACCACCAAAAGATGCCTCACTGCTCACCACTATTTAAGTTTGGGAGGCTGGCCTTAGATGCAAGCATTATCCTAAAGATGATTTCCCCGAATCCCGCCCTATGGCTTAATCCTACTCTTTAGTAAATGACCGAGCCCATTGCATGGACCAAGTATAATATCAAACTACTTTCTCAGGTGGTTACTGATTGAAACTCCGTTACACTTACCTCAACTTTTAATTTACCTAGTTTCCCATACTTTTGATGCTCAGTTTCCCCAAGATAGTTTAATGATTATATTATCATCTTTAGAATCAGTACTTAGGTCTGAATGTTTTGAGGTCCACCTCAAGACTGTATTCTCATCTTATTCTAATTTCCCTCCTGCCATTAGAGGGTCTTAGAGGTAGGTGGATGCAAGACATACAGGATCTGGACATGGAAGATTCGAGGAGCGTGTGGGATTTCCCTCTGCAAACTCTGGTATCCTTGAGAGACCGTATGATCCAATTTAAATTGGTACATATACAGTATGCTCTATCACACCACATAGACTTCAAAAGATAAATCCTGTGTGCCCTTCTAAGTGTTGGTGGTGTGGAGCAGTTTAGGAGGATTTCGCACACATCTTCTGGTCCTGTCCATTCATAGTTATTTTTTGGGTGGAAGTGGTGGACTTGTTGAGCTCTACTTACTTTTCTCCCTACAGCATCTGAGCGAGTGTTTGCTAATATTACATTATTCTATGTGAGAAAAGCCATTGCCTTACATTGGAAGAAACTTTCTACGCTTTTATACTGGAAACAATTGTTAAATAATAATCTCCCACTGTATAGAGATACCTACATCACCAGGTGTTGTCCTGTTAAATATGACAAGGTATGGGCAAAGTGGCTGGATATACGGCATCTAATGCCCATGGGGGTTATTGGTTATTGTAATATAGCTGTAGGGACTAAAAGTTTACTTTTGGTATACTAGTTGTGGATAGATAGCAAATTTGACAAATGATATGGCTTATATTATAGCTCTGTTAAAATACCATTTTGTAATTTTGTTAATTATTTTATACTTTTGTTTTTTTTTCTATTTATTTTTTTCCTTAATTGAAGGATGCAAAGCAGTGTGATTGGATCTCGAACCTGTATTTATATTTTGGCACAATGTGTATTGTTTGTTTTTGTTTGTTTATTAAGGAAATAAAAAGATTTGATAAAAAAAAAAAAAAAAAAATTTAGAGAGATTTTATATATATATATATATATATATATATATATTTCTATCCCTCACCAAAAGAAAGCTCTATTTGTGGGGAAAAAAAGGGTAGTGTCGCACTAGAACGTTTCAATTTTATTTGATTAAAGAATTTTGTTTCCTCAAAGTAAAAATAGGAAGCATAGTTCTCTCTGCCTAGATATATCAGCCCAGAACCCTTGGCACTGGCCATTTTCCCCAATTAGAATACTACACCATGGGGCTGACATCGATCTCTATGCCTTTCAGGATTTGGGGGTGATTTTTACTTTTCTATACATGAAAGGACAATATAGTCATGTGGCACTTCTGTAACGTGTCAGGAGAACTGTTGTGTAATGTTAGTTTTTCAAAAAACTATGTTTAAACCGTAGCTATGGTCAAAATGTAAAATCATATACTTATTTGCACATTTGTATTTCAATTACTTCTAGCCTACTCCTATTAATCCAAACAATCTCAAAGTTTGTAAATGTACTTTGTAAATATCCCCACACATTTACCTCCTTGCATTCTGCGACACATTCACTTTGCCCTGTGAGTTGGGACTGCTGTGTTACACATTTCATAGAGCCTGCCTTTTGAAGTACAAAGGTGCTGAGAGGCGGAGTTTCAGAACATGAAGTCAGTAGAGGAATCACTGATTGCAGGCAGCAAGGTACCATGGGATATTTAGTCCTTAGAAATGACGAGTAAACAGCAGAGAAAAAGCTGAAAGGTAGTGAATGAGCCTTGTGATTTGTAAAAAGGAGTCCGGTATAAAATCAGTGCACTTATTAAAAAAGTGTGCTAAGTGCAACTAATATGAGTTCACTCTGCTGAAGTCAAATCACAACATGATGGATTCTAATTGGCTGCTATAAGCTACTGCACTCCAAATGACTCTGTCATGAGAAAATATTCAGACCATTGCTGACCTCTTCTTTGAGAAAGATCACTGCCTGTCATGTTGATGCTTTGGTGTTAATTCTGACAGAGATGGAGTATATAGAGAATCTACTGTATATAATATATCATTTCTTTAAGAAAGTCTGCCCTTTCTAAACACTCTTTTGCTGCATGCCTGTCCCAGATCTGTGACTCAAAAGTATTCAATGCAGACAACAGCCAGGTAATTAGAATTTTGAAAATAGGCGCAAAAATAGCAGCCTCCCATTATTTTCTTGCAGCAGAGTTATTTTAAGAGTTGGCAAACTATACTGAATTCATGTCCAGGCCACACAGAAGACTGGTGCTTGGGCTCCTAGACAGTGTTGGCGTGTCATCCTTGCCTCCACAGCCCTCATTTTCTATAGCAATTATGTGGTTTATAATGTGTTATGTCAGCTACTAAAAGACACATGCATGTGGATATTGATGACTTCTCATCCTGAAAACACTGGTTCCCTTGCTGTTATGCTGGCTTCACTACTTTGGGTTACATATCTGGGCTACAGCTGGGTTCAAACTTTTCTCTGACTTTCCTGATCAGTGAAACACAACAAATTCTCCTGCACTTGGAAGCTTGATCTCTTAGTGGCACAGCCAGAGTCTTCTGTTGGAAAGGGAATGACCAGGGATCTTGCTGCCCTTCTCAGAATAATTGGTATTCCTAGGACTAAAAATATAAAAAAGAAAAAGGGCGCACCGACCTAGTGCATTACCAATGACTAGGTTTATTAAACTTGACAAAAAGATCATAAATACTCACAAAACAAGTACAAAATTGAGCACAAACACTGTTCCATGAAACGCCTTCAGCAGGCCTCCTACTGGAACCAGACAACAGAGAGTCAGACGACCTGTAGTACAGCTACGGCTAATAATTCCTGATCTGTGCACATGTTCTAGGTCAGTAACTCAGAAAGTAATAAAGCCATTGATTTAGAATAGGATGGATCCAGGCAACTAGCATTTTTAGAAAGAGATTACCAATGGCAACCTCCATGTTTCTGTTAGTAACTTTTCACTTTAGGATAGGGAAGCTTTAACTTTAGCAGAATTGGCAGTAGGCATGAAAGGACAAATCCATATAATCTGGTCCTGCTGATTTTTTTAGATTGTGCAAGGACAAGGGAAAAGGCAAAACATTTATCTACTGAGAATGATATCAGGTCTGATATGACCTATTTCTCCTAACTGATGCCAATGACACATGCAATACAATGAGAAAAGGGGGCAATCTCTAAGCTTAAACACTACTTCATATTGCTTGAAAGGTATCCCCTTATGCCTAGTACACACTTTCGAAACAATCGTACGATAATCTGATCGTTAGTATACAGCTTTTGAGAGACGATAATGTTAATGTGAAATTATGCAGAGGGACAAACAAGAAAATTTTTCTTGTACGATACTAGAACGAACAATTTTAATTAAAGTACAGTATGCGTCTGAAAAAAATTCGGAAGACCAAGACCACGCATGCTCGAAAACGAAAGAATACATTACAATACAACACATTACATCACTTCCAAAGTTGTATTCTGTTGTACAAGAATTTTCGTAACTATAGTAATCTATTGGTTTTCGAAATTAGACTAGCATGCAAAAAGAACCAGATGATCATTCGTCCGATATTCTCATTGTGTGTACGACGCTTTACATTGACTAGTTGGCCCATTATATTGCATATTTTGTGATAACTGAAGTGTGGATACCATTAAGGTATCATTCACTAGCAAATCAGGTTTTATGTGACACTGTTGCCTTCTTGCAAAAATTAAAAAACTGGGCATCTTGAAAACAAAATTGATACTGTTCTTACTTGTCTGGCAGTTGGTAAGGTAAATCCTGTTTTCATTAAGAGATACTGGCACCACAGTAGTGACATGACAGCCAGTGGGAGGAACCACAGTGGGCGGCAGGTAACATTCTATCCAACAGACCCAGAAGTGTCAGATAGCAGTGGCTCTGGTATCTCTTGAAGAGAATATATGACTCACCACCCACCGGACAGATGAATCTTCTTTTTCAGGCTGACTTTCTTTTACTCTTTGCAACAAGGCAAAAATAAAATGTGAATATACAGTATCTCACAAAAGTGAGTACACCCCTCACATTTTTGTAAATATTTTTATATATCTTTTCATGTGACAACACTGAAGAAATGACACTTTGCTACAATGTAAAGTAGTGAATGTACAGCTTGTATAACAGTGTAAATTTGCTGTCCCCTCAAAATAACTCAACACAGCCATTAATGTCTAAACACCACTGACAACAAAACAGAGTACACCCCCAAGTAAAAATGTCCAAATTTGTCCCAATTAGCCATTTTCCCGCCCCGGTGTCATGTGACTTGTTAGTGTTACAAGGTCTCAGGTGTAAATGGGGAGCAGGTGTATTAAATTTTGGTGTTATTGCTCTCACTCTCTCATACTGGTCACTGGAAGTTTAAGATGGCACCCCATGGCAAAGAACTCTGAGGATCTGAAAAAAAAGAATTGTTGCTCTACATAAAGATGGCCTAGGCTAAAAGAAGATTGCCAAGACCCTGAAACTGAGCTGCAGCACAGTGGCCAAGACCATACAGCGGTTTAAGAGGACAGGTTTCACTCAGAACAGGCCTTGCCATGGTCAACCAAAGAAGTTGAGTGCACATGCTCAACGTCATATCCAGAGGTTGTCTTTGGGAAATAGACGTATGAATGCTGCCAGCATTGCTGCAGAGGTTGAAGGGGTGGGGGGTCAGCCTGTCAGTGCTCAGACCATACGCCGCACACTGCATCAAATTGGTCTGCATGGCTGTCGTCCCAGAAGGAAGCCTCTTCTAAAGATAATGCACAAGAAAGCCCGCAGTTTGCTGAAGACAAGCAAGCTAAGGACATGGATTACTGGAACCATGTCCTGTGGTCTGATCAGACCAAGATAAACTTATTTGGTTCAGATGGTGTCAAGCGTGTGTGGTAGCAACAAGATGGGGAGTACAAAGACAAGTGTGTCTTGCCTACAGTCAAGTATAGTAGTGGGAGTGTCATGGTCTGGGGCGGAATGAGTGCTGCTGGCACTGGGGAGCTACAGTTCATTGAGGGAACCATGAATGCCAACATGTACTGTGACATACTGACGCAGAGCATGGTCCCCTCCCTTTGGAGACTGGGCGGCAGGGAAGTATTCCATCATGACCCCAAACACACCTCCAAGAGGACCACTGCCTTGCTAAAGAAGCTGAGGGTAAAGGTGATGGACTGGTCAAGCATGTCCCTAGACTTAAACCCTATTGGGCATCTGTGGGGCATCCTCAAACGGAAGGTGGAGGAGCGCAAGGTCTCTAACATCCACCAGCTCCCTGATGTCGTCATGGAGGAGTGGAAGAGGACTCCAGTGGCAACCTGTGAAGCTCTGGTGAACTCCATGCCCAAGAGGGTTAATGCAGTGCTGGAAAATAATGGTGGCCACACAAAATATTGACACTTTGGGCACAATTTGGACATTTTCACCTAGGGGCAAACTCACTAATGTTGCCAGCGGTTTAGACATTAATGGCTGTGTGAGTTATTTTGAGGGTACAGCAAATGTACACTGTTATACAAGCTGTACACTCACTACTTTACATTGTAGCAAAGTGTAATGTTTTCAGTGTTGTCACATGAAAAGCTATAATAAAATATTTACAAAAATGTGAGGGCTGTACTCATTTTTGTGAGATGCTGTATATTACTGAAAAACAAGTCCTAATATGTGTATTTTTTTAAACAGGTGTAGCGATACCTCCACTTAAGAAGGCCGCAAGTTTAGTTTGGGCCCTGAAAGCAGCTCTGCCAACCCCCGGCAATGTACTCGACCCCCTACTGGCACAGTTAGTATTGGCAGCAATAAATATTCTTATACTGTATGAGTAAGCCCAGACACCAAGACAATAATGATAAAAAGGTATAAGATTTACTTAAGCTTTTGGTAAGAAAGGGGTTTAACAGTGGTAACAGTTCACAGATAATAAATTTGCAGAGCCCTGCAGATTAACACACTATGCATATAGAATGAACAGTAAAAGTGCGCCACATGGGCGACCGTTAACTAGGCGTCCTATGACGCAGTAACCAAATGAACTAACTAGCTGACCAGGCCTGGCTCAGATATCTACAACTTAGTCTATAGGGGATGATGGTTTTCTTCACCGGCAGGTCTTTAACGGTGGTGCACATTAACAGAATACCCTTTTGTAATCCAATAGGAAGGTAGAGATGAAATAAACACTTTGCTATGTAAACTCTGAGTTCAGCTCCGATGAGGTTCTCTAATGAGAGTATCAGAAACAACTTGTGGGCCACGGCAGTCTATAGGCCCATTAGTAACAACAGTATATGGTCTGGGCATACGCCCTCTCACCCATCCGGACGCGGTCCCAGTCCGGGGAAAACTTCCACCGTCTGTGTCACACACAGTGTCTCCAGCGATCGGGTCCTCGATCCAACCAAGGCTGTAGGTAAGCGATGTCAGGTGCCACCCAGGCTCGCAGTGGGGTGGAAGGCTCTTTGGTGCTGCGCAAGGCCTCAGGCTTCAGGCCCTGCACTCCGGCACATCCGCACAGGAGGATCAGTCACAGAAGTCTCGTGTCCCAAAAAGAGGCCGAGCGCAGCCGCGCCTCCTCCTTATATAACCCCTCCCATGAGTCTCTGCCGTGAAACACTCCGAATGGGGTTCTGGGTAATGTAGTCTCTCTGCATTAAAGGGGAACACCCTGCTACACAGGTGCAAGTTATAATTTCAAAGACAACTAAATATGGAAATTTAGAGATAAGTGAACCATTAAATATAGGCTTTGATATAAGCTCACCCAAATTAACTACTGAGTCAGTGGATTGCCAATGTCAAACAGATACAGCTGAAATTGGTGTTTTTATCTACTTTGAGGCCTGGTTCACACCTATGCATTTTTTAGTGCATTTTCAGTTTTGCAGAAACACACTACAGTACAGTCCATTTACCATGGTTTCCTATGGATGTAGTTCACATCTGTGCATTTTATGGAAAGGGCCAGGTTTTTTTTCTGGTTTTTGGTTCCATAGCCTTCAATAGTTTAAAGATGTGTATTGAAAAATGCAAAATGCACCTGCAATATGCAACCTGCACAAGTGTGAATCAGGCCTTAAACTGCTGGCTTCAAACACTGTCCCTACAACATTGGCTTAGAGCACTTTCCCCGCAACATTGATTTTAAAACACTGTCCTTAAAACATTTCAAGTAGGAGCTCACACATTTCAAATTATAGGTAACATGGAAAAGCAGCAAGTGATGTTTTAATAGCTTTGTCAGTTGTGCAGTATTTAATCAGTAAGTTAATGCCCAGTAAGGTAAACTCCAGCCAATATTTTTTTCTTATAGTTTTGGACAGAACGGAAAGAGTTAGAACTCCCGCCAGGTTTTTATTACCTTCTCGATTCCTCTTGGGAGATCCTCTTTACTTCCTGTGTAGTCAATGATATATGATGCGAGGGGAGAAGTCTGCAATTAGGACAGTCTGACAGGGGTTCTAACTTTTTTTTTTTTTTTTTCCACGCCGATTCAAACCAAAGAATAAATTGTCCGATGCCCCTTTAGTTCACAGTATTCAGGAAAACTGTTCCCACATATCAGATAATTGTTATAGCAGAAGCACACCCCATGCATTATTCTGTGTCAAAATGAGTTCTCTATGCACCACCCTTGTCCACGTATTTTTAACTAAGATGCTATCATCTTTCCCTGAGAATCATGTTGGTGGGTCTAATTTGTGAGTTTCATTCAAGAAATCACAGACCTGCCCATTTGTTGTATTTATGAATGAACTTAGGGCAGCCATGGAAAATTAGCTCAGCGCAGTTTATACTTTCATACATGCATTTTGCAAGCATGGTCCTGATCCTTGTGTACTACTACTTTTTATGTGTTTCTGGGACTTTCTGGGGTGAGGCAGGAGAGCTACAGTATATCATAGAGGCAGACCGTGAGGCCAAGGATGAATAGTTACATAGTTAGGTTTAAAAAAGACCATCTATTTAAGCCAAGGAAAAAAACTAAATAAAACAAAAAACATACAATCCCATATATACAATCCTATACCCACAGTTGACAGAGAGGAAGGCAAAAAACCCCAGCAAAGCATGATCAAATTTGTTCAAGGGTGGGAAAAAAATTCCTCCCTGATCCCCTGAGAGGCAATCATATATTCCCTGGATCAATAAGATGGCATACTTTGATATAAAAGTCAATATTTGCATATTAATAACATTGCAGATTCCCTGCAGCGACTGATTTAGCAAAAAAGTTTGTGATGGAACCATTGAAGCTACCAACATCTTAAAAAAATCATGAAGGTACCAAAATCTTGGGGAACAAAAAAGTTCAGTTTAATGAAAATGATATCGCTTTCCACTGGACAGCATCTTGCTCTTTTCCTATCTGTAATCTGCTATGGTCCAGTACTTCATTTCCACAACAACAAGCTAAAACAAGTTTTCAGCCTTACTTCAAGACCTGGCTACGTGGTTAATTAAACGGAGCAGCTCTGGGAATGATAACAAATTATCTTTGTAAAGTAGAGGGAGCATCAGGAAGGCAGGAAGAGCGCAGGGGAAAGTTTTTGAAATTCTGTATATCAGTCAATTTGAATTATTTTTTATATCAGATAATACATGACTAATGGAATGCAAAAAATTTCAGAAATAAAAAAAGACATTACAGCTGATCATAGTGACTTGAGAACAAATGGAATGTCACAGGAAGCTTATTCACCACTTGCATGGTGGCACTTAGAAGTTCAGTTGTACTTTTCTATGATCTATTTTGTAATAACTTCAGGCTTTCCATTTGGCAGAACACCATGAATAATGAAGCATCTTGTCAGTCACTGCCTATGATGTATTTCACACTCTCTGATCTCATTATCTCCGACTCTAAAGCCAACACACATTTTGTAGCTCCTGTTTTCATCAGGTTTATGGTGGAGCCAGATGGATTAGCATTCAAAGCAGATGATTTGTGAATTGCAGAATACATTGACCACATCTATTTGTCTATCTATGTTTGTATCCATTGTAGCTGCAAAGTTTATTCTTTAATGTAGTTTCATAGCTCATGTTTTCGTTGTTTAGTGACTGTTTAAGCCTCATCACAATGTTTGTAATGCCAGCTGCATCTTCAGATAATCTACAAAGAGCAATTGTGAAGTATGATTAACCTCATATAGTGGAGCCTGGCTTTCTTTACAGTTGAAAGAAATATCTTACAAAGCACTCCTGTTTTATCATCATCCTGTATGTGTGTTGAATGTTTAGTGATTGTCACTGGCTAATGTTTTGTGGACATGAAAAGTGTGACCCAGAATTACTCATGGCCTGCCCCACCTCCATACATTTGTGGTATTTATTTGGTGGACTCTTTATGATATTTTTAGAGCAATGGAGCATTTCTAACAACTCCTATTGTGACAGGAGGTATAACTTTGCCCTGCATCCATAGTGATGCCATTTTTCCTGGAGCCATGCCAGTTCAGGTTTTTTTTCCAAACAGCCCATCTCTAGAAAGTCAGCAAAGAACCATAATAAATCGGCCACATTTTTCAGTGACATTTATAGCACTTTACGGACATCTTTGTGAGTGTGAGTGAGTGCTGCTTTTTGGTGTGACGTGCGGCATGCTTACATCAGCCTTAAGTTCTAAAGTTGGGAGGTATGTACTCTGTCCTGTGATGCTCGGGATGCATACTCTTGTACCACAATCATTTGAATTATACAAACCAATAACTGCTTTGGGTACTCCTCTAGGGCCTTGGATTCTCATGTATAAATCACATCATTCAACAATATTCATCCAGAATCTGCATTCCCTCACTTTCGATGAGAAATCAACATTGTGGTAAAAAAAATTAAAACACTTATTAATCTACATTTGAACATTTAAAGCCCTACAAATGACAACTGAAATTGCAACTAAAGTAAAAAATAAACAGTGTATACTTCCTGTGGTGTGGTGTGGTGTATGAGCAGTGCTATGTACACTGACAGTCCATTCCTGGGATCTGTAAGATGCAGAGAATGTAACTGGGGGGGTGAGATGATGTAACTTCATTGCTAATCTACAGTACAGGAGTTACCTCATCAGGAGGAGCAGCCCGATGGCAGATTTAGAAGCTGCTAGACCCAGATGAAGACAGGGACAAGATGTCAGAGGCGGCATATGGAGCAAAAAGGGGGTGCGTGGACCTTACATCACTAAAAGAGGGCATATTGGAGGGTAAATTTGCCGTAGTGTGCAAATATGCTGTGCATACTTGCACCTTTTTGCAAGAGCTCTGGGGAGCTGCAGAAAATGTAATTCCACTTTAAAACAGAACCAAACCCTCCTATTCTTTACAGCAAATGAAAGCCTTTTAAGTCTGTCTGAACTGCAGTTACTAGGGGTACACCAAATAGAAATTCTGGTTCCGAATCCGAAAATACAGGATGCACTTGGCTGAAACTAAAAACAAAAATGACCGTTTAAAAAAATATATATATATAACATTTTATTATATTCAACCTTTTAATTAATATCATGAACTTTAAATGAGTATAAATTTATTGTTGGCACCTTTTTAGCACAAGAAAAATGCATCCCTTTAAATTCTCTTTATGTCTTAACACTGGTCCATTGCGCTTCTGTTGTGGTGTTAAAAATCTTGCTTGCTGGCATTTTTGGTCAGTTAAAAACAAGTTAAATGCACCATGTTGAAATGCATTGAAAACGCAGCAAAAACGCATTAATAACGCATCCGTGTTATGTGTTTGATGTGGTTTTTGAGTCATATGACCTGTGGAAAAATCATTTGCATTTTCGGCACCTTTTTCTCTATTGGCAAAATAGCAAAAACAGCATTTTCAGTTGATATGTTTCGGCCGCCAAAATTTTGGTGCATCTCTAGCAGTTACCATGAGGTTGCCTATGTGATCAGCTAAGACACTGGTCATTGGATGGCTTGACAGTTTGGCTGAGAGCTAATATAAGCACAGCAGCTAAACTTCATGGCATGCTTTAAATGTAACAAGTTTAAGAAACTGTTAAATTGGTGGGTTTAGTTCCACCTTAAGCCAAATGATGTATAGGTTTAATGAAAGAAAACCCCCAATACTCACCTCTATTCTGCTCTCAGTTGCACACTGATGGTCACTTTAAGAGTGTCTGGGGGCCGGACACACGGCAGTCTATGGGAAGCTTCCCAGCTTGCAATCAGCTGATTGCAAGCTGGGTAGCTGATTTGCCTGTGTTTAGGGCATGTGCAGGGCGCAAGCTGTGTGCCCGCACACACTCCCACTCGCCACTGATTTGTCCCTGGCTCCTGTCCTGTCTTTTTTATTGGCTGGGACCGGAGGGTGATTGAGCGGTGCTTTTTTGGCACTGCCGCGTCACTTCCAGTTTCCCGGCAGGCTCACTTTGACTTGTGGAGTGCCGACTCCGGGGACTGCAACTATATGGGACCCTTTGATGTGAGGCTGGGAGCGGATCAAAGTGGCAGCGAATGGATGGATGGACACAGAGCTGGCAGACAGTGTACCAGAGAGCACCAGGTGAGTGCGGGGATCGGAGAGGAATGCTGACCTTCTCTATTTGCTCCCCTCCCTGCACGTCTCTCAGCATCATGCTTCCCCCTCCTCGGGCTCCTCTGCAGACTGTGTCCTGCCGTGACCCTGGCCCCCCTCCCCCACCTCTTTTCACTTTTCTCAGCTGCTGCAGAGCTTCATGGAGGGGGGAGGGTGGGGCTGCTGAGTGTTGTGGTGCTTGGCAGTGACTGGCAGCTGTGGGGTTTCCCCAGCCTAAACACCAACCTCCCTGCATCTCCACCCTAAACACCCCCCTCCCTGCATCTTCACCCTAAACACCCCCCTCCCTGCATCTCCACCCTAAACACCCCCTCCTCGCCTCTCCACCCTAAACACCCCCCTCCTCGCCTCTCCACCCTAAACACCCCCCTCCTCGCCTCTCCACCCTAAACACCCCCCTCCTCGCCTCTCCACCCTAAACACCCCTCCTCCCTGCATCTCCACCCTAAACACCCCTCCTCCCTGCATCTCCACCCTAAACACCCCTCCTCCCTGCATCTCCACCCTAAACACCCCTCCTCCCTGCATCTCCACCCTAAACATCCCCCTCCCTGCATCTCCACCCTAAACATCCCCCTCCCTGCTTCTCCACCCTAAACATCCCCCTCCCTGCTTCTCCACCCTAAACAATAACCCCCTCCCTGCTTCTCCACCCTGAACACTCCCCCTTCCTGCCTCTCCATCCTAAACCCCCCGCCTCTCCACCCTAAACAATAGCCCCCCTCCATGCCTCTCCACCCTAAACAATAACCCCCCTCCATGCCTCTCCACCCTAAACAATAACCCCCCTCCATGCCTCCCCACCCTAAACACCCCCCTCCCTGCCTCTCCACCCTAAACACCCCCCCTCCTTGCCTCTCCACCCTAAACACCCCCCCTCCTTGCCTCTCCACCCTAAATATCCCCCCTCCTTGCCTCTCCACCCTAAACACTCCCCCTCCCTGCCTATTCACCGTAAACACCCCCCCTCCATGCCTCTCCATCCTAAACCCCCCGCCTCTCCACCCTAAACAATAACCCCTCTCCACCCTAAACACCCCCCTCCCTGCCTCTCCACCCTAAACAAATAACCTCTCTGTGTTTAATGATGGGGTTAGTATGAGGGAGGGGGTCCTGTGTAACAATGGGGGTAGTGTTGAGGAAGGGGTCCTGTGTAATGATGGGGAGAGGGATGGTGGTAGGGGGGATTGGTTTTGTTTACCCATGCCCCTTAAGCCCCTTCCACTGATAACAGTCTGGCCACACCCACTTTTTGGTGTGATGTGCCGCATGCTTACATCAGCCTTAAGTTCTAAAGTTGGGAGGTATGTACTCTGTCCCGTGATGCTGGGGCTGTATACTCTGTCCCGTGATGCTGGGGCTGTATACTCTGTCCCGGGATGCTGGGGCTGTATACTCTGTCCCGGGACGCTGGGGCTGTATACTCTGTCCCGGGATGCTGGGGCTGTATACTCTGTCCCGGGATGCTGGGGCTGTATACTCTGTCCCGGGATGCTGGGGCTGTATACTCTGTCCCGGGATGCTGGTGCTGTATACTCTGTCCCGGGATGCTGGGGCTGTATACTCTGTCCCGGGATGCTGGGGCTGTATACTCTGTCCCGGGATGCTGGGGCTGTATACTCTGTCCCGGGATGCTGGGGCTGTATACTCTGTCCCGGGATGCTGGGGCTGTATACTCTGTCCCGGGATGCTGGGGCTGTATACTCTGTCCCGGGATGCTGGGGCTGTATACTCTGTCCCGGGATGCTGGGGCTGTATACTCTGTCCCGGGATGCTGGGGCTGTATACTCTGTCCCTGGATGCTGGGGCTGTATACTCTGTCCCGGGATGCTGGGGCTGTATACTCTGTCCCGGGATGCTGGGGCTGTATACTCCTGAGTCCTAACACTATGGGTGGAAGTTAGTGGAATAGAGGGGACGGAGTGAGTGGATTCTATAAGGGGTGAGGCTTATGAGAAGTGGGATGGGTCAAAAGTGAGGGGCGGGGTCTGGCGCCCCCCATCCTAAAACTTCACCAGCCGCCACTTACACTGAGAGCCAGAGACTGCTATCAATCAGGCAGCTGGGTGGATCCCAACAATATTGATGAGATTCTTTCTAAAGCCTGTAGTGACTCCGCCATGTCAGCTGACAGCAGGCAATAGCCCACTATAAGCTGACTCTGGGTCACAAGAGAGCAAAAGTCAGTGCACTTCAGTCACCCATAAGTGAAGTATGGCCAGAGAAGTTTTGGCCATATTGCGCTTTTAAATGCATTTGCAGACATTTGCCCTTATGATTGTCTATGAATACCTAAAGTGAATCTAAAGCTTGAATCCAGATATACCAGTGTTTTAAACTATTAACATTACAATATATATTGTTATTACATTTTATAAATATACCTCTTAATCACTGATATGTATCTGTATACTGCAGACATTCCCAGACACCTACAGAGTTATGCACTGATATACAACTGAATACTGCATATATGTCTGATATCTGCAAAGCCTAGCAGTTTGCCTATCAAAGACAAGCTGCCCAACCCATTTGCGGACTTATCTGTGATAAAGAAAAACATGGCTGTGAAAGCAGGTTGTAAATATTCCAAGGCTGTGTCCACGAATGAATGAATGAAAATCGGGCATTGAGCTGCTTCCACATTTACTGGACTTGCAATAGCCTTGCTAAAGGCATCTCCATCCTGCAGTGATTCTGAATTTGTGTGGGCGTCCTGCATAAGCTTCACCTGCAACTGGTACAAGAGATAACAGCATGCTGCTGCAGTCAAAAAGTGTACGGAGGAAAGCCTTCCTTGGAAAAGGAGAGAATGGAAGAGCAAGCCAGTGTTTCTAGCAGCAAGCATCGTCACAATACTTTCCCAATCCTTATCCCTTACTCTGCCATGTACACATTTTTCTGCACGCTTCACAGAAAGCTGTGCATTATTTTCATATTAACTATAAAAATTACATCCCTTCCCATCTTCCTCGAGACATGTACATCCCCATTCATCCACTAAAGTCACAATCTGCCTCTGCACAGAATTTTTTTTACATTCTTAATAGCTGCTTCTATTGTGTTCATCATGGGATTTGATTCTCAATGCTGCAACCTTAAACAACTTTAAAATGATCATGATGTAGATACAAAAAAAAAAAACTCCTAACAAATTCTAAACTTTTAAATTCTGAGGAAGCCTTTGATAATGTCAATTTCGTGCTCTTTTAGGCCTCATGCACACTAGGCATCAAAAATTACCATTTTCTTCTGTCTCTAAATGCCCCTCCATGTTAGCCTATGTGTCCTTGCACACATAAGCCTTTACAGACATTTAGAAGCAGGAGCAAAACACCAAAACATAAATTTGCACGATCAGGAGAGAAGTGCTCCACCAGAAAAAAAATTCAGAACGAGCATAAACGCGTCAAAACGCGCTAGATGCCTTTAGTGCTTGAGTGTACATTTATTACAATAGCCAGAATAATCAAATTTCTAGCCAATGAAATTAATGAACACCCAACCACCTACCGTATATACTCGAGTATAAGCCGAGTTTTTCAGCCCTTTTTTTAGGGCTGAAAGTATGCCCCTCGGCTTATACTCGAGTCGGTACCTGAAAATCGTGAAATTCCGCGGCCGGCGTGCATTGTTTAAATCTAGCGCCTTTCTCCCTGTCCCTTCCGCGATAGGCGTTTCCAGCAAACACTTGTGTTGAGTGTTGCGCCTATCACGGAGGTCCTCTTGTCCGACGTCCGTGATTGGCGGAGCACTGAACACAGTGCCTGCTGGGAAACGGAGTCAGAGAATGAGAGGACCTCCATGATAGGCGCAACACTCAACACAGTGTTTGCTGGAAACACCTATCACGGAAGGGACAGGGAGAACGGCGCGAGATTTGAACAATGGACGCCGGCCGCGGAATTACAAGATTTTGAGGTACACCGACTCGGGCACAGGGAGGCTGCAATGGACACAGTAAGGGGGCACAGTGAGGTGACAATGGGCACAGTGAGGTGAAAATGGGCAGTGAGGTGGCACAGTGAGATGGCAATGGGCACAGTAAGGGGGCACAGTGAGGTGGCAATGGGCAGTGAGGTGGCAATGTGCACAGTGAGGTGGCAGAGTGAGATGGCAATGGGCACAGTAAGGTTGGGCAATTGGCACAGTGAGGTGGCAATGGGCACATTTCCTCCCCTCGGCTTATACTCGAGTCAATACGTTTTCCCAGTTTTTTGTGGTAAAAGTAGGTACCTCGGCTTATACTTGGGTCGGCTTATACTTGAGTATATACGGTAACATGCCTGAACATGGCTAAACGCACCTAAGCACGATTGAAAAAATGGGGCTTTATTATTTTTAATACTGCTTTTTTTCCTACCAGGAGAAAAGGTGTTCGGAATAGCTTGGCAAATGTCCAGTGTATATAAGGCCTTAACCCAGTGGTTCTCAACCTGGGGTCGAATGACGATTTTCCAGGGGTCACTGAATCCTGGGCTGTTCCTGAAGCCCGCACTGCTCTCCCATCCTTCTGCCAGCACTGCCACTCATCCCATTCCCCCCACCAAGGAGTTGTAGAAGGAATAAAAATAGAGAATACATGGAAGGGAGAGGAAAAGAGGGGGAGAAACAAAGAAAAAAGGGAGCAAAAGAATAAGAGGAAGAACAAGAAAGACGGCTAGAAAGAGGGTAGGGAAAAAAAACAAGAAATTAGGCTAGAGAGAGATAAAAAGAGAACAAAGAGAAAGAGTGGTACATCCTAAAATGTACCATAAGGGGTTTTAATACTGTACGAGTGGATGGGACTCAGGGAGTGCTAAATGTCTGTGGGTTAGGGGCGCAAATTACTTGTCTTGCCTTGGGTGCTGACAACCCACGCTACGAAAATAATTTTACTGTTAGGGGTCCCCACAACTTGGAAAATTTTATCAAGGGGTCATGGCACTAGAAAGGTTGAGAGTGTTCTGTCTCAAGGACATTCAGCTAAACCATTCTTATCCCATAAACATGATACCATATTTCTTTGATCGCAGTTTATTGGAACAAGCTAGGTGAAACTACAAATAACAAGAATAAACCTTGATAAGTACAATATCCCATACATTTAGCATACATTGCAGAGACAAAGATATACAGTACAATATGGGACAGTAAAAACTTACTTTTTAAGTTCTCTAAGGGTTGATGGTAAGAGATTGAAATAAGACACATCCTGCCTCCTGCAGTGTCTTGAAAAAGCATGGAGAATGTGTCTCTTCCTGTAGAGATTTACCCAGAATACTTTGCTTTCTAATCACTTCCTAGGTTACACATTAATGCATTTAAAAATGATTCTACTGAAACAATACTAAAAAGGGACGCTAGATGGCGCCTACGCTCTGCAAATGATTTCTATAGAAATTACAACCTTAAATGTCATTTTAATCAACACAAATGCAGATAATCAGAATATAGACATCTGATGGACAGAACAGAGAGCCACTGCCTTAACCAGATCTTCTTTCACACCTGTTCACCCCTATGGACCAGGGCAATTTTCACAATTCTGCTATGGACCTGCTTAGTCAGCAATAACTTTACCAGTACTTACAGTTGTAATATAATGAGGCAATAGATGTATTATATATACACATGTACATATACTGTTTAATAAGGACAAATAAGGCTTTCTTTTCGTGATATTGTCTTGCATCAATATTTTTTCTTTATTTGACAATCTTAGACAATAAAACAGAACAAAACTGAACAAAATTAACTTTCATTTTTTTTTACCAGTTTTGGTTCTAAAATAAATAGTGTTCCTCCAGATAAAAAGTACACTTTTTATTTCTAATTTGTCCTGTTTAAAAACGGCACTAAAATTATGATTCTGGTACAAAACATTGTAATTGTTCTTCCAGTTTGCATTTTTTTTAAATGTGAAATCTTAAATGTGTTTAAAATATTAATTCACAAAACAAACAAAAACACAAACATGCAAATATTAATGGTTAATAAAACTGAAACAAACCAAAAAAAAAATCAGCAGTAAAATAATTGAATGTTGAAGGAGAATAAAAAGGAGGAATAAGGGAGAGAATACGGAATTAATTAGGGCTGATTACAGAAAACTAAGGCTTAATAAGAGGTTAAACATTTTAGGCTACCTAAACTGACATCATCTGCAAATGGAAGTCTATTGTTTTGATCTGTAGATGAATGAACAGAATAGATACAAAAGTAACAATATTACTTTGTATTTTTCTATTTTGCATCTGAACAGTGTTAGTGCCTGTTCACACTGCAGAGTTGTCCGAGATTGGATGTGATTCGCATCGCACTGCAGTGCAAATCACATGAGATCTCTGTGCGATTTGATTTCAGCCATACAGATAGTATGGATGAATTTGCATCGCATTCGGACCAAACTTGCACAGGACCCTTTTTTGGTCCGCAGCAGAATCGGATCGCATGGGTGTTCCACACCCATGCGGTCCGATTCCTGTCGGAATTTGCAGATCGCACCTCGCTATGCAAACTGGTTTGGGGGTGTCATTAACTTTTATTTGACACTCCCAGCAGTTCGCATGGGGCAGTGTGAACCGCCGCCGGTAGACATGCGATGCGGGAACCTGCAGTGGATTCGCAGGGTTCCCCCATCGCAGCAGTGTGAACCAGCACTTACTGATAAACACTTAGTCAGGCAGTTTTTTTTTACATCTGCAGCTGCCAGAGCTACTCTGTGTACACAGCATATCTGGCTTTGATTAATCAGAGCTGAGAGTTTCTGGGCAGTGGGAGGAAAAGTCCAGGCAACTGGGCAGAAGGACTGGATGATTATTTTTTTAGGGTGGGTGTGTAGCACCTCCAATGTCAGGAAATAGTAAACAAAATGTTTTAAATCTCATTCCTGGATTGTTATTTGCCCCCCAACCCCACCTTCTTTGAGCTGCTTGTTGAAATGGGGGAAAAAAAACCCTTCTCACTTACCTTAAAGAAGAATGAAAATATGATTTTTGTACTCACCGTAAAATCCATTTCTCTGACGTCCATGGACTGACACAGCTGGATACTGTAAACGTGTGGGTATATGTCCCTGCTCGCAGGAGAAGATCTAGGCAGAATGTTAGATGTTAAAACATTCTAGAACAAACCAGAGCTGAACAGCCCCGCCCAGGGGGGCGGTCCCTCCGGACATTACCCTCCCACCTGCAGCTAGCAGACCTCAGTTCGTAACAAAGCAGTACAAACCTTAAAAGGAAGGGTGGGTGCTGTGTCAGTCCATGGACGTCAGAGAAATGGATTTTACAGTGCGTACAAAAATCCTAGTTTCTCTTATCATCCATGGACTGACACAGCTGGATACTGTAAACGTGTGGGACGTCCCAAAGCAGTATCAGAAGGGTGGGAGCAGTAGTAAAGGAACAACCAAAACTTCACTCCAAACAAGCAGAGCTCCTCAACGGAGGAGTTGCGACATTAAACAGTGGCCTGCAATGCTTTGCGGCCGAAGGGAGCATCCGAAGATGCAGCCACATCATACCTTTTCAAGATTTTATAAAGTTGAACGGACGACCAGGTCATCGCCTTGCACACTTGTGCAACCGACGCTTGATATCGGAAGGCCCGGGAAGCACCAATTGCCTTGGTGGAATGCGCCGCAACCGGAAAGGGAGGCGCCCGCCCCTTAAGGGCATAGGCCTGTATGACGGTCTGCCTGATCCACCTAAAGACGGTGGCAGACAACACCGCTCGGCCCTGTTTTGGACCAGACACAGATTTCCGAATGGAAACAGTAGCAGACAGGTACACTCGTAAGGCTTGTACCCATCTTAATGTATGAAGCGCAAACTCTCAGGGATGCGATGGGTGAGGACACAAGGACAGAAGAACAATGTCCTTAAGGTGAAAGGCCGAGACCATCCTTAGAAAAGAAGGATGGTCGTGGGCGCAACACCAACATATCCTTATGGAGGACCAAGTAAGGCGACTTGCCGGACAAGGCCGCCAACTCAGACACCCGTCTAACCGAAGCAATGGCCACTAAGGCCAACTTCCGGGACAAGGTCAAGAGAGGAATCTCTCTGATATTCTCAAAGGGATGTTCTTGGAGAACCGAGATGCATCAAAATCAGATCCCAAGTAGGGAGAGGAGGCTTGACAGGAGGGGGGATCACATGGCGAACATCCTGCACAAAAGGTGCTAATCAAGGAATGGCCCGGTATCGGTCGTTGAAAAAGACAGCCCGGGCCGAAATCCGACCCTCAAAAAAGGTATGCAAGGCCAACTTTTGGGTCACACCACGCTGTAAGAACAGCAAAATCCTGGGAAAGGAATACATCCGAGGATGCCACTCAAGTTCCTCGCACATAGCGATGTAAGCCTTCCAGGTACGGTGAGATATCTTTCTGGAGGAAGATTCCCGTGTCAACAACATAGAAGAGATGACCGAATACGAGAGAACTCGGTCCTTCAGCACCTGGCTTTAAACAGCCATGCCATTAAAGCCAAGGACTGTAAAGCAGGATGAAGTATGGGATCATGAGACAGAAGGTCCACAACAATAGGCCGTCGCCAGGAATGTCTGCGACTAGCCGAAGTAGATCGGCGTACCAATGTCGCCGTTCCGGAGCACTGGCATGGCCTCAGCCCCTACTCTGCGAAGCCGGCGAGGCAACAACAGTAGCGGAGGGTAAGCATATATCAGGCGATACTGCCCCCATGGGCTTCCAACGCGTCTGACGCGTCCGCCCAGGGGTCCCTGGACCTGACCACGATCTTGCCACCTTGCGAGTGAGTCGAGAGGCCATAAGGTCCACTTCCAGTGCCCCACCTCCGGTAAAGAAGGTGGAAACACCTCCGGATGCAAGGACCCTTCGCCTGCAATGCACACGGCCGTCAGGACCGTCTTGCAGCGAGATCTATGAAAATCCCAAAGAGACTCCGCAATGTATCGGAGAAGGGAGGCCCCAGTGTACAGGGTGCCTCAAATGTTGGCCAATAAAGGTAACTTGACGGAACTTCCCTAGAAACTCGGTCAGAGGACTAGTACCTCAGCCTCCACAGGTGGCGCAAACCCACCCCGGGCACAGAGACCCTAAAGGCTAAAGCAGTTGTAGTGCACCTGCTAGACGACTGATGGATGAAGCAGAGGCTTTTTCCCAGTCATTGAGCTACAAAAAACGCCAGAGACGCAGCCACTAACGGGCGTAACGCTAACCTCAGCCTGGCAAACACAGTCCAAGCCAGCGCTTCTGATCACCACTGAAAGCAGGTGGAAAGTGATACCCCTGAAACCAGGGATCCTTGTGACAATGCTCCATCCAGCAGCTACCCATGGATAAGTGCTGATTGTGTAAACACATAGTTTATACTATGTATTGCGTCAAACGCACAAATGGAGAGTGTGGGAGGAAACCCACCCAGCCACAAAGAGCATAATACCCCCACATATGGCATATGTAGTTTAGTATTTGTGGATAAACCTATTAAACACGTATATACTGTGCCAGCGACGAAGGCGCACACATCATCGGGGCCTGGACGTAAACCAGCCACGCAGATTGCGTACACAACGGTGTAGGTATGTTAGCCTGCGAATAAACAAATTGCACATGTTTATACTGTGCATAGCGCTGAGAATGTGCACACCATTGGAACGCAGGGGAGAAACCTGAGCACCCGGATGAAACTCATGCAGACTGCATACGCATACCGTGTATGGTATTATAGCATGTGTGCATAGCACCGAAGGCGCACACACTGTTGGCGCGTCGGAGGAACCGAAGTACCCCACGCATACTCAGAGAATGCAATACCTACAGCTACTGTAAATGTATTTACTGTAGTGTATAGACATAATGTGTATGTTTACACCGTGTATTGCACCAAAGGCATGCATGTCATGTAGCGTGGGCGGAAACCCACGCAGACTGCAAAGACATACCGGGTAGGTATGTTAGTATGTGGATATCCAATCGCACAAATTTAGACTGTGCATAGCGTGGGCAGAAACCCACGCAGACTGCATACGCATACCGTGTAGGTATTAAAGTGTGTGTGCTAAACATTTTGCACAAGCTCATGTGTGCATAGCACCGAAGGCGCGCACACCGTTGGTGCGTGGGAGGAACCAAAGTACCCCACGCATACTCAGAGAATGCAATACCTACAACTACTGTGAATGTATTTAGTGTAGTGTATAAACATAATGTGTATGTTTACATCGTGTATTGCACCAAAGGCATGCATGTCATGTAGCGTGGGCGGAAACCCACGCAGACTGCAAAGACATACCGGGTAGGTATGTTAGTATGTGGATATCCAATCGCACAAATTTAGACTGTGCATAGCGCCAAAGCGCCCATACCAATGGAGTGTGGGAGGGAACCGGAGTACCCAGAGGAAAACCACACAGACTGCCTACACATACCGTGTAGGTATTATAGCATGCTTGATAAACATTGAACATGTTTAACTGTGCAGAAGGCCAAAGGCGCACATACCGTCAGCGCGTGGGAGGAAACCGGAACACTCGGAAGAACTCCACGCAGACAGCACACAAATACCGTGTAGGAATGATAGCATGTGAATCAACATATTGCACATGTTCATGCTGTGCATTTCCATTGGAGCGTGGGGGGAAACCGGAGTACCCGGAGGAACCCCACGCAAACAGTATACCCATACTGTAAACATGTATAATATGTGCAATTAACATATTGAACATGTCTATGCTGTGCAGAGAGCCGAAGCGCACATACCATGAGAGTGCGGGAGGACACCGGAGCCCCCGCCAACCCAGAGAGTATAATACATACATATACTGTGAATGTATCTGGAGTCGTGCATAAACATATTTTGTACGTTTATATCATGTATGGCACTGAAACACAGCATTGGAACGTGGGGACAGCCACGCAGACACAGAGACCAATAACACATACATACACTGTGAATGTATGCAGTGTAGAGGTATAGGATGAGTTTAAATTATGGTGCAGAGGCGCATAATCTTCTCTGTATCATTCCAACCTGCTTGACTGTGCTGCCGAAGCAGCTTGCAGGTAACAGGTAACCTCTGATCCTCAGACCGTGTGTCTGTCAGAGCTCAAATCATTCCCCAGGAAATGGCGGGAAATGTTACCTCAGGATATCACACAGAAGGCTCACAGGGACTAGATACATAAATGAATAAAGTCCTCCCTCATCCATGCTGCTCTTAAAGGCAGCGTGAGGAAAACACTGAGGAAACTGTAAAAGAAAAGCTTGTCACAGCAATTCTAGCTTGAGAGTGGTTTCTCACATCATCAATGAGATCACTTACAAGCGCCCTGTCATTCACTGACACAGAACTGGAATCTTCCTCACAAGGGAATGTCCTGTTCATAAACCTTAAATATTCAGAGGTAGGGTCCTGAGCATAGTAGCTAGGCCCATATCTGACTCGGAGCACTCCTTCAGTAAAGATTTTTGTGGGGGGAGGGGGCTTATAGCTCCTTTTGCTCGCACACCGCTTCCATTCTGACAGGAATGATTCCAGGACTGCTGACAACTGGTCCATAAGGACCGCAGGTGCAGGAAACATATGAACATGTTTTAACTGTGCAGCACTGCCAGTTGCCCCAGGCAAGTGTGGAGAGCAGGTGTATCAGACTCCATAACGCCACCCTCTGAGACCTTATACACTATACAGTGAATATACAGTCAACCCACTGGCTACGCTGAGGAGGGGATACCCGGGAGGACCCACCAACCCTTAAGGACCGCTCAGTCTGTGAGGAGATTGTGAGGGGATTCACGCCGCCGCCAGAAATAAATGCGCGGCGGCCACAAGAAAATGGCCGCCGGCTGCAGCTATAACTGCGCCACTGAACACCAAGATGGCCGCCGAGCGCGAAATTCAAAGCTCTAATGCGCGGCAATGGCGCACGCAATAATCACCTCACACACCAAAAAAAACTGCAGTCATGAGCGCCCAGCCAGGCCAGAGTGACCCCCAAGCACCCCACAGCACAGCACCAGTACAGGGTGCAGAGAGCAGCATAACAACAGGAGGGAGACAGGGAGAAACCCCCACACACAGAAACACAGCCAGCATGTACTCACCTGCAGTAGGAGAGACTACTTACCCGTCCCTTTCAAGGACCCACTGGCTTGTTTCAGACAGACCTATCACAGAGTCGTACTGCGTAGCTGTCGGCCCGGTCCACCGCGAGAGATACAGTCAGTCAAGTACTGTTCAATCTTGAGAGGACCGCGGGAGCATGAAAGCAACCCGGCCACCCCTGGAGTCATGGGGCATGTCGTGAACTGAGTCTCACGCACACAAGGCGAGGATCAGCATGCTTGATGGTCGGACAGGGAAGACTACGAGGATACCAGTGTACCCAACCTGTTGCCCAGCCGACAGTTGATTGAAGGTCTCAAAAATAAAATAATAAAATTCCCAAAGGAATAAAATTTAAAAATAAAATCTTCCAGGAGACTGGCTCCTGAGAGAGCCACGTCTTCTCCTTCTGCTAGGCAGAAAAAAACTGAGGTCTGCTAGCTGTAGGTGGGAGGGTAATGTCCGGAGGGACCGCCCCCTGGGCAGGGCTGTTCAGCTCTGGTTTGTTCTAGAATGTTTTAACATCTAACATTCTGCCTAGATCTTCTCCTGCGAGCAGGGACATATACCCACACGTTTACAGTATCCAGCTGTGTCAGTCCATGGATGATAAGAGAAATACTTTTTTTGTTTAATTGCAAGCAGGCAGTTTTATTTATTTTTTTGCATAAGAGACATGCTGTATCTCTTGTACAATAGTATAAACCTACCTGCCTGTTTACAGTATTTCTAAAGCCTCGTACACACGGTCGGACTTCAAACAAACTTTTTGATGGATTTTTGTCGGGCACACCCATAGCATACACGGCAGGACTTTTCTGCAAACTTTCCCAAAACTTTCCCAACATCACATGGTTTTTCTGCTCTTTTCTGCTCTTTACCGCCACCCTTTGGTCAACTTCTGCTATTGTTGGTTGATTTTTAACATTGGTTCTGGGCATGCGTATTTGTACTTCGGACAAAAGTCTGATGGATTTCTGTACACACGGTCGGACTTTGCACCATCGGACTTTTGTTGCCGAAAAGTTTGTCCGTTTGCAGAGCGAACTTTTGTCCGATGAAAACCGAAAAAGTTTGTCCGATGGAGCGTACACACGGTCTGATTTTTTGGAAAACGTCCTCATTTTGAAGTTTGTTGGCAAAAAGTCTGACTGTGTGTATGGGCCTTTAGAATGTACACTGAGCTTCATATGCACAGTGTGCTTGCTGTGTGCTTGCTGGGATGACTAAACTCCTGTGCATGTGTGGAAGTTACATTATCCTATGCTGGCCAGCCATGATGGCTGAAGGCTGGCACCCAAAGAAACCAGAGAGAAGATGCAGACAGCGGCGAGGCATCAAATCGCTTGAGCTAAGGTAAGTATCTTGAACTTTAGTTCTCACATGATACCACAGCCCCAAGTCTTCTGTTTACTTTCTGGAAGGGTCCTTATTTGGGTGTCCATGTCAATGCCTTCATGACAGGGTGTCCAGTGAAGGGGTCCTATCAGAATCCAGAAGACTGGAGATCTATGAGAATTGCAGTGCTAGATCAGCAACCCCTCCCCCCTCCTCTAATTTAGGTGAGTATATGTGGCTTCACGAGGTAAGGAGGAATGGAGGAAAAAAATGCATGTTAGGATGAGTTAGATGGAGGTGGGAGGGATGGATAATCAAAAAAAGCCAGATTGGGGCTTTAAAAGAGAACTTTATGCAAAATACAAAATCTGGTAATAAATAGCCTGCATGCTTTGGCTTGTTTTATGTTCTATGATATTTGGGGAATATTTAAAGATATTAAAATAACAAATGCTAACTGAATGACATTTAATTTTCTAAAGCACTGTAAAATGTAGACAAATTAAATGATTTAAAATAAAATACTTGTTTTTGTCTTTGTTTATTATTTATTTCATCTGATGCCCTGTACACACGATCGGTTTTACAGATGAAAACAGTCCGATGGACTTTTTTCATCGGACAAACCGATCGTGTATGGGCCCCATCGGTCTTTTTTCCATCGGTGAGAAAAAATAGAACATGTTTTAAATTTATCCGATGGGAAAAAAAACGATAGCAAATTCCGATCGTCTGTGTGGAACTCCATCGGAGAAAAAACCCATGCATGCTCAGAATCAAGTTGACGCATGCTCAGAAGCATTGAACTTAATTTTTCTCGGCTCGTCGGAGTGTTTTACGTCACAGCGTTTGGGACGGTCGGATTTTTGACTGATGGTGTGTAGGCAAGACTGATGGAAGTCAGCTTCATCGGAATTTCGATAGAAAAATCCATCGGATTTGAATCCATAGGAAATCCGATCGTGTGTACAGGGCTTTAGTGTTGTAGATCGACTTCATCCTCTTTGTAGTCACTTCCTATCTACAGGTATGCACTCCAGCAAATAAGTACTTATTAGCTCTAACCGTTTTCTGTTCCCCCCTCCCCTCTGTGTCCAATTCTCCTCCCCTTTCTATGTACATGAGCATGTCCTGTTTCCATGACACATGTATACATATGCATATTCTCTTGATAAGATCTCATGTATTATCTTGATTGTTTTATATATATATATATATATATATATATATATATATATATAGTTTTTATTTTTGTTTAATAATTTGTTAATTTTTTATGTAGTTTCCATAGTGCTTTTTTGCTTTTACATAATTCCATAGTATGTTTCTTATATATCCACTACTCATCTTATGGCTCCCACTGTATCTCCTCCCATGAGCAGATATCCATTTTGTGTCCCCCTTCTATGTCCGCAAGAGTCACTGGTCTTTGTAGTCCTCCGGCCACGGCTCAGGCTGACATATGCTATATATAGCCCTCTAAAGCTATGCTCCCCCAGGCCTCTAAAAGGAGCTGGACACTCCGAGCATGTAGCCTTGTCTTCTCATCCGGTCCTCCATCCTTCCGGTGACGTCACTTCCGGTGTGCGTTCCACTCTGGTCAACATGGCTTCCCGGGGCTCTTCCAGGCTCCTGAATGAGCCATCCTGCTCTCCCAGCACCTGGACACAGCGGTCCTGCAGGTCGGATACATGTGGAATACATCTACATACTCAGCACCAGATGAGCGTTTTATCTTTAATCTTGTGAGTAATTGATCCATCGTTATTAAAGCATTTTTACACTTAGCTGGCGCTTTCCCTTTGTTCTTTTCTCCCATTGTCAATAGAAGTGAGAAGCTTATAAGGTGTAGCTTGGAGCAAAGAATGTTCATTGCGGAATGAGAAAGCCCATGGGAAAGCATCAGGAGGATTTGCAGTTCTCTGTTTTTTGGGTCAGTGATATGTGTACCCTAGAACACAATGGGCACATTCAGCAAATGTAGTTTAGTTTATCCTAGGTAGAAAAAAACGTAAAATGTAGAGTTAGACAAAACCATTTTTTAGTTATAGATTCAGCGGACAGGAATTAGACCATACATACTTTTCTCAGCCAATTAGACTGGCTGCTATGCATGCTGGGAGAAGGTATTTATTTGGAGAAGGTCAGGTGATCTGGGTCTTCTCCACCCAGACCGCGATCTGAGAGGGTGTGTGAGGAACAGCTCCAGCTGGGTAGGCCTGAAGCCTAGACATGTGCTCAAGGTTCTGCAAGGAAGAGCCAGCTCACTACCTGGAGGCAATGCTGAGAGGGATGGAGTTCTAAAGAAAGCACCAGAGGTAACTCTTCATGAGCTGGGGACTAGGGATGAGCTTCGTGTTCGAGTCGAACATACGTTCGACTCGAACATCGGCTGTTCGATCGTTCGACGAAGATCGAACGATTTGGGCCGTTCGCGCCAAATTTGAGTGACGCGAACGGCCCACAATGCACTACGCCATCGCAGTGTCATCCAGGCGCTGTGATTGGCCAAGCATGCACTGTGACCCCGCATGCTTGGCCAATCACAGCGCCGGCAGCGAGGAGAGCAATGATTGGCCACAGGCAGGATGCCTGTGGCCAATTATTGCTGAGGGTGTTTAGTACACGCCCCACACTATAAAAGGCCGCCAGCACGGCGGCCTAGTGTAGTGTGTTCCGGAGCAGGGATAGAGCAGCATAGGCAGGGACAGTGACTTTTATTTCTTTCTTGCTTAACCTGGATTCCTTTAGTTTAGGGAAAGAGAAGGATAGGTAGGGAGAGTGTCAGTGTGTTTTGTGCTTGTGCTATATTGTGCTTAAAAAAAACATTTTTTCTAGGGACAGAAAACTGTAGGTAGGGAGAGTGTCAGTTTCTTTCACTGTGCAAGTCCTTGTTTCTAGGGACCTGGAAGGACAGTGAGTGAATTCTCCTTGTGCTATATTGTGCTTAAAAAAAACATTTTTTCTAGGGACAGAAAACTGTAGGTAGGGAGAGTGTCAGTTTCTTTCACTGTGCAAGTCCTTGTTTCCAGGGACCTGGAAGGACAGTGAGTGAATTCTCCTTGTGCTATAGTGTGCTTAAAAAAAACATTTTTTCTAGGGACAGAAAACTGTAGGTAGGGAGAGTGTCAGTTTCTTTCACTGTGCAAGTCCTTGTTTCTAGGGACCTGGAAGGACAGTGAGTGAATTCTCCTTGTGCTATATTGTGCTTAAAAAAAACATTTTTTCTAGGGACAGAAAACTGTAGGTAGGGAGAGTGTCAGTTTCTTTCACTGTGCAAGTCCTTGTTTCCAGGGACCTGGAAGGACAGTGAGTGAATTCTCCTTGTGCTATATTGTGCTTAAAAAAAACATTTTTTCTAGGGACAGAAAACTGTAGGTAGGGAGAGTGTCAGTTTCTTTCACTGTGCAAGTCCTTGTTTCTAGGGACCTGGAAGGACAGTGAGTGAATTCTCCTTGTGCTATATTGTGCTTAAAAAAAACATTTTTTCTAGGGACAGAAAACTGTAGGTAGGGAGAGTGTCAGTTTCTTTCACTGTGCAAGTCCTTGTTTCTAGGGACCTGGAAGGACAGTGAGTGAATTCTCCTTGTGCTATATTGTGCTTAAAAAAAACATTTTTTCTAGGGACAGAAAACTGTAGGTAGGGAGAGTGTCAGTTTCTTTCACTGTGCAAGTCCTTGTTTCCAGGGACCTGGAAGGACAGTGAGTGAATTCTCCTTGTGCTATATTGTGCTTAAAAAAAACATTTTTTCTAGGGACAGAAAACTGTAGGTAGGGAGAGTGTCAGTTTCTTTCACTGTGCAAGTCCTTGTTTCTAGGGACTGGGAAGGACAGTGAGTGAATTCTCCTTGTGCTATAGTGTGCTTAAAAAAAACATTTTTTCTAGGGACAGAAAACTGTAGGTAGGGAGAGTGTCAGTTTCTTTCACTGTGCAAGTCCTTGTTTCTAGGGACTGGGAAGGACAGTGAGTGAATTCTCCTTGTGCTATAGTGTGCTTAAAAAAAACATTTTTTCTAGGGACAGAAAACTGTAGGTAGGGAGAGTGTCAGTTTCTTTCACTGTGCAAGTCCTTGTTTCTAGGGACTGGGAAGGACAGTGAGTGAATTCTCCTTGTGCTATATTGTGCTTAAAAAAAACATTTTTTCTAGGGACAGAAAACTGTAGGTAGGGAGAGTGTCAGTTTCTTTCACTGTGCAAGTCCTTGTTTCCAGGGACCTGGAAGGACAGTGAGTGAATTCTCCTTGTGCTATATTGTGCTTAAAAAAAACATTTTTTCTAGGGACAGAAAACTGTAGGTAGGGAGAGTGTCAGTTTCTTTCACTGTGCAAGTCCTTGTTTCCAGGGACCTGGAAGGACAGTGAGTGAATGCTCCTTGTGCTATAGTGTGCTTAAAAAAAACATTTTTTCTAGGGACAGAAAACTCTAGGTAGGGAGAGTGTCAGTTTCTTTCACTGTGCAAGTCCTTGTTTCTAGGGACTGGGAAGGACAGTGAGTGAATTCTCCTTGTGCTATATTGTGCTTAAAAAAAACATTTTTTCTAGGGACAGAAAACTGTAGGTAGGGAGAGTGTCAGTTTCTTTCACTGTGCAAGTCCTTGTTTCCAGGGACCTGGAAGGACAGTGAGTGAATTCTCCTTGTGCTATATTGTGCTTAAAAAAAACATTTTTTCTAGGGACAGAAAACTGTAGGTAGGGAGAGTGTCAGTTTCTTTCACTGTGCAAGTCCTTGTTTCCAGGGACATGGAAGGACAGTGAGTGAATTCTCCTTGTGCTATATTGTGCTTAAAAAAAACATTTTTTCTAGGGACAGAAAACTGCAGGTAGGGAGAGTGTCAGTTTCTTTCACTGTGCAAGTCCTTGTTTCCAGGGACCTGGAAGGACAGTGAGTGAATTCTCCTTGTGCTATAGTGTGCTTAAAAAAAACATTTTTTCTAGGGACAGAAAACTGTAGGTAGGGAGAGTGTCAGTTTCTTTCACTGTGCAAGTCCTTGTTTCTAGGGACTGGGAAGGACAGTGAGTGAATTCTCCTTGTGCTATAGTGTGCTTAAAAAAACCATTTTTTCTAGGGACAGAAAACTGTAGGTAGGGAGAGTGTCAGTTTCTTTCACTGTGCAAGTCCTTGTTTCTAGGGACTGGGAAGGACAGTGAGTGAATTCTCCTTGTGCTATAGTGTGCTTAAAAAAAACATTTTTTCTAGGGACAGAAAACTGTAGGTAGGGAGAGTGTCAGTTTCTTTCACTGTGCAAGTCCTTGTTTCTAGGGACTGGGAAGGACAGTGAGTGAATTCTCCTTGTGCTATATTGTGCTTAAAAAAAACATTTTTTCTAGGGACAGAAAACTGTAGGTAGGGAGAGTGTCAGTTTCTTTCACTGTGCAAGTCCTTGTTTCCAGGGACCTGGAAGGACAGTGAGTGAATTCTCCTTGTGCTATATTGTGCTTAAAAAAAACATTTTTTCTAGGGAAAGAAAACTGTAGGTAGGGAGAGTGTCAGTTTCTTTCACTGTGCAAGTCCTTGTTTCCAGGGACCTGGAAGGACAGTGAGTGAATGCTCCTTGTGCTATAGTGTGCTTAAAAAAAACATTTTTTCTAGGGACAGAAAACTCTAGGTAGGGAGAGTGTCAGTTTCTTTCACTGTGCAAGTCCTTGTTTCTAGGGACTGGGAAGGACAGTGAGTGAATTCTCCTTGTGCTATATTGTGCTTAAAAAAAACATTTTTTCTAGGGACAGAAAACTGTAGGTAGGGAGAGTGTCAGTTTCTTTCACTGTGCAAGTCCTTGTTTCCAGGGACCTGGAAGGACAGTGAGTGAATTCTCCTTGTGCTATATTGTGCTTAAAAAAAATTTTTTTCTAGGGACACAAAACTGTAGGTAGGGAGAGTGTCAGTTTCTTTCACTGTGCAAGTCCTTGTTTCAAGGGACCTGGAAGGACAGTGAGTGAATTCTCCTTGTGCTATATTGTGCTTAAAAAAAACATTTTTTCTAGGGACAGAAAACTGTAGGTAGGGAGAGTGTCAGTTTCTTTCACTGTGCAAGTCCTTGTTTCTAGGGACCTGGAAGGACAGTGAGTGAATTCTCCTTGTGCTATATTGTGCTTAAAAAAAACATTTTTTCTAGGGACAGAAAACTGTAGGTAGGGAGAGTGTCAGTTTCTTTCACTGTGCAAGTCCTTGTTTCCAGGGACCTGGAAGGACAGTGAGTGAATTCTCCTTGTGCTATAGTGTGCTTAAAAAAAACATTTTTTCTAGGGACAGAAAACTGTAGGTAGGGAGAGTGTCAGTTTCTTTCACTGTGCAAGTCCTTGTTTCCAGGGACCTGGAAGGACAGTGAGTGAATTCTCCTTGTGCTATATTGTGCTTAAAAAAAACATTTTTTCTAGGGACAGAAAACTGTAGGTAGGGAGAGTGTCAGTTTCTTTCACTGTGCAAGTCCTTGTTTCTAGGGACCTGGAAGGACAGTGAGTGAATTCTCCTTGTGCTATATTGTGCTTAAAAAAAACATTTTTTCTAGGGACAGAAAACTGTAGGTAGGGAGAGTGTCAGTTTCTTTCACTGTGCAAGTCCTTGTTTCAAGGGACAGAGAAGGACACCTGAAGGTAGCCCTTATTGCTTTTTTCCCATCTCCCTGCAGGCCATCTATTAGAATGTCTGGAAGGCAAACAAGGAGAGGCAGACAGCCAGGAGGCAATAAAAGAGGGCATGCAGGCTCTGTGTCTGGGGGCAACAGTGCTGGTCGTGGACGCGGTGCATTGTCATCAGCACATGGCCATGGGACACGCTTGTCCTTCTTTTCCGCAGCTGGACATGTTGAGCCACATCATGCCGAAGACTTGGTAGAGTGGATGACCAAGCCCTCCTCCTCCTCCTCTCTCACCCAGGCTCAGGGTACTGGCAAAGCAGCTGCCAAAGCGTCCTCTTCCCTGGTATCAATGTCAGACTCATCATCAGTCACTCCTTCCCTAGACCCACCATGTCCTCCTCCTGAGGAGTCCCCCGAACTGTTTGAGCACAGTGTTGGGTACATGCTCCAGGAGGATGCCCAGCGTTTCGAAGGGTCTGATGATGAAACCCAGCTACAGGAAGGCAGTAGGGTGAGAGCAGACAGAGGGGATGCTCAAGAAGGACACCAATCTGGCAGTCATGTTCCAGCAGCTGCAGCATACTGCCAGATTGGCTCCAGTGATGAGGAGGGAGGGGATGATGAGGTCACTGACTCCACGTGGGTGCCTAATAGGAGAGAGGAGGAGGAGGATGAGGAGGAGGCACATCTCCAACGAGACAGGATGCCCTTTGGTGGCCAGCGTAAGGGCAGTACACCGACGGAATCACACCGCAGAGCTCCGCCTGTGCAGGGCGCTGCCTCTGCCCGTCATTCAAAAAGTTCCTTGGTGTGGGCCTTTTTTGAGGCTAGTGCATCAGATCGCACAGCTGCTGTTTGCAACATATGTCTCAAGCGTATATCGCGTGGCCAAAACATCAGCCGCTTGGGTACCACATGCCTGACCAGACATATGTTGACCTGCCATGCAGCTCGTTGGCAAGCCTACCTCAAAGACCCACACCAAAGAACAAAGCGGACCTCTCCTTGCACCGCATCAGCTGGGATCTCCAACCCCACTATAACTTCAGTCCTCTCTGAAACATGCACTGAGAGGAATGAAGGTGTAGAATTAGGTGTGTCACAGCCAAGTACTTGCGGCCACTCTGCTAGCAGTACACCGACGTCCGATTCTAGCAGGCAAATTTCCCTGCCCCAGCTGCTGGACCGTCGAAAGAAGTTCACTCCCAGCCATCCACATGCCCAGCGGTTGAATGCTAGCTTGGCTAAATTGCTAGCGCTTCAACTGCTGCCTTTTCAGTTGGTAGACTCGGCCCCCTTCCGTGAGTTTGTGCAATGTGCGGTTCCTCAGTGGCAGGTTCCCAAACGCCACTTTTTCCCACGGAAGGCTATTCCGGCTCTCTACCGGCATGTGGAAGGCAATGTCTTGGCCTCGCTGGACAGGGCGGTCAGCGGTAAGGTGCATATTACCGCTGACTCATGGTCCAGCAGGCATGGACAGGGACGTTACCTTTCTTTCACGGCCCATTGGGTCACTCTTTTGGCAGCTGGGAAGGATGCAGGACAAGGTGCAGTAGTGTTGGAGGTTGTCCCACCGCCACGCCTCCAAAATGCTACTACTGGTTGTGACACACCTCTCTCCTCCACCCCCTCCTCTTCTTCTTCCTCCATGGCCTCTTCCTGTGGTTTGTCCTATGAACCAGCGGTGCTCCGTAGCCGTTCACGGGGCTACGCAAGTACGCAGGCAAAAAGATGCCATGCCGTGCTTGCGCTGGTGTGTTTGGGGGACAGAAGCCACACTGGGGCAGAGGTCCTGTCTGCTCTGCAGGGCCAGGCCGAGAGGTGGTTGACGCCACGCCAGCTTAAGCCAGGAATGGTGGTTTGCGACAATGGCACCAACCTCCTCTCCGCCCTCCGACAGGGACAACTGACCCATGTGCCCTGTGTGGCTCACGTCCTTAACCTGGTGGTGCAGCGGTTCTTGGGCAGGTACCCGGGCTTACAGGATGTCCTGAGGCAGGCCAGGAAAGTCTGTGTGCATTTCCGCAGATCTTATAATGCCAGTGCTCGCCTGGCTGAGCTGCAAAAGGAGTTGAACCTGCCCAAGAACCGCCTTATATGTGACATGCCCACCAGGTGGAACTCAACGTTGGCCATGCTGCAGCGGCTGCACACGCAGCAGAGGGCCATCAATGAGTACCTGTGCGACTACGGCACCAGGACAGGGTCAGGGGAGCTTGGTTTTTTTTCTCCACGCCAGTGGGGCATGATCAGGGATGCATGCACTGTCCTGGCACCATTTGAGGAGGCCACGAGGATGGTGAGCAGTGACAGTGCATGCATCAGTGACACTGTACCTCTTGTCCACCTGTTGGAGCACACGCTGCGTGGAATAATGGACAGGGCACTTGAGGCAGAACAGAGGCAGGAAGAGGAGGACTTCCTTGCCTCTCAAGGCCCCCTTTACCCAGACAGTGTTCCTTCTGTCCCACCCATCGCACAGGAAGAGGAAGAGGAGGAGGAGGAGGAGGAGGAGGAGGATTGTGTCAGCATGGAGGTGGAGGCTGGCACTCAGCATCATCAGCAGCAGTCTTTTAGGGATGATTTACAGTCCCAAGAAACCAGTGGACTTGTACGTGGCTGGGAGGAGGTGACTGCGGATCATGTCGTCCTTAGTGACCCAGAGGACTCCGGAGCGAATGCCTCAGCAAACCTACGCTGCATGGCCTCCCTGATCCTGCAAAGTCTGCGGAAGGATCCTCGTATTCTTCGGATCAAGGAGAGGGACCATTACTGGCTGGCCACTCTCCTTGATCCACGGTACAAGGGTAAGGTTGCGGACCTTATGTTACCGTCGCAGAGGGAGCAGAGGATGAGACAACTCCGGGAGGCCTTGCAGAAAGGTCTGTGCAACGCGTTCCCAGAGACTGGGAGGTTACAAACTCCTGGTCCAGGACAACGAGTTGCTGAGGCTTCGGCCAGTCAAAGAAGGAGCGGTGGGGAAGGTGGCCGTCTGACCGATGCGTTCAGACAATTCTTTAGTCCGCAGCCCCAAAGTATGATTGGTTCCAGCAACCATCGCCAGCGTCTGATAAACATGGTGCAGGAATATCTAGGGGCAAGGTCAGACTTGGACACCTTCCCCACCGAAAATCCTCTGGCTTACTGGGTCTTGAGGATGGATCACTGGCCAGAGCTTGCACAGTATGCAATTGAGCTACTGGCCTGTCCTGCATCCAGCGTTCTTTCGGAACGCACATTCAGTGCTGCTGGAGGATTTGTCACGGATCACAGGGTGCGCCTGTCCACCGACTCGGTTGATCGACTGACTTTCATCAAGATGAACCAGTCTTGGATCACCACCAGCTACCACACACCTGATGCTGATATAACAGACTAATTGATTTTAACATGTCACGTCCCTTCAAGACTGATGCTGATGCTGAGTGCCTGTGCTGTTATGTTGACTGGCTATCCTCCTCCTCCGAGTCCTCAATGATACGATTGATGATGATAGCTTGGAAGATCATTTTTGTTTATGGGTGCCGCCACCAGTGGCTAAGGCCCAATTTTTCAGCCCCTGTTTTACAGGGGCGTGTACTTACAATTTTTTTAGCAATAATTTGCCATAGGGCTCATTGCTGTGCTCCAAGTACAGTATCTGTGAGGGGTTGTAGTGTTGTGCCACCAGTGCCTAAGGCCCAATTTTTCAGCCCCTGTTTAACAGGGGCGTGTCATTACAATTTTTGAAGCAATACTTTGCAACAGGGCTCATTGCTGTGCTCCAAGTACAGTATCTGTGAGGGGTTGTAGTGTTGTGCCACCAGTGCCTAAGGCCCAATTTTTCAGCCCCTGTTCAACAGGGGCATGCAATTACAATTCTTGATGTAATAATTCACAGCAGGGCCCATTCCTGCACCCACCAAGAGTAAGTCTGAGGGCTTACAGTGTTGTGGCAACGCCACCACCACCACCACCACGAAAGGCCCAATTTTTCAGCCACTGTTCAAAAGGGGCATGTAATTACAATTCTTGATCTAATAATTCACAGCAGGGCCCATTCCTGCACCCACCAAGAGTAACTCTGAGGGCTTACAGTGTTGTGGCAACACCACCACCACCACCACCACCACGAAAAGCCCAATTTTTCAGCCCCTGTTCAACAGGGGCATGCAATTACAATTCTTGATCTAATAATTCACAGCAGGGCCCATTGCTGCACCCACCAAGAGTAACTGTCAGGGCTTACAGTGTTGTGGCACCAGCACCACCATCAAAGCCCCAATTTTTACTACCACTGTTCAACAATTATATGTAATTAAAATTCCTGATATAATAGTTGACAGCAGGGCGTTCCAGCACCAACCAAGAGTAACTGTGAGTGCTTACAGTGTTGTGCCAACACCAACAACTAAGGGGCCTATTTCTGCAGAGTATATACGGCAGGTCCCTACTTTCAAACATCCAACTTACAAACGACTCCTACTTGCAAACGAAAGAAGACAACAGGAAGTGAGAGGAAATCTACCCCTAGGAAGGAAAATTCTCTCCTGTAAGAATGAATATGGGAGAAAGGTGTCTCCTCTGTACTGATGCTTTATCAGCAATCCTTGTTTCAAGAAAAACACCACATTTCAAAAACAGTTGTCATTGGGACGGAAAGTGAGGTGAAATGTTCTGAACAGGGGCACAGACAGCAAAACAAATGTTACAGGGGTGATAACCCTTACCTATGTTTCCCAAAAAGTTTAAAAATAGATTTTTGGGCTGGAGCTACAGTTCAACAATGTACCTGTTCAAAATTACAAACACATTCTACATAAGAACAAACCTACAGTCCCTGTCTTGTATGCACCGCCTGTATACGGCTGTTCAGAGTATATAGGGCCTTTTTTATTTTATGTGCGGGGTTCCCCTTAATATCCATACAAGACCCAAAGGGGCTGGTAATGGGCTGGGGTAGGGGGGGGGGTCATGGGGTAGCTATGCCATTTTTCTTAAAGATTTTCATCCATATTACCGGGACCAGACATTACATTAAAGCCGCAAGAAGTTTTAAATGGCTTTTTTTTCCTTTAGAAGTGTCATTTTGTGCAGGGACAGTTCTAAACACGGGAAACACGTGGCACTTCGCAGGCATACTTTAGACACCCCCCAGGTACGATATTTAAAGGAATGTTTGACTTTTTTTTTTCACTTTATGCATCATTAAAATGACTGCTCCCGAAAAACGACCGTTTTTAAAACTTCTTTTTGCATTGATACATGTCCCCTGGTGCAGAACCCGGGTTCCCAAACCCTTTTTAGGACAATAACATGCATAATAGTTGTTATAATTAGCACTTTAGAATTCGAACGTTCGCATCCATTGTATTTAATAGGGTTCTAATGTTCGTACGAACTTTCGGTCCGTTCGCGGGTTCTGGTGCGAACCGAACCCGGGGGTGTTCGGCTCATCACTACTGGGGACTATGAAGTGGCTGGGAGGACTTCAATAGAGAACTCATCCAAAGAAATCTGCGTATGGTGCCGTGAGGTAAATTCAATTGCTATAGGAGGCAGGTTATGCTACAAAGTACAGATTGATGGTTCCAGCTTAACCACCTCAATACCGCACGCCGTCATATGATGTCCTAGTATTAAGATGGGGATATCTGAATAATGCCTGCAGCTACAGGCATCTTTCAGATATCCTTCTTTTCAGCCGGAAATTCTGCGTACTATAAGAATGATCATAGCGGCAGTTCTGCCACTTGATCGTTCTTATAGGCGACGGTAGGGGATGCCCCCCCTCCCACCGCCATCCAGTGCTTCTCCGGGCTCTCCCGTGCCATCGGGGGCCCGGAGAACGAATCAGCCGGCGCCGGCTCACAGCGATAGAGATCTCTATGACCGTGGGAGGCCCAGGCATGACGTTATGACGTCACGCCCAGGTTCCCAAAAGTAAACAAAGCCGTGATTGCGGCTGAAAGCATGAGATCAGTGAATTTTTTTTCACAATCTCATGCTTTCAACCCTGGAGGAGAGATGTGGGGTCTTATTGACCCCGCATCTCTCCATAAAGAGGACCTGACACAATGATTCCTATTACAAGGGATGTTTACATTCCTTATAATAGGAATAAAAGTGATCACATTTTTTTTTTTTTTTAAAGGTGTAAAAATAAAAAAAATTAAGTAAAATAAAATAAATTAAAAACACCCCTGTCCCCGGTAGATCGCGCTCAGAAGCAAACACACGCGCAAGTCTCGCCCACATATGTAAACGCCGTCCAAACCACACATGTGAGGTATCGCCGCGTGCGTTAGAGCATGTTCAACAATTCTAGCACTAGAATAGTTTATATAGTGAAGCAGCGCTAAATGTCAATAGAAAGTGCTAATATTAAAAGTGCTATTAATAAAGTCTAACTTCTCATAAATTAAATAAATGGGGTGACAAAATCAACAATAATAAAATAAAATTAAAACGTCCAAACAGTGACTATGTAAATAAAGTGCTAAATAGCCAAAATGGCAGTCCAAATAGCAACAGCTAATTGCAGGGAGAGAAGCAAGGATGGGTGTGGGAATACACCTTGTCTCATCAGAAACACACTGGATCAGATGAACAAATGATGCATAAATAATCCTCCCCCATAGACACCAGCCTCTCACCTCTCTGGTGGACCCCACGGGGTCAGTAATAACCACAAAGATCTCCACTGCTCACAATGAGAACTTCCAGTCCTTTTGCGTGACCCGAAACCACTGTAGGGATCTCCACAGCTTACTAGTGTTCTTCCTTAAAGCGAATCTTCCTGATGGACCCCACGAGGTCAATAATGGCCACAAAGATCTCCACTGCTCACAATGAGAACTTCCAGTCCTTTTGAGTGACCCGGAACCACTGTAAGAATCTCCACAGCTTACCAATGTTCTTCCTTAAAACGGATCTTACTCCATAATATTCAGAAAAAAACAGAAAGGGACTCCATAGTGAAGCATGTAAAGGAAAGCCCCAAGAAAAGGCGTTTATTCAAATAAAAACAGCTAAAAAACACGTTAAAAACCAAGGGGTAAAAAACGCCAAACAAAATGTTCATAAAATACTAACTTCCGGTTTACGGCCGCAAACCGGAAGTGGACGTCACTTAGGCTCCTCCTCCCGACGCGTTGCGTCACTACACACGTGACTTCATCAAGGGCATCAATTTGTTCAGCAATATTTGCACTTTAGTGTTTCTATTTTTACTGAGTGGTAAGCGCACAAGCACCCTTTTTTTCTATAATTCTAGCACTAGACCTCCTCTGTACCTCTAAACTGGTAACCTGTAAAAAAAATGTAAAGCGTCGCCTATGGAGATTTTTAAATACCGAAGTTTGACGCCATTCCAGGAGTGTGTGCAATTTTAAAGCGTGACAAGTTAGGTATCTATTTACTCGGCATAACATCCTCTTTCATTATACAAAAAAATTGGGCTAACTTTACTCTTTTGTTATTTTTTAATTCATGAAACAGTTTTTTTCCCAAAAAAAGGCGTTTGAAAAATTATACAGTGCGAGATAAAAAGTTGCAATGACCGCCACTTTATTCCCTAGGGTGTCTGCTAAAAAATTATGTATAATGTTTGAGGGTTCTGAGTAATTTTCTAGCAAAAAAATTATGATTTTTACATGAAGGCGAGAAGTGCCAGAATAGGCCCAGTAGGGAAGTGGTTAAAGGCCATACTGCTGTCTACCTTTCTACGTGTAGCGCCCCCCCCCCCCCCCGATTTAGGGGGCGCTATGTTCAAATTTAGGGGCTAGTCTGAGCCCATAGTTGGGCTCAGACTGTTAATTTCCTAAAACTTGCTTCTGCTCTGGTGTGATATTACCTGGCTGCAGTGTTCCCTGTTGCCTGTGGGTGGCGCTGTCATCTCTGGCTCAGGTGGAACCACAGGGGGTATCGCAACACCATTGGGTGCAGAGCTGTGCAGTGGGAGAGGGTACCTAAGGGGCAGATGCCATTAGGCGTGAGGCGTTGGAGAGGACCCCTTGGTCCGAGAAGAACAGACACATACCCCACCTTCGGTGGCCCTCATGGCTAGGGGTACGTGTGTGTGTGTGTGTTAGGCCCTGGGCACCTTTAGCCCGAGGCTGCATTGTTCCAGGTGGGCCCAGTACCTTTAGCTGAGGCCTACACTAGAAGAGGAGTCCCAGGGTGCCCAAGTGAGGGTGACCCGCTCTGAAGGAGAGGAAACAAGGGAATCGGTGAAGGACAGGGGAGGGCTGGCAGCCTTAGGCCTGGGGGGCAAGTCCAGTCAAGTGGCCCTTTGAACCACCGAATAAGCTCACCATCCCCAGTGCCCATCAGCGCAGCCTCACCAGTGCCCATCAGCGCAGCCTCACCAGTGCCCATCAGCGCAGTCTGTTCAGTGCATGGGGATTAGAGAGGAGAGCAGCCAGATTACACAGAGCGGAGATCTCCCACTTGCCCAGCGTGGCCACTCCCATGATGGAAGTCATCAGTGTGCTGTCTATCATAAGAGCCAGTCCAGGAGGCGCGACTTTGTATGACAGTGGCCGCCAGGTAAGTGGGAGATCCCCGCTCTGTGAAATCTGGTGGCGCTCCCCCTCCGAGGCAGCCCAATGGGCACAGACCCTGGGCGCCCTCCCACTGCCCCATCTCGCGGTGCACCCGCTCCCAATTGGCCAGACTTGGTCCAGGGACAGTGTCCTCAGTGCGGGGATGTCTGGTCACCCTAGGCTAGTGGCCAGCAGGACCCACAGGTCAGTGGCCAGCAGGACCCACAGGTCAGTGGCCAGCTCCCAGCAGGACCCACACATGTGGGTCCTGCTGGGAGCTGCCTGTGCACCTGGGGGTCCTGCTGGCTATGGACCTGTGGGTCCTGCTGGCCATGGCCAGCTCCCAGCAGGACCCACATTGTTGAGGGCGATTTTTAGGTTACTGGGTGGGCACTTGCCTGGGGCAGGGTAAATAGGGTGTATGGGGGGGGGGTAGATGGGATGTGGGGTTCAGCTGCGGGTGTCAGGGTCTCTCACCTCAGTGATGGCAGCTGCCCTTGCCAGTACCAGCTCAGCAGGTCCTTGCATGGCCTCCTCCGATCCTGGGGGTGTGAAGTGATGCTCCTGTCCTGGGGTCAAGTAAACTTGCAGCCCAAGCCAGTCATGTGAGTCCCAACTCCCTGGCGCGCCTTGCTGCCCAGGGGTAGACTGACAACACCCAGGGCCCCCAGACCAAATAAAGCAAAGGCCCCCTGTCAGGCTACATCAGAGTCTAATGGGACCCCCTCTTTGTGCCATGACTCTAACCCCTGCCCCAACCTCTCACAAAGTAGAAATAAAATTTTAGCACTACTCTTACCTTAACTATGGGTGCTGTAGCTGTGGCTGGCTCCCGCATCCTCTGAGGCTGGTTCCTGTGGGTGGCTAGCTGGCACCGGTTGGTGGCTGGCCGGCACCCTGCTGTGGCTGGCTGGATCCCTGGTGTGGGTGGGTAACCGTGGGTGGGTGGCTGGCTGGCATCCTGCTGTGGATAGTCACTGTGGCTGGTTTGCTTCTGTGGGTGGCTGGCTGGCTGGCTCCCTGCTGTGGGTGGGTCACCATGGCTGGCTGGCTCCTGTGGGTGGTTGGCTGGTTTCCTGGTGTGGGTGGGTCACCGTGGGTGGCTGGCTGGCACCCTGGCCCTGCTGTGGATGAGTCACCATGGGTTGCTGGCACCCTGGCCCTGCTCTGGGTGTCTGGCTTCTGTGGGTGGCTGCCTGGCACCCTGCTGTTGGTGGCTGGCCTGGCTCTCTGCCGTGGGTCAGTGGGTGGGTCGGTGGCTGGCTGGCACGGTGCAGCATGCTGTGGGTGACTGGCCTGGCTCCCTTCTGTGGGTCAGTGGCTGGCTTGCACGGTGCACCCTGCTGTGGGTGGCTGGCCTGGCTCCCTGCTGTGGGTCAGTGGGTGGGTGGCTGGCTGGCACAGTGCACTCTGCTGTTGGTGGCTGGCCTGGCTCCCTGCTGTGGGTCAGTGGGTGGGTGGGTGGCTGGCTGGCTGGCACAGTGCACCCTGCTGCAGGTGGCTGGCCTGGCTCCCTGCTGTGGCTGACAGGGAGGGGGTGGGCTGACAGAGGGGGGAGTGAGCTGACAGAGGGGGGGTGGACTGACAGAGGGGAGCTGATAGAGGAGGGGTGGGCTGAGAGGGGGGTGGGCTGACAGAGCAGGGCTGACGGGGGTGGGCTGACAGAGGAGGGAGTGAGCTGACAGAGGAGGGGTGGGCTGACAGAGGGGGGGTGGGCTGACAGAGGGGGGTGGGCTGAGAGTGGGGGTGGGCTGAGAGAGCAGGGCTGACGGGGTGGGCTGAGATGGGGGGTGGGCTGACAGAGGAGGGGTGGGTTGACAGAGAGGAGGATCGGGGAGGGGCGCTGACAGAGAGGGGGGTAGATGAGACTTAGAGACCTCAGAAACACGCAGAGAGGCAGGACTCCAGCAAGTGGTAACGACCAGCCCCATTGGCCGCATCCACACGTGACCAGCTCCGCCGATCCATTTGCAGGGCGCGCACAACACAAATGCCCTGTGATTGGCCGAACAGGGTCATGTGCGGCCGCACGCTGTGGAATTCTGGGACTTGTAGTCATGATGCGAGGGTCGCATCATGACTTATGATGCGAGTCTCGGATCATGACTACAAGTCCCTGTTCGGCCAATCACAGGGCGTTTGTGTAGCCTGCCGCCTACAAGTCCCAGAATGCCACAGCATGCGGCCGTGCATCTGGCCGACTTCATAAAAAAAAATATATGCTAGGCTGAGTATGCTGGCCGAGGGGGGGGGGGGGTTTGGGGTGCTGGCTGAGTATGCTGGCTGGGGAGGGGGGTGCTGGGCTGAGTATGCTGGCCGGGGGGGGGGGGGGGTTGGGGTGCTGGCTGAGTATGCTGGCTGGGGAGGGGGGTGCTGGGCTGAGTATGCTGGCCGGGGGGGGGGGTTGGGGTGCTGGCTGAGTATGCTGGCTGGGGAGGGGGGTGCTGGGCTGAGTATGCTGGCCGGGGGGGGGGGGTTGGGGTGCTGGCTGAGTATGCTGGCTGGGGACGGGGGGGGCTGGGCTGAGTATGCTGGCTGTGGCTGGCCGAGGGGGGGGGGGGGCTGGCTGAGTGTGGCTGGCCGAGGGGGGGGGGGCTGGCGGGGGGGGTCATCATTTACACTTACTTTAGCCTTGCACCGTGATAAGATCACGTCTCTCCTCTGCAGCCAGTCTCAAGCCAACCTACGAGTGTGACGCTCTTGACGCCGCTCGTACCCCCTGACCCTCCCCTGACGTTCCACATGACCTGCCTGGCTGCCTCTGAGACTCGTGGGAGTTGTAGTTTGCTGCGCTGATAGGTTCATTACCTATATAGCGCAGCCGAACTACAACTCCCACAATGCAGTGCGTGTGCAGAAGGCAGCAGCCAGCCAGCCAATCGGCGGCCGCCGCGGCCGACTTTTGAAAAAAAACCAAAAAAACAGACAACTAGCGCTGCGGACCGCGGCCGTTTTAAAAGATAATGGAAGCAGCCCGGGGGGAAATCTCCACCTTGCCACCCGCCCCAGCCCGCGCCTGGTGAAGGAGGTCACTGTCTCGGGAGAGACCTCGTTACCTATCAGAGGGAAGGATGCCACAAGCCTAGTAATGTGCCCTATTGGCACCTAAGGACTTAAAATATTACTAGGCTGGAAAGTTTAGGACTTAGAGATTATTTCCTAATCGTATCCCTAGGAAACTACAAGTAAACGCTTTGTGCTCCACACCGGCTGCTAGGACCGCTCTTTGAGGTACTATCCGGGTGAGCAAAACCCACTCAGGCCTGAGTGGCGATGATTGATGAGTGAGTGCTGCGTGCCTGAACCTACCTCCTAGTTAATTTCTCTCTATCTCCAACTTTCCTATCCAGTTCTTAAGCAACCAAAATAAACCTTTTTATTGGGTTTCAATACTGTCTGGACAATGGCCTTCTTGAAGTAAAGAGAGAGAATAGACTTCTTCCTATACTCTAGGGTGAAGAATCCAATGGAAGGAGGTAACTCGCTGCAGGACCCAAATCAGATAACACCGCTCACCCTCTGCAATAAGGAGGATATTGGGCATGTGGCATGGTGTGTCCCACCTGCTAGCGGAGGTAAGCAAGGAAGGGATATGTGTGCTACACGTGGGGGCTCGAGTCCGGGATTTTGCAGCTACCCCTGGAAGTTGGACTATTTTTCTCTTGTCTATCTGTTTGTGGAGGTCGGCCATTAAGGAAAAATTGGACTGCGTCATTATTTTAACGAGAGAAAAGGAGGTACAGGACTGTTGTTTAACTTTTTCTAACTGCGCAGTTCATGGGCGTATCCTAAAAGAAGAAAAGCCTGCGAGCTGCGTGAAGAAAGGGAAAAAGGGGGAGGAGCCCCCGCAATTTGTGAGTTACACGTGGTGCATTTGACGCCAAGAGACAGAGAGAGCCTGGACTAGTAGGATAAGCAAGATATCTACTACACCATGGACTTCCACTTTATCAGGACCTCGGATGTTCTCAACTACAACTACTATGGACATTGCTACTATTACAGCTCCACTCACGGATACGGGGATCCGGCTCAAGCCTAGGGGCCGTTTCGCACTGTACACCTGCCAAGCTGCGGAGGCCCTGGGCGTGCTCTGTCCCAGATGCGGTGGTCTGGCTGTGCAAATACGGCCGTTCGGAAGATGCTTGACTTGTGGGGAATTTCTGTTTGAGGTGGACCAGCCCACCGAATCACCCCGAGCCTACCGGGTCAACTGCATTACAGGGGCCGTTTCTTCCGAGGAAGACAATTACGCCCCTACAGCCAAACCCACGCGCACCGCCGCGGCTGCAACAGATGCCAAAAATGAGGTTCCAGCCATCACGGAGCCAACGATGGACACCGCAACGGATACTGTTTCCGTCACCACAGAAACCTCCATCCCGCCCACCAAGCGGAAGGTGGGTTATGTTAAGGCCTCCCACGGCCTCGGTAGAAGCCTGCCCCAGCGCCTGCCTGAACTGGATCTTCGAAGCGGAGGGATCTCCGGAAAATCCACGTCAGGGGACGGTAAGGAGGCTGGGGGGACTGTGACAACAAGTTTTCCCGGGGAAGGGAAAGAAGCCCATACCCCATACGACTGGGGATGTGTGGACAGCCGACCCTCTGGAACTTTTGCCATCTGGGGACAGTGTGTCTGTGTCCACCAGAAACTATTTGCCTGCGGAAGAATATGACTCATCGGATTTTGAGTCATCCTCTGAACTGGGTGAAGATGTAGAGATCGATGAGATCTTCATTAAGAAGGGTTGGGACAGGATTCCGGTGACTCCGACCCGCAACCTTAGAGAGGGATCTCCGATGGACTCTGGGGAAACTACGCCCCGAGTGAAAGCCCCTGCTCTGGAGTAGAAGGTTGTACCCGCATTGCCCGCACCTACATTACTTACACCTGTATTGCCTGGACCTGCATCGCCTGTGCCCTCCACTACAGGAGGACGTTTGCCGTTGCGGACATCTCGGCCAAAGCCTGATGCAGTGTTGGTTGAAAGGTCCCCGGATTCCTACGTTATGCCTGGAGAAGGAAACCCTGCAACATTACCAAAATTGGCTTGCCTGCAGCAGATCCTGATTAAAAGAGTGGCAAGTGAATATGGCTTGGAATATCCCTATTTGCCTAAGGATTTGCTGTTTGAAGTTAAGGCCTGTCGTGAAAGATGGTACGGGGAAGCCATCTGGGACCGCCTTGAGGTATCCAAGCCATGTTGGTACTTAGGCTACTCAACCGTTACTGCTGACAGATTTAAGTCCTGCCAGAGGGACTGGAATTACGGTCGGCACATTCATGCTGACTGCATTGTGATTTGTTGTCCGGGGAGAGATGATGTGACTTACTCAATAACTACCCTGGACAAGCAGTGGAAGACACTCACTCTTCCAGATCCAAGGTTCTACCTTTAAGCTTTCATGTTTTGAACTGTACTTTAGGTTTGAATGACTTTGCCCTCTGCCACCGGAGGATAACTGCTGCGCAAAAAGAAAAAAAAAAGAAAAGAAAAAGACATTGTGTTTTTTTTTTCCTCTCGTTGAACTTTGGGGTAGTCAGCTAGGAACGTGCTCTTTGTTTTTTCTTCAATACGTTCAACCCATGCTCAGCAAAAGTGGATGGACAATTTGAATGCTTTGCCGCCACTAGGTGGCACCGGTCTGCTGAACTTTAAGAAAAAAAAAGAATATATATATAGATATATATATCTATATATATCTAGATATATATATATATATATATATATATATATATATATATATATATAGGAAATCATTTATTTTCGAAGAGATGGTTCACTTCTTTGTACAGTTGGTAGATAGGATGTTTATTATGATACATGATGTGTTTTGTTTTTCTCTCTCTCTCTCGCTCTCTCCCTCAGCAGGTGTGTGATCTGCTGTCAACTCCACCGGAGAATGGGGTGGGGTAGTTATTTAGGAGAGGGTGGGATGTGTAAGATGTTGTTTTTTGTGTGCATTGCTCTGTATTCCCGTTAAGGAAATGTGACATTGAGAATGGGATGTCAATTTATATGTTAATCTATCGCTTTCTTTTTCTTCCTCCCCCTCCCCTTTTCCCAAAATGTTTTGGTTCAGGCACCATTTCAAATTTCTGTTTATATAGTTTGCGAATAAATCAACACCTATGCAGGATTGAGGGGGTTTTTGATTTATTTCGGACACTGGGACAGTGTCTTATTTAGGAGGGGGTGTGTGTAGCGCCCCCCCATTTAGGGGGTGCTATGTTCAAATTTAGGGGCTAGTCTGAGCCAATAGTTGGGCTCAGACTGTTAATTTCCTAAAACTTGCGTCTGCTCTGGTGTGATATTGCCTGGCTGCAGTGTTCACTGTTGCCTGTGGGTGGCGCTGTCATCTCTGGCTCAGGTGGAACCACAGGGGGTATCGCAACACCATTGGGTGTCCTCTCTCGGCAGTTGTGCAGTGGGCGTGGTCTACCCGCTGTGCATGCTAGGAGAGGGTACTTAAGGGGCAGATGCCATTAGGCGTGAGGCGTTGGAGAGGACCCCTTGGTCCGAGAAGAACAGACACGTACCCCACCTTTGGTGGCCCTCATGGACAGGGGTACGTGTGTGTGTGTGTTAGGCCCTGGGCACCTTTAGCCCGAGGCTGCATCGTTCCAGGTGGGCCCAGCACCTTTAGCTGAGGCCTACACTAGAAAAGGAGTCCCAGGGTGCCCAAGTGAGGGTGACCCGCTCTGAAGGAGAGGAAACAAGGGAATCGGTGAAGGAGGTCACTGTCTCGGGAGAGACCTCGTTACCTATCAGAGGGAAGGATTCCACAACCCGCCACAAGCCTTGTAATGTGCCCTATTGGCACCTAAGGACTAAAAAAATATTATTGGCTTGGAAGTTTAGGACTTAGAGATTATTTCCTAATCGTATCCCTAGGAAACTACAAGTAAATGCTTTGTGCTCCACACCGGCTGCTAGGACCGCTCTTGGAGGGACTATCCGGGTGAGAAAATCCCACTCAGGCCTGAGTGGTGACGATTGATGAGTGAGTGCTGCGTGCCTGAACCTACCTCCTAGTTCATTTCTCTCTATCTCCAACTTTCCTATCCAGTTCCTAAGCAACCAAAATAAACCTTTTATTGGGTTTCAATACTGTCTGGACAATGGCCTTCTTGAAGTAAAGAGAGAGAATAGACTTCTTCCTATACTCTAGGGTGAAGAATCCAATGGAAGGAGGTAACTCGCTGCAGGACCCAAATCAGATAACACCGCTCACCCTCTGCAATAAGGAGGATACTGGGCATGTGGCATGGTGTGTCCCACCTGCTAGCGGAGGTAAGCAAGGAAGGGATTTGTTTGCTACATACGTATTTTTGTACAAGGAGTCTACCGGTCTGTTAGTTGCTGCTGTTTTTGACTAAGGGTGTGCTGTGCCCTACCCCTCTCTCCCATATTTTTCCTGTTGTGAGAAATAAACTTCTCTTTGTGCAAGCATAAATGTGACTGGTGCCCATCTTTCTACCTTGTACATCACCCACCATACCTAGTAACCTGCACCCTGAGGAGGAATGTTGGAAATTGGGAGGTGGCCACATAAAGATAATCAAATGTAAAATGCTGATTGTGTTTGTTAATTACATTGGGGTTGGTTTACTAAAACTGGAGTGGAAAATCTGGTGCAGCGCTGCATAGAAACCACTCAGCTTCCAGATTTGTTTTTGCCAAAGTTTCATTGAACGAGCTGAAGTTAGAAGCTGATTGGCTACCGTGCACAGCTGCACCAGACTTTGCACACTCTAGTTATAGTAAATTAATGCCTTGTCTTTCTGTATCAATATAAATGGAAAGAATGGGTGGGGGATGAAGGTGCCACTAAGCTGGTATGTGTTCAATTATAAAAAAAGAATTGTGAAGTACTTATGCGCTGCTATGATGTGAATGTTCAAAACCACAAAATAAAATCTAAATAAAATCCCCAAGCAATGATATTCTAATATTAACTGAATCAGTGTGATCCTTTAAACTGCACAGGGAAACCACAACCAGCCACCACTGAGTGAACTGGCCGCTCACCTTGACATGTGACCATAATTGGTCATAAAACGCCTTTTAAATAAGCCTGTGAAGGGTCTTCAGATCCCCATGGTGCGATGTAGTCCACCAAAAAATCCCCATCTGTGTTAATCTGGGTCCGCTCCTCTAAGTTTTTAATATTGCTCAAGATAAAAAAGGAAAGCTCATAGTGTAAAAATGCTAAAATGAAGCCACTTTAATAGGGTAAAAAGTGTGCACTCACATTACAACAACTTGTAAATCGCATAGAGTACAAAAAATACTTCAGCAAGTCGCCTCCTCACTGACTTACGGCTTCCTTTCCTCCCCTAGTGACGTCACTTTTGGTGTCCCCTTTACTGGGAGGTCGGTGAGGAGGTCACTTGCTGAGGTGTTTTTTTTGTACTCTATGTGGTCTACAAGTTGTTGTAATGTGAGTGTACACTTTTTACCCTATTAAAGTGGCTTAATTTTAGCATTATTGCGCTATAAGCTTTCCTTTTATATCTTGAGAAATATTAAAGTGAAAGGAGAGGACCCAGATTAACCCAGGAGGGTATTTTTTTGGTGGACTACATTGCACCACAAGGATCTGAAGACCCTTCACAGACTTGTTTAAAAGACATTGTGACCGTAATGGTCATATCTCAAGGTGAGCGGCCACTTCATTCAGTGGTGGTTGGTGGTGGTTTCCCTGTGCAGTTTAAAGGATCACACTGATTCAGCTAATATTAGCAGATCGTTGCTTGGGGATTTTATCTTTTGTATTCACCGTTACCATCACTAATATGTGGACTATTTATTTTTTTGCTGGATTTAACACTTTAATGCACTGGATGTGGACACTTTATGAACCTTTTGATTATTTTGTGAATAAATTTGTATTGTAAAAGTTTATGTTTATGCATTTAGATTCATGTTTGGGTATGGTATGCACTGTTAATACTATGTACAACCAGCACATAATTTTTCTTTGTTTTTATGTGTTCAGAATGTAATTTTATTTGTTTTTATTTAAAAACAGCCATCGGGTTTTAGGGGCTTGAAGGGTCTCACTTTATCAGGGCTACGATACAATTGGAAAGTTGGAACTTAGATGTTGTATCTGTATTGCCTCGTACACAAGACCGGTTTTCCCGTCTGAAAAACTGCGATGAGAGCTTTTGGCCGGGAATCCCAGCCGTGTGTATGCTCCATCTGAGTTTTTCCGACGGGAAAACTGCTGGGGAAAAAAAAAGAGAGCAGGGTCTCTTTTTTCCCTTCAGGAAAAAATCCTAGCGGAAAAAAACTTTCGTCTGTATGCTTTTCCGATGGGGAAAAAACGCGCATGCTCGGAAACAACTCGATGCATGCTCGGAAGCATAGAACTTCATTTTGTCGGCTCGTCGTAGTCTTTTACATCACCGCGTTCTTGGCAGTCAAAAGTTCATCTGACTTTTGTGTGACCGTGTGTATGCAAAGTAGGCTTGAGAGGAATTCTGTCGGGAAAACCATCGATTTTTTTATCCGACGGGAAAACTGATCGTGTGTATGAGGCATCAGTTTCAAAGATCTTTAGAAAACAATATTCCAAATAAGATATATCGATTCCAGCTCAGATGACAATTAGACCACAGTTTAGAAGTCATGTAGAGTTGCAGAAACAAAAATCACAAACTTTTTTTCCCCTTAGACAAAAAACATAGAGCCTGATTAGACACAAGTCCATTCCAAACGCTAATTAGTCACAAAATGGAAAAACAAGATTATTTCCCAATCTTGTAAACTGCAGGTAAAATGCCAGTTGGGACTAGACATGTGCACACTGAAATATTTTGTTTCGGAATTTCGTTTTCGTCCGAAAAATAAATTTATTTAGTTACTCCCGAAATTCGTTTTTATTTATGTCGTTTTTCGTTAGAAATTGCATTCGTCCGAAAATCTGAATTAATTAAGGTCGAATCTGTCATTGAAGGCTTATGGTGTCTGTCGAATGTTCAAAGAAGATTCGACGGAGCAGTGAAACTGTACGACGCTGCAATCATACATTTCCAGTCGAATGTTCCGCCCACAAGCTATAGAAGAATTCTAATGTTGTATGACTAGTAATAATTATATTTATTAATTACTATTACTAGTCAACCAACATTAGAATTCTTCTATAGCCTATGGGCGGATGCATTTGACCGGAAATGTACGATTGCAGCGTCGTACAGTTCTGCTGCACCGTCGAATCTTCTAACTTTCGATGCTTTGTCGAATCTTCGTCATTCTAGCTATTTTACTGCTCCTCCTCTTTGGTTACAATCAGCCAATAACATTCATCATCAACTTTATTTTTATTTTACTTCCCCCACCCAATTCCAGCAGTGATCTTTTCTCTCTATGTCGAATCTTTTCTCTCTATAATAACAAATCTTTTCTCTCCTATGTCGAATCTTTTCTCTCCTATGTCGAATCTTTTCTCTCCTATGTCGAATCTTTTCTCTCTATAATGTCGAATCTTTTCTCTCCTATGTCGAATCTTTTCTCTCCTATGTCGAATCTTTTCTCTCCTATGTCGAATCTTTTCTCTCCTATGTCGAATCTTTCTCTCCTATGTCGAATCTTTTCTCTCTATAATGTCGAATCTTTTCTCTCCTATGTAGAATAATCTTGGACTAATAGAGTTAAGGTTAGGCACATTCGACCACAGGTTCGATAGACACAGATTGTTATTGGCAGCGTCACGTCGAATCTCCTATCTGTATCGAACTGTTGTAGCAACGAAAACGAAAATGAAGCATTTGTTTATGTCGGATCTTTCGGTTTTCGGATTCTGTGCTTTCGTTTTAGTTTGTTAAAGCGATAACGAAAATAGCTGAAATTCGGACGAAAATGCATTCGGACGAAAACGAATGCACATGTCTAGTTGGCACTCAATAAAAAGAACATTGCTTTTTGTAAGTGTAGTTTACTATAATCACTGCAGTGGTGGAGTGGATACAATTAGTATAATGCAATATGTCAGTTTTTAGTGAACCACAAAAAGAAAGCATCTGTTCTATTCCTGAAATTTTCCTATTCCTGAAATATTTTAGGCAACACATTTTAATTCCCATCAATTCCTTTCCCCACCCTCTGAAATAAGAAACATAAATATTACACACCCCTTCCAGCTTATAGTAAAATAGCTGTACCTTATATTCCACAGTATGTCATTGACAGGAGGGATTAGGAAAACTACGGTATAATATTTGTTGTGTGAGAAGTGTTTTAACAGTTTGTCACATGCCTATTTCTTCGCATGTGGTGTGCACTTTCAAATTCCTGTCTAGGTAAAGTGTGGAAATACGTTACCACATACAAAGCCTATATATGTTTTGTTTTGAATACATCCATATCTTGTGCATGCAAACAGAAGGTTTCACTGCTAAGTTTGAGTCTGCTGGCGTTAGCAAGATGTCTGGGCATCATGTGACAAGTGAAGGAGTTGTCAGAGGGAGATTCATTGCATACCCTCTTTCCATTCCTTGGTGTAGAGAACAGTGGTATTGGAATGCACTCCACACTGGAGCACGCACGTAAGCTGCTGTAACATCAGAACAGAACTACAGGCTGCAATGCTAAAGTATAAGTAAATTATCACTAAAAATCAATTCTTATATCATGTTAGTTACTTTTCTTACTTCTTCGACTTACAAATAACATTGCACTTGTGACATGTAAATTACTTTTGTGTCATTCAGCATCCTTTCCTTCCAAGAACTCTGATTGATAGCAAAAGAGTAAAAAGAAATGGAGCAGAAATGAAGGAGCAGGGATTAGATTGTGTCTTCTCTTGCTACTTATGATTGATGCTGTTCTGAGTGTAGACCTTTCTTAAATAAAAATCGTAGCCTTTATTTCCTGTGCTCAGCTAAAAATCTGACAAATCCTGTCTCACATCTGGGGATAAGTGATCCGCACTGCAAGATACCACACCGTTTTCTGTTGGGAATAAAAGCTGTAAGTATTGAACAGATTACAGATAAAATACATACAGTATAAGAGAGCTGTTTAACCCAGCAAAGCAGGATTTGTATTTCTGTCCACAAAGATTTACACAGCCCCATCACACAACACAACTGGGAGGATGACATCGCTTAGGCCCCTTTCACACTGAGGCGTATTTCAGGCGTTTTAGCGCTAAAAATAGCGCATAAATAATGCCTGAAATAATCCTGCCCCAGCATTCTCAATGTGAAAGCCTGAGGGCTTTCACACTGAGGCGATGCGCTGGCGGGAGGAAAAAAAATCTCCTGCAAGCAGCATCTTTGGAGCGGTGAAGGAGCAGTGTGTATACCGCTCCTTCCCATTGAAATCAATGGAACACCGCGGCTAAACTGCCCGCAAACTGCTGCTGTAGCAGCAGTTTGCGGGCGGTTTTAACCCTTTCTCAGCCGTTAGCGGGGGTTAAAACCGCACCGCTAGCGGCCGAATATTGCGGCAAGTCCGATGGTATAGCGGCGCTAAAAATGACGCCGCTATACCGCCAGCGCACCTCCCCACCCCAGTCTGAAAGGGGCCTTACAGACAGTTTAGGAACACAGTGGTTCCCCCACTCCCACCCCCTGCCTGTTGAATGTACAGATTTGTATTCAGCACATTTGATTGGCTACTAGCTTAGTGATTCCCTCTCCCAAACTGAGTGCTATTGTACGGTTCAACAATAATTATTTATTATTGAAAAATATTGGGAATGTGGCGCTTACTTATCCTCATGAAAACTAAAAACTAAAATAAACATTCATATTCAAGATCACAATAGTGAGAATTACCCGGTAACTGCAAAATACAGTACCAAATATCCAATATTAGTAACTGTGCAAAAAACTAGCAGACAATAAATGTGCAAATGATAATTGTGCAACAATGGCAAAATAAAGTGCAGATAACAGTCCAGGACTTCCAACAAGGGAAAATTGTGCAAAAGTTCTTTGTGCAAATAAATATAAAGTCCAATGTGTATGGAACGATCTCATATAAAGTGCAAAGGATTCCAAGTATGGTGCTGAATCCAAGCATGCAAGACAATTCATCAAATGTAAAGTGCATGTGCCACAATCTGACTAGTCTCCTCCATCCAGTGTGGGTGATAACATTTTCCCCAGCCTCTCAACTCATATATCAAACAAATGAGCCAAAACGAAAAATCCACACTGGTCGATCGGTCCCTGGTAGATCGATTCCCCGGTTACTCAGGAACAATCAAACTATCAGGTTGACAACGCTCAGTGACATGGAAAAGGAAGAGGAGGGATCCATGGTGCAGTATTTTGATAACAATTTTAATATAATCAATAGTAGCTTACAGTTGATGTAACAGATAAACAGCATATATCACAAACAGGAACCTTCCGATCCCGGCCGCGACCGGAAGTGACATTCCCTTTGGGAAAAGAGCTGCGGTGATGTCACTTCCGGTCGCGGCCAAGATCGGAAGGTTCCTGTTTGTGATATATGCTGTTTATCTGGTACCTGGGGTACCTTCAGGTGACTTCAGGGGGTGTCTTGGAAAAACACCTAGAAACTGCCCAAAAATTGTATACAAGTCAGTGGGTGGATCAAGCCTGCCTATTAGTTACACCAAGCCCCAGGTTTTCATTGTACACCATTACAACCTTCCAGCCACCAGTGTCCTAAAAAACAATAATGTCATCAGTTGATAAGGAGGACGTTGGGCACAGCATCCTTGTCTACCCCTCCCCTTCCCCTTTTCTTCAGCACTGGGGTCACATTAGCTGAGTGAAGGAGAGAAACCAAGGGAGAAGAGACACATTGGAATACTAATCAGTACCAGTCTGCTAAGGTGTGTTTGCTTTGGAAGAATAATTCACTGCTACTGTTGGGTTTCCTATGCATGCGGATGTTGCTACATTGCGTAAAACTAGATTTTTACATTTCAGAATGGGGCGCCAGAATTTTAAAGGGTGCCTTGACTGAAAAAAGGTTACGAAACCCTGGTCTAGAGGGAGGATGTGTAGCCCTTAGGTTGTCTCCTCCCCTGCATTTGGAGTCTTGGGTTCCTTCCTCCCCTGCCTTAAGGGTCTCTCTTTGGAAGAACTCCTAACCTAGAACTCGGTGGTCGGCCTTGGCTGATCACAAGGAGAATAGTCTGCCAGGCCTTGTGCTTTGCCCCCATCAGAAGTCTTGTGTCCAGGGGGTCAGGGAAGGGTCCTTCCTCTTTATGAGCTGACCATATGACATACCCTAGTGCATTTTTTGTGTGAGTTCACATAAACCTTTTTATTCATGTTGGTGTTTCGTTTTTGCACACCGCAAAAAAAAATAATTGTAATTATGCTCTGTCTTTTGTTTCTGCTGCTGTGTCCTTGCGTAGCAAATCAACAATCGCAGGCAGAAACGACCATTTGAACTAGGGAAACAACCAGTGTATTGACAAAGACATATGCCACTTTATCTGGACTCTGTACAAAATTATAGCCTGGCTGTCACCATGGAGTGTATGAAGCATCTCAGAGAGATCCCCTGTCAGTTGTCGTACAAAGCTTTTGGGAAGTGTCATTATAAATAGAATCTGTTGGGGGTATGTACACGACTCTTCTTATCCCACGGCAGCTCTTCTCTCTCAAGTTATTTTAGTTGTCCTGCCATCTATAATTTTTGACGGATGCCCGAGTTATATCTTATGTCTGCAAGTATGACTGGGATTTACTAATGATTATTCAAAGATGCACTTCAGCTAATTAAAAAATCTAAATATTTAGCAGGATTGTGAACCTATGCCTACCTGTAAGACTTTATTTCCGGTTGATTATTGGACACAAGCATTTTCTGGGGAAGTCGACTAAACTCCTGTTTTTCAGGTCTGAAGACATGATTTTTATTTTTTTAAGCTGAAGTTTAGTTAAAAATGTTTTGGGTATACAGCACCAGGGGCATAAATTGCTTGTAATGAAGTGTATCCTATGTCCTGCGGGCTGCTGATTACTGTAAAATTCCTACCTAATGATACTGGATCTTCCTCACAGTGGTGAATTTTCCACACTGCATGGGTTAATTGCCTTGGTATTATTAGTAAAAGGATTGCGCTGCTTACTCTGCCTTCCAACCCTCATCCATTCATAAACCCCCTGTATTATTTTCATAGAATGCAAAGTGTTCTGGCAATAGAGGAGGCTAGATATTCCTTCAAACACTCAAGGTATGCTAAATTCCCTGAGGCCCCAAAATTATGTCAAGGGCTCCTCTAGTGTAAAACATTTGAGAAAGGATGACTTACAGTCACAGGCTTCACTCGTAAAAAGCATATGAGCAATGTGTTTCATGGTAAGGTAGGCAGTCATCTCAGTGGCACAGCAACAATCCTGCAGTCATTGGAAGGAAACACCAATGCCTACCTGAGAACAAAGGCTTACTTTGTGTGACTGCAGGATTTTTGAAAAGAGGAAATATGGTGGCAGATTCAGAAAAAAAGGAGGACATAGATGGTCAGCAGTAGTTGGAGCAGACAGCTGTGTTTTTTCCTCTTAGCTAATTTATCCACAGTCACAACTTTACACTATGCAGTTTAGAGCTTTTCAATCACGCAGTACAATTCCACTTACATTTTTAAATAGATATCAGACAAATATTACAATTCCTACAGGGTTCTGTTTTTTTATGTTAGGCTATTTACAGTCCTGCATGTTCCTGTCACTTGTTCTATTAAGCTTTGACAAAAAACTTTCAAGCTGATTGGTTTCTATTCAGAGCTGCACCAGATTTTGCAATCTCTAGTTTTAGTAAATCAACCCCCTTGAGTCAAAAGCTATCATAAATATTGTCCAAATTCTCATCAAAGTGTTTTTTATTTTATCAGAGGATTACAATCCTCTCTGGGTCCAACTGAAGCTTACTTGCTGTACTCCCTCCCTATTTTTTCTTCCGCCAGCCAAATGGGTCTATCTGGGGGCATACAGGGACAGGATGGGAGCACGTGACTTCTCCCATGATGTTTTAAAGAGATTCTTTAGTCACTGGGGGGAATAAAAAGTGTCTGACACATTTTCTATCTCAACTGGTGTTGTTGTCCATAGCAAGCAAACAACTTCTATTATAATTATTATTCAAGTTATACGGTCAATCTGGAACGAGGACTGTGGAAAGTTTTTGAATGAGAACAAGTTTTATAATATCGGAGTGTAGCACACAGACTTTTCTCTCACCTGGCTCACTTGTGAGATAAGGCACACCATACTATATGCCCGTACCCTCTTGTTTGAAGAGGTTAAGCGGTGTTCACAATTGTTGGGTCCTGCAGCGAGTTACCTCCCTTCAGCTGGTTCTCACCCCTAGAGTGTAGGGAAGAGTCTATTGTAGGTGCACCAATAAGGCCAATGTCCAGGCAAGGTTAAACCTTAATGAAGGAAGGTTTATTTTCTTTATGCTGAAAACTGGATAGGAAAGTTGAAGTTGAAGAATAAAGGAACAGGGAGGCAGGTTCAGGCACACGGCACTTAATCTCACCACTCAATCCCCAGTGGCTCTGCTTATCCGGATAGTCCCCTCTCACAGTCCTAGCAACCGGAATGACACTCGGGCGTTCACTTAAGTTTCTTTGAGGATACGATTGGGAGATTCTCTGCCACAGAATCTCTGAGTTCCGATCTTCTCAGCGCTTGTAACTCAAGAACAGGTGCAAGTTGCTGCACATTACAAGGCCTTGGATGAATAGTGGAATCCCTCCAGAAGTTTACCGGCCTCTCTTTCACCGTGAACTCTCATCGGTCCATCAGAAAGGTCCTCCCCCGGCCTCCTCTTCTTAGAGCGGGTCCCCTCTCAGGGGCACCCTGGGATTCCTCCTCTTAGAGATGAGCCCCATCTAAAGGTGCTGGGCCCAATGGCGAAGCTGCAGCCCCAGGCTAAAGGTGCCTGGGACCGATGCACATGCGCACCCCTGGCCTGGAGGGCCAGGTCACACGACCCGAATTCCAGAACTCCCGACTCCTGGCAGCGTCTGCCCTTATGTATCCTCTCCCGGCATGCACAGCAGGTTAACCACACCCACTGTACTACCGCCGAGAGAGGACACCCTAAGGCACAGCACTGTCACCAGTGGTTCAACCCTGACCTGTCATGGCAGTGCCACCAACAGGCCACAGGGAACTGCACACCAGTACAACACCTTCAGAAACAAAGTAACAGAACCTATCAATAAAAGCGGTCTGAGCCTGGCTACTAGCTCAGACCAACCCCTAAATTTAGGCACATAGCACCCCTCAAAGTAGAGGGGCGCTACAGGAGATAAATTCAATAAAAGTTCAAAACGGGACTAGACTATGTGGAGTGTTTCTCTCTTCCCATGTTACGGTTCCTGGATGATCTCTATTTGAAAATCTCGATTGAGGACACCATAAGGCAGCAGCTTTTGGGATATCTATTGAGGCCTAATAACTTCGGAAGTCCGATGAGTTTAACCCCAGAGGGGAGTGTGACGCACTATTTGGAGGGATCTGGTGAAAGGTGCACAATTTACAGACAACACTAAAATCACCACCTGTGTCTACTTTGGACTTTCTCCCATCACTACCTGCTATCTTTATTGTGTGTGTCTTTCTTTATCACTCATGTCAAATGGACATTTGGTAGCCTAGTCATTTTCACTATTGACAGGAGCGCTGCTTGTGATGAATTTTGCTGATGCTATGCTAGCGTTACTACCATTTATCATATGAAAAAGAAACAACTTCTATGTTTCATTTTTTACACACAGCTTAGAATATAAAAACATTAAAAGCTGATTGGCCACACTACACTTGAGACAAACTTTGTCTTAAAAAGTTTTAAAGGAGTTGTAAAGGCAGAAGATTTTTTTATCTTCATGCATTCTATACACGAAGATAAAAAACCTTGTGTGTAGCAGCTACCCAAGCACCCCCTAATACTTAATTGAGCCTCATCTATCTCCAGCGATGTCTACAAGTGTCTAAGCCATCCGGGACACTCCTCCTGATTAGCTGAGACACAGCAGTGGCGCCAATGGCTCCTGTGGCTATCAATCAAACTCAGTCAGCCAATCAGGAGTGAGAGGGAATGGGGCTGGGTCTGGGCTCTGTGTCTGAATGGACTCGGCTCCAGTAACCCCATAGGAAGCTGCTGACTGTGGGGCACTCGATAGGAGGGAGGGGCCATGAGCAGCAAAGAGGGACCTGAGAAGAGGAGGATCTGGGCTACTCTGTGCAAAACCACTGCACAGAGGAGGTAAGTATAACATGTTTGTTATTTATTTATTTCTTATGAGATTTTACAACACTTCAATTATTTCCCCACTGTGCCTGAAGAAGTTGATAAGCAAAACACGAAACACCACCAATTACCCTCTTCATCCAAATGTCACTATACAAATAGGACTTTATTAAATATTGGAGGGTTATTTTTGTCCAATAAATGACCTAAATATATGTTTGACTATTATGCCTCCTTTGATATCATGTAAAGTTTTCATATTTTGAGATATTTTTAAATCTCTGAAAATGAAACAGAACAATAATATGCATGGCTTTAAAACTGAAAAGTCAAAACAGTGTGAAAAAATTTGAACATGACTAGGGTTATGGAAAACCTGTTAGTTAGAATGGTTATTTACAGTTAAGGATTAATACTTTCCCCCCATATTTCTAGGCCATTCAGTACCTGTGTATTTTACTAAAGTACTTATCAGTCAATTATCCTAGGGTCATAACCCTTTAAACTGCTAAATTCCCTTATAAAATAAGGTTCTAAAATTAAACCTGGTCAAAAATTTCATTCTGGTTCCTTCATGCTTCATAAGGAAATGCTTCAACATTTTTTTCTACAAAAAGTCCCATTACTGAAAGAGGCCTGCATTGACAGACTGCACTGAATGTTCACTCTTTTGCCAAAGTGGATTACAACTTGGGCCCAGCCGTCAAAAGAATTCGAACTGTGTGCAGAACCACTGACTTCCAGCTGCCCAGATTCATTCATCTTTGGCATGTGGATGTTAGGGGATTAACTGGGTCATCGTTCATGCCCATGCCACATTAAATAAACACTCTGATCAAACAAGAACATTTACTCAGCCGGCCTGCCGACTAATTCAAACTTTTATCCTGGCAGTTGGCAGCCCTGGTCTGTGAATCTGTAAGACTGTCAGTTTTTTATTTTCTAGATGACCCTGATTCCGATACTGAAAAAGTATGGGCCAAGTGACACTAGATTCTCAGAATTATCCTCTATAATTCTCTGAGAAAGAGGGTATACATATGTTTCTCTAATTTTTATCTACTACAGCGAATGCCTACTGTCTATTTCACAGCTTATTGTTATAAAATAAAGCACATTTAAAGTGATACAGGCCTTTAAGCCGCATTAAACTACCCTCTCCCATGTGAACAGTGTTTTATTTATTTATTTATTTATTGGTTGGTACATACTGTATCCCCCATGGCAGAGTCTAGCTACCCATGCCCTTCTATAACAAAAGCTTGCAAACTGACCTTGAGAAAAGCCAGACAAAAATACCAAGATTCAGATCCCATGGACTGCAATAGGTTTTAGGGCTATGTTCAGGTTTAGCAAACTTTTTGCTGGGTTTGCTAAACTTTCTGCAAACAAATCTTTGCTTGGATCACTCATTCCTATTCAGCACCCAGGCATAAGCACTGAATAAGTAGAGGGAGACTTCCTTAGCTCTTCGTAGACTTCAACTTTCAAATAGTTGATAATTACACATAAATTCTGGGGCTTCCGAAAGCAGATTGATCCAGCAGGACAGTGTAGGAAGGACAGTACAAGAAGCTTATAATGCCTGCTTAGCATTGAACCTTTTTGACTACTATAGGTTTACTTTAACCACTTCCCTACCCGCCCATAGTCAAATGACGTCCACAGATGGGATCTCCCATCCTGGGTGGACGTCATATGACATCCTGGGCTTTGTGGGGGAATATCTGAATGATGCCTGCAGCTAGAGGCATCATTCAGATATCCTTCTGTTCTGCCGGCGATTCTGTGCACCATAAGAATGATCATAGCGGCGATTCCACCGCTTGATTGTTCTTATAGGCGGCGGGAGGGGACACCCCCCCTCCCGCCACCATCCGGTGCTTCTCCGGGCTCTCCCGTGCCATCGGGGGGCCCGGAGAATGAATCGTCCGGCGCACGATATGAAGCATAGAGATGACTGATGACCAGATGGTCACCAGTCATCTCTATGACCGTCGGAGGCCCGGGCGCGATGTGATGACATCATGCCCGGGTCCTCAGATGTAAACAAAGCCGCCATTGCGGCTAGTAAACATGAGATCAGTGAAAAAAAAATCACGATCTCATGCTTTCCAGACTGGAGGAGAGATGTGGGGTCTTATTGACCCCGCATCTCTCAAGAAAGAGGACCTGTCACACACATTCCTATTACAAGGGATGTTTACATTCCTTGTAATAGGAATAAAAGTGATCAAAAAAATATAAAAAAAATTAAAATAAGTGTAAAAAAAAAAAAATGAAGTAAAAAAAAATAAAAAAAAATTAAAACGCCCCTGTCCCCGGTAGCTCGCGATCAGAAGCGAACGCACACGTAAGTCCCGCCCACATATGTAAACGCCATTCAAACCACATATGTGAGGTATTGCCGCATGCGTTACAGCGTGTGCAACAATTCTAGCACTAGACCTCCTCTGTAACTCTAACCTGGTAACCTGTCAAAAAAATTAAAGCGTCGCCTATGGAGATTTTTAAGTACCGAAGTTTGGCGCCATTCCATGAGTGTGCACAATTTTAAAGCGTGACATGTTAGGTATCTGTTAACTCGGCGTAACATCATCTTTCATATTTTTCCCAAAAATTGGGCTAACTTTACTGTTTTGTTATTTTTTAATTCATGAAACCATTTTTTTCCAAAAAAAGGCGTTTTAAAAATGATTGCGCAAATATCGTGCAAGAAAAAAAGTTGCAATGACCGTCGTTTTATTCCCTAGGGTGTCTGTTAAAAAAACATATAATGTTTGGGGGTTCTGAGTAATTTTCTAGCAAAAGAATGATGATTTGTACATGTAGGAGAGAAGAGCCAGAATAGGCCCAGTATTGAAGTGGTAAAAAAAGCCCGGGGTTGAAGTGGTTAAGTAAAGTTCACAGCCAAATAAAGAAACAGAAATTGTGTCAACGTGATCAGCTCTCTTGCATTGCAGCTCTAGGATTCTGCTTTTAATTTCAAGCAATGACAACATCTGCATAGGGTATGTTTGTTTTCTCTGCGTGTTTTACTCACTCCAAAAACTTACTAAGGGCACATGTGAACTGGTATATTTCTGTGTTCTGCAGGTCAGCAAAATCACATTGGCTTTAGAGAAAAAATAAATCATGTAGGTTCAGAGACTTTCACCTGCTTTGCTTTGCGTTTCATTGCGTTTCCTTGGACGACCGATGTCCTACTGAGGCATGTTTGTACTACATGGGTCAAAGTCAGCCTAAAATTGGAGAGTGAAAAATCTGGTGCAGCCCTGTATATAAACCAATCAGCATCCGGGTTTTTTGTCAAACCTTAACTGAACAAGCTGAAGTTAGAAGCACTCTCTCCAGTTTTAGTAAATCATCCCGTGTTTTTAATGTGAATACAGCTGCATGCATTTGAATGTTAAATGCAGCATTTGACAATCATGTTATCAACATAATCCCTGTAACGGAATGTCCCACACTCACTTGAGTGCTTCCGTCATATACCGCTTCCTATCAGTCTGGATATAGATATCCAGATATTCAGCTGCTCACAAGCACACAACGAGACAAGACTTGTTTGTCTGCTGAACATGGACTGTTTTTTTTTAGAAAAAGAATACAGTAAAAGAGGAGCTGCTCATATTACTCTACAATACATTTGTAAGCAGAAACCTAATTAACATGAGCTAATTAACTAAATCAATTACCCTGACTAGGTGACTCAGAGATATGATGTTTTAGGGTAGACTTCACGTCTCCTAGTTCACCGGCTATACAATACACATTATCATAAGTACAAACAAAGGACATATTCACACAATAGCAGGAGCTCCAGTAGGAGTCGACTTGTCTCCTACATTGTACAGAGGCCAATGTGATCAGCTCTTTCAATTAACCTGTTGAGTTCAGAATCAAACAAACCAAGAATAGTCTTTACATATCCTGGGATATATTGTGGATAAATATTACTGTCCCATTTTAAGTAATCCAAGACATATTTTCTCAATCACCCTGTGCCATCCTGACGCAGGGTGACTTAGACATAAGAGGTGCATGGGGAGCTGAAACAAGGGTATCCCATACTTTCCAAGGGATTCTGGGTTCCACGGGCCCTCCCGTCACAATCCCTAATAAATTGGACTAACACAGTGTATGTCAATGTAAATGACTATGCTGCATTATATACATATTAATAAAATAGAGAAACATAACTTATTTACACGATATAGCCATTAGTTTGCTTTACATTTACTGGTCCTTTTAAGGAATAATCTTTGTTGACAATGTTAAATTAACCTATGTGACATATAACTTTCCATAAAAGTGGGTGTTAATTCTCTGGTATGACTAAACAGGATGTGTTGTTATGAAGTATTCTGTAAACACGCTGAACATTTTAATATACATTGCTAGGATACTGCACCAATAAGATAAAAGTCACGATTATGTAATCTACTTAGGAACTTCTATGACTTTCTCTGCCTCCCACCTGCAAGCACTTGTTACACAGATAGATAAGTAGAGGTAGGTCAACATTATGGAGAGGATATGGCTGGGTAATGGAGAGGTGTGGTTGCACTGGGGGATGGATAAGGCTTAGGGTGTTTCATTTTTCCAAAGATGTGATTTTCATATGACTTTGCTTACGCCCCAAGTCTCAGTGATGTAAATGATATATATGCCAAATTTCAAGAAGATTGGATAATATTTAGGGGTTGCACACATTGATCACTTTTATCACAAACTAGTGAAATTTCTAACATTGAACTAAGTGTACAAAAGAAGATAAACAAGATCCATATAAGAATAAACATTACAAAGCTATCGCTGAAATCAATAAGACAGTTATGCCGGAAGACTCATTCATCTCCATCATCATAAGCACCTAGTGATGAAGAGGCTGAGTTTTCGCCTCCAGCAACGAAAAAATTACGTTCAAGTCCTAGATTAAAACCTCTTAAATCAGACACTCATGTCTACTTGGGATCTAGAACAGCTATCTATTTGACAAGTAAGTACTTCATTTATAGCAACTGCAAACAGCCTTGGCCACGATGTTTCAAAAATTTCCATATCTCCAGCTACCGTTTACCGAGCTCGGGCCATCAATAGAAGTAAAATGGCAAAGAAAATTGAAGACTACAAAGAGTTATTACAACTCTCACTACTGTACCTAGGAGGTTGGTCTAAAAACTACTTCAGTTTCAGGATCCCAGGGGAACTGCATCAAGCAAGGTGGATGGCAAAGGCAATATATGCACTTAAAATTGTCCTCTTCACTAAACAGTTGAATATTCCTCAACGACAATTGGGAGGAATGAAACGGGTTGCACATTTTGTCAGCCTCATATATGTTCGCTTTTGGCATGGGGCAATTGTAAGTTGATGGGCTCCAAAGAATGATTTGGATATGCTACAGCTTCTGAGCACTTACCCAGATGCAGACGTCAAAAATGTGCTCTTACAGTTGCTAAGAGACACCTTTTGGTATCTTTCAGAAACAAACGTAGGATTGGCTTTTTTGGACGAACGTATTAAGGAAAATATGACTAAAAATTTAGAAACCAAACCTGCAAAGAAAAATGAAGTGAAACGATTAGGTGGTAAAAACATGTTTTTTGAAGGAAAAGACCTGAGCCATTTAGTTACTAATAAAACAAAGACGTTCTTTGAATTGTTTGGGATCCACGACGTGACAGAATACTGCAGTGGTTCTCTAGGAAGCCATGTGAACGCTGTTAAGGTTGTCAATGATACCGCATAAAGAGGAATTGCTCTGATAAAAAAGTATAACGAACCGGTCAGTGGAAAATGGGAGAAAATAATGTCAGTGGTCAGTGAGAGGAAGAAAATACCAAGTGTTAGTGGTCAGTGAGCGGAAAGATACCCCAGAAGGGGAACCATTGGTGCTCTGTGGGGGGACATTGGTGTTCTGTAGGCGAGAGGGGCAATGATGCTTTGTGAAGGGAAAAAGGGAACAGTGATGCACTGTGAAGAGAGAGGGAGGGCACTGGTACTCTATGGGGGGGGCAAGGGAGGGTACTGGTACTCTATGGGGGCGAGGCAGGGTACTGGTACTTTTTAGGGGGTGAGGGAGGGTACTGGTGTCTGCTGAGGCAAGGGGGGCCTATAGTGACACGGCACTACCCTGTACAGTCTTTTTTCCCTTTTTTTATAGTAAAAAATAAAAAACCCAGAGGTGATTAAGTCCCACCAAAAAAACTCTATCCATCTCAAACAAATGACATTAAGATACAATATTGCCTGCCAGAATAATTTTTACTCAAAGTATCACAACAATAAAAACTGAAAAATGGAATGGGCAGGAGGGGTATTTAACATGGTGGTCTTCAAGTGGTTAAAGAAGAAAGAACTAATTTATGCAGGCAATAATATAGCACAATATCGTAGAGCACTGCACAGTATGCAGTACATTATAATAAAATAAATGGATGTGACAATACAAATAAAAACAAAAACAACGATACCATAGGGAAATAAGGACCTTGCTCACAAGCTATTTATAAAATGTCCCTCTCTCACAATACAGCAATCTATAATACCAAACCCCAGAGTACACCAGAGCTCACATTATAACATAATGAAGACCATGATCATACAATAATCTGCGGTGCGTCCACTATATAATTTAATGCAATGTGAAACATGGCTACAATATGTGTCCATGTAGAATATGAGACATTGCTCACATTGTAACACTGTGCTCCATTGTGAAACCTTTCTGCTTATAGTTCCTTGTATATATTACTAATAACACACTATGTGAAAAAAACCACAAGAGAATATATACTGAATCTCAATAGTGAAAAAAACCACAAGAGAATATATACTGAATCTCAATAGTGAAAGTGAAATTGTTCTCCAAAGGCAAATATTAATTTAAAAATTAAAATTATAAAGGTGAGATTGAAAAAAATGTCCACAACACATTTAAATTCCAAAGGTGAAATCCACTTGCTTCATATGGATAAGGGATATCCAAAGGGAGCCTTACTCTATAGATGTTCAGTGATAACAGATAATCTTAAAGCCGCTTACCAGATGGACGGGACCTCAGATCATAGAGGTCACAAAGGCGTGTGCATCAGCCTGCCGGCAGCGATGGTATTCACCTGTTCCTTTATCCCAGGTGGCCTGTCCTCACTCCACCAGTTGATGCCATTTTTGGGGAAACGCGTCGGGTGGAGCCAAGATTCCTAACGTCATCACGTATTGGATATTGATGTATTGATGCAGTCTATGTTTGCTCTCTGACTAGCATACGGAAACATTAGAAACCTTTTTTACCCTTGTTACGTTGCTGTTTCCTTGCCTATTTTGCCTATTTTACTATTTGTGGATTGGATGTGGACTTTTTGATTTTGGCTTTTTTGCTGTGTGTTTTTACAATAAATCCTTTTGAATTTTTGGAAAATACTGCACCATGAAGTCCTTTTTTTAATCCTTCCTTGCTGAGTTGAACAAGCTCTTAGGAGTACACTTGGAAGCTGGAGCGATTCTATTCCCGCCTACCTTTTTCATTTTGGATACTGTGTGTCAAGACATCTGATTACCTGGTGGAGTGAGGACAGGCCACCTGGGATAAAGGAACAGGTGAATACCATCGCTGCCGGCAGGCTGATGCACACGCCTTTGTGACCTCTATGATCTGAGGTCCCGTCCCTCTGGTAAGCGGCTTTAAGATTATCTGTTATCACTGAACATCTATAGAGTAAGGCTCCCTTTGGATATCCCTTATCCATATGAAGCAAGTGGATTTCACCTTTGGAATTTAAATGTGTTGTGGACATTTTTTTCAATCTCACCTTTATAATTTTAATTTTTAAATTAATATTTGCCTTTGGAGAACAATTTCACTTTCACTATTGAGATTCAGTATATATTCTCTTGTGTTTTTTTTCACTATTGAGATTCAGTATATATTCTCTTGTGGTTTTTTTCACATAGTGTGTTATTAGTAATATATTCATCATTTTTTATTTAATCAATGTCAGTGGTTGCGCGCTTGTCCTTTTACACATGTCTTTTGAGTTTTAGTATTTTTAACTTTTTACTTGCAGCAGCACCACATTTTTTGGATCATTTATTTATTCACCATTTTTTAAAATATACTTTCGGTTTAGCGCAGGTTTTTCCAAACTATAGTTCCTTGTAGCCCAGTGAAGGAAAAAATACTTGCATAACATAAAAAGTGATTTACCTGTCCCTGTGCTTCCTTCTTTACCTTAGTGACAGTGTGCACTGTCCCTGTAACAACAAACCAACCATGCAGGTGTATGTGACTGTCTAATGACAGCTACATACAGTACAGCGCTGCTCACATGCCTGTCTCTCCTCTAAACCTTCACCCGGAAGTGAAAGCAGAGCTGTATGTGGCTGTCATTGGATAGCCCTTTATAGCTGCTTCCAGGTCACAGGGCTGTGCTGGGACTACATACCAGAATGTTTCTGGTACATAGCTCTGTCTGGGTGTGTTGTGTTAGTCCCCTTTCACTCTGAGGTGGTTTTCAGGCGTTTTAGCGCTGGAAATAACACCTGTAGAGCGCCTGAAAACTGCCTCCCATTTATTTCAGTGTGACTTTTCACACTCGGGTGGTGCACTTGTGGGACGTAGAGGAAAAGTCCTGCAAACAGCACCTTTGGGGCGATTTGGGAGCGCTGTATACAGCGCTCCCAAAACACCCTGCCCATTAAAATGAATGGGCAGCACTTCCGAAGCACGAAGCTCCTTAACACACGCCTTTAACCCCTTCTTTGGCTGCTAGCAGGGGTTAAAAGTGCCCCACTAGCAGCCAAAAAGCACTGCTTGAACAGCGCTAAAGTGCTGCTAAAATGAGCATTGTTTTAGCGCTAACACACGTGCAGCCCCAGTGTGAAAAGTAGCCTTACTGTCTGTGCTAGCCTAGCCCTTCCCCTTGCCTCCCTACATAACCTATATGTAGCTGCTGGGGCAGGAGTGAAGGGGAATACTGAGTGACAGCTCTGAGTCTGGTCGGGTTGTAGACATAGATGTTTGCGACAGAAAAATGTGTTTTGTTTTGGATTCATTTGTTAAGTAAATCTTTTCAATTCGTCATAATCATTATGTTAGAATTATTTGTTTTCAAAATTTGTTTTGTATATTCGGATTCCTTTCATATATTCGGATTTGTTTCATATACTCAAGACGTATTTACGAATAAGGGAGGCAGCAATGGACAGGAGCGGGGTGGCACCTGTGCACCCTTAATAGATGGGCCGCCCCTGATGACTTGAGTCTTGTACATCCGAAAGTAACTAATGGAACAAAATGAATTTCAATTTCATTTTTTATGTTATGATTCTGAGATTCTGGTGGATCCACCTCCATCCAACCCAAACACAATAAGTAGGAATTATTATTTTATTTCACTTTTATACCTTACTGTATGTATTGCAATATGTTTTCATTTCATATGTAGTGAATTTTTTATAATAATGAAAAATGCTAATGCAAAATAAAAACAAAATGGACCTGAAACAATTCGGATCATTCGTTATTTTGTTATGTTATTTTGGATTCTTCAAACATTAACAAAAGGCCCAAACTATTGCATCATGTAATCCAAATGAAACAAATTAATACAAATTAGTTTGTTTTGTTATAATTTATTTCGGATTCCTTGAAATTTGTTATTGTGAATCGGAGATGTGGATACTGTACATCCAAATTTGTAACAAAACTAATCACACATGTCTAGTAGAAATCAAATTCATGAGGATGGCACCCAGCAGATCTTTTGGATGTCTATACAAGGGATACTTTTACAGGCATCCCTAATTAACAGGCATAAAACATGATAAATGTGATATTACTAGTTAAGAAAATTGCTGTTAAAATCAACGGTCTGGCAGCAGGGTCTCTAATTTAACAACTTACCGACCAGAAGATTTTCCCCCTTAATGACCAGGCCCTTTTATGAGATATGACACTGCGTTGCTTTAACTGACAATTGCGCGGTCGTGCAACGTTTTATCCAAACAAAATTCACATCCAATTTTTTTCCACAAATAGAGCTTTCTTTTGGTTGTATTTGATCACCTCCTGCGGTTTTTATTTTTTTGCGCTATAAACCAAAAAAAAGCAACAATTTTGAAGAAAATAACTATTTTTTACTTTTTGTTATAATAAATATCCCCCCCAAAAATTAAAAAAAAAAAAATTTCTTCATCAGTTTAGGCCAATATGTATTCTACATATTTTTGGGGAAAAACAAAATCACAATAAGTGTATATTAATTGGTTTGCACAAAAATAGGGGATATATTAATGGCATTTTTATTCTTATTTTTTTTACTGGTAATAACGGTGATCAGCGATTTTTAGCGGGACTGCGACATTGCGTCAGACAGATCGGACACTTTTGAATTTTTTTTGGGACCATTGACATTTATACAGCGATCAGAGCTAAAAACAGACACTGATTACTGTATAAATGTCACTGGCAGGGAAGGGATTAACACTAGGGGTGATCAAGGGGTTAAGTGTGTCTCAGGGAGGTGTTTATAACTGTGGGGGGAGTGTACTGACAGAAAGTAGAGAGAGAGATCACTGTTCCTGATCACTAGGAACAGCACATCTCTCTCTACTTCCCTGACAGAACGGGGATCTGTCTGTTTACATTGACAGATTCCTATTCTGCCTCTCTGAGGAGTAGGGATGAGCTTCGAGTTCCAGTCAAACTCATGTTCGACTCAAACATTGCCTGTTTGCCCGTTCGCCGAACAGCGAACAATTTGGGGTGTTTGCGGCAAATTTGAAAAGCCGCGGAACACCCTGTAAAAGTCTATGGGAGAAATCTAAAGTGCTAATTTTAAAGGCTTATATGCAAGTTATTGTCATAAAAAAGTGTTTGGGGACCCGGGTCCTGCCCCAGGGGACATGTATCAATGCAAAAAAAGGTTTTAAAACTGCAGTTTTTTCGGGAGCAGTGATTTTAATAATGCTTAAAGTGAAACAATAAAAGTGAAATATTCCTTTAAATTTCGTACCTAGGGGGTGTGTATAGTATGCCTATAAAGTAGCGCTTGTTTCCCGTGCTTAGAACTGTCCCTGCACAAAGTGTAATTTCTGAATAAAAAAAAGTAATTTAAGAGCACTCGTGGCTATAATAAATTGTCGGCTCCTGGCAATACAGAGAACAGTCACTGAAAGTCATTGGTAAAAAATAAAAAAAATGCGTGGGGGTCCCCCCAAATTCAATTACCAGGCCCTTCAGGTCTGGATATTAAGGGGAACCCTGCGTCAAATAATAAAAAAAAAATGATGTGGGGTTCCCCCCAAATATCCATACCAGAACCTTCAGGACGCTTGCCGGGGAATAGCCAATGACCTAGGCGGGGTCTGACGTACGAGGGGGCGGGTCACCCATCAGATCATAGCGTAAGCCCTGGCGGGGTTCCGCCTATGTCATTGGCTATTCCCCGGCAAGCGGGGAAAGCCTGGGGTTACCCTATGATGTGACGGGTGACCCCGCCCCCTCGTACGTCATGGGGGTTTCGTGTGGAGTGGAGACTGGAGGAGACTACAGTGCTCGACATAGGATCACCGTGGGACATAGAGAACAATGCTGGACAGACTGGATTACATCGCTGGAATGGGATTTTTATTTTTTTATTTTTAATAAAGGACTTTCCCAACTGTGCCTGTGTTTTTTTTTTTTTTTCTTTTTACACTTTCTTTGTGAAATGGTAGCGGTGACCCATACCCGTTACCAATTCACATAGGGGGGCCGGAATCTGGGGGTCCCCTTTGTTAAAGGGGGCTTCCAGATTCTGATAAGCCCCCGCCCACAGACCCCCACAACCACCGGGCAAGGGTTGTGGGGATGAGGCCCTTGTCCCCATCTCCCCATGTTGAGGGCATGTGGCCTGGTACGGTTCAGGAGGGGGGGCGCTCTCTCGTCCCCCCCTCTTTTCCTGTGGCCTGCCAGGTTGCGTGCTCGGATATAGGGTCTGGTATGGATTTTTGGGGGGAACTCCGCGCCATTTTTTTTAAATTTGGCGTGGAGTTCCCCTTAAAATCCATACCAGACCTGAAGGGCCTGGTAATTGAATTTGGGGGGACCCCCACGCATTTTTTATATCAATGACTTTCAATGACTGTTCTCTGTATTGCCGGGAGCCGACATTTCATTATAGCCATGAGTGCTTTTAAATGACTTTTTTTCCTTCAGAAATGACACCTTGTGCAGGGACAGTTCTAAGCACGGAAAACATGCGCTACTTTACAGGCATACTATACACACCCCCTAGGTACGAAATTTAAAGGAATTTTTCACTTTTATTGTTTCACTTTAAGCATTATTGAAATCACTGCTCCCGAAAAAACTGTAGTTTTTAAAACTTTTTTTTGCATTGATGCATGTCCCCTGGGGCAGGACCCGGGTCCCCAAACACTTTTTATGACAATAACTTGCATATGAACCTTTAAAATTAGCACTTTAGATTTTTCATGTTCAAGTCCCATAGACTTTAACGGTGTTCGGATGTTCGAACAAATTTATTGCATGTTCTGATGCGAACCAAACTGGGGGGTATTAACATAGAATAGGGGCCACACTACATACAGATATTTGAACACCTTATCCCAATTGTATATATGAAGAAAATATTGGGGAATTGAGCATATATTCGCTCAGGGATTTTTTAACGGTGTTCGTTAAAGATAACTCATTCGAGGAATTCAATAAAATATGAAAAAAGTTTATTAATAGATACATACAAAATATAATAATATGCAAAGAACTAGAAAAGAACCATTCACATTCATGAAAAACAAAATGGTTACAGCTAATGACAGACTAGTGCTTTACGTAAAGCACTAGTCTGTCATTAGCTGTAACCATTTTGTTTTTCATGAATGTGAATGGTTCTTTTCTAAATCTTTGCATATTATTATATTTTGTATGTATCTATTATTAAACTTTTTTCATATTTTATTGAATTCCTCGAATGAGTTATCTTTAACGAACACCGTTAAAAAATCCCTGAGCGAATATATGCTCAATTCCCCAATATTTTCTTCAAACTGGGGGGTGTTCGGCTCATCCCTGCTGAGGAGCGATCACGGGTCGCCGGTGGACATCGTGACCGGCGGCCACGCGCAGCGGCTATGGAGTCGTGCCGCACGTGCGCCCCCTATAGCCCTTAAAGCACCCGCTGTTCAGCTACGGCGATTCATGCAGGAGAGCCAAACTGTCGCCGGCGGCTGATCGGCTACTAGCTAAAGACAATTTCCAAAAAAACATAAATGTATGTTTGTATCCTCCTGTGCAGAGAGTGAGCAGTAATAATGAGGTCACCCACAAGCAAGCATCAGTTATACTACTAATCCAATGCTAGTGTCCTTTAGGCCCTCCACCCCCAACCATGCCTTCCTTAGGGTAGAGAAGTACAGTGGCACCAAATAATAGTGATAAGTAGAAATCCCCCCTTTCCCAGCTCTCCTCTCTGCACAAATCTCCCCCATTCCCACCTCTCCTCTCTGCACAAGTCTTCCCCTTTCCCAGCTCTCCTCTCTGCACAAGTCTCCCTCTTTCCCAGCTTTCCTCTCTGCACAAGTCTCCCTCTTTCCCAGTTCTCCTCTTTGCACAAATCACCCCCTTTCCCAGCTCTCCTCTCTGCACAAATCTCCCCCTTTCCCAGCTCTCCTCTCTGCAAAAATCTCCCCCTTTCCTAGCTCTCTCCCATACTGCTCTCTTCTCTGCTAAATTTGCCCCCAGATCCCCTGTCTGCACAAATATCCCCCCTCCCCACACAATTTCCCAGTTATCCCCCCTGCAAAAATCTCCCCTCCAGCTTCCCTCTCTGCTTAATTCCTCACCCCCAGCTCTCCTCTCTAATCCCCCAGCTCTCCTCTCTGCTAAAATCCCCCCATCTCTCCTCTCAGCTAAAATATTCCACCTCTCCTCTCTGCTGAAATCCCCCCTCCTTTACTAAAGTCCCCCTACCTCTTCTCTCTGCTGAAATCCCCCCTCCTCCTTACTAAACCCACCCTCCTCTTTGCTGAAATCCCCCCAGCTCTCCTCTCTGCTAAAAATTTCTTCCAGCTCTCTTTATTGCACAGATCCACCCTCCCTCCTTCCCAGTTCTCCTCTGTACAAATTCCACAAAACCCAATTTTTACCGTTCTCTGTCAATGCTCACTCCCAAAAGCTCTCCCCCTCCACCTTTTCACAGCCCCCTTACCTCTTCTGGAAAGCAACCACTGCTGTATGGTATGCGCGGGCTCTTTTCTTTTAAAGTCGTCGCAGTAAAGTGACTATCGGAGAGCTCCGCCCATAGGAACTGTCAGAGTAGCAGCGACGTCAGGCAGGGATGTAAGCTGCCTCTTGGATGGCCACAAGCAGCTGCAGTGCTGGGACCCGACTCAATCGAGGGCAGGCCTCACATGGGCTACTACAGAGAAGCCGGTAGAGGAAGTAAGTTGTGCAGAAAACTTCCTCTACCGGCTATTGTGTTACATGACATGTCGGAGCAGAGAGGGCTGCCATAGGTGCCGAAACGGTGTTCCGCCACGTTCCAGAAGAAAAAACGCCCTGACAAGGGCAATCGGATCAGGTCCACTGTCAGTTTTTGCAGGTAGACCTCATCAGAAGATCCATGCATTCCTATGGATAGACAGGTGTAAACAAACTTGTGTTTTTACACCAGCCTACTTCTGGGTCTGATCCGGCCTACCAAAAAGCAACGGAAGGGGATCCGTCCTCTTCCATTTAGGTGGATCAGAGCGGAGGGTAGTCGGGTGTAAAGGACAGCAGAGTCTGTTTACTCCAGGCTACCTATAGAGAAGAGCGTGCTCTGTCCGTGTCCGCTTTGCAGAAACTGAGTGGACAATGGTCTTATCTGCCTACCCTGCTCCAATCAGCAAGGGATCTGTGAGCTGATCCCCTGCTGATCAGAACGGAATCGGCCCCAGTGTTTCATTTTGAGCTTGAGCTGCAGTATTTGGCAATAAAGGGTGCTAAACATTCTCCCCCCAACAAATTGCAATCTTCTATTTCACCTTATTAATGCTTACTTTATTTTTTGGTGCCAACCCCAATATTTTTTTTACGAAGTATTATTTTTTATTGTAGTAAAGAGCAGAAAGGAGACATGGCAATATACCATTCACTTTACATGTTACTGTATTGTATATTACTTTTATATAGTGCTCATCCCCCGGAGGGCCGCTGATATTGACACAGGTTCTCCCACAATAGTACAGAGGCTGTCAGTGACAAGCTCAGTTCCATGCACACCAACAATACAGTCTAGAGAATGTCTTTTTAGCATGTATTTCTGAACAACGTGAAACAGGATAAGGGTTCAGGACACTCCAAAATGATTAATAGGAGGACAAACTTCTAGTACAATTGCTTATAGCTACAGACAGACAGTAGATCTTACTCACCATGTCCCATGAGCTGAATGCCACCAAGCTTCCACAGGTAGTTCCCCAGTGAGGGAGAAAAAAGGTCCTACTCCAGACCAGGATTTCAGGACAATGCCCTTCAGTAAAAATCTATTAGTGATCTTTTCCAGGTCCTCAGCTCAGCACCTGCCGAGGCCAAAACTGCAATTCTTGTTTTAGTATAGCTTCCACCCATGTGCAGCAGCCCCAGGAGAACTGGAACTCTCTTAGCAGAGGAAAAATCCTCTGGAATGGCCTCCCCAAACATTTATCACCACCCCAGCCACTTTCTGAATGCCCCTTTCCAGGGATTGGCTGAGACATAATAAATATTCATAACTGAATATCCTATTCTCTCTGCCCTATATTCTGGAAGCTTCTCCCACAAGCAGGAGAAATCAAATACCCAGATAGGAAGTCCTTACCAGACAGTGGAGCAGTGATCTATTGTTTTTGACTACCGTGAGGCTAAAAACGAAATTTAGACTAACAACCTAACTAGAGGAAAGCACTACACTTGGAATCCTTCTTTGACAAGTTTTTGCAAAGAACCATGGGTTGCAAAAAGTGAAAGCGGCCAATAAGATTCTACTTTGTCAGAATATGGCAGTCAGGATAATATTGGCTAATTGGTTGCTATAGGTAAACTTGCTTCACCTGTTGTCCTTTGTCTTTGGTATTTATTGTTCTTTTATTCACTAAATAAAAAGTATTATCTGTTTAATATAAAAAAAATTTTTTAAATATATCTTTATTGAAGATTAGTATAACAGGGCATGGAGTATAGTGAAGAGGACAATCACATAATATAATGTTTTTTTTTTTTTTTTTTTACATTGAACATAGGTTGTAAAACTTACATCTACTATTTTGTTACATAACAGTTTGTTCTTAGTGCATAGACCAAGCTTACTCTAGTAATTATACCTTGGAAGGAAGCAGAGTAATAAGCAGTTAGTGACTAAATAACCTTGAATGCTTCTCTATGTATAATTAACATTTTATGCTGAATTTCACCTCCAGAGAAACGTATAGCATTTTCTAGGCAGTCCAAAGAATAGTTGGGCTGGTTCATAGAGGTAAATGTGCACCAGTCGGCTTTTTTGAAGGGTGCATTACCTAAAGCCATGACTAAGCACTAGACCCTAGTGTGAAACGCGTTGGCTGTACCCTTTTGTTTTTGCTGTGACTTGCAGTGTTTCATGTATTTTACCCAATAAAGGCAACCTCTATGGTTCTTGGAGTGCGGCTGTCCATACATCCTACCTTCCTTTTCGCATCTACAGCATTGCCAGCACCCGTGGTTCCTGGGAAGACACTGTTTGCTCACCTGCACTTACCTGGAGCTGTGATCTCTCTTTTCTGCATTACCTAAAGCAATGTGATAATGTATGCAAGCAGTGTATAGGGTAAACATGAATATATTGGACTTTACTCCAGAAAAAAGTATTCATATGGTATTAGTAAAGGGTGTATATGAATGCAAGTGATGGTGAAAGGCCTGCTGTATTTTTCTTGAGAAACATACACATACTTGTTCTTTAAAAAAAGAATAAGGGTGCTTTCACATTATTGTTCCACTGAAAAACAAACAGGTTAAAAATGTGTTTTGATTAGTTTTCGGTGTGTTTTCTGATTGCCTCACTCCAATCATGCACCTGTGAAACATGGACATGTGACTCAAAAAAATGCACCAAAAATGCAACTGATATGTTTTCTATACATTTAAATTGAAAGCTGAGATCTTGGTGCGCCTTTGAAAAGCGCACCAAAGATGCATAATGCAGGACTTTTCAAAGCACAGCATACCTGCAGCGCAGTGTTGTAAAGGGCCCCATGCAATTTAACCACTTGCCTACTGGGCACTTTTACCCGCTTCCTGCCCAGGCTAATGCTCAGCTTTCAGTGCTGTGGCATTTTAAATGACAATTGCGTGGGCATGCAACACTGTACCCATATGATATTGTTTATAAAAAATTTTTTTGACAGATAGAGCTTTCTTTTGGTGGTATTTAATCACTGCGGTTTTTTATTTTTTGCTAAACAATTGAAAAATATACAGAAAATTTGGGAAAAATTATGTTTTTTCTTCCTTTCTGTTATATAATTTGGTAAATAAGTAATTTTTCTCCTTAACTGATGTGTGCTGATGAGGCTGCACTGACGGGCACTGATAGGCTACAATGATGGACACTGATGAGGCTGCACTGATGGGCACTGATGAGGCTGCACTAATGGACACTGATGAAGAGGCACTGATGAGTCTGCACTGACAGACACTTTTGGGTGGCAGTGATGGGCATTGATATATTGCACTGACGGGCATTGGTATGCTGCAATGATGGACACTGATTGGCACGGATGGGGCTGCAGGGCAATGATTATCTGCTTTCCTTTCCAGACAGCGACCACGTGATAACCAGCATTTGTTTATATGTGATCAGCTGTGATTGCGGTGTGTCCGAGAGACACAACTCACCACTGGTCGCCACACTGCGTGCCCCCAGGGGCACACACACGAGTGGCATGACTGGGAGGACCTCATATAACAGTGACAAGCGAGTGGTAGCAGGGGGAGAGAAGCAGGGCATAAGGGTATGCCACAGAAACTTGTTGAGGCCTAAGGTCCTCAGGTAGCTAAAGTAAATGTCATGTCTAACAGCCAACTTCACAAGATGCCTGCTGTTAACTTTTATTAGCCAAAAGCCACTTTCTCTGACCTCATGGTTAAGCTCCACTAACTACCACCCATGTCCAAAGAGCATGTCATTACCTCACCAGTTAAAGTGTATTTATACCCCAACCTTTTTAAATTATGAATGGAATGGGACTCCTTTAGAAAGATTTCCCTCACTTTCTCTGAAACCTTTTACCACACAGAAAGTGAACAGAAATCTGCAACAGGGAAATAATAAAAAGCTCACAAAGATTCTAGCACTCCCCTACATAAAGTAAAATTAAAAGGAAAAAAAAATTCTTTCATTTTTAATCCCTGTCAGTTTTTTAAATTCCCTTTACTTACCTCAAAGTAAGGGAATCCTTGGTTTTCATTGGGGTCACCAGAACCAGTGTTCCCATTGCAAGATTTCCCCTTTATTGCTGTTCTGGTTACAACCCAAAATTTGGGACTTTGTCACTTTCATTCTCAGTGATAATGGTAAACAGGACAAATAGAGAGGGTGAATCTCCCTAACGGGTACAGTCAGCAATTAAAACCTGACAGGTGTGATTGACTATCACAGTGGCCACTGGACTGGTTCCCTATCAGTAGGACCAAGAGCTGTCTTTAACAGCTTGGTCACTTTGCTAGAAGCATGCAGTGAGCGTGCTCTCACAGAAAGCTCTGCTCCTAATGGGTGCATATCTATGATTTGTGGGTGTTAAAGCCCACCCTCTTTTCCAATGCACATAAGCGTTGAGCAGCAAGACGTTGAATTTACAGCTACATTCATTGTTTTTTATACTATCTGTCTTGAGTCCAGTTTTAAAACATTAGAGCAAAATTTTGTTTTAAAACTAGTTTAACAAAAAAGAGCCCAAACCAACATAGAGATACAACACAAAATATGCTTATATAAAATTAAGCAAGACAACTCGCTACAAATTTCTAAATGATACTGAAAATATATTACAAGTTGAAAAGACCAACATAGCATGTTTTAGGCTTTCATTCCACACTATGTTTTTACGCCAAACTATGTATTCCTAGCAACAGATGAAACGAATCAATGAGCTACTATTACTGTCCAAGAAACACTGTAGCTACGAGTGATGTTTGTGCTGGATCACTGTGACCCTTCACCCTTTTCTCCTGATGCATTCTGGGGGAGGGGCTGTACCAGGAAGTAAGTTAGTGTGTGTGTGGGGGACTGGAAGCAGCAGCATGATACACAGAAAGGATTACATCTGGTAATGACAGAAGCCTGTTGTATTAGGACTCCATGTAACAAAGTCATCATGTTCTGAGTGAGTAATAAACCCTCTCCATGGGACAGCCAAATGTGAAGAAGCTTTTCGGCTTTCTAAAGAACTCATTCTGTCTTCTTGAATTCTGGTCCACTATGATTTAAAAAAACATGTCACCTTGGCTTGTGACGCCTCGCCTTATGGACTGGGTGCTGTGCTTTCCCATGTCATGCCAGATGGCACAGAGCACCCCATTTATTTTGCCTCCAGGTCTTTAACCTCAGCAGAACAAAACTACTCCCAGATAGACAAGGAAGCTTTGGCCATTGTATGGGCCACAAAAAAATCATACGTATATCTATGGTCGGGAGTTCACACTTATCACTGACCACAAACCTCTGTTGTCAATACTGAACCCTCAGAAAGGAATTTCTACAACAACTGCATCTCGCTTACAAAGGTACGCTTTATTCTTAGGAGCTTATACTTATTCTATCAGATACCGCTCCCATGATGCCCATGGCAATGCAGATGCATTTTCCAGATTGCCAATTGGAGACCACTCACCAAGAGACATACGCATAGTGGAAATACACAGGCCGAAATCCTGCATGTCCACCTCCCTAATTGCCAGACATACAGTCGCAGATCCCTTCCTGTCTCAGATATTCTCATATGTTCAGGCTGGATGGCCAGAGAAAGCCCCAGGTGAATTTTGTCCGTACTTTGCCAGAAAATGTGAGCTTGTGACTAATGCTGGTTGCATACAGTGGGGCAACAGAGTGATTATATCTCAGTATTTGCAACCAACCATGCTAAGGATACTGCATAAGGGCCATCCTGGCGTGGTGCGCATGAAGCAGTGAGCCCGGAGCTATGTTTGGTGGCCACAAATGGACACAACAATTGAAGATTATGTGGCTCAATGTCCTGGGTGCTGTCAAGCTCAGCGACCCCAAAAGTAAGGAACCCTGCTACCTTGGCCATGGCCAAAACTCCATCTCGATTCTGCTGGCCCAATCCAGGGTAAAATGTATTTGATCGTGGTAGATGCACATTCAAAACGGCCGGAGGTTTTTCAAATGCCTTCTGTTACCTCAGCAGCTACCATTCTAGTCTTAAAGACGCTCTTTGCTCAATATGGCTTTCCATTGCCAACAGCCATAGTCTTGGACAATGGGACTCAATTTACATTGCATGAGTTTCAATCCTTCCTCAGTGGCTTGGGCATCCAACACTACAAAACAGCTCCTTATCATCCAGCCTCGAATGGGCTGGCAGAACGGTTTGTGCAGACGTTTAAGAAGCACTTACTGTCCACTCTGGACCAGGTCGGACTGTTAGAGGAGAAGCTGCTGGAGTTCTTGACCATGTTCCAAAACACAAAACACGCTACTACTGGGCTGTCCCCAGCTTTTCTTATGTTTAGCAGGCATCTCCGCACCAAACTGGATTTAGTTTGTCCACAGGAAGAGTCACCAACACCTCCTCCGCCAAGCCATCCTGGATTCCGTGCTGGTGATCTTGTATGGTTTCCGAATTACAGAGTTTTGTCTCATTGGCTTCCTGGCATTATTGCTGGACCTCTTGGACAACGAATGTACCTTGTTCACCTGGAGAATGGCGTTTGTGCTCGAAGACACCTTTCGCAATTGAGAAAGCGCATTTGCTTGCCAGTAGAAACAAACCCGACCTCTCTTTCTACCCAACCACCAGAGTCTACTCAGGGCTCTACTGGCGACATATGGCATGGTGTCTGGCACGATCCCACAAGTTTACAACCAACCCCTGAAGCGGTTGGTGATCATATTCCTGAGGAGCCCGGACATGTGCCTGGAGTTGCAGAGACTGATTTGTCTGTTAGACACCCACTGACACCTCCAGAAATTTTGACAGCCTCTACCCCTCCTAGTGCTATGCCACTTCGTAAGTTTGCCCACCAAAGACATCAAACTCCTCTTTGGCAAAGCACTGAAATATTACGGGACACTTTGGAGGTCAGGAAACAGAGACAAAGGGCTCATAACGTGATGGGGGAGCCACAGAACTGAGTTGAAGATACTATTTGCTGAACTGACCCTGCTTGCCTTGTTATTTTATGTGTTGAGTATTTTATGTGTTTGAGTATTTTGTTCTCTTGTTATGTTTATTTATTTTTTATGGGAAAAAGAGGAGATGTGATGTTTGTGCTGGATCACTGTGACCCTTCACCCTTTTCTCCTGATGCATTCTGGGGGAGGGGCTGTACCAGGAAGTAAGTTAGTGTGTGTGTGGGACTGGAAGCAGCAGCATGATACACAGAAAGGATTACATCTGGTAATGACAGAAGCCTGTTGTATTAGGACTCCATGTAACAAAGTCATCATGTTCTGAGTGAGTAATAAACCCTCTCCATGGTTAAGAAGTTCATCCAGCCTGTGTGTAACTTGCTGATCAGATACTGGCAGCATTGCTAGCAGCACCCTGAGAGACCCCCTGTCTAAGGGACATAAAAGCAGTAGGTTTACCCAGTTGACCTTAACCTAAGGGTTCTCTAATCTGTTGTAGCCAGATTTCAGAACTCACCTTAAAGTGGTTGTAAAGGCAGAAGGTTTTTTATCCTAATGCATAGCACCAAGCACCAAATCGAGGTGTGAAACATGTCAGCTGTTTGTATCCCCCCGTCTATACTGTATGGATTGACTGCTATGCATTGGTATTTAACCCAATAAAGATGTTGCATTGGAGTGCTGCCATCCAGGCTTATTTGTTTGTTCTCTGATCCCAGCAGAGCCTGCACCTAAGTGTCTTCTCAGGGGTGTGCATCATTTGGAACCTGTGCTTTGAGAGCGGCCTTTGTTTTTCTTCTCATTAAGATAAGAAGCTTTCTGTGTGCAGCAGCCCCCCTCATACTTACCCGAGGTCCATCTAGATCCAGCGATGTTGCATGAGAGACTCCCCTCCTCAATGGCTGAGACAGCAGCGGGGAGCCATTGGCTCCCGCTGCTGACAACAAAGTCAGTGAGCCAATAAGGATAAAAAGGGGGTGGGGCTGGGCAGCGGCTTTGTGTCTGAATAGACACAGGGAGCTGCAGCTTGGCTCAGGAGCCCCCATAGCAAGCTGCTTGCTGTGGGGGCACTCAACAGGTGGGAGGGGCCAGGAGCACCGAAGAGGGACCCGAGAAGAGGAGGATCTGGACTACTCTGTGCAAAACCACTGCACAGTAGACGTGCATTCGTTTTTGTCCGAATGCATTTTCGTCCGAATTTCAGGTATTTTCGTTATCGTTTTAACAAACGAAAACGAAAGCGCAGAATCCGAAAACCGAAAGATCCGACAAGAAACAAATGCTTTATTTTAGTTTTCTTTGCGACAACAGTTTGATATAGATAGGATATTCGACATGACACTGACAATAACAATCTGTGTCTTTCGAACCTGTGGTTGAATGTGCCTAACCTTAACTCTATTAGTCCAAGATTATTCTACATAGAGAGAAAAGATTTGACATAGAGAAAAAAGATTCGAATGATGATGATGAATGTTATTGGCTGATTGTAACCAAAGAGGAGGAGCAGTATAATAGCTAGAACTAACTTGACAATTCAACATGAACGACGAAGATTCGACAAGGCATCGAAAAACATACAAATGTTGAATCTGTCATTGAAGGCTTATGGTGTCTGTCTAAAGTTCTAAGATGATTCGACGGAGTACCTAAACTGTACGACGCCGCAATCGTACATTTCCGGTCGAATGCATCCGCCCATAGGCTATAGAAAAATTCTAATGTTGGTTGACTAGTAATAATAATTAATAAATATAATTATTACTAGTCATACAACATTGGAATTCTACTATAGCTAGCTTGTAGGCGGAACATTCGACCGGAAATGTATGATTGCGGCGTCGTACAGTTTTTCTGCTCCGTCGAATCCTTTTTGAACATTTGACAGACACCATAAGCCTTCAATGACAGATTCGACCTTAAAGGGGTTGTAAAGGTTCGTTTTTTATTTTCTAAATAGGTTCCTTTAACCACTTCCCTACCCAGCCATAGTCAAATGACGTCCACAGATGGGATCTCCCATCCTGGGTGGACTTCATATGAAGTCCTTGGCTTTGTAGGGGGATATCTGAATGATGCCTGCAGCTAGAGGCATCATTCAGATATCCTTTTGAAGTGCCGGCGATTCTGTGCACAATAAGAATGATCATAGCGGCGGTTCCACCGCTTGATCGTTCTTATAGGCGGCGGGAGGGGACACCCCCCCTCCCGCCGCCATCCGGTGCTTCTCCGGGCTCCCCTGTGCGATCGGGGACCCGGAGCGAATCTTCCGGCGTCGTTGGTGGGGTCACGTGATGAGCATAGAGATGACTGGTGACCACATGGTCACCAGTCATCTCTATGATCGTCGGAGGCCCGGGCGCGATGTGATGACATCACGCCCGGGTCTCAAATGTAAACAAAGCCGCCATTGCGGCTGTAAGTATGAGATCAGTGAACATTTTTTCACTGATCTCATGCTTTCCAGCCTGGAGGAGAGATGTGGGGTCTTATTGACCCCGCATCTCTCAATAAAGAGAACCTGTCACACACATTCCTATTACAAGGGATGTTTACATTCCTTGTAATAGGAATAAAAGTGATCAAAAAAAAAAAAAAAGTAAAATCATTGTAAAAAAAATAAAAAATAAGTAAAAAAAAAAAAAAAAAAAAAAAATTAAAACGCCCCTGTCCCCGGTAGCTCGCGATCAGAAGTGAATGCACACGTAAGTCGCCCACATATGTAAACGCTGTTCAAACCACGCATGTGAGGTATCACCGCGTGCGTTAGAGCGCGTGCAACAATTCTAGCACTAGACCTCCTCTGTAATTCTAACCTGGTAACCTGTAAAAAAAAATTAAAGCGTCGCCTATGGAGATTTTTAAGTACCGAAGTTTGGCGCCATTCCATGAGTGTGCGCAATTTTAAAGCGTGACATGTTAGGTATCTATTTACTCAGCGTAACATTATCTTTCATATTTTCCCAAAAATTTGGTTAACTTTACTGTTTTGTTATTTTTTAATTCATGAAACCATTTTTTTTTTTAAAAAGGCGTTTGAAAAATTATTGCGCAAATATTGTGCAAGAAAAAATGTTGCAATGACCATCATTTTATTCCCTAGGGTGTCTGCTAAAAAAACATATATAATGTTTGGGGGTTCTGAGTAATTTTCTAGCAAAAGAATGATGATTTGTACATGTAGGAGAGAAGTGCCAAAATAGGCCCGGTATTGAATAGGTACAAAAAGCCCTGTATTGAAGTGGTTAAGCTAGTGCATTGTTGGTTCACTTACCTTTTCCTTAGATTTCCCTTCTAAATATTTTTTTTCTTTGTTTTCTTTGTCTGAATTTCTCACTTCCTGTTCCTCCTCAGTAAGCTGTTCAGTAAGCTGTTCTGGCTGACTCAACACCACTCGGATGATGGTGTGAAGTTTAGTGAGGAGAAACAGGAAGTGATAAATTCAGACAAAGAAAAAAAAATTTTAGAAGGTAAATCAAAGGAAAAGGTAAGTGAACCAACAGTGCAATAGCTTAAAGGAATCTATTTAGAAAATAAAAAACAAACCTTTACAACCCCTTTAATTAATTCTGATTTTCGGACGAATGCAATTTCTAACGAAAAACTATATGGATAAAAACAAATTTCAGGAGTAACTAAGTAAATGTATTTTTCGGACGAAAACGAAATTCCGAAATGAAATATTTCAGTGTGCACATGTCTAAAGTGCACAGAGCAGGTAAGTATAACGAAAAAAACAACCAAGTCTTTAGTGTCACTTTATATCAATCTCCTGTTTACTTATTTATTCTGCACATTTAGGAAAATCAGAATACGCATACTTTACAGTTTCTTGAAAATCCCCAAGTGAGATACTACAAAGGTCTTTAGACAAAAACAAGATGTTGAATCTGCCCCCTATGGATAAGGCGGCAGAATCGATTTCATGAGTCAATGGAAGTCTCTCCTATCTATAAGCTGGGTTGCAGTCTGTATGATATGGTACTTGGTGGGCGTAGACACAATTTTTTTTTAAACTATCCGGTCCTGGACAGCATATTTGTTTTTTTAGTTGAAAGAAAAGGAGACTCGAAACAACAGTATCCTAAAGCAAACTTTTGATGCCTTTTTTGTTTTTTACTTTTTTCAATTACATTTAGTTATGTCTTTTCACTCATCTTTTCTTCTGTTAGACTTTAAATAATTATTAAAGTGTCCATTAAGTACTGTTGGCTGTCTCTCATTATACTTCAATGTGCTGGCAACTGATAGGTAAATATGGGTCTTATTTTTAAGCTATACTTTAAACCTAATAGCTTTTAAACCACTCATCATAGCATTGGCAAGCTTGATTTAGTTTAAGCCATTCACAGGAGGAAATTTGTGAGTCATTGTTATCAATAATGCTAAGCTACAGAATTCTTTCAAGTCACCGCTGTTCAGTTTGGTAATTTCGTGTGACCTCGCTAACCTTGAGAAAGGCTCTATGTGAATGTGTTTGGCTAGTCCTTGTGCTCTAAGCAAGTCATTGTATTATATTTTTAGACATTTCATAGAGTATGTATTGTGCACGTACAGTAGCATATATATTGTATGCCCTACTGACATCACCTTGAATTTTACCCAGGATACTGTGGAATTATCTCACGTTGTCATGGCAGCCAGAATTTTAAGGAAGTGCATATGCTGCTTTAGAAAATTACAGTATAGAAGGGACAAGTTAAAAGCAAAAATGAATTTCCTGTTATTTTCTGCTATGACGCTTGTTCAGAAAGATGATTCTATTTCTGTTTCCACAAAGTGGATGGTGTGGTAGGATAAACAGCAAACAAGTTTGGCAATTGTTTGTTAAATGAACCACCTGAATAAGTTACATCGGCCACAGGTGGGCAAATCTCTCCCCAGTAAGTGACATGTGTGGAGATCTGCTAGGTGTATCAAGAGTTATGAAATAGCAAGACCTGTCAACTTCCCTTGCAAACTGAACAGCCTATTTGCCTTTAATAAATCAACCCCTTAGTAAGTGTCCATACAAAATATCATAATAGGTCCCCATAAAATCAACAAGAAAATCCAAACATCCCGAGTGTGATCAATAAACTTCATGTACACCTTCATCCTGATGACTGGACAAACACCCACCCACTCCAAGACCTTAACTTATATACAGTGGGTCATAAAGCACTAGCACTCTTGAATGGCCACCCAAACAATTCTCCTGTCTTGAACTGTGTGCTGTCAGTCCATAAAAATAAAGTATTAGTTGAGTGCATTTTTTCATGAACACCTCCTGTTCATTGATTCTTCGTGCATTATGCAAAGGGGAAGAACATTCAAAACTAAAAAGTTTTTTCATAGTTCAGGTAACATGATGCATGTGTATTTGTCTGTTTACCATTTACTTCACCGGGCATGCCTAACAAGTGTTATACTACAAATCATTTTTAAACACATAGTGGGGCTAATTTAGGAAAGGCAAACCCACTTTGCACTACAAGTGCAAACTACAAGTGCAAAGTGCACTTGAAATTGCACTGAAAGTGCACTTGGAAGTGCAGTTGCTGTAAATCTAAGGGGTAGATCTGAAATGAGGGGAAGCTCTGCTTATTTTATCCTACAATCATGTGCAAGCTAAAATGTTGTTTTTTATTTTCCTTGCATGTCCCCTTCGGATCTACAGCGACTGCACTTCCAAGTGCACTTTCAGTGCAATTTCAAGCACGCTTTGCACTTGTAGTTTGCACTTGTAGTGCAAAGTGGATTTGCCTTTAGTAAATACTGTATTTATTGGCGTATAACACTCACTTTTTTACCCTGAAAATAGAGGGTAAACCGTGCCTGCGTGTTATACGCAGGGGGCTGTGGAAAGTTTTTTCCTGAAACTTCCCTCTTAAAGTTAGGGTGCGTGTTATATGCCTGTGCGTGTTATACGCCGATAAATACGGTAACCCCCATTGTACAGTGTGACCAATTTCTACTAAAATAAGGACTTGGACTAAAACTTGAATAAGAACAATTTTTTTTAGACGATTATAGAACTGCATTTTTTCTTAATAGAGAAGTGGATCCTATAGAAATTTGAGGTAGAGGCTCATGGTGGATTGATGTGTGCACACAAGTAGTATTTAAAAGAATCATAATGGACTACTAAAATGATGGATATATGTCTTTTATAATGAATCAAGAAATTTTATTTCATCTGGTGCATATTTATATTTTCACAAAAGTTGGCTATTATTTTTTAAATTTTTTGATTAATGCATTATTGCATGTTATGCCTTGGTTGTTTGATTATTTTGTGATGCTTGGGTTATTCTTTGATCATTTTATATAAAATTATCATTGCTTTTTTGCATACCTTATTCATTCAGATTTTGTAGGGTGGTGGAGCGGCTTGTTTTTGTAGACTTTATTCAGGAAAAATCTTAGCATCCATTAAGCAATGACATTATTTCTTTGATCTGCTCTGATCTTGAAAGAAATACGAGCGGAGGGAAGACAAAAGAGATTTAATATACTAGGGCTATAATACATAACGCTCCACTGTCAGTTCCTAGGGATGCACCAGTGCTGGATTAATTTAACAGAGCAAACTGTGCTCCATTTAATAATGGAGCTCCATACTCATGCTAACTCCTCCTGACAACTGTCCATCCATCCAAGGACAACACATATCATATCCCAACACAAAAACAATTTTCTAATTTTGATGATTTGTAAATTACGGTGGCTTTTAGGATAAGAAATACCGTATATACTCGAGTATAAGCCGAGTTTTTCATCACATTTTTTTGCGCTGAAAATGCCCCCCTCGGCTTATACTCGAGTCTGTGTTCGTCTTCACCTTTGTGCGCCTGATCCCGGCCAACCGTAGGTCCCCTGGACCCCAAACATGGCACACATGTAGCCACATTCTTCCTCTACAAGTGTGCAAAGTTTGTTGTCCAGGGGACCTACGGCCTGGGAGCACCAATTTTTCAAAGCCGGGCCCTCTTTCCATAGACTCCCATGTTAAAAGCCAGTCTAGTCACACAGCGCAGGAGATCAGGTAGGGAGATTGGGCACAGTAAGGCATGGGCACAGTGACAGTGAGGCATGGGCACAGTGAGGTATGGACACAGTGAGGCATGGGCACATTAAGGCACAATGAGGCATGGACACAGTGAGGCACAGTGAGGCATGCACATGGACACAGTGAGGCAAAGTGAGGCACAGTGAGGCATGCAGATGGACACCCTAGGCTTATACTCGAGTCAATACGTTTTCCCAGTTTTTTGTGGTAAAATTTGGTGCCTCGACTTATATTCGGGTCGGCTTATACTCGAGTATATACGGTATGTAATTACATTAATTAATAATCATTAGGGTTGAGCTTAGTGTTTGTACCAAACGTATGTTTTGACCAAACATTTGCTGTTTGAGTGTTCAGCTGAATGTTTAGGGTCTATTGTGGACGAACATGTCTATTGTGGACCAACATGGCAGATTCCTGCTGTCAAAGGTTGCTAACAAAGCACACCCCTTTACATTGCCAATGAGAGTTGTGGGAGTGTTTATTTGGTGAGTGTCCATTGTCGCATTAATCTCACTACATGTGTTAGGGACGGCGTTTTTTTTCTTTTGGTGGGTGTCATTCATGGTGATTGACGAGGATCTACATATCTGGACAATATGACTCATGATGGATATACATCCTGGATTTTCTTTTCTTAATATAGGTCTTGTCAAAGACTGTGTTTGTGTGTGTGTTTATTTTTTTTTGTGCATGAGTACGGGTCTTCATTCACATAAGGGGACAAAATCTGGGTTCCAGATTCTCCCTGGCAAAACACTTTGTCCCCATGTTGATGAGGACATGGACCCTTTACCCAAAACTCTAGCCTGATAGTTGCAGGGATATGCAGGCAGGGGGCTTATACAACTGGAAGTCCCTTTAAAAAAAAAGAGAACCTCCCCCCAGATACCAGCTCTCCTTTTGTGTAAATGAGTAACAGATACATAGTATCTCTACTCATTCACAAAAAAAACAAAAAACAAAATCAGTACTAATCCTTTGATGGTGGATTTAAATTGTGGAACTTTTTTGTTATCAATCACATAGTTGGATGACCAACTGAAAGGAAAAAAAAAAATTGCCTTCTGATATGTACAAACCCCATGTTAATGAGGACAAGGGCCTCGTCACCACAATTCTGGGCTGGTGATTATGGGGGTCTGTGGATGAGTGGTTTATCGGAATCTGGAAGCCTTTTTAACAATAAGGGGCCACCCAGATACCCCCCTCATATGAATGAGTAGGGACCTCCTGCCTTTTTTATGTGTGGGGTCCCCCATTAATATCTTTACCAGTCCCTTATCTAGGATAAAGATCTGGTATAGAAGAAGGGAATCCCCAGCCACTGTGCTTTTTTCTTTGTAAATGTCAGTTTCACTGCAGTAGCTTGTATATATCACACAGAAGTGCCACTTTACAGACAGGGTCACAACATCCCCCAGGCATGGTATTTATTAAGTTTTGAATTTGTAAAGTTTTACGTTAAGCATTTATAAAATTGCTGCTCTCCGCCAAATGGAATTTTATTTATTTATTTTTGTTTTGTCATGTTCATCAGGGAAATGCTTAGCCTCCTATGCCATTTGTTTGACAATCCCTTACCTATTGACCTAGAAAATGGCTATTACTGTTTTTGTTAACGTTCTCCCATTGACTTCAGTAGGGTTTGGATTTGGCATTTGAACTTTAGTAATGTTTGCCGAACTCTGCCCGAACCAAACCCAGGTATGTTTGGCTCATCCCTAATAATGATATTTTATATTTCATTTTAAGTAACCTCTAAAGTAAATACTGTGATTATACTTCTGTTTGCATTTGTTTCACAGCTAATAAGGATATATTTATATTCATTCTTTTAGAGTCAGTAAATGCATACCTATGCTATAAGGTAACATTAGATAGAAATATTGCTTTCCTGAGTAGCATTGGCACAATGTCTGCAATGACTGAGCCACATATACTATCAACAAGTCTTCACGTTCCACCTATCTGCACGGCAGCATTCAGCTAGGTCAAGATCTTGTCCAAAATGTCTACAAGAAAACATACAAGCCCACAAAAAAACTGGACCACTATACTTCCTGTGGTATAAGCGACTTGTAGATGACCGTACTAGAAATACTACATGATTACAGGTTCAAAGTCTTTTTAAATGACTTCCCCAGTGATGTGAGGGAATGATCAGACTGTAAAATGTTCAGCCACCAGCCATGAAATGCCTTTATGTAACTCTGCCATGAAAGTGAACTCATATTACGCCCATGCAGGGAAAAGCAAGTGGTTCACCTAACTGTCGCCCTCCCCAGCTGCTTCTATTCACCTTTCCTTTACTTACCCAGTATTCCATTCAGCCACTGGAAGCAAAGAAAATGCAATTCTTTTTCCTTTTTTTAACTTCACTAAGCTTTATTTGTAAATATAACTTCAAATGACTGTTTTGACTCTTTCATTCATGTGTTTTGCAGTGTGCTTACAAAATGCATTCACACGTGTTACGTTGAAAAAAAAGTATGGCGCGCTCTACTTTTATTTTCAGTGAAGGGCAGGACACGTCAGTGCAACAAGCTGGTGTGAACTGCTCCTATTGAAATACATTGCTTTTACAATGTACACTCACTGGTCACTTTATTAGGTACACCTGTTCACTTGGTTGGTAGCACAAATTGCTAATCAGCCAATCACATGGCAGCACCGCAAGGCATTTAAGAATCTAGACGTGGTGAAGACGACTTGTTGAAGTTCAAACCGAGCATCAGAATAGGGAAGAAAGGGGATTTAATTGATTTTAAACGTGGCATGGTTGTTGGTGCCAGACAGGCTGGTCTGAGTATTTCAAAAACTGATGATCTACTGGTATTTTCACACACAACCATCTCTAGGGTTTACAGATAATGGTCCGAAAAAGAGAAAATATCCAGTAAGCGGTGGTGGTGTGGACAAAAATGCCTTGTTGATGTCAGAGGTCAGAGGAGAATGGGCAAACTGGTTCGAGCTGATAGAAAGGCAACTGTACCCTGCAGCGGCGTGCTTTGCTGCGTCCCCTCCTGGACAGGCTGCGGCAGCTGGGTTGTACCTACAGATGGGGCTTCCCTATGTCACTGACTGTGTGGAAGGGCCAGGCATCTTTTGCTCTATTTGCTCCGGCTGACCTACCGGGCCTTTTTGCATTCCTGGAGACAGATGCCTTCCAGGTTCCCAATTGGCTGCAGAGACCGCCACGCCGTTCGGCATCCTCCTCTACACTGTCTGCCCTCCATCCCCCTGTTAGCAGGGGACGACACGGATCCCGAAATACCTCAATGCCTGGTGATCGTGAGTCCTAAATCATCCCAAGACTTAACAAGACCATCTACCCTGCTCCAGAAACCGTCATCATTGAAGTTACCTGTAAGGTGAGATGTGCCCTGACAGCTTCAGCTATGCCCAGTGAACTCACCACCAAACCCTGACTTTTGCTGACACAGGCTCTGCTCCTGAATTTTTCTGGTCCATCCTCCACAGTATACTAAACCTGCCAGACCTGATACCTGAAGCCACCCCCGGGCCCGCATGATTGAGCTCTGGAGGACATTGTGCCTCAATTTTTTATGGCCCTGGACTGCTGTGGGTCTGCTCTGGCCCTCTCCCCCCCTGCTCTGCATCTCTACCCCCTCCTCTGCCTCTCTCCCGTGACCATCTATGCACCTAATACTCGTCAAGACTCGTTTCTTTGTAAAACCCTAATGAAGCTGGGGAAGTTTGCGGAGAGTAAACCGATTCTTGGGGGGGACTTCAATGTTCCGCTTGACCCCAGTGTGGATACCTCTTTCAGTTCTTCCTCTGTTCCCCTCAGCTCTAGGAAACGTATACAACAAAGACTCCATGATCTGCAGTTGGTGGATGCCTGGTGCATTCTACACGCGAGTGAACGGGATTACTCTTTCTTCTCTGCCCCTCATCAGTCGTACTCCCGAATAGACCTCTTTCTATTACCACACCAACTATTATCTCTCGTCCAAGATGTTTCTATTGGCCACATAACCTGGTCGGATCACGCGCCTGTTATGCTGCGACTCTCTTTGACTAGTTCTAACGCCGCCACGGATTGGCGATGGAGATTAAACTAAAGTCTGTTGCAGATCACAGAAGTTCTGAATGAGGTCGTTCGAGAAACCAAAGCTTACTTTCAAACGAAAGTGATCCAGGCATGGTGTTAGAAGCCCACAAAGCGGTCATACAGGGAATCCTGATCAAACACGGATCCCGTATTAAGAAAGCAAGAGAAGCGCAACTTACAAAACTGCTGACCGATATCCAGGATCTCAAACTGCGACATAAGAGGTCTCCTGACCCGGTGGTGGAGACTGAACTTGTACATCTCCGTCAACACGTCTCTGACCTCCTCCGCTACAAAGCCAAGGCGGCGCTCCAATCGTGTAGGAAGATAGGGTACGAATCTGGAGACAAGTGTGGCAAATGGCTACCCCAAGCCATCAGAGACCAACGTAAGGCTTTTTATATCCCATATATTAAGGGTTCGGACGGGCGGAAACTCTCTATGCCCAAAGACATCGCCCATAGGTTTGGGGAATTTTATACCTCCCTCTACAACCTTCCATCCTCTCCTACCTCCTCCATCATTGAGGAGTACCTCTCATCAGCACATTTATTGCTCCTTCCATCACCGATTCGGAGTGAGCTTGAGGTCCCCATCTTCATGGAGAAGCAGATGGGGCTGTGAAGTTAGCCAAACACGGCAAAGCACCCAGCCCAGACAGGTTCACAATACAGTATTACAAGACCCTCCTCCCCTTATCAGGTCCACATATGGTAAAAGTATTTAATGGCCTAGGTCAGACTACTTAATTCCCGCTGGAATCACTCTTATCAAACGTATCAGTTATCCCAAAGGAGGGGAAGGATCCCTCTGTTTGCGGAAGCTACCGGCCGATCTCTCTACTTAATGTGGACTTGAAGATTTTCACCAAAATACTTGCAGCCCGGGTGCAATCCTTGCTACCCCAACTAGTCCATCTAGATCAAGTGGTCTTTATCTCTACCCACGAAGCCAGAGATAACACGATCAAAGTGCTCAATTTAGTTCACTTTGCCAATCAAAAGGGCTCCTCCTGCATCTTCCTTAGCACCGACGCGGAGAAGGCCTTCGATAGGGTGCACTGGGCCTACATGTTCGTGGTTCTGAGGCACATGGGTTTTGGGGAACAGATGCTCCGCTGGGTGTTTAGCGTATATTCTGCGCCTAGAGCGGCGGTCAAGGCAAATGGGGTGTTTTCAGAACCGTTTCCTATTTCCAAAGGCACCCGACAAGGATGCCCGCTCTCACCCCTCCTTTTTGCCCTCTCACTGGAGCCCTTCCTAAACAAGATTAGATTGAATCCGGACATCTCGGGAAGTCAGGTGGGCGAAGTGTCCCATAAAGTTTCCGCCTACGCGGACAACCTATTATTCTCTCTGACCAACCCTCATATCTCTTTGCCAAATCTAATGAAAGAATTTGATCGGTACGGAGCACTATCGAATATGAAAATTAATTACTCCAAATTGGAAGCAATTGCAGCCGCTTTGCCCGTCCCCTTGTAGCACACCCTCAAAGTTAACTTTAACTTTATATGGACTTCCTCTGCATTGAAATACCTGGGCACCCACATCCCACCAAACTTAACAGACATGTTTAAAGTGAACTTTCCACAACTGCTCAGTGAAGACCGCTCCCTTCTAGACAAATGGAATCGGGGATTGCATTCCTGGTTTGGACATTGTAACATCATCAAAATGAGCATCCTGCCTAAATTCCTGTTTCTCTTTCAGACCCTGCCCATCTCAATCCCTCCATCCTTCTTTCGGCAAATCAATTCCCACTTTACCAAGTTCATCTGGGCACACAAGTAGCCTAGGATCAGCAGACGCCCGCTGACACTACCTAAAATCTATGGAGGAATGGCTGCCCCAGATGCTTTCAAATACTACCAAGCGGCACATTTGGGCAGAATAATAGATTGGTACAGACATAGGGACCTTAAATTATGGACACATCTAGAACAGCAATTTAGCCCTATTCCTCTGAATAGAGCGCCATGGTGCCACGCCTCCTTACCTGCCTCCCTCAAGTCCCACCCTACAATAGGCCCTACTCTCCGGGTCGGACACATGGCCTGCACGAAACTGGAGCTTTCCTCCGCCCATTCTCCACCATTCCCCATATTGGGAAATCCCAGATTCCCATCAGGGTTGGCACATGGCCCATTCTGGGACCTTCGGGAAGGGGACTGCTTCCAAGCTTCTCATTTTTTGCCTACTAATGCCTGGCCCACGCTTTCCATGTTGATGCTGCAAGGTGGTCAGTATAAACTGCCCTTCTGGCAAGCCTGTTTACATGTGATCAGCTGCGATTGGACACAGCCAATCACATGGTAAAAGGCTGCTGTGATTGGCCCTTTACCCTGATCTGTGATCAGCTGTGTCCGAAGGTCACAGAGCAATCCAGACGCATGGAGGCGCGCAGGGATCAGGGGTGGCAAGTGGTTCAGCTGTATGAAAAGACCCTCTCCTTGCTAAAAGATTAAAAAAATTTTTTTTGCATTGCTACGTGTCCCCTATGGCAGTGCCCTTTTTTAACACAAGGACGTAAATTAGCCAAAAAAAGGTCACATTTGGCTCTTATAGACTTCTAAAGAATTGGGAGCTATGTTTTGCATTTACGGTCTATCTGCTGGGTTCTTCAAACATTGCCATGTTCACTCAGTTTCATCTCAGTGTAGCTGCTTCCCTTTTTTGGCCAGACAATCCCTCTGAACGTTCTATACAAGACCACCATATAGGATGTCTCTTGTGAAAGATCACTACTTTGGTTTTGCTTACCTATATACCCAAGTCCTCCATTCCAACCAACACAGATTCTGCAAATAAAATACTATAGAATGGCTTGGCAGGTAAGGTTAACAAGCCCTTTAAAATAAACCTTTTATTTCCAGAATTGCTTCCAAAGCCTGCATTTGACAGGCAGGATTCTACTTCCCTCTTACTCTGAAAGAGAACCGCTGAGTGCCCAATTATGCCTGTCCTTTCCGCCCAGCTCCTTCATTCATAGAAACTAGACTACTGCTTCTGTGAATGAAAAACGATTATAAATGGAGGACGAGTGGATGATTGAAAGGTGTGCCCCATCCATTCATAGATCGTAAGTATTCATAAATGCATAGGTATTCATTTAGACTGAAGGCTGCAATGCAGGAACCCAGCACTACATTGGGTCAAGAAGAAAGAGTGGCATGACCCCCCCATACCCAGAAGTACCAGGAAGTACTTGGTATTATATATCACTCTGGTGGGTGAACTAAGCTGCAGGGAGTGAAGAAAATTAGTATTTGTAACTTGGGGTAGGAAGGGGGATTAGGTGAAACTGTTGCTGTTCCCTTGGTTGTCTACTTTAAACTTTAACTTAATTTACATAAATTGATGTCTGTTCCACGTTTACAGCACTATGTTTGCATGTATAGCAGCCCCAGTTCGTCTTTATGGTGAATGAGATTGTAGACAGTAGACTCTGTCTGTAAATGCGAGAGTCGGAATTAAATTGTGCTGCACGTATATTACAGGCTGTGTTCCCAACAGCGATGAGTAAGGGCTATTAGATGTGCCCTCCTGGTCATCTGCTGGAAACACAAACTAGGTGTCAAGCTGTGTCTTCAAGGACGCAGTTTGGCTCTGTGTGCATGGACTTAATGCAGTTATTTTATAAGGCAGCAGGACAGATCTAAAGAAAAAGATTTTACAGGTGAGCAGCAGTTATTGGATTTGCTTAAAAGTATTCTTCTTTTTATTTTCCTGGAGTTCCCTCTCAAAGTGACCCTTTCACCAAAAACCCCCCAAAAAAACAGCCCTGTAAAGAAGATTGTCACATTTTCAGTAGACTGCGCCTTGAAACGCTCCAATATATTATCCCCTTACCCGAGAGTAAGGTAAATCTCCCAAACTAGACACAGAAAATGGCAAAAAATAAATATAAATATATAATATACTGTACATCTGCAATACATTCCCATTTCCCTATTATTATTTTTTACCTCTAAAGATGTTTCTAGTTTGGAAAAATACCTGCTGATCTGCCAAAAGTTTGCCCTGCTCCTAATTTCTTGTTATGGGCAGATAACACTTAGGGGTTAATTTACTAAAGGGAAATAGCAGTTGCTTCAGACCTTAGTAAAATGAGCAGACGCTCTGCTGACTTCCATCATCCAATCATGTGCAAGCAAAAATGCTGTTTTTTTTTTTTTTTTATTCTCCTTGAATGTATTCTTTGCTCTACCTCATTTAGTGAAGCTCTACCTCATTTACTAAGCTCTGGAGCAAATGCAAAGTACACAGTCTATTTACCTTTAGTAAACCAACCCCATAGCATTTGTGCCGTGCCCTTTTTTTTTTTTGCTAAACTACGCAAAGCCTCTTACTCCACAACAGAGGCACTAAGTTATCTGTAGTTCAAAGTTAAAAACTGGGAGGGTTAATTACCTTCCTTGAGCTAACACAGGAAGTGTGCGCAGGATAGCTTTGGATTTCTGATATGATCAACAGGTATTTTTCTAACTTATCAAACAGAAATACTGTAACTAAATGTTTCCAGAACCGCACGAACATACGTCGACAGAATGGCACGGACAGGCAAATGGGCATACAGGTACGTCCCTTAAAATTTTCCGCTGTGTGGTCGCGCGATCGTATTACGGAGCTGAAGTACGGGGAGATGACAGTGTAAACACAACATCTCCCCGTTCTTCCTAGTGACAGGTCACTGATCATCTGCTCCCTCTAATCGGGAGCAGCTATCAGTGATGTGTCACTCGTAGCCACACCCCCTAACAGTTAGAACACATCCCTAGGACACACTTAACCGCTTCCTAGCCCCCTGATGGTTAACCCCTTCACTGCCAGTCACATTTACACAGTAATCAGTGCATTTTTATAGCACTGATCGCTGTATAAATGTGAATGGTCCCAAAATAGCGCCAAAAGTGTCCGCCATAATGTCGCAGTCACGTTAAAAAACGCAGATCGCCGCCATTACTATTAAAAATAACAATTATTCATAAAAATGCCATAAAACTATCCCCTATTTTGTAGACGCTATAACATTTGCGCAAACCAATAGAGGCTTTTTGCGATGTTTTTTTTTTTTTTTTTACCAAAAATATGTAGAAGAGTACGTATCGGCCTAAACTGAGGAAAATATTTTTTTCAGATATTTTTTGGGGATATAATATTTTAGCAAAAAGTAAAAAATATCGCTTTTTTTCCCAAATTGTCGCTCTATTTTTGTTTATAGCGCAAAAAAATAAAAACCGCAGAGGTGATCAAATACCACCAAAAGAAAGCTCTATTTGTGGGAAAGAAAGGATGTCAATTTTGTTTGGAAGCCACGTCGCATCACCGCGCAATTGGCAGTTAAAGCGACGCAGTGCCGAATCGCAAAAAGTGCTCTGGTATTTGGCCAGCCAAATGGTCCGGGGCTGAAGTGATTAACAGACAAAAAAAGGTGGCAAATAAGAGGTTAGATTTTAGGGTTTACATACACTTTAACAAGGCAAAGTGAGTGTGAGCTGACTGCGAGTGTATACTAGGCTTGTGCAATTCGTTTCGTAACGAATTGAAATTCGTCCGAATTTAGCAACTTTCGGACATTCGGAAGCATTCGAATTTCCGAACAAAGCAATTACGAATAAGACCGAATCCGAAATAAATTATACCGCAAATAGCGAATGCCCGAATGTCTTCGGCATAATTCGTTATGAAAAAGTTACGAATGTACGAATCCATACGAAGCACAATAACACTCACTCTGCTCTGCTCTCTGCTTCTCCCACACCGTGCTGAACTCCCTCTCAAAATGGTGTACAGGGGCGGAGGCTATAGCCGCATGTAAAAAACGAAAGTAAAATACGAGATTTTGAATCCATTCGAAGCACAATAACACTCTGCTCTGCTCTCTGCTTCTCCCTCACCGTGCTAAACCCTCTCAAAATGGTGTACAGGGGCGGAGCCTATAGCCGCATGTTAAAAACGAAAGTAAAATACGAGATTTCGAATCGTTACAAATAACCGCAATGTATTTAGAAAAGTACAAATCCATTCGAAGCACATTAGGCATAATAGGCAGCGTCGTTGTGAGAGAGACACGGAAAATTACGAATCAACGAACCCAAAAAAAGTTACGAAAGTAGGAGTTGTGTCCAGAATCAACGAAAAACAACGTACTCTACCGAAAGTACGAACCCAAAAAAAGTTACGAAAGTAGGAGTTGTGTCCAGAATCAACGAAAAACAACGTACTCTACCGAAAGTACGAATTATAAAGCAACAAAAAATTCAACGAAAAATGTCGCTTGCAAAAATACGAATGAGTCCGAACACGAAAAATCCCGTCTAGCAAAATTACGAATGATTACGAATCAACAGGACCGGAAAGAAACGAACCGAAACGGAACAAATTTTTCCGTTGTGCACAAGTCTAGTGTATACAGTCCACTAACATTCTCAAGAGCAGCAACATGCTAGAAAATAGAATTACCCAATTACCAGAAAAGGCTTCGCTGCAGAGAATTGCTTGGATGAAGAGGGAGGTATTTATTACTTCTCAACAATGTAATATTCATGAAGATAAAGTGGGTGTTTTATGTCCAGCTAAATATCCATTTGCTGATAGGCAATATCAGAGAGAAAGAAGGAACAATAAAACACAGCATGCTCATTCCACATCGACAAGTCATTTCTTCTAGGCTGATTCAGTCATTATCAAATGTACACTACAAGGCTATTGTAATAATGACTTATAGACTTCCAGCCAACGTCTAATCAGAGACAAATCATTCACTGATTCTCATTTTTGTGTATAGCACATTAAAGTTCAATAATAATGGTTTGAATCTATTTTAGTTTAACTGTTTTTTTTTTACGTTTCTAAACTGTTTTCTGATTGCTTTAACTTTGGTATACAAATAAACATGTAATACCTGACAAAGGATTTCCAGATAAATATGGGTTAGCTAAAGAGATAGCACAGCAGTAACTGCCTGCCTCAAAGCTGGCTTTTCTGATTTAAAGTTTGAAAACCCAAAAGCAAATATTTATGATATTGCAGCTTACCAATTCTTTCATTTGGTGGCTGTATTCATTTTCTTTATTATGCTTGCTTTCTTTTATTTTCAACTGGTGATCTAGCCTTGCGGGGATTTCCATCAGTTCAGTTGACATTTCCTATTGTGAAAATCCTATCACTGCACTCAACAATATTTCCTGAACCCCTGACGAAACCACAACTGCGAAACACAATGGGTCAATTATTACCCTCCCTGTGTGATCCATATACAGGCATACCCCACTTTTAAGTACACAATGGGTTTATTTACAAAAGCTGTAAAGTGCAAAATCAGGATCACTTCTGCATATAACCCAACGAGCTTCCAGGTTTTATTACCAGGCTTAATTGAACAAGCCGGGCTAAGAATCTCATTGGATTATATGCAGAAGTGAGCCTGATTTTGCGCTTTCCAGCTTTAGTAAATAATCCCCATTGTGTACTTAAAAGTGGGGTATGCCTGTATATGATATTTTTTGTACTGTTACTTTTATCAAACATAATATAAATATATGGGAGGATGATAAATCAGAAAAGCTGAGCTGTTATTACACTTTTTTTTTATGTATGCCTTAAGGGATTTACGGTATTTCCCCAAAGAATTGTAATGATTAAATTGTAATAAAACATTTTGATTTTAAAGATTCTTGAAATTCACTCTGAGAGGGGGAGATCTTGGCACTACTAAAAATCCCATTTATTTTTATTATTATTTTTGTTCACAAACCATTTATTACTGGCAGGGGTGCTTAAAATGATCCGTTTTTATCTATTCATGCAAAACCTTTATTCCAAAAGGTAAAAAAAAAAAAAATGGTTGCTGTAATATGCTGCTTATAAAATGTGAGCTGTAGTTTGGCTTCAATTTGTTAGTCTAAATCTGCTAGTACATCCAACACTCTCCTCCCTTCAGGCTGACAATGCTGTTGTCCAAAGGTGCTCTGTGCTCCTTCATCCAGAGTGAGGGCACTCTAATACAGGAGGTGTATTACACTGGCCAGATCACCAGGTAAAAAAAAGAGCGGAAAAAGCCTAAAATGTAAACCATTGCAGTCATCACATCTAAAGATTTGGTAAGCTGCAACATATTATATTTTTAGTTTTGGGTTTAATACCCCTTTAGGAGTTTAGGACATGTCTGACTGATAATATCTCGACAGTATCTCACTACATAAAATTGTTAGCTCTTTGTAACAGCTCCAACACAGCTTGTAGTGTCCTTTCTGCCTGGGGAAGGCGCCGCCCCCCTGAAAAACACAGTCCAAGGCAAACGCCCTGTTTGACTTGTGGTAGATACGCCCCTGCTCCTAGGTGGTTAGGGGTCAGGCCTTGACTTTGAGAAGCCAAGCTAATATTGGCATATCAAAGTTCCCAGCTTCCTAGATCATATATTATATATATATATATATATATATATATATATATATATATATATATATATATATATAAAATCTTTTTTTTGAACATACCTTTCTTTTTTAACCTGGACTCACACTTTCTGGTTTCTTGCTTAGGAAAGAATGACATAGCCCTTGCAGCCTCCAGAGATACTTATGTCATGCACAGAGTTGGTGCAAGGATTTTTGACACCCCAGGCGAAACCTCATTTTGCCACCACCCCCTTGGCTCCGCCCCTGAATCCACCCCCTTTTCCTGAGGATCAGTGTGACAGGTGACGGCTGCAGTAGAGAGCACTGATCATAGAGGCACGCAGGGGATGTTTACTTAAGTTCCATCAGTGCTGCGCCTCTATAATGACACTACAGAGCAGCTGCCTGAGTAACATGCAGCAGAGACATCCCCTGCATCCCCCTAGATGTGCACGCTTTATCCCAGCAGCGCCCACTAGAGGTTATAACATTTATTACAGAGGTATTTATAACACAGCACCGAAAACGTACATATCGCAGAGACGGAGAGTAGGGAAACCAGTGGCTGGGCGCCCTAGGCAGCAGTGCACCCTAGGCAGCTGCCTAGTTTGCCTAGTGGTAGCACTGGTCCTGGTCACGCATCCCAGGTGGCTTGGAGCCATCTATAGCACGTTGATCATGCAGTGTGGTGAAGAAACAGTGGACTCCCAAAAGCAGAGGATTTTCTGGGAGTGTTAGTATTTTTTTTAGGACAAACCAGTGGACAAGGTAAAAGGGGGCTGAAAAAACAAATGGGGGGGGGGGTAAAGTTCTTTCTTAATGCCCTTGTTTCTCCAGCTCTACAGTGATCCCCAGCCTTATGCTGATGCTGGCCATGGGCTTTGAAAATTAGTTGCTTTAAATCAGCTTTCAACCATACTTCTAGGTAACCACAAATTTGGGGTAGTAATCAGCACCAGTGGTGCTAAAAAAGCATTTTCAAACAATTTTCACCCCATTTTTTTGTCCGATTGACATCCAATGTTTTTTCTTTGTACAGTAATTGTGATCACTTGCAAAGGTTAATGCACAGTTCACTTATATTGTTCTGCTCAGTGTAACTCTCAATATCTGTATATACCGTATAAACACTACACAGTACCATTTCTCTTGATCTTTATGCTTGGTGTAATTCTTAGTATCAGTTTTTTTTCTGTATGTATGGCCATTGCATAGTACCACTTCTCTTGCTTTGTATGCTGGGCATAATTCTTATTCTGTATGTATGGGCATTGCATAGCACCACTTCTTTTGTTCTAGAATTTGGATGTAATTCTTAGTATCTGTTCTTAATTTGTATGTTTGAAAGCTTCAGAGTACCATTTCTCTTTTTTTGTAAGTTGGGTTTACCGTGTTATTATTCTGCATGTGTGGGCACTGCAAATTAACATTTGCTTAGCTCTGTTTGCTGGGTGTAGTTATTGGTATCTTATTTTGTAGGTATAGATTTTGCATGCATGCCGAGTGTAATTTTTCCCTATGTTACCAGGTACAGTACAATGTATTTAAACCAGGTCCTAATTTTAACTACTGCTGGCATGGCTGTTGCTTTCAAGTTGACATCTCCAAGACTGTTGGAAGTACATGGTAGCATTTTAGGTTGACACATGACATACAATATGCTCAGTCAAGGACACTCCGGCTAGATTCACAGTTGTGCAGCACGGTAATGTGCATTATGCCAAGCATTAATGCTTGTTGTGCTAAGGCAGCCAACAGAGCCAATTCAATATGACATTGGCATCAGACCTAAAAACACACATGATCTATGTGGCATTTTCTTTATGATGTTCTGCTGTGTGTCTGTGTTGGCCGCTACTGTATAGTGCATTGAATGCCATTCACAATGAATTACAATGCAACAAACCACAGTTCAACACATCATTCATTGTAATAACGTTAAAATATGCACTGTGGTAACCCACAATTAAGCACATATTTTAACGGGTGTTAATGCAATGCAATAGTCTGAATTAGTCCTGACACATATTTTGTGCTTATTGTGTCACAGAAAATGATGACGCTTAAATCTGGTAGTTGGAACTGAGTGACTATGTGCCAAGTGCATTCACAAAAGACAATTACGGTTAATGTATTCAGATGTTGAACAAACCGACATTGCCCCTTGCAGAATTTTATAAAGTAAACCAACCAACCTATGTTCTTTGTAGAATACATAATACAATTCAATATAATTATACACATGCTAGATAAACAACAACTTTGCAGCAAAAAAATGAAAAAAAAAGCTACAATTTACTAACTAAAAAATTTGAGAAAAATATTCACAGAAAGACGGTGTTACAGTCACCCCCCCCCCCCCCCCCCCCCACTGTGAAAGCAATGGCTGAAGATTTTAAAAAAAGACAGCTCGCTGAGTTAGGTATGAGGATTATGCATTTGCTGCTTAATTGTTAGAACAATAAAAGTTTATTGAGGCTTATATGAGAGCAATAAGGCTACAACCCAGGGTAAAAGCACTAAACATATATCTGTAGGCGTAAATGCATGTTTATTGCCATGTAGAGTATATACAGTACATTGTGGCTTTAAATAATTGGTCTCATAAATCTTGATGATCACAGAAGAGTAGGATCCAGTAGAGTTTCAAGATGAGTTACCAGAAAATTAGGCTCACAAATCTCCCCTCCTATTCTACTCATAAAGCGTAATTGTTTTGGCACTACTTTATTCAGATATAGTAATGGCTTTGGAATAGTGAATACATCCTATTTAATAAATATTTGAATTTAAAGGGAAATTACACCCTTGAATATAACTACTGTCTAATTACCCTTACAATGAAATGCTTGTACTTCTTCACGTTTTTTTGAAGATCTCACAGTATCACACTCTCTTGTTCAAAGCTCTTGCACTGGGTCTTTCCATTTGGCTGGCCAATCCCAGAGGGGGCGCTGTTTTAAAAGGCTAGTGTGTGGGTTGCACAGTGTTTGATCCCCTGTATTCCCCAGCAATTCATTTAGGCCTCATGTACACTACAGCTGCTAAACTGAAGTTTAGGAGCAGTTGGGTGTTTTTTTTCAGCAGCCCCTGAACTCTCCTCTATGTTATCTTATGTTTACATGTCGTTTATAGTAGTTTAGAGGCAGTTGAGGTTACAGGCATTTTTTTGAAAGCAGAAAGGACTGCCATTTCAAACGGCAAATGCTTGTAATTGTAATTTATAAGCGTTTTTTAAGGGGGAAATCATTTCTATAAAAATATTGACAAAACACAAATTTCACCACATGCTGTTGCCTGCATTAATGGATGAGTCCAGTAGCAAGGAACTCTAGTCCCCTCACATCATTTTCTAAGTCTTCGGAAGCATCAGCAACATCAGGAACATTTCCTCACACATTCTCATGATGGGATCCATAGTGAAAACACAAAAAAGAAGGCCTATCTACAAGCACACTACTCTCTCTGCTGCTCTCTCTACTCTCATAGAATGGCTGAAATAGTTAATAATTTACTTGTTTTTCATGCATTGTGGGCATTTTGGAAGGTCTCCTGAGGTTATCTTTAAAAAAAATGCTTCTAACCTCAAATGCTCATAACTGTTGCTAAACTAGCATAAACGTGGTATGTAAAAGCTGTAAAATGGACATTTTTCAGTGTCGGTTTTCAGGTGTCAAATTTTCAGCGTTCAGAAATAGTTTTCAACTGCCCTGTGTACATGAGCCCTTAGTGGTTCCTCTGTGCTTCTTTGTGTTGCTACTGTGTACTTTGTGCTACCAGTCTGGTGTAGCCTTTTCAGTGTTCCCTTGTTTATTTCTTACCTTAGCTATCCCATGCATTTCTGCCAGTGTCTTGTCTCTCTATCCCCGCTTTACTTCAGTTAGTTTCTGCTTGACTGCTTTGCTCTGTTTCTGCACCTGCATTCTCAACCTGTGTTTCTGTGTGTTTCCATTCACTCATGTTTGTTACTCTGCGTACCCACTACCCCAGTTCTGCAAGAAAATCTCACCCACTCTCGGATGCAGCCTGCTTGGCTGAGTGGTAGGACCACAACCTGGACACTATTTGCAGTGCAACATCTACTACACTTCTAGGAGCTCTAGTAAAAGCCAGGTGGTGTTTTAGATTGCACTTTGGCCCTTCTAAGCAAGGCCAGACAGATCTTCTGTGTGTCCATGCTGTGGCTTTTGCTACCACCCACCCAGCTGCTGTTAATCCTGGTTAACCTATCTGCCCCTAGTGTTTCCTATCCCCTCTGATCCTCCTGGTGATGTCACACGCCATCTCCAACGCTGCGCTCCACGCTGCTAGCCAACGATCATCCCGGGAACTACACAGACTCTGCCGGCTTTCCTCCCTGTGACACCACGGTTGTGACACATCTCTGGAGCCTCTCTTGGAGCAGCGCCTGACATCTCCTCCATCGGGACATTATTACTACACTCAGAAGGTTATCCACCACATCTCCCGCCTATGAGTTTATATTGCTCTTATTGCCATGTCTAATAAATGCTACACTTAGAGGCGCTTTTCCTTTTGTCTTTCCGTGTATCTGCCCCTAGTGGGAGCAGATCTCAATCTGTGGCACAGAGAACTGGATGACAGAAGTTGAGTATTGAATGATTTAGAGTTAGACGAAGGAGTGAGAGTAGTCACAAAATGTCTGATCCAAATTACAGTATTTATCTGCGTATAACACGCACTTTTTTAGCCAGAAAATAGTGGGCAACCCATGCCTGCATGTTATATAACGGGGGGGGGCGGGGATCGGGCGGTCCGCCCAGGGGTCCCACCGATTGAGGGGGTGTCAGGCCAGCTGCCCCGCCTCTCCTGGCCCTGGGACAGCGCTGCCAGCATACTTTAAAGTTAAGAAAACATTACTTTTTTCATACACCGCTCCTCCTGTGTCACTCCTAATGTAAATGGAAGTCTCTATATACCGCAATTAATGCCACTCTTTCTGTCGGCTCTTCATCTTCCGCTCCGCCTCCCCCTTTGAGTGTAGCTTTTGATTGGAGGAGGAGAGCGGTCATATGACCATTAATGAAACAGCAGAGGAGAGCAGTCACATGACCGGGTCCGTGAGAGAGCAGCGTTAATTGAGGTATTTAGAAACGTTGATTTACAATGACAGCGACACAGGAGGAGTGGTGTATGAGAAGGGGCTGACAGTGATGTTTTCTCAACTTTAGAGTATGATGGCAATGCTGTCCCAGGAGACTGGGGGTCTCCTGAGAGTGCAGGGGGGCTTTATAATGAAAGGGGGCTGTGTACTGTTCAGGGAAAGGGGGTCTGTCTACTGTGCAGGGGGTCTGTGTACTGTGCAGGGGGCTGTGGAAAGTTTTTTCCCTGAAACTTTCCTCTTAAAGTTAGGGTGCGTGTTATACACCGATAAATACGGCAAGTATTAGGCCTACCCCTCCATAGGCTATTCCCTCTTCAGTCTATCATGAAGGCTCCTGCCAGACTCATCTACCTTACCAACCACTCAGTATCTGCCACTCCTCTCCGCCAATCCCTACACTGGCTTCTGATTGCCCAGCAAATAAAATTAAAAATACTAATAACAACATACAAAGCCATTAACAACTCTGCCTCAAGCTACATCACCAATCTTGTCTCCCTAAATATCCAAAACCATCCTTTCCGCTCAATGCGAGACCCCCTGCTCTCAAACTTCCTAATTTCCTCCTCTCATGCACGTCTCCAGGATTTCTCCAGAGCCTCTCCTATCTTCTGGAAATCACTACCTCAATTTGTCTAGCTATCTTCCACTCTGGCTGCCTTAAGAAGATCCCTGAAAACTCATCTCTTCAGGGAGGCCTATCACACCTCCAACTAATCTTTTAGCACTTCCTTCAGCTCATCCCCCACAGTTACAATCTTTTGTACCACTTGCCCCACCCTTTTAGATTGTAAACTCTTATGAGCAGGACCCTCTTAACCATCTTGTATTTTGTTGTATTGTAACTGTACTGTCTCCCTTTTTATACTGTAAAGTGCTGTGTAAACTGTTGGCGCTATATAAATCCTGTATAATAATAATAATATTGAAGTAGAATTTGCAGTAAAAAAGGACAGGTAGGGTTTACCATTATAATTTTCATGGACTGGAGACTTTATACGCAGCAGGGACTGACCAATACATATAGGTACTTCAAGCTGGCAGTATATTTTTCATACATATGTAGCGCCTTCACCTCTCCCCCTACCCGCCTTTTTGTGTGTTTTCGGCTCCTCGCAGGGAGGGGAGAGGCGCACCACACCACAAGCCCGTAACCTCCTGAGTAAGGAGGTTGAGCGGTGTTAGTTTTCGGGCCTGCCTGCGGCTGGAGTTGAATCCTCCCGAGGATGATTCTCACCTCTACCTTAGGTAGATGCAAGTCCTTATGTTTCCCCCAGTAATGTAACTGTCCACACCAACTGAAAGTCCAACTTCTATATTTATTTCACACGGATAATAAATATGCCTCTTTGACAGCAGACAGGTTGGAACAAGACACATGACAGCTTAGGTGGGAGGAGGTCAAGGCAAATCTTGAATCAGGTTCTTTGACTGTTTAGGCTTCACAAACAGCTTTGGCGCACGATCTCTGCCACAGACCGTGAGGTTGGTCTCTGCCACAGACCGGGTGAATAGGGCACGGCCCTATTAGGCCACTGCCACTGACCTGTAAGTGAACTTCCTTCTAGAGAGTACTTGGCCCGTGTAAAGGAGAAGACATCCCTCCGGAGAGTTACCAAAGGTCCTCACCGTCATCACGACTCTGCACTGGGTCTTTGGTACAGGTAACCTCCCTGGCCTCCTCGTCCCAGATACGGGGTCCCCTCGCACCCTGGGAGTCCTCGATCCCCGGCGGAACCCAGCCGAAGGTGCTGGGCTCCGGGCCTCCAAATTAGTACCTCACCCCAGACTGAAGGTGTCTGGGATGGAACAGGAACCCGGGCCTCCAGGCCTAGGGCACCCGGAGATGACACACACACACACACACACACACCCAGGCCGAAGGTGCCTGGGCGCGGACCCCTCATGGAAGATGGCCGCCCCTTTTTATACCCTCTCCCGACAGGCACAGCAGGTTCCCCGCCCCACCGTACTGCTGCCGAGAGGGGACAAGAAAAGGCACAACCTTGTACTGCGGTTCAACACGGACTCATGGCGACAGCGCCACCTGTAGGCCCCAGGGAACTACACACCAATACTAACTCCTATGGCACCGAAATGGTCCATTAACCCTAACAATAGTGTGTCTGAGCCTAACTATCACTCAGACACTCCCCTAAATTGAACACCCCGCTACACATACATTGTACACTGGCTACTGTACTTCTCAAAGGCACTTTATTTCACAAAGTATTTATTGGGTTTTTAAGTCTGTTAGAAAGTTGTACCAAACAATCATGCGCACAATAATACAGCATACAAGTAGTAACAGAGGCAAGAACATGACAACATTCAGAGGCGTTGCTAGGGGGGTGCGGGGGGTGCGGTCCGCCCCCGGGTGACACCCGCTAGAGGGGTGACACCCTCCCTTTTTTTTTTTTTTTTTTTTTTTTTTTTTTAATTTTTTTTTTTTTTTTTTTTACAGCTGACCCATTCATTGATTAATTTCACCCCGCTGGGCTGGAAGCCTGGAACAACACCTCCAGCGCCGCGGCCGCGCCTGGTGTGTGTCCTCCGGCTCCTTATTCTTCCTATTCCTAAATTCCAATCCTCCTCCCTACCCTACAGAGCCAGCGAGCGACTCAGTCTGTCACATCATCACACTGCACTGTGATGATGTGACGACACGCACTAGCGTTGCTAGCCAGGTGCGGGGGGGGGGCGGGCCGCACCCGGGTGACACCCACCAGAGGGGTGACACCCGTGGGTAGCGCAGCGGCACCACACTGACATTGCCCGCTGCCCTGTGCCTTAGGCTCACGCTGCGGCTGTGTCCCTCAGCGGAGCGGAAGGAAGCCGCCGCCCCCTCTGCCTCCTCTCTGTTTACATCCACAGAGGAGGAGGAGGAGCCCGCGCTCGAGAGACACACCGCTGTGTGTATCTGCCGCTCTGTTCTGAGGTCTGTAAGGTAAGGGGGGCATCTTTACTGATGGGGGGAGGGGGTGTCTGTACTGCTGGGGTCTGCACTAGGGGGAGTTTGCACCAGGGGGGCTGTAACTGAGGGGGTGTCTGTACTGAGGGGGGTCTGGTACCAAGGGGGTGTCTGTACTGAGGGGGGTGTCTGTACTGAGGGGGGTGTCTGTAACTGAGGGGGTGTCTGTACGAGGGGTGTCTGGTACTGTGGGGGGTGTCTGTAACTGAGCAGGGTGTCTGTAACTGAGGAGGTCTGCACTGAGGTGGGGGTGTCTGTACTGATGGAGCGGTCTGTACTGAGGTGGGGGTGTCTGTACTGAGGGGGTGTCTGTACTGAGGGGGGTGTATGTACTGAGGGGGGTGTCTGTAACTGAGGGGGGTGTCTGTAACTGAGGGGGGGTCTTTAACTGAGGGGGGGTCTTTAACTGAGGGTGTGTCTGTAACTGAGGGGGTGTCTGTAACTGAGGGGTGGTCTGTACGAGGGGGAGTCTGTACGAGGGGGTGTCTGTACTGAGGGGGGTGTCTGTACAGGGGGTGTCTGTAACTGAGGGGGTGTCTGTAACTGAGGGGTGGTCTGTACGAGGGGGAGTCTGTACGAGGGGGAGTCTGTACGAGGGGGTGTCTGTTACTGAGGGGGGTGTCTGTACTGAGGGGGGTGTCTGTACTGAGGGGGGTGTCTGTACGAGGGGTGTCTGTAACTGAGGGGGGGTGTCTGTAACTGAGGGGGTCTGCACTGAGGTGGGGGTGTCTGTACTGATAGAGCGGTCTGCACTGAGGTGGGGGTTCATACTGAGGGAGGCGGGTCTATATTGATGGCGGAGAGTCTGTACTTAGTGGAGCGGTTTTGTACTGAGGGAAGGGATCTATACTGTGGGAGTGGGGTCTGTAGTTAGTGGAGGGGGGTCTGTACTGAGGGGGGACTATAGTTGTTGGGGGGTGACACCATTTTTTTTCGCACCGGGTGACACCAACCCTAGTGACGCCACTGACAACATTGTCACCAAAGATGTGGAGGTGGCTCAAAATAAATACTTCTTGAGCTATAAAGGCTCAGATAAGTGCACTTTTACAACATCAGTGCGACTCAGAAGTTGTTCTAGTAGCAACAATGGCTACCAACAAAGGCCCTTGCCTCAGCAAATGTAAAGAAAGGGGGGAAAATGTTCTGAAGCCTGGAGAAGAGCACTGTGGTGGAAAGGAGGAGGTAAAGAGCAGATAATAGTCACATGGAAACCTCAGCAGACAATAGAGAAGAAAGGAGAGGAAAAGGGGAAGGAGATTTGCCTGGGAGAAGGAGGGGGTCAGGGAAAGTTCCTGAGCAGTCCAGTCCATTACACAGCACAAGGATGGGCTGTCCAAATGGTCATATTGAGCGTAAAGAGCGGTCCAAATTTTAATGGTCATTGTAGGTTATCCATGGGTCCCAAATCTTCAAGAATTTGGCATGGGAACTTGTGAGTATAGAGGTGAGCTTCCCGTGAAGCAGTGCAGAGCACTGCAGTGGATTTAAAGGATTAGCTCACCTTTGTAAAAAAATAAATAAATTCACATCTTTTTGCAGGCAAAAATAATGTGCATTTGTTCATTTTTTTACTAGGATCCTGCTAAGCATTGCACCCACGTTTAGCAGATCATGGATGCAGTGCATGGCTCTTGCAGACAGCCTACGTAAGCTGGCTATGAGGTACGAGCAGACAGTTACACGCTGACAGTCAGTAAACTACCAGAGCGCTCAACAGCTGCAAAGGCTGTCGGTAGTTGTAGTTTTCACATTCACAGAACTCTACGAAAAAATGGCACAGCAGCATTTTTTTTAATTGTAACAGTGAGTGGGGGGAGAAGATCTCCCACTCACTATCAAAATGGGGGATTGGGGGGTGCGGGGGCTGCCGCATCTGAAACATGTTACACGTGACACACTGAATATGTGGTTAATTTAGTTAGGAAAGGTGAACTTATCCTTGAAGGATTGGTTGGCCCTGGCCAATGTCTTCCGGGCTGCCAACAGTTTAAACCCCACCAGCTTCCTCTGGGCTCAAAGGCACTTTAGACTGCCACAGAGATTGCGCTGCCCCAGACATTGAGAGATGAGCTGAATTATATTTTATACAGACTTTAAAAGCCTAGGTATTTTGCTTTCCACAGAGGAAAAGTAGCAACACACACTGTTTTTTTTTTTTGGGCCTTGCAAGCTGGAGACTGTTACTAGTATATTAGGCAACTATATTACAAATCCTTGACAGCACCATTGGTATATTAGATTATCACAAGCTTTATTGCAGGAGTATATTACATCATTGGCTATTATCAATTATTATCAAGCTAATGCTTAACACAGAGAATTTTAGCTTAATTTAAAACCTCTGGGTTTTCTGTCTATCCAATTCTAACAATATAACATAAAAGCTTTGTCTGTATCAATGCTACACGATATTACCAAAAGTATTGTGACACCTGCCTTTACGCGCACATAAACTTTAATGGCATCCCAGTCTTAGTCCATAGGGTTCACTATTGAATTGGCCCATACTTTGCAGCTATAAAAGCTTGGGAGCGTGTCTATGGGAATATTTGATTATTCTTGACTATTCTTCCAGAAGCGCATTTGTGAGGTCAGGCACTGATGTCTCCACTCTAATTCATCCCAAACGTGTTCTATCGGGTTGAGGTCAGGACTCTGCAGACCAGTCAAGTTACTCCACCCCAAACTCGCTCATCCATGTCTTTATGGACCTTGCTTTGTGCAATGGTCCAAATCATTTGGTGGAGGGGGGATTATGGTATGGGGTTGTTTTTCAGGGGTTGGGCTTTTGAAGGGAACTCTTAAGGCATCAGCATACCAAGAAATTTTGGACAATGTCATGCTCCCAACTTTGTGGGAACAGTTTGGAGATGGACCCTTCTTGTTCCAACATGACTGCGCACCAGTACATAAAGCAAGGTCCATAAAAACATGGATGAGCGAGTTTGGGGTGGAGGAACTTGACAGGCCTGCACAGAGTCCTGACCTCAACCTGATAGAACACATTTGGGATGAATAAGAGCGGAGACTCTGAGCCAGGCCTTCTAGTCTACATCAGTGCCTGACCTCACAAATGCACTTCTGGATGAATGGTCAAACATTCCCATAGATACACTCCTAAACCTTGTGGACAGCCTTCCCAGAAGAGTTGAAGCTGTTGTAGCTGCAAAGGGTAGGCCAACTCAATATTGAACCCTACGAACTAAGAATGGAATGCCATCAACGTTCATGTGCGTGTAAAGGCAGGTGTCCCAATACTTTTGATAACATAGTGTATTTATGCTACACATTAAAGCAATACTCATCCTCGTCTAACAGTACAGTGGAAAGGAAGCCGACCCAAGAGACAGTTCAGCGCTGAGTATTAAAACCCTTACCAATGGACAAGGTACCTTCCCTTGCACATCATTTGAATGAAGTCAAATTGTACTCGCTTCAATATTCCAATCATGTACAAGCAAAAATTATTTTTCTAATGAATTTTCCTTGCACATCATTGGATATCCTTTGCAAAGTAGATATTTACACAAATCCACCTAATTTACTAAGCTAAGTGAACATTTACTTGGTAAAGTGAACATGTTGTTGCAACATTTTGTAAATAAATCCAATTGTGTTTAGAGATTCACTTGGGACCTTCTCCTCGTTCATAACAGGGAAATGTGAGATGAATGTTAAAACACTGATTAATGCCTCAGTTTAAGTTTCTATCCTAACCACTGATCATGAGCTATAATGAATGAAAGAACAAGGTTGTGAGTGCAAGCTGCAGAAAGGAGGTTTCCTCAGAGAATTAAAGCATATCTAAACCCCAAAACAAAAATGTAGTATATTTCAGCTTGGCGGTCCTTAGATAAGGTGGCTGCATTTGTTTTATTTTTCTAGGTCTTTTTACCTTTTTTTTGCAGAACGGACTGCACTCCTATGATCCATAAGAGAAGTATGGCCAAAAAATCTTTGGCCATACTTCTTTATTAATCATTATAACAGGGCAAGGCAAGTGACAGTGCAGGAGTGTCTAAGTGTCTCTGAATAAAGCCTCTGAATAAAATGCCTGAAGCCAAAAAGAGCAGCTGAAAAATGTCCAGTGTGCGTGAGGCCTTAATCTGGGTCAGAGTTACTAAAGATCAGGGCAGCATGACTCATACAGATAGCTCTCTGGTGCTTCCCCCAAAATCTAGAAAGTTGGAGAACATTCTAGAGACTAGAGGGCAGAGGCTTGGAGGGGTTGCTCTGCATATTTAGGGGAACTTAGCTAATCCCCAGGACCTTGGCTGGAAACTAAGTGACCCCTTAAATGTAAATTAGTCATGCTGGGAGGGGAGTCGGGTGGAAGATGGAGATGCAATGCTGAGGAGACTGTCGGCGGGCCTCGAGGGACCCCTGCAGGGGAGGGACTCTACCTTGGGCCGGGGCTCAGGTGCTGGCCTGGAAAGAACCTACCACTGGAGGTGTTGAAAGGCATCTTTCCTGAGAGGCATCAGGAGTAAGGAGAGGACAGTGTGAGTACTACTGCACAGTGCAGGGACTTACAAGGGGAGATACTACCACATGTAGCAGGTCTCTCTGGAAGATAGCGGTATGCTTCAATCTTCCCCACCTTGCCCTGGAAGCTTTCCAGAGTGTCAGTTGGGTTGACTGAAGAAGAGAAGCAGCCAGGTAGGCTTGTGAAGTTATAGAACTGGGACCAGTGTCGACAGGGGAGTGGAGGTACTCCAGGATGCAGTTCACATCACATTGTGCTACTTTCCAAAGGGACTGAAGCCTCGTACACACGACCGGTTTTCCCGGAAAGAAAACTGCTGGGAGAGCTTTGTGCCGGGAAAACCGGGCGTGTGTATGCTCCCTCGCCGGGAAAACTGCCAGGAATCCCGGCGTTAAAAATAGAGAACCTGCTCTCTATTTTCCCGCCGGGATTCCCGGGGGGGGGTTTTTTCCCGCCAGATTTACTACACTTGCCAATGGAAAACACTGCGTGGCAGTGCCGGGGGAGTATAAGCCCTGTACACACGGCCGGGCATCCCAGGCCAAAGCTCTCCCCGCAGTTTTCACGTCGGGATTCCCGGCAAGCTTTATACCGCCGGGAATCCCGGCCGCGTGTACAGGGCCTGAGTGTTATTAGCATGTAAGGGGCTGTTGCTGATCTAACAAAGACTGTTAGCTAATTAATTTAGAGCTGTACAATCTAAGGAGGAGGGATCAATTGGAGTTGTACAAGATAAAGGAGAAGAATAAAGCGGAGCGGTGTACATAGAGAGGAAGTTGTCCCTAATTTTGTTGGGCATCGCATAATTCCTATCCCCATCCAAGTTATTACCCACCTAATAAAACATAAAAACTAAGCTTGAGGACTGGTCAATGTGTTCGGATGCAAGCTGAAGTTGTTGTGTGCCTGGCTGTGCAGTAGTGGAGAACCTTGTCTTCTGCAACCTCTACAGGGGCAGTGCCACAGACAATTTTCAAGGGACAGGAAAAGCTTGGAGAAGATTGGAGGGAGCAGCTCTTTTAATCCATTGGAGGACCCTGTCACACAGGTACAGGCCACTGGTATCCCCAAGGTCGCTCTGTAGTCTGAACCTTTTTTCACAATGGGCATGGTTTAAACTAAATAATGGGCGTGGCTTTAAGGGGGCGTGACTCAGAGTCTGAGATGAACGAGGGATGGAGGGGGAAAGAAAGGGAGAAAGAAAGGGAGGAAGAGAGAGAGAGAGGGAGGAAGGAAGGAAATAAAGAGGGATGGAGGGTCAGCAGGCCCAGATCCTTCACCACAATATAAATACAGTATATGTATTTCATAAAGATTAACAATTAGTAGATAAAGATACTCCAAACACCTGGTGTTAGCGCTTCAATCATCCCGGCACCATAGTTGCTATGGTGTTAGAATGATTGAAGCACATTTTTTTTATTACATTGTAATATAAAATTAAATAGTTCAACTCGCCTTAATGCATAATCAGTGGGAGCCCTGAGCGTGTCACTTGCCACCGTCACCTGCCGCCAGATGCCATCAGGTGTCCCCCAGCGGAGTCCCTCCTTACATCAGGCATTCCCAGTAGAGTCCCTCTTTACACCAGGCACCCCCAGCAGTGTATTTCCTTACTTCAGGTGTCCCCAGTGGAGTCCCCCTTACATCAGGTGTCCCCCAGCAGTGTCCCTCCTTTCATCAGGTTTCCCTAGTGGAGCCCCTACTTACATTAGGTGTCCCCAGAGGAGCTCCCTCTTACATCAGGTGTCCCCAGCGGTGTCCCCCTTGCATCAGGTGTCCCCCACCGGAGTCCCCCTTACCCCCCTTACATCAGGTGTCCCCAGTGGAGTTCCCCTATACATCAGGTGTCCCCCAGCGGTGTCCCTCCTTACATCAGTTGCCCCCAGTGGAGCCCCTCCTTACATCAGGTGTCCCCAGTGGAGCCCCTCCTCACATCAGGTGTCCCCAGTGGAACCCCTCCTTACATCAGGTGTCCCCAGTGGAACCCCTCCTTACATCAGGTGTCCCCAGAGGAGCCCCTCCTTACATTAGGTGTCCCCAGAGGAGCCCCTCCTTACATCAGGTGTCCCTAGAGGAGCCCCTCCTTACATCGGGTGTCCCCAGAGGAGCCCCTCCTTACATCAGGTGTCCCCAGAGGAGCCCCTCCATACATCAGGTGACCCCCTTACATCAAGTGTCCCCCTTACATCAGGTATCCCCTAGTGGAGCCCCCCTTACATCAGGTGTCCCCCAGTGGAGGCCCTCTTACATCAGGTGTCCCTCAGTGGAGCCCCCCCTTTCATTAGGTGTCCCAGCAGCAGAGAGTCTCCGCCACCATTACAGTAGACCAGCTCTCGTGTAACACGGGTCACTTGCCAAGGTGAACAAACAAGAGGCGGAGCCGGCTGGGTGCCTGCCAATAGAAATTGAGCTGCCGCCATCCCCCCGCTCCGCGGCCTTTCCCACAACAGGTCACGGACCGGCAGCAGGCCGCTGGGCAGGGGGTTGGAGGCAGCTCAATTTCTATTGGCAGCCATCTGGCTGGCTCCGCCTCTCGTTTGTTCCCCTCGGCGAGTGACCAGGCTATACGAGAGCTGGTCTTCTGTAAAATGGCGGCCAGCAGAGATAGTTCACCGCCAGCTGCGGACCTCTAGTGGTGGCGGCAAAAAAAATGGGAAAACACAGATTTCCCAGGAAACGTTAAAAGCGGGACAAAGGTCTAAAACCCAGGATTGTCCCGGGAAATTCGGGACAGTTGGCAACTATGCACTACATGCTGAAACTTCTGGACTGCTCTGCTGCTATCTTGGAAGGCCTCCAGCTTAGCATGCAGTTTTGTTACAGAGAGACAAATCTGTCTGTCTCTTGACACTGTGGATCAGCTTACTTTCATAAAAACAAACCAGTCCTGGATCAATGACTCCAAAATCCCTGCAGCTGATGGTACCAAATAACTTGCTTGCTTTTAATCCGGTCTCCCCCCACCAAAAAATTGTACCTTCCGCTATTACCAGCTTGTGCCACCTCTGCTGGCCTGTCACCAATAACTGCTCCCATCACCTCTGCTGTCCTGCTGCCATTTCCAGCTTCTGCTACCTTTTTGGCGGTAATCATTTCCAGCTCCTACCACCTCCCCTGGCCTGCCAACATTACCAGCTCCTGCCACCTCTTCTGGACTGTTCCAAGCTGGAAAGTGGGGCCCCCCAGGGTTCTGTCCTGGGACCAATCCTATTTAATTTATTCATAAACGATCTGGAGGATGGGATAAACAGCTCAATCTCAGTATTTGCGGATGATACAAAGCTGAGCAGGGCAATAACTTCTCCGCAGGATGCGGAAACCTTGCAAGAAGATCTAAACAAATTAATGGGGGCAACTACATGGCAAATAAGGTTTAATGTTGAAAAATGAAAAAATTATGAATTTCAGTGCCAAAAATGTGAATGCAATTTACTCACTAGGGGGAGAACCTCTGGGGGAATCTGGGATGGAAAAAGGACCTGGGGGTCCTAGTCGATGACAGGCTCAGCAATGGCATGCAATGCCAAGTTGCTGCAAGCAAAGCAAACAGAATATTGGCATGCATCAAAAAGGGGATTCACTCCAGAGATAAAACAATAGTTCTCCCACACTACAAGACTCTGGTCCGGCTGCACCTGGAGTATGCTGTTCAATTCTGGGCACCAGTCCTCAGGAAGGATGTGCTGGAACTGGAGTGTGTACAAAGAAGTGCAACAAAGCTAATAAAGGGACTGGAGGATCTCAGCTATGGGGAAAGACTACAAGCATTGAACTTATTCTCTCTGGAGAGGAGACGCTTAAGAGGGGATATGATTTCAATGTACAAATACTGTACTGGTAATCTTACAATAGGGGAAAAACTATTCCATGAAAGGGAATTTTAAAAGACACGTGGCCATTCACTAAAATTAGAAGAGAAACGGTTTAACCTTAAACTGCGCAGAGGGTTCTTTACTGTAAGAGCGGTAGAGATGTGGAATTCTCTTCCACAAGGAGTGGTTTCAGCGGGGAGCATCGATAATTTAAAAAAACTATTAGATGGGCACCTTAACGACCACAACATACAGGGGTATACAATGTACTATTAACATATAAGCACACACACAGGTTAAACTGGATGGACTTGTGTCTTTTTTCAGCCTCACCAACTATGTAATTACCAGCTCCTACCACTTCTCCTGGTCTGCCACCATTATCATCTCCTGACATCTTTGCTGGCCTGCCAACTTTACCAGCTTTTGTCACCTCTACTGGCCTGCCACCATTACCCACTTCTGCCACCTCTGCTGCAATGCCATGATTACCAGAACTTAGCATCATTACCAGCTCATGCCACCTCTGACGGCCTGCCAACATTCACAGAAACACAAACAGTCTCCTGCGCTCGGAAGCTTGGTCTTTTGGTGGCACAACCAGAGTAGTCCATTCAAAAGGGAATGACCAGGAATCTTGCTGCCCTCCTCAGAATAATTGGTATTCTTAGGACTAGAAAGTAAAAGAAAAAAGAGGGCGCACCGACCTAGTGCATTACCAATGGCTAGGTTTATTTAAAAGTAAATTAAAAGATCATGCATACTCACAAAGCAAGTAAAATTATAGGCATATAATATTCCATCCAAGGAGGTAACCTCTTGCTGGAACCAGATAAGCAGATAACCAGTCAAGACGACAGTTGTTACAGCTACGGCTGACCCGTTGCGAGGGCGAGCCCTCTTCCTCAGAGCCAAAAAGCGACACTTTTTGGCTCTGAGGAAGAGGGCTCGCCCTCACAACGCGTCAGCCGTAGCTGTTATTCAAACTATATGAATACACTGCACAATAGGCAATAAGCAAAATAATGGGGTGGCACCACCGGACCGGGCAGTCCTGATAAACTGGTGTATATAGAGAAAGTAGCAGCCGCTACATAGGTCAAAGTTCCAGAGGACTGCAGTCCATGGCAAGAAAGGACACTAATGGTATGGAACTGTGCTGGGAGGATATATGAATGATGCGAATGTCTCAAATCCGTAACCGCTGACCTCTTGATTGATCCAACGGATAGAGGATGAAACAAATGGTAAGTATTCCATTAACTGCACGATAAACCATGAAAGGATATGCAACACAGTTCAGTCTACTAAGCAGAGTATAGTTATGTGTCCTAATGACAGCTTGCAAATAGATAGCAACAGTGTGCCATTGAAGTCAATGTAGCTAATCCAGGCTCCCGGCGTCTTTCCTCGCGGCCACACATAGCAAGCCAAGCTCAGGATCGAGTTACCCAGGGTGTGTAGAGAGTGACTCCGCACGGCTCGGGTATGCCAACTGCTCACTGTTGTTCACATTAGCACCAAATCCTGTATTCTGATAACAGTGTCCACATCATGGAGTCTGGACAGTAGTATCAGGTGGAATGCACAGAGGGCTTCCAGCGAAACGCGTTGACGTCATTCCCCTGTGCGTCTGACACCGCTCTGTGCATTCCCCTGACACCACCACGCGGAGTCACTCTCTACACACTCTGGGTGACTCGATCCTGAGATTGGCATGCTGCGAGCTTGGATTAGCTACATTGGCTTCAATGGCACACTGTTGCTATCTATTTACAAGCTGTCATCGAGACACGTAACTCTACTCTGCATAGCAGACTGAACTGTGTTTCATATTCTTTCATGGTTTATCATGCAGTTGATGGAATACTTACTATTTGTTTCATCCTCTATCCTTTGGATCAATCAAGAGGTCAGCGGTTACGGATTCGAGACATTAGCACCATTCATATATCCTCCCAGCACAGTTCCATACCATTAGTGTCCTTTCTTGCCATGGACTGCAGTCCTCTGGAACTTTGACCTATGTAACAGCTGCTACTTTCTCTATATACACCAGATTATCAGGACTGCCACCCCATTATTTTGCTTATTGCCTATTTTGCAGTGTATTTAAATGGTTTGAATTGCAGGTGCATGCATGACGCTCTGTTTTTATAGACAACATTGTCTTTTAGATAGTGAAGGTGTAGGAATTGTTAATTTTATGTAATTATAATTTATGTATTATTTTTCAATAAATTTCAAAAATTTGACTATTGGTCTGGCTACATCTAGATACTATTTCCCTGTGGCTCCCTGTGTGGCACTTTGCACTATACCTTTGTGTTGGTATAATGTTGTCTTACCCAGAAGATATATCCTGATGCTTGTGACAATGTAGTGCTACTTACTTACTTTTAAAATGTGAGTGCTTTCCTTTGGTTTTTATGTTAGTTTTTTTTTTTTTTTTTCACAAAACATTACCACTCTGTGGAAATTATATGATGTTAGCAGGCTAGGATATGGAAACACTGACAATACCTATGTAGCGGACCCCCCAAAACTGGGGTCGCTATGCCTAAATTTAGGGGCTAGCCTGAGCAAATAGTTAGGCTCAGGCTGTTGAAATTCTTTTAATAGACCTCTGCTCTGTTGTGATGTTGCCTGGCAGTACAGTTCCCTGTGACCTGTGGGTGGCGCTGTCGCCCAGGTCTCAGGTCGAACCACAGGTGGCATTACAGCGCTATTGGGTGTCCTCTCTCGGCAGCCTGCAGTGGGTGTGGTCTACTCGCTGTGCATGCTGGGAGAGGATACATAATGGGCAGACGCCATTATTCGGGGAGCAGTTTTGCGCCCTATGGACCTCCAGGCTAGGGGTGGGTGTGTGTGCTCAGTCCCGGGCACCTTTAGCCCGAGGCTGCATCGTTCCAGGTAGGCCCAGCACCTTTAGCTGAGGCCTACGCCAAACAGCGGAATGCCAGGGTACCCGTGGGAGGGTGACCCGCTCTGAAGTAGAGGGAACCAGGGAAGGACCTATCCAGGAGATCAATGAAGGAAGTCACTGTCTCGGGAGAGGCCTGGTTACCTGACAGAGGGAAGGGTTCCATTATCCGCCAAAAGCCTTGTAACGTGCCCCATTGGCACCTAAGGTCTCAAGTGTTACAAGTGCTGGGAAGTTCAGGACTTAGAGGCTAATATCCTGATCGTATCCTTAGGAAAAGAACTTAAAGTGAATGTTCGTGCTCCACACAGGCTGCTAGGTCCGTGAGAGGGGACTATTCGGGTGAGCAAATCCCACTCAGGCTTGAGTGGCGTCGAGGGTAATTAAGTGCCGCGTGCCTGAACCTGCCTCCCTGTTCAACTCTATCTATCTCCAATCTTTCCTGTCAAGTAGTGAGCAAGAAAAATAAACTCTTTTATTGGGTTTAATACTGTTTGGACAATGGCCTTCTTCAAAGAGAGAGAGAATCGACTCTTCCCTACACTCTAGGGACAAGAATCCAATGGAAAGAGGTAACTCGCTGCAGGACCCAAAACGATTAAAACCGCTCACCCTCTACAAGATGGAGGATACTGGGAATGTGGCATGGTGTGTCCCACTCTGCAGGTGGAGGTAAGCAGGAGAAAGGGATTTGTGTGCTACACCTATAACAAAGTAATTTGCTTGATTTACACTTAAAAAGTCAACACAGCAGGAAATTATCAGCCCCTGATATTTACTGGCAGTTGTAAAAAAATTACAGATTTTTACAAACTGTCAGTAAATTTCCTGGCGGTTGGCAACCCTGTAGCAAAGTCATATGCTAGGTCTTCTAATTTGTGTACACTTTACCAAATTAACTGGACTCCATGCATGCACTTAGTTAAACGCTTCCTCTTCCAAACCTGTGCACAAGCTGGGGACCTCTGCCACGCTGATCTGCTCCCATTGCTATGGGAGATAGCCTTTTGCAGGAGGAGCTGTTGTCGACACTCTCTCCGTGAGCGCAAGAGGCTATCCCACCTGCCACATGTACACACTTACAGCCAGTTGTATGTAAAACCTTTGTTACCCTTGCTGTTTTCTGTACAGCATTAACTCTTGTACTGCTGTTTTCATACCCCAATGTGCTTTAAATGACCCACGCAGTAAACTATGTGTGCCGGTTACTTGCATTAAACCCCTTGTAAATTTCAGGCAAGGACAAAGCATTACTGGAAACTCTTAGCATAACAGTTCCAAAGCAAAGTGCACAGTCTTTCCCTTAAACTGATCCCTAACTCAGGTTTGTAGCTGCCCCAGCGTACCTGCACAGGCAAGGGTCCATGCAAAGCAGAGTCCACAGTGGCAGATCTTCAGCAATCCCCCTTCTCTATTCTCTGTAAGCAGCTAGAGATTACATGCTGTGGTTTGTCGGTGTCTTTCCTTCCCATGCAGACAGAGCGACTGGGAAGAGCCCTCTCCCCTTTTATTATCAGCATAGGGAAACAGGCAGAGCTCAGTAAAAAGTTTGGGAAACCAGGTTAACTGTTTCCCTTCCAGCTGGGGCAGGAGCTAATCTCACTAACCAACATTTCAACCTGCTTACAAGCCACTGTTCAGCCAACCCTTTTCTGCCTGGTTCTTTATATTTTCACTCAAAGAATGTCAGGAGGGAGAGTGCTAGTAAGGCAACCCACAAAGAAAATTTTGACAATGAATCAGACACTATTTACTCAGTGTATGGCCACCTTAAAGTGTATCTAAACCTGAAAGCAAAAATATATAGCTAACCAGCTTACCAATCCATAGACATAGATGTGGTGGGTGTATTCGTTTCCTTATTTAAGTTTTTTTTCCCATTTGCACCCAGTGAACTGGTTATCTTCCTGTAACAGACCAAACTGTCCAATAAAAGTGTGTTATTTAACAGGATCACTATGAGAAAAAAAAAGAAAAAAAAAGAAAACCAATGCAGCCACCACATTTAAGGATTGGTAATCTGTAATACATTAAATGTTTGTGTTTGGGTTTACTACTGCCTTTAGTGATGACTGAGGGAGTAGAGGTCAAGGAATGCTTCCTCCAGTTTGCAGCAGACTGATAACATCATTCTTCAATTTCTCATCTTAAGCAACCTTTGGGAGACTGTACATTTTCACAGTAAAAGCTACAGTGTTCCTTAACCACTTGAGGACCGCCGCACGCCAATGTACGTTGGCAGAATGGCACGGCTGGGCACATGGGCGTACAGGTACGTCCCCTTTAAGAGCCCAGCCGTGGGTCGCGAGCACGCTGCTGGCGGCATGCTTGCGACCTGGTCTTCTTCTCCGTGACCGTCCCTGCGAGAACAGCGGACCCGATCGCCGCTGGTGTCCCACGATCGGGTCACAGAGAGGAAGAACGGGGAGAGGTAAGTGTAAACAAACCTCTCCCCGTGCTTCCTAGTGAGCCTGTCATTGATCGTCTGTTCCCTGTCATAGGGAACGACGATCAGTGACATCACACGCTAAGCCACGCCCCCCCACAGTAAGTAAAGCACATCAGGGCACACTTAACCCCTACAGCGCCCCCTCCTGGTTAACCCCTTCACTGCCAGTGCCATTTTCACAGTAACCAGTGCATTTTTATAGCACTGATCGCTGTGAAAATGACAATGGTCCCAAAAATGTGTCAAAAGTGTCCGATGTGTCCGCCATAATGTCGCAGTTATGAAAAAAAATCACTGATCGCCGCCATTACTAGTAAAAAAAAAATGCCATAAAACTATCCTCTATTTTGTAAACGCTATAACTTTTGCGTAAACCAATCAATAAACGCTTATTGCAATTTTTTTTTACCAAAAATATGTAGAAGAATACGTATCGGCCTAAACTGAGGAAAAAAAAAATTTATAGATTTTTTGGGGATATTTATTAAAGTTAAAAATATTGCATTTTTTCAAAATTGTCGCTCTATTTTTGTTTTATAGCGCAAAAAATAAAAACCGGAGAGGTGATCAAATACCACCAAAAGAAAGCTCGATTTGTGGGGAAAAAAGGACGCTAATTTTGTTTGGGAACCACGTCGCATGACCACGTAATTGTCAGTTAAATCTACGCAGTGCCGAATCGAAAAAAGGGGCCTGGTCTTTATGCTGCATATTGGTCCGGGGCTTAAGTGGTTAATTATACTATTGCTGTATATTATGACATATTCATGCAATTTTCTAAAGCTATACATATGCTCACTTTATAATTTGTTCCCTTTAATTTGGATGCTTTACTTGAAATGCATCATTGAATATTTAATAATGCATTGACAACTACGATATACAAAAAAAAAAAATGATGCTAGTGTTAAAATCTCATCCTAAATGCCACATGAACTGTAAAACGTGACAAATTTGCCCTGCAGAAGGAACAGGTTTTTTTTTCTGTTTCCTGTGGATCAATACGGTAGCCATATATGGTAATGACTGAATGAATTCTGTTTTATTTGTGTCTCCATGGCAACTACTAAATGTGCAGATACTGTACTGCAGGATTAGTATGTTGGACTATGTGTGTTCCATTACCATGGAGACTAAAATGGAAGAAATCCGGCTCAGGCTTCTGGAAGGAAGGGGCAGACGTAGTATGTGTTTGGCCGATGAACGTCAACTTTTTTTTTCTTCTTTTTTACGCCCTGGATATCTAGTGTTTACCTCCAGCTGAACAGGTTTGCACTAAGCTTAACATATTATTTTATCCCACTAAAAAAAAAAATCATATAATTGCATGGAATACAATTTTCAGTACGTTTTGCTTGAGTCATCCAAGCGTGTCAAGCCATTCTTCATTTAATAACCACCACCTCCTCAATACCACATTGAGAGTCATTGTAGGTTTGCAATTGCAACACTTAGAAACTCAAGCTCTTAGCTGTGCCTTGCATTGATTATCTCATCTTTCTCTAGTTAATTTCAGAATCATTGTTGCCAAGGTAACATCAGCGAGCCCTTTATATAGCACCTTAGCAAATGACATCATCTACACAATTTCGTCTGCCTTGCATGTTCGTTTAAGCTTCCAGGAACCAGTGCAAGGAATTGTGTGCCACAAACTGTATAATCTGATGTGAGCCCTTGAGAAAATAAGAGCACAATCATTTCGATGTGTAAAGCTCCCTCCCTTCAATTTGTGTTGACTCTTAAGACACAGTTAGTTGAGCAATAAAATCTTTCAACTGTGAAGGTCAAATGTAAACCAATTTGCATTTAGATTTCATGGCTTCTAAATTAAATATGAATTTGTATTAATATTCTATTTTTAGAAAATAGAAGGGAAGTAGTTACACAAGTAAACATTTTAAAAGTCAAAAAATGGAAACTGGTAGACTGTCTAGGTCAGGGGTCTCCAAACTGCGTCCCGAGGGCCGGATGCGGCCTTTTGCCAGCCTTTATCCGGCCCCTGGGGCACTATTCTTCCATATGATATGAGGTACTATTTCTTCCACTGATACCAACAATGGGGAATTATTTATTTCACTGATACCAGTGATGGAGCACTACTCCTTCTCCTATTGATCACTAACATTGACCATGTTTACCCTTACTGATGTTGGGCCAAGGGCATTTTCTGCCCCCAATGGCCACAATCCGGCCCCCTTAAAGTCTAAAGGACAGAAAACAGGCCCTTTAATTGAAAAGTTTGGAGACCCCTGGTCTAGGTAATTAATTGGTTTTAAATTTTATCTAAAAAAATGTAATATATTGTAGCTTAGCAGTTCTCAGATTCGGTAACTGCAATAGATTTTCTTTTCATTTTTTTTCCCCCATTTATCTTCATCTGGTGATCGTAACATACTTCTTGTCTTAAGCCTCATACACACGATTTCCTTCGTACAAAGCTGTGGAATTTTGTCCGAAGGGCGTTGGCCGCAAACGTGTTCTGCATACAAACGGCAAAACTTTTGTCGGCTAACAAACAGAAACTACGTGGTTTTTCTGCTCTTTAGCGCCACCCTTTGGGCAACTTCTGCTAATGTTGTGCTATGGTTAGCATTGCTTCTGAGCATGCGTGTTTGTACTTTGGATTTTTTTTCCAACGGACTTGTACACATGATCGGATAATATGACATCACACATTTGTTGTCGAAAAATTTTAAAACATGCTAAACATTTGTTGTTGGAAAATCCGACAACAATTGTCGGATGGAGCATATAAACGGTCAGATTTTCCGACAAAACCCTGCCATCACACATTTGTTTTTTCGGAAAATCGTGTGTACGAGGCTTTAGGATGGCAACACCCAACATAAAGTATCAATGGAATAACAACATTGTTACCTTAGGACAGGACTACAGAACCCACCTCACCTCCTTTTCTCCATAGCATTGGTGGGTAGGTTCTGTAGTCCATAGAGATACATTTTCTCATGATCTCATTCGCTGCCAAACCCTATTTAAACTACCTTTTAAATAACCAGCTCACACTTTAATGTGTTTCCATACTAAAAATATATACATTCAAACAGTGCAGTGCTACTTTATAACCTCCTTACGTTCAATAGAAATGCGCATTCGTTTTCATCCGAATGCATTTTTGTCCGAATTTCTGGGATTTTCGTTTTCGTTTTAACAAATGATAATGAACGCGCAGAATCCGAAATCCCAAAGATCCAAAATAAAAAAATGCTTTATTTTCGTATCCATTATATTTTCGTATTGTTGCGACAACAGTGGGGAACCTACGCACTCATTGCCTCATATGAAGTCCCAAATTTCCTTTTCCCCTCTTTTTGTTTTTTTAAACATTACAAGTTTATTGAGCAAATAAAAAGTGTTACAGAGGAAAACAGGAGTAGGCGCAACTACTCTTATTGCAACATTCCAATTAGTTTAGGTAATAAGACCTATTAGAACATAGTATGTTAATACAAACTTGTACATCACTGGGGCTTTATGCAAGCACGTTTCAAGTCGGTACTCACTATTACCACCTAGCGCCTAAAAAAGAAAAAAATTATAAACAGTCAATAGCAAAGAGAAAGAGAAAAGAAAGAAGAAATCAAGAGGAAAAGTGTGTAAAGCAGAAGTGGAAGGACAATTTTGGTCTGTGTACCCTATGCAAGCAGTCTCAGTCTGGAGGGGGCGGTATAATATTAGTGTATTCAGCTAAGAATTTAAAGAGCAGCCAGGGCTGCCTTCCCCTCTTTTTGTAATTACTGCATATAATTGGACAACACATAATGTATGTGAGTTAATTAATTTTAATTTGAAAGATAACTGTCTTTAGTAAATTTTCCTTTAGCAATCACACAAAGTCTAAAGCTGGCTATACGCTGATCGAATTCGGATCAGTGTGTGGCTGTCTCAGCTTGTCAGAAGTTGATTCTTTGATCAACTTCTGTTGAAGGGACTTGCTGGATATTTTTGCTGCAGCCACTTTATTTTAATTCTGATTGCTAGCTCTTTGGGCAATCACTTTTAATGGTTGTCCCCCTCCATAGCAAGCTTTTTGTTAGTGCAAAGCACCCCAAATCAAGGGCCTTTGTTCCAGGAAGTGGTATTGTGGGTTTTTCATTTACTTTGGTTACTTTGGTTTTTATTGGTTTATATTGTATGTTGATGGGGCCTTTTTAGGTTCAGAGCCGGTTCACACTGGGGCGGCACAACTTTGGGGGCGACTCCGCAAGGCGATCTCAAGACGACTTGAGAGGCGACTTGCAAAATGACTTCTGTATTGACGTCAATGCAAGTCGCCCCGAGTCGCCCCCAAAGTCGTACAAGAACCTTTTTCTAAGTGGGAGCGACTTGCGTCGCTCCTATTAGAACGGTTCTATTGAATAGAGCGGAGCGTGACTTGTCAGGCGGCTGAGTCGCCTGACGAGTCTCCCCTGTGTGAACCGGCTCTAAACTGCTTGTTATGGTTTAAGTCTTCCCTTAAAAAGTAGTGGGCTTTTGTTTTATTGGTGATGTTTTCAGTGTTTCTTTTTTATGTTTTGGGTACTTAAAGCAGAACATTCATTGTTCTGAGCACCTTTTCTTGGAGCTGCCTTTTGTTCTCAGCACACCATTACATTGAAAGAAAAAAAAATGCAATTGTGTATCTACAGTGCCTTGCAAATGTATTCACCCCCTTGGCTTTTTTACCTTTGTTACACTACAGCCTTTAGTTCATATGTGATGGATCAGAACACAATAGTCTAAGTTGGTGAAGTAAAATTTGAAAAATATATACATAAAACTATTTTCCAGAAATAAAAAACGGTTAATTGGCATGTGCGTATGTATTCACCCCCTTTGTTATGAAGCCCATAAAAAGCTCTGGTGCAACCAATTAACTTCAGAAGTCACATAATTAGTGAAATTATGTCCATCTGTGTGCAATCTAAGTGTCACATGATCTGTCATTACATATACACACCTTTTTGAAAGGCCCCAGAGGCTGAAACACCTAAGCAAGAGGCACCACTAACCAAATACTGCCATGAAGACCAAGGAAATCTCCAAACAAGTAAGGGACAATGTTGCTGAGAAGTACAAGTCAGTGTTAGGTTATAAAAAAATATCTAAATCTTTGATGATCCCTAAGAGCACCATCAAATCTATCATAACCAAATGGAAAGAACATGGCACCACAGCAAACCTGCCAAGAGAGGGCCGCACACAAAAACTCACGGACAGGCCAAGGAGGGCATTAATCAGAGAGGCAGCACAGAGACCTAAGGTAACCCTGGAGGAGCTGCAGAGTTCCACAGCAGAGACTGGAGTATCTGTACATAGGGCGACAATAAGCCATATGCTCCATAGAGTTGGGCTTTATGTCAGAGCGGCCAGAAGAAAGCCATTACTTTCAGCAAAAAACAAAATGGCACATTTTGACTTTGTGAAAAGGCATGTGGGAGACTCCTAAAATGTATGGAGGAAGGTGCTCTGGTCTGACGAGACAAAAATTTAACTTTTTGGCCATCAAAGAAAACGCTATGTCTGGCGCAAACCCAACACATCACATCAACCAAAGAACACCATCCCCACAGTGAAACATGGTGGTGGCAGCATCATGCTGTTGGGATGTTTTTCAGCAGTCGGGACTGGAAAACTGGTCAGAGTTGAGGGAAAGATGTATGGTGCTAAATACAGGGATATTCTTGAGCAAAACCTGTACCACTCTGTGTGTGATTTGGGGCTAGGATGGAGGTTCACCTTCCAGCAGGACAATGACCCCAAACACACTGCTAAAGCAACACTTAGTGGTTTAAGGAGAAACATGTAAATGTGTTGAAATGGATGTTTGGCAGGTTTTTGTCGGACAGACTGCCATACATTTGCTGAATGCTGGCCGGTTTCTGTTGAACCAGCTGTGTGTATTAGGCTTTAGATATGCATCTGTTAGGCAAATTATCACTGATAAACGGTCCTGCTGCTGGCCAATTTTACACTGCTATATCCTCTGCAGTATCCTACTGCTTGTAGTAAAACCCCAGTCTGTGGAACCTAGCCTTGCTGACGACCAGTTTTACATTACTGTATCATCTGCAGTCTCCAAACTCTTAAACAACCTCCGCTCTTCCCTGATGTGAGGTATTTAAAGAAAAAAAAATCATTGGTACATATCCCGAATGGCAGTGCTTTGCTTTCCCCTGCCTTTTTTCGACAGCAGTTTACCTATTAACCCAGCATCTAACAACCCAAGATTCTCCCCTTGTCTTCAATGGCATTTGCCTCTAAGTTCAGGTTTGCTGAATTTCCCTGAGCCCTTGGTGAATCAAACCAGGGCACAACCAACTACCAATTATACAAAATTCTAAATCAAAATTTACATTGTGTGCTACATGCATGAAAATGTCACGATGTATAAAATATCGACTTTTTTTTTAAATATTGAAAATACATGTACCATTCCCCCAACAGAGCCCTCCTATAACAACTTCTATATAAATAGCTTCAATGCCTCAATATTGGCATACCTCCCAACATTCTGAGATGAGAAACAGGGACACCTTTTAGCAGAAAGTATGTAGGCATAGGATAAACCCTCTTTACGCAGACCATGAAGAATTTATACACAAAAGGAACTGGTTAAACCAACAAGAGTAATTTTTTTTCACCACTACTTTTCTTTATACTGACTTTTAAATGTAACAAATGCAGTAATATAGGGGCTAGGTAAAAGTTTTTTTGTTGTTGTATAACACTTTAAATAATGCGTTTATAGTTTATTGCATTCATTTATAATGCATTTAGACTATAGAGGTCTATAGATGAGACCAAAAAAAGGGACAAATGAGGAGGAAAGAAGGTCAAAGAGATTTGGTTCCAAAAGAGTGACAGTCCCTACAAATGAGAGACAGTTGGGAGCTATGACAAAGGATTCCAGAATATTATATTAGATACATTAAATTGTTGGGAGAGTATCAGTTAATGGTTTCCTGTTCTCTGCAAACAAAAGTGCTGTGGAACATTTTTCATCACTTCATTGATGAGTACAACAAATACTGACGACATATTCATCCATTCAGATTTACTATTTATTTTCTCTTTTTGTTAAAAAGAGTTTTAAGTTTCTAAACTTGTTGTCTGTGTCCTTTCTCTATCCTATACCGTGGAATAAAGCTTGGTGTTTTCTACCACATGATAGTACTACCTAGATTGCATCTGTGTTTACTGGTTACACTCCTACAATGTCTTAATAAGTCTCTACTCTTACTGGACGAATCTCTGCAAACAGATTAACAAGGCAGTTCCTTCAGTGAAATGTGTATCTTAGGTTTCAGCTTTATTGCTTGTCAAACAGATTAAGAGATAGGATACTGTCACCTTCTGGCTATATATAGGTCTAAAAAGTTGCTTTGGGTAAGGCTTACTACTCTGTCTCAGGGTGCTCATACATATTCATTTAGCAAAGTTGTTTAAAGTGGAAATCCAGTCAAATACTATCTAAGCTTAAAGGGGTTGTAAAGGTTCATTTTTTATTTTCTAAATAGGTTCCTTTAAGCTAGTGCATTGTTGGTTCACTTACCTTTTCTTTAAATTTCCGTTCTAAATGTTTTTTTCTTTGTCTGAATTTCTCATTTCCTGTTTCTCCTCAGTAAACTTCACACCATCATCTGAGTGGTGTTGAGTCAGCCAGAACAGCTTACTGAGCAGCTTACTGAGGAGGAACAGGATGTGAGAAATTCAGACAAAGGAAACAAAGAAAAAAAACATTTAGAAGGGAAATCGAAGGAAAAGGTAAGTGAACCGACAATGCACTAGCTTAAAGGAACCTATTTAGAAAATAAAAAACAAAGCTTTACAACCCCTTTAAACCTGCCCCCACCCCCATTCTAAACCCTATACTAACTACCCTGCCAAGAAAAAAAAAAGATGTCTATACTTGCCTATCTTGAGAGCACTCCGGTCTGGTTACATGATCGGCTCCCAGCGCCAGCTTCAGCGTAGAGGAGGGACAGCCAACAACAGATGCCCCATAGTAAGCTTTTGGGAGATGTAAATGCATAGGCATAGCAGCCGCTGATCTCTCCTCTTGACTGAAGCTGGCTGCTGGAGAGATCATGTGATTGGACCAGAGCACCCTTAAATTAGGTAAGAATACACATCTTTCCTTTACAGGGTAGTTAGTATAGGGCTTAGAATGAGGGTGGGAGCCATTTTAATCTTAATTAGTATGTTTGCACTCTTACTTTAGTGACGTCAGCACCCCTCGCCTGCTACACCATCGCGCTCCAAGCCTCGCTTTGGATTTCCTCCTCCATCGCAGCTAGCCTCTTCTATACATCTGTCAGCGGTGCGAGCGAATCCAGAGCACCCTAGCGCCCCAGCAGGAAGAGAAGTGGACTGACACATCTGATGATCCCTCTATTCCCCTGATTGGGAAGTTCTACATGCTTGTTTTTTAACAAAATGTGAGTGGCTTTTGTTCACTGCCTAAATAAATTGTTTTAATACTGCTACACCCAGAGGCGCCTCTCTCCTTGTGTTTTTCCTGCAGAACTGGAACATGGTCTCTGTTCCCCTTTGATGGCAGCCCTGGGAGTGTAACTTTAACCCCTGATATACCCTTTACCTCCAGTTCTTGGACTTTTAACTAACTTTTCACCTAAGTCTACTAGCTGTGTCTATCACTATGTACACTTAGTTACTACCATATTGTTTGGATATTTGAGTCTCTGGTATTTTTGCACATTTTTACTTGTATAGTACTTCTACTTTAACCACTTGCTGACGCCAGCAGGACCTTTTACCTGTATGTCGCAGTGCATATGCACACTGGCACACCCCCTGGGGTGCGTGGTGGCGCTACCTGCGACCAGCTGTGTCCACCAGACACAGCAGATTGCGGTGCTCAGTATCAGAGCCCCGATGTGAGCGGCCCACATTTCACATGATTGCTGTGCCATTAAATGACCTAGTAAATAACAATCATAAATAGAATTTGTTCATGGCATCATTGTTTACTAGTGTCTGTAATCTGTGATTGGTCACCTGTGATCACATGGTACTTGGGCCAATCACATCACCTTCTACCATGTAAAAGCTCTGGGCCTATCACAGCATATCAAAAGTAAACAATGAGTCATGAATGAAAACCATTTGTGACAGTTCAAGCAATTGCTGTTACATTGTTACATCACAGCAACAAGCAATCACAGTTTAAAAAACAAACAAACAAAAAAACATGATCCTTGATCACCCCCCCCCCCCCCCAGAGTAGTACATTGTCACTATGGTGACAATGAACTACTCTGATGAGAGTATGTAAAAACAAAACTTAACCTCCCTCGATATTCCCGAGTCTGGCTCGGGGTGAGATTTCAGTACCATTAGCGGTAACCCCGAGCCAGACTTGTTTATTTCGCAAAAAAATTAAAACCCAGTAATGATTAAATACCACCAAAAGAAAACTCTATTTGTGTGAAAAAAAATGATATTAATTTCATTTGGGTACAGTGTTGCATGATCACACAATTTTCGGTTAAAGTAACACAGTGCTAAATAGCAGAAAATGCCCTGTTCATGAAGGGGGTAAAACCTTCCGGAGGTCAACTGGTTAAGACTTTTCCGTAGAAAGTAGAAAAGTAAAGAAGAAATATCTCTAAAAATCCAAAAAAACATAAGCTATATGAACATATGGCAGAGGTTCACACCTTGTGACTATAATAGCCAGAAAGTCTGAAGACCAGAAGGTATACAGTAATTAAGTCAATTTAAATAAATGCTTACTAGTTTGGAGTGTACAAATATCCTGTTTCTGTATGGCTTTGGTGCTCGACTTGTGGATCCGGGGTGCATACAACCTTTTGGCACTTATTGCACATCCCTCGAAGCCCACCCAGACATGAGTCTGTGCCACTGAAGGAAAAATATTCTTTAGACTTTGTGCTGGTAAATGGTTTGATTCATTTTTTTTTACACTTACTTATACTGCCTTACTATTATTTTTTATGTTTTATCTTTTCCATCAGATCTTGCTGTGGCAAAAGTAAATTTCTAGTGCAGTGCAAGGAGCACCAATCTAGACACGCTAATATGTAGAGGATCTGTAAAAGCAGTGGTCTAGCTGTCTCATACAATGTGGTACTAGTCTATGATTGTCTCCTAAACTATATACCTAGTTTTTAACCACTCCTATAGCATGTTTGCCATCTTTGATTATTTTCTGCACCACTTCTGCAGTCTTTGGCCATCTCCTTGTTGCAGGTTTGCAGTCTGTGACAGTTTTCTGTAGCATTGCATTCATTTATTATTATATGCAGCACTTAAAGTTAAGGTCTACACTTGAGGCCCCATATAAGAAATTTGACCTCCACTGCTTTATGAGGTTTAAAGCGGAGCTCCGCTGAAAAAAAAATATTAAAAGCCAGCAGCTACAAATACTGCAGCTGCTGACTTTTAATATTAGGACACTTACCTGTCCTGGAATCCAGCGACGTCGGCAGCAGAAGACGAGCAATCGCTCGTCACTCTGCTGCCCTCACCGCCATCCTCTGTGAGGGAACCAGGAAGTAAAGCCTTGCGGCTTCACTGCCCGGTTCCCTATGGCGCATGCGCGAGTCGCGCTGCGCCGTTCTCACTGGTCCCCGTTGTGTTCTGGGAGCCGAGTGTTTCCCAGAACACAACGGGTATTCTGTGGGAAGTGACGCACTACCCGCAGAATACCCGCAGAGAGGACTCCCGGAAGTGGGTGCAAATACCTGTCTTAGACAGGTATCTGCACCCCCCTCCCCACTGAAAGGTGCCAAATGTGACACCGGAGGGGGGAGGGTTCCGATTAACGGAAGTTCCACTTTAGGGTGGAGCTCCGCTTTAAGGCTCACAACTTTGTATTCATGGATTGATGAACTTAAAGATTGCTGTGTTTTGGGTTCTACCTTAAAGTGGTTATAAAGCCTAAACATTTTACCATTCCTTGCATTAAGGTAAAAAATGTTTAGGTAGTAGTATCCTACTCCAACAACCTGAGCCCTCATTCAAGTCAGCGCTGTGCCCATCTGCAGCTCTTCTCACTTACCGGTCTCACAGACTTTGTTTGTGTCAATCAAAGCCAGTGACGAGGGAGCAAGGGGGAGAGCCAGGTCCTGCAACTTTCTATGGGAGGAAACTTACCAGAAATGGAGGTTCGGGGCCACTCTGTGCAATCCCATTGCACAGAGCAGGTAAGTATAAACCTGTTATATATTTTTTTTAAAACAAGTATTGTGAGGGGGTTAGCTCGGTAGCGGGTGTGTGTGACCCCCTGGATGGGCTCCCCACACAAAAACAGGCCCAGCAGACGGAGGTTGTGGTTTTCAAGATCAAAAGGTGCGGTTTATTTCTCTATTTACAGTGACAAAAACACAGCAAATAAAAAAGAAACATAAACAAAATAAATCCTGGTCAGCTTGACCTCTGACTAAACATGCAGGTTTCCCTAACTAACAACTGGGATCAGCCTGGTGCTGTCCTAGTCCCTAAGTCCCTGGTTTATTAAATGTCCAAACAAATAGCCACACAGGCTTTGTCTCACCGCACAGGGGTTCACTCTCCCTAGACAGTCCACACAGGTCTGGGTCCAGGCATGAGCAAACACCTAATGAAGCTGGGAGTTTTTATAGAGGCCTTAAACGAGCTGACAAGCTTCAGCTGGTCTCATCAACTCCCTGCCTGCACGACGCCCAGCACTCTCCCTAGAGGTATGAATCATCCATGAGCCCACTAGCCTCAGCTGGGCTTCATCAACTCTCTCCCTAGTTGTATAAGTCGGCATAAAGCCTGAATCTGGGAGAAATATACCTACCCCCCTGGATGCAACCAGGTGACTTTACCTTCCTGCTGTCACATACCCCCCCCTCTTGTTTTAACCTTGGGGTTGGAACACCAGCAATCAGGCATTCATGTACTTGAGACAAAGCATCCACATTCCCCATTTGAACGCCAGGGCGATGCTTTACTGTGAAGTTGAATTCCTGTAGGGCCAGGAACCACCTCATTACTCTTCTATTTGTCTCCTTGTTTTGAGCCATCCACTTTAACGGAGCGTGATCCGTAACCATGTCAAAGTGCCTACCTAGCAGATAGTACCGAAGGGAATCTAGAGCCCACTTCACCGCTAAACACTCCTTTTCAACCGTGGCGTAATTTACCTCATGGGACTTCAACTTCCTGCTGAGGTAAATGACTGGGTGCTCTTCCCCGTTCCAGACCTGGGACAATACTGCTCCTAACCCCACATCTGACGCATCACTTTGTACGACAAAGTCTTTAGAGAAGTCGGGTGAGTACAACACTGGCTGGCTACATAAGGCTTGTTTCAAGAATTGGAACGCTGCCTCAGCCTCGGGGGTCCATTTAATCATGACCGACCCTTTCCCTTTCGTCAGGTTGGTTAGGGGCACAGCCTTAGAAGCAAAGTGGGGAATGAAGCGCCGATAATAACCCGCGATTCCCAGAAAGGCTCGTACCTGCTTCTTGCTGTTGGGACGTGGCCAACTCTGGATGGCCTCGACTTTGTTGAGTTGGGGTTTTATTACTCCCCTGCCAATGGTGTACCCAAGATATTTGGCCTCCTCCTGCCCAATGGTACACTTCTTGGGGTTAGCCGTAAACCCCGCTTCCCGGATAGAGTCTAGGACTGCTTGCACTTTTGGCAGATGTGAGGCCCAATCTGTGCTATGGACAATTACGTCATCCAGGTAAGCCGCAGCATACTTCCGATGGGGCCTCAGTATCTGGTCCATTTTCCGCTGGAATGTGGCCGGCGCATTCTGTAACCCGAACGGCATTCTCTTATATTGGAACGCCCCGTCTGGGGTTACAAATGCAGTTTTCTCTTTGGCCGACTTGGCCAGGGGAATTTGCCAATACCCTTTTGTGAGGTCAAGAGTCGTCATGTATCGGGCTGTTCCCAGCCGGTCGATCAACTCATCTATACGTGGCATGGGGTAGGTGTCAAATTTTGTAACTTTGTTCAACTGACGAAAATCGTTACAAAATCACCAGCTCCCATCCGGTTTAGGTACCAACACAATGGGACTAGACCAATCACTTTGGGACTCCTCTATCACCCCTAAGTTCAGCATTTTCTGTACTTCCTCCCGTATTGCCTCCCGTCGGGCCTCTGGGATCCGATAGGGTTTTAACTTCACCCTTTCACCGGGCGGGGTAATAATATCATGCTCTACCCCAGCTGTTTGTCCCGGCAGCTCAGAGAACACCTCCTTGTTGCGAAGCACAAACTCCTTAACCTCCTGTTGTTGGGGTTGTGACAAGGTGGCTGCTATTCCATCCTCCGGAATCACGCAACCAGTTTGAGCTGGTGACCAAGTTTCTGCGACTAGGGACTCTCTATCCCTCCAGGCTTTCAACAGATTAACGTGATAGATCTGTTCGGGCTTTCGCCTTCCTGGTTGTCTGACCTTGTAATTCACTTCGCTCACTTTTTCCAATATCTCGTAGGGGCCTTGCCATTTGGCAAGGAATTTACTTTCAACCGTAGGGACAAGTACCAATATCCTATCCCCCGGGGAAAAGGTACGGGTCTTGGCTCCACGGTTGTACACTCTCTGCTGTGCCAACTGCGCTTGGGCCAAATGTTCCTTCACGATGGGCATTACCTGTGCAATTCGATCTTGCATCAGGGCGACATGCTCAATCACACTCCTGTGGGGAGAACTCTCACTTTCCCAAGTTTCCTTGGCAATATCCAACAGCCCTCTTGGGTGTCTCCCATACAGTAACTCAAAGGGGGAGAATCCCGTAGAGGATTGGGGCACCTCCCTAATAGCAAACATCAAATAAGGAAGTAGACAGTCCCAATCCTTTCCATCTCTATCCACCACTTTCTTCAACATTTGTTTTAGGGTTTTGTTGAATCTTTCAACCAGCCCATCGGTTTGGGGGTGATACACAGACGTACGCAATTGCGTCACTTTGAACAATTTACACAGCTCTTTCATAACCCGGGACATAAAGGGTGTACCTTGGTCCGTAAGCAGTTCTTTACAAATACCCACCCGGCTAAAAACAAGAGATAGCTCTTTGGCTATGGTTTTGGCCGAGGTATTTCGGAGAGGGATCGCTTCTGGATAACGGGTGGCATAGTCCATTATAACTAATATGTACTGGTGCCCCCTAGCGGACTTGATTATAGGACCTACCAAATCCATTGCGATCCTCTCAAACAGGACCTCAATGATGGGTAGAGGGACCAGCGGGCTACGGAAATGTGGCATCGGGGCCGACCTCTGACACACAGGGCAGGAGGAACAATAATTTTCTATGTCCTTCATCACCCCAGGCCAATAGAATCTCTGTAATACCCTCTCTCGGGTTTTCTCTGTCCCCAGATGACCTCCAAGAATGTGCCCATGGGCCAACTCCAACACCAACTTCCTGTAAGGTTTGGGCACCACAAGCTGCTCAACGGTTTCTTCTGCCCTTTTTGCCACCCGATACAGTAGGTCCTTCTCTACGCTGAAGTATGGGTAAGTGCAGGTATTATCTGGGTTCACTAACTCGCCATCTATTTCCACTACGTTTTCCTGTGCCTTTATTAGGGCGGGGTCTTTTAACTGTTCTGTGGCAAAATTTTCCCTGTGAACCTCAAGATCAGAAAACTCCACAGACGGTAGGTTTTCGTCTGAGGAGGTGGGCTCCTCTCCAGTTTCTTGAGTCTCGCCTGCCAATACTGACAAGGGAAATTCTGGAGAGTCCTCACCACTCTCAGAGGAGTTCTGGCTATCACCTTCCTGGTACATAGGGGCACCAGTGGGGGGCTCAGGATCATCCCACAGTTCCCAGAACTTCGGAAAATCCCTTCCCACAATGGCATCATGCGGTAGTTGAGATACTAACCCCACTGGATGAGAGAGGGTACCTTTGGGGGTCTTGAAACACACTGTAGTCACTGGATACTCTCGGGTGTCCCCATGCACACAAATAACAGCTACCTTGCTATTCCCAGAGACCTCTGTTTTAACTAATTCAGCCTTTATCAGGGTCACAAGGCTACCTGAATCCAGTAATACCACAACATTTCTACCATTAATACACATTTTGCATAAATGTTTCTCAGTTCCCCGAATGGCAGTGCATGCGACTGTCGCACACAGCGACTGACGTCTGTCCGTCAGAAAGTCACATTGCATGGGTTCCTCCACAACCGGGCAATTTGCTGCAATATGTCCCGCTTGCCGGCAGCGGTAGCAAACAATCCTTTTGGCTGCCTCTTGAGCCCCCGACTTCCCAGGCTGTTCTCGCCAAACCCTGGGCAGAGCTCCCACCCTCTCACTCTCTCCACCCTCACCCCTTGGAATTATCTTATCCGCCCCTGGGGATGGTCTGGTCTTAGGGTGGAAAGTCCGAGAGTCTCTGGAAGAGGCCGTCAGGTTCTCTGCAGCCAAGTATCTCTCTACACGATCCACAAGTTTACCGGCCGTTTCTGGGTCTCCATGGCTTACCCACTTTTGAATGGCGGTAGGAAGAGCTCTCAAGAAACGATCCATCACAACACGTTCCACAATCTCCGGTGCGGACAAAGTCTCTGGCTGTAGCCACTTCCTGCTCAGGTGAATGAGATCATACATTTGAGACCTGGGGGGTTTTCCAAGCTGGAAAGTCCAGTTATGCACACGCTGAGCCCGGACAGCCAGGGTGACACCCAGCCTTGCCAATATTTCAGCTTTTAGCATCACATAGTCTTTTGCTTGGTCAGGCTCTAGGTCATAGTAAGCTTTCTGCGATTCACCAGTTAACAGAGGAGCCACCAGTCCAGCCCACTGCTCCTCAGGCCACTTTTCTCTTTCAGCAGTCCTTTCAAATGTGGTCAAAAATACCTCTGGATCATCCTCTCCAGTCATTTTTGTCAATAAACGACTCACCCCAAAGGACGCGGTATTAGTGGGACGGCTTTCCTCACTGGTCTGCGGACGTTGCTGCATTACTGCTTCCATCTGTTGTTGTAGTCTCTGCTCTTGCTTCTGCAACAGGTCTATGAAGCGGGCCTCAGATTGCTGCTGGGCTTGTTGCTGTGCTGCAAGGCTCTTTTGCAAACCTGCATTTGTCTGCTGTTGATTGGCATTTGCTAGAGCCAGCTGTTTCAGTATCTCCTCCATGCTGGCTTAAAAAAAAACTGCCACTGGTTCTCCACCAACTGTGAGGTGGTTAGCTCGGTAGCGGGTGTGTGTGACCCCCTGGATGGGCTCCCCACACAAAAACAGGCCCAGCAGACGGAGGTTGTGGTTTTCAAGATCAAAAGGTGCGGTTTATTTCTCTATTTACAGTGACAAAAACACAGCAAAGAAAAAAGAAACATAAACAAAATAAATCCTGGTCAGCTTGACCTCTGACTAAACATGCAGGTTTCCCTAACTAACAACTGGGATCAGCCTGGTGCTGTCCTAGTCCCTAAGTCCCTGGTTTAGTAAATGTCCAAACAAATAGCCACACAGGCTTTGTCTCACCGCACAGGGGTTCACTCTCCCTAGACAGTCCACACAGGTCTGGGTCCAGGCATGAGCAAACACCTAATGAAGCTGGGAGTTTTTATAGAGGCCTTAAACGAGCTGACAAGCTTCAGCTGGTCTCATCAACTCCCTGCCTGCACGACGCCCAGCACTCTCCCTAGAGGTATGAATCATCCATGAGCCCACTAGCCTCAGCTGGGCTTCATCAACTCTCTCCCTAGTTGTATAAGTCGGCATAAAGCCTGAATCTGGGAGAAATATACCTACCCCCCTGGATGCAACCAGGTGACTTTACCTTCCTGCTGTCACAGTATTTACAAGCACTTTAAAGGCTTTTGCACTGTTTTTCTTCCTTGTTGCTTACGGGTTTATTATGACACAAGACGGTGCAGAGACAAGGTCCTTTAGCACCCAAGGAAAACACCAAAGGGAGCTTCCCCTCTCCCCTTTCATGAGTTTGTGATTTGCATAGGTTACAGCTCTTGCCCTTTTTAAACCCCCTTCCTCCTGAAGTGCCCAAGGCAGCCACTTCTTCTGCCCATCCCTTGGATTAGCTCTGCCAATAGACAGTACTGGGCACCCTGGCAGGTGATGCTATGACTAATTGGCTGTTACAGGTCTTGTAAGGTTTGATGATCACTGAAAAGTTTAGATGAAATGATCGCTACAAGTGGAGGGCAGGGTAAGTCAGTTTTATACATTTTATCTCGATCCAACTATCCTGAAAACTTTTTAGTGTCATTACTATATTTTTATTCTGTCATATTTGTAAAACTTTGGAGTATACAGTAAGCATACATTGTTAACAATAACCTGATCCAATAACAGTAACTACCTGTTCCATTATCACACAGTTGTATAGAGTGCCTGTTTTTATAAAACGTTTTTCTTCAGTCATTTGGCATTATTAAGGCATATAATAAGTTTCAATTCAGTCACAAGACACTATAGCAAGAACAAAGTTTATTGTACAACGCAAACATGAGTATTTCCTGCGTCTGTAAAACAGAAACATAAAACCCAAATTTTGAGATGTACCAGGAACATAGATACAGGTACATACAGATGTCATAACAGATCTCACAGTCCATAAAACAAACATGGACCAGGCTTACTGTAAAAAGTTAATGTCTCAGTGCTAAAAAAACAACCACTAAATCTAAAAAAGGTAAAAAGACCAAAGGGCACATACCCCTTTCCCTTCATAAACTTCAGCAGCAGAGGTTGCTGGTTTTGCCTTATAGTCCCCCATTCTGCCGAAGCTTCAAAGTTGGCTGTCTTTTCTGCCTATTCCTCTTGGTGGCTTGAATCTGCCACCAGACAGTACTGGTCACCCGGGAAGGTGGCATTGTCTTTTATTGCTATGACTTATTAGCTGTTCCTGGTCATGTATGGTTTAACCCTTTTTACTGCCACTAATGTTCTCATGTACACAGGCAGGAGAAGGAGCAGCCGGGGAGAAGGGGCATTGCACTGCAAGAGCCATGCTGATGATCTGAGGTCTGTGTTTAGTTTATGGATGTATACAGAGGAGGGGGACACAGTAACTGCAGGGGGTAACCAAGGATATACACCTGGAGGAGTGTGATGGGGTGGAGGGGGTTGGAGGAAATGGGCTGGGGGAGGGTGTGCTTTGGGAGAAAAGAGGACTTGTGATGGTGGGGTCAGACTTGAAATATCCCCCCCACCCCATCTTCTAGCACAAGTCCTCTCCTCCCAAAGCTCACCCGCTTCCCGCCAGCACATAGCTTCTAACCCACCTCCCCTAAATCAAAGAGTTGCCGCCTGCCACACCCCTGCCACCCCATAAGAGATGCAGAGCAAGTGCCCCAGGAGCCCATTCTGGCACGCCCATGTCAGGCAAGTTGCTGGAGCCAAGTGCCAGAATTTGTTTCAGCACCGGGTTCCAGGACTCAATGTGGATTCATAGGACATCAAGATTTTGTTCAAATCTCTGGAAGGTCCCTCCAGAATGGGGGCAGTTAGGAGATATGGATTTGTACTAAAAGGGGGGAGAGGATTTGTGTGTCCAACCTCCACCTCACCTTTTAGCAAATGTCCTCTCACCTCCCAAAGCACCCACTCAACACATGTCCTCTTCTACCCCTTCCAGAGAAAAGGGCCTTGAGCTCGGAGGGAAGGGCCCCAGGACCAAAGGAAAGGGCCCCAGGACAGATGGAAAAGGCCCCGGGACTGATGAAAAGGGCCTCGGCGGTCAGGTGGGCCCTTAACAGTTTCTTGCACAGAGGCCCTGAAGGTTCTAGTTATGCCTCTGATCATGAGTATATATTTATACTGTCATATTTGTAAAAGGTTACAGTAGAATACTAAGTAATCGCACATTATTAACAATAAGCTGTAAGCTGTCATAGTAGGCCAGGAAAGACATAAAATATGAAAATACCAGTAGCAGTATGTATTTCAAAAAGTATTTCCCCTCCTCCTATACCACCTTCATTGCAAAACACCTCTTCCAAAAATCTGCAGAAAATAATCATGTTTTACTCCAATAATGGTATTAAAACACCTTGGAGTCAAGACGACAGATGTTACAGCTACGGCTGACGCGTTGCGAGGGTGAGCCCCCTTCCTCAGAGCCAAAAAGTGACAGACTGTCACTTTTTGGCTCTGAGGAAGGGGGCTCGCCCTCGCAACGCGTCAGCCGTAGCTGTAACATCTGTCGTCTTGACTCTCAGGTTATCTGCTCACTTGGTTCCAGCAAGAGGCTATCTCCTTGGATAGAATGCTATGTGCCTATTCATTTACTTGCTTTGTGAGTATTCATGATCTTTTAACTTACTTTTAATAAACCTAGCCATTGGTAATGCACTAGGTTGGTGCGCCCTCTTTTTTCTTTTACCTTTTAGTCCTAAGAATACCAATTATTCTGAGGAGGGCAGCAAGATTCCTGGTCATTCCCTTTCAAACGGAACACTCTGGTTGTGCCACCAAGAGACCAAGCTTCCGAGCGCAGGAGACTGTTTGTGTTTCATTAAAACACCTTGCACAATTATTTTTAAGAAAAGAAAGGAGCTCTTTAGTAAATCAACAAACAGGACAGTGGCTGTATATTTTGCTCAGACATATACTTAAAAAAAAAATGTGCTAAAAGCATGCTAACATTACCTCTTTGCCAATGTTATCGTATGCCATTTTCAGCACTATTTAATGCTTTTTAAACTGTATATAAACCCCAAAAATTACATATTTTTTATTTCGTCACTTTTGAAGTGTTAAATATGTTGTTGAATGTCTTTTGTTATATCTTTATAATAAGTGCAAAAACATCTGTTGAAACACCTGTCAGAAATCCAGTATATGTCTTTTGCCCTCTGCAGTCTTATCTATTTATTTTTTTATTTTTGAATAGAGTAAGGTAGGTTCATAATCCATGTAGGGTTTATTTTTGCCATCTGTGTCCCATTGGGGAGATTTCCCTTCACTTCCTGTCCCATAGCCAAAACACGAAATCCCTGCAAATTTAGAAAATCTCTTGGGGTCCCTCAGGTCACCATAATTGTATTCCCCTTTGGAAGATTTCCCCACTATTACTTTTTTGGGGACAACCCAAAATGTGGGATTTTCTTTTACTTGAATTTTCAATGATAATGGTAAACATGACAAGTAGAGAGGGTGAATCTTCCTAACGGGGACACAGACAGCAATAAAAATTTGACAAGGGGTCTAATCAATAAGAAAGTTTTGACTTTAGTTATACTTTAAGTATTCTAATCAGCTCTTCTAGTTCTCCACTTGGACTCCAGAACACTTCTCCCATATGATGAGCAGTAGGGATGAGCTTCGAGTTCGACTCGAACATTGCCTGTTCACATGTTCGCCGAACAGCGAACAATTTGGGGTGTTCGCGGCAAATTTGAAAAGCTGCGGAACACCCTGTAAAAGTCTATGGGAGAAATCTAAAGTGCTATTTTTAAAGGCTTATATGCAAGTTATTGTCATAAAAAGTGTTTGGGGACCCGGGTCCTGCCCCAGGGGACATGTATCAAAAAAAAAAATACGTGGGGGTCCCCCCAAATTCAATTACCAGGCCCTTCAGGTCTGGTATGGATATTAAGGGGAACCCTGCATAAAAAAAAAATGCCGTGTGGTTCCCCCCAAAAATCCATACCAGACCCTTCAGGTCTGGTATGGATTTTAAGGGGAACTCCACGCCAAATCGGAAAAAAATGGCGTGGAGTTCCCCCCAAAAATCCATACCAGACCCTTTATCCGAGCACGCAACCTGGCAGGCCGCAGGAAAAGAGGGGGGGACGAGAGAGCGCCCCCCCTCCTGAACCGTACCAGGCCACATACCCTCAACATGGGGAGGATGCTTTGGGGGTCTGTGACCCCTCAACGCACCATGTCCCCATGTTGATGGGGACAAGGGCCTCATCCCCACAACCCTTGCCCGGTGGTTGCGGGGGTCTGCGGGTGGGATCCCGCCTACGTCATTGGCTATTCCCCGGCAAGCGGGGAAAGCTGGGGCTTACCCCTATGATCTGACGGGTGACCCCACCCCCTCATATGTCAGACCCCATCTACGTCATTGGCTGAGCGGACCTGATGGGGAACTTCCTCTGCAGTGTAATAAATGAACAGACCCGCCCCTTTTCACGTTCCCCATCAGGTCCGCCCAGCCTTACACCCAGTGAAGGTGAACCCACCCCCTACGTCATTGGCTGAGCGGACCTGATGGGGAACGTGAGAAGGGGCGGGGTCTATTAATTTATTACACTGCGGAGGAAGTTTCCCATCAGGTCCGCTCAGCCAATGACGTTTCGCGTGGAGTGGAGACTGCAGCGCTGGACATCGGATCACCGCGGGACACTGGATTACATCGCTGGAATGGGCTTTTTATTTTTTATTTTTAATAAAGGACTTTCCCAACTGTGTCTGTGGTTTTTTTTGTTTTTTTTTACACTTTCTTTGTGAAATGGTAGGGGTACAATGTACCCCTTACCAATTCACATGGGGGGGTGGGATCTGGGGGTCCCCTTTGTTAAAGGGGTCTTTCAGATTCCGATAAGCCCCCCGCCCGCAGATCCCCACAATCACCGGGCAAGGGTTGTGGGGATGAGGCCCTTGTCCCCATCAACATGGGGACATGGTGCTTTGAGGGGTCACAGACCCCCAAAGCATCCTCCCCATGTTGAGGGCATGTGGCCTGGTACGGTTCAGGAGGGGGGGGGCGCTCTCTCGTCCCCCCTCTTTTCCTGCGGCCTGCCAGGTTGTGTGCTCGGATAAAGGGTCTGGAATGGATTTTTGGGGGGAACTCTTCGCCATTTGTTTTTTTAATTTGGCGTGGAGTTCCCCTTAAAATCCATACCAGACCTGAAGGACCTGGTAATGGAATTTGGGGGGACCCCCATGTATTTTTAATTTATTTTTTATCAATTACTTTTCTCTGTATTGCCGGGAGCCGACAAATCATTATAGCCGCGAGTCCTTTTAAATTACCGTACTTTTTTTCCTTCAGAAATTACACTGTGCAGGGACAGTTCTAAGCACGGGAAACAAGCGCTGCTTTACAGGCATACTATACACCCCCCCCCCCCCCGGTACGAAATTTAAAGAAATATTTCACTTTTATTGTTTCACTTTAAGCATTATTAAAATCACTGCTCCCGAAAAAACTGACGTTTTTAAAAATGTTTTTTTCATTGATACATGTCCCCTGGGGCAGGACCCGGGTCCCCAAACACTTTTTAGGACAATAACTTGCATATTAGCCTTGATAATTAGCACTTTTGATTTCGAACGTTCAAGTCCATTGTATTTAATAGGGTTCTAAAGTTGGCGCAAACTTTAGGTCTGTTCGCAGACCTAAAGGAACCGAACGGGGGGGGGGGGGGTTCGGCTCATCCCTAATGAGCAGTAGAGGAATGCATTTTGTGCTTCAGCAAAAGACATCTGGGTTGTCATTGCATTGTCAACTCACAGCAAAAAACTGGAAGCTGAATGCATTTCTGAAGGTATGAACAGGTATTGTTCTGTGCTTACAGAATATTTAGGAGGTAGAAACATGACGGCATGTGCATGTATTGCAGAGATGTACAACATATCTTAACATAACATATTTAAAAAAGGGCAGAAATATATACCTTGGAATTACAGACCAGTCAGCCTGACATCAATAGTATGTAAGCTATTGGATGGGATGATAAGGGACCATATCCAAGTTTTGCTGTTGAAAACAGTATCATTAGAAGTAATCAGCATGGATTCATGCCAGACAAATATATTATCATTCTATGAGGAAGTGAGCTGTCATCTAGATAAAGGAAGGCCGGTGGATGTGGTGTATCTGGATACATGAAAAAAATTGGATATTTATTATAGCAAAAAGTACAAAATATTGTGTTTGTTTTCAAAATTGTTGCTCTTCTTTTGTGGACCATCGTAGCTGTACGCACGCCCGCTACATCGCGGGCGATCTCCGGGCACGAGAGGCAGAACAGGGACGTGTGTGTGTAAACACAAACATCCCTGTTCTGTGAGCTGAGGAAATGCAGATTGTGAGTTCCTAATAGCTAGGAACCACGATCAGTCATTCCCTCTAGTAAGTTCCATCCCCCTTCAGCATAGGTGTGCGCAGCCTGTTACATTAGGGTGTGCACCCCAACCCTCAAACATAAACTACCGATCACTCACGATGTTCATTCATAAAGGGAAGGGACCGGTAAATTACACATTTCCGGCCCCCTTCCCCCACTCATTCTAATACCTCCCCTCAGCAACAGCTGGCGGGCGAGGAGGGAAGTTGGCAGCACTGTGGGGGGAAGGGGGAAGCCAGGGCAGTAGGGGGAATCTGTGCTGCACAGGGTGATTAGGGTGTGCCTGGGCACACCTGGCACACCCTGTGCGCACGCCTGTGCCCTTCAGTTAGAACACACATTAGGGAACACAATTAACCCCTTGATCGCCAAGTAGTGTTAACCCCATCCCTGCCCGTGACATTTTTACAGTAATCAGTGCATTTTTATAGCACTGATCGCTGTATAAATGCCAATGGTCCCAAAAATGTGTCAAAAGTGTCCGATGTGTCTGCCATAATGTCGCAGACCTGATACAATTTGCAGATCGCCACCATTACTAGTAAAAAAATAATAATAATAAAAATGTTATACATCTATCCCCTATTTTGTAGACGCTATAACTTTTGCGCAAACCAATCAATATACGCTTATTGCGATTTTTTTACCAAAAATATATAGAATAATACATATCAGCCTAAACTGTTTTTTTTTTTTTTTTAAATTGGGATATTTAATATAGCAAAAAGTACAAAATATTGTGTTTGTTTTCAAAATTGTCGCTCTTCTTTTGTTTATAGCGCAAAAAATAAAAACTGCAGAGGTGATCAAATACCACCAGAAGAAATCTCTATTTGTGGGAAAAAAAGGACATCAATTTTGTTTGGATACAGCATCGCACGACCGCGCAATTGTCAGTTAAAGCAACGCAGTGCCGAATCGCAAAAAATGGCCCGGTCATTGGGCAGCCAATTCTTCCGGGGCTTAAGTGGTTAAAGATAGTGTTGAGAGGACTGTGGAAAAGTGTCCATTCTGAAATCACACTTGCATTTCAAGGGTTAGTTTACTTTACCACAAAAAAAAATTCCTATACAGATAAGGGTTGTCTGCAGATAAAAACAAAGTGTGCAGCTTTGACCAAAATTGAATAATGCTTTTGCTATAGCTGCAGGGAATTTACATACCTCATGAAGCCTGACTGTAAAACTCCCAGGGGATTGCTATAATGTTGCTAAGGGGGGCCCAGCTATCACTGTTCACCTTCACCATCACAGGAGTAAGCTCTCATACTCTGAGCTCAAAGCTCTTGCATCAGGAGAGAAAAAGCACGTGTCCTGTGATGGTGAAGGTGAGCAGTAATAGCTTGGCTTCCATTAGCAACATACTAGCAATGTCCTGGGATTTTTTGCAGTCAGTCTTTAGGAGGTACGTAAATGGCCTACGCCTATAGCAGGGGCATTATTCAACTTTCACTGTCTATGCTGGATATGATATGCTCTCTAATAAGGGAGTAAAGAGCTATTGGTGCTCTATTCTGCACTACAGAAGCTTTTAAAAGTATCTGCAGCTGCAGAAAAAAGGTGTTTGACTGCTTTGTGAAAAATGTTGGTGGTTTTGCACCCCGGGGGTGATGCTGCTACATTCCGACCTTTTACTGTATGCTTTATTGGTATGCTGTAGCACAACTTCTCCAGAATTTAGAAGCAGGCATAGGAAGCAATTTTCAAACATAAACATACCCTTATACATTTTCCTCACTTCTAGCAGCATGGCAAAAATTGAAGCAGGTCTTCTACCTAATGGGAAGTGGGGGGGTTGTCTGCACTCACATTGTACTCTTGTCTCTTGCATATGCTTATGCTTATATCTTGCAGCTGAAATGTTATTCTAATATATACGTATATATACACTATATATATATATATATATATATATAATGTATTGGTCTGCCCTTTTCAACAACAATTAGGAAAAAACCTTTGTGAGTAGATTTTATTTGTTTACCACTTTTTAATATTTGTTGGATAATGCCCTAGGGCAGTGTGCCCTCTTTCTTTTATTCACATCAGAGCATCATGAAGACTAAAGCGAAACTAAACCCATCGATTTAACAGCACAACAAAGGCACAACTTCAATGTGATTTCAGAGGGTAAAGTCAAAGAACTCACAAGGCAATTTTTATTACAATGCAGTTTAAAGAGAAATAGAACTCTGGAAGCTGCTCTTCAAAAAAGGCAGGCAGAGGGCAAAGGAATAGTCCCCAGTATTGCCTGTGGTTTACCTACAGCTGATCTTTGCCCATTACTGACTTCCCATCCCTTGTTTTGCACTTAGTCTCTGCATAGAGGTGGCCATCTTGGTAAAGACAGGACTTTGTTTCCTTAGGTCATAACTTGCAGCAAGGAGAACAGTGAGCAGCACAGTAGTAACCAAATCTCATGCCACATCTCCTGAGACTAGCTGTCAGAGGCAGCAGTGACATAGATTTACACTGAAGATAGAACTATAACTATCATGATGTAGGCACAGGCATTCCTAGGCACCCTCACATACCATGAAGTGCTTTTTTCAGGAGAAATTTGCAACATAAGATACATGTTTTAGGGTATCACCTAGGCACAAATAACCCTTCTAGGTATTCCCTACAAGATAGCAAATCTTAACTTTGAGTTTTTATTTCTACTTTAAAGTGACTCTATCACTGTGGGAAATGCAGGCAAACTGTTGCAAGTATAACATGCAGGCAGCTAACAGTAACAAACAGACAAAGTTTCCGAACTTCCTAAAAGTGATAAAGCCTTGTGGCCCCTTCCTACCTCTTGCACATTTCTATTGGCCAGTGAAACTGCTCATCACAGCAATGAGTAAGGTACCTGTGGTAGGTAGTGTCCGAAGTGGAGCTTGTATACTGAGGATTCCGACGAAAACGTAGTCAGGCAGGTCAAGTCGGCAACAGATCAGGCAAAGTGGTACAAAATCGAAAACCAAAGAATTGTCAGGCAGGCGGAGGTCTTACACGAGCTGTCGTTGAAGTATCAAATCAGCAGGCTGGAGAATGGTCAAGAATTCAGGCAGAGGTTCAATACATAGTCGTCAAAATCACAGAGCTGTGACTACACCCAGGAAGCAAGTCCAAACAAACGGGCACTGAGTAACAGGAAGTGCTGCTATTTATGGGCTGCTTGATTGTACATTGTCCGCAGCTGGCGGCAGGTGGGGCTAGTGAGTCCAAAACAATGCATCAAGCTGGGAGAACATTACAATAACTCCAGAGCTCCTCCGTGGCACAAAAGGTAAGACTGCAGCTGTGGGACCATGAAAGGAGGCATGGAAGTCTCGAATAAAAGCAGGGGCATGCAAATCTTTGACTGGTACCCAGGAACGACTTGTGACGGGATATCTCTTCCAATAAACCAGATACTGTAGATCACGACCCTGCCTTCTAGAATCCAGAATCTTAGAGACTTCAAACTCATGTTGTCCATCAACAAGAAGAGGAGGAGGTAGCTGTTGAGTTCGGTAGTAGCGATTGAAAAATGCCTTTTTGAGGAGAGAAACGTGGAATACGGGATGTATGCGGAGAGAGGAGGGCAATTTTAACCGATAGGAGACTGGCCCGACTCGAGCAATAGTTCTGTAAGACTGATGATTCGAGGGCCCAATTTGGTAGAAGGTTTTTTTTTTAAGGTCTTACGTATTTGGTTGATAGCCAAACTCTGTCCCCCCACCACATATGGAGGTATATGGCATCTTTGTTTGTTGGAGAAAAGTGTATACTTGCCTGCTGACTTCCGTAGTAATAAGCAAATCTTTTTCCAGTGTAGCAGAATATTTTTCACCCGCTGATCTGCTGCTGGTACACCAGAAGAAGGTTGAAGTAGGGGAAGAGTCTGAGGGTGATAGCCTAGGGCTGCGTAGAATGGTGTGTTATGAAGAGCACTGTGCCAATGGGAGTTAATGGGGAATTCAGCCAAAGGCAAATACTCAGACCAATTGGAGTGTAACGCATTGACATAATGTCGAAGATAGGCTTCCAGGGTCTAGTTCATGCGTTTGGGTTGATCTGTTTGAGGGTGATGTGAGGTAGAGAGTGAGAGCGTTACTCCGAGTTTCTTACAGAACGCTCTCCAGAATCGGGAAACAAACTGGGATCTGTGGTCTGAGACGACATTGATAGGTATGCCATGATGTTTCACAATATGGGAAAGGAAGAGGGTAGACAGTGCTTCCGCTGTAGGTAATCCAGGGAGTGGTACAAAATGAGACATTTTGGAAATCGATCCACTATGACCCATATAGCAGTCATACCCTCGGACTTGGGTAACTCTGTAAGGAAGTCCATAGTCAAATGGATCCAAGGCTGGCGAGGTGCAGGAAGTGGTTGTAACAGTCCAGTAGGCAATGTGCGGGGTACTTTATTAGTAACACAAGTTGAACAGGCAGTCACATAGTCAGTAACATCTTTTTTCATATAAGACCACCAGACATGACGCTGCAAGGTCTTAAGAGTGATGGTGACACCAGAATGACCGGATAACAAACCATCATGTGCCCAGAGAAGTACAGGTTTTCGGAGGCTAGAGGCTACGAACAGGCGACCTGGTGGTATCTTCAAACCTTGAAGAACATGATTCTGGGTTTCTTGTAGCTGTTGGGAAAGAGCCGTAGAGATCTGGGCGACAATTTTGTGAGGTGTGATTTATATATTGCTCTGTAGGTCGATCTTCTTTAGAAGTAGCAAACTGTCTGGAAAGAGCATCGGCTTTCTTATTCTTATGCCCAGGGACATAAGAAAGAACAAAATAAAAAAACGAGAGAAAAACAGAGCCCATCAAGCTTGACATGAATTCAAAAGTTTAGCAGTCTGAATATACAGCAGGTTTTTATGGTCAGTCGGGATAGAAAAAGGCTTGGGAGCCCCTTCCAGAAGATGTCGCCATTCAGACAATGCCAATTTGATGAGAAAACGAAAAGGATGTTTGGACAGCCGCACTCCAGAAAAAAATTCCTTAAATGTCCTTTATTGGTAAAAATGGAATACACTACAATCCACAGCAAACAGAAAATTGGGACACACAGCTGACGTTTCGCACTGGTACTCAGTGCTTACCCATAGCTAATTTGATGGCCATTAGTTCTCGATTCCCAACATCATAATTCATCTCCGCGGGAGAAAACTTTCTAGAGAAAAACACCACTAGATGGTTTCTACCGGACTTAGGCTGTCTCTGGGACAGCACGGCACCTGCTCCTTTCAGCGAAAAAAACAAAGCTTGTAACAAATCTGAGCGAATCAAACTTGATATGTAATGAGAAAGATTCATCACTAGACGTTACGTTCAGTGAAATTTGCATATATCAAAATGATGACTAGACCCAGAGATATAGGCCATTGCAATTTCCCACAAAGCATATTTAGCGCACCAACCCCAGGCTTTACCTGCTTTTCTTCTGCTTGGCTCCTCCGCAGGAAAAGAATGAGGCACACCGCACCACAAGCCCGTACCCTCCTGAATAGGGAGGTTGAGAGGTGTTAGTTTCTCGGGCCTGCTTGCGACTGGTGTAAAAAAGGCCTCCAGTGCTGACCTTGTTTCTGCAGTAGTCAGAACAAGTCTTTAACTTTCCCCAGTAAGCAACTGTCCACACCGACTGAAAGGTCCAACACTTGTTTATTCTTTCTTGCACAATAAACAGTCTCTTTTAGAGCAGACGGTTTGAGACAAACACGGCCAGATAAGGTGGGAGGAGGTCCAGGCACAAACCTAAATTTGGGTTTCTCCTGTTCTGAATAGCACTAACAGGCTTGGCGCACGGTCGCTACCACCGTGCGACCATGAGGGGTCTCTGCCACAGACCAGGTGAATAGGGCCTCTGCCACAGGCCCGGTTGTTGGGTCTCTGCCACAGACCAGATTCACAATGGATCTCTGCCACAGACCATGAGAACGTGGATTACCTTCTAAAAGTATTGACCCCTGTCAGGGAAAGGACATCCATCCGGAGAGTTACCAGAGACCCCACCGTCACCAGCGATACCGCGCCGGGTCTTCGGGAAGGGTCACCTCCCTGGCCTCCTCGTTCCAAGATTCGGGCACCCCCCTAAATGTAACCACCCGCTACACATCCCCTCACTTGTGAACACTGGTCCCCAGTGTCTGAAACCAATTTATGCCTCCTCAATCTGAGTCAACATAAGCCAGATCCAGAGACAAACAAAAAAAAAAAGACAATTTAAAATTTAGTTAGTTTGTGCCAGAACCTAACATGGGAAATGAAAAACACAGATGGGAATAAGGGTGTACAAATATGTAAAACATTTCAAGATCACTCAAACTTCACAGTAAAAATTTACAATTTCCTCCCGCAGAACTCACTAAGACCCACCCCATACTCAGCAGTCTTGCTTGTCGTTCACCTGCAGAGGAAGAAAGAAAAACACATAATCCAACAATATGTACCTTAGAATGAACAGGTCTCTCCCTAGAGAAAAACCTAATCGCTCTAACAGTAAGTGCAATGTAAAAAAAGTCAAGCGCAAACACAAGAGTCTGGTCTCTCACAAATAGTAATGTGGATCGAGCAATACCAACGGCTTCCAGTGTCTATCGAAGGTATCTATGTGATACTCCACATCGTCCTTATCCTTTCTGCAGATAAGCAATTTGTCCGCATGAATGTGCCGACCCAACATCCACGCAGCTTTGCAATCTTTGAACCGCAGAGTTGCAGCAGGTGAACACGAAAAGTATCTCCTAGTATGGGGTACCTTGAGGTGTGCCCACACAAACTCCGAATACCACCGGTCCCTGCAGGCCTCAACCTCGAACAGAAGCTCATTGGGCCGATACGGGCATTCCCACTCATATTCACTAGCAACCTTCTGGTTAAAGAGTCTCTGTAAGCGGGACAGCAGTGTCATAGTGGCACGGTCTCCTGCGCCAGGCAAAACAACAGCATCCGGGTGTCGAGGCACTTTAACTGCCTCTGGGCCAGTTGCAGGGGCCCGCAGCGACACCGGTCCAGCAGTTGCAGTAGTAGCGGAAGCAGGTACTCCCGATTGTGGAAGGGTAGACAAGGGGACAGATCCCTCCTCAGGCTCGGTGGCCACCACCCGGGGTGTACTCTCCCCAGTAGACATGGGCGGGTTCCTAGGCCTATGGAACAAGGACAGGGGCATCTTATCCCATCCCTTCCTCTCAAACAGTTCGTCAATCGCGGCATCACCACCCGCATCTGAGACGGACTCTAGGTCAGAGGTATCGTACTCCTCCGCAGGAAAGTAATTCCTGGTGAAAGACGATTCACCCCCCCTGGCCAACTCACTAGCATGTGAATCCCCAGGGCTAGGGGCCTGTAACAAAGTCTCTCCCCCTGGCTTACCTCGGCTTGGAGAAGGACTCGGACGTCCGGGACTTTTCCCTTCAGAGACATCCATTCCGGGTAAACGCTGGGGCGTTGCTCTACCACGGCCGCGGGAAGCCTTCACGAGACCCATCTTCCTCTTGGGCAGTGGGAGAAAAGACTCTGTCATTGCCGAATCAGCATCCTCCGGTTTCTCACTCGCTATAACGAGCTCCTCTGTGACTTCCTCCGAAGTTTTGTTAGTGCGCGCAGGGGTGGCTGTACAAGCTTCGATTCCTCCCTCCGGCGCCGGTAAGGCAGTTGAGATGGAAGGCCCGAGGCCTCTCCGTAGGTTGCTCGACCTCAAAAAGAAATTCCTTGCAGCTCTCACATCGCCCGAATGGCTTCAGATGAACCACCAGTCCCGAGCAGCCGGGACAAATCACACCAAGGGCCTCCACGTCTCTACACACATAGAGGGCAAATCTTCCCCGGGGCTTGAGCCGAATCCTGTATCCGTAACCGAAGCAGCGAATGATGTAATTTTCATGGTATTTGATGCTGGAACCCATGAGGCATGAGAGGACATGCTGACCACTTGCTGCTCCATCGCGCACTGACCTTTTCCGCGCCAAAGTCCCCACGTGTAACTCCATACATGGTCAGACTCCTCCCATCTTCTACATCGCTCGCAGGCTTTTCTGAATAGACGCGCCCACGAACTACGCAGTCAGGGTTCTCCTCGTGGCGCAGTTTCAAACATGGCCGACCTCCACGGAACTTTACTGGGGAAAAAAGTTCAGCTTCTGGGGGGTTTTCACTCCATGCCCGCAAACACATCCCGGACTCGAGCCCCCACGTGTAGCGCACCAACCCCAGACTTTACCTGCTTTTCTTCTGCTTGGCTTCTCCGCAGGAAAATAATGAGACACACCGCACCGTACCCTCCTGAATAGGGAGGTTGAGCGGTGTTAGTTTCTCGGGCCTGCTTGCGACTGGTGTAAAAAAGGCCTCCAGTGCTGACCTTGTTTCTGCAGTAGTCAGAACAAGTCTTTAACTTTCCCCAGTAAGCAACTGTCCACACCAACTGAAAGGTCCAACACTTGCTTATTCCTTCTTGCACAATAAACAGTCTCTTTTAGAGCAGACGGGCTGAGACAAACACGGGCTAGATAAGGTGGGAGGAGGTCCAGGCACAAACCTAAATTTGGGTTTCTCCTGTTCTGAATAGCACTAACAGGCTTAGCGCACGGTCGCTACCACCGACCATGAGGGGTCTCTGCCACAGGCCCGGTTGTTGGGTCTCTGCCACAGACCAGATTCACAATGGGTCTCTGCCACAGACCATGAGAACATGGATTACCTTCTAAAAGTATTGACCCCTGTCAGGGAAAGGACATCCATCCGGAGAGTTACCAGAGGCCCTACCGTCACCAGCGATACCGCACCGGATCTTCTGGAAGGGTCACCTCCCCGGCCTCCTAGATTCGGGCACCCACTTCCAGGGGGCACCCTAGGAGCCCTCGATCCCTTGTAGGACCCAGTCGAAGGTACTGGGCCCCGAGCCTCTCTCGAAGTACCTCACCCCAGACTAAAGGGGTCTGAGATGGAACAGCAGCTCCGTCTCTGAGCCTAGAGCACCCAGAGACCACCCGACAGGCCTCTGGGCCTAGGGCACCCGGAGGCGTCACACCCGCACCCAGGCTTAAGGTGCCTGAGCGCGGAACCGACGACCCCTCTGGAAGATGGCCGCCCCCTTTTATATCCTCTCCTGACAGGCATAGCAGGTTCCCCGCCCCGCCGTACTGCTGCCGAGAGGGGACAAATAGGACACAACCTCGTACTGCAGTTCAACCTGGGACCCACGGCAACAGTGCCACCTATAGGCCCCAGTGAACTTAACCACCAGTACTATCTCCCAGGGATAGAAATGGTCAATGAGACCTAACAATTGGTACATCTGAGCTTGGCTACCACTCAGATGCTTCCCCCTAAATGTAACTACCCGCTAAACATTAAACAATGGTGCAGCACTATAAATAAATAAAAGTAGTATCAACAGTAAAACCAGACTATTAAAGATTAAATAAAGTGACTAGTGCTCAATTATAAAGTTGGTATTTTTTGATGACTGATCACTAGTCACTTTATTTGATTTTTAATAGTCTAATTGTATTGCTGATATCACTTTTATTTACCGTATTTATCGGCGTATAACACGCACAGGCGTATAACATGCACGCTAATGCCCCATACACACGATCGTTTTTCATGCCGTTAAAAATGCCATTTTTAAAAATGGGAATTAAAACCGATCATGTGTATGCTCCAGAACATTTTTAACGACGTGAAAAACGGCCATTAAAAATTTCGAACATGATCTATTTTTTCACGCCGTTTTTCATGTCGTTTTTTTTAACGACGTGAAAAACGATGGTGTGTATGCTTTGACGAGGTGAAAAAAAATGCGCATGCTCAGAATCAAGTATGAGACGGGAGCGCAGGTTCTGGTAAAACTAGCATTTGTAATGGAGATAGCACATTCGTCACGCTGTAATGTACTGAAAAGCAGGAGGCTGAAAAGCGCGAATCGTCGCTCAACAAACTTTACTAACATGAAGGGTGGCACCATCCGAACGGAACTTCCCCTTTAAAGTGCCGTCGTACGTGTTGTACGTCACTGCGCTTTGCTTGAACGTTTTTTAAAATGATCGTGTGTATGCAAGACAGGCTTGAGAGGAAACATGAAAAAAAACTACGAGAAAAACGTTGGTTTAAAAAATGGCATGAAAAACGATCGTGTGTACGCCGCATTACTTTAAGAGGGAAGTTTCAGGAAGAAAACTCTCCACAGCCCCCTGCGTATAACACGCACAGTTTACCCTCTAATTTCAAGATAAAAAAGTGAGTGTTATATGCCAAGAAATACAGTATTTATAGCGCTGCACCATTGTTTTATGCTTTGTATAATTGGGTGTATTGTTTATGCACTAAGAAGTAGTAAATAATCGCAGAGTGTTGATATTTGATTTGTGGGAGTTTCCTGCAGAGCTTTACTATTTATACAAAAGCTGACCTTGGCCTCCCCTTCTCCCCCTCTCTAGGCTCCCCATTGGCCCTTTTATGTGTTTGGCCACTTTACTGATTAATAGGGATGCTTGCAGGGTCTTTAGGGGATGGAAGGATGGAGTCTTCTTCAATATTCTGAAATGTGAGGTTTGCATATAATTTACACTGCCTTTATTTCTGCATTGATTGATTTGACTTATTGGAAAACTGTTTAATCTTTACCTACATCATTTTTTAAGCCAATTTCTGAATTGAATTACCCAGTTTTGAGACCGTTTTATTTTTTAAGACAAATATATTTATCTGCATCATTCCTCATGTATGTCCTTTATATTATAGTGAATTTAATTAATGGAATAAATGGCTAGTTTATAGATTTCCATCATGAAAATAGCATTGCTTATACATGGTGTCCTTTAAAAAGAATGGAGGCAGCATATTACTGAAGTGATTACATTATATATGGATTGTCCAAATACTGTATATGCTTTTGTGGGGGTACTCTGTGTTATTATAGAGACCTTTGTGCACTAGTTCTACTCAAAAATGTATTTGGTTCTTTTTACTAATACAACTACAATTGAAACTAACACCAATATAAAATAATACCTAAGCACATAATAAGTAGTAAGTATTTGTTACCTTAGGCCTGTTTCACTTGGGCTTCAGCTTGTATAAGTGTGCAACACTATGCAGAGCTTTCAGTAAGCTTTGTTGATTCTTTTAAAGGACCATTCAACTCTAGTTTGTAAATATTGAACACAGATCATAATGGGAGCCACTTTCAACAAGCTGTTAGCAGGCTTCAGCATTTCTTGAAGCTTGTAGGAAGCCTGCTAAAACCTGCCAGCAGCTTGCTTAAAGTGGCAATGAACGCTCCCATTAGGATCCATGCTTAGCATTTACAAACTGGAATTGAATGGTACTTTAAAGTGGAAGTAAACCCTCCTATAATTTTCAGCCAAGGAAGCTGCCATCTTGGCCTCTGTTTAATCTCCAACTGCCATGATGCTGCACATGTGATCAGTTATGACACCAGCCATTGGATGGTGTGACAGTTTGGTTGAGAGCACAACCAATGTGACAGTTGGCGGGAATGTAACTGTTTTTTTAAACTATTACATCGTTGGGTTTACTTCCGCTTTAAAAGCATCAACAAAGCTTGCTGAAAGCTCTGCATATGCTGTGTTAAAGCTTGCTGTTCACACTGCTCTTTTACAGGCTTTTTTTTAGACCAATCAGGTGCTTGTTACACTTTGGTTAAATATACATTGTCTTGAGTTACCAAGTGTTTTTTACTGAAAATATTTCTTATTACTGACTGTGTATCTGTATGTAATTTATGCTACATATGTATTCAAAATTATTTAGAGGCTGTATGCCCACAAATGTTGTTTGAATGGTGTTCAAATAAAATACATAATTCTACCAGTCGTTCGACTTTTTATTCTTATACTGTACTGCTGTGTGCTTCATATAAAGTCCCACCTTCGTCCACTTCCCCTTCTCCCCTTTTTTAACTAAATGATACCTGGGATGGAGGCATTACCCCTTTGGTTTTAGCCTCATTTAAAGTCCCAAAATTATTTTCTTTATTTTACAAATTAACCAGGGATGGGAGCACACAGCAGTAGTTTAATTCAGCAAGCCTAACTATACGTCTGGCTATTTAATACCCTTGGTCTTGCATTTTTTGTTCCCAGATTTTCCCTTGGGCCCTAAACTGGACTTATCCCTATCAGATTTATATGCAGTCCACTATCTGTGTTCACACAGTTTTATGCCTTGTGTCCTTGGTCCGCATCTGCGTGGCTGTTCTATGCGATTGGTTTGGCTGGCTCTCATCTGTTGCATCCCCTCCGTTGGCCTAGATACGTAGGGCGGGCTTCGCCCTCCTCCCTGCCTCCCCGTTCCCAAGGAGGAGTGCATGCACTGACCCTGCGTCTTCTACGCCAATCCATTCCACGCTGGACGCTTGACGTCCTCCGGGTACGCCCCCATTGGCGGTGTCCCGGTGACGGCATTCGCTTGAGGTAGCTGGATTGGCGCAAATCACCGGGCGGTTTTGCCGCCCAGGTGAAAGCGGTTTCCTCTCCCTCATGAGTGATAGCCTGCGTGACGTGAGAGGGCTGGTCTGAGCGGCACACCTATAACAGGCAGTACCTGGCAGGTCTCATACATAGTTCACTCCATATCTCCCACCAGGATACTTCCATGTCCATGGATGTCGGCTTCTGATTGCCATTAGGTACACCTTACCCTTTTCTCTCACGCTTTTAAAGTTTATTTTGTACATTTTCTTTCCACTTCTAGTTTGTTGTTTTTTCTCCTCTTCACTGCCTTTTTTCACAACTTTTTTCACCCGTCTCTTTTTTCTTTTCCTTCTCTTTCTCCTCACTTTTCTCACTTCACCTCTATTTTCAATTCTGCCTTTTCTCAATCTTTTTCACCCTTTTAATACATTCACAACACTATCATTCACATTCATTTTTATTGTCTTTCCACATAGGTCCCCATCAGGGGATTATCACATCACATTCCTGCCAGGGCACTTACTCACACCCACCAGCTCTTCACCTGCCTGTGTTGGATGTTGCCGCCCTACCAAGCCAGCTCAATGCTTGGAGGTGGGGCCCCCTGATTGCTGGCGATTCTGGATTGCGTGCTGCAGTTGCACAGCTGCTGGTGTAAGTTGCACGCAAGGACTCTTCATATAACTGTTTAAATTCTAAAATAATATAACATATCCCCTTTCCCCTCTATATACCCGATTATAATTAGTGGCAATACTCATTTAAATATATATCCTCCCTTTTTAGATTACTCCATGTTTTTTTTGCTCCTGATGAGTGGTTATCAGACCGCGAAACGCGCAGAGCCAACCGAACTCTGACCATCACTATATACCATGGATCAACTTTTGTCAATCATTATTGTGTCGAATCTATGCTATATGTACCGCTGTGGTATATATTTTGTTTCACTCTTCCTCCCCTCCCCTATTCCTATTTATGCAAGGATTTTTTTAGACCAATCAGGTGCTTGTTACATATGTTATGCTACATATGTATTCAAAATTATTTAGAGGCTGTATGCCCACAAATGTTGTTTGAACGGTGTTCAAATAAAATACATGATTCTACCAGTCGTTCGACTTTTTATTCTTATACTGTACTGCTGTGTGCTCCATTTAAAGTCCCACCTTCGTCCACTTCCCCTTCTCCCCTTTTTTAACTAAATGATACCCGGGATGCAGGCATTACCCCTTTGGTTTTAGCCTCATTTAAAGTCCCAAAATTATTTTCTTTATTTTCTAGTTTGTAAATATTGAACACAGATCATAATGGGAGCCACTTTCAACAAGCTGTTAGCAGGCTTCAGCATTTCTTAAAGCTTGTAGGAAGCCTGCTAAAACCTGCCAGCAGCTTGCTAAAAGTGGCAATGAACGCTCCCATTAGGATCCATGCTTAGCATTTACAAACTGGAATTGAATGGTACTTTAAAAGCATCAACAAAGCTTGCTGAAAGCTCTGCATATGCTTTGTTAAAGCTTGCTGTTCACACTGCTCTTTTACAGGCTGAAGCCCATGTGAAACAGACCATAGACTTTGGATGAATGACAGATGTAATCTCTTTAGGACCACCCACCCACATTGTACTGCAGACGGGCAGCTCCTACAGGCACAGCGATATACCTATAACTTGTTGCCTGTTTCCGGGTTCAGGGCGCAGGCACGCCCCCACGCGCTGACTCCCATTGTGATTGGACACCAATGATTCATGGCTGAGACCTGCTAATCGGCTTAATCCAATCACAGCCCAGAGCCCTGTGTTGACAAACATCACAGGGCTCCGTACAGTGGGAACGATCTGCTAGTGTGCAGCAACTCCAAACTTTGCTTTCTTGTAGAGCTATAGCTACCAGTACTGTCTGGCACTTCCAAATACACATACCCCCACTGTGCATGGTAGTTTCTCCTGCTAGCCACATCACCGTGGGATACGCTAGAGTCATTGCTTGCCAAAAAAGTAAATATTGAGTTGGATAGTGATAGGGTCACTTTAAAGTGTAAGCCAAATTGTGATAACACCTGCTTTATATTTGTTATATATTCCTATTTACATAGCAAAAATATTTAAAAAATGCTACTTACAATTCAGATGTTCTTTGCTGATTACTGCAGCACTGAAAATCCAACTTTGGTTTCCTTTTTTGGTTCTGTTTGTTATGGAGGTGGGGAACTGTGCTTACCATAGTTAACCCTGTCTGTTTTGTGCTGGCAGATCTCATTTTCAGATGCAAACTAGATTTGAGTAGGCCCTGCTCACACACACACACTAACGTTTGTGCATTCACATGCATTATGTTAACGCAGCTAATTACTTTAGAATGTGCCGTCAATGCACAGTAATGAAAGAAGAACTGGACCTGTATTTTTTTTTATATGTAATGAACTGCGTAACAAGAAAAAGCATGTAGCGGTGTAGTCCACAGCAGCGTGAGTTCTTTGGCATTACTGTACTTGTGCATTTGTAATTGAATTGCATTCCAAAACATCACACAGACAGAGTGCTGCGAACTAACATGCATTGGAGATTTTTCAATGCGTTGCTGCAAGACATAGATCTGAAGCCTATTTTGCTGTTCTAGCTGTGTTTAAAAAAATTAAAAACCTATGTGAGCACTCTTTGCATCTAAACTGCAGTATAACACCAGTGGAGGAAAAAAAAACTACCCTTTCTGTGAACAAAGAAAAAAGCTGACCATACTCATATGCCGCGTACACACTACCATTTTTCACGGCGTTAAAAAGAACGACGTGAAAAACGACGTGAAAAAATAGAGCAGGTTCTAATTTTTTTTAGGCCATTTTTCACATCGTTAAAAATTCTCTGGAGCCTACACATGATCGTTTTTAATGACCAATTTAAAAAATGGCATTTTTCATGCCATGAAAAACGGTCGTGTGTACACGGCATAACAGCCAGGCATGTGAGGAAATGAAAAATGGAAGCTTTGTGTGGCCACAGCTCCTTGCAGCCATTATGATCCAATGGTGGCAATGGTACAGATCCAATATAGCTCCCAATGACTCTCAATACTCTTAAAGCAGAGTGATCATAAATATCAAATTATTCTGGGTGCCTGGCTTAGAAGATCAACTAATATTAGCAACAAATTCATTAACAGGTTATATTTAAAGATTTAAATGGATCTGTGATTTGAAGCTATGGTGAAGTTTTTATTTAGACTTGTTCTTTCATGGGAAATTCTGTCTCACAGTATGTTGTTTCCCAACTAAACAAAAGAGACAGATTTTTTTTATTATTTTGTATTTGTTGTATTTATGCAATTTAAGCTACATAAAAAAAAATAAAAAAAATACATATAATGGATATCTGTAGTTTTGCATACAAGCGTGGTTACTTGATGATATACATTCATGTTACATTCCCACCAACATTCCTTATTAGCACATGTTTTACCAAATTCCTAAGCTTAATTGAGTCAGAGAGGGGATGAGTAAAGCTTTGTACACACGATCAGATATCCTATGGATTCTAATCCGATTGTTTTGTCCATCGGAAATCCGATGAAGCTGACTTCCATCAGTCTTGCCTACACACCATCAGTCAAAAAACCGACCATTCCAAAACGCGGTTACGTAAAACACTCCGATGAGCCGAGAAAAATTAAGTTTAATGCTTCTGAGCATGCGTCGACTTGATTCGGAGCACGCGTGGGTTTTTTATCCGATAGCAAATTCCGATCGTCTATGGGGAAGTCTATCGGTTTTTGATCCATCGGAAAAATTTAAAACACGTTCTATTTTTTAAAACCAATGGAAAAAAGACCGATGGGTCCCATACACGATCGGTTTGTCTGATGAAAAAAGTCCATCGGACTGTTTTCATCGGTAAAACCGATCATGTGTACAGGGCTTAACAGCATTAAAAACAACCAACTGGCACTTTTATCCAATAACTATACATCGGTAGAAGGATACAATAAATCATCCGTATATTTATTGTAGAAGGATACAATAGATCTAGAAGTCATGTTCTAAACCTTATTTGATAAACTTCTGCACAACCACAGTCAGGGGCGTAGCCAGAGTGTTTGGCCCCCTGGGCGGATCCTATATCTGGCACCCCCCTACTTTAAAATGTAAAAACACCCACAAAAATGTGTAATGTTTATACCTTCGGCATAAACACATAGCTAATACTATTAGCAATGTGTTTAAATAAGAGATTGCAGACATACTATAGGAGATGGTTAGAGACAGAAGACATGATACAAGAGATGGTCAGAGACTGCAGACATGTCCATTGTGTTCAAAGGCTCCTGCATCTTGGGTGATTTAAACTTTTGCGCGGAGAATCTAAGTGATTCCCCCACCCAATCCCTTATCCAAGAACTGTTGCTTTTGGGGTATAGGCAACATGTGACAGCGGCCACCCACACTGCTGGTCATGTGTTGGATTGGCTTCTGTTCAGTGGATTGTGGGCAACCTGTGCGCTGCCTAGGGAGTTGACCTGGTCGGATCACAGGTTTATTTCCTTTAGCCTGGCCCTACCGGAAGGGAAACCTCCACATATCCCAGATTGCTCTGGCCCCAAGGTTTTCTCAAGAAACTTTTCAAAAGTCTGCCCAGACAGATTTGGAAACCTTGTGGCTACGAGGATTAACCAGCCAAACTTTTTTGAGCTGGGCGACCCGGTAGAGAAACTGAGTATTTTTCAGGAGTCGGTTGAAGTGGCTCTTGATGAGTTAGCACCCCGTAGGATGAGATCTAATCCCCGTCCCCTGGGCAAGAGCCCACAATGGTTTACCGAGGAGCTTAGGCTCCTCATAAAGCGGGTTTGGTCAAGGGAGAGACGCTGGCGGAAGTTCCTTCTGGAAGCTGACAAAAAGCTGCATCTGGTGGTCCTCTATCTTTATAAGAGGGCTATTAGAGAGGCTAAAAAGATCTACTTTCGAGAGCAAATCAGGAAGGCAGCCAACAGCACGGCCAAACTTTTGAAGATCTCCTCAGAGTTAACCCACCCCGAAGCAACCAGCTCTGCTCCCAAGGAGTCACAGGACTGGTGCCAAGAGCTCGCTGACTTCTTTGTCTCTAAGGTTAAGACCATTAGAGACAACATTCCCAGGCTAGAGACTGTGCAAGAGGACATCGGCCACACAGTGTTGGCCCCTGGATTGCCCGGTTTCCAACCAGTTACGGTTATACAGGTGGTTGAGGTAATTGCCTCTTTGAAACCATCTTCCTCTCCATTAGATGTATGTCCTGCCGGGCTGGTTAAAAAATCTGCTGCCCTTTTGGCCCCCTTTATTGGGGAGACAATCAACTGCTGCTTCAGGACAGGTACTGTCCCAGGCACTCTGAAGCGGGCCGTGGTCTTGGCCCTGCTGAAGAAACCGACCTTGGACCCGGACATACTGGGCAACTACAGGCCGATTTCCATCTTGCCTTTTGTGGCAAAGGTGATGGAGCGCCTGGTGGTTATCCAGCTACAGGCTTACCTTGAGTGTTCCCATCTCTTGGACGAATTCCAGTCCGGATTTTGACCTGGCCATGGAACAGAGACGAGCCTCATCTGTGTCTATTATGATGTCCTTCACAGCTTGGACAGGGGTGACTCAGTAGCTCTGGTTCTTTTGGATCTGTCGGCCGCATTTGATACCATTAATCATGGAATCTTACTGGAGCGGATGAAGTCAGTTTTGGGTATGAGTGGGTCGGCTTTGGCATGGGTGGCCTCTTTCTTAGAGGGCAGAGTTCAGGGAGTCAAGACTGGCCCCTTTTACTCTAAGTCCACTGCCCCGGATTGCGGAGTGCCACAGGGCTCTGCCTTGTCTCCCCTGCTGTTTAATATCTATATGAGGCCCCTTGCCGACCTGCTAAAGTCCCACGCCGTCCATTTCCATGTTTATGCAGACGACACCCAGGTTTACCTAAAGATTCCTAGGAACCAGATGGCCGATGCCACCCTTGCCAGCTGTTTGGAGGCCATCAACACATGGATGTCTGCCAACTTCCTGAAACTTAATGGGGGAAAAACTGAGGTGATTATCTTCAGCGATCTGGCCACCCCTCCAGATATCCCACCTTGGTCTCCCTCATTTGGTCCTGCTCCAGACGTGGCCCCCCCCCAGGTCCGCGATCTGAGATTTGTCCTAGATTCAGGTTTAACTTTGGCTCCGCAGGTAAAGAGGGTCGTCAGTGCATGTCACTGGCAGCTAAAACTCCTGAGGGGGCTGTTTAAATATTTGGATATCTCGGACAGAAAAACTGTCATCTGCGCCACCATAGGTAGCTGCCTAGACTACTGTAACTTTCTTTATCTGGGATTGCCAAAGATGTTAGTGCAGAAGCTTCAACTTATTCAAAATGCTGGGGCTAGGTTACTCATGGATGTCTTGCTGAGGAATCATATCACCCCTGTCCTCTACGCCTTGCACTGGCTGCCGGTCCACTATCGCACCTTATTTAAGGCCGGATGTATTATGTTTAAGATAATGAGAGGCCTGGCCCCAAGCTATCTCTGCTCTCGTTTTCATAAACAAGCTTTTGTTAGATCACTCAGATCTACCGGCAGAGAACTCCTCCACATCTCGGTGCCCAAGAAGATCCGGCGTGGTGGTTGGCCATTCTCCCACCAGGGTGCCGTTTTGTGGAATAGCCTCCCTGTCGAGCTCCAGGAGGCCCCAACTATTCGGGTCTTCCGCGGGTTACTGAAGACTTGGCTTTTCACGCAAGCCTTCCCTGCGTAGCCTCTCTCTTCCACCCTTTCTGCCACTCTGTGCTGCTTCTGGTTCCTGGGTCCTCTTTTCCCAGAAACTCTGCTATGCGCGTCGGGACCCTTTGGGGTAAGACCGCGCTATATTAACATACCTCTCAACTCAACTCTCAACTCATGATACAAGAGATGGTCAGAGACTGCAGACATGATACAAGAGATGGTCAGAGACTGCAGACACGATACAAGAGATGGTCAGAGACTGCAGACACGATACAAGAGATGGTCAGAGACTGCAGACATGATACAAGCGATGGTCAGAGACTGCAGACATTATACAAGAGATGGTCAGAGACTTCAGACATACTTAAAGCGGAGTTCCACCCAAAAATGGAACTTCTGCTTTTTGGAACCCCCCCCTCACATTTGGCACCTTTCAGGGGGAGGGGGGAGCAGATACCTGTGTAATATAGGTATTTGCTCCCACTTCCAGGCATAGATACCCGCGGATGGCTCAGGTATCTATGTCACTTCCTTCGTCCCCCTCGCTGTCTTCTGGGAGACACACAAGTCCCAGATGACAGCAGGAACCAGTGAAATCACGCAGCACGACTCGTGCATGCGCAGTAGGGGACCAGGAAGTGAAGCCCTTACCGAAGATGGCGGCACCCGGGTGCCGACATCGCGGGCGCCCTGGACAGGTAAGTGTCCATATTTTAAAAGTCAGCAGCTGCAGTATTTGTAGCTGCTGACTTTAAAAAAATTGGCGGACCTCCGCTTTAAGTCCAAAAAGACTTAAAGCGCTAGACCCAGGGGAAATCTTCCATCAAACTTCTTTTTGAAATGCCCCTTGAGGGCGCAGCCCTCCTCCAGCAGAGAAGTCCTCTGAACACTGCAAAAAACACACAGGAGGGTGCAACCACCTTGTGCATTACCTTAAATACTTTTTTATTGAATCCGCATATACAAATGAATACTCACATGCAAACAAAAGATAACAAGTTTGGGGCTCTGAGGAAAGGGGAATGACCACCGAAATGCATCAGCTGTCCAACCATTTTTTTCCAGAACATACTGCTATTGTGTTCCAGCTGGAGCAGAGCTGTTTGGCTTGTTATCTTTTGTTCGCATGTGAGTATTCATTTGTCTATGTGGATTCAGTAAAAAGTATTTAAAGTAATGCATGAGGCGGTCGCGCCCTCCTGTGTGTTTTCATACTACAGAAGATGGTCATAGACTGCAGACATGATACAAGAGATGTTCAGAGACTGTGAACATTATACAAGAGATGGTCAGAGACTGCGGACATGATACAAGAGATCAATGCATAAATGCAGCCTCACCAGTGCCCAACAAATGCAGCCTTATCAGTGCCCATCAAATGCAGCCCCGTCAGTGCCCATTAAATGCAGCCTCGTCAGTGCCCATCAAATGCAGCCTCGTCAGTGCCCATCAAATGCAGCCTCGTCAGTGCCCATCAAATGCAGCCTTATCAGTGCCCATCAAAGGCAGCCTTATCAGTGCCTGGATCACACAGAGCGGGGATCTTCCGCTGTGTCACTGAGCTTGGAATTGAATTGCCCAGGTGGCCGCTGTAACGAAATCCCTCCTCCTAGACCAGCTCCTATGATACACGTCACATTGATTTAATTTCCCGGAATTGGATCAGTGTGCCGACTATCACAGGAGCCGGTCTAGGAGGTGGAATTTTGTTACAGCGGCCACCGAACAATTCAGATACAAGCTCTGTGACACAGCGAGAGACCTCTGCTCTGCATGACACACACATACAGGTGGAGAGGAGGAGAGAGGGGAGGACTCTGACAGGGGCGCACAGAGATGAAGCATACATTCAATTATATGATTATATTCAACACCCCTACCTGACACCCCCCAATGTGTGGCACCCGGGGCGGACTCCCCCTCCCCCCTGTTGGTACGCCACTGACCACAGTACCCATACATGAATCGAAATTTGACCGGTCCCTGCTGAACTGGACAAGTTTTGATCATTGTACGGCTTACGTAATGCACAGGTCTCATCAGGAAAGTGAATTTTGTGGCACTAAATGTAAACAGAAGCTGGAGGCTGTGTCCATCATATTGACTTAAAGCATTTGTTACTAGGGATGAGCCGAACACCCCCCAGTTCGGTTCGCATCAGAACATGCAAACAGGCAATAAATTTGTTCGAACATCCAAACACCGTTAAAGTCTATGGGACACGAACATAAAAAACCTAAAGTGCTAATTTTAAAGGCTTATATACAAGTTATTGTCATAAAAAGTGTTTGGGGACGCAGATCCTGCCCCAGGGGACATGTATCAATGCAAAAAAAGTTTTAAAAACTACAGTTTTTCCGGGAGCAGTGATTTTAATAATGCCTAAAGTGAAACAATAAAAGTGAACTATTCCTTTAAATTTCGTACCGGGGGGGTATAGTATGCCTGTAAAGGCACTTGTTTCCCTTGCTTAGAACTGTCCCTGCACAAAGCGTAATATCTGAAGGAAAAAAAGGAACACACTAAGCAGGAGAGCACACTGTGGTCAGTTCTCTAGCTATACTGGGAACCCAGTGTGCTCTCCTCTAATGACCAGACTTGTCCTGACATGCCCTCGCTGCCCAGCTATTCACTGGGAAGCTCAGTCTGCTGCTGCTTCTCCTCCCCCCAGCTCGTATGCAGCTGAGAACAGAAGGGATGTGATCATTTATTTAAAAAAAAGGTAAAAAAAGGTATTTATAATTTTTTTATAGCTATACAAAAATGTTTTGCCTTTCATTTCTATTTTAAACTGAATTGGTTGTTATACAAGGTAAGATTTATGACCTGTACACACAATCAGATTTTCCATCGGAATAAACTCTGCCGTCTTGCATACACACTGTCACACCTAATTCCGACCGTCAAGAACACGGTGACGTACAACACTACGACAAGCCGAGAAAAATGAAGTTCAATGCTTCCGAGCACGCGTCGACTTGATTCTGAGCATGCCTGTTTTTTTCTCCGTCGGAGTTCCCTACAGACGAACGGATTTTCTCTTTCTAAATTCCGATGGAAAAAGTCAGATGGGGCACACACACGGTCGGAATATCCGATGAAAAAATTCCGTCTGACTTTTTCCATCGGAAATTCCGATCGTGTGTACAAGGCATAACAATCACTTTAAAGTGTATGTTAACCTCACATATACCAAGCAAAGTGAACAGCCTCAGATGATACACAGTGATGAAACAAATTTCCCTATATAAGTTTTACATGTACATCTGTTGTCTCAGCTGTATATATCCTTTAGAAAGTGTACATTGTGTTTACATATTTTCTTCCCTTTCTCTTCCTGGTTAACTCTGCAGAGAAGCCTGGGCATACAGCCAAGAAAGCTGATTGGAGGAAAGGCACACACCCCCTCTCCTCATAGGCAAAGGAAGAAAGAAATGTGCAGAGGTCTGCTCTTAGATGGCATGCTGACTGCTAATCTATCTATAGCAACCTCCCCCGACACACACTTCTATCTCCCGTCTCAGGGAACGTGTGAGAAGTTATCAGGCTGATAACAGAGCTACGAAGCAAGAGACAGCTATGGGACATACTGCTTTGGAGAGAGATAAGAAAATACTACAGATATATGTGCCCAGCTAAAATTCCATGAATTGGGTTTACATCCACTTTAACCCCTTCCCGACCAGCCGCCGCAGTTATACTGCAGCAGGTTGGCTCCCCTGGGCGAACCGACGTAGCTGTACGTCGGTTCACCTTTTGACCACCAAGGGGCACGCGCCCGCTGCGCGACGCCGGAGCTGATGCGAGTGCCCTGGGGGCGCGATGACCGCCGGTGACACTGGCGATCGCTCGTGATAGAGCGAGAATCGGGATCTGTGTGGGATCCCCGGTTCTCTCAGGGGAAAGGAGACAGATTGTGTGTTCATACTAAGTATGAACACCGATCTCTCTCCTCCCCTAGTCAGTCCCACCCCCCCCCACAGTTGGAACACACCTAGGGAACACAGTTAACCCCTTGATCGCCCCCTAGTGTTAACCCCTTCCCTGCCAGTGACATTTATACAGTAATCGGTGCATTTTAATCTATTTGTTGGAAAAAAATGAATTTTGTTTGGGTACAGCGGCGCACGAACGCGCAATTGTCAGTTAAAGCGACGCAGTGCCGTGTCGCAAAAAATTGCCTGGTCATTGAGCAGCCAAATCTTCCAGGGCTGAAGTGTAGCAGGAAAGTAGGTCATTTGGGGCAAAAGGGATTAGTACACTTTGCTTAAAATAAGCATGAAAATAACTTTGGTCCCTACTGGAATTTGCAGTCATATTTAGACATACTTGTGGGGAGGCGGCAGTAAACACACAGCGTCCGGTTGCAGAGAACAGAACTGGTATTAATGCAGAATCACAACAAAAACTATAGGGAGGCACCTGACCGGGAACACTCACGGCAATATCAGCATTGTTTAGCAAAGCAGTTATCAGATGTGCTTACAGAATCTTTCTTGAGTGGCGGAGTGCGGGCATTGGCTTGCCCAAGCCCAATTGAGGCGGTATCCAGAAGGATGAAGTGCCCCTATCTTTTCCTTACTCGGCTGGAACCTCTCCCTGCCACTAATCATTGTCCCTGTCAGACGGTTGACCGGTCCCTACACTAGCCACAGGTGAAATGCGTGGCAAGTCTGGGAGCCAGGGACTTAAATAGGCTCTGCTACCCAAGATGGCTGCTAAAGTCACATGGGGCTGCAGCATTCAATCAGATAGCTTCTCTAGTGACCCTGGAAACCATAGAGGAACCATGTTCCTCTTGACTTCCCCTCCCCTACTATGCCGCTCCAGTTGAGCAGCCATCTGCAGTGAAGAAATTAGACTACACCTGCCTACACAGTGGGGAAAAAAATAATTGAATGTGGAGTTTTTTTAGTACAATGTCTATTCCTGTGCCCTCAGCTGGGCTTTAAATAGGGCTGGTAATCTTTACATACAGGGCTTACTAAAATTAACATGTTTGACATTTTTTCAAAGCTAAACATACTTTAGTTACAATATTACTGTATATACCAATGGGACTATTTACATAAAGCAAATGGGTCGTGGAAAATGCACATGCCATGACTGAATTTTTTAAAAGATCATCTCTCCTGAGTGAACCTTTTATAACAGTGGTAAAAAGTTCACATACTGTACATCCAAAGAGAACCCAGAATCTGAGGGGCATGATCATTTTTGTTTTTCCCTCCACAGAAATCTCTAGTAAAAAGAGAATTTTTTATTCCATCTTAAAAAATATGCCCACCCCAAAACACCATTTTGTGTTAAAAAGAAAATTGAATGAAACAGCTTGAAATTGACTTGCACCCGAGTACAAAGTATACAAAAGTCAAAACTTTTTTTTTTTACCTTTGGATAGAGTAAGGAAGGGTTAGGACCTTGGTTAAGTTTTTTGTGCTATCTGTGTACCTGATGGGCAGATACATCCTCTCTGTTTGTTCTGTTGATTGTTGCCACCCCAAAAAAAGTAAACGTAAATCAAAAATGTTTTAATTAATGTCATGCCAATAGGAGCTGAGGGAAAATATTCTAAGGGGGATGTTCTTGTGACAACTGACAAAAAAAATGGGAAAACTTATTGACTCGAGTATAAGCCTAGGGTGTCCATCTGCATGCCTCACTGTGCCTCACTGTGTCCATGCCTCACTGTGCCTTACTGTGCCCATGCCTCACTGTGTCCAATCTCCCTACCTGATCTCCGGCACTGTGTGACTAGATTGACGTTTAACATGGGAGTCTATGGAAGGGGTGCCCGGCTTTGAAAAATCGGTGCTCCCCTGCGTAGGTCCCCTGGACAACAAACTTTGCAGACTTGTAGATGAAGAGTGGGGCTACATATGTGCCATGTTTGGGGTCCAGAGGACCTAGGGACAGCCAGTACCGGGTCCCCAAAATCAACGGAGAAATTACCATTTAACATGGGAGTCTATGGAAAGGGTGTCCGGCTTTGAAAAATTGGTGCTCCCCGGCCGTAGGTCCCCGGACAACAAACTTTGCACACGTATAGAGTAAGAGTGGGGCTACATGTGTGCCAAGTTCAGGGGATCTACGGCTGGCCGGTATCAGGCGCACAAAGTTGACGGTGGACACAGACTCGAGTATAAGCCGAGGGGGGCATTTTCAGCACAAAAAAACGCGCTGAAAAACTCGGCTTATACTCGAGTATATACGGTACTTTGGAAATATATTTTTTTTATTGTGTCTCTGAGACAGAAAGTGAGGGTAATACTTTTCAAAAGACACATCAGAAAAACAAACATCGGGTTCAACAATTAGATTTATTTATTCAAAATTTTAAATACACTTCATACCATGCATTTTAAAGTAATTTCCTTCAGAAAGCCTAGGGAGCTAAACACCAACTCCAGTTAGGAAGCCACACATTCAGCCACCTCTCAATTCCCACACCTTGCTACTGGTTTCCAAATGGGATAGTTGGCCTTACAGACCATAGGTAAAGCAAAGGGGATAGAACTTCCAGGGTGTTCTTAAAGATGCATGCAGACCCCTTTTTAGATGCCTAATTATAAGATCCCTGTGCTATATACATGCTTTTTCCTGAAGAATGTGACCACCATAGGTGTGTGCAGCCTGTTACATTAGGGTGTGCACCCAAACCTCAAACACATGTGTATGCAGGAGAGGAATGCAGAGCATTTGACAATGGGTAGTATGTACAGGAGAGGAGTGTGGAGGGTATGACAGTGAGCAGTATGTACAAGAGAGGAGTGTGGAGGGTATGACAGTGAGAAGTGTGTACAAGAGAGGAGTGTGGAGGGTATGACAGTGGGCAGTATGTACCAAAGAGGAGTGTGGAGGGTATGACAGTGAGAAGTGTGAACAAGAGAGGAGTGTGGAGGATTTGACAGTGAAAAGTGTGTACAAGAGAGGAGTGTGGAGGGTATGACAGTGGGCAGTATGTACAAGAGAGGAGTGTGGAGGGTATGACAGTGAGAAGTGTGTACAAGAGAGGAGTGTGGAGGGTATGACAGTGGGCAGTATGTACCAAAGAGGAGTGTGGAGGGTATGACAGTGAGAAGTGTGAACAAGAGAGGAGTGTGGATGATTTGACAGTGAGAAGTGTGTACAAGAGAGGAGTGTGGAGGGTATGACAGTGAGAAGTGTGTACAAGAGAGGAGTGTGGAGGGTTTGACAGTGAGAAGTGTGTACAAGAGAGGAGTGTGGAGGGTATGACAGTGAGAAATGTGTACAAGAGAGGAGTGTGGAGGGTATGACAGTGGGCAGTGTGTACAGGAGAGGAGTCTAGGGGGTTTGACAGTGGTGAAGTATATACAGGAGAGGAGTGTGGAGGGTATGACAGTGGGCAGTATGTACAGGAGAGGAGTGTAGGGGGCATAACAGTGGGCAGTATGTACAGGAGAGGAATGTGGGGGGTATGACAGTGGGAAGTATATACAGGAGAGGAGTGTGGAGGGTATGACAGTGGACAGTATGTACAGGAGAGGAGTGTGGAGGGTATGACAGTGGGCAGTATGTACAGGAGAGGAGTGTAGGGGGCATAACAGTGGGCAGTATGTACAGGAGAGGAATGTGGGGGGTATGACAGTGGGAAGTATATACAGGAGAGGAGTGTGGAGGGTATGACAGTGGACAGTATGTACAGGAGAGGAGTGTGGAGGGTATGACAGTGGGCAGTATGTACAGGAGAGGAGTGTAGGGGGCATAACAGTGGGCAGTATGTACAGGAGAGGAATGTGGGGGGTATGACAGTGGGAAGTATATACAGGAGAGGAGTGTGGAGGGTATGACAGTGGGCAGTATGTACAGGCACTAAACTGCAGAGGCAGTGAAGAGGGAGAGAAAGTCAAGAGGAACATGGTTCCTCTATAGTTTCCTGGGTCACTGGGGCAGCGATCTGATTGGATGCTGACAGCCAAAGAGATTTTGGGGGCCATTCTGAATCAGGCAAAGCCTATTTAAGACCCTGGCTCCTGAGTTTGACACGCATTTAACATGTGGGTAGTGTATGGACAGGTCACTCGTCTGTCAGGGACAGTAATAGTGGCAGGGAAAGGTTCCAGATGAGTAGGAAAAGTTGAGGGATTTACCACTTCTCCTGAACACCTCCCCACTTGTACACGGATTGGCCAGGCCACATTCCGCCTCTTAGGACAGACGCTGTCAGTTCAGCGAGATCTGCTCTGCTACAATCTGCTGTTCATCTGTGAGTGTTCCTCCTCTGGCTGCTTTCCACCGGGCTTGTTGTGAACTGTTATATTTTGACTACAATGCAAGTTATTTCTATAGCATCTGGACTGTGTGTGAGCTATTACCACCACACCATGCTGCACCCTCCCACAAGTTGTTACCCTTACAGACCACTTTGACCTACAGGTAAGCCTAGATTAAAGCTTACCTGTAGGTGCAAGAAATATCTCCTTAACCTACACGAGTAAGGAGATATTTGCAAGAAAGACGGCACCGATGTCTACGGCGCATGAGCGCCGTAGACAACGGCGCAGGCACACTAAGTGTGCCGTTAGTGAAGGCAATCATGCCGTCACTGCCGGCTCCCGTGCGCATGCACGGGAGTGACGTCATCGCTGCTCCGGCCAGTCACAGCGCCGGAGCAGCGATACCCGGAAGTCACTCCGGGTATCATGGCGGTGACTGAGGAGGCGAACGAGGGCCGCTGCGGGGCTTCGATCTCAGGTAAGCAATTCATAATGCGCTAGTATGCTATGCATACTAGCTCATTATGCCTTTGTCTTGCAGGGTCTTTTTTTTTTTTCTTGAGGAGGGTTTACTTCCTCTTTAAGTGCAAGAGGAATGGGCCAGTAATTTTCTTTATTGAGAAAAAGTGTACATTTTCATATAAACAAAATGCTGGATTTAGTGGCTGCAAGATACTAAGACAGGCACATGTGGGCAAATGAGAGAGATTCATTTTCTTTACTGATGTTGGCTCAATGTTGAAAATCATTTATCATTTTTCTTTCCACTTCACAATTATGTGCCACTTTGTGTTGGTCTATCACATAAAAAACCCAATAAAATACATTTACGTTTTTGGTTGTAACATGACAAAATGTGGAAAATTCAAGGGGTGTGCATACCCTTTCAAGGCACTGTAAATGGAAAGATTAGCTTATATTTGCATCAATGTCCATATGGAGACTCCACAGATGTTTTGTTGATGAGTTACAAAGAACTTTATCCAAATGTTTGAAAAATAATTGTTTGTTCAATCATTATGATTCAAAATTTAATTTTACAACCGTCAATTTCTAGAGAATGATTATGGTCATTATTAGGGCAAACAGTTCTCACTTCAAATATTTTGATTAAAGAAGCAATTCTTTGACATATATGGTATAAAAGTGTTGCATCTTGTAAATTGGGTTTTCATAGCTAAGGACAGATCTAACCATACATGTATTATACAACTTCATACTTGTCTGATTGCCTCTTTGGCTGCCAGAACCACTATTGTAGAGGTATTCTACTCAGCACATTTGAAATTTTGGGTGACATTTGAAACATGCCAAGCTTGCTTCACTGTTAACCATTAGGTGTGCACAGTCTATTGCATTAGGGTGTGCACCCCAAGGCTCAAACACAGTAAAGCATAGTAAACGGTGTTTACTATGCTTCAGTTTCTGAATAAACACAGTGAGTGAATGTGTTCACTGCGTTCGATTGGCAAAAGAAAGGGCTGGTAAATTACATATTGACTAGCCCTTTCCCCCGCTCTACATGCAGAAAAATCCCCCGCGGCAGCCAAGGGGAGAGGAGAAAAGAGGGATGCCTGGGCAGTAGGGGGAGTGCACAGAGAGATTAGGGCACACCTAAACACACTCAAGCTGCCGCGCATCAGACAGAAAATACGCCATTCAATACAGCCAAAACCTGACAATTTCATTCTCTCCCGGTGCTTAGCAGAACGTCAGATACTGCCTCCAACGATCTGTGCATGCACCGTGTTGGTGGACATGACGTTGTGTACTGCGCATGGGCAGACCCATCGGAGGCATGGGTCTGCCCATGCGCAGGACACCCCTGTGCACGCCTATGCATTGCACCTTAAAGTGACACTATAGGTTCCTTTTTTTTTAAATATCAAACATACTGTGCAGTTCGTTCGTGGCCCAGATCCACGTCTTCTGGGGTCCCTCGGCGGCTGTCTCGGCTCCTCCCCGCAAGAGCTAACCCCCCTCTGGGACACACTCTCCCAAGGGGGTTAGCTTGCAGTTGCGCTCCCGTGTGATACACTCGGCAGCCACAGCCGCCGAGTATATCACTCGACCGCGCCCCCCGGTGCGCCGCGTCATTGATTTGATTGACAGGAGCGGGAGCCAATGACGGCGCTGATATCAATCATATCAATCATCCAATGAAGAGCCCACAGGAGCTGGGGGAAAGCAACGTGGAATCGCGCCCACGGAGTTTCGGGTCTCAAGTAAAACGGGGGCTCGGGGGGGGCGGTGACAGCAAGGTGTTTTTTCATCTTAATACATAGGATGCATTAAGGTAAAAAAACACAAAGCTTTACAACCCCTTTAAGTCACAACCATGCCTTCTTTCCACCACAATGTTACTGCAGTATGCAGGAACCTGTCCCGCACAACATATATGAGTGGGAAATAAATAAACAAGTATCAACAAAAAATTTATTTTTGATCTATAGTCTATAATTTATCCTGCTTTCTTCAACAAATCATGCCTCCGATGGGTATGCCCATGCGCAGTACACAACGTCACTCCAGCTGATATGTTAATCAGCTGGCGTGACGTCAACACGGTGCATGCACAGATCATTGGAGGCAGTATCTGACGTTCTGCTAAGCACCGGGAGAGAATTAAATAGTCAGATTCTGCCTCACTGTTGCGGGACGGGTTTTGGCTGTATTGAATGGCGTATTTTCTGTCTGATGCGCGGCAGCTTGAGTGTGTTAAACGATGGGTTTTGGCTGTGTCTAAGGGCGGTTTAAAACACACACAAAACCCGCCCTTCAACACACCCACAACCCGCCCACAATAGCGAGGTAGAATCTGACAATTACATTCTCCCTCGGTGCTTAGCAGATCGTCGAATACTGCCTCAAAGGACCTGCGCATGCGCCGTGTTGACGTCACGCCAGATGATCAACATATCAGCTGGAGTGATGTTGGATACTGCGCATGCGCAGACCCATTGAAAGCATTTTTAGACGGAGGACATTTCTCGATAGAACAAGGGCAATGGCACGTCCTAATTGGTGCGACGCCGACTTTGCTAATTTCTTTACTACGTTTGGCAACTTTGGGGTGCGATTTGTATAGACATCTGTGCATTAACCCGCACAGATGTCCCTGAAATCGCCCACGGAAGTCGGACTGACATGCAGGTATGAAATTGTCAGCTGAACTCGCACAATTTCAATCCCTCTGTCAGTGTATACCTAGGCTATGTGTGTATTTCTCTGCAGTAGTCTCTAACAACTAAATAAACTATAATTCATCTTTAAAAAATAAAAAAATAAGCTTACTGACCCAATTAATTATATACTTCAAAGTGGTAGCCCAAGGCAGTCAATGAGCAATACATTACAGTACGGTAAGTTTCTGCAGGAAGTGCTTTTGATCATTAGTGACCTCAATGATTGCCATGTAGTTAAAAATAATTTGTAGATCTTAAAGCGGAGTTCCACCCTGAAAAAAAAAAAAACACACGAAAATACAGCAAAAAAATTGAAAATAAAGAATTGAAAAAAAAAAATAAAAAAAAATGTACTCACTCGAAATACCGGTTGCTATGCGGAAGTCCCTAATCTGCCTCTTCCTTATCCGAGGTGGATCTTCTTCATCCCTCCTACTCTTGGTGTCTTCTGGTGAATGGGTGCGCTGCCTTCTGGGAACTGTAAGTAATCACAGAGAGCAGCCTCCCATTCACAAATTGGCGTGAGACTCGCGCATACGCAGTAGGAAACGGGCAGTGAAGCCGTAAGGCTTCACTGCCTGTTTCCCTTAGTGAGGATGGCGGCACGGGACCTGTCAGGATCGAGGGATCGGCATCGGGGGGGCCATCATCGCGGGCAAGTAGGACAGGTAAGTGTCCTTATTAAAAGTCAGCAGCTACAGTGTTTGTAGCTGCTGACTTTAAAAAAAAAAAAATCACGGGTGGAGCTCCGCTTTAAACTTTAATGAAAGTTAAAACTTGAGCACGTTTCCTGGATTTCATTTGGAATTGGTAGCGTCTAGTCGTTAAATCAATGTGCACATAAAGTAGGCCATAATACTATTCTTATATTCTTCCATGTTATGCAGATATTGTGTTTTCTGCACTTAACTCTATTAACTTATCCATAAATTAATGATGTAAACAATAACATACATTTTACTTATTTACAGAGAAAACAGAGTGATATATGGGCTCCACCTTATCCTTAAATATAAACATTTAAATGCATTTGCAATTTCTTACAGTTGTGAAATAAAGTTGGAAAGTTTTGGTAAATCATGTGGCTAGTAAAGTCTCTAAGGTCACATGATTTTTGACTGGTGCAGCACAAGACAAGGCGGATGTTATATTTATTTCAAGCTATTTAGGTACACAATTGTGTAATGTCCCTGATATGTTTTTAATCTACAACTTAAGGACAACTTTTGATGACAAGTTTTCAGGAGCCTACACCCTTCTTTCAGGTCCATTCAGTCACTTGGACCTAGAAGCTTGTCCTAAAAAAATAACTGTAAAGTCTCGTACACACGGTCGGACTTCCATCTGACTTTTCCGTGGATTTTTGTCCGAAGGCAGTTGGTCGGGAACACTCATAGCATACACACGCTCAGACTTTTCTGCAAACTTTCCCAAAACTTTTTCCAATATCACGTGGTTTTTCTGCTCTTTTCTGCTCTTTACCACCACCCTTTGGTCAAATTCTGCTATTGTTGGTTGATTGTAACATTATTTGTTTTGTCCATCGGACAAAAGTCCGATGGTTTTCTGTACACACGGTTGGACTTTGCTCCATCTGACTTTTGTTGGCCAAAAGTTTGTCCGTTTGCAGACCGAACTTTTGTCCGATGAAAACAAAAAAAAGCAAAAAAGTTTGTCCGATGGAGCGTACACACGGTCGGATTGTTGGTCCAACTTGTTCAAAATTAAATTTTGTTGGCCAAAAGTTTGACCGTGTGTACGGGGCTTTAGTGTAAAAAAAAATGTATGACAGTACTTAAGTGTGTTGTTGCAACTGTGCTAATATGGCTACAAAGTTATTTAGGAAAGGCTTATTAATTACAAATATTCCATGATACTTACTACATCAACAGCGTCATTAGACTTTAATCGCATTTAATCGCTTTAATCGCATTTAGAAAAACTATTCAGATCAGCGGCGTGAAACTTTTTGTTTGATATTTCATCAGGGTATTTATGTGTTCATAGTAAAGTAGATCACAGTTAAACTTTTTTCTGATTAAAAAAAAAAAAAAAAAGTAGCTCACAGCCATATTTAGGTTTTGTTTTTAAAAAGCTAAGTCAAGGAGATGTAGCTTAGTCCGTAACACATAACAACCAATCATTTTTGATTAGTCTGATTGCTTTAAACTCAAAAAAGCTGAAATCTGATTGGTTGCTAGGGTTGCATGCACGTCATTGATCGTAGAAGTTAATTGCCAAAAAGTTTAAATGTTTATCCTTTATACTTCTGTAGCATAAAACGTGCTTTGGCAATATACAAAAAAAATCATTTGGCCTATAATTCTGTAGAAAAGGCCTACAGAATTCTCAAATCCTTTTAAACTATCTAAGACATCCCTAACTTCTATAAAAATAAGTATTCCAAAAATTATCATTGCGTTCAAAATAACTTTGAAACACGACAAACCCATTTGTTTTAGCAACTTACCAGCATATACATGTCACCAACAGATAATGCTGACTTATGTCTAAAGTTTTGAAATGTAACTGTGCTGTTAACCCTTCAATTACTATAAAATTGATACACCCTTATTAAGCTTTGTAGGGAATTATATATATCTATATTTATTGTTATATTTATATCTAGTAACTTCATCTATCATAGTTTCAGAAATCGAATATTTGAAGGTAAAAAAAAAAATAAGAAAGAGTGTTACATTGATGATATCTACTGGTTTCTCAATTAATCTAAAATACATCCTTAAAAACACTTAAAAACTCTTCATTAGACATGATACATGACAAATAAACCAAAGAAGATAAGCTGCATTTTAACAACCAATGGGTACAAGGTACAGAAGTCTACCGCTTAATTAATTCTATTTCATGGGCAATCACCTTTAACACATTTACTTCTGCGTGTATTGTCTTTTTGGCCTCAGGCATTAAGGATGTTACATGTTCCTGCTGGATGTCAAGCTGGACACTAATGCTAGAAATATATATATTTTTTTTCCAATATAACCTAGAAACTAGCAAACCATTCATTAGGGAACAAACGGAAGCTTAAAGCCTTTTTGTGATTAACCCTGCAGCTCTATGCATGTCCTGTATGTATTAAGCACTCAGTTCTGAACTTTGCTATGCCCTAGAGCAAGTTGTGTTGAGTGCCAGCATTACAAGCACAACATAAAACAAAAGCACTATACCTCCAGGCAGCTCCGCGGGGCCACAGGTGGCTCGGTAGGCATCCACATCTCCAATCCACAGTTTTTTGTAGCAGAATTTCCATAGCCCGAAATGGGCTGCCTCACAGGTCATGCTGTTGTTTTGTTTATACGTATTCACCTCCACCCAGAACTCTGTCCCGACGGCTAGCACACAAAGTGTCACCCCTACCAGGGACACAAAAAAGGCCAGCTTGATTTTGCCCTCTTGTGCATCAGTCAAACCTTTTCCACGCTGTCCTCTACCTCTTCCAGAGAAACGCTGCTCCTCCTCTTGCATGAAAAAATTAGGCCACATCATTTGGATAGTGAGGCTTTCTTCCTTCAGCTACGAGAATTGATTTAAATAGCCCTTTTGTTTGACAGCCTCTTCTTCTTCTCTTCTCCGATCTTCCTTGTCTTTTTCTTCAGAATTTAGGTCGCTGAAAGGAAATCTGCTGTAAGTTTCACAGGCTAGAGAGAAACGCAGCAGGGACATCAGCGTGCTCTCCCCCTTTCTGCTTTCTCTCTCCCCCTCTTGCTGTTACACACAGGCGCACACACATGGCCTGGAAATAATCTCTGCACCTGTTACATTCATCAGATCTCCCAGGCAGAGCTGTTATTTTAAGGTTCCCTTAAAGGCACTTGCTTTATGCACAGGCGACAGAGATCAGAATGAGGGTAAGACAAAATGAAGTCAACTTATCCCAGGTCAGCTCGTGATAATATATGCACCTGCCCTGGCTCTCGCTATATCTTCTTCGTCGACGTGCTGTGTGTTTGGATGCCAAGCCATGCTATCTATCATGGATTTTTATTATGCTCTGATGCTTTGATTTCAGCTTCCTTCCACACAGCCCATACTTAGCACAAATCCCAGAGCCACTTACGCATTGCTGTCACTCTTACTGTTACTTCTTCAGGGCTCAGTCAGGCCTAATTTAGTTCACGTTTCCATTCTGCTTTTGCCTGACTATTGATCTACATTCTTAGGCACGAACATCTAAGCGTTAGCGAGGAAGCAGCGATGTACAAAAACACCCAGCTTCCAAAGAAATGCAAGCAATATCTTGGCTCATTGCTTCCAAGATGTCTCTGGGCAAATTATTTATTGATTGAAAGGAAGGACATGCAGAATGCTTTATGAAGAACTGGAACAACACACTGTGTATGTTTTTTTTGTTTTTTTTTTCTTCTTGCAGAAGAAATTCTGCAGGGAAAACCTGTGACTGCAAGTAGAAAGAAATAGCTTTCAGTGTGTGTGGTTAGGAGCGTATGTACTCTGACAAACTGGCTAGACAGCCCAGTAATGCGCTGTCAGAAACAAAACCGCCTCCAGCTCAACCCAGTCTGCTTACAGAGAGATGCAAAGCAGAATAATTGGAGATGTTTTCAAATCCTGCAGACTTATCTATAGCCTTCTTGCATAGATAGCCAAATGTATTGCTATGCTGATTCGATAACAAGATTAATAAGCAAAATAAACACCAGTTCTTGTTGAAGCCACACACCATGGTTACTATGGAAAATGTATTTGAAGGATGAAAAAAATGGTTCTTATTTGAGTGAATCTTGTTTATTATGTAGCGGGGTGCTATATTTAGGGGAAGTATCTGAGTGGTAATTAGGTTCAGATACACTAATTGTCAGGTTTCTTGGACCATTTCTGTCCCTGGGAGATAGTATTGGTGTGCAGTTCCCTGGGGCCTACAGGTGGTGCTGTCGCCATAGGCCCGGGTTGAACCACAGTACAGGGTTGTGCATTTTCTTGTCCCCTCTCGGCAGTAGTGCGGCGGGGCAGGGAATCTGCTGTGCCTGTCAGGAGAGGGTATAAAAAGGGGTGGCCATCTTCCAGTGGGGTCGTCGTGCCCAGGCACCTTCAGCCTGGGTGGTGCGCGTGTCGCCTCCGGGTGCCCTAGGCCCAGAGGCTGAGTTCCTGTTCCATCCCAGACACCTTCAGTCTGGGGTGAGGTACTATTTTAGAGGCCCAGAGCCCAGCACCTTCGGCTTGAGGGCTCCCAGGGTGCTGCCTTGCGTAGGGACCCGTATCCAGGATCGAGGAGGCCAGGGAGGTGACCCCTTCTGAAGACCCAGCGCAGAGTCGTAGTGACAGTGGGGGCCTCTGGTAACTCTCCGGAGGGATGTTCTTCTCCTTGACATGGGCCAAGTTTCTTCAAGAAGGAAGTGCATGTTCTGTAGGTCATAGTGGCAGTGACTCTACGCACACCAGGTCAGTGGCAGTGACTAAATAGGGCAAGGCCCTATTCACCAGGTCAGTGGCAGTGACCAACTTCATCAAGTCAGTGGCAGTGACTTTCATATTCACCCGGTCTGTGGCAGAGACCGTGCACCCAAACCTGTTTGTTAAATCAGAACAGTAAGAGAAACTAAATCAAGTTTGTGCCTGGACCTCCTCCCACCTTATCTGACCTGTGTCTCGTACCAACCTGTCTGCTCTCATAGAGACTATTTTTTATCCATGGTGAAATAAATACAAAAGTTGGACTTTCAGTTGGTGTGGACAGTTACTTTACTGGCGAGAATTAAGGACTTGTTTCTGGCTAATGCAGAGGCGAGATCAGCTCGGGAGGATTCTAACACCAGCCGCAGGCAGGCCCAAAAATTAACACCGCTCAACCTCCCCATCCAGGAGGGTATGGGCTTGTAGTGCGGTGTGCCTCATTCTTTTCCTGCGGAGGAGCCAAGTAAAGAAAAGCAGGTAAAGTCTGGGGTCGGTGCGCTATAATTACATTCCTAAGAAAAATTAAAAAAAACTACTTGTGCTGTCTTTTTGGATGTCTGATTATTCTGTTCCTTATATGAACAGTTCTAGTATTCAAATAGGCATCACTTATGAGAGCATCTGGAAGTACAAGTATGTGTATTGTCCAGTGCAACCAATCACATCCACAGGTCAATAATTTGCAGCACTGCAAAATAGGCATTATTCTCCGTCAAGGACTGTCAGGAAAACAGAGTTCATGCCCATGCAAAAAGAACTGTACATAAGAACCCTCTACAGACCTGTGCACAGAATCACGATTATGCGTGACCGACCGTGCACATGAGCGTGCGCTTTTAAATTGACTTTGGCACCCAGAGGCTTATTTAAAGCACTGAAAGGCTCAAGATCATTGCTGACTCGTGAGTGATTGCTTCTGTATTTAACCCTATTTCTTCCAGACTTCACTTGATCCCTCCATTACCTGACCTCTGACTTGTTGCATGTTACTTGACACATCCTTTCTTAGCGCTTTGGTACTGCTTTCTGCCCGTGTGATACTGACCCTGCCTTAGCTCCCATTTATGTTCTTCTCTTCTGAATCTGTTCCTCTGCTACCCATGTGTTGCCAAGTTCTGCTAGCTTGAACGCCTTGTTGCATGACCCAGATCTCCACCACAAGTTCATGTTTATAAACTCCTGCCTTACTGCATGATCTAGATCCTCTTCTGACCAGAACTTATCTCAGGCGCCCGCGCCACTCCATCTCTTGTCATACCGTGTTACCAATCTCGTGGGAAGAACAGGACCGGATGTGTAAGGGACAGTCCCCTCCTTAGCTTAGCCTCTACCAGCATCTACCAGATATGTAATAGGGTGACAGGCTGTTATTCTTCAGAGCAGGATAAAGTAAACATACTGCAGAAGATGTTCCTTTAATGTTAGATTTTGGTTAATTGGTTATTTTAGAAGTTAAAGGGGTTGTAAAGGTCATTTAAAAAAAAAAAATAACAAACATGTTAGACTTACCTCCACTGTGCAGCTCATTTTGCACAGAGAGGCCCCAAACCTGGTCTTCTGGGGTCCCTCGGCGACTGTCTTGGCTCCTCCCCGCAAGAATTCACCACCTTCATGCGAGAGAATGCATTAAGGTGAAAAAAACGTGTACCTTTAAAACCCCTTTAAGCTTCAGAATCAGAAGTTAGTTTTAGTTTGTTGAAATACAGTTAAAGTGTTAAGGACCTCTTTCAGGTGTTAAAGGTTAAAGTGGACCTTTCCCACTCACTTCTATAAACTTAAATACACTAATGCAATATCATAAAAAAAAAATATGTTAATATTATTTCCTGCTGTCCCCCTGCTGTTCGGTAACCTGTGCCACCAAAAAAAACAAAAAAAAAAAACATAATCAATGGCCGACTTCTTTTCCATATTCTTTGCTGGTCCACCAATGAGATCTGACCCCCATGTGCTGTGTATCAGCTGTGCAAACTACCTTTTTCAAAAAAACTTGCAAGATCTCATAGATTAATGGTCTAAGGTTATCAGTGGTGTACCCCAAAGGTTCAGTGTTGGGGCACTTACTTTTTAATATCTTTATAAATGATATAGGGTCTGGGATTAAAAGTACCATTTCAGTCTTTGCAGATGACACCCTTGATTTAAATGTTTAGGGTAAAAATTACATGTTATTGTTTGTTTATGCTTGTTTATGTTTGTTTATGCCTAAAAAGGGGAATTAAGCCCAAAAACAAAAATGTATTTAATTGCAGCGTTTTTTAGATTTGGTGGCTACATTTTATCTAAGTTTTTTTATTTATTTTTTTAAGGCTCTTTTCCTTTATTTTCAGCTGGTTATCTAGTCTGTTATTTTTCAACTTCCTTTGGCAGGCTGTCCTGCAAAAATGGCAGTTAGAGGGCTGAGACAAATATTTTTTAACTATAATCTTCATTGGTGGCAACCGGGCTCCAAGATGGACATGTAATCTGGGAGCTCCGTCCGTCCATCGGAGATAATCGGTCGCCATCCGAGTCCATCGGCAACAAACACAGCCATCCGCTCGGCTAGAATCCCCTGACTGCAGCGAGGATGACAAGACGCCGAAAGGCCCCTCAGTAGCTGCATAAATTGGAACAAGAAGAAATGTTTTCTGGACAGCCGCACTCCACTATTTCTTCTTGTTCAGCTATATGCATTGCCTGCACCTGTGGTTTCTGTGAGGAGGATTATCACAATTTAGATCTGCCTGTACCTTCCCTTTTCCTCAACCGCAAAAATTACCAGACTATTTTGCCATAGCCCAGCATGGGCTACAACAAAATGGCGGCGGCGTGAGGGATCAGGATGTCACCAGCATATCATCCTCCTCTCTCACCACAGTCAGGCTACACAGCGAATCCTCCTCTGGGACCTCCAGCCCTACCACACGGAGCCCAGCAAAAACAAAACCGAGGAGGGAATCCCCAGCAAGGCCGCAGACTGACCCTACCATGGAGGTAAACGGGCCGCAACACACCACACCAGCACAGAGTGCACATGGAGGGGACCCTATAGCTGACTTCCCCACAGCAGACAGGCCCATCTCTGACACAGTATTGAAAGAAATGCTACTGTCACTGAGGTCATCACTACAGGCTAATATGGTCAGAGGGATCAACCAGTGCCAGAGGGAAGTACAGGCCTTAAGCTCCAGAATAGATCATGTGGAAAGCAAGATGGAGCAATATACAGCCTCATACAACACGATGGTTGAGGCCAGGGCCGGCCCAAGACATTGTGCTGCCTGGGACCAAGAATGAAATTCTGCCCCCCCCCCCCAAAAAAAAAATCACGCCCACCAAAAGGCCCCCACATTCATTATTTTATATCATGATAACTAAAGGGGACCCGTCATGGCTCTATACATGTATAGGAGTAAAAAGAGGACCTGTCGTGGCTCTATACATGTATAAAGAGGACCTGTCATGGCTCTATACATGTATAAAGGATAATAAAGAGGACCTGTCGTGGCTCTATACATGTATAAATGAGTATAAAGAGGACCTGTCATGGCTCTATACGTGCATATAGGTGTATAAAAGGACCTGTCAGGGCTCTATACATGTATATAGGAGTATAAAGGGACCTGTGCATGGCGGGCGGCCGCAATGTCTTTTGCGCAAACTAATCAATGTACGCTAATTATGTTTTTTTTGGTACCAAAAATATGTAGAAGAATACATATTGGCCTAAACTGATGAAGAAATTATTTTTTTATACATTTTTTGGATATTTATTATAGCAAAAAGTAAAAAATATGTTTGTTTGTTTTTTTTAATTGTTGCTCGTTTGTTGTTTATAGTGCAATAAATAAAAACCGCAGAGGTGATCAAATATCACCAAAAGAAAGCTCTATTTGTGGGAAAAAAAGGACGCCAATTTTATTTGGGTACAGTGTCGCATTACCGCGCACTTGTCAGTTAAAGCGACACAGTGCCGTATCGCAAAAAATGGCCTGGTTATTAAAGGGTTTGTAAAGGTTCGTGATTTTTCACATTAATGCATCCTATGCATTAAGGTGAAAAAACACCTGGCAATGACTGCCCCCCAGGCCCCCTGTTTTACTTACCTGAGCCCGTTCACTTGCTGTGCGCGTCCCCCGGCGTCCTCTTCTCCACGGAGTCTGGCCGTTAATTGGCTAGATTGATAGCAGTGCAGCCATTGGCTCGCGCTGCTGTCAATCACATCCAATGACCCGGGCCCTGGGGGGGGCGGGAATGAGTCATACATGTTGTGTCTATGGACGCAGCGTGTATAACAGGGAGCGCGCCCGCAAGCTAACCCCCTTGGGAGAGTGCTTCCCAGAAGGGGGTTAGCTGATGCAGGGAGGAGCCAAGACAGCCGCCGAGGAACCAGAGAATCGGGGCCACTCTTTTCCAAACGCACTGCACAGTGGAGGTAAGTATAACATGTTTGTTATTTAAAAAAACAAAGCCATACAACCGCTTTAAGTGGGCAAATCTTTCCGGTCCTTAAGTGGTTAATCAGGGCTGGGCAAGGCAAGTCCCTCTCAGAGGCTCTAATGTCTCATACAACTTGTGATGTGTGTTTGTACTTACAGTTTTGCTTCGGACTCCACCACCAGATGCGGGTTGTCACCTGCCACTCGTTGCGGATTGTCAGCTGCCACATGTTGCGCATGGTCACTTATGTCACCTGCCACACGTTGCGGGTTGCCACTTGCCACACGTTGCGGATTGTCACTTGCCACGTCACCTGCCACACGTTGCGGATTGTCATCTGCCACACGTTGCGGGTTGTCTCTTGCCACGTCACATGCCACAACATCACCTGCCACACGTTGCACATTGTCACTTGCCACAACGTCACCTGCCACACGTTGCGGATAGTCCCGTGCCACACATTGCGGATTGTCACTTGCCACGGCGTCACCTGCCACACGTTGCATATTGTCACTTGCCACAACATCACCTGCCACACATTGCGGATAGTCCCGTGCCACACGTTGCGGATTGTCACTTGCCAAGCGTCACCTGCCACACCTTGCGTATTGTCACTTGCCACATGTTGCGGATTGTCACGACGTCACCTGTCACACGTTGCGCATTGTCACTTGCCACAACGTCACCTGCCACACGTTGCAGATTGTCACTTGCCACAACGTCACCTGCCACACGTTGCAGATTGTCACTTGCCACAACGTCACCTGCCACACGTTGCGGATTGTCACTTGCCACGGCGTCACCTGCCACACGTTGTGGATAGTCCTGTGCCACACGTTGCGGATTGTCACTTGCCACACGTTGCGTATTGTCACTTGCCACACGTTGCGGATTGTCACTTGCCAAGTGTCACCTGCCACACGTTGCGTATTGTCACTTGCCACACGTTGCGGATTGTCACGACATCACCTGTCACACGTTGCGGGTTGTCACTTGCTGTGTCCCAGAGTGAAGGCAGGCAGCAGAGAGATGATATAATCTCTCTGCTGCCCATGGCTGCACAGTGAGGGTGAAACTGTGGTGATGCAGGGCGGTGGGGAGAGATGACATCATCACTCTGCTCCGCTGCCCGCTCACTTGCTGACTGATCCCAAACCCCCCCCCCGGCTGCAAGTGCTCTGCCCGCCCCTGTCACCAACAGCAGCGGCGCCGGGCTCCTCACAGGGAGCGGTGCCTGCAGTGCTCACTCGCTGACTGCCCCCTCCCCCCGCCTGTGAGTGTCCTCACAGGCAGCGGCGCCGGTACACCGGGCTCCTCACAGGGAGCGGCGCCTGCCCATGCCTGCTCACTCGCTGACTGCCCCCCCCTGCCTGTGAGTGTCCTCAGCGGCGCCGGGCTCCTCACAGGCAGCGGAGCTGGCTGGCGGGCGTCAGTTTGCCGCCCCCCTAACAGTGCCGCCTGGTACCATGGTACCACCCGGTCCCATCATAGGGCCGGCCCTGGTTGAGGCCCATACGGCACAGGGAGAGGACATAGCATGGGTGAAAGACAAAATCGTGGATCTCTAAGATAGATCCAGGAGGAACAACCTCAAAATGCGAGGCATCCCTGAATCTGTGCCCCCTAATCAACTCCTACAATATGCCCACGCCATGTTTTCCACCCTGGTGCCAGACTTAACAGCCCAAGACCTTATTGTGGACAGGGAGAAAAAACAAATAGAAAAGCGCCTCTGAGTAAACTGTTTAATATAGTGACATAAATATGTAGCCAACACTTACATAAAGGTAAATGAAGAGATGCTCATATGAAGTGGGATCAATACCATGTCAGGTGTATAGTCCAGGGTCTATTGTTGCATCCAGTGAAGTACCAAATCCCGGCTATGAAAGGAGCAAGGTACCGGAGAGGAAGCCAGCTGTATCCATGGATGGAGATGGCGACTGTGTGCTCGTGGAACAGCGTGTGACCTCAGCTAATAAATCACATACTGTGGCAATGCTGAAGCTTTATTCTTTATGCATTTCACAGGACAGAAAACAGCTTCATCAGGAGACAGCTCACGTTGGTATAAGTACAGATCCTTCTCAGCAGAAGGACTGCTCCATCCAAACACTGGAGTTCACCGTGAACACAGGACACAGTAAGAGAGAGCACGATCTCTATCGTGGACAGGATCCATAGGGTCCCCAAACCAACTTTTCTCCCTGATGACACCCCCAGGGATGTCTTGCTGAGAGCTCAATACTACCACGTGAAGGAACAAATTCTGCAGGCATTACGCAAGCCAGAATTAATACCTCCACAGTATGCGAATATAAGGCTACTCCCGAACCTCTCCAGACACACGCTGCAGAGACGCCGCAACCTGACGAAATCACTAAGGCACTGAGGAATTATAAAATCCTCCATAAATGGAAGTACCCAGCCACACTCTCTATCACTCACAATGGGGTCACTTCTTTGATCTCGACTGGATGAAGGGATATCACCTAAAGCTAACTGAAGACAATTGCTGGTGTTCTCTTACTATTAATACCACAGGCAGGCAACTGCAGTATTTTCAGTCAGTGTACTGTGTCCTCTGCACAGTGTGCACCTAAAGCTAACTGAAGACAATTGCTGGTGTTCTCTTACTATTGTCCTTTTTTTCGGCAGCTGGCCGTGTTGAGCCACAACATGCCGAAGACTTGGTAGAGTGGATGACCAAGCCGTCCTCATCCTCCTCATCCTCTCTCACCCAGGCTCAGGGTACTTTGTCTGGCAAAGCAGATGCCAAAGCGGCCTCTTCCCTCGGCTCAATGGTATCAGTCACTCCTTCCCTAGCCCCAACATGTCCTCCTGAGGAGTCCCCCGAACTGTTTGACCACAGTGTTGGGTACATGCTGCAGGAGGATGCGTTTTGAAGGCTCCGATGATGGTACCCAGATAGAGGAAGGCAGTAACGTGAGCCCAGAGAGAGGGGGTGCCCAAGAAGGAAAGCAATCTGCAGTCATGTTCCCCCAGCTGCAGCATACTGCCAGGTTTGCTCCAGTGATGAGGAGGGAGGGTATGATGAGGTCACGGACTCTACGTGGGTGCCTGATAGGAGAGAGGAAGAGGAGGAGGAGGCACATCTCCAACAAGGCAGGATGCCCTCCAGGGGCCAGCTTAAGGGCAGCACACGGACTGCATCACACCGCAGAGCTCCGCATGTGCAGGGTGCTGCTGTCCCTGCACGTTATTCCAAAAGTTCTTTGGTGTGGGCCTTTTTTGAGACGAGTGCTTCAGATCGCACCGCTGCTATTTGTAACATATGTCTCAAGCGTATCTCGCGTGGCTAAAACATCACCCGCTTGGGCACCACATGCTTGACCAGACATATGTCGACCTGCCATGCAGTTCGTTGGCAAGCGTACCTAAAATACCCACACCAAAGAACAAAGCGGACCTCTCCTTGCTCCTCATCAGCTGGAATCTCCAACCCCACTATACCTTCAGTCCTCTCTGAAACCTGCACTGAGAGGAATGAAGGTGTAGAATTAGGTGTGTCACAGCCAAGTACTTGCGGGCAATCTGCTATCGGCACACCAACGTCAGATTGTACAAGGCAAATTTCCCTGCCCCAGCTGCTGCACCGCCGAAAGAAGTTCACTCCCAGGCATCCACATGCCCAGCGGTTGAATGCTAGCTTGGAAAAATTGCTAGCACTTCAACTGCTGCCTTTTCAGTTGGTAGACTCTGCCCGCTTCCGTGAGTTTGTGGAATGTGCAGTTCCTCAGTGGCAGGTTCCCAAACGCCACTTTTTTTCACGGAAGGCGATTCCGGCTCTCTACCAGAATGTTGAAGGCAATGTCTTGGCCTCGCTGGACAGGGCGGTCAGCGGTAAGGTGCATATTACCGCTGACTTATGGTCAAGCAGGCATGGACAGGGACATTACTTATCTTTCACAGCGAATTGGGGGACTCTGCTGGCAGCTGGGAAGGATGCAGGACAAGTTGCAGTAGTGTTGGAGGTTGTTCCGCCACCACGCCTCCAAAATGCTACTACTGGTGATTCTGACACACCTCTCTCCTCCACCCCCTCCTCTTCTTCTTCCTCCATGGCCTCTACCTGTGCTTGGTCCTCGGAACCAGCGGTGCTCCGTAGGCGTTCAAGGGGCTACACAAGTACGCAGGAAAAAAGATGCCATGCGGTGCTTGAGCTGGTGTGCTTGGGGGACAGGAGCCACACTGGAGCAGAGATTCTGTCAGCTCTGCAGGGGCAGGCTCAGAGGTAGTTGACGCCATGCCAGCTTAAGCCAGGAATGGTGGTTTGCGATAATGGCACAATCTCCTCTCCGCCCTCCGACAGGGAAACCTGACCCATGTGCCCTGCTTGGCTCACGTCCTTAACTTGGTGGTGCAGCGGTTTTTGGGCAGGTACCAGGGCTTACAGGATGTCCTGAGGCAGGCCAGGAAAGTCTGTGTGCATTTCCACCGGTCATATAATGCCAGTGCTCGGCTGGCTGACCTGCAAAAGGAATTTAACTTGCCCAAGAACCGCCTAATCTGGCAGAGGGCCATCAATGAGTATCTGTACCAATATGGCACCAGGACAGGGTCAGGGGAGCTTGTTTTTTTTTGCCACACCAGTGGGTCATGATCAGGGATGCATGCACTGTCCTGTCACCATTTGAGGAGGCCACGAGGATGGTGAGCAGTGACAGTGCATGCATCAGTGACACTGTCCCTCTTGTCTACCTGTTGGAGCACACGCTGCGTGGAATAATGGACAGGGCACTTGAGGCAGAACAGAGGGAGGAAGAGGAGGACTTCCTTACCTCTCAAGGCCACTTTTATCCAGACAGTGTTCCTGCTGGCCCGCCGATTACACAGGAAGAGGAGGAGGAGGAGGAGGATTGTGTCAGCATGGAGGTGGAGCCTAGCACTCAGCATCAGCAGCAGTCTTCAAGGGATCATTTACAGTCTCAAGAAACCCATGGACTTGTACGTAGCTGGGAGGAGGTGGCTGTGGATCATGTTGTCCTTAGTGACCCAGAGGACTCCGGATTGAATCCCTCAGCAAACCTACGCTGCATGGCCTACCTGATCCTGTAAAGCCGGCGAAAGTATCCTCATATTCGTGGTATCAAGGAGAGGGATCATTACTGGCTGGCAACCCTCCTTGATCCACGTTACAAGGGTAAGGTTGCGGACCTTATCTTGCTGTCGCAGAGGGAGTAGAGGGTGAAACATCTTTGGGAGGCCTTGCAGAAAGGTTTGTGCAACGCGTTTCCAGAGCCTGGGAGGTTACAAATTCCTGGTCCTGAACAACGTGTTGCTGAGGCTTCGGTCAGTCACAGAAATAGTGGTGGAGAAGGTGGCCGTCTGACCGATGCGTTCAGACAATTTTTTAGTCTGCAGCCCCAAGGTATGAGCGGTTCCAGCAACCATCGCCAGTGTCTGATTCACATGGTGCAGGAATACCTAGGGGAAAGATCAGACTTGGACACCTTTCCCACCGAAAATCCTCTGGGTTACTGGGTCTTGAGGATGGATCACTGGCCAGAGCTTGCACAGTATGCAATTGAGCTACTGGCCTGTCCTGCATCCAGCGTTCTTTTGGAACGCACCATCAGTGCTGCTGGAGGCTTTGTAACCGATCACAGGGAGCGCCTGTCCACCAAATCGGTTGATCGGCTGACCTTCATGAAAATGAATCAGTCTTGGATCACCAGCTACCAAGCACCTGATGCTGATGTAACCAAATATTATTTTTTTTTGAATGGGAGATCTCTTCAAGACTGCCTATGCTGATGCTAAGTGACTATCCTGTTATGCTGAGTGACTATCCTCTTCCTCCTCAATGTTCATGCTGATAGCTTGTAAGAACATTTTTGGTTCTGGGCACCGTCACCAGTGGCTAAGGCCCAATTTTTCAGCCCCTGTTTGACAGGGGCGTGTAATTAAAATTTTTGATGCAATACTTTGCAGCAGGGCTCATTCCTGCGCTCCAACTATAGTATCTGTGGGGGGGGTTGCAGTGTTGTGGCACCAGTGCCTGTGCCTAAGGCCCAATTTTTCTGCCCCTGTTCAACAGGGGCATGTAATTACAATTCTTGATCTAATATTTCACAGCAGGGCCCATTCCTGCACCCACCATGAGTAACTGTGAGGCCTTACAGTATTGTGGCAACACCACCACACCGTCCACCACCAAAGGCCCAATTTTTCTGCCCCTGCTAATCAGGGGCATGTAATTCCAATTCTTGATCTAATATTTCACAGCAGGGCCCATTCCTGCGCCCATCAAGAGTAACTGTGAGGCCTTACAGTGTTTTGGCAACACCAACACCTAAGGCCCAAGTTTCTGCAGAGTATATAGGGCAGGCCCCTACTTTCAAACATACAACTTACAAACGACTCCTACTTGCAAATGGAGGGAGACAACAGGAAGTGAGAGGAAATCTACCCCTAGGAAGTGAAATTCTCTCCTGTAAAGCCCTGCACACACGATCGGATTTCCGATGGAATAAAATCCGATGGATTTTTCCATCGAATTTCCGATGAAGCTGACTTCCATCAGTCTTGCCTACACGCCATCAGTCAAAAATCAGACCGAGAAAAATTAAGTTCAATGCTTCTGAGCATGCGTCGACTTGATTCTGAGCATGCGTGGGTTTTTTCTCCGATGGAGTTCCACACAGATGATCGGAATTTGCTATCGTTTTTTTTTCCATCGGATACATTTATAACATTTTCTTTTTTTAATCACTGATGGAAAAAAGACCGATGGGGCCCATACACGATCTGTTTGTCCGATGAAAAAAGTCCATCGGACTGTTTTCATCGGTAGAACCGATCGTGTGTACAGGGCTTAAGAGTTAATATTGGAAAAACGTGTCTCCTCTCCACTTATGCTTTATCACCAATCCTTATTTCACTAAAAACCCAAAATTTTCAAAAACCAATTGTCATTGGGACAGAAAGTGAGGTGAAATGTTCTGAACCATGTGCACAGACAGCAAAACAAATGTTACAGGGGTGATAACCCTTCCCTATGTTTTCCAAAAAGCTTAAAAATAGATTTTTTGGCTGGGGCTACACTTTAAAAATGTACCAGTTCTAAATTACAAACACATTCTACTTAAGAACAAACCTACAGTCCCTGTCTTGTTTGCACCGTCTGTATACTGCTGTACACTGCTGTACAGAGTATATAGGGCCTGGGGGCCCCACACCTTTCCTTTTTTTAATTTGGGTGCGGGGTTCCCCTTAATATCCATACATGACCCAAATGGGCTGGGGGGGGGGGGGTACCCATGCCGATTTTCTCAATGATTTTCATCCATATTGCCGGGACCACACATTACATTAAAGCCGCAAGCAGTTTTAAATTACTTTTTTTCCTTTAGAAATTTCATTTTGTGCAGGGACAGTTCTAAACACGGGAAACACGGGCCACTTCACAGGCATACTATAGACACCCCCCAGGTACGATATTTAAAGGAATATTTCACTTTTTTTTTTCACTTTAAGCATCATTAAAATCACTGCTCCCGAAAAAACTGGCATTTTTAAAACTTTTTTTTGCATTGATACATGTCCCCTGGGGCAGGACCCGGGTCCCCAGACCCTTTTTAGGACAATAACTTGCATATTAGCCTTTCAAATTAGCACTTTTGATTCTGAACGTTCGAGTCCCATAGACTTTAACAGGGTTCGATAGTTCGCCCGAACTTTCGGTCCGTTCGCAGGTTCTGGTGCGAACCGAACCGAGGGGTGTTCGGCTAATCCCTAATCAGTAGATGTAACATAGGGAGGAAAAAACAATTAATCAAATAACTAGGATGCAGACCCAGCCTGCCAAACATCACAGTTCCCAACAGTTTGTAATATCTAAGCTATACAAGTAAAAAGCTTTACCCCCTATGTGGAGGATTTTGTGAAGCTCCAGCTGAGGAGCTAGAGTGAATCAAAAGTGGCCCAGCCAATAATAAATTTTAAAATGTTCCCTTACAAGTAGACAGCCATTGTTTTGAATTCATTATATCCATTACCATCCTACTCCAGTCCACTCTATTAGGGACACAGCATATATAACAAAAAAATGGGTTTTGTCCTTATCAAGACTGAAAGGAACCAGAGGACCAAATGAGTGACACAGCATACAATGTACATACAATAAGTAGAAAAAATATTAAATTTATTAAAGAGTTAAAAATTCATTAAACTCCCCAGTGGGAGGTAGTAGTTAAGACACAATAACATGACATATATATCCAAAGGCCACTGCGTCAAATTGTCTCTGGACGTGGCAACACACAGCACATGACAAAAGACAAAAAACACTACAAATAAAACATATAAACGATCGTCCGGATGCCAGAAATCTATGCACTGATGTCCATGCCACAACTAATACATTGTTTGAAGTTTTATTTTATAGATAATATAAAAAATATATGTAGCGGGGTCTTTAAATCTAGGGGAATGTTTGAGTAACAGTGCGCTGCGCTGGTTCTAACCTTAATTGCTGCGCCGGATAACTCCTTCACTGGGCGCAGGAAGCAGTGGCGCACTGTTATAGTAAATAGAAATGTCAGCGGCGCTCTATTGAAAATTAATGGTTCCCTATGGGAGCCCATTGATTTGAATAGAGGTCGCCCGGGAAGTCGGATCCGACTTGGGAGTGACTCGTGTGCCGGCTGACACAGGGACAGCGCCGCTCAAGTCGTGTCCTAGAGGCGACTAGACGGCCGAGAATGTGTCCAGCGCGATGTCATCACGCTGGTCCTCGGCAGCCTCGCTGTCCCATGTTTGGTATGAATCATGAAGGGGAACTCCAGGCCAAATTTTAATGAAAAAACCGGCATGGGTTCCCCTTCAGGAGCATACCAGGCCCTTAGGTCTGGTCTGGATTCTAAGGTGAACCCCCTAAGCCAAAAAACGGCGAGGGGGTCCCCCCAAAATCCAAACCAGACCCTTATCCGAGCACGTAACCTGGCAGGCCGCAGGGGAAAAGGGGGGGACGAGAGCGGCCCCCCTCCCTCCTGAACCGTACCAGGCCGCATGCCCTCAACATGGGGGGTTTGGTGCTTCGGGGTAGGGGGCGAGCTGCGGCCCCCCCACCCCAAATCACCCTGCCCCCATGTTGATGGGGACAAGGGCCTCTTCCCGACAACCCTGGCCGTTGGTTGTCGGGGTATGCGGGCGGGGGGCTTTTCGGAATCAGGGCGCCCTCTTTAAAAAGGGGGCCCCCAGATGCCGGCCCCCCACCCTATGTGAATGAGTATGGGGTACATCGTACCCCTACCCATTCACCTGGTGGCAAAATAAGTCAATAAAAAAAGACAACACAGGTTTGAAAAGTAATTTATTGGGCAGCTCCGGGGGTCTTTCTGCCGGGCCCCCGCTATCTTCTGCTAGCTCTTTTGCTAGCGGGGGTCCCGGTCTTCCTCCCTGTCTTCTTCCGACTTCGGGGCTCTTTCTGCCGGGCCCCCGCTATCTTCTGCTAGCTCTTTTGCTAGCGGGGGTCCCGGGCTTCCTTGCCGTCTTCTTCCAACTTCGGGGGTCTCTTGTTCTGTTCTCCGGTTCTTCTCCCGCTCTCCGATGCCTTCTCCTCGATCTCCGGTTCTTTCTGCCTTCTGCCGGGCCCCCGCTATCTTCTCGCAGCTCTTTTGCTAGCGGGGGCCGGTCTTCTACGTCGCCTTCTTCCTTCTTCTCTTCGCCCGATGTTGACTCGTCGCTCTCCACCGCCGCAATGATCTGTCCAAGCAGCGGTGCCACTTTTATTGGCATGGGGCGTGGTCACCGGATGATGCCACCGCTGACCCCGCCCCCGTTTCACGTCACAGTCCCATCATTCCCCGGGACTGTGACATCATACGGGGGCGGGGTCAGCGGTGGCATAAGCCGGTCACCACGCCCATGCCAATAAAAGTGGCACCGCTGCTCGGACAGATCATTGCGGCGGTGGACAGCGACGAGGCAACATCGGGCGAAGAGAAGAAGGAAGAAGGCAACGTAGAAGACCGGCCCCCGCTAGCAAAAGAGCTGGCACAAGATAGCGGGGCGTCCGGCAGAAAGAACCGGAGATCGAGGAGAAGGCGTCGGAGAGCAGGAGAAGAACCGGAGAACAGAACAAGAGACCCCCGAAGTCGGAAGAATACGGCGAGGAAGCCCGGGACCCCCGCTAGCAAAAGAGCTAGCAGAAGATAGCGGGGGCCCGGCAGAAAGACCCCCGGAGCTGCCCAATAAATTACTTTTCAAACCTGTGTTGTCTTTTTTTATTGACTTATTTTGCCACCAGGTGATTGGGTAGGGGTACGATGTACCCCATACTCAGTCACATAGGGTGGGGGGCAGGTATCTGGGGTCCCCCTTATTAAAGGGGCCTCCCGGATTCCGATAAGCCCCCCGCCCGCAGACCCCGACAACCAACGGCCAGGGTTGTCAGGAAGAGGCCCTTGTCCCCATCAACATGGGGGCAGGGTGCTTTGGGGTGGGGGGGGCCACAGGTCGCCCCCCCTGCCCCAAAGCACCAAACCCCCCATGTTGAGGGCACGCGGCCTGGTACGGTTCAGGAGGGAGGGGGGCCGCTCTCTCGTCCCCCCCTTTTCCCCTGTGGCCTGCCAGGTTGAGTGCTCGGATAAAGGGTCTGGTGTGTATTCTAAGGGGACCCCACGCAATTTTTTTTTTGTTTTTGGCGTGGGGTTCCCCTTAAAATACATGCCAGACCTGAAGGGCCTGGTATGGATTCTGGGGGGACCCCCAGGCAATTTTTTTATTTTATTTTTGGGGGGGTCCCCTTTGAATCCATACTAGACCCAAGGGCCTGGTATGGACCTGGGGGGGGGACCCCACACTGTTTTTTTTTTGGTTTTGTTTTTTGAACCGTTTTTTTTTTTTTTTTTTTTTTTTTTACATTTCCTTTAACAACCAGCTATAAACAAGTAAAACAAAAAATAGCCGCAAAATTGCGGTACTTGCGTTTTGGATGCGGGTCCATTGAATTCTATTACATCCAAAACACTGTTTTTGTCCTGGCAAAAAAAATATGCAGTTGCGTTTAAAATCGTTTTTCACAAACCCTCTAAATGCCTTCAGACGCCAAAGATTTCCACGTTTCAGACGCGGTACCAGCATTTAGCCGCATTTTAGTTTAGAAGCGTTTTTAAAGGTGACCTTTTTTTTTACATTGATAAACTCCAAATTTATGGCAAATGAGGAAAAACCATAATATATATATATATATATATATATATATAATATATATATATATATTGTAAACTTTGGGGGTTATAGCTCCACGGGACTAAGTGCATAAACCGTTGTACTTTGAGCAGAAAGGCTTTTATTCGTGAACAAACCAAAAGAAACAAGCTTGATTCAGCACACAGAAAAATATCAAAACAAAGTCCGACTTGTCTTCAGCACAAGTATAAATCAAAGAAAAAGGCACATACAGTTTGTAGGGGAACTTCCAGGGCTCTTGCTGAACTTTACCAGCTCCTAGCAGACACACAGCTCATCTCAGGTGCAATCCTCATACTCCTCTCTCACACCTCTAGCACTACTTCCTGTTATATGAGCTGTTTTCCTGGAAGCCCTTAACCCCCTGTGTGCTGACTCTCAGTGGTCAGGAGTGGAGGCTCTATCCCACCCGAATGTCACTTTAGAGCCTCCGAAATTCCGGGCCCCAAATACCTTTCTATTAATACAAAGAGGACTGCAAGCCAGTCCTCTCTGGGCTATTTATTTTGCCCGGAACTCCTCACCCATTCTGGGCGACCTCCTGAGCACCATTACTACTCATTAAAGGGACCATAACCCAAATATTGGTGCTATATAGCACCCGTCCAGGACCCAACCTTGGCGTCCTGTACATATCCCCCCCTCTGCCTCAACGCGGAGGTGTTGGAGGCACCACTCGATATCATACAATGGACTCGGGAGAGGGCATCGGCATTCTGATGTTGTCTCCCGGGTCTGTGTTCTACCACAAAATTGAACTCCTGGAGAGAAAGAAACCACCTTGTCACCCTGGCATTGGTGTGCTTGTTTTGTCTCATCCAGGTAAGAGGAGCGTGGTCTGACAGCGAAACTTCCTACCTAGGAGGAAATATCGTAGGGAGTCCAAAGCCCACTTGATGGCCAGACACTCCCGCTCTACCACAGCGTAGTTTTTCTCAGCTGCCGTCAGCTTCCTGCTAAGAAAAACTACGGGATGCTCTTCCCCATTGCTTTCCTGCGACAAGACTGCTCCCAATCCCTCACTTGAAGCGTCTGTCTGCACTACAAAATCTTTTGCGAAGTCCGGAGCTACCAGCACCGGATCCTGGCATAATGCCGTCTTAAGCTTTTGAAAGGCTTTCTCGGCTTCGGCATTCCACTTTATCATCACTGACTTTCTGCCCTTGGTCAAGTCAGTCAGCGGTGCAGCAATGGTGGCGAAGTTGGGGACAAACCTCCTGTAATAGCCAACTATGCCCAAAAACGCTCTGACCTGCTTCTTGGTTAGGGGACGGGGCCAGTCCTGTATGGCTTCCACCTTACTCATTTGGGGCTTCACCAACCCCCTACCCACGATTAGGGATGAGCTTCGTGTTCGAGTCGAACATACGTTCGACTCGAACATCGGCTGTTCGATCGTTCGACGAAGATCGAACGATTTGGGCCGTTCGCGCCAAATTCGAGTGACGCGAACGGCCCACAATGCACTACGCCATCGCAGTGTCATCCAGGCGCTGTGATTGGCCAAGCATGCACTGTGACCCCGCATGCTTGGCCAATCACAGCGCCGGCAGCGAGGAGAGCAATGATTGGCCACAGGCAGGATGCCTGTGGCCAATTATTGCTGAGGGTGTTTAGTACACGCCCCACACTATAAAAGGCCGCCAGCACGGCGGCCTAGTGTAGTGTGTTCCGGAGCAGGGATAGAGCAGCATAGGCAGGGACAGTGACTGTTATTTCTTTCTTGCTTAACCTGGATTCCTTTAGTTTAGGGAAAGAGAAGGATAGGTAGGGAGAGTGTCAGTGTGTTTTGTGCTTGTGCTATAGTGTGCTTAAAAAAAACATTTATTCTAGGGACAGAAAACTGTAGGTAGGGACAGTGTCAGTTTCTTTCACTCTGCAAGTCCTTGTTTCCAGGGACCTGGAAGGACAGTGAGTGAATTGTCCTTGTGCTATATTGTGCTTAAAAAAACATTTATTCTAGGGACAGAAAACTGTAGGTAGGGAGAGTGTCAGTTTCTTTCACTCTGCAAGTCCTTGTTTCCAGGGACCTGTAAGGACAGTGAGTGAATTGTCCTTGTGCTATATTGTGCTTAAAAAAAACATTTATTCTAGGGACAGAAAACTGTAGGTAGGGAGAGTGTCAGTTTATTTCACTCTGCAAGTCCTTGTTTCCAGGGACCTGGAAGGACAGTGAGTGAATTGTCCTTGTGCTATATTGTGATTAAAAAAAACATTTTTTCTAGGGACAGAAAACTGTAGGTAGGGAGAGTGTTTTTTTTCTTTCACTCTGCAAGTCCTTGTTTCCAGGGACCTGTAAGGACAGTGAGTGAATTGTCCTTGTGCTATATTGTGCTTAAAAAAAACATTTATTCTAGGGACAGAAAACTGTAGGTAGGGAGAGTGTCAGTTTATTTCACTCTGCAAGTCCTTGTTTCCAGGGACCTGGAAGGACAGTGAGTGAATTCTCCTTGTGCTATATTGTGCTTAAAAAAAACATTTATTCTAGGGACAGAAAACTGTAGGTAGGGACAGTGTCAGTTTCTTTCACTCTGCAAGTCCTTGTTTCCAGGGACCTGTAAGGATAGTGAGTGAATTGTCCTTGTGCTATATTGTGATTAAAAAAAACATTTTTTCTAGGGACAGAAAACTGTAGGTAGGGAGAGTGTTTTTTTTCTTTCACTCTGCAAGTCCTTGTTTCCAGGGACCTGTAAGGAGAGTGAGTGAATTGTCCTTGTGCTATATTGTGATTAAAAAAAACATTTTTTCTAGGGACAGAAAACTGTAGGTAGGGAGAGTGTTTTTTTTCTTTCACTCTGCAAGTCCTTGTTTCCAGGGACCTGTAAGGACAGTGAGTGAATTGTCCTTGTGCTATAGTGTGCTTAAAAAAAACATTTATTCTAGGGACAGAAAACTGTAGGTAGGGAGAGTGTCAGTTTATTTCACTCTGCAAGTCCTTGTTTCCAGGGACCTGTAAGGACAGTGAGTGAATTGTCCTTGTGCTATATTGTGATTAAAAAAAACATTTTTTCTAGGGACAGAAAACTGTAGGTAGGGAGAGTGTTTTTTTTCTTTCACTCTGCAAGTCCTTGTTTCCAGGGACCTGTAAGGACAGTGAGTGAATTGTCCTTGTGCTATATTGTGCTTAAAAAAAACATTTATTCTAGGGACAGAAAACTGTAGGTAGGGAGAGTGTCAGTTTATTTCACTCTGCAAGTCCTTGTTTCCAGGGACCTGGAAGGACAGTGAGTGAATTCAACTTGTGCTATATTGTGCTTAAAAAAAACATTTATTCTAGGGACAGAAAACTGTAGGTAGGGAGAGTGTCAGTTTATTTCACTCTGCAAGTCCTTGTTTCCAGGGACCTGTAAGGACAGTGAGTGAATTGTCCTTGTGCTATATTGTGATTAAAAAAAACATTTTTTCTAGGGACAGAAAACTGTAGGTAGGGAGAGTGTTTTTTTTCTTTCACTCTGCAAGTCCTTGTTTCCAGGGACCTGTAAGGACAGTGAGTGAATTGTCCTTGTGCTATATTGTGCTTAAAAAAAACATTTATTCTAGGGACAGAAAACTGTAGGTAGGGAGAGTGTCAGTTTATTTCACTCTGCAAGTCCTTGTTTCCAGGGACCTGGAAGGACAGTGAGTGAATTCTCCTTGTGCTATATTGTGCTTAAAAAAAACATTTATTCTAGGGACAGAAAACTGTAGGTAGGGACAGTGTCAGTTTCTTTCACTCTGCAAGTCCTTGTTTCCAGGGACCTGTAAGCATAGTGAGTGAATTGTCCTTGTGCTATATTGTGATTAAAAAAAACATTTTTTCTAGGGACAGAAAACTGTAGGTAGGGAGAGTGTTTTTTTTCTTTCACTCTGCAAGTCCTTGTTTCCAGGGACCTGTAAGGACAGTGAGTGAATTGTCCTTGTGCTATATTGTGATTAAAAAAAACATTTTTTCTAGGGACAGAAAACTGTAGGTAGGGAGAGTGTTTTTTTTCTTTCACTCTGCAAGTCCTTGTTTCCAGGGACCTGTAAGGACAGTGAGTGAATTGTCCTTGTGCTATATTGTGCTTAAAAAAAACATTTATTCTAGGGACAGAAAACTGTAGGTAGGGAGAGTGTCAGTTTATTTCACTCTGCAAGTCCTTGTTTCCAGGGACCTGTAAGGACAGTGAGTGAATTGTCCTTGTGCTATATTGTGATTAAAAAAAACATTTTTTCTAGGGACAGAAAACTGTAGGTAGGGAGAGTGTCAGTTTCTTTCACTGTGAAAGTCCTTGTTTCAAGGGACAGAGAAGGACACCTGAAGGTAGCCCTTATTGCTTTTTTCCCATCTCCCTGCAGGCCATCTATTAGAATGTCTGGAAGGCAAACAAGGAGAGGCAGACAGTCAGGAGGCAATAAAAGAGGGCAAGCAGGCTCTGTGTCTGGGGGCAACAGTGCTGGTCGTGGACGCGGTGCATTGTCATCAGCACATGGCCATGGGACACGCTTGTCCTTCTTTTCGGCAGCTGGACATGTTGAGCCACATCATGCCGAAGACTTGGTAGAGTGGATGACCAAGCCCTCCTCCTCCTCCTCATCCTCTCTCACCCAGGCTCAGGGTACTGGAAAAGCAGCTGCCAAAGCGTCGTCTTCCCTGGTATCAATGTCAGACAAATCATCAGTCACTCCTTCCCTAGACCCACCATGTCCTCCTCCTGAGGAGTCCCCCGAACTGTTTCAGCACAGTGTTGGGTACATGCTCCAGGAGGATGCCCAGCGTTTCGAAGGGTCTGATGATGAAACCCAGCTAGAGGAAGGCAGTAGCGTGAGAGCAGACAGAGGGGATGCTCAAGAAGGACACCAATCTGGCAGTCATGTTCCAGCAGCTGCAGCATACTGCCAGATTGGCTCCAGTGATGAGGAGGGAGGGGATGATGAGGTCACTGACTCCACGTGGGTGCCTAATAGGAGAGAGGAGGAGGAGGAGGATGAGGAGGAGGCACATCTCCAACGAGGCAGGATGCCCTTTGGTGGCCAGCGTAAGGGCAGTACACCGACGGAATCACACCGCAGAGCTCCGCCTGTGCAGGGCGCTGCCTCTGCCCGTCATTCAAAAAGTTCTTTGGTGTGGGCCTTTTTTGAGGCTAGTGCATCAGATCGCACAGCTGCTGTTTGCAACATATGTCTCAAGCGTATATCGCGTGGCCAAAACATCAGCCGCTTGGGTACCACATGCCTGACCAGACATATGTTGACCTGCCATGCAGCTCGTTGGCAAGCCTACCTCAAAGACCCACACCAAAGAACAAAGCGGACCTCTCCTTGCACCGCATCAGCTGGGATCTCCAACCCCACTATAACTTCAGTCCTCTCTGAAACATGCACTGAGAGGAATGAAGGTGTAGAATTAGGTGTGTCACAGCCAAGTACTTGCGCCCACTCTGCTAGCAGTACACCGACGTCCGATTCTAGCAGGCAAATTTCCCTGCCCCAGCTGCTGGACCGTCGAAAGAAGTTCACTCCCAGCCATCCACATGCCCAGCGGTTGAATGCTAGCTTGGCTAAATTGCTAGCGCTTCAACTGCTGCCTTTTCAGTTGGTAGACTCGGCCCCCTTCCGTGAGTTTGTGCAATGTGCAGTTCCTCAGTGGCAGGTTCCCAAACGCCACTTTTTCTCACGGAAGGCTATTCCGGCTCTCTACCGGCATGTGGAAGGCAATGTCTTGGCCTCGCTGGACAGGGCGGTCAGCGGTAAGGTGCATATTACCGCTGACTCATGGTCCAGCAGGCATGGACAGGGACGTTACCTTTCTTTCACGGCCCATTGGGTCACTCTTTTGGCAGCTGGGAAGGATTCAGGACAAGGTGCAGTAGTGTTGGAGGTTGTCCCACCGCCACGCCTCCAAAATGCTACTACTGGTTGTGACACACCTCTCTCCTCCACCCCCTCCTCTTCTTCTTCCTCCATGGCCTCTTCCTGTGGTTTGTCCTATGAACCAGCGGTGCTCCGTAGCCGTTCACGGGGCTACGCAAGTACGCAGGCAAAAAGATGCCATGCCGTGCTTGCGCTGGTGTGTTTGGGGGACAGAAGCCACACTGGGGCAGAGGTCCTGTCTGCTCTGCAGGGCCAGGCCGAGAGGTGGTTGACGCCACGCCAGCTTAAGCCAGGAATGGTGGTTTGCGACAATGGCACCAACCTCCTCTCCGCCCTCCGACAGGGACAACTGACCCATGTGCCCTGTGTGGCTCACGTCCTTAACCTGGTGGTGCAGCGCTTCTTGGGCAGGTACCCGGGCTTACAGGATGTCCTGAGGCAGGCCAGGAAAGTCTGTGTGCATTTCCGCAGATCTTATAATGCCAGTGCTCGCCTGGCTGAGCTGCAAAAGGAGTTGAACCTGCCCAAGAACCGCCTTATATGTGACATGCCCACCAGGTGGAACTCAACGTTGGCCATGCTGCAGCGGCTGCACACGCAGCAGAGGGCCATCAATGAGTACCTGTGCGACTACGGCACCAGGACAGGGTCAGGGGAGCTTGGTTTTTTTTCTCCACGCCAGTGGGGCATGATCAGGGATGCATGCACTGTCCTGGCACCATTTGAGGAGGCCACGAGGATGGTGAGCAGTGACAGTGCATGCATCAGTGACACTGTACCTCTTGTCCACCTGTTGGAGCACACGCTGCGTGGAATAATGGACAGGGCACTTGAGGCAGAACAGAGGCAGGAAGAGGAGGACTTCCTTGCCTCTCAAGGCCCCCTTTACCCAGACAGTGTTCCTTCTGTCCCACCCATCGCACAGGAAGAGGAGGAGGAGGAGGAGGAGGAGGAGGAGGAGGATTGTGTCAGCATGGAGGTGGAGGCTGGCACTCAGCATCATCAGCAGCAGTCTTTTAGGGATGATTTACAGTCCCAAGAAACCAGTGGACTTGTACGTGGCTGGGAGGAGGTGGCTGCGGATCATGTCGTCCTTAGTGACCCAGAGGACTCCGGAGCGAATGCCTCAGCAAACCTACGCTGCATGGCCTCCCTGATCCTGCAAAGTCTGCGGAAGGATCCTCGTATTCTTCGGATCAAGGAGAGGGACCATTACTGGCTGGCCACTCTCCTTGATCCACGGTACAAGGGTAAGGTTGCGGACCTTATGTTACCGTCGCAGAGGGAGCAGAGGATGAGACAACTCCGGGAGGCCTTGCAGAAAGGTCTGTGCAACGCGTTCCCAGAGACTGGGAGGTTGCAAACTCCTGGTCCTGGACAACGAGTTGCTGAGGCTTCGGCCAGTCAAAGAAGGAGCGGTGGGGAAGGTGGCCGTCTGACCGATGCGTTCAGACAATTCTTTAGTCCGCAGCCCCAAAGTATGATCGGTTCCAGCAACCATCGCCAGCGTCTGATAAACATGGTGCAGGAATATCTAGGGGCAAGGTCAGACTTGGACACCTTCCCCACCGAAAATCCTCTGGCTTACTGGGTCTTGAGGATGGATCACTGGCCAGAGCTTGCACAGTATGCAATTGAGCTACTGGCCTGTCCTGCATCCAGCGTTCTTTCGGAACGCACATTCAGTGCTGCTGGAGGATTTGTCACGGATCACAGGGTGCGCCTGTCCACCGACTCGGTTGATCGACTGACTTTCATCAAGATGAACCAGTCTTGGATCACCACCAGCTACCACACACCTGATGCTGATATAACAGACTAATTGATTTTAACATGTCACATCCCTTCAAGACTGATGCTGATGCTGAGTGCCTGTGCTGTTATGTTGACTGGCTATCCTCCTCCTCCGAGTCCTCAATGATACGATTGATGATGATAGCTTGTAAGATCATTTTTGTTTATGGGTGCCGCCACCAGTGCCTAACGCCCAATTTTTCAGCCCCTGTTTAACAGGGGCGTGTAATTACAATTTTTGAAGCAATACTTTGCAACAGGGCTCATTGCTGTGCTCCAAGTACAGTATCTGTGAGGAGTTGCAGTGTTGTGCCACCAGTGCCTAAGGCCCAATTTTTCAGCCCCTGTTTAACAGGGGCGTGTCATTACAATTTTTGAAGCAATACTTTGCAACAGGGCTCATTGGTGTGCTCCAAGTACAGTATCTGTGAGGAGTTGCAGTGTTGTGCCACCAGTGCCTAAGGCCCAATTTTTCAGCCCCTGTTTAACAGGGGCGTGTCATTACAATTTTTGAAGCAATACTTTGCAACAGGGCTCATTGCTGTGCTCCAAGTACAGTATCTGTGAGGAGTTGCAGTGTTGTGCCACCAGTGCCTAAGGCCCAATTTTTCAGCCCCTGTTTAACAGGGGCGTGTCATTACAATTTTTGAAGCAATACTTTGCAACAGGGCTCATTGGTGTGCTCCAAGTACAGTATCTGTGAGGAGTTGCAGTGTTGTGCCACCAGTGCCTAAGGCCCAATTTTTCAGCCCCTGTTTAACAGGGGCGTGTCATTACAATTTTTGAAGCAATACTTTGCAACAGGGCTCATTGCTGTGCTCCAAGTACAGTATCTGTGAGGGGTTGCAGTGTTGTGCCACCAGTGCCTAAGGCCCAATTTTTCAGCCCCTGTTCAACAGGGGCATGTAATTACAATTCTTGATCTAATAATTCACAGCAGGGCCCATTGCTGCACCCACCAAGAGTAACTGTCAGGGCTTACAGTGTTGTGGCACCAGCACCACCATCAAAGGCCCAATTTTTACTACCACTGTTCAACAATTATATGTAATTAAAATTCCTGATATAATAGTTGACAGCAGGGCGTTCCAGCACCAACCAAGAGTAACTGTGAGTGCTTACAGTGTTGTGCCAACACCAACAACTAAGGGGCCTATTTCTGCAGAGTATATACGGCAGGTCCCTACTTTCAAACATCCAACTTACAAACGACTCCTACTTGCAAACGCAAGAAGACAACAGGAAGTGAGAGGAAATCTACCACTAGGAAGGAAAATTCTCTCCTGTAAGAATAAATATGGGAGAAAGGTGTCTCCTCTGTACTGATGCTTTATCAGCAATCCTTGTTTCAAGAAAAACACCACATTTCAAAAACAGTTGTCATTGGGACGGAAAGTGAGGTGAAATGTTCTGAACAGGGGCACAGACAGCAAAACAAATGTTACAGGGGTGATAACCCTTACCTATGTTTTCCAAAAAGTTTAAAAATAGATTTTTGGTCTGGAGCTACACTTCAACAATGTACCTGTTCAAAATTACAAACAGACTCTACATAAGAACAAACCTACAGTCCCTGTCTTGTATGCACCGCCTGTATAGGGCTGTTCAGAGTATATAGGGCCTTTTTTATTTTATGTGCGGGGTTCCCCTTAATATCCATACAAGACCCAAAGGGGCTGGTAATGGGCTGGGGTAGGGGGGGGGGTCATGGGGTAGCTATGCCATTTTTCTTAAAGAATTTCATCCATATTACCGGGACCAGACATTACATTAAAGCCGCAAGCAGTTTTAAATGGCTTTTTTTTCCTTTAGAAGTGTCATTTTGTGCAGGGACAGTTCTAAACACGGGAAACACGTGGCACTTCACAGGCATACTTTAGACACCCCCCAGGTACGATATTTAAAGGAATATTTGACTTTTTTTTTTTCACTTTATGCATCATTAAAATGACTGCTCCCGAAAAACGACCGTTTTTAAAACTTCTTTTTGCATTGATACATGTCCCCTGGTGCAGAACCCGGGTTCCCAAACCCTTTTTAGGACAATAACATGCATAATAGTTGTTATAATTAGCACTTTAGAATTCGAACGTTTGCATCCATTGTATTTAATAGGGTTCTAATGTTCGTGCAAACTTTCGGTCCGTTCGCGGGTTCTGGTGCGAACCGAACCCGGGGGTGTTCGGCTCATCACTACCCACGATATACCCTAAGTACTTGGCTTCCTCCATTCCAATGGCACACTTCTCCGGATTGATGGTGAACCCTGCTCTTCTCAAGGAGTCTACCACTGCCTGAACCCGGGGAAGATGGGACTCCCAATCAGTGCTGAAGATGACTATGTCATCTAAGTAGACAGAAGCATACTGTTGATGTGGGCACAACATTTTGTCCATGGCCCTTTGAAACGTGGCAGGGGCAGAGTGTAGACCAAATGGCATCCTTTTGTATTGGAAGTGGCCTTCCGGGGTGGAGAAGGCTGTTTTCTCCCTGGCTTCCTTGGTCAGGGGTATCTGCCAGTACCCTTTCGTGAGGTCCAGCGTGGTGATGTACCTGGCAGGACCTAACCTCTCAATTAGCTCATCTACCCGTGGCATGGGATACGCATCAAATTTGGAGACTTCATTACGTTTTCTAAAGTCGTTACAGAAGCGGAGGGTGCCGTTGGGTTTGGGTACCAACACGATTGGACTCGACCACTCGCTCTGTGACTCTTCAATGATTTCAAGTTCGAGCATTCTTTTAACTTCATCAGATACTGCCACCCTATGAGCTTCCGGGATACGGTAAGGCTTTAACCGGATTTTTACATTGGGTTCAGTTACGATGTCATGTCTGATGACGTTGGTGAGCCCGGGCAATTCTGAAAACATGACCCTATTTCTTTGCAGAAACTCTTTTGCTTGCTGGGTTTGGGGTCTAGTCAGGGTGGCAGCAACCTGCACCAGGTCGATCCCTGCATGGTCCCCTGACTGTACCCCTACCACTTCAGATACCTGTTCTCTGTCTCTCCAGGGTTTCAATAAATTCACGTGATAGATCTGGTAGGGTTTTCTTTTCCCTGGCTGGTGGACTTTGTAGTTCACCTCACTTACTTTCTCTACTACCTCAAACGGACCTTGCCACTTGGCTAAGAATTTGCTCTCCACCGTGGGTATTAGAACAGCAACCTGTTCTCCTACTTGAAATTGTCTAATTTTAGCCGACCGGTTGTACACTCTTCTTTGGGCATCCTGAGCCTTCTGCATGTGCTCCCTCACCAGCGGCATCACCTTAGCCACCCTCTCTCGCATTTGAGAGATATGCTCTACCACGGTTTTATGTGGTGAGGACTCACTTTCCCACGTTTCTTTTACTAGGTTGAGCAACCCCGCGGGGCCTTCGTCCATACACTAACTCAAATGGTGAGAAGCCCGTGGATGCTTGTGGAACCTCCCGGATGGCAAACAACAAGGCAGGGAGTAACATATCCCAATCCTTCCCGTTTTTTTTGGACCACTCTTTTCAACATGGACTTTAGGGTTTTATTAAACCTCTCGACTAGGCCATCGGTCTTCGGGTGATAAACGGACGTCCGCAACTGCTTAATCTGAAACAGTTTACACAAGTCCGCCATCACCTTTGACATAAAAGGGGTGCCCTGGTCCGTCAGCATCTCTTTGGGGAACCCCGTTCGTGAGAACATTTGAAACAACTCCCGGGCAATGGCCTTAGAGGAAGCTTTCCTCAAAGGGATTGCTTCTGGATACCTAGTTGCGTAATCTAGGATGACTAATATGTATTGGTGCCCCCTTGCCGACTTTACCAGGGGTCCCACCAGATCCATAGCGATCCGCTCGAATGGGACCTCAATAATTGGCAAGGGTACTAGAGGGTTTCTATAGTGGGGCACTGGGGCAGTTAACTGGCAAATGGGACAAGATGCACAATATCTTTTAACCTCGACCTTCACTCCTGGCCAGTAGAACCGGTCGGTTATCCTGGCCTCTGTTTTCTCTGCCCCCAGGTGTCCTCCCAGTGCGTCGTTGTGGGCTAGATCAAGGAGCATCCGCCTATATAGTTGGGGAACTAGAAACTGCTCTACAGTTTCCCCTCGGCTCTCAGCTACCCGATATACCAAGTCCCCCTTCAATGCAAAATGAGGAAACCTCTGATCTGCCCCTGGCACTTGTGAGACCCCATCAATGACAGAAACCTGCTCTCGAGCATTAATCAAGGTAGGATCCTGTAATTGGGCGGTGCCAAATGCACCCCTGGATACATCCAGGTCTGGATGCACTGGCCTCGAGGATGTTTCCCCCTCCTCCTCCTCAGCTGGAGAGAGCTCCTCATCTTCCTCCCCCAGCATGACTTGTAATGGGAAAACTCCCCCCCCCTCAGAGATCCACTCGGTTTTAAGACCTGGAACAGAAACATTATCATCCAAATTAGTATTTTCTGTAACTTCATTGTCAGTGACAGGTAGCTCCATATTTGTGGGGGTTTCCGGCCCGGATCCCTCAGACTCTGTCCCTTCCCGGCCCAGTGTCCCCAGTTCTCCGGGCAGCCCTATCTGTACCTGGTTCCATAGTTCAAGGAATAGTGGACAGTCCCGCCCCACTATGATGTCATGTATTAAACTCTTTACCACCCCAACCTCTTGTGTAACTGAAATATGGCCATAGGAAACCGTTACCGGCACCAGGGGGTACTCCCTGGTGTCCCCATGGATACACACTACCCGTAGAGTCTTATTCACTGGGCCGAGTCTCCCGAGCACCCTGGCATGTACCAGTGTTATCATGCTACCGGAGTCCAGTAGCGCTTTAGCAGGAAGGTGGTTCACCCACACTTCACACTCGAACCGTCCTTCAGCCAGATCAAGATGAGTGGCACACACTCTTTGAACATAGAAGGAGCTTCTCCGACCGGTCCCACAGTCCATAGGCTCCTCCTGCAGCGGGTACTGTGCCCGGGTATGCCCCCAGGACCGACATCGCCAACACTGTAGGTCCCCCATCCGTGGGACGGGAACCAACCTTCGTGGTTCTGCGGAAGATGATGCAGGTTTGCGGGTTCCAATGTCAGGCAGGGCTTCTCTCCTAGGTGCTGTGGCTGGTCTGGTTGCCCTTGGTGTGGGTTCCCGACGCTTGGCAGGCCCAAGCAGGTCCTCTACCACTGTGTACCTTTCGACCAACTCAACCAGCTGGTCAGCAGTTGCAGGGTCTCCATGGCTTACCCAGCGCTGTAGGTCATCTGGGAGGGACCGCAGGTCCCAATCCATCACCACCCGTTCTACCATTTGTGGGCCCGACAATTTTTCCGGCTGCAGCCATTTTTTCACCATCTGCACTAGTTTGTGCATTTGGGACCTAGGTGGTCGGTCAGGTTTGTACCGCCAGCGATGCACCCTCTGAGCCTGGACGGCTGTGGTCACTCCCAGGCGGGCCAGGATCTCTGCTTTCAGCCACTCATAGTCGCTGATGTGCTCAGATGGGAGGTCAAAATAAGCCTTTTGCGGGTCACCGGTGAGAAAAGGGGAGATAATACCAGCCCATTGGTCACGGGGCCACCCCTCTCTCTCTGCTATCCTTTCAAAGGTAGTGAGAAAAGCTTCTACGTCATCACTGGGTGTTAGCTTTTGTAAAAAATGAGTGGCTCTCACGGACACTTGGTTGCCAGCGGCAACGACCACTTTGTCATGGATATGCATTAATGTCTGTCTGCCATCTTACCTTCCTCCTCATGTGTTCATCTAGAGACCAGACCTCCTTCACCTGGCTTCCTTTATAATCTCCTCCCAGCCTGACTCCACCCCAGGCCCTATCACTGAACACTATATTAACCTGTGCACTGCAAGCCTGCTTTGCTGATCAACGTGTTTGTTAGGCATTGTGTGTTTGGGTTCCTGCCTGCCGTGTGCTACGTCTGTCTCTCTGTTACGTTATTGGCTTGTCCCCGACCATCCCTGTCTGCTCGTGACCCTTGACCTTCGGCTCGTTCTTCGTTATCCTTGTCTGCTTGTGGCCCCTGACCTTCGGCTTGTTATTCGGTTCTCTCTATCGTGTGCTGCTGCTTCCCCTTATCCTACGGGGCGTGAGCTAGGAAACTCCAGGGGCCGCGACCTGGTCCCAGCCTGCAGCGTAACATCCTCACCACTAGAGGCCCTGGAGAAGACCAGCTGGGTCTTAGACTCCGCGCCCTGGGGAATCTTGGCTCTCGCTTCCGTTGGGATCCCGGTTGTGCTCCTCTGGTCCCGCTTTCCACAACCACCCAGTTTCCTATCCACAGAAGCCAGCCATAGGGTTCACTACCTCGCGGTGCACTCCTGTCCCCCTACGGTGTGCATCTGTCACCTGGCCACAGGTGACCCTGACAGTTTGATCAGCCATGAACCCGGCTGACATCCCGCTTCCCGCGGATGATCCATTGCAGGGCATAGTTCGCAGACTTGAGACCCAGGAATCAAATCAGACTCAGGTGATGCGATTCCTCCAGGATCTGGCTTCTCGATTCGAGCAGCTTCAGGTCTCCTTGGGAACCCCGAATCCGCAACCCCAAGTACAACCAGCGGCTGTACCTATCGCACCAGTCGCAGCCTCACACTCACTAAGATTGCCAGCTCCGTTCCGTTTCTCTGGGGACTCCAAGGCCTGCAGGGGGTTTCTCAGCCAATGCACTATTCATTTTGAGCTTCAGCCTCAAAGCTTCATATCTGACCGGGCTAAGGTAGCCTATATCATTTCCCTCCTCTCCGGTGAAGCTTTGGCCTGGGCTGCCCCCCTGTGGGAGAGGAACGATCCGGTGGTTTCCAGTCTGTCCGAATTCTTGAAGCTCTTTCGTAATATCTTCGAAGAGCCGGCTCGGGCTTCTTCAGCGGCTAGTGCTGTCTTACGTCTTCGCCAAGAATCTAGTTCAGTGGGGCAATATGCTCTTCAGTTCCGTATCCACACAGCTGAATTGAGCTGGAATAATGAGGCCCTGGTCGCTACCTTTTTACATGGCCTCTCTGACCGAGTGAAAGACGAATTAGCGGGAAGAGCCATTCCCGTCGGTCTGGACGATGTAATTTCATTATGCAACCAGATCGACATTCGTTTTCAAGAGAGGTCCTTAGAAAAAAGACGCCAGCACTCTCTGGGTCCTAGCCAGTCTGAGCTCCCCTCCCTTCATTCCGTGGAGCATCCTCTACCTGCTGAAGAACCTATGCAGCTGGGCCGGACCAGACTAACCCCCGAAGAACGTGCTAGGCGCAGAACTCTGGGCTTGTGCCTCTATTGTGGGGGCAAGGGTCATTTTCGTGACTCCTGCTCGCTTCGTCCGGGAAACGCTCGGGTCTAATACATTTGGAAGGTGGAGTATTGGACCCAGAAACATCACCTTCTCGCCTGCTCTTGCCGGTGTCCCTTCATGTAGGCACTTCTCCTCAGTCAACCCTTGCATACCTGGATTCCGGGGCTGCCGGCAATTTCATGGATTGGAGAACTGCTTCTTCTATGAAGCTTACCCTTTCACCTCTCACTACCCCATTGGTAGTCTCGGCAATTGATGGTACTGTTCTCCCAGGGGGACCTATCCGCTTCCAGACCCTCCCTGTTAAGATGTCGGTAGGGACACTCCACCAGGAGTGGATATCCTTCCTTATCTTACCCAAGGCCTCAACGCCTATAATTTTGGGTCTCCCATGGTTACAGCTCCATTCTCCTCATGTGGACTGGACTACTGGACAGATCCTGGCTTGGGGTCCCTCCTGTTCCTCCTCCTGTCTACCCAAGGTTGCCCCCTGTGAATCTGAGCCGGTCATTCATTCCAGGTTGCATAACCATTTACATTTCTCTGTCCCTAACCACCCTTGGACGCACAGCCAGGCTAGCTTGTCTACAAGTCCTGCAGTCGCTACGTCTTGCGATGCGATTCAGGTAGTCGCTACACCTGACTCAGCTATTCACTCTGCCTCTGTACTAGTTATGCCAGTCCAGCCCATGCCCAGTGAGCCTCTTACTTTTTCTTGTTCGGGACATTCTGCTTGTCCTTCAGCTATTCAGCTTGACTCCGGCGACATGTCACCTTCTAACCAACCTGACTTCAGGGTTCCACTGACATCTGCCCAGTCTGATGGTCCTGTGCAAGATGACCAGTTCCCCTTTAAGGGTCTAGGGGACCCTCCTCAGATTCCTGTTGATCCTCTCATGCCCTTGCTTATTCCTAGAGAGCCTTTGGTCCTCAATAGATCTTCTTGTCATCTCCCTACCTCGTTTTCGGTCTCTGAGGATAATTTTAAGTACGAGGTTAGACAAGTTCTGGATTCTCGGCTCTGCAGAGGCATTCTTCAGTACCTTGTGCATTGGAGAGGTTTTGGTCCTGAGGAGGCGTCTTGGATCGCTGCATCTGATGTCGCTGCACCTCATCTGTTGAGAAGGTTTCATCAGAGATTTCCCTTTAAGCCTGGGTCCAGGCGGGGGAGGGCCCATAAGAGGGAGGGTACTGTCATGGATATGCATTAATGTCTGTCTGCCATCTTACCTTCCTCCTCATGTGTTCATCTAGAGACCAGACCTCCTTCACCTGGCTTCCTTTATAATCTCCTCCCAGCCTGACTCCACCCCAGGCCCTATCACTAAACACTATATTAACCTGTGCACTGCAAGCCTGCTTTGCTGATCAACGTGTTTGTTAGGCATTGTGTGTTTGGGTTCCTGCCTGCCGTGTGCTACGTCTGTCTCTCTGTTACGTTATTGGCTTGTCCCCGACCATCCCTGTCTGCTCGTGACCCTTGACCTTCGGCTCGTTCTTCGTTATCCTTGTCTGCTTGTGGCCCCTGACCTTCGGCTTGTTATTCGGTTCTCTCTATCGTGTGCTGCTGCTTCCCCTTATCCTACGGGGCGTGAGCTAGGAAACTCCAGGGGCCGCGACCTGGTCCCAGCCTGCAGCGTAACATCCTCACCACTAGAGGCCCTGGAGAAGACCAGCTGGGTCTTAGACTCCGCGCCCTGGGGAATCTTGGCTCTCGCTTCCGTTGGGATCCCGGTTGTGCTCCTCTGGTCCCGCTTTCCACAACCACCCAGTTTCCTATCCACAGAAGCCAGCCATAGGGTTCACTACCTCGCGGTGCACTCCTGTCCCCCTACGGTGTGCATCTGTCACCTGGCCACAGGTGACCCTGACACACTTGCTCTCGTCCCTGAGCCAGCCGCTGTACTGCCTTCTGCAATGCGGCCACCTGTGCTTGAGTGGACCCCTGCTGGGCCGTAAACTGGGCGGCTAGCAGCCGTGTACTTTCCTGCTGCTGAGCCATCGCTTCCGCATGGCGACGGTTTGCCTCTGCTAGAGCTTGTTGTTGGGCCGCAGTGGCTTGCTGTTGGGTCACAGTGGCTTGTGCCAAAGCCTTGATGACCTCCTCCATGCCTTTGTCTGCTGTCTGCAATGTCTGAGCTGACTTCACCAAAGACATGCCATAAGCACCCTGTCTCTTTAAATGTCAGTTTGTTTTAAACGTTTTTTGCAGCTGCAAATGCACTTTGCCCGCATTCTCCACCAGTTGTAAACTTTGGGGGTTATAGCTCCACGGGACTAAGTGCATAAACCGTTGTACTTTGAGCAGAAAGGCTTTTATTCGTGAACAAACCAAAAGAAACAAGCTTGATTCAGCACACAGAAAAATATCAAAACAAAGTCCGGCTTGTCTTCAGCACAAGTATAAATCAAAGAAAAAGGCACATACAGTTTGTAGGGGAACTTCCAGGGCTCTTGCTGAACTTTACCAGCTCCTAGCAGACACACAGCTCATCTCAGGTGCAATCCTCATACTCCTCTCTCACACCTCTAGCACTACTTCCTGTTATATGAGCTGTTTTCCTGGAAGCCCTTAACCCCCTGTGTGCTGACTCTCAGTGGTCAGGAGTGGAGGCTCTATCCCACCCGAATGTCACTTTAGAGCCTCCGAAATTCCGGGCCCCAAATACCTTTCTATTAATACAAAGAGGACTGCAAGCCAGTCCTCTCTGGGCTATTTATTTTGCCCGGAACTCCTCACCCATTCTGGGCGACCTCCTGAGCACCATTACTACTCATTAAAGGGACCATAACCCAAATATTAGTGCTATATAGCACCCGTCCAGGACCCAACCTTGGCGTCCTGTACATAATATATATATAAATGAAATTGCTTCCATTGCATTGTGGACAATCCACAACTTGGGGCAGCTGACGTGGCAAGTGGACAATCCACAACTTGTGGCAAGTGATGTGGCAAGTGACACGCTAAATACAACTACACTGCTGCTCTCAGCTGCTCATATCACTCTGGTCTCACTAAATAGCTAAAATCATAAATAATACTGTTTTTGGAGCTTAGGGCGGCTCCTTATCATATACACGCAAATGTGGTAAAACACGGCATGCAAACGCCACAAAGCGCGCCTTTCTAAACGCCACTTTCAACCTTAGTTCTGAACACTTTGCACCAGCGTCCCGTCTACATGGGGCCTAAAAACGCCTATGCCATTTACAGCTCAAAAACGCCATGGTGGCCATGAGGCCATAGGCTAACATGGAGAGATGTTTTTAAGCTGCAAAAAACGCTCAAACAAGCGGCTTGAAAAACGTCCATGTGCATGTAGCCTTATATTAACCACTTCCGCACTGCCCAGACCAAGTTTCACATTTCAGCGCTGATGCACTTTTAATGACAATTGTGCGCTCATACAACACTGTAACCCAATGAAAATGTTTTATTTGTTGGCACACAAATAGAGCTTGCTTTTGGTACTATTTGATCACCTTTGTGTTTTATTTTTATATTTTTTCTATAAATACAAAAGACTGAGTTTAAAAAAAAAAAATGGATATTTTACCCACTTTCAGCACTGGGCCTATTCTGGCACTTCTCTCCTTCATGTAAAAATCATAAATTTATGGCTATAAAATTACTTCAAAACACCAAACATTATATATTTTTTTGGAGCAGACACCCTAGAGAATAAGATGGCGGTCATTGCAAATTTTTATCTCGCTCGGTATTTGCGCAATAAATTTTCAAACGCCTTTTGTTTGCTAAAAATATTACAAAACAGTAAAGTTACGGCCAATTTTTTGGTATAATGTGAAAGATGTTGTTATGCTGAGTAAATAGATACCTAACAGGTCACGCTTTAAAATTGCGCACACACATGGCATGACACCAAACTTCAGTAATTAAAAATCTCCCTAGGCGATGCTTAAATTTTTTTTACACGTTACCATTTTGGCATTACAGAGGAGGTCTAGTGCTAGAATTGCTGCACTCGTTCTAACGCACGCAGCAATAACTTACATGTGTGGTTTGAACGGCGTTTACATATGTGGGCAGGACTTACGTGTGTGTTCGCTTCTGAGCGTGAGCTACCGGGGACATGGGCGTTTTTTCTTATTTTTTTTATTTTTTTTGTTTTTTGACTTTTTTGGATTTCTTACTCTTTTTTATTTGTTTTTAATTTTTTGGGATCACTTTTATTCCTATTACAAGGAATGTAAACATCCCTTGCAATAGGAATGTGTGTGACAGGTCCTCTTTATGGAGAGATGCAGGGTCAATAAGACCCCGCATCTCTCCTCCAGGCTGGAAAGCATGATATTGTTCCAAAAAAATCACCAATCTCATGCTGACAGCCAAGATCACGGCTTGGTTAACATACGGGAACACGGCATGATGTCATAACGTCGTGCCCGCGCCTCCGACGGTCATAGAGATGACTGATGACCATCTGGTCACCAGTCATCTCCAAATCGTTCTCCGAGCCCCAGATGGCATGGGAGAGCCCGGAGAAGCACCGGATGGCGGAAAGAGGGGGGGGGGGAACGTCCCCTCCCCCGCCTATAAGAACGATCAAGCGGTGGAACTGCCACTATGATCATTTTTATTGTGCACAGAATCGCCGGCTGAAAATAATGATATCTGAATGATGCCTGCAACTGCAGGCATCATTCAGATGTCACCGCACAAAGCCAAGGATGTCATTTGATGGTGGGCGGTAGGAAACTGGTTAATATTTTTAAAAAAGGTAATTTTTCTTCTTCATTGATGTACACTGATGAGACTGCACTGATGGGCACCAATAAGGTGGCAAGGGTGGGCACTGAGAGGTGGCATTGCTATTTGGCACTGGTGGGCAGTGAGAAGTGGCACTGCTAGGTGGCAATGATAGTTGGCAGTGATGGGCACTGATAGGCACTGGCAGCACTGCTAGGTGCCACTGATTGGCACCAGTGGTGGGAATTGATAGGTGGCACTGGCAGGGGCTACTAATTGTCACAGATGATGCAGAATTGCCTCTTCCTCTTCGGGCCCCATGTCCCTTGCACATAAGCCGGTAATTGCCTTTTTTTTATGCTCACGCTGTCAGCACAAGGAGAAAACAAAAACCATTACCCAGCTTTTGTTTACATCACGTGATCAGCTGTCATTTGCTGACAGCTGATCACATGGTAAAGGGCAGGGATCGGCCCCTTACTCGGATCTGTCATCACCCGAGTCTCAGTGACTCTGTGACCACAGCGCGCGCAAAGGGGAGGACGTTTATTGACGGACTCCCGGCAATTGAGGAACATGCTGTGGCCGTCGATCAGTTATAGCGCTGATCTCAAGTGATTAAAGAGGGTCAAAATGGGTCATTGACATGCATCACAATTCAACTTAGGAATGAGTCTTTGAAAAGTTAAACTAAATAATTTGGCCACTTTATCCTTCCAAATAATTCACTTCCTGTCACATGGCCACACAGGAAGTGAGGGAAAATCCCTAACAATGTCTTTCCTTGGGGACACACAGGTCAGTCTAAATACTTTCCCCATTATGCACATTGCACTTGAGCATATTGCGGGGTACACCACAAATTATTAGGTAGTTTGGACTGTGGGGTTTATTTACTAAAGGCAAATCTACTTTGCACTACAAGTGCACTTGCTGTATATCTGAGGGGGACATGCAAGCCAAAAAAAAACATGATTGTAACATCCAATCACCAGTACTTTCCCTCAGATTTTCAGCAGCTACACTTTCACTGCAGAGTGGATTTGTCTTTACTAAACCCCAAACTACCCAATGATTTGGGGTGTACACAACAAAGTGCTAGAGTGCAATTTGCTTAATGGGGACACTAGTTAGATTGATCTGTGTGTCCCCCAAGAAAAGCCATTGGTAGGGTTTTACCTTCACTTCCTGTTTAGCTGTGTGACAGGAAGTGAAGCCAATGTTAAGAAAAGGAGACAAAGGCCAAACTACAAAAAAAATCTAAAAAAAAAAAAACACACACGCAGGGGTTCTAACACTTACTTTGTTTCCCTCAAAATGGCCACAATTAGAATTGTATGGCCTTGAGCTATTTTTAAGTGCAGTGCTCTAAATCAGTGCTTCTCAAGTACCCCCAACAGGCCATGTTTGCAGGTTTTCCTTCATCTTGCACATGTGCTTTAAATCAGTCAGTCAATGGTTTTGATTTTTGGACAGCAATTCTCGATAAGATAAATTCACAAAACATGTCCTGTTGGGGGTACTTGAGGACTGAGGCTGAGAACCACTGCAGTAAAAAAGGAAAATTGAATACTTACCGCTCAGTTTTTTTCCATTTCCTGGTGACGCTCCATGGCAGCACACAATACAATACATGCATATACTACCATGAAGGCACCATGGTAGACAAATCACACCAGTTGTTTTGACATGCCAATCAGCTGTCACATTTGTTGCAAAGGAAACACAAAACAAACATCAAAACTTTCCATCTAATTTTATTGTTCAACAAAACAAAAAGGGAAGGCAAAATAAAAAACATGGTCAATTTGAAACAGTTACAGACTCAACATCTTGAGAAATTTTTGGCCAACATATCTCCCCCACACCAAAAATATACAATCCACAAAAGTTAACCAATCACTTGTTTTGCAAAGACATAACAAATAAAATACATGTGTTACAAACTCGATAAGGACACCAACGTGTAAATTTTTTCCCCCCACACACACACTTGCCTCTTCTCAAGGCAAGCGACCGAATGCTCTGTGAGCTTTATATAACATATGTTTGTGTGCTAATGAGGCAATTGAAAACACATGCACAGTCCATGAAACACCCAAAATACAAGTTCTCCCAATGTAGAGACTGAAATTCAAAGTGGGTACACCTGTTAAATTACTAACCCATCAAAACACTCTCTGAGCATGCCCAGAAATATCCAGGTGCTGTTCACACACAAAAAGCACCCCCCAAAAAAAACTAACTGGCTGGGCATGTGCAGAACAACACCAATGCAGCTAGCAAAAAATAACCCCCCCCTCCCCCCATCCAAAATTAAGCACATCTTCCAGCATGCTACAAAATTAGAGATAGGACAATCACCCCTCCCCCCCACCAACAAATCCCATTGCAGTCTATGGGAACTGACTTGTTAATTTTGCTAGTCCCCACTTGGCTGGCTTATCTTCTAGTTATTGGCCTTAAAATGGGGGCCCAGGTCCCACCCTAAGGGACATATATCAATGTCACCAATTTGGAAAACACCAAAAACAAAACAAGGAGAAGTGCCTTTAAATATGCCAAATTGCTTAAGGGCCATTTCACACCACATGCAGTGCATTGCGTTTTTTATGCATCAAAAATGCATGGAAAGTTGGTTATATGGTTCTAAATGGCAGTGTTTGTTCCAGTGCATTCCAGTTCCACCAAAAAAGTAGAACATGCTACATTTTACCTGCACTGGACTGTACTGGAACGCATCAAAACGCATCATAAACGCACTGGAACGCACAGGAACACACCTAAATGCACCAAAAACGCACTGGAACACACTTGTCCTTATCTATGGTTAATAAAAAAGAGGGGTGAAAAAAAAGCACTGGACTGCATCAAAAACTTACCAAAAATGCACTGGAACACATGAAAAACATGCATGCAGAAAAGCACCTGGAACACATCCGGATTGCGTTTCTATGGTGTGAACTGGCCCTAGTTCACACTATAGAAACGCAGTTTGGGTGCGTTCCAGGTGCTTTTCTGCATGCGCGTTTTTGACACATTCCAGTGCATTTTTGAGGCGTTTTTGATGCAGTCCAGTGTTTTTCCCCCCTCTTTTCACTTAGGACAAGTGTGTTGCAGTGCGTCTTTGGTGCATTTAGGTGCGTTGCGGTGCATTCCAGTGCATTTTTGGTACGTTCCGTTGCGTTTTTGATGTGTTTTACTGGGGTCCAGTACACTTTTGTACCTAAAAAATGCAGCATGACCAATTATTTTTTGGCTTTCTGAAATGCACTGGAACGGACTGCAGTGGTGTGAACTATGCCATTGGCATTAATGTGATCAACTTTCTTTGCGTTTTTCAGGCATCAAAAAAATGCACTGCACTGCATCCGGTGTGAACTGGCCCTAAATATCATCCCCGGGGGGTGTCTATAGTATGCCTGTAAAGTAGCACATGTTTTCCATGTTTATAACAGTTGGAGAGCAAAATGACATTTCTAAAGTAAAATAATAGTCATTTAAAAGTCCTTGCGGCTGTAAAGAACTGCTGGTTCCTGTCAATACAGATAAAAGTCATTGAAAGTCTTTGCTAACCCCAAAAAAATGCGTGGGGGTCCCCCAAATTCCATAACCAGGCCCTTCAGGTCTGGAATGGATATTAAGGGGAACCCCGCTGCAAATTTAAAAAAAAAATGACGTGGGGTTCCCCCCAAATAGCCATACCAGGCCCTTCAGATCTGGCATGGATTTTAAGGGGAACTCCACCACAAATTTAAAAAAAAAATGGCGTGGAGTCCCCCTAAAAATCCATACCAGACCCTTATTCGAGCACGCAACCTGGCTGGCCGCAGGGGAAGAGGGGGGGACGAGAGAGCGCCCCCTCCCTCCTGAACCGTACCAGGCCACATGCCCTCAACATGGGGAGGATGTCCCCATGTTGATGGGGACAAGGGCCTCATCCCCACAACCCTTGCCCGGTGGTTGTGGGGGTCTGCGGGCGGGGGGCTTATCGGAATCTGGAAGACCCCTTTAACAAAGGGGACCCCCAGATCCCGCCCCCCCCTGTGTGAAATGGTAATGGGGTACAAATGTACCCCTACCATTTCACAAGGAAAGTGTCAAAAATTTAAAAAATGACAAGAGCCGGTTTTTGACAATTCCTTTATTAATGTATTTTCTTTTCTTCCATCTTCTTCCTTCTTCTTCCATCTTCTTCTTTTCTCCATTCGGGTTTCTTCCTCCATCTTCATCTTCCTCTTCATCTTTATCTTCATCTTCATCTTCCTTCTTCCTTCGGTCTTCTCGTCCGCATCTTGCTCCGGCGTCTTCCCTTCTTCTTTCTTCTCCGGCCACTCCGTTTGAATTGGAGGTTCCCGCTGTGCGACGCTTCAGTTCGCCTCTGGGTCCGCTTACACCCGGTGACCCCACCCCCCTCTGACGCACATGGATTTCACGGGGACTTTCCCCGTGGTGACAGAGGGGGGCGGAGCCACCGGGTGGGAGCAGACCAAGTGGAGAACTGAAGCGTCGCACAGCGGGAACCTCCAATTCAAACGGAGCGGCCGGAGAAGAAAGAAGAAGGGAAGACGCCGGAGCAAGATGCGGACGAGAAGACCGAAGGAAGAAGGAAGATGAAGATGAAGATAAAGATGAAGAGGAAGATGAAGATGGAGGAAGAAACCCGAATGGAGAAAAGAAGAAGATTGAAGAAGAAGAAGGAAGAAGAAGATGGAAGAAAAGAAAATACATTAATAAAGGAATTGTCAAAAACCGGCTCTTGTCTTTTTTTACATTTTTGACACTTTCCTTGTGAAATGGTAGGGGTACATTTGTACCCCATTACCATTTCACACAGGGGGGGGCCGGGATCTGGGGGTCCCCTTTGTTAAAGGGGTCTTCCAGATTCTGATAAGCCCCCCGCCCGCAGACCCCCACAACCACCGGGCAAGGGTTGTGGGGATGAGGCCCTTGTCCCCATCAACATGGGGACATCCTCCCCATGTTGAGGGCATGTGGCCTGGTACGGTTCAGGAGGGAGGGGGGGGCGCTCTCTCGTTCCCCCCTCTTTTCCTGCGGCTGGCCAGGTTGCGTGCTCGGATAAGGGTCTGGTATGGATTTTTGGGGGAACTCCACGCCATTTTTTTATAAAATTTGGGGTGGAGTTCCCCTTAAAATCCATGCCAGATCTTAAGGGCCTGGTTTGGATATTTGGGGGGAACCCGCACGTCATTTTTTTTAAAATTTGCAGCGGGGTTCCCCTTAATATCCATTCCAGACCTGAAGGGCCTGGTTATGGAATTTGGGGGGACCCCCAAGCTTTTTTTTTGGTTAGCAATGACTTTCTATGACTTTTCTCTATATTGCCGGGAGCCGACAATTCATTACAGCCGCGGCTGCTTTTAAATGGCTTTTTTTTTCCTTTAGAAATGTCATTTTGCAGGCGCACTGGCAAGTTCAGAGCTGCGTCTGTTCAACTTATGCAAATTGACTTAGGTGACTTGACATTTACTAAGATTTTGCCGGCGCAGTGTCCCGGCGCATTTAAACCATTGAAATTCCCGCGCTGAGCTCAAAAAAACCTCCCGCAGCTCGAATTGTACTTGCCGGCGCAGCGGGCTGGTTTTGAAAAAGTTACTTTCCCACTCTATTTTGGGCATATTAGTTATTTGGGCAGGTGTCCCTACACTTCCTCACATCACCCCACATCACCCCCAATATTTTCTCACTTCCAGCTTCTTTATATTTAGATTTTAACATGCCCTGCGCCAGGTCCATAGTAGCGCACTGAGCGCCTCCTCCCGGGCGCAGAGAACACTATAGTAAATAGGAAATAGGGCTGCGATACCGGCGCTAATGTTTTGTAAATACCAAAACAGCCATTGCGCACGCAGATGCGCCAATACTCATGGCGCAAACATTTGGTAAATCAGCCCCACTATTTGATAGGGTTCTGTTAAACCATTTAGTACTACAGGTGGGATACTGGTGTGTTGTGATGGAGTATATAAAATAAATATTTTTATAAACGACTTCTCTTTCTGGTATCCACTTGAATATAGTTTGAGAAGTTTAGCAATGGGTTAAATAGTTCTTTGAGCCCAGCACCTAACATAGTCTGTTGCCCCCCACACCTCAGGAATTTGGAATAAATTACCATCCTTCTACGAGAACCATCTGTTAGGAACACAAATGCATGATGAGATATTTCTATACGATAAGGAGCTTATTGATTTTCATATAGGGAACTAGAAAGCTAATATATGCTAATTAAGGATATTGTTTAGAATTATTTTCACGTGTGTGTCCTACTATTCATGAAACAATAAGACAAAAAGTGTTTTCCTTGATTGAGAGCTCAGAAGTGAAGGAAAGGGACAGATGTCTTTTCCCATCCCCCCCAATTCTGGATTCACTTCCCTAAGTCCCTCCATCCGGCCCAACCCACCGACTAAGCTAAGATGGAGCCGGTCTAAAGAATGTGAAGACACGAGGGAGAGGACGTCACAGAGGAAGATGACCATATGTGAACTTAGCCAATCATATGTATATGTTTGCGATGACGAGTGTATGCGTCATATTATCTATATAAGTCAAGTTTGAATAAAGGAGCCCCACAGGGAGCTATACATGTGAAGGATGCTATACTGATGAATCTGATTTCAGTGTGCAAACCTTCACACAGGCCTACATGTATAAATTAACATAGATTTGAAGCAGCGGCAGAAGAGAATAGTTTCTGGGATTGGACCAGAATTAATCCATTACAATATTGGCTTCCCAACATGGATTCTAGATTACGATTTCCGATTAGCTGACCTAGCTATGATTTCCAGCGATTACAGGTGTGTCTGTCCCGGGATGAATCTTGCGCGACTTCATAATACACGGTAAGTGGAGTCTGTTATCTTCCTTACCTGTGTTTTTCAGGTTCAGGCACTCCTTTCGCTTGCTATCAGTCCGCTTTTTCGAGATCAACAAAGAACGGGTTACTTCTTGTCTAGAACCAATTTACTAAGAACCCGTAGACTTCTTCTGCCGGCTGTTATTTATGTTATGTTTTGTTCTGTATTGACTTGTATGTGCTTAGTTCCACCACTGTCTGTATGTGAAGGGGGTGACGCGGTTTCCTTGTCAGCGTGTTTTGTGCAGGCCTGGTTTCGAGATGGTGTGAAGACACAGATTCCTGGCCAGACCCTGTATGAAACACGTTGGTTTAAGAGGGCGTACGGAACTTTGTGAGAGACACAGATCCCTGGCCGTTTTATTATACGGGTCCCAGACGGTGTCATAATATCAATTTTTACCTCCATACAGACAGCGGAGTTGTGATAGCGTGTATTGTTTTTTTTTCTGTGTTCTCTGTGTCTGCGTTAAGAAGGTAGTTTACTTTGCCTGTTACAAGCTCTTACAGTGTTTCAAGTAGTGCACTTCTGCCTGTCTTTTAAATCTCATTTTGGGTCCGTAACCACCCCCAGGCACATAGCCCTCCCTTTCTCCCCCCCTCTCTTAGACTGTGTTTCGTGTGAACGTGCTGTTACAGAAGCACGCTGCCCAAAACTCCCCCCCCTTTTCTTTTCCTCCTCCTCAGGCTGTATAGAGGGTTTCATATTTCCCGCCTGTTTTTTTTTTCTCTCCTGCAGTGCAGACTTTCTCCCTTTACTTGTGTGACTTTAACCCTTTAACATCCCTTCTGGTCTATGCCTGATTTTTATACCCTGACTGTACTTTTTCATTCTATGACCAGGTGTTTGTGTTTTTTGTTTTTTACATTTGATGTTTGTCTTTGATTTTTGTCCTTTGCTTTGTAGCTATTTGAAGCTGTACACAGGATTCAGTTCCCAGGTGGGGAGGGGATCCTGTCATTCAGCAGAGTCGGCACATTATTTGGAGAAGGGGTTAGAATGGGTCAAACACTCCCTAGACCAGTTGCAGGCAGCTTAGCCTGTGACCTTGTGCTACAGCGTGAAGGGGCACTACATATGAAAGGATGGAAAAAGTTAATGAAAGTTGCTGGCCTGTGCGAACTTGGTGGTCGTTTACAGCCGGAATTTTGGAGACTTTTGGTAATAGAAAAGAAAGGGTTATTGATAAATAATAATCTGGTCTTGTCCGCAGAAGCCTGGTTCAGGGTAGCAAAGGAGTTAATGAAAGAGGGGTGGGTGGAACAAGAAATACAGGACAAAGGGGGATTGATGTATGTTTATCTAAAAGGAACGAGCCTGCCTCCTCCCTATCATGGGGCCCCCAAGTGGGCATGTGAGGAATGTGGGAGGTTCGGACTCCCACACCCTGACCGCCCTGGGCTCTGCTCCGAATGTGGTTGTAAGCCGGAGGAACTCCTTAGGAAGCCCCCCTCCCTGCACACAGCCCTCCCTGCTGCCTCATCATCCCGTCCATCCCAATCACTCTACCCTCTGTGCCCTGTATTGAATGCAGATGGCAGCTTTTACTGCCCACCGGTTGCTGCCCCAGTGATGCCCCTCGTACAGGGTTCAGTTACCCAACCATCTGCAGCCTTTGCCCAACATGCTCCACTGTCCGTACCCCATCACTCTACCCTGGCTGTGACTCCCGCAGCTGCCATACCTATGCCATCTTTAAGCCACCCTTCCTATGCCAACCCACCTAGTACGGTTTGGAGCGGTCCAGACATGCTGGACCTGATCACTTGGAATCCGGGGCCCGGCCGCCCACTGCCGGACTCTCCGCTTATGTATGCATCCTTTACCCCCTCTCAAGCATCTACCCTAGTGGTTTCCTTCCCTGACCCTGAGCGGCAGCCTATGCCGTTCTATCGTCGGATTGCTCAGATCCAAAAGACTTACTCGTCAGCATGGAGGGATTTAGCCAGTTTGTGCGAGATAAAAGCAGGTGATTCCTATTGGCCCATCATGGAGAAACATTTTGACAATGCTTGGCTAGACAGCGAGTTCTCATATAACTCAGGGGTTGTATTTTGTAAACAGTTGCAGGAATGGGCTAAAAATAAATTGACAGATCAAGCTGCCTGCATTCAGGATGTGACGCAGGAGTTGTTGGAGTCGGTGGAAAAATATTACATTAGACTAACTAGGGTATTTGCTGATTTAGGATTCAATCTGCATAACAAGTCGCATTATACTATGCTTGCTGGTGCTTTTGTGACAGGTCTGATGTCAGGGTCACCTGTGGCCAGGTGACAGATGCACACCGTAGGGGGACAGGAGTGCACCGCGAGGTAGTGAACCCTATGGCTGGCTTCTGTGGATAGGAAACTGGGTGGTTGTGGAAAGCGGGACCAGAGGAGCACAACCGGGATCCCAACGGAAGCGAGAGCCAAGATTCCCCAGGGCGCGGAGTCTAAGACCCAGCTGGTCTTCTCCAGGGCCTCTAGTGGTGAGGATGTTACGCTGCAGGCTGGGACCAGGTCGCGGCCCCTGGAGTTTCCTAGCTCACGCCCCGTAGGATAAGGGGAAAAGAGTGGAAGCAGCAGCACACGATAGAGAGAACCGAATAACAAGCTGAAGGTCAGGGGCCACAAGCAGACAAGGATAACGAAGAACGAGCCGAAGGTCAAGGGTCACGAGCAGACAGGGATAGTCGGGGACAAGCCAATAACGTAACAGAGAGACAGACGTAGCACACGGCAGGCAGGAACCCAAACACACAATGCCTAACAAACACGTTGATCAGCAAAGCAGGCTTGCAGTGCACAGGTTAATATAGTGTTCAGTGATAGGGCCTGGGGTGGAGTCAGGCTGGGAGGAGATTATAAAGGTCTGGTCTCTAGATGAACACATGAGGAGGAAGGTAAGATGGCAGACAGACATTAATGCATATCCATGACAGTACCCTCCCTCTTACGAGGCCTCCCTCTTCCCCGCCTGGGCCCAGGTTTAGAGGGAAACTTCAGATGAAACTCCTTTAACAGACGAGGTGCAAAGACCTCAGATGCAGTGATCCAAGACCTCTCCTCAGGACCAAACCCTTTCCAATGAACGAGGTACTGAAGGACGCCTTTACAGAGTCGGGAGTCCAGAATTTGACTGATCTCGTACTCCTGATTATTCTCAGAGACAGGCGCCACGGTAGGGAGAGGACGAGAGAATTTATTGAGGACTAAAGGCTTTAGAAGAGCAACATGAAAGGAGTTAGTGATTTTAAGGCTCTTAGGAATCTGGAGTTTGAAACAAACCGGATTCAGTTTAGCAGTTACCGTGTATGGACCGATGAATCGTGGGGCAAACTTCAGAGAAGGAACTCGGAGCTTGATGTTCCTGGTAGAGAGCCAGACTTTGTCCCCTGGCTGAAGAGAAGGTGGTTTACGCCTGCGGCGGTCGGCAAAGCCTTTGAATTTTTCAGCAGCTGCCCGGAGGGAATCATGAACGTGACCCCAAACGGAATTGAGAGACTCCTGAACCGAAGCCAAAGCTGGAATGTCTGGAGAACAGATCATGGGAAGAGGAAGTTGAGGGTGTTTTCCATAAACTGTGAAAAAGGGTGTCTTCTGCGAACTGGTATTCACATGATTGTTATGGGAGAATTCTGCCCACGGGAGTAGAGAGGACCAATCGTCATGGTGAGAAGACACAAAGGTGCGAAGAAAGACCTCTAACTCCTGATTAACCCTCTCAGTCTGTCCATTGGATTGGGGATGGTAAGAAGAAGAAAAATCCAAGACAATATTGAGGGATTTGCAAAAGGCTCTCCAAAAACGAGACGTGAATTGGACTCCCCTGTCGGAAACAATATGAGAAGGGACCCCATGTAGGCGGAGAATTTCCCGAATGAAAATGGGAACCAAGGCAGGGGCAGAAGGAAGACCAGGAAGAGGAACAAAATGAGCCATCTTGGAGAATCGATCGATTACCACCCAAATGACTGTATTATTCTCAGACAGTGGGAGATCAGTGATAAAATCCATGGCAATATGGACCCAGGGTTCCTTAGGAATGGGCAAGGGCATGAGGAGACCAGCAGGAGCTTGTGTGGAGGATTTGGACTGAGCACAGACATGACAAGCTTTAACGTAGTCTTTGACGTCTGAGCGGGGATTAGGCCACCAGTAGTGACGACTGATGAGTAGGAAGGATCGGAGGAATCCAGAATGCCCTGCCACCTTGGAATCATGTCCCCAACGAAGGATCTTAGCTCTTAGCTCAGTGGGGACAAAGGTCTTACCAGGCGGAATTTTAGACTTCAGGGTGGTAGAGTGGGCAACAATGCATGAGGTGGGAATGATCGGCTCAGGTTCAGGGGCGGACTCCTCGTCCAAAGTGTCAAATGACCTAGAGAGCGCATCAGCCCGACCGTTGCAGGAACCAGGTTTGTAGGTAATCGTGAAATTAAAACGGGCAAAGAAGAGACTCCACCTGGCCTGTCTAGGATTCAGACGTTTAGCATTCTGTAGATACTGTAAATTCTTGTGATCGGTAAAGATCGTTATGGAGTGAGGGGAACCCTCCAAGAGATGACGCCACTCCTCTAACGCCAATTTAATTGCGAGAAGTTCCCGATCACCGATGGCATAATTCCTCTCTGCCTGAGAATTTTTTTTGGAGAAGAACGCACATGGTTGGCGTCTCTTCTCAAAGATTTGAAGAAGCACAGCTCCCACCCCCATTGAAGAAGCGTCCACTTCAATAAAAAATGCATTCCCAGGATTTGGTCTCCTCAAGAGGGGGCCAGAAACAAAGGCCTGTTTCAGGTTGTGAAATGCAGAGACAGCTTCGGGAGGCCAGTCTCTGGCATTCACACCCTTCTTGGTCAAAGCGATAATAGGCGCGGCAATGGAAGAGTAATTCCTTATGAACTGCCTATAATAATTAGTGAAGCCAAGAAAGCGCTGTGTGGCCTTGAGGCTAGCAGGAAGAGGCCAGTTGGTGATAGCCAAGACCTTCCCAGGGTCCATACGAAGCCCTGAACATGAGACGAAGCACCCCAAAAACAGGACCTCAGAACATTCAAAGGAACATTTCTCCAGCTTGGCATAGAGATTGTTCTCTCTAAGACGTTGAAGTACAGTGCGGACATGGTTTCTGTGGACGAGCAGATTCTCAGAAAAGATCAGAATGTCATCCAGATAGATGACAACAAACTGGTACAGCAGATCTCTGAAGATTTCATTGACAACGTTTTGAAACACGGCTGGAGCATTACACAGACCAAAAGGCATCACCAGATATTCGTAATGCCCGTCTCTAGTGTTGAATGCAGTCTTCCATTCGTCACCCTCCCGTATTCGAATGAGATTGTACGCACCTCTGAGATCCAACTTGGTGAAAATGGAGGCACCCTTCAACCTATCGAATAGCTCAGATATTAAGGGTAAGGGGTATCGATTTTTAATAGTAACCGCATTTAAACCCTGATAATCGATGCAGGGTCTTAAGGTACCATCCTTTTTGGCAATAAAAAAGAACCCTGCCCCTGCAGGCGATGAGGATTTCCGGATGAAACCTCTCTCCAGATTCTCTGCTACATACTCCGACATGGCCTGGGTCTCTGGGATGGACAGAGGGTAGGTACGACCCCTGGGTAGAGTTGCTCCGGGGACAAGATCAATAGCACAGTCAAAAGACCTGTGGGGAGGAAGCACCTCAGCTGATTTTTTACAGAACACATCCCGGTAATCGCTGTATGCGGCGGAAAGATCAGAAGAAACAGAAGTGGCAGCAACCGGAAGACTCTCCTTGGGGGTCACCTTGAGAAGACACGACGAGAAACATGAGGAACCCCAGGCCAGGATCTGCCCAGAGACCCAGTCCACATGTGGAGAGTGGAGCTGTAGCCAAGGGAGGCCCAATACAACTGGTGTAGAGGCCTTGGGTAGAATAAGAAAGGATATCCACTCCTGGTGGAGAATCCCTACCGACATCCTAATGGGTAGCGTCTGGAAGCGAATAGGGCCCCCTGGGAGAACAGTGCCATCAATTGCCGAGACTACCAATGGGGTAGCGAGAGGTGAAAGTGTAAGCTTCATAGAAGAAGCAGTTCTCCAATCCATAAAATTGCCGGCAGCCCCGGAATCCAGGTATGCAAGGGTTGACTGAGGAGAAGTGCCTACATGAAGGAACACCGGCAAGAGCAGGCGAGAAGGTGATGTTTCTGGGTCCAATACTCCACCTTCCAAATGTATTAGACCTGAGCGTTTCCCGGACGAAGCGAGCAGGAGTCACGAAAATGACCCTTGCCCCCACAATAGAGGCACAAGCCCAGAGTTCTGCGCCTAGCACGTTCTTCGGAGGTTAGTCTGGTCCGGCCCAGCTGCATAGGTTCTTCAGCAGGTAGAGGATGCTCCACGGAATGAAGGGAGGGGAGCTCAGACTGGCTAGGACCCAGAGAGTGCTGGCGTCTTTTTTCTAAGGACCTCTCTTGAAAACGAATGTCGATCTGGTTGCATAATGAAATTACATCGTCCAGACCGACGGGAATGGCTCTTCCCGCTAATTCGTCTTTCACTCGGTCAGAGAGGCCATGTAAAAAGGTAGCGACCAGGGCCTCATTATTCCAGCTCAATTCAGCTGTGTGGATACGGAATTGAAGAGCATATTGCCCCACTGAACTAGATTCTTGGCGAAGACGTAAGACAGCACTAGCCGCTGAAGAAGCCCGAGCCGGCTCTTCGAAGATATTACGAAAGAGCTTCAAGAATTCGGACAGACTGGAAACCACCGGATCGTTCCTCTCCCACAGGGGAGCAGCCCAGGCCAAAGCTTCACCGGAGAGGAGGGATATGATATAGGCTACCTTAGCCCGGTCAGACAGGAAGCTTTGAGGCTGAAGCTCAAAATGAATAGTGCATTGGCTGAGAAACCCTCTGCAGGCCTTGGAGTCCCCAGAGAAACGGAACGGAGCTGGCAGTGTTAGTGAGTGTGTGGCTGCGACTGGTGCGATAGGTACAGCCGCTTGTTGTACTTGGGGTTGCGGATTCGGGGTTCCCAAGGAGACCTGAAGCTGCTCGAATCGAGAAGCCAGATCCTGGAGGAATCACATCACCTGGGTCTGATTTGATTCCTGGGTCTCAAGTCTGCGAACTATGCCCTGCAATGGATCATCCGCGGGAAGCGGGATGTCAGCCGGGTTCATGGCTGATCAAACTGTCAGGGTCACCTGTGGCCAGGTGACAGATGCACACCGTAGGGGGACAGGAGTGCACCGCGAGGTAGTGAACCCTATGGCTGGCTTCTGCGGATAGGAAACTGGGTGGTTGTGGAAAGCGGGACCAGAGGAGCACAACCGGGATCCCAACGGAAGCGAGAGCCAAGATTCCCCAGGGCGCGGAGTCTAAGACCCAGCTGGTCTTCTCCAGGGCCTCTAGTGGTGAGGATGTTACGCTGCAGGCTGGGACCAGGTCGCGGCCCCTGGAGTTTCCTAGCTCACGCCCGTAGGATAAGGGGAAAAGAGGGGAAGCAGCAGCACACAATAGAGAGAACCGAATAACAAGCTGAAGGTCAGGGGCCACAAGCAGACAAGGATAACGAAGAACGAGCCGAAGGTCAAGGGTCACGAGCAGACAGGGATAGTCGGGGACAAGCCAATAACGTAACAGAGAGACAGACGTAGCACACGGCAGGCAGGAACCCAAACACACAATGCCTAACAAACACGTTGATCAGCAAAGCAGGCTTGCAGTGCACAGATTAATATAGTGTTCAGTGATAGGGCCTGGGGTGGAGTCAGGCTGGGAGGAGATTATAAAGGAAGCCAGGTGAAGGAGGTCTGGTCTCTAGATGAACACATGAGGAGGAAGGTAAGATGGCAGACAGACATTAATGCATATCCATGACATCTGAGAGACCCAATATGGAAGGGGCTGTTAGTGGCCCGACCAGAATACAAGACAATGACCTTGGAATCCCTATTGCCTGTTGCCAGAGGTGTGGAATCACAACTATCAGTCAAGGCTGTAACGCCCTTACTGACTGTGGCCCCCACCCCACCAATTACTGTGGCCCCCATCCCACCTGTTACTGTGACCCCCACCCTGCTGAACACTGTGACTTCCACCCCATCAGTGACTGTGACTCCCGCCCCGCCTCAGAGACCCCCTGTTGTCTGTTATAATTGCGGCACAACGGGTCACTTCAGGAGGGACTGTAGGGCCCCCAGACGGCCTAGAAGATACCCCCCCAAGGTGACCCGAACTTCGGGTATGATCAGCACCTGAACTACAGGTATGATCAACATCCTGACTTCGGGTATAATCAGCACCCGACCGCAAGGGCTTTTCCTCCTCCGGGGGGGATAATCCAGAACTCCTCGGCTAGGAGAGTGGCAAACCTGTGTCTGCTGCCTCCTCCACTTCCCTACCAATGATGGCCATTTCCACCCGGCCAGCGGGGGGACCTCTAGCAAACATTATGATTCCTATAGAGGGCAACCCTACCCATTTTCTAGTGGACACAGGCGCTGCCCATAGCGTTTTACGGGAGGCAGAAATTCCAGATCCCTCCTACTTATCCTCCATTGATGTCTCTTGTGTGGGGGTGGACGGACTTTCTCGATCCAGCCCCCTTACAATACCGCTACAGGTGGGTACTACCCCGGCATTGTTATCTAGATTTGTGGTCTCGAACACCTGTCCCCTCAATCCGCTGGGGGCAGATGTTCTTTCCAGGCTTCAGGCCTCTATCTCATATAATGCCGATGGGTCCATCTCCGTTTCCACTGCCCTGAGTGAGGGTGACACGTCGGCTTTGTGTTCCCTCCCCATACTGATGACCCTGCAGGTTTCACCTGCCCCTATCCAGGGACATTTCCTTGCCCGAATACCGTCCCACCTCTGGTCCACCGGTCCTGAGGATGTAGGTAGATTGTCAGTTCCCCCGATTGTGGTCCTTCTAAAGCTTCTTCCCAGAAGGGCCCAATACCCTCTCAAACCGGTCCAAACTCAGGCGATTAGCGAGCAGATAAAAGTTTTGCTGGGAAATGGTGCCTTAATACCCTGTACTTCCCCGTGCAATACCCCTCTGTTTCCAGTTAAGAAGAAGACTCCTAAGGGTCAACCAGATAGGTACCGGCTAGTACAGGACCTTAGAGCAGTGAACGAGGCCACCATTTTAGAGACCCAGCTTGTCCCGAATCCGCCCACTCTCCTGTCAGGGGTACCCCCGTCTGCAAAGTTTTTCACTGTCATAGATTTAGCGAACGCCTTCTTTAGTGTGCCCTTGGACCCCTCCTGCCAGTACCTGTTCGCATTTACTCACGCTTCAAAACAGTATACCTGGGCTGTTATGCCCCAAGGGGCAAAGAACTCGCCCAACCAGTTTACCAAGGCCATGTCCCTGATTCTCTCCAACTGGGATAACCCCTACCCGGACATTGTTGTTGTCTTGCAGTATGTGGATGACTTGCTCTTGTGTGTCCCATCTCTGGACACAGCGGAACAATCATCAGTGAGCCTCCTGGGGTTTCTGGCCCAACAAGGATGCAAGGCCTCTAAGGACAAATTACAGTGGTGTGCTTCCCGTGTTGTCTTCCTGGGACATTGCATATCCCATGGTGCTAAGCACATTACGCAACAACGTGCTGAAGCCATACAAGCTATTCCATCCCCCGCTAATGCTAAGGCCCTACATGCTTTTTTGGGACTGATTTCATACTGCAGAGCCTGGATACCTGCAGCTTCCCTTCTCATGCAAACTCTGTATGACTCCCTGTCTTGCGTCCCTTTTGTGCTGTCCGCGGAAGCGCTCACTGGCTTTCGTCTTTTGAAACAGGCAATTAGAACTGCTCCTGCTCTTGGACTCCCTGATTATGGAAAGCCCTTTAGCCTGTTCATATCAGACGAGTACTTACCGAGGCCGAGATGCCGAGAGTGGTTCACCCTTGCACCCAAGCGCACTCCGCCCCCTGGAGGTGAGACAGGGAGAGGAAAGCACGAGGGAGCACTGGCCAATAGCAGGTAGGAGTATCTTGCTGTAGGGTCTGGTAGAGACGGGTTGACTTGAGAGCAGGCCGGGGGTCGAACACCAGGAGTAGACAGGCTCAGACAGGAACCAGTAGCAAGAGAACAAAGTCCAGGCAGGAGCTTAGCAGCAAGCAACAAGTCCAGGCAGAGACTGGTAGGCAGGTTAAACAAAATAAGTCCCGGGTGCAGGCAGAGGGTCAGGGGCTGGAGACAAGCAGCGGAATCCGAGTCACAGGCCGAGGGTCAAACACTTGGAGAAAGGTGGAAGTCCGTAAAGCAAGCCAAGAGGTCAGGTCCAGGAGAAGTAGGAGCGTAGTCAAGCCGGTCCGGGTCACAACAGGAGATCAACTTATTTTCAGGCAGTAGGAAACACAGGAACGCTGACAAACCAACAACCAGACAGTGTCACTGAGCTTGTTTAAATAGGCCCGCCTGTAATCCTATTGGTGCGCCATTGCGCCCGCGCGTGCGCCGATGCGCCGATGCGCGCACCCGAGAACGCCGAAGCGCCGTCCAGCCGCGCAGGCGCATTCGCCGAAGCGCCGTTCCGCTGCGCATGTGCGCTGGGTGCAGATGGGTGACAACAGATGGAGAATTTCCCTGACAGTTCATCTCTGAAACCCAGGGCCACGGTGCAGGGGTGTTGACACAAAGTCATGGACTCCATAGACCCCCCATTGGTTACTATTCCACCCGCCTGGACCCCGTTGCCAGAGGAGGCCCGTCTTGTCTCCGAGCAGTTTTTGCTGCCCAGGCCCTGCTAGAAAAGACTTCAGACATTGTCCTGGGCCATTCCCTCAGGCTGCTAGCCCCTCATGATATTTCTGCCATTTTGAATCAAGTGCAACCCAAGCATTTATCCTCTGCCCGCCACCTCCGGTTGCAGTGCAATCTACTCATGCCTGACAATGTGACTCTTCTTCGATGCCAACAACTCAACCCTGCTACTCTCCTTCCTCTTGTCCAAGGGGGGTATCATGACATGTCTCTGGACAAACAGGAAGAAGAGAATGCAGACCTACCTGCTACTACCTTAGATGAGGAAGAACATGATTGCTTTGAACTCATGAAGGCAGAAACAACCCATCTACCTTCTGTCCTGGATGCCCCAATCCCATTCCCTCAACTCTCCTTGTATGTTGATGGCTCCAGATTCTCGGATTCATCCGGCAATTTCCATACAGGATATGCTGTTACCACAGAGACTACAGTTATGCAAGCCGCCTCGCTTCCAGCATTCATGTCTGCTCAAGAGGCTGAGCTCCATGCCCTTACAGTAGCCTGCAAGCTTGCAGAAGGACGGACAGTAAATATCTACACCGATTCTCGCTATGCACTGGGTGTGGCTCATGACTTTGGACTAATATGGAAGACAAGAGGCTTCTTGACTACAGCCGGTACTCCAGTGAAGCATGGCAGGGCCATAAATGCGCTCCTGACAGCACTCCAACTTCCAGAACAAGTAGCAATTTTCAAAATTAAAGCCCATGGGAAGATAACTACACCAGAAGCCAGAGGAAACCACCTGGCCGATGAAACAGCAAAGCAAGCAGCCATGACCCCTCTGCGGGCTGAAAGCACAGAATTTGTGGGAATGTATCATCCACAGCCAGAAGCGGTAAACAAAGCCCTACTACAAAAAACTCAAACAGATGCTGCAGACCAAGAGAAAGCAACATGGAACAAGATGGCAGCGAAACGGGTGGATGATCTTTGGACTGTAGGAACCCGCCCATTTCTCCCCAGAGCTTTATACCCAGCTGTGGTGCAATGGGCCCATGGAGCAACCCATCTCTCAAAGACTTTGATGAACTCACTTATAAACAAACATTATGTAGCTCCAGGAATAACAACTTTGACTAATCAATACTGCAAGTCCTGCCACACTTGCTTAGCATGTAACCCCGGAAGGCTAGAAAAACCACCTCCAAAACACTCAGCTAGACCACTCTACCCCTTCCAGAGGATTCAAATTGATCACATACAAATGCCAAAGAGTAGTAGATTTGAGTATGCTCTGGTGGTGGTAGACATGTTCTCAGGCTGGCCAGAGGCGTATCCAGTCGCAAATCAGACAGCGAAAACCACGGCTAAGAAATTGCTGTTGGAGGTAGTTTGCAGATATGGGGTACCTGAGGTGATAGAGAGTGATCAAGGTCCTGCGTTCACTGCTACAGTCACAAAAGAAATATGGTCGGCTCTAGGTACCACATTAGCGTTTCACACACCTTATCACCCTCAGAGTAGTGGGAAAGTGGAACGAATGAACCAGACACTTAAAACCCGAATGCTAAAAATGGCCAAGGACACAGGTATGTCCTGGCCAGAAAGTCTGCCAATAGCCTTATTCAGTGTGTGGTATTCCCCAAGAGGGAAACATTCTTTATCCCCTTTTGAAATCTTGTTTGGAACAGCCCCTAGATTAGGTTGTTATTACCCACAACAGTTGCAATTACAGTCTGATACTTTGATAGATTATGTGACCGCTCTTGCAAAAGAATTAACCAATATCCATGCACAAGTATTTTCTTCCATTCCAGATCCTGATCTAGATACCGGTACTCACAGCATACTTCCTGGTGATTTGGTGATGGTTAAGAAGTTCCTCCGAAAGCATTCTCTGGAGCCAAGATATGATGGTCCATTCCAGGTGTTGTTGACAACAGCCACTTCAGTTAAGTTGGCCGGAAAAAACACTTGGATACACGCTTCCCACTGCAAAAAGGCTCCAGTTCCTGAGGACCGTGCACCACTCGCACCAGAATGAAACTATATATCTTTTTTCTTATAGCAACTGTGCACGCACAGGAGGTGGCTATTAAACAAAAGGATGGTATAATACAATTTTGGTATAATTCATCAGACACACATGTAGCTACCTTCACATTTGATTTCTGTACTATAATCTTTCGCCCTACAATTGACTGGCAGTGTAACATTTTCCGGACGCAGATCAACACCGGAAGTATTCATATATGTGATACACCAGACTGTGGTCACTGGGAATCTGTGGGTTGGAATACAGGGGATGACTGGGGATATAGGCCACAGAGTGCCCTGAACAGGAAAGACAAATATGGAGAGTCATTACTCAGCAGACTGACCTTAATAAAAAAAGGCATATGGTCAAGCTATGATAGGAAACTGGGCATGAAACTCACCCTGACCATAAAAAATCGCAGTCCTACGGATGCAGGCACATATGTTATGGGAGTGCGATATGATGGGGAGAATAGGGGACCAAGTGGACAGTTCCAAGTTAAAGACATGTATAATTCATCTGAATGGAAGGCCCTTCAACCAACAAGTGATCCCCTTAAACCGCATTTACAGATGCGCACCCTAGAAGATATGGTGGCCATAGCTGATCCCACATTTGAAGACACGATGGCTGCAGAGACTGGTTTCTCGGATGTCAACCTGTGGCTTAAATGGATGAGGTATAGTGTAGGGAAACATAACAGGTCCAACTGTTATGTGTGTAGTGGAGCTAGACCCCATTTGGGAACAGTGCCATTAAAAATACCTCCCACTCAAGAGGAGTGCTTTCTGAGCCTGTTTACCAATACTTCCACTGATTCCTCCCAGTGCAAAACATGGAAAAGAGAATATCCCATAATAACTAGGACATCCAAGCCCGGGGAGGGTATTACTATATATCCCGGTAATTACACATGTTATGGGAACTACCAGGGAATAGGGAAGTCCTTAGGGAACTTCTCTATGGGATACTGTGCTTCCTACAGTAGTGTATCCATGGACCTGGTACAGAATCAGACTCAGTCTTTGGGATATGTGTATTGGATCTGTGGGGACATGAAAATTAGGACTAGGTTACCAGACAGGTGGACAGGGGAATGTGCACTTGCTAAAGTCATAATGCCCCTGCACATCTTCTCGGGAGGTGACTTGGTAGTAAGAAGAGAGCACTCATCTGAACCCAGCAGGAAGCGTAGAGGTGCTCCAGCTGGTAGTTTTGACCCTTGTGTATATATAGATGCCATAGGAGTCCCAAGGGGGGTCCCAGATGTATTTAAAGCAAGAGACCAAGTAGCTGCAGGTTTTGAGTCCCTGATTCCCATAATTACTGTGAATAAGAATGTAGATTGGATTAATTATATTTACTATAACCAACAGAGGTTTGTTAACTATACCAGGGATGCACTCCAAGGTTTAGCTGAACAACTAGAGGCCACTTCACAAATGACTTTCCAAAATCGTATGGCATTAGACATGATCTTAGCTGAAAAGGGAGGTGTGTGTAAAATGTTGCCTGGGACAAGTACATGTTGTACGTACATTCCGGACAATACAGGCCCCAATGGTAAGGTAACCTTGGCCATTAAGAAATTAAAGGATCTCTCAAAAGACTTAAAAAGAAATTCAGGACTGACCGATCCCTGGGACCAGTATTTTGGGTGGATGAATGGGTGGCAACGCATTTGTACTCAAATAGGCATAGCAATTTTGATACTGCTTACATTAGCTGTACTAGTGGTTTGCTGTATTCTGCCCTGTATAAAAAAGCTGTTAGGAAAGGCAGCTGAAGAGGTGACTCCTACCTTTTTGAATCTAGGTGATATTAGAGAACCAACAAAGGAGGAGGAAGAGGGATCGTATGCTCCATTGCAGTCCTGGCCTGTTACTAATATATACAACATTCTCAAATGATAAGGGAAAGAATAGTACTTGACTGTTCTCCTGACTGTTTCGTCGAGTAATGACACTGGGCAAGCCATGTCTGACCTCTATGCGAAATATAAAAAAGGTCCTGATGTCAGGAGGGCCAGGTAAGGTTATATAATATAGGGACAGTGTTGATAAAAATAGTCATTTTAAGGGGTGACTGTGATGGAGTATATAAAATAAATATTTTTATAAACGACTTCTCTTTCTGGTATCCACTTGAATATAGTTTGAGAAGTTTAGCAATGGGTTAAATAGTTCTTTGAGCCCAGCACCTAACATAGTCTGTTGCCCCCCACACCTCAGGAATTTGGAATAAATTACCATCCTTCTACGAGAACCATCAGTTAGGAACACAAATACATGATGAGATATTTCTGTACGATAAGGAGCTTATTGATTTTCATATAGGGAACAAGAAAGCTAATATATGCTAATTAAGGATATTGTTTAGAATTATTTTCACGTGTGTGTCCTAGTATTCATGAAACAATAAGACAAAAAGTGTTTTCCTTGATTGAGAGCTCAGAAGTGAAGGAAAGGGACAGATGTCTTTTCCCATCCCCCCAATTCTGAATTCACTTCCCTAAGTCCCTCCATCCGGCCCAACCCACCGACTAAGCTAAGATGGAGCCGGTCTAAAGAATGTGAAGACACAAGGGAGAGGACGTCACAGAGGAAGATGACCATATGTGAACTTAGCCAATCATATGTATATGTTTGCGATGCCGAGTGTATGTGTCATATTATCTATATAAGTAAAGTTTGAATAAAGGAGCCCCACAGGGAGCTATACATGCGAAGGATGCTATACTGATGAATCTGATTTCAGTGTGAAAACCTTCACACAGGCCTACATGTATATTTTAACATAGATTTGAAGCAGCGGCAGAAGAGAATAGTTTCTGGGATTGGACCAGAATTAATCCATTACAGTGTAGTTCCCTGTGGCCTGTTGGTGGCGCTGCCATCGGAGGCTAGGGTTTGAACCACTGGTACAGTGCTGTGCCTTGGATGTCCCCTCTCATCGGTGGTATGGTGGGCATGTCAGCCTGCTGTGCATGCTGGGAGAGGATATAAAAGGGGCAGACCCTGGCTGTAGGGGTGAGTTCCCGGGGGTCCTGTTGTTCTGTTCGTGGGCCACCCCAGGCACCTTTAGCCCTGGGGTGGGGTTCCTGGCCCAGTACACTGGCGGATCAGTCCCAGGCACCTTTAGCCCTGGGGCTGCAACTGAAGGCCTTGAGTCCAGTACCTTCGGCTGGAGCCCACGGAGGGAGGAGGAATCCCAGGGTGCTGCCTTGCGAGGAGACCCGTATCTGGAAGAGGAGGCCGGGGGAGGACCGTTCCGAGGGACTGGTGAGAGATCACAGTGAAGGAAGGGGCCCGGTAACTCTCTGGAGGGATGTCATCTCCCTGAAAGAGGCCTAATAACAGAAGAAAAGTTCACCAGGTCTGTGGCAGAGACCCAAAGTTCACCAGGTCTGTGGCAGAGACCCAAAGTTCACCAGGTCTGTGGCAGAGGCCTAAATTCACCCGTAACAGTTTGTGCAGAGACTGTGTGTGTTATCTAATTCGAGCATCACTCCAGCTGCTAGGATCCACTCTAATAGGAGACTATCCGGGTGAGCTGAGACTACTTGAAGATACAGGTAGTGAATATGTATTCGTTTGTGCCTGGACCTACTCCAACACCTCTTGCTGTCCTGTTCTCCATCCATCCTTTTCTATCTAATGACTGTGCATATGAGAAAATAAACTCTACGTTGGAGTTGCAATTGGTGTGGACCTTGGAGTTATTGGGGAATAGAGACTTGTCTTTATTGCAGTGAAGACGGGAACCATTCTCTGGAGAACCTAACCATAGAGACCCAGTTACATTACACCGCTCAACCTCTTCACACAGGAGGGTACGGGCATGTGGCATTGGCGTGCCCCTTTTCCCACAGGTGAGCCAAAGGTAGGGAAAAGGGGTCTGGTGGCTACACGTGGGGGCTCAAGTCCGGGATTTATATGGCTAAAACTCCCAGAGTTTGGACTTTATTCCCCTTGTGAGGCTCCGTGGAGGTCGGCCATCTTTGGAAGAATTTTGACTGCGCCACGAGGAGAGCCCAAGCTGCGTAGTTCATGGGCATGTCTAGAGTAGAGAAAGCCCACGAACATTGCAGGAAAATGGGAGGAGCCTCGCCATGCGGTTAGATGTGCGTGGTGACTTTGGCGCCAAATGGACAGAGCGTGATGGATCAGCGAGTGAGCAACATGGCGACTAATGCCCCATGGATTTCAGTTCCTACAACCATGAACGTTGCCTCATTGGCTGCTCCCTTGATGGATACGGGGATTCAGCTGAAGCCTCGGGGTCAGTTCGCTCTCTATGTCTGCAGAGATGCGGAGGCCCTTGGAGTGGTTTGTCCCGGATGCCAGGGACTGGTGGTGCACCTTTGGCCCTTTGGAAGATGTGACAAGTGCAAGGAATTTATCTTCGAGGTAGAGCAACCTACAGAAAAACCTCGGGCCTACCGTTTGAATTTCCTTACGGGTGCCACTACTCTTGAGGAGGAAACCTACGCTTCTACAGCCACCCCCACGCGCACTGTCGTGACTTCGGAGGAAGTCGTTGCGGATGTTCCGGTAGTTGAGGAACCGGAGACGGAAAAGCCGGCGGATGCTGCCTCTGTCACTACAGAGTCTTCGCTCCCACCGCCCAAGCTAAAGGTGGACTATGTGAAAGCCTCCTGCGGCTGTGGTCGAGCTACACCCCAGCACTTGCCTGAATCGGATTGTTCAGTCGGAGGGACCTCCAGGCGATCCGTGACAGCTACAGGCCGAGGTAGGCCGGGGAAAGGGACAAAAATTTGTGTCCGAAGTATCTGGGATGTTTGGGTTCCCGACCCCATAGAACTTGTTAAAGACAGTGATTCCTCCACCACCAAAAACTATTTGCTGGCAGAGGAGTACGATACCTCTGACCTGGAGTTGTCCCTGAGGTGGGAGACGATGCAGAGATAGACAAACTGTTTGTTAAAAAGGGCTGGGATAGAATACCCCTATCCTCCGCCAGAAGTAGAAGGGATTCACCCAAAGACTCTGGGGATATCGCACCCCGGGTGGAGGCCCATGTGCTTGAGGAGGTACCTGACCCCATGCCTACGTCATCCAGACCTATATTGCCTGTGCCTACTGCTGTGGCTGAGTATACGTCATTGCGGGCTGCTATGTTGGGTCTCAAGGCAGTGAAAGTGCTTAGGCATCCGGATACCATTGTCCTACCGGGTGCTGGAGACAGTGCTACTCTTCCTCCGCTTTCCAGGATGCAACGGCTGTACAATCAGAGAGTGGCCGCTGATTACGGATGGGAGTACCCGTATGTCCCAAAGGACTAGCTTTTTGAGGTGGAGGCCTACAGGGAGAAATGGTACGCTGACTTTCTGTGGAACAATTTGAAAGTACCAAATGCCTGCAGGTATCTCTCTTGTTCTGCTGCTGTTGCTGAGAGGTACAAGGGGTGTAAGCTGGACTGGGTACTTGGTCGGCACATACATGCAGATCGGGTGGTTGTGTGTCGGAAGGAGCGGGAGGATGCCATGTATTCCATTGAAACTTTTGACAAGAACTGGAAGCTCCTTGTTTTACCCGATCCAAAATGTTACCTCTAAAAAGATTGGACTCTAATGTGTTCTATTGTTTTTTTCCGGAGTGTACTCTCTTGGAGTCCAGGGACTTTGCCATTGTGAATTGGGGTAATCTACTCAGCTGGAGAGCGAGGAGAGCTGTTGCTGTTTCTCTCCGCTCACAGCGCCACAAAGACAGAGACTTTGGGGGTAGATACAGTAAGGGCCACAGAAGAAGAAAAGAAGAAGATTTATTTTCAAGTGTTTGGGACAATGTTATGACGATAGCACTTCCACTAGGTGGCGGTGTTCGTAAAGGGTTTCTGTGCGCCCAAAAGAAAGAAAAAGAAATATATATATTAATGTTTATTTTACACTAGGACTAGTGTATTAGGTACTTAATTTAGAAGGAAAATGTCCTCCCCTCGCGGAGGGTAGTTCCCTTCCTATGTAGATAATAGTATAGGATGTTTATTATGCTGGTTTTATATGTGTTTTCTCCCTTTGCAGGTGAAAGACTGGCAACCACTTAGCATGGGTGGGTTAGCTAGCATAGGAGGGGAGGGAGATGTAAGTGTGAATATAATGATGTGTTTTATATTGATATGTGACATTGAGAATGGGATGTACACATTTTTTTTCTCTTGTTGATCTTCCGTCATCTCTTTATTCAATCCCTTTCCCCACATTCATGTTTATATTTTTTTTTTTGTACATAGTTCGGGGATAAACATGCGTAGACTCAGGCTTGAGGTACGTGGGTTTACCCCAGACACTGGGGACAGTGTCTATCTGTCCTGGGGGACTGTGTAGCGGGGTCTTTAAATCTAGGGGAATGTTTGAGTGGTAGTTGTACCCAAACACACTATTTGATAGGGTTCTGTTAAACCATTTTATACTACAGGTGGGATACTGGTGTGTAGTTCCCTGTGGCCTGTTGGTGGCGCTGCCATCGGAGGCTAGGGTTGAACCACTGGTACAGTGCTGTGCCTTGGATGTCCCCTCTCATCGGTGGTATGGTGGGCGTGTCAGCCTGCTGTGCATGCTGGGAGAGGATATAAAAGGGGCAGACCCTAGCTGTAGGGGTGAGTTCCCCGGGGTCCTGTTGTTGTGTTCGTGGGCCACCCCAGGCACCTTTAGCCCTGGGGTGGGGTTCCTGGCCCGGTACAATGGCGGATCAGTCCCAGGCACCTTTAGCCCTGGGGCTGCAACTGAAGGCCTTGGGTCCAGCACCTTCGGCTGGAGCCCACGGAGGGATGAGGAATCCCAGGGTGCTGCCTTGTGAGGAGACCCATATCTGGAAGAGGAGGCCGGGGGAGGACCGTTCCGAGGGACTGGTGAGAGATCACAGTGAAGGAAGGGGCCCGGTAACTCTCTGGAGGGATGTCATCTCCCTGAAAGAGGCCTAATACCAGAAGCAAAGTTCACCAGGTCTGTGGCAGAGACCCAAAGTTCACCAGGTCTGTGGCAGAGGCCTAAATTCCCCCATAACAGTTTGTGCAGAGACTGTGTGTGTTATCTAATTCGAGCATCACTCCGGCTGCTAGGATCCACTCTAATTGGAGACTATCCGGGTGAGCTGAGACTACTTGAAGATACAGGTAGTGAATATGTATTTGTTTGTGCCTGGACCTACTCCAACACCTCTTGCTGTCCTGTTCTCCATCCATCCTTTTCTATCTAATGACTATGCATATGAGAAAGTAAACTCTACGTTGGAGTTGCAATTGGTGTGGACCTTGGAGTTATTGGGGAATAGAGACTTGTCTTTATTGCAGTGAAGACGGGAACCATTCTCTGGAGAACCTAACCATAGAGACCCAGTTACATTACACCGCTCAACCTCTTCACACAGGAGGGTACGGGCATGTGGCATTGGTGTGCCCCTTTTCCCACAGGTGAGCCAAAGGTAGGGAAAAGGGGTCTGGTGGCTACATATATATGGCATGGGCATCTGTGCAGAGTTCCCTGGAAGGCTCGAGCGAAAGATGCCCATGCCATATAATTTTTTGATATTATTTATAAAATAAACCTTCAAATGATGTCTTAGTCGTGGCATGGACATCAGTGCATAGATTTTTGGCGTCCGGACAATCGTTTATATGTTTTATTTGTAGTGGTTTTTGTCTTGTGCTGTGTGTTTCCGCGTCCAGAGACAATTTGACACAGTGGCCTTTGGATATATGTCATGTTTTTGTGTCTTAACTATTACCTCCCACTGGGGAGTTTAATAAATTTTTAACTCATTAATAAATTTTATATTTTTTATACTTATCCCTACATTGTATGCTGTGTCACTTATTTGGTCCTCTGGTTATATACCGTATTTTTCGGACCATAAGGCGCACCGGGTTATAAGGCGCAACATCAATGATCGACTGGTAACGGGTTTATGTTCATACATAAGACGCACCGGGTTATAAGGCGCATTAAATGAAACAAAACTGATAAGTCTGATAAGTCAAACTTTATTCAACTCTTTCACAATAACAATAACTCTCAACATTGTTCAGTTACCGTATATAAAATACAAAACAATACACTCACTTTTTCAGTTTATTCAGTTTATTCCTCTACCTCAAATCCATCAAATTCTTCATCTTCGGTGTCTGAGTTTAACAGTTGGGCGATTTCGGCATCAAGCATGCCCGAATCCCTCTCGTCGTTATCATCGTTATCATCATTATCCGAGTCAGTCTCGTTGCTGTTACCTAGCTGTTCAGTGATGATTCCGGCCTTCCTGAAAGCTCGGATGACACTGGAGACTGATACCTTCGCCCAGGCATCCACGATCCACTGGCAGATAGTGGCGTAACTCGCCCGGCGTTGCCTTCCTGTCTTGGTGAATGTGTGTTCGCCTTCTGTCATCCAATGCTCCCACGCAGCTCGCAATTTAACTTTAAACGACCTGTTGACACCAATATCTAGCGGCTGGAGTTCTTTGGTTAATCCACCCGGAATGACAGCAAGCAACAAATTTGTTTTCTTCACTTGGGCTTTGACAGAATCGGTCAGATGGGCGCGCATGGAGTCGCAGATCAATAGGGACGGAGATTGGTGGAAAAAGCCATCCGGTCGCTTGACGTAAACCTCTCTAAGCCACTCACTCATCTTCTCCTCGTCCATCCAGCCCTTTGGGTTAGCCTTGATGATGACGCCAACCGGAAACTTTTCTTTTGGCAAAGTCTTTCTCTTGAAAATGACCATGGGTGGCAGTTTCTGGCCATTAGCCTGGCAACCGAGAACGACAGTGAAGGACGACTTCTCGTTTCCTGTAGTGCGAATAGATACCGTACTGGTCCCTGTTTTCTCGACAGTACGGTTTACAGGGATATCAAACGTGAGGGGGACCTCGTCCATGTTGGTGATGTGTTCTGGCCGAATCTTCTTTTCGTTGATCTTGTTCGTGCAGTAGGTGCGGAAAATGGCCAGCTTTTCTTTGTAATCCTTTGGCAGTTGCTGCGAGATAGTAGTTCTTGTGCGGATGGAGAGATTACGCCTTTTCATAAAACGGAAGCACCAAGAAGGACCTCCTCGAAAGTCGTTGATCTCCATGTCGCATGCTATCGCTGTTGCTTTGAGTCGAGAAGAGACAGTAGAGACGCTTCTACCTGCGGTTCTCTGTTCAATAACCCACTGTTCGATTTTGTCCTCCAACTGTGGCCACCTCGCTTTGTGCCCTCGGAAACTCAGTTTGGTCTTCTTTACCTGGCGCAGGGCATCTTCTTGCTTCCTCCACTTCCGTACCATTGATTCATTAATGTTGAATTCTCTCGCAGCTGCTCTATTTCCATGTTGTACTGCGTGACTGACAGCGTTGAGTTTGAAATCCGCTTCGTAAGCATGTCTCTTACCAGGAGCCATTTTTGGGGCAGCGGGTATAGAACATGAACGAATGAATGCGCACACCTCTACACACACCTCCTGACTACGATGGCCGTACCTCCTGACTACGATGGCCGTACCTCCCGACTACGATGGCCGTACCTTCCGACTACGATGGCCGTACCTCCCGACTACGATGGCCGTACCTCCCGACTACGATGGCCGTACCTCCCGACTACGATGGCCGTAATGCTCAATCCATCCATACATTAGGCGCATCGCAGTATAAGGCGCACTGGCGATTTTTGAGAAAGTTAAAGGATTTTAAGTGCGCCTTATGGTCCGAAAAATACGGTATACAGTATTTTTGACTAGAGTCACGCTACCTACACTTGGTAAACAATGTTTTGAGGAGATTATAGTGTGTCATCACACATAATTCCAGGCCCTTTTTTCCTTTTTATTGGTTTGTATATAAGGGACATAGGTCTTTTTCCAGCAAATTGGTATTTAACCCTTGGCAGCATTGAGGAGGTGTGGTAAGACACACTTCATATAGTGGTTAACTAGGATAGTGGGAACATGCAGTAGGACATGTGGTGGAAAATATAATATAAAGTATCTAGTATTTGTGTAATTGTGTGACCTAATACCCGTCGAAAAGGTGAGGATTTCTGAGCATTCCCTACCATATGTGAAGGAAAGTGCCACATTCTCTACAACAAAAATTGGGAACTGATAAGTAGATAATGGCTAGCCTAGAAGGTACCTGATACCACTGGGTAAGTAGTTTGTAGTTATTCTTTTGCATTTTGGATTCAACAGAGCTCAAGTGGGTCAGTTGGTAATTGCGATTCAGAGAATTCACATTGCCAATCTCTTTCCCATTCCCATATATATACTGCAGAGTTAGCGAAGATAATGAGTGAACATTGTGCTCCCGCGTGGAGAAGAACTGATATAACTATCTATATCTTCATGCGTCTATAGGGATTCAAATCTCCCGTACATTTCTCTCAATCCTCTAATGACAGAAGTTTATTGACTAGAATGAAGTATGTTCACTAGGTTAAAACCACAGAAACCTCCAACTGGTAACAAGGGGTAAAGCATCAACAGTTAAGCTGCAGAGTGTGTGTAGGAGCCAGGGGCATGTGAAAAGTTCCTTCCAGCCATACATTTTTCCTTGGGAACCCAAAGCTTAGTTGTTATGTGGAAATGCCAATTAAGAACTCTTTGCAGGGCAATGACTTTATAAGAGAGTTGCACATCTGGCAGACCCAGGTATCGACATACTGTAAGCCAAGAGTTTATGTTCTATCGTGGCAATAATAATCTTGTGAATATTAGGATTTGAGGGGCCTTCAAGATTGAGGTGAATAGAAGGGGACAGCAGGCATCACGCTCTCAACCCATTCCTGATTAGAAATTATATAGAGGGGATACTGTTTACCCTAATTTGAGCCTCAGGGGTTGCATACAGAGCTGTATTTTATCTGAGTATATGGGGTCCTAGACCCAATTTACTCAACATCTTAACATCAAGAAGGTTCAATCCCACCTGTCAAATGTATTTTCTGCATCAGTGGAAAGCAAGTGGTAGAGAGGAAGCCAAATCACTGTGATGGAGTTGTCTTTCGTCTCCTTGCCAATGATGAACCGTGTCTGATCAGAGTGTACCATTTCTGGTAGGAGATGTTTAATCCTGTTATCTAACATTTTTGATAATATTTTTTTCATTGGTGATAGGCAAGGATATGAGATGATAGTTTTGAAGCAAGGTATGATCCTTACTTTCTTTCGATAGAACAGTGATGTGTGAAAGTAGTGCTTCCATGGGGATATAGGCACCCTTAGTAATTGATTTAAAAACCAAATTTTATGCAATATGCTTTTGTGAACCCATCTAGGCTACTAGAAGATAGAGGCACATGGAATGATGAGGTAAACATTGCAGAGCAGGTAAGAAGACCCATTCTGATAAAGGCATTAATCTCTCGGATTCAAGGCAAATTGCACGATAGATTTAGAAGCTCTCATGCAGTTATATGTACGACTTGTGTACGTTTTCTGGAAGGGTTGGGGCATTGAGGGACCAAGATGTCAGCAGGAAATCACCAGTCTTGTATGTCAACTGGTGGAAGATTCGGTTGGGAGAGAAAGTGAGGCAGGTCATCTTTATCAGTAAAGAGTCAGTATCAGAGTAACCAATGTACTATCTCTTTGCATCTAAAGACTGAAAGGGTACCCCCATCTGTAAGGCATTACTGCGGCACAGAGAATATCCATGAGGAGGCTCTACATTGTATAAGCATGCGCCTGGATACGTTTTGGTAAAAGTATAAATGGGTCTCATCAAAATCAAAATAGGGTTGTTTTTTTCTACACATTTGCTGCATTATGTGTTCCTTCATAGTGTATTTATACAATTTGCATGTAATGTACCTTAATTTCTTGGGGTCCTGGGCTAGTAGCCTCAGCACTCTATGGGCTCTATTTATTTCAATGCCTCCTCAGTTTGGTCTTTAAAGTTTCAATCCTATTGTGAGTTGTCTCACTTTTCAGCTTCTCTATATCTTGAGTCCTCATTAGTGGGAAGAGACTATATGCATGATTTAAGATCCTGGTCTTCTATGACTTCACCAATGTCCGAGTCTCTATCTTGAGATTCAAGAGAGAGTAAGGTGAGGCAGGGGGAGCTGAAGCACTCACAAATCTCGGAAATGATATGGGAGAGTCCATGTGTTCAGCTTGTTGAGTATCACTGTGGTGCTCCTACTCCAGCTCCATCTTGGACAACATGGCTGCCCCACTCCAGCATTCTGAAAATAAATAATCGATTGATCCCTGTTTTCTTGGGATTCACTGTGATTGGGGAGATGTTTTCCACTGAAATAGTATACTAGGCGAACCTGTAGTCCCTTGGAAAGCCTTTGTATAAGCTGAAATAGAAGCTGGAAGAGGGCATCCTCACACTCTCATGCTTACAATAGTTAGCTTTTATTCATTTATTTAAAACCTTTATTCCAAAAGGAAGACATGTTTTTAGTTATAGCTGATTAAAGAGTGTTAGCATAATTTTTTTAATCACTTATGTAAAGTCCATCTAAACATGCTAGTGCATCAAACACTACCCTGCCTCCAGATTGAAAATGCTGTTGTTCAAAGGTGTCTCAGTTGCTTCTACATCCAGATGCCTTAGACAGGGGTCAATCCTCTAACTGGCATTTTTGCTGGACAGCTTGGTCTGTTAAAGAAAGTTAAAAAATAACAGACTTACTGGCCAGATAACCAAGTGAAAATAAAATAAAACACGAAAAGAAATGCAGAGAACACATTTAAGGTTTATAAAGCTGCAATATATTACATATATATATGTAGCGGCCTCACCCCTCTCACCCCTTCTTCTTCTCGGCTTGTTGTCTTGTCTAGGGGGATCAGGGAGGAGGGGTGCGGTACACTACGGCCTATGTCCTCTAATGTGTAGAGGTGAAAGCCAACACCTATTTACCTTCGGGTTGTGTGCATAACCCAGAGCCAAGTCCGTTCTGTAGATGACCCCCCTTTGCTCCCAGTAACTGAAGTTCCACACCATGGAAAAGGTCCAACTCTTATTTATTCTCTGACGGCAATAAATTGTCCTTTAACAGCAGACAGGTTATGACCCAAAGAACAGTTCAGTATAGGTGGGGAGTAGGCCGAGGCACAATCCTTAAATAGAACTAACCATTGTGGTGTCACCAACGGTTATGGTGCACAGCCGCTGCCATCGACCGTGTAGAACAGGAACAGAATTACCTTCGCTAAGTGCAGCCCCTGTCAGAGGGAAGACATCCTTCCAAGAGAGTTACCAGAGGCAGCGCCGTCACCAGCAATGCTGCACCGGACTGTTCGGAGGGGTTACGCTCCCTGGCCTCCTCGTCTCAGATTCGGGCGCCCAACACCTTAGGGCCCCTCGGACTCTTCCACCCTTGCGGAACCCAGTCGAAGGTACTGGGCCCTGGGCCTCCTCAGTAGTACCTCACCCCAGGCTGAAGGTGCCTGGGATGGACTCCATCTCCCGCTCCGGCCAGGTCAAGGGCACCTGGGCCCGGAACTCCGGAACGCCAGCACCCAGGCTGAAGGTGCCTGGGCGCGGCTCTGACCTCCAACGACTGACCCCGTGTTGAGAGCGTCTGTCCCCTTTATCTCCTCTCCCGACAGGCACAGCAGGTTCCCCACCCCGCCGTACCGCTGCCGAAACAGGACAAAAAGAGCACAGCACTGCAGTGATGGTTCAACCCCGGCCCAGGGCGACAGCGCCACCCACAGGCCGCAGGGAACTGCACACCACTGGGATCCTCCACGAACGAAAATGGTCATACTACCACCCAGATGCGCCCCCTAAATTTAAATATCCGCTACATATATATTCTTTTTTAAATACCGTTTAAGGGTTATTTTTTATTTTATTTTATTTTTCAAGGATTTTATTCGATTTTTTTTCAAAGAATACAATTTTACAACATACACTGCCAATGTGGCAAGTATTTCAAAATTTTCAGTCATATACAGTTAGGGGAACAGAAAACTTTTATGGCAAGTTATCAACAATATCAGGATAATTGAGTATTGTCATATCCAAAAATGAACAGTTGGTACATCGTGTCTATCAAACATATACAGACGTCATGTTACATCTATCTAAAGGGATGTCATAGAGTATCTCCTTATGGGACGGGGAGGAGGAAAGTAAGGAGGAAAGCTTGGTTGTGAAGTACTTATTTTCTGTGATTGCAAACAAAAAAAAAATGGAAAGGGAGAGCCCATCCCTATGAGTACTGGATTTCCCAATGATCATGTAGACCTACGGTGCCTCAGAGGGAGTGAGGGACATCTCATTGCTTCCGTCTCTGGGTATTATGTTTTATATGACCTGTCCAGCGCCGGCCTGGGAATAGATTGTGATTTATCAACACGTAGCAACTCTTGGAAGTCGAGCCAGCATGCCCACGTGTGTGTAACTTTAGAGGGATCATCGTGTGCCACACTGATCAGCTTCGCCATCTCCGCTGTCTGATGGATACGATGATATCATTCTGTATGCGTTGGGGGAGTAATGGCGTTCCAACATGCAGAAATGCATTGTCTGGCAGCATTTACAATATGTAAAGCTAGTGACTTGTGATACACAGATTTCGGTAGAGAGGAATGATGTAACAAGTATTGGGCAGGGGTGTAGTCAAGAGTATAAGAGGTTATTTTAGCTATAACTGCATGTGCCATAGACCTAAATGGCTGTATTTTTGTGCATGACCACCATAAGTGAAGCAAGGAGCCAGGGTCAGCCTCACTTCTCTAACATAGGGGCGAGGCTGTGGTTGTGAATTTGTGAATGAGTAAGGGTGTCCTATACCATCCTGAAAATAGCTTATAGCCTGCTTCCTGGGTCTTTACATTTATTGAACCCTTGTGTAAGTGGTAAAATATCCTGTCCCACTCCTCTTCTGTGAGGTTGAGGTCAAGTTGTTTTTCCCATTTGTGGCACATTCTACTGGCTTCTGGGGAGCTGTCCAGGAAGAGGAGTGTGTATAGCAAGGATAGCATATTGCGCTGTGGTGTGGATCTGGAACAGATAGCCTCAAACAGGGTATGTGAGCATGACCAATCAGGAGAAGTTCAGTTTATTTTTGCTCAATCACATTCATCCTATTCCTCATAAATTCCATTTCGCTACTACATTCCATTATTTCTTGAATTATGATTTGGGCACTAGCACTTGAGAAAGGAGTAGTAGGAGTTTCGAACACCACCATGTTCATCCCCTAAAAAAATAAAAATAAAAAAGGAAGTAGAAATATGCAGGACTACATCTCTTTACCTGAAGCTGTGGTGACAGACAGTGACTGACCTGTTGTGGTGATAAGCTCCACCTCTCCTTCCTCCACCTCTCCTTCCTCCACCTCTGCTTCCTCCACATGCTGATCTTGGGGTTCTTTCAGAGCTTGGGGTTCTTTCTGTGGTCTGTGCTTCCTAGGCTCCTCAGATTGGTGTCCTCCCAGTCTTCTCTCCCCTATAAGAATGAAAACAAAAGGTATCCTTACCACACAGATATTTGAGGGCATAAATTTGAAACATTGCTTGGAAGTGGGGTACAATTGTTTGTTTTGGCAGAGTTCCAAGATGAACACATGAGATTTTTGAAATTCAACAAAGCAGGAATAATTTCATTTTTGGTCCAAAGTAACACACATGGAGACACCCCAAAGTATCCACTGGAGCACCTGTGTGGGACACCCTAAAAAGGTTGTTCTGGTGGCCTACACTATAGTGCTACTGAGTAAAGATGTGTAACCAGCTGCTGAGTGTCCTCTCCTTTACACTGAATCTAGTTTAGCATTTCACATTCTACTTACAAACACATCACCTAGACAACAATGTTTATAAACATTGTTTTAACACAAATATGCCTGACCACATGTGGTTTACGTGTATCTGTGCAAAACATGTGATTTTAGACGATCGCTGTTTACTAAAACCATTCCAAATTTTTGGCCACTAAACTAACATGAAAGTTGCCATTTTACAATGTGAAAGCAATCAATCCAAGCACATGGAGCAAAACATGCAAGAATAAATATTACAATTTGAAATAACACAGATTTTTTTTTTTACTTTTTTCAATGATTTTTTTAATCTTCCTATACTGCTCCGGCTCCCTCAGCTTCAGGTCAGACCACCTTTTACGGAGCTGCTCCTTGGATCTCCTGACCCCAAATTTATTATAGAGACTCCTCGCCACTTTGTCCATTATTTTGGGTGTCATATGGCCCATGCTTCCCATTGTAATCTTTCCTCCGCAGGATGTCCACCATCTCCGCCATCTCAGCAAATTACATATTAGTCGCCTTGTATCTTTTATTCCTGGATCGGAACGTTCCCGCCTCCGGGCTTTCCTCGTCGGTACTTAATAAAACACGCACCTGTGTCACCGCCATGTTGTCGTCTCCCACTGTGCGCCGAACGAGAAGGGGCGGGGAAATTCCGAAAAAGACCGTCATGGGCGGGCGACGCGGGCGGAGTTTAACGCATGCGCAGGGTATATAAATGTTAAATGAGGTTGTGGGTGCGCATAGTAAGGACGACCCGGAAGTCCAGAACGAATCCAACGAAGGTAAGAATAAAACTTGGGGCATCAGTGGCCTATACTGGTTCATGATTATAAAGGCCTATATTGGGATAAGATTAGGACAATTTAAGCTGACCTACTGTTTTTGTATTGTGTTTTATCTTGCAGAAATTATTATGCAGAAATTAAGGGAGCCAGGTATTATGCTTGTCTGCATAGAAAAATACAGTGAAATGCGAAACTTGTGGGAGGTGAAAAATAGTTTGTAACACAACACTGTGGTACGAAGGGCAACAATTGAAAAATTAGCTGCATATAAGAAGACCTGTATCCCAGAGGCAGACTATAGCATGATGAACAATAAAATTAACAACATAAAACGGTACAAAGAGGTCCACGCTTCAAAGAGATCAGGAGCAGCAGCAGACCAAGTACTTCAGCCCAAGCTGTGGTACTACAAACATCTGCAATTTCTGGACGACCAGATTGAAGCCAGGGAATCACTTTCCAGCCTTCTTTCCACCCTTCCTTCCACCCTTCCCTCCAGCGTTCCTTCCACCCTTCCCTCCAGCGTTCCTTCCACACTTCCCTCCACCCCTGCAGAGGGGGAAGAGGAGCAACCTGATCTGGAAGAGTCGGATCTGCACATCTTTAGCCAGGTATAGTATTTTAAAACATATTTATTGGCCTAGAATTATTATTGTGAACTAGATGTTATTATTCACAAATGAAATAATAAAAACAAAATAAAATAAAAAACATAGTGGCCAGAAATGATTGGTACAGTATTGAAAAATGCTGGGGTCAGAATGAGAGTCTTTGATATTTATTTAACATTCAAATTGCAACAGTCATGAGATGAAAATTGTGTGTGATTGGTGAACCAAAAACTAACTATGTCCCTTTTTAATACACAGGATGAGCTCAGCCAGGAGGAAGAGGCGCCGGAATGTGACAGGCAGGAAGAGGCAGGGGTGAGTGTCAGACAGGAGGAGGCCGGGCCAAGTGGCACTCAGCAGGTGCCCAGGGCAAGTGGCAGCACCCAGTCCCAAGTGCCTCCCCTCCACGTCAGACCCAAAAAATCTCAGAGGATGACACAGGTGGAGGAGGAGTCACTACAAATAATCAGGGATGCTGCTGCCATAATGAGGGCCCCCCTCAACCCTGTTGAGGGCTTTAGCGCCTACCTAGCTGATAAGCTGCAGCAACTTGAGGAGGGACGACGTTCCCTCTCTGAGCACCTTATTTACACTGTCCTTCACACGGCGGGGAGGGGCCAGCTGACACAGGCAACACATCTCTGCAATCTGACCCATCCTTCTCCTCCTTCTCCTCCTCCTCCTGCCACATTACCACCAACAGAGCCATAGCCTGCAAGGGGCCGTGGAAGGAACGCTGCAGGGAAGCGTGGAGGGAAGGCTACAGGGAAGACCAGAAAGTGATGTCCTGGCTTCAAGCTGCTCTGCCAGAAGATGCAGTTTGTTGGAGTACCACAGCTTGGGGACATGTATGTCTTCGGCTGCTGCTCCTGATTTCCTCATGTTGTTAATTTTATTGTTCATCAAATTCATGTCTGCCTTTGGGGTCCAAAGTCTTCATAAATGCAACTAATTTTTCAATTGTTGCCCTTCCTGTTTATTTCGTTTTTCCAGAATAAATGGATCTTTGATTTAAGTTAAATACTTGCCTATGTGTTTTTATTGTGAGTAGCCATAACATTTCATAAATACAATGTGTAATTAACAAGGGACACCAACCTCCTCGAGGAAAATAAAAATAAAAAATATATGCTGTTGTGAGAACTTGACCCCAAAAAAAAGGAGGCCACAAGAAAAGAAAATGACAAAAAAAAAAAAAAAAAAATTATGTAGATCTTGATTCAAAATAAAAATAAAAATTAGGGAGATCTGGCTTTAAAAAAATATATAATTATTCATGAGATCACAAGAAACAATAAAGAAATAAGTTTGACAGAACTCTGTATAAATATCAGCAGCAAAAAAACAATTATCAAACCATTAGAAAGAAGAAAACAATGCGCTGCATTAAACGAGGCAATAATTAGCAGAATGACGAATCCCCATTACGAACGCTAGTTTTACCAGAACAAGCACTCCCGTCTCCTAATTCAGTCTGAGCATGCGTGTGTTTTTTATCCGATGGAGTTCCACACAGATGATCAGAATTTGCTATAGTTTTTTTGCCCATCGGATAAATTTAAAACATGTTCTATTTTTTCTCACCGATGGAAAAAAGACAGATGGGGCCCATACACGATCGGTTTGTCCGATGAAAAAAGTCCATCGGACTGTTTTCATCGGTAAAACCGATCGTGTGTACAAGGCTAAATAGATTAAGCAGTTTTTATAAAGAAATAAAAAACAGAGACAAAATAGAGACAATAGCCACAAATATTGTACAATTGCTGCACAGTATGTAAGCAGCTTGATTAGGCCACAATGTAAAAAGAATAGACAGAGCAGGTTTTATTATTTAATGAAAATGAGAGTGTATTGTCTCAGAGACTTGATTAAGTCACAATGTAAATAGGAGAGCCAAGGCAATTTTTATCATGAAAGAAAAAGAGTGTCAAATTTCAGAGACAATACCCACAAATATTGTACATTTGCAGGAGAATATGTAAGCAGCTCACAGTGTGAGGAGGAGAGACAAGGCATTTTCTTTTTCCTCTGAAAATTAGTTTTAGAGTATATTAATTCAGAGAAAAAAATTGTCACAAATATTTTTAAATGCCAAGAAAAACTAACATGATTTACCCTGCAGCAAACATTACAACTTTTGCAACTTTGTCCCAGCTGCTGAAATATCATGTGTGGCATCTTTAAAGTCAAGCTGGCTGGCAAGCCAGCAGAGATGACAAGAATTGGGAATGAGGGCAGCAGCAGGCCAAGAGATATGACAGGAGCTGGTAATGGAAGCAGACTAGAAAAGGTGGAAGAATGCCTCACTGTGCCCAATGCCTCACTGTGCCCAATGCCTCACTGTGCCCGTGTTTCACTGTGCCCAATGCCTCACTGTGCCCAATGCCTCACTGTGCCCAATGCCTCACTGTGCCCGTGTCTCACTGTGCCCATGCCTCACTGTGCCCAATGCCTCACTGTGCCCAATGCCTCACTGTGCCCGTGTTTCACTGTGCCCAATGCCTCACTGTGCCCGTGTTTCACTGTGCCCAATTCCTCACTGTGCCCGTGTCTCACTGTGTCCAATGCCTCACTGTGCCTGTGTCTCACTGTGCCCAATGCCTCACTGTGCCCAATGCCTCACTGTGCCCGTGTTTCACTGTGCCCAATGCCTCACTGTGCCCATGTTTCACTGTGCCCAATGCCTCACTGTGCCCGTGTCTCACTGTGCCCAATGCCTCACTGTGCCCATGTCTCACTGTGCCCAATGCCTCACTGTGCCCAATGCCTCACTGTGCCCATGCTTCAATTAAGGTGCAGTGTTGTCACTGACTCACTGTGCCCCTAGCCCCCTACCTGATCGGTGGGCGGCGGCGTCCTGGCGGCCATTACACAGTATTCAAAAGCTGCGCCTCCCGAGTCCTCGTCGCCTGTGATAGGCGGAACACTCAATTTCCCAGCATTCAGTGTTCCGCCTATCACGGACATCCGCTCATCCTTGTGATAGAGACAGTATACCTGCATTGTTCCCGATCAAGCCTCCAGTTTGTCTGCCCTGCTTTGCTAATCTGGATTTCCCTGTGTATGACCTTGATCGGATATTGGACTATTCCCTGAACTCTGCCTGCCTTTTTACCTGGACTGTTATTGGATCGGATATTGGACTTCTCCCAGAACTCAGCCTGCCCCTTTACCTGAACTGTCATAGAACCACGCTATCTGTCTGCTAAACTAAAATTATCTGTTTGCTTCAGTGTTGTTAAAAAAAAAAAGCCATAACACAGACGAGGATGAGAGGATGTCCGTGATAGGCGGAACACTGCCTGCTGTGAAATTGAGTGTTCCGCCTATCACAGGCGACGAGGAATCGAGAGGCGCGGCTTTTGAAAACTGCAATGGCCGCCGTCTGTCTGCATGACACGCTGTTCAGGTAGGCAGACGGCGGCTTGCAGTTAGTTTTACACATTACATCTACTCGTGGCGGCTGTGGCGAGTAGATGTAATTGGGGCAACGCCGCTCAAGTAATGGGAACGGCGGTGCCACGAGGGTAAGAGTAATCAGTTAGATTACTCGTTACCCCAAAAAGTGGCTATGTTACCTAACGCCGTTTATTTAAACGACGTTAGTTACAACACTGGTTTGCTTTGCTCAGTTTGCATCTGCCTTGGCGTGGTGGCCAGGCACTATAGCATTGTGTACAAGTCCCAGGGGCAACCAAGTACCGGTAGGACTGCTTTTCTTAAGGGAAAGGGGGCTGCTATAGGTGAAGCACACAGTAGCTAGCTATAGTGTCTGACCACCTGCATTGGGGTAGACGTGACATTCGTGACACCTTTACCCACAGCTGATCCAGAGGAATGCAAAAAAATTATAAAACATGGTCCAATTCGTCCCAACAGATAAAAAAATCCTTTCTGATCTCATAAGGCAATCAAATATTCTCTGAATCGACAATATCTGGTAATACTTATAAATTTATTGTATTCTTTACATTTATGAATGCATCCAGCTTTTTTTTAAACAATCAACTAAGCTGTGTAGAGCTGGTTCCTTAGGGAACCTAAGGGGGAGAGCCACAGCTTCTGTAGTAATATCATCACTAATAAAAGACTTGCTGCACAGCCAGAGGATCGCTGCAGGGGTAGGAAACAAGGCCATTTAGTTTCCAAGTTCTCCAAAATGCTCATAGCTACAGTTCAGGACAAACCCTGCATCACTCAAACTCGAATCTCATTTCTACTCTCTGAATATGGTCTTTGGGCTGGTTTTCTGTCCATTTGCAGACTAAAGCTTATAGACCTTTACTTACAAATTAGCCATCTGTGAGAAACTTTGTCAAATGCTTTTGCAAAGTCAAAGTAAACTACATCTACAGTCACTGCCTTGTCTAGATTTTGCTTACTTCATAAAAAGAAAGTAGATTTCTTTGACAACTTCTGTTTTTGGTGAATCCGTGTTAACTACTGCTTATAATTTACAATTTCCAATGTTATCCTCCTTATAGCCCAAAGATCTTCTTTCACGCTCTGCTCTGGCACTACCATCTTGGATGTATATCCTGCACATGCACAAATGTGTTGTAGGTCTCTGACAGTTCTATAGGACCTGGCAGAGCATCTTGGTGCATCCACACAAGTGCGAAATACTGCAGAATTTCTCTGGCTCACTCAGCTAGGGATGAGTCGAACAACCCCCGGTTCGGTTCGCACCAGAACCTGCGAACGGACCGAAAGTTTGCGCAAACCTTAGAACCCTGTTAAAGTCTATGGGACTCGAACGTTCGGAATCAAAAGTGCTAATTTTAACCACTTAAGCCCCGGACCATTTGGTAGCTAGAGGACCAGAGGTGAATTCAGAATTTTGCACTGCGCTGCTTTAACTGTAAATTGTGCGGACATGCAATGTTGTACCCAAACGAAATTTGCGTCCTTTTCTTCCCACAAATAGAGCTTTCTTTTAATGGTATTTGATTGCCTCTGCGATTTTTTTTTTTTGCGATATAAACGGAAAAAGACCGAAAATTTTGAAAAAAAATGATATTTTCTACTTTTTGTTATAAGAAAAATCGAATAAACTCAATTGTAGTCATACATTTAGGCCAAAATGTATTCAGCCACATGTTTTTAGTAAAAAAAATGTCAATAAGTGTATATTTATTGGTTTGCGCAAAAGTTATAGAGTTTACAAACTAGGGTACATTTTCTGAAATTTACACAGCTTTAAATTTATGACTGCCTATCTCATTTCTTGAGGTGCTAAAATGACAGGGCAGTACAAAACCCCCCCCCCAAATGACCCCATTTTGGAAAGTAGACACCCCAAGGAAATTGCTGAGAGGTATGTTGAGCCCATTGAAAAAAAAAAAAAAATTACAAAAAGTTGTCACTAAATGATATATTGCTCACACATGCCATGGTTATATGTGGAATTTCACCCCAAAATACATTTTGCTGCTTCTCCTGAGTACGGGGATACCACATGTGTGGGACTTTTTGGGAGCCTAGCCGCGTACGGGACCCCGGAAACCAAGCACCGCCTTCAGGATTTCTAAGGGCGCAAATTTTTGATTTCACTCCTCACTACCTATCACAGTTTCGAAGGCCATAAAATGCCAAAATAGCACAAAACCCCCCCAAATGACCCCATTTTAGAAAGTAGACACCCCAAGGAAATTTCTGAGAGGCCTGTTGAGCCCATTGAATATAATTTTTTTTGTCCCAAGTGATTGAATAATGACAAAAAAAAATAAAAATACAAAAAGTTGTCACTAAATGATATATTGCTCACACATGCCATGGTTATATGTGGAATTACACCCCAAAATACATTTTTCTGCTTCTCCTGAGTACGGGGATACCACATGTGTGGGACTTTTTGGGAGCCTAGCCGCGTACGGGACCCCGAAAACCAAGCACCGCCTTCAGGATTTCTAGGCACAAATTTTTGATTTCACTCCTCACTACCTATCACAGTTTCGAAGGCCATAAAATGCCAAAATCGCACAAAACCCCCCCAAATGACCCCATTTTGGAATATAGACACCCCAAGCTATTTGCTGAGAGGAATGGCGAGTATTTTACAGCTCTCATTTGTTTTTGAAAATGAAGAAAGAAAATATATATATATATATATTTTTTTTTTTTCAATTTTCAAAACTTTGTGACAAAAAGCGAGATCTGCAAAATACTCACAATACCTCTCAGCAAATAGCTTGGGGTGTCTACTTTCCAAAATGGGGTCATTTGGGGGGGTTTTGTGCTATCTGGGCATTCCATGGCCTCCGAAACTGTGATAGGCAGTGAGAAGTGAAATCAAAAATTTACACCCTTAGAAAGCCTGAAGGCGGTGCTTGGTTTTTGGGGTCCCGTACATGGCTAGGCTCCCAAAAAGTCTCACACATGTGGTATCCCCGTACTCAGGAGAAGCAACAGAATGTATTTTGGGGTGTAATTCCACATATGCCCATGGCATGTTTGAGCAATATATCATTTAGTGACAACTTTGTGCAAAAAAAAAAAAAAAAATTGTCGTTTTTCCGCAACTTGTGTCAACATATAAAATATTCCATGGACTCGACATGCCTCTCAGTATATAGCTTGGGGTGTCTACTTTCCAAAATGGGGTCATTTGGGGGGGTTTTGAACTGTTCTGGCATTTTATACACAACATTAGGAAGCTTACATCCACTCTTCTAACCACTTGAAGACAAAGCCCTTTTTGACACTTTTTGTTTACATGAAAACATTTTTTTTTTTTGCAAGAAAATTATGTTGAACCCCCAAACATTATATATATATATTTAAAGCAAAGGCCCTACAGATTAAAATGGTGGGTGTTGCATTTTTTTTTTCTACACAGTATTTGCGCAGCGATTTTTCAAACGCATTTTTTGGGTTAAAAAATACACTTTTTTTAATTTTAATGCACTAAAACACACTATATTGCCCAAATGTTTGATGAAATAAAAAAGATGATCTTAGGCCGAGTACATAGATACCAAACACGACATGCTTTAAAATTTCGCACAAACGCGCATTGGCGACAAACTACATACATTTTTAAAAGCCTTTAAAAGCCTTTACAGGTTACCCCAGTAGATTTACAGAGGAGGTCTACTGCTAAAATGATTGCCCTCGATCTGACCTTCGCGGTGATACCTCACATGCATGGTGCAATTGCTGTTTACATATGACGCCAGACCGACGCTTGCGTTCGCCATTGGGCAGGAGAGGGGTGCTTTTTTTTTTTTTATTATTAATTTTGCTTTTTTATTTTATTTTTAAATTGTTCCTTCCAAGTATTTTTTTTTTTTATCATTTTTATTGTTATCTCAGGGAATGTAAATAAATATCCCCTATGATAGCAATAGGTAGTGACAGGTACTCTTTTTTTGAAAAAACTGGTCTTCTAGACCCTAGATTTTTCCTCTGCCCTCAAAGCATCTGACCACACCAAGATCGGTGTGATAAAATGCTTTCCCAATTTCCCAATGGCGCTTTTTATATCCGGGGGGGGGGCATTCCCTCCCACTGCTTGTAAAAGCAGTCCAGAGGCTAATTAGCCGCTAGGATTGCTTTTACATGAAAGCCGGCCGCAGGCTGAAAAGAATGATACCAAGATGATACCTAAACCCGCAGGCATCATTCTGGTATAAACATTCAAATTCCAGCAACATACCAGTACGTTGCTGGTCCTTGTTGGACATGTATTGTAATCTTTTTATTTCATGCAGCCAGTTGGCTGAACGAAAAAAGAGATTGATCGGTGGGTATGCCCACCATTAGAATACCGCCCTTCATCCACCCACTTCCAATGATGGGCATACACGCACCATTTATATATGCCGAAGCATGGGGGCATCCTCCCGCAAAAAAGTTATGCCGCACACACATGGTCGGACTTTTCCACGGGCAAGCCTCCGTCGGAATTTCGACCGTATGTACGCAGCATTAGGAGCAAAATCGCTCCTCTGCCCCTTGCTGCCCCAATGCTTCGGCATATTTGCTTTTTTTTTTTAACTGTGGTGGTGAAATCACCTCCTACAGCACTGGAGTCGCAGGGATCAGGCCTGTCTCTGCGAACGCTGCAGTTATGTGTGTTTTTGTTTTGTAAGTGACAGTGATCGATCGATACTGCACTTGGGTGGCCTGGGCTGGACGGAGGGGCAAAACGCAGGTGCCAGCAGGTATCTGGGCTGATCCCGCTAACACTGCGTTTTTGGGAACCCTAAACTGCTGGGGACGCTAGTATAGATCTGATCAGATCAGATATTGATCTGTTCAGATACTATACCACTAAGGGGGGTGTATGCTTCACGCGTGGGTGTTAGCGTTACTGGCACTAACCTGACGCTGCCTGGGGTGTGACTCAGACCCTCTCTGACGCTAAAACCTAATTGATATCACCCGCCGGGCGATCAGGGGGTTAAACCTTTATTGGGTTATATACACGGCGGGTGCCCTGACACTATAAAAAGCAAACTAACTAACCAGCGTCACCCGTAACACTTATATGGTGATCACTGGTGAAAGGGTTAACTAGGGGCAATCAGGGGGTTAAAACCTTTATTAGATAATATATGGGGGTACCTGACGCTAAAAAAACCTGCGGCGAACCTAAAAAAAATTACCAGCTACCGATCTGCATCACCGACACTAAGACAGCGTTTAGAAAAACGATTGCTTAGCGACAGTGGTGATGGGGGTGAAAGGGTTACCTGGGGGGGCGATCAAGGGGGTTAAACCTTTATTAGATAATATATTGGGGTACCTGACGCTATAAAAACCTGCGGCGAACCTAAAAAAAAATACTGGCTACGATCTGCATCACCGACACTAAGACAGCGTTTAGAAAAACAATTGCTTAGCGACAGTGGTGATAGGGGGTGAAAGGGTTACCTGGGGGGCGATCAAGGGGGTTAAACCTTTATTAGATAATATATTGGGGTACCTGACGCTATAAAAACCTGCGGCGAACCTAAAAAAAATTACCGGCTACCGATCTGCATCACAGACACTAAGACAGCGTTTAGAAAAACGATCGCTTAGTGACAGTGGTGATAGGGGGTGAAAGGGTTACCTAGGGGGCGATCAAGGGGGTTAAACCTTTATTAGATAATATATTGGGGTACCTGACGCTATAAAAACATGCGGCGAACCTAAAAAAAATTACTGGCTACGATCTGCATCACCGACACTAAGACAGCGTTTAGAAAAACAATTGCTTAGCGACAGTGGTGATAGGGGGTGAAAGGGTTACCTGGGGGGCGATCAAGGGGGTTAAACCTTTATTAGATAATATATTGGGGTACCTGACGCTATAAAAACCTGCGGCGAACCTAAAAAAAATTACCAGCTACCGATCTGCATCACCGACACTAAGACAGCGTTTAGAAAAACGATTGCTTAGCGACAGTGGTGATGGGGGTGAAAGGGTTACCTGGGGGGGCGATCAAGGGGGTTAGACCTTTATTAGATAATATATTGGGGTACCTGACGCTATAAAAACCTGCGGCGAACCTAAAAAAAATTACTGGCTGCCGATCGGCATCACTGACGCTAAGACAGCGATCAGAAAAATTATCGCTAAGCGACAGTGGTGATAGGGGGTGAAAGGGTTATCTGGGGGGTGATCAGGGGGTTAAACCTTTATTAGGGGGGTTAGGGGGCTACACTGGACCTAAGACTAAACTTTGGTGACACTTTTACAGTCACAAATGTCACTGATTGCAGTGATCACTAAATAAATGGTCACTGCAATCAGTGACACTGTGACTGGGGGCTGGGGGGGTGATCTGGGGGGTGATCTGGGGTGTCTGGGGGGGCCTGGGGGGGCGATTTATGTCCCTATGTGTCCTGGTGTCAGTGTAGTGTTGTGTGCACTGACCTGATATCTTCTCTTGTACGGCGCTCGGTATATGTGAGCGCCGCACCAGAGATGACATCACTTCCTCCTGCTCCCTCTGTCTGACACAGACAGAGGGGGCATTTCTATTCGCCGGGAGCGATCGCGAGGGGGTGGCCAGAAACGAATGGCTGCCCCCTCATCCCGGAACGCTCCCGGACACTTAGCCACCGCTCACTGTATAGAAGGGGGGTCCGATTGGACCCCCCAACTGTACAAAGGCAATCACGTACACTCTACGTGATTGTGCCTGTCGGTGCCATTCTGCCGACGTATATATACAGTGAGCGGTCGTTAAGTGGTTAAAGGCCAATGTGCAAGTTATTGTCCTAAAAAGGGTTTGGGGACTCGGGTCCTGCCCCAGGGGACATGTATCAATGCAGAAAAAGTTTTAAAAACGTCAGTTTTTTCAGGAGCAGTGATTTTAATGATGCTTAAAGTGAAAAAAAAAGTGAAATAATCCTTTAAATATCGTAACTGGGGGGTGTCTAAAGTATGCCTGTGAAGTGGCAGGTGTTTCCCGTGTTTAGAACTGTCCCTGCACAAAATGACATTTCTAAAGGAAAAAAAGTCATTTAAAACTCCTTGCGGCTTTAATGTAATGTCTGGTCCCGGCAATATGGATGAAAATCATTGAGACAAATGGCATGGGTACCCACCCACCCCCCCCAGCCCATTACCAGACCCTTTGGGTCTTGTATGGATATTAAGGGGAACCCTGCACCCAAATAAAAAAAAGGAAAGGCGTGGGGCCCCCAGGTAAAGGATGTGTATGATTCCGCGCAAAGGAGAAAAATATCAGCAGGGGAAAAAGTATATATAATATAATATGGTAAATCAAGAGAACTGCTGCCTCTACAGATTACTACCACCTAGGTGTAGGGATGAGCTTCGAGTTCGACTCGAACATTGCCTGTTCGCCCGTTCGCCGAACAGCGAACAAATTGGGGTGTTCGCGGCAAATTCGAAAAATCTATGGGAGAAATCTAAAGTGCTAATTATAAAGGCTTATATGCAAGTTATTGTCCTAAAAAGTGTTTGGGGACCCGGGTCCTGCCCCAGGGGACATGTATCAATGCAAAAAGAAGTTTTAAAAACGGCCATTTTTTCGGGAGCAGTGATTTTAATAATGCTTAAAATGAAAAAATAAAAGTGAAATATTCCTTTAAATTTCGTACCTGGGGGGTGTGTATGATATGCATGTGAAGTGGCGCATGTTTCCCGTGCTTAGAACTGTCCCTGCAAAAAATGTCATTTTTGAAAGAAAAAAATGCATTTAAAACTGACTCGCGGCTATTAATGAATTGTCGGCTCCCGGCAATACATACAAAAGTCATTGATAAAAAAAAAAGCGTGGGGGTTCCCCAGAATTCAATTACCAGGCCCTTCAGGTCTGGAATGGATATTAAGGGGAACCCCGCCGCAAATTAAAAAAAAAATTGACGTGGGGTTCCCCCAAATATCCATTCCAGGCCCTTCAGATCTGGCATGGATTTTAAGTGGAACTCCACCCCAAATGTAAAAAAAAAATGGCGTGGAGTCCCCCTAAAAATCCATACCAGACCCCTTATCCGAGCACGCAACCTGGCCGGCCTCAGGGGAAAAGGGGGGGACGAGAGAGCGCCCCCCCCTCCCTCCTGAACCGTACCAGGCCACATGCCCTCAACATGGGGAGGATGTCCCCATGTTGATGGGGACAAGGGCCTCATCCCCACAACCCTTGCACGGTGGTTGTGGGGGTCTGCGGGCGGGGGGCTTATCGGAATCTGGAAGACCCCTTTAACAAAGGGGACCCCCAGATCCCGGCCCCCCCTATGTGAATTGGTAAGAGGTACATTGTACCCCTACCATTTCACGAAGAAAGCGTAAAAAAATGTTTAAAAAAACACACAAACACCTTGAAAAAGTCCTTTATTTAAAAAAACAAAAACAAAAACATTCCAGCGGTGAAATCCAGTGTCCCGCGGCGATCCCGATGTCCAGCGCTGTCCTTCATTGGTTGTGCCTGAGCGGACCTGATGGGGAACTCCCTCTCAGTATTTTAAATGTATAGACCCGCCCCTTCTAAAGTTCCCCATCAGGTCCGCTCAGCGGACCAGATGCGGAACATGAGAAGGGGCGGGTCTATACATGTATTACCAAAGTGAGAGCAGTTCCCCATCAGGTCCGCCCCCTCGGTATGTCGGACCCGCCTACGTCATTGGCTTGAGCGGGGAACTTCCTTCACTATGTAAATTTAAATTACACAGTGAAGGAAGTTCCCCGCTCAGGCCAATGACGTAGGCGGGTCCGACATACCGAGGGGGCGGACCTGATGGGGAACTGCTCTCACTTTGGTAATACATGTATAGACCCGCCCCTTCTCATGTTCCGCATCTGGTCTGCTGAGCGGACCTCATGGGGAACTTTAGAAGGGGCGGGTCTATACATTTAAAATACTGAGAGGGAGTTCCCCATCAGGTCCGCTCAGGCACAACCAATGAAGGACAGCGCTGGACATCGGGATCGCCGCGGGACACTGGATTTCAGCGCTGGAATGTTTTTTTTTTTTTTTTAATAAAGGACTTTTTTAAGGTGTTTGTGTGTTGTTTTTAAAAAAAATGTACGCTTTCTTCGTGAAATGGTAGGGGTACAATGTACCCCTTACCAATTCACATAGGGGGGGTCCCCTTTGTTAAAGGGGTCTTCCAGATTCCGATAAGCCCCCGCCCGCAGACCCCCACAACCACCGGGCAAGGGTTGTGGGGATGAGGCCCTTGTCCCCATCAACATGCGGACATCCTCCCCATGTTGAGGGCATGTGGCTTGGTACGGTTCAGGAGGGAGGGGGGGCCGCTCTCTCGTCCCCCCCTTTTCCCCTGCGGCCGGCCAGGTTGCGTGCTCGGATAAGGGGTCTGGTATGGATTTTTAGGGGGACTCCACGCCATTTTATTTTTAAATTTGGGGTGGAGTTCCCCTTAAAATCCATGCCAGATCTGAAGGGCCTGGAATGGATATTTGGGGGAACCCCACGTCAATTTTTTTTAAAATTTGCGGCGGGGTTCCCCTTAATATCCATTCCAGACCTGAAGGGCCTGGTAATTAAATTCTGGGGAACCCCCACGCTTTTTTTTATTTTTTTATCAATGACTTTTGTATGTATTGCCGGGAGCCGACAATTCATTAATAGCCGCGAGTCAGTTTTAAATGCATTTTTTTCTTTCAAAAATGACATTTTTTGCAGGGACAGTTCTAAGCACGGGAAACGTGCGCCACTTTACATGCATATCATACACACCCCCCAGGTACGAAATTTAAAGGAATATTTCACTTTTATTGTTTCATTTTAAGCATTATTAAAATCACTGCTCCCGAAAAAACTGCCGTTTTTAAAACTTCTTTTTGCATTGATACATGTCCCCTGGGGCAGGACCCGGGTCCCCAAACCCTTTTTAGGACAATAACTTGCATATTAGCCTTTATAATTAACACTTTAGATTTTGAACGTTCGAGTCCATTGTATTTAATAGGGTTCTAAAGTTTACACGAACATTTTGTCTGTTTGCAGGTTCTGGTGCGAACCGAACAGGGGGGTGTTCGGCTCATCCCTGCCTAGGTGGAGTAAATGAATGAAGGAGAAAAATAAGTAGGTGTGGCGCTGTTCAATGGATTATAATTGACTCTCAATGTGGTGGTGATGTAATGTGGGTGTGAATGTAACACCAGTAAAAAATTTGCAAAATTATGACAAATAAATTATAAGTGAACACAAACATGTGCATGTAAATAAGCAATAAATAAATGAATACAAAATTTTAAGTTAAAATCCTATTGAGCATTCAAATCAGTCCAGAAAAGATACTAATTAGATATTCAAAAAAGTACTAATTCGATATTCAAAAAAGTCCAAAAAGTGCTTGTGCTGGTGAAAAGTGATCTCTAATGTAAATGATCTCTGGATGAAATAAATTCAATAAATAGAGCATTCAAAACAGTTCAAGAAAGTGCTTGTGCTGGTGAAAAGTAATCACTGTTCGTTTTCCCTCTTCACAAAGTGATCACAGCAAGTGTAGCTTATCCGTGCTCCTAATGTGCACACACTCACCGGAATTTTCCTCCCCGCTTGGGGTATGTAGCATTCACAGTATATGCCACTTTGTAGCAGCCTATGAGGTATCCCGTCCTGGATGTCTTGGTGGCACTCCAATTGATTACCATGTAAAGGAGAGATGGACCCCAATAGTGTAATACTTATAGACTATTTATTAAATAAAAACATGTAGAAACATACTCACATTTTGCAAAAGCATAAAAAGCATGTGTTGCTGACACTAACGCCGCTGCCCGGAAGTGATGCAAGGACGCACGTTGAATCCGCCCTACGCGTTTTGTCACTCTGACGTAATCTGGAGCGTACGTATGTGCCTGCTTCACCTCCTTATATAGTGCTTTGTGACCCCCCCATGTTAATTATGGCGACCATTTTTTATGGAATATTGAAGACCAAATAAACTGCAGTATATGTGGACACGGCGGCCATTTTTGGTAAGGTTCCTCAGACTGAAGTCTTCAATAGCTTGTGTTTGTGGCCGCGTCGACCATATTTGATGGGATTATGAAGACCAGAGACCGTGGTTTATTGCCACAGTTTTATGTTCTCAACATCATATTTGCATAATTTAAACGAGTGAAACGACAGTATACCACAAAATATGCTGGCATAAATACCTCATAAGAAAACTCCCGGTCTTAAGGTGCTTAATTTAAAAAGATTTAAAAAAATCCCCGGCCCTATATACTCTGAACAGCAGTATACAGGCGGTGCAAACAAGACAGGGACTGTAGGTTTGTTGTTACGTAGAATCTGTTTGTAATTTTGAACTGGTAAATTTTTAACCACTTAAGCCCCGGACCAATATGCAGCATAAAGACCAGGCCCCTTTTTGCGATTCGGCACTGCGTCATTTTAACTGACAATTGCGCGGTCGTGCGACATGGCTCCCAAACAAAATTGACAACCTTTTTTTCCCACAAATAGAGCTTTCTTTTGGTGGTATTTGATCACCTCTGCGGTTTTTATTTTTTGCGCTATAAACAAAAATAGAGCGACAATTTTGAAAAAAATTCAATATTTTTAACTTTTTGCTATAATAAAGATCCCCAAAAAATATATTAAAAAAAAAAAAATTTTCCTCAGTTTGGGCCGATACGTATTCTTCTACGTATTTTTGGTAAAAAAAAATCGCAATCAGCGTTTATTGATTGGTTTGCGCAAACGTTATAGTGTTTACAAAATAGGGGGTAATTTTATGGCATTTTTATTCTTTTTTTTTTTTACTAGTAATGGCGGCGATCAGCGACTTTTTTCGTGACTGACATTATGGCGGACACATCGGACACTTTTGACACATTTTTGGGACCATTGTCATTTTTACAGCGATCAGTGCTATAAAAATGCACTGGTTACTGTAAAAATGACACTGGCAGTGAAGGGGTTAACCACTAGGGGCGCTGAAGGGTTTAAGTGTGCCTCAGGGAGTGATTCTCACTGTTAGGGTGCGTGGCTACGAGTTACACGCCACTGATCTCTGCTCTGATTACACAGAGCGGAGATCGGTGACAGTGTGAGTAGGCGAGCGGGGAGATGTTGCGTTTACACTAACATCTCCCCGCTCCATCCCTCCGTGAGACGATCGCGGGGATCCCCGCGACGATCGAGTTCGCAGGACCCGCGGTCCGACTCACGGGGATGGCGGCAGGGTCGCGAGCGCGCCGGCGGCGGCGCACAAGTGACAACATGGCAGCCAGTTAAAGGGAAATGTACAGGTACGTGATTGTGCCTGTACGAGCCATTCAGCCGACGTATATATGCCGTGGGCGGTCGTTAAGGGGTTAAAGTGTAGCTCCAGCCCAAAAATCTATTTTTAAGCTTTTTGGAAAACATAGGGAAGGGTTATCACCCCTGTAACATTTGTTTTGCTGCCTGTGCACCTCTTCAGAAGATTTCACCTCACTTTCTGTCCCAATGACAAATGTTTTTTTGAAAATTTGGGGTTTTTAGTGAAACAAGGATTGGTGATAAAGCATCAGTGGAGAGGAGACACGTTTTTCCCATATTAACTCTTACAGGAGAGAATTTCCCTTCTTGGGGTAGATTTCCTCTCACTTCCTGTTGTCTCCTTTCGTTTGTAAGTTGGATGTTTGAAAGTAGGGGCCTGCCCTATATACTCTGCAGAAATTTGGGCCTTAGGTGTTGGTGTTGCCACAACACTGTAAGCCCTCACAGATACTCTTGGTGGGCGCTGGAACGCCTTGCTGTGAACTATTATATCAAGAATTGTAATTACATGCCATTGTTAAACAGTGGTAGAAAAATTGGGCCTTTGGTGGTGGTGGTGCTGGTGCCACAACACTAAGTCCTCACAGTTACTCTTGGTGGGCGCTGGAACGGGCCCTGCTGTGAAATATTAGATCAAGAATTGTAATTACATGCACCTGTTGAACAGGGGCAGAAAAATTGGGCCTTTGATGGTGGTGGTGGTGTTGCCAGAACACTGCAAGCCCTCACAGTTACTCTTGGTGGGCGCAGGAATGGGCCCTGCTGTGAAATATTAGATCAAGAATTGTAATTACATGTCCCTGTTGAACAGGGGCAGAAAAATTGGGCCTTAGGCACTGGTGCCACAACACTACAACCCCTCACAGATACTCTAGTTGGAGCGCAGGAATGAGCCCTGCTGCAAAGTATTGCATCAAAAATTGTAATTACACACCCCTGTTAAACAGGGGAAGAAAAATTGGGCCTTAGGCACTGGTGCTGGTCCCACAACACTGCAACCCCTCACAGATACTCTAGTTGGAGCGCAGGAATGAGCCCTGCTGCAAAGTATTGCATCAAAAATTGTAATTACGCGCCCCTGTTAAACAGGGGCAGAAAAATTGGGCCTTAGCCACTGGTGGCGGCCCCCTGTAACCAAAAATTTTCTTACAAGCTATCAGCATGATCATTGAGGAGGAAGAGGATAGTCACTCAGCATAACAGGATAGTAACTCAGCATCAGCGTAGGCAGTCTTGAAGGGATCTGACATTTAAAAAAAAAATATTTGGTTACATCAGCATCAGGTGCTTGGTAGCTGGTGGTGATCCAAGACTGATTCATTTTTATGAAGGTCAGTCGATCGACCGAGTCGGTGGACAGGTGCACCCTGTGATCAGTTACAAAGCCTCCAGCAGCACTGAATGTGCGTTCCGAAAGAACGCTGGATGCAGGACAGGCCACTAGCTCAATTGCATACTGTGCAAGCTCTGGCCAGTGATCCATCCTCAAGACCCAGTAACCCAGAGGATTTTCAGTGGGAAAGGTGTCCAAGTCTGATCTTGCCCCTACGTATTCCTGCACCATGTAAAAATGTAAAACAGACGCTGGTGATGGTCGCTGGAACTGATCATACCTTGGGGCTGCGGACTAAAAAATTGTCTGAACGCATCGGTCAGACGGCCACCTTCACCACCGAGCCTCAGCAACACGTTGTCCAGGACCAGGAATTTGTAACCTCCAAGTCTCTTGGAACGCGTTGCACAGACCTTTCTGCAAGGCCTCCCGAAAATGTTTCCTCCTCTGCTCCCTCTGCGACGGCAATATAAGGTTTGCAACCTTACCCTTGTAACGTGGATCAAGGAGGGTTGCCAGCCAGTAATGATCCATCTCCTTGATAGCATGAATATGAGTATCCTTCCGCAGGCTTTGCAGGATCAGGGAGGCCATTCAGCGTAGGTTTGCTGAGGCATTCGGTCCGGAGTCCTCTGGGTCACTCAGGACGACATGATCCGCAGCCACCTCCTCCCAGCCACGTACAAGTCCATGGGTTTCTTGGGACTGTAATTGATCCCTTGAAGACTGCTGCTGATGCTGAGTGCTAGGCTCCACCTCCATGCTGACACAATCCTCGTCCTCTCCTCTTCCTGTGTGATAGGCGGGCCAGCAGGAACACTGTCTGTATAAAGGGGGCCTTGAGAGGTAAGGAAGTCCTCCTCTTTCTCCCTCTGTTCTGCCTCAAGTGTCCTGTCCACATGGACACAGTACACTAAATGAAAATACTGCAGCTCCCTGCTTATGTTTGTATGAGAACACCAGAAATTGTATTCAGGTAGTTTTAGGTGCACACTGTGCAAAGGACACAGTACACTAACTGTAAATACTGCAGCTCCCTGCCTGTATTTGTATGAGAACACCAGCAATTGTATTCAGGTAGCTTTAGGTGCACACTGTGCAAAGGACACAGTATACTAAATGAAAATACTGCAGCTCCCTGCCTGTATTTGTATGAGAACACCAGCAATTGTATTCAGGTAGCTTTAGGTGCACACTGTGCAAAGGACACAGTACACTAAATGAAAATACTGCAGCTCCCTGCCTGTATTTGTATGAGAACACCAGCAATTGTATTCAGGTAGCTTTAGGTGCACACTGTGCAAAGGACACAGTACACTAAATGAAAATACTGCAGCTCCCTGCCTGTATTTGTATGAGAACACCAGCAATTGTATTCAGGTAGCTTTAGGTGCACACTGTGCAAAGGACACAGTACACTAAATGAAAATACTGCAGCTCCCTGCCTGTATTTGTATGAGAACACCAGCAATTGTATTCAGGTAGCTTTAGGTGCACACTGTGCAAAGGACATGAAAATACTGCAGCTAGCACAATCACCTGCCTGCCTGTCAGTATATTATGAAGAGATTAACAGGAACGGATCTAGCTAATATGAATACAGTTTATATATATATATATATATATATATATATTAGGGCTGTGGAAATTAACTATTAATCACTCGATTAATCGATTAATTGTTTTGATCGATCAAAATTCTTTGGGCTTGCCGTGTCCATCTGAAGGGCTCCTTTGCTGTGCCTTCATATCTGCATGCCGGCGGGACCTTACTATCTGCCACACGCAAGGGCTGTTACACTTCCCTCTATCACTTCCCTCTATCAACCTGGGATTCTACAGCCATCCACTGGGAGTTGTGATAGTTCCCTTCACGGGACATCTACATGCCGACGGACTGATGTTAACCCCTCCTCATCTGGATTCAGCAGTGGTATCGTTGTACACATTTTTATACCAGTATAATACTTAGCTACATGTTTTTATGACTGCTTTTGCTACCGTTTGGTATTACTCGCACCATTTTTACAGTTTATGTAGCTACATCGATTTTATCTCCAGTGCGATATTTATTTTGTTACCTACTTGAAGACTATAAAAGTTTTAATGCTATTCCCATCGAGCGCTGCCTTTGTGTGTTTTTTGTATCCTGCTATCGATTTTTCCAGTGGTTGTTAGCTGCACTGGGAATCGGCCTGCAAGGAGATCAGCTAAAAGTAGTTGGATCTATGTGCGTTATAATTAATCGAAATTAGTCGATTAATCGATTTAAAAAAAATAATCGATTAATCGAACACGAAAATTGTAATCAGTAACAGCCCTAATATATATATATTGTAACCTGGGGGGCAGGTAGTAGGTACAAAAGCTCCCTGGGATGAGCAGGCACAGATACCAAGTCCATTGGATCAGTGAAAACACAGTGGGGTTTATTGGTGCTATATACAAAGTCAATGACAGGTGCTGTACAGTGTGGTGAAAACAAACAGAAGAAAAAATAGCTAAACAAAAGCCTAGCCGTGTCTCGGCTCTAACTACACAGTATGTACAGGCCCTCACTACCAGGCTGGACAAGCCTAACGCTTGTCAGCTTCCACATTCACAGAGTAACAAGTTTCACCAACCTTCTTGCTCTCACAAACCAACGTTGTCTGTGTTTCCCAGGCTGAGCAAAGGCTGTCTGCTCAGGTGAGCTTTTAATTAAGCTGGTGGAGAGAACCAACACCTGAAGTGGATCCTGGCTCAGAGATCCCTGAATGTATATGAGAGGAGCCTGGGAGATGTATAAACCCCGAACAGGACTTTCCCAAGCTCTCTCTGGGATGCTCTGTCACACATCCTCCCCCCTTGTTTCAACCCCAGGGTTGGAACACCTGTAGCCCAACAGGAGTGAACACGGGAGAGGGCATCTACATTCCCCATCTCAACACCTGGCCTGTGTTTTACCGTAAAGGCGTAATCTTGTAGGGCCAAAAACCACCGGTTCACCCGCCTATTAGTCTCCTTCTTTTGGGCCATCCATTTCAGGGGAGCATGGTCAGTTATTAACTCAAACTGGCGCCCCAACAAGTAGTACCTGAGCGCGTCCACGGCCCACTTTATGGCCAGACACTCCTTTTCAATGACTGCGTACTTCTTTTCATGGTCATTGAGCTTTCTGCTTAAGTACACCACAGGGTGTTCTTCCCCATTGTGTACCTGTGAAAGTACTGCCCCGATACCAACATCAGACGCATCTGTCTGGACCAAAAAGTTTTTGGAGAAATCGGGGGAGTATAGGATTGGCTGTGCACAAAGAGCCTTCTTCAGGACTTGAAAAGACTCTTCTGCTACTGGAGACCATTTCACCATTACGGAGGCTTTCCCTTTCGTAAGGTCTGTCAGTGGGGCAGCTATAGTTGTGAAATTTGGGATAAATCTTCTATAGTACCCCGCAATGCCAAGAAAGGCCCTGACCTGCTTCTTGTTTGCAGGGCGTGGCCACTCCTGGATGGCTTCTATTTTATTCACCTGGGGCTTTATGACACCCCGGCCAATAGTGTAGCCCAAATACCTGGCTTCCTCTAGCCCAATGGCACATTTTTTTGGATTTGCCGTAAACCCCTCCTTGAAGAGGGAATCCAGGACAGCCTGGACACGGGGCAAGTGAGACTCCCAGTCAGTGCTATGCACCACTATGTCGTCCAGATAGGCTGCAGCATACTGTCGGTGAGGTCTTAGGGTCCTGTCCATAGCCCTCTGAAATGTTGCAGGGGCATTTTGCAACCCAAAAGGCATTTTCTTATATTGAAACGACCCCTCCGGGGTCACAAATGCAGTCTTTTCTTTGGCACTACCAGTCAGGGGTATTTGCCAATATCCTTTGGTCAAGTCCAAAGTGGTTAGATAACGGGCCTTGCCAAGTCGGTCTATAAGCTTGTCTACCCTGGGCATTGGGTATGTGTCAAACTTTGTTACCGCATTAAGCTTTCTGAAGTCATTACAAAACCTCCAAGTGCCATCCGGTTTTGGGACCAATACAATGGGGCTAGACCAGTCACTATTGGATTCCTCAATAACATCTAGCTCCAACATCCTTTTAACTTCCTCACCGATGTCCTTTCTTCTAGCTTCGGGAATTCGGTATGGTTTGAGCTTGACACGGACTCCAGGTTCAGTAACAATATCATGCTGAACTGCTGAAGTCGTGCCCGGCAACTCTGAAAATTTCTCTTTATTCCTCATCAGGAACTCTCTAGCTTCCTGTTTCTGGGAACATGACAGGGTGTCTGGAATCGTGACCTCAGGGATCAGAGGGGATTCAGTACCTTTAAGGGTTACCGGGAGGGACCTCGCAGTTAATGCCAGTCTATCCTTCCAGGGTTTTAACAGGTTTATGTGGTAAATCTGTTCGGGCTTCCTTTTACCTGGTTGATACACCTTGTAATTGACCTCCCCAACTCTTTCAATTACTTCAAAGGGTCCCTGCCACTTAGCCAGGAATTTGCTCTCAACAGTGGGAACTAACACGAGGACCCGGTCACCAGGTGAGAAAACACGAAGTTGGGCCCCCCTGTTATATATCCTCTGTTGGGCTGCTTGGGCCTGCAGTAAATGTTCTTTTACTACCGGCATGATTGCTGCAATCCTATCCTGCATTTGAGCGATATGCTCAATAACACGTTTGTGAGGTGTCTGCTCCCCCTCCCAAGTTTCCTTGGCTATGTCTAAGAGTCCCCGAGGGTGTCTCCCATAAAGCAACTCAAATGGAGAGTACCCCATAGAGGACTGGGGAACTTCCCTGATGGCGAACATCAAGTAAGGTATCAGGAAGTCCCAGTTTTTCCCATCCTTATCAACAACCTTTTTTAACATACTCTTTAATGTCTTATTGAAGCGTTCCACCAAGCCATCCGTTTGAGGATGGTACACTGAGGTACGCAACTGCGTCACCTTAAATAACTTGCAGAGCTCCCTAGTTATTCGTGACATGAATGGGGTACCTTGGTCTGTAAGGACTTCTTTCGGGACGCCAACCCGACTGAACACCATAAACAGCTCTTTGGCAATGTTTTTAGCAGATGCAGTGCGTAAGGGAACGGCCTCAGAGTAACGGGTAGCGTAATCCATGATCACGAGGATATGTTGATGACCGCGGGCAGATTTGGGGAGTGGACCCACAAGGTCCATGGCAATCCTCTCAAAAGGCACTTCAATAATGGGCAAGGGCACTAACGGACTTCGGAAGTGGGGTTGGGGGGCTGACATCTGACACACAGGACAGGATTGACAATAATTTTCTATGTTTTTCCGTATCCCAGGCCAGTAAAACCTGCGCAACACCCTTTCAGTGGTTTTCTCAACCCCTAAATGGCCTCCTAGCAAGTGCCCATGGGCAAGTTCCAACACCACCCGTCTGTATAACTTAGGGACTACCAACTGTTCAACCACTTCATCATTAGATTTACATACACGATACAGTAAATCCTCATTGCTGCAGAAATATGGGAAACAGAGCCTGTCCCCTGGTTCGACAGGTACCTCATTAATCACTATTACATTTTCCCAGGCCCTGGCAAGGGTAGGGTCTTTTCTCTGCTCCGTACCAAAATTTTCCTTGTGCACATTAAGATTGGCAAACTCTAACGTAGGCTCAGATTCAGCAGGCGGCTGTCCAGCTCTACTGGTTGTGGGGACTTCTTCCGGCTCCCCCAGCTCTCCTGCCATAACTGAGAAAGGATCACCCGGAGAGCCCTGAGAGGAGTCCCCTGAACTCACAAGGTCAGTAATGGCCACGAGTTCTGGCTCTGCGACTGAGTTAGGTACTGCGACTGGGTCGGGACAATCCCACAGTTCCCAAAACTTAGGGAAGTCCCTACCAATGATAGCCTCATGCACCAAGTGGGGCACCAGTCCGACCGAATGGGTCACCGTACCTAAGCCAGTTTTAAACTGAACAGTGGCTATTGGATACTCGCGGTTATCCCCATGTACACAGATCACAGCAACCTTTTTTGCATGAAAATTCACAGTTTCAACCATCTCAGCTGTAACCAAAGTAACCAGACTTCCAGAGTCCAGCAAGGCCATAATAGGCTTATTATTAATAGTCACATGACACATGTGTTTTCCCACATTTGGCATTGCAGCGCATGAAACAGCAGCAAACATAGACTGCCTTCTAAAAGATAGATCACACTGCATTGGTTCATCTGTCAATGGACAGTTTGCTGCAACATGTCCCAGTTCTTGGCAACGAAAACACCTGATGTTTCCCCAGTTTGGTTTGCTGACAGGCAGTGGCTTCCCTTGTTTGGGCCGCCAAACTTCAGTCCTGGCACCAAAAATCCTCCCCCCTATTTCCTTGCCATGCTTACCACCCACTTCCCCTGGAACAGTCTTACCGGTTGCCTGGGGAGACCGTGGCTTTGGGTGAAAAGTCCGTGCGGCTGTAGGGGTGGTGACCAGGTTCTCTGCAGCAAAGTACCTCTCAACGAGCTCCACCAGGTTGTCTGCTGACTTGGGGTCTCCTTGACTCACCCACTTCTGCAGGGGAATTGGCAGTGACCTCAGGAATTGGTCCATGACCACACGCTCCACTATTTGTGGCGCAGACAGGGACTCCGGCTGTAGCCATTTCCGTACCAGGTGGATCAGATCAAACATCTGCGATCTTGGGGGCCTCTTATCTTGGAAGAACCAGCTGTGGACCCGCTGAGCTCAAACAGCCAAGGTGACACCGAGTCGTGCCAGGATTTCCCGCTTGACCTTCTCATAATCTCCCGCTTCTGCTGACTCCAGATCATAGTAGGCCTTCTGCGCTTCTCCAGAAAGTAAGGGGGCGATCAGTCCTGCCCACTGGGTTTGGGGCCAACCTTCCCTCTCAGCGGTCCATTCAAATGTTAGTAGGAAAGCCTCTGGATCATCATCTGCCGTCATCTTTGAAAGAAAGCGACCCACATGGATGGTTGAGGGCTTGTCTCCAATATCCTTCATTATCGCAGGTGACCCCTGTGCTAGCATCTCCACAACCTCAGTAAGGGTTTTTCTATCCGCTATTGCAGCAGTGGCAAGCTGTTCAAACAGCCTCTGCGATTGCTCCTGTACAGCACCAATCTGTTGGAACAGCACCTTGGTTTGCTCCTGTGCGATAGCGTTGGCTTGCTGTAATGCAGCGTTAGTTTGCTGTTGTGCAGCGTTTGCTTGCTGCAATGTAGCGTTAGTTTGCTGTTGTGCAGCGTTTGCTTGCTGCTGTGCAGCGTTTGCTAACACCATTTGTTTGAGGATGTCCTCCATGTTGTCACTTTAGGTACTGGCCTTTTAAGTAGTAACTTACTACAGCTGGTCGCAGCCTCCACCATATGTAACCTGGGGGGCAGGTAGTAGGTACAAAAGCTCCCTGGGATGAGCAGGCACAGATACCAAGTCCATTGGATCAGTGAAAACACAGTGGGGTTTATTGGTGCTATATACAAAGTCAATGACAGGTGCTGTACAGTGTGGTGAAAACAAACAGAAGAAAAAATAGCTAAACAAAAGCCTAGCCGTGTCTCGGCTCTAACTACACAGTATGTACAGGCCCTCACTACCAGGCTGGACAAGCCTAACGCTTGTCAGCTTCCACATTCACAGAGTAACAAGTTTCACCAACCTTCTTGCTCTCACAAACCAACGTTGTCTGTGTTTCCCAGGCTGAGCAAAGGCTGTCTGCTCAGGTGAGCTTTTAATTAAGCTGGTGGAGAGAACCAACACCTGAAGTGGATCCTGGCTCAGAGATCCCTGAATGTATATGAGAGGAGCCTGGGAGATGTATAAACCCCGAACAGGACTTTCCCAAGCTCTCTCTGGGATGCTCTGTCACAATATATACATACACAACACCTAGGATACATATATATCCTCTACACACTGTAACTGCAGCTAACTGACTCGCCTGCCTGCTCTATCTAACTCAAATGAGATGACACTATCTCTCTCTCTCTGTCTTTGTTTAACCGCCGCAACACACTACACAAGGCCACCACGCAGGCGGCCTTATATAGTGTGGGGCGTGTACTAAACCCCCTGAGCCATAATTGTCCAAAGCCACCCTTGCTTTGCCCAATTACGGCTCTCTGTACAGACAGCGCTGTGATTGGCCAAGCATGCGGGTCATAGTGCATGCTTGGCCAATCATCAGCCAGCAATGCACTGCGATGCCGCAGTGAATTATGGGCTGTGACGCGCCAAATTCGAGTGGCGCGTCACGTCCCATAATGTTCGCAATTTGGTGAACAACCGAACAGGCGATGTTTGAGTCCACTTATTGGTACTCTGCAGTACAAGCTTGTCCTACTGAGGTGGAGACACCCAGGTATACAGCAAATGTGCTTTCAAGAATTTTCACTAATGCCTTGGTCACCTCAATGCATTCTGCACTCAAGACCTTTTGTAGGGGTTTTTCCATTACATGGAGGGGCTCATTCACTGAAGCTCAAGATTAGTGATGAGCCGAACACCCCCGGGTTCGGTTCGCACCAGAACCCGCGAACGGACCGAAAGTTTGCACGAACATTAGAACCCTATTAAATACAATGGATGCAAACGTTCGGATTCTAAAGTGCTAATTATAACGACTATTATCCATGTTATTGTCCGAAACAGAGTTTGGGAACCCGGGTTCTGCACCAGGGGACATGTATCAATGCAAAAATAAGTTTTAAAAACTGACGTTTTCCGGGAGCAGTCATTTTAATGATGCATAAAGTGAAAAACAAAAAGTCAAATATTCCTTTAAATATTGTACCTGGGGGGTGTCTAAAGTATGCCTGTGAAGTGCCACGTGTTTCCCGTGTTTAGAACTGTCCCTGCACAAAATAACATTTCTAAAGGAAAAAAAGCCATTTAAAACTGCTTGCGGCTTTAATGCAATGTCTGGTCCCGGTAATATGGATGAAAATCTTTAGGAAAAATGGCATAGCTACCCCATCAACCCCCCCCCCCCCCACCCCAGCCCATTACCAGCCCCTTTGGGTCTTGTATGGATATTAAGGGGAACCCCGCACACAAAATAAAAAAGCCCCTATATACTCTGAACAGCCGTATACAGGCGGTGCATACAAGACAGGGACTGTAGGTTTGTTCTTATGTAGAATCTGTTTGTAATTTTGAACAGCTGCATTGTTTAAGTGTAGCTCCATGCCAAATTCCTTTTTTTTAGCTTTTTGGAAAACATAGGGAACGGTTATCACCCCTGTCACATTTTTTTTGCTGTCTGTGCCCCTGTTCAGAACATTTCACCTCACTTTGCGTCCCAATGACAACTGTTTTTGAAATGTGGTGTTTTTATTGAAACAAGGATTGTTGATAAAGCATCAGTAGAGAGGAGACACCTTTCTCCCATATTAATTCTTACAGGAGAGAATTTTCCTTCCAAGAGGTAGATTTCCTCTCACTTCCTGTTGTCTTCTTCCGTTTGCAAGTAGTAGTAGTTTGTAAGTTGGATGTTTGAAAGTAGGGACCTGCCGTATATACTCTGCAGAAATTGGCCCCTTAGGTGTTGGTGTTGGCACAACACTGAAAACACTCACAGTTATTCTTGGTGGGTGCTGGAACGCCCTGCTGTCAACTATTATATCAGGAATTGTAATAACATATAATTGTTGATCAGTGGTAGTAAAAATTGTGCCTTTGATGGTGGTGCTGGTGCCACAACACTGTAAGGCCTGACAGTTACTCTTGGTGGGCGCAGCAATGGGTCCTGCTGTGAATTATTAGATCAATAATTATAATTGCATGCCCCTGTTGAACAGGGGCTGAAAAATTGGGCCTTAGGCACTGGTGGCACAACACTGCAACCCCTCACAGATACTGTACTTGGAGCACAGCAATGAGGCCTGTTGCAAAGTATTGCATCAAAAATTTTAATTACACGCCCCTGTTAAACAGGGGCTGAAAAATTGGGCCTTAGCCACTGGTGGCGTCACCCATAAACCAAAATGATCTTCCAAGCTATCATCATTAATCGTATCATTGAGGAGGAGGAGGAGGATAGCCAGTCAACATAACAGCACAGGCACTCAGCATCAGCATCAGTCTTGAAGGGATGTGACATTTTAAAATCAATTAGTCTGTTATATCAGCATCTGGTGTGTGGTAGCTGGTGGTGATCCAAGACTGGTTCATCTTGATGAAAGTCAGTCGATCAACTGAGTCGGTGGACAGGCGCACCCTGTGATCCGTGACAAATCCTCCAGCAGCACTGAATGTGCGTTCTGAAAGAACGCTGGATGCAGGACAGGCCAGTAGCTCAATTGCATACTGTGCAAGCTCTGGCCAGTGATCCATCCTCAAGACCCAGTAAGCCAGAGAATTTTCGGTGGGGAAGGTGTCCAAGTCTGACCTTGCCCCTAGGTATTCCTGGACCATGTATATCAGACGCTGGCGATGGTTGCTGGAACCGATCATACTTTGGGGCTGCGGACTAAAGAATTGTCTGAACGCATCGGTCAGACGGCCACCTTCCCCACCGCTCCTTCTTTGACTGCCCGAAGCCTCAGCAACTCGTTGTCCAGGACCAGGAGTTTGTAACCTCCCAGTCTCTGGGAACGCGTTGCACAGACCTTTCTGCAAGGCCTCCCGGAGTTGTCTCATCCTCTGCTCCCTCTGCGACGGTACGATAAGGTCCGCAACCTTACCCTTGTACCGTGGATCAAGGAGAGTGGCCAGCCAGTAATGGTCCCTCTCCTTGATCCGAAGAATACGAGGATCCTTCCGCAGACTTTGCAGGATCAGGGAGGCCATGCAGCGTAGGTTAGCTGAGGCATTCAGTCCGGAGTCCTCTGGGTCACTAAGGACGACATGATCCGCAGCCACCTCCTCCCAGCCACGTACAAGTCCACTGGTTTCTTGGGACTGTAAATCATCCCTAAAAGACTGCTGCTGATGATGCTGAGTGCCAGCCTCCACCTCCATGCTGACACAATCCTCCTCCTCCTCCTCCTCCTCCTCCTCTTCCTGTGCGATAGGTGGGACAGAAGGAACACTGTCTGGGTAAAGGGGGCCTTGAGAGGCAAGGAAGTCCTCCTCTTCCTGCCTCTGTTCTGCCTCAAGTGCCCTGTCCATTATTCCACGCAGCGTGTGCTCCAACAGGTGGACAAGAGGTACAGTGTCACTGATGCATGCACTGTCACTGCTCACCATCCTCGTGGCCTCCTCAAATGGTGCCAGGACAGTGCATGCATCCCTGATCATGCCCCACTGGCGTGGTGAAAAAACCTGAGCTCCCCTGACCCTGTCCTGGTGCCGTAGTCGCACAGGTACTCATTGATGGCCCTCTGCTGCGTGTGCAGCCGCTGCAGCATGGCCAACGTTGAGTTCCACCTGGTGGGCATGTCACATATAAGGCGGTTCTTGGGCAGGTTCAACTCCTTTTGCAGCTCAGCCAGGCGAGCACTGGCATTATAAGATCTGCAGAAATGCACACAGACTTTCCTGGCCTGCCTCAGGACATCCTGTAAGCCCGGGTACCTGCCCAAGAACCGCTGCACCACCAGGTTAAGGACGTGAGCCATACAGGGCACATGGGTCAGTTGTCCCTGTCGGAGGGCGGAGAGGAGGTTGGTGCCATTGTCGCAAACCACCATTCCTGGCTTAAGCTGGCGTGGCGTCAACCACCTCTTGGCCTGCCCCTGCAGAGCAGACAGGACCTCTGCCCCAGTGTGGCTCCTGTCCCCCAAACACACCAGCGCAAGCACGGCATGGCATCTTTTTGCCTGCGTACTTGCGTAGCCCCTTGAACGCCTACGGAGCACCGCTGGTTCCGAGGACAAACCACAGGAAGAGGCCATGGAGGAAGAAGAAGAGGAGGGGGTGGAGGAGAGAGGTGTGTCACAACCAGTAGTAGCATTTTGGAGGCGTGGCGGTGGAACAACCTCCAACACTACTGCACCTTGTCCTGCATCCTTCCCAGCTGCCAAAAGAGTGACCCAATGGGCCGTGAAAGAAAGGTAACGTCCCTGTCCATGCCTGCTGGACCATGAGTCAGCGGTAATATGCACCTTACCGCTGACCGCCCTGTCCAGGGAGGCCAAGACATTGCCTTCCACATGCCTGTAGAGAGCCGGAATCGCCTTCTGTGCAAAAAAGTGGCGTTTGGGAACCTGCCACTGAGGAACCGCACATTGCACAAACTCACGGAAGGGGGCCGAGTCTACCAACTGAAAAGGCAGCAGTTGAAGCGCTAGCAATTTAGCCAAGCTAGCATTCAACCGCTGGGCATGTGGATGGCTGGGAGTGAACTTCTTTCGACGGTCCAGCAGCTGGGGCAGGGAAATTTGCCTGCTAGAATCGGACGTTGGTGTACTGCTAGCAGAGTGCCCGCAAGTACTTGCCTGTGACACACCTAATTCTACACCTTCATTCCTCTCAGAGCAGGTTTCAGAGAGGAGTGAAGGTATAGTGGGGTTGGAGATCCCAGCTGATGCGGTGCAAGAAGAGGTCAGCTTTGTTCTTTGGTGTGGGTCTTTAAGGTAGGCTTGCCAACGAGCTGCATGGCAGGTCAACATATGTCTGATCAAGCATGTGGTGCCCAAGCGGCTGATGTTTTGGCCACGCGATATACGCTTGAGACATATGTTGCAAACAGCAGCTGTGCGATCTGATGCACTCGCCTCAAAAAAGGCCCACACCAAAGAACTTTTTGAATGACGGGCAGAGGCAGCGCCCTGCACAGGCGGAGCTCTGCGGTGTGATTCCGTCGGTGTGCTGCCCATACGCTGGCCACTCAAGGGCATCCTGCCTCGTTGGAGATGTGCCTCCTCCTCATCCTCCTCCTCCTCCTCCTCTCTCCTATTAGGCACCCACGTGGAGTCAGTGACCTCATCATCCCCTCCCTCCTCATCACTGGAGCCAATCTGGCAGTATGCTGCAGCTGCTGGAGCATGACTGCCAGATTGGTGTCCTTCTTGAGCATCCCCTCTCTCTGCTCTCACGCTGCTGCCTTCCTGTAGCTGGGTATCATCATCAGATCCTTCGAAACGCTGGGCATCCTCCTGGAGCATGTACCCAACACTGTGCTCAAACAGTTCGGGGGACTCCTCAGGAGGAGGACATGGTGGGTCTAGGGAAGGATTGACTAATGAAGATAATGATACCAGAGAAGAGGACGCTTTGGCAGCTGCTTTGCCAGTACCCTGAGCCTGGGTGAGAGAGGATGAGGAGGATGAGGTGGGCTTGGTCATCCACTCTACCAAGTCTTCGGCATGATGTGGCTCAACATGTCCAGCTGCCGAAAAGAAGGACAAGCGTGTCCCATGGCCATGTGCTGATGACAATGCACCGCGTCCACGACCAGCACTGTTGCCCCCAGACACAGAGCCTGCTTGCCCTCTTTTTTTGCCTCCTGACTGTCTGCCTCTCCTTGTTTGCCTTCCAGACATTTTAATGGATGGCCTGCAGGGAGATGGGAAAAATAGCAATAAGGGCTACCTTCAGGTGTATACTGTGCAGGAGGCTTAGCAACAATGACACTGACACTGTCCCCTGCCTATCCTTCTCTGTCCCTAAACTCAAGGATTTGAAATATGGAACAGAAAAATTGGTTTAGAACAGAATAGCACACTGACACTTTCCCTCACTGTCCTACTCTGTCCCTCCCTACAAACAAGATTTAGCACAGAATAGCACACTGATAATTGCCACGAGTGTCCTTCTCTGTCCCTAAACTCAAGGATTGAAAATATGGAACAGCAAAATTGGTTTAGAACAGAATAGCACACTGACACTTTCCCTCACTGTCCTACTCTGTCCCTCCCTACAAACAAGATTTCGCACAGAATAGCACACTGAAAATTGCCACGAGTGTCCTTCTCTGTCCCTAAACTCAAGGATTGAAAATATGGAACAGCAAAATTGGTTTAGAACAGAATAGCACACTGACACTTTCCCTCACTGTCCTACTCTGTCCCTCCCTACAAACAAGATTTATCACAGAATAGCACACTGATAATTGCCACGAGTGTCCTTCTCTGTCCCTAAACTCAAGGATTGAAAATATGGAACAGCAAAATTGGTTTAGAACAGAATAGCACACTGACACTTTCCCTCACTGTCCTACTCTGTCCCTCCCTACAAACAAGATTTAGCACAGAATAGCACACTGATAATTGCCACGAGTGTCCTTCTCTGTCCCTAAACTCAAGGATTGAAAATATGGAACAGCAAAATTGGTTTAGAACAGAATAGCACACTGACACTTTCCCTCACTGTCCTACTCTGTCCCTCCCTACAAACAAGATTTAGCACAAAATAGCACACTGACACTTTCCCTCACTGTACCTCTCTGTCCCTAAACTCAAGGATTGAAAATATGGTTCAGCAAGATTGGTTTAGAACAGAATAGCACACTGACACTTTCCCTCACTGTACCTCTCTGTCCCTACAAACAAGGATTAGCACAGAATAGCACACTGTCACTGACACTCTCCCTACCTATCCTTATTTGTCCCTAAACACAAGGAATCCAGGATTAGTAAAGGAAAAATAATGACACTGTCCCTGCCTATGCTTCTCTTTCCCTGCTCCGGAACACAGTACACAAGGCCGCCGCGCTGGCGGCCTTTTATAGTGTGGGGCGTGTACTAAACCCCCTCAGCAATAATTGGCCACAGGCATCCTGCCTGTGGCCAATCATTGCTCTCCTCGCTGCCGGCGCTGTGATTGGCCAAGCATGCGGGGTCACAGTGCATGCTTGGCCAATCACAGCGCCTGGATGACACTGCGATGGCGTAGTGCATTGTGGGCCGTTCGCGTCACTCGAATTTGGCGCGAACGGCCCAAATCGTTCGATCTTCGTCGAACGATCGAACAGCCGATGTTCGAGTCGAACGTATGTTCGACTCGAACACGAAGCTCATCCCTACTCAAGATACCAAAACATTTAAAATGACCTCCTGGTTGCTGGAGGCAGCTGACATCACAGCCTACTGCTCCCCCAGAGAGCTGCCAGATGAGTTTCCCACTCTCTCCCTCTCTAGTTTAGCATCAGTGAGCCCCTACAAGTCATGATCAGTTAACACTGTCACTTTGATACTCTACATTATCTATTTGTTGGGCTGTGGACAAACATCTGCCATGCATGGGCCCTTGTCTGGTCCTTCTGTTTGGAGGGGATTAATATCTGTAGAGGCCAACATTCCCTCAGATACCAGCTGTTTTGCAATACCTCCATTTAGAATAGCAGCTAAAATATCCACCCCACTGTTACACACAATAGCCTTGTCCAGCATTACTGTCAATTATTTGGCCCAACTGTACCAGTCCGCTGTGTTCTCATCATGGGTGCTCCACAGCACCACATAACCTGCCCAAGGAGGACCTTGGACTAAACAGCAGGTACATCATATTCAGGGCTGTTTTATAAAGTCAGTGTGCCTGTGTGCAGAATCATAAATTGGACCTTAGACTTAGAGGAGGATAAAATGTGGCGAGCTACATGTACCACAGCAAAATGTGTTTGGGGTTTACATTGCACTAAATATTGGGTGTTGCTTAAAGTGATGTGTTTTATTAGAGTCTGAGATAACTTATATAGTGTAGATGTCATGAGGTATGATGGCATGCCATGTCTATTTCCAAAACCAGCCAACACCAGACAGGCTGGAATGCTGCAGTGGGGAGGTGGTGTGTGAGCAGGTTTGCCAACCCCCCATAACTTTTTTCTATGTTCAAATATTTTATTGTATAGAAAATATGCCATTTCAAAAAGTTAAGCATAAGTAGTACAGGGTAACACAATTTACAATACACACAGGGAGAATCTCATTAAGATTTACAATGTACAGTGCAGAAAACAGTAGAAATCCCAGAGCAATGTTGATTGATAACTGCAGGGCGATTTCATCAACAACATTTAAAGTGCAGTGGAGAAGAAAGAAAAGGGAATTGCCAACCTTCATCTGGTCCACCCCAGCCAGAGCCAAGGGGAGTATAAGGAGCAAAACTGTGCTGGGTGAGTATGCAGTATATGCCAGAGAATAGGAAGGTAGAGAAAGAATAAGGGGAGTAAAGGAGGAGAGGAAGGGCTGGAAAGGGGGGAAAAAAAGAAAGAAAAGAAGATGGTTCCAGGGTTACGGCAATGCCACTCATGGAGAGGCAAACTGGTGGGAAATTTGCAATATAACTTAGGGCTCCAAGAGAAAGGTGTCAAAATTGGGAGGCAAGTATTTGTCAATCCAGGGCTGCCAAATATTAGTGTACTACTTCACTCTGTCCTGAAGTGTTGCCTCAATCCTAGAATGTATCATCGCCTGAGTGACTTGGTTTTTAGTAGTGACTGTGCAAAGAGCCGATGACTTCCACGATATGACAATGGTCTGCTTTTCCGCAGTTGTGATTGGTTCCCGGTCAGCTCAGAGGGTGCAACATTTACTAGAGCTATCTTGGATTGGCTTTTCAAATAGGTGGGATGTAATTGATAAAAATCTGGACCCTAAAAGAACGCACTAGGGACAAGTCCACCACATATGTAATTATGTACCAGGCTCACCGCAACCACTGAAACAGGCAGACAGGTAACCTGGTACATATTCTGCTATCTTGACAACACTTTATAGAACATTTCTAATGCTGCTACATTTTGGGAGACCTTATGGGTCGCCTTCCAAATTTCTAACCATAACGTGAGGTCTAGGTCCAGGTCACGAGTCCATCTGGTGACATACAGCAGGGGGGAGGGTTTAGGGGCAGACAACAAAGCCAAATATTATTGAGAAATCACTCCCTTTGCATGTGGATCCGACTTATATACATGTTCGTACATAGACATAGTACTAAAATATATATTAGAGGGAAGCGTTGCCAAATATAAATGTTTCATTTAAAGGTACCAAAATATTTCAGAGTTGGGAAGGGTATATTCGCTTTCTAGACTCTAAAATATTTTAAAGCCCTTGGACGTGACTAAACATTGTAAACTAGTGGGCTGTAGAAGCGTTCAATGGTGAAATAAGAAGGATGAGGCCACCACTGGCTAGAAGGTAGGGTTATAGAAAAAAGGAAAGCAGGGGTGTATGTGACGAAATCAGATTCACTGTATATTTCACCCTATCTCATACACGTAAGGAATTATGCGTAAGATGGTTGGGGAGATGGCCCTTAAAGGGTTTGTAAACCCTCATGGTTTTTCACCTAAATGCTATGCATTTAGGTGAAAAACCTTCTCTCATGCTGCAGCCCCCCATAGTCCCCGTTTTACTTACCTGAACTCTGTCTTTTTCTCTCCAGGGACGAGCACACCAGCTCTTGCTGGTGTCTCATGTCCTGATTGGATAGATTGATAGCAGCGCAGCCATTGGCTCCCGCTGCTGTCAATTAAATCAAATGACACAAGCGATGGGCCGAGTCCTGCTTTCTGTGTCAAAAAACACAGAAGCAGGACTCGCGAACTTGCCTGCACGGGTGTCCCGAAGCAGAGCCCTTCTCTGACGGGGCACTCGAGAAGAGGAGGAGCTACCAGCGCCGCTGAGGGACCCTAGAAGAGGAGGATCTGGGCCACTCTGTGCTTAACCAACTGCACAGTGGAGGTAAGTATGATATGTTTTAAAAAAAAAAAAAAGAAACTTTAGAGTAACCCTTTAACACATGGAATAGGCCAGAGTAAATTATCAATGGAGTGGGGCTCAGCGTACTGACAACCGTAATCATTAAAGGAAGATAAAGTGAGGCGATAGAAGGGGAGAAAAAGAGAGAGAAGACACTGAGAGGGGGAAAAGAGATAGAGGGGAAAGGAAATAAGGGGGAGAGAGAAGAGAAAAGAAAGAGAGGGAGTGGCAGAGAAAAAGAGAGAGTGGAAAAAGATAGAGGGGGAGGGAGAGAAGAGTGTAAGGGGACAGAGAGAGGGAAAATACAGTGAAGAAGAGGAGGGTGAAAGAGAGGAGGGAGAGAGAGAGAGAGAAAGAGAGAGAGAGAGGGTGGGAGAGAGAGAGAAGACACTGAGAGGGTGAGAAAGAGATAGAGGGGAAAGGAAAGAAGGGGGAGAGAGAAGTGAAAAGAAAGAGAGGGATGGGCAGAGAAAAAGAGAGAGTGGAAAAAGCCAGAGGGGGAGGGAGAGAAGAGTGTAAGGGGACAGAGAGAGGGAAAATACAATGAAGAAGAGGAGGGTGAAAGAGAGGAGGAAGAAAGAGAGAGAGAAAGAGAAAGAGAGAGAGAGAGGGGGGAGGGGGAGAGAGAGAGAGAGGGGAGAGAGAGAGAGAGAGAGAGAGAAATGATAGAAAGAGGGTGTGGGAGAGTGCAAGGAGAAAGAGAGGAGGGAGAGAGAGAGGGAGGAGAAAGAGAGGGGGAGAATGAATTAGGGACAAGAGAGAGGGGCGGAATCTGGGAGGGGTAGAGAGAGGTGACTAATATAGAGAAAGGGGGTAGAAAGAGAGAGAGAGGAGGCAAGAGAGAGAGGGGAATAGAGAAAGGGAGGGGGAGAAATAAATAGAGAATAGAGGGGGGGAGAAAGGGAGGGAGGAGAGACAGAGAGGGAGAGGAGGAAAAGAACGAGCAGAGCTAAAAAAGAAGGGGGGGTGCTCACTCTCCAATTATGCCAGGATGGAATGTGGAGCAGATACAGCTGGACTCCCGAGCAAGCTGGCTCTCCAGCTGTTGGACAGAGGTCCACTGTCATGTACTTGGTAGGAGTCTGAAATGAAGAGGTCGGCCTCTCTTGTATCTCCAGTCCAAGCCCCACTGGAGGTGGAACAGATGGTGGCTAGGGTCAGGAGGAACACGAGTGCCTGTAAGTGTTGCGTGCAGAACTTGTAAGTGAAGTTGCAGGCTTGGAGGTGCAGGCAGAGCATCCGGTAAGGATCTGGACCCAGGGAAGCTGAGAGGATGGACAGCCAGCACAGGCACTCGGAGATAGCGTTGAGCCAAGCAGGGGACAGGAGCAAGGTCACAAGGATAGCCGGGTTCAGTAACAGGCGGGCAGCAAGGTAACAAGGCATAAGCAGAAGCAAGGTCAGATGGGAAGCCAGGATCAGGAACCAGTAATCAGAGTAATCAGAGTCCAAAAGCAGGGGTCGAGGAAAGCCAAGTTCAGCAACAGAAATCAAGCCAGGTTTAACAGAGTTCAGAATATCAGGACTAGGGATGAGCCGAACACCCCCCTGTTCGGTTCGCACCAGAACCTGCGAACAGACAGAATGTTCGCGTGAACTTTAGAACCCTATTAAATACAATGGACTCGAACGTTCGAAATCTAAAGTGCGAATTATAAAGGCTAATATGCAATTTATTGTCCTAAAAAGTGTTTGGGGACCCGGGTCCTGCCCCAGGGGACATGTATCAATGCAAAAAAAAGTTTAAAAAATAGACGTTTTTACGGGAGCAGTGATTTTAATAATGCTTAAAATGAAAAAATAAAAGTGAAATTTTCCTTAAAATTTTGTACCTGTGGGGTTTGTATGATATGCATGTAAAGTCGCGCATGTTTCCCGTGCTTAGAACTGTCCCTGCACAAAGTGTCATTTTTCAAGGAAAAAAAGTCATTTAAAACTCACTCGCGGCTATTAATGAATTGTCGGCTTTTATCAATACATAGAAAAGTCATTGATAAAAAAAAAAAAAAAGCGTGGGGGTTCCCCCAAATTCAATTACCAGGCCCTTCAGGTCTGGAATGGATATTAAGGGGAACCCCGCCGCAAATTTAAAAAAAAAATGGCGTGCGGTTCCCCCTAAATATCCATACCAGGCCCTTCAGATCTGGCATGGATTTTAAGGGGAACTCCACCCCAAATTTTAAAAAAAATGGCATGGAGTCCCCCCAAAAATCCATACCAGACCCTTATCTGAGCACGCAACCTGGCCGGCCGCAGGGGAAGAGGGGGGGACGAGAGAGCGGCCCCCTCCCTCCTGAACCGTACCAGGCCACATGCCCTCAACATGGGGAGGATGTCCCCATGTTGATGGGGACAAGGGCCTCAACCCCACAACCCTTGCCCGGTGGTTGTGGGGGTCTGCGGGCAGGGGGCTTATCGGAATCTGGAAGACCCCTTTAACAAAGGGGACCCCCAGATCCCAGCCCCCCCCTATGTGAATTGGTAAGGGGTACATTGTACCCCTACCATTTCACGAAGAAAGTGTTAAAAAATTTAAATAAAAACACACAAACACCTTGGAAAAGTCCTTTATTAAAAAATAAAAAATAAATAGACATTCCAGCGATGAAATCCAGTGTACCGCGGCGATCCCGATGTCCAGCGCTGTCCGTCATTGGTTGTGCCTGAGCGGACCTGATGGGGAACTTCCTCCGCAGTGTTTTAAATGTATAGACCCGCCCCTTCTAAAGTTCCCCATCAGGTCCGCTCAGCGGACCAGATGCGGAACGCGAGAAGGGGCGGGTCTATTCATGTATTACACAGTGAAGGAAGTTCCCCATCAGGTCCACTCTACGAGGGGGCGGACCTGATGGGAACTTCCTTCACTGTGTAATGCATGAATAGACCCGCCCCTTCTCATGTTCCTCATCTGATCCGCTTAGCGGACCTGATGGGGAACTTTAGAAGGGGCGGGTCTATTCATGTATTACACAGTGAAGGAAGTTCCCATCAGGTCCTCCCCCTCGTAGAGCGGACCTGATGGGGAACTTCCTTCACTGCGTAATACATGAATAGACCCGCCCCTTCTCACGTTCCGCATCTGGTCCGCTGAGCGGACCTGATGGGGAACTTTAGAAGGGGTGGTTCTATACATTTAAAACACTGCGGAGGAAGTTCCCCATCAGGTCCGCTCAGGCACAACCAATGACGGACAGCGCTGGACATCGGGATCGCCGCGGGACACTGGATTTAATTGCTGGAATGTTTTGTTTTTTTTTGTTTTTTTTTTAATAAAGGACTTTTCCAAGGTGTTTGTGTGTTTTTATTTACATTTTTTGACACTTTCTTTGTGAAATGGTAGGGGTACAATGTACCCCTTACCAATTCACATAGGGGGGGCGGGATCTGGGGGTCCCCTTTGTTAAAGGGGTCTTCCAGATTCCGATAAGTCCCCTGCCCGCAGACCCCCACAACCACCGGGCAAGGGTTGTGGGGATGAGGCCCTTGTCCCCATCAACATGGGGACATCCTCCCCATGTTGAGGGCATGTGGCCTGGTACGGTTCAGGAGGGAGGGGGGCCGCTCTCTTGTCCCCCCCTCTTCCCCTGCGGCCGGCCAGGTTGCGTGCTCGGATAAGGGCCTGGTATGGATTTTTGGGGGGACTCCACGCCATTTTTTTTTAAATTTGGGGTGGAGTTTCCCTTAAAATCCATGCCAGGCCTGAAGGGCCTGGTAATTGAATTTGGGGGAACCCCCACGCTTTTTTTTTTTTATCAATGACTTTTCTATGTATTGATAAAAGCCGACAATTCATAGCCGCGAGTGAGTTTAAATGACTTTTTTTCCTTCAAAAATTACACTTTGTGCAGGGACAGTTCTAAGCACGGGAAACATGCGCGACTTTACATGCATATCATACACACCCCCCAGGTACGAAATTTAAAGGAATATTTCACTTTTATTGTTTCACTTTAAGCATTATTAAAATCACTGCTCCTAAAAAAACTGCAGTTTTTAAAACTTTTTTTTGCATTGATACATGTCCCCTGGGGCAGGACCCGGGTCCCCAAACACTTTTTAGGACAATAACTTGCATATTAGCCTTTATAATTAGCACTTTAGATTTCTCCCATAGACTTTTCGAATTTGCCGCGAACACCCCAAATTGTTCGTTGTTCGGCGAACGGGGGAACAGGCAATGTTCAAGTCGAACATGAGTTCGACTCGAACTCGAAGCTCATCCCTAATCGGGACACAGCTGAAGACCAGTCAGCACTTGTCAGAAGTCAGGGCATCCTTTAAATAGGCCACCTGGCGCCAATTGTGGCTAGGGGTGCGCTCCTGCGCGTGCACACAGTGTGATGCGCACGTGCATGCGCATTGGTGCATGTGAGAATCTGCGGTTGCCCGCAAGTGTGCACATGCGCACATGTGCGTGCCGAGCGCATTCTAACAGTCCTCTTACATCCACCCTCAGCTCTCAGGAATTATTGAGGGAGCCGGAGTGATACTGATTATTACTACATCACTCTGCTAAGCTGCAAGTGTCTGTGGGCTGCCAGACTAGATTCTTAAGCCTCGTACACACGAACGAGTTTCTCGGCAAAAACCAGCAAGAAACTTGCTGCCAGAGATTTCTTGCCGAGAAATTTGTTCGTGTGTATGGTTTCTCGTCAAGAAAAGCGTCAAGAATCTCGACGAGAAAATAGAGAACCTGCTCTCTATTTTCTCGTTGAGATTCTCGTCAGCCTGTTTCTCGACGAGAAAATTGTGTGTGTGTACACTTACCTTTTCGCCGGGAAGCCCGCGCATGCTCGAAATGACTTTGACGCATGCGCGCTAGCTTCCTAGGCATAGGTAGGGTGAACAAAGATGCCAGCGACGGCATCGAATGTGACGAGCGCATGCTCGTCGTATTCGATGATGTCACCGCGTTCGCTCCATTCAAAGAACCGCGGGTTCTTTGAAAGGAGCGTGTTTACACTCGGCCGGGACAAGTTTCTTGTCCAAGAATCTCATCGAAAAAAACAACATTTTTTTTCGACGAGAATCTCGGCCGTGTGTACGAGGCATTACTGTTGGATTTTTCTCAGGCACACCCAGAGAACTGTCATTATCAGTCCTCAACAATGCTGCAGGGTGAGCAGGGCATTACATAGCAGCAAGTCCATTTCCATACCAACAGTAGATCTTACTGGCGGACTCACTCTCACTTCAGTGGAACTAGTCTCGTAACCAGTCTCTTACCCTTTCCTGAGGCAGGTGTTGTGATCTTTACTTGAGAGAATTGACTCTTCTCTGCTCTCTCAGGTTAATTCTCTCATGCATGGGGACTCTGCAGCACCCCCAAACAGGTTCTCTGTTGCTAGGAGTAACAGCAGATCTGTACTGTATTTCTCAAGAACTTTGCTATACTTCATGCAGGGTGCCGTATATTGTGCCCTCTTCTCTGGGCTGACCACTTAACATAAACAGCCATAATACAAAACTCTGTTGTTGCTTTGGCCTCCTAGTGATACCTCTCCCATTCCCATGGGTAGTGATTCTGGGTAGTGATTCTCTAGTACTTGAGCATTGCTGGTGGTCCCAGTGGGTGTTCTCTTACAATAGGGTTACTGCTTTGTAGTGGTCATAATCTTTCTAGCTTGGGTCCATCTGATGGTAGGTTACCTGGAACTGCCTCAGTAGAAAAGACTGCTGCAACTCTGACCACCTCTCGGGCATGCCCTTCATGTAGTGATCCTTTCAAATTTAATCAGGAAGTCCTCAATCTCCTCAGTAGGTTGCATGGGCTGCATGAAGTCAGACACCATTATCTCCACTTCTCCCACTGCACGCCACACTTTGTCCTTGTTCCTTTCAACCAGTTTTCCACCCTCTTGTACACTAATGCCGCGTACACACGTTCGGAATTTCCGATGGAAAAAGTCAGACGGAATTTTTTCATTGGATATTCCGACCGTGTGTGTGCCCCATTGGACTTTTTAAGAATTTAGAAAGAGAACATGTTCTCTTTTTTCCGACGGAAAAAATTTCTATCAGAAACTCCGTTCGTCTGTAGGGAACTCCGACGGAGAAAAAAACACGCATGCTCAGAATCAAGTCGACGCATACTCGGAAGCATTAAACGTAATTTTTCTCGGCTCGTCGTAGTGTTGTATGTCACCGTGTTCTTGATGGTCGGAATTTGGTGTGACAGTGTGTATGCAAGACAGCTTGAACGGAATTCCGTCGGAAAAATCAGTTGGAGTTTATCTCGACGTAAAATCCGATCGTGTGTATGGGGCATTTCTTTCCATAGACTCCCATGTTAAACATCAGTCTAGTCATGGGCACAGTGAAGCATGGGCACAGTGAGGCATGGGCACAGTGAGGCAAAGTGAGGCACAGTGAGGCATGCAGATGGACACCCTAGGCTTATACTCGAGTCAATACGTTTTCCCAGTTTTTTGGGGTAAAATTCGGTGCCTCGGCTTATATTCCGGTCGGCTTATACTCGAGTAAATACAGTACTTGTTCTGCGGCTGCCGCTGCCTCTCTGAGTCTCTCTCTCAGTTTCTCACATCAGCCGATCAGCGGCGCCGAGAGAGAGACTCGTCTAATGTAGCTATGATTAAGCACTGAATCGCAGTGCGAAACGTCAGCTCATACTTGCTGTTTTTTTTGCTGTGGCATGTTATTTGTGCTTTTGTTTTAAATAAAATAACCTTTTTTGGAGTGCGGCTGTCCAAGCGTTTTCCTCAGATTTTTTGCATTGTCATATGCATTGCCTGCACCCACGGCTCTGGATCTTATGAATGAGTCACCAGTCACATCTGAGCGGTAACTCTCTCCACAAGGTGTGGCAGTTGACGTGGCAAGTGACAATCCGCAACGTGTGGCAAGTGACAATCCGCAACGTGTGGCAAGTGACAGGCTCAGGGCTCCCACTAATTGCAGGCGACGGTGGCAAGTGACACACTGGGGACTCCCACTGATTCTGCATTGAACTATTTAATGTTATATTACAATGTAATAATAGAAATAATGTGCTTCAATCATCCTGACACCATAACAACCATGGTGCCGGGATGATTGAAGCGCCGACACCAGCCATTTCCCCGATAAATTTCCCACAAAAAAAACATTTTTTGGCAGTACCCCCCCCCCCCCCCGAGAAAAGACTCTGGATCCGCCCCTGGTAGGCCATGGATTTTAATAGGTAATGCCTGAAATAGGTAAATAAATTCGGGCACTATGTTCATCTTGATGTTACACCGGCCAAACCAAGAATGTATTCCTTGGTTCCATTTATCTAGTAGTGTTCCTACTGAGCTCAACAGTGTTGGAAAATTCACCGCAAAAGGTATCTGCTAGATTTGCTGGAATATGAGTACCCAAGTAATTTAGCGCAGTTGTCGTCCATCTAAACATAAAATTGAGCTGTAAAATGTTGCTTACAGTGCCTGGCAGTCCCACTCCCATAGCCTCTGGTTTACTATAGTTTATTTTTAAATTCGACAGAGCGCCATATCTTTCAATCTCCCTCATGAGATTGGGTGTTGACACATGGGGGTTAGACATTGAAAACATTAAGTCATCAGCATATGCTGACACTTTGTAATTTTGACTCCCTATTTTCAGCCCTGCTATGTGGGGGCTCTGTCGAATTTCATTCAATAAAGGCTCTAGCGTAAGAACAAATAATAAAGGCGAGAGGGGGCAACCCTGACGGGTGCCGTTTGAGATTGAAAAGGGTTTTAAAACACTCAGTTTGCCTTGACAGATGCCTGTGGCGAGGAATACACCCTCATGATCCACTGCAACACCTGATCCCCCAGACCCACTTGTTTCAGGACTTCGAACATCAATGCCCAGTTAACCCTATCGAAGACCTTCTCTGTTTCTGTGCTCAGGAAAACGCAGGGTGTCTTTGTCTGTTTAGTATGTTGGACTAGATTAAGTACTTTCGTAGTGTTGTCTCTCACTTCATGGGTGGGGATAAATCCCACTCGGTCCATATGGACCAACTGGGACAACTGAAGACGAGAGGCAATGAGCTTTGTGAATAGTTTTAAGTCCACATTTAACAGAGAAATCGGCCGATAGCTACCGCAATCCGCCGGGTCCTTCCCTTCTTTAGGGATGACCGTGATTTGTGCCCTCAATGCGTCTATGGGAAAAGCAGTTGTCTGTCCTAGGGTGTTAAATACTTTATCCATATATGGGCCTAGTAATGATATAAAACTCTTGTAGTACTGGATGGTAAAACCATCTGGACCCAGATCTTTTCCTGGTTTAATCATTTTCATTACTGTTTGTATTTCCTCTACCATAATAGGATCTTCTAATTTACCACGGACTGGGGAGGGCAAGCGAGTTCAATGTGATGATGATATATATTTATCCAGGGAGGAGGGCGGCAAAGAGGGCGACGGCAGGTTGTATAACGAGGAATAATATTCCCCGAACTCCTGCGCAATCTCTTCCAGCCTTGAGAGTATTTGATCCTTCTTCCCCTTAATGTGGGGTATGTATGACAAACTGCACTGTTCTCTTAATTTCCTCGCCAACAGTTTGCCGTACTTCTCCCCGGATTCATATGATATCCTCCTACCGTATCTTAATGATGCTTTAGCTTTAAAGCCGAGGAGGTCTGATATCTGTCGTCTCAGATGAGCTAAGTCATTCCCCACTGAGGGTTCCGGAATCCTCTTGTGTTGTGACTCTAGCACCTGGATCTCCTCCAATAGTTTTTAATTTGTTCTTCTCGGGCCTTCTTTACTCGGGATCCATATTTAATTAAGTTCCCCCGGATGACTACTTTGTGTGCTTCCCACACTCTTCCCCGGTCGCTCCCCATGGTGTCATTTATCTGGAAGTACGTTGTAATTTCCCTGATCAAGTCCTCCCGGATCTGTAGTAGACTTTCGTTCAGGCGCCATCTCCACTCTGTGGAGTAAGTTGCTCCTCCCACAGAAAGACAGATCGTTACTGGTGCATGGTCAGACCATGTTATATGTCCTATAGCAGTATTTCTCAATTCCAGTCCTCAAGGCGCCCCAACAGGTCATGTTTTCAGGATTTCCCTCAAATGAAACCGCTGTGGTCACTGATCACTGAAACTGATCAAATCACCTGTGAAAAATAATGGAGAGCCTGAAAACATGACCTGTTGGGGCGCCTTGAGGACTGGAGTTGAGAAACACTGTCCTATAGTGATGTCTATCACTGAAGAGAGTAACTGGTGGGGTACCAAAATAAGATCAATACGAGAATATAATTGATGGGGGTTGGAAACAAAGGTATAGTCTCTCTCCTGCATGTATAGTGCACCAGACGTCTATCAACTGTAGTTCGTAGAGCTTCCGCAGGATTTGTTTCCTGGTACCTCTAGAGGCTGAGGATTTACCGGTGGAAGTGTCTATTTTAGGATCAAGAGGGATATTAAAATCCCCTCCTATAATCAGTTTCCCCTCCGTGAACTCTATTAACCTTGAGAGGACCTTGTCAAGAAAGCTATCCTGATGTACATTGGGAGCGTATAGGGTAGCCAACGTGACCTTCACGCTGCCAATGTGTCCTTTAACAAAAAGATATCTCCCCCCTCTATCCGAACATTTATCCGAAAGAGACCACGGAATTCGGCTCGAAATCAGAATAAAGACTCCCTTCGTTTTTGCCTCTTGGTTAGAGGTGTGGTATACACAGGTAAAGAATCTATTCTGTAAAAGGGGGAGAATCTCTGCTTTAAAATGAGTTTCTTGTACAAATCCCACATCTGTGTTTAATTGTTTCAAATCATTCAGTAACATCCTTTGTTTTTCAGGGACATTTAGTGCCTTGACATTTAAGGAGGTCACGCGTAGCCCGTCCATCCTCTCTAGGCCGGGGGGGTGAAAGAAAGAGAAAAAAAAAAGAGAAAAAAAAAACAATGGGAAAGAGGTTACTGAAACGGCACCTACCAAAGGTCACTTAGTTTCCCGTAGGTGCTAAGTATGGGGAGGTGGTTGAAAAATGGCCAAAGAAGCTAAGCTCCCAGCCACATTCCTCCAGCTGTTTCCATGCATATTTAAGATCTCTGTTACAGCTCATTCCTCTTTACATACCTTTTCTCCTCCTCTTCCCTCCTCCCCCCCCCCAAAGGGCACTAACACCGAAGGGAGGGGCGGGGAACCCGGGGGAATCCCAGAACCCCTGTCTCCAAACCCCCCCCCATAGATAGTCAGGCAGTCCCATTGACCTGGGGTCTTCTCAATATCTTACCAAAAATCACAGTTGACCCCCATTGAGTTTATACTTCAGAAAAAAGCCCCATGTATATTATACTCTATGATAAGGGGGTCAGTATAGGGCAAAGCCGCTCTGCTTCTCAGGGGGGGGGGCATATATTCTTTTTTTAAAGCTATATCATCTCTATCCCCATATGATGGGGGCTTTGACAGGGTTCCTCTTATATAGCGTGATATATATACTATCTCACTCAAAAGCAACTTGCCTCTACTAATTCTCCCGATATCCTCTCCCCCCTTACATTGCTTTGGCTTTGCCCTAAGTGACACCCCCTCAGGCATCCTTTGCCCCCTGACCACTCAGCTCTTTCTTCTTTTCAACTCTCCTTGGGGTTCTTTACCTTCTACTCCCCTGTCTCCCCTCACCCCCCTTCCCCCCAGAGTCCCTCCCCCCACCCCCGGCCTCCCTTAACCTTCAATGCTTTTTATTACTATGCACTTATCTTACTCGTATAGAGGGAGACCCCCTCCCTCCTGTTAGCTCCTGCCGCGCGTATCTCCATTGCTTCAGGGTTGCCCCTCCCTGGGTCATCCACCCAATACCATGATATACCCCTCCCCTTTCCCTCCCCCACCAAGCCCGGGGTACTGGTGGGCAGGGACCCATATAGACCCCACCCTCCAGTGTCCCATTACCTACCCCGATTCCCCAGCCCTTCCCTCCACCCTCTGCCTCCTGAGTCCCCGTTAAGAGATATTTTATGTTTTATATATTTTTTTATTTATTTTTTATTTTTTTATACATGCATCCAAAGTGTACCATTTATAGTGTTGACTCACCTGCCCTCCTTAAACTCAACCTGTTTCCCCCCCGGCGGTGATGCCCTCCCTCCCCTTCCAGCCCTCACCCCCTCCCCCCCCCCCTCTTGTGACCCTATATATAGTTTCTTCTTTCCCTTCTTCATCGGAGACTCCTTGCTCGTGTACATGCTTTTTTGTACGTGCCCCACCCCGCTCCCCTATTCCCTACCCCTACCCCAAAAAAAAAAAAAAAAAGAATTTATTAAAATCCTTTCCACAGACTTCTACTATATATGATACCATGTCAGTGTTATAGTGCCTTTCAATAGTGTCAAACAATGATCTATCCGTGCATAAAAAAAAACAACATATATATATAAAATGAGGATCTAAGCTCTGTCCCAGATTACATTGAGTGTAATTATTCCAGTTATCCCAGTTTTAAAAGACTAGGTGACCAGGGATGGAAGAGTCTCCCCTCGCATCATCCTCCCACTCTGTCCACCCCAGTTCCAGCAAATACCAAAAAATAATACCAGAGGGGAGGAGAGCGGGGGAGAGGGGAGAGAGGAGGAAGAGAAAAGGAAAAAAAAAACAACATGTTTATCCCCTTAGGACTCACAGTCTCCGGTCTGGGTCTCTTCACCTAGTTCTCTCAGTCCTTCCGTGCTCTGTAGGTGGGGTTCCGCTGTTGTCCTGGTGGGGACCCCCCAGCGCTGTCTCCTTGTTGTCGGCCATAACCAATCTAGAACTACACACTACTCCACCTCCAAAACGAGAACAAGGCTGGAAGATCTGATGGCTGTGATTGAGAAAAGGAGGAAGATCCTTTCTTTACTATTAAGAATATAGGATATCCCCATCGATATGAGCCTCCTGAGAGCTTGATTTTCTCCAAAAGCGGGCGCAATTGCGCCCTCCACTGAAGGGCAGTCCAGGATAGATCTGGAAGAATTTTGATCAGCGCTCCCCCGTAGCTAATCGGACCTACCTCCCAGGCTTTACGGCTTATCAGTTCTTAATGAGCATAGCGGTTTAAGCGCCCGATCACATCTCTGGGTCTGGCCGGATCTGTGGAGCATGGCCCTAGGACTCTATGCAGTCTATCAAACTCGATTTCTCTAGGGGCCGTTGAGATTCCCAGTTTTTGGCATATGGACAACACCACTGTATGTAGTGTTTCCTCCCCGATTTCTTCTGGGATACCTCTAAACCTTAGATTGTTTCGTCGGCTCCTATCTTCAAATTCCACCAATCTAAGTTGTATCAAGGATGAGTGAGCCGCCTGGGAGGTCTGCTCTTCTTCCAATTTGGATATCCGAGCCTCCAACTGTGCGACTACCGTCTCCTCTGCCGTGAATCTGTCTGCCAACACTTGTAACTCCGCCCGGACCGATTGCAGTTCCCTCCGGTGCCCTTCCTCCAAACGGGACACCATTGCCTCCATCTTGCTGAGTGTCGGCAATGCCTGGAGGGTCGCCCTTTGGTCTAGATCCCCCGGCTCCGAGCTCGCTATACTCCACTGCCCTGACGCTGGCCCCTCTGTTCCTCCTCTGGCACCGGCGTTCCGGACACACCCGAAGCCAGAGGTAGGCTCATGCGAGGTGCCGCCATTGGGATCTCTATGCAAATTCTCCCCCCTGTATCCGATGCGGATGCCCGAGCTATAGCGGCCCGTGTACGAGGGAAGAAGTGTTGAATCTCCGGCTGTGTGGGGATTTTTTGCATAGGCTTGTGTCTTTCTTCACCTTTCTTCCTCATATTGCTCATCCCGTAGGGTATGTCACTGTATCTGCTGCCTTATTTGCTGCATTCAGAGCTTCATTTGCTGGAGGGATGGTTGGTGCTCTGCAAACGTGTCTCTCTACTCCGCCATTGCCGGACCACGCCCCCCAGTCTTACAAAATGGTAGATTTTTTCAGTTTAAAGTTGTAAAGGTTCGATTTAAAAAAAATTAAAAATAACAAACATGTCATACTTACCTCCACTGAGCAGCTCGTTTTGCACAGAGTGGCCCCCGATCGTCCTCTTCTGGGGTCCCCCGGCAGCTCTCGCAGCTCCTCCCTGCATCATATAACCCCCTAGGAGAAGCTCTCTCCCGAGGGGGTTACCTTTCGGGCACGTTCACGAGTCCAGCATTTGGTGCCCGCGTCATTGGATTTGATTGACAGCAGCGAGAGCCAATGGCTGCGCTGCTATCAATCTATCCAATCAAGAGCCGAGACAGCGCGTCCTCGGCGTGGGACATTCTAGGGCTCAGTAAAAGGGGATGGCTGGGGGGCCAGTGACTGCCAGAAGTTTTTGCACAGGATGCATTAAGGTGAAAAAACAGGAGGGTTTACAACCCCTTTAAACATTTTATATGTTTCCTATTTTCTATTCTGAATAAAATAAGGGTTTATGATATTTGCAAATCATTGTATTCTTTTTTTAATGTCGATTTTACACAGTGTCTCAACTTTCTTGAAATTTAGGTTGTATGTACAGATGCTGGAGCACATCCCTGTACATGCAAATCCCTGTAGTAAATCAGGCCCAAAATCACAGAATATCTCAGAATTCTGCAATATTATCTCCGATTTTTGTTTTCATTCTGTCCTAGAGCTTTTTCATTCTTTTTACACTTTATTTTTTGCTAAGATTCTGTGATGAATTTTGATAAATTGACTTTAATAAAGAAATAACCCCTGCCCTATCACCCCCTATCGCCGAATGACATGCGTTACTTTCTAGCTGAGTACCTGCCCTGTGTAGTAAAGTCTGGAAATGTTTGGTGTCCGTGAGGCTGCACATAAGATGCTAAAATGTCTCAATACTAGCTAAATATTGGAAAGACATCTGTATTTATTATCTCTAATTGTTTCAAGGGATAGAAAATATTTAAAAAACACCAGATGACACAATTCCTGTAAATACATTTCTAGAGATGAACTTAATCAATAATAAATGAATGAAAACTCACCAGTATGGCAGCTTTGCTGTATCCCTAGTGTGCAAGATGGTTGTCATGGGGACAGAGTAGCAGTATGGTGTGCAAAACAGCCGTATCAGTCCTGTGATAAACTGAATAGGAAAGCTGTACTGAGAAATTAGAAGGCTGAATTTGTATATTTAAATAAAAATTATATATTTTCTGTATCAGGGAACATAAAAGTTAACTTTATAGTTTATCAGACTCAAAAAAATTCAAAAAATCCCTGATTAGCAGCACAGCACGTTGTATCTAAAATTGTCTATAACTTTATGCATCTCAGCAGTGCTCCTGCAAAAGAGCTGCTCTCCATTCTAAGCTAACCACTGCAGCATCCCTGGAAAAAGCCTTGTGTCTCCACCCTGGTTCAGATACACAATGTACCAGGAAATCTCTGTGTTCTGTATGCAGGGCAGGTGCAAACAATAGGCAGCTTAAGCAGCATCCTGAGGGTGCCAGGAGGGGGTAGGGCGGTGAAAACCAAATCCAGAGCTCAGTATGGACAAACAAGCCTGGCCCCTCACTACCCCTACCCTCCTCGCCTCCCACCACCTTCATTTGATTAACCCCACACCCGATTGCCTGCTCACTCGTCCGCCCTCCAGCCTTGCACTTCCCGCATCCATGTCGTGGCTTTCGGCGGCTTCCCCCTTGCATCTCCTCCTGAGTGCCGGCGGTCACTTCTCCTCCTGGCCAATTGGGTCTTAGAACTCCCGGCCAATCGGGTCTTAGGACTCCCAGCCAATTGGGTCTCAGGACCCGCTTCCTGATTGGCCGGGAGGAGAAGCAGGAAGACATTAGTATTAATTTGCAATGTTACACAAGTGGGTGGGCTCGAGGCGCAGTGCTCTGCGCCCCAATCCCACCATTTTAAAGCCAATTAGAGCCTCAGGCTCTAATCATTTGCTTAAAAGAAAACTCCATTGAAATCCATGCGTCCGGCATCCTGCATGGAGATTAGTGGCCAGGCGCATGGATTAGGGGAGCGAGGCCCCTGCACCCCTTATGAGCGGCCACCACTGATGTGAACCCCAGATTGAAGCTCAGTGTTGAAACAAGTTCCTGCACTTGGCTCCAGTGACTTTCTCGGCAGGGCCGTGCTGGTGTGGACAACAGTTACACCTGCCTCGCAGCTTGTGCGGGGTGTTTCGGTGCAGTGCAGACCTCAGATTAGTGAGACATTAGTAATTACAGACCTCAAATTAGTGAGACATGCAGATTGGTGTCCATCCTCTTCCCCCTCCTCTTCATGTCTGTGTACACTGTACAGGAAAACATCCGAGGTGAGGAGGTGGGGGCTCCAGTCTGGTCTGCCGGCTGCGGCGCACTCGCAACCCACGGCTGGGATCTTAAAGGGGACGTACCTGTACGCCCTTGTCCCCAGCCGTGCCATTCTGCCGACGTACATCGGCATGCGCCGGTCCTTAAGTTGGTAACTAGCCAATCTCTGCCTGGACTCTTAACCTTCTAGAACCCTCTAAAACACCTGACCTTAACTGACCAATCCCTAACTAAACTGCTGACCTTCCAGAACCTTCTATGACACCTGACCCTAACTGACCAATCTCTAACCAATCTATTAACCTTCTATAACCTCCTGAATCACCTGACACTAATTGGCCAATCAGGTTTAAAACCCATTAAAAACCCCTTTGACCACTTAACGACCACCCACAGCATATATACGTCGGCAGAATGGCTCGTACAGGCACAATCACGTACCTGTACGTCGCCTTTAACTGCCTGCCGTGTGGTCCCGCGCGCGCCGCCGGGCCGTGCGCTCGCGACCCTGACGCCATCCCCGTGAGTCAGACCGCGGGTCCCGCGGACTCGATCGCCGCGGGGATCCCCGCGATCGTCTCACGGAGGAATGGAGCGGGGAGATGTTAGTGTAAACACAACATCTCCCCGCTCACCTACTCACACTGTCACCGATCTCCGCTCTGTGTAATCAGAGCCGAGATCAGTGATGTGTCACTCGTAGCCACGCCCCCTAACAGTGAGAATCACTCCCTTAGGCACACTTAACCCCTTCAGCGCCCCTAGTGGTTAACCCCTTCACTGCCAGTGTCATTTTTACAGTAACCAGTGCATTTTTATAGCACTGATCGCTGTAAAAATTACAATGGTCCCAAAAATGTGTCAAAAGTGTCCGAAGCCATAATGTCGCTGTCATGAAAAAATCGCCGCCATTGGAGAAGGAAAAGGTCCTGGACTGCCGCACTCAGTAAAACGGTTTATTGCAAAATGTTAAAAAGTCAAATCCAAAAATGTATCCATAAGTGCCAAAAGCAAACCAAAACGGACAGTGGACATACAGGGGCTGACGGCTAACGCGTTTCACATCATAACTTGATGCTTACTCATAGCTGAAGTGTGTGGTAGCCCAACAAGTGTATTAATGGAAAACAGAAGAGACCTCACACCAATCAAGCCCACTGTGCACAGCAGGAAGGTGTTAAGCTGCTAATTGCATCCGACACACTCCAAGTAGAAAAAGCACCTATGACAAATGCATGTGTAAACATGTATATGTAAGCATGCATGTAAAGCAGCCACATGTGAATGTGTTACAAAAAAGCAATGCTAAAAATATATTATTAAAATAATACATTGAGATTTAAATGATTTTTTAAAAATTTATGATATATTTACGACATTTAAAAAAAAAATCATTTGACCTTTTAACATTTTGCAATAAACCGTTTTACTGAGTGCGGCAGTCCAGGACCTTTTCTTTCTCCTATGGACCAGTGCATAGCCAGCACCTGTCAGTGTAACAGGGCGGAAGCAATTATCGGGGTCTAGCAGCTTGAAGCGGTACGTTTCTTTGATCGCCGCCATTACTAGTAAAAAGAAAAGAATGAATAAAAAATGGCATAAAACTATCCCCTATTTTGTAAACGCTATAACTTTTGCGCAAACCAATCAATAAACGCCGATTGTGATTTTTTTTACCAAAAATATGTAGAAGAATACGTATCGGCCTTAACTGAGGAAAAAAAATGCTTTTTATATATTTTTGGGGGATATTTATTATAGCAAAAAGTAAAAAATATTGAATTTTTTTTTTTCAAAATTGTTGCTCTATTTTTGTTTATAACGCAAAAAATAAAAACCATAGGAGGTGATCAAATACCACCAAAAGAAATCTCTATTTGTGGGAAAAAAAGGATGTCAATTTTGTTTGGGAGCCATGTCGCACGACCGCGCAATTGTCAGTTAAAGCAACGCAGTGCCGAATCACAAAAAGGGGCCTAGTCTTTATGCTGCATATTGGTCCGGGGCTTAAGTGGTTAAATGCTTCTTAAATGCCGATGCCGCAATCCCATGAGGAAAGGAGGGCCTAAAACGGCTTCCCCCTTTTTCTTCCCCATGGGATCGCAGGCATCATGCAAAACCAACAAACATGCATAGAATAATAATAAAACACACAGCAAACATATTATTTTATTTTTTTTAGAATAAATTTGGCCACGGCCTGATTTATTGGTTTATACAAAATTAATTAATTATAAAATCAAATTTTATTTTCATAAAATCATTTTTCTCAACCAAAAAATTATTTAGCAATAAACCATACTCAGCCCAGCCACTGAGACTCGAGCTGACTCAGCATTTATCATTAAACCTTTTCTTAAATCTTCCAATCGACAGAAGGGTTGTTAACAGCAACCCTTATGTTAACACACCCCCAGATCGCGGCCGACTCTATGCATGTTTGCAGATCTAAATTAAGAATATCCAAGCCTACGTCTGATAAATGTATGCCGTCATGTCTATACAAACCTTGCACTCCGCCTTCCAACTCGAAATGACGAAACAACATACCTTGTTTCTAACTCAGGAACAAGAAATTTCTCTAAAGCCCTATTTATCCTTTTACAGACTTTTTCAAGAGGTTTGAAAACCATAGATTCTAGCCAACGTAAACGTGGTATTATCTCAGAAAAAAACAGAGCCGTGTCTGGCGAGGCTAACTTCAGAAATCTAAACGTATCCTTCATATTAGAAATTGTATCAAAAGTTTTCATCTTCCCAATATCGTTACCTCCGAGGTGCAATATAAAGATTTTCGAAGTAGTAAATAAGGCATACAATCTGCCTAACTCGAAAACCAAATCTTCCCATAACATACCCCTACGTCCTACCAATGAATCTGGAAAGATGAAGGATCCAGGCTCAAATTCTCTGAATAAATTCTATCTGCTGCTCTATTCTGTGCCCAAAAAATATAAGAATGACCCACAATCCAAACTGTACGGGGAAAACCTGTAAAAGAACAATAAAATTAATAAGGACGAATATATAGTTTATAAGAGTTCAAACTCCATATCCCTATTTTCTTAATGGTGCTTTCTTCTAAACCAATCCAAGCGGCTTCAATAGCCGATTCGAAAAGAATGAGTTGTTATCTTTAAATGACTCAACTGGAGGTGTGCCAGACATTTTTTCAGTACCACTGAAAATTGGTAGACAGTCAGTCGCGAACCATCCCTATGAATAAATAAGAAATTTGAAATATTTAGTCTTACGTCAATATAATAACGAAAAGCTTTTACCGGGCAAATACTCCCATCTTGGCACTCCTTTAAATTTATCCAAGATCCCATAACTAAAGAATCAGTTTTACTAAAACGCAGAAAAATTCTCAAAAAATCTGTAAGCAATATAATATTTGACAATAAAATGCCCAAATTACTAGACAGTCAGGTAAAATCTCTGAAATTCTGAATGCAGCAAAAAATGCCATCAAAAAAACAGATTTAAAAAGGATGGCTTCATAACTAGAGGAGCAGACCTGTGAGGTTTCCACACAAAGCCCTGCTAAAATATTGGGCGTAATAGGAGACCTGACATCCTTCTTTAAAGTAACCTTCCTGTACCCCTTTAAAACCTGTCTCACAGAGAAAAAACTGTGACATGGGGGCAGATTGTAAAGGCACAAGAAAAGGGAAATTAAATACCTGACAAAGTTTTACTAATATGAGACCAAGAGTATTTTTTCTGCATTAACGAATAGGGATGAGCCGAACACCCCCCTGGTTCGGTTCGCATCCAGAACATGCGAAAGTTCACGCGAACTTTGGAACACCGTTAAAGTCTATGGGACTGGAACGTGAGAAAAAGTGCGAATTTTAAAGGCTAATATGCAAGTTATTGTCCTAAAGTTTTAAAAACAGCTGTTTTTTCGGGAGCAGTGATTTTAATGATGCTTAAAGTGAAAAAATAAAAGTGATATATTCCTTTAAATATCGTGCCTGGGGGTGTCTATAGTATGCCTGTGAAGTGGCACGTGCTTCCCGTGTTTAGAACTGTCCCTGCACAAAATTACATTTCTAAAGGAATAAAAGTCATTTAAAACTGCTTGCGGCTTTAATGTAATGTCTGGTCCCGGCAATATGGATGAAAATCATTGAGAAAAACGGCATGGGTACCCCCCCCCCCCCCAAGCCCATTACCAGGACCTTTGGGTCTTGTATAGATATTAAAGGGAACCTCGCACCCAAATTAAAAAAAATAAAAGGTGTGGGGCCCCCAGACCCTATATACTCTGGACAGCAGTATACAGGCGGTGCAAACGAGACAGGGACTGTAGGTTTGTTCTTAAGTAGAATCGGTTTGTAATTTGTAAAAGGTACATTTAAGTGTAGCTCCATCCAAAAAATCTATTTTTAAGCTTTTTGGATATCATAGGGAAGGGTTATCATCCCTGTAACATTTGTTTTGTTGTCTGTGCCCCTGTTCAGAAGATTTCCCCTCACTTTCTGTCCCAATGAAAATTGGATTTGGAAAATTTTTGGTTATTAGGGAAACAAGGATTGGTGATAAAGCATGAGTGGAGACACCTTTTTCCCATATTAACTTTTACAGTAGAGAATTTCCCTTCCTAGGGATAGATTTTCTCTCACTTCCTGTTGTCTCCCTTCGTTTGTAAGTAGGAGTTGTTTGTAAGTCGAATGTTTGAAAGTAGGGGCCTTCCCTATATACTCTGCAGAAATTTGGGCCTTAGGTATTGGTGTTGCTACAACACTGTAAGCCCTCACAGTTACTCTTGGTGGGCGCAGGAACGGGCCCTGCTGTGAAATATTACAGCAAAAATGTTAATTACACGCCCCTGTTAAACAGGCGCAGAAAAATTGGGCCTTAGGCACTGGTGCTGGTGCCACAACACTGCAACCCCTCACAGATACTCTAGTTGGAGCACAGGAATGAGCCCTGCTGCAAAGTATTACAGCAAAAATTGTAATTACACGCCCCTGTTAAACAGGGGCAGAAAAATTGGGCCTTAGGCACTGGTGCTGGTGCCACAATACTGCAACCCCTCACAGATACTCTAGTTGGAGCACAGGAATGAGCTCTGCTGCAAAGTATTACAGGGAAAAAAAAATTACACGCCCCTGTTAAAAAGGGGCAGAAAAATTGGGCCTTAGCCACTGGTGGTGGTGCCCAGAACCAAAAATGTTCTTACAAGCTATCAACATTAACATTGAGGAGGAAGAGGATAGTCACTCAGCATAACAGGATAGTCAGACGGCCACCTTCTCCACCGCTCCTTCTGTGACTGACCCAAGCCTCAGCAACACGTTGTCCAGGACCAGGACCAGGAAATTGTAACCTCCCAGGCTCTGGAAACGCGTTGCACAAACCTTTCTGCAAGGCCTCCCAAAGATGTTTCATCCTCTGCTCCCTCTGCGAGGGCAGGATAAGTTCCGCAACCTTACCCTTGCAACGTGGATCAAAAAGGGTTGCCAGCCAGTAATGATCCCTCTCCTTGATCACACGAATCCGAGGGTCCTTTCGCAGGCTTTGCAGGATAAGGGAGGCCATGCAGCGTAGGTTTTCTGAGGCACTCGGTCCGGAGTCCTCTGGGTCACTAGGGACGACATGATCTGCAGCCACCTCCTTCCAGCCACATACAAGTCCATGGGTTTCTGGGGACTTAAAAGGATCCCTTGAAGACTGCTGATGATTGTGAGTGCTAGACTCCACCTCCATGCTGACCCAATCCTCCTCCTCCTCCTCTTCCTGTGTGATCGGCGGGCCCGCAGGAACACTGTCTGGGTAAAGGGGGCCTTGAGAGGTAAGGAAGTTCTCCTCTTCCTCCCTCTGTTCTGCCTCAAGTGCCCTGTCCATTATTCTACGCAGCGTGTGCTCCAACAGGTACACAAGGGGGACAGTATCACTGATGCATGAACTGTCACTGCTCACCATCCTCATGGCCTCCTCAAATGGTGACATGACAGTGCATGCATTCTTTATAATGAGCCACTGGCGTGGCGAAAAAAAAAAGCCAAGCTCCCCTGACACTGTCCAGGTGATATAGTCACACAGGTACTCATTGATGGCCCTCTGCTGCGTGTGCAGCAGCTGCAGCATGGTCAACATTGAGTTCCACCTGGTGGGCATGTAACAGATTAGGTGGTTCTTGGGCAGGTTGTATTCCTTTTGGAGGTCAGCCAGCCGAGCACTGGCATTATATGACCGGCGTAAATGCACACAGACTTTCCTGGCCTGCCTCAGGAGATCCTGTAAGCCCAGGTACCTGCACAAGAACCGCTGCACCACCAAGTTAAGGACGTGAGCCAAACAGGGCACATGGGTCAGGTGTCCCTGTCGGAGGGTGGAGAGGAGGTTGGTGCCATTGTCGCAAACCACCATTCCTGGCTGAAGCTGGCATGGCGTTAACCACCTCTGAGCCTGCCCCTGCAGAGATGACAGAATCTCTGCCCCCAGTGTGGCTCCTGTCCCCTAAGCACACCAGCTCAAGCACCGCATGGCATCTCTTTGCCTAAGTGCTTGCGTAGCCCCTTGAACGCCTACGGAGAACTGCTGGTTCCGAGGACAAATCAGCAGAGGAAGGGGCCATTGAGGAAGAAGAAGAGGAGGGGGTGGAGGAGAGAGGTGTGGCAGAATCACCACTAGTAGCATTTTGGAGGCGTGGTGTCGGAACAAGCTCCAAGACTGCACCCTGTCCTGCATCCTTCCCAGCTGCCAGCAGAGTCACCCAGTGCGCCATCAAAGATAGGTAACGTCCCTGTCTATGCCTGCTGGACCATGAGTCAGCGGTAATATGCACCTTACCGCTGACCTCCCTGTCCAGCGAGGCCAAGACATTGCCTTCCACTTGCCAGTAGAGAGCCGGAATCGCCTTCCGTGAAAAAAAGTGGCGTTTGGGAACCTGCCACTGAGGTACCGCATATTCCACAAACTCACGAAAGGGGGCAGAGTCTACCAGCTGAAAAGGCAGCAGTTGGAGTGATAGCAATTTAGTCAAGCTAGAATTCAACCGCTGGACATGTGGATGGCTGGGAGCGAATTTCTTTCACCGGTTTAGCAACTGGGGTAGGGAAATTTGTCTGCTACAATCGGACGTTGGTGTAGTGATAGCAGATTGCCCGCAAGTACCTGCCACACCTAATTCTACACCTTCATTCCTCTCAGTGCAGGTTTCTGAGAGAAATTAAGGCATAGTGGGGTTGGAGATCCCAGCTGATGAGGAGCAAGGAGAGGTCCGCCTTTTTCTTTGGTGTGGGTCTTTTAAGTACGATTGCCAACGGTCTGCATGAGAGTTCGACATATGTCTGGTCAAGAATGTGGTGCCCAAGCGGCTGGTGTTTTGGCCACGCTTGATACGCTTCAGACATATGTTGCAAATGGCAATGGTGCGATCTGCTGCACACGTCTCAAAAAAGTCCCACACCAAAGAACTTTTGGAAAAACATGCGGAGTCAGCAGCGCCCTGCACATGTGGAACTCTGCGGTGTGATGCAGTCGGTTGGCTGCCCTTAAGCTGGCCCCTGGAGGGCATCCTGCCTCATTGGAGATGTGCCTCCTCCTCCTCTCTCCTATCAGGCACCCACGTAGAGTCTGTGACCTCATCATCCCCTCCCTCCTCGTCACTGGGGCAAACCTGGCAGTATGCTGCAGCTGGGGGAACATGACTGCCAGTTTGTTGTCCTTCTTGTGCACCCCCTCTCTCTGGGCTCACGTTACTGCCTTCCTCAAGATGGGTACCATCCTCGGAGCCTTCAAAATGCTGCGCATCCTCCTGCAGCATGTACCCATCACTGTGGTCGAACAGTTCGGGGGACTCCTCCGTGCATGACAGTGGGGCTAGGGAAGGAGTAAGTGATGACTTTGAGCCGATGTAATAGGCCGCTTTGGCAGCTGCATTGGCAGCCAAGGTACTCTGAGCCTGGGTGACAGAGGATGAGGAGGATGAGGACGGCTTGGTCATCCACTCTACCAACTCTTCTGCATGTTGTGGCTCAACACCAGGGATGAGCCGAACACCCCCCTGTTCGGTTCGCACCAGAACCTGCGAAAGACAGAATGTTCGTGTGAACTTTAGAACCCTATTAAATACAATGGACTCGAACGTTCGAAATCTAAAGTGCTAATTATAAAGGCTAATATGCAATTTATTGTCCTAAAAAGTGTTTGGGGACCCGGGTCCTGCCCCAGGGGACATGTATCAATGCAAAAAAAGGTTTAAAAAATAGACGTTTTTACGGGAGCGGTGATTTTAATAATGCTTAAAATGAAAAAATAAAAGTGAAATATTCCTTTAAATTTCGTACCTGGGGGGTGTGTATGATATGCATGTAAAGTCGCGCATGTTTCCCGTGCTTAGAACTGTCCCTGCACAAAGTGTCATTTTTGAAGGAAAAAAAGTCATTTAAAACTCACTCGCGGCTATAATGAATTGTCGGCTTTTATCAATACATAGAAAAGTCATTGATAAAAAAAAAAAGCGTGGGGGTTCCCCCAAATTCAATTACCAGGCCCTTAAGGTCTGGAATGGATATTAAGGGGAACCCCGCCACAAATTTAAAAAAAATGGCGTGGGGTTCCCCCTAAATATCCATACCAGGCCCTTGAGATCTGGCATGGATTTTATGGGGAACTCCACCCCAAATTAAAAAAAAATGGCGTGGAGTCCCCCCAAAAATCCATACCAGACCCTTATCCGAGCACGCAACCTGGCCGGCCGCAGGGGAAGAGGGGGGGATGAGAGAGCGGCCACCCCCCCTCCTGAACCGTACCAGGCCACATGCCCTCAACATGGGGAGGATGTCCCTATGTTGATGGGGACAAGGGCCTCATCCCCACAACCCTTGCCCGGTGGTTGTGGGGGTCTGCGGGCGGGGGGCTTATCGGAATCTGGAAGACCCCTTTAACAAAGGGGACCCCCAGATCCCGCTCCCCCCCCCATGTGAATTGGTAAGGGGTACATTGTACCCCTACCATTTCACCAAGAAAGTGTCAAAAAATGTAAATAAAAACACACACACCTTGGAAAAGTCCTTTATTAAAAAAAAATTTTTTTATAAAAAAACATTCCAGCGATGAAATCCAGTGTCCCGCGGCGATCCCGATGTCCAGCGCTGTCCGTCATTGGTTGTGCCTGTGCGGACCTGATGGGGAACTTCCTCCGCTGTGTTTTAAATGTATAGACCCGCCCCTTCTAAAGTTCCCCATCAGGTCCGCTCAGCGGACCAGATGCGGAACGCGAGAAGGGGCGGGTCTATTCATGTATTACACAGCGAACGAAGTTCCCCATCAGGTCCGCCCCCTCAGTATGTCCGACCCCGCCTACGTCATTGGCCTGAGCGGGGAACTTCCTTCACTGTGTAATTTAAATTTACACAGTGAAGGAAGTTTCCCGCTCAGGCCAATGACGTAGGCGGGGTCGGACATACCGAGGGGGCGGACCTGATGGGGAACTTCGTTCGCTGTGTAATACATGAATAGACCCGCCCCTTCTCGCGTTCCGCATCTGGTCCGCTGAGCAGACCTGATGGGGAACTTTAGAAGGGGCGGGTCTATACATATAAAACACAGCGGAGGAAGTTCCCCATCAGGTCCGCACAGGCACAACCAATGACGGACAGCGCTGGACATCGGGATCGCCGCGGGACACTGGATTTCATCGCTGGAATGTTTTTTTTTTTTTTAATAAAGGACTTTTCCAAGGTGTTTGTGTGTTTTTATTTACATTTTTTGACACTTTCTTCGTAAAATGGTAGGGGTACAATGTACCCCTTACCAATTCACATAGGGGGGGCCGGGATCTGGGGGTCCCCTTTGTTAAAGGGGTCTTCCAGATTCCGATAAGCCCCCCGCCCGCAGACCCCCACAACCACCGGGCAAGGGTTGTGGGGATGAGGCCCTTGTCCCCATCAACATGGGGACATCCTCCCCATGTTGAGGGCATGTGGCCTGGTACGGTTCAGGAGGGAGGGGGGGCCGCTCTCTCGTCCCCCCCCTCTTCCCCTGCGGCCGGCCAGGTTGCGTGCTCGGATAAGGGTATGGATTTTTGGGGGGACTCCACGCCATTTTTTTTAATTTGGGGTGGAGTTCCCCTTAAAATCCATGCCAGATCTCAAGGGCCTGGTATGGATATTTAGGGGGAACCCCACGCCATTTTTTTTAAAATTTGCGGCGGGGTTCCCCTTAATATCCATTCCAGACCTAAAGGGCCTGGTAATTGAATTTGGGGGAACCCCCACGCTTTTTTTTTTTTTTTATCAATGACTTTTCTATGTATTGATAAAAGCCGACAATTCATTATAGCCGCGAGTGAGTTTTAAATGACTTTTTTTCCTTCAAAAATGACACTTTGTGCAGGGAGAGTTCTAAGCACCGGAAACATGCGCGACTTTACATGCATATCATACACACCCCCTAGGTACGAAATTTAAAGGAATATTTCACTTTTATTTTTTCATTTTAAGCATTATTAAAATCACTGCTCCTAAAAAAACTGCAGTTTTTAAAACTTTTTTTTGCATTGATACATGTCCCCTGGGGCAGGACCCAGGTCCCCAAACACTTTTTAGGACATTAACTTGCATATAAGCCTTTATAATTAGCACTTTAAATTTCTCCCATAGACTTTTCGAATTTGGCGCGAACACCCCAAATTGTTCGTTGTTCGGCGAACGGGCGAACAGGCAATGTTCGAGTCGAACATGAGTTCGACTCGAACTCGAAGCTCATCCCTACTCAACACGGCCAGCTACCGGAAAAAAGGACAAGCATGCCCCATGGCCATGTGCTGAGGATTCACCGTATCCACGACCAGCACTGTTGCCTCTAGACACAGAGCCTGCTTGCCCTCTTTTAGTGGCCTGTGAGTGTCTGCCTCTCCTTGTTGGCCTTCCAGACATACTGTATTTTATGTAATGGTCTGCAGTGAGATGTAGCTGCACAAAGCTGGGATGTATATATATACTGAATATACTGCAGCTAACTGAATCAACTGCCTGCCTGTAGTATATTAGGACGAGAACAACAGGAATATTCTGCAGTGAGATCTAGGTGAACACTGTGTACAGAATACAGTACTTTATATACTGCACCTAACTGAATCAACTGTCTGCCTGTAGTATATTAGCAAGATAACAACAGGAATGGTCTGCAGTTAGATCTAGGTGAACACTGTGCACAGAATACAGTACTTTATATACTGCATCTAACTGAATCAACTGCCTGCCTGTAGTATATTAGCAAGAGAACAACATAAATGGTCTGCAGTTATATCTAGGTGAACACTGTGCACAGAATACAGTACTTTATATACTGCACCTAACTGAATCAACTGCCTGCCTGTAGTATATTAGGACGAGAACAACAGGAATGGTCTGCAGTGAGATCTAGCTGATCACTGTGCACAGAATACAGTACTTTATATACTGCACCTAACTGAATCAACTGCCTGCCTGTAGTATATTAGCAAGAGAACAACAGGAATGGTCTGAAGTGAGATCTAGGTGAACACTGTGCACAGAATACAGTACTTTATATACTGCACCTAGCTGAATCAATTGCCTGCCTGTAGTATATTAGGACGAGAACAACAGGAATGGTCTGCAGTGAGATCTAGGTGAACATTGTGCACAGAATACAGTACTTTATATACTGCACTAGGGATGAGCCGAACACCCCCGGGTTCGGTTCGCACCAGAACCTTCGAACGGACCGAAAGTTCGCGCGAATTTTCGAACCCTATTCGTTATAATGGACGCGAACGTTCGAAATCAAAATTGCTAATTACAACGGCCAATATGCATGTTAATGTCATAAAACAGGTTTGGGGACCCGGGTCCTGCCCCAGGGGACATATATCAATGCAAAAAGAAATTTTAAAAACTAAAGTTTTTTCGGGAGCAGTCATTTTAATGATGCATAAAGTGGAAAAAAAAAAAGTGAAATTTTCCTTTAAATATGGTACCTGGGGGGTGTCTAAAGTATGCCTGTGAAGTGGCATGTGTTTCCCGTGTTTAGAACTGTCCTTGCACAAAATGACATTTGTAAAGGAAAAAAAGAAGCCATTTAAAACCACTTGCGGCTTTAATGTCATGTCTTGTCCTGGCCGCCATATGGCTGAAAATCCTTGAGAAAAATGGCATGGCTACCCCATCACCCCCCCCCCCCACCCCAGCCCCTTTGGGTCTTGTATGGATACTAAGGGGGACCCCGCACCCAAAATAAAACCCTATACCTACAACCCTATATACTCTGAACAGCAGTATATAGGTGGTGCAAACAAGACATGGACTGTAGGTTTGTTCTTAAGTAGAATCTGAACAGGTACATTATGAAGTGTAGCTACATCCCAAAAAAATCAATTTTTAAGCTTTTTGGAGAACATAGGGAGGGGTTATCATCCCTGTAACATTTGCTGTCTTTGCACATCTGTTCAGAACATGTCACCTCACTTTCCGTCCCAATGACAAATGTTTTTGGAAAAGTGGGGTTTTAATTGAAACAAGGATTGGTGATAAAGCATCAGTAGAGAGGAGATACCTTTTTCCCAAATTAAATCTAACAGGATAGAATTTTCCTTCCTAGGGGTAGATTTCCTCTCACTTCCTGTTTTCTCTTGCCGTTTGCAAGTAGGAGTCGTTTGTAAGTTGGATGTTTGAAAGTAGGGGCCTGCCGTATATACTCTGCAGAAATTTGCCCTATTAGATGTTGGTGTAGCCACAAGACTGGTGGGCACAGGAATGGGCCCTGCTGTGAGTTAATAGATCAAGATTTGTACTTGCATGCACCTGTTGAACCGGGCAGAAAAATTGGGCCTTTGGTGGTGGTGGTGGTGGTGGTGGACGGTGTTGCCACAAGACTGTAAGCCCTCACAGTTACTCTTGGTGGGTGCAGGAATGGGCCCTGCTGTGAGTTATTAGATCAAGATTTGTAATTGCATGCACCTGTTGAACAGGGCAGAAAAATTGGGCCTTTGGTGGTGGTGGTGGACGGTGTTGCCACAAGACTGTAGGCCCTCATAGTTACTCTTGGTGGGCGCAGGAATGGGCCCTGCTGTGAACTATTAGATCAAGATTTGTAATTACACGCCCCTGTTAAACAGGGGCTGAAAAATTGTGCCTTAGGCATTGGTGCTGGTGCCACAACACTGCAACCCCTCACAGATACTGTACTTGGAGCACAGCAGTCACACCTGTTGCGAAGCATCTTTTTAAAAAATTGTAATTACACGCCCCTGTTATACAGGGGCTGAAAAATTGTGCCTTAGGCACTGGTGCTGGTGCCACAACACTGCAACCCCTCACAGATACTGTACTCTGAGCACAGCAATGAGACCTGTTGCAAAGCATTGCCTAAAAATTGTAATTACACGCCCCAACAGGGGCTGAAAAATTGTGCCTTAGGCACTGGTGCTGGTGCCACAACACTGCAACCCCTCACAGATACTGTACTCTGAGCACAGCAGTCACACCTGTTGCGAAGCATCTTTTTAAAAAATTGTAATTACACGCCCCTGTTATACAGGGGCTGAAAAATTGTGCCTTAGGCACTGGTGTGGTGGCATGGATCATTGAGGAGGAGGAAGAGGATAGTCAGTGAACATAACAGGACAGTCACTCAGCATCAGCATAGGCAGTCTTGAAGGGATGTGACATTATAAATTATTCCGTTATATCCGCTTCAGGTGTCTGGTAGCTGGTGGTGATCCAAGACTGATTCATTTTTATGAAGGTCAGTCGATCAACCGAGTCGGTGGACAGGCGCACCCTATGATCGGTGACAAATCCTCCAGCAGCACTGAATGTGCGTTCGGAAAGAACGCTGGATGCAGGACAGGCCAGTAGCTCAATTGCATACTGTGCAAGCTCTGGCCAGTGATCCATCCTCAGGACCCAGTAAGCCAGAGGATTTTCGGTGGGAAAGGTGTCCAAGTCTGACCTTGCCCCTAGGTATTCCTGCACCATGTATATCAGACGCTGGCGATGGTTGCTGGAACCGATCATACCTTGGGGCTGCGGACTAAAAAATTGTCTGAACGCATCGGTCAGACGTCCACCTTCCCCACCGCTCCTTCTGCTACTGACCGAAGCCTCAGCAACTCGTCGTCCAGGACCAGGAGTTTGTAACCTCCCAGTTTCTGGGAACGCGTTGCACAGACCTTTCTGCAAGGCCTCCCTGAGATGTCTCATCCTCTGCTCCCACTGCGACGGCAAGATAAGGTCCGGAACCTTACCCTTGTACCGTGGATCAAGGAGAGTGGCCAGCCAGTAATGGTCCCTCTCCTTGATCCGAAGAACACGAGGATCCTTCCGCAGGCTTTGCAGGATCAGGGAGGCCATGCAGCGTAGGTTAGCTGAGGCATTCGGTCCGGAGTCTTCTGGGTCACTGAGGATGACATGATCGCCAGCCACCTCCTCCCAGCCACGTACAAGTCCACTGGTTTGTTGGGACTGTACATCATCCCTAAAAGACTGCTGCTGCTGATGCTGAGTGCCAGGCTCCACCTCCATGCTCACACAATCCTCCTCCTCCTCCTCCTCCTCCTCCTCTTCCTGTGTGATGGGTGGGACAGAAGGAACATTGTCTGGATAAAGGGGGCCTTGAGAGACAAGGAAGTCCTCCTCTTCCTGCCTCTGTTCTGCCTCAAGTGCCCTGTCCATTATCCCACGCAGCGTATGCTCCAACAGGTGGACAAGAGGTACAGTGTCACTGATGCATGCACTGTCACTGCTCACCATCCTCGTGGCCTCCTCAAATGGTGAGAGGACAGTGCATGCATCCCTGATCATGCTCCACTGGCGTGGGGAAAAAAAGCCAAGCTCCCCTGACCCTGTCCTGGTGCCGTAGTCGCAAAGGTACTCATTGATGGCCCTCTGCTGCGTGTGCAGTCGCTGCAGCATGGCCAACGTTGAGTTCCACCTGGTGGGCATGTCACATATTAGGCGGTTCTTGGGCAGGTTCAGCTCCTTTTGCAGCTCAGTCAGCCGAGCACTGGCATTATAAGATCGGCGGAAATGCACACAGACTTTCCTGGCCTGCCTCAGGACATCCTGTAAGCCTGGGAACCTGCCCAAGAACCGCTGCACCACCAGGTTGAGGACGTGAGCCATACAGGGCACATGGGTGAGCTGCCCCTGTCGCAGGGCGGAGAGGAGGTTGGTGCCATTATCAGAAACGACCATTCCTGGCTTAAGCTGGCGTGGCGTCAACCACCTCTCGGCCTGCCCCTGCAGAGCTGCCAGAACCTCTGGCCCAGTGTGGCTCCTGTCCCCCAAACACACCAGCGCAAGCACGGCATGGCATCTTTTTGCCTGCGTACTCGCGTAGCCCCTTGTACGCCTACGGAGCACCGCTGGTTCCGAGGACAGAGCACTCGAAGAGGACATGGAGGAAGAAGAAGAGGAGGGGGTGGAGGAGAGAGGTGTGTCACAACCAGTAGTAGCATTTTGGAGGCGTGGTGGCGGAACAACCTCCAACACTACTGCACCTTGTCCTGCATCCCTCCCAGCTGCCAATAGAGTGACCCAATGGGCCGTGAAAGAAAGATAACGTCCCTGTCCATGCCTGCTGGACCATGAGTCAGCGGTAATATGCACCTTACCGCTGACCGCCCTGTCCAGCGAGGCATGGACATTGCCTTCCACATGCCAGTAGAGAGACGGAATCGCCTTCCGTGAGAAAAAGTGGCGTTTGGGAACCTGCCACTGAGGAACCGCACATTGAACAAACTCACGGAAGGGGGCCGAGTCTATCAACTGAAAAGGCAGCAGTTGAAGTGCTAGCAATTTAGCCAAGCTAGCATTCAACCGCTGGGCATGTGGATGGCTGGGAGTATACTTCTTTCGACGGTCCAGCAGCTGGGGCAGGGAAATTTGCCTGCTACAATCGGACGTCGGTGTACTGCAAGTACTTGGTTGTGACACACCTAATTCTACACCTTCAGTCCTCTCAGAGCAGCTTTCAGAGAGGACTGAAGATATAGTGGGGATGGAGATCCCAGCTGATGAGGAGCAAGGAGAGGTCCGCTTTGTTCTTTGGTGTGGGTCTTTTATGTGTGCTTGCCAATGAGCTGCATGGCAGGTCGACATATGTCTGCTCATGCTTGTGGTGCCCAAGCGGCTGATGTTTTGGCCACGCGAGATACGCTTGAGACAAATATTGCAAATAGCAGTGGTGCGATCTGATGCACTCGTCTCAAAAAAGGCCCACACCAAAGAACTTTTGTGATAACGTGCAGAGGCAGCGCCCTGCACAGGCGGAGCTCTGCGGTGTGGTACAGTTGCTGTGCTGGCCTCTAGCTGGCCTCCAGGGGGCATCCTGCCTCGTTGGACATGTGACGCTGCATCCTCCTCCTCCTCTCTCCCTTCAGGCACCCACGTGGAGTCAGTGACCTCATCATCCCCTCCCTCTTCACCACTAGAGCAAACCTGGCAGTAAGCTGCAGCTGGTGGAACACTACTGCCAGATTGCTGTCCTTCAGCATCCCCTCTCTCTGCGCGCACACTACTGACTTCCTCAAGCTGGGTATCATCATCCGAGCCTTCGAATCGTTGGGCATCCTCCTGGAGCATGTACCCAACACTGTGCTCAAACAGTTCGGGGGACTCCTCAGGAGGACATGGTGGGTCTAGGGAAGGGGTGGCTGATGATGCCATTGAGTACGCGTTGGCAGCTGCTCTGCCAGTACCCTGAGCCTGGGTGAGAGAGGATGAGGAGGATGAGGAGGGCTTGGTCATCCATTCTACCAAGCCTTCGGCATGATGCGGCTCCACATGTCCAGCTGCCGAAAACAAAGACAAGCGTGTCCCATGGCCACGTGCTGATGACGATGCACGACCACGTCCACGGCCAGCACTGTTGTCTCTAGAAACAGAGCCTGCCTGCCCTGTGTTCTTGCCTCGGCACGCTCTGCCTCTCCTTGGCGGTCTTCCAGCCATTGTAGTCGGTAGTGTATATAGTATAAAAAATAGAACTCCTATGTGTGCTCACAACACACTGTAGGTCCTATGGGTGCTGACACTAACACACTATAGGTACTATGTGTGCTGCTGACAAGAAAATATAGGAGCTCTGTTTGCTGCCACTAACACACTAGAAGTCCTATGGGTGCTGCTGAGAAGAAAATATAGGAGCTCTGTTTGCTGCCACTAACACACTAGAAGTCCTATGGGTGCTGCTGAGAAGAAAATATAGGAGCTCTGTGTGATGCCACTAACACACTAGAAGTCCTATGGGTGCTGCTGAGATGAAAATATAGGAACTCTGTGTGATGCCACTAACACATTAGAAGTCCTATGGGTGCTGCTGAGAAGAAAATATAGGAGCTCTGTTTGCTGCCACTAACACACTAGAAGTCCTATGGGTGCTGCTGAGAAGAAAATATAGGAGCTCTGTGTGATGCCACTAACACACTAGAAGTCCTATGGGTGCTGCTGAGAAGAAAATATAGGAGCTCTGTTTGCTGCCACTAACACACTAGAAGTCCTATGGGTGCTGCTGAGAAGAAAATATAGGAGCTCTGTTTGCTGCCACTAACACACTAGAAGTCCTATGGGTGCTGCTGAGAAGAAAATATAGGAGCTCTGTTTGCTGCCACTAACACACTAGAAGTCCTATGGGTGCTGCTGAGAAGAAAATATAGGAGCTCTGTTTGCTGCCACTAACACACTAGAAGTCCTATGGGTGCTGCTGAGAAGAAAATATAGGAGCTCTGTTTGCTGCCACTAACACACTAGAAGTCCTATGGGTGCTGCTGAGAAGAAAATATAGGAGCTCTGTGTGATGCCACTAACACACTAGAAGTCCTATGGGTGCTGCTGAGAAGAAAATATAGGAGCTCTGTTTGCTGCCACTAACACACTAGAAGTCCTATGGGTGCTGCTGAGAAGAAAATATAGGAGCTCTGTTTGCTGCCACTAACACACTAGAAGTCCTATGGGTGCTGCTGAGAAGAAAATATAGGAGCTCTGTGTGATGCCACTAACACACTAGAAGTCCTATGGGTGCTGCTGAGAAGAAAATATAGGAGCTCTGTTTGCTGCCACTAACACACTAGAAGTCCTATGGGTGCTGCTGAGAAGAAAATATAGGAGCTCTGTTTGCTGCCACTAACACACTAGAAGTCCTATGGGTGCTGCTGAGAAGAAAATATAGGAGCTCTGTTTGCTGCCACTAACACACTAGAAGTCCTATGGGTGCTGCTGAGAAGAAAATATAGGAGCTCTGTGTGATGCCACTAACACACTAGAAGTCCTATGGGTGCTGCTGAGATGAAAATATAGGAACTCTGTGTGATGCCACTAACACATTAGAAGTCCTATGGGTGCTGCTGAGAAGAAAATATAGGAGCTCTGTGTGATGCCACTAACACACTAGAAGTCCTATGGGTGCTGCTGAGAAGAAAATATAGGAGCTCTGTTTGCTGCCACTAACACACTAGAAGTCCTATGGGTGCTGCTGAGAAGAAAATATAGGAGCTCTGTGTGATGCCACTAACACACTAGAAGTCCTATGGGTGCTGCTGAGAAGAAAATATAGAAGCTCTGTTTGCTGCCACTAACACACTAGAAGTCCTATGGGTGCTGCTGAGAAGAAAATATAGGAGCTCTGTGTGATGCCACTAACACACTAGAAGTCCTATGGGTGCTGCTGAGAAGAAAATATAGGAGCTCTGTTTGCTGCCACTAACACACTAGAAGTCCTATGGGTGCTTCTGAGATGAAAATATAGGAGCTCTGTGTGATGCCACTAACACACTAGAAGTCCTATGGGTGCTGCTGAGAAGAAAATATAGGAGCTCTGTTTGCTGCCACTAACACACTAGAAGTCCTATGGGTGCTGCTGAGAAGAAAATATAGGAGCTCTGTGTGATGCCACTAACACACTAGAAGTCCTATGGGTGCTGCTGAGAAGAAAATATAGGAGCTCTGTTTGCTGCCACTAACACACTAGAAGTCCTATGGGTGCTGCTGAGAAGAAAATATAGGAGCTCTGTTTGCTGCCACTAACACACTAGAAGTCCTATGGGTGCTGCTGAGAAGAAAATATAGGAACTCTGTTTGCTGCCACTAACACACTAGAAGTCCTATGGGTGCTGCTGAGAAGAAAATATAGGAGCTCTGTTTGCTGCCACTAACACACTAGAAGTCCTATGGGTGCTGCTGAGAAGAAAATATAGGAGCTCTGTGTGATGCCACTAACACACTAGAAGTCCTATGGGTGCTGCTGAGAAGAAAATATAGGAGCTCTGTTTGCTGCCACTAACACACTAGAAGTCCTATGGGTGCTGCTGAGAAGAAAATATAGGAGCTCTGTTTGCTGCCACTAACACACTAGAAGTCCTATGGGTGCTGCTGAGATGAAAATATAGGAACTCTGTGTGATGCCACTAACACATTAGAAGTCCTATGGGTGCTGCTGAGAAGAAAATATAGGAGCTCTGTTTGCTGCCACTAACACACTAGAAGTCCTATGGGTGCTGCTGAGAAGAAAATATAGGAGCTCTGTGTGATGCCACTAACACACTAGAAGTCCTATGGGTGCTGCTGAGAAGAAAATATAGGAGCTCTGTTTGCTGCCACTAACACACTAGAAGTCCTATGGGTGCTGCTGAGAAGAAAATATAGGAGCTCTGTGTGATGCCACTAACACACTAGAAGTCCTATGGGTGCTGCTGAGAAGAAAATATAGGAGCTCTGTTTGCTGCCACTAACACACTAGAAGTCCTATGGGTGCTGCTGAGAAGAAAATATAGGAGCTCTGTGTGATGCCACTAACACACTAGAAGTCCTATGGGTGCTGCTGAGATGAAAATATAGGAACTCTGTGTGATGCCACTAACACATTAGAAGTCCTATGGGTGCTGCTGAGAAGAAAATATAGGAGCTCTGTTTGCTGCCACTAACACACTAGAAGTCCTATGGGTGCTGCTGAGAAGAAAATATAGGAGCTCTGTGTGATGCCACTAACACACTAGAAGTCCTATGGGTGCTGCTGAGAAGAAAATATAGGAGCTCTGTTTGCTGCCACTAACACACTAGAAGTCCTATGGGTGCTGCTGAGAAGAAAATATAGGAGCTCTGTGTGATGCCACTAACACACTAGAAGTCCTATGGGTGCTGCTGAGAAGAAAATATAGGAGCTCTGTTTGCTGCCACTAACACACTAGAAGTCCTATGGGTGCTGCTGAGAAGAAAATATAGGAGCTCTGTTTGCTGCCACTAACACACTAGAAGTCCTATGGGTGCTGCTGAGAAGAAAATATAGGAGCTCTGTTTGCTGCCACTAACACACTAGAAGTCCTATGGGTGCTGCTGAGAAGAAAATATAGGAGCTCTGTGTGATGCCACTAACACACTAGAAGTCCTATGGGTGCTGCTGAGAATAAAATATAGGAGCTCTGTTTGCTGCCACTAACACACTAGAAGTCCTATGGGTGCTGCTGAGAAGAAAATATAGGAGCTCTGTGTGATGCCACTAACACACTAGAAGTCCTATGGGTGCTGCTGAGAAGAAAATATAGGAGCTCTGTGTGATGCCACTAACACACTAGAAGTCCTATGGGTGCTGCTGAGAAGAAAATATAGGAGCTCTGTTTGCTGCCACTAACACACTAGAAGTCCTATGGGTGCTGCTGAGAAGAAAATATAGGAGCTCTGTTTGCTGCCACTAACACACTAGAAGTCCTATGGGTGCTGCTGAGAAGAAAATATAGGAGCTCTGTGTGATGCCACTAACACAGTAGAAGTCCTATGGGTGCTGCTGAGAAGAAAATATAGGAGCTCTGTTTGCTGCCACTAACACACTAGAAGTCCTATGGGTGCTGCTGAGAAGAAAATATAGGAGCTCTGTTTGCTGCCACTAACACACTAGAAGTCCTATGGGTGCTGCTGAGAAGAAAATATAGGAGCTCTGTTTGCTGCCACTAACACACTAGAAGTCCTATGGGTGCTGCTGAGAAGAAAATATAGGAGCTCTGTTTGCTGCCACTAACACACTAGAAGTCCTATGGGTGTTGCTGAGAAGAAAATATAGGAGCTCTGTTTGCTGCCACTAACACACTAGAAGTCCTATGGGTGCTGCTGAGAAGAAAATATAGGAGCTCTGTTTGCTGCCACTAACACACTAGAAGTCCTATGGGTGCTGTTGGGGTGCAATGCTGTGCTAACAGCACTGCGGTTGGTACTACTGCAATACTGTACTAACAGTAAGCACGCACCAGACTAATCCCCAGCAGCAGCTAATAACACACTAACTGTGCAATCAGCAGCAATGAACGATCAATGACTTAGGTAGCAATGGTTTAGCAAAGAAATAGCCAATGGTTTAGCAAAGAAGAGCAAATCTTTCAGTATCAAGCAAAGACAGAATCAGCAGACTAATCTCTCCTAAAGCCGGAACTCATGTGACCGGGGCCGATGGCGTGGCGGCCTTTTAAATGGTGGGGCGTGTACTAAAGCCCCTGAGCTGTAATTGGCTACAGGCGTCCTGCCTGTAGCCAATTATTGCTCTCCGAGTTTCGGGCGCTGTGATTGGCCAAGCATGCGGGGTCACAGTGCATGCTTGGCCAATCATCAGCCAGCAATGCACTGCGCCGGCCGCGCCGGCCGCAATGCATTGCGGGGCCGCTCGCATCACACGAATGTGATGCGAACGGCCCAAATAGTTCTGGGCTCGACGAGCGAGCGAACGCCCGATGCTCGATTCGAACATGGGTTCGAATCGAGCACCGGGCCCATCCCTATACTGCACCTAACTGAATTAACTGCCTGCCTGTAGTATTCTAGCAATAGAACAACAGGAATGGTCTGCAGTGAGATCTAGGTGAACACTGTGCACAGAATACAGTACTTTATATACTGCACCTAACTGAATCAACTGCCTGCCTGTAGTATATTAGCAAGAGAACAACAGGAATGGTCTGCAGTGAGATCTAGGTGAACACTGTGCACAGAATACAGTACTTTATATACTGCACCTAACTGAATCAACTGCCTGCCTGTAGTATATTAGTAAGAGAACAACATGAATGGTCTGCAGTTAGATCTAGGTGAACACTGTGCACAGAATACAGTACTTTATATGCTGCACCTAACTGAATCAATTGCCTGCCTGTAGTATATTAGGACGAGAACAACAGGAATGGTCTGCAGTGAGATCTAGGTGAACATTGTGCACAGAATACAGTACTTTATATACTGCACCTAACTGAATTAACTGCCTGCCTGTAGTATTCTAGCAATAGAACAACAGGAATGGTCTGCAGTGAGATCTAGGTGAACACTGTGCACAGAATACAGTACTTTATATACTGCACCTAACTGAATCAACTGCCTGCCTGTAGTATATTAGCAAGAGAACAACAGGAATGGTCTGCAGTGAGATCTAGGTGAACACTGTGCACAGAATACAGTACTTTATATACTGCACCTAACTGAATCAACTGCCTGCCTGTAGTATATTAGTAAGAGAACAACATGAATGGTCTGCAGTTAGATCTAGGTGAACACTGTGCACAGAATACAGTACTTTATATGCTGCACCTAACTGAATCAACTGCCTGCCTGTAGTATATTAGCAAGAGAACAGAAATGGTCTGCAGTTAGATGTAGGTGAACACTGTGCACATAATACAGTACTTTATATACTGAACCTAACTGAATCAACTGCCTGCCTGTAGCATATTAGGACGAAAACAACAGGAATAGTCTGCAGTAAGATCTAGCAGAACACTGTGCACAGAATATAGTACTGAATAAACTGCAGCTACCTGAATCAACTGCCTGCCTGTAGTATAATTAGGAAGAGAACAGGAACGCTCTGCAGTGAGATCTAGCTAAACTGTATACAGTATATATATATATATATATATATATATATATATATACAAAGCCTGGAATGCATATATATACTAAATATACTGATCTAACTGAATCAACTGCCTGCTCAATCTAGCTAGCTGAAATGAAATGACACTCTCTCTCTCCCTCTCTCTCAGAACGCCGCAACACACTACACAAGGCCGACGGGCAGGTGGCCTTATATAGTGTGGGGCATGTACTTAGTCCCCCTGAGCCATGATTGGCCAAAGGCACCCTGTCTTTGTCCAATTATGGCTCTCTGTGCTGACGGCGCTGTGATTGGCCAAAGCATGCGGGTCATAGTACATGCTTGGCCAATCATCAGCCAGCAATGCACTGCGATGACGTAGTGCATTATGGGCCGTGACATGCCGCTCTAATTTGTTCCCCATTATGTTCGAAATTCGGCGAACGAGCGTACAGCCGATGTTCGAGTCAAACTCATGTTCGAGTCGAACTCGAAGCTCATCCCTATTAACGAATGAAGAAATAAAAGTACTAGATTCTCCGAATGATCGGAAACAGTAATTTGTAAGGACAATAAGAAAGTTGACCATAATAGCCATGCAGAAGTATAATTCGTAATAAGTAGAAAAAGCCACAGAATTCTTAATGTTCTGAAAAATCAAATCAGATCCCACAAGTGGGAAGGGCAAGGTGCCCCAACCAGCTCCGCCTCTGGCAGTAACTCGAAAAACCGGTCCATCTGCAGGAGAGAGAGAGCATCAGCAATTATGTTAGTCTTACCTGAGATATACTTAGCCTTTATCCAAATGTTCCACTTCAGGCATAGAAAAACCAAATAATGTAAGTAAGAATCCGCTGGAGGAGATTTGGATGAAAGACTATTAACGGCAAATGCCACACCTTTATTGTCAGTGCTAAATAATAACCTCTTATTAGCAAAGAAAAAAAAAACAAAGTTCTAATGAAACAATAATAGAGAATAACTCTAAAAGCACTATATTTTTGCAAAAACCATTAGCGATCCACCTATCTGGCAAAGTGGAGCACACCAATGATTCTTCCAAATTGTGCCAAAACCGACGGAGCCAGCTGCATCAGTTGCTAGTTGAAAGTCACTATTAATAATAAAATCCTGCTGCCACAATGTTCTCCCATTAAAATGTTCCAAAAATTGTAACCAAACCATCAAGTCCTTTTTAATGTCTGATGTAATTCTAATACGTGCTGATAGGTTTTTGAGACCAGATATGGATGTGTATAACCTCCTGGAAAAAACTCTACCCATTGGCATAATTCTTGTTGCAAAGGCTAATTGACCTAAAAGGGATTGCATTTCTTTTAATGTCACTTTACCCTTTCTGATGAATAACGTTAATAACTGTAAGCCTATAAATTTTTTCACTAGGCAATCTAAATTGTATCCAAAGTTATCCCCAAAAATTCAATGCATGTTGTCGGAAAAATAGTTTTCTTTCTCGTACATCACGGGACACAGAGCGACATAGTCATTACTAATGGGTTATATAGATACCGTCAGGTGCTGGCACTGGCAACTTCCAAAACCGGAAGTACCCTCCCCTATATAAGCCCCTCCCATCCGGGAGCACCTCAGTTTTTTTGCCAGTGTCTAAGGTGTTGGCCAAGAAGAAACATGTGTTTTTCACTGAGCTTGCGTACAGGTTCTTTTGGGCCTCAGTAAGCTATTCCGGATCCGACCAAAAAAGCTTCATAGCTAAACGGTCGGTACCCGGGCCTTGCAGAGAAGAGCAAGGTTTTGCCTGTAATGCTTCTCTTAGGAGAGCTGGACCCTGGGATCCAGAGCTCTGGTCATACCCACGACCAAGATGTTTTCTGTGCAGGGTGCTATACAGGTCCAGGGGAGTGGAATCCTTGGGAACCCGGTCCCTGAAGGTTTGATTACAATGCCTGCCGTGATAGGTGAAGTTTGGGCTTTTGTGGACCAAACAAAGTCCTGCGGCGGGGAACAGGTAAGTGGGGGCCCCCAGGAACTTGGTTCTATTGGGGGACCCCCAAGCCTAATTTGTCTTTCTGTCTGTTACCTAATGGTATTCCCGCAAAATTCTGTGCATGCCTGTAACTACTAAAAAAATGTAATAATTTTTAATGGTGGTCAAGAAAAAAAAAAAAAAAAAATTTTTTTTATATATATATATTTAATATATTAGACTGCGGTACCTGTGTTTGTCCACTAGAGGCCGCTGTGGAATGTTTTCTTGTCATGTGGACTAGCTTCTTCTCAGCAGAGCAAAGTCCAGGCAGATGGTGAGTTCTCTTATAGGAAACTGCTTCCTCTGCCATGTTGCAGTGCTCGTCCATCCCCCGGCCTGCGGCAAAGAGGGGCCCTGGCTCCTGTCCCTTGTTACCATATTTGAAATTAGCGCCGAAGGCGCATGTGCCCGCGCGCGTGCGCGTGCACGCGCCTCTATATATAGAGGTGAGCCGGGAAAGGGGGCGGAGCCTGGGGGATGACGCTCTGTGCGCGCCGCAGCGCTTCTGCGCATGTGCGGGCGTCCCAGCAGTTTAAAAAAATCACAATATTGTAGTGAGCTGGCTATGAAGTACAGAGACAGAGCTGGCAACATTTAAAGGCATACAGCAAGCGGTTGATACAGGCATCCCCTAGAAAGGCACATTAGTAGACACCAACTGTGATATAGCAGCAATTGTGCTAGACTATTCTCAGTAAAAGTGGTGTATTACGGCTGGAATACCTCAGCTTTAGGCTTAGGAATATGCCGTCCAGAAGCTCCGGAACTGAATCTTCCAGGAAGCGAAGGGGGTCTCATCGGGCTCGGAGGATCTTGGGCATACTCCTGCTGCACCAGTCTCCCCTGAAGTTCAGAGGTAAGTGACCGTAGAGACCCCGCAGGGGTACTTGGTACTGTGGCTGTCCTCAGTCACCTGCTCCTGTGTATGTAACAGAGGAGGTTTTTTCCTCAGCTCTGGGAGGATTAGAGAGAGATTGTCAACATTTATCGCTGCCTCCCTGTCAGGGAAAGCACGCCCGATCTCCGTCTCCTCCTTCAGAATGCCTGTTAGCAGAGCAACAGTCCCATACAGGGATCGACCTGCCTGAAGGGGATCAGGATAAGGTTGATTCTGTTATAGAGGAATCAACAGTGGGGGAACCTTTTCTCAGCATCTCAAGCTGAAAGATTATGGGTTCAGTCTCTGACTAACATGGTCCGATCAGCATTTAAAAATGCACCTTGCGGAACCATCAACCACTACTGTATCCTCGTTGGGGTCGCTAGAAGCCCCCAGACTGTTTGTTCTTTTCCACTTCACCCTTTACTGAAAGGGCTCATTTACCAGGATTGGGAACGTCCTGAGAAAATATTTATTCCCCCAAGAGATTTCCGGTGGTCTATCCCATGGAGGATAAGTTCATCAAAAAAAAAAAAAAAAAAATGGAAGGTCCCTACAATGGACGCAGCCATCTCTTGTATGTATAAATCACTGACATGTCCAGTGGATAATGTCCAAATGTTCAAGAACCCAATAGATAAAAGATTGGAGTCCTTATGAAAATCTGCTTGGTGATACAACCAGCAGTAGCAGCTATTGGGGTCTGCTAAGCAGTGAAGGATCAGTTGAAACAGGTCTTGAGGGACTTGACAGATCAGCAGGCTTTGCCCTAGCTGATCTACCTAGAGCCTTAGGCTTTGCGGTTGACGCCATAGAGGATTCAGTCCATCAGGCCTCCCGCCTTACGCTGTCTATAGTACATATGCGTAGGCTCCTATGGCTCAAAAACTGGTCTGCTGAAGCTCCCTGTAAAGAATGGCTGGTTAGCGTCCCATTTCATGGTGAACGCTTATTCAGGGAAAACCTGGACAAATATATCCAGAAAATTTCCAGCGGTAAAAATACGCTCTTGCCGGTTAAAAGCAGAGTTAGAGGTCCCTCTTTAAGAGGCCTGCTTCTCCAGTCCCTGGGGCATCGGCTGTGTAACAGTTCCGACGGCCTCCTCGGTCAAATCCCGGGGGTAAAAAACAGGGACAGTAGCAGGGTAATGAGAAACCCTGGGTCAGGGGAGGTACAAAACCTCCCCCAAAGTTAAATTCATGAAGCCCCCACTCAGTCGGGTGGGGGGAGGACTCCAGTTGTTCGCAAGAGACCTGGCGGGACACGATCAAGACAGATAGGTGCTCTCCGCAGTAGGTTTGGGATACAGTTTGGAGTTAAAAGACTCTCCTCCTTCCCATTTTTGAGGTCAAACGTGCCAAGGGATCCCCGGAAGAGAGAGTCCCTCCTGTTGGCACTAGAACAACTATTGCTCCAAGGAGTAATTATGGAGGTTCCCCTGGAAGAATGAGGGTTCGGGTTTTACTCAAACCTCTTTACAGTCCCGAAGCAAACGCAGACGGGAGGCCCATATTAAATCTAAAAGGGCTAAACAAATTCCTGTATATCAGGACTTTCCGATGGAGTCGATCCGATCGGTGGCCACTGCCCTACAAGGGGAGGATTGGTTAGCCACGATCGACATCAAAGATGCTTATTTGCACATTCCCATCTTTCCAGTCCACCAAAAATTTCTACGCTTTGCAGTAGAAGGGCGCCATTTTCAGTTCAGAGCCTTACCCTTCGGTTTGGCCACAGCACCACGAGTGTTTACAAAAATTCTGGCCCTTTATTGGCCAATCTAAGAACACAAGGTGTAATGATAATGGCATATCTGGATGACTTGTTGCTGATAGACCACTCAGTGAAAAAACTAGACGTGGTCGTTCACAAGACGATCAAGTATCTGGAATCTCACGGTTGGATTATCAACCGAGACAAGTCAGCCCTAAAAACCAGTCAAAAGTCTGGAATACTTGGGGCTAAGGTTGGATTCAGGCCAGAGAAAAATATTCTTGCCTCGAGGAAAGGTGTTGTCTTTGAAAGATTTGATCCACTTAGTGGGTACAAAAAAGACAGCCGTCCATACGCCTGTATATGAGGCTGCTGGGAAAAATGGTGGCATCATTCGAAGCAGTACCCTACGGTCAATTCCATTCAAGGAATTTGCAAGGGGCCATACTGTCAGCCTGGAACAAAAAAGTTCAGGCCCTAGACTTACAATGTCCTTGTCCCCTTCCGTTCGCAAGAGCCTCCGTTGGTGGTTGGTTCCCCAGAATCTGGAAAAAAGGAAATCCTTCAGTCCGATTTCTTGGAAGGTGGTCACTACAGATGCCAGCCTTATAGGCTGGGGAGCAGTACTGGAGCAATAGTCTCTCCAGGGCAGATGGTCGGATGCAGAAAAGGCCCTGCCCATCAATCTCTTAGAGATACGAGCAGCCCGGTATGCCCTAGTAGCATGGACATCCAAACTCCGAGGGTCCCCTGTCAGAATGCAATCAGACAATGCCACAGCAGTGGCATATATCAATCATCAGGGGGGCACCAGGAGTCGTGCAGCCCAGAGGGAAGTAAATTACATCCTGAAATGGGCAGAAAAATATGTCCCAGCCATATCTGCGGTATTCATTCCAGGAGTGGAGAATTGGAAGGTGGACTTTCTAAGTCGCCAGCAATTAGGCCCAGAGGAAGGGTCCCTTCACCCCGAGGTTTTCTGGACAATATGTCAGCGGTGGGGAACATCGGATGTAGATCTTCTAGCATCCAGATTCAACGCAAAGGGGGACAGGTTTGTCTCTCGGACAAGGGATCCCCTAGCTTGCGGCTCGGATGCCCTAGTGTTCCCTTGGGATCAGTTCAAGCTGATATATGCATTCACACCGCCACAATGGTTACCTCGATTACTCCGCAGAATCAGGGTAGAAAAGAAACCGGTGATTCCGGTGGCTCCAGCGTGGCCCCGAAGAGCGTGGTACGCGGAGATTGTAAAATTTCAGTGGGGAGTCCTTGGACTCTCCCACGTCGTCCGGCTTTCGCAAGGACCGATATACCACCCTTCCTTACCAGCCCTAGGTTTGACGGCCTGGCTATTGAAGCCCACTTTCTAAAAAAGAGAGGGCTCTCTAATGCTGTGGTATCTACCATGATCAATGCCAGGAAGCCGGTATCCAGGCAGATCTATTATAGAATCTGGAAGGCGTACATCGCGTGGTGTGAGGCCAAGAAATGGCATTCACATAAGTACGTAATAGGTAGGATTCTGGACTTCCTACAGTGGGCTGTAGATAGGAAGCTTGCCTTGAGTACTATCAAGGGTCAGATTTCGGCCTTGTCAATATTTTTTCAAAGGCCCTTGGCTTCGCATTCACTAGTCAAAGCCTTTATACAAGGAGTGATGCGTATTAGTCCTCCGGTTAATATTCCCATATGTCCATGGGATCTAAACTTGGTTCTGTCGGTTCTACAGAAACAACCATTTGAACCATTACAGCATATTTCCTTGGTGCTTCTCACCAGGAAATTGATTTTTCTAGTAGCCATTTGTTCGGCTAAAAGAGTATCGGAATTAGCAGCTATGTCCTGTAAGGAGCCATATCTGGTTATCCATAAGGACAGAGTAGTGTTACGTCCTCATCCAGCCTTTCTTCCTAAGGTGGTATCGAGGTTTCATTTGAACCAAGATGTGGTTCTTCCTTCTTTTTTCCCCAAACCTACTTCGGTAGAGGAAAAGTTATTGCATTCTTTGGATGTAGTAAGAGCAGTTAAAGCTTATCTAAAAGCCACTGCTCAGATTCGCAGAATGGATACTTTGTTTATTCTGCCGGAAGGCCCCAGAAAGGGTCAGGCAGCGTCAAAATCTACTTTAGCCAAGTGGATTCGACAGGTCATTATGCAAGCTTATGGCTTGAGAAGGAGACCGCCTCCGTTCAAAGTTAGAGCGCACTCCACGAGAGCAGTTGGAACTTCATGGGCAGTGCATCACCAGGCCTCCCTGGCTCAAATCTGTAAAGCCGCAACGTGGTCTTCAGTTCACACGTTTACTAGGTTCTACCAGGTGGACGTTAGAAGTCAGGAGGATGTCGCCTTTGGGCGCAGTGTGTTGCAGGCCGCAAAAGATCCTCATGTCTGATAGCGCTCAGCTTATATATGGTGTATCCCCCCCCTCATTGGGCATTGCTTTAGGACATCCCATTAGTAATGACTATGTCGCTCTGTGTCCCGTGATGTACGAGAAAGAAAATAGGATTTTTATAACAGCTTACCTGTAAAATCCTTTTCTTAGGAGTACATCACGGGACACAGAGCTCCCGCCCCTCTTTGGGGACACTTATTGCTTTGCTACAAAACTGAGGTGCTCCCGGATGGGAGGGGCTTATATAGGGGAGGGTACTTCCGGTTTTGGAAGTTGCCAGTGCCAGCACCTGACGGTATCTATATAACCCATTAGTAATGACTATGTCGCTCTGTGTCCCATGATGTACTCCTAAGAAAAGGATTTTACAGGTAAGCTGTTATAAAAATCCTATTTTTTCCTCCGCCAAAGGAATCCCAAAATATTTGCATACTAATTTGAATGATTGTAATAATTCAAGACAATCGCTTGACCCTCCCGAACCCATAAATAAAAAATCATTAAGATAATGAATAAAAAATTGAGAATTTGCTACTTTACTTACCACCCATTCTAGAAAAATTGAGAATGCTTCAAAATAAAAACAAGAAACAGAGCATCCCATCAGCCAAGATTTATCAAAATAAAACTGATCCTCAAAACGAATACCCAGGGAATTAAAGCAATTTGGATTCAATGGAAGAAGCTGAAAAGCTGACTGAACATCTGCTTTCGCCATTAATGCATTCCTCCCTAACAAACGCAGCTTCTCTACCGCTGAATCAAAAGATGTATATGTCACTGGTGCTGAATCAGTGTCTATCTGATCGTTTAAAGAACTGCAAAAAGGAAATGATAAATGATGTGTAGTGCCCTGCTCCCAATGAGTGGGCGCTATATGTTGAAATTATAGTTGTCTGGGCATTAGTTTGGCCCAGAGAGATTGTATTCAAATTTCGGCGCTGTTTCAGTTCAGCTGGTTGCATGATTTTCCCCCCAGCGGTGGGTGTCGCTGTCACCGCTGGTTAGTGTTGGAAAGGCAATAGACTGGACGTATTGGGTACCTCTTTCCCAGAAGCCCCAGGGGGCGTGGTGAACCCGCTGTGCATGCTGGGAGAGGGTACTTAAGGGACCGACGCCATTCGGTGGGGTTTGTTCTTCAATCCTCACCTGAGAGCCCTCCTGGCCTGAGGCCTCGCAACTGAGATGTAGGCCCAGGAGTTACTGGGGCCTGCTGATCCAGAGATGATCCTGTGTCACCTTGCCTGATGGAAGGGACCGAGCAATTGAGGACTCAATTGGAGGATGTACCTGGATCCCAAAAATCGACCTCACAGTGCTGACGGAACGGCTGAAATATCCTGGCAATGAGAGCTGTGTTCTTTTTGAGGGAGCTAACCCAGTGAGGGGTTATACGAGTCTGTGGCAGAGACTACTGAACAAATGCCAATACCAAGTCTGTGGCAGAGACCATCTTTGATCGAGCTTCGCGCCGGTTGCTAGGCCAGTGAGAGTGGGCCTATCCGGTGGTTGCTGAGTCCAGCGTGGAGACAGTTGCTCCTCTGGACCAAGGAAATTTCCGTGATCGACAAGTAAGATACCTGAGTCCTCCCCATTCCTCTACCCCTCTGTTGGAAAGTTTATTCAATAAAAGAAGGAGACAAATAAGTAGGTGTGGCGCTGTTCAATGGATTATAATTGACTCTCAATGTGGTGGTGATGTAATGTGGGTGTGAATGTAACACCAGTAAAAAATTTAAAATATTATGACAAATAAATTATAAGTGAACATAAACATGTGCATGTAAATAAGCAATAAATACATGAATACAACGTTTTAAAAGTTAAACTCCTATTGAGCATTCGAATCAGTCCAGAAAAGATACTAATTAGATATTCAAAAAAGTACTAATTAGATATTCAAAAAAGTCCAAAAAGTGCTTGTGCTTGTGCTGGTGAAAAGTAATCACTGTTCGTTTTCCCTCTTCACAAAGTGATCACAGCAAGTGTGGCTTATCCGTGCTCCTAATGTGCACACACTCACCAGAATCCCCCCCCCCCGCTTGGGTTATGTAGCATTCACAGTATATGCCACTGTGTAGCAGCCTATGAGGTATCCTGAATGTCTTGGTGGCAATTGATTACCATGTAAAGGAGAGATGGACCCCAATAGTGTAATACTGATAGACTGTTTATTAAATAAAAACATGTGGAAACGTACTCACATTTTGCAAAAGCATAAAGAGCATGTATTGCTGACACTAACGCCGCTGCCCGGAAGTGATGCAAGGACGAACGTTGACTCCGTCCTACGCGTTTCGTCACTCTGACGTCATCTGGAGCGTACCACTGGGAGCAGTAGATCCCTGACACGTCACTAGGGATGAGCCGCACACCCCACTAGTTCGGTTTGCATTAGAACATACGAACAGGCAATAAATTTGTTCGAACATCCGAACACCGTTAAAGTCTATGGGACTCGAACATGAAAAATCGAAAGTGCTAATTTTAAAGGCTTATATGCAAGTTATTGTCATAAAAAGTATACTATGCCTGTAAAGTAGCGCTTGTTTCCCATGCTTAGAACTGTCCCTGCACAAAGTGTCATTTCTGAAGGAAAAAAAGTCATTTAAAAGCACTCGCGGCTATAAGGAATTGTCGGCTTCCGGCAATACAGAGAACAGTCATTAAAAGTCATTGATAAAAAATAAATAAAAAACGCGTGGGGGTCCCCACAAATTAAATTACCAGGCCCTTCAGGTCTGCTATGGATATTAAGGGGAACCCTGCGTCAAATAAAAAAAAAATGATGTGGGGTTCCCCCCAAATATCCATACCAAGCCCTTCAGGTCTGGTATGGATTTTAAGGGGAACTCCACACCAAATTTAAAAAAAATATGGCGTGGAGTTCCCTGCAAAAATCCATACCAGACCCTTTATCCGAGCACGCAACCTGGCAGGTTTCAGGAAAAGAGTGGGGGACGAGAGAGCGCCCCCCCCTCCTGAACCGTACCAGGCCACATGCCCTCAACATGGGGAGGATGCTTTGGGGGTCTGTGACCCCTCAAAGCACCATGTCCCCATGTTGATGGGGACAAGGGCCTCATCCCCACAACCCTTGCCCGGTGGTTGTGGGGGTCTGCGGGCGGGGAGCCCTTTAACAAAGGGGACACCCAGATTCCGCCCCCCCTATGTGAATTGGTAATGGGTACATTGTACCCCTATCATTTCACAAAAGAATGTGTAAAAAATGTTAAAAACCACACAGACACTGTTGGGAAAAGTCCTTTTTAAAAATAAAAAATAAAAAAAGCCATTCCAGCGTTGTAATGCAGTCTGTCCAGCGATGATCCATGAATCATTCTCCAGCGATGGTTATAAAAGAACTGTCAACACTGCTTGCGCGTCATTAGCCGGGAGGCTCCGGTACAGGGAAGATGTGCGTCGTTCATCGCTGGAGACTCGCCGCATCGCTGGAGATTCATGGATCGTCGCTGGACAGACTGCATTACAACGCTGGAATGGCTTTTCTTACTTTTAATAAAGGACTTTTCACAACGGTGTCTGAGTGTTTTTTAAAATTTTTGACACTTTCTTTTGTGAAATGGTAGGGGTACAATGTACCCCATTACCAATTCACATAGGGGGGCTGGAATCTGGGGGTCCCCTTTATTAAATGGGGCTTCCAGATTCTAATAAGCCCCCCGCCCGCAGACCCCCACAACCACCGGGCAAGGGTTGTGGGGATGCGGCTCTTGTCCCCATCAACATGGGGACATGGTGCTTTGAGGGGTCACAGACCGCCAAAGCATCCTCCCCATGTTGAGGGCACGTGGCCAGGAGGGGGGGCGCTCTCTCGTCCCCGCCTCTTTTCCTGCGACCTGCCAGATTGCGTGCTTGGATAAAGGGTCTGGTATGGATTTTTGGGGGGAACTCCACGCCATTTTTTTTTTATTTGGCGTGGAGTTCCCCTTAAAATCCATACCAGACCTGAAGAGCCTGGTATGGATATTTGGGGGGAACCCTACGTAATTTTTTTTTTATTTGATGCAGGGTTCCCCTTAATATCCATACCAGACCTGAAGGGCCTGATAATTGAATTTGGGGGACCCCCCACACATTTTTTTTTTTCAATAACAATTCATTATAGCCGGGAGTGCTTTTAAATAACTTTTTTTCCTTCAGAAATTACACTTTGTGCAGGGACAGTTATAAACACGGGAAACATGCGCTACTTTAAAGGCATACTTTAGACCCCCCCCCCCCGAAATTTAAAGGAATATTTTACTTTTATTGTTTCACTTTAAGCATTATTAAAATCACTGCTCCCGAAAAAACTGCAGTTTTTAAAACTTTTTTTTGCATTGATACCCCTGGGGCAGGACCCAGGTCCCCAAACACTTTTTATGACAATGACTTGCATATTAACTTTTAAAATGATCACTTTAGATTTCTCCCATAGACTTTTAAAGGGTTTTCTGCGGCTCTTTGAATTTTCCGCGAACACCCCAAATTGTTGGCTGTTCGCCGAACGGGCGAACAGCCAAAGTTCGAGTCGAACATGAGTTTGACTCGAACATAAAGATCATCCCTACATGTCACTAGGCAGAACAGGGAAATGCCTTGTTTACATCTCCCCGTTCTGCCTCTTGGTCTCACGACCGAGAGGCAGAACCTACTTTCCAATACGTTTTTGATGCAGAACACAATCGCACTGGTCTGCATGTGGTGTGAACTGGCCCTATCTGCTTGTGTAACTGCAGTGTGAGCTGGAGGTTGGCTTCAATGTATTAGAGTACTTTCACACTGGGGCAGGGGCGCTGTAGTGGAGGCGCTTTTTGGCCGCTAGCGGGGCGGATTAAACCCCGCTAGCGGCCGAATAAAGAATTAATAGCGCCTGCAAAGCGCCGCTGCCGAAACGCTTTGCAGGCGATTCGGCAGCGGTGCCCATTGACATCCTGCAAGCACACCGTTCCAGTGTGAAAGCACTCGGGCTCTCACACAGGAGCTGCAGGGGAGGCGTTTTTCAGGTGCTTTACAGGCTCTATTTTCAGCCCAAAAGTGTGAAAGGGGTCTTAGTGTGTCTAAATCTACCAGTACATCTAACACTCCCCCCCCCCCTTAGACTGACAATGCTGCTGTCCAAAGGTGGCCCAGTGCTCCTGGAGGAGTGTTACTGGCCAGATCTCCAGGTGAAATCTCCAGGTGAAATCTAATGATTGGTAAACTTTATGTAGCACCCACTACCTTTTGGTAGGTGCTAGAATTAGGTTTTTGTATGTTAAGGTATCAATGCAGGTAAATTTAGGCAGGCCTGTGCTCTAGGCTAGGCCTGCCAAACCCGAACATTTTAATGGTGTACGGCACTGTGCTTGCATAACTCAACCTATTCACCTGAATGGGGCTGCGCTGCAACTGTGTGCAATGATCATAGCTACAGCACAGTGGTATGGGTTTTTAGGGGTTAAAAACAGGTGGTGGTAAGGAGGCAACATAACGCTTTTTCACCACCGGTCAAATACCTCTAAAACAGGGGTCTCAAACTGGCGGCCCTCCAGCTGTTGCAAAACTACAAGTCCCATCATGCCTCTTCCTGTGGGAGTCATGCTTGTAACTGTCAGCCTTGCAATGCCTCATGGGACTTGTAGTTTTGCAACAGCTGGAGGGCCGCCAGTTTGAGACCCCTGCTCTAAAACATGATCCATTATGTATCACTCTTTAGAGTGCCCTGCGACTCAGTTTACACTTGTGGTTGGGGACAGTAAAAATTTAAGGTTGAGCTGTGTTTTACCTGCTACCCAACCCATTACCCTTAAGCTGAAAAGGCAGCAGAGGGAGGTGTACACTTTCCACAGCCAAAGTGCGGCAAAACATGTCTGCACTGTTGGGTTCAGTGAGCAATAATGCCTGCCGAATGTGGCCCATCCAAGGGAATGGGGGCTTCTCGCATCAATGTGCAATGCATTAAATTGAGGGGCGATGCTGTGGGATTTAAACAGGTGGTGAGATGGTGATATAACACCTCCTCCCTGCCTGTCAAATACCCTCTGAAGAGCAATACAAATGTGGATTGCTCTTCAGAGGACACCACATGTGTAAATGAGCCCTAAGGCTGTTCAGCCATTCCAGTATATTCTGTGGAATCAGCTGGGGGCCAGGGGAAGGAACAGGACTATTTAACCCCTGGGCTCAAGCACTTACCTTCTGTGTTTCTCTGCACTGTTCCATGTTTATCAGGCACCAGCAGTCTAATGCTTGTGAAGTGGTTCAGAGACCCAATGTCCACTTCATAGGTGTGTGCAGCCTGTTGGGGCAGGCAGAGTGACAGGAGGGGGGCAGGGAGGGGGGCATGCAGAGTGAAAGGGAGGGGGCAGGCAGAGTGACAGGGAGGGGGCAGGATGACAGGAGGGGGGCAGGCAGAGTGACAGGAGGGGGGCAGGGAGGGTGACAGGGAAGGGGGGCAGGCAGGGTGACAGGGAGGGGGTAGGCAGAGTGACAGGGAGAGGGCAGGCAGAGTGACAGGGAGGGGGCAGTCAGAGTGACAGGGAGGGGGGGCAGGCAGGATGACAAGGAGGGGGGGCAGGCAGGGTGACAGGGAGGGGGCGGCAGCCAGGGTGACAGGGAGGGTGGCAGGCAGAGTGACAGGGAGGAGGTAGGCAGAGTGACAGGGAGGGGGGCAGGCAGAGTGACAGGAGGACATGTGGAGGGGACACACTATTCTCGTTCATATGCAGGACACTGTGTGTCCTGCTGGCACCGGCCCTGACTCCCGATCATCACAACAACACAGAGGTGATAGCAAAGAATCCTAAGAATTTTCCCCTCCCCCTCCCTCCTCAGGTCAGTGTGTTTCTTACCCAGCTGTAGCTGATTCTGTGGCTAGACTCTTGCAGGGTCTGTTCCCGGTCAGCTGTCTGTGTGATAAACAACATACATGCTGATTGGCCGATCATGGAGCTCCCATCCCTGATCCAGCGTGCTGTCCTCCAATTCTCCACTGACACTTGAACACTAACAGGGCACCACTGGCCAGAGCGGACTGGCAGCAGACTTCTTTAGCGGCCTCTTCCTCTCTGTAAAGTTGTCCAGGGTTCGAGTGCACTCTATGAAGTGGGCGTCGGGACTGTGCTGTATTAGGATAAGAACCTGTGCCCGATAAACATTTTTGGGACCATTGTCATTTTCACAGCGATCAGTGCTATAAAAATGCACTGGTTACTGTGAAAATGACACTGGCAGTGAAGGGGTTAACCACTAGGGGCACTGAAGGGGTTAAGTGTGCCTAGGGGAGTGATTACTACTGTGTGGGAGCGTGGCTACGACTGACACGTCACCGATCTCCGCTCTGATTACACAGAGCGGATATCGCTGACATTGTCAGTAGGGGAGCGGGGAGATGTTGTGTTTACACTAACATCTCCCCGCTCCATGCCTCCGTGAGACGATCGCGGGGATCCCCGCGGCGATCAAGTCCGCGGGACCCGCGGTCCGACTCACGGGGAAGGCAGGGGGGTTGCGAGCACGCCGCCGGCGGTGCGCGTGCGACCCCGACGTCGGGCAGTTAAAGGGGACGTACAGGTACGTGATTGTGCCTGTACGAGCCATTCTGCCGACGTATATATACAGTGAGTGGTCCTTAAGTGGTGTGACAGCAGGAAGGTAAAGTCACCTGGTTGCATCCAGGGGGGTAGATATATTTCGCCCAGATTCAGGCTTTACGCCGACTTATACAACTAGGTGGAGAGTTGTATAAGCCCAGCTAAGGCTAGTGGGCTCATGGATGACTCATACCTCTAGGGAGAGGGCTGGGCGTCGTGCAGGCAGGGAGTTGATGAGGCCAGCTGAAGCCTGTCAGTTCGTTTAAGGCCTCTATAAAAACTCCCAGATTCATTAGGTGTTAGCTCATGCCTGGACCCAGACCTGTGTGGACTGTCTAGGGAGAGTGAACCCCTGTGCGGTGAGACAAAGCCTGTGTGGCTATTTGCTTGGACATTTAAAACCAGGGACTTAGGGACTAGGACAGCACTAGGCTGATCCCAGTTGTTAGTTAGGAAACCTGTATGTTTAGTCAGAGGTCAAGTTGACCAGGATTTATTTTGTTTATATGTTTCTTTTGGCTTTGCTGTGTTTTGTCACTGTAAATAGAAAATAAACCGCACCTTTTTTTTGATTTTGAAAACCACAACCTCCGTTTGCTGGGCCTGTTTTTGTGTGGGGAGCCCATCCCGGGGGTCACACACACCCGCTGCCGAGCTAACCCCCTCACAGTTGGTGGAGAATGCGGGCAGTTTTTTTTAAGCCAGCATGGAGGAGATACTGAAGCAGCTGGCTCTAGCAAATGCCAATCAACAGCAGACAAATGCAGGTTTGCAAAAGAGCCTTGCAGCTCAACAACAGAACTTCGCAGCCCAGCAGCAAGCTCATCAACAGAGCCTTGCAGCCCAGCAGCAAGCTCACCAACAGAGTCTGGAAGCTCAGCAACAAGCCCAGCAGCAATCTGAGGCCCGCTTCATAGACCTGTTACAGAAGCAAGAGCAGAGACTACAACAAATGGAAGCAGTAATGCAGCAACGTCCGCAGACCAGTGAGGAAAGCCGTCCCACTAATACCGCGTCCTTTGGGGTGAGTCGTTTATTGACAAAAATGACTGGAGAGGATGATCCAGAGGTATTTTTGACCACATTTGAAAGGACTGCTGAAAGAGAAAAGTGGCCTGAGGAGCAGTGGGCTGGACTGGTGGCTCCTCTGTTAACTGGTGAATCGCAGAAGGCTTACTATGACCTAGAGCCTGACCAAGCAAAAGACTATGTGATGCTAAAAGCTGAGATATTGGCAAGGCTGGGTGTCACCCAGGCTGTCCGGGCTCAGCGTGTGCATAACTGGACTTTCCAGCTTGGAAAACCCCCCAGGTCTCAAATGTATGATCTCATTCACCTGAGCAGAAAGTGGCTACAGCCAGAGACTTTGTCCGCACCAAAGATTGTGGAACGTGTTGTAATGGATCGGTTTTTGAGAGCTCTTCCTACTGCCATCCAAAAGTGGGTAAGCCATGGAGACCCAGAGACGGCTGATGGTCTTGTGGATCGTGTGGAGAAATACTTGGCTACAGAGAACCTGACGGCCTCTTCCAGAGACACTCAGACTTTCCACCCTAAGACCAGACCATCCCCAGGGGCGGATAAGAGGATTCCAAGGGGTAAGGGTGGAGAGAGTGAGAGGGTGGGAGCTCTACCCCAAGTTTGGCGAGAACAGCCTGGGAAATCAGCGGCTCAAGAGGCCGCAAGAAGGATCGTTTGCTACCGCTGCCGGCAAGCGGGACATATTGCAGCCAATTGCCCGGTTGTGGAGGAACCCATGCAGTGTGACTTTCTGACGGGCAGACGTCAGTCGCTGTGTGCGACAGTCGCATGCACTGCCATTCGAGGAATTGAGAAACATTTATGCAAAATGTGTGTTAATGGTAGAAATGTTGTGGTATTGCTGGATTCAGGTAGCCTTGTGACCCTGATAAAGGCTGAGTTAGTTAAAACAGAGGTCTCTGGGAATAGCAAGGTAGCTGTTATTTGTGTGCATGGGGACACCCGAGAGTATCCAGTGACTACAGTGTGTTTCGAGACCCCCAAAGGTACCCTCTCTCATCCAGTGGGCTTAGTATCTCAGTTACCGTATGACGCCATTGTGGGAAGGGATTTTCCGAAGTTCTGGGAACTGTGGGATGATCCTGAGCCCCCCACTGGTGCCCCTATGTACCAGGAATGTGATAGCCAGAACTCCCCTGAGAGTGGTGAGGACTCTCCGGAATTTCCCTTATCAGTATTGGCAGGGGAGACTCAAGAAACTGGAGAGGAGCCCACCTCCTCAGACGAAAACCTACCGTCTGTGGAGTTTTCTGATCTTGAGGTTCACAGGGAAAACTTTGCCACAGAACAGTTGAAAGACCCCGCCCTAATAAAGGCACGCGAAAACGTAGTGAAAATAGATGGCGAGTTAGTGAACCCAGATAATACCTGCACTTACCCATACTTTAGCGTAGAGAAGGACCTACTGTATCGGGTGGCAAAAAGGGCAGAAGAAACCGTTGAGCAGCTTGTGGTGCCCAAACCTTACAGGAAGTTGGTGTTGGAGTTGGCCCATGGGCACATTCTTGGAGGTCATCTGGGGACAGAGAAAACCCGAGAGAGGGTATTACAGAGATTCTATTGGCCGGGGGGTGATGAAGGACATAGAAAATTATTGTTCCTCCTGCCCTGTGTGTCAGAGGTCGGCCCCGATGCCACATTTCCGTAGCCCGCTGGTCCCTCTACCCATCATTGAGGTCCCGTTTGAGAGGATCGCCATGGATTTGGTAGGTCCTATAATCAAGTCCGCTAGGGGGCACCAGTACATATTAGTTATAATGGACTATGCCACCCGTTATCCAGAAGCGATCCCTCTCCAAAATACCTTGGCCAAAACCATAGCCAAAGAGCTATCTCTTGTGTTTAGCCGGGTGGGTATTTGTAAAGAACTGCTTACGGACCAAGGTACACCCTTTATGTCCCGGGTTATGAAGGAGCTGTGTAAATTGTTCAAAGTGACGCAATTACGTACATCTGTGTATCACCCCCAAACCGATGGGCTGGTTGAAAGATTCAACAAAACCCTAAAACAAATGTTGAAGAAAGTGGTGGATAGAGATGGAAAGGATTGGGACTGTCTACTTCCTTATCTGATGTTTGCTATTAGGGAGGTGCCCCAATCCTCTACGGGATTCTCCCCCTTTGAGTTACTGTATGGGAGACACCCAAGAGGGCTGTTGGATATTGCCAAGGAAACTTGGGAAAGTGAGAGTTCTCCCCACAGGAGTGTGATTGAGCATGTCGCCCTGATGCAAGACCGAATTGCACAGGTAATGCCCATCGTGAAGGAACATTTGGCCCAAGCGCAGTTAGCACAGCAGAGAGTGTACAACCGTGGAGCCAAGACCCGTACCTTTTCCCCGGGGGATAGGATACTGGTACTTGTCCCTACGGTTGAAAGTAAATTCCTTGCCAAATGGCAAGGCCCCTACGAGATAATGGAAAAAGTGAGCGAAGTGAATTACAAGGTCAGACAACCAGGAAGGCGAAAGCCCGAACAGATCTATCACGTTAATCTGTTGAAAGCCTGGAGGGATAGAGAGTCCCTAGTCGCAGACACTTGGTCACCAGCTCAAACTGGTTGCGTGATTCCTGATGTTGGAATAGCAGCCACCTTGTCACAACCCCAACAACAGGAGGTTAAGGAGTTTGTGCTTCGCAACAAGGAGGTATTCTCTGAGCTGCCGGGACAAACATTTGGGGTAGAGCATGACATCATTACCCCGCCCGGTGAAAGGGTGAAGTTAAAACCCTATCGGATCCCAGAGGCCCGACGGGAGGCAATACGGGAGGAAGTACAGAAAATGCTGAACTTAGGGGTGATAGAGGAGTCCCAAAGTGATTGGTCTAGTCCCATTGTGTTGGTGCCTAAACCGGATGGGAGCTGGCGATTTTGTAACGATTTTCGTCAGTTGAACAAAGTTACAAAATTTGACACCTACCCCATGCCACGTATAGATGAGTTGATCGACCGGCTGGGAACAGCCCGATACATGACGACTCTTGACCTCACAAAAGGGTATTGGCAAATCCCCCTGGCCAAATTGGCCAAAGAGAAAACCGCATTTGTAACCCCAGACGGGGCGTTCCAATATAAAAGAATGCCGTTCGGGTTACAGAATGCGCCGGCCACATTCCAGCGGAAAATGGACCAGATGCTGAGGCCCCATCGGAAGTATGCTGCGGCTTACCTGGATGACGTAATTGTCCATAGCACAGATTGGGCCTCACATCTGCCAAAAGTGCAAGCAGTCCTGGACTCTGTTCGGGAAGCGGGGTTTACGGCTAACCCCAAGAAGTGTACCATTGGGCAGGAGGAGGCCAAATATCTTGGGTACACCATTGGGAGGGGAGTAATAAAACCCCAACTCAACAAAGTCGAGGCCATCCAGAGTTGGCCACGTCCCAACAGCAAGAAGCAGGTACGAGCCTTTCTGGGAATCGCTGGGTATTATCGGCGATTCATTCCCCACTTTGCTTCTAAGGCTGTGCCCCTAACCAACCTAACGAAGGGGAAAGGGTCGGTCATGATTAAATGGACCCCCGAGGCTGAGGCAGCATTCCAATTCTTGAAACAAGCCTTATGTAGCCAGCCAGTGTTGTACTCACCCGACTTCTCTAAAGACTTTGTCGTACAAAGTGATGCGTCAGATGTGGGGTTAGGAGCAGTATTGTCCCAGGTCTGGAACGGGGAAGAGCACCCAGTCATTTACCTCAGCAGGAAGTTGAAGTCCCATGAGGTAAATTACGCCACCGTTGAAAAGGAGTGTTTAGCGGTGAAGTGGGCTCTAGATTCCCTTCGGTACTACCTGCTAGGTAGGCACTTTGACATGGTTACGGATCACGCTCCGTTAAAGTGGATGGCTCAAAACAAGGAAACAAATAGAAGAGTGAATAGGTGGTTCCTGGCCCTCCAGGAATTCAACTTCACAGTAAAGCATCGCCCTGGCGTTCAAATGGGGAATGTGGATGCTTTGTCTCGAGTACATGAATGCCTGATTGCTGGTGTTCCAACCCCGAGGTTAAAACAAGAGGGGGGGGGGTATGTGACAGCAGGAAGGTAAAGTCACCTGGTTGCATCCAGGGGGGTAGATATATTTCGCCCAGATTCAGGCTTTACGCCGACTTATACAACTAGGTGGAGAGTTGTATAAGCCCAGCTAAGGCTAGTGGGCTCATGGATGACTCATACCTCTAGGGAGAGGGCTGGGCGTCGTGCAGGCAGGGAGTTGATGAGGCCAGCTGAAGCCTGTCAGTTCGTTTAAGGCCTCTATAAAAACTCCCAGATTCATTAGGTGTTAGCTCATGCCTGGAACCAGACCTGTGTGGACTGTCTAGGGAGAGTGAACCCCTGTGCGGTGAGAAAAAGCCTGTGTGGCTATTTGTTTGGACTTTTACTAAACCAGGGACTTAGGGACTAGGACAGCACTAGGCTGATCCCAGTTGTTAGTTAGGAAACCTGTATGTTTAGTCAGAGGTCAAGTTGACCAGGATTTATTTTGTTTATATGTTTCTTTTGGCTTTGCTGTGTTTTGTCACTGTAAATAGAAAATAAACCGCACCTTTTTTTTGATTTTGAAAACCACAACCTCCGTTTGCTGGGCCTGTTTTTGTGTGGGGAGCCCATCCCGGGGGTCACACACACCCGCTGCCGAGCTAACCCCCTCACAGTGGTTAAAGTCTATCGGACTCGAACGTTCTAAATCAAAAGTGCAAATTTTTAAGGATAATATGCAAGTTATTGTCCTAAAAAGGGTTTGGGGACCCGGGTCTTGCCCAAGGGGACATGTATCAATGCAAAAAGAAGTTTTAAAAACTGAAGTTTTTTTCAGGAGCAGTGATTTTAATGATGCATAAAGTGAAAAAAAAAAAAGTAAAATATCCCTTTAAATATCGTACCTGGGGGGGTGTCTATAGTATGCCTGTGAAGTGGCACGTGTTTCCCGTGTTTAGAACTGTCCCGGCACAAAATGACATTTCTAAAGGAAAAAAAATAATTTAAAACTGCTTGTGGCTTTAATGTAATGTCTGGTCCCGGCAATATGGATGAAAATCATTGAGAAAATTGGCATGGGTACCCCCCCCCCCCCCCCGCCCATTTGGGTCTTGTATGGATATTAAGGGGAATCCCGCAGCCAAATTAAAAAAAGGCCCTATATACTCTGAACAGCAGTATACAGGCGGTGCAAACAAGAAAGGGACTGTAGGTTTGTTGTTACGTAGAATCTGTTTGTAATTTTGAACTCCCTGCCTGTGGTATTAATATGAGAACACCAGCAATTGTATTCAGGTAAGCTTTAGGTGCACACTGTGCAAAGAACACTAAAACAAAATACTGCAGCTCCCTGCCTGTATTTGTATCAGAACACCAGCAATTGTATTCAGGTAAGCTTTAGGTGCACACTGTGCAAAGGACACTAAAACAAAATACTGCAGCTCCCTGCCTGTGTTTGTATGAGAACACCAGCAATTGTATTCAGGTAAGCTTTAGGTGCACACTGTGCAAAGGACACAGTACACTAAGTGAAACACTGCAGCTAGCACAATCACCTGCCTGCCTGTCAGTATAGAGATTAGAGAATAACAGGAATGGATCTAGCTAAACTGAATACAGTGTGTAAATATATATGCAACACCTAGGATGCATATACTGTATATCCTCTACACACTGTAACTGCAGCTAACTGACTCGCCTGCCTGCTCTATCTAACTCAAATCAAATTACACTGTGTCTCTCTCTGTCGCTTTCCTTTAACCAACGCCGCAACACACTACACAAGGCCGCCAAGCTGGCGGCCTTATATAGTGTGGGGCGTGTACTAAACCCCCTGAGACATAATTGGCCAAAGCCACCCTGGCTTTGGCCAATTATGGCTCTCCGTTTTTTCTGCGCTGTGATTCACCAAAGCATGCTTGGCCAATCATCAGCCAGCAATGCACTGCGATGCCGCTGTGAATTATGCGCCATGACGCGCCACTTGAATTTGCCACGAACGGCCCATAATGTTCGAAAATTCGGCGAAAAGCCGAACAGGCGACGTTCGAGTCGAACATGGGTTCGACTCGAACTCGAAGCTCATTCCTAATCTACAGATGCCTGTGTCACAAAGTGATAGCTCAGTAGAGCAATGGCCTACAAACTCTTTGCATGTATTAGAACACACAGTACGTTGTAACTTTTTTGCTCTGTTTAGATATTGTTTGTTTTCTTTTTTATTTGTCTTATTTTATATTATTATTGACAGGCTTATTTAGTAAGGCAAAGTACAATGCCATGTAACAACCAATTACATATCTTTTACTGATTTGACTCTAGTAAACTAAAATCTAAGTTCTGCTTTATAGCGTCTGTGCTCATTTAGGTCATCTTTTTGTATATTCTATTTGAAAGATAACTAAATATTTAAATAAACAGGTCCCCTTGAGCCACCCTCACACACTCCTTATCACTTTTTCTATATATAACTACAAGCTTCGGATCAGATGTCTACAGCCTATGCAGGGTTGGACATTGTCATCTTCTAGGAACTTGTGAGTTGTGCGGTACTACACATAATATGACATTTGCCATATGGAATAATTTCCTGCACTGTGCAGGGTTTTGAGAAGTCCATGGTTCCTTAGGACAGGTGTCTAAGCAATGCTGTGCAACCTGCTGGCTCTTAGAAGAGTGAAGAAGCCATGTGGCCATAATAGTGAAAAGATCCCAAACATCTGATCTGAGTTGTGTATTTACATATACAAATGTACTAAAGTGTGTAAAATTGTTTATTTTATACGAGTAGAAACATGCAGGTTCAGGGCCGCCATCAGTGGGGTACAGGATGGCAACCCCCCTTTTTTTTCTCTTTTTTAATTTATTTTAATTTTTTTTTATTTGTAAGGGGCCCGGAGGTCCCTATGGCAAACCCCCAACCCCTTTTTTTTTTTTAATCTTCTTCTTTAATTAATTATTTTTATTTCTTGTAAGGGGCCTGGAGGTCCACAGGGGCAACCCCCCTTTATTTTCAAATTTAATTATTTTTTTGTCAGCACCCAAAGTCCCCCCGACCTTAATTCTAGGGGGGACATACGACAGCACCCCCTCAATTCGCACCACCCCCCCGCCTCTCAACTTGCGGCACCCCCCCGGTTTTCAATATTAGCGGCGGCACCCCCCCCCCGCTCCTCAATTCGCGGCAGCCCCCCCCAGGTTCTCAGTCCGTGTTCAAGTTCGGGTTCGGCAATCTAATGGCGCAGTTAGAAATGCTTCAGGGGCCAGCCAATCACCTTTTGATTAGCTGGTGTGCCCTTAGAAGCCATCATAGCCATGCCTACTAATGGCATGGCTGTGATTGGTCAGTGCAACATGTGACCCAGCTTCTATATAAGCTAGAGGCACACAGCACACACGTCACTCTGCTTCAGAATAGATAGGGAGAGGATCTTGTCTGCTACTGTTGCTTATTGGGAGAGATTGAAAACACATGAGTTAGTCCTGATTCTGGAATCTGAGGGAAAAGATAGAGAGACAGTGTAGTGTAGGGCCAGGTTCCTGTTGGTGCTTTCAGGGAGAGAGATTTATTATATATATATTACATTGAGGGATACACCGTTTCCATACTGTGGGTGTAATCTGCTCTTGGAAAAAGACCCATTTAGGGCAAAAAAAAAAGGCACTTTATTGTGCTCTTTTCCAAAAGACCCATTTAGGGCAAAAAAAAAAAATTGCATTTTATTTTGCTCGTGCCAAAAAAGACCCATTTAGGGCAAAAAAATAAAAATATTTGCACTTTAATGTACTCTTGCAAAAAGACCCATTTAGGGCCACAAAAAATATTTTGCAGTGTGTTATACATATGTGGAGGCGTGTGAAATAAACCATTTCTATATATTTGTCTTCTACTGTGCTATGCTAAAAAAACATTTTTTTTTTAATAGCATTTTCTGCAGTTCTGCAGCTGTGCGATTCAGCGGTTACGTACTGTGGGTGTGTTGTGGTCTTCCTAAAAACACCATTTAGGGCCACAAAAAATATTTTGCAGTGTGTTATACATATGTGGAGGTGTGTGAAATAAACAATTTCTATATATTTGTCTTCTACTGTGCTATACTAAAAAAACATTTTTTTTGTTAATAGCACTTTCTGCAGTTCTGTAGCTCTGCGATTCAGCGGTTACGTACTGTGGGTGTGTTGTGGCAGGGTTAGCATGGCCGAAATGTGGAAAAGCTTTGTCAGCACGCCACAACAACCAGCACCACCAGCTGAGATGGAACGTCTTAGCAGGAGGCAGCATTTCACCAACATGGTTGAGCAGTATGTGTCCACAGGCCTACACGTACTGGATGACGGGTCTGCCCCCTTTAACTTCTGGGTCTCCAAATTGGGCACATGGCCTGAGCTTGCCCTTTATGCCTTGGAGGTGCTGGCCTGCCCTGCAGCCAGTGTATTATCTGAACGTGTATTTAGCACGGCAGGGGGCGTTATCACAGACAAGGGCAGCCGCCTGTCCAGAGCCAATGTGGACAAGCTGACGTTCATTAAAATGAACCAGGCATGGATCCCACAGGACTTGTCCGTACCTTCTGCAGAATAGACATGTATACCGGTGTTGTGACAAAAACTGTCTGGCCATCGGATTGTGTCCGGCCCGTACTGCGAAGGCGCAGTGCTTGCGCAGTACAGAGGACAAGGAGATTCACAAAATCTCCGAAGATGAACGGCGCCTGCGCCGTGAGTGCAGGTTCAAGCCCCACCATCCAAGTGGACATACGGTAGCACATAGTAACAGGGCCCCTCATGGGCTCGCTTCGATCGCCACGCTTCGGGCACGGCCTCACTTGGCTCGGCTTGAACCACGGATGGTGTGGCCTTCACCTGAACTCACCACGCAGGCGCCGTTCTTCTTGGGAGATTTTCGAAATCCCCTTGTCCTACATACTGAGCAAGCGCAGTACAGTGTGGACACTATTCGACGGGGGACAGAATTCGACACATCACCGGCCTTACCCAGCCATTGTTGTATTTTTGAACCAGTGTTGGCTACCTCGTCCTCCTCCACCGCCGCATCCACCTACACAGCCACATCCACCGCCACCTCAACCTCCTACTCCATATGGACCTCGTCCTCCTAGGTCAAGATTATAATTTTTATTTTATTTTTTTGTAGCGCACAGATCCTTTCCCCCTTACCTGCCTTTATGTTGTTGGCTCCTCGCAGGAGAGAGAAAGGCACACCGCACTACCAGCCCGTACCCTCCTATATAAAGAGGTTGAGCGGTGTACTTGACGGGACGTGTCCACAGCCGCAGTCAAAACTCCTCCAGAGGATGATTCTCACCTCTACTGTAGGTAGAGGCAAGTCCTTTAATTCCCAGTAAAGTCAATGTCCACACCAGCTGAAACTACAACTCTTATTCTCTCATGGCAAAATAAACTCTACTCGGATAGAAAAGGTTAGAGCAAAGAAACAAAACAGCTTAAGGTGTGGAGGAGGTCCAGGCACAAACGTAGCACATTCACTTCACTGCTTAGGTTTCTCAAACAGTTTTAGGTGCACGGTCTCTGCCACAGACCTTGAGGTTGGTCTCTGCCACAGACCGGGTGTACAAGGCCCCTGCCACAGACCTGGAGAACTTTGGTCTCTGCCACAGACCAGGGTGTATAAGGCCCCTGCCACGGGCCTGGTGAATAAGGCCTCTGATACAGTCAAGATGACCTTGAGCTTCTCCTTCTATGAACCTAGCCCATATCAAGGGGAAGACATCTCTCCAGGGAGTCAACAGACCCTTCCTTCACCGTGAATCCCGCATCGGTCCATCAGAATGATCCTCCCTTCCCTGGAACAGGGTCCCCTACACGAGGCGGCACCCTAAGACTCCTCGACCCTTAGCGGACTCCAGACGAAGGCTCTGGACTCCAGGCTTTACTCCCGCCCCTAGGCCTCCATACCCAGGGCAGCAGGAACTCCAGGATAGTACCTCACCCCAGGCTAAAGGTGCCCGAGATGGTACAGGAACACATGCACCCAGGCCGAAGGCACCTGGGCGCGGACCCCACTGGACATCAGCCCCCAGGCCAAAGGTCTGCCCCTTTTATATGCTCTCCCGGCATGCACAGCAGGTTCCCCGCCCCGCTGTACTACTGCCAAGAGGGGACACAAAAGGCACAGCACTGTATCGGCGGTTCAACCCTAGCCTACCATGGCAGCGCCACCTGTAGGCCGCAGGGAACTGCACACCAATACTATCCCCCGAGGACAAAATGGTCCATGAATTCTACAGAATTAGGGTGTTTGAGCCTATTTACCACTCAAACACTTCCCTTAAATTTAGCACCCCGCTACATTTTTATTTCAAAGTATTTTATTTTCCCACTAGCTTATCCATTAAATTGAATAATTTATTCCAGAAAGGGCATATTCTGGGGCATTCCCACCATATGTGTGGCATCGTGCCGTTGAGTTTCTGAGGTTCTTAATGACTTCCTGTACCTCTTCTGCTGAAAAGGGGGCCTCCAGCATATTTTTTTTTTTTTTATGTTATTTTAAGTTATTTCACTATCCACATTTGTTTGCAGAGCACTTGCCATGCTCTTAACAACATTTTGCTGCCATTTTCAGCCCTCTAGCCCTTTCCATTACTTTTTTAGAGCCTTTTTAGTCCTTTTTAGTCCGGGTCCCCATTGACTTCAATGGGGTTCGGGTTCGGGTTAAAGTTCGGTCCCGAACCCGAACTTTTTTCCGAAGTTCGGCCGAACCCGTCGAACCCGAACATCCAGGTGTCCGCTCAACTCTAATCAGGAGCCCAACTAACAATGATTGCTGTTAGAAAAGCTTTATTTGTAGCATGGGCTGTTCCCTAAGGCCATGCCTTACAGCACACTTTCCTGGGATAAAACAGAAAAAGGTAAAATGTTAAGACATAGAGATGGGCTGAACACCCCCCAGTTCAGTTCGCGTCAGAACATCACTAAAATTTGCACCCGAAATGCAAATCCTATTAAAGTCTATGGGGCCCAAACTTAAAAATACAAAATTCCCCATTTTGAGGGCTTATATGCAAGTTATTGGCCAAAAAAGGTTATAGGGGTCCGGGTACTGCTCTGGGGCACATGTATCGATGCAGACATTTTTTGTAAAAAAGATCGTTTTTACAGGAGCAGTGATTTTAACCCCGTGAGGCCCGCGCTATAGCCGAATGACGGCTTCAGCGCGGACCTGAAAATCCGGGAGGCCGTCAATAGACGGCCTCCCCTTTCCTCGTTCCCCACGCGCGCTCCCGCCTTTCCTGCCTGTGTCCACAGATCGCTGTGAATGGCCAATCAGAGTGGCCATTTACTATGCGATCTGTGCGGCCAATGAGAGATGATCTCAAATGTAAACATATGAGATCATCTCTCATTGCTGGCTCTCCCTCCTCACGCAGAGACGCGTGTGAGGAGGGAGAGCGATCTGTTACTTTGTATCCGCAAGGGAGTGTTTTACACAGAGCCCATACAAAGCCCATAAGTGTCCATACAGTGCCCATAAGTGCCCATACAGTGCCCACAAGTTCCCATACAGTGCCCACAAGTGCCTATACAGTGCCCACAAGTGCCTATACAGTGCCCACCTGTGCCAGTCTGTGACCACCTGTGACGTCAGTGATCTGTGCAATCAGTGCCCACCTGTGCCACCTCATCAGTGCCTACCTGTGCCACCTCAGTGCCAATCAGTGCCCACCTCTGACAATCAGTGCCCACCTGTGCAATCAGTCAGTGCACATCTGTGCCGCCTCATCAGTGCCCATCTGTACCGCCAATCAGTGACCATCTGTGCTGCCAATCAGTGCCCATCTGTGCCGCCAATCAGTGCCCATCTGCTCCGCCTCATCAGTGCCCATCTGTTTCGCCTCATCAGTGCCCATCTGTTCCGCCTCATCATTGCCCATCCGTTCCGCTTCATCATTGCCCATCCATTCCGCCTCATCAGTGCCCATCTGTTCTGCCTCATCAGTGCCCATCTGTGCTGCCTCATCAGTGCCTATCAGTGAAGACTTGGCACACACCTGTGTAGTCGCACCACTAGCAGCAAAAAATGTCAAAAATATTATTTTCCGCCGAGGAGGCATACCAAATCCTTTCCACGCCCGACGAGAGCAACGTGGAGCTCTCTCTTTCAGATTCCCTTTCCAATTCCGATTCTGAGTCGGACGTCAATTATGAGCCAGTCCTCAGTAGTGCAATGCTGAGTAACTCAGAGGAGGAAGCTAGTCGGCCCGCCAAACAAAGGCGTTCTGGGGAAGAGGCAGTGACATCCACCAGCACCACAGTGCCATCCACCAGCACCGCAGTGCCTCAGCAAGAAAGGCCAAGGACCCATGCCAGCCTTCCCTATGCCCTTCAGAACCCCTTGTGGCTTCCTCCTAATTCAGGAGAAGCCAACATTCCCCCTTTTACTGCCCAGCCAGGAGTCCAGGTGGACACGGAGAATTTTTCCCCAATCAATTTTTTTGATCTTATTTTTACAGAGGACATGCTATCCAATATTGTGACCCAGTGCAATCTATAGCCCAACAATTTATTCTGAACAATCCTACATCATATTATTCCCATCCCTACGAGTGGAGAGACCTAACGGTGGAGGAGTTGAAGATTTTTTTAGGCCTCTTGTTTTTTATGGGACTCAATCCAAAAAATACTTTGCGTTCCTTTTGGTCAAAACGCCCCATCTACCATATGCCAATATTCTCCAATGTAATGCCCAGAACCAGATACTTCATGATAATGAGATTCCTACATTTTAACGATAACACCCAGTGCCTTCCCCGAAATCACCCAAATTTTGACAGGCTTTTCAAAATTCGGCCCTTACTGAATTATTTTTCCGAAAAATTCCCCCAGTTGTATACCCCGGACCAGCACATATGTGTGGATGAGTCCCTTATTAAATTTAGCGGCAGGCTTCAAATAAAACAATTCATTCCCAGCAAAAGGTCCCGCTATGGTGTGAAGGTGTACAAGCTATGTGACAGAGTCACAGGGTACACGTATGCCTTCTTAGTGTACGAGGGGAAGGACAGCCAGCTGAATCCCCCTAATTGCCCAGACTACTTGGGATCAAGTGGGAAAATTGTTTGGGACCTCATATACCCCCTACTGAAAAAAGGCTACCATCTGTACGTAGATAACTTCTACACATCCCTCCCCCTGTTCCATAACCTTCACCGGATGCAGACACCAGCATGTGGCACCATCAGAAAGAATCGGAAGGGCTTTCCTCAAAGTCTTGTAAATAAGAAGCTGAGAAGAGGAGAATCGGCAAGTCTGAGAAACAAGGAGGTTCTGGCAGTGAAGTGGAGGGACAGAAGGGATGTATACATGTTATCTTCCATCCATAACAATACCTTCGTGGAAATCCCCAGAAGGAATGGCCCCATCAAAAAGCCCACATGCATCCAGGACTACAATCTGTTTATGGGGGGAGTCGACTTCAACGACCAGATGCTCGAACCCTACCTTGCCACAAGACGGACATACCATTGGTACAAAAAAAGTTGCAATTAATTTTTTTCAATTTGCCATATACAATTCGTACATCATATACCGCAACTCCACCCAAAACCCCAAACGCTTCCTTGGCTACCAGGAGGACCTTATCACTGCCCTTATATTTCCGAACGGCCCACCCCAAAACATCTGATCTGATGTTATAAGTCGACTCGCCGAACATCACTTTCCCGATAAAGTCGCTCCCACAGCAACAGGTCGACGCCGTAAAAAAAAATGTAAGGTGTGTACCAGTGGAGGAGTCAGACGAGACACAGCTTATTATTGTGCCCAATGCCCTTCCCAACCAGGTCTCTGTGTAGTAGACTGTTTTCACCGTTACCATACTTCACTAAATTATTAGTGAAGAATGGTAAACCTAATCCCTTATGCCACTGCCTGCTCTGTAACTGACCCTGGCTTGTTAAACGAAAACGCGGCAAAACGCCGGTACCGCGTTTAGCGGCGTTTAGCGTCTGAAACGTGGAAAACTTTTGCGTCTGAACCCATTTTTTTGCTTCTGGAAAAACGAGGTTAAACGCAACTGCCTAAAAACGGCAATAAACGAGAGTGTGTGCATGGACACATAGGATAACATTGAATGTGTTCAGGAGCAGTTGAAAAAAGTGTCCAACTGCCTCTGAACACGCGTTTAACAGTGTCTCGTGTGCATGGGGCCTAAACTTTGCTCTGCAGATGAACTTTTTTTGTTTGTTTCTTCTAATAAAATGTTTCTCTGTTTAACCCCTTATTAACCCTAAAGCCCTGTACACACGATCGGATTTCCTATGGATTCAAATCCGATGGATTTTTCCATCGGAAATCCGATGAAGCTGACTTCCATCAGTCTTGCCTACACACCATCAGTCGAAAATCCGACCGTCCCAAACGCCTTGACGTAAAACACTCCGACAAGCCAAGAAAAATGAAGTTCAATGCTTCTGAGCATGCGTCGACTTGATTCTGAGCATGCGTGGGTTTTTTGTCCGATGGAGTTCCACACAGACGATCGGAATTTGCTATTGTTTTTTTTCCCATCGGATAAATTTAAAACATGTTCTATTTTTTCTCACCGATGGAAAAAAGACCGATGGGGCCCATACACGATCGGTTTGTCCGATGAGAAAAGTCCATCGGACTGTTTTCATTGGTAAAACCGATCGTGTGTACACGGCTTAAGTTATGCAAATCAGCCCCCATTAACTCCTTATTCTCCTTATCCAGTTATTATTTTCCTGCTGATTTTTTTTTTGTTTCTATTTTAGTAACCATTAATAATAAAACTTTTTTTGTTTCTTTGTTTTTGTTTGTTAATATTTTTACATATTTAACATATAGTTACTAGTTATTAGATTGTAAGCTCTTCTGAGCAGGGCCCTCTTAATCCTCTTGTATTTTATTGTATTGTAACTGTATTGTCTCCCTTTTATATTGTCAAGTGCTGCGTAAACTGTTGACGCTATATAAATTCTGCATAATAATACCGTAGTTACACATTTGAAAAAAGAGTGCAAACCTTGAAAAATACAACTATTTTGTTTGTAAATAGCTTTGTACCAGAATCATCATTTTAGTGTAATTTTAAACAGGACAAATTAGATAATATGCATCAGCACACTTTTTATTTACAGTAACACCATCTATATTTAAATTAACATTGGTCAAAAATAGAAAAAAAGTGTTTTGTTTAGTTTTGTTAGGTTTAAAGCGGTAGTAACCTGCAGCTTTTTAAAAAAAAAAAAAACCTGCAAGACAATATACAATGTAAAGTAGTCAATGTACAGCTTGTATAACAGTGTAAATTTGCTGTCCCCCTCAAATAAACTCAACACACAGCCATTAATGTCTAAACCGCTGGCAACAAAAGTGAGTACACCCCTAAGTGAAAATTTCCAAATTGGGCCCAAAGTGTGAATATTTTGTGTGGTCACCGTTATTTTCCAGCACTGCCTTAATCCTCTTGGGCATGGAGTTCACCAGAGCTTCACACGTTACCACTGGAGTCCTCTTCCACTCCTTCATAATGACATCACGGAACTGGTGGATGTTGGAGACCTTGTGCTCCTCCACCTTCCATTTGAGGATGCCCCGCAGATACTCAATAGGGTTTAGGTCTGGAGACATGCTTGGCCAGTCCATAACCTTTACCCTTTACCCGTGGAAACAAAGGGGACTGAAATATTTGGGAGTATTCCTGTTGAAATCAACACTAGATTTATATCAAGATAATTACCTCTCCTGAATAAAATTAAAAGCGAACTGGAAGGATATCCGGCACATAGACTGTCATGGTTTGGCAGAATAAGTGTGATTAAAATGATGATTCTACCAAAAGCTTTGTATACTTTTCAAAGTCTCCCAATTAATATTCCAGCGGCGTATTTTAAAACCCTGAGGTCAATAATACAGAGATTTGTGTGGAACAATAGAAGCAATCGCATTGCCTATAAGACATTGACTAGATCAAAAGAGAAGGGAGGTATATTCCTCCCCGACCTCAAAAAATATCATGAGGCAGCAATTTTGCGGAGGATTACGGACTGGGTCCACGCCCCTCTGCAAAAAAAATGGGTGGAACTAGAGAACAATATGAGTAAACTAATGCTGGGACAGATAATTTGGACTCCAAGGCAGTACAGAGGTTCTCTAGTAGTTCTCAATTACGCTAGAAGCATTGAGAATGTGGGATAAATTATCTAAAAATATACAGGGACAATAAAATAGCCCTTTAATGGCCTTAACAGGCAACAACTACTTTCCACCGGGGAAAGACAAAAAATTATACTTAAAATGGACTACATCGACCTTTTTGAGATTAAAAGATGTTATGAAAGGGAATGTTTTTTTCTCCCTTTGGGAAATACGTGAAAGATATGGGACAACCCCATGGGATGTCTGGAGATATAAACAACCTCAACATTTTGTAGAGTCCCTCCCAAAACCCCTTCGGGGGATGGGTAGCCTGAATGTCTGGGAAAAATTGATAGATCAAGGAGGGATAGGTAGGCATGGAATTTCTAGTTTATACAAAATGCTGATAACACATCCAGATGGAGGATCCATGTGTCCGACGGAGAGCTGGGAGCTGGAACTAAATCTCTTGTTGCCAGAGACGATGAGGGGTAGAGTTTTAGACTATGTCCATTCCACCCCTGTGGACGCACGGATAAAAGAAATGAACTACTAATTATTAACTAAGTGGTATTATGTCCCAGTAAAATTACATAAAATGAATCCCCAGGCATAGGGATGAGCTCGGTGTTCGAGTCGAACATACGTTCGACTCGAACATCGGCTGTTCGATCGTTCGACGAAGATCGAACGATTTGGGCCGTTCGCGCCTAATTCGAGTGACGCGAACGGCCCACAATGCACTACGCCATCGCAGTGTCATCCAGGCGCTGTGATTGGCCAAGCATGCACTGTGACCCCGCATGCTTGGCCAATCACAGCGCCGGCAGCGAGGAGAGCAATGATTGGCCACAGGCAGGATGCCTGTGGCCAATTATTGCTGAGGGTGTTTAGTACACGCCCCACACTATAAAAGGCCGTCAGCACGGCGGCCTAGTGTAGTGTGTTCCGGAGCAGGGAAAGAGAAGCATAGGCAGGGACAGTGACATTTATTTTTTCTTGCTTAACCTGGATTCCTTTAGTTTAGAGAAAGAGAAGGATAGGTAGGGAGAGTGTCAGTGTGTTTTACTGTGCGAATCCTTGTTTCTAGGGACAGGGAAGGACAGTGAGGGAAATTCTCCTTGTGCTATAGTGTGCTTTAAAAAAACATTTTTTCTAGGGACAGAAAACTATAGGTAGGGAGAGTGTCAGTGTGTTTTACTGTGCGAATCCTTGTTTCTAGGGACAGGGAAGGACAGTGAGGGAAATTCTCCTTGTGCTATAGTGTGCTTTAAAAAAACATTTTTTCTAGGGACAGAAAACTATAGGTAGGGAGAGTGTCAGTGTGTTTTACTGTGCGAATCCTTGTTTCTAGGGACAGGGAAGGACAGTGAGGGAAATTCTCCTTGTGCTATAGTGTGCTTTAAAAAAACATTTTTTCTAGGGACAGAAAACTATAGGTAGGAAGAGTGTCAGTTTCTTTCACTGTGATAATCCTTGTTTCTAGGGACAGGGAAGGACAGTGAGGGAAATTCTCCTTGTGCTATAGTGTGCTTTAAAAAAACATTTTTTCTAGGGACAGAAAACTATAGGTAGGAAGAGTGTCAGTTTCTTTCACTGTGATAATCCTTGTTTCTAGGGACAGGGAAGGACAGTGAGGGAAATTCTCCTTGTGCTATAGTGTGCTTTAAAAAAACATTTTTTCTAGGGACAGAAAACTATAGGTAGGAAGAGTGTCAGTTTCTTTCACTGTGATAATCCTTGTTTCTAGGGACAGGGAAGGACAGTGAGGGAAATTCTCCTTGTGCTATAGTGTGCTTTAAAAAAACATTTTTTCTAGGGACAGAAAACTATAGGTAGGAAGAGTGTCAGTTTCTTTCACTGTGATAATCCTTGTTTCTAGGGACAGGGAAGGACAGTGAGGGAAATTCTCCTTGTGCTATAGTGTGCTTTAAAAAAACATTTTTTCTAGGGACAGAAAACTATAGGTAGGAAGAGTGTCAGTTTCTTTCACTGTGATAATCCTTGTTTCTAGGGACAGGGAAGGACAGTGAGGGAAATTCTCCTTGTGCTATAGTGTGCTTTAAAAAACATTTTTTCTAGGGACAGAAAACTATAGGTAGGAAGAGTGTCAGTTTCTTTCACTGTGATAATCCTTGTTTCTAGGGACAGGGAAGGACAGTGAGGGAAATTCTCCTTGTGCTATAGTGTGCTTTAAAAAAACATTTTTTCTAGGGACAGAAAACTATAGGTAGGAAGAGTGTCAGTTTCTTTCACTGTGATAATCCTTGTTTCTAGGGACAGGGAAGGACAGTGAGGGAAATTCTCCTTGTGCTATAGTGTGCTTTAAAAAAACATTTTTTCTAGGGACAGAAAACTATAGGTAGGAAGAGTGTCAGTTTCTTTCACTGTGATAATCCTTGTTTCTAGGGACAGGGAAGGACAGTGAGGGAAATTCTCCTTGTGCTATAGTGTGCTTTAAAAAAACATTTTTTCTAGGGACAGAAAACTATAGGTAGGAAGAGTGTCAGTTTCTTTCACTGTGATAATCCTTGTTTCTAGGGACAGGGAAGGACAGTGAGGGAAATTCTCCTTGTGCTATAGTGTGCTTTAAAAAAACATTTTTTCTAGGGACAGAAAACTATAGGTAGGAAGAGTGTCAGTTTATTTCACTGTGATAATCCTTGTTTCTAGGGACAGGGAAGGACAGTGAGGGAAATTCTCCTTGTGCTATAGTGTGCTTTAAAAAAACATTTTTTCTAGGGACAGAAAACTATAGGTAGGAAGAGTGTCAGTTTCTTTCACTGTGATAATCCTTGTTTCTAGGGACAGGGAAGGACAGTGAGGGAAATTCTCCTTGTGCTATAGTGTGCTTTAAAAAAACATTTTTTCTAGGGACAGAAAACTATAGGTAGGAAGAGTGTCAGTTTCTTTCACTGTGATAATCCTTGTTTCTAGGGACAGGGAAGGACAGTGAGGGAAATTCTCCTTGTGCTATAGTGTGCTTTAAAAAAACATTTTTTCTAGGGACAGAAAACTATAGGTAGGAAGAGTGTCAGTTTCTTTCACTGTGATAATCCTTGTTTCTAGGGACAGGGAAGGACAGTGAGGGAAATTCTCCTTGTGCTATAGTGTGCTTTAAAAAAACATTTTTTCTAGGGACAGAAAACTATAGGTAGGAAGAGTGTCAGTTTCTTTCACTGTGATAATCCTTGTTTCTAGGGACAGGGAAGGACAGTGAGGGAAATTCTCCTTGTGCTATAGTGTGCTTTAAAAAAACATTTTTTCTAGGGACAGAAAACTATAGGTAGGAAGAGTGTCAGTTTCTTTCACTGTGATAATCCTTGTTTCTAGGGACAGGGAAGGACAGTGAGGGAAATTCTCCTTGTGCTATAGTGTGCTTTAAAAAAACATTTTTTCTAGGGACAGAAAACTATAGGTAGGAAGAGTGTCAGTTTCTTTCACTGTGACAATCCTTGTTTCTAGGGACAGGGAAGGACAGTGAGGGAAATTCTCCTTGTTCTATAGTGTGCTTTAAAAAAACATTTTTTCTAGGGACAGAAAACTATAGGTAGGAAGAGTGTCAGTTTCTTTCACTGTGATAATCCTTGTTTCTAGGGACAGGGAAGGACAGTGAGGGAAATTCTCCTTGTGCTATAGTGTGCTTTAAAAAAACATTTTTTCTAGGGACAGAAAACTATAGGTAGGAAGAGTGTCAGTTTCTTTCACTGTGATAATCCTTGTTTCTAGGGACAGGGAAGGACAGTGAGGGAAATTCTCCTTGTGCTATAGTGTGCTTTAAAAAAACATTTTTTCTAGGGACAGAAAACTATAGGTAGGAAGAGTGTCAGTTTCTTTCACTGTGATAATCCTTGTTTCTAGGGACAGGGAAGGACAGTGAGGGAAATTCTCCTTGTGCTATAGTGTGCTTTAAAAAAACATTTTTTCTAGGGACAGAAAACTATAGGTAGGAAGAGTGTCAGTTTCTTTCACTGTGATAATCCTTGTTTCTAGGGACAGGGAAGGACAGTGAGGGAAATTCTCCTTGTGCTATAGTGTGCTTTAAAAAAAAAAAATTCTAGGGACAGAAAACTATAGGTAGGAAGAGTGTCAGTTTCTTTCACTGTGATAATCCTTGTTTCTAGGGACAGGGAAGGACAGTGAGGGAAATTCTCCTTGTGCTATAGTGTGCTTTAAAAAAACATTTTTTCTAGGGACAGAAAATTATAGGTAGGAAGAGTGTCAGTTTCTTTCACTGTGATAATCCTTGTTTCTAGGGACAGGGAAGGACAGTGAGGGAAATTCTCCTTGTGCTATAGTGTGCTTTAAAAAAACATTTTTTCTAGGGACAGAAAACTATAGGTAGGAAGAGTGTCAGTTTCTTTCACTGTGATAATCCTTGTTTCTAGGGACAGGGAAGGACAGTGAGGGAAATTCTCCTTGTGCTATAGTGTGCTTTAAAAAAACATTTTTTCTAGGGACAGAAAACTATAGGTAGGAAGAGTGTCAGTTTCTTTCACTGTGATAATCCTTGTTTCTAGGGACAGGGAAGGACAGTGAGGGAAATTCTCCTTGTGCTATAGTGTGCTTTAAAAAACATTTTTTCTAGGGACAGAAAACTATAGGTAGGAAGAGTGTCAGTTTCTTTCACTGTGATAATCCTTGTTTCTAGGGACAGGGAAGGACAGTGAGGGAAATTCTCCTTGTGCTATAGTGTGCTTTAAAAAAACATTTTTTCTAGGGACAGAAAACTATAGGTAGGAAGAGTGTCAGTTTCTTTCACTGTGATAATCCTTGTTTCTAGGGACAGGGAAGGACAGTGAGGGAAATTCTCCTTGTGCTATAGTGTGCTTTAAAAAAAATGTTTTTCTACGGACAGAAAACTATAGGTAGGAAGAGTGTCAGTTTCTTTCACTGTGATAATCCTTGTTTCTAGGGACAGGGAAGGACAGTGAGGGAAATTCTCCTTGTGCTATAGTGTGCTTTAAAAAAACATTTTTTCTAGGGACAGAAAACTATAGGTAGGAAGAGTGTCAGTTTCTTTCACTGTGATAATCCTTGTTTCTAGGGACAGGGAAGGACAGTGAGGGAAATTCTCCTTGTGCTATAGTGTGCTTTAAAAAAACATTTTTTCTAGGGACAGAAAACTATAGGTAGGAAGAGTGTCAGTTTCTTTCACTGTGATAATCCTTGTTTCTAGGGACAGGGAAGGACAGTGAGGGAAATTCTCCTTGTGCTATAGTGTGCTTTAAAAAAAAAATGTTTCTAGGGACAGAAAACTATAGGTAGGAAGAGTGTCAGTTTCTTTCACTGTGATAATCCTTGTTTCTAGGGACAGGGAAGGACAGTGAGGGAAATTCTCCTTGTGCTATAGTGTGCTTTAAAAAAACATTTTTTCTAGGGACAGAAAACTATAGGTAGGAAGAGTGTCAGTTTCTTTCACTGTGATAATCCTTGTTTCTAGGGACAGGGAAGGACAGTGAGGGAAATTCTCCTTGTGCTATAGTGTGCTTTAAAAAAACATTTTTTCTAGGGACAGAAAACTATAGGTAGTGTGACAGCAGGAAGGTAAAGTCACCTGGTTGCATCCAGGGGGGTAGATATATTTCGCCCAGATTCAGGCTTTACGCCGACTTATACAACTAGGTGGAGAGTTGTATAAGCCCAGCTAAGGCTAGTGGGCTCATGGATGACTCATACCTCTAGGGAGAGGGCTGGGCGTCGTGCAGGCAGGGAGTTGATGAGGCCAGCTGAAGCCTGTCAGTTCGTTTAAGGCCTCTATAAAAACTCCCAGATTCATTAGGTGTTAGCTCATGCCTGGAACCAGACCTGTGTGGACTGTCTAGGGAGAGTGAACCCCTGTGCGGTGAGAAAAAGCCTGTGTGGCTATTTGTTTGGACTTTTACTAAACCAGGGACTTAGGGACTAGGACAGCACTAGGCTGATCCCAGTTGTTAGTTAGGAAACCTGTATGTTTAGTCAGAGGTCAAGTTGACCAGGATTTATTTTGTTTATATGTTTCTTTTGGCTTTGCTGTGTTTTGTCACTGTAAATAGAAAATAAACCGCACCTTTTTTTTGATTTTGAAAACCACAACCTCCGTTTGCTGGGCCTGTTTTTGTGTGGGGAGCCCATCCAGGGGATCACACACACCCGCTGCCGAGCTAACCCCCTCACAGTTGGTGGAGAACCAGTGGCAGTTTTTTTTTAAGCCAGCATGGAGGAGATACTGAAGCAGCTGGCTCTAGCAAATGCCAATCAACAGCAGACAAATGCAGGTTTGCAAAAGAGCCTTGCAGCTCAACAACAGAACTTCGCAGCCCAGCAGCAAGCTCATCAACAGAGCCTTGCAGCCCAGCAGCAAGCTCACCAACAGAGTCTGGAAGCTCAGCAACAAGCCCAGCAGCAATCTGAGGCCCGCTTCATAGACCTGTTACAGAAGCAAGAGCAGAGACTACAACAAATGGAAGCAGTAATGCAGCAACGTCCGCAGACCAGTGAGGAAAGCCGTCCCACTAATACCGCGTCCTTTGGGGTGAGTCGTTTATTGACAAAAATGACTGGAGAGGATGATCCAGAGGTATTTTTGACCACATTTGAAAGGACTGCTGAAAGAGAAAAGTGGCCTGAGGAGCAGTGGGCTGGACTGGTGGCTCCTCTGTTAACTGGTGAATCGCAGAAGGCTTACTATGACCTAGAGCCTGACCAAGCAAAAGACTATGTGATGCTAAAAGCTGAGATATTGGCAAGGCTGGGTGTCACCCAGGCTGTCCGGGCTCAGCGTGTGCATAACTGGACTTTCCAGCTTGGAAAACCCCCCAGGTCTCAAATGTATGATCTCATTCACCTGAGCAGAAAGTGGCTACAGCCAGAGACTTTGTCCGCACCAAAGATTGTGGAACGTGTTGTAATGGATCGGTTTTTGAGAGCTCTTCCTACTGCCATCCAAAAGTGGGTAAGCCATGGAGACCCAGAGACAGCCGATGGTCTTGTGGATCGTGTGGATAAATACTTGGCTACAGAGAACCTGACGGCCTCTTCCAGAGACACTCGGACTTTCCACCCTAAGACCAGACCATCCCCAGGGGCGGATAAGAGGATTCCAAGGGGTAAGGGTGGAGAGAGTGAGAGGGTGGGAGCTCTACCCCAAGTTTGGCGAGAACAGCCTGGGAAATCAGCGGCTCAAGAGGCGGCAAGAAGGATCGTTTGCTACCGCTGCCGGCAAGCGGGACATATTGCAGCCAATTGCCCGGTTGTGGAGGAACCCATGCAGTGTGACTTTCTGACGGGCAGACGTCAGTCGCTGTGTGCGACAGTCGCATGCACTGCCATTCGAGGAATTGAGAAACATTTATGCAAAATGTGTGTTAATGGTAGAAATGTTGTGGTATTGCTGGATTCAGGTAGCCTTGTGACCCTGATAAAGGCTGAGTTAGTTAAAACAGAGGTCTCTGGGAATAGCAAGGTAGCTGTTATTTGTGTGCATGGGGACACCCGAGAGTATCCAGTGACTACAGTGTGTTTCGAGACCCCCAAAGGTACCCTCTCTCATCCAGTGGGCTTAGTATCTCAGTTACCGTATGACGCCATTGTGGGAAGGGATTTTCCGAAGTTCTGGGAACTGTGGGATGATCCTGAGCCCCCCACTGGTGCCCCTATGTACCAGGAATGTGATAGCCAGAACTCCCCTGAGAGTGGTGAGGACTCTCCGGAATTTCCCTTATCAGTATTGGCAGGGGAGACTCAAGAAACTGGAGAGGAGCCCACCTCCTCAGACGAAAACCTACCGTCTGTGGAGTTTTCTGATCTTGAGGTTCACAGGGAAAACTTTGCCACAGAACAGTTGAAAGACCCCGCCCTAATAAAGGCACGCGAAAACGTAGTGAAAATAGATGGCGAGTTAGTGAACCCAGATAATACCTGCACTTACCCATACTTCAGCGTAGAGAAGGACCTACTGTATCGGGTGGCAAAAAGGGCAGAAGAAACCGTTGAGCAGCTTGTGGTGCCCAAACCTTACAGGAAGTTGGTGTTGGAGTTGGCCCATGGGCACATTCTTGGAGGTCATCTGGGGACAGAGAAAACCCGAGAGAGGGTATTACAGAGATTCTATTGGCCGGGGGTGATGAAGGACATAGAAAATTATTGTTCCTCCTGCCCTGTGTGTCAGAGGTCGGCCCCGATGCCACATTTCCGTAGCCCGCTGGTCCCTCTACCCATCATTGAGGTCCCGTTTGAGAGGATCGCCATGGATTTGGTAGGTCCTATAATCAAGTCCGCTAGGGGGCACCAGTACATATTAGTTATAATGGACTATGCCACCCGTTATCCAGAAGCGATCCCTCTCCGAAATACCTTGGCCAAAACCATAGCCAAAGAGCTATCTCTTGTGTTTAGCCGGGTGGGTATTTGTAAAGAACTGCTTACGGACCAAGGTACACCCTTTATGTCCCGGGTTATGAAGGAGCTGTGTAAATTGTTCAAAGTGACGCAATTACGTACATCTGTGTATCACCCCCAAACCGATGGGCTGGTTGAAAGATTCAACAAAACCCTAAAACAAATGTTGAAGAAAGTGGTGGATAGAGATGGAAAGGATTGGGACTGTCTACTTCCTTATCTGATGTTTGCTATTAGGGAGGTGCCCCAATCCTCTACGGGATTCTCCCCCTTTGAGTTACTGTATGGGAGACACCCAAGAGGGCTGTTGGATATTGCCAAGGAAACTTGGGAAAGTGAGAGTTCTCCCCACAGGAGTGTGATTGAGCATGTCGCCCTGATGCAAGACCGAATTGCACAGGTAATGCCCATCGTGAAGTAACATTTGGCCCAAGCGCAGTTAGCACAGCAGAGAGTGTACAACCGTGGAGCCAAGACCCGTACCTTTTCCCCGGGGGATAGGATACTGGTACTTGTCCCTACGGTTGAAAGTAAATTCCTTGCCAAATGGCAAGGCCCCTACGAGATAATGGAAAAAGTGAGCGAAGTGAATTACAAGGTCAGACAACCAGGAAGGCGAAAGCCCGAACAGATCTATCACGTTAATCTGTTGAAAGCCTGGAGGGATAGAGAGTCCCTAGTCGCAGACACTTGCTCACCAGCTCAAACTGGTTGCGTGATTCCTGAGGTTGGAATAGCAGCCACCTTGTCACAACCCCAACAACAGGAGGTTAAGGAGTTTGTGCTTCGCAACAAGGAGGTATTCTCTGAGCTGCCGGGACAAACATTTGGGGTAGAGCATGACATCATTACCCCGCCCGGTGAAAGGGTGAAGTTAAAACCCTATCGGATCCCAGAGGCCCGACGGGAGGCAATACGGGAGGAAGTACAGAAAATGCTGAACTTAGGGGTGATAGAGGAGTCCCAAAGTGATTGGTCTAGTCCCATTGTGTTGGTGCCTAAACCGGATGGGAGCTGGCGATTTTGTAACGATTTTCGTCAGTTGAACAAAGTTACAAAATTTGACACCTACCCCATGCCACGTATAGATGAGTTGATCGACCGGCTGGGAACAGCCCGATACATGACGACTCTTGACCTCACAAAAGGGTATTGGCAAATCCCCCTGGCCAAATTGGCCAAAGAGAAAACCGCATTTGTAACCCCAGACGGGGCGTTCCAATATAAAAGAATGCCGTTCGGGTTACAGAATGCGCTGGCCACATTCCAGCGGAAAATGGACCAGATGCTGAGGCCCCATCGGAAGTATGCTGTGGCTTACCTGGATGACGTAATTGTCCATAGCACAGATTGGGCCTCACATCTGCCAAAAGTGCAAGCAGTCCTGGACTCTGTTCGGGAAGCGGGGTTTACGGCTAACCCCAAGAAGTGTACCATTGGGCAGGAGGAGGCCAAATATCTTGGGTACACCATTGGGAGGGGAGTAATAAAACCCCAACTCAACAAAGTCGAGGCCATCCAGAGTTGGCCACGTCCCAACAGCAAGAAGCAGGTACGAGCCTTTCTGGGAATCGCTGGGTATTATCGGCGATTCATTCCCCACTTTGCTTCTAAGGCTGTGTCCCTAACCAACCTAACGAAGGGGAAAGGGTCGGTCATGATTAAATGGACCCCCGAGGCTGAGGCAGCATTCCAATTCTTGAAACAAGCCTTATGTAGCCAGCCAGTGTTGTACTCACCCGACTTCTCTAAAGACTTTGTCGTACAAAGTGATGCGTCAGATGTGGGGTTAGGAGCAGTATTGTCCCAGGTCTGGAACGGGGAAGAGCACCCAGTCATTTACCTCAGCAGGAAGTTGAAGTCCCATGAGGTAAATTACGCCACCGTTGAAAAGGAGTGTTTAGCGGTGAAGTGGGCTCTAGATTCCCTTCGGTACTACCTGCTAGGTAGGCACTTTGACATGGTTACGGATCACGCTCCGTTAAAGTGGATGGCTCAAAACAAGGAAACAAATAGAAGAGTGAATAGGTGGTTCCTGGCCCTCCAGGAATTCAACTTCACAGTAAAGCATCGCCCTGGCGTTCAAATGGGGAATGTGGATGCTTTGTCTCGAGTACATGAATGCCTGATTGCTGGTGTTCCAACCCCGAGGTTAAAACAAGAGGGGGGGGTATGTGACAGCAGGAAGGTAAAGTCACCTGGTTGCATCCAGGGGGGTAGATATATTTCGCCCAGATTCAGGCTTTACGCCGACTTATACAACTAGGTGGAGAGTTGTATAAGCCCAGCTAAGGCTAGTGGGCTCATGGATGACTCATACCTCTAGGGAGAGGGCTGGGCATCGTGCAGGCAGGGAGTTGATGAGGCCAGCTGAAGCCTGTCAGTTCGTTTAAGGCCTCTATAAAAACTCCCAGATTCATTAGGTGTTAGCTCATGCCTGGAACCAGACCTGTGTGGACTGTCTAGGGAGAATGAACCCCTGTGCGGTGAGAAAAAGCCTGTGTGGCTATTTGTTTGGACTTTTACTAAACCAGGGACTTAGGGACTAGGACAGCACTAGGCTGATCCCAGTTGTTAGTTAGGAAACCTGTATGTTTAGTCAGAGGTCAAGTTGACCAGGATTTATTTTGTTTATATGTTTCTTTTGGCTTTGCTGTGTTTTGTCACTGTAAATAGAAAATAAACCGCACCTTTTTTTTGATTTTGAAAACCACAACCTCCGTTTGCTGGGCCTGTTTTTGTGTGGGGAGCCCATCCAGGGGATCACACACACCCGCTGCCGAGCTAACCCCCTCACAGTAGGAAGAGTGTCAGTTTCTTTCACTGTGATAATCCTTGTTTCTAGGGACAGGGAAGGACAGTGAGGGAAATTCTCCTTGTGCTATAGTGTGCTTTAAAAAAACATTTTTTCTAGGGACAGAAAACTATAGGTAGGAAGAGTGTCAGTTTCTTTCACTGTGATAATCCTTGTTTCTAGGGACAGGGAAGGACAGTGAGGGAAATTCTCCTTGTGCTATAGTGTGCTTTAAAAAAACATTTTTTCTAGGGACAGAAAACTATAGGTAGGAAGAGTGTCAGTTTCTTTCACTGTGATAATCCTTGTTTCTAGGGACAGGGAAGGACAGTGAGGGAAATTCTCCTTGTGCTATAGTGTGCTTTAAAAAAAAAATTTTTCTAGGGACAGAAAACTATAGGTAGGAAGAGTGTCAGTTTCTTTCACTGTGATAATCCTTGTTTCTAGGGACAGGGAAGGACAGTGAGGGAAATTCTCCTTGTGCTATAGTGTGCTTTAAAAAAACATTTTTTCTAGGGACAGAAAACTATAGGTAGGAAGAGTGTCAGTTTCTTTCACTGTGATAATCCTTGTTTCTAGGGACAGGGAAGGACAGTGAGGGAAATTCTCCCTGTGCTATAGTGTGCTTTAAAAAAACATTTTTTCTAGGGACAGAAAACTATAGGTAGGAAGAGTGTCAGTTTCTTTCACTGTGATAATCCTTGTTTCTAGGGACAGGGAAGGACAGTGAGGGAAATTCTCCTTGTGCTATAGTGTGCTTTAAAAAAACATTTTTTCTAGGGACAGAAAACTATAGGTAGGAAGAGTGTCAGTTTCTTTCACTGTGATAATCCTTGTTTCTAGGGACAGGGAAGGACAGTGAGGGAAATTCTCCTTGTGCTATAGTGTGCTTTAAAAAAACATTTTTTCTAGGGACAGAAAACTATAGGTAGGAAGAGTGTCAGTTTCTTTCACTGTGATAATCCTTGTTTCTAGGGACAGGGAAGGACAGTGAGGGAAATTCTCCTTGTGCTATAGTGTGCTTTAAAAAAACATTTTTTCTAGGGACAGAAAACTATAGGTAGGAAGAGTGTCAGTTTCTTTCACTGTGATAATCCTTGTTTCTAGGGACAGGGAAGGACAGTGAGGGAAATTCTCCTTGTGCTATAGTGTGCTTTAAAAAAAACATTTTTGCTAGGGACAGAAAACTATAGGTAGGAAGAGTGTCAGTTTCTTTCACTGTGATAATCCTTGTTTCTAGGGACAGGGAAGGACAGTGAGGGAAATTCTCCTTGTGCTATAGTGTGCTTTAAAAAAACATTTTTTCTAGGGACAGAAAACTATAGGTAGGAAGAGTGTCAGTTTCTTCCACTGTGATAATCCTTGTTTCTAGGGACAGGGAAGGACAGTGAGGGAAATTCTCCTTGTGCTATAGTGTGCTTTAAAAAAACATTTTTTCTAGGGACAGAAAACTATAGGTAGGAAGAGTGTCAGTTTCTTTCACTGTGATAATCCTTGTTTCTAGGGACAGGGAAGGACAGTGAGGGAAATTCTCCTTGTGCTATAGTGTGCTTTAAAAAAACATTTTTTCTAGGGACAGAAAACTATAGGTAGGAAGAGTGTCAGTTTCTTTCACTGTGATAATCCTTGTTTCTAGGGACAGGGAAGGACAGTGAGGGAAATTCTCCTTGTGCTATAGTGTGCTTTAAAAAAACATTTTTTCTAGGGACAGAAAACTATAGGTAGGAAGAGTGTCAGTTTCTTTCACTGTGATAATCCTTGTTTCTAGGGACAGGGAAGGACAGTGAGGGAAATTCTCCTTGTGCTATAGTGTGCTTTAAAAAAACATTTTTTCTAGGGACAGAAAACTATAGGTAGGAAGAGTGTCAGTTTCTTTCACTGTGATAATCCTTGTTTCTAGGGACAGGGAAGGACAGTGAGGGAAATTCTCCTTGTGCTATAGTGTGCTTTAAAAAAACATTTTTTCTAGGGACAGAAAACTATAGGTAGGAAGAGTGTCAGTTTCTTTCACTGTGATAATCCTTGTTTCTAGGGACAGGGAAGGACAGTGAGGGAAATTCTCCTTGTGCTATAGTGTGCTTTAAAAAAACATTTTTTCTAGGGACAGAAAACTATAGGTAGTGTGACAGCAGGAAGGTAAAGTCACCTGGTTGCATCCAGGGGGGTAGATATATTTCGCCCAGATTCAGGCTTTACGCCGACTTATACAACTAGGTGGAGAGTTGTATAAGCCCAGCTAAGGCTAGTGGGCTCATGGATGACTCATACCTCTAGGGAGAGTGTGGGGCGTCGTGCAGACAGGGAGTTGATGAGACCAGCTGAAGCTTGTCAGCTCATTTAGGCCTCTATAAGAACTCCCAGCTTCATTAGATGTTAGCTCATGCCTGGACCCAGACCTGTGTGGACTGTCTAGGGAGAGTGAACCCCTGTGCGGTGAGACAAAGCCTGTGTGGCTATTTGCTTGGACATTTAAAACCAGGGACTTAGGGACTAGGACAGCACTAGGCTGATCCCAGTTGTTAGTTAGGAAACCTGTATGTTTAGTCAGAGGTCAAGTTGACCAGGATTTATTTTGTTTATGTTTCTTTTGGCTTTGCTGTGTTTTGTCACTGTAAATAGAAAATAAACCGCACCTTTTTTGATTTTGAAAACCACAACCTCCGTTTGCTGGGCCTGTTTTTGTGTGGGGAGCCCATCCCGGGGGTCACACACACCCGCTGCCGAGCTAACCCCCTCACAGTTGGTGGAGAACCAGTGGCAGTTTTTTTTAAGCCAGCATGGAGGAGATACTGAAGCAGCTGGCTCTAGCAAATGCCAATCAACAGCAGACAAATGCAGGTTTGCAAAAGAGCCTTGCAGCTCATCAACAGAGCCTTGCAGCTCAACAACAGAACTTCGCAGCCCAGCAGCAAGCTCATCAACAGAGCCTTGCAGCCCAGCAGCAAGCTCACCAACAGAGTCTGGAAGCTCAGCAACAAGCCCAGCAGCAATCTGAGGCCCGCTTCATAGACCTGTTACAGAAGCAAGAGCAGAGACTACAACAAATGGAAGCAGTAATGCAGCAACGTCCGCAGACCAGTGAGGAAAGCCGTCCCACTAATACCGCGTCCTTTGGGGTGAGTCGTTTATTGACAAAAATGACTGGAGAGGATGATCCAGAGGTATTTTTGACCACATTTGAAAGGACTGCTGAAAGAGAAAAGTGGCCTGAGGAGCAGTGGGCTGGACTGGTGGCTCCTCTGTTAACTGGTGAATCGCAGAAGGCTTACTATGACCTAGAGCCTGACCAAGCAAAAGACTATGTGATGCTAAAAGCTGAGATATTGGCAAGGCTGGGTGTCACCCAGGCTGTCCGGGCTCAGCGTGTGCATAACTGGACTTTCCAGCTTGGAAAACCCCCCAGGTCTCAAATGTATGATCTCATTCACCTGAGCAGAAAGTGGCTACAGCCAGAGACTTTGTCCGCACCAAAGATTGTGGAACGTGTTGTAATGGATCGGTTTTTGAGAGCTCTTCCTACTGCCATCCAAAAGTGGGTAAGCCATGGAGACCCAGAGACGGCCGATGGTCTTGTGGATCGTGTGGAGAAATACTTGGCTACAGAGAACCTGACGGCCTCTTCCAGAGACACTCGGACTTTCCACCCTAAGACCAGACCATCCCCAGGGGCGGATAAGAGGATTCCAAGGGGTAAGGGTGGAGAGAGTGAGAGGGTGGGAGCTCTACCCCAAGTTTGGCAAGAACAGCCTGGGAAATCAGCGGCTCAAGAGGCGGCAAGAAGGATCGTTTGCTACCGCTGCCGGCAAGCGGGACATATTGCAGCCAATTGCCCGGTTGTGGAGGAACCCATGCAGTGTGACTTTCTGACGGGCAGACGTCAGTCGCTGTGTGCGACAGTCGCATGCACTGCCATTCGAGGAACTGAGAAACATTTATGCAAAATGTGTGTTAATGGTAGAAATGTTGTGGTATTGCTGGATTCAGGTAGCCTTGTGACCCTGATAAAGGCTGAGTTAGTTAAAACAGAGGTCTCTGGGAATAGCAAGGTAGCTGTTATTTGTGTGCATGGGGACACCCGAGAGTATCCAGTGACTACAGTGTGTTTCGAGACCCCCAAAGGTACCCTCTCTCATCCAGTGGGCTTAGTATCTCAGTTACCGTATGACGCCATTGTGGGAAGGGATTTTCCGAAGTTCTGGGAACTGTGGGATGATCCTGGGCCCCCCACTGGTGCCCCTATGTACCAGGAATGTGATAGCCAGAACTCCACTGAGAGTGGTGAGGACTCTCCGGAATTTCCCTTATCAGTATTGGCAGGGGAGACTCAAGAAACTGGAGAGGAGCCCACCTCCTCAGACGAAAACCTACCGTCTGTGGAGTTTTCTGATCTTGAGGTTCACAGGGAAAACTTTGCCACAGAACAGTTGAAAGACCCCGCCCTAATAAAGGCACGGGAAAACGTAGTGAAAATAGATGGCGAGTTAGTGAACCCAGATAATACCTGCACTTACCCATACTTCAGCGTAGAGAAGGACCTACTGTATCGGGTGGCAAAAAGGGCAGAAGAAACCGTTGAGCAGCTTGTGGTGCCCAAACCTTACAGGAAGTTGGTGTTGGAGTTGGCCCATGGGCACATTCTTGGAGGTCATCTGGGGACAGAGAAAACCCGAGAGAGGGTATTACAGAGATTCTATTGGCCGGGGGTGATGAAGGACATAGAAAATTATTGTTCCTCCTGCCCTGTGTGTCAGAGGTCGGCCCCGATGCCACATTTCCGTAGCCCGCTGGTCCCTCTACCCATCATTGAGGTCCCGTTTGAGAGGATCGCCATGGATTTGGTAGGTCCTATAATCAAGTCCGCTAGGGGGCACCAGTACATATTAGTTATAATGGACTATGCCACCTGTTATCCAGAAGCGATCCCTCTCCGAAATACCTCGGCCAAAACCATAGCCAAAGAGCTATCTCTTGTGTTTAGCCGGTTGGGTATTTGTAAAGAACTGCTTACGGACCAAGGTACACCCTTTATGTCCCGGGTTATGAAGGAGCTGTGTAAATTGTTCAAAGTGACGTAATTACGTACATCTGTGTATCACCCCCAAACCAATGGGCTGGTTGAAAGATTCAACAAAACCCTAAAACAAATGTTGAAGAAAGTGGTGGATAGAGATGGAAAGGATTGGGACTGTCTACTTCCTTATCTGATGTTTGCTATTAGGGAGGTGCCCCAATCCTCTATGGGATTCTCCCCCTTTGAGTTACTGTATGGGAGACACCCAAGAGGGCTGTTGGATATTGCCAAGGAAACTTGGGAAAGTGAGAGTTCTCCCCACAGGAGTGTGATTGAGCATGTCACCCTGATGCAAGACCGAATTGCACAGGTAATGCCCATCGTGAAGGAACATTTGGCCCAAGCGCAGTTAGCACAGCAGAGAGTGTACAACCGTGGAGCCAAGACCCGTACCTTTTCCCCGGGGGATAGGATACTGGTACTTGTCCCTACGGTTGAAAGTAAATTCCTTGCCAAATGGCAAGGCCCCTACGAGATAATGGAAAAAGTGAGCGAAGTGAATTACAAGGTCAGACAACCAGGAAGGCGAAAGCCCGAACAGATCTATCACGTTAATCTGTTGAAAGCCTGGAGGGATAGAGAGTCCCTAGTCGCAGACACTTGGTTACCAGCTCAAACTGGTTGCGTGATTCCTGAGGTTGGAATACCAGCCACCTTGTCACAACCCCAACAACAGGAGGTTAAGGAGTTTGTGCTTCGCAACAAGGAGGTATTCTCTGAGCTGCCGGGACAAACATTTGGGGTAGAGCATGACATCATTACCCCGCCCGGTGAAAGGGTGAAGTTAAAACCCTATCGGATCCCAGAGGCCCGACGGGAGGCAATACGGGAGGAAGTACAGAAAATGCTGAACTTAGGGGTGATAGAGGAGTCCCAAAGTGATTGGTCTAGTCCCATTGTGTTGGTGCCTAAACCGGATGGGAGCTGGCGATTTTGTAACGATTTTCGTCAGTTGAACAAAGTTACAAAATTTGACACCTACCCCATGCCACGTATAGATGAGTTGATCGACCGGCTGGGAACAGCCCGATACATGACGACTCTTGACCTCACAAAAGGGTATTGGCAAATCCCCCTGGCCAAATTGGCCAAAGAGAAAACCGCATTTGTAACCCCAGACGGGGCGTTCCAATATAAAAGAATGCCGTTCGGGTTACAGAATGCGCTGGCCACATTCCAGCGGAAAATGGACCAGATGCTGAGGCCCCATCGGAAGTATGCTGCGGCTTACCTGGATGACGTAATTGTCCATAGCACAGATTGGGCCTCACATCTGCCAAAAGTGCAAGCAGTCCTGGACTCTGTTCGGGAAGCGGGGTTTACGGCTAACCCCAAGAAGTGTACCATTGGGCAGGAGGAGGCCAAATATCTTGGGTACACCATTGGGAGGGGAGTAATAAAACCCCAACTCAACAAAGTCGAGGCCATCCAGAGTTGGCCACGTCCCAACAGCAAGAAGCAGGTACGAGCCTTTCTGGGAATCGCTGGGTATTATCGGCGATTCATTCCCCACTTTGCTTCTAAGGCTGTGCCCCTAACCAACCTAACGAAGGGGAAAGGGTCGGTCATGATTAAATGGACCCCCGAGGCTGAGGCAGCATTCCAATTCTTGAAACAAGCCTTATGTAGCCAGCCAGTGTTGTACTCACCCGACTTCTCTAAAGACTTTGTCGTACAAAGTGATGCGTCAGATGTGGGGTTAGGAGCAGTATTGTCCCAGGTCTGGAACGGGGAAGAGCACCCAGTCATTTACCTCAGCAGGAAGTTGAAGTCCCATGAGGTAAATTACGCCACCGTTGAAAAGGAGTGTTTAGCGGTGAAGTGGGCTCTAGATTCCCTTCGGTACTACCTGCTAGGTAGGCACTTTGACATGGTTACGGATCACGCTCCGTTAAAGTGGATGGCTCAAAACAAGGAAACAAATAGAAGAGTGAATAGGTGGTTCCTGGCCCTCCAGGAATTCAACTTCACAGTAAAGCATCGCCCTGGCGTTCAAATGGGGAATGTGGATGCTTTGTCTCGAGTACATGAATGCCTGATTGCTGGTGTTCCAACCCCGAGGTTAAAACAAGAGGGGGGGGGGTATGTGACAGCAGGAAGGTAAAGTCACCTGGTTGCATCCAGGGGGGTAGATATATTTCGCCCAGATTCAGGCTTTACGCCGACTTATACAACTAGGTGGAGAGTTGTATAAGCCCAGCTAAGGCTAGTGGGCTCATGGATGACTCATACCTCTAGGGAGAGTGTGGGGCGTCGTGCAGACAGGGAGTTGATGAGACCAGCTGAAGCTTGTCAGCTCATTTAGGCCTCTATAAGAACTCCCAGCTTCATTAGATGTTAGCTCATGCCTGGACCCAGACCTGTGTGGACTGTCTAGGGAGAGTGAACCCCTGTGCGGTGAGACAAAGCCTGTGTGGCTATTTGCTTGGACATTTAAAACCAGGGACTTAGGGACTAGGACAGCACTAGGCTGATCCCAGTTGTTAGTTAGGAAACCTGTATGTTTAGTCAGAGGTCAAGTTGACCAGGATTTATTTTGTTTATGTTTCTTTTGGCTTTGCTGTGTTTTGTCACTGTAAATAGAAAATAAACCGCACCTTTTTTGATTTTGAAAACCACAACCTCCGTTTGCTGGGCCTGTTTTTGTGTGGGGAGCCCATCCCGGGGGTCACACACACCCGCTGCCGAGCTAACCCCCTCACAGTAGGAAGAGTGTCAGTTTCTTTCACTGTGATAATCCTTGTTTCTAGGGACAGGGAAGGACAGTGAGGGAAATTCTCCTTGTGCTATAGTGTGCTTTAAAAAAACATTTTTTCTAAGGACAGAAAACTATAGGTAGGAAGAGTGTCAGTTTCTTTCACTGTGATAATCCTTGTTTCTAGGGACAGGGAAGGACAGTGAGGGAAATTCTCCTTGTGCTATAGTGTGCTTTAAAAAAACATTTTTTCTAGGGACAGAAAACTATAGGTAGGAAGAGTGTCAGTTTCTTTCACTGTGATAATCCTTGTTTCTAGGGACAGGGAAGGACAGTGAGGGAAATTCTCCTTGTGCTATAGTGTGCTTTAAAAAAACATTTTTTCTAGGGACAGAAAACTATAGGTAGGAAGAGTGTCAGTTTCTTTCACTGTGATAATCCTTGTTTCTAGGGACAGAGAAGGACAGTGAGGGAAATTCTCCTTGTGCGATAGTGAGCTTTAAAAAAACATTTTTTCTAGGGACAGAAAACTATAGGTAGGAAGAGTGTCAGTTTCTTTCACTGTGATAATCCTTCTTTCTAGGGACAGGGAAGGACAGTGAGGGAAATTCTCCTTGTGCTATAGTGTGCTAAAGCATTCATCATCAACCATCTTTGAAATCCTTGTTTTTTGGACAGTCAGGGAAATTGTCGTTGTGCTATTCTGTGCAAAAGCAATCATCCTCAACCATATTTAGAAATCCTTAAGTAAAGGGACAGAGAAGGACACCTGAAGGTAGCCCTTATTGCTTTTTTCCCATCTCCCTGCAGGCCATCTATTAGAATGTCTGGAAGGCAAACAAGGAGAGGCAGACAGTCAGGAGGCAATAAAAGAGGGCAAGCAGGCTCTGTGTCTGGGGGCAACAGTGCTGGTCGTGGACGCGGTGCATTGTCATCAGCACATGGCCATGGGACACGCTTGTCCTTCTTTTCGGCAGCTGGACATGTTGAGCCACATCATGCCGAAGACTTGGTAGAGTGGATGACCAAGCCCTCCTCCTCCTCCTCATCCTCTCTCACCCAGGCTCAGGGTACTGGCAAAGCAGCTGCCAAAGCGTCCTCTTCCCTGGTATCAATGTCAGACTCATCATCAGTCACTCCTTCCCTAGACCCACCATGTCCTCCTCCTGAGGAGTCCCCCGAACTGTTTGAGCACAGTGTTGGGTACATGCTCCAGGAGGATGCCCAGCGTTTCGAAGGGTCTGATGATGAAACCCAGCTACAGGAAGGCAGTAGCGTGAGAGCAGACAGAGGGGATGCTCAAGAAGGACACCAATCTGGCAGTCATGTTCCAGCAACTGCAGCATACTGCCAGATTGGCTCCAGTGATGAGGAGGGAGGGGATGATGAGGTCACTGACTCCACGTGGGTGCCTAATAGGAGAGAGGAGGAGGAGGAGGATGAGGAGGAGGCACATATCCAACGAGGCAGGATGCCCTTTGGTGGCCAGCGTAAGGGCAGTACACCGACGGAATCACACCGCAGAGCTCCGCCTGTGCAGGGCGCTGCCTCTGCCCATCATTCAAAAAGTTCTTTGGTGTGGGCCTTTTTTGAGGCTAGTGCATCAGATCGCACAGCTGCTGTTTGCAACATATGTCTCAAGCGTATATCGCGTGGCCAAAACATCAGCCGCTTGGGTACCACATGCCTGACCAGACATATGTTGACCTGCCATGCAGCTCGTTGGCAAGCCTACCTCAAAGACCCACACCAAAGAACAAAGCGGACCTCTCCTTGCACCGCATCAGCTGGGATCTCCAACCCCACTACAACTTCAGTCCTCTCTGAAACATGCACTGAGAGGAATGAAGGTGTAGAATTAGGTGTGTCACAGCCAAGTACTTGCGGCCACTCTGCTAGCAGTACACCGACGTCCGATTCTAGCAGGCAAATTTCCCTGCCCCAGCTGCTGGACCGTCGAAAGAAGTTCACTCCCAGCCATCCACATGCCCAGCGGTTGAATGCTAGCTTGGCTAAATTGCTAGCGCTTCAACTGCTGCCTTTTCAGTTGGTAGACTCGGCCCCCTTCCGTGAGTTTGTGCAATGTGCGGTTCCTCAGTGGCAGGTTCCCAAACGCCACTTTTTCTCACGGAAGGCTATTCCGGCTCTCTACCGGCATGTGGAAGGCAATGTCTTGGCCTCGCTGGACAGGGCGGTCAGCGGTAAGGTGCATATTACCGCTGACTCATGGTCCAGCAGGCATGGACAGGGACGTTACCTTTCTTTCACGGCCCATTGGGTCACTCTTTTGGCAGCTGGGAAGGATGCAGGACAAGGTGCAGTAGTGTTGGAGGTTGTTCCACCGCCACGCCTCCAAAATGCTACTACTGGTTGTGACACACCTCTCTCCTCCACCCCCTCCTCTTCTTCTTCCTCCATGGCCTCTTCCTGTGGTTTGTCCTCGGAACCAGCGGTGCTCCGTAGGCGTTCAAGGGGCTACGCAAGTACGCAGGCAAAAAGATGCCATGCCGTGCTTGCGCTGGTGTGTTTGGGGGACAGAAGCCACACTGGGGCAGAGGTCCTGTCTGCTCTGCAGGGCCAGGCCGAGAGGTGGTTGACGCCATGCCAGCTTAAGCCAGGAATGGTGGTTTGCGACAATGGCACCAACCTCCTCTCCGCCCTCCGACAGGGACAACTGACCCATGTGCCCTGTGTGGCTCACGTCCTTAACCTGGTGGTGCAGCGGTTCTTGGGCAGGTACCCGGGCTTACAGGATGTCCTGAGGCAGGCCAGGAAAGTCTGTGTGCATTTCCGCAGATCTTATAATGCCAGTGCTCGCCTGGCCGAGCTGCAAAAGGAGTTGAACCTGCCCAAGAACCGCCTTATATGTGACATGCCCACCAGGTGGAACTCAACGTTGGCCATGCTGCAGCGGCTGCACACGCAGCAGAGGGCCATCAATGAGTACCTGTGCGACTACGGCACCAGGACAGGGTCAGGGGAGCTTGGTTTTTTTTCTCCACGCCAGTGGGGCATGATCAGGGATGCATGCACTGTCCTGGCACCATTTGAGGAGGCCACGAGGATGGTGAGCAGTGACAGTGCATGCATCAGTGACACTGTACCTCTTGTCCACCTGTTGGAGCACACTCTGCGTGGAATAATGGACAGGGCACTTGAGGCAGAACAGAGGCAGGAAGAGGAGGACTTCCTTGCCTCTCAAGGCCCCCTTTACCCAGACAGTGTTCCTTCTGTCCCACCCATCGCACAGGAAGAGGAGGAGGAGGAGGAGGAGGAGGAGGAGGAGGATTGTGTCAGCATGGAGGTGGAGGCTGGCACTCAGCATCATCAGCAGCAGTCTTTTAGGGATGATTTACAGTCCCAAGAAACCAGTGGACTTGTACGTGGCTGGGAGGAGGTGGCTGCGGATCATGTCGTCCTTAGTGACCCAGAGGACTCCGGAGCGAATGCCTCAGCAAACCTACGCTGCATGGCCTCCCTGATCCTGCAAAGTCTGCGGAAGGATCCTCGTATTCTTCGGATCAAGGAGAGGGACCATTACTGGCTGGCCACTCTCCTTGATCCACGGTACAAGGGTAAGGTTGCGGACCTTATGTTACCGTCGCAGAGGGAGCAGAGGATGAGACAACTCCGGGAGGCCTTGCAGAAAGGTCTGTGCAACGCGTTCCCAGAGACTGGGAGGTTACAAACTCCTGGTCCTGGACAACGAGTTGCTGAGGCTTCGGCCAGTCAAAGAAGGAGCGGTGGGGAAGGTGGCTGTCTGACCGATGCGTTCAGACAATTCTTTAGTCCGCAGCCCCAAAGTATGATCGGTTCCAGCAACCATCGCCAGCGTCTGATAAACATGGTGCAGGAATATCTAGGGGCAAGGTCAGACTTGGACACCTTCCCCACCGAAAATCCTCTGGCTTACTGGGTCTTGAGGATGGATCACTGGCCAGAGCTTGCACAGTATGCAATTGAGCTACTGGCCTGTCCTGCATCCAGCGTTCTTTCGGAACGCACATTCAGTGCTGCTGGAGGATTTGTCACGGATCACAGGGTGCGCCTGTCCACCGACTCGGTTGATCGACTGACTTTCATCAAGATGAACCAGTCTTGGATCACCACCAGCTACCACACACCTGATGCTGATATAACAGACTAATTGATTTTAACATGTCACATCCTTTCAAGACTGATGCTGATGCTGAGTGCCTGTGCTGTTATGTTGACTGGCTATCCTCCTCCTCCGAGTCCTCAATGATACGATTGATGATGATAGCTTGGAAGATCATTTTTGTGTATGGGTGCCGCCACCAGTGGCTAAGGCCCAATTTTTCAGCCCCTGTTTTACAGGGGCGTGTAATTACAATTTTTTTAGCAATAATTTGCCATAGGGCTCATTGCTGTGCTCCAAGTACAGTATCTGTGAGGGGTTGGAGTGTTGTGGCACCAGTGCCTAAGGCCCAATTTTTCAGCCCCTGTTTAACAGGGGCGTGTCATTACAATTTTTGAAGCAATACTTTGCAACAGGGCTCATTGCTGTGCTCCAAGTACAGTATCTGTGAGGGGTTGTAGTGTTGTGCCACCAGTGCCTAAGGCCCAATTTTTCAGCCCCTGTTCAACAGGGGCATGTAATTACAATTCTTGATCTAATAATTCACAGCAGGGCCCATTGCTGCACCCACCAAGAGTAACTCTGAGGGCTTACAGTGTTGTGGCAACGCCACCACCACCACCACCACGAAAGGCCCAATTTTTCAGCCCCTGTTCAAAAGGGGCATGTAATTACAATTCTTGATCTAATAATTCACAGCAGGGCCCATTCCTGCACCCACCAAGAGTAACTCGGAGGGCTTACAGTGTTGTGGCAACGCCACCACCACCACCACCACGAAAGGCCCAATTTTTCAGCCCCTGTTCAAAAGGGGCATGTAATTACAATTCTTGATCTAATAATTCACAGCAGGGCCCATTCCTGCACCCACCAAGAATAACTCTGAGGGCTTACAGTGTTGTGGCAACGCCACCACCACCACCACCACGAAAGGCCCAATTTTTCAGCCCCTGTTCAACAGGGGCATGCAATTACAATTCTTGATCTAATAATTCACAGCAGGGCCCATTGCTGCACCCACCAAGAGTAACTGTCAGGGCTTACAGTGTTGTGGCACCAGCACCACCATCAAAGGCCCAAATTTTTACTACCACTGTTCAACAATTATATGTAATTACAATTCCTGATATAATAGTTGACAGCAGGGCGTTCCAGCACCAACCAAGAGTAACTGTGAGTGCTTACAGTGTTGTGCCAACACCAACAACTAAGGGGCCTATTTCTGCAGAGTATATACGGCAGGTCCCTACTTTCAAACATCCAACTTACAAACGACTCCTACTTGCAAACGCAAGAAGACAACAGGAAGTGAGAGGAAATCTACCCCTTGGAAGGAAAATTCTCTCCTGTAAGAATTAATATGGGAGAAAGGTGTCTCCTCTGTACTGATGCTTTATCAGCAATCCTTGTTTCAAGAAAAACACCACATTTCAAAAACAGTTGTCATTGGGACGGAAAGTGAGGTGAAATGTTCTGAACAGGGGCACAGACAGCAAAACAAATGTTACAGGGGTGATAACCCTTCCCTATGTTTTCCAAAAAGTTTAAAAATAGATTTTTGGGCTGGAGCTACACTTAAACAATGTACCTGTTCAAAATTACAAACAGATTCTACATAAGAACAAACCTACAGTCCCTGTCTTGTATGCACCGCCTGTATACGGCTGTTCAGAGTATATAGGGCCTTTTTTATTTTATGTGCGGGGTTCCCCTTAATATCCATACAAGACCCAAAGGGGCTGGTAATGGGCTGGGGTAGGGGGGGGGGTCATGGGGTAGCTATGCCATTTTTCTTAAAGATTTTCATCCATATTACCGGGACCAGACATTACATTAAAGCCGCAAGCAGTTTTAAATGGCTTTTTTTTCCTTTAGAAGTGTCATTTTGTGCAGGGACAGTTCTAAACACGGGAAACACGTGGCACTTCACAGGCATACTTTAGACACCCCCCAGGTACGATATTTAAAGGAATATTTGACTTTTTTTTTCACTTTATGCATCATTAAAATGACTGCTCCCGAAAAACGACCGTTTTTAAAACTTCTTTTTGCATTGATACATGTCCCCTGGTGCACAACCCGGGTTCCCAAACCCTTTTTAGGACAATAACATGCATAATAGTTGTTATAATTAGCACTTTAGAATTCGAACGTTCGCATCCATTGTATTTAATAGGGTTCTAATGTTCGTACGAACTTTCGGTCCGTTCGCGGGTTCTGGTGCGAACCGAACCCGGGGGTGTTCGGCTCATCACTACCCAGGCATCACCCCTATGTTGGAGGGAATGTGGGGAGGAGGGAACCCATGCCCACATATGGTGGCAATGCCCTAAGATCCAACCATACTGGGAGGAAATATTAGACCTAATTAAGATGATTAGTGGGAATGTTTGTTCCATGTAACGGTTATCCCAAGGAAGAAATACAGAACAGAAATTACCCCAATTTTATTGGACCCAGCAAAGATATTAATTCCGAGACAATGGAGGACAAAGCAGGCCCCAACGATACAGGAATGGTTGAGGGAAGTAGATAAAATAAGATGTATGGAAGAGGTAACATATTTGCATAAGGATTCTAAAACAGAGTTCACCAGAATTTGGAAGGGCTGGGAGGAGTTTAGACACTCGTCGGTATATGAAGGTTACATCAGAAGAGAGGGTAGTACCTAAGGTACTTTGGTCAGATTCCCTAGGTGAGGAAACAGTGTCGTCCCCCCCCTTTTTTTTTCTTCTTTTTTTCATTGGGGAGTTGGTTTGATGTAAACGATAATTATGCCTCCTTACAAATAAACAAAATCACTATTTTACGGTAGTTAATAAGAGGGGAGGGGGAGGAAAGAGGGAGGGAAGTAGGGGAAGGGAAAGGGAGAAGGAGGACACGAGGCACCTCTAAGTTAAAATACGAGAGGGAGGGGGGGGGCCTGGGTAGCTCTTACAGATAAAATGTCATTTATTCACAATTTAAAAAAAAAAAATTTGGAGGCTGAGAGAGGTATTCATGCCTCCTCATAAACCAATGAAAACACAGAAGATACCACTAGGCACCTAAAGTTAAAAAGGAGATAGATGTGCGGGACGGTGGAGGGAAGGAGGGGAAGGAAGAGGATGGGGTTTTTTTTTTGTTCTCACTGGGGAGTTGGATTGTTTTAAACGATAATTATGCCTCCTTATAAATAAACAAAACACTAATGTCACGGTAGTCAATAAGAGGGGAGGAAGATGAGAGAGGGAGGGAGGGAGGGGAAGGGAAAAGGAGAAGGAGGGCACGTTGCACTTTTAAGTTTAAAATACGAGAGGGAGGGGGGGGGGCCTGTGTGGCCGGTGTGGCTCTCATAGATATAATTACATTTATTCACCCTTTTTTTTTTTGAGGCAGAGAAAGGTATCCATGTCTCCTTAAAAATCATTGAAAACACAGAGGACACGAATATTAATTCAAGGGGGAAAAGGGAGGGTAAGGGTAGAATAGGAAAGGGGAAAGAGGGCACTAGGCACTTATAGTTAAAAGGAGGATTTGCGAGATGGTGGAGGGAAGGAGGGGAAGGGAGGAAGGGGAAGGAAGAGGATGGGGTCCTTCTTCTTCCCTCCTAAGGGGAAATGGGGGTAGAGATGGACACTCGTGACCTCCCATAAATAAAGGAAGAGAAAAAGGAAAGGGGAGGGAGGAAGGAGAAGGAAAAAGGTAGGAGAAAAGAGAAAAAGGGAGAGAGATAACACAGAGGCCATGCAAATTAATTAAAACGGAATGAAGAGAGGAGAGAAGCGTAAATGATGTTTCAGGATAGACCCATTTTGTTGAAAGTGTATGTATTGTCTAATTTTTTTGTAATGTACATGATGAAGTGAACATGTTTGAGGGCCGACCATTTTGCCTGACATTCTTTAAACCATTAAAATTCAGTCTAATGCCGCGTACACACGATCGTTTTTCACGTCGTTAAAAATTAAATTTTTCTAATTGGGCATTAAAAACGATCGTGTGTAGGCTCCAGAGCATTTTTAACGACGTGAAAAATGGCCTAAAAAAATGAGAACCTGCTCTATTTTTTCACGTCATTTTTCACGTCGTTTTTTTTAACGACGTGAAAAATGGTAGTGTGTATGCTTTTACGAGGGGGAAAAAAAACGTGCATGCTCAGAATCAAGTGTGAGACGGGAGCGCTCGTTCTGGTAAAACTAGCGTACGTAATGGAGATAGCACATTCGTCACGCTGTAACGGACTAAAAAGCACGAGGCTGAAAAGCGCGAATCGTCGCTGAACAAACTTTACTAACATGAAGGGTGGCGCCATTCGAACGGAACTTCCCTTTTATAGTGCCGTTGTACGTGTTGTACGTCACTGTGCTTTGCTCAAACGTTTTTTTTAATGAACGTGTGTATGCAAGACAGGCTTGAGAGGAAATAAGAAAAATCACGTCGAGAAAAACTTCGTTTTTGAAAATGACATTAAAAACGATTGTGTGTACACGGCATTAGTGTGTTCCTCCGAGCACTAATACACTGCCCACAAGAATTCTCTTACCATTTGTGGCTGTGTGTGGTGAAGAGATGAGCTCGGGCGTGATATTTGGATATACCGTATTTATCGGCTTATAACACGCACCTTCACTTTAAAAAAGGAAGTTTCAGGAAAAAAAATCTTCAATTTTAAATAAAGAACTGTGAAGCAAAATAAGGGTCAGTGCCCATAAATGCAGCCTAATCAGTGCCCATCTGCAGCCTCATCATTGCCATGAATGCAGCACCCGCCGTATTGCCATGAATGCAGCACACACCGTATTGTCATGAATCCAGCACCCACCGTATTGCCATAAATGCAGCACCCACTGTATTGCCATGAATGCAGCACCCTCTGTATTGCCATGAATGCAGCACCCACCATATTGCCATGAATGCAGCACCCTCTACATTGCCATAAATGCAGCACCCACCGTATTGCCATGAATGCAGCACCCACCGTATTGCCATGAATGCAGCACCCACCGTATTGCCATGAATGCAGCACCCACCACATTGCCATGAATGCAGCACCTCTGTATTGCCATGAATGCAGTACCCTCTGTATTGCCATGAATGCAGTACCCTCTGTATTGCCATGAATGCAGCACCCTCTACATTGCCATGAATGCAGCACCTCTGTATTGCCATGAATGCAGCACCCACCGTATTGCCATGAATGCAGCACCCACCGTATTGCCATGAATGCAGCACCCACCACATTGCCATGAATGCAGCACCTCTGTATTGCCATGAATGCAGTACCCTCTGTATTGCCATGAATGCAGCACCCTCTACATTGCCATAAATGCAGCACCCACTACATTTCCATAAATGCAGCACCCACTAAATTGCCATGAATGCAACACCCACTACATTGCCATAAATGCAACACCCACTAAATTGTCATGAATGCAACACCCACTACATTGCCATAAATGCAACACCCACTACATTGCCATGAATGCAACACCCATTGTGTTACCATGAATGCAACACCCATTGTATTACCATGAATGTATTGCCATGAATGCAGACTCACCATTATCGTTAGTGCAGCCTGCAGAGGAGACAGTGAGGGGGCGGGACGAGCGCCAACAGACAAACAGGAGAAACTCCTGTTTTCTCGACAGGCCTCTTTAATTGAAAGTCCCGCCTCCTGTGATGGACAGAACAGTTGTCCAATGGCAGGAGACGGGACTTCCTCTTACACAGGACGCCGTGTAAACAGGAAATACTCTCCTGTATGCGCGGCACTCGTCCCGTCCCCTCCAAGGCAGCCAGCATACTATCTTTTGTGACCCCCGGCACTCAGGGATTCGTTGGGGGCCACAAAAGATATATATGTCAAGATCACCAAGCGGGCCGTCAGAAACCGGAACGCGGGCCGGACTTTGGACATGCCTGGCCTAGGCCATCTTTATGTACAGCAACAATTCTTTTTTTTTCAGATCCTCAGAGAGTTCTTTGCCATGAGGTGCCATGTTGAACTTCCAGTGACCAGTATGAGAGAGTGAGAGCGATAACACCAGATTTAACACACCTGCTCCCCAGTCACACCTGAGACCTTGTATCACTAACGAGTCACATGACACAGGGGAGGGAAAATGACTAATTGGGCCCAATTTGGACATTTTTCATTTAGGGGTGTACTTACTTTTATTGCCAGTGATTTAGACATTAATGGCTGTGTAATGCGTTATTTTGAGGGGACAGCAAATTTACACTGTTATACAAGCTGTACACTCACTACTTTACATTGAAGCAAAGTGTATTTTCTTCAGAGTTGTCACATGAAAAGATATAATAAAATATTTACAAAAATGTGAGGGGTACAGTGTCGCAAGTATAGGGGTCGCTGAGGTCGCCATGGCGACCACTCCCCATGCTGCAGGGGGCCCACCCTGTTTTCCTTCGATAGGAGGAGCGTCAAGGGCAGCTGAGACTGAGCTCCCCGATCCTCAGCTGAACTGTAATCGGCACTGTGCAGGGAGCTGGTCACACTGATTACATCTAAAGTGAAAGCACAGTGTGTGCTGTGCTCTTTGTCTCCCCCTAAAGTGCAGTACCCGACAGGAAGAGGTAAGGTAAAGCACTGAAGATTTTTAAAAGGCTATCTGTATGTATGTGTGTGCATGTGTATGTATGTATGTATCTATGTGTGTGTGTGCATGTATGTATGTGTGCATGTTGTATGTGCATGTACTGTATGTAAGTATGTATATATGTGTGTTTGTGCATGTGTTTATATGTGTGTGCATATGTGCATTTATATATATGTAGCGGGGTCTCCGTTGAGCCCCTATGGACTACGTTACCCAGAACCCCGTTTGGCACCCTGCATTGGGCTGCTGCAGAGACTTGAGCTATATGTTAGCGTGTGTTAGAGTTAATTACGCACTATAATTGACTACTGTTAGTGTTGCTGCAGTGCTTTGCATGCATGGTTATATGTACTATTGATTATTGATCCCTTTTATCTACAAGTAAACCCTTTTATATTTACTCAAATCAGGTATTGGAGTCTATATTTCTATATATGTATCTTACCACTTAAAGAAAGGTATTGTGGGATTGTGTATACACTGTTATAGAGCTGTATAGAAATACCACCCCTAGACTAGCTGTGCCAGAGAAGGGCCGAGTAGATTGCCGGGGGTTGGCTGTGCCGTGTACAAAGCTCAAAAGCAAACCAGCGGCTCCCTTAGTTTGGGGGTAGCACTACACGTGGGGGCATCGTTTCCGGGATCCTGTATATGGCAGGCAGATACACCAAAAGTACCGGCATGGACCCTCTAGAAGTGAAAGCGTGGTGCGAAGCAGTCTGGACAAACCCAGACACGTCAGTGGTCATTAGTCTCCCGGGAGAAGATTGGTCAGTGAACGCGGTAGAGCGACTTGCAGTGTCGTTGTCTCCAAACAATGTACCAAGGGTGATAGACCTGAAATCATACCCAGACACCTTGTTCCAGTATGCACTTGTAGAGTGGATGGATGGAGTACCGGGGAACCTTCAAGGCCAAAGTGTGCAGACGCTGGATAATAAAACTTATGGTCTGGAGCACGCAATAACTGTGAAAACGGAGTCACCTCCGCCATCCCCAACGGGATCACCAAAAGGAAGACCCCATGAATCACAGAGGCAGAGAGGGGTGACACCTCCGGTGACACCCATCACAGTCATAGGGCCAGAACTTTTAAATGCTTTGGGAGATCTGCTCACAAAGTGTCAGCAAACAAGTACGGTACACGTAGAGGCCAGCTACCGGAAGCTGAGAACATTTTCAGGGAAGCTGCCCGTCCCTGTAGGAGAGGAAGACTTTGATACCTGGATCAACAGGCCTTGTCAGCAGTAGAGGCATGGGAGGTGCCTGAAGCGCAGAAGAAGCAACGCGTGATGGAAAGTCTGAAAGGCGCGGCTGCGGAAGCTGTAAAAAGTCTCCGGTTTGGAAATGCTGCCTGCACGGCTTATGACTGTTTAGCCATGCTACAAGAGGAGCTCGGAGGATACGGTGGCGACTGTCAGGAGGAGTGCAGAAAGCCCTGATCCCTCCACTGTTCATTTGGTGGAGGGCAACCCCAACTCACCCCCTGGCACAGTTAGGCAGGCCACTTATGATAGTGTGACCTGTGGGCGAGGAAGTTCACCCTCTTGTTTTTTGTGGGAACTTCCTCTGCCGACATCATACGCAACTTTGTCAAATGTTGTGCGTAGTGTTTGTTGACGGTTATCTTTGGGGACCAAAGAGTTTAAGTGGGGGGAGTGTGTAGCGGGGTCTCCGTTGAGGCCCTATGGACTACGTTACCCAGAACCCCGTTTGGCACCCAGGGTGCATTGGGCTGCTGCATAGACTCATGGGTAGGGTATAAAAGGGGAGGGCGAGGTTAAGCCCGGCCTCTTTGGACACCGCGCGGCTGGCAAGAGGACTTCCTGTGCTGACCTGCTGTGAGTGCAGGGCCCGAGGCGTGGGCCTTGCACACTTCCAGAGAGCCTTCCACCTCGCTGCGGAGCCTATGCGGTGATGGACATCTACCTGCTTCAGGGAAGTCAGTGGACCGGAGACCAGGCGGCGGCAGATCCTGTGTGTGAGTGAAGACACAGCGGTGGGAGTTCCGGACTGGGATCGAGTCTGGAGTGGTGAGAGAGCACCTGCTCGCAGCTTTAATCAAGTACTTATTAGGCCTATAGACTGCCTAGGCCCATCGGGTTATATTTCCCTTTTCCTGTCAGGAGACTAGTTGGAGGACAGAGTCACATAGTCTCCGGGGAGTTGTTCTACTACTTTATACCTTGTTGGATTACAAATACTGTTCCTGTATGTGCACCAACGATCATCTGGCATGCGAAGATTCCTTCTCTAGAGACTGAGTTTTACTAGAGTCAGACCTGACTGGGAGTTGGTAGTACTGTTTGGTGCCATATTGATAACAGGGACTTGAGCTATATGTTAGCGTGTGTTAGAGTTAATTACGCACTATAATTGACTACTGTTAGTGTTGCTTCAGGGCTTTGCATGCATGGTTATATGTACTATTGATTATTGATCCCTTTTATCTACAAGTAAACCCTTTTATGTTTACTCAAATCAGGTATTGGAGTCTATATTTCTATATATGTATCTTACCACTTAAAGAAAGGTATTGTGGGATTGTGTATACACTGTTATAGAGCTGTATAGAAATACCACCCCTAGACTAGCTGTGCCAGAGAAGGGCCGAGTAGACTGCCGGGGGTTGGCTGTGCCGTGTACCGGGCCCAAAAGCAAACCAGCGGCTCCCTTAGTTTGGGGTTGGGCTACATATATATTGTGGGAGATTAGCTCGTTGGGATCACCTTTTCTCAGAATGAAGGTCAGCGTACAGGCAGTTTCTTTAAAACCTGGCGTATTGCCAGCTTTATTTACAAGTGGTTTGCAATAGTCATACAAAATAAACAAAACAGTAAATCAAATCCTTGCCGTCCGGCACTAAACTAAACAGTAACCGCTCTCTATACGGTGAGGGGCTGGTCCCCGTCACCCACAAAACACAAGGTGATGCAAACCTTTCTTTTCCAATCCAACAAACAGAGCTCCTCTGACTCAGGTTCCCCTCTGAGTCTCAGGCCAGAGCCCTGCTGTGTTCTCTTCCTTGTCTTTTAATTTCCACCTGAGTGTGGACTCAGGTGGACCAGAACATCAGGACCGGAACCCAGCTTGCCACAGAGGCTGGAAAAACCAGACCGGATTCCCGTTCAGTCCCTTACAATGGACCGAATGTGAGGTGAAATGTAGCGATTGTCATGTATCTCACCTCGCATACCGTCAATATATATATATATATATATATATATATATATATATTTATATATATATGTGTGTGTTTACATGTATGTATGCACGTTTAATCCTGACCCACTATATGTGTACAATCACTATGCTGCAACTGCATGCAATGCACACGTCAGAGAAACAACCAGTTCAGCCGCGCCAGCCGTGTCCCCGCACGCTTGCGCGGTGGAACGGCGCTTCGGCACATGCGCGTTCACGGCCCGATGGAACAGCGCGCGCGCATGCGCGCTAGTGCACGCTCAATCAGCACTCTGACTGGCCTATATAAGGCTGCCCAGGTACTCTGAAAGATTGCTGGTTTGTCTTCAGCTTCCTGTTTGAGCCTGCTTCCTGTTTTCTGTATCTGAACTCTTGTTGTGACCCGGATTGACACTGACTACTCTATTCTCCTCCTGGAACTGACCCTCGGCCTGCTTAACAGGCTCTGCCTTGCTATCTGTGCTTGACCCTCGGTCTGTGACTCGGACCTGCTACTTGTCTCCAGCCCCAGACCTTCTGCTTGTACCTTGGACTTGCTACTTGTCTGCAGTGCTAGACCCTCAGCCTGTAATCTGCGTTGGACTCCTGTCTCCTTGCCTGGATCTTCTACTGGTGCTCTCGACTCTTGTGTCTCCTGTCAGTGTTCTTTTAAGAGCTGCACCTACCTGTGTTTGGCCCTCAGCCTGTTCCTGTTGGAGAATCCTCCTGCGACCATCCAGCTCTTCTGTCATCACACAGCTGTCCAGCTCTACCAAGATCATCTTGCAAGACCTATCCTTCCTGCTGGTAGCCAGTGCCTCTTCGTGCCATCCACCCCCTGTATCACCTCCAGGGGGCGGAGTGCGCCTAGTCGCAAGGGTGAACCACTCTCGGCATCTCGGTAAGTACTCACTTGACAACACAGTTACGGGGCGGTTGCAGTGCAGCCCCCATTCACCTAGGGCAGGGGTCTCAAACTGGTGGCTCTCCAGCTGTTGCAAAACTACAAGTCTCATGAGGCATTGCAAGGCTGACAGTTACAAGCATGACTCCCTGAGGCAGAGGCATGATGGGACTTGTAGTTCCGCAACAGCTGGAGGGCCACCAGTTTGAGACCCCTGACCTAGGGGTATACTTCAAGGGTGCCCTGACTGCAAAAAGATTGAGAAACACTGGCAAAGAGGAACTGTTCTCTCCATTTTCCTCCTGCAGCCGCTGAATGCCTGCGGGAGGGAGAGAAGGTGGGAAATGGAGAAATCGGTTCCTTTATATGCAGCCATCCACTTGCGACCGGGCCCTGTTGTTCCGCCACCGGGCTCGGAGGAAAGGGCCCATGTCTGGGGGTCAGGGGGCCCTTCATGGTTTCTTGCATCGGGGCCCTGAAAGTTCTAGTTATGCCACTGGAGGGGTATACTCACTTCACTGTATATATTACCTTGTTATCTTAAGTTATTATAAAGTTATCACCAAATAAACAGTTCCGTAGCCGAAATGTAAAAATTGCCCTGGTGCATAGGGGATGAACAGGTGTGGTAAATAAGTGGGATAAGTGGTAAATATTATATGCAGTATATACACAATATATACACACACACACACAACCACGTACACTTTTTTTTTTTAACATAACACATTTTTTATTAGGAGAAAGTAAAACGCCTGTCACGCTGATGATATATTTGTCAAATAAGGTGCCTGCTGCATCATAAGTACTGTACATATTAACACAAAGTAAAATAAAATAAAAATAAAAGGACACACAAGTAATAAGGATAAAAAAAAATAGGGAGTAAGAAGTATGTGTGTGGTGTGTGTGTGTTTGACATCCAGGTCCAGGACCACCAACTGTGGCGTATGTGTCAAGATGAACTATAGTGTTCCAGGCCTGAAAAACAGCCCTGTTGGCACTCTCGTCTATTATGTATGCTTGATCATTAAGTTTTTATTCTTTCCAAGTCTATAAAGAGACTCAAGACAGACCAGAGGTTGTTAAATTGTATTTGCATGTTTCAGTGCTGTGTTATGAGGCCTTCCATATGCAGAAGATGAAAAACTTCTGAAAGCCTTTCTTTACTAGTAGGAGAAGTGTTCTTTTTTTGCTGGGCTACTGCTGGAGCATTCTGCCCCTTAGAGGAAGTCCTGAAGATTATTATAGATAGAAGTGTTGTTGTATGGGCAGGGCCAGATTAAGAACATCAAGGGCCTGGTGCTGAGGATTTTGGTGGGGCCGTTTATAAATAATAAATAAAAATGCAAACAATTAAATGAGAGAGAGAGAGGATGCGCATGAGCATGCGTGAGAATGACATCAACGCAGCCCGGCCAAGGCAAGTGACCGAAGGCACAGAACCCAGAAGGAAGACCGAGTGAAGATGGAAGCGCCCTGGCACTGCCGGATTGATGGAAAATAAAAAATTGCGCTAGTTTTAAAGTCCAATGATAGGTTTGAACATAGTCCAGAAAAAACGTAACACTTGTTGCAACACCCAGTGAATGGATCATAGACAGGTGCACAACCACAAAATGAATGAACTGCTTACCAGATAGTAAGCTAAGTAAGCAGATGGCTTAAACCCAGCCAAGGCCTTTGTCCCACAGGATATTCACAGAGGTCCTATGTAGATAATGATGGCTCCCACGTCCCGATATAGACAGACTCCTGGGTCCCACAGGCTACGTGGGACCCAGGATAGCACTTGCTATACTTGGAGTGATATCTGGTATGCAGGATATTCATGTGGTGGTGGTGCACTTGTCCAAGGAATCCTTCACTGGGTGATTTTGTGCATATATAGCCCTGTACACACTATCGGATATCCTATGGATTTTCGTCCGATGGATGCTTTTCATCAGACAAACCGATCGTGTATGGGACCCATCGGTCTTTTTTCCATCGGTTTAAAAAAATAGAACATGTTTTAAATTTTTCCGATGGATCAAAAGCCGATAGCAAATTCTGATCGTCTATGGGCAAGTCCATCGGATAAAAAACCCACGCATGCTCAGAATCAAGTCGACGCATGCTCAGAAGCATTCAACTTAATTTTTCTCGGCTCATCGGAGTGTTTTACGTCACCGCGTTTGGAACGGTCGGTTTTTTGACTGATGGTGTGTAGGCAAGACTGATGGAAGTCAGCTTCATCGGATTTCCGATGGACAAAACCATCGGATCAGAATCCATAGGATATCCGATCATGTGTACAGGGCTTATTGGTTTAACTTGTGCCTTAAAGACATATGCACCTACCGTGCATTTGAACATGACGGTGTCACGCTATGTTCCTCCTTCTTTGTTTTTTGGATTGATTGTATCATACATACACACGGAGCCTGTGGGACCCAGGAGTCTGTCTATATCGGGACGTGGGAGCCATCATTATCTGCATAGGACCTCCGTGAATATCCATTTGGACAAAGGCCTTGGCTGGGTTTAAGCCATCTGCTTACTTAGCTTACTATCTGGTAAGTAGTTCATTCATTTGGTGGTGGTGCACCTGACTATGATCCATTCACTGGGTGTTGCAACAACAAGTGTACGTTTTTGCTGGACTGTGTTCAAACCTACCATTGGACTTTAAAACTAGCGCAATTTTTTATTTTCCATTTATTTTTGTGTTTATCCCACATATAATTGCTGCTGACGGATTGGTCCATCCATCTATATTTGCCCATTAGCGCGTTTTTTTCCCTTTATACTGCCGGATTGATCACAGCACAGCGCTGGAGGGCTCAGTCTGACAATTTAAGTGTACCCTAATGTGCTAATATGCTATGCATACTTGTAAATTGTGGCATAACCTACCTCAGGGCCTCTAAAAAGTAGTAATGTTAGCAAAGTTTACTACCGCTTTAATATCACAGGATCCCAGGAGCCTCTCATGGGCCCCCCATACTGACCCGGGTCCTTGGTCAGTGCCTAAGTGCAGAACAAATATGAGGACTGAGATTTCCTTTAGTTGAACTAACAAAAGTGTGCCTATTCTAGAGCTGGTAACATTGAGGATATTCAGTATAATTTTAAAGAACTGTTTTTGTGGTTAAGAGGCATAGGGGAGGAGTATAGACGGTATAAAAGTGTGAAGTATGTGCAGGTGAGGGAGAGGAATGTGGAGGGTCTAACAGTGGGCACTATGTACAGGAGAGGAGTGCGGAGGGTATGGCAGAAGGCACTATGTACAGGAGAGGAGTTTGAAGGGTATGCCAGTGGGCAGTATTTACAGCAGAGGAGTGTGGAGGGTATGACAGTAGGCAGTATGTACAGGAGAGAAGTGTGGAGGGTATGACAGTGGGCAGTATGTACAGGAGAGGAGTGTGGAGGGTATGATAGTGGACAGTATGTAAAGGAGAGAAGTATGGAGGGTATGACTGTGGGAACTATGTATAGGAAAGGAGTGTGGAGGGTATGACAGTGAGCAGTATGCACAGGAGAGGAGTGTGGAGGGTATGACTGTGGGAACTATGTATAGGAAAGGAGTGTGGAGGGTATGACAGTGAGCAGTATGCACAGGAGAGGAGTGTGGAGGGTATGACTGTGGGCACTATGTATAGGAGAGGATTGTGGAGGGTATGACAGTGAGCAGTATGTACTGGAGAGAAATGTATGACAGCGGGCACTATGTATAGGAGAGGAGTGTATGACAGCGGGCACTATGTACAGGAGAGGAGTGTGTAGGGTATGACAGCAGGCACAATGTATAGGAGAGAAGTGTGGAGGGTATGACAGTGAGCAGTATGTACAGCAGAGAAGTGTGGAGAGTAGGACAGTGAGAAGTATGTACAGGAGAGGAGTGTGGAGGGTATGACGGTGGGCACTATGTATAAGAGAGAAGTGTGGAGGGTATGACAGTGGGCACTATGAATAGGAGAGGAGTGTGGAGGGTATGACAGTGAGCAGTATGTACAGGAGAAGAGTGTGGAGGGTATGACAGTGGGCACTATGTATAGGAGAGGAGTGTGGAGGGTATGACAGTGGGAACTATGCATAGGAGAGGAGTGTGGAGGGTATGACAGTGAGCAATATGTACAGGAGAGGAGTGTAGAGGGTATGACAGTGGGCACTATGTATAGGAGAGAAGTGTGGAGGGTATGACAGTGAGCAATATGTACAGGAGAGGAGTGTGGAGGGTATGACAGTGGGCACTATGTACAGGAGAGAAGTGTGGAGAGTAGGACAGTGAGCAGTATGTACAGGAGAGAAGTGTGGATGGTGTGATGGTGGGCACTATGTACAGGAGAGAAGTGTGGAGGGTATGACAGTGGGCACTATGTATAGGAGAGAAGTGTGGAGGGTATGACAGTGAGCAATATGTACAGGAGAGGAGTGTGGAAGGTATGACAGTGGGCACTATGTACAGGAGAGAAGTGTGGAGAGTAGGACAGTGAGAAGTATGTACAGGAGAGAAGTGTGGAGAGTAGGACTGTGAGCAGTATGTACAGGAGAGGAGTGTAGAGGGTATGACAGTGGGCACTATGTATAGGAGAGGAGTGTGGAGGGTATGACAGTGAGCAGTATGTACAGGAGAGACATGTAGAGGGTACGACAGTGGGCACTATGTACAGGAGAGAATTGTTTGACAGCGGGCACTATGTACAGGAGAGGAGTGTGTAGGTTATGACAGCGGGCACGATGTATAGGAGAGAAGTGTGGAGAGTATGACAGTGGGCACAATGTACAGGTGAGGAGGATGAAGGAATCTGGGAAGGAAATATGTAAAGGTTTGTGGAAGGATGTTTAGGGACGGCGTAGTGGTTAAGCGGGTCATACATGGATTGAAATTACGCCAATTAAGCAGAGATCAGCCATAGTCGATCTACGTATGGGCTAGCTGGTTTTACACAAGTCAATTTATTATCCGACTTGAGTACAACCAGCCTGTCAGGTTTTTCCCAAAACAATCTGTGCTGCCAGCTATAGTTAGCAACACTGATCATTGTATTCACTGGCAGAACACAATAACACTGCAGGAGTGATTCCCCCATCCACAAGTCAGCAGGTGAGAGGGTGTGTGGGGACAGGCTGGGGAGAGATACTAGTCAGTGACTGGGTAGGCACTGGCTAGTATCAGAGCCAGATACACACAGATTACATACACCATGATCGTTAGAGCGAGAGCAATAATTCTAGAATTAGACCTCCTCTGTAACGCTAAACATGTAACCTGTAAAAAAATGCAAAGCATCGCCTAATATACAAAAAAAATCGTGCTAACTTTAGTGTTTTTTTTTTTTTTAATGAATGAAACAGTTTCTTTCCAAAAAAGACACGTTTGAAAAATTGCTGCGCAAATATCGTGTAACATAAAAAGTTGCAAAGACCACCATTTTATTCCATAGGGTGTCTGCTTAAAAAATATATAATGTTTGAGGGTTCTGAGTAGTTTTCTAGCAAAAAACAAAAAATTATTTTTACATGTAGGAGAGAAGTGTCAGAATTGGCCTGGGTGACAAGGGGTTAATTACCATAAGTAATATACAAATAATTATTATAAGCCCTGTGAGCTCATCCTCTCAGTCTGCTGCAGAGTGTGTCAGTTTGTATTTAAACTGGCCGCTCTGTATGTAGTTTCTGACAAGCTGAGCAAGCAGTTCCGTATCTCCGGAATAGTGATGAGCCGAACACCCCCGGGTTCGGTTCGCACCAGAACCCGCGAACGGACCGAAAGTTCGCACGAACATTAGAACCCTGTTAAATACAATGGATGCGAACGTTCGAATTCTAAAGTGCTAATTATAACGACTATTATCCATGTTATTGTCCTAAACAGAGTTTGGGAACCCGGGTTCTGCACCAGGGGACATGTATCAATGCAAAAAGAAGTTTTAAAAACAGCCGTTTTTCGGGAGCAGTCATTTTAATGATGCATAAAGTGAAAAAAAAAAAGTCAAATATTCCTTTAAATATTGTACCTGGGGGGTGTCTAAAGTATGCCTGTGAAGTGCCACGTGTTTCCCGTGTTTAGAACTGTCCCTGCACAAAATTACATTTCTAAAGGAAAAAAAAAACCATTTAAAACTGCTTGCGGCTTTAATGTAATGTCTGGTCCCGGTAATATGGATGAAAATCTTTAAGAAAAATGGCATAGCTACCCCATCACCCCCCCCCCCCCTACCCCAGCCCATTACCAGCCCCTTTGGGTCTTGTATGGATATTAAGGGGAACCCTGCACACAAAATAAAAAAGGCCCTATATACTCTGAACAGCCGTATACAGGCGGTGCATACAAGACAGGGACTGTAGGTTTGTTCTTATGTAGAATCTGTTTGTAATTTTGAACAGCTACATTGTTTAAGTGTAGCTCCAGCCCAAATACCTATTTTTAAGCTTTTTGGAAAACATAGGGAAGGGTTATCACCCCTGTAACATTTGTTTTGCTGTCTGTGCCCCTGTTCAGAACATTTCACCTCACTTTGCGTCCCAATGACAACTGTTTTTGAAATGTGGTGTTTTTATTGAAACAAGGATTGGTGATAAAGCATCAGTAGAGAGGAGACACCTTTCTCCCATATTAATTCTTACAGGAGAGAATTTTCCTTCCAAGGGGTAGATTTCCTCTCACTTCCTGTTGTCTTCTTCCGTTTGCAAGTAGTAGTCGTTTGTAAGTTGGATGTTTGAAAGTAGGGACCTGCCGTATATACTCTGCAGAAATTGGCCCCTTAGGTGTTGGTGTTGGCACAACACTGTAAGCACTCACAGTTACTCTTGGTGGGTGCTGGAACGCCCTGCTGTCAACTATTATATCAGGAATTGTAATAACATATAATTGTTGAACAGTGGTAGTAAAAATTGGGCCTTTGATGGTGGTGCTGGTGCCACAACACTGTAAGGCCTGACAGTTACTCTTGGTGGGCGCAGCAATGGGCCCTGCTGTGAATTATTAGATCAATAATTATAATTGCATGCCCCTGTTGAACAGGGGCTGAAAAATTGGGCCTTTGGTGGTGGTGGTGGTGGTGGTGTTGACACAACACTGTAAGGCCTGACAGTTACTCTTGGTGGGCGCAGCAATGGGCCCTGCTGTGAATTATTAGATCAATAATTATAATTGCATGCCCCTGTTGAACAGGGGCTGAAAAATTGGGCCTTAGGCACTGGTGGCACAACACTGCAACCCCTCACAGATACTGTACTTGGAGCACAGCAATGAGGCCTGTTGCAAAGTATTGCATCAAAAATTGTAATTACACGCCCCTGTTAAACAGGGGCTGAAAAATTGGGCCTTAGCCACTGGTGGCGGCACCCATAAACCAAAATGATCTTCCAAGCTATCATCATTAATCAGATCATTGAGGAGGAGGAGGAGGATAGTAAGACAACATAACAGCACAGGCACTCAGCATCAGCATCAGTCTTGAAGGGATGTGACATTTTAAAATCCATTAGTCTGTTATATCAGCATCAGGTGTGTGGTAGCTGGTGGTGATCCAAGACTGGTTCATCTTGATGAAAGTCAGTCGATCAACCGAGTCGGTGGACAGGCGCACCCTGTGATCCGTGACAAATCCTCCAGCAGCACTGAATGTGCGTTCTGAAAGAACGCTGGATGCAGGACAGGCCAGTAGCTCAATTGCAAGACCCAGTAAGCCAGAGGATTTTCGGTGGGGAAGGTGTCCAAGTCTGACCTTGCACCTAGGTATTCCTGCACCATGTATATCAGACGCTGGCGATGGTTGCTGGAACCGATCATACTTTGGGGCTGCGGACTAAAGAATTGTCTGAATGCATCGGTCAGACGGCCACCTTCCCCACCGCTCCTTCTTTGACTGCCCGAAGCCTCAGCAACTCGTTGTCCAGGACCAGGAGTTTGTAACCTCCCAGTCTCTGGGAATGCGTTGCACAGACCTTTCTGCAAGGCCTCCCGGAGTTGTCTCATCCTCTGCTCCCTCTGCGACGGTAACATAAGGTCCGCAACCTTACCCTTGTACCGTGGATCAAGGAGAGTGGCCAGCCAGTAATGGTCCCTCTCCTTGATCCGAAGAATACGAGGATCCTTCCGCAGACTTTGCAGGATCAGGGAGGCCATGCAGCGTAGGTTAGCTGAGGCATTCAGTCCGGAGTCCTCTGGGTCACTAAGGACGACATGATCCGCAGCCACCTCCTCCCAGCCACGTACAAGTCCACTGGTTTCTTGGGACTGTAAATCATCCCTAAAAGACTGCTGCTGATGATGCTGAGTGCCAGCCTCCACCTCCATGCTGACACAATCCTCCTCCTCCTCCTCCTCCTGTGCGATGGGTGGGACAGAAGGAACACTGTCTGGGTAAAGGGGGCCTTGAGAGGCAAGGAAGTCCTCCTCTTCCTGCCTCTGTTCTGCCTCAAGTGCCCTGTCCATTATTCCACGCAGCGTGTGTTTCAACAGGTGGACAAGAGGTACAGTGTCACTGATGCATGCACTGTCACTGCTCACCATCCTCGTGGCCTCCTCAAATGGTGCCAGGACAGTGCATGCATCCCTGATCATGCCCCACTGGCGTGGTGAAAAAAACCCAAGCTCCCCTGACCCTGTCCTGGTGCCGTAGTCGCACAGGTACTCATTGATGGCCCTCTGCTGCGTGTGCAGCCGCTGCAGCATGGTCAACGTTGAGTTCCACCTGGTGGGCATGTCACATATAAGGCGGTTCTTGGGCAGGTTCAACTCCTTTTGCAGCTCAGCCAGGCGAGCACTGGCATTATAAGATCTGCGGAAATGCACACAGACTTTCCTGGCCTGCCTCAGGACATCCTGTAAGCCCGGGTACCTGCCCAAGAACCGCTGCACCACCAGGTTAAGGACGTGAGCCACACAGGGCACATGGGTCAGTTGTCCCTGTCGGAGGGCGGAGAGGAGGTTGGTGCCATTGTCGCAAACCACCATTCCTGGCTTAAGCTGGCGTGGCGTCAATCACCTCTCGGCCTGCCCCTGCAGAGCAGACAGGACCTCTGCCCCAGTGTGGCTCCTGTCCCCCAAACACACCAGCGCAAGCACGGCATGGCATCTTTTTGCCTGCGTACTTGCGTAGCCCCTTGAACGCCTACGGAGCACCGCTGGTTCCGAGGACAAAGCACAGGAAGAGGCCATGGAGGAAGAAGAAGAGGAAAGGGGTGGAGGAGAGAGGTGTGTCACAACCAGTAGTAGCATTTTGGAGGCGTGGCGGTGGAACAACCTCCAACACTACTGCACCTTGTCCTGCATCCTTCCCAGCTGCCAAAAGAGTGACCCAATGGGCCGTGAAAGAAAGGTAACGTCCCTGTCCATGCCTGCTGGACCATGAGTCAGCGGTAATATGCACCTTACCGCTGACCGCCCTCTCCAGCGAGGCCAAGACATTGCCTTCCACATGCCTGTAGAGAGCCGGAATCGCCTTCCGTGAGAAAAAGTGGCGTTTGGGAACCTGCCACTGAGGAACCGCACATTGCACAAACTCACGGAAGGGGGCCGAGTCTACCAACTGAAAAGGCAGCAGTTGAAGCGCTAGCAATTTAGCCAAGCTAGCATTCAACCGCTGGGCATGTGGATGGCTGGGAGTGAACTTCTTTCGACGGTCCAGCAGCTGGGGCAGGGAAATTTGCCTGCTAGAATCGGACGTCGGTGTACTGCTAGCAGAGTGCCCGCAAGTACTTGGCTGTGACACACCTAATTCTACACCTTCATTCCTCTCAGTGCAGGTTTCAGAGAGGACTGAAGGTATAGTGGGGTTGGAGATCCCAGCTGATGCGGTGCAAGGAGAGGTCCGCTTTGTTCTTTGGTGTGGGTCTTTAAGGTAGGCTTGCCAACGAGCTGCATGGCAGGTCAACATATGTCTGATCAAGCATGTGGTGCCCAAGCGGCTGATGTTTTGGCCACGCGATATACGCTTGAGACATATGTTGCAAACAGCAGCTGTGCGATCTGATGCACTCGCCTCAAAAAAGGCCCACACCAAAGAACTTTTTGAATGACGGGCAGAGGCAGCGCCCTGCACAGGCGGAGCTCTGCGGTGTGATTCCGTCAGTGTGCTGCCCATACACTGGCCACCCAAGGGCATCCTGCCTTGTTGGAGATGTGCCTCCTCCTCATCCTCCTCCACCTCCTCTCTCCTATTAGGCACCCACGTGGAGTCAGTGACCTCATCATCCCCTCCCTCCTCATCACTGGTAGTTTCCCCGAGTGTCCTTCTCTGTCCCTAAACTCAAGGATTTCAAATATGGTTCAACAAGATTGGTTTAGCACAGAATAGCACACTGACAGTTTCCCCGAGTGTCCTTCTCTGTCCCTAAACTCAAGGATTTCAAATATGGTTCAGCAAGATTGGTTTAGAACAGAATAGCACACTGACAGTTTCCCCGAGTGTCCTTCTCTGTCCCTAAACTCAAGGATTTCAAATATGGTTCAGCAAGATTGGTTTAGAACAGAATAGCACACTGACAGTTTCCCAGAGTGTCCTTCTCTGTCCCTAAACTCAAGGATTTCAAATATGGTTCAGCAAGATTGGTTTAGCACAGAATAGCACACTGATAGTTTCCCTCACTGTCCTTCTCTGTCTCTACAAACAAGATTTAGCACAGAATAGCACACTGATAGTTTCCACGAGTGTCCTTCTCTGTCCCTAAACTCAAGGATTTCAAATATGGTTCAGCAAGATTGGTTTAGCACAGAATAGCACACTGATAGTTTCCCTCACTGTCCTTCTCTGTCCCTACAAACAACATTTAGCACAGAATAGCACACTGATAGTTTCCACGAGTGTCCTTCTCTGTCCCTAAACTCAAGGATTTCAAATATGGTTCAGCAAGATTGGTTTAGCACAGAATAGCACACTGATAGTTTCCCTCACTGTCCTTCTCTGTCCCTACAAACAAGATTTAGCACAGAATAGCACACTGATAGTTTCCACGAGTGTCCTTCTCTGTCCCTAAACTCAAGGATTTCAAATACGGTTCAGCAAGATTGGTTTAGAACAGAATAGCACACTGACAGTTTCCCCGAGTGTCCTTCTCTGTCACTAAACTCAAGGATTTCAAATATGGTTCAGCAAGATTGGTTTAGCACAGAATAGCACACTGATAGTTTCCCTCACTGTCCTTCTCTGTCCCTACAAACAAGATTTAGCACAGAATAGCACACTGATAGTTTCCACGAGTGTCCTTCTCTGTCCCTAAACTCAAGGATTTCAAATATGGTTCAGCAAGATTGGTTTAGCACAGAATAGCACACTGATAGTTTCCCTCACTGTCCTTCTCTGTCCCTACAAACAAGATTTAGCACAGAATAGCACACTGATAGTTTCCACGAGTGTCCTTCTCTGTCCCTAAACTCAAGGATTTCAAATACGGTTCAGCAAGATTGGTTTAGAACAGAATAGCACACTGACAGTTTCCCTCACTGTCCTTCTCTGTCCCTACAAACAAGGTTTAGCACAGAATAGCACACTGAGGCCTCGTACACACGACCGATTTTCTCGTCGTAAACAGTCAAGAAAAGTGCCGCGAGAGTTTTTTTGTCTAGAAAAACGTTCGTGTGTATGGTTTTACGACGAGAAACTTGACGAGAATCTCGACGAGAAAATAGAGAACCTGCTCTCTATTTTCTCGTCAGGATTCCAGATTTCCTCGTCGTGTTTCTCGTCGGCCTGTTTTGTGACGAGAAAATGGTTCGTGTGTATGCTTTTACGACTCTTCCAAAAGCGCGCATGCTCACAAGCAACTATGAGACGGGAGCGCATCTTCTGGTAAAACAAGCCTTCATAATGGAGAGAGCACATTCGTCACGCTCATAAATATTTCATCGTTTAAATGTTCTGCATTGAATTCTTCGTTAGAATGTTACATTAATCAAAACGAGAGACCTTCTTTTGCTGCTGATATTCACACAGAGTTCTGCCTTATTTTTAACCTTTTTCATGCTGCTCTTTATAAGATTTATGTGTATTATATCGTGCAAGTTTTTAGGAATAATTTAAATGGTTAGATTTTTCAAAATGATGTTAATTATAATTTCTCAATGTTTTGATAGCGATCTCACATTTAATTTTCTAATCTATATTTTTAAAATTTCACACCATGTTTTTGAGCTAATCAGATTTAGTTATTCTTTTGGGGGGGTGATATCTGTGCCTTTTATTGTCAGTCAAATGTATCTGCTTACTCCAAAGCTTTTTTTTTTTTATTTAAAAATACACATAGTCAAGTATGAACTTAAACAAAAAACACATTTATTCATGTTTATAAATTAAATAAAGAGAAGGCAGCGCTGGAGAAGCTGCTGCCATTTGTGCATCCCAGGGACCCCAGAGCACACACCAACCCTGTGTGGACACTAAAATTGGGAGCTTGAGAAGGCCCACATTTCAGAACACAATCTGATGCTGGCCTCCCAGAGGTCAGGAACAGCAGCAGGTGAGATATATGTCCCAAGTGTGTGGTACTACAACAGGCTGCCTTCTGTCCGACCAGTGCGACCACAATGAAGCAAGGCCATCACTTCCTCTTCTTCCTGGCAACCTTCCCTGCAGCCTTTCCTGAAGCCTTTCCTGAAGCCTTTCCTGCAGCCTTTCCTGCAGCCTTCCTTCTTCGTTTAGCTGGAGGCTGGCCCACTGGAGGGGTACTCCTGTCAGGAGGAGGAGGTGGAGGTGTAGCAGAAGGGGGTGGGGCAGAAGAAGAAGGTGGAGGTGTAGCAGAAGGGGGTGGGGCAGAAGGTGGAGGTGTAGCAGAAGGGGGTGGGGCAGAAGGTGGAGGTGTAGCAGAAGGGGGTGGGGCAGAAGGTGGAGGTGTAGCAGAAGGGGGTGGGGCAGAAGGGGGAGGGGTAGCAGAAGGGGGTGGGGCAGAAGAGGAAGGTGGAGGTGGAGGTTGAGGTTGGGTCAGTTGGGCCACCTCACATATGGCGGTATTGGGGGTAATTTGCTCCATCACCCCCTTGTTGAGCAAGGTGATGAGCAGGGGTTCGCATAGGAGGCGTTGCTCCATGCTCATCACCTTGAACTTAGCCTCCACTAGGCCGGCAATGGCCTCTTCAGGGGATGTGGGCTCCTTGAGGGTGGCATGGGCCTCTTTAATAAGGGCCATTGCTGCGTCACTGGTGGTCCTGTCCCTCCTGCCTCTTTTGTGAAGCCTGATGGGAGGCACCTGGGATCTGGTGCTTCTCCTTTGCCCTGCCACCTCCTGTCTGCCACTGGGCCCTGCCACCTCCTGGCTGCCACTGGGCCCTGCCACCTCCTGGCTGCCACTGGGCCCTGCCACCTCCTGGCTGCCACTGGGCCCTGCCACCTCCTGGCTGGTACTGGGCCCTGCCACCTCCTGGCTGCCACTGGGCCCTTCCTCCTCCTGCCTGACAGTTTCCAGACCCTCCTCCTGGCTGATTTCATCCTGTGTATGAAAAAGAAACATAGTTTAATATGTTGGTTTAATCTTTGCCTCAAACTTTGTAATCCTGATGGAAGCAATTAGAATGTAAATGCATAAATCCTTGCTTTAAATTTACCACTACATCAGCTTGACTATTTACCACACAATTAAGTGCAGAATAATGTCTACAGATCATGATTTCACTTGTGGAATACAAAATAATGTATGTTTCTCATCCTGACATATTTGGGAAACATTAATTTTATCCCACTACATTTTCAGTTAATACTATACCTGGCTCCAGATGGACAAATCAGGATCATCCAGGATGGCTGCTTCCTCTTGCTCCAGAGAAGGCTCAGGTTGGCTGCAGGGAAGTCTGGGGGGAAGAGTGGAGAGTGATGGCCTTGGCTCAATGTGGTCATCCAGGAATGACATCCTGCTGTAGTACCACAAAACCGGGACATAAACATCATCTGCTGCTGCTCCTGACCTCTGAGAAGCCAGCACCTTAGAGCGTTCAGTCCTGTAGGTACCTCTCAAGCTCCCAATTTTAGTGTCCACTTGTTTTGCTGTGGCTGTGGGCACCTTGGTATGCACAAATGGGAGCAGCTTCTCCAGCGCTGCTTTTCTCACCCCTTTTTTTTTATGGATGGGGTTTTTGGTCTCCCACAGAGCCGGCAGCTCCCTTACCCGGTCAATAAATTCCGCCAGGAACTCTTTGTCGCTAATAAAGACATTCATATTGTATCTGCAAGTAAAATAATTTATATTTAAATAATGTGAGGCAAACAGTCTAACCTCCTTCACATCCTAGTCACCATATATATCCTCCACCAATCTCAAGACAGTATAGGCCCACAATTTTTACAAGTCTCACAAAATCACATACCTTCGTTCGCACGTCCGTCACTTGAACTCCTCTCTCCGCACACCGAACGTACTATAGTCACATGTGTGTTTGCTATATACACACCACGCATGCGTCCAAATTCGAACACGTCGCTCCGCACACGTCGCCCGCCCATGACGTTCTAACTAACATCTTTTCCCCGCCCCTTCTCTTTCGGCGCGCAGACAGATATGGCGGAGTTACAGCAGGTGTCTGATAATTCCGCAACTAGCGAGGAGACAAGCCCGGAGACCGAGGACACGTCACGATCAAGGAGGAGATTCAAGGCATCGAATATGTCTTTGGCGGAGATGGCGGAGATGGTGGACATCTTGGTCAAGGCTGATTATGATGCCAAGCATGGGCCGTATAGCAAACCAAATAGAAGGAAGGCCAAAATCCTCACTAAAGTTGTGAAGAGTCTGAGGGCGAAGTTCGGGGTGAAACGCTCAAATGAGCAGCTCAGAAAGAGGTGGTCAGACCTCAAACTGAGGGAGCCAGACCAGTTGAGGAGCATAAAGAGGATGCTCGCTAAAAGTAAGTAAAATGACGACCTTTCTGCTATTAATCTTTTTAGAAACTGACTTTTTTTTTTTTTTTTTCATATTGGACTCCCTTCCAAAATGTAATATTTTGAACTAGGTTGGGCACAGTAATCGTTCGTTACGTCACCGACACTTCGTTCGGCCACTATCAGCGGTTTTGGCTTATTTAAGACCCCCAAAAGTAATTAGACATCTGCCATTTTTGATCAAGTATTGTGGCTAATTTTTAAGTCTAGATGATGTGTTTGTAAGGAGAATGAAATGCAAACTTTAATCAGTGTAAAGGAGAGGACACTCAGCTGCTGCTTCCACATCTGTACTTTGGAGCACTATAGTGTGGGCCACCAGACCCGCCTTTTTTGGGTGTCCCACACAGGTGCATCAGAGTTTATTTGTGGTGCCTCCATGTCCAAAAAATTACATCCAAATGTGAATACTAAACATATTTGGGGTCATAAATAATGCATTTTTCTTTAAATTCCGCACAAACACACACTTGTACCCCACTTCCAAACAATTTAGCCTGTTTTAAGTTTAAAAATGAGATTTTTACAGTGTGATAAATAGACCTTTGGTTTTATTCTCATAGGGGAGAGAAGACTGGGAGGAGGACACTCCAGGGAGCACATGCACCCCACAACTTCCAAGCAACCCCAAACTCCCAAAGATCCACAACCGAAAGATGTGCAGGAAGTTGAGGTGGAGGAAGGAGAAGTGCAGGAAGGAGAGGTGGATGACGTTGTGGATCTGGTCACCACAACAGGTCAGTATCTGACACCACAGCTTAAGGTAAGCGAGGTAGGCCTGCAGAGTTTTATTAATTTTTTTTTATGGTTTTTATGGGATGGAAATGTTGTGAAGGATAGCACACCGTTCTCTGCTGACAGTGCCCTCCGCCTCATCCAGCAAGTGATGGAATGTAGCATGGAACTGGACCTAATTAAACAAAGAATCCATGTGATGGAACAAACATTTAAAGACATTCTCGATGTTTTGGGGAGAATTCAATAAGCCATCCAAACACATTTGTTTTTACATGTTTGTTTTTATATTTTTACAAATTTTTGGAGTAACAAAGCAGCCAAAAATTGAATATGCACACAGTGTGTGAACATGTGCTATCTGCCATCAGGGGATATCCATGTACGTCTTTTGTGGGTGCAACCCCTTCCTCGTATCAAAAGTCGGTGAACTGAGGAAGGGGATGCACCCCCAAAACACGTCCATTGATCACCCCTGATGGCAGATAGCACATGTTGACAATAGGGATCAGGATTGTAAACTTCCTATTTGCAAAAAATTAAAAATGTGTGCATATTGAATTTTTGGCTGGGCAAGGGGTGGCAGGACCCCATATTAGGACGGGCACATAGAGACATAGTTTGTGTAACTGAATGTCTCAGATTGCTCAGAGGTATCCAATGTTGTCATTTTAGAAATGCAAGTGGTATTTTTGTATTTTCATAAGCCAAAATTTGCCGGGTTGTGGCCAGGCCAACCCCAAAGTAAAAAAAAAAAAAAAAGTGCAGAGAGTAAAATATTTGACCACAAACAACGTGTAGCTTCTTTTTATAATACTCTCTAAGCTTATTTGGTTCTTTTGTAAGGTAACATAGTGAAATTGGTTGTTATTTACTAAAGTAAAATACACTTGCCACTACAAATGCACAAAGACAAACTAGGAGACAGGAAAGAACAAATAATTAAAGGTTTAAACAAGATTTTTATTGGGATACTTAGACATAGGCTGGCATAGGAATTGCCCCCCTACCCGTGAAATACTCCATGTATTTGTCCCGAACCACACGGGCATTTTGGGGGGGCAAGCCAAGACGGGCAGATTCCAGGCCCGGAAGGGGATTTGCAGGGGAAAGTCCAGCCTCTGGCAAAACTGAGGCCATATACGAATTAGATTTTTGGCTCAGAAAGTTGTGTAGCACACAGCAGCATAACACTACATAGTTTATTTTGTAGTCCGCCAAGTGGATGGAAGTCATAAAAAGGCGGAACCGGCTGGCCATTATGCCGAAGGCATTTTCAACGACTCTTCGGGCCCTGGCCAGCCGGTAATTGAACACACTCTTCTCTGGGGTCAGGGTCCTCTGTGGAAATGGCCTCATAAGATGCCGTCCGAGTCCGAAGGCTTCATCAGCCAAGAAAACAAAGGGGAGTCCTTCAATATTCCCTGCATCCGGTGGCAATGCAAGGTCGTCACTCTGGAGACGGAGGGCAAACTCCGTCTGGATGAAGGATCCCCCATCGGACATCCGGCCATTCTTCCCTACATCAACATAGAGGAATTCATACTGTGCTGACACCACCGCCATCAGCACAATGCTATGAAACCCCTTGTAGTTGTAGTAGTAGGACCCAGAACGGGGTGGTGGCACGATGCGGACGTGCTTCCCGTCTATGGCACCACCGCAGTTGGGGAAGTCCCACCGCGTGGCAAACTCCGATGCCACAGTCTGCCATTCCTGTGGCGTGGAAGGAAGCTGTGGAGTGAAACAAGATGAAATAATATTAGAAAAACAAAGGCATACATTACAAGCAAATTCTAAACAAAAAAATTAGAGACCAACATCAATCTAATTATACGTTTATTAAGGTGTGTAAAAAAAGTATAATGGAAGGCTCATTTATCATATTCATCACCACCTCTGATGGGCCATTACTAAATTATTTTGGGGGGGGGGAGATGTGTTTGGCCACAGGATAGCATTGCAGTGGCGGTGCGTCCAGAGTGGGCGCTGGAGCACTGTCCCCTCTCTCCTGTGCCCATCACTCAGAACAATACATAGGTTCATGCGTTGCATGAACCTATGTATTGTCTATGCCGCACACTATTCAGGTGGATGGCCTCTTGTAAAGCGACCGACATATGAATAATTGCGTCATTTAGGGGGTTAAAATTGCAGAGCAGAAACAGGTATTAAAAAAGTCTTGCAAATTACAACCCGAGGGATGTAATTGGCTTCCTCAGAGAAAAATCGGGGACGCAAGGAGGGGGCATTCCTTGTGTAAACACTGACAGGCTGCTCTGGCAATCATGTTCACCAAGTCTGTTTAATGGTAACATGATTGGCTGATGCAACATGAAGGGAAGGAGAAGACATCAAGGACAGAAGAAGGATGGCGCTGACCACAAGAAGGTAAGTGCAGGGCTGGGGGGAAACTGGCTGCATTAGAGGGGACTAAATGGCTGCATTGGAGGGGACAACTGGGGGCGTTTATTAGGCAACAGAGCAAAAAAGGAGGACGTTTATTTCCGAAATTGGGGTTGGAACCCCCCAACATTTGGAGCAACAGGCGCCCCTGCTGGAAAAGTTAGTGAGGGGAAATATTTAGGGAGGATAAAAAAGGGGCAATCTAAAGCTTCCAACATGCATGGGGACAAAGGGGACATTCTCAGCATATTACAATCATGGTAATTAGGGAAGGATGAAAGAAATACAATACATTAGCATACATGTAATACATAAAATGTGATGTTAAGGGAGAAAACTTACCCTAATATAGTCCTCCTGCAGGACTTGTATAATAGCAGAACAGGTGTCTGGGATTATGAGGCCCAGAGCCTGGGGGGAGATGCCTGTGGTGAACTTCAAGTCCTGAAGACTTCTCCCTGTCGCCAGGTAACGCAACGTGGCGATGAGCCTCTGCTCAGCACTGATGGCTTCCCGCATAACGGTGTCCTTCCTGGTAATATAGGGGGACACCAAAGCCAACAGTTCCTGAAAAACGGGGTCAGACATCCTCAGAAAATTCCTGTAGTCCACAGGATTATTCTCGACGATCTCCCGCAGCAGAGGCATGTGGCAGAATTGGTCCCGCTGGAGCAACCAATTCTTGGTCCATGAACTCCTCCTCACACCATTCATGGACTGGTCTTGGTCCAAAACAAGCAGACCAACACCAAGCGCACGCACAGCACGAACTCGACGACGAGAACGTCCAGGCGACATGGCTAGGAAACGGTCGTCTAATCAGAACGTACAGAACAGAACGCACTTTAGAACAGCAAAGCCTATGAATAACGAACTGAAATTCAGAAACGAACAGGCAATAACGCACTGTAAAACAGATACGACCTGCCTAGACGCCCTGAAAGTCAAGATACGAACCCACAAGCACAAAATGAACCGCAGAAAACGATCTGAAAAGTACGAAGACTGAAAAGCGCGAATCGTCTCTTCCCAAACTTTTACTTCACACGCGGTAACACGAGATCAGCAAAAGCAGCCCAAGGGGTGGCGCCAAGAAAAAAGATCTTCCCCTTTATAGTGCCGTCGTACGTGCTGGACGTGAGCGCAGAGAACCACGAGGAAATTGGAAAATTACAGTGTGTACGCATAGAAAGCTTGACGAGAAAATCGACAAGCTTAACAAGAATCTCGTCGAAAAAAACGACGTGTTTTTTACGACGAGAAAATCGGTCGTGTGTACGAGGCCTCACACTTTCCCTCACTGTCCTTCTCTGTCCCTACAAACAAGGTTTAGCACAGAATAGCACACTGACACTTTCCCTCACTGTCCTTCTCTGTCCCTACAAACAAGGTTTAGCACAGAATGACACACTGACACTCTCCCTACCTATCCTTCTCTGTCCCTAAACACAAGGAATCCAGGATTAGTAAAGGAAAAAAATGACACTGTCCCTGCCTATGCTTCTCTTTCCCTGCTCCGGAACACACTACACAAGGCCGCTGCGCTGGCGGCCTTTTATAGTGTGGGGCGTGTACTAAACCCCCTCAGCAATAATTGGCCACAGGCATCCTGCCTGTGGCCAATCATTGCTCTCCTCGCTGCCGGCGCTGTGATTGGCCAAGCATGCGGGGTCACAGTGCATGTTTGGCCAATCACAGCGCCTGGATGACACTGCGATGGCGTAGTGCATTGTGGGCCGTTCGCGTCACTCGAATTTGGCGCGAACGGCCCAAATCGTTCGATCTTCGTCGAACGATCGAACAGCCGATGTTCGAGTCGAACGTATGTTCGACTCGAACACGAAGCTCATCCCTACTCCGGAACCATAAATGATAGGAGCCCTATATTTTGACCAGTGGTGGGGTGGGTTTTCAGCTATATATCCCTGGTCGCTGAGCTACAATCCTCGAAGTCGATCTTCTTTTTTTTGTGATTTTTTTTTTTTGGGGACAAATGGGCCTATCTTGAGGAAGGGGCCTGGAGCTGCAGCTCCAATAGCCCCTATGTTAATCCGGCCCTGTGTATGAGTGGGGAGAATGCATTTTGGTCAATGGAAGATGGTACAATAAAGAAATGGTATGGGCTATTTTTTCATTTTCATGTACAGAATATGTTAGCTTGGCTACATCTCTTATCAAAAATGTTACAAGCCTGTGCAATACAAACTAAATACCAAACAAAGCACAGATTACAGTTAGTAAAAGCAGAATGTCCACAAGAAAGAAAATAAAACATATTCAAGCCTTATTAAGTAGAACTACACAAAATCTGGAAACTCATTGGTGTTTAATGAGGCTCAGCCCAGCCTCGGAAACCCAATGAAAGTGATAGATTACACAAAAAAAAAAGCCAAGGCAGCTTCAGCGCTTATCAGTAGCACTATTAAAACAGCTGACAACAGTGGTCCCTGCCAAGTAGCATTAAGGGGTCCCCTGACTGACTTTACACTTTTTGTATGAAAAACCTCTTTAAGGCACACCTCCATCTATCTAGGCCTTCAGCTATAGTACATGTGAGCTCTGCTGTATTGTATTGTATGTGGGTGTATAATTGCACAGTAGGAGTTTCAGATTTATTTTTAGATGACTAAATTGGGTTGTTTGTTGTTTCAATGAGCCATCTATATAATCTAAAAAAATAAGAAAGCCATCCTTTCTTGAAATAAAAGGGTTGCTGTCACAACCAAGCCTGTGTTCCCACCTTCTAGAGGACCATAAACGCATTCTAGTGAGTTACAGACATCATTTAATAAAAAAAAAAAAAAAAAAACAGCCATAACAAACAGCCAAGACTTTGTGCCCTCCAAAATCTGAGCACATTGCAAGTTTTCCCACTATTTGTGCTTTTTATGGTAATCTTTAACATGTTAGTGTATTTCAAAATATTTTAATCTATACAAATCTGCTGCTCTTACTAAAAAATACTTGTTGATTCTGCCATGAAAACACCTTCTAATTTTAGACTTTCATATGGAAGCACAGCCTGAAAAAAGTTTAATGCAGTGCCTGCATTATGGGAGGCGTAGCTACATAGCACTGAATTTTAGCCATGGTTTAAAGTTGTTCTATGGATCCCAGTCTTGTTCCAGTGATGTGCACAAGAGCAGCAGCTCTCTCTGCTCTCCCTCTCTCCTCATTGGCTCAGACACAGCAGCAGGAGGCATTGGCATCTACTGCTGTAAATCACAGCCAGTGAGAAAGGAGTAGGGGGTGGGCCTAGCCCCGCTCTCTGTCAAAGGACAAAGAGTGGGGCTCAGGAGAGAGCGCACCCACAAGTACTTGCTATGGGGGCACTCAGCAGGGGTAAGGAGCTAGGCATACCAGCGGGGGACCTGAGAAGAGGAGGATCAGGGCTGCTCTTTGCAAAACCATTACACAGAGCAGGTAAGTATGACATGCTTGTTATTTAACCACTTCAATACCAGGCTCTTTCGGCCATTCCTGCCCAGGACAATTTTCAGCTTTTAGCGCTGTCACACTTTGAATGACAATTGTGCGGTCATGCAACACTGTACCCAAACTAAATTTTTATAATTTTCTTCCCACAAATAGAGCTTTCTTTTGGTGGTATTTGATCACCTCTGGGGTTTTTAGTTTTTGCTAAACAAACTAAAAAAGACCAAAAGTTTTTGTCATAAAAGTTTGTTTTCCCCTCCACTGACGGGCACTAATGAGGCGACACTGATTGGCACTGATGAGGCGGCACTGATGGGCACTGATGAGTTGGCACTGATGGGCACTGATGAGGAGGCACTGATATGTAGAATTGATGGGCACTGATAGGCGGCACTGATATGCAGCACTGATGGGCACCAATAGGCGGCACTGATATGCAGCACTGATGGGCACTGACAGGTGGCACTGATGGGCACTGACAGGCGGCACTGATGGGCACTGACAGGTGGCTGTGATGGGCACTGACAGGCAGCACTGATTGGCACTGGCAGGTGGCACTGATGATGAGGTACTGCTGGGCACTGATTGGCACGATGGGGGGCACTGATTGGCACTGTGGTGGGCTCCGATTGGCACTGTGGTGGGCTCTGATTGGCACTGTGGTGGGAACAGGCACACTTTTTTGTGGGGACACTGCTGGGCACTGATTGGCATGTGTTTGACAGAACTGAGGGGGCTGTGCCCTGTCAGCGTGAACCGTGAACCGAGAAATGCCGTTTACTGGCACTTCCTGGTTCACGCGATGATCAGCTGTGATTGGTCACAGCTGATCACGTGGTAAGAAGCCTCTGACAGAGGCTTCTTATCACGATCGGAGATGCGGGGTGTCAGACTGACACGCCGCACTCGCGATCACTGCGCTGCGCACCCCCATGGGCACGCGCCGGCATGTTAGCCTGCTGGATGTCATATGACGCCCAGTCAGAATAACAGAACCACTTCCCGGCCGTCGTTCTGAATACGGAGGGCAGGAAGTGGTTAATCATTTGCTGTATGTGATTCAGCCTGTTCTGCGTTAGGGGTGGACAGTATGGGACACAGCGGATCACAATTATCGGTAGCCGGATCAGATTGCTATGACCGGAACTGGTCATAGCAATCACATGATACCAATGTGAACAAACGATCATGAATGAATTCACATTCATGAACTGCTTGCTTACAGTCGTGATCTGTGATTGGCTCACAACCATCACTTGGTACCTGGTTACCTGTAACCATAAGCCAGCTAGCTGTTCATGAATGTTAACTAGTGTTGAGCGAACCCGAACTGTAAAGTTCGGGTCCGTACCGAACTTTAGCTTTTTCCCGAACCCGAACCCGAACCCGGACTTTGCCCAAAAGTCCGGGTTCGGCAATCTAATAACGCATTTAGAAATGCTTCAGGGGCCAGCCAATCACCTTTTGATTAGCTGGTGTGCCCTTAGAGGCCATCATAGCCATGCCTACTAATGGCATGGCTGTGATTGGTCAGTGCAACATGTGACCCAGCTTCTATATAAGCTAGAGGCACACAGCACACATGTCACTCTGCTTCAGAATAGATAGGGAGAGGATCTAGTCTGCTGCTGCTGCTTTTGGGGAGAGATAGAAAGATAGATGAGGTAGTCCTGATTCTACAATCTGAGGGAAAAGATAGAGAGATAGTGTAGTGTAGGGCCAGGTTCCTGTGTTGGTGCTTTCAGGGAGAGAGAATATTATATAGGAGTCCAGATTCAGAGATTAAAATCAGCGATCTGCATAGGTCTACCTATTTGTGTTGCAGTGCAGTCTTTTTACACTGCCATGAGCCCAGTGTCAGAGAAAATCCAACTTTTAGGGGAAAAAAAAAGGCACTTTATTGTTCTCTTTTCCAAAAGACCCATAGGGCAAAAAAAAATAAAAAATTGCACTTTAATGTACGCTTGCAAAAAACGCCGTTTAGGGGCACAAAAAAAAAGTTTGCAGTGTGTTATACATATTTTGAGGTGTGTGAAATAAACAATTTCTATATAGTTTTCTCCTACTGTGCTATACTAAAAAAACAAAATTTTTTTTGAATAGCATTTTCTGCAGTTCTGTAGCTGTGCGATTCAGCGGTTACGTACTGTGGGTGTGTTCTGCTCTTCCAAAAAACGGCGTTTAGTGGCACAAAAAAAGTTTGCAGTGTGTTATACATATTTTGAGGTGTGTGAAATAAACAATTTCTTTATAGTTTTCTCCTACGTTGCTATAGTAAAAAAACTAAAAACTTTTTTAATAGCATTTTCTGCAGTTCTGTAGCTGTGCGATTCAGCGGTTACATACTGTGGGTGTGTTCTGCTCCTACAAAAAACGCCGTTTAGGGGCACAAAAAAAAGTTTGCAGTGTGTTATACATATTTTGAAGTGTGTGAAATAAACAATTTCTATATAGTTTTCTCCTACTGTGCTATACTAAAAAAACAACATTTTTTTTTAATAGCATTTTCTGCAGTTCTGTAGCTGTGCGATTCAGCGGTTACGTACTGTGGGTGTGTTCTGCTCTTCCAAAAAACGCAGTTTAGTGGCACAAAAAAAAGTTTGCAGTGTGTTATACATATTTTGAGGTGTGTGAAATAAACAATTTCTATATAGTTTTCTCCTACTGTGCTATACTAAAAAAACAAAATTTTTTTTGAATAGCATTTTATGCAGTTCTGTAGCTGTGCGATTCAGCGGTTACGTACTGTGGGTGTGTTCTGCGCTTCCAAAAACAACAATTTAGGGCAACATCCTAAATTTGAAAAATATGAGGAGAAGGTCAAAGGGACGTGGTGGCCCTGGTCGTGGTGCTGCTGGTGGAGCTCCTGTTGCAGGGAGAGGACGTGGTGGATCTGTGCCAGATACACACACAAGTGAAACACCTTCCTCATGTGCGAGTAGGCGACCGAGCCTGCGGCGGTATTTTGTCGCGCCTAATGAGGCTGTACGAATGTTTAGGCCAGGACAAGTACAGGCGATAGTAGATTGGGTTGCTGACAGTGCCTCGGGTTCCTTCACATTGTCTCCCACCCACTCTTCTGATGAAAGAACAGAGTTGGCACCTGAAACCCATGTCCATCAGTCTTTCACCTCACCCCCTTGCAAATCAGCCAAGCAGTCTGAGCCCCAAATCATGCAGCAGTCTCTTCTGCTTTTCGATGACTCTGTTAGCAGGGTTTCCCAGGGCCATCCACCTAGCCCTGCCCCAGAAGTGGAAGAGATTGAGTGCACCGATGCCCAACCACTTATGTTTCATGATGAGTACATGGGAGGACAATCGCAGTACGTCTCGGATGATGACGAAACACAGGTGCCAACTGCTGCTGCTTTCGCAATTGTGCAGACAGACAAGGAGGGCAGGGGTGAAGACTGGGTGGAAGATGATGTGGAGGACGATGAGGTCCTCGACCCCACATGGAATCAACGTTATGCAGGTGACCAGTGTAGTTTGGAGGAAGAGGCGGTGGTCGCACAGAGCCACCAGCACAGCAGAAGAGGGAGCAGGGTGCAAAAGCGGAGCGTCTGTCAGCTAGACAGTATGTCTGCTACTGCCCAACGCAGCAAGGGACCGAGCACACCAAAGCCAGGTCCAAGGAGTTCCCCAGCGTGGCAGTTCTTCACACAATGTGCTGATGACAAGACACGAGTGGTTTGCAGGCTGTGCAATCAGAGGCTGAAGCGAGGCATAAACGTTCTCAACCTGAGCACAACCTGCATGACCAGGCATCTAAGTGCAAAGCACGAGCTGCAGTGGAGTAGACACCTCAAAAACCAAGAAAGGTCTCTGGCTCCTCCTGCTTCCTCTTCTGCTGCAGTCTCGGCCTCTTCATCCACCTCTGTAGTGACAGTGGCACCTGCCACCCCGCAAACAGAGGATCTGCCAGCAACACTACCACCTGGGTCACCAACCATCTCCACAATGTCCCATGGAAGCGTTCAGCTCTCTATCTCCCAAACATTGGAGCGGAAGAGGAAGTACCCCCCTAGCCACCCGCGATCCCTGGCCCTGAATGCCAGCATTTCAAAACTCCTGGCCTTTGAAATGCTGTCATTCCGTCTGGTGGAGACGCAGAGTTTTAAAAGCCTGATGGCATTGGCTGTCCCACAGTACGTCGTGCCCAGCCGCCACTATTTTTCCAGGCGAGCCATCCCTTCCCTGCACAACCAAGTGGGGGACAAAATCAGGTGTGCACTGCGCAACGCCATCTGTGGCAAGGTCCACCTAACTACGGATGCGTGGACCAGTAAGCACGGTCAGGGATGTTATATCTCCCTAACAGCACACTGGGTAAATGCAGTGGCGGCTGGGCCTGAGGCAGATAGCAGTTTGGCGCATGTCCTTCCACCACCGAGGATTGCAGGGCTCTTCAGTTTGCCTCCTGTTGCTAACTCCTCCTACTCCGCTTCCTCATCCTCTACCGCCTCCTTATCCGGTCAGCGTAACACCTTCACCACCAACTTCAGCACAGCCAGGGGTAAACGACAGCAGGCAGTTTTAAAACTTTCCTGTTTGGGGGAAAAACCCCACACCGCGCAGGAGTTGTGGAGGGACATGGAACAACAGACCAATGAGTGGTTGCTGTCAGTGAGCCTCAAGCCCGGCCTGGTGGTGTGCGATAATGGGCGAAATCTCGTAGCAGCTCTGGGCCTAGCCGGTTTGACGCACAAACCTTGCCTGGCGCATGTGCTGAACTTGGTGGTCCAGAGGTTCCTTAAAAATTACCCCAATATGCCAGAGCTGCTGCAGAAAGTGCGGGCTGTGTGTGCGCACTTTTGGCGTTCTCACTCTGCTGCTGCTCGCCTGTCAGCGCTGCAGCGTAACTTCGACCTTCCCGCTCACCGCCTCATATGTGACGTGCCCACAAGGTGGAACTCCACCTTGCACATGCTGGCCAGACTGTGCGAGCAGCAGCAGGCGATAGTGGAGTTTCAGCTGCAGCAATCACGCGTGAGTCGCTCTGCGGAACAGCACCACTTCACCACCAATAACTGGGCCTCCATGCGAGACCTGTGTGCCTTGTTGCGCTGTTTCGAGTACTCCACCAACATGTCCAGTGCCAATGACGCCGTTCTTAGCGTTACTATCCCAGTTCTATGCCTCCTTGAAAAAATGCTTTGGGCGATGATGGAAGAGGATGTGGCACAGGAGGATGAGGAGGAGGAGGAGGAAGCGGGATCATTTCAAAGGCTTTCAGGGCAGTCTTTCACAAGTGGCTACGAGGGTGGGTTCCTGCACCAACAAACGCCAGGTACACAATTGTGCGGCAGAAAGGGCACATTTCTGGAGGATGACGAGGTGGAGGAGGAGATAGAGGAGGAGGAGGAGCCATTTTCACAGCAGGGTGGCACCTAGACCAGCTCGTGGCCATCACTGGTGCGTGGCTGGGGGGATACAGAGGACACAGACGATACACCTCCCACAGAGGACAGCTTTTCTTTGCCTCTGGGCAGCCTGGCACACATGAGCGATTACATGCTGCAGTGTTTCCGCAATGACCGCCGAGTTGCCCACATTTTAACTGGTGCTGATTACTGGGTGGCCACCCTGCTGGAACCCCGTTACAAGGACAATGTACCGTCCTTAATTCCCTCACTGGAGCGGGATCGTAAGATGCGCGAGTACAAGCGCACGCTTGTAGACGCGCTGCTGGTGGCATTCCCACCTGACAGCGGGCGTACGGTGGAAGCACAAGGCGAAGGCAGAGGAGGAGGAAGAGGTCGCCAACGCAGCCGGGGCACTGGCAGCACCTCAGAAGGCAGGGTTAGCATGGCTGAAATGTGGAAAAGCTTTGTCAGCATGCCACAACAACCAGCACCACCAGCTGAGATGGAACATCTTAGCAGGAGGCAGCATTTCACCAACATGGTTGAGCAGTATGTGTCCACAGGCCTACACGTACTGGATGACGGGTCTGCCCCCTTTAACTTCTGGGTCTCCAAATTGGGCACATGGCCTGAGCTTGCCCTTTATGCCTTGGAGGTGCTGGCCTGCCCTGCAGCCAGTGTATTATCTGAACGTGTATTTAGCACGCCAGGGGGCGTTATCACAGACAAGCGCAGCCGCCTGTCCAGAGCCAATGTGGACAAGCTCACGTTCATTAAAATGAACCAGGCATGGATCCCACAGGACTTGTCCGTACCTTGTGCAGAATAGACATGTATACCGGTGTTGTGACAAAAACTGTCCGGCCATCGGATTGTGTCCGGCCCATACTGCGAAGGCGCAGCGCTTGCGCAGTACAGAGGACAAGGAGATTCACAAAATCTCCGAAGATGAACGGCGCCTGCGCTGTGAGTGCAGGTTCAAGCCCCACCATCCAAGTGGACATACGGTAGCACATAGTAACAGGGCCCCTCACGGGCTCGGTTCGATCACCACGCTTCGAGCACGGCCTCACTTGGCTCGGCTTGAACCACGGATGGTGTGGCCTTCACCTAAACTCACCACGCAGGCGCCGTTCGTCTTGGGAGATTTTCGAAATCCCCTTGTCCTACATACTGAGCAAGCGCAGTACAGGGCGGACACTATTTGACGGGGGACAGAATTCGACACATTACCGGCCTTACCCAGCCATTGTTGTATTTTTGAATCAGTGTTGGCTACCTCGTCCTCCTCCACCGCCGCTTCCACCTACACAGCCACATCCACCGCCACCTCAACCTCCTACTCCATATGGACCTCGTCCTCCTAGGTCAAGATTATTATTTTTTATTTTTATTTTTTTATGTTATTTTAAGTTATTTCCCTATCCACATTTGTTTGCAGAGCACTTGCCATGCTCTTAACAACATTTTACTTCCATTTGCAGCCCTCTAGCCCTTTCCATTACCTTTTTAGAGCCTTTTTAGTCCTTAGAAGTCCGGGTCCCCATTGACTTCAATGGGGTTCGGGTTCGGGTTCGGGTTAAAGTTCGGTCCCGAACCCGAACTTTTTTCCGAAGTTCGGCCGAACCCGTCGAACCCGAACATCCAGGTGTCCGCTCAACTCTAATGTTAACCCATTCACGACAGCTAAAACTATTGCTTATACAGTGATCATCAATTTGTAAGCAATAACAGTGTAAAAAATAAAATAAAAAATAGTAAAGAAAGAAAAAAAATTAATATTTTTTTTTTTTAAATGGCTTTATTTTATTTATTTATTTATTTTACATACTGTCACATGCCAGTGTCCATGATCAACACCACACCAGTCATATGATGAAGCTGTACTACACTGGTGGCAGTATGTAAAAATAAAATGTGAAATAAAATTTGTATTTAATTTCTTCATTTTCCAAAAAATTGTGACAGAAACTTACAACTTCAAAAAACTCACCATGTCTCTTACTAAATGCCTGTCTACTTTCCAAAAATGGGTCATTTAGTGGTACAGGTATTTGCACTATCCTGGCATTTTAAGGGCCTCAAGAAATTAGATAGGCCATCAGTACATCTGGATTGATCAATTTTCAAATATATATACCATAGTTTGCAGATGCTATAACTTTCACACAAAACAATTATTATGACATGCAGCAGAATATATTTTGGCCTAAATGTATGAAGACATTTGATTTTATTGGATATGTTTTATAACAGAAAGTAGAAAATAGTGTTTTTTTAATGTCAGTCTTTTTTTGATTATGTAGACATTTGTTTTAAAAACCCAGTGGTGATCAAATACCACCAAAAGAAATTTTATTTGTGTGAAAAAAACCTATATAAATTTCATTTCCGTATGTAGCGCCCACCCCAAAAGGTTGGGGCGCTATTTAAATTTAGAGGGATGTCTGAGCCAGTAGTTGGGCTCAGACGGTTGAATTGCATTTAATTTTACCTCGGTTTGCCGGACAGTATTTTTCCCTTATTGCCTGTAGGCTGCGTTACCACCTCAGGCACCTGTTGGAACATGGGCAAGCCATGGTGCATTGAGTGGTCCTTCTCGGCAAAGGTACAGTGGGAGTGGTCGACCCGCTGTGCCTGCTGGGAGGGGATACTTAAGGGGCAGACGCCATTGATTGGGGTCGTTCTCGTCCCGCAGCTTTCTGGGCGCGAGGCATGTGTGTGAGGTCATGGACTCGGGGCCACGTTGGCCCGAGGCTGTATCACTGCTTAGTAGGCCCAGCTAGTTTGGCTGGGGCCTACATTCGGAGAAGGGATCCCAAGCTGTCTGTCCAAATGGGGAGGAAGCTATCTTGGTGAAGGAGACCAGGGGAGGACCTGCCCTGGAGGAGACCAGCAAAGTGCTGCTGTCTCTGGTGAGGCCTGGTGACTTTGTCAAGGAGGGATCCACTATATTACAAGCCCTGCAGTTCGCCGGATTGGCTTAAAGGCCCTTTAACGGTACGGCTGGAAGTTCGGGACTTTGAAATCCTGTGGCAGAGAATTCCTGGACTATCCGTTGCTCAACTTCAAAAGGTCTGTGACAGAGACTTTGTACACTTCAAAAGGTCTGTGGCAGAGACCTATTTCATCTTGGGCAGTCTGTGGCAGAGACTGCCCCGTTGCTGGTTTGTGTGTCATCCCGGCTGCTAGGCCATGTGAGAGGGGACTATCCGGGTGACCAATACCCACTCTAACATTGGGAGCGGCGAGTGATTTTGAACTTATACCTTTGTCAAATTTTGTGGCGAGTGCCTGAACCTTCCCCTTCTCTTCTATACCTTCTACTTCTCAAAGTTTATTGCATAAGAAAAATAAAGCCTAACTGTTTGAGGTTTTACATCGGTGTGGACAATGCATTACTACAGACACCTCTTCGCAGCTGAAGAGGTAACGTGCAAAACCCAAAACTAACCAGCTGCCCTCTAGGGGGTATTGCTACACGTAGTTTTGCATGACCGCACAATTGCCAGTTAAAATAGCACAGTGCTGAATAGCAAAAAAATTGATTGGTCATAAAGGGTGGAAAATCTTCTGGAGCTCAAGTGGTTAAAAAAAAAAAATGACTTTAGTATCACTTTAAGTCCACACACAGCATACATTGCTCACGTTTTTTGCAATCTTTATGCTACTACCTGGCTATTTAGTAATCAGCAATTGTTGAAATAACAAACACGTTGGTCAGGATTATGTAACATATGGCACACATGGCAGCATAAAGATTGCAGTAGTTGAAATTATTCAAAAGTGCCCCTGTATTGGTGCTCAATGGAAGGGAAAAAATGTGGCGCTGTTGGTTGTTGGTGTTCAGTGGGAGAAAATTCCTAGTGATATTTGTTAGTGGGAAAAAATGCAAGGCATCATTGGTCAGTGGGAGTAAACTGTAGAATCATTGGTACGTGGGAGAAAAATGGCTGTTGTTATTGTTCAGTGCACCGTTAGTGGCAGGAAAAATGGCTCTGGTGCCAGTGGGAGTAGAAATTGCTTCAGCATCAATGGGATAAAAAGCCTGCTGTGTTTGGTCAGTGGGAGGAAAAAAGCCTGGCTTCATTGGTCAGTTGGAAAATATGTCTTGCATGATTGGTCAGAGGGAGAAAAATGCCTGGCACTGTTGGTCAGCAGGGAGGAAAAATGCCTCAATGTCAGATGGATTGAAATTCAGCCAGTTCAATAGGGATGGGACAAATTTTGATATTTGTGTGGCCATCCTTGTTCAAGAGAAGTTCATCATTAGATCAACTTCTGTCAAATGGGAATATCAGAAAACGTTTTCAAATCAGTGGCTGCAGCCAATTAACTGCAGCTGCTGAAACATCCTGCTCTCAGAGTTCCTGCTATGCAGAGATGTGACTTGACAGCTGAGAGTTTCTGTCCAGTCCCACCTATGTACTTGTATAAAGATGGCCATACACTATGCAATCTGATTGTGTATTTAGTAAGAAGGGTGATCACTGATTGATTGCATTTCATGGGTGGGTGGGTAGGTAGGAGGTTGGATGATGCAGGGTGTATGCTAATGAAGTCAGCTGGTCAACTCCTTCCTGTGTCATGACCTATAGTCTGTCCAGGAAGTAAGGCAGAAGCAATGGATACATTTGGAAACATGGATGAGGACAAGTTTAATAGGTAGGTTTAATTGAAAGCTTGGTAGGGAGCTGGAATTTAGGAAAAAAAAAAAAAAAAAGGGTGAACTTAGCCTTTAATGCTGCGCTTAGTTTGGTGCCCCCGGGTGTGTTCTCTTGGTTCTGCAGGGGTATCTATCCAAAAAGGTATTCCTATTTGTGGGATGTTCCCTGTAGTTTTGAGACTGTCCATCGCAATGTGAGTTGCCATTTGTCTTTTCACCACAATAAATCTGTTAAATTACCACATTAAGATTGCGCACAGCTGTTCTTCTTACCTGTTTGCCTAGAAATACTTCAGTCTCTTCAGAGGTGCTGCATCTGGTGCATTGAGATCAACACAAAGTTACCCTGAATGCTCCAAGTGGACTCCATTAACTTTTTGCTGTTCTAAATAGACATTTATGTACACACAAACACTTATTGCACCATATACCCCATTACTACTGTATACACCTGTTCAATTGCTTGGTAACACAAATTGCTAATCAGCCAATCACATGGCAGCAACTCAATGCATTTAGGCATCCAGACGTGGTGAAGACGGCTTTCTGAAGTTCAAACAGAGCATCAGAATGGGAAAAAAAGTGGATTTAAATTACTTTGAACGTGGTATGGTTGATGTCAGACGGGCTGGTCTGGGTAGTTCAAAAACTGCTGATCTACTGGGATTTTCACACACAACCATCTCTAGGGTTTACAGAGAATGGTCAGAAAAAGAGAAAATATCCAGCAGTTGTGTGGGTGAAAATGTCTTGTTGATGTCAGAGGTCAGAGAATAATTGACAATTTGGCAGACTGGTTTGAGATGATAGAAAGGCAACGGTAACTCAATTAACCCCTCGTTACAACGAAGTTATGCAGAATACCATCTCTGAATGCACAACACATCAAACCTTGAAGAAGATGGGCTACAGCAGCAGAAGACCACACCAGGTGCCACTCCTGTCAGCTAAGAACAGAAAACTGAGGCTACAATTCCCATAGGCTCACGAAAATTGGACAATAGAAGATTGGAAAAAAGTTGCTTGGTCTGATGAGTCTCAATTTTAGCTGCGACATTCAGATGGTAGGGTCAGAATTTGGCATAAAACAACATGAAAGCATGGATCCATCCTGCCTTGTGTCAATGATTCAGGCTGGGGGTTGTGGTGTAATGGTTTGAGGGGTTATTTTCTTGGCACACTTTGGGTCCCTTAGTACCAATTGAGCAACGTTTAAATGCCACGGCCTACCTGAGTATTGTTGCTGACCATGTCCATACCTTTATGACTACAGTGTACCCATCTTCTGATGGCTACTTCCAGCATGATAATGCACCATGTCACAAAGCTCAAATCATCTCACCATAGATTTCTTGAATATAACAATGAGTTCACTGTACTCTGATGGCCTCCACAGTCACTAAATCTCAACCCAATAGAGCACCTTTGGGATGTGGTGGAACAGGTGATTTGCATCATGGATGTGCAGCCGACAAATCTGCAGCAACTGCGTGATGCCATCATGTCAATATGGACCAAAATCTCGGAGGAATGTTTCCAACATCTTGATGAATCTATGCCACAAAGAATTTAAGATGTTTTGAAGGCAAAAATGGGTCCAACCCAGTACTAGCAAGGTGTACCCTAATAAAGTGTCCAGTTAGGGTATATATACTAGGCTTGTGCAATTCGTTTCGTAACGAATCAAAATTCGTCCGAATTTAGCAACTTTCGGACATTCGGAAGCATTCGAATTTCCGAACAGAGCAATTACGAATAAAACCGAATCCGAAATAAATTATACCGCAAAATAGCGAATGCCCGAAGGTCTTCGGCATAATTCGTTATGAAAAAAGTTACGAATGTACGAATCCATTCGAAGCACAATAACACTCACTCTGCTCTCTGCTTCTCCCTCACCATGCTGAACTCCCTCTCAAAATGGTGTACAGGGGCTATAGCCGCATGAAAAAACGAAAGTAAAATACGAGATTTCAAATCCATTCGAAGCACAATAACACTCACTCTGCTCTGCTCTCTGCTTCTCCCTCACCGTGCTGAACCCTCTCAAAATGGTGTACAGGGGCGGAGCCTATAGCCGCATGTAAAAAACTAAAGTAAAATACGAGATTTCGAATCGTTACAAATAACCGCTATGTATTTAGAAAAGTACAAATCCATTCGAAGCACATTAGGCATAATAGGCAGCGTCGTTGTGAGAGAGACACGGAAAATTACGAATCAACGAACCCAAAAAAAGTTACGAAAGTAGGAGTTGTGTCCAGAATCAACGAAAAACAACGTACTCTACCGAAAGTACGAATTATAAAGCAACAAAAAATTCAACGAAAAATGTCGCTTGCAAAAATACGAATGAGTCCGAACACGAAAAATCCCGTCTAGTAAAATTACGAATGATTACGAATCAACAGGACCGGAAAGAAACGAACCGAAACGGAACAAATTTTTCCGTTGTGCACAAGTCTAATATATACTGTGTATATAAATATATATATAAAGGCAGTGAGGTACCCTGCCAGGGTCTAAAAAGAGATTTCTTTGAGATTCGGGTGGAATAAGGTTTTGTAAACAGCAAGCACACTGAGGTGTGTGCAGGACTATTAGTAGTGACCTGACCATGGTTCTGGGCTTCACCCCGGCAGACAGTGTTGCTGTGTATGTGAACTTTTGCACTAAGTAGGGTTGCACTAATACTACTTTTATAAGATCGAGTACAAGTACCGATGCTTTTTTCAAGTACTCGCCGATACCGATTACCAATACTTTTTTAATGCCATGTGACAGTTTTCAATGCACAATTTTGTAAATAAGTCATTTTTCTCCTTCCCTGATGTGCGCTGATGAGCTTGCACTGATGGGCACTGATGGTGTGGCACTGAGGAGGAGGCACTAATATGCAGCACTGATAGGTGGCACTGATGAGCACTGATAGGTGGCACTGATGGGCACTGATAGGTGGTACTTCATGTGGCGCTGCTGGAACCTGTAGGTATCGGATTAAGCATCAAAGCATTTGCACGAGTACATGTACTCGTGCAAATGCTTGAAATCTGCACCGATACCGATACTAGTATTGGTATTGGTACAACCCTAGCGCTAAGTGCAAGTTTTCCAAATAAAAGTAAAAGTAAAATTGTATAAAGAAAGCAGCAAACCATAATACTTGCGAATACATAAACACTTTAGAAATAATCCAGAAATAATCCCAACTCCACGTCCCTACACGTTTCTATATAAACTTACTTGCACAGGGTCCCTAATATGACCGTCCCTAATCAGAGGGTCATGATTTTCTGGTAAGCTGCTCTGGAGCTTTTTTACACACCTGGTGGATGTGTGAAGCGGCTCTCTTTCCTGGGATCCGTCTTTTTTTTTTTTTTTTTTTATTTGGACAATTTTTTTTTTATGTTGGAGTACCATTCATGCATTTTATGAACTGAAAGCCCCTAATTTATAGACTATTACCTTATTTTTGTGTACTGAAATACTTTTTTTGTAATAGCGAATATCACTATATTTAGCGAATATCACTATTTTTTTAAATATTGGTGGATTTGTTTTCACATACCTAGACATTAGGATAGCTGATTTTTTAAGCCCTCCTCTTTGTGGTGAGCATGTTTTCTTTTCTTTTTTTCATTTACAATTAAGCAATATCTCCCCAGTAAGTGTGCCAGATATGAGTTCAAACTCTATATCGTTTTAGAATTTACGAGGGAAAAAACACTTATGCCCCGTACACACGATCGTTTTTAATGTCATTTTTTAAACCAACGTTTTTCTCCTCGTTTTTTTTCATGTTTCCTCTCAAGCCTGCCTTGCGTACACACCATCATTAAAAAAAACGATCAAGCAAAGCGCAGTGACGTTCAACACGTACGACGGCACTATAAAGGGGAAGTTCCGTTCGAATGGCGCCACCCTTCATGTTAGTAAAGTTTGTTGAGCGACGATTCGCGCTTTTCAGTCCTTTACTGTGTAATGAATGTGCTATCTCCATTACGAACGCTAGTTTTACCAGAACGAGCGCTCCCGTCTCATACTTGATTCTGAGCATGCGCATTTTTTTTCACGTCGTTAAAGCATACACACTATCGTTTTTCACGTCGTTAAAAAAAACGACATGAAAAAGGACGTGAAAAAAGAGAGCATGTCCGGAATTTTTAATGGCCGTTTTTCACGTCGTTAAAAATGCTCTGGAGCATACACACGATCATTTTTCAGGGCCATTTTTTAAAATGGCAGTTTTAACGGCATGAAAAACGATCGTGTGTACGGGGCATTAGTTGGAGCTCTCCGGATGCCCAGACTACATGGGGAGCAATGGCAAGATAGTATGGGAACTAAAAACATAAACTAAACGGCACCCCCTATTAGTTGTTGATTGTGATTAACAATTGGCTGCTGCAATACATTTTTTTTGGCCATCCCAAAAATATAAAATGTGTTTATGTCTTGAGGCGCTAGCTCTAATACAAACCGTGTACATACAAATAATCTATATCAATAAGTGAAAAAAATCCATGCAACCAATATCAATATACATAAATATGCAATGAAAAGTCCCAAGAATAATGGAAGTCCTTCAGACAAGTAGAAAAAATATAAAAAAAGTAATAAAAGATAAAAAATGTGAAAAAACTAAAATTCTTCTATCTATTCCACTTGTTTTTGGCATCACTTGTGCATCAGTGATACGTGTTCTTCTTATTTATAGAGTGCTTCACTAAAGTTTTGTGTTCCACCACCTGGTAAAGAGGGGGGGGGGGCACTGATCAGAAAACTTTGGGCCACCAGGACCCTCACTGCTTAAATGCTTAATCCTACGCTTGGTGTGTACTTGACATCAACCTCCTTTGTACGTGTTTGTTTAATGCCATCAGCAGGATAAACCCAGAATGAGAGAACAAAGGCAATAATCATGCAATATGTTTAATAAAAATATTATTAAAAAGTATATGCCGGTACACTCACATTTTCATGTGGCATGAAGAGGCACCCACTGTGAACAGCCTCGTTAGTAGACAGTCCTCGCCGCTCATCTCCCGGAGCTGGACGGATTATTTGTATGTACACGGTTTGTATTAGAGCTAGTGCCTCAACACCTAAACACAAGATAGTATGGGACTTAGTGTCACCCTTGTTCCTAAAGGGGTACCATTTGATTATGGACAACTTTTAAGCAAGCATGCCACTTTTGCACCCCAGTCCCTGGGTCTACCCCAAATGGCTCATTAACACCCCGCTTAGAAAGGGGGAAAAAGCCTGCTTGTGGAATGATGAACTACTTGCAGGGATTTGGAAGGACAAACAGGATGTATTCATCCTGTCTTCCATTTACCCAGACATGACAGTCCATATTAGCACAAGATTAGCACAAGATCCACGACTATAATCTTTATATGGGAGGAGTAATCTTCAACGACCAAATGATGAAGCCATATTTAGCGTCCCGCAGAGCTAGACACTGGTAACAAAATGTTTCTATATATTTATTTCAATTATCTCTAGATAATGCTTTTGCAATTTACAAAGCAACTGGAAGAACTGGATCCTTCCTAAAATTTTAGGAAATGACCATCACAGTCCTTTTTTATCCAGAAGACACTGTGGCTCATAGCCCAAATCCAGATACAGTTAGCTGGCTGCATGAGAGGCATTTTTCAGATATCCTCTAAAGTACCCCAACCCAAAGGTCCCCCCCAAAAAAAGAGGCAATACCTGCTTTTTTTAACCCATCTGTCCTGGCCAACCTGGCCTCTGCGTCAAGGACTGCTTCCATTCATACCACACACTAGTGGAGCATTAGCCTAGGGTACAGCACAGCACAGTCTAGGACATACAGTTCTGTACAAAAAGGGTCTTGAAACATGTTAGATAGTCAGGAAACTGTCTATCACATTTTAAGAGACCCTAAAATCAAAGGCTAAACATTTTATATTTCTAAAAAATTGTTAAAAAAAAGTTGAAATAAATAAAAAGTAAAAAGAAAAAAAGTTGTTTTATTGATATGTTACTGTGTGTATGTGTGTTAATAGTTGTTTGCTTTGCAGAAACACCAATCAACTGCAGCACTGGTCTGTATATTCTGACAGCAGCAGGGTACTCCTCTCATGCAAAAAAACAGGAGAGAGGAGAGGGAAGACCCCCCCACAGACAGTATTCTTCAAAAAGGCTCAACTAAACTAAAGATACTAAATCTAAGTAAACCGCAATTGTAAAAATAAAAAAACAATTTAATGATTATACATGATATTTATACACCACATCAGAAGACAACTATAATAAAATAAGACTAGTCAAAAAGAAAAAACTGTGAAAACAGAGGTGGCCACCCAAACGACCATACACACCACACACATGCAACCGTTGCTGATCATGAAAGAAATATCGATATAGGCATAGTCACAAAGACTTTGGGGTTATTATGTAAGTGCCTGATAGATGAACAGTATTCAATCCGTGCGTGTGACTGTTTATGATGAAAAAGTTGACAGGTGACTGTGCTGGGTAGCCATAGACCAGCCAATATGATTGAACAATCAATAGTTGGGTGAGGGTGTCACAGGGATAGAGATTGGCTGAATTGCACTTCAGAAAAATGGGGTGACTGTGGCCGAATTAATAGTCGACAGTTGTCCCTCACAAAGTTATATCTGTGGGATAAATCCACCATCCATTGGAAGCTGCCAAAAAAGTTCATATATGGAAGACACTCACTCACCAGTTCAAAGTGTGTTGGTCGGCTGCTGTTAGTCTATGCTTCTGTTGGTATCACCTGGAATGTATTGAGTTCCATTCATCAAGCCCGGGAGGAATCATCCCAATAAATGCACATGGAATGGAAAGTCTGTCCACACAAATGGAATATCGATATTGATGCGCCGCAGAGCTATCATCAGATCAAAGCGGCATAGTAACAGATCATGGCGGCTGGTGGGGGTGGTTAGTCCGGTGGGTTAGGCACCCCTGTTTACACGCTACACAAAGTGTAGCAAAAAATTGCTTGACTTGCTGACATGTTTCACCTTCATTAAGGTTTCATCGGAGCATGCTTTTTTTAACCCATCTGTCCTGGCCAACCTGGCCTCTGCGTCAAGGACTGCTTCCATTCATACCACACACTAGTGGAGCATTAGCCTAGGGTACAGCACAGCACAGTCTAGGACACACAGTTCTGTACAAAAAGGGTCTTGAAACATGTTAGATAGTCAGGAAACTGTCTATCACATTTTAAGAGACCCTAAAATCAAAGGCTAAACATTTTATATTTCTAGAAAATTGTTAAAAAAAAGTTGAAATAAATAAAAAGTAAAAAGAAAAAAGTTGTTTTATTGATATGTTACTGTGTGTATGTGTGTTAATAGTTGTTTGCTTTGCAGAAACACCAATCAACTGCAGCACTGGTCTGTATATTCTGACAGCAGCAGGGTACTCCTCTTAGAGGACATATGTCAGTGCCTGCAGCGCTGCAGGGGAAGATTTCTCCATCTGCAGTTAGGAGCGTGGGGTTGTCAGCGGGTGGTAATTCTTATGCTTCGGTATATATTTTTTCATTTTTTTTCTGTCAGAAATTTCTTCATCCACATCGATTAATGTGAATGGTGGAATCTTATAGGTTCTTTATTTGTTCAGCCGGCGGCTGAATGGAAAAAAAGGACATTGGTACCATGTTCCATGTCTAGTGGCCCTGTCCCAAGGTCCAGTGCTTTTGGATCAGAATATTCACCCTGGTCTATTCAGTAACAGGACTGAATCTACCGAAAAATCCTAAGACGGCCCTGTTTGCGGACCTGCTGTACGAGATCCCTAGACATCTCCGAACTCTCATCTTCTTAAATTTTTCAGCAGCTAAAATTACAATAGCACGAGCATGGCTCCAGTGGTTAGTCTTGCACTGGTAAAGCATAAACTTATTTGGATCATGGTCAATGAAAAATTGATCAGCATCCTTAAAGACAGACAGGCCAAATTTGACAGGGTTTAGTGCCCCAGGATTAACCACTTCCCACCCGGCCACTGCATATAAATGGCCGGGTGGGCGCTCTCTCCTTCTGAGTGGACGTTCAGGAACATCCCTCAGAAGGAGGGGGATCGCGCACGCGTTCCCGCGCACGCGTTCCCGCGCAGCGGCGTGATCCCGATGTGCTCATGTCACCCAGACACATTGCATCTCAGATCGGCAGGAGGGCATCATGTGATGTAAACAGAGAGCCGATTGCTAGGCGATCGGCTCTCCTCACACATTAGTTGTCAGTGAGGAGAGGAGACCGGATCGCTGCAGCTGGCTTGGTGATCAGTGTGTATGAGCTGTTTTTTACAGCTTTTTACACACTGATCACCAGCCTAGTAACAGTGTAAAACACGTGTCCCCAAACAATGTCCCAAAACACATGTCCCACACACATGTCCCCACACACATGTCCCCTCATAGTAAAAATACATGTCCCCCACATATGTAACAGTAAAATCACATGTCCCAATGATTATCTGCACACATATGTCCGTGATCACCTGCGCACATCTGTACATGATCATATGCATACATAAGTCCGTGATCACACAAACCAATTATTATACACTTAGCGAGATTTTTTTTACCAAAGACATGTAGCAGAATAAATTTTGGCTTAAATTTATGGCAAAATTCGATTTTATTGGATTTCTTTTAAAATAGAATAAAGAAAATATTGTTTTTTTTCCCAAATTTCCGCTTATATCGCAAAAAATAAAATACAGAGTCGTGAATAAGTACCACCAAAAGAAAGCTCTATTTGTGCGAACAAAATTATTTTTTTTTAATTTGGGTACAGTGTAACATGACCACGCAAATGTCATTGAAAATGCGAGAGCGCTGAAAGCTGAAAATAGGCCTGGGAAGGAAGGGGGCGAAAGTGCCCAGTATTGATGTGGTTAAGTACCTCCAAGCCCCATAGTCTCTAGAAATGGATGGTGGGGGGCCTGGGCCGAGGGAAATGACTCCTACTTTGGATTTTGGATCTCTACTTTTTTCCTTTTCCTCTCCTTCCCATCCTCCCCCCTCCTCTTCCTTCTTTTATTTTAATTAATTTTACTCTAATTTATTTCTCTTCTTCCCCTCCCTTTTTTTCTCTTTTTATGTTTAATGATTCAAATTATGGAGGGTCCTGGAGCCCCTCTCTTCTTGACTCTGATGGGGGAGTAATGTAAACTAATTCTAAGTGCCTAACCTCCGTTTGTGTTGAGGGCCCTGATCTCGAGCTATATTAAAGGCGCTACAACTTGCTCCAATATTACCAAGAAGTTATCAGTACTCCGCTCAGGTTCGAGTGGGCAGTAGCCTTACTTAACTATAATTATTGTTTTATAATTTTTTTTACACTACAGCCATATGGATTAGACATTTGGTCACCTCTTAAGAGTGTATGGATCTTTCTGTACTGATATAATATTTGTATCCTAATAAAATTTGTTAAATTTTTGAATAACAAATCAATTGAAAAAGAAAAAAAGGACATTACATGTGTAACACCCTCCTACTTTTTGAGTAGGAGCTATGTTTAAATTATAGTTGTCTGAGTTATAGTTCGGCTCAGAATAATTGTACCAAATTTTGGGTCTCTGTTTCAGTCCAGCTGAGTTGCACATTTTCCACCTTCCTCTGGGTGTCGTTGTCACCACAGGTCAAGGCTGGAATTGCAGCTGGCTGGATGTATTGGGTACCTCTTGCCCAGAAGCAGCTCAGTGAGATTGGTCACCCTGCTGTGCATTCTGGGAGAGGGTACCGTATTTATCGGCGTATAACACGCACCGGCGTATAACACGCACCCCAAGTTTAGGAGGGAATTTTAAGGAAAAAAACTTTTAGGAGGGAAATTCAAGGAAAAAAAACTTACATTTAAATGCAGCATGCAGCCTTGCCCAGTGTCCATCTGCAGCCTTGCCCAGTGTCCATCTGTCCATCTGCAGCCGTGCCCAGTGTCCATCTGTCCATCTGCAGCCTTGCCCAGTGTCCATCTGTCCATCTGCAGCCTTGCCCAGTGTCCATCTGTCCATCTGCAGCCGTGCCCAGTGTCCATCTGTCCATCTGCAGCCGTGCCCAGTGTCCATCTGTCCATCTGCAGCCTTGCCCAGTGTCCATCTGTCCATCTGCAGCCATGCCCAGTGTCCATCTGTAGCCTTGCCCAGTGTCCATCTGTCCATCTGCAGCCGTGCCCAGTGTCCATCTGTCCATCTGCAGCCGTGCCCAGTGTTCATCTGTCCATCTGCAGCCTTGCCCAGTGCCTTTGCGATCGTGTCAGTCCCGGCGGTTTTTAAAATTTGGCGCCGATTTCTGTGGAGAGGAGCGAGCGGGGCCGAGTGTACTTCGGCTGGACTCGGCTCCTCTCGCAGTTCCGCCCATCTCCACTGACTGCGCCGCTGACGGAGAAAGCCGAGTGTACTTCGGCTAGACTCGTGTCTGCTCACAGTCACAGGCAGGACTGCGAGAGGAGCCGAGACTAGGCGAAGTACACTCGGCTTTCTCTATGTCAGCGGCGCAGTCAGAGATGGGCGGGACTGCGAGAGGAGCCGAGTAAAGCCGATTGTACTTCGGCTTCGGCTCCGCTCGCTCCTCTCGCTCGTTTTCAGCAGGGGAATTCGACGGAGTATCGGCGTATAACACGCACCCACGATTTCCCCCTGATTTTAAGGGGAAAAAAGTGCGTGTTATACGCCGATAAATACGGTACTTAAGGGGCAGACGACATTTTTCGGGGTCTTCCGATCCTGACCTGACGGCCCTCCTGGCCTCAGGGATGTGTGAGCAGTTTTTCTGCCTCTGGGCCTGCTGATCCCCGAGGCTCCGTTACTGAAAGGAGGCCCAGGTGTTTCTGGGGCCTACTGATCCAGGGATGGTCCTGTGTTGCCTTGCCTGCGGGAAGGGACCGAGCAATTGAGGACTCAATTGGAGGACGCATCCGGATCAAGTCTACCTCACGGTACTACCGGCCTGGCTGAAATATCCTGGCACTGTGTGTTGTGTTTTGGAACTTTACCAAGTGTGTGGTTACACAAGTCTGTGGCAGAGATTTTTCTTTTGAACGAGTTTGCACCGGCTGCTAGGTCAGCGAGAGAGACCTATCCAGTGGATGCTATATCCAGTGTGGAAGATGTTGGTCCTCTGGATTAAGGAAAGAACCAGTGATTCGCCAAAAACCTAAAGTACCTGAATCTCCCCTAACCCTCCATCCCTCTGTTTGGAAAATTCTTTAATAAAACCCTTGAGAAGAAAGAGACTAAGTGTTTGGTGCAGACATTTGTGAACAACTCTTCAAGGAAGACCCCTAGGACGGACGTGGTGAACAGTAAGGTAACGGCATGCCCAAAATCTTAAACCAGCGACCCCTGCGGGGGTATTGCTACATGTGGGGGCTTGAGTACGGGATTTTCCGTCACCGATCGCAACTCAAGTAAGCTGTTCACCGGGGCCTATGTTACAGAGGGTTTTGGACTGTGTCGTTTTTGGAAAAAGGGGATAATTTTCGGATCACCTCTTAGCCGCGCGGGTTGCAGGCGAATCCAAGAAAGAAAAAAACCCGGGAACTACGTGACTGAGGAGATAAGTGGGAGGAGTTCCCGCCTGCTTGCTGCGTGAGACGCCACGTGTGTGTCCAGCACTCAGAAAGAGACGGAACATCGTCATGTCTCAAGAGATGCTATGGGCCAATGGAGATGATGTTGCCTCGGCCTTCACCTTTTCAGAGTGGGCAGCCATGGACTCTGGGAGGACAACACCCAGTGTGGAACCCCCGCTTGCTACTAGTGAAATCCTGCCCAAAGTTACCAGTTTTTTTGGGTCAGGAAAACTGTCTGTAAATGCTATGGTGCAGAAGTCCCCAGCTTCTTGTATACCTCCCGGACTTGGAAGCACCAGATCTTTGCCTAGGTTTGCCCGGTCACAAAGGTTACTCAACAAGCATGTAGCCACTGAATACAGATTGGAGTTTCCCTACGTTCCCAGGGAGACCATGCAAGAGATAGAGGCCAACAGGGAGAAATGGTACGGTGAGGCTGTTTGGGAATATTTGGCCGTGCCTAAACCGTTCCGGAGAACAGGTCATTCTCCTACCATGGATGACCGCTTTAACGGGTGCTTGTTGCACTGGAGCTACGGCAGACACATTCATGCCGATAAAGTGATCATCTGCAGACCTGGAAAGGACAACTATGTGTATTTTATCACCACTTTGGATAAACAGAGGAAACCACTGACTCTGCCTGACCCCCAATTTTACTGGGGATCATTTATAGTGACGGTTTTGGTTGTCACTTTGCTAAAGAAGAAGATACTTATTGCTTTCTATTAAAGGACTGTGGGACAAATACAGTACCTAGTTAGTGTCAGGTTACCGGAAACTTCGGAGTCAAGATTCCACTACCTGGACCAGTACTTGTGTTAAAGGACTCTTTCATGTTACTCTTCTGCCACTAGGTGGTGGTTTGCTCATACAACTGGACGTTGTTTTTTTTGTTTGTTTTTTTTACATCTAGCTATCCACATACACAAAAATATATATGGGGAAAGAAAGGCTCATTTCTTTGGAAGTGAGGCTTTGCTTCCTATTGTACAGCGTTTTATATGACTGCCTGTGTCTGTTTTGTTTTGTCTTTTAGGTATATGGATCTTCTATCAAACTGCTGGAGAATGGGTGGTTTAGATAGAGAGAGAGAGATTGTAAAATACGTTAATGTGACTTTATTGTATGTGCATGTTATTTTTGTATTTCTTTTGCTCCCTCACCCTTTCCCTTCCCCATCCAAGTTTTTGGGATTCAGGTATCGACTCTCAGGAGTGAGAGTAATTTTTTTCCAGACGATGGGAACATCGTCTATTGCAGTGGGGGGAGTATGTAGCGCCCTCCTACTTTTCAAGTAGGCGCTATGTTTAAATTTTAGTTGTCTGAGTTATAGTTTGGCTGAGAATAATTGTACCAAATTTTGGGTCTCTGTTTCAGTCCAGCTGAGTTGCACATTTTCCACCTTCCTCTGGGTGTGGTTGTCACCACAGGTCAAGGTTGGAATTGCAGCTGGCTGGATGTATTGGGTACCTCTTGCCCAGAAGCAGCTCAGTGTGATTGGTCACCCCACTGCGCATTCTGGGAGAGGGTACTTAAGGGGCAGACGCCATTTTTCGGGGTCTTCTGATCCTGACCTGACGGCACTCCTGGCCTCAGGGATGTGTGAGCAGTTTTTCTGCCTCGGGGCCTGCAGATCCTGAGGCTCCATTACTGAAAGAAGGCCCAGGTGTTTCTGAGGCCTACTGATCCAGGGAAGGTCCTGTGTCGCCTTGCCTGTGGGAAGGGACCGAGCAATTGAGGACTCAATTGGAGGACGCATCCAGATCAAGTCTACCTCATGGTACTGCCGGCCTGGCTGAAAGATCCTGGCACTGTGTGTTGTGTTTCGGAACTTTACCAAGTGTGTGGTTACACAAGTCTGTGGCAGAGATTTTTCTTTTGAACGAGTTTGCACCAGCTGCTAGGTAAGCGAGAGAGACCTATCTGGTGGATGCTATATCCAGTGTGGAAGCTGTTGGTCCTCTGGATTAGGAAAGAACCCGTGATCCGCAAAAACCTAAAGTACCTGAATCTCCCCTAGCCCTCCATCCCTCTGTTTGAAAATTCTTTAATAAAACCCTTGAGAAGAAAGAGACTAATGCCGTGTACACACGATCGACGGGAAAAACGAGGACCGGCTTGGTCCCATTTACACGGCCCTTTTTCACAACATGTTTTCTCTTGGTCGAGAAAACCGGCCGTGTGTAGGCTCCCTAGCAGTGTTTCCCTATGGGAAAAATGGCGTGATTCGCGACAAGAAAAATTAGAGCATGTTCTAATTTTTCTCGTCGTGATTCTCGAGAGCCTACACATGGCCGTTTTTCTCGTCCAAGAGAAAAAATGCCATTTTCCCCGACGAAAAAAGTGATCGTGTGTACGCGGCATTAGTGTTTGGTGCAGACATTTGTGAACAACTCTTCAAGGAAGACCCCTAGGACGGACGTGGTGAACAGTAAGGTAACGGCAGGCCCAAAATCTTAAACCAGCGGCCCCTGCGGGGGTATTTCTACACATGTATGCCCAACATTAGAAGACTGGGTGAGATTTCTTCATCCACATGGATCAATGTGAATGGGGAACCTGTTAGGTTATTTTCCAAGGACAGTTCAAACACCCCCACATAACCCCTTTTTGGAAAGAAGACACCCCAAGGTATTTTCTTAGAGGTATGTTGAGTCTTTGGAAGATCTTATTTTTTGCCACATTTAGTAAGATCTGGGGAAAATTTGTGCAAATGCACACGCAGAGTGTGAACCAACATAAAGAGACATTCTTTCTGCTACTGACCACTAGAGATGAGCCTGAGGTCTGGTATGGATTTTAAGGGGAACCCTGTGCCAGAATAAAAAAAATGGTGTGGGGTTCCCCCCAAAAATCCATTTCAGACCCTTATTCGAGCATGCAACCTGGCAGGGCGCAGGAAAAGAGGGGGGGACGAGAGAGCGCCACCCTTCCTGAACCGTATCAGGCCACATGCCCTCAACATGGGGAGGATATCCCCATCTTGATGGGGACTTGCCCGGTGGTTATAGCGGTCTGCGGGCGGGGGGCTTATCGGAATCTGGAAGCCCCCTTTAACAAAGGGGACCCCTGGATCCCGCCACCCCCATTTGAATTGGTAACGGGGTACAATGTACCCCTACCATTTCACCCAAAAAAGTGACAAAAATGGTAAAAAAAACAGACACAGCTTGGGACAAGTCCTTTAATAAAAAAGAAAAAAAAATCCAGCAATGTAACACGACCCGGCGATACACGCCACCACGATCGATTCCGCCTCCATGGGAGACGCTCGCCAAATGACGCGAGATCCGCAGTGACAGCTCTTAAATAGGAGGACAGAGGGAAGCCTTGGGAAGAGGACAAAGGGACGATGTGGGAGAAGGACGCCCTGGGAAGAGGACAGATGGTCGCTGTGGGAGAAGGACAGAGAGGGACGCCGTGGGAAGAGGACAGAGAGGGACGCTGTGGGTAGAGGACAGAGGGACGCTGTGGGTAGAGGACAGAGGGACGCTGTGGGTAGAGGACAGAGGGACGCTGTGGGTAGAGGACAGAGGGACGCCGTGGGAAGAGGACAGAGGGACGCCGTGGGAAGAGGACAGAGGGACGCCGTGGGAAGAGGACAGAGGGACGCCGTGGGAAGAGGACAGAGGGACGCCGTGGGAAGAGGACAGAGGGACGAAGTTGGAATAGGACAGATAGGGATGTTGTGGCAGTCAATAAGGCCTAGAGGATATCAGGTTAGACACTTCCTAATGGCTCAGTCCCTGGGAACAGTAATGGATAATGGCCAACAGGCCCTCTTACCAGACCCAGCAAAACCGCAACAGTGATACCTCTGGCTGGACGTTCGCTCACTATGGGTTGCCCGGGGTGACTCTAGTCAGTAGTGTAGCATGTCTGTACCCTGGCAGTGGCTCTGTCTTTCTCCCTCTCTGGTGGTGTGGTTACAGCGTGGCTCCCTCTCAGGTGGTGTGGGTACAGCGTGGCTCTCTCTCTGGTGGTGCGGTTACAGCGGGGCTCTCTCTCTGGTGGTGCGGTTACAGCGTGGCTCTCTCTCTGGTGGTGCGGTTACAGCGGGGCTCTCTCTCTCTGGTGGTGTGGTTACAGCGTGGCTCTCTGGTGGTGCGGGTACAGCGTGGCTCTCTGGTGGTGTGGGTACAGGGGTACAACGTGTCTCCCTCTCTGGTGGTGCGGTTACAGCATGGCTCCCTCTCTGGTGGTGCGGTTACAGCGTGGCTCTCTCTCTGGTGGTGCGGTTACAGCATGGCTCTCTCTCTGGTGGTGCGGTTACAGCGGGGCTCTCTCTGGTCGTGCGAGTACAACGTGGCTTTCTGGTGGTGCGGGTACAGCGTGGCTCCCTCTCTGGCTTCCCCCAGCACAGTATTCTCTTTTCTCCTCTTGTAACACCCCCCCATCAGAGTGCTTGCATGCTGGGGGCTGTAGCATGGTGTTTGTGGACACACTGGGGCCGCCACTCTTCAGGGACTACATTTCCCATGATGTCCCCAGAGTCTTCTGATTGGCCCTCTGCTCTGACCAATCATGAGTCGGGAAACAGCGGGCAGGATTCCAATTAGAGCTGCTCTCTCTCTCTCTTCTCCCTTCGGCTGACAGAAAGGGGAGGGGGCGAGCGGGGGAGATATACAGACAGCCCACAGCTCTCCTCTCCCTGTCACAGCACTGCTGCCAAGTTCTGGCAAATGGAGCAGTGGCACTGTGACGGGGAGAGGAGAGCTGCAGGCTGTCTGTATATCTTCCCCGCTCGCCCCCTCCCCTTTCTGTCAGCCGAAGGGAGAAGAGAGAGAGAGAGTGGCTCTAATTGGATTTGCCACGCCGCCGCCCCGCTTCCTGTCCACTGTTTTCCTCCCCATGATTAGCCACAGCAGAGGGCCAATCAGAGAATTACGGCTGTAGGGGGGGCGGCTTGACGGCTCATACTTTTTTTTTACTTTATATTCTTTATTATTTTTTCCAATGCAAAACATCTACTTAAAATACATACATTTATTATACATACCACATATTTATGTAACATTCGTCATTTCCACTTTACCCCTTCCCTTCCCACCCTCCCCAGCTTACTTATTCTTCACGCATGAGTTCAACCACTATTACATGAATTTTTATTTTTATTTTTTATAATTTTTTTATTTATTTTTTAACTGTTCGAGCGGGTTAGTCTTCTTTATCTACTGCCCCTGGCTCTCGTTCTCACTTTGCTCCTTTTGTCTTATCAGACTAATTACTAAATGCTGATCTAATCTCTTCTCCTTGCTCTAGGGCGGACACCCCATTCTTCTCAACCATGGCTCCTACAGTGTTTTAAACTTGTTAAAGTTACCGCGTCTAGTCAAGACTGCTTTTTCCTTCCACACTGTCGCGTTTATTACATTGACCTATTCTACTGATGTCAGTGCTTTCTGTGATTGCCAGTTTTGTGCTATTACTATTCTAGCCTGAAACAGGCACCTCAGCACCACTTCCGTAATGCCTTTTTGCGCATGTCTCTCCTCTACACAACCCAATAGGCACGCCCTGGCCTCCAGTTCCAGAGTAATCCCAAAGGTTCTATTTATGATGTCTAGTACCTTAACCCAATATCTATGTAATTTTGGGCATTTCCACATCATGTGTATGAGGTCCCCTGTATCTTGACTAGGGATGAGCCGATCACCCCCCGGTTCGGTTCGCACCAGAACCTGCGAACAGACCGAAAGTTCGCGCAAACGTTAGAATCCTATTAAATACAATGGACGCGAGCGTTCGAAATCCAAAGTGCTAATTATAACGGCTAATATGCATGTTATTGTCCTAAAAAGGGTTTGGGGACCCAGGTTCTGCCCCAGGGGACATGTATCAATGCAAAAAGAAGTTTTAAAAACGGACGTTTTTTCGGGAGCAGTCATTTTAAAGCGGAGCTCCGCCTGAAAAAAAAGAAATATTAAAAGCCAGCAGCTACAGCTACAGCAGCTGCTGACTTTTAATATTTGGACACTTACCTGTCCTGGAGTCCAGCGATGTCCGCAGCAGAGGGCGAGCGATCGCTCGTCACTCTGCTGCCCCCTCCGCCATCCTCGCTGAGGGAACCAGGAAGTGAAGCCCTGCGGCTTCATGCCCGGTTCCCTACGGCGCATGCGCGAGTTGCGCTGCGCCGTTCTGATTGGTGCTCCTGTGTTCTGGGAGCCGAGTGTCTCCCAGAACACTACGGGAAGTCTGCGGGAAGTGACGTCACTCCCGCAGATTCCCGGAGAGAGGATTCCCGGATGTGGGTGAAAATACCTGTTTTGGACAGGTATCTTCACCCCCCTCCCCCCTGAAAGGTGTCAATTGTGACACCGGAGGGGGGGAGGGTTCCAAATAGCTGAAGTTGAAATTTAGGGTGGAGCTCCACTTTAATGATGCATAAAGTGAAAAAAAAAGTGAAATATTACTTTAAATATCGTACCTGGGGGGTGTCTAAAGTATGCCTGTGAAGTGGCATGTGTTTCCCGTGTTTAGAACTGTCCCTGCACAAAATGACATTTCTAAAGGAAAAAAAGCCATTTAAAACTGCTTGCGACTTTAATGTCATGTCTTGTCCTGGCAATATGGATGAAAATCTTTGAGAAAAATGGCATGGCTACCCCATCACCCCCCCCCCCCTACCCCAGCCCATTACCAGCCCCTTTGGGTCTTGTATGGATATTAAGGGGGAACCCCGCACCCAAAATAATAAAAGGCCCTATATACTCTGAACAGCAGTATACAGGCGGTGCAAACAAGACAGGGACTGTAGGTTTGTTCTTAAGTACAATCTGTTTGTAATTTTGAACAGGTACATTGTTTAAGTGTAGCTCAAGCCAAAAAATATATTTTTAAGCTTTTTGGAAAACATAGGGAAGGGTTATAACCTCTGTAACATTTGTTTTGCTGTCTGTGCACCTGTTCAGAAGATTTCATCTCACTTTCCGTCCCAATGACAAATGTTTTTGGAAAAGTGTTTTTTTTTATTGAAATAAGGATTGGTGATAAAGCATCAGTAGAGAGGAGACACCTTTTTCCCATATTAACTCTTACAGGAGAGAATTTCCCTTCCTAGAGCCTCGTACACACGGCCGAGATTCTCGTCGAAAAAACATGTTGTTTTTTTCGACGAGATTCTTGGACAAGAAACTTGTCCCGGCCGAGTGTACACACGCTCGATTCAAAGAACCTGCGGTTCTTTGAATGGAGCGAACGCGGTGACGTCATCGAATACGACGAGCATGCGCTCGTCACATTCGATGCCGTCGCAGCCATCTTTGTTCACCCTACCTATGCCTAAGAAGCTACCGCGCATGCGTCAAAGTCATTTTGAGCATGCGCGGGCTTCCCGGCGAAAAGGTAAGTGTACACACACACAATTTTCTCATCGAGAAACAGGCTGACGAGAATCTCGACCAGAAAATAGAGAGCAGGTTCTCTATTTTCTCGTCGAGATTCTTGTCCTTTTTCTTGACGAGAAACCATACACACGAACAAATTTCTCGGCAAAAAATCTCTGCCAGCAAGTTTCTTGCTGGTTTTTGCTGAGAAACTCGTTCGTGTGTACGAGGCTTGAGGGTAGATTTCCTCTCCCTTCCTTTTGTCTCCTTCCATTTGCAAGTAGGAGTCGTTTGTAAGTTGGATGTTTGAAAGTAGGGGCCTGCCGTATATTCTCTGCTGAAATTTGCCCCAGGGATGTTGGTGTTGCCACAACACTGTGAGCCCTCACAGTTACTCTTGGTGGGCGCTGGAACGCCCTGCTGTGAACTATTATATCAGGAATTGTAATTACATGCCATTGTTGAACAGTGGTAGGAAAAATTGGGCCTTTGGTGGTGGTGCTGGTTCTACAACACTGTCAGCCCTCACAGTTACTCTTGGTGGGCGCATGAATGGGCCCTACTGTTAATTAATAGATCAAGAATTGTAATTGCATGCCCCTGTTGAACAGGGGCAGAAAAATTGGGCCTTAGGCACTGGTGCCACAACACTGCAACCCCTCACAGATACTGTACTTGGAGCACAGCAATGAGCCCTGTTGCAAAGTATTGCATCAAATATTGTAATTACACGCCCCTGTTAAACAGGGGCTGAAAAATTGAGCCTTAGGCACTGGTGCTGGTGCCACGACACTGCAATCTCTCCCAGATACACTAGTTGGAGTGCAGGAATGAGCCCTGCTGCAAAGCATTGCATAAAAAATTGTAATTACATGCCCCTGTTAAACAGGGGCTGAAAAATTGGGCCTTAGCCACTGGTGGTGGCACCCAGAAACAAAAATGTTCTTCCAAGCTATCATCAGGATCATTGAGGAGGAAGAGGATAGTGAATCAACATAACAGGACAGTCACTCAGCATCAGCATAGGCAGTCTTGAAGGGATGTGACATTTCAAAATTAATTATTCTGTTACATCAGCTTCAGGTGCCTGGTAGCTGGTGATGATCCAAGACTGATTAATCTTTATGAAGGTCAGTCGATCAACCGAGTCGGTGGACAGGCGCCCCTGTGATCGGTGACAAAGCCTCCAGCAGCACTGAATGTGCGTTCCGAAAGAACGCTGGATGCAGGACAGGCCAGTAGCTCAATTGCATACTGTGCAAGCTCTGGCCCGTGATCCATCCTCAAGACCCAGTAAGCCAGAGGATTTTCGGTGGGAAAGGTGTCCAAGTCTGACCTTGCCCCTAGGTATTCCTGCACCATGTATATCAGATGCTGGCGATGGTTGCTGGAACCGATCATACCTTGGGGCTGCAGACTAAAAAATTGTCTGAACGCATCGGTCAGACGGCCACCTTCCCCACCGCTCCTTCTTTGACTGTCCGAAGCCTCAGCAACTCGTTGTCCAGGATGAGGAGTTTGTAACCTCCCAGTCTCTGGGAACGCGTTGCACAGACCTTTCTGCAAGGCCTCCCGGAAATGTCTCATCCTCGGCTCCCTCTGCACTGGTAAGATAAGGTCCGCAACCTTACCCTTGTACAGTGGATCAAGGAGAGGGGCCAGCCAGTAATGGTCCCTCTCCTTGATCTGAAGAATACGAGGATCCTTCCGCAGACTTTGCAGGATCAGGGAGGCCATGCAGCGTAGGTTAGCTGAGGCATTCGGTCCGGAGTCCTCTGGGTCACTAAGGACGACATGATCTGCAGCCACCTCCTCCCAGCCACGTAAAAGTCCACATGTTTCTTGGGACTGTAAATCATCCCTAAAAGACTGCTGCTGTTGATGCTGAGTGCCAGGCTCCACCTCCATGCTGACACAATCCTCCTCCACCTCCTCCTCCTCATCGTCCCCTTCCTGTGCGATGGGTGGGACAGAAGGAACACTGTCTGGGTAAAGGGGGCCTTGAGAGGCTAGGAAGTCCTCCTCTTCCTGCCTCTGTTCTGCCTCAAGTGTCCTGTCCATTATTCCACGCAGCGTATGCTCCAACAGGTGGACAAGAGGTACAGTGTCACTGATGCATGCACTGTCACTGCTCACCATCCTCGTGTCCTCCTCAAATGGTGCCAGGACAGTGCATGCATCCCTGATCATGCCCCACTGGCGTGGTGAAAAAAACCCGAGCTCCCCTGACCCTGTTCTGGTGCCGTAGTCGCACAGGTACTCATTGATGGCCCTCTGCTGCATGTGCAGCTGCTGCAGCATGGCCAACGTTGAGTTCCACCTGGTGGGCATGTCACATATAAGGCGGTTCTAGGGCAGGTTCAACTCCTTTTGCAGCTCAGCCAGCCGAGCACTGGCATTATATGATCTGCGAAAATGCACACAGACTTTCCTGGCCTGCCTCAGGACATCCTGTAAGCCTGGGTACCTGCCCAAGAACCGCTGCACCACCAGGTTAAGGACATGAGCCACACAGGGCAAATGGGTCAGTTGTCCCTGTCGGAGGGCGGAGAGGAGGTTGGTGCCATTGTCAAACCACCATTCCTGGCTTAAGCTGGCGTGGCGTCAACCACCTCTTGGCCTGCCCCTGCAGAGCTGACAGAACCTCTGCCCCAGTGTGGCTCCTGTCCCCCAAACACACCAGCGCAAGCATGGCATGGCATCTTTTTGCCTGCGTACTTGCGTAGCCCCTTGAACGCCTACGGAGCACCGCTGGTTCCGAGGACCAAGCACAGGAAGAGGCCATGGAGGAAGAAGAAGAGGAGGGGGTGGAGGAGAGAGGTGTGTCACAACCAGTAGTAGCATTTTGGAGGCGTGGCGGCGGAACAACCTCCAACACTACTGCACCTTGAACCGCATCCTTCCCAGCTGCCAAAAGAGTGACCCAATGGGCCGTGAAAGAAAGGTAAAGTCCCTGTCTATGCCTGCTGGACCATGAGTCAGCGGTAATATGCACCTTACCGCTGACCGCCCTGTCCAGCGAGGCATGGACATTGCCTTCCACATGCCGGTAGAGAGTCGGAATCGCCTTCCGTGAGAAAAAGTGGCGTTTGGGAACCTGCCACTGAGGAACCGCACATTGCACAAACTCACGGAAGGGGGCCGAGTCTACCAACTGAAAAGGCAGCAATTGAAGTTGAAGTGCTAGCAATTTAGCCAAGCTAGCATTCAACCGCTTGGCATGTGGATGGCTGGGAGTGAACTTCTTTCGACGGTCCAGCAGCTGGGGCAGGGAAATTTGCCTGCTACAATCGGACGTCGGTGTACTGCTAGCAGAGTGCCCGCAAGTACTTAGCTGTGACACACCTAATTCTACACCTTCATTCCTCTCAGTGCAGGTTTCAGAGAGGACTGAAGGTATAGTGGGGTTGGAGATCCCAGCTGATGAGGAGAAAGGAGAGGTCCGCTTTGTTCTTTGGTGTGGGTCTTTAAGGTACGCTTGCCAACGAGCTGCATGGCAGGTCAACATATGTCTGGTCAAGCATGTGGTGCCCAAGTGGCTGATGTTTTGGCCACGCGAGATACACTTGATACATATGTTGCAAATAGCAGCGGTGTGATCTGATGCACTCGACTCAAAAAAGGCCCACACCAAAGAACTTTTGGAATAACGAGCAGAGGCAGCGCCCTGCACAGGCGGAGCTCTGCGGTGTGATTCAGTCGGTGTGCTGCCCTTACGCTGGCCCCCGGAGGGCATCCTGCCTCGTTGGAGATGTGCCTCCTCCTCATCCTCCTCCTCCTCCTCTCTCCTATCAGGCACGCACATGGAGTCAGTGACCTCATCATCCCCTCCCTCCTCATCACTGGAGCCAATCTGGCAGTATGCTGCAGCTGCTGGAACATGACTGCCAGATTGCTGTCCTTCTTGAGCATCCCCTCTCTCTGCGCTCACGCTACTGCCTTCCTCTAGCTGGGTATCATCATCAGACCCTTCAAAACGCTGGGCATCCTCCTGGAGCATGTACCCAACACTGTGCTTCAACAGTTCGGGGGACTCCTCAGGAGGACATGGTGGGTCTAGGGAAGGAGTAACTGATGATGACATTGATACGAGGGAAGAGGACGCTTTGTCAGTTTCTTTGCCAGTACCCTGAGCCTGGGTGAGAGAGGATGAGGAGGATGAGGAGGGCTTGGTCATCCGCTCTACCAATTCTTCGGCATGATGCGGCTCAACACGTCCAGCTGCCGAAAATAAGGACAAGCGTGTCCCATGGCCACGTGCTGATGACGATGCACCGCGTCCACGACAAGCACTGTTGTCTCTAGACACAGAGCCTGCTTGCCCTCTTTTATTGTCTCCTGACTGTCTGCCTCTTCTTCTTGGCCTTCCAGACATAGTAATGGACTGCAGGGAGATGGGAAAACCAGGAATTGGAGTAGTGTATATTGTGCTGGAGGCACACAACACCCACTAACTCCTGCAGATGCCTTTATTAGAGAACACCAGTAATAAAGGGTAGATACAGGTGTATACTGTGCTGTGCTGGAGGGACACAACACCCACTAACTCCTGCAGATGCCTTTATTAGAGAACACCAGCAATAAAGTATAGATACAGGTGTATACTGTGCTGGGGCACACAACACCCACTAACTCCTGCAGATGCCTTTATTAGAGAACACCAGCAATAAAGGATAGATACAGGTGTATACTGTGCTGGGGCACAAAACACCCACGATCTCCTGCAGATGCCTGTATTATAGAACAGCAAAAAAATGTAGATACAGGTGTATAATGTGCTGGGGCACACAACACCCATTAACTCCTGCAGATGCCTGTATTATAGAACAGCAAAAAAGCGTAGATACAGGTGTATACTGTGCTGGGGCACACAACACCCACTAACTCCTGCAGATGCCTTTATTAGAGAACACCAGCAATAAAGTATAGATACAGGTGTATACTGTGCTGGGGCACACAACACCCATTAACTCTTGCAGATGCCTGAGAAAAGAACACTCTGTCCCTGCCTATCTAGCTTAGAGAACAGTAATAAAGGGTAGATACAGGTGTATACTGTGCTGGGGCACACAACACCCACTAACTCCTGCAGATGCCTGAGAAAAAAACACACTGTCCCTGCCTATCTAGCTTAGAGAACAGCAATAAAGGGTAGATACAGGTGTATACTGTGCTGGAGGCACACAACACCCAATAACTCCTGCAGATGCCTGAGAAAAGAACACACTGTCCCTGCCTATCTAGCTTAGAGAACAGCAATAAAGGGTAGATACAGGTGTATACTGCGCTGGAGGCACACAACACCCACTAACTCCTGCAGATGCCTGAGAAAAGAACACACTGTCCCTGCCTGCCTATCTAGCTTAGAGAACAGAAATAAAGGGTAGCTACAGGTGTATACTGCGCTGGAGGCACACAACACCCACTAACTCCTGCAGATGCCTGAGAAAAGAACACACTGTAAAATACACTGTCCATGCCTATGTAGCTCTTTCCCTGCACGCCGGAACACACTACACAAGGCCGCCACGCTGGCGGCCTTTTATAGTGTGGGGCGTGTACTAAACCCCCCTGAGCTATGATTGGCCACAGGCATCCTGCCTGTGGCCAATTATGGCTCTCCTCGCTGCCGGCGCTGTGATTGGCCAAGCATGCGGGGTCACAGTGCATGCTTGGCCAATCACAGCGCCAGCAATGCAGTGCGATGGCGCAGTGCATTGTGGGCCGTTCGCGTCACACGAATTTGGCGCGAACGGCCCACAAAGTTCTGGTTTCGCCGAACAGGCGATGTTCGAGTCGAACATGCGTTCGACTCGAACACCGAGCTCATCCCTAATCTTGACATCTAGGGCACTTGTCGTCTAATCTCCTCCCAAACAAATGTAATCTCTTTGGGGTGTAATAAACTCTATGCACTAAGAATAGATGTGATACTCTCTGCGACAGGGAAAGTGACACCATTGTCCCCAGCTCCAGTGTCCTTTCCCATTGTTCAGTTGTTATAGGGCCAATGTCCCCCTCCCATTTTCCTTTATTTTTTCCCACATTCTCCACAGGTATAGAGCCACTGCTAATCTGCGTGTATAAATCTGAGATAAGACCTTTAGATATTCCTGACTTAATTAGCCGTTGAAGGTGGGGGATTTTTTGCATCTCACCGGGTGTATTTTGAATTGGGCTTGAAGTGCATGTCTTATTTGCAAATACGTGTAGAACAGGGAATTTGGAATGGCATACTCTCTGCTTAATTCTAAAAAGGATTTCAGTATGTTGCCTTCGTATAGTTGCGCCAATCTAGTTATGCCCCGCTTTTCCCATTCCTTTAACTTTCCCATAGCTTGGATTTCTTGTAAATGTTTATTCTCTCAGAGAGGAGAATATTCCGTTAGCCCATTATACCCCAAGGCTTGCTTTCCTGCCCGCCATGTTCTTATAACCATCTTCAGTGTTGGGTTCTTAACAGGGAAGGAATCGGCCTCAAGATTTTCTATTATGGGGTTATGCGGGGCCCCCATTAACATAATTTTCCTGCTGACGCTTCCCCCTCCCTCCGTTATACACCCCCCCAGGTGCTGTAACTGGGCTGCCAAAAAATAACTATGAGGGTGTGGAATGGCCAGCCCTCCCTTATTTGTTGGCAGTTGTAGTGTTTGGAGGCTGATCCTCGCTTTGCCCTTCTTCCAGATTAATTCCCTAAAAAGGGTCTCTATTTTTTTAAACCATACTTTCCTAATCCATACTGGAGAGTTATGGAGCACATAAAGTAGTTGTGGCATCCATATCATCTTGATAAGGTTGCTTCGTCTGGCCACCGATAGGGGGAGTCGTCCCCAGATATCGGCTTTTTGTTTAAACTTAACTAAAAGCGGCCTTAAATTGTTGTTAATGTATTGTTCTGGGTCTTGTGTTACCACTATCCCCAGGTAGTCCATTTTCTCCACAATTTTTAATTGGGGGATTCTTTCAAAAACGGCATTGCCTACTAGGTCCACCAGCAAAAGTGCGGACTTCTCCCAGTTTATTACTAGGCCCGAAAATTGCCCAAATGCCTCCACTGTCTGCACTGCTGTTTTTAGTGACGATGTGAAATCCTACAAGAAAAGCAAGACGTCGTCCGCATTTTTTCCTCCCCCACTTTCCTCTGGAATCCCTGTATCTCCTGTGTAGTTCTGATTGCAATTGCTAATGGCTCTATTGCCAAGGCAAAGAGAAGGGGAGACAGGGGACATCCCTGCCTTGTCCCCCTCTCTAGCCTGAACATCTTTGAGTATTCGTTGTTAATTTTTATTTTTGCACTTGGGGAATTATAAAGTGTTTTTACCCATTTAATGAAGATGGGACCAAACCCAAATTTCTCTAACACGTGCCAGAGATAGTCCCACTCTAGGCTATCAAAAGCCTTAGTGGCATCCAAGGATAGAATAGCTCTGCCACCTCTATTCTCAGTTGGCGTCTGTAGGTTCAAGTACAACCTTCTAATGTTGGTACTAGTGGCTCTATTGGGGATGAATCCGGATTGATCCGGGTGTATGAGTTTCTGAATGTATTTATTCATCCTGGCTGCCAGCACCCTAGCCAATATCTTAACGTCCGAGCACAATAGTAAAACTGGTCTGTAGGATGATGTATTTAGTAGATCTTTCCCCTCTTTTTGGAGCACTATTATGGTAGCCTCTGACATTGAGGCAGGCAGCTTCCCCCCTTCTGCCGCCCAGTTCAGCACCTTTAGCAATTCCGGGAGGAGCACCTCCCCATATTGTTTATAAATCTCCACCGGTAAACCATCTGGCCCGAGGGACTTCTGATTAGACGTCCCTGCTACTGCCATTTGTAGTTCCTCTAAGGTTATTGGGGCTTCTATAGCTCTTCTATCCTCCTCTGTTAAGACTGGTGTTTCTATTTCCCCCAGGAATCCATCCATCTGTGGCATCTCATTTCCCCTCTTTGACTTGTATAGGTCTTGATAATATGCCACAAATGTATCCAATATTTCGGATGTCTGAGAGGATATCCCACCCCCCAACTTCCTAACTGCAGGGATATTAGAGGGGGCCGAAGTAGTTTTAGCCAGTAGAGCCAGTGTATGGCCTACACTCTCCCCTTCCACAAAGGTTCTCTGTCTTTGAAAGAGGCGCTTGTTCTCCACTTTCCTAATAACCACTATTTTATACTCCTGCTGTTTCTCGAGCCATCTCCTTTGTTTTGTCGGGGTTGGGTCCTCCACATATTGTTTTTCTGCCTCCAACACCTCTTTTCTAATCTTCCCTTCCCATTCCCTAGAGTTTTTCTTGATCTTGGCCACCTGTTGGATCAATACTTCCCTAAGAAAAGCCTTTAGGGTGTCCCATATAACTCCCACCGGTGCTGTCCCTGCATTAAAGCCCACAAACTCTATCAATTTTAGACTTATCTCCTCTGATTTTCCCATTAATTCCAACCAAAAGGGGCTTATTTTCCAATTACTTGGGGGACACTTTTTCCCTGTGTTCAGTGTCAGCACCAGTGGAGAATGATCTGACACCCCTCTTGGATAAAAAACAATTTTACTAACCAACTGCAGGCTTACCCAATTTCCCAGGGCCATGTCTATTCTAGACAATGTTGAGTATGAGCTCAAGAAACAGGGGTACTGCCTCTCGTCTGGGTTCCCTGTTCTCCAAATGTCACACCATCCAACCTCTTCTAGAAACTGGATTAAACGTCCCTCTCCTCCCCTATCCGTCCGTGTCCCTGGTGGGAATCTATCCAGTCAGTGACAGGCAGGGATGGTAAGGTTCACCAGCTGAAGCAATTCATTAACTGTGGGACCGATTTTGTAGTGTATGGTATTATTTGCCCATGCGGACACCTCTATGTAGGTCGCACATCCCGCCCTATGAGAGTGCGCATAGGCGAATATAAGTGTGACATCTCTAACACTAGGGTCAAATACCCGGTCCCTAGACACTTTGAGGAAGTTCACCAGGGTGATCCATCCGGTATGAAAGTTTTTGGAATTGAATCCATCGGAGGCAATCTAGATAGAGGCAGGAGACACCAGAGGCTATGCAATTGCGAGGCCTTCTGGATCTTCACCCTGGGTAGCCTCACCCCCGGTGGGCTAAACGAAGACCCTGAGATTCACAAAATCATTTAAACAATTTACCATTTATCACTTTGTTACGATCCATCCTTGTCCATTCCAATAATACCATTTCCCTGTCGGTTCCCTTGTTTAGACGGGGCTTCATGTGGTTTAGCTACGTGCCTAAGCTAGGGGATCATTTAGGTTGGTGTGTGTTTGGGTGGTCTCCCCTTGTCATTTCACCCCATTCCCCCTTTCCCTACGTTCCTATTTACTTCTGTAGTGGGCGCTATTTTCCATCTGGTCCATCTCCCTAGTAGTACCCCTGAGTCTGTCTCCATGTATCATTCATGTATGATGATGGGGGTTCTGTCATGACCGTAGAGGTTGGTGCTACTATCACTAGTACTACCACTCCTATTGTTGGTCCATATACATCACATTGATGATTATTATATTTTTTTGTGTTCTTAGTGTTTACACACCTATGGGGGTCTTAATGTGGGTTGTTCTATGTGCGGTAGTGCTATCGGCACGCCTAACATCTAATATCTAGGTTTTACTACAATTTTGCTTCTTGTATGTTTTAAAAGGGAGACAATTGTTTTATCGTTACACTCCAGTAGAATATCTACTTTGAGAGAGAGAGATATATATATATATTTTTATGTATACATACATATGTTTTCAAAGTTGCTATACGATCTTCATATGGTCTTTGTATATGATTACAAACGCCTTGACACATCCAGCAACTATGCTTCTTAGAATATATATATGTTCCTCTAGGCTTCCACATATTTCTACTTCCCTGGTTGTGTACTCTACTAATATTAGCAATACTATATATATGGTACCTCTGCCTCTACCACTGCACCTATACATAGACCATTTACAGCTAGTACTATTAGTATTGTTGTTGCGATATATACAGCTATTGCTGTTGTATTTTAATATTAATTTTAATTATTATTATCATAATTATTATTGTATTTTACTCACTCTTCGTGTGCCACTGGGAGCATTTATGGTGTTCCCGCATTACTATTTAGTTTGCGGCTTCGCCCTTTTGCTCTCCGGTGTCTTTGTGTGGAGATATGTGCATGTGTGTGCCCTATGCCATTTTTGGTGGAAAAACACAAACCCCTTTATTTTATTGTATTTTATTTTATTTTTTTCCCTTCCCCTTGATTGGCCTATAGACTTGGCGTTTGCTACCTATAGAAACAGGTTTTTTGTTTTGTTTTTGATGGTCCCGCTTTGGCCTCTAGCAGCAGGGTATACACCAAGATGGCGGCCGCATCATCTGTGTAATTATGTGTTTACTTTTTTCTTCTTGAGAAAACCATTTCCGGGTGTGTGGAGCGCAGGGGGTTTGTTTGCGCTCCACACACGTCCCTGCGCCGCTATTGGGCTATGGCTAGTGCCCAGTTAGCGATGCGGTAACACCATTTCCGGGAGCGTGGAGCGCTGATGAGGTTCCCTGTGTTCCACACGCGGCCTTTGGTATTGGATCTATTGATCTAATACATTATTGTCCTATATTTGCCTTTCCAGTTTGCTATGACCATCGATGATGGACGGCGCTAGCTCTGGTTACCTCCTTCTGTCCATGTGCAGGTGGGTGGCGTGTTTATTTAATTAATTAGTTGTTTCAATCTATTTATAATTAATTAATTTACTTATAACTGTGGTGCTGGTCTGTTTTGCTATATAGCTGGATATTGCATTGAAGTCCCTGACTGGCCTTGGCGGTGACTTTTCCAGCAGTCTATGCTGGTCTACTGTTGCTGTCCCTGCTGCTGCTATACATCTGTTCATAAGCGCTTTTGTTTGCTTTGCCTACTTGGTATCTTGCTTGTGGGAGGATTCAGCTGGACCATATATCGCCAATTGTCTACTATTATTGTTTGCCAATGATGTCTGTTCACTCACAGTTTTTTTGTGTTTTTTTGTGTTATCATTGTGTTGCTCCACCTATGGGGCGTTGGCTTGTTGCCCTATGAGGGAGGAGCCACCGAGCTTCCGGGGGCTCCTCCCCCTCCACCCAATTAGTGGCCCACATGCACATGTCCCCATATAAAGGGTAGGTAGAGGTCTCTGCACTGTGTGGCTTTGATAAAGAAGCTTTACGCTTCGAAATGCGTCAGCCGATAGTGCGCCCCATCATGGTCTCCTTGATCGGTCGAAGTGTGGTTTGGGTTTCACATGCTGCAGCCTCCAAGGCACTGTTTGTACAATGCGAACTTTTGTACTAGTTTTGTGAGTACCTTTCTATTGCTTTTATTTCAAATAAATTGTCCTAAACGATATCACACCAGGCTGGTGCGCCCTTGTTCTTTCCTTTTTTTTGGAATCTATCCTCTGTTTGATCCAATACTGTATTAAAATCCCCTACTACTATTACAGGAATACCTTCCTTATTTAGCACAAACTCCATAAGTTTATACAAGATCTCCATATTAAAAGGTGGCGGGATATAGACGTTTGCCAATACATATTGTTCGTTTTGTATCAAACAATGCAGAAAGATATAACGGCCCAATTCATCTATCCTAAACTCTCTGCATACAAAAGACATCCCCTTTTTCACCATTATACTCACCCCCCTAGAATAGGAAGAGTAGATGGAATGATACTGGCACTGATATTTCCTATTAGATAACTTTAACTTTGTTTCTTTTGTTAAATGAGTCTCTTGAATACAAATTTACTACACCCCATACCACTCGAATGTAGAAAATATTGCAGCTCTTTTTACCGGGTCACCCATCCCCCGAACATTCCAAGAGCCTATGTTGAATGTTTTAGGCCGCATGCTAAATCAAAAACATAATAAAAAAGGAGAACGCAAATGAGAAGGAGATCCATCTAGACCCTAATAAGTTCAGCCTTAGGTGGAAGAGAGCATTGCATCCATTCATAACAAGAAAAAGGGGGTACTCAACAAACAGAGCAGCAAAAAAAAAGTCCTTACTACCAAAAAAAAAAAGAAGAGAAAAGAAAAAGGTAAGAGAAGAAGTAGTTAATCTACTACTCCTTCTTTGTCCTTGAACTACTGATAATTTGCTTTTTTTAAATGTGTTTTTCAAAAAATGTGAATATCCCCTAAATTTTTTTAAATGTGTTTTTCAAAAAATGTGAATATCCCCTAAATTTTTTATCTCAAAATCCCTTCTCTTCTGTGCTTGAAATGTGACTTTCGTGGTTTTATACAATCTGACCCCCCATCCCCCAACCTCCCTAAGTAATGCATATGTCATTTTATTCTTTAGAAGGCTATGTTTAACTGGTGTAAACTCAGATCTACGTTTGCCTAATTCTGGAGAAAAGTCTGGATACAATGAGATTCTTGACCCATTAAATAAAATGTCCCCCTTCTCTCTTGCTTTTTGTAATACTATTGCCTTATCGTTGTAGTTAAAGAATTTCAAAAGTAGGGGCCTAGGATGTCCGTCCTTCAAATGGGCTCTAAATGGAACTCTATGGGCCCTTTCTATCGCAAAAAGCGGTGAAAAAGCATTCTCCCCAAAAATGTCTCTAAACCAATTCTTGAGAAAGCTTATGGGGTGGGTTCCATCACTGCGTTCCGGAAGACCCACCACCCGCATGTTATCTCTGCGTAGCCTGTTTTTGATTTCATCGAGTTTGCATGCCTGCCACCCCATTTGTTGGTATGGAATCTGGGGGGACCCCCATGCATTTTTTAAAAAAAAATTGGTTTCGGGAACCCATGCCGTTTTTTTCAATGACTTTTATCTGTATTGCCGGGACCCAAGTTTTAAATGACTTTTTTACTTTAGAAATGTCATTTTGTGCAGGGACTGTTCTAAACACTGGAAAAATGCGTCACTTTACAGGCATACTATAGACACCCCCCAGGTACAAAATTTAAAGGAATATTTCACTTTTATTGTTTCACTTTAAGCATTATTAAAATCACTGCTCCCGAAAAAACGTCCGTTTTTAAAACTTTTATTTGCATTGATACATGTCCCCTGGGTCAGAACCCAGGTCCCCAAACACTTTTTATGACAATACCATGCATATTAACTTTTAAAATTAGCACTTTTGATTTCTCCCATAGACTTTTAAAGGGTGTTCCATGGCTTTCAAATTTGCTGCGAACGCCCCAAATTGTTCGCTATTCGGCTTACGTTCGACTCGAACATCGGGCTCATCCCTACTCAAGGGGTGTGGTATACATTTGGCGGGGGTCTTTCTTCCGAGTCGCGCGCATGATTGGCTAGAGCCACGATGACATCACTTCTGCCTTGGTTCTGGCACGAAGCTCTTGAGGTCCGGCAAGGTATGACGGACCTTCAGAGCGCATGCACCGGTGACGTAACTGGCTGCATCCAGGGTGAATATCTTCTAAATGGTGCATGTTTAGGAGATATTTATTTTACCTACAGGTAAGCCTTATTATAGGCTTACCTGTAGGTAAAATTCCCCAAGCTGGCTTTACTACTGCTTTAATGTTTCACTTTAAGCATTTGAAAAAAATCATTGCTCTTGGCCAAATGGAATTTAATTATTTTATTTTTTCGCATGTGTAAATGTTTCCCAGGTCAGAACCCCCTTCCATGCTATTTTGTGACAACCTTGTGCCTGTTAGCCCAGAAAACATGCAATTTTATTTGACAGATTCAGCTCCTATTAATTTCAATGAAGTTTGGGTCCAGTATTAGAACGTCCCTGAAGTTAGCTGAACCCTGCTTAAACCGAACCCTGTCTGATAAAGGGGCCCCATAAAAAGTTTTCTATGGGATCCTTTGACACAATCTCAGCACGCATAGACTTAACATGAAATATTATATCTGATGACATTTCCAGATAAAGGAAAGGAGTCCTTTTGAGCTGAAAGTATCATGAAATCCAAATCATCAAAAAATTATCAATATTACATTGTGTTCATGCTCACTCATTGTACCCATATGAAATTGTTATAATTTTTTTAACACAAATAGAGCTTTCTTTTGATGGTATTTAATCATCACTCTGTTTTTCGTTTTTTTGCTAAATAAAAAAAGACCCCAAATTTTGACAAAAAAAATGTTTTTTCTTAATTTTTCTTTTTCACATTTTTTTTGCAAATAATTAATCTTTCTTCATAAATTTAGGCCAACATGTAATCTGCTACTGAAAAACTGCTTTTTGGTGAAAATAATTAAAATCATTGTATATTATTGAGTCTGTAGGAAATTTATAGAGTCCACAAAATATGGTATATATCTGAAAATTTATCAATTTTCATGTGCCGACAGCCTATCTCGTGTCTTTAGGCCTGAAAACAGCAGGACAGTACAAATATCCCTCAAATTACCTCTTTTTGGAAAGTAGAAAGTCCAAGGTATTTAGTAAGAGGCATGGCAAGTTTTTTGAAGTTGTATTTTTTTTTGTCACAAGTTTTTGGTAACGTAATCTCCAGAGAGCCCATTTGACCATAGGGGCCGTAGATACTATTGTGCCAATAATTTTGAGGCATTGTGAGGCCCTTAGACGTGAGGACATTAGGGCCAAGCTCACCCTCTCCCGGATTACCGGGATCTTCTCCGCTGGCAGAGGGATGGTATTCTCGATTGTGTACAACTGAGCTCCTAGGTATACCAGGCGTTGTACCAGTTCTAAATGGCTTTTTTCTAGATTTAATAACCATCCGAACTCGAGCAGTGTCGCTATTACTTGAGCCCTGTTGATCAGCAGCTGCTCCTTGTCCTGGGATAGTAACAGGAGGTCGTCGAAGTAGTGATATAGCCGTATTCCTTTTATTCTGATGAGGGCCACCACAGCCAGAAGAACTTTCACGAAGACCCGAGGTGAGGTTGTCAGCCCGAAAGGGAGGCAGGTGAACTGTAGATGTTCTTGCCTGACTGCAAACCAGAGGTATTTGCGAAATTCCTCCGCAATGGGCACATGGAAGCAGGCATCTTTTAAGTCAATTGAAACTAGCCAGTCACCTGGCTGCACAGCTTGTTGGATGGTAGACAGGGTCTCCATTTTGAATCTTTCGTACTTTATGAACTTGTTCAGATATGTTAAATCTATCTCCGGGCACCATGAGCCATTTTTCTTCAGTACAAGGAAAAGGGGGGAGTACATCCCCTGAAACTCTTCGCCTTTTGGGATGGGTACCACTGCTCCTTGCGCCACTAGGTAGTCCAAATAGGACAGCAGTACCTGCTTCTGTTCTTCTGCCCGAGGTAGTAGTGTAGGGATAAACCTGAAGGGAGGAGTGTTGGTAAAGGACCACGTGTGACGTGAGGAGACTGTCCTGATGGCCCAGTAGTCCGAGATGGAGGCCGCCCAGACATGCCAGAAGAGAAGCAAGCATGCCCCCACCCAACCCACCTGGGTGGGCCCAATCTCAAAACGACTTGGAAGGTTTGTGTCCACTGGATGTCTGGATCTTAGCGTATTTTTGGAAGGATGTCTGTCCCCTCCTCCTGTTCCTTCTGAAGTCTCGGCCCGGCCTGTAGGAGTGCACTTCCCTGGAGCACTCTGTGCTACGTCTCCTCTGCTGGGGCATTTTCTGGCCAAACAGGCGCTTGTCCTGGGGCAAGAAACCCGACTTCCCACCTGTGGCCCGGGCTATGGCGCTATCCAGCTATTTGCTGAACAATGAGGGCCCCTCAAAGGGGATGCTGCACCAAGCCTGTTTAGATGCTGGGTCAGTGAGCCAAGGGCGCAACCACCGGGCCTGCTTAGCCGTGACCGAGGAAAGCATAGCCCCGGGGCCAACAGGCGGATAATTTCAATAGAGGCTTCCCCCAGGAAAGCTAATGCCAGCTTCAGATCCTGCACAGCTGGCCACTTCTTCTGAGATGCCCCTAAGCACCGAGTTCACATTTTCTATCCAAACTTCCATAGCCTTGGACATAGCCGCTTAGATGCTGGGTCAGTGAGCCAAGGGCGCAACCACCGGGCCTGCTTAGCCGTGACCGAGGAAAGCATAGCTCCGGGGCCAACAGGCGGATAATTTCAATAGAGGCTTCCCCCAGGAAAGCTAATGCCAGCTTCAGATCCTGCACAGCTGGCCACTTCTTCTGAGATGCCCCTAAGCACCGAGTTCACATTTTCTATCCAAACTTCCATAGCCTTGGACAGTCTGTACCGGCCAAACCGTAGATTCTCTTGAGGTCGTGGTTAATTCTTCTCTCTAACCCATGCTTAAAGGACACAGCATCCTCAAGAAGAAGCGTGATGTGTTCTGCTAGACGCATTAGTGCTTCGTACACTAGGGGGGCATTCTCCAGGTATTTCACATCCTTGGCTTTAAAGGTTTTTCTATCTACTTTGCCCCACTTTTCCACAATGACATCTTTCAGCTCCGTCAGAAGTGGAAAGTTGGAACGTTCCTTCCCCAGATGCCTGAAGAACTTTCTCTGTTTAGCTGGGGGTGTGGTGGGTTCTTCCCATTTCAGGGCTTCCTTGACTGCTTTAATAAGTGGAGAGACCAAGGAGAAGTCAAAACCGCTTAGGAATTCATCTCCCTCCACCTCGCTATCTGAAGACCTGGGAGATTCATCGTATGGATAGGATGGGCCTGGATCCTCCTGGGCCTCATCATCCAGAGAGCCTGAGACAGTGGTGGTCTGGCTCTACGTGCAGGTTGTACCCCATTCCTTAAGGGACTGCTGCACCACACGTTTCACTAGAGACTCCATCTGCTGGTTTCCAGTCTCTCTTACTCTGACCGCCTGGGCATTGCACGGTTCACACAAACATTTGCCCTCTGGGAATTGTGTCCCACATCCCCAGCAGGCTCTGCGATCAGAGCGGCTGTCATGGTGGTGGGTGCGGTGTCTGGGGTGTCTGGAAGAGGAATGGGAACCTCTCCTCTGTTGATGGGTCCTAGACGGGGAGTCATGGCTACTGGACCTAGAGGAAGAGAGCCGACATTGTGGCCTGGCAGGGTCTCTTTCATCATGGAGACAATCTGACCTGGAAGGGCTGACAGATAAAAGAGAGAAAAAAAAGGTTGACAACAAGCCGGCTCAAAACAAGCCTACAACCGTTCTCTGGCCCTTCGACTTTGCCCACACATACCTTTGGTCCTGAGGGCTGGCTGCTTAGGAACGGTGACCTGTCCGTGGCACCTGAAGGGAATACTGAGCACTAGTCCGCACGTGCCGGAAAGCCACAGTCCTAGGACAGGGAGCAGGATGCAGGGTTACTAAAAAGGTGACACTTCCCCCTTACGAAACCCCCCCTCGTGATTCACGGGTCTGGGACAGTGCTCACCTAGTGCAGGACGACCAGGACCTGGGGAAGCTGCCACACACTGCCCACAAGTTTTCCTTCAGGGGCTGGGCACCTTTTAAATCCCCCACTCTGGTGACATCACTGCCACTCCCCTAGTGCGCCTTCGCTAAAGAAAACTCACCCGACAAGCGCCTGCGCGGCCACCAGGCCCTACACGAGCTGCGCATGCGCATAAGTCCCCCGCGGCCACAAACAGGAAGAAATACAATGTCCTGGAACACAGGCACGTTCCAGGCACCATGAGAGGCCCGGAAAAAACTAGAGCCAGGGAAAAAAGGGAGGGAGAGAGAGCTAAAGCTGTACGGGGAGTGTTTGGAGACTGGGACTGTACCGTCATCTGTACCTGCATACCCAGCTTAGTCTTCGGGGGGGGGCTGATGTTTCTCGACAAGGCGTTCAGATCCATTGACTGGAATTATATGAGCCATGTCTTAAGCCGCATGGGATTTGGCCATACGTTCCTTAAATGGATCTCATTGCTGTCCTCCTTTCTGTTGAAAATTGTTTATTAAGTTTGGTTGAACCCCTGGCTACCACGAAAGCTATACACACTTTCCTTACTCTTTTACTATTGGATGCTAGGAAGTTGATTATCTGGAAAAAGATCCTTTGCATCAACATTGGCGCAAAACAATCTTTGGTTAATAGAGCAGTACCTTTATACAAAGCCATTTACAATAGTAAATTTGAAAAGGTGTGGGGTGGTTGGATCTCATCTACTAGTACAGTCTCTGATTAAGTTTTTATGTTCTTATAGTTCACTTTCTTTTGTTTTCCAATTACTGTATGTACTGCCTTTACCCAGTGATGTATTCTGGTTTTGTGCTGTCCGAGGCAAGACTAAAATCCTATGCCCCTGCCTTTTAAGTTTGTCCCACCCCAGCCGCAGCATACCGTTCTTGTCTCAAGGTCTAATGGGGAAGCTACAGCCACAGTGAACAGCTGTGGCTTCCTCATCAGACCCTGAGGATTTTTCCAAGTGCCATATATAGAATTACTACCTATGATCTGGCGTTTGCGGTAATACTCCACATGTGTGGGAGGATCGCTGTTTGCGTATGTGCGTGACCAACACATGCATTTGCCTTTGCACTCAAGCACTGGAGGGCGGGGGGTCTTTAATTTCAATTTTTTTTTTTTTTTTTTTACACTGTTGCTTGAATTTTTTTTTTTATATCACTTTTATTGTTATCACAAGCAGGGATGAGCCGAACACCCCCCTGTTCGGTTCGCACCAGAACCTGCGAACAGACAAAATGTTCGTGTAAACTTTAGAACCCTATTAAATACAATGGACTCGAACGTTCGAAATCTAAAGTGTTAATTATAAAGGCTAATATGCAAGTTATTGTCCTAAAAAGTGTTTGGGGACCCGGGTCCTGCCCCAGGGGACATGTATCAATGCAAAAAGAAGTTTTAAAAACGGCCGTTTTTTCGGGAGCAGTGATTTTAATAATGCTTAAAATGAAACAATAAAAGTGAAATATTCCTTTAAATTTCGTACCTGGGGGGTGTGTATGATATGCATGTGAAGTGGCGCATGTTTCCCGTGCTTAGAACTGTCCCTGCAAAAAATGTAATTTTTGAAAGAAAAAAAGTCTTTTAAAACGGACTCGCGGCTATTAATGAATTGTCGGCTCCCGGCAATACATACAAAAGTCATTGATAAAAAAAAAAAAAAAAGCGTGGGGGTTCCCCAGAATTCAATTACCAGGCCCTTCAGGTCTGGAATGGATATTAAGGGAAACCCCGCCGCAAATTCAAAAAAAAATTGACGTGGGGTTCCCCCAAATATCCATTCCAGGCCCTTCAGATCTGGCATGGATTTTAAGGGGAACTCCACCCCAAATTTGAAAAAAAAATGGCGTGGAGTCCCCCTAAAAATCCATACCAGACCCCTTATCCGAGCACGCAACCTGGCCGGCCGCAGGGGAAAAGGGGGGGACGAGAGAGCGTTCCCCCTCCCTCCTGAACCGTACCAGGCCACATGCCCTCAACATGGGGAGGATGTCCTCATGTTGATGGGGACAAGGGCCTCATCCCCACAACCCTTGCCCGGTGGTTGTGGGGGTCTGCGGGCGGGGGGCTTATCGGAATCTGGAAGACCCCTTTAACAAAGGGGACCCCCAGATCCCGGCCCCCCCTATGTGAATTGGTAAGGGGTACATTGTACCCCTACCATTTCACGAAGAAAGCGTAAAAAAATGTTAAAAAAAACACACAAACACCTTGAAAAAGTCCTTTATTTAAAAAAAAAAAAAAAACATTCCAGCGGTGAAATCCAGTGTCTCGCGGCGATCCCGATGTCCAGCGCTGTCCTTCATTGGTTGTGTCTGAGCGGACCTGATGGGGAACTCCCTCTCAGTATTTTAAATGTATAGACCCGCCCCTTCTAAAGTTCCCCAGATGCGGAACATGAGAAGGGGCGGGTCTATACATGTATTACCAAAGTGAGAGCAGTTCCCCATCAGGTCCGCCCCCTCGGTATGTCGGACCCGCCTACGTCATTGGCTTGAGCGGGGAACTTCCTTCACTATGTAAATTTAAATTACACAGTGAAGGAAGTTCCCCGCTCAAGCCAATGACGTAGGCGGGTCCGACATACCGAGGGGGCGGACCTGATGGGGAACTGCTCTCACTTTGGCAATACATGTATAGACCCGCCCCTTCTCATGTTCTGCATCTGGTCCGCTGAGCGGACCTGATGGGGAACTTTAGAAGGGGCGGGTCTATACATTTAAAATACTGAGAGGGAGTTCCCCATCAGGTCCGCTCAGGCACAACCAATGAAGGACAGCGCTGGACATCGGGATCGCCGCGGGACACTGGATTTCACCGCTGGAATGTTTTTTTTTTTTTTTTTTTTAAATAAAGGACTTTTTCAAGGTGTTTGTGTGTTTTTTTAAACATTGTTTTACGCTTTCTTCGTGAAATGGTAGGGGTACAATGTACCCCTTACCAATTCACATAGGGGGGGCGGGATCTGGGGGTCCCCTTTGTTAAAGGGGTCTTCCAGATTCCGATAAGCCCCCTGCCCGCAGACCCCCACAACCACCGGGCAAGGGTTGTGGGGATGAGGCCCTTGTCCCCATCAACATGGGTACATCCTCCCCATGTTGAGGGCATGTGGCTTGGTACGGTTCAGGAGGGAGGGGGGGCCGCTCTCTCGTCCCCCCCTTTTCCCCTGCGGCCGGCCAGGTTGCGTGCTCGGATAAGGGGTCTGGTATGGATTTTTAGGGGGACTCCACGCCATTTTTTTTTAAATTTGGGGTGGAGTTCCCCTTAAAATCCATGCCAGATCTGAAGGGCCTGGAATGGATATTTGGGGGAACCCCACGTCAATTTTTTTTTAATTTGCGGCGGGGTTCCCCTTAATATCCATTCCAGACCTGAAGGGCCTGGTAATTGAATTCTGGGGAACCCCCACGCCTTTTTTTTTTTTTTATCAATGACTTTTGAATGTATTGCCGGGAGCCGACAATTCATTAATAGCCGCGAGTCAGTTTTAAAAGACTTTTTTTCTTTCAAAAATGAAATTTTTTGCAGGGACAGTTCTAAGCACGGGAAACATGCACCACTTTACATGCATATCATACACACCCCCCAGGTACGAAATTTAAAGGAATATTTCACTTTTATTTTTTCATTTTAAGCATTATTAAAATCACTGCTCCCGAAAAAACGTCCGTTTTTAAAACTTCTTTTTGCATTGATACATGTCCCCTGGGGCAGGACCCAGGTCCCCAAACACTTTTTAGGACAATAACTTGCATATAAGCCTTTATAATTAGCACTTTAGATTTCTCCCATAGATTTTTCAAATTTGCCGCGAACACCCCAATTTGTTCGCTGTTCGGCGAACAGGCAATGTTCGAGTCGAACATGAGTTCGACTCGAACTCGAAGCTCATCCCTAATCACAAGGAATGTAAACATTCTTGTGACAGCAATAGGCATGTGATAGGTACTCCTTATGGAGAGATCTGGGATCTATAAGACCCCAAATCCCTCCTCAACACCTAAAAGCATTAAAAACACCAATATTGGTGTTTTTGAATTCTTTTGATTTTTAAAAACTGGCGCCAATGGTTCCTGAGTAAACCTAAAGTGACGGCAGGCAGCAGGCGGCAGGAATGGGGGGGGTCCCCTCCCGCTGCTTGTAATAGCAATCGAGTGGCTAGTAAGCCACTCTGATTGCTATTACAAGAGAGCCGACTGCCGGCTGCAGCTGCAGGCATCATCCCGGTACAACCACCATAAGGACGGGAAGTGACTGATGTGACCATGAGCTTATAGCAGAAGGAAAAATGCCATATGGACCTGACCAGCTAGCTGAAACAAGCTGACTCTCATCCTTCACATTTGCCTAATTTAATAGATTCTAAAAATGTATACAATTTCCATTATCTATGCGCACTTTGATACAATTTCCTGTATGCTATATCCATTGTAAGTGTCCAAAAAAAGCACATTCCTGCAGTCTTTCCATCTGATTTCTTTCTCTCCTTCTGACAATTGTGATCTATCTAATAAAAGCCTAAAAGGTGGCATTTAAAATTGTTAAATTTTTTAGTCTTTTTTTTTACATGTAATCTGCCTGCTTTCTCGCAAAAGGCTTCTCATTTTAAAAATGTGATAGGTCTAAGGTCTGAGAAAAAATATATTGTGATTTGTTTATCACAGATCAGTTATGCTGGATCTTCCTCATTGAAAACATTAAATCAAATAAGAAGCACATCCTATCTAGCGAATCAGTTCAGTTTTTCTGACTCATGGCTCTGAAAAAGCACAATCTAATTTATATTGTAGGATGATCAATTCTAGCTAGTCCTTCCCTCTTGCATTTCTACCCTAGTAAAAACTCTTAAGTTGTGTGCTGTCTTTACAATATTTTTGGATCTTGACTATGACATAATAAAATAAACAGAATTTTTTAAAATCCAAACAAAATATACCTCATCTCTTGTTTTGGCCTAGTGACCAAGTACACATGCTTACCTAATGGGAAGAGAGTCTTTACAATATTTAGGGCTCCCATGTTGAAAATATCATTCTTAATTTATTTTTTATGGAAAAATATGTGTAGCGCCCCTCTACTTTGAGGGGTGCTATGTGCATAAATTTAGGGGTTGGTCTGAGCTAGTAGCCAGGCTCAGACCGCTTTTATTGATAGGTTCTGTTACTTTGTTCCTGCAGGTGTTGTACTGGTGTGCAGTTCCCTGTGGCCCGTAGGTGGCACTGCCATGACAGGTCAGGGTTGAACCACTGGTGACAGTGCTGTGCCTTAGGGTGTCCTCTCTCGGCAGTAGTACAGTGGGCATGGTCAACCTGATGTGCATGCCGGGAGAGGATACATAAGGGGCAGACGCTGCCTAGAGCGGTGAGTTCCGAGAGTTCCGGTCGCGTGACCTGGCCCTCCAGGCCAAGGGTGCGCGAGTGCATCGGTCCCAGGCACCTTTAGCCTGGGGCTGCAGCTTCACCATTGGGCCGAGCACCTTTAGCTGGGGCTCATCTCTAAAAGGAGGAATCCAAGGGTGCCCCTGAGAGGGGACCCGCTCTAAGAAGAGGAGACCGGGGGAGGACCTTTCTGATGGACCAGTGAGAGTTCACAGAGAAAGAGAGGCCCGAAAAAACTTCTGGAGGGATTCCACTATACATCTAAGGCCTTGTAATGTGCAGCAACTTGCACCTGTTCTTAAATTACAAGCGATGAGAAGTTCGGGGCTCAGAGATTCTGTGGCAGAGGATCTCCCAATTGTATCTCCAAGGAAAACTTAAGTGAAAACCCGAGTGTCATTCCAGTTGCTAGGACCGTGAGAGGGGACTATCCGGATAAGCAGAGACACTGGTGATTTAGTGGTGAGATTAAGTGCTGCGTGCCTGAACCTGCCTCCCTGTTCCTTTATTCTTCAACTCCAACTTTCCTATCCAGTTTTCAGCATAAAGGAAATAAACCTTCCTTCATTAAAGTTTAACCTTGTCTGGACATTGGCCTTATTGGTGCACCTACAACAGACTCTTCCCTACACTCTAGGGGTGAGAACCAACTGAGGGAAGGTAACTCGCTGCGGGACCCAACAATTTCTGAACACCGCTCACCCTCTTATTCAAGAAGGAACCTGGGCATTGTGGTACGGTGTGTCCCGCCTTGAGGAGGTAAGGCCAGGGATCCGTGTGCTACATGTGGGGGCTTGATTCGGGATTCTGCAGCTACCCCCCCAGAGGTTGGACTGTTTTTCGGCCATTGTGAAAGTTGGACTGTGCCACATTTTATTGAAGAAAAATGGAGGTACAGGACTGTGTTTGAGTTTTTTTTCTAGGTGCGTAGTTCGTGGGCGTGTCCAGAACTAGGAAAAGCCCACAAGCTGCGTGCAGGAAAGAAAAAAGGGGAGGAGCCCCCATCAAGTGTGTGTTGCACGTGGTGTCTTTGGCGCCAAAGGGACAGTACGAGCCAAATGAGTGAAGAAGAAGCAACATGTCCGCTACTACTCCATGGATTCCAATTCCACCGGGACCCCGAATGTTCCCGACTACCTCAGCCATGGATATCGCTTCTCTCACTGCCCCCCTGATGGATACAGGGATCCGGCTCAAAGCCCAAGGCCACTTCGCGCTCTATGCCTGCCGGGATGTGGAGGGCCTGGGCGTGCTCTGTCCGAGTTGCCAAGGACTGGCCGTGCAGATACGGCCATTCGGAAGATGCCTGACCTATGGAGAGTTCTTGTTTGAAGTGGAACAACCCACCGAATCACCCCGAGTTTTCCAGGTCAACTTCCCTACGGGGATGGTTACTTCTGAAGAAGGGAAACACGCCCCCGTGGCCGGGCCCACACGCATCACTACGGCTGTAGCGGAAGAAAAGGATGAAGTCCCAGCCACTGCCGTACCAGTGACGGATGCTACAGCGGATGCTGCCTCTGTCACTACTGAGACGTCCATCCTGCCTGCCAAGAGAAAGGTGGGCCATGTAACAGCCTCCCGTGGCCGCGGTCGAGGTCCACTCCAGCGCCTGCCTGAACCGGAGATCCAACCCGGAGGGACCTCCAGGAGATCCACGTCAGGGGACGGTAAGGAGGCTGGGGATATTGTGGTGAAAAGTTTGCCGGGGAAGGGGAAGAAGCTCAGTGTCCTTACCATTGGGGATGCTTGGATACCCGACCCGCAGAAACTTTTAAAAGACAGTGAGTCTGTGTCTATTAGAGACTACCTGCCAGCGGAGGAGTGTGACACTTCCGATCTGGACTCGCCCTCCGATGTGGGAGATGATTTCGAGGTGGATGAGTTGTTTGTCAAGAAGGGTTGGGACACAATTCCGTTACCCTCACCCCGAGACACTAGAGAGGGATCACCCATGGACTCTGGGGAAACTACACCCCGGGTGGAGGCCCCTACACGTGAGGAAGGAAGTGTTCCCACACCTGCATTGCCCGTACCTGCATCGCTAACGCCTTCCACTGAGGCTGGATGTATGCCACTGCGGGCGCCTTTGCAAAAACTTGAGGCAGTGAAAGTGCCTAGATCCCCGGATGCTATTGTTTTACCTGGGAGAGGAGACCGTGCAACCCTTCCTCACATTTCAAGGTTGCAGCGGCTCTTCAACAAGAAAGTGGCCGCCGAATACGGCTGGGAATACCCCTATGTTCCTAGAGACCTTTTATTCTAAGTTGAGGCCTATCGTGAGAGGTGGTATGTGGACTTTGTTTGGGACCACCTGAAAGTACCTCATTCCCGTAGATACTTTGTATGCTCAGCTGCTATGGCCGATCGGTTTAAAGGATGCAAGCAAGAATGGAACTATGGTCGGCACATACATGCGGATCGGGTGGTTATTTGTAATAAGTGGCGAGAGGATGCTGTGTACTCTATTGAGACTTTTGACACAAAATGGAAACTCCTTGTTTTGCCGGATCCTCGGTTCTATACTTAAAAGACAGGACTTTGTTTGCTGTTTTTTTTTTGTGTTTCTGGAGTTCAATCCTTTGGAACTCCATAACTTTGCCCTCCACTACTTGGGGTAATCTACTCTGCTGAGGACCAGGAGAGCTGTTGCTGTTTCTCTCCATCTGCAGCACCACTAAGAACTGAACTTTGGGGTAGATAAGTTAGGGCAAAGGCTGGAGACCCGTCGTGTTCAAAATAGGAAATGCCTGATTTCTGGCCAGCATTTCTACGGAACAACTATTGGTTTTAGTGACTTTACACTGCCACCAGATGGGGGTGATTTGCAGAACTATTTTATCCATTGAGAAAAGTTTTATAACATATGCTAGGCTTAGTATATGCAACTTCTGTTGAAGGGAGTTGTCCCTTTTCGGAGGGGCAGCTCACTTCTTGTAGATAGTATAAAGGTAGGATGTTTTATTGTGTGAATTGTTTTCTCTCCCTCTACAGGTGAAACTGCAAGCAACTCTACTGAGAATGGGGTGGAGTAGTTAGTTAGGAGGGGGTAGATTGTGTAATGTGTATTTTATAAGTATGGCATTGAAAATGGGATATCAAAAATATTTTTTGTACTCTTTGTTCTTCTATCCTTTCTTTTCTGTCCCTTCCCTTTATATTGGTTCAGGCACCAATGTTCAAATTGTATATAGGTTCGGAAATAAATAAATTCTTACCTACTCAGGCTTGACATGGTTCGAGTTTATTTCAGACACTGGTGACAGTGTCTACTTTAGAAGGGGGTGTGTGTAGTGCCCCTCTACTTTGAGGGGTGCTATGTGCCTAAATTTAGGGGTTGGTCTGAGCTAGTAGCCAGGCTCAGACCGCTTTTATTGATAGGTTCTGTTACTTTGTTCCTGCAGGTGTTGTACTGGTGTGCAGTTCCCTGTGGCCTGTTGGTGGCACTGCAAATGGATACAAAAAATTCCGCGCTGCCTATAAGTGTGAGCAGCTTTAAAACCAATAGACAAAAAGGTGCAAGCAAATAACATAAAAATTGTAGCGCTAGAAAAAATAAACAGTGAATATGATAATAACACCCAAGTGAATGAGTGAAAAAAGATTGTTCAGTCCATGATCAAAAAGCAACAATCCATGTGTAAAGTGTATATATATAAATGTGTAAAATCTCTGATAAAATGATTCAAAATAATCCAATGCAAATAATGATAATCCCACAATCTGGATAAGGTGAATAAAGATGACCACCAAATATATAAATGTGTAAAGTCTCTGATGAAATACTTCAAAATAATCCAATGCAAATGGTAACAATCCCACAATCTGGATAAAGTGAATAGAGATGACCACCACCGATAAGAGAGAGGCTTACCAGAAATCGTGGACCCCAATAAACATACGTTTAAGAGTAAACTTGGGCTTAGCATATGTCACAGATAATGGTATTGCGGACACGTTCCTTGACTTTTAGCTTAGAAAAAACGCCCATTTTTTTCAGTGGGGTTTGGCTTCCTTATCTGAACTTTGATAATGTTTATTTAATGTTCGCTGAACCAAACCTGGGTGTGTTCAGTTCATTACTATTTGTTTTGCATGCTGTAGGTAGTTATGTGATATTTGTATTTTTGTGCTTTTAGAAGGAAGTTGCTAACATAACATCGTAAGGGGTTGATTTAAACAGCAGTGCACTCCTGTTACCTAGAAGAGAAGTATGGCCAAAAAAGGGCATACTTCTCTTTTAAATACATTTTTCAGTTTTATTTATGCTTTGTCTAGACCAAAAGGTGTAACAATTGCAAGAACTAAAGTTGTTGAAAGTAAAGTCAACCAGTCATTTGGCATAACCATGTTTGCTTGCAGCTTGCCATTGGGCTGAAAAGCAGACACCTACAGGTGACTGTATGAGTTCTCCATTTCTTTGCAAAGTGTCATGGTAGCCTCCATTCCTGAGGTGCTTTATAAAGGTAAATACATCAACATTCTTCATGGTCACAGTGCTGCCCCCCTTTCTAACTCATGCACCTTCCTTTTTGATAGTGAGGAACCCCCATCAGATTGCTGGATGATTGAAAGGCATTGGTAGCAGGAAGAAATAGGGCCATAAAGTGAGGAGTTCACTTAACAGGTAAGCTTTTTCCCGAAAAATCCACACTATGGTCATTCCATATATCACCATTCTGTAGCCTAAATAGACTCACCTTAAGTGCAGGACAAGAGTGTGGTGGATCTGGCCTAAAACATATGGAATAATGTCACCAAAAAGAAAGAAGTAAAGAATAAAAGTGAGTTGCACATTATGGAATTGGTTCAGACCTGCCTGCAATAATTAGCAAGCTGCATCCAAGAGGACCAAAGATCTTCTTGTCAGTACTTTCCAGAGATGACAATGATCCTAATAGGGAGTGCAGTGGTAAAAAATAGACATCTGGGCACTGTGACAACATCAACCCCAACATTAGGACACATCAAAAGGATTAGGAGATACTGTTTTGTGATTGGTTAAACATATGTTATCTTTTTAGGTGCCCAAAAACTAGAGATCATAATTAAAATTGTATACATTTTACTGATATAAAAGTTAAAAACAATAACACAAGTCAACAAATTATTTAAAATAGTACACCCTGCCAATACAGGGATATGTAATGTCCTCCTATTATGGAGTCACCTTGGTATCCCTATGTGACCCCACATTTAGCCAATTCAGCCTCCCCGGGCTCTTTTTTACTATACAGTTTTGCTTTTAAGGTGTCCCTATGCTTACCCCTATGCTTGCCCCTGGGAACCCATGGTGCGGTATCTATATACTGGGATTTTATACACAAATGTAGGTTATTGTTATTCCTATCCCCTCCTGTAAAAGCAGGCTAGAAACAAGTTAAGGTTTTCAGCTCCCTTGGACATTGCAGCTTTTCATGTTATGCTCAAGGTTGATGCCCCTATGTTTGCAGTGAAATGTTGATAATTATAAGCGTGTGATACCAAGGGGACTCCATAATAGGAGGTAGTTACATATCCCTGTATTTGCAGGGTGTACTTTTTTATTTAAATCAGTATTTAGGAAGTGATGCCCTTATATTTAGCCCACAATAACTAAAGAATGTGATTTATATGATTTTGATAGGCTATAAATTGACTACCTATTTAACTGATTAAAGTTGATTTTACTGATTTTCAGTGAGTGTAGTAGATTTTGTTGAGAAAAAAACTCCCCTCTAGGTGATTTATGTACATTGCAAGGATTATAAAAACTTTTGTTGCAGATTCCTACCTTTTGTTATTCTGAAGAAATCCCTGTATGTTCCTCTGAGCCTCAGTGATGAATGGGTCTAATGCAGGGGTGTCCAAACTTTTTTCAAAGAGGGCCAAATTTGATGAAGTGAACATTCGTGAGGGCCAACCATTTGGCCTGACATTCTGTGAACCATTAAAATTCGTTCTAAGTGTGTTCGTTCGAGCACTAATACACTGCCCAACAAGAATTCTCTTGCCTTTGTGCCTGTGTGTGAGTAAAGAGATGAGCTTGGGCGTATTATTTGGATATACCGTATTTATTGGTATATAACACGCACCTTCACTTTAAGAGGGAAGTTTCAGGAAAAAAACTTAAATTTTAAATAAAGATTTGTGAAGCAAAATAAGGGTCAGTGCCCATCTGCAGAGACCCAATTGCCATGAATGCAGCACCCACCATTGCTTGGAATGCAGCACCCATCATTGCCAGGAATGCACTCACCATTGCCAGGAATGCAGCACCCACCATTGGCAGGAATGCAGCACCCATCATTGCCAGGATTGCACTCACCATTGTCAAGAATGCAGCATTCACCATTGCCAGGAAGGCACTCACCATTGCCAGGAATGCAGCACCCATCATTGCCAGGAATGCACTCACCATTGCCAGGAATGCAGCACCCACCATTGCCAGGAAGGCACTCACCATTGCCAGGAAGGCACTCACCATTGCCAGGAATGCAGCACCCATCATTGCCAGGAATGCAGCACCCATTATTGCCAGGAATGCACTCACCATTGCCAGGAATGCACTCACCATTGCCAGGAATGCAGCACCCATCATTGTCCGGAATGCAGTACCCATCATTGCCAGGAATTCAGTACCCCTCATTGCCAGGAATTCAGTACCCATCATTGCCAGAAATGCAGCACCCATCATTGCCAGGAATGCAGCGCCCATCATTGCCAGGAATGCACTCACCATTGCCAGAAATGCAGCACCCATCCTTTCCAGGAATGTAGCACCCATCATTGCCAGGAATGCACTCACCATTGCCAGGAATGCAGCACCCATCATTGCCAGGAAGGCACTCATTATTGCCAGGAATGCAGCACCCATCATTGCCAGGAATGCAGCCCCACCATTGCCAGGAATGCACTCACCATGGCCATCAGTGCAGCCTTGGAGGGGACATGAAAGAGGCAGGACGAGCGCCAAAGATATCCAGGAGAATGTCCTGTTTACCTAGCAGCCTCTTTAAGAGAAAGTCCCGCCTCCTTTGATGGACAGAACAGTTGTCCAATGCCAGCGCCGGAGATGGGACTTCCTATTAGCAGAGGCTGCAGTGTAAACAGGAAATAATCCTCCTGTGTGCACGGCACTCATCCCGTCTCCTCCCTCCGAGGCAGCCAGCCTAATACCTATATATCTTTTGTGGCCCCGGCGCTGGGAGATTGTCGGGGGCCACAAAAGATATATATGTTTAGATAACCAGGCGGGCCATTCAAAACCGGACCGCGGGCCGCGATTGGCCCGCGGTCCGGACTTTGGACATGCCTGGTCTAATGGGAGGGGTTTCATAATTATCTATCAGCTGTGCACCTGCAGGGCACTAATGAGGAAATCCGCTGGGCCTGCATCCCTTTGGACATGTTCCTACTGGGAGTGTCTCACCAAAAATGAAATTTTTGTTGCAGGGGATGCCTGAAATCTGACTTGTATCTTAGGCAGACTTCTGGGAAAATTGGTGAGCCAATCCCACAAGCAGGAAATTATGTTTCTGGGGAGTGGTCAGTACACACTCTATGCACAGAACAACTCCAGGTAGCCATATTGCAATGCATTCTCAGAAAATTACAGCAGCTGCAGATTGAAAGGGAAAGGTAATTTTTAATAACATTCAATTACAATATGACTTGTATACGCTATATATTTTTTCTTTATTTGCTTATTTTTCCCCACGAAAGTGGAGTTACCCTTTAAGTGAACTATTCATTCTGATTGGCCCATGTGAGTTACTGCTCAGTGTCCATTTTCATTTATTAACCACTGGCTGCCCAGCCATTTACTGCGACAGGCAGTGGCGGCTCATGGTTTTTTGTTTGGGGGTGCGGCAAACAACCACCCCCCTGCACGGCACCTCAAAGGAACCCGCCCCCCCCACTCACGGTCTGCCGGTCAGTCCACTTACCCCTTCTAGGTGGCTTGCATCGGGCAGCGGGAGGAATCAGGCAGCGGCAGACATCAAGGAGCGGCACGGATCGAAGGCATTGGTGAAAATCAGACTGCAGCAGGCATCGGATAGCGGCTCCTGTGTCTACTCCTCCTCCCTCCTCCTCGCTTCTGCCGTGCGTCTCCTCCCCCCCTCTTAGGTGTCCAATAGGATTGCCTGTCCTTTCAGGCAATCGGTTGACGGGTATCAGACCAGCTTCCTGATTGGCCAGGAGGAGGATCAATGTTGCAACAGCGAATATTCATATTCAACTTGAGTGGGCTCATAGCGTAATGCTCTGCGCCACAAGCCCACCCTATTTTGAAGCCTATTAGAACCTCTGGCTCTAATCAGGTGCTTCAAAAAGACACCCCCAACGCTGTAATTTAGACACCCGGCGTCCTGAAAGGGGCCGGACGCATGAATAGGGGGTGGCAGCTTGGATGGACAGAGAAAGCTGTTATGAATAAAATTAATTCATAACAGCTGTGATTCCTATTGTGATACTGTGTCTGGCCCTCAGCTATCACATGGTACCTGGACCAATCACAGCACCCTGTACCACGTGATAGCTGTGGACCAATCACAGCACACAATACTAAATAACAGCTGTTATGAATAAAACCCATTGATGACAATTGAAAAAATTGCTGTTACAGTGATCTTCACTGTAACAGCTAAGTGTAAAACAGAACTATTTAATTTCTTAACTGTTTTTAAATTGTGACAAAACAACTTCAAATAACTAACCATGTCTCTTACTAAATATCTTAGACTGTCTTTTTTTCCAAAAAGGGGTAATTTGGGGGGTATTTGTACTGTTCTGGCATTTTAAGGACCTCAAGAAATGAGATAGGCCGACAGTACATTAGGACTGATCAATTTTCAAATATATATATATATATACCATAGATTTTAGACGCTATAACTTTCACACAAACCCATTATTATACACTTATTGGGATATTTTTTACAAAGACATGTAGCAAAATACAAGTTGGCCTAAATTTGTGAAGAAATTTGATTTTTTTGGATATGTTTTAAAACAGAAAGTAGAAATTATCGCTTTTTTTTTCAAAATTGTTAGCCTTTTTTCATTTTAATAGCAAAACATAAAAAAACCCAGTGGTGATCAAATACCACCAAAAGAAAGCGCTCTTTGTGTGTAAAAAAATTATAGAAATTTCATTTGCGTACAGTGTTGAGGACCCTGTTTGCATTCTTAATCTTACTCTGCACCTATTCCAGTAAATTTCAAATTAAAGCTAGCCTCTGTCTAATAATTTGGCAGATTCACTTACCTATTACAGAGCTACTAACAAAGTTTGGAAAAGTGGTTGAGGGGTCTCACTGAATTCTACATACTAGATACTCTGTATACCCCCCCCCCCCCCAGTATACAGTATATACATTGAAGCATCACCAAGCTGATTGTTACAAAGCTGGCGGCTGGGCTGCACAGCGTCATTGATTGTAATGGTGCAGGCAACTACAATGTTTCCGATTCTTGTGTTGTTGCTTGTAGGGGGGTTGTCGTTATTGGGGACACCCACTGGGGATCCTCCTAGCTTTTGAATGTTTGGGAAGGTGGGGCTGCAAAAACAGCCACTTCAGGCAGCAATTAATCTAGACATGTTCCTGGACATAGGATTAAGTTGTGAAATCAACTTTAAGTAGACTGGAAAATTGACCAGATATGTTCTCTTTTCTAATTTTAAATAAAATTTTCTTGCTTTAACCACTTCAGCCCCAGAAGGTTTTACCCACTTCCTGACCAGGTCATTTTTACGATACGGCATTGCGTCGCTTTAACTGAGAATTGCGCAGCTGTGCAACGCAGTACCCAAATAAAATTGATGTCCTTTTTTCCCACAAATAGAGCTTTCTTTTGGTGGTATTTGATCACCTCTGCGGTTTTTATTTTTTGTGCTATAAACAAAAAAAGACCGACAATTTTGAAAAAAAACAATATTTTTTACTTTCTGCTTTAATACATATCAAAAAAAAATATGTAAAAAAAACGAATTTCTTCATCAATTTAGACCAGTGGTTCTCAACTCCTGTCCTCAGGACCCACTAACAGGTCAGGTTTTCAAGATAACTGAACTACACCACAGGTGATATAATTTGCTGCTTAGTGATTGCGGTATTCTAGTCTGCATCTCTCCAAGGTAATACTTAAAATCTGACCTGTTAGTGGGTCCTGAGGACAGGGGTTGAGAACCACTGATTTAGACCAATATGTATTCTGCTACATACTTTTGGTAAAAAAAATCCCAATAAGCGTATATTGATTGGTTTGCGCAAAAGTTATAGTGTCTACAAACTACGGGATAGATTTAGGGACTTTTATTTATTTATTTGTTTATTTACTAGTAATGGTGGCTATCTGCGATTTTTAGCAGGACTGTGACAAATCTGACCCTAAGCCGTGTTTTTTACAGCTTAAAAACGCCTGTCCATGTTTTGTAATTTTTTTTTGACCTTTTAAAAAAAAAAAAAAAAATGCTGGAGCTCAAAATCACTGTGTTTTTGCGCGTTTATGCGCGTTTAATAGCGTCGGGCGTTTTTGCAGCTCGAACCTGGAGCTCCAGAATGCACTGGTCTTGGTTTTTTTTGCAGCTGGAAAACGCCTATGCCACTTGGAGCTCATAAAAGCTCTATGTGTGCATGACACAATAGAATAACATAGATGGGCGTTTTGCAGCTGTAAAAAAAAACGTCTAACGCTGCTAACAGCAGCTGCAAAAACGCCCTGTGTGCATGGGGCCTTACCAGTAGCTCACCAGCCTTTTTTTTTTTTTCATCAGCTGCCCTTTCTTTGGATACAAAATTTCAGGAGCAGACAAAAGGTACACGGTACCACAAATGGGCTCCTATCAGTGTTATGAGTTCTTCTGTAATAAATGATCCAGTGCCATAGCCATGCAGGAGACTGTCCTTCACACAAAGTTTTACTTATTTTCATGGAAGGGTTTGGTACATCAAGCTGTTCACTACAACAAACATTTGGGCAAGTGTATGTGATGGCATGCCCCATTGTGTTTAATTACTTATGTAGCCAAGTCCCTGGGCCCTTGAGGCCTAATGGTGACCTCCAGAGTTAGGGACAGCCGACATCCTTCTGGTGTAGAGTGGGTTATACAAGGCATGGTGGGTGTAATGCAAGGTGGATTAATGGGCGCAAGACACTTCTTGAATGTAAAGAGATTTATTGTCTCTTGAACAGAACTGTGGGAGAGAGGGGTGGGGCCAGGACACCCTTAAGTAGATGCAATGTTAATTGGCAGACTCCGAGACTTCTATAGGCAGACAGCCATGCATGGAAAGGCATCCAGCTAGACACCACATCTGCATTAATAGGACCATTGTCTCCTATGGCAACAATCTGGTAACAGCTTCTAACAATGGTTGTAATGTACTCCTTCACTTCTTCTACAATCTCCTATTGTAGATCTTCACTCAGCTGAGCTCCCAGTCTTTCACTTAGACTTGCTGATTCACTGCCATTGGATCCCCTGAGCTCTTCCAATCTTCTTACACAGTATCTTCCTCAAGTGTCACCCCTGCATCCCTGCTGGGTCCCTAGCTTGGCACTCACAGATATTCCTCAAGTGTCACCCAACTGGCCTGCTTGGTCCCTGACTTGGCACACAATAATGCTCTGCAAGTGTCACCTCCACTGGCTGGGTCCCTGGCTTGATATTTGCTGAAGTTTCCCAATTCTTCACCGTCCCCAGTTGGTGAGAATACTGCTCTGGAACTTGCTTCAGCTACTCACAGTGGTCCGCGGTAATCAGGTGGATGGTCCCTTAGTGGCAAGAGCTTCCCCTCTACCTCCGACCACAACAGGTTCTCCGCACGGCAGAATCGTTACTTCTGGTTGGACTGCAAGCCGCAATCCCAACCCTGCGCTGCTCTCTTGCTTCTGGATAGGCCCTCAGACAGCCTAGCAGCCAGATGTCCCCGGGATACGTCTCTGGCCTAGCAGCTGGGGCAACACGACACACGTCCACCCAGACAACTGTCCAGGTGGCACAGACCTCCGATCCCCTGACCTCACCCAAATAAATAGGCTCTCCCAGAAGGCCAAGGGACGCAAAAAAATCCCTGCCCATTGGTTAAAACACCCCATTTATTCCCAATCTGTCCTTGCAATGCCCTTGTCTTATCTAATGCCACCACATACCCGGTCATCTAGTGGCAGAAGAGAGAAGTGCAGCAATTCCAGAATTAGGGTGAAGTCAATTGACCAACTCTCACTTGGCAAATAAATTTACTAGCAACCCTGCCTAAACATCAGGGTGCTAAACTTAGAAAAGGGATTTAGTCATTTAAACTACTGGATTGGTGCACCTCATCACATTGTCTCAAGCTGTCTATTGTCTTCAAAGCATAATTCTAGATGCCAAGGTGACCGATGAAGTGGGTGTGGAGTGATTCTATTTCTACTCACAGTGGTCCGCGGTAATCAGGTGGATGGTCCCTTAGTGGCATCTTGTATCTTGTTTTAAAATAGTGAATATTTTGAGATTTGCTTTGTGTTCTGTCAGCTCTGTTCTGGGTTAACAACTGTATATAGTAGAATATGTATCCCCTTTCCCTCCTCAATTCTTTTATTCATGTGATCTCAACAATATTCAAAATATTCCCATAATGCAGAGATGCTCAACTGGAGTATCCATGCCAAATTATGAAAGTATGTAACTGGACCTCAAAATCCAAGCTGCGGAACACCCTTTAAAAGTCTATGGGAGAAATCAAAAGTGCTAATTTTAAGGCCTCATACCCACTGACGTTTTTACAGCTGCAATTTTTACAGCTTAAAAACGCCTGTCCATGTTATTGTATAATTTAAAAAAACAAAAACAAACAAAACCAAAAAAAAAAGTCTGAGCTAAAAAACGCGATCGCGGCGTTTTTGCGCGTTTTTTTACGCTTCGCGTTTTTTTATGCCTAACGCCGACGCTGAGGAACGCACTGGTCCTGGGTTTTTTTTACAGCTTAAAAACGTCTATGCTATTTGCAGCTCAAAAACGTCTAGGTGGGCATGAAGCTATAGACTAACATGGACAGGCGTTTTTAAGCTGTAAAAAGCGCTCAAAAACGCGGCTGTAAAAACGTCCGTGGGCATGAGGCCTAAAGGTTAATATGTAAGTTATTGTCATAAAAAGTGTTTGGGTGATTTTAATAATGCTTAAAGTGAAACAATAAAAGTGAAATATTCCTTTAAATTTGTACCTGGGGGGTGTCTACAGTATGCATGTAAAGTGGCACATTTTTCCTGTGTTTAGAACTGTCCCTGCACAAAATGAAATTTCTAAAGGAAAAAAAGTCATTTAAAACTACTCACGGCTATAATGAATTGTGAGGTCTCCTGTAATACAGATAAAAGTCATTGAAAAAAACGCCATGGGTTCCCCCCCGCCCCTAGTCCATTACCAGGCCTTTTGGGTCTGGTATGAGTATTAAGGGCAAACCCGGACCAAAATTTTAAAAAAAAATTGCGTGGGGGTCCCCTCAAATTCCATACCAGGCCCTTCAGGTCTGGTATGGATATTAAGGGGAACCCTGCGACAATTTTTTTTAAATATGGCATAGGGGTCCCCCTCAAAAACCATACCAGACCCTTATCTGAGCATGCAACCTGGCAGGCCGCAGGAAAAGAGGGAGAACGAGAGAGCTCCCCCCCTCCTGAACCGTACCAGGCCACATGCCCTCATCATGGGGAGGATGTCCCCATGTTAATGGGGACAAGGGCCTCATCCCCACAACCCTTGCCCGGGGGTTGTGGGGGTCTGCGGGCGGGGGGTTTATCGGAATCTGGAAACCCCCTTTAACAAAGGGGACCCCCAGATCCCACCCCCCCTATGTGAATTGGTAACGGGGTACATTGTAACCCTACCATTTCACAAAAAAAAATTCAAAAATAAAAAAAAACACAGTAGACAGCTTGGGACAAGTCCTTTATTAAAAAAAAAATCCAGCGATGTACATTCATTCTTGACCCGGGATATGGAAAAACACAACGCTCGGATCCGATTCCACCTCCATGGGAGGCGCCCGCCGAATGACGCTACAGCAGTGGTGACAGCTCTTAAATAGCTGAGGTCGGGGTCACCCGTAACGTGCACGGGTGACCCCGCCCCCCTCTGACGCAACGGGGGTTTCCGGCGGTTTCCCCGTGGTGTCACGGGTGACCCGCCCCCCTCTGACACCATGGGAAACCGCCCTCAGCTATTTAAGAGCTGTCACGGCGGGTCTAGCGTCATTCGGCGGGCGCCTCCCATGGAGGCGGAATCAGATCGGGGCAGTGTGTTTTTCCGTATCCTGGGTCGAAGAAGGATTACATCGCTGGAATTTTTTTCTTTTTTAATAAAGGACTTGTCCCAAGCTGTGTCTGTGTCTGTGTGTTTTTTAAAAAATGTTACACTTTTTTAGTGAAATGGTATGGGCCCCCCGCCCGCAGACACCCACAACCACTGGGCAAGGGTTATGGGGATGAGGCCCTTGTCCCCATCAACATGGGGACATCCTCCCCATGTTGAGGGCATGTGGCCTGGTACGGTTCAGGAGGGGGGCGCTCTCTCGTCCCCCCTCATTTCCCCTCTTTTCCTGCAGCCTGCCAGGTTGCGTGCTCGGATAAGGGTCAGGTATGGATTTTTGGGGGGAACCCCGCACCTTTTTTTTAAAAAATTTGGCGCAGGGTTCCCCTTGAAATCCATACCAGACCTGAAGGGCCTGGTATGGATTTTGAGGGGGACCTCTACGCCATTTTTAAAAAAAAATGGCTCAGGGTTTCCCTTAATATCCATACCAGACCTGAAGGGCCTGGTATGGAATTTGGGGGGACCCCCACGCATTTTTTTTTTAAATTTTGGTTTGGGGTTCCCCTTAACATTCATACCAGACCTAAAGGGCCTGGTAATGGACTGGAGGGGGGACCCTCATTGACTTTTATCTGTATTGCCGAGACCCGACAATTCATTATAGCCGCGCGTAGTTTTAAATGACTTTTTTTCCTTTAGAAATGTCATTTTGTGCAGGGACTGTTCTAAACACGGAAAAAATGCACCACTTTACAGGCATACTATAGACACCTCCTAGGTACGAAATTTAAAGGAATATTTCACTTTTATTGTTTCACTTTAAGCATTATTAAAATCACTGCTCCCCAAAAAAACTGCAATTTTTAAAACTTTTTTTTTGCATTGATACATGTCCCCTGTGGCAGGACCCAAGTCCCCAAACACTTTTTCTGACAATAACTTGCATATTAACCTCTAAAATTAGCACTTTTGATTTTTCACGTCTGGGTCCCATAGACTTTAACAATGTTCGCGTGTTCGAACAAATTTTTGCCTGTTCACGTGTTCTGCTGCGAACCGAATCGGGGGGTGTTCGGCTCATCCCTAGTAATCATAGATAGGTTTGGATCACCTGCCATAGTGGATAATTTGTGTTACAAGACCAGATTTTCTTATGTTTGTCACAAAGGAAGAGAAACATTTAAATGTTTTAGAGAACATTCCACTTTTTTTTTTCTGAATCTTTAATATAACAACAGCCCCTTTTGCGTCCATAAAAATGCATCATTTAGGCAGATTACAATAATTTGTACATTGGTTTCAGTGTAACAATAAGAATTATTTTTAATATATTCATTTTTTCCTGTGAGCGCAAATGAATACATTTATTTTACGGTTATTATCACATTGGTTATTTATGATCTTTTAAAAGAATGCAAGTTTTCATACAAGTCTTGACAAATCTTTGAGGAAATCCTAGTAAAGTGGTCCCCAGCCTTTTCTATGGTGGCACCCCAAGTGGCACACCAAGTGTCAAGGATCTAAGATTTCAACTCTTTATTTACCTTTGTAACCTGTCAGAGCAAATAGCATATATGATAATCTTGGAATCTCAAAATTGTTTTTGGGTTGTTATCCCACCTCATAGACTTCACACATATAACCCAAAATATTTTATGTGAAAAAGGTGTATGGAATTTTTTAATCAAAGAAAAAGTACAAAAAAATGTTTGTTTTAGATTACTCATGAAAGTGGTTCTGGTACTATTTGGCACTTAATACACTTGAGGAACTTATAAAATGTATTTATTTCCTCTTTGCTGAAAACCATGAACTATATTTCAAAACATATGTTACAGTGGTTTGGCACAATATATCATAGTTGCTCAGTGCTCAACAGTCTAGCCACCAATTAAGTACAATTTTCAGCAAGAACTTTCATCCAAGTGGATGTATTGTTCATTAGTGGCTAAACTAGGTTGACCTAGTTGACCTGCTTTTTACACACAGAAGTAAGCCTTTAAGTTGATCAGTAAAATGTGGCAGTATTTTGACTTTTTTAAACTGATACAGAGGAAAATAATCACAAAAATAATAACCCTAGAGGACAGACACCTATAAACTGGAATAAAGAACATAACAAAATAAAAATAAAAAATAAATATGACAACAATGCAAAGTGCAATCTTGTGTCATTTTATATCAAAGTTTCTGTATTTTTCTTTGCTTTTTATTTTTTATTTTTTATTTTTTTCATCTTCATAGAATTTCTGAGATACAGAAAATATAACCTGTACCAGACATCATAGGATACCAAAAGTATAGTCTATACCTTTCAGCCCCCCCAAAAAAGAGAATGATGAATATTAAAATGATGTCAAAGCAACTTATGAGTAAACAATATTAGGAGAGAGAATTAAAAAAGGAAGCAAATCCATATAATACTATATTGGTTGCTTACGTTATCTTGAAGTTGTGTTTTTGTTTTTTTCGTTTTTTTTTTTCTTTTTCACATACACACACATTTCATTCATCCATTGTATCATACTGTAATAACACTCACTACTTGCCATGCCCTTAAAAGAGCTTAGTGTTCACAGTTTGTCAGGGCTGACACAATGTAGTCCTTTAAGCACTGTGTTTGCACTACATTGCAGATCAGTGCAACAATTAGGTAGACATAAGCAATGTGAAACATTTCCCTCATGAGAAAAAAAAAAAATCTGCAGATGACTTCCTCCATTTAATGAAGCATGTAATGGCTATAAAAATAATACATTCAAAATTTGTATTTGTATAGCATGTTAACTGCCAGTGCTCCTTACAGGTCCGAGGCCCTGTTTGATAAGTGTATGTATTTATAAAGGTTCTTTTTAATCTAAAATAAAGCCAGTGAAAGAGTTTATTAATCACATATTTTTCCCCAAACTTTCCAATACAAGAAAGCTTTTTTTCTGTAAAAATGTGTCATAAATAGGTCTTGTTCTAGCCCAATAGATTTTATACTTTAGTCAAGAAATGTGTTATAATTATGGGCATATAGTATTTTTGTTTTTTTCATAAAGAAAGGGTTTTACACTCACATATTTTACATTAAAGGGTAGTTTAGTAAAGGTTAGCAAGTATAGTGAACTTTGTGTGTGCGCCGAGCAACCAGCAGTTCAAATGAATGTGTACCCTTTAAATCACCGTTACTGAGCTGGTTATATAAAGCTAAATATAGGGCCAAAAGTGGATAATATAGAGCTAGTTTGCTGACAACTGAGGTATATAGAAGTGAAACCAATATCTGCAGTTTATCAAGGCTCAATTGGATGGAGGAAAGGAGGATTGAAAATGTCATCTCTTGATATGTATACATTTATCATATAACCATTTCTGGTGACCATTACGTGGCCTGAAAGCTTAGCCTAAACACCAAACCTTCTGTGTGGGTACATCAGATAAATGTATGTGTGGGTTGTGGGAGTCCAGTTTTATGGTAGTGAATGGATATTTAAAACTGAACTCTGAGCAAATAGATAATTACGCTATTGAATAAGCATATGGAAGATGTTTTGCCTGTCGAAGGATTTGTATTTCTGTTCACCCAGTCCTGAGATTTACATAGCCATGCCAGACAGCACAGCCAACCTGGTGACCAGATTTATCCTGCTGCAGAAAAGCAATACAGCTAGGTCAGCTCCCTACTCCCTCTTCCGTGATTGGACAGTAATGTATCAGCAACAAACAAATTTGGTAATCTCTCTGCTCTTTCCTCCTGTTCCCTGTCAGCACATGTGCAAGCAGAATATCTGATGCAAAGAATTACAACAGGCTGAAATCAAGTCAAACTCAGGGATTTATACTACCTTAATTTAAAATTATTGTAATGATTTTTAAGAACTCTTTAACTGCATTCATTGTGTTTTTCCTATCTGCCTAAGGGTTCAGCTTTAAATCAGGTTTGCTAGTTTGACAAAACATTAGTTAATCGCGCTCAGAATGTAGACCTAAATTTAATGTTTTTAACCTTCCTAAATCTTTGTGGATCACATGATACTGTGAATTCAAGTAATGTATACTCTTTGTAGTCCAACCCATGAGTAAGTTATTTAAAACTATACTCTGGGATGATGTAAAATGCACCCATGCAGTGTCCTCCACACTGTAAGGGTTAAAGCAGAGCTCCAGGCTCCTTCAGATAATACTGTATCTGCTGACTTTTAATATTAGGACACTTAGCTGTCCACGAATCCAGCGGTGTCTTCGCCCGAGCCGATTTTCAATTGGCTCTCGGGTGCTGCCACCACCATCTCAGCTTCACAGCTGGTTCCCTACTGTGCATGCATGAAGCATGCTGAACTTTGTGAGTGGCCCAGCGGCTGTGGATGGAGGAGGAGGTCCGAACTTCCAGTTGAGTTTGCACCCACTTCCCCATGAAAGGTGCGAAATGTGTCAGCCGAGGCAAACAAGCAAAGCTTCCCCTTTTGGGTGGAGCTCCGCTTTAAACGCTGGTTTTGTCCAAGAGATAATGATTATGGTGAACTATTTACTTTACTTCTGATTCCCCTGGCAGTCACTGCTCTTCTCCCCTTTCTGACAGGACTGCTGGACTTGCATTGTATATGATGGTGGATTTGTCTTGCTCTACACATGAACATTTAACCTATGCAGTAAGAATGGGGGCCAATGGAATGAATACATTTACAGCAACCTGGATTGGGATTTTACGTCTTCATGTTAAGTCACAGTTTTAAGAAGCCCCTTTTATGCCTTACACATATTGAGGTTTGACTTTCATGCCTCTGTGGGAAATTAGGTCCCACGATTTATGAACCTAAGCTGATCTGTTTCTGGCATAACTGAAAAGGCACAGACTCGTCCCTTCAATACCATCCAATGTCTGCTTCCTCAATATTTATCTTGCTTTTCTTCATATTTGTTTTTTGTTTCCTTCAGAAGTGCTACAGTATGCTTTAGTGTGCATTCAAATGTCTTTCAGGTAATTTTCAACCCTTTATGTCATTTTTATTACTTTTTTTGTGTCTCTCAATTCTCCTAAATCTCTATATAGTGACAACACAGTTTATTGGTTTGAGTCTGGAAACATATTTAAACAGAATTATAGCCATCATTATGTAATTACTACTGATAAACGGTTTCAGGGCAAATTATAGGTTGTTTCAAAATATCGAGCCATGACTTAGATATAAAGGCAGACCACATTTTTTGTGGGTTCCGAGTGAGCAGGATTTCACCGGAATCTCTCAGACACAGATAATTAATTGGCATCGTTGTGGTTTAAGAGAGCAAACTATAGTTAACCATTTACCAGTAGATGCGGTGGGGCTTAAGAAAAAAAATATGGTTTGCACAAATTCAGAACATGCTTTTTGCAGGTTCAGAATGAAAATGATACGTATGATAATTTGCAGCACAATGGCAATCAAAGACCTACTGTAAAAAAAAAATGTTTTAAATAAATTGTTCTTTGCTTGTCCATCAAAGACTATCTATTAAAAATGGGGTAACATTTGTTAGCTGAATAAGTCACTGGTTTATATTCTCTCTGGGATTTGGCAGCAAGATTTCTGCTTTCATGCTCATGGCTGTGCCTTACACTGATATCCAATTGTTCTTTTTACACTTTCTAGGTGGTAAAATAAATAAGTAATGACTCATTGAAGTAGCTGCAGATGGAGAGAAGTGCTGTGAATTCAGGTGCAAGATCTTTTCAATGGTCACCACTAAGTGATATATACGAAGTGGGTGGACTGACTAACCTGTTTAGAGAACAAAAATCCAACACCTTTGGCATAATAATAAAACAAAGTGATATTTCTTCCTAGAAATTGTATGTTGCTTGCATTATTTCTGCTGCAGTTGATAGTTGCAATTCCTAGTTAAGTTGGGTCAAGTGAGGCAAGAGAAGGTAAGATACTGCCTAGGCTATACATTTCAGTACTGAGGATTGAATTTCAGGTCTTTGCATGAAACAAGATAGCCACTGAACACCCTGGGTCAACTTGTCAGTCTTCTCTTTGCTTAGTGACAAAATATATCCAGGCTGTTACTTTGAATATTTTACCCGAGTACATTATTTCTGTAGAGCATATCATGTGTCATTTTACAGCACTGGATATAGTCACAAAACACATGCCACAGTGAGAAATAATGTAATGTAGTCTAACACCTGAGATTAAAATGGTGGCCTTTACTATACAAAAATCTAGCGCTTCCATTCACTAGCTTAGGTGTACCTGTGCCCGGAATTTGGATATTAAAATATATGATATATTTTATCAAGCAGTAAAAGAATTTTAAAGTGTTACTAAACCCAGGCCACTGGATTCCCTATATCTGGTCTACCGAAGTACACAGAACATGGAAATGCAATAGATTTAGAGAAATATAAACTGCTAAGTACCATTTCTCTTCTGCAGTTAGAGCAGTCTTGTGACTTCTATTAGTGTCTGGTTAAAGCTTGTAGAAGGAGTTTTCATTCTCCCATGATTATCCTTTGAGGCTGCATGACCTCTGACTCTGTCTGAATAGTGCTGATTGGCCCAGTGCTGATCACACGCACTCTCCCAAGAAAAATAGCAATACACACTAAACTAAGCATATTCAGCTTGCATCCAATGTTCTACCAGGAGATGGTTTGGGGACTCTGAAAGAAGGGTAGGATCAGAGAAGAAGGGATCAAACAGCCTCTTTACACAAAGCACATGATTAACCCCTTAGGTTCCACAGTGAGTATAACAAGCATGCTTTACTGCATATACAGACTGATTTTACTGTTGTGGGTTTAGTAACACTTTAATGCAAGCCACCCCTGACTTCTCTAGCTGCATGTACTATAAAGTAATTTATTTTCAAAGTTCCTCTAATATCACAACAAAGACTCTATAGCAGGTTTTTGTTGTTTTTATAAAGGCTTAGAAACACATGTGTGTTTGTATTGGATGGCTGGCAAGCTGCCAACATTAATAGACATTAAAAGTAAAACCTTACTAGGCATACCTAAAGCGGATCTTCACTTTTAGTATTTAAAGCAAACCCCCCCCCCCCCATCAATCCATGTCTCTATGCTTTCTTTTGTTGAGAAATCACTTTGAAAAACACCCCCTAGCATTTCTTGCCGTGGCCATCTTGAGTCAGGGAAAATGATTCATGCAGTATTTACTTCCTGGAATCCATCTGCCCTTAGCTCAAGCATGAATGCAGGAGAGTGTGCTTAGCTGAGAAAACCTCTCCTCCCCTCCTTCCCTCCTGAAGTCTCCTGGGATGTTTGACATCATTTGCCTAGGCAAGAAATCACAAAATACCTAAAGAAATGTAATAACAAGTTTAACACAAGTAAACATTATAGACTTTCCTATATATTAACTAATGCTAGCAGCATGAGGATTACAAATAATCAATGTTTGTTGGGAGAGTGAAGTTCCACTTTAGGCAAATGCCCATGCAAGGGCCATATTTGCCCACTTGGGCATGAAGTTTTTGTCCTTTATGAGAAGTAGATTTTATTTCTTTATTTACTTTGTGTGTGTGTGTGTGTGTGTGTGTGTGTGTGTGTGTGTGTGTGTATTTTGTGTGTGTTTTGGATAAAGCAGGAAAAAGTTTGAGCCTCTGCCATGTTTTTATTACCGTGTCTCTACTGTAGAAATCTCTGCAATGGCGACACAGACAAAAAAAAAACACATTTTTAGTAGCATGGGTTAGTGCTAGAAGATCGTTCATACTTCAATAATTTATTGTATTAAGTACCATGAAACTATCACAAATTCACTAGTTGCAGAAATATCTCAAATGCTTACTGAATGACGACTCATACGCTAGAAAAAGTATTTAAATATTCCTATAGCAATGGTATTGTATGGTATGAAATTTTTTGGCTATTCTAGCTTTCTTTTCACTATGATTACATCACACCTCATTTCTTGCACAGGCACCTCAGGGAATTAAAGTAGTTTTAAGGCTGAAAGTTTTTTTACCTTCATGCATTCGTTAAACGTAAATGGATGACATTTAGCTTGCTAAAGCAAGTGTGTACCACAACTGTGTACCACAAACAACTGATATTTCTTTTTTTATTTTATTCAGAAAATACTTGTTTGTGCCCCTTATAAGCCCTTTTTGCATCTTGGTGCTGCTGATCATCCCCAGCTTTATTGCAGTAACTTCCTGTCTGCCCAGGACTGTGTTTAACGTGAGACAAAGGGGTCAGCTGCCCCAGGCCCAGTCATTGTTGAGGGGTCCAAAGCAGCTGAGCCACCCCTTGAGACCACGCTGCGCCACTGCCTGCAAATAATTGATAAGTGAGTTTAGCTATCACTCAGGAGATGAGGACGGAACTGAATGTTGGGGGCACTAGTGATTGGTTGGGTGTTTTGTCTTCAGCCTGTGCAGTGATTGGCCAACTCGGTAGGGTAAACCTTGTCCGGGGAGAGCGCCTTTCAGTCCAGGGCACCGTCACACCGACCCCTCTCCCTCACCATGTCCGACAAGCTGCAGACCATCGGCCTGCTGAGAAACTTCTTTGCCGGAGGGTTCAGTGGGGTGTGCCTGGTGATCGCCTGACATCCTCTTGACACTATCAAGGAGAGACCACTGGGGGGCATGCAGGGGTCTGTGGAGGGAGGGGAGGGGGTCCTGTGTAATGATCGGCTAGTATGGGGAATAGGTCTTGTGTAGAGATTGAAGTAGTATGAGGGAGGGGTCCTGTGTAATGATGGGGGTAGTATGGGAGAGAGGTCCTGTGTATTGATGGAGGATGGGGATAGTATGGGGGAGGGGTCCTGTGTAATGATGGGAGTATTATGGGTGAGAGGTCCTGTAAAATGATGGGGGCAGTATGGGGGAGGAGGTCTTGTGTAATGATGGGGGTAGTATGGGGGAGGGGTCCTGTGTAATGGTGGAGGAGAGGGTCCTGTGTAATTATGGGGTAGTATGGGGAAGGAGGTCTTTTGTAATGATGGGAGTAGTATGGGGAGGTGTCCTGTGTAATGATGGGGGTAGTATGGGGGAGGAGGTCTTGTGTAATGATGGGAGTAGTATGGGGGAGGGGTCCTGTGTAATAATGGAGGAGAGGGTCCTGTGTAATGATGGGGTAGTATGGGGAAGGAGGTCTTGTGTAATGATGGGAGTAGTATGGGGGAGGGGTCCTGTGTAATAATGGAGGAGAGGGTACTGTGAAATGATGGGGGTAGTATGGGGAAGGAGGTCTTGTGTAATGATGGGAGTAGTATGGGGGAGGGGTCCTGTGTAATGATGGAGGAGGTGGTCCTGTCTAATGGTGGGGGTAGTATGGGGTGGGGGTCTTGTGTAATGATGGAGGAGGTGGTCCTGTCTAATGGTGGGGGTAGTATGGGGTGGGGGTCTTGTGTAATGATGGGGGTAGTATGGGGGAGGGGTCCTGTGTAATGTGAGAGTGAATATGCATGGGGGGAGGGGGCAAGAAAATGTTTGCCCAGGGCCAAATCAATATTAAAGTTGGCCCTGTGTCTACCTGTACTCATACAAATGTTTAGCTACACATTTTTGCCCAGGACTGATTCCTGATGGTAACAACAATGGAACATGAGCAGCATTGGCACAGCCACAGATAGTATCCACATGATGCACATTTGGCAGTGTGACAACACAGGAGAAACATGTAGAGACAGGGACATAACATTGTCCCTCTTACAGGAAGTGTCTGAACAAGGACATTCATGGCAGGTTTACCAAAGAAAGCTGTAATTTTAAAAAGATTTAAAATTACCTTTGAAATCACATTAACAAAATTGTATGAGGTTTTAGTGATTGGGTTAACATCTATTTTATTTGTGCAAAGTCAAAATGCTTGAAAGTAAAGCACTATCATTACGAACACATAGTACCTTTCAGTACTCTGTTTATAAAAGACAAAAACTATTAAACTTAGTTCATTAACACAATACAAGCATTGTGTTTTTTACTACCCTATATGTGTTTAGTGGCTGTGTCATTTGCCAAGTATTTACTGAAAGACAACACTAAAATCAAGGGACCATTTCCCAGAATACGAAATTCCAGATTAAACATAATGCATCAAATTTACTAAACAGCCTGAACCATTATATTTGATTCTATTTTCACAGAACCCAGAAATTCTATACATGGCAGCTGTCTACCTGTCCTCTTCTTGTCTCCCAACACTGAAAACGGCACATGATTGAGGGACACCTCTCTCAAAACATCCCAAGGACTGGAATTAACAAAAGCAGTGACTTTCACTGGTGCAATGTGACTCCACAAGACAAGGTAATCTGACTTTCATATTTCCATTAAATTATTTTCTAAATGAAACAAAAACCTTTACTAGTATCTCCAAGTCCTGGTCTGTTATGTGGCTATACATGCTTGGGTCAAGGGGGGATTCCCTATAAGTAGGGTGGTAGGTAGACTCTTCTTTCAATGTTTTATTTGTTATTTCTTATTCAAATCTGCAAGCATAAATAAATAATAAATGTATTACCATATGGACACTAGTCTCTATATAGACACTGTGGGGCTGATTTAAGAAAATGTTGGCTCATTTGCGTGGGCAGGAATAATTATTGCGACATGGCGCATGCTGTCGACTCGCGCAGGATTCGTGTAATCGTTGCGCGTATGGGCGCATACACGTTCTTAAATATGAAACAGACATCGGGCACTTGCTCATTGTAATGCTGATCATGTTAATGAGCTTTTCCTTATCACATGGAGAATATTGCTTCCACTTTTATTCCTTTCATTCATTTCTTTTTGAAACAACTCAATATTCATTCTTGAGATCTTCCTCCTATTAACAACTGTGCAGATGTTTACTGGACTTGTAATTGTGCATTTTATGATGATAGTCTATAATTATTGGTGGAGCCAAAACTTCCATGAAAACATCTTCTCAACACATGTCTGTGTATTGTGCATTCTGGACAATTCTTTCCCCATACACTGTCCAATCTGATTGGATGACATTTACATCCACTCATTTCTCTGACCAATTCATTTCCCCATACACTGTCCAATCAGATTGCACAGTGTATGGGGAAAGAATTGTCCAGAATGCACAATACACAGACATGTGTTGAGAAGATGTTTTCATGGAAGTTTTGGCTCCACCAATGATTATAGACTATCACCATAAAATGCACAATTACAAGTCCAGTAAACATCTGCACAGTTGTTGATAGGAGGAAGATCTCTAGAATGAATATTGAGTTGTTTCAAAAATAAATGAATGAAAGGAATAAAAGTGGAAGCAATATTCTTCATGTGATAAGGAAAAGCTCATTAACATGATCAGCATTACAATGAGCACAAGCTCAATGTATAAGCAGTTGTGCACTCTGGAGAACGCAGATGCACCAGTGTGTAACATATTTAACAAGCTAAAGCGCGTGCGCCCTGTCAGGCGAGCATAAAATGGTGTGCTTTGTCACTGCACATGTGCAGTTGAGTAAGCTGAAAGAAGGGTGTAAAAAGGCTTGATTAGTTGTTAGACAGATCTACATGTTCTGGACAGAATTTGTGCATTTAAACAATATTATATACATAGTTTTTAGCCTGGTAACAGAAGATGGTAAACTAGTAAAGTTATCTACAGTATTCAGACAAAAATGTTGAAGATTACATTGGCTGCGCCTGCTAATGGTAGGCGCGAAAGATTGCGCAAGTGCGCAACAGTGCTTCCTATGTAAATATAGTTTGGTGCGTATAAGTGCACCATAATTTTTGATAAATGTTTTGAGTCCCGTTTTTTGTGCAATTGCTCCAATTTCTCCACTGCACCGCAGGCGCAGGTCTTTAGTAAACCACCCCCTGTATGTGTTGTATCAAATCCATCAATGTAAGATCCTCATATGGACATTTTTACAATATTTTTGTTATTTGGGCATCACATTATATTATATAGAGGTTTGCCATTGCAACGTCAATACTCGGTGTTTAAATTATAGATTATTATGCACTTGGTCATCTGGTTGTAGTACAGTAGAGTTTTTTTAGAAATTGGTCTTTAAATATATTTGTGTACAATAAAGTGGATTTATATAGTGTTTTGGCTATCAAGACTCTTTTATATACAAACCCTTTCCATGTCTGGTTGAGTCCATAACTAGTATTTATATTCTTAGGTAATTCATGTTGTTATGACTAGGGACTCCCAGACCACCTTTCTTTGAGGATACAGAGAGAAGTCTGGAGGCTATTCTTTGTTGTTTTTCAATAAGAAATTAAAGCAGAATGCTTGGAAAAACACATAATCTGCAAGCATTGTTTCTGTGCACAACTTAGTACTCTTCCCCTAATAATAATTGTACCTCGCATATCTGATGAGTGATTATAGGGAAACTGGCTGCTGATTTTTTACTTCTTTAGTATAAACATAGCCTTAGTTGGCAGAAAGCAGTGCTCACTCCTTCTTTCCCAATGTGAGCGTTACTGTGAAAGTGATATCAGGAGGCTGTTTTTGACAGATTCAAATGCATATGCTAGCTGCATAAAATACATTTAAAAGAGAAGTATGGCCAAAGCTTTGTTGGCTGTACTTCTCTTTTGGGTCACCAGCGTGCACTTATTTTTGCTCTCCTGTGACCTGGAGTCAGCTAATAGTAGGCTATTGCCTGCTATCAGGTAACCTGGCAGGGCCGCTCAAGGATCTGTACAAATCCTTACAATAATTTCAGGATCCACCTGGATGCCTGATCAGCAGCTGGCTCAGCCTCTCAGCGAACCACTGAGAGCCTATGCCAGCTAATCCTCCCCCTTTCTGGCTGAGTGCTCCAGTGAGCACTGGAAGAGCAGAGTGGAGAGCGTTAACTGACAGTCATTGCTCTCCACTTGGAGCAGACAGAGAACTAAGCATTCAGTAGTCATGTGATTGCTCATTTATTGGTCATAGAGCCAATGTGAGACAGCTGCAGCATCACATTTATGCTGCAGCATGGAAGTAAGTTTGTGTGTTTTATTTTTTTCAAATTATAATATTCATAATAATACCATCATTTGATTTGCTTGTTTTCTGTAGTTTGGATTTAATGCCTTATATACACCAGAATATTTTTTCTTAGATCTTTTATCAGTAAATGCTATTGTTAGCAAACTGAAATGCTTAGATACCTTATTGTTTGCCCAATAAGTTAAGGGTTTGGGTAAACAATTTAATTTAAAAGAAACATGAGAGCTTGAGTTTAGGGCCCTATGATCTGTTGAGCTTTGGCTTAAGGCACACCCAACCTTTTCTTCTGCCTCTCCCATCCTGTTTTTATTAAACACTATTGGATAGACAGAGACCAGGGTTTAATTTGCACAGAGATACACCCGCATAGTATTCATGTCTCTAGGCTGACGTGCAATTAGGTCATTAATGAAAGGAGGTAATGGTAAAGATCTCTATGAAATAACTACTTTTTCATCTAGTTTTGAAAAATTTAGGAAAGACAGTCTTTGAAATTCAACACAGCAACTGCATTAGGTAAATAGAAAATTATGGCTTTTGTTCACAGCTGTTGTATTGGTTTCCCTAACACTAAAAAAAGAGACAGAACCCGGAGAATGTTGAATCGCAAGTACAGTGGAAAAGCCAATGAGGGTAGAGTGATCCTTTAAAAGAAGTCTGTCACTTCCTGATAGTCATGTCACCTGAGGCTCTTAAGCCATGCTGGAGGCTCCCAGAACTGGTGCAAGTTCTGGCTCACTGCTCACCCAAGTGCCTTCTCACAAAGCAATAACTTAGTCCTAGAACCAATACCAGGCCTGGGTATCAGATGGTGGCATCTTCCAGCAAAGGTTACAAGCTTCATCAGCAAAAGGTTGGGGTTTGTTCACACTGGGATTTTTTCTCCTGTTTTTTTTTTCTTTAATTGATGAAAAACACATGATAGCTTGAGCCAATCTGAATGAATAACTATTTGATAAAATGCAGAAAAACAATATAAAACAAAATCTGATGAAAAACATACAACAATCAGTGGCGGTTCACACTACCGCGACTTGGGATCCGACTTGTGTCGCCCCAAGTCGCGCGTCATGAGAAATTACATTGAAGTGAATGAGAGCCGTCTTAATGCACACTCCGACTTCAGAAAAGGTTCATGTACTACTTCAATCTGACTTTTAGGCGACTTGTACCCATTGATTTCAATGGAAGTTGCCTCCAAAGTCGGATCAGTGTCTTAACTGAAGCAACTTTACAGGAAGAGAGTTTTCTCAGGCAAACCCCTCCCTCCCACAGAGCTGATTATTCTTTGATTGGCCACTGGCAAAGTCGCCTGTCCTGGAGGCGACTTGAAGTCGCTCCAAGTCACGCTGAAGTCGTCTCCAAGTCGCCTCGCAAAGTCGTGCTGGAAGTCGTGTTGCCCCTGTGTGAACCGGCACTCAGGGTGTAAGGAAGGAAAGAGATACAGTTAAGCTCATAAAGCTATGAATGTTCCCACACATTTAAATCTAGTGACACTTAAAATATGTATAATATTTCTCAGGAGGTTAGATCTCAGAGAACCATTTGTAAAAAATGATAATCTATGAAGGTTTCTTGGAACTTAAAATATAATAGGCTAAGGGTAAGGACACACTTTAATGGCTGCCAGGCCTGCTTTAAAATAATTCTCTAAAACATATTTCACACTTAGATTTTGATTAATCTATCTCACAACTCTGTACTCTGGAAATATGACTTATCATTTCTGTATAATTTCCTGGAAAAATTTCTCTCAAGCTAGTAGCTTTGCCCTTAGCCGTATCTCCTCTATAAGCTTCCTGGCACTGCAGCTCCACTGGGATACAGTAGCCCTCTCTCAAAGAGATCTTATGAAGCATTGCTTACACTCTCAACAGACTCCCAATGCATTCCATTACTTTGACATAGGAGATTGATGACTATTTTGCCAATAAAATGAAAAGACACAGCGGGTGCTGGCAGAGGTAAATTGCAAAGCATTTCATCACTGCTGTACTTATTGCAGAGGATGTTTCCCAGCACAGCAGCAGAGCAAACATCTGGCCCACACACCTGGCTGGATAGATAAACTCCTTTTACTATCATAATCTTTCTTAATTTGTCTCTCACCTTGCTCTGAATGCATTACACTCCTAATGAATTCCATAATGGTCTGTTGATAGCAGCTCTGTACATTAACTACTGTGGCATTTTTTGTATTTTGAAATCTCTGCAAGCAATACAAATTAACTATGGTTACTGCAGACATTACTCACCACCCGTTTTCCTATTACGCATTTAAAAGTCAGGCCAATGCAATGTAGGTGAACCACTTGACATTTAGAAAAATAATAGGCAAAAATACAAATAAATAATAGTTACTGCATACATTTATCTATTATTGTCCAGTACCCATTTGCCTATTACCACTCAGAATGCAAGGGTTGTTTAATTAGAGCAGTGGTCTCCTAACTGCAGCCCGTGGGCTGGATGTGGCCCTTTGCTTGCTTTTATCTGGCCCTTGGAACACTATTTCTTCCACTGATAAAAGGCATAATTCCTGTCACTGACCCCAACCAGTAGGGTTTCTACCACTGACCCCAATGATGGGGCGCTATTCCTCCCACTGACACCAAGTGCAGGTCCCTATTCTTCCCACTGACACTAATGATGGGGCATTATTCTTTCCCCTGATACCAACAATGGGGCACGATTCCTTCCAAATAAACCTATGATGGGGCACTATTTTTTCACCTAATACCAACAATGGGGCAATATTCCTCCAACTAATACCAATGATGGGACATTCTTTACTCCCATTGATACAAGGGCATTTTCTACTCCCACTGGCCACAGTCTGGCCCCCTCAAAGTCTGAAGGACAGTAAACTGGCCCTTTGTTCAAAAAGTTTGGAGACCCCTGAATTAGAGGGTTTACAAATGGGCATTTGCTGAGAGCACACGAGAATTGGGTCACTAACAGAGCTATTTGTACTGGAGATTGACAGTAGCTGGCTAAACAAAATCAAACTTGATTGTTCTTTAGTGAAACTCAAAGTCTTGTTTTTACTTACATTTTTCATAAATCAGTCATATTCTCTGTAAATGGTCAAACTACCGTGTAACTGCATATGTGTAGTAAGGCCTCACCCTCATAAAAAAAGTTTATAGCCATAAAATTGTCACATACAGCATTCACTCATATTGTGTTGCCCCAGCTTGCAGGACATGTCACCTTCTAAACATCAAAATACATGCATATTCTGTATAGCAGAGCCAGCCAATCATTTGTTATAATTAGATCACTGGCAGACATTGCAGGCTGGGGCAGTGCAACATGGATGAAGCCTACATTTAGCTTTTAAATGAGAGGGTGGGTTGCTTTGTTGTACTACATATACTGTAAAAGTTGCAGTTCAGGAGAATTGCAGACTCACAAGTTTTTGATGTGTTGATCTGAATATTTATTTTTGTATCTGATCTACGGAAGACCATTACTTTTGCAAATCCACTAACAAATTGTATGATTCTCGACAGACTTTATTCAGTGTCTTTTTTCATAACGACTCATTCTTCCCTATGTGGAAATCAACTGTCAATTGTTTACTGTAACATTTTAGGACCTAGCCACAACAGCAGGATTTGTCTGATGCTTGTAATGTATATAAAATTGTTATAATATTCCTTATTTTCTCAAAAATTATCTTCGCATGTGGAAGCTTATGTGTCCTGAATTTATGTAACAAAAAGTGGCTTCCTGCAGTTTGATAGGGTAGTATATTTGACAACATCCCAAAACAGAATAGATATGTATCATTCTGTCTGTATGAATGTTTTTCTGTTCTTTCAATGAATGAATTATGAAAAACTTTCTGTCAATTTCTGGTTTCAAGTGTCACAAAATGGAAGAAAGGGGAAAAGCACTTTGAAGTAGTGAAGAATACACCCAAACCATGGTATAAGCTGTATTACAAAGGAATCTGTGAGTGAAATCATTTATACTTAGGGCTGAATTCACATCTGCATGCAGTGGAAACTCGCATTTCCGCTAACATATAGTTTGCTTTTCTTGTTCATACATCACGGGACACAGAGCAGCATAGTCATTACTATGTGGGTTATATAGAATTACCTTCAGGTGCTGGCACTGGCAACTTCCAAAACAGGAAGTACCCTCCCCTATATAAGCCCCTCCCATCCGGGAGTACCTCAGTTTTTTGCCAGTGTCTAAGGTGTTGGCCAAGGTTAACATGTATTCATCTGGGCTTGTGTACAGGTTCTCTGGGCCTTAGCAAGCTATTCCGGATCCGACCAAAAAAAGCTTCATAGCTAAACGGTCGGTACCCGGGCCTTGCAGAGAAGAGCAGGGTTTTGCCTGTAATGCCTCTCTTAGGAGGGCTGGACCCTGGGATCCAGAGCTCTGGTCATACCCAAAACCAAGAGGCTATCTGTGCAGGGTGCTATACAGGTCCAGGGGAGTGGAATCCTTGGGAACCCGGTCCCTGAAGGTCTAGTACAATGCCTGCCGTGAGAGGTGAAGTTTGGGCTTCTGTGGACCAAACAAAGTCCTGCGGCGGGGAAAAGGTAAGTGGGGGCCCCTCAGGAACTTGGTTCTATTGAGGGGACCCCCAAGCCTAATATGTCTTTCTGCCTGTTACCTAAAGGGTATTCCCGCTAATAGCTGTATATGCCTAAGAAATCCTAGAAATGTTTTTTCATAAGGGAAATTTAAAAAAAACTGTAAACCTGGAAATGTTTTTTCATAAAGGAGGTTTTTAAAAAAAAAAAAAAAGACAAAGGTGCGGTACCTGTGTTTGTCCACTAGAGGCCGCTGTGGAACGTCTTTTTTCTTGGGACTATTCCTTCCATGGTGAAAGTCCAGGCAGATGAGTGAGCTCTCTATCAGGGAAGCTGCATTCCTCTGTCATGCTGCCAAGTAGTTTCCTTCCATCCCCGAGTCCTGGTGAAACAGGGACCCTGGCTCCTCTCCCTACATGGCGCCAAGAGCGCACACGTGCACGCGCGCGCGCGCACACATGCTTTCCTTTTATAAGGTTTAGCTTCAAAAAAGGGGGCGGAGCCTGGCGGATGACGCGCTCTGTGCGCCCAGCGCTTCTGCGCATGTGCTGGCGTCCCAGCAAGATAAAAGGACTCAGTCCACGCTGCTTGCTATGGACACAGAGCATGAAAAGGAGCTGGTAGCATGGTATAGGGGCTTACAGCGGGCGGTTGATACAGGCATCCCCAGAAAGACGCATTAGTAGACACCCACTGATGTACATAGCAGCAAATTGCATTAGACTATTTCAGTAAGGGGTGTATTGCGGCTGGAATACCTCAGCTTTGAACTAAGGAATATGCCGCCTAAAAAACTCCGAGATATACCTCTCAGGAAGTGTAGGGGGTCTCCATCGGGCTCTGAGGATCTGGAGCAGTCATCTGCACCCTCCTCCCCTGAGAAATCAGAGGTTAATACCCATAAGGAACCCCCGGGAGTGCCAGGTACTGCGGCTGTCCTCAGTCCACCTGCTCCTGCATATATAACAGAGGAGGTTTTTTCCTCAACTCTGGAGGGATTGGAGCAGAGATTGGCTGCATTGATCGCTTCTTCTCTACAGGAAAGAAAGCGCGCCAGATCTCCATCACCTCCATTAGAGTGCCTGTTGGCAGAGCAACAGTCCCAGGAAGGGACCGACCTACCTGAAGGGGATCAGGAGGAGGTTAGCTCTGTTTTTGAGGAATCGACAGTAGATGAACCATTTTCAGCATCACAGACTGAAAGATTGTGGGTCCAGACCCTAACTGACATGGTTCGATCTGCATTTAAAATGCCTCTTGTTGAACCATCAACTACTGCTGTCTCCTCATTGGGGTCGCTAAAAGCTCCCCAGGTTAATTGCTCCTTTCCAATACATCCATTATTGGAAGGACTTATATACCAGGACTGGGAACATCCTGATAAACTATTTGTTCCGCCTAAAAGGTTTCCGGTGATCTATCCCATGGAGGGAAAGTTCACCCAGAGATGGAATGTTCCTACGGTGGATGCAGCCATCTCTTCTGTGAACAAATCACTGACATGTCCAGTAGATAATGTTCAAATGTTCAAAGATCCAGTGGATAAAAAATTGGAATCTTTATTAAAATCTGCTTTTTCCACAGCAGGGGCTGTTACACAGCCAGCAGTGGCAGCTATTGGGGTCTGCCAAGCTTTAAAGGATCAAATGAAAATGGTCCTGAGGGATTTGCCAGACCAGCAGGCCCAGGCTCTGGCTGATCTGCCTAGAGCATTATGCTTTGCGGTTGACGCCATCAAGGATTCTATCCATCAGGCCTCCCGCCTCACGCTGTCTTTGGTACATATGCGTAGGCTTCTGTGGCTCAAAAACTGGTCTGCTGAAGCTCCCTGTAAGAAGCTCTTAGTTAGCTTCCCATTTCATGGGGAACGCCTTTTTGGCGAAGACCTGGATAAGTATATCCAGAAGATTTCCAGTGGTAAAAGTACTCTCTTACCGAGTAAAAAGAGGTCTAGGGGTCCATCTTTTAAGAGGACTACCTCTCCTATCCCTGCGACGTCTGCTACTAAGCAGTTCCGACGGCCTCCTCGGTCAAACTCAGGAGGTAAAAATCAGGGACAGCCACAGGGTAATAAAAAGCCCTGGATCCGAAGAGGTACTAAACCAGCCTCCAAGTCAAGCCTATGAAGGGCTGCCCCCACTCAAACGGGTGGGGGGAAGACTTCAGTTGTTCGCAGAGACCTGGCGGGAGACGATCAAAGACAGATGGGTGCTCTCCGCAGTAACTCTGGGATACAAGTTGGAGTTAAAAGAGTCTCCTCCGTCCCATTTTATGTGGTCAGGCATGCCAAGAGACCCTCTGAAAAGAGGGTCTCTCCTATTGGCGTTAGAACAACTATTGCTCCAAGGAGTAATTATGGAGGTTCCTATGGAAGAGTGGGGGTTGGGTTTCTACTCAAACCTTTTCACAGTCCCGAAGCCAAACGGGGACATAAGACCCATATTGGACCTAAAGAGTCTAAACAAATTTCTAAACGTCCGGTCTTTCCGGATGGAGTCGATCCGATCGGTCACCGCTGCCCTACAAGGGGAGGAATGGTTAGCCTCGATCGACATCAAAGATGCTTACTTGCATGTTCCCATCTTTCCAGGTCATCAAAAATTCCTACGCTTTGCAGTAGAAGGGCGCCATTTTCAGTTCAGAGCCTTACCATTCGGTCTGGCCACAGCACCACGAGTGTTCACAAAAATTCTGGCCCCACTGTTGGCCGATCTAAGAACACGGGGTGTAACGATAATGGCATACCTAGACGACCTGTTGTTGATGGACCACTCAGTTGCCAAGCTAGAAGTGGTAATTGTCGATACAATCAAGTATCTAGAGTCTCACGGTTGGGTCATCAACCTGGACAAGTCAGCCCTACAGCCAGTGAAAAACCTGGTATATCTAGGGCTACGGCTGGATTCAGACCAGAGGAAGATTTTCTTACCTCTAGACAAGGTATCCTCTTTGAGGGCCTTGGTCCGTCTGCTTTGTGCAAAAAGACAGCCGTCCATACGCCTGTGCATGAGGCTGCTAGGAAAGATGGTAGCATCATTCGAAGCTGTGCCATACGCCCAATTCCACTCAAGGAATTTACAAAGGGCCATATTGTCAGCCTGGAATGGAAAAGTTCAGGCTCTAGACTTCCCGATGGCTTTGTCCCCTTCCGTTCGGAAGAGTCTCTGCTGGTGGTTGATCCCCCAGAATCTCCAGAAGGGAAAACCCTTCAGCCCGATATCTTGGAAGGTGGTCACTACAGATGCCAGCCTTATAGGCTGGGGGGCAGTACTGGAGCAATGGTCTCTCCAGGCCAGATGGTCAAATGTAGTAAAAACCCTGCCCATCAATCTCTTAGAGATACGAGCAGCCCGGTACGCTCTAGTAGCCTGGACATCCAGACTCCAAGGGTCCCCTGTCAGAATTCAATCAGACAATGCCACAGCAGTGGCATATATCAATCATCAGGGAGGCACCAGGAGTCGTGCAGCCCAGAGGGAAGTAAGTCACATCCTGGAATGGGCAGAAAAGCATGTCCCATGTATATCAGCTGTCTTCATTCCAGGGGTGGAGAATTGGAAGGCGGACTTTCTGAGTCGCCAACAGTTATGCCCAGGGGAATGGTCCCTTCATCCCGAGGTCTTCCGAGCAATATGTCAGCGGTGGGGAACACCGGATGTAGATCTGCTAGCATCCAGATTCAACGCAAAGGTGGACAGATTTGTCTCCCGGACAAGGGATCCCCTCGCTTGCGGCTCGGATGCTCTGGTGTTCCCTTGGGATCAGTTCAGACTGATATATGCATTCCCTCCGCTACAATTGTTGCCTCGACTCCTTCGCAGAGTCAGGTTGGAGAAGAAGCCGGTGATCCTGGTGGCTCCAGCGTGTCCCCGAAGGGCCTGGTACGCGGAGATCATCAAAATGTCTGTGGGGAGTCCTTGGACCCTTCCACGTCGTCCGGACCTGCTTTCGCAAGGACCGATATACCACCCTTCCTTACTAACTCTAAGTTTAACGGCCTGGCTATTGAATCCCACATCCTAAAGAAGAGAGGTCTCTCTAACTCTGTGGTATCAACAATAATCAATGCCAGGAAGCCTGTATCCAGGCAGATCTACTATAGAGTTTGGAAGGCGTACATCACTTGGTGCGAGGCCAGAAAATGGCATCCACGTAAGTACGTTATAGGCAGAATTCTGGACTTCCTGCAGTGGGCTGTAGACAGGAAGTTTGCCTTAAGTACTATCAAGGGCCAGGTTTCGGCCTTGTCAATACTATTTCAAAGGCCCCTGGCTATGCATTCACTTGTCAAATCCTTTATGCAAGGTGTGACTCGTATTATTCCACCGATTAAGGCTCCCATATGCCCATGGGATCTAAATTTGGTTCTGTCGGTTCTGCAGAAGCAGCCATTTGAACCTTTGCGGCACATTTCCTTGGTTCTACTCACCAGGAAATTGATATTTTTAGTAGCCATATGCTCGGCTAGAAGAGTGTCGGAATTAGCCGCCATGTCCTGTAAAGAGCCATATCTGGTTATCCATAAGGACAGAGTAGTATTACGTCCTCACCCAGCCTTTCTTCCTAAGGTGGTATCGAGGTTTCACTTGAACCAGGATGTGGTTCTTCCTTCTTTTTTCCCCAAACCAAGCTCGGTAGAGGAAAAGTTATTGCATTCTTTGGATGTAGTAAGAGCAGTTAAAGCTTATCTAAAAGCCACTGCTCAGATTCGTAGAACGGATTCTTTGTTTGTTCTGCCGGAAGGCCCCAGAAAGGGTCAGGCAGCATCAAAATCTACTTTAGCCAAGTGGATTCGACAGGTCATAATACAAGCCTATGGCTTGAGAAGTAGACCGCCTCCGTTCAAAGTTAGGGCGCACTCCACGAGAGCAGTTGGAACTTCATGGGCAGTGCATCACCAGGCCTCCCTGGCGCAAATTTGTAAGGCCGCAACATGGTCTTCAGTACACACGTTTACTAGGTTCTACCAGGTGGACGTTAGAAGTCAGGAGGATGTCGCCTTTGGGCGCAGTGTGTTGCAGGCCGCAAAAGATCCTCATGCCTGATGGCGCCCAGCTTATGTATGGTGTATCCCCCCCCTCATGTGGCATTGCTTTGGGACGTCCCACATAGTAATGACTATGCTGCTCTGTGTCCCGTGATGTATGAACAAGAAAGTAGGATTTTTAAAACAGCTTACCTGTAAAATCCTTTTCTTGGAGTACATCACGGGACACAGAGCTCCCACCCCTCTTTTGGGGACACGTATTGCTTTGCTACAAAACTGAGGTACTCCCGGATGGGAGGGGCTTATATAGGGGAGGGTACTTCCTGTTTTGGAAGTTGCCAGTGCCAGCACCTGAAGGTAATTCTATATAACCCACATAGTAATGACTATGCTGCTCTGTGTCCTGTGATGTACTCCAAGAAAAGGATTTTACAGGTAAGCTGTTTTAAAAATCCTACTTTTCTTCACGTGTTAACATGCATCACACATAGGGCAGCCCATTCACCAGGACAGAAAAGAGGTTGGGGAGGTCCAGGCCGGGTAAAAAGTTGGGTTGCGGAGGAAGGATAGTATCGGGTTGTGAGTTTATTAGAGAGTGTGGCTGGATTTAAGGCGGTCCCAAAGGGAGAGGGAATGGCTTGTAATTGGGTTTAGTATAGTGCTGCGATCAGAAGGCTGAAGCCAGAGAAGATTAGCGACTGAGAGGGGGTCGCATTCAGCAGACTCTATGGATACCCATAAGAGTATTTCAGAGGTGGCATGGTACTTGGGAAGTTGGGCCAGTTGGGCAGCGTAGTAGTATTCATGAAGTTGGAGAGGCCCAATCCGCCCCCCCAGTTTGAGCCTGTAGAGAGTATAGTGGGGAATGCGTGGTCAGGTAGAATTCAAAATATAGAAAGATGCACGCCGTTGTATTAGGTAGAGGAAGTAACCCAGCACTGGGATGGGTAGTACACGGAAGAGATATAGTATCTTCGGAAGGATGGTCAACTTGACCACTGTCATTCTGCCCATCCAAGCTGATGGAAGGCTAGACCGTTTAGACATGGGATTGGAAAGGTGGGTTAGCATAGGGGGATAGTTCGCTGAGTAGAGGTCGGATAGGCTTGCAGTCAGTTTGATGCTAAGGTATGAGATGGAGTGGATAGACCAAGGGAATGGTAAGGCATTCTGTAGTTGGGCCAGTTCTGCAGGAGGTATGGAGATGTTCAAAGCTGTGGATTTGAGTGGGTTGACTCTGAGGACTGAGATACATCCAAAGTCATCCAGAAGTTTAAGAAGATTGGGAGCGGAGGTTAGTGGCGCTGTCATAAAGGCTGCTCTTCGGATGTTGTCTCCTGCTTGGTGGGTAGGAATGAAACAGAATGCAGCTATTTTTAACATGACTAAATGACACAACTAACATGACTGTTTTTCAGAATCCTCTGATGATTTGAGCCAGCACTTTCCTTCTGTGAACCAGACAGAAAATCATAATACCTAACTTCAAAGAGGGTTACTGTTCACATTCCTATTGCTTAAAGTGGTTGTAAACCCTTATGCCTTGTACACACGATCGGATTTCTGATGGAATAAAATCCGATGGCATGTTTCGTCGGAATTCCGATGAAGCTGACTTCCATCAGTCTTGCATACACACTGTGAGACTAAATTCCGACTGTCCAAAACGCGGTGACGTAAAACACTTGAGCGGAGAAAAATTAAGTTAAATGTTTCCGAGCATGCGTCGACTTGATTCTGAGCATGCGTGGATTTTTCTCAGATGGAATTCCACACAGACGATCAAAATTTTCCATCGGAAAAATTTAAAACATGTTCTATTTTTTTGCAACGATGGAAAAAAGTCCGATGGGGCCCACACGCGATCGGAATTTCTGATGAAAAAAGTCCATTGGACATTTTCATCGGAAAAACCGATGGTGTGTACAGGGCATTACACAGCACTTTTACCTACAGGTAAGCCTATAATAAGACTTACCTGTAGGTACCGTGAATATCTCATAAACTTCTACAGTTTAGGAGATATTCACTGTATCAGCATGTGCCAACGTCATTGGCACATGCACACTGAAGAAATGGCTCGCTCTTGCCGTTTCTTCAGCTGCTGTGCCCTTTACCAGTGGCTCCTGCGCGCAGTGACGTCATTGCGGCTCCGGCCAATCACAGCGCTGGAGCCCGCGATACCCGGAAATAACTCCGGGAGACATGTCGCCAGCCACAGTGGTGTGTCGGGACCACTGCGGCGGCTTTGATCTAAGGTAAGTATTTCATACTGAGCTAGTATGCATAGCTCATTATGCATTTGTCTTGCAGTTGTTGTTTTTTTTCTGTGGGTTTACAACCACTTTAAGGTCTGATTACAAAGTGAAACAAGCCAGAGAAAAGTTTCACAATAAAATTCCAATTCCAAGCCAACAAAACATTTCTAAGATAGGGTTCCACTTAAGGTTTTTAGAAGTTCCTTGAGCAGTGTGTATCAGTGAGGTATTCCCTACCTTCACTGCCACCAACATAAGTAGGACATTTTCTATTGACTTCTAATGTAAGGGGTTATTTTTACACAATCCACAAACATCAGGGGACACCAAAATTTCCATAGTCTGCATTTATTTTCATCCTACCATTATTCATTTAGTTTCAGGACTATTGATGAAAATTATATTAGTGTATACAGCAGGTGGTGATGTTCTGCCTTAGTGGTCAAATACTCTACATACACCACATTCTTTATTCTCTTATTTAAAACTTTCTGTAACTTACCATGAGCTGTAGATGTAATAATTCTTATCAGGGGTTGGCATATTTTTTCCATTGTAAAAATATATTTTTTTTAAAAGCTGTTTTATATCATCTTTATATATGTGAATTGAAGCCATTTAGAAGCAGATAGTCATTTATCTAAACCTAGGACAGTGTAAATTGTAGAATCAGGCTGTCCTGTACTTTTATTTTTTTATTATGCATTGAGTAAGAGGGTACAATAGAGAAGGTGGAATAAAAGTGGTCTTTTAGGGTGCATTTGGACTCTGGAAACTAAAATTACATATTAATTACCCGTTATGGAGCTGCTTTTCTCCACTGTTGCTTTTGTTTCCCTAGAAGTTTTTATCCAAGGCTGTTTTAAAGAGTCAAGAGAACAACCTGCCAAGAGGTTAAAAGAAAAATATCAGTTTAAATAAATTATCTACAATACCAATTGCCACCTAATAAGAATCAATCCTTTCCTTACATTGGATCATTTTTATAACTACTGGTGGTCAAAGATTAGATCATATCACTATGCACCCCTGTCCAGATTAACCAGTGGAGCCTATAGATTTCAAAGCATGGACCTGTCAATAGAGGTGCACAATGTTTTCTTGTGAGCATGACCATCCTGGACCCTAACCTGCTAATATTTATCACCTGCAGTGATGACATGTAATACCTATAGTTGAGTTCATACACTGTAAGTAGCTTTGATGTTAGACATAAACCTCTGCTTCAATATTTCATGAAATATAGGAATATCCAGACTTTGATGTTGAAAAGTAGGACATCAACTTTAAGACCATTTTTTATAACTGTCAAGTTTAAATATGTTTGCAGAAGCTTTTGAAGTATCCCTTGATCTGTTGAGGAATGTTTAAATTGTGCTTGTTGCTAACTGAACCGTAGACAAAGATCATCTAGGGCAGTGGTTCTCAACCTTACTAGTGCCGTGACCCCTTGATAAAATTTCCCAAGTTGTGAGGACCCCTAACAGTAAAATTATTGTTGTAGCGTGGGTTGTCAGCACCCAAGGCAAGACAAGTAATTTGCGCCCCTAACCCACAGACATTTACCGCTCCCTGAGTCCCTTCCACTCATACAGTATTAAAACCCCTTCTGGTACATTTTAGGATGTACCACTCTTTCTCTTTGTTCTCCTTTCTTTCCCTTTTATCTCTCTCTATGCTAATTATTTTATTTTTTTCCCCATTAATCTCTAGCCGTCTTTCTTGTTCTTTCTCTTATTCTTTCTCTTGCATTTTTCTTTGTTCCTCCCCCTTTTCCTCTCCCTTCCATGTATTCTCTATTTTTATTCCTTCTCTTACTCCTTGGTGGGGAGGGGGGGGAGAATGGAATGAGTGGCAGTGCTGGGGGGGTTGGGATGAGTGGCAGTGCTGGCGGTGGGTGGGATCAGTGGCAGTGCTGGGGGGGAGTTCTGATTAGCCAACTTAGGTGCTCTTGATCAAGGTCATCTGCTGATCTCAGAACTGTAGTTGGGACTTTTAATGGAAATTATAATTACAGTTAGTGTTACTAACTGGGTCTCTGGCTTCACTGTGTCTCCGAATTTGTGGTGTCTCGTAGCAGTGACACCTATGCCAAAATCGGGAGATGGGGTCTCCTCCAGCCCCTCACACTTCAAATTCCTCACCAGTAAGCTTATCTCTAGTCTCTTCCCCCCAGCCATGCTGTGAACTGAATGGGCGGCTGCGAAGAGGCTAAGTGGGCGGCCGCAGGCTCCAGGAACAGCCCAGCTGGGCGGCCACAGGCTTCAGGGACAGCCCTGCTGGGTGGCCGGGAAAAGGCTGGGAGAGCAGCGCAGGCTTCAGAAACAGCCCAGGATTCGATGACCCCTGGCAAATTGTCATTCGACCCCTAAGGGGGTCCTGACCCCCATGTTGAGAACCACTGATCTAGGGGAAAAGTTGTTTTAATACCCATCAATGTTCTTACATAAAGATAAAGTACTGTGCCAAAAGCATGTGGTGGGGAGCGCTATAAAGGTAAGTAGGGGATGGCTTTAAAACTATTCTGTTATTTTGTCCTGAATGGGCACAAGGTGACAGAATCTCTTTAAAAGTAGTAGCCTTTATTGAATTTTCCTTCCAATAATCCTAGCTGACTGGCTGTCTTACTGTTTCAGTGATTTTTAGTACTAGTAGTTTCACTGACCTGGAACATGATCATAGACTTCTACCTCCACTGTGACATTCCTGACTTTCCAGCTTGTCCCAAGTCGGTGACTTTAACTTATAATGCATGTCAAAAACAACAAGGCAACTAGTAATTTTAGAAAGAGGTCAGCAAAGGCAGCCTCTATATTATTTACAGTACAAGTTTCATTTAATAATGTCAAAGGGTCTGTTTACATGGTTGCACTTATTTGGGCTGCACTACTCTGCAGTAAAAAAATAATTAAGGCAGTTTAAACGTGGCATAGTACATAGAAATGCACTAAAGCCTGCACGTAAACTTTTTCATACAATTAAGAATGCATTAGGCCTGAGTAGTTTCCTGGTTGTGTGCTCATATGGTGATCTATGAATTGAGGGGGTGGACCTTTCAATCATCCACCCATCCTCCATTCTTTGATCCTGTTTCATTCACAGAAGCTAAAGTGTGGTTTCTATGAGTGGAGAAGCTAGGCGGAAAGGGTAGGCATTGTCAAGTACCCTTGATGAGTGCCTGTCACAGCTCTGTTGGTGCTAATAACCTTGCTGCACTGGAAGATTATGGCAGAGACGGTGGGGGATAAATGGAGAAAGATTTCAGCTTATAGAGGGCACATCAGTACAAGGAACACACCCTACTGACTGTAAGTAATGGCCCTTGTGCTGATTTTTATTTTTTGATTTATGATTAAACTTAGGTATTAACAAAGTTTAGCTAGAGGTATCTGTGGTCTTGTCACAACGGACATAATATATGCAGTACAAACTGATGTTTGTTAATATAGGTTATAGAACTGTACCATGCAGAATGCTTATGAAATATTTTGCATTCTAGAAGTATAAGTGGATTTCTAACTGTATGACACCCATTTGACATGTATAATTATGTATATGTACAATTGGAATTACTCTTTGTAATAAAAGTCTGGGATTCTAGTGCCAGCATTTCATTCATAAGGGCTGATAATTTTCCTGAGTGTATTATTTGTGCATGTGTAAATAGAGAGTCTCTATTGTCCTGCATGCATATGCCTATTTGTCAACACACTAATATCACTGCATTCTGGTGGATACAGTATTAAAAAAAAAAAAAAAGAAAGATACGCATGGCTTAAAACTCCTGTCTGAAATTACCATCTGACTGTTCACAATGTTCTCATCATTTTACCTCCTTAAAAATAAGTCACTGGAGCCAAGCTGCTTCACAAAATATATTGAAATTAACTCAGTCTGCCTATGCATATTTTTACAGGTACTGTTGTTTTTGGATGCTTTAAGTCTATACCCTTTTACAGTGAAGTTCTTTGACTTACAGCAAACACATATCATATACCCCCAACACAAAGCCCTCCAACACCAGCCTTAGGTTAAAAAAAGTAGACTGTACATCCAATCCTCCATGAGAGCCAGATCATTGCTTTGTATTTACACTGGTTCTCTCTAAGCTGACTGAGCACAGTACTTCAGTTACACTAGTCAGCATCATACACATTTATAGGTGGCTCATACTTAAGCTCATAGAAAAACCAATGGGCAGCCTATGAAAGTCTATGCACAGAAAACCAGTGCAAGCACCGCAGGTCTGCTGACTGTTGGAATGGGAGCTCTGATCTGAGAACCTCTTCTTTTTATTACCTTACATTTTAGAAAGGACATTGGGAGAATTTAGTATTTCTATATTTATAATTGCCTTGTGCTCTATAATTATTTGCTAGACATAGGCTAAGGTATATTGAAATTTTCAACTAGAATATGAAACTATCAGGGTTGGGGACAGATACATTCGAACATTATTAGGAAGTATTCGTTTAGTTTTCTCTGGAAGGTCACTGGAAAGTACCTGAGGCCCACAATTAAGTTCTCGCCATTATTAAAATTGATATGTATCTTAAAGTATCAAAGATTCCCTACTGAAGATGTTGAGATAAAGAATGTAGTGTGCACAGAAGGAATGGAGATGCAAAGGAAGGAAAGGGGTAAAACTTCACAGTCCAGGTTCTTTGAATAAACCCCAACTAAATGTTTTCTAACATTAGCTCCTTGGAAGCTATTCAGTCAAAGATGAACAGAGATTAGTGCAGCATTAATATAAATGTATATGAAAAAACTTGGCACTTGTCCTACAAATGTATGTTTAGGTAAACTATCACAGTTTGCTGATTTAATATTATCATATTTATAATAGTAGGCAACGCCCCCTAGCTCCCTATAAAGATAAGGGATTCTTACAGTGATATTTCTACACCATCTCAATAGGAGAAGTAAATTCCATTGAAAGTGGGAAAGAAGCAGAACCAGTAATTCCAGCAGAGAGATATTGATGCTGAAGACCGAAAGAGATTTAAATGACCGGTAGTTGACCGCCATTGCATACTAGGAGCTGTTACATTGAAATCTGCCACTACAGTCTCTAAAACTTCTTTACCTAAAAAAATGGAAACTTGTACAGGGTTGAGAAAACTCCCACCTTACCTGTATGACTTTTTATTGCGGGAGGCAGGGAGGCTGTGTATGTGAGCCCTATACCTGGAAGTACAGGGTATAAGTGGAGGCTCTGAATGCAAAATCCAGCTACGGGGAACAAGGCAGATGTTACAACTGGCACGTTATGGTTCCTTCTGTGTAGTGGAATGCTTATGTCTTCAAGAAGCTAGTGCATGTTTTAACATAAAATGAAAGATGTATGAGAACTGACCCTTTCATTCAGAGCTGTCAAGATATGAATATCGTTCAGAAATGTAAACTATAGCCTTTCTTTCCCATGCATTTCTTTCACAGTATTCATTTACAGTGGAATGACGGTTTCAATTTACATTTAGAATTTGATTTTAAACATGAAACTGCTTTGTATTCTTGTGATTATATTGTCAGAGAAACTACGGCTTAAGAGCAGTGTAGTCCTAAGCATGTGAAATAACAAATGGTTGGATAATCCTTACCTTATTTTAAAAGAGAACAGCTTATCAGCAACCTAAAATGTACAATATCTCTTAAGTATATATGTGTGTTTATATATATATATATATATATATATATATATATATATATATGTGTGTATATATATATATATATATATATATATATATATATATATATATATATTATATATAATATATTTTTTTTATCAAAACACTATAATGCAGTTTTCAGAACATTTACCATTTGGTTCCAAAATTTCTTCCACTAGAACAGAGGGTTGGACTCCTGACACCTCTGTACCAGAAATTGGCAGCTACATGGCATAAAATGGCTCCTATCTCCATCCTAAAACGTACACCCTATCACACGTATTGCACATTCACTCACACACGCTCACTTAGAAGACCTTAGGCTTGGAACCACCTACACAGGTGTGGTTTTCCTGTTTAGAGTGTTGGTGTTTGAACCGTCCTTGCCCAGGGTGCCAGTGTTTGAGGCTGGTCCTGTAACGGTGACGGTGACCCCTGGTTCCTTAGGGAAGCAGTTGTGAAGCTGTAGAAAACTGTGATCTCCGCGCTCTGTATTATATAAGCTGCTAACATTAGCCTTGGAGGTATCTCTTGACAAGGTGTACATGGAGATGTCAGTTGAAGGTATCCCTTTGACTCCCACAGGAGAAGTGTCCCTCGATTGAGAAGGTTCAGTGGAGCGTGAACTTGATCTAGAACGTCGGCGGTATCGAAAGCGGTAACTTGGTAAGCGTAGAATGGCAGAGGGATTTTTGATAAGCTCAGTACGTGATTTACAATGGGCCTCTCTGTTCTTTTCAATGTAGATGTTGACCGCAAGGACCCCAATCATTTCAGCAATAATAAAAGAAAGTCCACCAAAATAAAAGGACCAACCGTATGAATAATGACTTTTCTTCTCATCATCTCTCTTGGTTCCAGGATCTCCGGCATTGGCAGATATGTAAACAATTACACCAATAATGTTGCTTAGTCCTGTCATTAAATGTGAAAGAGAAATTATCAGAAAATTAGACATATTTTGGTTTTTGAAATAAAAAACACCTTTAAAAGTCAGTACAACATTTAAAGGGACTGTTTCAGTCATGTGTGGAAACTGGTGTTCTTTACCTCATTATTATGATAGCATGTTTATTTTCATAGGGCTTTGATGTCAAAAACATGTCAAAATTAAACAGCTTTTAAAAATCACCCTGACCTGCAACCTAATCCTTAATCTGACTCTAACACTTAACCCTCACCTGGACCTGAACTGCATCGCTTAGCCTAGTCCCTAAAATTAAGGGAATATATAGTGTTTTTGTAAGTATTTTCATTATTTCTCATAAACGGAACAAAAAAAATATAGTGGTAAATATGAAATTTTGCATATAAATATATAGAGGTTGATTTACTTAAGGCAAATATACTGTGCACTGCAGTTGCTCTAGATTGGAGGGGAAGCTCTGAAATGAGAGGAAGCTCTGCTGATTTCGATCATCCAATCATGTGCAAGCAAAAATGCTGTTTTTATTTTCCTTGCATGTGATTGGGTATTCTTTGCAAAGTATATTTGCCTTTAATAAATCAACCCCATAGTTTCCTTATTTCTAGTTAGCAAGTAGAGCTATAGGCTCTTCAATTTTTTTAAGTGTCTCTTTTCATCTTGTTGTAAAAAAACTGTTGTTTACAGAGTTCAAAAGCTCAAGATTATATTTTTACAGACAAATGGATATGTCAGGGTAGTGACGTATCACCATTCCCTCCCTTCTTCTATATAGCTCTGTTCAAATCTTAATTCAGATTTAGTGAGCCTGTAATAGACATTTATTACTGACCTCTCTTTAAAAACATATATAAATAAATTGGTCCCAAACCAATATACTTTTAACCAGCTCCTTAAACCTAAACTCTAGGCAAACAAACAGTTAACTACACAAAGGAAATTCATGTAGAAGAGTACTTTTACCTGCCAAATGTATTTGTATTTCTGTTCATTATTCAAGAGATTTACAAAGACCCGCCACACATCGTAGCCAGTATGGAGACCAGACATTGTAGTTAAGTAATGCAAATTGATTTTCTTTCCCTGCCAACAGCCTGTGACTAGACAGTGAAGGAGAAGCAGAAAACGGATGAGCTATTTTTTCTGTCACTGGGCTCTCTCCTCCTGTCAGTAGGTTCTTAGTAAGCGCATGGACACTGAAACACACCTGCTTGGCGTTTGTTGCTGCTTTTCCCTCTCCCTGTCTGAGTTATGTTGTACAAGTACAAGGGATTGCAAGAGGCTGGTGCCAATCAAGTTTAGATATTTACATCAGTTGCTTTTAAAATGGTGGTCCTACCAGTAGCACAAATTCTCTACCCCACCACTCTATTTTGCCTGGAACTTCTGGTAACAGAGCAGCATGTGACTTACTTTTATCCTAGTGCTTGGTGTTGGTGCATGATGACTGATTGCTCAGGCTCAGGATCAGTGTCATGCAGGTGCGAAAAAAAGAGTTACAACCTTCAGACGGAGCAACAGGAAAGCGAAGAGAAGGTATGTACAACTGGTGTGGTGAACATTAAAGAGGAAGCAAACCCTGATGGGTTTTACTTCCTCTTTGTTTCCCTGGAAAGGTAAAGCATAATGGGCTACTATGCATCGCATAGTAGCCCATTATGTGTCACTTACCTGAAACCGAAGCCTGCGATGTCACCGCTGTCCCCTCTTCCACGAAGCGTCCATCTTCCTTCCGGGTATCGCGACTCCGTCACGGCACGATCTTCTTTAGAAACGGCACTCTCGCTGTTTCTGAAGGTTTCTAAAGTGTGCCTGTGCCGTTGTTTACGGCGCATGCACCGTAGACATCGGCGCCCGTCTCATTTGTAAATATCTTCTAAACCGTGGAGGTTTGGGAGATATTTCGAGCACCTACAGGTAAGCCTTAATCTAGGCTTACCTGTAGGTAAACGTGGTTGTAACAGGTTTACAACCACTTTAAAGTTAACCTGTTGCTTCTCTCTGCTTGGAAATAATCCAGCTCACTAAAATCTCATATAAGCTTTAATATGTCAATGTAATCTCAATCATTTTTAAATATGCAGCTTTCATTAACATTACACCTAGTAATGCTACCATGAAGGTCCTTGTTTGTCCTTGGGGTTGATTTACTAAAACCGGAGAGTGGAAAATCTGGTGCAGCTCTGCATAGAAACCAATCAGCTTCTAGGTTTTCTTGTGAAAGCTAAATTGAACCAGCTGAAGTTAGAAGCTGATTGGCTACCAAGAAGAGCTGCACCAGATTTTGCACTCTTCAGTTTTAGTAAATCAACCACAATGTGTCTGAAAGAGGCTAAAGGAGATGAGCTGCACTGAGATGTAACAAGAGAAAAACTGATGAAAAGCATGTTTTAGAGAAAAAAAAACCATGGCAGATGTTTATGGCATATAGTGCTTTGGGAAAACGACATTTCATTCAGATTAATTTGAGATCTACTTTAACCGAACCCTTACAATAAGCCCTTAATATTTATCTGGAACCTCAAAACATTTTGTATGACTTAGCATTTTGACTTTCTATAAACTCTATCCCTAACCATTAACTTTAAAGTGTATGTAAAGCCAAAATGTTTTTCTTTTTAGTTTTGGATAGAGTATGGATGTGTTAAAACCAGGTTTTTATTGTGGTCTGTGTACCTGCTGGTGATATTTGCCATATCTTATTAGGAAAAACTTGTATTGCCTTTGGGAATAAAAGTGAAGGGAAATCCAATATGTTGGAGCTGTCGTAGAAACAGGAATAGAGAACAAATCTTTTATTTTCAATAGGGATGAGATGGGGATGGACTTTAATCAAGATGGTGTATTTTTTTTATGTCATCATTCTCCGCCCAATACTTTTTATATGTTGCCCTTCTCTTTCACAAATTTTACTGTTATTTTTAAATACATATAGACATAAATCTTTAAATTAAAAAGGCAGAACACAATTGTCAGTCATAAATATGTGAAGAATAGATTTTGAAAGCACGATTTGGAATTAAAACACTGTAGCAGGGAAAAAAAAAGCCTCATAGACAATGTTCTGTATGTAAATTCAATGTGATAGACTAGCCAATGTATACAGTTTAATACAGTTCCATCCACTGGAAACATTCCCCATCAAGAGGTACAGATATAACCACAAAAATTAGATATAATGTAGACTGTAAGCTCTAATGAAGTTCACGTTAAAAAAAAAAATTGAGAACACTCAAGATTGTTATTTTTGCAGTAGTTTTTCTTTAATGATCTCAAAAGTTTTTTCTTACCCGCAGCAACAAATAGAATTCCAGCTCCTAGGATGATGTTGCGCTTGGATTTGTAAACACGACTGGCAGCAACACAAAGGCCCCCAAGTAGCAGGAGCATGGCACTAAGGATAGGGAAGATGCTTGAGGCACGAACCACACCTGGGAATCAAAAGAAAGGAAAAAGAGATGACTTGATATCACAGTCTATAGATATCAGCTGGTTGAAATTCCTTGCTACATAGAATGAATAAACCTCAAATTTTAGTTGGAAATGTCATTCACAAGGCCAAATTTATTTTACTACAATCTCTAGAAGCATGGCCTTTGAAACATTTTAAAGCAATAGCAGACAGGTACAATTATTTAATAAAATGTGAGCCATTACATTGCCTTTATGACCTTGGAGGACCGGAGCGATGTCATCACGTCACTTCTGGTCGAGAGCAGAAGCAAACTATTTTTTTTTTTGATCTTTTGCTTTTAAAGGTAAAGAAGAGATTTGGAGTCTTTTTGACCCCCGATCTATCTATAAAGAGGATATGTCATCCTTATTTATATTACAAGGGATGTTTACATTCCTTGTAATAGGAATAAAAGTGAAAATAAAGGGACAGTGTAAAAAGAAAAATAGATAAGAAAAAAAAAATTAAAGCACCCCCATCCCTCCGTGCTCACGCACAGAAGCGAACGCATACCTGTTGTGAGGTATCACCGCAAATGTTAGACCGAGAGCAATATCTCTAGCACTAGACCTCCTCTGTAACTCTAAACAGGTAACCTGTAAAAAAAATGAAAGTGTCGCCTATGGATATTTTTAAGTAACATATTTTTTTTGCCATTCCATGAGCGTGCGCAATTTTAAAGCGTGACATTTTAGGTATCTATTTCCTTGGCATAACATCATCTTTCATATTTGACAAAAAAATTGGGATATACCGTATTTATCGGCGTATAACACGCACAGGTGTATAACACGCACCCTAACTTTAAGAGGGAAGTTTCAGGAAAAAAACTTTCCACAGCCCCCCTGCGTATAACACGCAGGCACAGTTTATCCTCTATTTTTAGGGTAAAAAAGTGAGTGTTATACGCCAATAAATACAGTATATTGTTATTTTATTAATTAAAGTGTGTTTTTTCCAAAATATTTGCGTTTGAAAAAGCGCTGCACAAATAGCGTGTGAGATACAAAATTGCAACAATCACCATTTTATTCCCTGGGGTCTCTGCTAAAATATATATATATATATATATATATAATGTTTGGGGGTTATAAGTAATTTTCTATCAAAAAATACTGATTTAAACTTGTAAATAAAAAGTGCCAGAAAAGGTCTGATATTCAAGTGGTTAAGAACCAAACAATAGGCAAGAAGGGGTTTTAACAGTCTGAGAAGTAGGTAAGTGCATACCCATCCTGGGATTTCTCTTGGATACAAAAGCTGAGCATTGTTGTGGAGATTTTTATGGAAATGTATTAATATATGTTGTCAGATGTCCCCCCAGTGTCAGTTTTGCTGTAATGCGCTCATCTGAGCGTATTTGCACATACAGACGTTGGTGGAAGATCGGTGGTGGGAAAATCTTCCTGTGGAAACGGCGATGTTTGCTCCATTTAGAGATGTTGTTTTGCGCCCCGTTGGGGGAACTGGCCAGCCCCTGGCGGGGGGCGTTAAATGACTCCGAGCGCACAGATCTGTGTCCACAGGAACAGTAGCATAACTATAAAATAATTGTGGTCCATTTGAGGCATAATTGTCATGTAGTTTCCGTCATTTGGTAGCAGTGTATGTCACTGCTAGTCTATTTGAATGAATATTGTATCTGGTTGGAAGGATGTCCTTGTATGGTCATTCTCCTGTGTGGAAGGGACATCCTGTGATGTCTCCGCCCATGGGGGGGAGGTGATTGCTTGCTGCAGCCAATCACCTCCTGTCTGAGATCTTTTGAGTTTAATAAAAGCCTATGATTAGGCGTCGGCTGGACAGTCGATCCTGGAATGGCCTGATGATAAGACCTATGTGTGAGGCTTGCTTCTTGGAATGAATGATGGGTGAGTGGAACTTAGGCTAAAGATAGCATTATTGCAGAAAGATGAAATCTGATGTGTGCTTAGATAGCACAGGAATTATGGGCTGTGTGCTCTGCAAACAGCAGCCTAGAAATTCCACAACAGTTTATGGCGGGCCCGGATCTTTGGGAATAGATGGAGTCCCTTTGGACATTGGATCGAGATGGGGGGGGAGAGTGGATCTACGTTCCGATGTGGGGGGCTCTACTTTGTAAAAGAACAAAAAATTTGTCTTTTTGAAATAATGCTGTTTGTGTGCGTGTGTATGCCTGTGAATCCGATCGTAGGCCTGTGAATTTGTTTGTGTGTGCCTGTGTGGGTATGCCTGTGTGTGCCTGTGTGTGATTAGATTGTTTGTGTGATATAGGACATGTGTACCCATGAGTGCGATTGAAATTGTGTAAGAGATGGCTGTTTGTGCGATGTACTGAGCAGTTTGTAAAGTGGACGATTGTTTGTGAGCCATGAGGTTTAGTGGGGGCGGGGCAGCCAGCATCTCAGTTACAAGGGTGAAAGTTGGTGACTTTCTGTAAATAGCATGCAGGAGTTTTGTAGTGGGAGGGCCCTGAGAGATGATCTGATGGAAACTGTATATTGTGTATGAAATGAAGGTATAGCTGTGGTATTTAGTGCACTGAGAAGTTTGTAAGTAGATTGTTTGGCTGCCATGTGCTTGAATGGGGGAAGGGCTTGCCCACTGTTTTGTGTTGCTGGGGCTTTGCCCTGAGGGAAAGACACTCTGAGCAGACATGCAGGCAACATTGTACTGTATGTGTGTGGTTTTTGTGATTTCTATGAAAAATAGAAATGGATAGATTGTGATTTTTGCCTTTATAGGGGACAAAGACACATGTCTCCATAAGTGTAAAAATATTTTAACGAAAGTATTTGGGTTTTGAGTTGAAAGTTCCCGCCGCATATCCAAGTGGCCAGGCATTGCTAGAAGGCAGACAATAGTATGTCTGTGCGATGGCTTGTTATGGAAGCTGAGGCCACTGTGTGTGAACTTTAGGTAGAGAAAAGTGGTGAATATCTCAGAGTATATGAACTTAGAGAAATGAACATGTTTTTAATATTGTTCATGTAACTAACATTTATTGAATGTGCTGTTTAGTTGGCAAAAGGGAGGCTAAGTTTGTAAGTGTACATGTGGTCCTTGTAGAGTGTAGCTGACACCTTTTTCAGTGGATTTTGATGATGATTTAGAAAAATCTCAACTGTGTAGTCAGTCTTTGTGGAGAAAAACATTTTTGATTTTCTTTTAAAGAGATGCTGGTTTTGGCGGGAAAAAGTAATGGCGCCATTCTTGGGTTTTGTTAAAATGGCAGGCAAACCGCAAGGCTAAGGCGCAGTTTTTCTTTAGCCTGTGGGTGTCCTATAAGGGAACCTTTCCTTTGGGTGTGATATCATGTGACCATGCTGTGGCATTCGTCAGCTATGTTGCTGGTGCAATGTCTCAGCTTTTGGGGCAGATTTTGATGTTTGGTGCCAATTGGGTAGTGCAGTCTTTTCTGCATTGGAACCTGGTGGAGGCCATTTGTGTTTGTCTTTGTGTGGGGGAACCCATGTGGTGTTCATTGTGATGTCCCATGCTGGTTTTGGCGGGAAAAATTGCATGGCGCCATTTTTGTTGTTGTCCATGAGGTGGGGGTGGTGGTCATCCACCATTTTGTTATCCTGGCTTGTCGGCCATTTTGAGACGTTTACAGTTTGAGATAGGAAGTTCCAGTTTAGCAAACACGGCTCCTGAATATGCTGTTTTGGCATTTGTTGATTGGCGCAGTTTTCTTCTGTTTTATGCGTTTACAGTTTGACCTGTGCACTGCTGAGGAGAGTGGTGGGACGCCGGAGTGACATACTGAGAGGATGGTTTTGTCTCTGGTTTAAATTGCTTTTCTAAGCATCACCTTTTGAGGTGAGTTGAGAGGTATCTTAAAATAGCGCGGTCTTACCCCGAGGGGCCACGACGCGCTTGCGGACACACGCACATGCTGGGGCCTATTTATGGATGGGATCTGGCTGACCTACCAGCATTTGGAGTGTGGGGGGAGGCAAACGCAGAGACAGGGACAACATGCAGACTCCATGCAGGTGGTGTTAGGAGCTGGATTTCTCTGTTTTCATTTAAGTGAATGTAAGCTATTGCAGGGTCAGCTGACTTTGCAGTATATGAAAAAGTTCACTTTACACTGAATTTTGATTGTAAGACTAACAGAGTTTTTGTACAATGATGTGTTTTTATGTTTAAATATTTGGGAGTTTCCCAGAGGGCAATCCATTTTTTGGAACTTGTACTGTATAGCCATCTTTTGGCAGGAGTTTGTATTTTGAGTCCCAACTTATGGTCTGACTTCCAGGGAATGTGGGTCAGGGGGGATTCCCTCCCATTTGCAAAGGGGGGTTTAATCCATCATTTCCTTGACAAGGTTTTAAATGGTTGAAATATATATGATGTGTAGCCATGGATTTTTTTTTGAAGTCTTGATAGACAAGGCGATAAGGCCCAAGGCCTCCCCTCCCCCTCCCTCTTCCTGAACAATTGATATGTAAATAAACCAGTTTTTTTTAAGTAGCTGAGCATAACCGGAAGTTTCTTTTCAGCATTTATATATCAGAGGAAAGTTGGTGGGAGGAGCTTGGGGTTGTCTGAAAGGTTGGCAAATGAGATTTGTGTTTGGAAGGAAAATGGAAAGCATTTTTGCGTTTGAAAGTCTTTTATATTTTGTTCCAGTTTTGTAAAGTTTTGTACTGTAATACAGTTTTGGGTAGAGAGCAAACAGGGGGCATCACCATTATTTTATCATCTAGATACAGAGAGAAGCCACATTGTTCTGCAGGTGGTAAACTGGCATAAGTGTTCTGTGTGGTTTAGTCTGACAACACAGTGTATGGGTGTATAGCGGAAAACGCTTGTGTATGCATACACTGTGAGGGGTAGAGGCCTAATTCGGGGGTTGATCTGTGGTTGTTGCTGTAGTTCCAAAAGTGTTGGGACAACAAGCCATAGATATGACGCCTTGGTTAGGGTTTCTAGTTGGAGGACTTGACCATATAGTGGTTGTAGTTCTTCAATCCACCGTATAAGAAGACACCGGGCGGTGATCTCCGAAAATGGGTGCAACGGTTTAACCTGGACGCAGGTTTAAGACGATAAGCCGATTCGAATCGCCATGGACACAAGGAGGTCTGTGAAAAGGGAAGGAATGGAGGCTTCCCACAGTCAGACGGTCACACAGTGCACGAAGCCTAGTTTTGGGGCAAAGGCCTTTGAACCCCAAAAAGATTAACATAGGTGGTCCAAGGATACTATTTTGGGTATCCCTCTGGAGTGGATGTAGTTGAGCTGCGGCTTCAGAAATCTGTAATGATGTGTGTTGATGGAGGTGTAGTCTCATGCCCGTTTGTTTGAACTTTGTATGGCTGGTCCATGCAAGCTTCTCAAGCTGCTCTCATATTCCCATTGTATTTTTTCCTATTGCTGAAAGAGTGAAGGTGAAATTCTGGCTGTTTTTGTTTTTTTCATTTGTGGTTTTGGAAACTGGGAAGTATTTCCCCCACGTTTGTATCGGAATATTTGTATGTAGTAACGTGAATATGTTCGAACTTACCGTGGCGATCCTTCGATGCGTCGCGGCTGTTGTATTTTTGTAGGAACGGGAAAAGTAAGGGTTACAGAGGGTTTTGTTTGAATCAGTTTTGAAATAATGTCATTGACAATTTACCAATGTACAGGAATGTCATTATTATTTTCCATTCTTTGCAGGTTAAATATGAAGGATAGAGTAATGATTTTGCTTATAAGTATTTTTCAGGTCCAAGGAGTTTGTACACAGAGAACAGGTGTATGTAGACAGCTGTACATATGGATAAATATGAGTCTAAGGGAGGTAAAAGTATCATAGGCTATTTCATTGTTTCTTTTTTCCAGCACCACGCATTTCTTCCTTCAGTCTGTAATGAGGAAGAAAAGGGGGGGGGGAATGATAAATGTAAGAATGACAGGTTTTTTTTCAAACTAATAATAACCTCTGTAATTCTAACCAAGTTTGTGCCAAGACTGTCTTTCTTTAATAGAATTTGAATCGGCAAGCAGCAGTCTGGTGAAGTAGGTTCCCATCCCAGAGGCTAAGAACCTTGTCAATGGTTCCAGGTGACTGGGTCGTTGTAAAGAAGCTTGAGGGATGAGACCACGCCAGCCACTGCAAGAAGCGGCTCAACCACACCAAAGAATGAGGAGTATCTTTGTTTATTTATATTTTTGCTGTTTAGTAAATTTTAGCAAGGGTAACGGTGAAAAGCATCCCAAGTTATTATTTAAAGTGTATGTCCTGACTAGCTCAGAAAGCGAACAGGACCGATGGTCTGTTCTGAGTCTTCACCGAGTTTTAGTCCCCAGCGATGACAGCGGTACATGCCATTTATGATGTTATTATGGGTATGAGGAGTTTTGACAAACTAGTGAAGACTCCAGACAGACACTTGTCAATGGAACCTAACGATGTATTTTTAGAGGGTAAAATTGGTTTTAGTTTTAATGGCTCTGTCTCTTGTCGGTTTGGGTTTCTAGGCAGCCCACAAGTGTGTTTGAACTTTAGTTTGGTGTTTATGCGGATCTGCAGCTTATAAAGGTAATTCCCCCAAAGCAAGAGGTTCATGCGTGATGGTGAAGCTGTCCCAACATTTTAGGTCGCGGCCGATCGCGAGGATCTGATGGCGCAGGAAATTAAGAATGGCAGGGACAGCTAGAAGGGATTTGTTCACCAACCCCGGCCAGGTCTGGGCATGGGGTCCTGGATGTACAAAGTGGGGGGGGCTCGGGCTTGGGATAAGATTGAACAATTCTCATCCGTTAAGGATAGGGTTCTTCATGTAATCGTTGAAGCCAGAGCTGTAGCTAAGTGAAGGTTGGGAGTCTATTTAAAGGGTCTGGAAATCTTTGGGGATCTAATTTTTATTTTACAGCGGATCGTGGTTAAAGGAAGTGGGAATATATTGTGGCCGAGCGTCCCAGAGAGAGCTTGGGAAAGTCCTGTTCGGGGTTTATACATCTCCCAGGCTCCTATCATATACATTCAGGGATCTCTGAGCCAGGATCCACTTCAGGTGTTGGTTCTCTCCACCAGCTTAATTAAAAGCTCACCTGAGCAGACAGCCTTTGCTCAGCCAGGGAAACACAGACAACATTGGTCTGTGAGAGCAAGAAGGTTTGTAAAACTTGTTACTCTGTTGGATGTGGAAGCTGACAAGCGCTAGGCTTGTCCAGCCTGGTAGTGAGGGCCTGTAAATACTGTGTAGTTAGAGCCGAGACACGGCTAGGCTTTTGTTTAGCTATTTTTTCTTCTGTTTGTTTTCTGCACACTGTACAGCACCTGTCATTGACTTTGTATATAGCACCAATAAATAACACTGTGTTTTCAATGATCCAATGGACTTGGTATCTGTGCCTGCTCATCCCAGGGAGCTTTTGTACCTACTACCTGTCCCCCCAGGTTACATATGGTGGAGGCTGCGACCAGCTGTAGTAAGTTACTACTTAAAAGGCCAGTACCTAAAGTGACAACATGGAGGATATCCTCAAACAAATGGTGTTAGCAAACGCTGCACAGCAGCAAGCAAATGCTACACAACAGCAAACTAACGCTGAATTGCGGCAAGCAAACGCTGCATTACAGCAAGCCAACGCTATCGCACAGGAGCAAACCAAGGTGCTGTTCCAACAGATTGGTGCTGTACAGGAGCAATCGCAGAGGCTGTTTGAACAGCTTGCCACTGCTGCAAAAGCGGATAGGAAAACCCTTACTGAGGTTATGGAGACGCTAGCACAGGGGTCACCTGCGATAATGAAGGATATTGGAGACAAGCCCTCAGCCATCCATTCTTTCAAAGATGACGGCAGATGATGATCCAGAGGCCTTCCTACTAACATTTGAACGGACCGCTGAGAGGGAAGGTTGGCCCCAAACCCAGTGGGCAGGACTGATCGCCTGCTTACTTTCTGGAGAAGCGCAGAAGGCCTACTATGATCTGGAGTCAGCAGAAGCGGGAGATTATGAGAAGGTCAAGCGGGAAATCCTGGCACGACTTGGTGATACCTTGGCTGTTCGAGCTCAGCGGGTCCACAGCTGGTTCTTCCAAGAAAAGAGGCCCCCAAGATCGCAGATGTTTGATCTGATCCACCTGGTGCGGAAATGGCTACAGCCGGAGTCCCTGTCTGCACCACAAATAGTGGAGCGTGTGGTCATGGACCAATTCCTGAGGTCACTACCAATTCCCCTGCAGAAGTGGGTGAGTCAAGGAGACCCCAAGTCAGCAGACAACCTGGTGGAGCTCGTTGAGAGGTACTTTGCTGCAGAGAACCTGGTCACCACCCCTACAGCCGCACGGACTTTCCACCCAAAACCACGGTCTCCCCAGGCAACCGGTAAGACTGTTCCAGGGGAAGTGGGTGGTAAGCATGGCAAGGAAATAGGGGGGAGGATTTTTGGTGCCAGGACTGAAGTTTGGCGGCCCAAGCAAGGGAAGCCACTGCCTGTCAGCAAACCAAATTGGGGAAACATCAGGTGTTTTCGTTGCCAAGAACTGGGACATGTTGCAGCAAACTGTCCATTAACAGATGAACCAATGCAGTGTGATCTATCTTTTAGAAGGCAGTCTATGTTTGCTGCTGTTTCATGCGCTGCAGTGCCAAATGTGGGAAAACACATGTGTCAAGTGACTGTTAATAATAAGCCTATTACGGCCTTGCTCGACTCGGGAAGTCTAGTTACTTTGGTTACAGCTGAGATGGTTGAAACTGTGAATTTTCATGCAAGAAAAGTTGCTGTGATCTATGTACATGGGGATACCCGCGAGTATCCAATAGCCACTGTTCAGTTTAAAACTGGCTTAGGTACGGTGACCCATTCGGTTGGACTGGTGCCCCACTTGGTGCATGAGGCTATCATTGGTAGGGACTTCCCTAAGTTTTGGGAACTGTGGGATTGTCCTGACCCAGTCTCAGTACCTAACTCAGTCGCAGAGCCAGAACTCATGGCCATTACTGACCTTGTGAGTTCAGGGGACTCCTCTCAGGGCTCTCCGGGTGATCCTTTCTCAGTTATGGCAGGAGAGCTGGGGGAGCCTGAAGAAGTCCCGACAACCAGTAGAGCTGGACAGCCGTCTGCTGAATCTGAGCCTACGTTAGAGTTTACCGATCTTAATGTGCACAAGGAAAATTTTGGTACGGAGCAGAGAAAAGACCCTACCCTTGCCAGGGCCTGGGAAAATGTAATGGTGATTAATGAGGTACCTGTCGAACCAGGGGACAGGCCCTGTTTTCCATATTTCTGCAGCAATGAGGATTTACTGTATCGTGTATGTAAAACTAATGATGAAGTGGTTGAACAGTTGGTAGTCCCTAAGCTATACAGATGGGTGGTGTTGGAACTTGCCCATGGGCACTTGCTAGGAGGCCATTTAGGGGTTGAGAAAACCACTGAAAGGGTGTTGCGCAGGTTTTACTGGCCTGGGATATGGAAAAATATCGAGAATTATTGTCAATCCTGTCCTATGTGTCAGATGTCAGCCCCCCAACCCCACTTCCGAAGTCCGTTAGTGCCCTTGCCCATTATTGAAGTGCCCTTTGAGAGGATTGCCATGGACCTTGTGGGTCCACTCCCCAAATCTGCCCGCGGTCATCAACATATCCTCGTGATCATGGATTACGCTACCCGTTACCCCGAGGCCGTTCCCTTACGCACTGCGTCTGCTAAAAACATTGCCAAAGAGCTGTTTATGGTGTTCAGTCGGGTTGGCGTTCCGAAAGAAGTCCTTACAGACCAGGGTACCCCATTCATGTCACGAATAACTAGGGAGCTGTGCAAGTTATTTAAGGTGACGCAGTTGCGTACCTCAGTGTACCATCCTCAAACGGATGGCTTGGTGGAAAGCTTCAATAAGACATTAAAGAGTATGTTAAAAAAGGTTGTTGACAAGGATGGGAAAAACTGTGACTTCCTGATACCGTACTTGATGTTTGCCATCAGGGAAGTTCCCCAGTCCTCTACGGGTACTCTCCATTTGAGCTGCTTTATGGGAGACACCCTCGGGGACTCTTAGACATAGCCAAGGAAACTTGGGAGGGGGAGCGGACACCTCACAAAAGTGTTATTGAGCATATCGCTCAAATGCAGGATAGGATTGCAGCAATCATGCCGGTAGTAAAAGAACATTTACTGCAGGCCCAAGCAGCCCAACAGAGGATATACAACAGGGGGGCCCAACTTCGTGTTTTCTCACCTGGTGACAGGGTCCTCGTGTTAGTTCCCACTGTTGAGAGCAAATTCCTGGCTAAGTGGCAGGGAACCTTTGAAGTAATTGAAAGAGTTGGGGAGGTCAATTACAAGGTTTTTCAACCAGGTAAACGGAAGCCGGAACAGATTTACCACATAAACCTGTTAAAGTCCTGGAAGGATAGACTGGAATTAACTGCCACGTCTCTCCCGGTAACCCTTAAGGGTACTGAATCTCCTCTGATCCCTGAGGTCACGATTCCAGACACCCTGTCATGTTCCCAGAAACAGGAAGCTAGAGAGTTCCTGATAAGGAATAAAGAGAAATTTTCAGAGTTGCCGGGCACGACTTCAGCAGTTCAGCATGATATTGTTACTGAACCTGGGGTCCGTGTCAAGCTCAAACCATACCGAATTCCTGAAGCTAGAAGAAAGGACATCGGTGAGGAAGTTAAAAGGATGTTGGAGCTAGATGTTATTGAGGAATCCAATAGTGACTGGTCTAGCCCCATTGTATTGGTCCCAAAACCGGATGGCACTTGGCGGTTTTGTAACGACTTCAGAAAGCTTAATGCGGTAACAAAGTTTGACACATACTCAATGCTCAGGGTAGACGAGCTTATAGACCGACTTGGCAAGGCCCGTTATCTGACCACTTTGGACTTGACCAAGGGATATTGGCAAATACCCCTGACTGGTAGTGCCAAAGAAAAGACTGCGTTTGTGACCCCGGAGGGGTCGTTTCAGTATAAGAAAATGCCTTTTGGGTTGCAAAATGCCCCGGCAACATTTTAGAGGGCTATGGACAGGACCCTAAGACCTCACCGACAGTATGCTGCAGCCTATCTGGACGACATAGTGGTGCATAGCACTGACTGGGAGTCTCACTTGCCCCGTGTCCAGGCTGTCCTGCATTCCCTCTTCAAAGAAGGGTTTACGGCAAATCCAAAAAAATGTGCCATTGGGCTACAGGAAGCCAGGTATTTGGGCTACACTATTGGCCGGGGTGTCATAAAGCCCCAGGTGAATAAAATAGAAGCCATCCAGGAGTGGCAACGTCCTGCAAACAAGAAGCAGGTCAGGGCCTTTCTTGGCATTGCGGGGTACTATAGAAGATTTATCCCAAATTTCGCAACTATAGCTGCCCCACTGACAGACCTTACGAAAGGGAAAGCCTCCGTAATGGTGAAATGGTCTCCAGTAGCAGAAGAGTCTTTTCAAGTCCTGAAGAAGGCTCTTTGTGCACAGCCAATCCTATACTCCCCCGATTTCTCCAAAAACTTTTTGGTCCAGACAGATGCGTCTGATGTTGGTATCGGGGCGGTACTTTCACAGGTACACAATGGGGAAGAACACCCTGTGGTGTACTTAAGCAGAAAGCTCAATGACCATGAAAAGAAGTACGCAGTCATTGAAAAGGAGTGTCTGGCCATAAAGTGGGCCGTGGACGCGCTCAGGTACTACTTGTTGGGGCGCCAGTTTGAGCTGATAACTGACCATGCTCCCCTGAAATGGATGGCCCAAAAGAAGGAGACTAATAGGCGGGTGAACCGGTGGTTTTTGGCCCTACAAGATTACGCCTTTACGGTAAAACACAGGCCAGGTGTGGAGATGGGAAATGTAGATGCCCTGTCCCGTGTTCACTCCTGTTGGGCTACAGGTGTTCCAACCCTGGGGTTGAAACAAGGGGGGAGGATGTGTGGCCGAGCGTCCCAGAGAGAGCTTGGGAAAGTCCTGTTCGGGGTTTATACATCTCCCAGGCTCCTATCATATACATTCAGGGATCTCTGAGCGAGGATCCACTTCAGGTGTTGGTTCTCTCCACCAGCTTAATTAAAAGCTCACCTGAGCAGACAGCCTTTGCTCAGCCTGGGAAACACAGACAGCATTGGTCTGTGAGAGCAAGAAGGTTTGTAAAACTTGTTACTCTGTTGGATGTGGAAGCTGACAAGCGCTAGGCTTGTCCAGCCTGGTAGTGAGGGCCTGTAAATACTGTGTAGTTAGAGCCGAGACACAGCTAGGCTTTTGTTTAGCTATTTTTTCTTCTGTTTGTTTTCTGCACACTGTACAGCACCTGTCATTGACTTTGTATATAGCACCAATAAATAACACTGTGTTTTCACTGATCCAATGGACTTGGTATCTGTGCCTGCTCATCCCAGGGAGCTTTTGTACCTACTACCTGTCCCCCCAGGTTACAATATATACTCATGTCGTTTTTATTTCTATTCTTTCTATGTCGTGACGAGATGCTCCTGTTGCCTGATTTGACGCGTGACCAGAGTTTCCTTGATGAGACGCCCCGAAGCCGGACCCACATACAAGACACAGAGGATCACAGACGGATCGGCAATTACTACAGCTCACCATGTCGTGTCCTCCTTTATAAGTCATGCCCCTGAAGAGTAGAGTCTACATGTCAAGCCGTGTTTTCCTTTTTATGGACTGAGGACTGATTCATTTCCAGGTGTAAGAAGCATATCAACTTTCATTGAGGGACACATGGGGTGCATATGACAAAAAAAGGGAGGACTGTTGTGGAGATTTTTATGGAAATGTATTAATGTATGTTGTCAGATGTCCCCCCAGTGTCAGTTTTGCTGTAATGCGCTCATCTGAGCGTATTTGCACATACAGACATTGGTGGAAGATCGGTGGCGGGAAAATCTTCCTGTGGAAACGGCGATGTTTGCTCCATTTAGAGATGTTGTTTTGCGCCCCGTTGGGGGAACTGGCCAGCCCCTGGCGGGGGGCGTTAAATGACTCCGAGCGCACAGATCTGTGTCCACAGGAACAGTAGCATAACTATAAAATAATTGTGGTCCATTTGAGGCATAAATGTCATGTAGTTTCCGTCATTTGGTAGCAGTGTATGTCACTGCTAGTCTATTTGAATGAATATTGTATCTGGTTGGAAGGATGTCCTTGTATGGTCATTCTCCTGTGTGGAAGGGACATCCTGTGATGTCTCCACCCATGGGGGGGAGGTGATTGCTTGCTGCAGCCAATCACCTCCTGTCTGAGATCTTTTGAGTTTAATAAAAGCCTATGATTAGGCGTCGGCTGGACAGTCGATGCTGGAATGGCCTGATGATAAGACCTATGTGTGAGGCTTGCTTCTTGGAATGAATGATGGGTGAGTGGAACTTAGGCTAAAGATAGCATTATTGCAGAAAGATGAAATCTGATGTGTGCTTAGATAGCACAGGAATTATGGGCTGTGTGCTCTGCAAACAGCAGCCTAGAAATTCCACAACAGCATCAACCTTTCAATCCTCGAGCAATGCTACAGATCTTTGCACTCAAATTATGCTCTGCACAATTCAAGCATATAGCAAAACCAAAATAACTGTTACCGTAATTACACCTACCAGTATCAAAATGTTGATCAAAATAAGAGGAAGACAAAAAAGGCCAGATATTTTCCATGGGGCTGATTTACTAAAGGCAAAAAAAAGTGCTGTAGAGATGATCGCGCATCCAGAAAAGCCAAATGCTTTATTGTTAGAATTCAAAATATGGAGACAATATCACAGCATAAACACAAGAATAGACCTGTTAATGTGCTTCATGGTTGAATACCACCACACACCTTAATGTGTTAAAACTGAACATGCATACTGTAGGATAAGAAACACCTAGAATATATACATATATACGACACAGTACCATGTCATATTCTCAACGATATAAAAAACAAACTAAATGTATCGCTATAAGGATACAAAATACATCAAATAAAAATATAAAAGTATACAATATATGCACTAACTGAAATGGGTGCAATAAAACAAGGGGGTGAGATTCACTGGTCTACAAGAGGGATTAGCATCAAATCAATCATAGCAGTTGGTAAAATCCAACTCAAAATTTAATCCACCAGGAATCCTGGTCTGCAAATGCCTAGACAAATTATCAGTTGCCTAGCTCTTTACAGCAGTTAAATCCCCTCCAGGACATTCATTAAAACGTTGAGCCACATTAGTAAAGTAATGTTGTTCTATACTGTAGTGGTGATTGTGTAAGGAGTCGGGTTGTTTGGGAATGCAGCCCAAAGCGGGTGGTAAACTCCATCTAGCCTTCTTGTAGTTCTTCCAAAATATTGGATGGAACAAATTTGACAGGTAATGACATGAATGATGTATTGTATATTGTAATTAAAAAATGGGTTAGTAAGTGTGGACTGACCTGGAGCAGTGTAACTCTTGAAGGGTGTTCACTTTCTAAAGGAATTTTCTCTTATCTTAGGGAATGAGGTGACGCTTTGTTGACTTCCATTTCCAATCATGTGCAAGTGTAGCCCCGGTTCAGGGCACACACTGCCCACTGGTGCATGGAGCAGGATGTCATATGGAATATGGAGGACATTTTGGCAGAGCTGAGGTTGCAGCCACAATGAGCTGGAGAAGATAATCACTCACCGCCCAAGGGTACAGGGGACACTGTGACTGGCTGCTGTGCAGTCTGGGAGAGGCTGCTGGGAGCCACCTGGAACTAAGGGATGTATTCCCCAGGAGACAGCCTCTATCAAGCCAAGTACTGGATGTAACTACAAATCCCAGGAGAACAGAAAGGAGGAGGAAAAAGGAAAGTGAAGCCCGGGGCTTGGGCAGTCTCAAGTGTAAAGTGAGAGGTGACTACTGGAGAGTGCTGCTGAGTTAGTGACGCTGCCTGTGGTGAGTGCTCACTGTGGTGTCAGAAAGAGACTATGTTGCCACATCTGCATGGAGGGTACAGCTGTTGGAGAGATCCAGCAGCCTTGAGAAAAGGGACATAACTATTTCCATGAGAGACTGTCACCATGGAGAACAGAAGAAGACCTTATTACAGATTGCATGGTGGTGAGAGGCCATGGGGCTACAACTTTGTTAAGCATTTCACAGACTGCTTGGTGGTAGGAGGCTGCTAGCCCCAACTTCCTTACCCACTTCCTAAAGGGACTGTGTCGCCTTGCCTAGGGATACAATTTGGGTATTTACCCCCTGTACCATAGAATCCCCTTAAACTTGAATGCTTCAATTCAGGAACTCTTAATAGTATGTAGGCAGGTGCAGTCTATTTTCTCCCCTGTAGGTGGTGCTCAACTGCAGCGGCAGTACAGAAGGAGAGAAAGTCAGGAAGAACACGGTTCCTCTATGGTTTCCTGGGTCACTAGGGCAGCAATCTTTAGGAATGCTGACAGCCCATGTGACTCTGGTGCCCACAAAACAAGTAGGGAAAGTGTAGGGATCTGCTTTTCATGCTGGAAATCTCCCCGCTTAGGCTCAGACCTGCCAGGCTGCATTCTTTCCCTCCAGACAGATGCTGTAATCTTGGCCGAGACCTGCTCTGCTGCACGCTGTTGTCATCCTTGAGTGTTCCCAGTTGGGCTTCCTTCCACTGGGCTTGTTGTGAACGGTTTTCCTTGACTCTAGTACAAGTTCTTTCAATTGCATCTGGACTGAGTGTGTGTTATTGCTGCTGCACCCACCTACAAGTACACTTGCCAGTGGGAGGGATTTGAAGAGACTGAAAAACTATTTGCTTCTAGTACTACCCTTTGGCTAGAACCTCCCTAGATCCTGGGTTCCAGTGCAGAGATACCTGGTCTTAATATTTTTTTGTATTGTGAAAATCTTCTGTTTTTAAGCCTCATACACACCAGTAGTGTTTTTTTTTTTTTCGTTCAACCCAGCAGGGCTGAATAGAAAAAAAACTGACAGGTCAGGAGGAGTCACGGTACTAACTATCCAATGTCAGTACATTGATTTCCCCTGCTGTTCTATTGTGTTCTGACAGGGGGGCGGCCCCCCCACCAGAACACACCGGTCAGATCAGGAGCAGATAGGCAGACCTTTTTCAGTCATGAACAGCCGGACTCCAGTACAAATGGGCAGAATGTCGACTGGTTTCTATTGAACTGGCCAATGCCACCCCCCCCCCCCCATTCAGCCCCTGTGTACTAGACTTTTTTTTTATAATTGTAATTTTTATTGGGTTTTAAAGAACAAACAAGATATTGTTACATTATGCACAATATACAGATATCAAACACAGAATGATATCAAAGAAAGAAAAAGAAAATTAAAAGTAGGAGGAATTCGTCAAGCAATGTCCATAAGTACAGAGCACAGGCGTGCTCGGTACACCAGATCAAAAATATATAAACAACAACTTATAGGTTTACAATAGGGATTAATAACCAAAATGAAACCTTAGGCGTCAAAGACAAGGGTACCTATGAAGTACGTATATGGTAGGCAGCAAGAAATGCGAAGCTAGTAAATATCAAGCTAGTATATGTCAAGGTGTAGCAGGTGATGCGAGGGTCCCATAATCCGATCGATCCCAGGGTTCCCACACTTTATCGAATTGGGGAATTTTATCATGCACAGAGGCCGTTAGGTATTCCATCCTCCGAATCTCAGCCACCAGATGGAGAAACCTAGGCCATGGAGGAGGCATATTAGATAGCCAACATAATGGGATAAGCCTTTTGGCAGCTAGTAAAATGTAGGAGACAAGCCGATTCACCTTCTTGGGTATGCCCGGAAAGGGGAGACCCAATAAGTAATTTAAGGGATCGAGCGGTAGGGACACACCCACCACCCTCTGTATCAGCAGCCTCACATCATGCCAAAAGGGTTGGATCATAGAACACTGCCAAAAGATATGGAATAGGGAACCCCTTTCAGTCCCGCATCGCCAACAGCGCGGCGAGACTGAGGGATCATATTTGTGAATTACATTAGGCGTTCTATACCAAAACATAAGAATCTTAATGGACGTTTCCCTTTGGGACACACATTGAGAAGATTTGAATGTAGAGGACCATATCCTATCCCACATCTGGACCGTAATAGGTCTATCCAACAAAATAGACCATCTTTTCATGTAATGGTGGGTTGTCTCAGTCAGTGGAGTAGACTCATGAAGGAGACGGTGTATAGAAGATATTAAATGTAGTTGGTATGGACCCTGAGCGCATATGTATTCAAAGGTAGTCGGTTTGTCAAGAATCAGAGTTGGGGACTTGGAGTGGAAAAAATGTCTAACCTGCAGGTAGAAATGGAAAAGTTGGGTGGGTATATTAAACTTCTTACTCAGAGTTTCAAAAGTATGCAAATGTCGCGTGATAGGATGTACCAAATTCCGGAGTTGAAAGAGAGGGGCATCAAGCCATGAGAAAACCCTGCCCAGGGACAAACTGTCTGGTAAATTTGGGTTAAACAATACATTTACAAGGGGAGAGCATGTTGAAGCAAGGTGATGAGTCTTAAGGCATTTACGCCAAATGGTTAAGGTGAAAGCCATCGGAGCAGTACATTGGCGTTTGAAAGTGGAATCCAAGGATGAGACATTGTCCCAGACCAAGGAACATGGGTGGACCGGGTATAGTACCCCCTTTTCAATGGCAGACCATTGATTTGGTGCATGTAGGGAGGACCACGAAACTATAGCCCTCAAGTGTGAGGCGTGGTAGTATTTAAAAATGTCCGGGGCACCCAATCCTCCCCTGGACCTTGGGGCGAAGCTATACGATGTGCTCTATCGCCCCATATGAATTTTAGAAAATTCCTCTGAATCGCTTTTAGTTGAGAGGAAGGCAGGGCAACTGGTAATGTTTCAAAGTGATAAAGTAGTCTGGGTAATATAGACATTTTTAGGACGTTAATCCTACCCAACAGAGACAGGGGATATTTTGTCCAAGCCATCAGGGATTTGTTAATGTCTAAGACGAGAGGTGGGAAGTTGGCTTGATAGAGAGAAGAGTAAGAGGGGGTAAGAAGGACACCCAAGTATTTAATGGAGGTGGTGCACCATTTATAAGGATATGACCCTTTAAGCTGAGATAACAATAATGCTGGAATGTGTATAGGGAGTGCTTCAGTTTTGGAAGTGTTAACCTTGTAACCGGAGATGGCGCCAAAGGAGGCTAGTAATTTATGTAACGAAGGAAGCGATATTAACGGATTAGTTACAGTGAGCAGAATGTCATCCGCAAAGAGCGACAGTTTATATTCTCCCTGCCGCATCACCACCCCATTGATATCTGGATGGGTGCGGATGGACTCGGCCAGGGGCTCCAGACATAAAATGAAAAGTAACGGTGATATAGGACACCCCTGCCGAGTTCCGTTTGTCATGGGGAAGGCAGGCGACAGGAAAGAAGACATCTGAACCTGGGCTGTGATTGTGGAGTACAGGGCCTCTAGGGCTTTTAAAAAGGGACCAGTGAATCCAAACGTTTTGAGGACAGCGAACATATAAGGCCAACTCAGCCTGTCAAAAGCCTTTTGGGCATCTAGACTCAAAATTAGCGCCGAACGGGATGACCTATCCAAAAGATCTATCAGATCTATTGTACGGCGGGTGTTGTCCCCCGCATGCCTGCCAGGGACAAAGCCCACCTGGTCTCTATGGATCAGTTTAGGAATGAGCTTAGACAATCTGGATGCAAGAATTTTGGTGAAAATTTTATAATCCGAATTCAAAAGGGCTATGGGCCTATAATTATCTGGGATCGAGGGGTCTTTACCAGGCTTTGGGATGACTGAGATGTAAGAGTGGGAGAAGTGTGGATGTGGAGATGTGCCCTTAAGCAGTGAGTCGTATAAAGTCAGCATATGAGGAGACAAAATGTTGAAAAAAGTTTTGTACTAAAAGTAGGGCAAACCATCAGGGCCAGGCGATTTGTGCAGAGGTAGCTCTTTGATTATAGCCAACAACTCCTCAGCTGATATAGCCACATTCAAACTGGCCAAGTCCGCTGAGGATAGTCTTGGAAGGTTTATGTTAGAGAAGAAAGTCTCAAATTTTTCCTGAGTAAAGTTAAAGTGGTTCTCTGGAGTCAGGCAATTATACAATCTGTGGTAGAATTTGCCAAAAATATTTGACATTTCGCGGGGGCAATATGCTCTAGAGCTGTCGGCCTTCATAAGAAAATCGGGAAAGGAATTGAATGGGCGTGGTCGTAATTTATGAACCAGCATCCTATGGGGCTTATTCGAAAATTCATAGAATTTTTGTTTTGTCCATAGTAGGGATTTAGACGCCCTGTCGAGCTGTAAAGACTTTATTTGTTCCCTAAGGGAAATGACCTTTTGGAGTTTCAACACCGTGGGACCACACAGCAGTCTCCGCTCCGCAGTTACCAGAGCAAATGTAAGGGACTGCAGTAGGCCATTTCTATCCTTTTTTAACCGGGCGCCTTCAGCTATGCAAACACCTCGGAAAACTGCCTTGTGCGCCTCCCACAGTGTGGAAAACTCGGAAACTGAGCCCATGTTAAGCTGGAAAAATTCCTCCAAGCTTTTGGCTAGGGTAGAACTTGGAACTTCGGACTGTAGGAGATGATCATTCAGACGCCAGTGACAGGATTTGGTATAGGCCTGAGAAAGCATGAGGTCTATCACAATGGGAGCGTGATCTGACCATGTGATAGGCAATATGTCCGACTCTATCACATAAGGAATGAGTGGGGCTGTGATAAAAAAATGGTCAAGGCGTGAATACATTCTATGAGCTGGGGAATAAAATGTAAACTGCCTAGCAGAAGGGTGCCTGATCCTCCATGTGTCGAAAAATTGACGGGACCTAATACATTTGCGGAAGGAATTGGAATGCAATATAACCTGTTTTGAAGGTGTAGAACTAAGGAGAGACTGTCTATCTCTAGTGGGTGACATGACCTGGTTAAAATCCCCACCAATAATCTGAAAAGGTTGAGAACGAAATTGAGGGGAGTCAAAAAGTTTGTTGAGAAAGTCAATCTGACCTGTATTGGGGGCATAGAGATTCACAAGGGAGAAAGAAGTATTCGCATATTCACATTCCAATATGAGGAATCTCCCATGTGGATCAGCATGTGAGCTTTTAACCTTGATAGGACAGGATTTCTTGATCAAAATCGCCACTCCCCGCCTTGCCCGTGGAATCAGAGGCAAGGAAGGAGGTGGGGAAGAACTTCGAGGCAAATTTGAGTGAACCACCAGCCCTGAAGTGAGTTTCCTGGATCATCACCACATCTGCGCCTGAGGCCCTGAAATCCTTCAGGGCCATCCAGCGTTTGCGGATGGAACCCAGACCCTTCACATTATACGACATGATCTTTAAAGCCATAGTAAGACATTCAAATAGGCTTGTGTAAGGACTTTGAATCTAAAAAATAACAAAATATAGGAAACAGAAACATAAAAGCAAAAATGCGTGTAAAAGCAATGATGTGAATAGACATTGCAGACAAGGGCATCCCTTCGGAGCCCAAATAGTAACAGATAAACCCTGTAAGGAAATGACATTCGGTTAGGAAAAAAAAAACATTGCACTTTCAACCTACAAAGCTGACTTATAACCATGGACATAAGAAAAATAAAAAAAATAAAAATCAACAGAAAAAAAAAAAAGAAAATAGAACTTAAGTTCTTGAAAGCCTGAGAGACACTTGCGTCTCAGGGGACCTTGGAAGTAAGCCAAGGCCAAATAGGGACATACACGAACTTCCATCAGAAAACTCTAGCAAGAGAGATGGGGAGGATCGGCTGCTCTCCTTATGAACTCGGTAACCTTTAAAATAAGTCTGACAGTAGAGGACCTGTTGACGACGATTAGAAATTCAGCAAATAAACAGGAGTTACTGCCAATTAGGGTACGGTGACCAAGAAGGAAAACACTGTCAACAATATTTGTAGTGATTTTCACCCCATGGGTTGGAGAAGAACTCTACCCTGAACAGGAACCAGGGTAGACTGAAAACTTTTGTAAACCAGAGCAACAATCTTCGTATCTGTTTTAGAATCGAGGCGAAACGGAGATGCAGAGAGCATCAAATTATGGATCCAGAGAGGAACGTATGAGTGAATCAAGGAGGTTGGTTGGAGGCACGCAGACGTTGGGGTGTTGAGAATTGTTTCCTTGATTTGCCCCTCACGGGGGTCCAGATGCGGTTAGGAGTGGCGGGATGTTGACGGACCTGGGCAGCTGGAGGGATCAAATCATCTTCTGGCAAAGGGGGGAGGCCAAGATGTTTCAGGAAGCTTTGCCTTCCTGCAGTTCACGCAGGGTAACCTGAACACCATCTCTGGATACAATAAGGCGAAAAGGGAAACCCCAGTAGTAGGGGATCTTATGATGTTGTAGATGGGAGGTGATTGGGCGTAGTTTTCTACGTTTAGCAAGGGTAATTGGAGAGAGGTCGCTAAAGATCTGCAATTTTGCTCCTTTGTACTGAAGTTGGGATTTATTGCGCGTGGCCAGGGTCAGTGCCTCCTTACTTTCAAAAAAATGGAATCGGACTATAACATCCCTGGGTCTAGCTCCAGCCGGAGGTTTTGGGCCCAGGGATCGGTGGGCCCTATCAAGGCGCCAGTCTATATCCACCACTGTGGGGGCCAGGGTATTGAAAAGACCAAGAAGATAGGTGCGTAAGTCAGGGTCTCCTACCGTTTCCGGGATACCTCTGAAGCGCAGGTTCTGCCTCCTTTCCCTGTTCTCCAGGTCCTCCTGCTGCAATTGCAGTTGAGAAACCGAAATATTTAGGTTATGATTGTCCTCCTCAACAGCCTGAACATAGCTTATCAACTCATCAAATTTATTTTCAAGAGTGTCCGTACGTTCCCCAATTTGGTTGATTTCCCCTCTCAGTTCTTAGCTTGCTCACTTCTGCCGAGACATTGCACGTGATTTGTTGAAGCAGGAGCTGTAGCTTAGCGTCCAACTTGGCATCCAGAATGTCTGGGGTAAGTATCTCCTGAGGAGAGGATGAGCTGGAATCTGGACCCTGGGTGGGAGCTAATGGAGGGTACTCAGCATTCTCCGTTTCCAGTAATGGGTCTATTGAAGTGTGCGGAACTGTGGGGGAGTGCGAGGTCGCAGATTGCGACCTGGTAACATAGCGTTCCATATCTGATTCTGCACGTGATCCAAATAAAGGCTTATAATATCGCTGCTGCTGGCCGACTTTTCCCATGGGATGCCCAAGGGGCTTAGAGAATAAACAGGCTTATCCCCGGGGCTATAATATGGCTAAGGTAACAACTCGGGGATCTTGGAGAGCAGCCGGGATCCTGAACTCACTTAAATGGCATCCCCTGTGTCAGCTGGAACGACCATCATTCTATTTGTCATGTGTACCAGTCAGGTACAGCAGTGACTAATGCAGTGGCTGTAGAAAGGGGGATCCACAGACCCACAGATGTCCAGTGGAGAACCTAGGCTCAGAAGTGAAGTGAAGGGGGCCGGGCCCTAGATGCAGTGTCACTGTAAATATGAGGTGTACCCGGAGTAGCAATATGGCCTCCGACTTCCTTGAGTAGGCCGGAGCCGGGGGCTTTCCTGATAGCGTGTGCCACCCGGGTGAGATCCGTTCCGTTCAGGCCAAAATCTCCCCACCAGGACCAGCGTTCAGGGCCCCCCGGGCACACAGTCTCACCCTAGCGTGTCCCAATTGGAGGGGGCAAGGTACTACCCCACTACCCACTGTGTCCAGGGTTGGAAGAAGGCAGGTCGACAGGCCGCAAGATGGCGTCGGATCGCGGTATAAGGAAGTGGACAGCAGGGCCCTCCGGACGACTCCTCCGATGCTTAGTTGTTTTCGAGGGGTGAGGCAGCTGTCGGTCCGCGGAGGGACATTCGTTTTACCCCCGGATTGCACAGGGTAGATGCGGAAGAGTGCCCGCGGCTCCGTAGGCCCCAAGATGGTGGCGGGCCTCAGCAATGCGGGAACACTCTCAGGCCTAGAGCAGGTACAGTCGGCCAAAAACCTCCACTAATCAGCCAGGGCCGTAGGAGACGAGGCCCAGGGGCTGATGGCACTGAAATTGGGCCCCCCCGGGGTGGGATAGGGCAGAGATGGCCGTGGATTTACACTGCCTGTGGAGAGCTCAGTATCCACACGTCCTCCCTGGTTCACGTCCGGACACTGTGTACTAGACTTTACCCTGTACCTGTTTATTATTATTGCTAATTTCTTGCCTTGTTGGGTGTGTAGCACAAATAAATCTTTCTTCTTTAGCGTTGGTTTATTTGGTTAGATTTCATGTGACATTGCCAGAGGGCTCAGGCCATCCAGAATCAGGGGACCCATACTTCAGTGTTACACAAGCAAAAATGATTTTTTTCCTTACCCATAATTGGGTATTCTTTGCAAAGTGAATTTTCATCACATTCACTAAGCCAAGGGAAAAGTCTCTTGCAAAATGAACATCCTATTTGCCTTTAGTAAATCAGCCTTAATAAGTGCACGTCCAATATACAGTATTTCAAAATCGGTATTTATATAGGCAAAATCATGATGCTTTCTGTAAACACTATCCCTTTATAGGTCAATGAATCCAACTATGAACAAAACAGTTGGATAGTACATAATACAGACACTAGCTTGATTATAGAGAGACAAAATAGGGGATGTGTTATGCTATGTATTTTTCACCCTGCAAATTAAAAGAATTGGGTCACTGAATAGTTGCCCTCCCCAACTGTCTTCACTAAGCTTTCCCCTAGCGCTAAGCCCTGCCCACAGGGATGCATATTCTGCTTTAGAAGAGCTTACTATTTTAAAAGTAAACCACTCCATTCCACTATGAATACAAATCAATCGTTTCCACAGTGAGCACAGTTTCATAGTCTGAAATGCATTAGAAATCCTGTCGACTAGAACAGAAAAGCAAAGAAAAGGCATACTAAGTGAGACAAGACTGTGCCTTGCTGCTTTACCTCTCCTCTTGTGTCTTTATAATGCACCCCCTAATGATAATAACAGCTGGCAGTGCCAATGCTGAAGCACTCTCTTGTTGTGCTTCTATGAATATTCTTGATTCTTGCATAGTTTTCTCCATGTCTATTCCGAGAAAAAAACTGATTAGCAGCCATGAAGCAAGATGGGAACCTTGCTCCAAAAGTGCAAGAAAAGTCTCACCTAATCCTGGGGTATCAATGGTCCTGGTAAGTTCCACTCCTTTATAAAAAAAACAGGAATCAAACTGGCTAAGAGACACATGTAAGCTGCAATAGGTTCATCTCACTAAGCTATCACATTTTTATTTGCCATATCAACCATTAGATCAATGAGGTACTGTATATCAATCAACAATGAATAAAAAGCTGGCATAAGGAGCCACATGGATGAAAATAATAATCACTACAGCAAATAACACATGTATTATAACTTAGTGAATTAAGCCTTGTACCTGAAAACTATCTTGAGCCTCCTGTCTTTAAATTTTTAGCACATTAATTGCAACACATCATTTTTTTTTATATTTGGCTATTGACGTTTCTTTAATGATTGAATGATTAATAAAAAAAAATCTTAAAATCATCATAAAGAATTTCATCTATGCTTGCTTTTTAAAAATAGAAGCTGTTTATTATAATTTTTTTTAACCTCTTGTCGACCGTATAACTTACATATACAGTGGCAAGGATCATGTACCTAGTACCTGATTTTGCACTTCCGGGTCTGGGGCGCGCATGCGCATCGCCGGCGACCCGCTCCCACTGTGATTATACACAGTGGGAGCTTATCTGCAGATATCGTGGACTCAATGTTCACTGGCACCCGCCGATCATTAGGCAGAGAACCAGAATGGCGATTTGCCTATGTAAACAAGGTAAATCACTGTTCTGTCAGTAGGGAAGACATGGATCCTTGCCTTCCCCTAGTAAAAGCACCTTCCACACAGTACACAAGCACTGGTTAGACACACATTTATCCCTTTGATCGCCCCTGATATTAGGCCCTTCCTAGCCAGTGTCATTAGTACAGTGACAGTGCATATTTTTTAACACTGATCACTGTATTAGTCTCACTGGTCCGTAAAAAGTGTCAGTTAGTGTCCGATTTCTTTGTCGCAATATCGCAGTCCCGTTATAAGTCACTGATCACAACAATTACTAGTAAAAAATAAATACAAATTCCATAAATATATCCCATAGTTTGTAGACGCTATAACTTTTTGTGCAAACCCAGGCCCAGATTTACTCCCTTTGCCGCCCCAAGGCCAAATCCTTCAATGCCGCCCCCCCACACACACACACCATCACATAGGGGGACTCCCCAGAGAGCCCCCCTAACATCAGGGTCCCCAGAGAGCCCCTCCTTACATCAGGGTCCCCAGAGAGCCCCCCCTTATATCAGGGTCCCCAGAGAGCCTCCCTACTTACATTTGGGTCCCTAGAGAGCCTCCCCTTACATTAGGGTCCCCAGAGAGCCTCCCTACTTATATTATGGTCCTAAGAGCCCCCTCCTTACATCAGGGTCCCCAGAGAGCCCCTCCTTACATCAGGGTCCCCAGAGAGCCCTTCCTTATAACAGGGTCCCCAGAGAGCCCCCCTTACATCAGGGTCCCCAGAGAGCCCCTCCTTACATCAGGGTCCACAGAGAGCCTCCCCTTACATCAGGGTCCACAGAGAGCCTGCCCTTACATCAGGGTCCACAGAGAGCCTCCCCCTACATTAGGGTCCCCAAAGAGCCTTCCTACTTATATTAGGGTCCTCAGAGCCCCCCTTGTTACATCAGGGTCCCCAGAGAGCCCCTCCTTACATCAGGGTCCCTAGAGAGCCTCCCCCTACATTAGGATCCCCAGAGAGCCTCCCCTTACATCAGGGTCCCCAGAGAGCCCCTCCTTACATCAGGGTCCCCAGAGAGCCCCTCCTTACAACAGGGTCCCCAGAGAGCCCCTCCTTACATCAGGGTCCCCAGAGAGCCCCCCTTACATCAGGGTCCCCAGAGAGCCCCTCCTTACATCAGGGTCCACAGAGAGCCTCCCCTTACATCAGGGTCCACAGAGAGCCTCCCCTTACATCAGGGTCCACAGAGAGCCTCCACCTACATTAGGGTCCCCAAAGAGCCTTCCTACTTATATTAGGGTCCTTAGAGCCCCCCTCATTACTTCAGGGTCCCCAGAGAGCCCCTCCTTACATCAGGGTCCCTAGAGAACCTCCCCCTACATTAGGATCCCCAGAGAGCCTCCCCTTACATCAGGGTCCCCAGAGAGCCTCCCTCTACATTAGGGTCCCCAGAGAGCCTCCCTACTTATATTATGGTCCTCAGAGCCCTCCTCATTACATCAGGATCCCCAGAGAGCTCCCCTTGAATCAAGGTCCTTAGAGAGCCCCTCCTTATATTAGGGTCCCCAGAGAACCCCCCTTACATCAGTGTCCCCAGAGAGCCCCCCTTACATCAGGGTCCCCAGAGATCCCCTCCTTACATCAGGGTCCCCAGAAAGCCTCCCTTTATATCAGGGTCCCCAGAGAGCCTCCCTACTTACATCAGGGTCTCTAGAGAGACTCCCCTTAAATCAGGGTCCCCAGAGAGCCTCCCCTTACATCAGGGTCCCCAGAGAGCCCCCCTTACATCAGGGTCCCCAGAGAGCCCCTCCTTACATCAGGGTCCCCAGAGAGCCCCTCCTTACATCAGGGTCCCCAGAGAGCCCCTCCTTACATTAGGGTCCCCAGAGAGTCCCCCTTACACCAGGGTCCCCAGAGAGCCCCTCCTTACACCAGGGTCCCCAGAGAGCCCCCCTTACACCAGGGTCCCCAGAGAGCCCCCCTTACACCAGGGTCCCCAGAGAGCCACCGCCCCTGCAGCCACTGCCGCCCCAAGGCCTGGCCTCGGTGGCCTTATCAGGAATCTGGCCCTGTGCAAACCAATCAATATACGCTTGGGATTTTTTTTTTACCAGAAATATGTAGCAGAATACATATTAACCCAAATTGAATGCAGAATAGATTGTAACACAATACTCAACTTCAGGGTTGATTGCATTGACAGTCCTACCTGCAGTTGCCTAAGTGCTTTGTAGAATATTTTTAAGTCTCTCTGATGTAGTGAAGAAATAATAAGAATCAGCCACTTTGAGTACCTTTGAAAAGTGTAACACCTCATGCAACCCAACATGTAATTGCCATCATCCCGAATATATGTGGAAAATGAGAAAACCTCTAATGTTGGGATTTTGGAGGCAATGCAAAAAAAGGGGGAGGAAAAACCTCAATTTAAAAGTATCTGAATATTTATTTGTAACAAAGCCGCATAAAGCGGACACATATATAAAATTACAAAATTGTACAAAAAAGCACATATAAACATGGATATTGTACAATAACTGCATAAATCTAACATATTACAAATCTTTCAAGAAGCAATACAATAGCCTGATTGACCACTCCCGCCGGAAGCAGATCAAACTGTAAATGTCCTTCATCAGGGATTTCAAATGCATTCGCTTCTAAGAGATCAAATTTCTGTTAAATACAGAAACAATAAGATAAGTTTTCACTTTAATTTCAACTATTATATAAAATACAATACAAAGGAAACAAACTTACACAAAAAATCATATATAAATTATTCCGTCAATGTTCCCATACATGCATCCCAGGTTCCAGAAACTCCAGGGGTGGATTCCCCGATGCCCTCAAAATGCCAGGAAAACCCTCTGTCAGAACACATGTCCATATAAGAAGTACGGACATCTAAATAAATTGGTCCAAAATAGGTGCCTTAAACAAAAAATATAACATACATAAGTATGGATGTAATTCTGTTGGGGAATAAAATAATTGTCCCTAGAAAGAATGTGGTACCTGTAGATGGAAAAATGGAAATCTAGGATTCAGATTCATCAGGTAAATATAACTCATGTAAAGAGACAGGACCAAAGGATGCTTGAGTCCAAATATATATGTCCTAAAAATAATTGAAGAAAACAATAAAAATTGTATCAATCAAAAGAGAGAAGAAAAATTCTTCCCTCTTCTAAATAAAACGTCTCCAAAAGTTTTTGAGTATTACCTGTCAAAAGGATCAAAAATCCCGATAATTATCCAAAAAAGTTTCCATGCAATAGAGGTCCATACAGAAACATCCTCTGCCTGCCAGCAGAGGGAAAGAATGACACCATATAACTCCTTTGGCATCCTTTATATCCCTCTGCTATGTCTGATTGGTCCAGACCAGGTCACATGAAGCACCTGCTCATAGAGCAGAGCCTCATGTAGCCATGGAAACGCCGCGCTTCCCACGTCAAGCCACGTCAAGCGCCGATCACATGACGCAACCAAACCAATCAGCGGTGCGTCTGCCATCATTGCATATCAGCAGCAAAACACCAAGGGAGCGCGGCATAAACTAGCCCACGGCCGCATCATTAAAACAATATAGCGTCACCCATCATACCCCGCTGTTATAGCAAGGGTATGATAAACGACCCCTCTGCTGGATCAGTCCCCATTCCGATCCGTCCCGCACCGCAGGAAGTGCATAGACGGCCATCTTGAATGTGGGCAAAGTAAAGGGATGCCAGATGGAAAGGGTGGTTTAGATGGAAAAGATGGAACTAAATTGCCGTGGGGCAATCAGACATTGAATATTAGCACCAGTTTACCATTGTAAACTCGTGCCCAGGATATAGATCCTTAACCCAGAACAATTGTATATGGACGGGGAGCGGACCAGGGACTAACACCACCGGTGCCGTTTTAAACCTACGGGAGGAACAAAGAAGTTTCTCCTGCCCAGGAAAAAATGGTGGGGGACAAATTCCATTAGAAAACCCCCTCCCAGGCACCGGATATGCACATGTGAAATTGAAAAAGAAGGGATCCTAGATAGAGAGAAAAAACGGGCCACCCCAAACCGGAACTCTGGCTAGATCACAAACCAATATGGGACGCATGCATGGGAGCACGTCAAAAAATCAGCCGAAGCATCAAAAAGATACATCCGCAGAAAAAATATTATGGAACATTGAGCACACAGAATATATATGATATAAAAGTCTATATATCTCAAAACCCCACATGTGTGTCAGTGTGTTTTTAGAAAAAATTAGAAAAGTTCTCCTCTATCCATAGACATGGAGAAAAGCTGGAATGTCAGGGCTCATAACTGGGGGTGGGTGGAACATCACGCCAGAATATATCCACAAGGCTAATCGGTCTTCTAAAGCCCTCAAGGAATGGACGAAAGCTTTCAACTTCATTCAAACCTGGGGGCGTAGTTGCCCTAAGGTACCTGATCCAGCGCATTTCCCGCTGGAGCAGGACCTTGTTCCAGTCACCCCCCCTACATGGAATATGAATCCTTTCAACAACTGAAAAAATTGCTTTGGGCATTCTATACCTGTGTTTTTTGGCTACATGTCTCCCAAGAGGCAAATAGAGGTTCCCTATCCTCATGCTATGTATATGTTTTTCCACTCTCTTCCCAAATTCCTGTCTTGTTTTTCCGACGTAAAAACATCCACACTGACAGACCATTAAATAAACCACACCTTGTGTCTTACAATTGGCAAAATGCCTAAGTGTGAAGGTCTCCCCATTGGGTAAAGTGAGTGTGGATCCCCCGCCAATGACAGTACATTGAGAGCATGCCCCACAAGGATAGGTCCCAAAGATTTTACATGGGTCCTTTCTTGCCTCTCCCTTGTATTCACTTTTGACTAGCATTCCTCTGATGGATTCTGCCTTTTTGAAAGTGATTACTGGTTTTGATGGTACTAGTGTCTTCAGGATTGGGTCCTTGGTAAGGATCGGCCAATATTTGGTTAGAATCTGTCTGATTTTTTTGTGCTCATTAGAGAATTTGAAAATTATTCTTGAAATATTATCTTCTTGAGTTTTTTTCTTTTTCTTTGAAGTCTTAAAGACCAAAGTATGTCTTTCCATTCCCTTTACTCTATTGAAAGCTTTCTTTAAGGTGGATCTACTGTAACCTCTCGCTAGTAAACGGTTACTTGATTCAAATTGAAAGTCATCATCTGATGTACAATTCCTCCTAATCCGGAGGAACTGGCTGAAAGGTATGGATTCTTTGAGTGTTGTTGGATGGAAACTGGCTGCATGCAACATCGTGTTGCCAGCCGTTTCCTTCCTAAACAGTCTACTTTGGACTTTCCCCTGTATATGTTTCGATATAAGGATATCAAGAAAACTGACTTTCTCAGAGTCATAAGACATGGTAAAAAATAAATTTGAGTTGTTAGTATTTATAAGTTCCAAAACTCTCTTGAGCATGTCTTCAGGCCCATCCCAGATGATGAAGATGTCGTCTATTTAGCGCTGCCACATGAGAATGTGGCAGGCACACATAGACGCATCATCTCCCAGGAGGAAATCCTTCTCCCACTCCCCCAGGTACAGGTTGGCATATAAGGGTGCACATCACGTCCCCATAGCCACCCCCTGTACCTGGAGGTAGTGGGAGCCCTGAAACAGAAAAATGTTATGCTGTAAAATAAAATCAAGCATCTGTATGATGAATTGATTAAACTTCCAATCCGTGGTTGGGCGTTATCGTAGCACTCTTTGGACAGCTAAATTGCCAAGATCGTGTGGTATGCTGTTGTAGAGTGACTCTACATCTACAGTAACCAAGAGCGCTGATGGAGGTATGACAAGACCTTCCAATATTTGCAGAAGATGGATTGTGTCTTTAGTGTACGAAGGGAGATCCATCACATGAGGTCTGAGGTGCTGGTCAATAACTCGGCTAGCACCTTCAGAGATGGAACCATTACCTGATATGATGGGCCTGCCAGGTGGCCTCAACAGGTTTTTGTGCACTTTAGGAAGTGCATACATCGTAGGGGTACGTGGGTGTCTGGTTCGAATAAAGTCCCAGATATCTTGATATCTTGGTTTATGGCGCCATCTCTAAAGGATTCATCAACCAATTGATAAAATTTGCTATTCATTCTATCCACCGTGGATGAAGAGATTTTGCGATAGCATTTAGGATCCCTAAGTATTTTCATGCACATCTCCTCATAATCTGGGTTGTCCATAAGGACGATGTTACCCCCTTTATCCGAGCCTTTGATCGTAATGTTAACATTGTTCTTAAGAGTTTTTAGGGCATGTTTTTGTTCTGGGTTGAGATTAGAATGTAAAGTGTCTTTTTTTAGGACCTCAATCTCTTTAGATGTTTGTCTTACAAATAGAGCTAGAGCCGGGTTCTGGTTAATTGGTGGGAAATTATGAGATTTCCTTTTAAATTTTTCCGGGGTAAAAGATGTCTGATTATTTTCCCCATCATCACCCTCCTCTTCCTCCAAATTCTCCCCCCATGTCTGACTCAAGGGGGCGTTTTCCTGAAGTAGGAGATTTAGGTCCCTCAAGGCCTTGAAGTCGGCAGCTTTAAGATTAGGTGCTACCTCACTTTCTTGGTTCTCTTGTTTAGCATATAAGCTCTTATAAAAAAGCTTATGAGCAAACAGATGAATATCCTTAACTGTTTCAAAATTGTCCGTATTGCTGGTTGGGCAAAAAGAAAGGCCCAATGACAATACTTCATGTTCTAAATCAGATAGCTTGTAAGACGATAAATTTATGATGTTGAGTTTTCCCCCGGAGTTATCTTGGTCACAAAAGGTTCCATGACTAGTTGTGTCATGGGCGAGGGTGGGATTGGATGTGTTTTGCCCTTCTCTAAAAAATCCTCCACTGAGAGTGATTGGACTCTAGAGATGGCCCCGGATTTGGGTATTGCCCCCAATTCCCTCTGAGAGGCCGTTTTACTTCGAGTGGTAGATCCCTTGGGGTTATTCTTGTATGAACCCCGACTATGGGAAGAGAGTGGGAAGAGAGTGGAAAAACATATACATAGCATGAGGATAGGGAACCTCTATTTGCCTCTTGGGAGACATGTAGCCAAAAAACACAGGTATAGAATGCCCAAAGTAATTTTTTCAGTTGTTGAAAGGATTCATATTCCATGTGACTGGAACAAGGTCCTGCTCCAGCGGGAAATGCGCTGGATCAGGTACCTTAGGGCAACTACGCCCCCAGGTTTGAATGAAGTTGAAAGCTTTCGTCCATTCCTGGAGGGCTTTAGTTCGGGGAAGACTGATTAGCCTTGTGGATATAATCTGAATCCTAGATTTCCATTTTTCCATCTACAGGTACCACATTCTTTCTAGGGACAATTATTTTATTCCCCAACAGAATTACATCCATACTTATGTATGTTATATTTTTTGTTTAACCACTTCAATACCATGCACTTATGCACCTTCCCGCCCAGACAAATTTTCAGCTTTCAGTACTCTCACACTTTGAATGACAATTACTTAGTCATGCTACACTGTATCCAAACAAAATTTTTATCATTTTCTTCTCACAAATAGAGCTTTCTTTTGGTGGTATTTAATCGCCACTGGGTTTTTTATTTTTTGCGATATAAGCAAAAAAACAGCAATTTTTTAAAAAAACAACACTTTTTCTTGTTCATACATCACGGGACACAGAGCAGCATAGTCATTACTATGTGGGTTATATAGAATTACCTTCAGGTGCTGGCACTGGCAACTTCCAAAACAGGAAGTACCCTCCCCTATATAAGCTCCTCCCATCCGGGAGTACCTCAGTTTTTTGCCAGTGTCTAAGGTGTTGGCCAAGGTTAACATGTATTCATCTGGGCTTGTGTACAGGTTCTCTGGGCCTTAGCAAGCTATTCCGGATCCAACCAAAAAAAAAAAGCTTCATAGCTAAACGGTCGGTACCCGGGCCTTGCAGAGAAAAGCAGGGTTTTGCCTGTAATGCCTCTCTTAGGAGGGCTGGACCCTGGGATCCAGAGCTCTGGTCATACCCAAAACCAAGAGACTATCTGTGCAGGGTGCTATACAGGTCCAGGGGAGTGGAATCCTTGGAAACCCGGTCCCTGAAGGTCTAGTACAATGCCTGCCGTGAGAGGTGAAGTTTGGGCTTCTGTGGACCAAACAAAGTCCTGCGGCGGGGAAAAGGTAAGTGGGGGCCCCTCAGGAACTTGGTTCTATTGAGGGGACCCCCAAGCCTAATATGTCTTTCTGCCTGTTACCTAAAAGGTATTCCCGCTAATAGCTGTAGTTGCCTAAGAAATCCTAGAAATGTCTTTTCATAAAGGAATGTTTTAAAAACTGTAAACCTGGAAATGTTTTTCATAAAGGAGGCTTTAAAAAAAAAAAAAAGACAAAAGTGCGGTACCTGTGTTTGTCCACTAGAGGCCGCTGTGGAACGTCTTTTTTTCTTGGGACTATTCCTTCCATGGTGAAAGTCCAGGCAGATGAGTGAGCTCTCTATCAGGGAAGCTGCATTCCTCTGTCATGCTGCCAAGTAGTTTCCTTCCATCCCCGAGTCCTGGTGAAACAGGGACCCTGGCTCCTCTCCCTACAGGGCGCCAAGAGCGCACACGTGCACGCGCACGCGCGCGCGCACACACGCTTTCTTTTTATAGATTTTGCTTCAAAAAGTGGGCGGAGCCTGGCGGATGACGCGCTCTGTGCGCCCAGCGCTTCTGCGCATGTGCGGGCGTCCCAGCAAGATAAAAGGACTCAGTTCACGCTGCTTGCTATGGACACAGAGCATGAAAAGGAGCTGGTAGCATGGTATAGGGGCTTACAGCGGGCGGTTGATACAGGCATCCCCAGAAAGACGCATTAGTAGACACCCACTGATGTACATAGCAGCAAATTGCATTAGACTATTTTAGTAAGGGGTGTATTGCGGCTGGAATACCTCAGCTTTGAACTAAGGAATATGCCGCCTAAAAAACTCCGAGATATACCTCTCAGGAAGTGTAGGGGGTCTCCATCGGGCTCTGAGGATCTGGAGCAGTCATCTGCACCCTCCTCCCCTGAGAAATCAGAGGTTAATACCCATAAGGAACCCCCGGGAGTGCCAGGTACTGCGGCTGTCCTCAGTCCACCTGCTCCTGCATATATAACAGAGGAGGTTTTTGCCTCAACTCTGGAGGGATTGGAGCAGAGATTGGCAGCATTGATCGCTTCTTCTCTGCAGGAAAGAAAGCGCGCCATATCTCCATCACCTCCATTAGAGTGCCTGTTGGCAGAGCAACAGTCCCAGGAAGGGACCGACCTACCTGAAGGGGATCAGGAGGAGGTTAACTCTGTTTTTGAGGAATCGACAGTAGATGAACCATTTTCAGCATCACAGACTGAAAGATTGTGGGTCCAGACCCTAACTGACATGGTTCGATCTGCATTTAAAATGCCTCTTGTTGAACCATCAACTACTGCTGTCTCCTCATTGGGGTCGCTAAAAGCTCCCCAGGTTAATTGCTCCTTTCCAATACATCCATTATTGGAAGGATTTATATACCAGGACTGGGAACATCCTGATAAACTATTTGTTCCGCCTAAGAAATTTCCGGTGATCTATTCCATGGAGGAAAAGTTCACCCAGAGATGGAATGTTCCTACGGTGGATGCAGCCATCTCTTCTGTGAACAAATCACTGACATGTCCAGTAGATAATGTTTAAATGTTCAAAGATCCAGTAGATAAAAAATTGGAATCTTTATTAAAATCTGCTTTTTCCACAGCAGGGGCTGTTACACAGCCAGCAGTGGCAGCTATTGGGGTCTGCCAAGCTTTAAAGGATCAAATGAAAATGGTCCTGAGGGATTTGCCAGACCAGCAGGCCCAGGCTCTGGCTGATCTGCCTTGAGCATTATGCTTTGCGGTTGACGCCATCAAGGATTCTATCCATCAGGCCTCCCGCCTCACGCTGTCTTTGGTACATATGCGTAGGCTTCTGTGGCTCAAAAACTGGTCTGCTGAAGCTCCCTGTAAGAAGCTCTTAGTTAGCTTCCCATTTCATGGGGAACGCCTTTTTGGCGAAGACCTGGATAAATATATCCAGAAGATTTCCAGTGGTAAAAGTACTCTCTTACCGAGTAAGAAGAGGTCTAGGGGTCCATCTTTTAAGAGGACTACCTCTCCTATCCCTGCGACGTCTGCTACTAAGCAGTTCCGACGGCCTCCTCGGTCAAACTCAGGGGGTAAAAATCAGGGACAGTCACAGGGTAATAAGAAACCCTGGATCCGAAGGGGTACTAAACCAGCCTCCAAGTCAAGCCTATGAAGGGCTGCCCCCACTCAAACGGGTGGGGGGAAGACTTCAGTTGTTCGCAGAGACCTGGCGGGAGACGATCAAAGACAGATGGGTGCTCTCCGCAGTAACTCTGGGATACAAGTTGGAGTTAAAAGAGTCTCCTCCTTCCCATTTTATGTGGTCAGGCATGCCAAGAGACCCTCTGAAAAGAGGGTCTCTCCTATTGGCGTTAGAACAACTATTGCTCCAAGGAGTAATTATGGAGGTTCCTATGGAAGAGTGGGGGTTGGGTTTCTACTCAAACCTTTTCACAGTTCCGAAACCAAACGGGGACATAAGACCCATATTGGACCTAAAGAGTCTAAACAAATTTCTAAACGTCCGGTCTTTCCGGATGGAGTCGATCTGATCGGTCACCGCTGCCCTACAAGGGGAGGAATGGTTAGCCTCGATCGACATCAAAGATGCTTACTTGCATGTTCCCATCTTTCCAGGTCATCAAAAATTTCTACGCTTTGCAGTAGAAGGGCGCCATTTTCAGTTCAGAGCCTTACCATTCAGTCTGGCCACAGCACCACGAGTGTTCACAAAAATTCTGGCCCCACTGTTGGCCGATCTAAGAACACGAGGTGTAACGATAATGGCATACCTAGACGGACGACCTGTTGTTGATGGACCACTCAGTTGCCAAGCTAGAAGTGGTAATTGTCGATACAATCAAGTATCTAGAATCTCACGGTTGGGTCATCAACCTGGACAAGTCAGCCCTACAGCCAGTGAAAAACCTGGTATATCTAGGGCTACGGCTGGATTCAGACCAGAGGAAGATTTTCTTACCTCTAGACAAGGTATCCTCTTTGAGGGGCTTGGTCCGTCTGCTTTGTGCAAAAAGACAGCCGTCCATACTCCTGTGCATGAGGCTGCTAGGAAAGATGGTAGCATCATTCGAAGCTGTGCCATACGCCCAATTCCACTCAAGGAATTTACAGAGGGCCATATTGTCAACCTGGAACGGAAAAATTCAGGCTCTAGACTTCCTGATGGCTTTGTCCCCTTCCGTTCGGAAGAGTCTCTGCTGGTGGTTGATCCCCCAGAATCTCCAGAAGGGAAAACCCTTCAGTCCGATATCTTGGAAGGTGGTCACTACAGATGCCAGCCTTATAGGCTGGGGGGCAGTTCTGGAGCAATGGTCTCTCCAGGGCAGATGGTCAAATGTAGTAAAAACCCTGCCCATCAATCTCTTAGAGATACGAGCAGCCCGGTATGCCCTAGTAGCATGGACATCCAGACTCCAAGGGTCCCCTGTCAGAATTCAATCAGACAATGCCACAGCAGTGGCATATATCAATCATCAGGGAGGCACCAGGAGTCGTGCAGCCCAGAGGGAAGTAAGTCACATCCTGGAATGGGCAGAAAAGCATGTCCCATGTATATCAGCTGTCTTCATTCCAGGGGTGGAGAATTGGAAGGCGGACTTTCTGAGTCGCCAACAGTTATGCCCAGGGGAATGGTCCCTTCATCCCGAGGTCTTCCGAGCAATATGTCAGCGGTGGGGAACACCGGATGTAGATCTGCTAGCATCCAGATTCAACGCAAAGGTGGACAGATTTGTCTCCCGGACAAGGGATCCCCTCGCTTGCGGCTCGGATGCTCTGGTGTTCCCTTGGGATCAGTTCAGACTGATATATGCATTCCCTCCGCTACAATTGTTGCCTCGACTCCTTCGCAGAGTCAGGTTGGAGAAGAAGCCGGTGATCCTGGTGGCTCCAGCGTGGCCCCGAAGGGCCTGGTACGCGGAGATCATCAAAATGTCTGTGGGGAGTCCTTGGACCCTTCCACGTCGTCCGGACCTGCTTTCGCAAGGACCGATATACCACCCTTCCTTACTAACTCTAAGTTTAACGGCCTGGCTATTGAATCCCACATCCTAAAGAAGAGAGGTCTCTCTAACTCTGTGGTATCAACTATAATCAATGCCAGGAAGCCTGTATACAGGCAGATCTACTATAGAGTTTGGAAGGCGTACATCACTTGGTGCGAGGCCAGAAAATGGCATCCACGTAAGTACGTTATAGGCAGAATTCTGGACTTCCTGCAGTGGGCTGTAGACAGGAAGTTTGCCTTAAGTACTATCAAGGGCCAGGTTTCGGCCTTATCAATACTATTTCAAAGGCCCCTGGCTATGCATTCACTTGTCAAATCCTTTATGCAAGGGGTGACTCGTATTATTCCACCGATTAAGGCTCCCATATGCCCATGGGATCTAAATTTGGTTCTGTCGGTTCTGCAGAAGCAGCCGTTTGAACCTTTGCGGCACATTTCCTTGGTTCTACTCACCAGAAAATTTATATTTTTAGTAGCCATATGCTCGGCTAGAAGAGTGTCGGAATTAGCCGCCATGTCCTGTAAGGAGCCATATCTGGTTATTCATAAGGACAGAGTAGTATTACGCCCTCACCCAGCCTTTCTTCCTAAGGTGGTATCGAGGTTTCACTTGAACCAGGATGTGGTTCTTCCTTCTTTTTTCCCCAAACCAAGCTCGGTAGAGGAAAAGTTATTACATTCTTTGGATGTAGTAAGAGCAGTTAAAGCTTATCTAAAAGCCACTGCTCAGATTCGTAGAACGGATTCTTTGTTTGTTCTGCCGGAAGGCCCCAGAAAGGATCAGGCAGCATCAAAATCTACTTTAGCCAAGTGGATTCGACAGGTCATAATACAAGCCTATGGCTTGAGAAGTAGACCGCCTCCGTTCAAAGTTAGGGCGCACTCCACGAGAGCAGTTGGAACTTCATGGGCAGTGCATCACCAGGCCTCCCTGGCTCAAATTTGTAAGGCCGCAACATGGTCTTCAGTACACACGTTTACTAGGTTCTACCAGGTGGACGTTAGAAGTCAGGAGGATGTCGCCTTTGGGCGCAGTGTGTTGCAGGCCGCAAAAGATCCTCATGCCTGATGGTGCCCAGCTTATGTATGGTGTATCCCCCCCTCATTTGGCATTGCTTTGGGACGTCCCACATAGTAATGACTATGCTGCTCTGTGTCCCGTGATGTATCAACAAGAAAGTAGGATTTTTAAAACAGCTTACCTGTAAAATCCTTTTCTTGGAGTACATCACGGGACACAGAGCTCCCACCCCTCTTTTGGGGACACGTATTGCTTTGCTACAAAACTGAGGTACTCCCGGATGGGAGGGGCTTATATAGGGGAGGGTACTTCCTGTTTTGGAAGTTGCCAGTGCCAGCACCTGAAGGTAATTCTATATAACCCACATAGTAATGACTATGCTGCTCTGTGTCCCGTGATGTACTCCAAGAAAAGGATTTTACAGGTAAGCTGTTTTAAAAATCCTACTTTTTTTGTTTCTATTGTAAAATTTTGCAAATAAGTAATTTTTCTTCATAAATTTGTGCCAAAATGTATACTGCTACATATCTTTGGTAAAATGAACCCAAATTAGTGTATATTATTTGGTCTTTGTGAAAGTTATAGAGTCTACAAACTATGGTGGCAATCACTGAAAATTTATCACATCTGATCACGCCTGATGTACTGAAGGCCTATCTCATTTCTTGAGACACTAACAAGCCAGGAAAGTACAAATACCCCAAAATTACCCCTTTTTGGAAAGTAGACAGTCCAAGGTATTTACTAAGAGGCATGGTGAGTTTTTTGAAGTTGTATTTTTTTCCCACAATTCTTGGGAAAATTTAATTTTTTTTTTTTTTTTTTACACAAACTGGTCATATTAACAGTTTTTTTCTCTCACACAGCATATGCATAATTGCAACTACACCCCAAAATACATTCTGCTAATCCTCCTGAGTGTAGCGATACCACATGTGTGAGACTTTTACACAGCCTGGCCACATACAGAGGCCCAACATTGAAGTAGCACGTTCAGGCGTTCTACAAGCATAAATCGCACATATCCTTTCTCAACCACCTATTACATTTTTGAAGGCCCTGGAGCACCAGGACAATGGAATTTTCCACAAAATGACCCCATTTTGGAAAGCACACACCCCAACGTATAATCTATGAAGCATTATGAGTCTTTTGAACGGTTCATTTTTTTCCAGAAGGTTTTGGAAAATGTGGAGAAAAAATGAAAATGCATTTTTTTTACACAAAGTTGTCCATTTATAAGATATTTCTAACGCATAGCATATACATAGCAAAAATGACACCCCAAAATGCATTCTGCTACTCCTCCTGAGTATAGCGATACCACATGTGTGTGACTTTTACACAGCCTGGCCATATACAGAGGCCCAACATTGAAGTAGCACTTTCAGGCGTTCTACAAGCATAAATCGCACATATCCTTTCTCAACCACCTATTACAATTTTGAAGGCCCTGGAGCACCAGGACAATAGAATTTTCCACAAAATGACCCCATTTTGGAAAGCACACACCCCAACGTATAATCTATGAAGCATTATGAGTCTTTTGAACGGTTCATTTTTTTCCAGAAGGTTTTGGAAAATGTGGAGAAAAAATGAAAATGCATTTTTTTTACACAAAGTTGTCAATTTATAAGATATTTCTAACACATAATATGTACATAGCAAAAATTACACCCCAAAATGCATTCTGCTACTCCTCCTTAGTATGGCGATACCACATGTTTGAGACTTTTACACAGCCTGGCCACATACAGAGGCCCAACATCCAAGTAGCACCTCCAGGCATTCTAGCAGCATTAATTGCACATATCATTTTCTGACTACCGATCACATTTTTGAAGGCCCTTCATATATCTAACACATAGCAGGTACATACCAAATAACAAAAGATTACCTGTGGTTTTAGAAGTGCAGTGGTCCACAGAGGAGAGCATCGGTCCAGGCAGCAGGCAGGGATGAGGTCAGCGACAGCAAAAGCAATCATCCAGGCAGCAGGCAGGAATACTGTCCATAGTTCGCACAGGCAGAGATACTGTCAGCACAGCCAGAGCACAGCCAAAGCACAGGTCCAGGTAGCAGGCAGAGGTGTCCCGGCAGAAATGCTGTCCAAAGTCAGTAGAGGCAGCAGGCAGATATATGGTCAACACAGCCAAATTATTAGTCCAAGCAGCAGGAAGAAACATGGTCCATAATGTCATGGGTCATTACAGGCAGTAATATGGTCAGCACAGCCAAATTATTGGTCCAGGCAGCAGGAAGGACCATCAAGCTTAGGGCCAGGGGGACAGGGGTAGAGGCTTCTCCCACCCAAATCGCTTTGAAGCCTCCGGGCAACCAGACCCTGTTCTTGGAGCACAGAAAACGAAAAACGGTTTTTCTCTACTCAGAACGCTATTCTGAAGCCCCTCACATATGTGAGACCCCTGTGTACTAAAAGTAGATGGCCAAAAGATCAGTCCAAGTGGCAGGCAAAAACATGGTCGAATAACAGGCCAAGGTCGGTACACGTGGAAGTCAGAAACGTGGTTTAAATCGGCAGGCAGAGGCATCGTCGGTAAACAGGCTGAGGTTGGTGCACGTGGAGGTCAGAAATGTGGTTTAAATCGGCAAGCAAAGACATCGTCGGTAAACAGGCCAGGGTCAGTTAATTAACATGGAAGGTAGTTAGTAACATGGTAGCAGGCAAATAGGGAAATGGCAGTCTGTTAATAATAAGGGGAACTAATGGATGTATGATAATTTTTGAAGCAATTTCCGATGCACAGGCCAGGTTGGGAGGGACAATCGGGACAATAATAGCTGGTGTCTCTTCTTACTCCTCCTCTGCTGCATACACGGCATTTCTTTTGGCGTCTTCTTCCAGATTCTGTGGGGGGGATGCTAAAGGGATAGTGTCGCTCGTGAAGCCGACTCACACTATCAGAGCGAATGCTTCCTGTGGCGGGATCTTGTTGGTAAATGAGGGCATCGATGATATCTTCGATATATTGGAGGTAGTGGAGTCGGTGATTTTGAGTTGCTTTTTGGTAGCAAACAAACAAATTAAAAAGGGCCATGTGAAACAGGTGAAACGCAACTTTTTTGTGCCAATAACGGGACTTTCTGGTTGATAAGTAGGGCTGTAGCATCTGGTCGTTTAAATCCACCCCCCCCCCCCCCCCATGTACAAATTGTAGTCGTGGACACATTCGGGCTTTACAATGGAGCCGCGTCTTCTTGGGATCTCCACCATGGTGTCATTGTGGATCGTAGAGAGGATGTGGACATCTTTCTTGTCCCTCCACTTCATGGCCAACACCTCCTCGTTCCTCATGGATGCCGATTCTCCAGGTCGCAATTTTTTTGTCAATAAATTTTGTGGGAATCCCTTCCGTTTTTTTTTTAAGGTACCGCAGGCCGGGGTTTGTTTACTGTAAAGGTGGCGAAAAAGGGGCAGGCTGGTATAATAATTATCAACATATAAATGGTAACCTTTTCCGAACAGGGGGTATGCCAACTCCCAGACAATTTTCCCACTGGTTCCAATATATGTGGGGCAATCACGGGGCTGGAGCTGGGAGTCTTTGCCTTGAATTTGCAGACGTATCCAGTGGCTCGATCACATAATTTATTTAATTTTAACCCATACCTGGCTCTCTTGCTTGGTATGTACTGCTTGAACTGCAGTCGGCCGGTGAAATGTACGAGGGACTCGTCCACACAAATTTTTTGGTCTGGGATGAAAACTTCTTCAAATCGCTGGGAAAAGGCGTTGATTAGGGGGCGTATCTTGTACAATTTGTCGTAGTTGGGATGATCTCGGGGAGGGCACTGTGAATTGTCATTGAAGTGGAGAAAGCGCATAATCATGTCGTATCTTTTCCTGGACATGACAGCGGAATATATGGGCATGTGTTGGATGGGGCGTTTGGACCAATATGAATGGACTTCGTTCTTTTTTGTAAGCCCCATATTGAACATAAGGCCCAAAAATAATTTAAATTCCTCCAATGTTAGACGCCGCCACTGGAACATGCGGGCGTAGGAAGAATCGGGGTTGGCAGCAATAAATTGGGATGCATACAGATTCGTTTGATCCACTATATTCTGCAGCAAATCTTGTGGGTAAAATAAACAAAAATAATCAAATTTAGAAAAATTTGTAGTGTCGGGCTGCACACCTGGCTGTGCGGTGAAAGGGGGGATGATAGCGGATCCTGAGTTGGCAGGCAACCATAAGGGGTTTGCCAGGGCATCGGGAAGGTAGGATTGGGGCTGGATTCTTCGGGTTGGGCGTGCATTTCCATTGCTTGTACTGGGCTCCTCTTCCTGGGGTATGGCGCTGCTGGTGGTGGGCAGTTCTCCTGATCTTGGTGCTGATCTTGGTGCTGATCTTGGTGCCGATCGCATTCTTTTGGGAGGGACGGTTTCCTCCGGGGACTCGGACTCTGAGCCACTATCCTCCACTGGCTCGTATTCCGAACCAGAATCGGATAATGGGAGCTCCCCGCTGCTCTCATCATCCGATATGGCAAGAATGGCATATGCCTCCTCAGGTGTGTAAACCCTTTGGGACATTATGGCAGTGCTTATTGGTGGGCCTGTGTAATGGTACTGCTGGTGGTAGTGGTGGTGGTCTGTGTGGTAGTACCGATGGAGGTATTAGTGGTGGGCCTGTGTGGTGGTACCGATGGCGGTATGGGTGGTGGTGGTACCAATGGCGGTACAGGTGGTGGTGGTACCGATGGCGGTACGGGTGGTGGTGGTGGCGGCGGTACAGGTGGCGGTACGGGTGGTGGTGGTAGCGATGGCGGTATGGGTGGTGGTGGTACCGATGGCGGTACAGGTGGTGGTGGTACCGATGGCGGTACAGGTGGTGGTGGTACCAATGGCGGTACGGGTGGTGATGGTACCGATGGCGGTACAGGTGGTGGTACAGGTGGTGGTGGCACTACCGACGGTGGTACGGGTGGTGGTACTGGTGGTGGTACCGATGGCGGCACTAGTGGTGATACTGGTAGTGGGCCTGTGTGGCAGTATAGATGCTGGGCCTGGTGGCGGTACTGGTGGTGGTACTGGTACCGATGGCGGTACTGGTAGCCTGTGTAGCGGTGCCAATGGCGGTACCGATGGAGGTGGGCCTGTGACAGATGATTGACAGATGGGCTGATTGATTGACAGATGGGCTGATTGATTGATTGACAGATGGGCTGATTGATTGACAGATGGGGTGATTGATTGACAGGTGGGGTGATTGATTGACAGATCGGCTGATTGATTGACAGATCGGCTGATTGATTGACAGATCGGCTGATTGATTGACAGATGGGCTGATTGACAGATGGGCTGATTGGCTGGGCTGATTGATGTGCTGGGCTGTGTGACAGGTCCTCTTTATGGGGGGGCGTGTTGTGCACTGTAAACTTATGTAGACAAACTACACTGAGCTAACTTACTGATCTCTTCTCTCTCCTCACAGATCGGTGTGTGAGGAGAGAGCAGGGATCAGGTAGTAACTCCTGTGGAGTTTGTTTACATTTGTGACCGGCTGTGATTGGACACAGCCGGTCTCTTGGTAAACAGCCAATTCATTGGCTGTTTACTCTGATCGGGGACGCGCTGTGTCCAAGGGACACTCGCCTTCCCCGATCCCCGCTCTGCAAGCCTGTGGCGGCGCGCACGGAGCGCGCCGCCGAGTTTGTTTTGACAGGTGATCGGCTGTGACTTTGACACAGCCGATCACATGGTAAACAGCCAATGAAATTGGCTGTTTACCGCGATCGGGGAAGCGCTGTGTCCGAGGGACACATGCCATCCCCGATCACCGCGCTGCGCGCCCCCGCGGGCGCACGCAAGGCATTATCCTGCAGGACGTCATATGACGTCCAGTATCGATAATGCAACCACTTCCCGGACGTCAATTCACTATTGACTGGGCGGGAAGTGGTTAAGGCACCTATTTTGGACCAATTTATTTGGATGTCCGTACTTCTTATATGGACATGTGTTCTGACAGAGGGTTTTCCTGGCATTTTGAGGGCATCGGGGAATCCACCCCTGGAGTTTCTGGAACCTGGGATGCATGTATGGGAACATTGACGGAATAATTTATATATGATTTTTTGTGTAAGTTTGTTTCCTTTGTATTGTATTTTATATAATAGTTGAAATTAAAGTGAAAACTTATCTTATTGTTTCTGTATTTAACAGAAATTTGATCTCTTAGAAGCGAATGCATTTGAAATCCCTGATGAAGGACATTTACAGTTTGAAACACGTTGGTTAAGCCTCTCTTGATCTGCTTCCGGCGGGAGTGGTCAATCAGGCTATTGTATTGCTTCTTGAAAGATTTGTAATATGTTAGATTTATGCAGTTATTGAACAATATCCATGTTTATATGTGCTTTTTTGTACAATTTTGTAATTTTATATATGTGTCCGCTTTATGCGGCTTTGTTACAAATAAATATTCAGATACTTTTAAATTGAGGTTTTTCCTCCCCCTTTTTTTGCATTGCCTCCAAAATCCCAACATTAGAGGTTTTCTCATTTTCCACTTTGAGTACCTTTTACAGCATTTTCTTGAATGTGTAGGAAGAGTGGATTTGGGGCAAGTCTATGTGTGCATGGGTATACCTGCAAAATTTAGGTCCCTTTAACAAATTTTTGAAAGATCCCCTAACCACACCTCATGCAACTGTGTTTAGCATAGTAAATAGAGGTATGTGTAGAGATCAAGATGAAGCCATGCTATACTTCCTAGCGAAACACATTGACCTTTACGACCGTTCCGCCACGTGACGGCACCCACACATGCCCTGTTGAGCTGAGGTTGCCAGCTACGTGAAGGAGATACATGATCGTGCACGGCACACAGACAAAGGTGTTTGGAAACAAACAAACAAGCCCATCTCGATACGCGGATTCTGAGTGATACGGCTACGTACGGTTCTTGGATAGGATTACAGAGGATTATAACCCTATGGACATCTATCACACAGGATGGTAATGTACCTCCACCACATGGTGGCTACTATAAGCCCACAACTGTAAGCTCTATGCTGTGATACATGTATAAATACATTTTGATATTCCTATTCATGACGCAGTTGCTGACACCATCTTTAGCACACCAGACCGCCGGGACCTACACAAATTAAGGTTATTGTTTCCACAGTGAAAAGAGTGCATTGTTCTCTACAACTCAATGGTATGATCTGTATGAGCTGACCCAAACAAATGTATGAGAATGATTTTTGACCACATCTCACCTTCGTCTCTACAGGTCACCAAGGCCACCCTGCCTTGATGAATAAGCCGGGACCATCTTCTCTCCTCATGTAGAACTATTGAGTAGTCTATGCTCTCTATATATTTCATCCGTATCAGCTGGCACCCACCCCTCATACCCTTCCCTACCCTTCCCATCCCTGGGGTCACACACAGTAAGGCTGTCATATATCTATGATGATACATGAAGTTTACCCAATCCATATGATGAGTTTTTCATCTGACAACCTACCTCCGATTAAGTCATGTGATGTGACGATACGCGTCAGGATTCAAAGCACAGATACACTTACAGCTGTACGTAAGGAGACAAGCTGGGCGCTCTTAGGAGATTCAACCCCTACCCACTTCACAAATGTGAGTTTATTCAGCAATTGCCATTAATAAAGATGCCTGTTTTTACCTACTCACACTATGTGGTTCCTTCACATATAAATATATCGGCACTGTGTGGTTACCATCCATCGGAGGGATCTGCATACCAAGCGCTGCAGCACAGACAGACGAGCGCGGTGTTCGTGGATTGATGCCCATGCTCACCTTTTACAAGTGAGTGTGTGAACAGCCATTGCAGCGACCCCATCTCCGTGTATCCACAGAGTCACCCTATATATATATTTTTCTTTGCTTGTATTTCCATATACATCCTGTGAAAGTAAGAATAGGTCTTCCTCGAGAGGACTGTCTACTGCCCCGGAGTACACCATATGCTGGTTTATTTTAGCTGGGATGTAAGCTGCTTGTGAGCACTGTGGTGGATTTGCACTGAAGAGTCGTGTGCTAAACACCCTAGTAACCGATGGTGACGGGACTCACTTAAAATATTGGACTGTATCACTTGTCACATTTACTTTGGATTCAAACTATGGACATTTTATCATAATTTTTGCATCTGTTCTATCTTGAGCGTTTTTTTGGAGTTCACATACATTTTTCTTTGCACATTCATTTATCACCATTTATTTGTTTATATTTCATCCAAGTTTTCACTTATTTATGTTAACGCTTACCCAGTAGGGTAACTTTTCTCTCCCCCCTGCATTATTGGGATTTGCACTGAAGAGTCGTGTGTTAAACACCCTAGCAACCGATGTTGACGGGATTCACTTTAAACATTGAACTGTATCACTTGTTACGTTCACTTCGGATCCAAACTATGGACATTTTATCATAATTTTTGCATTTGTTTTATCTTGTGCGTTTTTTTTTTTGGAGTTCACATACGTTTTGCCTTGCACATTCATTTATAGACATTTATTTGTTTAGATTTCATCTAAGATTTCACATGTGATTATGTTAACACTCACCCATTAGCGTAACCTTTCTCTCCCCCTGCGTTATTGGGATTTGTGCACGTTCATTGGTCGTGACACTTACATATTTCACATCTGTGTCACTTATTTGTCATTATCACGCCACTTATCTTTAGTCCCTGTTTATTAGACCAGCCCACAGCCCTTCCCTCATTCTCTTTTCCTTAGTGTAATCACAGCGCAGCCACCATCATTTATCTATATTTTCTGTTTGTCTATTTGGATTAGACCCCCCGGTATCAGCTGCAGTGCCCCCCACACCCCAGCTACCCCACCTGCTCAATTTTTGGCTAGCGCGGGTGGTTCTATCTTATACTACTACCTGTGTGTTGCTTCATGGCATCCAGGTATGTTTTATTTTATTTTTTTGTTGTATGTGTAGCAATACCCCCAGCTAAGAGGGCTGCTGATATAGGTTTGGGCCTGTAACACACTGCTGTCAACCCCCAGGAACTGGCTCTAACCTCCCTTGGCACAGCTAGCGCAAATGGAAGTGTGAAACCCGTTACACTATAGGAATCACCACCCCACAGTAAAACACACACAGTCAGTTAATATCAAGTTACCTGAGCTAACTGCTTCAGCTGGAATAGACAGTACGCCACACAATGTGTTTGCTTAACCACAAATACTTTTACTGAGTAGAAGATATAAGGTTAGACAATGGTACATTTACATATGCAGAGCCCTGCAATATTTAATGTCAAGCAAATGAACAAGGACTATGTTCTAACAGCCTTATACACACTGATTGTTTTTAGTAACTACGCTCACGAGCTTCTGGTGGCCGGGGTTTGCACAGGCTGGGATTCCATTGGCAACTCATCTTGGATAAAGTATTCATATTGGATTAAGTATTGCACTTCGGCTCAGCACTTTCTAAAAAAAACTCTTCTCTATTACTCCACAGGTAATCTATGCTGCCTTCAAATTCCACCTTTAACTGCACCATTGTTTTAAACATGCTGACATGGTAATCTATGCTGCCTTCAAATTCCACCTTTAACTGCACCATTGTTTTAAACATGCTTACATGGTAATCTATGCTGCCTTCAAATTCCACCTTTAACTGCACCATTGTTTTAAACATGCTTACATGGTAATCTATGCTGCCTTCAAATTCTTTACCTCTGTCCATATCACTGTGATGTTTGTTTTTGTTTTCTTATTGTCCACACCTAAATTATGAGCTGGTTTATCTTTATAGGCATGATGATTTCTTGCTCTATCTTGTAGTCTGTTTTTGGTGTGAGAAGTTCGTTCTGTCAGCCGTGTGTCCCTCCTATGCAATTCTGACTGATTAATTGGCAATAATACCCCCACCCAACTCAGTATAAATTTAGGCCTGCTCTAGGGGATGCCCAGGCAGGGGTTTGCACAGGCTGGGATTGCATTGGCAACTCATATTGGATTAAGTATTGCACTTCGGCTCAGCACTTAAGTGAATATCCACAACAGACTTCTGCAGAACACTAAACAGACTACAGGTGACCTGATTCTCCATCAAACTTTCATCTCTCATCCAGCCTTCCTTTCAATCTCAGCACTCTATATCATTCTATATCATGCACTCCCTACTTTTCCTACTCGTAGTTGCAACCTCTCTCCTTAAATTCTCTCTCCTTCACCCATCTTCTCCACCTCACAGCTTGTATATATCCCCCTCACTCCTGTCCTCACCTTATTACTGCAGGTATCAGCTCCTACTAATTCTGAACCCATATAACAATAAAACCTGCAGGACACTAGGACATGTCCCCCCACATAAGTCCCACTCCCATATCACCTCTCTCACCCTTCTGCTTCTCCTAACTTGTGGAGATATTTGCCCAAATCCTGGACCACCATCAATTACCTTCAGACAACATACCTAGCACCCTCCATCCTCTGATAGCAGCCGCAATCCACACAATCTCATTTCTATTCCTCTTCAGCCCAGAACCAGCCTTCCCTTCTCATGTGCCCTTTGGAATGCCCGCTCTGTTTGTAACAAACTTACCACCGTACATGACCTATTTATCACAAACTCCCTGAACCTACTTGCAATTACTTAGACCTGGATTCAAGAATCTGACCTTCCTTCTCCTGCTGCTCTCTCCTATGGTGGCCTCCTGTGGACTCACACTCCCAGGCTTAGTGGACGAAAAGGAGGTGGTGTTGGAATCCTCCTATCCCCTCAAAGCACTTTTCAGGTTCTTCATTCACCCCCCTCTCTGTCCCTCTCCTCATTTGAAGCTCAATGTATTCGTTTATTTTCTCCAGTTTCATTGAGAATTGCTGTGATCTATCGGCCTCCTGGACCAGTATCACGCTTCCTTGATGACTTCTCTGCCTGACTACCCTACTTTCTCTCTTCTGAAATTCCAACAATCATTCTTGGTGACTTCAACATCCCTGTTAAGTAGGGATGAGCTTCGTGTTCGAGTCGAACATACGTTCGACTCGAACATTGGCTGTTCGATCGTTCGACGAAGATCGAACGATTTGGGCCGTTCGCGCCAAATTCGAGTGACGCGAACGGCCCACAATGCACTACGCCATCGCAGTGTCATCCAGGCGCTGTGATTGGCCAAGCATGCACTGTGACCCCGCATGCTTGGCCAATCACAGCGCCGGCAGCGAGGAGAGCAATGATTGGCCACAGGCAGGATGCCTGTGGCCAATTATTGCTGAGGGTGTTTAGTACACGCCCCACACTATAAAAGGCCGCCAGCACGGCGGCCTAGTGTAGTGTGTTCCGGAGCAGGGATAGAGTAGCATAGGCAGGGACAGTGACTGTTATTTCTTTCTTGCTTAACCTGGATTCCTTTAGTTTAGGGAAAGAGAAGGATAGGTAGGGAGAGTGTCAGTGTGTTTTGTGCTTCTGCTATAGTGTGCTTAAAAAAAAACATTTATTCTAGGGACAGAAAACTCTAGGTAGGGACAGTGTCAGTTTCTTTCACTCTGCAAGTCCTTGTTTCCAGGGACCTGGAAGGACAGTGAGTGAATTGTCCTTTTGCTATATTGTGATTAAAAAAAACATTTATTCTAGGGACAGAAAACTCTAGGTAGGGACAGTGTCAGTTTCTTTCACTCTGCAAGTCCTTGTTTCCAGGGACCTGGAAGGACAGTGAGTGAATTGTCCTTTTGCTATATTGTGATTAAAAAAAAACATTTATTCTAGGGACAGAAAACTCTAGGTAGGGACAGTGTCAGTTTCTTTCACTCTGCAAGTCCTTGTTTCCAGGGACCTGGAAGGACAGTGAGTGAATTGTCCTTTTGCTATATTGTGATTAAAAAAAACATTTATTCTAGGGACAGAAAACTCTAGGTAGGGACAGTGTCAGTTTCTTTCACTCTGCAAGTCCTTGTTTCCAGGGACCTGGAAGGACAGTGAGTGAATTGTCCTTTTGCTATATTGTGATTAAAAAAAACATTTTTTTCTAGGGACAGAAAACTGTAGGTAGGGAGAGTATTTTTTTTCTTTCACTCTGCAAGTCCTTGTTTCCAGGGACCTGTAAGGACAGTGAGTTAATTGTCCTTGTGCTATATTGTGCTGAAAAAAACATTTATTCCAGGGACAGAAAACTCTAGGTAGGGACAGTGTCAGTTTCTTTCACTCTGCAAGTCCTTGTTTCCAGGGACCTGGAAGGACAGTGAGTGAATTGTCCTTTTGCTATATTGTGATTAAAAAAAACATTTTTTTCTAGGGACAGAAAACTGTAGGTAGGGAGAGTGTTTTTTTTCTTTCACTCTGCAAGTCCTTGTTTCCAGGGACCTGTAAGGACAGTGAGTTAATTTTCCTTGTGCTATATTGTGATTAAAAAAAACATTTATTCTAGGGACAGAAAACTCTAGGTAGGGACAGTGTCAGTTTCTTTCACTCTGCAAGTCCTTGTTTCCAGGGACCTGGAAGGACAGTGAGTGAATTGTCCTTTTGCTATATTGTGATTAAAAAAAACATTTATTCTAGGGACAGAAAACTCTAGGTAGGGACAGTGTCAGTTTCTTTCACTCTGCAAGTCCTTGTTTCCAGGGACCTGGAAGGACAGTGAGTGAATTGTCCTTTTGCTATATTGTGATTAAAAAAAACATTTTTTTCTAGGGACAGAAAACTGTAGGTAGGGAGAGTATTTTTTTTCTTTCACTCTGCAAGTCCTTGTTTCCAGGGACCTGTAAGGACAGTGAGTTAATTGTCCTTGTGCTATATTGTGCTGAAAAAAACATTTATTCCAGGGACAGAAAACTCTAGGTAGGGACAGTGTCAGTTTCTTTCACTCTGCAAGTCCTTGTTTCCAGGGACCTGGAAGGACAGTGAGTGAATTGTCCTTTTGCTATATTGTGATAAAAAAAAACATTTTTTTCTAGGGACAGAAAACTGTAGGTAGGGAGAGTGTTTTTTTTCTTTCACTCTGCAAGTCCTTGTTTCCAGGGACCTGTAAGGACAGTGAGTTAATTTTCCTTGTGCTATATTGTGATTAAAAAAAACATTTATTCTAGGGACAGAAAACTCTAGGTAGGGACAGTGTCAGTTTCTTTCACTCTGCAAGTCCTTGTTTCCAGGGACCTGGAAGGACAGTGAGTGAATTGTCCTTTTGCTATATTGTGATTAAAAAAAACATTTTTTTCTAGGGACAGAAAACTGTAGGTAGGGAGAGTGTTTTTTTTCTTTCACTCTGCAAGTCCTTGTTTCCAGGGACCTGTAAGGACAGTGAGTTAATTTTCCTTGTGCTATATTGTGATTAAAAAAAACATTTATTCTAGGGACAGAAAACTCTAGGTAGGGACAGTGTCAGTTTCTTTCACTCTGCAAGTCCTTGTTTCCAGGGACCTGGAAGGACAGTGAGTGAATTGTCCTTTTGCTATATTGTGATTAAAAAAAACATTTATTCTAGGGACAGAAAACTCTAGGTAGGGACAGTGTCAGTTTCTTTCACTCTGCAAGTCCTTGTTTCCAGGGACCTGGAAGGACAGTGAGTGAATTGTCCTTTTGCTATATTGTGATTAAAAAAAACATTTTTTTCTAGGGACAGAAAACTGTAGGTAGGGAGAGTATTTTTTTTCTTTCACTCTGCAAGTCCTTGTTTCCAGGGACCTGTAAGGACAGTGAGTTAATTGTCCTTGTGCTATATTGTGCTGAAAAAAACATTTATTCCAGGGACAGAAAACTCTAGGTAGGGACAGTGTCAGTTTCTTTCACTCTGCAAGTCCTTGTTTCCAGGGACCTGGAAGGACAGTGAGTGAATTGTCCTTTTGCTATATTGTGATTAAAAAAAACATTTTTTTCTAGGGACAGAAAACTGTAGGTAGGGAGAGTATTTTTTTTCTTTCACTCTGCAAGTCCTTGTTTCCAGGGACCTGTAAGGACAGTGAGTTAATTGTCCTTGTGCTATATTGTGCTGAAAAAAACATTTATTCCAGGGACAGAAAACTCTAGGTAGGGACAGTGTCAGTTTCTTTCACTCTGCAAGTCCTTGTTTCCAGGGACCTGGAAGGACAGTGAGTGAATTGTCCTTTTGCTATATTGTGATTAAAAAAAACATTTTTTTCTAGGGACAGAAAACTGTAGGTAGGGAGAGTGTTTTTTTTCTTTCACTCTGCAAGTCCTTGTTTCCAGGGACCTGTAAGGACAGTGAGTTAATTTTCCTTGTGCTATATTGTGATTAAAAAAAACATTTTTTCTAGGGACAGAAAACTGTAGGTAGGGAGAGTGTTTTTTTTCTTTCACTCTGCAAGTCCTTGTTTCCAGGGACAGAGAAGGACACCTGAAGGTAGCCCTTATTGCTTTTTTCCCATCTCCCTGCAGGCCATCTATTAGAATGTCTGGAAGGCAAACAAGGAGAGGCAGACAGTCAGGAGGCAATAAAAGAGGGCAAGCAGGCTCTGTGTCTGGGGGCAACAGTGCTGGTCGTGGACGCGGTGCATTGTCATCAGCACATGGCCATGGGACACGCTTGTCCTTCTTTTCGGCAGCTGGACATGTTGAGCCACATCATGCCGAAGACTTGGTAGAGTGGATGACCAAGCCCTCCTCCTCCTCCTCATCCTCTCTCACCCAGGCTCAGGGTACTGGAAAAGCAGCTGCCAAAGCGTCGTCTTCCCTGGTATCAATGTCAGACAAATCATCAGTCACTCCTTCCCTAGACCCACCATGTCCTCCTCCTGAGGAGTCCCCCGAACTGTTTCAGCACAGTGTTGGGTACATGCTCCAGGAGGATGCCCAGCGTTTCGAAGGGTCTGATGATGAAACCCAGCTAGAGGAAGGCAGTAGCGTGAGAGCAGACAGAGGGGATGCTCAAGAAGGACACCAATCTGGCAGTCATGTTCCAGCAGCTGCAGCATACTGCCAGATTGGCTCCAGTGATGAGGAGGGAGGGGATGATGAGGTCAATGACTCCACGTGGGTGCCTAATAGGAGAGAGGAGGAGGAGGAGGATGAGGAGGAGGCACATCTCCAACGAGGCAGGATGCCCTTTGGTGGCCAGCGTAAGGGCAGTACACCGACGGAATCACACCGCAGAGCTCCGCCTGTGCAGGGCGCTGCCTCTGCCCGTCATTCAAAAAGTTCTTTGGTGTGGGCCTTTTTTGAGGCTAGTGCATCAGATCGCACAGCTGCTGTTTGCAACATATGTCTCAAGCGTATATCGCGTGGCCAAAACATCAGCCGCTTGGGTACCACATGCCTGACCAGACATATGTTGACCTGCCATGCAGCTCGTTGGCAAGCCTACCTCAAAGACCCACACCAAAGAACAAAGCGGACCTCTCCTTGCACCGCATCAGCTGGGATCTCCAACCCCACTATAACTTCAGTCCTCTCTGAAACATGCACTGAGAGGAATGAAGGTGTAGAATTAGGTGTGTCACAGCCAAGTACTTGCGCCCACTCTGCTAGCAGTACACCGACGTCCGATTCTAGCAGGCAAATTTCCCTGCCCCAGCTGCTGGACCGTCGAAAGAAGTTCACTCCCAGCCATCCACATGCCCAGCGGTTGAATGCTAGCTTGGCTAAATTGCTAGCGCTTCAACTGCTGCCTTTTCAGTTGGTAGACTCGGCCCCCTTCCGTGAGTTTGTGCAATGTGCGGTTCCTCAGTGGCAGGTTCCCAAACGCCACTTTTTCTCACGGAAGGCTATTCCGGCTCTCTACCGGCATGTGGAAGGCAATGTCTTGGCCTCGCTGGACAGGGCGGTCAGCGGTAAGGTGCATATTACCGCTGACTCATGGTCCAGCAGGCATGGACAGGGACGTTACCTTTCTTTCACGGCCCATTGGGTCACTCTTTTGGCAGCTGGGAAGGATTCAGGACAAGGTGCAGTAGTGTTGGAGGTTGTCCCACCGCCACGCCTCCAAAATGCTACTACTGGTTGTGACACACCTCTCTCCTCCACCCCCTCCTCTTCTTCTTCCTCCATGGCCTCTTCCTGTGGTTTGTCCTATGAACCAGCGGTGCTCCGTAGCCGTTCACGGGGCTACGCAAGTACGCAGGCAAAAAGATGCCATGCCGTGCTTGCGCTGGTGTGTTTGGGGGACAGAAGCCACACTGGGGCAGAGGTCCTGTCTGCTCTGCAGGGCCAGGCCGAGAGGTGGTTGACGCCACGCCAGCTTAAGCCAGGAATGGTGGTTTGCGACAATGGCACCAACCTCCTCTCCGCCCTCCGACAGGGACAACTGACCCATGTGCCCTGTGTGGCTCACGTCCTTAACCTGGTGGTGCAGCGGTTCTTGGGCAGGTACCCGGGCTTACAGGATGTCCTGAGGCAGGCCAGGAAAGTCTGTGTGCATTTCCGCAGATCTTATAATGCCAGTGCTCGCCTGGCTGAGCTGCAAAAGGAGTTGAACCTGCCCAAGAACCGCCTTATATGTGACATGCCCACCAGGTGGAACTCAACGTTGGCCATGCTGCAGCGGCTGCACACGCAGCAGAGGGCCATCAATGAGTACCTGTGCGACTACGGCACCAGGACAGGGTCAGGGGAGCTTGGTTTTTTTTCTCCACGCCAGTGGGGCATGATCAGGGATGCATGCACTGTCCTGGCACCATTTGAGGAGGCCACGAGGATGGTGAGCAGTGACAGTGCATGCATCAGTGACACTGTACCTCTTGTCCACCTGTTGGAGCACACGCTGCGTGGAATAATGGACAGGGCACTTGAGGCAGAACAGAGGCAGGAAGAGGAGGACTTCCTTGCCTCTCAAGGCCCCCTTTACCCAGACAGTGTTCCTTCTGTCCCACCCATCGCACAGGAAGAGGAGGAGGAGGAGGAGGAGGATTGTGTCAGCATGGAGGTGGAGGCTGGCACTCAGCATCATCAGCAGCAGTCTTTTAGGGATGATTTACAGTCCCAAGAAACCAGTGGACTTGTACGTGGCTGGGAGGAGGTGGCTGCGGATCATGTCGTCCTTAGTGACCCAGAGGACTCCGGAGCGAATGCCTCAGCAAACCTACGCTGCATGGCCTCCCTGATCCTGCAAAGTCTGCGGAAGGATCCTCGTATTCTTCGGATCAAGGAGAGGGACCATTACTGGCTGGCCACTCTCCTTGATCCACGGTACAAGGGTAAGGTTGCGGACCTTATGTTACCGTCGCAGAGGGAGCAGAGGATGAGACAACTCCGGGAGGCCTTGCAGAAAGGTCTGTGCAACGCGTTCCCAGAGACTGGGAGGTTGCAAACTCCTGGTCCTGGACAACGAGTTGCTGAGGCTTCGGCCAGTCAAAGAAGGAGCGGTGGGGAAGGTGGCCGTCTGACCGATGCGTTCAGACAATTCTTTAGTCCGCAGCCCCAAAGTATGATTGGTTCCAGCAACCATCGCCAGCGTCTGATAAACATGGTGCAGGAATATCTAGGGGCAAGGTCAGACTTGGACACCTTCCCCACCGAAAATCCTCTGGCTTACTGGGTCTTGAGGATGGATCACTGGCCAGAGCTTGCACAGTATGCAATTGAGCTACTGGCCTGTCCTGCATCCAGCGTTCTTTCGGAACGCACATTCAGTGCTGCTGGAGGATTTGTCACGGATCACAGGGTGCGCCTGTCCACCGACTCGGTTGATCGACTGACTTTCATCAAGATGAACCAGTCTTGGATCACCACCAGCTACCACACACCTGATGCTGATATAACAGACTAATTGATTTTAAAATGTCACATCCCTTCAAGACTGATGCTGATGCTGAGTGCCTGTGCTGTTATGTTGACTGGCTATCCTCCTCCTCCGAGTCCTCAATGATACGATTGATGATGATAGCTTGGAAGATCATTTTTGTTTATGGGTGCCGCCACCAGTGCCTAACGCCCAATTTTTCAGCCCCTGTTTAACAGGGGCGTGTAATTACAATTTTTGAAGCAATACTTTGCAACAGGGCTCATTGCTGTGCTCCAAGTACAGTATCTGTGAGGAGTTGCAGTGTTGTGCCACCAGTGCCTAAGGCCCAATTTTTCAGCCCCTGTTTAACAGGGGCGTGTCATTACAATTTTTGAAGCAATACTTTGCAACAGGGCTCATTGCTGTGCTCCAAGTACAGTATCTGTGAGGGGTTGCAGTGTTGTGCCACCAGTGCCTAAGGCCCAATTTTTCAGCCCCTGTTCAACAGGGGCATGTAATTACAATTCTTGATCTAATAATTCACAGCAGGGCCCATTGCTGCACCCACCAAGAGTAACTGTCAGGGCTTACAGTGTTGTGGCACCAGCACCACCATCAAAGGCCCAATTTTTACTACCACTGTTCAACAATTATATGTAATTAAAATTCCTGATATAATAGTTGACAGCAGGGCGTTCCAGCACCAACCAAGAGTAACTGTGAGTGCTTACAGTGTTGTGCCAACACCAACAACTAAGGGGCCTATTTCTGCAGAGTATATACGGCAGGTCCCTACTTTCAAACATCCAACTTACAAACGACTCCTACTTGCAAACGCAAGAAGACAACAGGAAGTGAGAGGAAATCTACCACTAGGAAGGAAAATTCTCTCCTGTAAGAATAAATATGGGAGAAAGGTGTCTCCTCTGTACTGATGCTTTATCAGCAATCCTTGTTTCAAGAAAAACACCACATTTCAAAAACAGTTGTCATTGGGACGGAAAGTGAGGTGAAATGTTCTGAACAGGGGCACAGACAGCAAAACAAATGTTACAGGGGTGATAACCCTTACCTATGTTTTCCAAAAAGTTTAAAAATAGATTTTTGGGCTGGAGCTACACTTCAACAATGTACCTGTTCAAAATTACAAACAGATTCTACATAAGAACAAACCTACAGTCCCTGTCTTGTATGCACCGCCTGTATACGGCTGTTCAGAGTATATAGGGCCTTTTTTATTTTATGTGCGGGGTTCCCCTTAATATCCATACAAGACCCAAAGGGGCTGGTAATGGGCTGGGGTAGGGGGGGGGGGGTCATGGGGTAGCTATGCCATTTTTCTTAAAGAATTTCATCCATATTACCGGGACCAGACATTACATTAAAGCCGCAAGCAGTTTTAAATGGCTTTTTTTTCCTTTAGAAGTGTCATTTTGTGCAGGGACAGTTCTAAACACGGGAAACACGTGGCACTTCACAGGCATACTTTAGACACCCCCCAGGTACGATATTTAAAGGAATATTTGACTTTTTTTTTTTCACTTTATGCATCATTAAAATGACTGCTCCCGAAAAACGACCGTTTTTAAAACTTATTTTTGCATTGATACATGTCCCCTGGTGCAGAACCCGGGTTCCCAAACCCTTTTTAGGACAATAACATGCATAATAGTTGTTATAATTAGCACTTTAGAATTCGAACGTTCGCATCCATTGTATTTAATAGGGTTCTAATGTTCGTTCGAACTTCCGGTCCGTTCGCGGGTTCTGGTGCGAACCGAACCCGGGGGTGTTCGGCTCATCACTACTGTTAAGCGTAACACTCCCGCTACTTCTAAACTGCTAAGCCTAACCTCCTCTTTTGACCTAAAACAATGGACAAATGCTTCTACTCACTCTGTTGGCAACTGACTTGACCTCATATTCTCCTACCTATGCACTCCGCACAACCTCTCCAATATTACTTTTCCTCTTTCTGATCACCACCTTATTCGTTTCACTATCTCCCTGTCTGCCTCCTCCTTGCCTTCCAACTACAAAACTATTACCCGTAGAAACCTTCACCATCTTAACCCTTCTCTTCTTTTTTCTGCTACAGATTGTCTCTACGACAAAATCTCATCCTTGTCCTGCCCCAACTTGGCCACTTCTATCTACAACAGTTCACTGTCGTCCACCCTGGATACCTTTGCCCCCCTCACTACACACAGAATCAGGCCCCGACCGCTACTACTCTGGCAGACAGACAATACCAGAAGCCTCAAAAAACGTAGCCGCGCTCTTGAGCGTCTGTGGTGCAAAACTAAGTCAGAGCAAGATTTCAGCCAATATAAATCTGCCCTCCAAAAATACCATTCCTGCCTCCACACTGCCAAACAGACCTACTTTATCACTCTCATTAACACCCCCTCATGCAGTCCCCGTCAACTCTTTTCTACCTTTACCACTCTACTTCGTCCTCCATTACCTCCACCCACTAACTTACTCACTGCCCAGGAGATTGCTAATCACTTCAAAAATAAGATTGAGACAATTCGTCTCGAGATCTCGGCTCTACAGATATCTCCCTAAAGCCTTGTACACACAAACGAGTTTCTCGGCAAGAAACGACAAGAAAACTGCAGAGACAGCTTTCTTGCCGAGAAAATCGTTCGTGTGTATGGTTTCTCGTCAAGAAAACCGACAAGAATCTCGACGAGAAATATAGAGAACCTGCTCTCTATTTTCTCATTGAGATTCTCGTCAGCCTGTTTCTCGACGATAAAATTGTGTGTGTGTACACTTACCTGTCCTCCGGGAAGCCCGCGCATGCTCGAAATGACTTTGACGCATGCGCGGTAGCTTCCTAGGCATAGATAGGGTGTAGCAAGATGGCGGCGACGGCATCGAATGTGACGAGCGCATGCTCGTCGTAGTCGATGACGTCACTGCATTCGCTCCATTCAAAGAACCGCGGGTTCTTTGAATCGAGCGTGTGTACACTCGGCCGGGACAAGTTTCTTGTCCAAGAATCTCGTCAAGAAAAACGACGTGTTTTTTCTTGACGAGATTTTCGGCCGTGTGTACGAGGCTTTACTCTCCACTCCTTGTCCTCCTGCACTATCAATACTTCCCTCTTTTAACCCAGCTACTTTAGCGGAAGTCGTTAAACTTTTTTCTAACGCCCACCTAACCTCCTGCCCCCTGGACCCTGTTCCTTCTCAAATACTACGATCACCATCTGACTCTATCCTACACTCTTTAACACATATCTTCAACCTCTCACTCGCTACTGGCATCTTCCCCAACCCTCTAAAACATGCGCTAGTCACTCCCATACCAAAAAAGCCCTCACTAGACCCCACCAATCTTAACAACCTAAGACCCATCTCTTTACTTCCTTTTGCCTCCAAACTCCTTGAACGTTTAGTCTACAACCGACTGAGCCAGGGCTGGTGCAAGGATTTTTCACACCCTAGGCGAAACCTAATTTTGCCGCCCCCCCCACATTGGCTCCACCCCTCACTAAAAAATTTGCGGCACCTCTTCACCTATTTCTTCAGCCGTGTTCCACAGGCTTGCACCTGTGCCTCTGGACCCAGCCCGAAGACAAATAGTGGATGGCACCAGCTCGCTTCCTCGCGCTAGCCGTGGTCGACAGGCCAGGGCAGTATACAGACAAACTGTGTAACTGCCTGTCTGTACGAGCAGACAGGTACACTGACAATGCTTTACAGGTTCTTACTAAATACAAAAAAAAAATGCACATTTTTTTCCTGCAAAAAAGATCTGCATTTATTTCTTTTTTTTACAAAGGTGGACTTGAACCTCCACACCTCAAATCACCCCAATTCCTGTATTTTCAGGTCTCAGATCACCACAATTCTTTCACCTTCACACCTCAGATCACCCCATCACTGTATCACCCTGAATGCCTGTTCCCCTCTTCACACCCCCCCTGCACCTCTGTTCCCCTCAAATCCCCCCCACCCATATCAGTTCCTCTCTGCACACACCCCCCCTGCACATGTGTTCCCCCCCACACACACACACATATCTTTTACCCCTCTGTAAACCCTTGCACGTCTGTCCCCCCCACACTCATATCTGTTCCCTCTCTGTACCCCCCTGCACATCTGTCCCCCCCCACACACACACATATATCTGTTAACCCTCTGTAACCCTTTGCACATCTGTCCCCCCCACACACATATCTGTTCCCCCTCTGTACCCCCCTGCACATCTGTTCCCTCTCTGTACATCTATTCCCCCTCTGTACCCCCCTGCACATCTGTCCCCTACACACACACACACACACACACACACATCTGTTCCCCCTCTGTACCCCCCTGCACCCCCCCCCACACACACACACCTGTTCCCCCTCTGTACCCCCCTGCACATCTGTTCCCCCTCTGTACCCCCCTGCACACCTGTCCCCCCTACACACACACATATCTGTTCCCCCCTGCACATCCATTTCTCCCCCCCCCCCAAACACACATAGATATCTGTTTCCCCTCTGTACCCCCCTGCACATCTGTTCCCCCCCACACATATATCTGTACCCCCCTGCACGTCTGTCCGTCCGTCCCACACATATCAGTTCCCCCTCTGTACCCCCTGCACATCTGTCCCCCCCACACATATCTGTACCCCCTCTGTACCCCCTGCACATCTGTCCCCCCCCACACATATCTGTACCCCTGCACACCTGTCCCCCTCCACACACATATCTGTACCCCCTCTGTACCCCTGCACATCTGTTCCCCCCCACACACACACATCTGTACCCCCCTGTACATCTGCCCCCCCACACACACACACATCTGTACCCCCTCTGTACCCCCCTGCACATCTGCCCCCCCCACACACACACACATATCTGTACACCCTCTGTACCCCCCTGCACATCTGTCCCCCCTCACACACACACACATCTGTCCCCCCCACACACATATCTGTACCCCCTTTACATCTGTCCGTCTGTCCCCCACGCACATATCTGTACCCCCTCTGTACCCCCCTGCACATCTGCCCCCCCCCCCCACACACACATATCTGTACCCCCTGCACATCTGTACCCCCTTTACATCTGTCCGTCCCCCCCACACACATCTGTACACCCTCTGTACCCCCCTGCACATCTGTCCCCCCCGCCCACACACACACATCTGTCCCCCCACACACATATCTGTATCCCCTTTACATCTGTCCGTCCCCCCCACACACATATCTGTACCCCCTCTGTACCCCCCTGCACATCTGCCCCCCCCACACACACACCTGTACCCCCTGCACATCTGTACCCCCTTTACATCTCTCCGTCCCCCCCACACACATATCTGTACCCCCCTGCACATCTGCCCCCCCCCAAACACACACATATCTGTACCCCCTGCACATCTGTACCCCCTTTACATCTCTCCGTCCCCCCCACACACATATCTGTACCCCCTCTGTACCCCCTGCACATCTGTCCCCCCCACACATATATCTGTACCCCCCTGCACGTCTGTCCGTCCCCCCCACACATATAAGTTCCCCCTCTGTACCCCCTGCACACCTGTCCGCCCCCCACACACATATCTGTACCCCCTGCACATCTGTCCCCCCCCACACACACATCTGTACCCCCTCTGTACCCCCCTGTACATCTGTCCCCCCCACACATATATATGTACCCCCCTGCATGTCTGTCCGTCCCAACCACACATATAAGTTCCCCCTCTGTACCCCCTGCACACCTGTCCCCCCACACACAAATCTGTACCCCCTCTGTACATCTGCCCCCCCTCCCACACACACATCTGTACCCCCTGCACATCTGTCCCCCCCACACACACACATCTGTACCCCCTGCACATCTGTCCCCCCCACACATATATCTGTACCCCCCTGCACATCTGCCCCCCCCAAACACACACATCTGTACCCCCTGCACATCTGTACCCCCTTTACATCTCTCCGTCCCCCCCACACACATATCTGTACCCCCTCTGTACCCCCTGCACATCTGTCCCCCCCACACATATATCTGTACCCCCCTGCACATCTGTCCGTCCCCCCCACACATATAAGTTCCCCCTCTGTACCCCCTGCACACCTGTCCGCCCCCCACACACATATCTGTACCCCCTGCACATCTGTCCCCCCCACACACACATATCTGTACCCCCTCTGTACCCCCCTGTACATCTGTCCCCCCCACACATATATCTGTACCCCCCTGCATGTCTGTCCGTCCCCCCCACACATATAAGTTCCCCCTCTGTACCCCCTGCACACCTGTCCCCCCACACACAAATCTGTACCCCTCTGTACATCTGCCCCCCCTCCCACACACACATCTGTACCCCCTGCACATCTGTCCCCCCCACACACACACATCTGTACCGCCTGCACATCTGTCCCCCACCACACATATATCTGTACCCCCTGCACATCTGCCCCCCCCACATAAAAGTTCCCCCTCTGTACCCCCTGCACATCTGTCCCCCCCTCCACACACATATCAGTTCCTCCTCTGTACACAGTGCAATGCACTAAAAAACTTTTTTGTGACTAGGTCCAGGCTGAGAGCGCTGCCTGGGCTTCTACTATACCTGAGCCAGCAGCGAGTGATGGCTTTACTCCAGGAGAGTGGCCTGCCTGTCCTTGCACACCAGATCCTCGAGCGCCCAGGAGTAGGGGGGAGCGGATATCGCGGCAAGCCCGTAGTTACAGTATGCAGGGCTTCCATCTCATCATCCGCCTCCACCGACCATGCGGCACATCCGGCCGGCTGCTCCTCGTCTCGGCTCTCTTCCCTCATCTTCTCACTGCCGCCGCTACTAGGGCAGCACTGCAGGCTGGGGATAGAGCGGTCCGGAATGTCTTCACAGGCGCAACCGCTCCCTAGCCTGGCGGCTGGCGCCATAAGGCATGTATTTAAAAAATGCCTGTCCTGGTCCTGGAGGTATTTTAATAATTGGAATCCCCAGTGAGTGGCTGGGGATCCGGATTCTGCCGCCCCCCCTACCCTGGCGCCCTAGGCAGCCGCCTGACCCACCTATTGCTAGTGCCGGCCCTGGACTGAGCAACCACCTCCTTGAGAATAACCTTCTTGATCCCCTTCAGTCTGGATTTCTCTCACAGCACTCCACAGAAACTGCCCTCCTAAAACTCACAAACGACTTACTAACAGCCAAAACCAATGGTCATTATTCCGTACTCTTACTCTTGGACCTTTCCGCTGCCTTTGATACAGTTGATCACCCCCTCCTCAAAAAAACTCAATTTGCTTGGTCTCCATGGCTGCACTCTCCGTTGGTTCGAATCTTACCTATCTCACTGCACCTTCAGTGTCACTTACAACTCCACTTCCTCCTCTCCAACTCCTCTTACTGTTGGGGTCCCCCAAGGTTCTGTCCTTGGACCTCTGCTATTCTCAATCTACACATCCTCCCTCGGTCAGCTGATAGCCTCCCATGGCTTCCACTACCATTTATATGCTGACGACACCCAAATCTATCTCTCTGCCCCTCAGCTCACCCCATCAATCTCCTCATGCATCACGGATTTACTAACAGACATATCAGCCTGGATGTCAAACCACTTCCTCAAACTGAATCTATCTAAAACTGAGCTCTTAATATTTCCTCCCCCACGTTCCCCTTCCCCTGACTTCTCTATCAAGATCAATGGCACATCTATCAGTCCGTCCCCACATGCCAGGGTGCTAGGGGTAACCTTAGACTCTGAACTGTCCTTTCACGCCCACATTAAATCCCTGTCCAAATCATGCCACCTTGGCCTCCGCAACATTTCCAGAATACGCCCCTTTTTAACTAATGACACCACTAAGCTTCAAATTCACTCCCTGGTCATCTCTCGCCTCGACTACTGCAACTCCCTCCTCATTGGATTACCTTTACATAGACTATCCCCCCTTCAGTCCATCATGAATGCTGCTGCAAGACTCATACACCTTACCAACCATTCAGTGTCCTCCACCCCTCTCTGCCAATCCCTCCACTGGCTCCCACTCACCCAACGAATAAAATTCAAAGTACTAACAATAATTTACAAAGCCACCCACAACTTGGCCCCCAGCTACATCACTAACCTAGTCCCAAAACACCAACCAAGACGTTCTCTTAGGTCCTCCCAAGACCTTCTACTTTCTAGCTCCCTTGTCACCTCCTCCCATGCTCGCCTCCAGGATTTCTCCAGAGCTTCTCCCATCCTTTGGAACTCCCTACCCCAATCTGTCCGACTGTCCCCTAATCTATCCATATTTAGACGATCCCTGAAAACTGTACTCTTTAAAGAAGCCTATCCTGCTTCTAACTAACTTGTACTTCCTCCATCAGCTCATCCCCCACAGCTATTACCTTTTGTATCAATTGACCCTCCATTTTTAGATTGTAAGCTCTAATGAGCAGGGCCTTCTGATTCCTCTTGTACCAAACTGTAATTTAACTGTAATGTCTGCCTTTATTTTGTAAAGCGCTGCACAAACTGTTGGCGCTATATAAACCCTGTATAATAATAATAATAATAATAATATGGCGCCCAAACAATATCTCCCTGCTGAATAGTCAGGCCTGACTATCTCACACACAGTTATTCTGTTGAGAAGGATCTTTGTTAGCAATGGTGGTGCACTTTAAAGGTTATTTGTAATCCAAAGGTATTAAGTAGATAATTATTCAGCATGCAATAAGAACTTAACTCCGGCTGCACAACACACTGTCCCTCTGGCGTGCAGTGTAATCCTCTGGTAACAGTGGGAGTGCTCTCTCACCCGACCAGACCAGTCCGTAACCGACTTCCGTAGCTGGGCTTCAGCACACAGTCTCATGACACCCGCAGTCTCCAATCCCCCCCGACCATCCGAGGGCCAGACTCTCTGGCCTAGTCTAAAGCAACAGGCCCCAATGTAGGCTCCACTTGCTAGCAGGGCGGTGTCCAAAGAGACCCGCGTGCTGCTCCTCCCCGCTTAAATAGTCCTTCCCCAGCAGACTTTGCGCCGGGCAATGCACTGTGGGTGTCCCGCTGCATACTGGGTATAGTAGTCTTTGTACTCATTAAAGTGACACCACGCTACATATGTAATGTCTTGTGAGTTTGTTTTTGTTTGATGATATACCTAATAGTAACAGAGATTTGTTGCTAGCCATTTACTGTGAAGTTGTTTTTCTATTATTGGGTTTAGATTGTGCCATATCTTGCCATAGAATAAACCTAACTTTTTAAACTACTCTAATAAAAAACACATCAAGCGCAGCCACTGTGCCCATCAAACGCAGCCACTGTATCCATAAATTGCCACCACTGTGCCATCAAACACAGCTACTGTACCCATCAATTTCTGCCACTGTGCTCCATCAATTGCTGCCAGTTAGGCCCTCAAACGCATTCTCAATATTTTTGGGGGGCGCAAACAAACTGAAAAAAACCCCCATCAAGCACAGCCACTGTGCACATCAAGTGCAGCCACTGTGCCCATCAAACGCAGCCACTGTACCCATAAATGTCCGCCACTGTGCCATCAAACGCAGCTACTGTACCCATCAATTGCCGCCACTGTGCCCATCAATTGCCACCACTGTGCCCATCAATTTCTGCCAGTTTGCCTCATCAATTGCTGCCAGTGTGCCCCATCAATTGCTGCCAGTGTGCCCCATCAATTGCTGCCAGTGTGCCCCATCAATTGCTGCCACTGTGCCCCATCAATTGCTGCCAGTGTGCCCATCAATTGCTGCCAGTGTGCCCCATCAATTGCTGCCAGTGTGCCCCATCAATTGCTGCCAGTGTGCCCCATCAATTGCTGCCAATGTCCCCCATCAATTGATGCCACTGTCCCCCATAAATTGCTGCCACTGTGCCCCATCAATTGCTGCCAGTGTGCCCCATCAATTGCTGCCACTGTCCCCCATCAATTGCTGACATTATGCCCCATCAATTGCTGCCAGTGTGCCCCATGAATTGCCGCCAGTGTGCCCCATGAATTGCTGCCAGTTTGCCCCATGAATTGCTGCCTGTGTCCCCCATGAATTGCTGCCACTGTCTCCCATCAATTGCTGCCACTGTCCCCCATCAATTGCTGCCACTGTCCCCCATCAATTGCTGACAGTGTGCCCCATCAATTGCTGACAGTGTGCCCCATCAATTGCTGACAGTGTGCCCCATCAATTGCTGCCAGTGTGCCCCATCAATTTCTGCCACTGTGCCCCATCAATTGCTGCCAGTGTGCCCCATCAATTGCTGCCAGTGTGCCCCATCAATTGCTGCAACTGTCCCCAATCAATTGCTGCCAGTGTGCCCCATCAATTGCCGCCAGTGTGCCCCATCAATTGCTGCCAGTGTGCCCCATCAATTGCTGCCACTGCCCCCCATCAATTGCTGCCAGTGTGCCCATCAATTGCCGCCAGTGTGCCCCATCAATTGGCGCCAGTTTGCCCCATCAATTACCGCTAGTGTGCCCCATCAATTGCCGCTACTGTGCCCCATCAAATGCTGCCAGTGTGCCCCCCGCCCGGCACTTACCTGTTTCTGCGCTGTCCTCCACGCTCTGAGTCCTCCCTGTCTTCTCCCGTCCTCTACCCGTCCTCTCTGCTATGATTGGACGCCTGCTATGATTGGGCGGCAGCGGCGACAATAGATAGATTCATGCAATGCATGAATCTATCTATTGGTGATAGAGCAGTGCAGGAGAGAGGGGGTGGTGCTCCTGCGCCCTCTATGGATGCACCACCACTGGTCATACAGAGAGATACTGTCTTGCAAAAACAAAATGGGAAAATGTCATGAAGGTACAGTAAGATGCTGTTCTGGAAAAATATTGATTGTCCCAGAGAGCCCCTAGAGAGACAAGGCCTATAGAGAAGTATCCTGATCCTCACCTACACAGCTGATGACTGAAAAAAAAACCAGGCAGATGGCCTGTAATCTAGTTTTAGGGAACTAACAGCATGGATCCTTGCTTGGCAGTAATATCAATTATACTTCGTAGTAGTTGGTCACATTCAACTGGGCTTGCTCTGTAGTATTGAAGACGTTGTATAGCTTATCAAACTACTTTTCTGTTCCAGTGTGTTTCAGGAGGATACATCAGCATTTATATCTACACCATATGACACCAATGTTAATTGTCCAAGAACAGGATAGGAGGATATAAATGCTGGGGTATGTTCCTGACACACACTGGAACTGAAGAAGTGGCTTGCTAAGCTATGAAACATCTTCCACATTGCAGAACATGACCAGTTGTATGTGACTTACCGCTATGATCTATACCATGACCTGGATAATGAGAACCTTCACATACATTTTCTGTACCACAAATGTTTTTTTTTTTTATGAAGTGTTGGCATATTTCCCTTTAACAAACTCTGGTCCTTCCCCCATTCTTGGTCTTCATAGCAACTGCTTAGTCTCCTTGTAGCTGGCCCTTGGGTGAATGCAGAATTACTTGCATCACCCTGATGTGATTTTACCTAAGCCCAGGTGGTTTGCACACAGATCTCTATAATAACTGCACATCTGATAGGTGGACTCAAACTAGGATGCAGTTCCTAAATTAACCTTTTCCCTAGTGCCATGCCCTTTAACAATCAGGGATTTGTTTGTAATTATACCAATTGCAATTCATTGTTTCGCCATGCTCTGATTTGCCTTGAAATGATTTTGCTAGACCCGCTATATTATAGGTGTGTTAGGAAGTGTACTAGGCACATGTTGGAGAAATCAATATTTCCTTGATTGTGACTAAGTATAAGAATGCCTCCAAAACTTGAGTATGGGGCCATGTAAGGCCATAAGGATGGTTTTACTTTAACTGACCTAATGCTATAGGAATGTCATTACAAACTGACCATATGGCCAAGCCCACCAAGTCGTTTTAGGAATGTGTACTATCTTCCTTAAAAGGTGCTATTATTATTTTTATTATTATACAGGATTTATATTGCGTCAACAGTTTGCGCAGCGCTTTACATCAAGGAAGACAGTACAGTCACAATACAATTCAATACAGGAGGGATCAGAGGGCCCTGCTTGTTAGAGTTTACAGTCTAGAAGGGAGGGTCAAGTTGAACAAAGGGTAGTAGCTGTGGGGGATGATCAGATGGACAAAAATGAAAATACAGTTGTTAGGTGTGGGTAGGATAGGCTTCTCTAAAAAGGAGGGTTTTCAGGGATCCTCTAAAAGCTAATAGAGAAGGAGATAGATGGACAGATTGGGTTAAGGAGTTCTATAGGCTTGGAGAGGCTCTGGAAAAGTCCTGGGGACGAGCATGGGAGCAGGTGATGAGAGAGCTAGAGAGCAGGAGGTCTTTCGAAGAACGAAGAGAATGATTAGGTTGGTATTTAGAGACTAGGTCAGTGATGTAGCTGGGGGCAGAGTTGTGGATGGCTTTGTAGGTAGTTGTTAGTATTTTGAATTTAATTTGTTGGTTGAGCGGAAGCCAGTGGAGGGATTGACAGAGAGGAGTAGCAGAGACAGAGCGGTTGGTAAGGTGAATGAGTCAGCATTCATTTCCAAACAGTTACTATTGGTTGTTACTTACTGACTAGTCCTGTATATACCACAGCCAAAATTGGGGTAAACTTGTCCTCTAACAGAACTGCAAAAAGCCCATGTCTGTCCTGATCATCTACCAAGCCGCTGGAAAATGGGCAGGAACCCTTGGAATAGCATCTATAGTCTACCTGTTGCAAAGTATTCTTGTTACATTTTCTAATATTATTAAATTTGTTATATTTATTCTTTATCTGTCATTTCTTTATTAAATCTTATATATTATAAAAGGCAATCAGCGCACAAATGACTACGAAAACTGCTGCAGCTGGACACCAACAGGTATATAACACAATAACCCAAACAGATAATATAAAGAAATAACAGTGCAGCGCAATAAATGTCCATATACAGTGAACAATGATGAGAAAGATGTACTGAAGAGATCTGGGTGTAGGCTTCTTCATACAGTATATAACTTGTGTATCCAATGTAAGGAAAATCTGCTTACCAGACCAGATGGACCTTTTGGATGAACAAGAGGTCAAAAACGCTTGTTTTCCACCATGAGGGGAAGATGGTCTCAGATGAAGCGGTGATCCAGCCAGATGGTAGGCACAGCATCAGATGTAGAGATGATATATAAAAAAGGGATGTGGAAACGTTCTAAGTGTAGACTGTTTTAATCCAAAAATATAGTGTATAAAAAATACATACAAATAAAATTCAGACAAAGTCCAAAAAAGTACAGCAAAAGCCACTGGGCGCTGATGTTCTATGATGGGGAAGTCCAAAATATAAAACAGCTGCTAAAGTGACCAAGTCTCTTGTGCTTATAATGATAAATGAACCATGATATACAGCTGGTGGAAGTCACAAGTAGAGATCATATGCTGAAAACTGGCAAAAGATAGTGCTAATAGCACCAAAAATAAACATAAGCAGCACCAGATGATTAACAGTGAGAGATCCACCAAAGTGAACAGCAGGCAGATGAAGTGAGTGTAAGCGGCGGTGAACGCCGTAAACTCAGCCTAAGATGAATCAATGGTAAGCGGCAATGCAAGCCGCGAGCACAGCCTGGGACAGACGCGGGTGACGTCACCGAGTAAGCTCCTCCCCCGTACGTACGTTGCGTCCAATAGGACCTTGTCAGCGGTGGGTGGGGCTTACAGCGTCACCCTCCGTCCTTATAAACTAAAAGCGTTGCCATGGAGAGCATAGTGGGGGCGGGACGGCCGGTAACCAGCCCCGAACACAGAATCCCCATGCTATGTAATCAGCCAATGTAATTTGGCTAGGCAGCAGCTAATAAAAAATGACACATAGACAGGAAAGCCTGTATAGTGCATACAAAATATATTTGATTACTTTTAAAGTGACAAACACCCACGGCTGTCCCATGCCTCACAGTATAACTCCACAGCAGTGAAAGTTATATAAGAAAAATTGTATTCTTTAAAATAATAAAGAAAAATGTGAAAATAAATAAAAGTAAAAATTAATAAATAAAAAATATTTTAATAAAATATAAAAAAACATGTGTAAAGCAAATTACAAATATAAGAGGGGGACCTCCTCTATTATGCAATGCAAAAAAAGGATGATAAAAGTATTAACTAAAAATACCACATCTACCGACATTGGTATACTAAACTGGCTTATTTGTCAGAGATGAAACAGTTAAGGTCAAAGTCAACGTTGAGGCCTCCTGGCACGAGCACCTGGGTCTCGTGTATCCAGAAGGACTCACGCCGACTAAGTTGTCTGATGAAGTTACCACCTCTCCAGTGGGGTCTAACCCTTTCACCATGGGGGTGGTCTATGGCCTTGAATGGGACTGTGGATTACACTACATTGGTAGAACCTCCAGACCGCTTCATGTGCGCATGGGAGAACATGTGAATAACATTATCAATGGTGTTAGAACTCATAATGTCTTCAAACATTTTCGTCATTTTCATAACCGAGACCCCAAATGTCTTAAATTTTGGGGTATAGAAAGGGTTAGACCCCACTGGAGAGGTGGTAACTTCATCAGACAACTTAGTCGGCGTGAGTCCTTCTGGATACACGAGATACACGAGACCCAGGTGCTCGTGCCAGGAGGCCTCAACGTCGACTTTGACCTTAACTGTTTCATCTCTGACAAATAAGCCAGTTTAGTATACCAATGTCGGTATACTTCATCAGACAACTTAGTCGACGTGAGTCCTTCTGGATACACGAGACCCAGGTGCTCGTGCCAGGAGGCCTCAACGTCGACTTTGACCTTAACTGTTTCATCTCTGACAAATAAGCCAGTTTAGTATACCAATGTCGGTAGATGTGGTATTTATAGTTAATACTTTTATCATTCTTTTTTTGCATTGCATAATAGAGGAGGTCCCCCTCTTATATTTGTAATTTGCTTTACACATGTTTTTTTATATTTTATTAAAATATTTTTTATTTATTAATTTTTACTTTTATTTATTTTCACATTTTTCTTTATTATTTTAAAGAATACAATTTTTCTTATATAACTTTCACTGCTGTGGAGTTATACTGTGAGGCATGGGACAGCCGTGGGTGTTTGTCACTTTAAAAGTAATCAAATATATTTTGTATGCACTATACAGGCTTTCCTGTCTATGTGTCATTTTTTATTAGCTGCTGCCTAGCCAAATTACATTGGCTGATTACATAGCATGGGGATTATGTGTTTGGGGCTGGTTACCGGCCGTCCCGCCCCCACTATGCTCTTCATGGCAACGCTTTTAGCTTATAAGGACGGAGGGTGACGCTGTAAGCCCCACCCACCGCTGACAAAGTCCTATTGGACGCAACGTACGTACGGGGGAGGAGCTTACTCGGTGACGTCACCCGCGTCTGTCCCAGGCTGTGCTCGCGGCTTGCATTGCCGCTTACCATTGATTCATCTTAGGCTGAGTTTACGGCGTTCACCGCCGCTTACACTCACTTCATCTGCCTGCTGTTCACTTTGGTGGATCTCTCACTGTTAATCATCTGGTGCTGCTTATGTTTATTTTTGGTGCTATTAGCACTATCTTTTGCCAGTTTTCAGCATATGATCTCTACTTGTGACTTCCACCAGCTGTATATCATGGTTCATTTATCATTATAAGCACAAGAGACTTGGTCACTTTAGCAGCTGTTTTATATTTTGGACTTCCCCATCATAGAACATCAGCGCCCAGTGGCTTTTGCTGTACTTTTTTGGACTTTGTCTGAATTGTATTTGTATGTATTTTTTATACACTATATTTTTGGATTAAAACAGTCTACACTTAGAACGTTTCCACATCCCTTTTTTATATATCATCTCTACATCTGATGCTGTGCCTACCATCTGGCTGGATCACCGCTTCATCTGAGACCATCTTCCCCTCATGGTGGAAAACAAGCGTTTTTGACCTCTTGTTCATTCAAAAGGTCCATCTGGTCTGGTAAGCAGATTTTCCTTACATTGGATACACAAGTTATATACTGTATGAAGAAGCCTACACCCAGATCTCTTCAGTACATCTTTCTCATCATTGTTCACTGTATATGGACATTTATTGCGCTGCACTGTTATTAAATCTTATATACAATTAGATTTTATCTACAAGTGTTTGTGTGATCTCTCTTTGCACATCTCAAAAAACTCCAAAAATGTTAACTATCACGTAACTGTGATAAAACATTTGGTGTCAGAAGTGAGATATTCAACTTGTGTGAACTAGAGATACAAATAATAGAATGTGTAGTGGCAAGATTGTGCTACAAAGTGCAGAAAATGCATCAGTTGCTTAGCTAGGTTAAGAGAGAGGTGCAAGATGATCAAAGTGCGAGCCCATTCCAGTGTTGGGTGCCCATTTCCACACAAATCGCTATCGCTCAATTCTGCAAGTGATTCTAATTTATTATCGCTGTTTTTCTAGCTGGTCTAAAATCACTTTTGACGTAAAGGGACACATTTTGATCGCTATGGACATTCTCAAGTTTCAATAGGGCTGTGGAAATTAATTATTAATTCCTCGATTAATCGATTAATTTTTTCGATCAATCAAAATTCTTTTGATCGGTACTCACCTCTCCGCCAGCTTCTGGGTCTTCAGGGAGTTCTGTCGGAGATCCGGTGACATGGGTTTGCCGTGTCCATCTGAAGGGCTCCTTTGCTGTGCCTTCATATCTGCATGCTGGCGGGACCTTACTATCTGCCGCACGCAAGGGCTGTTACACTTCCCTCTATCAACCTGGGATTCTACAGCCATCCACTGGAAGTTGTGATAGTTCCCTTCACGGGACATCTACATGCTGACGGACTGATGTTAACACCTCCTCATCTGGATTCCGCAGTGGTATCGTTGTACAAATTTTTATACCAGTATCATACTTAGCTACATGTTTTTATGACTGCTTTTGCTACCGTTTGGTATTACTCGCACCATTTTTACAGTTTATGTAGCTACATTGATTTTATCTCCAGTGCAATATTTATTTTGTTACCTACTTGAAGACTATAAAAGTTTTACTGTTATTCCCATCGAGCGCTGCCTTTGTGTGTTTTTTTATCCGGCTATCCATTTTTTCAGTGGTTGGTAGTTGCACTGGGAATCGGCCTGCAAGGAGATCAGCTAAGAGTAGTTGGATCTGTATGTGCGTTATAATTAATCGAAATTAGTCGATTAATCGATTAAAAAAATCGATTAATCGAACACGAAAATTTTAATCAGTAACAGCCCTAAAAATTAATAGTCTCTTGTAATTCTCTATCCAGCAGTAAATGTTTATTCAGTTGTAGGGATCTGCTGCCCTCTGCTGTCTATATTTGTAAATAACTGTGCTGTCTAATATCTTAGATTGTAAGCTCTAATGAGCAGGGCCCTCTGTTTCCTCCTGTATTGGAATGTATTGTAAGTGTACTGTCTAACCTAATGGTGTAAAGCGCTGCGCAAACTGTTGGCACTTTATAAATCCTGTATAATAATAATATCACAGAGTTAATTATGTACAAGCACTTCCTGTCTCTGGGTGACAGGGTTGGAAATCCCAGAGGAAGGAGGTGTTGAGGAAGAGTTTTGGACCACAAGTCCTGCCAGGGAGGAGCTAAGCAGGGATTGTTAAGCAAGTGTTCTTATATTTAATTATTTAATAGTTTAATATTGTTGCCCATAGCTTCTGGGGATATATATATATATATATATATATATATATATATATGTGTGTGTGTATATATATATATATATATATATATATATAGCGGGGTCTCTAAATTTTTTGTGGGACACTCAGGTGTGTAAGTACAGGAATAGTGGACCACTTGTGTTCGTGGAGGATTGGATGGTGTAATAATCTCCTTGGCCTCTGGGTGGCGGGGTACCTGGAGGCTCAAGGTAGATTTGCCATTACAGTGCTAGCCTTTTTGTCCCTTTCCGGAGATGGTACGGCGAGGGCGGGGAACCTGCCGTGGTGTCGATGGGAGGAGATAAAAGGGGGAGACGCCCTAACCACGAGGTCTTCTGGAGGAAGTTCTTCAGGCGCCCAGGCACCTTAGGCCTGGGTGCGGGCAGTTCCGGATTCCGGCCCAGGCGCCCTAGGCCTGACCGGAATGGAGTTGGAGTCCATCCCAGGTACCTTCAGCCTGGGGTGAGGTACTGAACTAGGAGGCCTGGGGTCCAGTGACTTCGACTGGATCCCGCGAGGGTGGAGACGTCCTAGGGTACCTGAGGTGGACGGGGCCCATGTCTGAGGTGAGGAGGCCGGGGAGGTTACCCATTCGGAAAGTCTGGAGCAGCATCAACCCGTGACGGATGGGCCTCTGGTAACTCCCTTGGAGGGACATCTTCCCCTGATAGGGGCCACAGCGCAGCGAAGGTACTCCTATCTATGTTCTCTTGAGTTGCAGGTAGAGACTCTCAAGTTCTAAGTCCTTTCTAGCTAATGCTATAGTAACCGCTGGCGAGATCGCAGTGGTTTAGTTAATAACCAGGATAGTGCCTCGATCTGCTCATTCCCCGTATCAAAATGTTATCAAGTCGCAACCAGATGGCTACTGAAGCACTGTTTATTGTGAGATGTACAATAAAGCAAGAGTTGAACTGTGATCGGTGTGTGGAACTCTGGTTAATGGGAGCAAAGGGAAGTGTCAACAGAGCGGGACTTGATTCTAGACAAAAGCACATAGGCCCGAGGAAATATCTGGTACTGGCCTTCACCTCACCCACGGCTATGGGGAGGACATGGGCCGTAGCGCATCTCACCCTGTCGTGTGACATACCCCTAGACAAAGGAGATGGGGTGAGGCTGCTACACGTGGGGGGTCGTGAGTCCGGGATGATATGTGTCTTAACTTTGGAAGAAAGTATGGCTGTGTCTGGACTTTGCTGCCCGGAGGAGTTCCGAGCAGGTCGGCCATGTAATTGGCCAAAGTGCATCCCTGCTCAAAGTCGTGGAAATGACCCCAAGACGGGAAAGGCCCATGCAGAGGAGCGAGAAGAGGGAAGAGTCCAGCCGTGTGAAGTACTACATGTGGGGGCTTTTATTGCACTGCGCCACGAGGCACCCCGTGACTGCACAGTTCGTGGGCGGAGCTTAATGGAGGCCCGTGAAAACGTGCAAGTCATGGGAGGAGTCTGGCCATGTGGAGGAACTCACGTGGAGACTTTGGCGTGTGGTCAGCGCGTGATGGAGCAGCAGACAGTCGGGATGGCCTCAAGCTCCCCGTGGATTCCGGTTCCCTACCCCACGAAGATGACTACGTTCGCTGCTCCCCTTACAGACACGGGGATAAGACTCAGGCCCGAGGACAGTTGGCTTTGTACTCATGCAGAGACACGGAGGACCTCGGCGTGATCTGTCCCGGATGCTCGGACTGGTGGTCCACCTGAAGCCATTTGGGCGTTGCGAGGCATGCAAAGAGTTCTTGTTTGAGGTGGAGCCATCCACAGTAAGGCCCCGGGCCCTTCGCCTCAACAGCCTCACAGGTACCGCTACTCTGGAAGGTGAGATCCAGGCCTTTGCGGAGGTTCCCGTACGCGCTGACCAGGGCGACGTGACTACCCAATCAGAGACTGAGAGAGAAAAATCCGAGGATGCTGCTTCGGTCACCACAGATTCTCTACTCCCACCTCCGAAGAGGAAGGTTGGCCTGGTGCAGGCCTCCTGTGGTCGTGGTCGAGTTTCACCCCGTCGCTTGCCTAGCCTGGATGGATCCGGTTGGAAGAGTCCTGGACATCCCAGTTCTTCAAGAGGTCAAGGTGAGCCAGGGGCCGGGACTGTGGTGGTGGTTGGAGGTGTCTGGGGTCCACAGTCGGTGGAGCCGCAAGGGAGGGTAGTACCACGTCTACCAGAGACTACCTTCCCGCCGAGATGTATGACACTTCCGACCTAGAGTCGCTGTCAGATTGTGGAGATGACGGGGAGATTGATGAACTGTTTCATCGGAAGGGCTGGGACAAACGCCCATTGCCTATGTTACGTGTACCGCAGGATTCCCCTATGTCAATAGGAGACAGCACGCCTCGGGTACAAGCCCCGGAGTCTACGAGGAAGTCTAGTCCTCAAAGTGCCTTCCCACAATCTACAACATCGCCCGTCTTGGTGGCGGGGATGCAGCGAGCCTCACTACGAGCACCGAGAGAAAAGCCATCAGAGGTAGTGAAAGTACCTCGGCACCCGGAGGCCATCGTTCAACCCGGAGAAGGTGAGCGGGAAGCCATGCCTCCTTTGGCCAGATTGCAACGACTTTTCTCACAGAGAGTCGCCCGTGAGTATGGGTGGGAATATCCTTACTTGCCTCGAGACTTACTTTTTGAAGTTGAGGTCATACGCCAGAGATGGTATGACGAATTTGTTTGGGAAAAGCTCAAAGTACCCCATGCACGAAGATATTTGTCCTGTTCGCCACCCGTGTCGAAAAAGTTTCGGGACTGCAGAGCAGACTGGATGTGGGGCCGCCATATCCACGCAGACAAGGTGCGCATCTGCAGGAAAGATGGAGAGGATGCTGACTATTCAATTGAGGTTTTTGATAAACATCTGAAGCCCTTGTTCTTGCCTGACCCGAAGTTCTACTTGTGAGAAGAGACTCACTTGTCGTTTCCTTTCCTACAATCTTCTAGAAGTGTTCTTGCCGGAGCATTCGAACTATGCCCTAGTTTTTTATTTGGGCTTTTGTTTTCTACTCTTCAGGAGGAATGAGAGCAGTTTTTTTGTTTGTTCTCTCTTCCTCACAGTTCAAAGATAGACTTTGGGGGTAGAATTAGTGTAGTGATGCAGGAAGAATGAAGATTGCACCAAGTGTCATTACCGCGGCACTGTCACCAGGTGGCAGTGTTGTGCAACGGCTGTTTGTTTTTTTTTTACACGCACATCACTTTACTCATTGGAGCGAATGGGTCTATTGGTTGATGGACCCATTCATTCCAAATTAACACAAAAATGTCAGGATGTGGCTTTTCTTGTGTGTTGTTTTTTTCCCTTCTGCAGGAGATTTGTCAGTCAAGACTGCTGAGTATGGGGTGGTTCTTAGACAGTGAAGGGAGGGATTGTATATGTGTACATGATAGATGTTTTTTTTTTAGGGAAAAGTTTTATTGTTTTATATTCCCTTTCCCCTTTGAGCAGGTCTTGGTATGGTTGAGGTTCAAAAAAAATTTAGGGATAGCCTCTGGGGCTAAGCTTGTGTCATCACTCCATGGGAGACATGGGTTTGCACCAGATGCTGGGGACCAGCGTCAAATCACAGGGGGGAGTATGTAGCGGGGTCTCTAAATTTTTTGTGGGACACTGTATAATAATAATATCACAGAGTTAATTATGTACAAGCACTTCCTGTCTCTGGGTGACAGGGTTGGAAATCCCAGAGGAAGGAGGTGTTGAGGAAGAGTTTTGGACCACAAGTCCTGCCAGGGAGGAGCTAAGCAGGGATTGTTAAGCAAGTGTTCTTATATTTAATTATTTAATAGTTTAATATTGTTGCCCATAGCTTCTGGGGATATATATATATATATATATATATATATATATATATATATATATATATATATGTGTGTGTATATATATATATATATATATATATATATATATATATATATATATAGCGGGGTCTCTAAATTTTTTGTGGGACACTCAGGTGTGTAAGTACAGGAATAGTGGACCACTTGTGTTCGTGGAGGATTGGATGGTGTAATAATCTCCTTGGCCTCTGGGTGGCGAGGTACCTGGAGGCTCAAGGTAGATTTGCCATTACAGTGCTAGCCTTTTTGTCCCTTTCCGGAGATGGTACGGCGAGGGCGGGGAACCTGCCGTGGTGTCGATGGGAGGAGATAAAAGGGGGAGACGCCCTAACCACAAGGTCTTCTGGAGGAAGTTCTTCAGGCACCCAGGCACCTTAGGCCTGGGTGCGGGCGGTTCCGGATTCCGGCCCAGGCGCCCTAGGCCTGACCGGAATGGAGTTGGAGTCCATCCCAGGCACCTTCAGCCTGGGGTGAGATACTAAACTAGGAGGCCTGGGGTCCAGTGACTTCGACTGGATCCCGTGAGGGTGGAGACGTCCGAGGGTCCCTGAGGTGGACGGGGCCCATGTCTGAGGTGAGGAGGCCGGGGAGGTTACCCATTCGGAGAGTCTGGAGCAGCATCAACCCAGTGACGGATGGGCCTCTGGTAACTCCCTTGGAGGGACATCTTCCCCTGATAGGGGCCGCAGCGCAGTGAAGGTACTCCTATCTACGTTCTCTTGAGTCGCTGGTAGAGACTCTCAAGTTCTAAGTCCTTTCTAGCTAATGCTATAGTAACCGCTGGCGAGATCGCAGTGGTTTAGTTAATAACCAGGATAGTGCCTCGATCTGCTCATTCCCCGTATCAAAATTTTATCAAGTCGCAACCAGATGGCTACTGAAGCACTGTTTATTGTGAGATGTACAATAAAGCAAGAGTTGGACTGTGATCGGTGTGTGGAACTCTGGTTAATGGGAGCAAAGGGAAGTGTCGACACAGCGGGACTTGATTCTAGACAAAAGCACATAGGCCCGAGGAAATATCTGGTACTGGCCTTCACCTCACCCACGGCTATGGGGAAGACATGGGCCATAGCGCATCTCACCCTGTCGTGTGACATACCCCTAGACAAAGGAGATGGGGTGAGGCCGCTACATATATATATATATATATATATATATATATATATGTGTGTAAAATTAAAAACTGGTGACAGAAGTACTTCTGTCCCCTTATTGTTATCTCACAGGCACTATACCAGACAGCTGTATGTTAGTAGATGGAAAAAAGGGGGGAAGGTTTGGGACTTTGAATGAAGCACATATGTAAATGTGCCTCTACCCCTATTCAAGTAAAAAGAGGGGGGATTTTTGGACTTTGAATGAGGCAATTGACTTGATACATGTAACGTGATAGAAGTTTAATGGTGTGTTGGCATATTGGATAGATATAAATACATGGCATAGGCATATAACACGTACAAAAGTAATTTCATGTATATACACTGTATAGCATAGAACATTATAATAACATCCATGTACATACACACATGGAATAGGCAGCACAATCGGCTTTGCAGGACACAACAGCCTTGAATACAAATTAATAACAGATGTGTAGAAGGTTTGTATGGGACATTATTAAATTGGTTGGAATAACATAGTTATATCTGAATGGGATCCTTTTAAAAAACATGTAGCTATATCCTAAATGCCCGACGTGTTTCGTGTATAAAAACACTTCTTCAGGGACAGGTGCTTAAGAGTATCTGCAAGAACCAAAATATGAGTATATGTCGTTTTAAACGAAACTTTATAAGAAGAAACAGGGTTCCCTATCCTAAATACTTACATACAACCAAAGGAAATTGAATTATATCTTTAGGGGGAGGGGCTGGGGGCCTGCCAGGGCTTGAAATGTGTCTGTCCCTGGAGGTAATAAAGAACCCCATGGCAGTAGGACGCACGTATAACATCCCAAAACAAATCTTAATAATGTGATAAGACGTGATGACCAAAGGTTACGTTTGGCAGAAGGGTCTGTAATGGATGAAAATAATATCCTTTAGATATTGTATTTAATAAAATGAGAGTGAGTGGAGACTAGATACAAAGGTGAAAGCTTAAGGAAAAGACATGTAGAGACAGGTTTGTGGTTGTAGACCACAACCTGTGTAGGGAGTGAGAGTGGTGGGTGACCATAAGTGGGGACACCTTAAACAGCCCAAACCACAAACAAGCAATAAGGAAAGATAGAGAGAGTGTCAGGGAAAACAATATAATGAAATCCCGAGGTAATTACCTTAAGTGTCTGCTTGTAAACAGATCATCCTGCAAGATACAGTGTCAACAAGAGTGCAGCTGAAAAAACTGTGACAGGGGAAGTGCCTTATATACGTCCCAGCCACCAATGGGCCCATACCAGCTCCACGCAAGCACGACAAATGCGAGGAGCTGCCAAATATTCTCCACTACGTCGGCTAAGTAGGAAAAAAACGTGCCTCCGCCATGGCACCTGGTAGTGAAGCCACGCAAGGCTGATATTACCTGTTTGTACATCAGATGTATTTAATTTTGTTTTAATCTTTTATTTTATAAAGCTTGTATTATTCCTATACTGGTGTGCATCTGTATACCTATAGTTAATGTTATATGCTAGCTGCAGTAGTTTATCTTCACCCAATTATTAATTAATACATTTCCCAGGACAGGAATCCTCTCTATTAACAGAGGCCCTGTCCTGGGTGGAGGCAATGACAACTTTATTACTATGTTTGTCATCTACTGTATAACCTGCCCATGCGGTTTGTTGTATGTGGGCAGGACTATACGTACATTGCGAGCTAGATTTGGTGAACACCGCCGAGCAGTTAAGGATGGCAGTCCACAATATAGTGTTTCCAGACACTTTAATATTCACCATCCCAAAGACACCTCTGCACTTCGAGTATGGATCTTGGAATCCATACCCGATAAATATACATCAGCAGAGAGATTTCAACGTCTGTGTAAACAGGAAACTGGATTTATATTCTAAACACTCTCACACCCTTTGGACTTAACGAGGAGATGGAGGTCAATACGGTCATGTGATAATGACAGATCTATGTGCACATGTACACATACATTTTGTGTGTGTGTATGTGCGCACTTATCTACACATACCTCTATCTCCCCCAGCTTTTTTCCTCTGATCATAATAAAAAGGGACTCTTATCCCACCCTGTTTTGTTTTATTATATTCTCATATGTACATATATTCCTATTATCTATACATTCCTTCTTTGATGGTATTTGAATTATTAATTTCTTATCATATATATTTTTTTTTTACTGTGAGCACAATATCCACACAATTGGATTGGATGTATGCATGTGCGGATGTGTACACATGTGCATATGCTTGCTTGCAGTCTCCATCATTATAACTAGATATTTGTATTTACCGAGATCGTGAGTTTTCAATAACATCTTTCTAGAACCGTCTTTTGGTTACTATTTTTTATTATGTAATTTTCATATATATATATATATAAAAAAATAATTCCCATATTATACATGATACTCTTAATAATATATAGATATCCCATAAATGTTATCAGGTATTCTTTTGGATTTTCTGTATTATTTGTATTTTTTGTAATTTTTTTGTGCATTGTCCATGCACTTTTTATGGTATTTCTTTGTACACCCCTTTTTATGCATTCTTCTTATGCATCTATCTATGTCAATATACAAATTCCTTTGCCATATATACATCCATTATATGGGCAAGTCCTCTAAAGGCCTCAATCAATTCAATCAGTTGTATATTGTATATTTTAAATCTATGAATTTCTATGTATAATTGCTCTGTTATTTTATACATATGCTACTATTGGGTCAATATATGCTCACAATGAACAGTTAATATAGTTAGGCCAATGTATTTATCCCCTCCAGTTCTAAGCGCCTCATCTCCGGATGTTGGTAATATCACATTAAGCGTAATATGGCATTACATTGATGGTTCTGTTCGGTGGAACGCATATAAGACTGACAGCTCCCATCGCCAATCAGATCCGAGGAAAATGCGGAAGCATTGAAACGCGTCATCAGTCATTGCCTGCTATTGACGTCACGTCCGGTTGCCGAAGCTGACTGCGCTCCAGCATGAACCGCACCCCGTACGCCGTGGGGAACTGATGTCCACACCGGTACAGAGGGACAGCTCCTTTTACATCTACCGCTTTTCTGCTACCTCCCCATCGCTGCAGCAACACTACAGTGTACTTCTACATCTTGGCAGCATTCCATTACTGGGAGACTACAGATGCACGGATTGACTCATGCCCTCCGCAGACAACTTATAGAGAGAAATCTATTTATGCTTTTACTCCACTTCCATCCTGTGAGTAGCCATTTGGCTGTTATTTTACTTTTTCTTAAATAAATTTCTAACATACTGCACTTAGTAGGCGCATTGTTTTTTCTTTTCAACTTTATTACCAAACCTGCTCTTTCACTTAGCAAAGGTTCTGGTTCTGTTGTTTATCTACAGGCATGAGGAGGGTCATTTATTATATTCCCCAAAAAAGAAGGCTACACAGTTTAAGAAGAACATCACTCGCATCACTCTGGTTTAAAAAAAAATTAAAGTAGCAGCTACAAATATTGTATCTGCTGACCTTTAAGAAACAAATACTTTCCAGCCCATGGAGCTCCACGTTATCTTCCCACAGTTATTTGTTCACTGCGATTATACTCTTCAATACTGCTAGCTTGGATATTGGAGCCAGCTGTGACTTTCTGATGTCTCACAGTCGGTTCCCCACTTTTCATGAATGGGCACGGTATTATTATTATTATACAGGATTTATATAGCGCCAACAGTTTACGCAGCGCTTTACAATATAAAAGGGAGACAATACAGTTACAATACAATAAAATAAAAGAGGATTAAGAGGGCCCTGCTCAGAAGAGCTTACAATCTAATAGGGTGGGGCAGGTGGTACAAAAGGTTGTAACTGTGGGGAATGAGCAGATGGAAGTGGTAAAAAATTAGTTGGAGGCGTGAGAGGCTTCCCTGAAGAGGTGAGTTTTCAGGGATCGCCTGAAGGTAGCAAGAGTAGGGGATAGCCGGACAGGTTGAGGTAGTGAGTTCCAGAGGATGGGAGAGGCTCTGGAGAAATCCTGGGGACGAGCATGGAAGGAGGAGATGAGAGAGCTTGACAGTAGGAGGTCTTGAGAAGAGCGGAGAGGACAGTTTGGGGACAAGATTGGTGATGTAGCTTGGGGCAGAGTTGTGGATGGCTTTGTAGGTTGTAGTTAGTATTTTGAATTTAATTCGCTGGGTGAACGGGAGCCAGTGTAGGGATTGGAGGAGAGGTTTGGCAGACACTGAGTGGTTGGTAAGGTGGATAAGTCTGGCAGCAGCATTCATGAAAGACTGAAGAGGCCAATAAGAAGGGAGTTGCAATAGTCAAGGTGAGAGCTAACAAGGGAGTGAATGAGGAGTTTGGTGGTTTCATTTGTTAAAAAGGGGCGAATTTTAGAGATGTTACGGAGGTGAATTCTACAAACTTTTGACAACGATTGGACTTGAGGCTGAAATGACAAGTCAGAGTCTAGGATTACACCTAATACCCTGGCGTGAGGGGAGGGACTGATGGTTGCATTGTTGATTTTGATGGAAAAGTCATGGAGGGGGGCACGGGCAGGGGTGAATATTAGTAACTCAGTTTTAGAGAGATTTCGTTTAAGGAAGTGGTGCGACATTCATGCTGAGATGTCAGTTAGTAAGTTAGTAATGCGAGAGGAGACTGAAGGAGTGATGTGAGGAGTAGACAGATAGATTTGGGTGTCATCAGCATATAGGTGGTATTGAAAGCCGTGGGCGGTTATCAAGTTACCAAGGGAGGAGGTGTAGATAGAGAAGAGAAGTGGTCCAAGAACAGAAAGGGGCAATGGAGAGGAGGAGACAGAGTTGGAGGTAACAATGAAGGAGCGCTGTGATAGATAGGCAGAGAACCAGGATAGAGCAGAATCTTGGAGGCCAAGGGAATGGAGTTTATTAAGAAGGAGCGGGTGGTCAACGGTATCAAAGGCTGCAGAGAGGTCAAGTAGAAGGAGTATAGAGTACTGGCTGTTGCTTTTAGCAATTAGTAAATTGTTAGTGATTTTTAGTAAGGCAGTTTCCGTGGAGTGCTGCAAGCGAATGCCAGACTGTAAGGGGTCAAGAAGGTTATTTTCACTGAGGTAGCACTGTTGGACTGGTCCTGCAGCCTTCGGGACATATGACATGTTCCAGAAGGCTGTGGGCAGGAGGGGTGGATCAAGTGGATGTCATTTGTGCCTAAGTGAGAATTTAGGAAGTGGGAGCAGGTCTGTCAAGAAAAGGCACTGGCTCCCTCTCCCCATAACAAATTATTCAAATGTGATAGGGGCAGGGAGATGGGGAAGAGAAAAATAATTAGTACTTTAAATTGGTCAGCTTTAAAAAAAAAAAAAAAATGTAACCCCTTTATCAATAGTGGGGTACTTTTGTTACCAATGCCTTTAGATATTTGTACATTGTGGAAAGCCCTAGGTTTGGCTTATTTTAAATGGCAAGATGCAGCAATTCAGTTTCCATACCAGGCATCAGAGTACTCAGAGAATGAGAAATGTGGGATAAGAGCTTTGATTGATGCCTGGGAACATAGGGCATAACACAGCGACTACATATTCCGTTCAAACTTTGTGACTTCTTTTTCTTCAGCTGTTCATTGTTATGAAGAACTATATAGTAAGACATCTGACGTTTTCCTTATCTCATGGCTGAATACATTAAAGCTGCAATAATTAATTTTTCCTTTCACTCAGCAGATCTAGAGATAAGTTGGCATACTTTAAGTATGCCAAAAGAACAAACAGTGTACAGATAGCGTATGGTTAGTTAAAACGAGTTAGATCAGAGAATTCACGATAAAAGAAATAATTTAATAATTTCCATTTGCAATATTCATGTGGCACACAGAACCAAGGATGAAATTGTAACTTGTATATAGCTTTCATGATAAATTTCAGACAGAGCACAACAGAATGTATTCACTGTCAGTTTCTGGAATTTATTGATATTTCTCTTCATTTTACCTTGTTCACAATGTACAAACTTAAAAATGCTGAGTAACCACATTCATATTTTAAAGGGCAATTAACCTACTTTTTTTTTAGTTCACATGTTTATAGGCTGATTTTAATATGAATATGAATTTTGATTTTACAAATGAGCATTCAATACACGATACACCCATAACATGCTTTTTTCCACAAAGCAATCAAGGTTTGTACTGAACACATATGAAAATGTGCCTGTAGATCCACATGTTGGCTGTATATTATAAATCTGAAATATTCATATGCAAAATGTTATATTATATGAAAAAACTGCTGTGCACACCACTTAAAAGTTAACACCAAAAACAACTAAACTCAAGCTACCAGCACAATAAAGTATTTCACAGTCTAAATATATAAAATAAACAAAAGCCCTGGATGTGCTGAGTACATGATGTCTGCATAGGAAGATAGAACATTGCCTGGGACCTCAATAATGTGCTGTAAGACCAACTATAATATTACGAGGTCTACAGAGAAGATAAGCGTTTGGGCTGGCACTGGGTGGAGGATTTGCATGTTTGCTTTGTGCACACTGCACACCATTTGATTTGGACTGAGAATTTATGTGAAAATTTTTTAGTATTTTTTGAGGATAGGAGGATGTTATATACAGCTTTATCTCAATTCTTCAATAACAATAATCCCTACTAATCTAAAGCAGGCCATACATGGTCGAATTTCGAACTAATTTTCTTTTCAAAATCAGAAAGGTTTTTTTTTTTGTGATCTGATGATGCCACCATTGATTTTCGAAATTCGGCCGGGAATATTCTTTTCTCTCCGGGAATATTATTTTCTCTCCGGGAATATTATTTTCTCTCCGGGAATATTCTTTTCTTGCACATGCGCATTTTTTTTTTCTATTACATTTCTCGCACGATTCTCCCATCATTGATTAGAAAATCGTTCGTTTTTCAAGAGATTTCCGATTCCTCAAATTTGATTGCCGCACGAAAATCGGCTGTTGCTGCAGCCCACTAACGGTGCGAAATTCGTACGAAAATTCTTTGATACGATTTTCGAAAGAAAATTATTTTGAAATTCTAACCGTGGCCGGCTTAAGTCTTGGAGAACAGACTTCAGCCTTGGAAAGTTTTCTCTCTTAAAAATATATTTTTTTTGTTTATTTATTTAATTATGTTTTTTATTGGTATATCTGTATACTAAGCATATGAAAAAGAAAGGTGGAAGAACAAGCCAATTATGTGTATGTGATTAATTCAATACTCTTTGACATCATAGGATTTACATTAACTACAGTTAATAAATAGTTTTTGACACATAATATTTACAAGGGTCTATTATCAAGAGCTCCATGTATAAGGTTAGTTCCTCCCTAAAGCAGCTGCTGAAGTTTGGGTTGCCCTGTTCTTGATGTTAGCAACCCAGCGGTACCGCACTCTTGGACACACTTCCAGGGTTAAAGAAGGGTTGCAGTGAATACAAACATTATATAAAGGGCTTTCGGCCATGGTGAAAGTCAATGGAACATTGTCACTCCCTTTTGAGATGAAAAATGGGACAAGACAGGGATGCCCCCTGTCTCCGCTCCTGTTCGTGTTAGCGTTGGAACCACTCCTTGGGACGGTATGGGGGGACACGGACATAGGGGGCTTTAGAGTTGGAGAAGAGGAGCATAAACTAGCTGCGTTCGCAGATGATGTGTTATTTTACAATGCCTAACCTCTTGAGAGTATTAAAAGAATACGGAAAACTTTAAAATTTTAAGATTAATCTGAATAAATCCGAGATATTAAACATTAATTTAAAAGCAAAAGAGGAACAATATTTACAACAAGAGTTTCCATTCCCATGGAGGGAGACGGAAATAAAATATTTGGGGATTAAATTAACAGCCTCATCGAAGAAACTATACCAAGCAAATTACATCCCACTACTGGAGGAAATTAAAACAGAAATTAAGAGAATAGCAGCATGCCCCTATCATGGACAGGTCGGATCAATGCTCTAAAAATGATAATACTCCCAAAGATCATGTACTATTTTTAGAGGCTCCCCATATACATACCCCCAGTGTATTTTAGAGTATTAAAAACACTAATTACAAAATTAATATGTCACAATAGGAAACCCAGAATAGCACTGACAACATTGAAGAAAGCAAAAAATCAAGCGGGACTGAATGTACCCGACTTTCAAAAATATTACGAGGCAGTATTGATAACACGGGTGGTGGAATGGACGAAACCCATGAACGAGAAAAGATGGGTCAATATAGAACACACAATGGCAAACACACAATTAGGAAGGGACATATGGACACCTCCACAATATAGGACACTGTGTGACAATACACACACACTGACACAGATAGTATTGAAAATATTACCAGGTACATAAGAAAAACAAATGGAAATATAACTCACCACTGATAGCACTAAAGGAAAATAATTATTTTGCACCAGGGAAAAATTTTATGGGAGGGAACTGGATTAAAAAAGAAAATGCACAACTACGGGACATAATACAAGGGGGAAAAATATGCACTATACAAGAGTTAAAAACAAAAAAGGATTTGATGATATAAATGAATGGAGGTACTTCCAGCTCAGGCACTTCATAGCCGCACTCCCCCACCCAATAAGAGAAGGGGATGATTTAACACCAATGGAGCGTTTGTGTATTACGGAAAAAACTTGCGGGAATATATCCCGAATATATAAAATTTTGATGGAAGCAGAAAAGTTGGAAGTTCCAGCATTCATAAAAAACTGGGAGAAGGAACTGGGGAAACGAGGAATGAACCAATAAGTGAGCAAAATCTTGAAACTTGTATATGGATCATCAGTAAACAATAGGATGATAGAAATTAACTATAAATGTATAACCAGGTGGTAAAGAACCCCAGACATCATAGGGAAGTACCAAATAGGACAAACAACGGAGTGTTGGCGGAGGTGTGGACAGGTGGGAACTATGGCCCATATATGGTGGGGATGCCCCAAAAAAATAACCTACTGGAAGAAAGTACTAAGCTATATTAAGGAGATTACTAATATAGACCTACCCGAGGAACCCTGGACATGTCTATTTCATGGAGTGAATATTCTGTTAAAGGAGTATAGAAACTCAATGATAATACACATGATGAATGCCGCAAACAGCTTGATACCGAAAAACTGGAAAGAAGTAGAAAGCCCAAAGATAGGGGAATGGTTTGACAAGATAGAAGAGATACGGTACATGGAATACCTAAGACACAGCTATGAAGATACTAGAGAGGGATTCTCTAAGAGATGGGAAGGTTGGAAAAAGTTTAAATTAAAAAAAAAGAAAAGAAGGGTCGTTTAACACACTCAGTAGTAAAACAACAACAGTACCAACAGACATTGGCAATTAACAGTTGTGGTTTAAACAACATATACCAACAACACAGTTTGCAAAAAGTATTACAGCAGTCATGCACAGGATGTATCAATAACCTGGTTTAAAGGGCATGGTTCAAACCTCCTAGTCCCTAAACTAGGGAGGGAAATGCCAAAACTGATGGGGAATGCATAGGGGTCATGAAAATACAGTCTCTCCTTAACCCCCTCCCGCTGGCCAGTATTAAACAGCTGTCAGTGACTGACATTGGGGACCAAAGTCTGCAGGGGAGTGCTCAAATTAAGTTTTGTTATCCCAAATAAGGAAGGAAGCTTTACCAGGAAACAAATCCCACAGAAAGGAGCTAGCACTACCCTTCAGAACAGGCTATAAAATATAGAGATTCTGCTGCTAAGAGGCCTCACATCAGTTTCATTGTCTGATGCCCCGTACACACGGTCGGATTTTCCGACAAGAAAAGTCAGATGTCAGATGTAGGCTCAATCGGACTTTTCCTGTCGGAATTTTCAGCCAACAAAAATTTGAGAGCTGGTTCTCAAATTTTCAGACAGAAAAAATTCTGATTGGAAATTCTGTCTGTAGCAATTCCGACGCGCAAAATTCTGACGCATGCTCAGAAACAATTTGACGCATGCTCGGAAGCATTGAACTTAATTTTCTCGGCTCGTCGTAGTGTTGTACATCACCACGCTCTTGACGGTCGAAAGTTCAGAGAACGTTTGTGTGACCGTGTGTATGCAGTTCAAGCTTGAGCGGAATTCCGTCGGAAAAAACATCCAAGGTTTTTCCGACGGAAAATCCGATCGTGTGTACGCGGCATTAGAGGTGCCCACTTTTGCCCAGCAAAAGGTCTAGGGGCTCACCTCTCAAGCCTTTGATGATGGAACACAGTCTTCCCATCCAAAGTCACTCCTAGGACAGCAGACTCAGGGGCTGCAGAATCTGGACACAGCACGCTCAGGAACCTTTGGATTTGGATACCAAGATAATGATCCTGTTTAAAGCAGCATCTCTTGCTGGATCAATTCACAGCCCCTCTGCATACACAAGGCAGCCCTTGGCAGGTGGGCTCCCTCACACACAGCAGTAGAATTCAGGTGCAGCAAACTTAATCCTATAGGCTCTATTGCTATCTCTGGGACACTGCTATCAATAATAACACTGCTTCTCTGTATCTCCCAGCCCTGTGTCAAAAAATGTAAAGTTTCAGCTATGCAGCAGCGCATGCTCCCTTAAAGTGTCAGGGTGCAAACTTGGCTACAAAAGGGTTATGTAAGATACATTTGTGTATCTGCCGTGGTAAGTTTTTTTAAAGGTTGAAAAGGTAACTGTGTATGAAGGGATCTGCTGCCCTCCACTGTTAATATCAGTGTTACTGTATGTATAATTATGTATTAGCACTCTATGCCTCTAGTGGGGATGAATTAAAAACCCATAAGGAGGAAATGAAGAGAGAGAGAGAGGGTCTGACATCACATGTGTACATACAGGAGCTGCATTACAACAATACTGTATTTTATCCAGGCTGTTTAAGTGTAGCTGCCCATAATTTCTTGATCTGAATCATAGTGACAGACAAGTCTCCATCCTATTGTTATTATCTCACATGCACAGTACCAGATAGCTAGGTCTGTGCTACTGTATGTATGTAGTGGTCACCTTTCCGTATATCAGTAGGTGAACCTGCTTATAGAGTTTATAAGCAGCTCCTGTTGTTTTAATTATATGTAATTCCTGTTATTTTAGTTAATCCTGTCTCTTCTTGTCTGGTATTCTATGGCTAGTTTTAGCTTAGGGTTCAATAACCAGCATAGGCTAGAGACAGGTTTGTTATCCGAAGGCCACTTCTGGTAGAGGTCCAGTTGCATGACAGATTAGAAACTACTAGGGAGGGACTAAAGCACAGGGTAGATAGGCTGACTTGAGTTCTAGTGATACACCATAGTTTCTGCGTGTGAGAAGTTGCATTCCAGGCTGGCTGGACAACAGTTGTAAGATTTTCCAATCACTGCTGATCTTGTCTTCAGGTCTCCTCTGACACACCACATCACGATCATCCTCAGGGGCCCCTGCAAATGAACTTTGCTTCAACATTCACCTGGAGGTATCTCTATTAATACCTACAGTATATTATACACTGGTATATGTGCACAATTCCACCAGGACTCCTATTAAGCCTTTTGCTGATAATACCTGTTTGTACATTGGGTGGATGTATTATTAATCTTTTCTTATATAAAGCTTGTTTTATTTCCATACTGGTGTGCATCTAAATGCTGATGGTCAATGTTACATGCAAGTTACAGTAGCTCCTCTGCTCTCAATTATCTTGATTAGATTACTGGTTAATTTTCCAGGAAGGGAATTCCCTCTGATCACAGAAGCCTTGTCCTGCCAACTTTTTTTATCAAACCTACTCTTCCACCTAGCAAAGTTTCTGGTTCTCTTATTTACCCATATGTTTAAAATACTACCCTGTTCGGTGGGGGTCATTTCTTATAACCGCCCCCCCCCCACCCAAAATAAAAAGAGAGGGCTACATGTATATAAGAGCCTGAGTTATACATTGCTTGCCCATGCATAATGTTTTACTATTTTTTTTTTTTATTAGGTTAAATGCGTAATTTGAGTGCATCTTCCTTACATTATTTATAAAATACATAAAAAATATTGCTTCTTACCATGCCACGATTACTGTACACATCCTATGTTCTAATAAACCAGTTTTTAAGCCCAAAACCAAACATGTAATATATTGCAGCTTAAATGTGGTGGGTATATTATTTTCAAGCCTTTATCCCTTTCTTTTCACCTAATGAGCCTGCATATAACACGCTTTCTGTCCCCAGCTGGCTACACTCCCTCCCTCACTGTATCTATGGAGCTAGCCATGGTTGCCACTCAGGCTGGACTTCAAACATGTACGCCTTTGTTCACCCCAATTACATAGTGAATTTGTGGCAGTTAGTAGTTTACACAATAAAAATAAGGTATTTTGTGCCTTCTTTTATGCAGAAAGTGACAAGGACACTGGATTTCTAGCAAGAGTAATATATATTTTCTGTACTTGATCCTTTTACTGTATGTGGTCCTTTCTTGTGCCTTTCCACAGGCCAAGAAGAAAGGATCCCATGCCCAAATGGGGTTGGTGGGTGGGGTGGTGTTTCTGGCTGTTTTTTTTTTCTCTTTCTTTTTCTCCCCGTTTAATGATATTGGGGACATGTATCATAGCATACAACTTGTTGGATATCCACTTGACCACCAAAAGATTTACCTCCCCTTCCCCCTTCATAACTAGGCGATTTTTTTGCGATATGGCACTACGTTACTTCAACTGACAATTGCACGGCTTTGCAACACTGTACACAAAGAAAATTGGTATTTGATCACAGCTGTGTTTTTTTTTTTTGTTTTTTTTGCACTATAAACAAAAAAGACTGACAATTTAGAAAAAAATACATATACTGTATGTTTTATTATTGTTGCCCTGTTTGAATTTTGAAGTTTGTAAACCTATATTGTTGCGATTCATCCTTTACAGGGAACCATCATCTGTACACAGTTTATGTCATGGATCATGAGGAAGAATGTTAATCACAAAACAGATTTGATGACAAGTGCCATATTCAAACTATTGTATTCTGTATAATGATGGAACTGATCATGAATGAATTGATGTTCGCACTATAATATATACTGATCTTTTAACCTTTTGTAGAAAAAATGTCTTATATATAATTTATTTTTTTATAATATTTAATTTTTTAACAAATGCCTATTGTCTTTATAAGATACAATTAATGTTCCACTTTTATACCTTCCACCCCCTCACCCCTTTTTTGGCCAGGTGGTTGAAGTGGTCATTGGATAATATTTGATTAGGGATGGTACCTATAGAGAATGATGTACACATGAACCCGCCCTTTAGTTTCCTTTGATGTTATAAACTATGTACCGTAATTTCTCTTGCTATCCTAGCTAACAATACCTGTGAATAAAAGCTTTTTCAAGCTCCTTATTGCTTCCTCTCACATGTTTCATCTCTCTCGCAGTCTCTAAGTAGTAGCTATAAAATTAGACTTTAACCACTTGACCTCTGGAAGATTTTACTCCCTTCATGACAGGCCATTTTTTTGCTATTCAAGACTGTGCTACTTTAACTGGTAATTGTGTGGTCATTCAACACTGTTTGCGAATGAAATTGAAAAAAAAAAAAAAATCACACAAATAGAGCTTTCCTTTGGTGGTATTTGATTACCACTGGATTTTTTTTTCATTATATAAGCAAAAAAAGACCAAAAATGGTAAAAAAAAATATTTTCTACTTTTATCTTTTAAAACATATCCAATAAGATCAATTTTCTCCATAAATTTAGGCCAAAATATATTCTGCTACATGTCTTTGGTAAAAAAAATCCCAATATGTGTATATTAATTGGTTTGTGAAAGTTATAGCGTGTGCAAACTATGGTATATATAAATTTGAAAATTGATCTTATTTCTTGAGAACCAGAACAGTACAAATACCCCCAAATTAACTCTTCTTGGAAAGTAGACAGTCTGAGTTATCTAGTAAGAGGTATGGCAAGTTTTTTGAAGCTATAATTTTTTGGTCACAATTTTTTGGAAAATGTAGACAATAAATATATATATATATATATATATATATATATATATATATATATACATATTTTACATACTGTCACCAGTGCAGTACGGCATCATCATATGACTGGTGTGGTGGGGATCCGGGATACTGACTGGTAACAGTATGTTAACAAAAAATATTAATAATTTTAATAAAATTTTACATTTTTAAACATTTTTCTTACTATTATTTTTACATACCGTATTTATCGGCGTATAACCCGCATAGGCGTATAAAACGCACCTCAATTTTAAGAGGGGAGTTTAAGGGAAAAAAATTCACAGCCCCCTTTACAGTACACAGCCCCCCCTATCCATTATACACACCCTCATCCATTATACACCCCCCCCCTATCCAGTACACATCCCCCCATCCATTATACATCCCCCTATCCAGTACACATCCCCCCTATCCAGTACACAACACCCCCATACATTATACATCCCCCTATCCAGAACACATCCCCCCTATCCAGTACACAGCCCCCCATACATTATACATCCCCCACCCATTATACATCCCCCATCCAGTACACAGCCCACCCATACATTATACATCCCCCATCCAGTACACAGCCCCCCCATACATTATACATCCCCCATACATTATACAGCCCCCCTCCCCAGTATACAGCCCCCCAATACATTATACAGCCCCCCTCCCCAGTATACATCACCCCATACATTATACAGCCCCCCCTCCCCAGTATAAAGCCCCCATCCATTATACATCCCCACATCCAGTATACAGCCCCTCTGCACTCCCAGGAGACCCCCAGTCTCCTGGGACAGCGCTGCCAGCATTCTCTACAGTTAAGTAAAAAATAAATCACTGTCAGCCCCTTCCACACTGCTCCTCCTGTGTCACTCCTATTGCAAAACAAAGCTCTCATATACCTCAATAGCTCAGTTTTTTTTTCACTGACCTGGTCACATGACTGCTCTCCTCTGATGTTACACAGATGGTCATGTGACCGCTCTCCTCCTCCAATCAAAGCTACACTCGGAGGAGGAGGAGAGAAGCCAGAAAAAACTGAGCTATTGAGATATTTACAAGCTTCGGTTGTACAATGACACTGACACAGGAGAAGCGGTGTAGAAGGGGCTTGCAAGTGACTTTTTTTTTCTCAACTTCAGACTATGCGGGGAGTGCTGTTCCAGGGCCAGGGGAGGCGGGGCGGCCTGGATTACTATTGATTACTATTGTGTGCTGTGATTGGCCCGCAGCTATCACATGATACAGGGTGCTTTTACTGGCCCAGGTACCATGTAATAACGGTGGGCCAATCACAGCCTCACAATGCTAAGCACAGCTGTTACAAATGAAACCCGTTTATAACAGTTGTGTTTACATTGTGATCGCACAGCGTGATCACATGATAATGGCCATTTTAAAGCAGCAGGATACTGACAGTCCACCGGACACAGCAGTTGTAGAAGCGGATCAATGTGAGCCCCAGGGAGCACGCTGCGCGCCCATCAGCCGGGGCATACATGAAGTGATTGTGCCTGACTGTGCCGCCCAACCATAGTAGAAATTCTGTGGGAAATGAAAAGGATGAAGGAAGCTAAAGTGAAATTATTAAGGTGGATTTCCACACAGAGTTTTTACAACTCCTGAGAGTAGCTGAGCTGTGACATGAAACACGGAGCATGTTAATGCTGATTTGATAGGCAAGACTATCAGATACCTTTAAGTATCTTCAGCCCTTCTCAAAGACTAGAAGTGGAAATTTAAGTTAAGACCGGAAAATGATTAAGAATAACTCTTCCCCAGGTTTAGCTTCCCCTCCAGGCAAGGGGTGTGAGAAGCATGAACTGGACTTCTCTGGACTCGCACACATCCTCTCCAGGGAAGCTTGGGAGGGAAGACCTTTCTTGAAGGTCCCCCAAAATATTTATTCCATTCCTCAGTGCACATCACTGCCATGAATGTCTCATTGATTGTCTAGGATAAAAAAAATATTTATAATGCAATACATTGTATCATCTGGCTAGAGAACACTCAAACAATGTCCTTTACCTTTGTGCTTTATGCAGATAACATAAACAAAAAAGCTAGGCTGGCTACAGTCTAGCTACAAACACTACATTTAGACTAGGGACACCGAGTTATTGCAGGGCACGGTCACATATATAAAATAATTATCTTATAAAGAAACATTTAATACACAGTGGAACCTCGGATTACGAGCATAAACTGGTTCCAGGAGAGTGCTCGTAATCCAAAGTACTTGCATATCAAAGCGAGTTTTCCCATTGAAGTCAATGGAAACGAAAATAATTTGTTCAGCATTGACTTCAATGGTATGCAATACCGCATGCGGCCAGAGGTGGGGGGCGCCAGAGAGCCTCGGAAACGTCAGAAAAGGCCCAAGGACACCTCAGTTGACCTCGGCAAACCTCGGAAAGACTTAATTTCCGAGATTTGCAGAGGTCACCTGTGCAGTCCTCGGGCCTTTCCGTGCATTTCCGAACGGCGCCGATCGGCTGCAATCAGTGACGTTCGGCTATGCTCGGCTCCGGCGCCCCCCACCTCAGGCCAAAAGCAGTATTGCACACCACTTTGGCCTGAATTGTGCTCGTTTTGCGAGACAACACTCGCAAACCGAGTTACGATTTTTTAAAATACAGTGCTCGTATTGTGAAACGCTCGTTAACCGCATTACTCGCAATCCGAGGTTCCAGTGTGCTAGGTATTCTTTTGTCACAGATTTCTCAATACATTATGGGTGTTTCTAAGACAGAGCTGTTTTTTTTTTGACAATCTCTGTTTATCTGAAGTTCTGACATTTGAATGAATGAACAGAGCAGGCGCAGAGGAGGAAAATTCATAAGAAAAAAAAAATTGGTGGGCTGTCCACAGCAGAACGCAAAGCAGGATAGGCACGTTCAGTGTGCAATTTCCGCACCGCAAGTACTGTAAATGCTCTGCCCTAGTGATCTGCATGCGGGTTGCAATGTAAAGTTAATAGCACCCCAATACAGATTGCAAGTGCAGTGCATTTGCAGGCACCACTTATAAGATACCCCAATACCATGTGGTCTGCTGCAGTGCATTTTTAAAAGTAGTGCATTGTCTTTTACAGTTTTCAGCCCATTCTAATCAATGGGCATTCAAAACACACCACACAGGAACATGTAGGAATAACATGGGAACATGCACATTCCTGTGTAATCCTGGTGTGAACCGGGCCCTTAATCCTGACCATTAAAAGCTCATTTTAAAAATTTGAATGGAAAAACACTACATGTTACTTTTGCTTTTATGAGTAAATTAAGTACCGTATATACTCGAGTATAAGCCGAGTTTTTCAGCCTTTTTTTAGGGCTGAAAGTATACCCCTCAGCTTATACTCGAGTCAGTACCTGTCAGTACCTGAAAATCTTGTTATTCCGCGGCTGGCCGGCGTCCATTGCCTTTCTCCCTGACCCTTCCGCGATAGGCGTTTCCAGCAAACACTGTGTTGAGTGTTGCGCCTATCATGGACGTTCTCTTGTCCGATGTCCATGATTGGTGGAACACTCAACACAGTGTCTGCTGGGAAACGGAGTCCGAGAATGAGAGGATCTCCATGATAGGCGCAACACTCAACACAGTGTTTGCTGGAAACGCCTATCACAGAAGGGACAGGGAGAAAGGCGCGAGATTTAAACAATAGACGCCGGCCACGGAATAAGAAGATTTTCAGGTACACTGACTGACTTGGGCACAGGGAGGCTGCAATGGACACAGTAAGGGGGCACAGTGAGGTGGCAATGGGCACAGTGAGGTGGCAATGGGCACAGTGAGGTGGCACAGTGAGATGGCAATGGGCACAGTAAGGTTGGGCAATTGGCACAGTGAGGTGGCAATGGGCACATTTCCCCCCCTAGGCTTATACTCGAGTCAATGCGTTTTCCCAGTTTTTTGTGGTAAAAGTAGGTACCTCGGCTTATACTCGGGTCGGCTTATACTCGAGTATATACGGTATATGTATGGTGTGTCAAGTATCCCTTTGTGGATTGCTTTTCTGGGTTTTTAGCAATTTTTAATTACTACCCTGCTAGACTGAGGCCTTGTACACACGGCCGAGATTCTCGTTGAAAAAAACATGTCGTTTTTTTCGACGAGATTCTTGGACAAGAAACTTGTCCCGGCCGAGTGTACACACGCTCGTTTCAAAGAACCCGCGGTTCTTTGAATGGAGCGTACGCGGTGACGTCATCTTCTACGACGAGCATGCGCTCGTCACATTCGATGCCGTCGCCGCCATCTTGGTATACCCTACGTATGCCTATGAAGCTACCGCGCATGCATCGAATTCATTTCGAACATGCGCGGGCTTCCAGGAGGACAGGTAAGTGTACACACACTCACTTTTCTCGTCGAGAAACATGCCGAGGAGAATCTCGACGAGAAAATAGAGAGCAGGTTCTCTATTTTCTCGTTGAGGTTTCTTGTCGGTTTTCTCGATGAGAAACCCGATAGCCGCGTACACACGACCGATTTACTCGGCAAGACCTCTCTGCCAGCAAGTTTCTTGCTGGTTCTTGCCGAGAAAATCGGCCGTGTGTACAAGGCCTGAGTGAAACATTTTGCCAGTGGACTAAACCTGCCCTTAAACATTTTAAATGACCTTTCTTGTGGAAGACAGACATGAGGACTCTTCTCCATAGCACTCTACAGTATAAATAGTACCCATATCTTAATAATCAAGTATCCTCAGTTTCAAAGAAAACTAACTTCAACAAAAGGACATAATTCAGTACATTACTATAAAGATAAAAGAAAGTTTTATTGATTCCTTTTCAGGAAAAAATATAAGAGGTAATGAAAGCACTTAGGCTAACGGCTTAATGCTTCCCATACCCTTCAAAAATGTTTAACAAAGAACATACAGTACATCAGTGCTATATCAAATACAGTATAAAACACTGACTTCAGTCAATACTATTCAGTTTTAATATATTGACATCACATAAAATTTGAAGAAAATAAACTATCCGTTTACAATGTTTTTATACACACACCGGCCACTTTATTAGGTACACCTTGCTAGTATCGGGTTGGACCCCCTTTTGCCTTCAGAACTGCCTTAATTCTTCATGGCATAGATTCTACAAAGTGTTGGAAACATTCCTCAGAGATTTTGGTCCATATTGACATGATCGCATCACGCAGTTGCGGCAGATTTGTCAGCTGCACATCCATGATGCCAATCTTCCCACCACATCCCAAAGGTGCTCTATTGGTATGAGATCCGATGACTGTGGAGGCCATTGGAGTACAGTGACCTCATTGTCATGTTCAAGGAACCAGTTTAAGATGATTTGATCTTTGTGACATGGTGCATTATCATGCTGGAAGGAGCCATCAGAAGATGGGTACACTGTAGTCATAAAGGGATGGACATGGTCAGCAACAATACTCAGGTAGGCCGTGGTCTTTAAACAATGCTCAATTGGTACTAAGGGGCCCAAAGTGTGCCAAGAAATTATCCGCCACACCGTTACACCACCAGCCTGAACCGTTGATACAAGGCAGGATGGATCCATGCTTTCATGTTGTTTATGCCTAATTCTGACCCTACTATTTGAATGTCGCAGCTGAAATCGAGACTCATCAGACCAGGCAACATTTTTCCAATCTTCTATTGTAAAATTTTAGTGAGCCTGTGTGAACTGTAGTCTCAGTTTCCTGTTCTTAGCTGACAGGAGTGAAACCTGGTGTCGTCTTCTGCTGCTGTAGCCCATCTGCTTCAAGGTTCAATGTGTTGTGCGTTCAGAGATGGTATTCTGCATAACTTGGTTGTAACGCGTGGTTATTTGAGTTATTGTTGCCTTTCTAATATCTCAAACCAGTCTGCCCATTCTCCTCTGACATCAACGGCCACTCACTGGATATTTTCTCTTTTTCGGACCATTCTCTGTAAACCTTAGAGATGGTTGTGCGTGACAATCCCAGTGGATCAGCAGTTTTTGAGATACTCAGACCAGCCTGTCCGGCGCCAACAACCATGTCATGTTCAAAGTCACTTATAGCCCCTTTATTCCCCATTCTAATGCTCAGTTTAAACTTCAGCAAGTCGTCTTCACCACGTCTAGATGCCTAAATGCATTGAGTGGCTACCATGTGATTGGCAATTTGTCTTGCCAAGCAATTAAACAAGTATACCTAATACAGTGACCAATGAGTGTATTTTAGCTTAGAACAGTCAGAAGCAAAGAAAGATTATTGCTGATTTTTTGAGTCTGGTCCTAAGATATAGGAATCTCTGCAGTTAACAGAAATAGAATGCAGGTACATACAATGCACTCAGTACACATTTTCTAAGACCTTTAGGCTTCATGTACACTAGCCGCTCCTAAACTTAAGTTTAGGAACTTTTGGTGTTTTTTTTGACAAAGCTCCTAAACTCAGGATAGGAACGTTTTGACCGCCGGCCGCAAAACGCGCTGTGAAATTGCGTTATGCGTTTTCCCGCAGTCAGCAGTCAAAGTACTTCAAGTGTACATGAAGCCTTAACAGCTCCCTCGTTTGGTGGCCAGCAAAGAAAATAGCAACCTCTTAGATTAAGACTGCATTCACACTATAGCGTTTTGAACCGCAGGCAGATTTGTTGCGATTTCAAAGTGCCGAAGTGTGAATGGCAAATCGAGGGACTCACATTTGAGATGCCATTCATCTGAATCGCACCTAAAATCGTGGTGCGGGTCTGCCGTGATTGTCGCAACCCACATTGCGTGAAGCATGTTGCCCAAAAGTAGCTCCTGAACTTTTTTGGGAGATTTGTCATTCAGACACCAGCACTTTAATATTACAAGCAGAATCGCTGCAAATCTGCCAGTGATTCAAAACGCTGAAGTGTGAATGCAGTCTAAGTCAGGTCTAAAAATTGCCTAATGTAACATTACTGCTGAAGTGGAGGCACCTTGCTTCTAATCCTCAGTCCCATCTTTTGCAAAACAACAGTCCAATGCCAGAGACTCCATAGCACATAGAGGCTCTGCCATTGGACTGTTGAGTGGTGGGGTAATAGTGGAGAATGAAAGAACAGCTGCACAATGATAAGATCATCCCAAAACTTTATGTTCCTAGAAGAGAGGCTTCTAGTGTTAGACAACACTGTGGAAGGAAGGCAATAATTGGGTCACAGAGTTGGCCTCCCTCACTTAGTGTGAGTATCTGTGTGCTGGGTAGTGTGGAATTTTCCTGTAATGGCAGTTTTTAGGAACTTTTACTAGCAGTATGTACAAAATAATATTAATGAGAATATTTTTATTAATTACACAATGGGGTTGATTTACTAAAGGCAGATTTACTGTGAACTTTGTAAGTGCAGTTGTACCCATTTTCCTTAGTAAATGCAATAATGGTAAAGCTTCACTTTATAAAGAATAACCAATCAGGTGCAAGGAAAATAAAAAAAAATGCCTATTCTTGCATATGATTGGATTATGGAAATCAGCAGAGCTTTATCACATGTACTAAGCTTGGGGGAAAAGAAGTGCAAATGCACTTGCAGAGTGTACAGTCTATTCGTCTTTAGTAAATCAACCCCAATAAATACGTATATATAATAAATAAGAGAATTGTAATACTTCTGTAATTTCATTTATATACTGTTTAGAAAGTACACATTATGTTAGAATTTTATCTTCCTGTTCCAGCAGGGGGGGGGGTCTTGTCATACACTGTGAGACAGCTTATTGGAGGAAAGAAACACCCCTCCACATAGGCAGAGACTTGCAGAGCTGTGCTGTGACTTGACCAGCTGTCTGCTAATCTATTTATATCACCTGCCCTGACACAAATTTCAGGCTGGTTCTATCACATGTGTCAGAGAACTTGTCAGACATTATAATGCTGATAACGGAAGAATGGTGCAGGAGAAAGCCACAAGACTTAGGGCTTTGAAGAGAGATAAGAAAACAGTGCATATGTATACAGGTGAAACTCGAAAAATATTGTGCAAAAGTTCATTTATTTTACTGATGCAACCTAAAAGGTAAAACTAATATATGAGATAGACTCATTACATGCAAAGCAAGATAGTTCAAGCTGTGATTTGTTATAATTGTGATGATTATGGCTGACATCTCATGAAAACCCCAAATCCATAATCTCAGAAAATTTGAATATTGTGAAAAGGTGCAATATTCTAGGCTCAAAGTGTCCCACTCTAATCAGCTAATTAAGCCATAACACCTGCAAAGGGTTCCCGAGCATTTAAATGGTCTCTCAGTCTGGTTCAGTAGGAATCACTGAAAGGTTCTGGTTCTGGTTCTGTTGGACCCTCTTGGCTCGAGCTGGACTCAGGATCTGTGGAAGTAACTCTGTGACCGGTCATATATTCAAGACACCATACACAGTGAATGGATATACAAGAATATATTGGTTTATTGGCAACATATCTCTTTTATGCATAACAAGGAAAGTTGCCTCCCTCGCATGAACCAATCAGCAATAAGCAAAAACATCATGAGTTAAACAAAAATAGACTCTAACAGGTTTTAGGCTTTTGCAGAAGTAGTCATTTAAAAATAAGAATATCATGCGTCATTGCGGTCATACTAAACATGTGTCTGATATTTGAAACAGGAAGATAAGGACATTAGGCGTTATTGCGGTTACTCTAAACATATGACTGACAATTGAAACAGGAAGATAAGAACGTAAGGGGGCATTGTGGTCACTCTAAACATATGACTGACAGTTAAAGAAGAAGAAAGATAAGAACAGGCTTGACCACAAAGTCACATCCTGCTTACACATATTTTTCAGAGAAACATATTCTGTCTCAATATTCTGTCTCAATATACCTTACAACATATACACCTAAGAAGAATTTCTTATCCTGAATATATTGGTTCATGATTTTCTCATACCTTACAATCACAATCATGGGAAAGACTGCTGACCTGACAGTTGTGCAGAAAACCATCATTGACACCCTCCATAAGGAGGGAAAGCCTCAAAAGGTAATTGCAAAAGAAGTTGGATGTTCCCAAAGTGCTGTATCAAAGCACATTAATAGAAAGTCATGTGGAAGGGAAAATAGTGGAAGAAAAGGGTGCACAAGCAGCAGGGATGACCACAGCCTGGAGAGGATTGTCAGGAAAACGCCATTCAAAAGTGTTGGGGACTTTCACAAGCAGTGGACTGAGGCTGGAGTCAGTGCATCAAGAGCCACCACACACAGATCCTGGACATGGGCTTCAAATGTCGTATTCCTCTTGTCAAGCCACTCCTGAACAACAAACAACGTCAGAAGCGTCTTACCTGGGCTAAAGAAAAACAGACCTGGTCTGTTGCTCAGTGGTCCAAAGTCCTCTTTTCTGATGAGAGCAAATTTTGCATCTCATTTGGAAACCAAGGACCCAGAGTATGGAGGAAGAATGGAGAGGCTCACACTGCAAAATGCTTGAAGTCCAGTGTGAAGTTTCCACAGTCTGTGTTGATTTGGGGAGCCATGTCATCTGCTGGTGTTGGTCCACTGTGCTTCATTAAGTCCAGGGTCAACACAGCCATCTACCAGGAGATTTTGGAGCACTTCATGCAGATGAGCTCTATGGGGATGCTGACTTAATTTTCCAGCAGGACTTGGCACCTGCCCACACTGCCAAAAGCACGAAAACCTGGTTCAATGACCGTGGGATTACTGTGCTTGATTGGCCAGAAAACTCGCCAGACCTGAACCCCATAGAGAATCTATGGGGCATTGCCAAGAGAAAGATGAGAGACATGAGACCGAACAATGCAGAAGAGCGGAAGGCCGCTATTGAAGCATCCTAGTCTTCAATAATACCTCAGCAGTGCCACAGGCTGATAGCTTCCATGCCACGCCGCATTGAGGCAATAATTGCTTCAAAAGGGGCCCAAACCAAGTACTGAGTACATGTGCATGCTTATACTTTTCAGAGGTCCGATATTGTTCTATGTTCAATCCTTGTTTTATTGATTGCATGTAATATTCCAATTTTCTGAGATTGTGGATTTGTGGTTTTCATGAGCTTTAAGCCATAATCATCACAATTATGACAAATCACGACTTTAACTATCTTGCTTTGCATGTAATGAGTCTATCTCATATATTAGTTTTACATTTTAAGTTGCATTAGTGAAAGAAATTAACTTTTGCGCGATATTCAAATTTTTTTAGTTTCACCCGTATGTGCCCAGCTCAAATTTCATGAATTGGGTTTACATCCACTTTAAGGTTTACTTAGCCCTCTATATTCTTGAAACTGAACAGACATTAAAACATCACCAGGCATTTTCAAACTAACACTAGCAGCCACAGCCTTTTTATTTAATCATTACAGTGTGTGATAATATCAATCAAATGTATAACTGACCCATATCATACATCACTGAACATTATTATCACTATAATAATATTTAAAAAAATTAACAAGGCTTTAGATGATCCTTGCTTATCTCAGTCAATCAGAGTAGTATGCACACATTTGCAACCTAAAAGCAATGTGTAAGTTACACAGCCTTGCATACAACTATTTATATATACACTTAGTTTTGTTAAAGTGGCTGTAAACCCTGTACTACCACTTTTACCTACAGGTAAGCCTATAATAAGGCTTACCTGTAGGTACCGTGAATATCTCCTAAACCTGCAATGTTTAGGATATATTTACTGTATACGCAAGTGCCGACTTTATCGGCACATGCGCACTGAAGAAACGGCTCGCTTGTGCCGTTTCTTCAGTAGTTGTGCCGTGACCGGCAGCTCCTGCCCGCATTCGCAGGAGTGACGTCATCCCACGAACCCGGAAATAACTTCGGGAGACATGTCGCCGGTGCCGATGCATACTAGCTCATTATACCTTTGTCTTGCAGGTTTTTTTTTTTTTGAGAGAGTTTACAACCACTTTAAAAAATCTTGAATAAACATGTGTGTATATATATATATATGTATATATATATATATATATATATATATATATATATTTCTCAGGCAGGCTATTCTTCTTTGCCTCCAAGAATACAAGGTCCTGAAGAAGCAAATAATGCAAAACACGTCAACCTCTTGGACTATGTTGAGCAAAAACATTATTTTTTTATTTAAATCAAAAAAAGAGTTTATTGAAAAACTAGGCAGGTATACAGACATTAGAAATACATATGAAACAAGAGATTCAATGAGGTATCATCAACATTCTTTCAACGGATACATATACAGATACATAAAACACCATATACTGGTTGGGCAGTAAAGAACGAGTGCTTTACATTGATACGTGACATCTGCATTGAAACGACCTGTGGTTGGAATATCTACCCTGAGAAATGACCAGTAATCCACATAAAGTATGTAATTTAGAGAACAATGAAAACCTCAAGAGTTAACAGGCATCAATAAAAATAAAGAAACAATAGTAAAATAAATAAAACGGTCGAACCCTTGAGGGGCATAAGATAGCCCGACTACAAAGCAACAGAAAAGAGAAGAGAAAAAAGAGAAAGAAAAAAAAAAAAAAAGAAAGGGGAAAAAAGAGAGAATAATAAGTGTGGATCGTCCACCAAAACATCTCCCTCACTCCACCACAGACACCTATATTATCACATCCCAGAACCTATCAGGACCATTTCATTTACCATATCACATTTGCAGAAGCCTATGCTTCACCAATTGAGTTGGACCCAGTCCTGGGGTATCTAACCACGGCTGCCACATTGAGTAAAATTTCTTCAGGACACCACGATGTTGGTAAGTAAGCTTTTCACGTATTAGTAGGCTGTTCACCAGTTCTACCCATTGCTTGCCCGTTGGTACCCTCGGAGTTATCCAAAGCCTCGCAATTGCCTTGCGGGCCACATATAACAAGCACAATACTGCTGTATGTTCATTCGGTGATAACGAGGGTATCTCCAAGGCACCAAGCAGGCACACAACCGGATCTTGCAGGATCAGGAACTGGTACACTTGTGAAATAGTGGTAAGAACATAACGCCAATACCTGAAGAGTTTTGGGCACTTCCACAACATATGTAAGAGGTCACCAGTGTGGCTTTTGCATTTTGGGCACAGCGGGGCATCTCTAATCCCCCACTTGTGTAGTCGGGCCGGGGTCCTGTACACCCGATGTAGTAGATAAAGGTGAGATAGTCTCTGTGAGGCCGAAACCGACACCAAAGGTGCAGCTGTTAGGCATAGTTCCCAGGTGTCTCCATCAATGGGACCCAAGTCTTGTTCGTTCCCACCCACTTCTACATGGAAGCTTACTAGCGTCATGTGTGGCGTTAAGCAGTCTCACATATATTCTCGATATCATGCCCTTCCTGTCATCCATCAATAGCACATCATTTATCAGGGGGTGCGTTGTTGCTACCAGTATTGACAGTCTGTGCCTCGCACTGAAGCGCATGGCGCAGCTGGAGATACTTAAAAAATTGATGTCTGTGAAGGGAGAATTTTTCCCTGAGCTCTGAGAATGATTTTAGAACAGTACCATTGTATAACTGCGCGATGTAATGAATACCTGCTTCCTCCCAAGTGCGAAATTCCTCCAGCTTGAGTAGCTCTTTTAAGTACTTTCTCCTCCATATGGAAGTGAACAGACATACCCCCCTAATTTGCAAGAGAGACCGGATATATTTCCATAATGTGTTTAACAAGGTTATAGTAGGGTGATTTTCCTGCAGATGAGTAAACCCTGATTCCAAATATGCTATCGCTGGAAGACTAGAGACACTGGGAACTAGTAAGGATCGAATAGGGTCGGAGTCATCCTCCACTCCCCAATTACCTAGATGTTGCAACTGCGAGGCTATGAAATAGTATCTAGCGTGTGGCACCGCCATGTCACCTTGGTCCTTAGCCAGTTGTAGGGTGCACAGGCTAATTCAAGCTGGTTTGTTACCCCATATCAGACCCCTGAACTGACTATCAATTTGGGTAAACCATCTGTGCTTCATCCATATGGGGGAGTTATGAAATATATAGAGGAGTTGGGGGGCCCAGACCATCTTAATTAAATTTACTCTGCCAGTAACCGATAAAGGCAGCTTTTTCCAAGCAGAGCTTTTCTGTCGGAACTTCCGAAGCAACGGCGTCAGGTTCAGCTCAAGGTATTGGGCGGGGTCCGTGGTCACTTGTATGCCCAAATAGCGGAATTCCTCAACTACCACCACTTCCCTTGCACAATCAGGCAAGGGCCATAGCAGGGGGTCTAGGGGCATTAGTACAGACTTACTCCAATTAATGCTAAAACCTGACAGCTGTCCGAAGTCAGCTATCAGACTCATCGCATTTTGCAAGGAACTATCAGTATCCACTAGGTAGATCAGAGTGTCATCTGCGTATATGGATATTACATCCTGTCTAAGTCCCCTCTGGAAGCCAGTAATGGATCGTGAGGCCCTGAAGTGTATAGCCAGAGGCTCCAAAGCAAGGGCAAACAGCAGGGGCGACAGAGGGCACCCCTGACGTGTGCCCCTATGCAGTCTGAAGGACCCCAACACATCCCCGTTGATACGCATTCTCGCGGTTTGGGGAACTATACAACAGTTGGACCCATTTCAGAAAAGATTGACCCACCCCAAATCTAAGCAGGACCTCCCATAAATAGGACCATTCAACGCTATCGAACGCTTTAGCCGCGTCCAAAGAGAGGATGGCCCTATTGCCGGTATTATCAGTGGGGACCTGTAAATTAAGGAATAGTCTATGCAGATTTTGAGATGTGGATCTAGTTGGTATAAAACCAGACTGGTCTTTATGGATCACTTGACGAATACATTTGGCCAATCTGTTCGCCAGAACTCTGGCGAGCAGCTTGACATCAAACGTGAGTAAAGAAATGGGTCGATACGAGTCTGGAGACATAGTGTCCTTGCCGGGTTTCAGTAAGACCACTATAATGGCTTCATTCATAGATGGAGGGAGGGTCCCAGATTCAAACGCTTGATTGTAAACTTTTAGGAGAATCGGCAGAATTTGTGTAGAGTATCGCTTATACACCTCAGACGGAAGGCCGTCAGAGCCTGGCACCCGACCGTTTTGTGCATGGGCTAATGCCTCCAATAGTTCATCTTCCGACAGGGGTGCATTAAGATGGGCTGAATCCGAGTCGGATAAGCAGGGGATGGGAGCAAAAACATTATTTGAATAACATATGTGATTCACAAGGGTCTGATATGATATTGATCTATGGGACAAATTTCTTGAATTATTTTAATCTGTGTTTTTTAAACTTGTAATAAACTTCATGTAAACTTTTTTTTTAATCTATGTATGTGTCTGTCCTCCCTGTACCAGTAAAGTCCAATTATGATTTGGGTTTGGTTTAGTATGAGCACCCAAAGCCTTCCTATAAGGAATATAGTAAAAGCCTAAAGCCCTGTACACACGATCGGATTTCCGGTGGAATCAAATCCGATGGATTTTTTCATCGGAATTCCAATGAAGCTAACTTCCATCAGTCTTGCCTACACACCATCAGACAAAATTCTGACCGTCCCAAACGCTGTGACGTACAACACGTACGACGGCACTATAAATGGGAAGTTCAAATCCAATGGCACCACTCTTTGGGCTGCTTTTGCTGATTTTGCGTTACCTCGTATTAGTAAAAGTTTGGTGAGAGCCGATTCGCGCTTTTCAGTCTTCGTGCTTTTCAGTCCGTTACAGCATGATGAATGTGCTATCTCCATTACGAACGCTAGTTTTACCAGAACGAGCGCTCCCGTCTCCTAATTCAGTCTGACCATGCGTGGGTTTTTTCTCCAATGGAGTTCCACACAGACGATCAGAGTTTCCTATCATTTTTTTTTCCATCGGAAAAATTTAAAACATGTTCTTTTTTCTTTCACCGATGGAAATAAGTCCGATGGGGCCCACACACAATCGGTTTGTCCGATGAAAACAGTCCATCGGACTGTTTTCATCGGACAAACCGATCGTGTGTACAGGGCTTAAGAAGGTTTCCAGGACCTTATTCATAAAGGCAACAAGAGCAACAAAGTTCTCAACATACTGTAGACACTATCCAGCTTTTGATCCCACATATAGTTATAGTAGCCTTAGATCCAGAACGTCTGCCTGTCCTGCCAAAATAAAAAAATAAGATCTTTGTCGATAGACCATGAATATTTTCAGATTGGTGCTTCAAAGTGTGCTATCTGCTGTGATAGGTACAAAATGTAAAGATAAATAAAAATAGTACATCCAAAAATCAACAATATACACGTCTACGCTGCCTGTATAAAAAAAAATGTAAATGACTCACGTAGAAGATATTCGGCACTGTCATGATCATAATCTGTGTCTTCAGGAAAGTGATTTATTTTTACACATACTCCTCTTTTTTGTCCTAAATATGAAAGAAAACACACATTATTAGACAGTAGTATAACATATACTACACATCTTGTGGAATGACCACTGCACAAGAACACGGAATCGGTGAAATTTAAAGAACGCTTACCTAATCATTCAGAAATATAAAGTTCAGTCTAATACACCCTCTAAATGCTGTGTACATTTTAAAGTGATTGTAAACTATCACCTTGTAAAACAACCCATTCAGTTTAAAAAATAAATGAAAGGCAAAACATTTTTGTATGGATATATACCTTTTTTTCCTTTATTTTTATAAGTAATCACATTCCCACTGTTCTCAGCTGCATAAGAGCTGGGAGGAGGAGAAACAGCAGCAAATCAGCAAATTGAGCTTCCCAGTAAAATGCTGTAAAGATGGGGGGGGGGGGGGGTGGGGGGACAAATCAAATTATTTGGGGAGAGCAGGCTGAGTTCCCAGCATAGCTAGAGAACTGACCATGGTGTGTTCTCCTGCTTGGTGTGGTCAGTTTTTAATAGGAAAGCAAGGGAACTAGCAGGAATGCCAGGGATTTTACACAAAGGAAGCCATGCAAAGAGAGCAGGCTACTTTCTTATACAAGTACATGGTACAGCAGGCACATATCAGGAATATAAAATGTTGGGTTAACAAATGCTTTAATATACACTCGCCCTTACCTCCTGATATCACCGATAAAAAATTATCATCTTAACTTAGAAATAAATGGGAACACTACATAGAGATATCAATATTGATCTGCTGCCAACATGCTGTGATTTATTGTATTACCATGAGAATACAATATGTACAAATATATTTGCATGATGTAATACAGTGCCAGACATACAAATAGCGAGTGTGGGAGAGCACAGTCCTAACTTTCCTCAAAAGATATATCCACTGTAGATATAATTTGTCATTACATTTTTGTATTTGTAAAGAAATCTGTAAATATAAATATGTATGTTCCACTTCTAACCTCCACTTTTAAAAATGGATAGTTGTATATCAAAAATGAGCCATGCTATAAAGCAGTGATAATCAAAATATGAATCAAAAAATCAAACCAAGTGAAATTGGGTATTACAATGACAACATGAATGTTCTGTCTCAACTACAAAGCGATAAAGTTCATCTCTAGGTTTAAGTAGGCCTTACTCAAGCTGGTTTGCTATTATCCCTTGCATCGATACAGGCAGCTTAACTCAATGAATAAACTCACAGTTAGGACGACAGACGATGAATCCTTTCAAATGTTCCGTTTAATGATGGATATTCATATTTAGAAAAACGTTGCAGTTGTAAGCCACATGTAAGATGTTAGCATGGAAGAAATACAGGAGTAATGACCAGAATCAGGAAGTGGAGGAGATATATAAAGAACTACGGTGAGAGAGAGAGTTCAGCTAGAAAGAAGGGGACAGATCTTAAAGACACAGAGCAAGAATAATCACATAGTGTAACACAACACTCCCCGTCTGAAATCTTTAGATTTCATAACCTCAAACTAAAATATATATTTTCATAAAGTCCAATACTGACGAATGTCCTGGAACCTGTAATGAAAAACATGCAACAAGCAAATAATAAACGTAAGTTCAACAGGATGAAGAACATAAAGTCACAGTATGATGTCTTCAAATAATTCCAAAGTTCTGAGTAGAACCTGTAGATGGCAGCAATGTACTCCCCGCCATGCCAACAGCATGGCTAGTCCTTGCACAACTCACTCACCTGGCAAAAGGAGTACTAACTCTGTAATTGGTCGGCTAAAGGTTCGTGTCGATCCTCCCTTGGTTACCTTGACTTCTACCTTCCGGACTTTGTTATCGTCGCTGGGCATAACTTTAGTAATAAGACCCATAGGCCACTCATTCTGACAAACTTCCTTGTCTTTTAGAAGGATGAGGTCTCCAACCTTAAGATTCGGCTTAGATGCTTGCCATTTGTTACGGCCTTGAAGGTGGTGAAGATACTTTTTCTTCCAGCGATGCCAGAACACATTGGCTAGATGCTGCACCTGCTTCCATTGATGCTCGTAATGGTGTGACCGCAGCTTCTGTTTTGTACTTACAGAAGTGTGGAGTGAGGTGTTCACAGTTCTTATTTCCTTATCATCTTCAGGGTTTACTAGCCCATAGGTGGTGTCAATAGGGAGTAAGTAAGAGTCCTCACACAGAAACCTTGGAGGTGACAGCCATAAGCTGTCCTGAAGAGCGGCAGGTGACACGGCTCTGGTCCCACAGTCAGCTGGGTTGAGTTCAGTGGGAACGTGATGCCATTGACTTGGTAGAGAGAATCTCTTGATACGTTCAACCCTGTTGCTGACGTACACTTTGTAAAATTGTTTTGTTTGGTTGTTTATGTAACCAAGTACTACCTTACTGTCTGTATAGAAGGTGAAAGAATCAATTCTAGTGTCCATTTCACTTCGTATGACCTCGGCAATTTCTACTGCTAGCACGGCTGCACAAAGTTCAAGTCTTGGTATGGTATGTGCAGGTTTGGGAGTGAGTTTTGCCTTGCCTAGGACAAAACTACAGTGTGATTCTCCATTCAGTTCAGAGGTCTTCAAATAGGCTACTGCAGCAATAGCTTCAACTGATGCATCAGAGAAAATATGAATCTCTTAGCAGTTGAAATGGAAGCCGGAACATAGCAACGGGGAATCTGAAGTTTTTCTAGTGACTTCAAAGAATATCTCCACCTTTCCCACTTGTGTTGATTCTCACTAGGCAAGGGAGTATCCCAGTCTATGTTCTCAGTAGACAACTGTCTTAGTAAAATCTTACCTTGAATGGTAACTGGAGCAAGGAAACCCAGTGGGTCATAGATGCTATTCACCACGGACAGGACTCCTCTCTTAGTGAAGGGTTTGTCACAAGTTGACACTTGGAAGGTGAATTTGTCTTGCTTGATGTTCCACAACAAACCCAGACTTCGCTGTACAGGAGGCACATCTGTACCTAAGTCAAGGTTTTTTAGACTAGTGGCATAGTCCTCAGAGTGAAAGGCATTCATAAGTTCCTGGCTGTTGGATATAATCTTGTGCAGTCTAAGGTTTGCTACAGACAGCATCTCCTTTGTTCTGGTGAGAAGATCAATTGCTTCTTTAGCAGTTGGAAAGGACTTAAGTGCGTCGTCAACGTAGAAGTTTCTTTCAACAAATTGACGGGCATCAGATCCATATTTAACTTCTCCAGTCTGAGCTGTTCTCCTTAGCCCATAAGTTGCCACTGCTGGGGAAGGACTGTTACCGAAGACATGTACCTTCATGCGATAATCTATAACTTCCTTGTTGAGGTCATTGTCCTTGTGCCATAGAAACCTGAGGTAGTTTCTGTTGTCTTCTCTGACGATGAAGCAGTGAAACATCTGTTGAATGTCGGCCATTACTGCTACAGGCTCTTGTCTGAAACGAATCAAGACTCCTATTAGACTGTTGTTCAAGTTGGGTCCAGTAAGGAGCATGTTGTTAAGAGAAACACCTTCGTGCTGAGCACTGGAATCAAAGACAACTCTGATTTGGTCTGGTTTGCTTGGGTGATACACGCCAAAGGATGGAAGGTACCAGCATTCTTCTCCCTCCTTTAGTGGGGGAGCAGGCTCTGCATGATCTCTGTCAAATACATTTTGCATAAAGTCCACAAAGTGCTTTTGCATCTCTGGTTTCCTGCTTAAGTTTCGCTTTAAGGAGGAGAATCTACTGATGGCCTGCTGTAAGTTGTTGGGCAATCTCTCTCTTGGGAGACGAAAGGGTAGGGGTGCTACCCAGTTATTGGAGTCATCTTGAAAGAACTCCTTGTCCATTACCTTGATGAATTCTTTGTCTTCCATTGAAGGAGCCAGTATGTCATCTTCACTGGTTGCTTTAAACACTGTAGAGCCGAAGTCGCCATCATGGCAGGAGAAAGGGCTTGTGTCACCTGAGATACCATGTTGCCATTCGTGGCTGGCTATCTTCTCTTTCACCCAGTAGTGATGTGGGCATGGCTCAAAGTAAGTGTTTCGGCCATTTGGCAGAACATTTGTCTTGAATGACGAAATGTTGGTAGGTCTTTTCATTTTGCCTATGCAGACATTGCCTATGATGACCCACCCTAGATCCGTGCGCTGGGCAAATGGGGTATCTGGGGGTCCACTGACTTGTCTGTGTACCTTGTGAACTCTTAGAATGTCTCTTCCTAACAGAAGAAGGATCTGAGCATCTTTATCAAGCGGTGGTATCTCATTTGCTATTACCTTGAGGTGAGGGTGATGGAAAGCAGCAGCTGGAGTAGGGATTTCTTCCCTGTTAGCAGGTATCTGATTGCACTCAACAAGTGTATGTAAGGTTAATTGCAAGTTACCTTTGAGAGAAGATACCATGAGTCCATGAGCCCTTCTTCCAGAAACCTCTATAGTTCCACTACAGGTACCCAAGTTGTAAGGATGAGCTTCACCTTTTATTTCAAATAGATTGAACAATTCCGATTTTGCAAGTGATCGATTGCTCTGATCGTCTAAGATAGTATATGCCTTTAGAGACTTTTCTGGTTGATCCTTGTGGTATATGTTCACCAAGCATATCTTAGCACAGGACTTACCACAGCTGTCTTCTCCACAAACTTCAGTGCAGGATGAAGAAATGATGGTAGAATTAGGCACTTGGTCTGTATTCTCCCCGCCATGCGTTAACCTGGGAGGAGTGTTGGCAGGTTGTGCAGAGCTGGGCTCAAGAGGATGGAGGGCTTGCACATGTTCTTCAGAGCCACACTCTATGCACTTGATGGACACATTACAGTCCCTTGTAAAATGTTCTGTAGAAGCACAGCACCTGAAACATACCCTGAATGTCTTTAAAAGCTCCTTGCGCTCTTCCAGAGGCTTTTAATAAAGCCGATACATTTATTGAGGGGGTGTGGCTTCTTGTGTATGGGACACTCTCTGTTAGGGTTTTCAATCTTCCTACTCTGTTTGTTCGTGGCCAGAACTGTGGTAGGAGTGGGAAGGATGTCAGTCTTTTTCACGGACACTGGGCCTCTATGGTTTCTATAGTTGCCCTGAAGACTGGTACTCTTAGGAAAGGGTGAGAAGAGGCTGTACTCACCGTAGGAAAAACTTGGATCATTCTTGGTCTCTGCAATTTTCCTGATGAATTCACAGAAGAAAGAGAATGGAGGGAAGGAAACCTTGTTCTCTCTTTTGTATGATGACCCTAGTGCAGTCCATTTCTCTTGCAAACCATACGGGAGCTTGGAGACAATTGGGTTTACCCCTCTTGGAGTGTCAAGGTAACTGAGTCCAGGTAGTTTTGGGTCTGTCTTGGCTAGCTGAAGCTCAAGGAGAAGGTCACTCAGTCTCTGGAACTCCTTGTTGTCCTTACCGGATATCTTTGGGAAAGTTTCCAGACGCATGAACAAAGCATTTTCTATAGCTTCTGGACTGCCAAAACTTTGCTCTAGTCGCTCCCATGCAGCTGTGAGGCCTGCAGTAGGATTGTCCATGAAAACCGATCTTAATGGCTTAACACGTGCAGCAGATAGAGGACCAAGCCATTTGATCAGCAGATTCAATTCTTGATCAGCTGTAATGCCAATATTGCTGATTGTAGTTCTGAAGGCACATTTCCAACTTCTGTAGTTCTCAGGTTGGTCATCAAAACTTGTAAGACCAGTCTTTGTAAGCTCTCTGCGAAGCATGTACCTCACAAACTCTTCTGTCTCAGTTGTCTCCGCCTTTATGTGAGATGCTGTTGGCTGTATGGTGCTGATTGCATTATCTTTGATATTGTTGTTAAAGGACACAGGGAAATATGGTGCAGCAGATGCATCCAGGTGAGTTGCTTGCTTGAAGTCAGTTGTTCCAATGGTACGTTGATTCAAGGCTGTACCGATGACTGGAGATTGATGACTTGCTTGAAGCTTGCGCTGATGCTCTGTGACGTATAAAGGCAGGCAAGGTAGGCAGGTAGGAAATGCAGTGGAGTGATTTTGAGTGCAGGAAGTTGCTGGAACCTCTTTAACTTGAAGCTGTGAAGGAGTCTCTATGTAGTCGGGAGCATTGGAGACAATGGAGTGTGCACTGCAGTGGCTTAGGACATAGTCTTTAGTGCGTTTGAGGGGGTCTTCCATATCTGCTATGTTTAGGTTAATGCTGTCTTTCTCACTTGCACCTTTGTCTGCACTGATAGCTTGCTGTAGGACCCTTAGCTTTGCCATAGCTGCGTCATGTTTACACTGTTCATTTAAGGTTTCCATTGTTGCTCTTTGACGTGCTGACTGAGCTTCCGACTCTGCTCTCTGAGCTTCCAACTCTGCTCTTTGACGTGCTGACTGCGCTTCCGACTCTGCTCTTTGACGTGCTGACTGCGTGTCAAGGTCACCTGTGGCCAGGTGACAGATGCACACCGTAGGGGGACAGGAGTGCACCGCAAGGTAGTGAACCCTATGGCTGACTGCTGCGGATAGGAAACTGGGTGGTTGTGGAAAGCGGGACCAGAGGAGCACAACCGGGATCCTAACAGAAGCTAGAGCCAAGATTCCCCAGGGCGCGGAGTCTAAGACCCAGCAGGTCTTCTCCAGGGCCTCTAGTGGTGAGGATGTTATGCTGCAGGCTGGGACCAGGTCACGGCCCCTGGAGTTTCCTAGCTCACGCCCCATAGGATAAGGGGAAAAGAGGGGAAGCAGCAGCACAAGATAAGAGAGAACCGAATAACAAGCTGAAGGTCAGGGGCCACAAGCAGACAAGGATAACGAAAGAACGAGCCGAAGGTCAAGGGTCACGAGCAGACAGGGATAGTCGGGGACAAGCCAATAACGTAACAGAGAGACAGACGTAGCACACGGCAGGCAGGAACCCAAACACACAATGCCTAACAAACACGTTGATCAGCAAAGCAGGCTTGCAGTGCACAGGTTAATATAGTGTTCTGTGATAGGGCCTGGGGTGGAGTCTGGCTGGGAGGAGATTATAAAGGAAGCCAGGTGAAAGGGCTCAGGCCTCTAAGATGAACACATGGGAAGGAAGGTAAGCTGACAGACAAACACTACTGCATATCCATGACACTGCGCTTCCAACTCTGCCCTTTGAGCTTCCAACTCTGCTCTTTTTTCTGCATATGCCACCTGCACTTTGCTGGCTTCCACTTCAGCGCTGGCATTAATAAGTCGCTCACTGAGTGTTGAGTATCTTGAACTATGGGATCTTGACAAGTTTTTAGAACGTCTGGTGGAAACAGATCTGTGAGATGCAGTGTCCTGTAACAGCTTTATTTTTGCTTCTGCCTTTAATCTGGTTTGCTGGATAAAACTGTCTCTTTCAATATTGAGAGCATTGACGCGCTTTAATTGCATCATCGCATTTTCTGACTTCATGTTTTGTAAGACATTAGTGAATTTGATGCTGGTAAGCTGATAAAGCTCATATGAGGCAGAAAGTTGTTTAATGGCGCCCTCTAGTGTCAGTAGTTCACGTTCAACAGACACTGTATTGGCTTCAGCAAGGATGTTCTCCCAGACTAATTCCAAGCTATTTGACAATTCAGTCCTTGAAGCTTCATAATTCTCCATTACTTTCCAAGTGGGTTTAACTGAGCGTTTGGGTAACTCAGTTTCTTCAGGAACTTGTGAGGAAGGAGATGTAAGTTCACATGCAGAAGCTTGGTCACTCATGATAGCAGACTGACTGTGAAAGCAGGCAGGATCTGTGTGCTGAAATATGACACTGTGCAGATTGTCTCAGGCTATAAGGCTGCCATGTGCTGCTCTGTCCCTTCTGTCTTGCTATGAGGGCAGTAAATCTTGTCTGTTTCAGTACTGACATGCAGAAATCTTGTAATTAGGCTGTGAAACTCCGTTTTTCTACTGTTCTGCCTCAACTACAAAGCGATAAAGTTCATCTCCAGGTTTAAGTAGGCCTTACTCAAGCTGGTTTGCTATTATCCCTTGCATCGATACAGGCAGCTTAACTCAATGAATAAACTCACAGTTAGGACGACAGACGATGAATCCTTTCGAACGTTGCAGTTGTAAGCCACATGTAAGATGTTAGCATGGAAGAAATACAGGAGTAATGACCAGAATCAGGAAGTGGAGGAGATATATAAAGAACTACGGTGAGAGAGAGAGTTCAGCTAGAAAGAAGGGGACAGATCTTAAAGACACAGAGCAAGAATAATCACATAGTGTAACACAACAATGAATATCATATGATCTATTGCAGGGGTCTCCAAACATTCTAAACAAAGGGTCGGTTTATTGTTCTTCAGACTCTTGGAGGGCCGGACTTTGGCCAGCGGGGGGTGGAAATTTTCTTGGCATCAGTGGGAGTAAACATATGGTATTAGGGGGAGAAATAGTGCCCCATCATTGGTATCATAGGGAGGAATAGTGGCCCATTAGTGGTGTCAGTGGGAGAAATAGTTCTCCACTGTCGGCGTCAGATGTCAGAATAGTGTCTCATATGAGTGGGAGGGATACTGCCCCAAGGGCCGGATAAAGGCAAGCAAAGGGCCGCATCTGGCCCTCGGGCCGCAGTTTGGAGACCACTGATCTATTGTATAACACTTGTGCACAAGAGAATCCAAGTGCAAATACACCAATATAGGAAATTACAAGCTACCTGTGAGATCCCACCTTTGCTTTTTGTTTTTTAGCCTAGGTTCACATTGCAGCGATTTGGCATGTCAAATCGCATGCCAAATCTGCAGCTATTGCCGATTTCCATTGGCTCGGCTTGCGCCTGCGCAGTCAAGAGGGAACCATATCGCTAGAGGAACCATATCTTGGCCAGCTGTGGACACGCTCGCCCCCGATGCTTACTTACACACGCCACTTTATTCTTCACACCATTCTATACAGCAAGGGGCTGCAAGGGGTGGATCAGATGTGATATTGAGCAGTGCGATTTGTATGTTTATACACGCCGCTCTATACAGCAAGGAATGCATTTAAACATATTAGTAATGGATCTGTTAAACAGCGGATATCAGCCCCTTGCTGTATAGAGCGGTGTGTATAAACATACAAAATGCACTGCTCAATATCACATCTGATCCGCCCCTTGCTGTATAGAGCGGCGTGAAGAATAAAGCGGTGTGTGTAACTAAGCATCGGGTGCAAGCGCGTCTACAGCTGCCTAACAGCTGTTAAAGCTCAGAGATTTCCGTTGGCTCGGATTGCGCCTGCGCAGTCAAGGGGGGAACCATATCGATAGGAACCAGCTCCGCTCCTGATGGGAACGTGAGAAGGGGCGGGTCTATTCATTTTTTTACACTGAAGAGGAAGTTCCCCATCAGGTCCGCTTAGCCAATGACGTAGGCGGGGTCTGAGATACGAGGGCGCCCCCGCCCCTCGTACCTCAGACCCCACCTATGTCATTGGCTGAGCGGACCTGATGGGGAACTTCCTCCGCAGTGTAGGTCCGCTCAGCCAATGACGTTTCGAGTGGAGACTGCAGCACTGGACATCGGATCGCCGCGGGACATTGGATTACATCGCTGGAATGTGTTTTTATTTTTAATAAAGGACTTTTCCAAGGTGTCTGTGTGTTTTTTTACATTTTTTTTTACACTTTCTTCGTGAAATGGTAGGGGTACAATGTACCCCTTACCAATTCACATAGGGGGGGTCCCCTTTGTTAAAGGGGTCTTCCAGATTCCGATAAGCCCCCCGCCCGCAGACCCCCACAACCACCGGGCAAGGGTTGTGGGGATGAGGCCCTTGTCCCCATCAACATGGGGACATCCTCCCCATGTTGAGGGCATGTGGCCTGGTATGGTTCAGGAGGGGGGGCGCTCTCTAGTCCCCCCTCTTTTCCTGCGGCCTGCCAGGTTGCGTGCTCGGATAAAGGGTCTGGTATGGATTTTTGGGGGAACTCCACGCCATTTTTTTTTAAATTGGTTGCAGGGTTCCCCTTAAAATCCATACCAGACCTGAAGGGTCTAGTATGGATATTTGGGGGGAACCCCACGTCATTTTTTTTTTATTTGATGCAGGGTTCCCCTTAATATCCATACCAGACCTGAAGGGCCTGGTAATTTAATTTGGGGGGACCCCCACGCATTATTTTTTTTTTAATCAATGACTTTTCTCTGTATTGTCGGGAGCCGACAATTCATTATAGCCGCGAGTGCTTTTAAATGACTTTTTTTCCTTTAGAAATGACATTTTGTGCAGGGACAGTTCTAAGCAAGGGAAACAAGCGCTGCTTTACAGGCATACTATACACCCCCCCCCCCCAGGTACAAAATTTAAAGGAATATTTCACTTTTATTGTTTCACTTTAAGCATTATTAAAATCACTGCTCCCGAAAAAACTGTAGTTTTTAAAACTTTTTTTTTGCATTGATACATGTCCCCTGGGGCAGGTCCCGGGTCCCCAAACACTTTTTATGACAATAACTTACATATAACCTTTAAAATTAGCACTTTAGATTTCTCCCACAGACTTTTACAGGGTGTTCCGCGGCTTTTCGAATTTGCCGCTAACACCCCAAATTGTTTGCTGTTCGGCGAACATGCGAACAGGCAATGTTCGAGTCGAACATGAGTTTGACTCGAACTCGAAGCTCATCCCTACCAATAACCCCAGTCCAGACTGCCCAGAACCCCCAGTCATGTGGGCCCTACTCCTAAGTTCCTTTTTGCTCCGGGCCTATTCTATACTAGCTTGTGATGTATGACAATAGCTCACAAACAAAAAAATAATTAATCATAAAAAAAATGATAAAAGAAAAAAATAAGCTTCCATTGCTCAATGAAGTAATTTAAAGGCCCTATATACCCTTAAAAATCACCCTAAAATTGCCTTCCCTATGGACTCGAATTCCTTAGCACCAAATGGCGAATTTCTCCAAAATGTCTGTTTCACTTTTTCCTGTTTGTCTGCAAACAGGGATAAACAGTCCCTGTTTGTCTGCAAACAGGGACAAATAGTCCCTGTTTGTCTGCACTGATGCCTAGACCTGAACTCTAGTCTTAGTTTGTATGCATAAACCCCAGATATTCATATCAGACCAGGTGCACTGTTGACCATTAACCCCAAACTCTGCTTTGCCCTGAATATACATTATACACATACAGCTAAACCCCACCGTTCTACAAGCCCTGAAAACTCCCAAATATGACAGTCCTTTGATGCCTGTTACAGTGCAAATTTACTTTGTCATTCTTCTGATAAGAGGTACTTGCCCTGAAACATAGGGGTTGATTGACTAAAGACCAATAGACTGTACACATTGCAAGGAAAGTTGCACTTTGGAAAGGAATTTTCCTCAGAGCTTAGTGAATGAGGTGACACCCTGCTGACTTCCATCACCCAATCAAGTAAAAATGTTTTTTTTTTTTTTTTTACTTTTCCTTAAAAGTGATTGGGTATTCTTTGCAAACTGAATTTTTACCACAATTACCAAGCTCTGGGAAACATTCCTTTGCAAAGTGCAACTTTGCTTTTAGTTAATGAATTCCATTGTGTCTCCAGAAGGGACTCCCTATTCTTTTGAACTTTAGAAAAGCTTTCCTTTTATTTCTGGGTCTCATAATAATAGTAATAAGTTAAAGTGTTTGTTAACTCCAAAAAAATATATACAGAGCCTGGTCCTTCAAAGCAGATTACACAACATAGTGCTTGTGCTGTGTAATCTGCCACCCTCTAAACTGTAAAAAAAAAAAAAAAAACTCCCTGAACCTGCCACTTCCTGTATCCACTCTCTATACTGACCACGAAAATCAGGGCTGCTCAGCCGTGGTCAGAGTACGTCTCTGCATCATGCACAGCTGTCCCCTCTGCTCTCCTCTCTCCCCTCACCCCCTCCTTCTGTCATCTCCCTCTCTGTGTCTGCCCCCACACCCACCCCCACCACTATTCTTGTTTTATTTTTTACAATTGTCACTGCCACCCCCTCTATTAGAGACTGGCATAGCACACTATGTAACAAGGTCCCAGGCCTCCTTTGGTCTAATGAGAACCTCTAGGGCCAGGGATAGCTGACACCCTTCTGTATGTAGTGTGTTGTGAGGCATGGTGCGTGTATAGTTGTTAAAGTTAATGGGCGCCAGACACTTCTTGGTTGCATAAGACAGTTTATTTCTCTTACCAACCCTTTTTTTGGGGGACATAGGGTTAGGGCCAGGACACCCTTAGGTAGTTGCAATATTAATTGGCAGACTTTGAGAATTCAATAGGAGGACAGCCTTGCAGGGAAAGGCATCCAGCAAGACGCCACATCTGCATGTGTAGGAATGCTGTCTCCTATGGCAACAGTCTTTAACATTTCCAAACACAAGGCTTAACAGTTCCTTCACTTTTACTACAATCACTCCTTGTAGTCCTTCAACACACTGAGCTCCCAGTCTATCACTAGACCCACTAAATCCCTTGAGCTCCTCCAATCTTCAGAGTGGTATCTTCCTCAAGCGTCACCCCCGCTTCTCTGCTGGTTCCCTAGCTTGGCATTCTAGATACCTCTCAAGCTTCACCCCCACTGGCCTGCTCGGTCCCTGGCTTGACACACAAGGTTGCTCTGCAAGCGTCACCTCCGCTGGCTGGGTCCCTGGCTTGATTCCCACTGAAGTTTCCAGATTCTTCACCGTCCCCGGTTGGTGAGAATACTGCTCTGGTACTTGCTTCAGTTACTCACTGTGGTCCCTGGTAATAAGGCGGATATTCCCTTACTGGTGACAGCTTCCCCTCCACCTCCCACCACAACAGGTTCCCTGGCCAACAGACCTCACCCGAATATATAGGCTCTCCCAGCCGTACAAGGGATTCAAGAAAACCCCTGCCCATTGGCTGAAATACCCCATATACCCATAACCTGACCTTGCGTTGCCCTTCTCGTATATAGAACCACCAAGTACTCGGCCACCTAGTGGTAGAAGAGAAAAGTGCAACAAGGCCAAACTTAGGGAGAAATTAACAGATCTCTAGCACTCAACCAGGATAACTACTGCTGTAGGGGCGTACCTAGAGCATTTGGCACCCGGGGCAGATCCAATATCTGGCACCCCCCCACGTTAAAATGTAAGAACACCCCACTGTGCCCCCTGCATACCTTTGCATCCTTCAATATCTCGTTGTTACTACTGTGTACCCCCTCTCCACAACTGCACCTCTGGACCCCTTTACATTACACAGCCGCCTGCACCCCTTTACATTACACAGCCCCCTGCACCTCTGGACCCCTTTAAATTACACAAAACCCTGCACCCCTTTACATTACGCAGCACCCTGCACCTCTGGACCCCTTTACATTACACAGCACCCTGCACCCATTTACATTACACAGCACCCTGCACCTTTGGACCCCTTTACATTACACAGCACCCTGCACCTCTGGACCCCTTTACATTACACAGCACCCTGCACCTCTGGACCCCTTTGCATTACACAGCCACCTGCACCCCTTTACATTACACAGCCCCCTGCTCCTCTGGACCCCTTTACATTACACAGCACCCTGCACCCCTTTACAGTACACAGCACTCTGCACCTCTGGCCCCCTTTACATTGCACAGCACCCTGCACCTCCTGACCCCTTTACATTACACAGCACCCTGCATCACTGGACCCCTTTAAATTACACAGCACCTTGCATCACTGGACCCCTTTACATTACACAGCCCCCTGCACCTCTGGACCCCTTTACATCACACATTCCCCTGCACACCTGTGGACCCCTTTACATTACACAGCACCCTGCACCCATTTACATTACACAGCACCCAGCACCCCTTTACATTACACATCCCCCTGCACCTCTGGACCCCTTTACATTACACAGCACCCTGCACCGATGGACCCCTTTACATTACACATCACCCTGCACCCCTTTACATTACACAGAACCCAGCATCCCTTTACATTACACATCCCCCTGCACCTCTGGACCCCTTTACATTTCACAGCACCCTGCACCCCTTTACATTACACAGCACCCTGCACCTCTGGACCCCTTTAAATTACACAGCCACCTGCACCCATTTACATTACACAGCCCCCTGCTCCTCTGGACCCCTTTACATTACACAGCCCCCTGCACCCCTTTACAGTACACAGCACTCTGCACCTCTGGACCCCTTTACATTACACAGCACCCTGCACCTCTGGACCCCTTTACATTACACAGCACCCTGCATCACTGGACCCCTTTAATTTACACAGCACCTTGCATCACTGGACCCCTTTACATTACACAGCCCCCTGCACCTCTGGACCCCTTTACATCACACATTCCCCTGCACACCTGTGGACCCCTTTACATTACACAGCACCCTGCACCCATTTACATTACACAGCACCCAGCACCCCTTTACATTACACATCCCCCTGCACCTCTGGATCCCTTTACATTACACAGCACCCTGCACCTCTGGACCCCTTTACATTACACAGTACCCTGCACCCCTTTACATTACACAGAACCCAGCACCCCTTTACATTACACATCCCCCTGCACCTCTGGACCCCTTTACATTACACAGCACCCTGCACCCCTTTACATTACACAGCACCCTGCACATCTGGACCCCTTTAAATTACACAGCCACCTGCACCCCTTTACATTACACAGCCCCCTGCTCCTCTGGACCCCTTTACATTACACAGCCCCTGCACCCCTTTACAGTACACAGCACTCTGCACCTCTGGACCCCTTTACATTACACAGCACCCTGCACCTCTGGACCCCTTTACATTACACAGCACCCTGCATCACTGGACCCCTTTAAATTACACAGCACCTTGCATCACTGGACCCCTTTACATTACACAGCCCCCTGCACCTCTGGACCCCTTTACATCACACATTCCCCTGCACCTCTGGACCCCTTTACATTACACAGCACCCTGCACCCATTTACTCTACACAGCACCTTGCACCTCTGGACCCCTTTACATTACACAGCACCCTGCACCTCTGGACCCTTTTACATTACACAGCACCCTGCACCTCTGGACCACTTTACATTACACAGCACCCTGCACCCCTTTACATTACACAGCACCCTGCACCCCTTTACATTACACATCCCCTTGCACCTCTGGACCCCTTTACTTTACACAGCACCCTGCACCCCTTTACATTACACAGCACCCTGCACCTCTGGACCCCTTTAAATTACACAGCCACCTGCACCCCTTTACATTACACAGCCCCCTGCACCCCTTTACAGTACACAACACTCTGCACCTCTGGACCCCTTTACATTACACAGCACCCTGCACCTCTGGACCACTCTACATTACACAGCACCCTGCATCACTGGACCCCTTTAAATTACACAGCCCCCTGCACCTCTGGACCCCTTTACATCACACATTCCCCTGCACCTCTGGACCATTTTACATTACACAGCACCCTGCATCACTGCACCCCTTTTACATTATACAGCCCCCACAGCTCTGGACCCCCTGCATGTTACACAGACCCCCTTCAGTGCAGACCCCCCTTCAGTTCACACCCCCCTTCAGTGCAGACACCCCTTAGTGCAAACCCCACCAGTGCAGACCCCCCTCAGTGCAGACCCCCCCAGTGCAGACCCCCCTCAATGCAACCCCCCTGTGCAGACCCCCTAAGTGCAGACCCCCCCAGTGCAGACCCCCCTCAGTGCAGACCCCCCTCAGTGCAAACCCCCCCAGTGCAGACCCCCCTCAGTACAAACACCCCTCAGTGAAAACCCCCCTCCCCATTCAGTACCCCAGATCAGCGCAGCATTGGCACATGGACAGAAGGTCCCCTCCCCCTCTGTACACAAACAGAGAGGAGGGGGAGGTGGCTTCACTCGGCTGTGCCTGTGTGACGTCAGGTCAAGTGCCGAACACCGCTAACCGGGACCGCTTACAGCCCGCGGCCGTGAGAGGAGGGGATGGATGGTGCAGCGGTGTCACCCCGCACCACCTCCTTGTATCGCGGTATCGCCGACTGCCTCTGCGGCGCTGCCTAAAGTCACTCCGAGTTCGCAGCGCAGTCACCGCTTCAGTCACGGAGGGGGGCGCCGGCCTGACACCGCCAGTGTGTGGCACCCTGGTGCGGCCCGCCCCCCCGCCCCCCACTTAGTACGCCACTGTACTGCTGGCAAGTAAATTTGTGAGAAGCAATACTGCCTAAACTCTATTACTATGTAAGTAATTTTCAAAAACGAGTGTTCTAAATACCGAATTTGAGCTGTCTTCAGGCAGGTCACGTGATTCGCGGCCGCTCTACAGCTACGAGACAGAGCTTTTGTGGAGAAGACTGATTATCTAATGGCTGATCTCCTCGGCTGACCTTAGAGGAAGATCATGGCTCCTCCTGTAGAAGACATCCATCGGAACTGTAAAGTGGTCGCGAGTCATGTGACCGGCCTGAAGACAGCTCAAATTCGGTATTTAGAATGCTCGTTTTTGAAAATGACTTACATAGTGTGTTATGCCAGCCTCTAATAGAGGGGCTGGCATAGTCTTATATAAATTAGTTAACAAACCCTTTAATAGAGAACAATTTCAGCTTTGAACTGTCAATAGTTGGAAAAGGTTAAAAAATAACTCTGACAATGTTGAGAACCACTAGTATTTGCATCAGTTGGTCAAAATGGTCAATTACACCCTCAGTATAATTTTTAAAAGTAAGAAACAGAGAGCAAGACACCCATAACAACAAACCAACAGGTATAATCAGGTTAAAGTGGACATAGAATAAGCTTAAGTCTGCATTATTACATTTCAGAAAAGAGTCTTTCAGTCTGGGAAGTAGATGCTGACCCAGAATAAAGCCTGAATAATCTTGGCTAAGTCATCTTGAAAGTAGGGGAAAGGAAGCTCAAGGGCCGTTTTGTTGGAGAACCTACTACCCTTTACCTTTTCCCTTATATGCCTTGAGAGAACCTTTTCCTTTTGTTCCCGGGTTGGATTCTCCTTCCTCACTCTTCTCTTTTCTATTACTCTACCCTTGTTCTTACTTGCCTGTCCCTCACCCTTTTCCCACCCCCTCCCCTTCCTCCCTTTCTACGCTCCCCCCCTTTTCTTTTAGATGCCTAAAGTTTTCCTGTCGTAATATTTTCTGATTATCTGATGGCTGTAAACACGAGTTTGTATTTGTTGTTCATTCTCAACAAAATTTGTTTGGATAAAAAAAAATTTAATAAAAGAAGGTTAAAAAAAAAAAAACCTGAATAAAATTGGTGCAGTCTTTATAGAGAGAAAAGCAGACGAAGGCATTGTCAGGGGAAGCACTCTAACAGCTGTAAAAGAAAAGGCAAGAGAGAGAGAGAGAGAGAGAGAGAGAGAGAGAGAAGAGCTGACACCACATGTCCACATATAGGAGCTGCATTACTGCAATGCTATTTTATCCAGGACACAGGCAGAGACTAATCGGGTAATTATTCTTGTTTTCTGGCTGTTTAACTGTAGCTGCCCATAACTTCTTGATCTGAACCGTAGTGACAGACAAGTATCTGCCCTATTGTTATTATCTCACATGCACAGTGCCAGATAGCTAAGTCTGTGCTAATGTATGTATGTAGTGGTCACTCTCCAGTATATTAGTAGGGGAACCTATTTATTGCAATAGAGTTTATTTTCAGCTCCTACTGATTTAGTTATTTGCAGCTCCTGTTATTTTAGTTAACCGTGTCCCTTTTGGGCTAGGACTCTATAGCTAGTTTTAGCTAGGGCTAAATAGTAGGATTTTTAAAACAGCTTACCTGTAAAATCCTTTTCTTGGAGTACATCACGGGACACAGAGCGGCATAGTCATTACTATGTGGGTTATATAGAATTACCTTCAGGTGCTGGCACTGGCAACTTCCAAAACAGGAAGTACCCTCCCCTATATAAGCCCCTCCCATCCGGGAGCACCTCAGTTTTGTAGCAAAGCAATACGTGTCCCCAAAAGAGGGGTGGGAGCTCTGTGTCCCGTGATGTACTCCAAGAAAAGGATTTTACAGGTAAGCTGTTTTAAAAATCCTACTTTCTTGTTCATACATCACGGGACACAGAGCGGCATAGTCATTACTATGTGGGACGTCCCAAAGCAATGCCAAATGAGGGGGGGGATACACCATACATAAGCTGGGCGCCATCAGGCATGAGGATCTTTTGCGGCCTGCAACACACTGCGCCCAAAGGCGACATCCTCCTGACTTCTAACGTCCACCTGGTAGAACCTAGTAAACGTGTGTACTGAAGACCATGTTGCGGCCTTACAAATTTGAGCCAGGGAGGCCTGGTGATGCACTGCCCATGAAGTTCCAACTGCTCTCGTGGAGTGCGCCCTAACTTTGAACGGAGGCGGTCTACTTCTCAAGCCATAGGATTGTATTATGACCTGTCGAATCCACTTGGCTAAAGTAGATTTTGATGCTGCCTGACCCTTTCTGGGGCCTTCCGGCAGAACAAACAAAGAATCCGTTCTACGAATCTGAGCAGTGGCCTTTAGATAAGCTTTAACTGCTCTTACTACATTCAAAGAATGCAATAACTTTTCCTCTACCGAGCTCGGTTTGGGGAAAAAGAAGGAAGAACCACATCCTGGTTCAAGTGAAACCTCGATACCACCTTAGGAAGAAAGGCTGGGTGAGGACGTAATACTACTCTGTCCTCATGAATAACCAGACATGGCTCTTTACAGGACATGGCGGCTAATTCCGACACTCTTCTAGCCGAGCATATGGCTACTAAAAATATCAATTTTCTGGTGAGTAGAACCAAGGAAATGTGCCGCAAAGGTTCAAATGGCTGCTTCTGCAGAACCGACAGAACCAAATTTAGATCCCATGGACATATGGGAGCTTTAATCGGTGGAATAATACGAGTCACCCCTTGCATAAACAATTTGACAAGTGAATGCATAGCCAGGGGCCTTTGAAATAGTATTGATAAAGCCGAAACCTGACCCCTGATAGTACTTAAGGCAAACTTCCTGTCTACAGCCCACTGTAGGAAGTCCAGAATTCTGCCTATAACGTACTTACGTGGATGCCACTTTCTGGCCTCGCACCAAGTGATGTACGCCTTCCAAACTCTATAGTAGATCTGCCTGGATACAGGCTTCCTGGCATTGATTATAGTTGATACCACAGAGTTAGAGAGACCTCTCTTCTTTAGGATGTGGGATTCAATAGCCAGGCCGTTAAACTTAGAGTTAGTAAGGAAGGGTGGTATATCGGCCCTTGCGAAAGCAGGTCCGGACGACGTGGAAGGGTCCAAGGACTCCCCACAGACATTTTGATGATCTCCGCGTACCAGGCCCTTCGGGGCCACGCTAGAGCCACCAAGATCACCGGCTTCTTTTCCAACCTGACTCTGCGAAGGAGTCGAGGCAACAATTGTAGCGGAGGGAATGCATATATCAGTCTGAACTGATTCCAAGGGAACACCAGAGCATCCGAGCCGCAAGCGAGGGGATCCCTTGTCCGGGAGACAAATCTGTCCACCTTTGCGTTGAATCTGGATGCTAGCAGATCTACATCCGGTGTTCCCCACCGCTGACATATTGCTCGGAAGACCTCGGGATGAAGGGACCATTCCCCTGGGCATAACTGTTGGCGACTTAGAAAGTCCGCCTTCCAATTCTCCACACCTGGAATGAAGACAGCTGACATACATGGGACATGCTTTTCTGCCCATTCCAGGATGTGACTTACTTCCCTCTGGGCTGCACAACTCCTAGTGCCTCCCTGATGATTGATATATGCCACTGCTGTGGCATTGTCTGATTGAATTCTGACAGGGGACCCTTGGAGTCTGGATGCCCAGGCTACTAGGGCATACCGGGCTGCTCGTATCTGTAAGAGATTGATGGGCAGGGTTTTTACTACATTTGACCATCTGCCCTGGAGAGACCATTGCTCCAGTTCTGCCCCCCAGCCTATAAGGCTGGCATCTGTAGTGACCACCTTCCAGGATATCGGCCAACAGTGGGGCCAGAATTTTTGTGAACACTCGTGGTGCTGTGGCCAGACCGAATGGTAAGGCTCTGAACTGAAAATGGCGCCCTTCTACTGCAAAGCGTAGAAATTTCTTGTTCATACATCACGGGACACAGAGCAGCATAGTCATTACTATGTGGGTTATATAGATTACCTTCAGGTGCTGGCACTGGCAACTTCCAAAACAGGAAGTACCCTCCCCTATATAAGCCCCTCCCATCCGGGAGTACCTCAGTTTTTTGCCAGTGTCTAAGGTGTTGGCCAAGGTTAACATGTATTCATCTGGGCTTGTGTACAGGTTCTCTGGGCCTTAGCAAGCTATTCCGGATCCGACCAAAAAAGCTTCATAGCTAAACGGTCGGTACCCGGGCCTTGCAGAGAAGAGCAGGGTTTTGCCTGTAATGCCTCTCTTAGGAGGGCTGGACCCTGGGATCCAGAGCTCTGGTCATACCCAAAACCAAGAGGCTATCTGTGCAGGGTGCTATACAGGTCCAGGGGAGTGGAATCCTTGGGAACCCGGTCCCTGAAGGTCTAGTACAATGCCTGCCGTGAGAGGTGAAGTTTGGGCTTCTGTGGACCAAACAAAGTCCTGCGGCGGGGAAAAGGTAAGTGGGGGCCCCTCAGGAACTTGGTTCTATTGAGGGGACCCCCAAGCCTAATATGTCTTTCTGCCTGTTACCTAAAGGGTATTCCCGCTAATAGCTGTATATGCCTAAGAAATCCTAGAAATGTTTTTTCATAAGGGAAGTTTTAAAAAAACTGTAAACCTGGAAATGTTTTTTCATAAAGGAGGTTTTAAAAAAAAAAAAAAGACAAAGGTGCGGTACCTGTGTTTGTCCACTAGAGGCCGCTGTGGAACGTCTTTTTTCTTGGGACTATTCCTTCCATGGTGAAAGTCCAGGCAGATGAGTGAGCTCTCTATCAGGGAAGCTGCATTCCTCTGTCATGCTGCCAAGTAGTTTCCTTCCATCCCCGAGTCCTGGTGAAACAGGGACCCTGGCTTCTCTCCCTACATGGCGCCAAGAGCGCACACGTGCACGCGCGCGCGCGCACACATGCTTTCCTTTTATAAGGTTTAGCTTAAAAAAAGGGGGCGGAGCCTGGCGGATGACGCGCTCTGTGCGCCCAGCGCTTCTGCGCATGTGCGGGCGTCCCAGCAAGATAAAAGGACTCAGTCCACGCTGCTTGCTATGGACACAGAGCATGAAAAGGAGCTGGTAGCATGGTATAGGGGCTTACAGCGGGCGGTTGATACAGGCATCCCCAGAAAGACGCATTAGTAGACACCCACTGATGTACATAGCAGCAAATTGCATTAGACTATTTCAGTAAGGGGTGTATTGCGGCTGGAATACCTCAGCTTTGAACTAAGGAATATGCCGCCTAAAAAACTCCGAGATATACCTCTCAGGAAGTGTAGGGGGTCTCCATCGGGCTCTGAGGATCTGGAGCAGTCATCTGCACCCTCCTCCCCTGAGAAATCAGAGGTTAATACCCATAAGGAACCCCCGGGAGTGCCAGGTACTGCGGCTGTCCTCAGTCCACCTGCTCCTGCATATATAACAGAGGAGGTTTTTTCCTCAACTCTGGAGGGATTGGAGCAGAGATTGGCAGCATTGATCGCTTCTTCTCTACAGGAAAGAAAGCGCGCCAGATCTCCATCACCTCCATTAGAGTGCCTGTTGGCAGAGCAACAGTCCCAGGAAGGGACCGACCTACCTGAAGGGGATCAGGAGGAGGTTAGCTCTGTTTTTGAGGAATCGACAGTAGATGAACCATTTTCAGCATCGCAGACTGAAAGATTGTGGGTCCAGACCCTAACTGACATGGTTCGATCTGCATTTAAAATGCCTCTTGTTGAACCATCAACTACTGCTGTCTCCTCATTGGGGTCGCTAAAAGCTCCCCAGGTTAATTGCTCCTTTCCAATACATCCATTATTGGAAGGACTTATATACCAGGACTGGGAACATCCTGATAAACTATTTGTTCCGCCTAAAAGGTTTCCGGTGATCTATCCCATGGAGGAAAAGTTCACCCAGAGATGGAATGTTCCTACGGTGGATGCAGCCATCTCTTCTGTGAACAAATCACTGACATGTCCAGTAGATAATGTTCAAATGTTCAAAGATCCAGTGGATAAAAAATTGGAATCTTTATTAAAATCTGCTTTTTCCACAGCAGGGGCTGTTACACAGCCAGCAGTGGCAGCTATTGGGGTCTGCCAAGCTTTAAAGCATCAAATGAAAATGGTCCTGAGGGATTTGCCAGACCAGCAGGCCCAGGCTCTGGCTGATCTGCCTAGAGCATTATGCTTTGCGGTTGACGCCATCAAGGATTCTATCCATCAGGCCTCCCGCCTCACGCTGTCTTTGGTACATATGCGTAGGCTTCTGTGGCTCAAAAACTGGTCTGCTGAAGCTCCCTGTAAGAAGCTCTTAGTTAGCTTCCCATTTCATGGGGAACGCCTTTTTGGCGAAGACCTGGATAAGTATATCCAGAAGATTTCCAGTGGTAAAAGTACTCTCTTACCGAGTAAAAAGAGGTCTAGGGGTCCATCTTTTAAGAGGACTACCTCTCCTATCCCTGCGACGTCTGCTACTAAGCAGTTCCGACGGCCTCCTCGGTCAAACTCAGGAGGTAAAAATCAGGGACAGCCACAGGGTAATAAAAAGCCCTGGATCCGAAGAGGTACTAAACCAGCCTCCAAGTCAAGCCTATGAAGGGCTGCCCCCACTCAAACGGGTGGGGGGAAGACTTCAGTTGTTCGCAGAGACCTGGCGGGAGACGATCAAAGACAGATGGGTGCTCTCCGCAGTAACTCTGGGATACAAGTTGGAGTTAAAAGAGTCTCCTCCGTCCCATTTTATGTGGTCAGGCATGCCAAGAGACCCTCTAAAAAGAGGGTCTCTCCTATTGGCGTTAGAACAACTATTGCTCCAAGGAGTAATTATGGAGGTTCCTATGGAAGAGTGGGGGTTGGGTTTCTACTCAAACCTTTTCACAGTCCCGAAGCCAAACGGGGACATAAGACCCATATTGGACCTAAAGAGTCTAAACAAATTTCTAAACGTCCGGTCTTTCCGGATGGAGTCGATCCGATCGGTCACCGCTGCCCTACAAGGGGAGGAATGGTTAGCCTCGATCGACATCAAAGATGCTTACTTGCATGTTCCCATCTTTCCAGGTCATCAAAAATTCCTACGCTTTGCAGTAGAAGGGCGCCATTTTCAGTTCAGAGCCTTACCATTTGGTCTGGCCACAGCACCACGAGTGTTCACAAAAATTCTGGCCCCACTGTTGGCCGATCTAAGAACACGGGGTGTAACGATAATGGCATACCTAGACGACCTGTTGTTGATGGACCACTCAGTTGCCAAGCTAGAAGTGGTAATTGTCGATACAATCAAGTATCTAGAGTCTCACGGTTGGGTCATCAACCTGGACAAGTCAGCCCTACAGCCAGTGAAAAACCTGGTATATCTAGGGCTACGGCTGGATTCAGACCAGAGGAAGATTTTCTTACCTCTAGACAAGGTATCCTCTTTGAGGTCCTTGGTCCGTCTGCTTTGTGCAAAAAGACAGCCGTCCATACGCCTGTGCATGAGGCTGCTAGGAAAGATGGTAGCATCATTCGAAGCTGTACCATACGCCCAATTCCACTCAAGGAATTTACAAAGGGCCATATTGTCAGCCTGGAACGGAAAAGTTCAGGCTCTAGACTTCCCGATGGCTTTGTCCCCTTCCGTTCGGAAGAGTCTCTGCTGGTGGTTGATCCCCCAGAATCTCCAGAAGGGAAAACCCTTCAGCCCGATATCTTGGAAGGTGGTCACTACAGATGCCAGCCTTATAGGCTGGGGGGCAGTACTGGAGCAATGGTCTCTCCAGGGCAGATGGTCAAATGTAGTAAAAACCCTGCCCATCAATCTCTTAGAGATACGAGCAGCCCGGTACGCCCTAGTAGCCTGGACATCCAGACTCCAAGGGTCCCCTGTCAGAATTCAATCAGACAATGCCACAGCAGTGGCATATATCAATCATCAGGGAGGCACCAGGAGTCGTGCAGCCCAGAGGGAAGTAAGTCACATCCTGGAATGGGCAGAAAAGCATGTCCCATGTATATCAGCTGTCTTCATTCCAGGGGTGGAGAATTGGAAGGCGGACTTTCTGAGTCGCCAACAGTTATGCGCAGGGGAATGGTCCCTTCATCCCGAGGTCTTCCGAGCAATATGTCAGCGGTGGGGAACACCGGATGTAGATCTGCTAGCATCCAGATTCAACGCAAAGGTGGACAGATTTGTCTCCCGGACAAGGGATCCCCTCGCTTGCGGCTCGGATGCTCTGGTGTTCCCTTGGGATCAGTTCAGACTGATATATGCATTCCCTCCGCTACAATTGTTGCCTCGACTCCTTCGCAGAGTCAGGTTGGAGAAGAAGCCGGTGATCCTGGTGGCTCCAGCGTGGCCCCGAAGGGCCTGGTACGCGGAGATCATCAAAATGTCTGTGGGGAGTCCTTGGACCCTTCCACGTCGTCCGGACCTGCTTTCGCAAGGACCGATATACCACCCTTCCTTACTAACTCTAAGTTTAACGGCCTGGCTATTGAATCCCACATCCTAAAGAAGAGAGGTCTCTCTAACTCTGTGGTATCAACTATAATCAATGCCAGGAAGCCTGTATCCAGGCAGATCTACTATAGAGTTTGGAAGGCGTACATCACTTGGTGCGAGGCCAGAAAATGGCATCCACGTAAGTACGTTATAGGCAGAATTCTGGACTTCCTGCAGTGGGCTGTAGACAGGAAGTTTGCCTTAAGTACTATCAAGGGCCAAGTTTCGGCCTTGTCAATACTATTTCAAAGGCCCCTGGCTATGCATTCACTTGTCAAATCCTTTATGCAAGGTGTGACTCGTATTATTCCACCGATTAAGGCTCCCATATGCCCATGGGATCTAAATTTGGTTCTGTCGGTTCTGCAGAAGCAGCCATTTGAACCTTTGCGGCACATTTCCTTGGTTCTACTCACCAGGAAATTGATATTTTTAGTAGCCATATGCTCGGCTAGAAGAGTGTCGGAATTAGCCGCCATGTCCTGTAAAGAGCCATATCTGGTTATCCATAAGGACAGAGTAGTGTTACGTCCTCACCCAGCCTTTCTTCCTAAGGTGGTATCGAGGTTTCACTTGAACCAGGATGTGGTTCTTCCTTCTTTTTTCCCCAAACCAAGCTCGGTAGAGGAAAAGTTATTGCATTCTTTGGATGTAGTAAGAGCAGTTAAAGCTTATCTAGAAGCCACTGCTCAGATTCGTAGAACGGATTCTTTGTTTGTTCTGCCGGAAGGCCCCAGAAAGGGTCAGGCAGCATCAAAATCTACTTTAGCCAAGTGGATTCGACAGGTCATAATACAAGCCTATGGCTTGAGAAGTAGACCGCCTCCGTTCAAAGTTAGGGCGCACTCCACGAGAGCAGTTGGAACTTCATGGGCAGTGCATCACCAGGCCTCCCTGGCGCAAATTTGTAAGGCCGCAACATGGTCTTCAGTACACACGTTTACTAGGTTCTACCAGGTGGACGTTAGAAGTCAGGAGGATGTCGCCTTTGGGCGCAGTGTGTTGCAGGCCGCAAAAGATCCTCATGCCTGATGGCGCCCAGCTTATGTATGGTGTATCCCCCCCCTCATGTGGCATTGCTTTGGGACGTCCCACATAGTAATGACTATGCTGCTCTGTGTCCCGTGATGTATGAACAAGAAAGTAGGATTTTTAAAACAGCTTACCTGTAAAATCCTTTTCTTGGAGTACATCACGGGACACAGAGCTCCCACCCCTCTTTTGGGGACACGTATTGCTTTGCTACAAAACTGAGGTACTCCCGGATGGGAGGGGCTTATATAGGGGAGGGTACTTCCTGTTTTGGAAGTTGCCAGTGCCAGCACCTGAAGGTAATCTATATAACCCACATAGTAATGACTATGCTGCTCTGTGTCCCGTGATGTACTCCAAGAAAAGGATTTTACAGGTAAGCTGTTTTAAAAATCCTACTTTTTGATGACCTGGAAAGATGGGAACATGCAAGTAAGCATCTTTGATGTCGATCGAGGCTAACCATTCCTCCCCCTGTAGGGCAGCGGTGACCGATCGGATCGACTCCATCCGGAAGGACCGGACGTTTAGAAATTTGTTTAGACTCTTTAGGTCCAATATGGGTCTTATGTCCCCGTTTGGTTTCGGGACTGTGAAAAGGTTTGAGTAGAAACTCAACCCCCACTCTTCCATAGGAACCTCCATAATTACTCCTTGGAGCAATAGTTGTTCTAACGCCACTAGGAGACACCTTCTTTTCAGAGGGTCTTTTGGCATGCCTGACCACATAAAATGGGAAGGAGGAGACTCTTTTAACTCCAACTTGTATCCCCGAGTTACTGCGGAGAGCACCCATCTGTCTTTGATTGTCTCCCGCCAGGTCTCTGTGAACAACTGAAGTCTTCCCCCCACCCGTTTGAGTGGGGGCAGCCCTTCATAGGCTTAACTTGGAGGCTGGTTTAGTACCTCTTCGGATCCAGGGATTTTTATTACCCTGTGACTGTCCCTGATTTTTACCTCCTGAGTTTGACCGAGGAGGCCGTCGGAACTGCTTAGTAGCAGACGTCCCAGGGATAGGAGAGGTAGTCCTCTTAAAAAATGGACCCCTAGACCTCTTTTTAATTGGTAAGAGAGTACTTTACCACTGGAAATCTTCTGGATATATTTATCCAGGTCTTCGCCAAAAAGGCGTTCTCCATGAAATGGGAAGCTAACTAAGAGCTTCTTACAGGGAGCCTCAGCAGACCAGTTCTTGAGCTATAGAAGCCTACGCATATGTACCAAAGACAGCGTGAGGCGGGAGGCCTGAGGATAGAATCCTTGATGGCGTCAACCGCAAAGCATAATGCTCTAGGCAGATCAGCCAGAGCCTGGGCCTGCTGGTCTGGCAAATCCCTCAGGACCATTTTCATTTGATCCTTTAAAGCTTGGCAGACCCCAATAGCTGCCACTGCTGGCTGTGTAACAGCCCCTGCTGTGGAAAAAGCAGATTTTAATAAAGACTCCAATTTTTTATCTACTGGATCTTTGAACATTTGAACATTATCTACTGGACATGTCAGTGATTTGTTCACAGAAGAAATGGCTGCGTCCACCGTAGGAACATTCCATCTCTGGGTGAATCTTTCCTCCATGGGATAGATCACCGGAAATTTCTTAGGCGGAACAAATAGTTTATCAGGATGTTCCCAGTCCTGGTATATAAGTCCTTCCAATAATGGATGAATTGGAAAGGAGCAATTAATCTGGGGAGCTTTTAGCGACCCCAATGAGGAGACAGCAGTAGTTGATGGTTCAACAAGAGGCATTTTAAATGCAGATCGAACCATGTCAGTTAGGGTCTGGACCCACAATCTTTCAGTCTGTGATGCTGAAAATGGTTCATCTACTGTCGATTCCTCAAAAACAGAGTTAACCTCCTCCTGATCCCCTTCAGGTAGGTCAGTCCCTTCCTGGGACTGTTGCTCTGCCAACAGGCACTCTAATGGAGGGGATGGAGATCTGGCGCGCTTTCTTTCCTGTAGAGAAGAAGCGATCAATGCTGCCAATCTCTGCTCCAATCCCTCCAGAGTTGAGGCAAAAACCTCCTCTGTTATATATGCAGGAGCAGGTGGACTGAGGACAGCCGCAGTACCTGGCACTCCCGGGGGTTCCTTATGAGTATTAACCTCTGATTTCTCAGGGGAGGAAGGTGCAGATGACTGCTCCAGATCCTCAGAGCCCGATGGAGACCCCCTACACTTCCTGAGAGGTATATCTCAGAGTTTTTTAGGCGGCATATTCCTTAGTTCAAAGCTGAGGTATTCCAGCCGCAATACACCCCTTTACTGAAATAGTCTAATGCAATTTGCTGCTATGTACATCAGTGGTGTCTACTAATGCGTCTTTCTGGGGATGCCTGTATCAACCGCCCGCTGTAAGCCCCTATACCATGCTACCAGCTCCTTTTCATGCTCTGTGTCCATAGCAAGCAGCGTGGACTGAGTCCTTTTATCTTGCTGGGACGCCCGCACATGCGCCGAAGCGCTGGGCGCACAAAGCGCGTCATCCGCCAGGCTCCGCCCCCTTTTTTGAAGCTAAATCTATAAAAAGAAAGCGTGTGTGCGCGCGCGCGCATGCACGTGTGCGCTCTTGGCGCTATGTAGGGAGAGGAGCCAGGGTCCCTGTTTCACCAGGAATCGGGGATGGAAGGAAACTACTTGGCAGCATGACAGAGGAATGCAGCTTCCCTGATAGAGAGCTCACTCATCTGCCTGGACTTTCACCATGGAAGGAATAGTCCCAAGAAAAAAAGACGTTCCACAGCGGCCTCTGGTGGACAAACACAGGTACCGCACTTTTGTCTTTTTTTTTTTTTTTTTTTTAAAACCTCCTTTATGAAAAACATTTCTAGGTTTACAGTTTTTAAAACTTCCTTTATGAAAAGACATTTCTAGGATTTCTTAGGCATATACAGCTATTAGCGGGAATACCTTAAGGTAACAGGCAGAAAGACATATTAGGCTTGGGGGTCCCCTCAATAGAACCAAGTTCCTGAGGGGCCCCCACTTACCTTTTCCCCGCCGCAGGACTTTGTTTGGTCCACAGAAGCCCAAACTTCACCTCTCACGGCAGGCATTGTACTAGACCTTCAGGGACCGGGTTCCCAAGGATTCCACTCCCCTGGACCTGTATAGCACCCTGCACAGATAGCCTCTTGGTTTTGGGTATGACCAGAGCTCTGGATCCCAGGGTCCAGCCCTCCTAAGAGAGGCATTACAGGCAAAACCCTGCTCTTCTCTGCAAGGCCCGGGTACCGACCGTTTAGCTATGAAGCTTTTTTGGTCGGATCCAGAATAGCTTGCTAAGGCCCAGAGAACCTGTACACAAGCCCAGATGAATACATGTTAACCTTGGCCAACACCTTAGACACTGGCAAAAAACTGAGGTGCTCCCGGATGGGAGGGGCTTATATAGGGGAGGGTACTTCCTGTTTTGGAAGTTGCCAGTGCCAGCACCTGAAGGTAATTCTATATAACCCACATAGTAATGACTATGCCGCTCTGTGTCCCGTGATGTATGAACAAGAAAAAGCCATGTTGGGCACATCCAAAGGCCACTTCGGGTAGTTAGAGGCCCAGTTGCATGTCAGATTGAAAACTACTGTAGAGGGACTAAAGCAAAGAGTGGATATGCTGACTCTGACTATGTTGACTATGCTGAGTTTCAGTGCCACACCACGGCTTTTGCGTTTGAGAAGCTGCGTTTTACTGCTGATCTTGTCTTCAGGTCTCTGACACAAAGACATATGCCACATCACAATAATCCTCAGAAACTGAACTTTGCTGCAACATTCATCTGAAAGTATTAATAACTATATGTACTTGGGTATATGTGCACAATTCTACCAGGATGCCCAGTGGGCTCTTAGCTGATAATATCTGTGTGTATATGAGATTTATGTACTGTTATTATTCTTTTCTTGTAAAAAGCTTGTATTAGTTCTATACTCTTGTGCATCTATATACTTATGGTTAATGTTGTATGCTGGTTGCGGTAATTGCTTTCAATTACTTTGATTAAATTACTGGTTAATTTTCTAGAAAGGGTATCCCTTCTGCTCACAGAGACCCTATCTTGGGTGGAGGCACTGCCAAATTCATTATTAAACCCACTCTTTCACTTACTGAAGGTTCTGATTTTCATATTTACCTATAGGTTTAGTGTGCTATCCTGTTTGAGGAAGGCCTTTTCTCATAACACCGCTCCCCCAAAAAAAAGTTGGAAAGAGGGCTATACTAGCACTGCATTTGTAACAGCTTCCAGAGACTGAACATCCAAAGAACCTAGCTATCTCTACTAGAAAAAGTGGAGGGGGAGAGCGGTTGCTTTTCTTATAATATAAACCAATGAAAAGGCAGGTTTGGGTATTTAAAGTGATTGTAATCGTTATTTTTTTTTTCTTTTAATAACTACCATGTTATCATTTACCTGCTCTGTGCAAAGGTTTGGCTCCCCCCCCGCCCCCACCAAGGGCCCCCATAGCAAGTGGATTGCTCTGGGTGCACTAGTGTATGCTCACTCCTAAGCCAGCTGTGTGTGTCCATAAGACACATCGATCATGGCTTGGTCTCGCTCCCCCACTCCCTCCTCACCGGCTATGATTGACAGCCAATGGCTCCCCCTGCTGTGTCTGAGCAAATGAGCTGGGAGAGAGCCAGGAGAGTGAGTTCTCCTGCTCACTGGATTAAGAGATCAGGCTCAGGTAAGTATAAGGAGGGGGGGGGCTGGCAGGGGGAGCTGCATACTGAAGGTTTTTTTTACCTTAATGCAGAGAATGTATGAAGATAAACACGTTCTGGCTTTAGAACCACTTTAAGTTAGATGTGCTAAAGGGGAAAAGTCCATCGGTCATATTTTTTGCCAACTTACAGCTTTTCTTCCTCTATACTATTTCTTGCACTATAAGATACAAAAATGCATGTCAACAGGCGGCTAAAAAAAAATTGAGGTCAGATTGTTTCCTAAAAGTCTATGTTATGCCTTAAAACTATTTAAACTTATTGTGTAAATGCAGTATTTCTTACTTTGTCACTTTAATATTTAGCAGGTTGTTGTTTGTTTAATGAGAATACATACAGTACTGTACCTATAGATGCATTTTTTCTTAGTTTTTTGTGTGCATATAATTAAAGTAATAGTAAAGTCTTTTTTTTTTACTTGTACCTACAGGTAAGCCCATACTAAGGCTTACTGTGCCTTTAGCTACAGTGAATATCTTTTAAACTTGCACTGTTTAGGAGATATTCACACTGCATGCAGCCAGTGATGTCACTGGCGCATGCGCTCTGAAGAGACGGCATACCCGTGCCGTCCTGTCAGAGCACCATGCCGCGGCCGTGACATTATTGCAGCTTGGCCAATCAGACGACTGGAGCATGCGAATCCAGAAGGAAGACCGGGTGAAGATGGAAGCCCTGTCAGCGGTGTCTGCGTGCCGCTGGAGGGCTTCATTCTAAGGTAAGTAATTCATAATGTGTTATTATGCAATGCATACTAGCTCCTTATGCCATTGTCTTGCAGGGTTTTTATTTTTTATTTTTTTAAAGGCTAAGGTTTACTACCACTTTAAGCAGAGAGCCTTTTAGAAGATAAAACTTTGAACATACGACGCTTAATAGATTACATATTGAGTAGGGGGGGGGCAGTCTTATATTTTGAATATTCATTTAACTACAGTTACTTTTTTTGTGCAGCAGCCCTAGAGACACATAAATATTAAGAGTAGGTCAGCACAGAACAGTATGGAGAAACCGTGTTTAAGCTTATTACATAGTTATATAAAAACAACATAAACAGAGCGCATAATAATAGGAATAATAAATTACTGTCAGTTAGAAGGATCCTTTTATATTTTCTGCAATTCCTACAACAGTTTAAGGCACGTCTTACTAGTTACTTTGGGCATAAAATGATTTAAATGTGAATTTACAGCATTACCCAAGTTGTATAATATTATTCATTGGTTTAGTTGTATTATGTTATGCTCATAATTTAAATTTATGTAAAATGTGTGCAGTATAGACTGCATCTCTCATTATTCTGCTCATTATCATAGCATGAATGATTGTATTGGAACCGAAGAGAATACCACAGAGTTTTTGGTAATTTCAGTGTTTAGTGTTACAATTTTGCTATTTGCAGATACTGAGTTGTGAAATATCTTGTCATTAAAGTAGCAAATCAAGATCTGTCAGCAAAAACTGTGAGATAAAAAAGGAAACCTAAAAAGATCAAATGTTTTTATTTCTTTATTTTCCAAATCTACATAAAGTGTGTGCGCTCAGGATTGAGATCAGGATAAAGCAAAGCACAGGGTTATTCTAGACTCCATTGTATAACACAGTTTATTTGTACAAGTACTGTACAGTATATCAGGTCTATCTAAGAAAACGGAAATATAATTCTATGTTTTCGCAGGCAAGATTAAGGAAGTGTTCCACAAGTGCATATGTCCTAAACTAACATTTCTCAACCTTTTTTAAGTGGTGGCACCTGTTTAAAGCATGCCAAATCTCAGGGCACCCCAGTCTAAAATGTAAAAAACCTATATGTTACTTATCTATGGGAAACCTGAGCCTGGAACATTTACCTTCACATCAGAAGTCTCCCCTTCACATCAGAGGTTCTGCCACCACATCAGAGGTCCCACTATCACATCAAAGCCCCCCTTATACATCAGAGGACCTCTGTCACATCAGAGGTCCTTCATCAAGTCAGAGGTCCCCCATCACATCTGAGCTCCCCTTCACATTAGAGGCACCTCTTAAGGTCAGAGGCCCCCATCACAACAGAGTCCCCACTATAATTCAGAGGCCACCCTATACATGACAGCCCTGTCACATCAGAGTAACCCCTATACATCAGGCACCCCTATGCAAGACTCCCCTCATCACTACTGAGCCCCCTACACATCAGAGTCCCACTATCACAGTGCCCCCCCAATCACACAGTAGCCCTATCACATAGCCCCCCAGTCACACAGATCCCCATTACAGAGCCCTTCTTCACATTGGAGCCCTAACTTTAACTCCAGCAGCATGGCAGAGGGCAGGAGGTGGAGATGGTCTGAAGGAGGCAGATATCCTTACTCTCCTGAATGCTGGGGGTGGCCCTGCATGCCATCGGCCCTGGATCAGAGTCAGAAGCTGCCATGTTGCTGGCAAACTGCTTGCCAAGACAGTAGCAATGAATGGTGCAGTTCATCGTAGCCCTAGCGTATCATTGCTCATTATGGTGTTGGCAGACAGCCCACAGGCACCATGACACCTTATGACACTGATCCAGGGCACCCTCATTGAGAAACACTGTCCTACACCTTGGTAAACATGAAATTATAGCATTTCTTCTCTTTAAAAAAGCAAAATAAAACACAAAAATCATTTTGACATTTTTGCAGAAATAAAGGAAATGTATATATTTTTGGGATATATTTTCAATCTTCAGTAACGTAGAATTCCAGGAAACAAATAGCTCAATAATAGAATAAACAAAAAAAGCAGCTTTTGTGGCAATATTTATTTTCAGTTCAAGGTTGGGCCCGCAGTACTTCTTTAATGTTACAAGGTGGTGTCATCGGTATATCAGGTGATAGCCTTAATTATTTAAATGACTTTCTCTGAGTCCAGGATGTCATGTACCCAACCAATTACTGGACAGTGAAGGAAAAGCAGTACAGTGACAAACTCATCTTTTTGTCACTCTTTTTATTTATTTTTTAATGGAGAGGGTATTGCACTTGTTACCTGACCTGAGTGGACGCACTTATATTTAAATGAACCAGGCTGGAATTACAAACAAGACCCCTGCATGCTGTTAATGCCACAGATTAAACTTTTAATTGTCGGCCAGCCCAAAAAAGAAAAAAAACATTACCAGCTCCTGCCACCTTTCCTGGCCTATTCTGGTGCTTCAGCACTGTAAATGTAGCACATAATTTTTTCTGCAGCTGAAAATCAGCAGACACAATTGTAATGTCTGTACAGTAAATCGTGCGTTGTGTTTCAGCACTGAAAATATTACTGGCTATGGTCTCTCAGATAATACACTCTAATTTGTATCTTAAGTCAAACCCAGCCTTGTCTCTCCCTTGTATATCACGGTCTGACCAAACTGCTTACTTACTGTCCAGCCAATGGACAATACTTGTAACTATTGTCTCTCAAATAATATATTGTAATGTTTATTTCAAGATAAAACCTGCCTCACATTTAACTCTTACATTATGGCCTTACCAGGCTGCTTACACACTGTCTAGCCACAAAACAATATTTGTGACTATTGTCTCTCAGAAATTAAGCTCAAAATCTGATGAGCTAGAGGTAGTTGGGCAAGTGATCTTCAGCCAAATGAGAGTCTCTCCACTGTCAGAACCAGAGTCTAATAGCATGCAGCTTCTCCAACAGAACCAGCTACTGTGATGAGCCCCTTTCTGATTTCTAGCAGAGTACTTTAGTTCCTGTCAGATGTAAATTAGATAAATAAGTCCATGAGGTGCCAAGTGCCTTGATAGACTTAACTAATAGAATGCCTGCACATTTATCAAAGTGTCTGAATTCCTGGATTTGAGCTTCAAATGAGCTTACTTTGTAGGATATCCATATATGTAGATTGTACTGCCATTATAAATTCTATGGGACCATACCAGTCGGTAAAATATACGAAGAACAAACATTTAATAAATTATTTCATTAAATAAAATAATACATTTGTGTTTGAATCAACAAACAAAAAAAACACAAATAGAAAAAAAAGCATGAACGTACCTTCCAAACAACAAATTCTCCATAGACCAGAATGGGTTAGCCCTCCAGGGTCTTTCTTATCTTTCAGTGGCGTATCCTCACTTGATATGTTAGTGGTATTGCAGATGAAGGCCCTGGCATATAGCCAGTAATCTGTTCCTATTGCGATTGTCATGAGCCCAAATGCAGCAAAAGCTCCCACCGTGGTCAGAAGAACCTGAACCCCTTTCTCACACCACACCATTCTGCCTTCATTCCACCTCTTCCACGACTCCAGGGTGACAGGTTGAGGTGGCCTAACTCACAAAAAAAAATGATTTGAGCAGAAGAAGCCCGAAGTCTTCTTCTTTGGTCTTTCTTGGCTCTTTGGTTCTTGGGACCCTCTCCCGTTTTTCCTCCTTCTTGTGGCTTTTCTGCTGTCAGCAATAGCTAAGATGCTTCTGCCAGAGGACAATGGAAGCCACTGAAATGCTCAGGACTATGTTACCAACAATCTTCAAGTTGTCTTCCATTGACTGTCTACTCTTAGTTCCGTAAGGCGTCAGTGCTAACTGATAAAGTGCTCCTCTTGCATCACAAGAACCTGTAAAAGACATGGTAACATGATAACAATGTTAGCAATGGGGGAAATAGACTAATACATTAATTAAAAAATAAATAAATAAATGAATGAACCTTTATCAGTTCTAATACTTCTCTATTACAGATAACATAGAGGAAGGAAAACAAAACCTTAGTGAGACAGCTGCCAATTTAGAAAAAAAAATCTTGACCCTGTCAGTAGAAGTAAAATTAATTTCCTGGATCAATCACTTTTCACAAATTTTACCAATTGCATCTCATAGTAAGAAATGCATTAATTGCAGATTTAAATGCATGTGTACTGTTAACTATCACTTAATGTACTTTTTTATAGAATGCAACAGTTTGATCACACTAACAATAAAATAAATCCTTGCATACTGGTGAAGAAATGCTTTATTAAAAAAAAAAAAAAAGATAAGGTGAATAACACAATCCAGTCCCAACAGTAAAGAAATCATTATTTATTTATGGCATTGAGCTCTGCAGACTATCCATTGACATAATTTTTTTAATCCCATTGTTTAGGAATTTACATATAACTATGCCCTTTAAAGTTTACAATCTAATGCCCCTAATACTCATGGGTCAGCTTTGTGAGAATGACAATTAACTTACCAGCATAAATGTCGTTTTTAGAAGTTAGAATATTTTTTTTTAGAAGTGTCTGGTGTCACAGAGGCATCAGTGGGAGGGTAGTACAGAGATGTAGCATAATGTGAAAGATAAAAGGTCCAGACCAAGATTGTTGTGATGAAGAAAATGCATTGATAACACCAGGGTGGATTTGATTTAAATCAAGTCAATTTAAATCACAATTTAAATCACTAGTAAAATAGCTTGATTTAAATCAACTCGATTAAAATCCTAATTTTCACAGAGCAAATGTCATCTCTGTTCTGCAGCGGCTCCCCCTCTGACCCGCTGTTAACTCAACCAACAGTCTCATTTACTTTAATGGGACGGCTGGTGATGCAGCAGTGGCACAACAAGGTGAGGGGCATGGCGGCAGCAGGTAAGTTGGATGCCCGCTAACAAGTGCTGCCATGATGGATCTGAAATGACAGGTGCTCTTTAAATGTAAGGACTTATTCTCGCTGGTATTTAGAATCTTTAGATCCTATAACAAAGATACCTCCCAGTCTCAGCCTATCTGTTCCCCCTTGCAATTTATCTTTAATATTATATTATCATTTATCATATAATTAGTATATTCAAGTTGGTGGAATACTCAATTGACACTGAAGAAATGAAAGGTGAGCAGCAGCTCTCTACACATTTCTTGGATCAAAGTCTATTTCTTTAGGAGATATAGAAATGTTTCTGTAAATTGTATATTAACAAGGTAATTAGATATTGCTTATATTTATGCCAATTTCATGATATCCTACTTATCCACAATAAAATGACTTAAATCTAACAAAACCCAGTGTCTGAAGCTAATTACAATCTTGAAATAAAACTATATATAAGCCTTGTTGTATGGCATCCTTGAGAAAAATAAAAGGAGGGCTGCAGGGGACCAAGAGCAAGGGGTATCTGTCACCCCACACATAAGCAAATTAACAAACAGGACCATTGCATATTTGCAATCATATAAAATTATCACATACAAATCTCTCCCTCTAGTATTTTTCTTTGTTTTAGGATTAGTATTTTTTTTTTTCTGATAGGTCGATTGGATGTGACTTTGGGCTATTTATTGTGTTTGCCCCTGCCTTAGGGGACTTTAGTGGTGGTGCAGTTGATGGGAAAATTCTAGTCTGCCCACACATGCCAACATGTTTGTTCCAGCAGCTATTTCTCCTCTTTTGATATCCTTGCTGACATTGGCTGGGCTGGAGCCGCCCCTAACACATTTGCATATGCTTGTGTGGCGAGCAAGTGGACTGGTCCTCCCAAAACCACTAAAAGGGGCACAGACGTCAGTAATAGCTTGTTTGGACTGTTGATACTGTGTATAATAATGACTTCCACACGGTATACAGTGACGTTATCACATTTGGGGGCATTACCAATTGTGACAGCAGGAAGGTAAAGTCACCTGGTTGCATCCAGGGGGGGTAGATATATTTTGCTCAGATTCAGGCTTTACACCGACTTATACAACTAGGTGGAGAGTTGTATAAGCCCAGCTGAGGATAGTGGGCTCATGGATGACTCATACCTCTAGGGAGAGTGTGGGGCGTCGTGCAGACAGGGAGTTGATGAGACCAGCTGAAGCTTGTCAGCTCATTTAGGCCTCTATAAGAACTCCCAGCTTCATTAGATGTTAGCTCATGCCTGGAAGCAGACCTGTGTGGACTTCCTGGAGAGAGTGAACCCTTGTGCGGTGAGACAAAGCCTGTGTGGCTATTTGCTTGGACATTTAAAACCAGGGACTTAGGGACTAGGACAGCACTAGGCTGATCCCAGTTGTTAGTTAGGAAACCTGTATGTTTAGTCAGAGGTCAAGTTGACCAGGATTTATTTTGTTTATGTTTCTTTTGGCTTTGCTGTGTTTTGTCACTGTAAATAGAAAATAAACCGCACTTTTTTTTGATTTTGAAAACCACAACCTCCGTTTGCTGGGCCTGTTTTTGTGTGGGGAGCCCATCCCCGGGGGTCACACACACCCGCTGCCGAGCTAACCCCCTCACAGTTGGTGGAGAACCAGTGGCAGTTTTTTTTTAAGCCAGCATGGAGGAGATACTGAAGCAGCTGGCTCTAGCAAATGCCAATCAACAGCAGACAAATGCAGGTTTGCAAAAGAGCCTTGCAGCTCATCAACAGAGCCTTGCAGCTCAACAACAGAACTTCGCAGCCCAGCAGCAAGCTCATCAACAGAGCCTTGCAGCCCAGCAGCAAGCTCACCAACAGAGTCTGGAAGCTCAGCAACAAGCCCAGCAGCAATCTGAGGCCCGCTTCATAGACCTGTTACAGAAGCAAGAGCAGAGACTACAACAAATGGAAGCAGTAATGCAGCAACGTCCGCAGACCAGTGAGGGAAGCCGTCCCACTAATACCGCGTCCTTTGGGGTGAGTCGTTTATTGACAAAAAAGACTGGAGAGGATGATCCAGAGGTATTTTTGACCACATTTGAAAGGACTGCTGAAAGAGAAAAGTGGCCTGAGGAGCAGTGGGCTGGACTGGTGGCTCCTCTGTTAACTGGTGAATCGCAGAAGGCTTACTATGACCTAGAGCCTGACCAAGCAAAAGACTATGTGATGCTAAAAGCTGAAATATTGGCAAGGCTGGGTGTCACCCAGGCTGTCCGGGCTCAGCGTGTGCATAACTGGACTTTCCAGCTTGGAAAACCCCCCAGGTCTCAAATGTATGATCTCATTCACCTGAGCAGAAAGTGGCTACAGCCAGAGACTTTGTCCGCACCAAAGATTGTGGAACGTGTTGTAATGGATCGGTTTTTGAGAGCTCTTCCTACTGCCATCCAAAAGTGGGTAAGCCATGGAGACCCAGAGACGGCCGATGGTCTTGTGGATCGTGTGGAGTAATACTTGGCTACAGAGAACCTGACGGCCTCTTCCAGAGACACTCGGACTTTCCACCCTAAGACCAGACCATCCCCAGGGGCGGATAAGAGGATTCCAAGGGGTGAGGGTGGAGAGAGTGAGAGGGTGGGAGCTCTACCCCAAGTTTGGCGAGAACAGCCTGGGAAATCAGCGGCTCAAGAGGCGGCAAGAAGGATCGTTTGCTACCGCTGCCGGCAAGCGGGACATATTGCAGCCAATTGCCCGGTTGTGGAGGAACCCATGCAGTGTGACTTTCTGACGGGCAGACGTCAGTCGCTGTGTGCGACAGTCGCATGCACTGCCATTCGAGGAACTGAGAAACATTTATGCAAAATGTGTGTTAATGGTAGAAATGTTGTGGTATTGCTGGATTCAGGTAGCCTTGTGACCCTGATAAAGGCTGAGTTAGTTAAAACAGAGGTCTCTGGGAATAGCAAGGTAGCTGTTATTTGTGTGCATGGGGACACCCGAGAGTATCCAGTGACTACAGTGTGTTTCGAGACCCCCAAAGGTACCCTCTCTCATCCAGTGGGCTTAGTATCTCAGTTACCGCATGACGCCATTGTGGGAAGGGATTTTCCGAAGTTCTGGGAACTGTGGGATGATCCTGAGCCCACCACTGGTGCCCCTATGTACCAGGAATGTGATAGCCAGAACTCCCCTGAGAGTGGTGAGGACTCTCCGAAATTTCCCTTATCAGTATTGGCAGGGGAGACTCAAGAAACTGGAGAGGAGCCCACCTCCTCAGACGAAAACCTACCGTCTGTGGAGTTTTCTGATCTTGAGGTTCACAGGGAAAACTTTGCCACAGAACAGTTGAAAGACCCCGCCCTAATAAAGGCACGGGAAAACGTAGTGAAAATAGATGGCGAGTTAGTGAACCCAGATAATACCTGCACTTACCCATACTTCAGCGTAGAGAAGGACCTACTGTATCGGGTGGCAAAAAGGGCAGAAGAAACCGTTGAGCAGCTTGTGGTGCCCAAACCTTACAGGAAGTTGGTGTTGGAGTTGGCCCATGGGCACATTCTTGGAGGTCATCTGGGGACAGAGAAAACCCGAGAGAGGGTATTACAGAGATTCTATTGGCCGGGGGTGATGAAGGACATAGAAAATTATTGTTCCTCCTGCCCTGTGTGTCAGAGGTCGGCCCCGATGCCACATTTCCGTAGCCCGCTGGTCCCTCTACCCATCATTGAGGTCCCGTTTGAGAGGATCGCCATGGATTTGGTAGGTCCTATAATCAAGTCCGCTAGGGGGCACCAGTACATATTAGTTATAATGGACTATGCCACCCGTTATCCAGAAGCGATCCCTCTCCGAAATACCTCGGCCAAAACCATAGCCAAAGAGCTATCTCTTGTGTTTAGCCGGGTGGGTATTTGTAAAGAACTGCTTACGGACCAAGGTACACCCTTTATGTCCCGGGTTATGAAGGAGCTGTGTAAATTGTTCAAAGTGACGCAATTACGTACATCTGTGTATCACCCCCAAACCGATGGGCTGGTTGAAAGATTCAACAAAACCCTAAAACAAATGTTGAAGAAAGTGGTGGATAGAGATGGAAAGGATTGGGACTGTCTACTTCCTTATCTGATGTTTGCTATTAGGGAGGTGCCCCAATCCTCTACGGGATTCTCCCCCTTTGAGTTACTGTATGGGAGACACCCAAGAGGGCTGTTGGATATTGCCAAGGAAACTTGGGAAAGTGAGAGTTCTCCCCACAGGAGTGTGATTGAGCATGTCGCCCTGATGCAAGACCGAATTGCACAGGTAATGCCCATCGTGAAGGAACATTTGGCCCAAGCGCAGTTAGCACAGCAGAGAGTGTACAACCGTGGAGCCAAGACCCGTACCTTTTCCCCGGGGGATAGGATACTGGTACTTGTCCCTACGGTTGAAAGTAAATTCCTTGCCAAATGGCAAGGCCCCTACGAGATAATGGAAAAAGTGAGCGAAGTGAATTACAAGGTCAGACAACCAGGAAGGCGAAAGCCCGAACAGATCTATCACGTTAATCTGTTGAAAGCCTGGAGGGATAGAGAGTCCCTAGTCGCAGACACTTGGTCACCAGCTCAAACTGGTTGCGTGATTCCTGAGGTTGGAATAGCAGCCACCTTGTCACAACCCCAACAACAGGAGGTTAAGGAGTTTGTGCTTCGCAACAAGGAGGTATTCTCTGAGCTGCCGGGACAAACATCTGGGGTAGAGCATGACATCATTACCCCGCCCGGTGAAAGGGTGAAGTTAAAACCCTATCGGATCCCAGAGGCCCGAAGGGAGGCAATACGGGAGGAAGTACAGAAAATGCTGAACTTAGGGGTGATAGAGGAGTCCCAAAGTGATTGGTCTAGTCCCATTGTGTTGGTGCCTAAACCGGATGGGAGCTGGCGATTTTGTAACGATTTTCGTCAGTTGAACAAAGTTACAAAATTTGACACCTACCCCATGCCACGTATAGATGAGTTGATCGACCGGCTGGGAACAGCCCGATACATGACGACTCTTGACCTCACAAAAGGGTATTGGCAAATCCCCCTGGCCAAATTGGCCAAAGAGAAAACCGCATTTGTAACCCCAGACGGGGCGTTCCAATATAAAAGAATGCCGTTCGGGTTACAGAATGCGCCGGCCACATTCCAGCGGAAAATGGACCAGATGCTGAGGCCCCATCGGAAGTATGCTGCGGCTTACCTGGATGACGTAATTGTCCATAGCACAGATTGGGCCTCACATCTGCCAAAAGTGCAAGCAGTCCTGGACTCTGTTCGGGAAGCGGGGTTTACGGCTAACCCCAAGAAGTGTACCATTGGGCAGGAGGAGGCCAAATATCTTGGGTACACCATTGGGAGGGGAGTAATAAAACCCCAACTCAACAAAGTCGAGGCCATCCAGAGTTGGCCACGTCCCAACAGCAAGAAGCAGGTACGAGCCTTTCTGGGAATCGCTGGGTATTATCGGCGATTCATTCCCCACTTTGCTTCTAAGGCTGTGCCCCTAACCAACCTAACGAAGGGGAAAGGGTCGGTCATGATTAAATGGACCCCCGAGGCTGAGGCAGCATTCCAATTCTTGAAACAAGCCTTATGTAGCCAGCCAGTGTTGTACTCACCCGACTTCTCTAAAGACTTTGTCGTACAAAGTGATGCGTCAGATGTGGGGTTAGGAGCAGTATTGTCCCAGGTCTGGAACGGGGAAGAGCACCCAGTCATTTACCTCAGCAGGAAGTTGAAGTCCCATGAGGTAAATTACGCCACCGTTGAAAAGGAGTGTTTAGCGGTGAAGTGGGCTCTAGATTCCCTTCGGTACTACCTGCTAGGTAGGCACTTTGACATGGTTACGGATCACGCTCCGTTAAAGTGGATGGCTCAAAACAAGGAAACAAATAGAAGAGTGAATAGGTGGTTCCTGGCCCTCCAGGAATTCAACTTCACAGTAAAGCATCGCCCTGGCGTTCAAATGGGGAATGTGGATGCTTTGTCTCGAGTACATGAATGCCTGATTGCTGGTGTTCCAACCCTGAGGTTAAAACAAGAGGGGGGGGTATGTGACAGCAGGAAGGTAAAGTCACCTGGTTGCATCCAGGGGGGGTAGATATATTTTGCCCAGATTCAGGCTTTACACCGACTTATACAACTAGGTGGAGAGTTGTATAAGCCCAGCTGAGGATAGTGGGCTCATGGATGACTCATACCTCTAGGGAGAGTGTGGGGCGTCGTGCAGACAGGGAGTTGATGAGACCAGCTGAAGCTTGTCAGCTCATTTAGGCCTCTATAAGAACTCCCAGCTTCATTAGATGTTAGCTCATGCCTGGAAGCAGACCTGTGTGGACTTCCTGGAGAGAGTGAACCCTTGTGCGGTGAGACAAAGCCTGTGTGGCTATTTGCTTGGACATTTAAAACCAGGGACTTAGGGACTAGGACAGCACTAGGCTGATCCCAGTTGTTAGTTAGGAAACCTGTATGTTTAGTCAGAGGTCAAGTTGACCAGGATTTATTTTGTTTATGTTTCTTTTGGCTTTGCTGTGTTTTGTCACTGTAAATAGAAAATAAACCGCACTTTTTTTTGATTTTGAAAACCACAACCTCCGTTTGCTGGGCCTGTTTTTGTGTGGGGAGCCCATCCCCGTGGGTCACACACACCCACTGCCAAGCTAACCCCCTCACACAATATACATTATGTCATTACATCCAAGGGGCATGGTTTGGCATATGTCACAGTGTCTCTATTCCTGTCTTTTTGCTGTCAAAGGTGCTTAAAGCTTAATGATTTTTTCTTACTTTTCTCAAAGGATGGTGCTTACATTGAATAAGAACTGTCCCTTGTGTGGGTGGCTGCTCTCTTCTTTTAAACCTTCAGCCCTCCACATACCTCTGCAGTGGTAATCTTCTGGTGCTGCAGGGGATATTTTTCATCAAAATCGATGACCATGCCCACCCGTTCCGGCCCCTCTCTTCTGATCATAGAAGCTACACTATAGCTACACAATAGCTTCTAGTAATGAAAAGCACTTTATGAATAGAGGACTGGCAGATGAATGAAAGGTCTGCCTCCTCCATTCATAGAGTCCATTTCATTGCGGGAAGCTATAGAACAACATTTATGAATGGAGGAGAGGGTAGAAAGGGTGGGCATAAATTACACTTTTAAAGAGTGCCTAAGACAGATCCAGTGTCTCGTATGAGCCCCTATAAAACCAAAAGCTTACCACTGCTGGGGTATGCAGGAGGGCAAAGTAATTATTTTTTAAATAAAGAGAGCAGCCACCAATACAAGGGACACCTCTCATTCATTGTAAGTACTGTTGTGCTGATTTAAAAAAAGAAAAGAAAAAAGCAACCTAAAATTAAGCTTTAATGCCTTCCAGGCTTATGGCTACTATCTGGAAATTAGAAAGGAACTGTCAATGTGACCTATATGATCTCTAAGGGGTAGGTACAGGCAAAAAAATTACAACTATGGAACAAAGTGTATTTTTATCAGTAGTAAATGATATATATATATATCTGGACATATGTAGAAGTGCAGTTACCAACAGGATATGCACTTTGTGTTCTTTTGGTAACATCTGAGCTCGCCCAGCTATAGGTGTTTCTGTTAAGATATCGGGGTTGAGTTCACTTGGATAATATACTTGTGGGTAGATGCTGCTTTGAGGAAGTTTTTAAATAACTGTTAACTTAAAGAATGTAATTTTGTGATAATTTAGAACCTTGGGCAGCTTTAAGGCTGAGCTTATGTTCACCTGATTGTGATCTCCTGGTCATCAGCAATAGCTATGGACCGCAATTTATAAGGTAGTGAAAGGGGTGGTATAAGTATACATTTTTGTATATACTGTTATAATATGAGTAGATTTAATGAGGGATATATTATATTATTTGCATTTTGTAGAATAGCCCTGGTATAAGGGCATTAAATAGATTATGATAAAGCTGTGTATGTACCTAAGGTGAAATCCACTCTAATATCCTGCCTTATGGTAGGCATAAGGATAGAGGGGTATATTTGTATGTGATTGTGTGACTATGATCGCAAATATTCTATGGCCCTGTTTGTTATTCTGCTCAGATGTAGTCAGTGGTGGAAGATAACCCTTGCTTGGTCTGCTGTGGCCCTCCCTGTCTCTTGCCTAAGGCCATGCAGCAGCACATAACTGAGCATATACAGTTTCATTTTAAGATTGTAAATAGATCCAGGATCTGGGCTATGTGTAAATAGTTTATAGTGGATAAGCAGGATAGTATGACATTAGCTTAAACATATGTGATATCTAACTACCTTCTTAATATACAATTTACAAAATCACCTTCATATCTCCTGATAAAATGGAATCAGATCCAAGAAATGCCATGGCCCCTCTTCCATTTACTCTGTGGCTACTGAGGATTCCACAGACATGAACACATGAATTTTTAGATAATTGTTAAAATAATAAGATAAACTGCAATGGGGAAACGGTGAGCTAAGATTGTGAGGTGTCATTATTTTAAGATCTGTATGTACATAACACATATGCCAATGTTATTGTTGTTTTTTTTTTTATATGTTTTAATGAACATGAAATAAATCTTTTTATATATATATTTTATACCCATTTACCTTTTAGCGTCTCTAGTCTATCCAAACATATTATTTGCATTTTTTTTCCCAGGACATATAAGGCTTTCATTTGGTAGCAAAATCCGGATACATACATTTGTATTTCTTTGGTTTACATTGGAAATAACGAGTTACAAATGAGAGAAAATTTAATGTTCTGTCATTTTTTTCAACACAACATTTACTTAATTTGTGCACCTCTATATATACTGCAAAATATAATCAACAAAGTCTGCTGGTATAACATTAGAGTGGCTTTTATGTAATGTAGTGGATTGGTAAAGCTCAAAGTGAGCATATGAGTTTTATTTTTTAGGAGAGCTTTATTCCCATTCCTACGCTACATTGCAACACTTAGGGAAAGGGAGTCACCGCTCCAGGTAGGTCTGGTTTGTAATTACCCTCTTCTCAGAAGCCACAGGTGCTGGAAATGCGTATAGCAAATGGAAATAAAAGGATGTTTCTGAACAGCCGCACTCCTTTAAAAAATGTTGCCTTTATTGGTAAAAAGGATCAAAAACTACAAGCCACAGCAAAAACTGAACACACAGCTGACGCGTTTCACACTAATACTTAGTGCTTAATCATAGCTTAGCAGTAGTGCGGCTGTCCAGAAACATCCTTTTATTTACATTGCAACACAGGCAGGGTAAAATATGGTTTGCATAAATTATCAGAGTAACTTTAGGATAAGGGGGGGTGTAGGGAGCGGGGACCTGTTTTTGACAAGTGCCCGCCCCCACTTTCAGGAGGCCTCTATGTTGCGAGGTCCCCCTGAAGCAGCGGGTGTGTCAGCATTAGCTACTAAAAGGTTTTAGAAAATTATTACGATTTCAAATTTTTATTTGACATGTTGAGCAGAAAACAGTCCCATAATAATCTCAGCTGTCTTCACTTTAAAGAGAAGTTTTGTAAAATGTGTTTGCATGCCTAGAGTATTCTATATGCAGAGCCATAATCCTATACCTTCTGATGTTTTTTTTCATTACTATACATAAATTACTTGTCAGATACCTTTTAATCTTGAAGAATTTACAAAAAAAAAAAAAAAAAATTAAATGTTTAATGTGAGGAGGCAACGTAAGACTTCTACAAAAATGAATACAAAGACAAGCAAAAATAAGTCTCAAAGTAAAAGACTGGATGCAAAGACTGGCTGTACAAAAAAATATCATTTTACAGGTAGGCAAAAGAAATTTAAAGTACCGTACTGTACAACAGATTTTTTATTTTGTTGACTGGAGTGGTTCTCTAATATATAGAGATGTGTATTTTACAGACTAAAGCCATACTAGTAGAACACCCTTTCCAGGCAGTTCTTCGCCTCTACCAAAACCCAGACAAAATGTATTATTCATAAAATATTTATGGACCTACATCATGAAATATTAGAAACTATAATATCGCTGAACCTAGCAAATTGGCTTTAAATTATGTCTTTACCTCCTTTTTGTAGACTCCAATAGATTAGATAAAACAGCTTAAAAATAATTGTTACACAGAAAGATCACTCCTGGATTTCATGGCCAGTAAAGAGTGTACGAGTGTGAAATATGCATCTGAGGGTATATCTGGCTGGTGTAATACAAGTAGAAATAAGTCTGCTCAAACCAGAGGAACAAATAGATCAAGCGACCGACACTGGTGCTGTTGCATATTGCATCTAAACTGCCGCTTTACAGCACAGCACTAATTAGCAAGATACATTGGATTTTCAATAAAGAGAAGGCAGCGTAACCTATCTTTCCATTAATTTAAACGTATTTCTTTAGACACATTTAATAGCTACTTGGGTTTAAAGCAGAACAGTTGTTGATCAATGTTGGCCTGTTTGCAGCTGGTGAAGGACAATGTGGGTATGCAGTGAATAGGGGTTACTGTTAGGGCTCAAAGGCCAACTGTATTTTTAGTACCATTATCCATAATCTGTGCTGCTTTGCCATTTACATTTTTTGGGAATGCTGCTCCATAAAATGAATAATACAAATAACACATACAATCCAATGCATAGAATCAATCAATAAAATCAATACTCCTAAATACCAGTACATCTTTTCTACATCGGGGCTACATTAATGCATAGAAAAGAACTAGGTTCACTTTAGGGATCATTCATGCCAGCACCTTTGGGCTGCACGGAGACATGTTGCCAAACGCAATCCCAACACAAGATTATGGACTTTATGTCCCATAGCTTCAGTTTACATCAGCATGCTGCTTTGGTGTGTGATGAAAAAAAAAAGGATATGTTCTATTTTTGCACACTATATTGCAATTCACCGTAATGAATCACAATTTGCTGCAATGCCTAGAAATACACAGATGTTAATAAAAAGGAAGTGAAAAGGAAAAACGTGAGTACTGCAAGGCATTATAATTATGTGTGGTGTAAATAAGCCCTACAAGCTAAAGTTTAGGTATTTAATTTTATTTTTTTTAATAGTTATCTTGGTCCAGCTTGGACCAAAGTACGTATGCACATGCCATACATGGCAGATCCCCATGGAAGTTGTAAACCACTGTAGTAGGCATCGCTACACAGGTTGATCAAGACTTACCCCCTCTATTTCAGGGTGGTTTGGTGTTTGGTGGCTGGCCCAGGACTACAATGTGTCTAATGTTTCTCCATACCTTGAGTTAGAGGGTGTTTTGGTGGCTGAATGTCACAGAATATATGTATATATCGCTGGGGAGAGGGATGGACAATGCACAGGTTTGCTTTAAGATCTGCACTGAACACAAATCGTATTCCTACTCATACAGTGAAAAGGGTAATACCTGGCAACACTCAGTAAAGTTGTTTAACCACTTACAGACCGCCCGCCGTCGCTATATGTCGGTACTTTGAAGAGGAATATCGTTGTTATGGCAGCAGCTAGATGAGTAACCCAGTATCCTCTTCTATAGCGGGCGGTCCACTTTCAGATAAAAGTGGTCTCTGCGGCGGATTCGCTGTGAGATCACTTTTATCGGCAATGGGAGAGGGCCACCCTCCCGCCGCGCTCCGGTGCCCTCCACCGCTTAGCAAAAGAACAAAATCTTCTGGACAGCAGCACTCCGAATAAAATGCCTTTATTTGTAAAATCCAAAATCCAAAAACCACACTGCAGATCACAGCACACTGGTCAATCTGACGCTTTTCACACTGTACTAGTGTTTAATCATTGCTCGTAGTGGCGGAGGCGATCGGGTCCTCTCCCTGGCTTGGTATGAAGACGAGTGAGGGAGGGGAAGATGGCCCCCACCCGTCTCCATACCATTGCAGGGCGGAAGCAACGTCAAAACGTCACTTTCGCCCATAGCTCTTAAAGGGACATTTTTTTCTATTACAAGGGATGTTTACATTCCTTGTAATAGGAATAAAAGTGACACCATTTTTTAAAGATCAGTGTAAAAAAATTAAATAAAAGGTAAAATAAATAATAAATAAAATGAAAACATTTTCAAACGAGCCCCGTCCCGCCGAGCTCACGTGCAGAAGTGAACACATACCTGAGCAGCACCCGCATATGAAAACGGTGTTTAAACCACACATGTGAGGTATCGCCGCAATCGTTAGAGCGAGAGAAATAATTCTAGCACTAGACCTCCTCTGTATCTCAAAACATGCAACCTGTAGAATTTTTTAAACGTCGCCCTATGAAGATTTTTAAGGGTAAAAGTTTGTCGTCATTCCACCAGCAGGCGCAATTTTGAAGCATGACATGTTGAGTATCACTTTACTTGGTGTAACCTCATCTTTCACAATATAAAAAAAAATCGGGCTAACTTTACTGTTGTCTTATTTTTTCATTCAAAAAATTATATTTTTTCCCAAAAAAGTGCGCTTGTAGGATTGCTGCGCAAATACGGTGTGACAGAAAGTATTGCAATTATCCATTTTATTCTCTAGGGTGCTAGAAAAAATATATATAATGTTTGTGGGTTCTAAGTAATATTCTAGCAAAAACAAAATGTTTTTAACTTGTAAACACCAAACCTCAGAAAGAGGTTCTGTCCTTAAGTGGTTAATTTTGTCTAAGGTCTCTGAAACCACTGGTCACTCTTAAGCCTCATACACATGATCATATTTTCTGTGGACAAAGCGTAGGACTTTTGTCCGAAGGGCGTTGGCCAGGAACTTGTCTTGCATACAAATGGCAAAGATTTGTCGGCCAACAAATACGAAACTCAGCTTTTTAGCGTCACCCTTTGGGCAACTTCTGCTAATGTTGTGTTATGGTGAGCATTGCTTCTGAGCATGCGTGTTTGTACTTTGGAGTTTTGTCCGATGGACTTGTGTACACACGATCAGAAAATCTGACAACACACAATTTGTTGGTGTACAATTTTAAATCATGCTATCCCACATTTGTTGGCGGAAAATCCGACAAAAATTGTCCGATGGAGCATACAAACTGTCGGATTTTCCGACAACAGCCTGTCATCACACAATTCCCGTTGAATTATCCGATCGTGTGTACGAGGCTTTACTGAAGATCCTGAAGCCACTAAAGCCTCGTACACACAATTGGATTTTCTGACGGGAATTGTGTGATGACAGACTGTTGGCCTAAAATCCAACCGTTTGTACGCTCCATCAGACATTTTCCGCCGACAAATGTTGGATGGCAGGCTTATAAATTTTCCGCGGACAACGGTCTGTTGTCAGATTTTCCTATCGTGTGTACACATGTCCGTAAAGCCGCATACACACAATCAGTTTTATCGATGAAAACAGTCCGATGGATTTTTTTCATCGGACAAACCGATCGTGTATGGGCCCCATCGTTTTTTTTTTCCATTGGTGTCAAAAAATAGACCATGTTTTAAATTTTTCCGATGGATAAACAACCGATAGCAAATTCCGATCGTCTATGGGCAAGTCCATCGGTTAAAAAACCCACGCATGCTCAGAATCAAGTCGACGCATGCTCAGAAGCATTGAACTTAATTTTTCTCGGCTCATCGGAGTGTTTTACGTCACCGCGTTTAGAACGGTCGGTTTTTTGACTGATGGTGTGTGGGAAAGACTGATGGAAGTCAGCTTCATCGGTTTTCCGATGGAAAAATCCATCGGTTTAAAAACCATAGGAAATCCGATCGTGTGTACAGGGCTTAAGACAAAAGTCCAAAGTACAAACACGCATTCTCGGAATCAATGCTCACCAAACACGACATTAGCAGAAGGCGCCCAAAGGGTGGCGCTCAAGAGCTGAAATTTCACATAGTACATAACTACATTCGTGTTTGTTGGCCGACAATTGTGTGTCATTTGTATGCATGACAAGTTCATGGCCAACGCCAAAAGTCTATAGCTTTTTCTGCGGAAAATCCGATTGTGTGTACGAGGCTTAAATCAGCATGGCATCCCAAAAACGAGCTGCTTTTTTTTTTATAAGGGAGAGGTCAATAATAACATCCTCCATGCATTCCTACTATAACTGTCTTTTAATTGTGTATATTACAATACTAAATAAGGTCCCAATAAGTCTATACCTAAAAGTCTTGTTAGTCAAGTCATAGATGCAGTTTTTACTGAACCAATGAGATGTTTGAATAAATGAAAGTTCAAAGGACTCTCATCAAGTAAAAATGCACATCTAGCTGTTTATAGCAATGAAACATTCACACAGAAATTGCTTGGTCCCCTTCACTCCACCCCCCCCCCCCCCAACCTCAAAGGCAAATAAGAACAGAAAATGTCTTTGAAGGTCGTCTTGACCAGACCAATTTCACGCACTGTAAGCTGTCTTGTTTAAAGATTAAAACGACTAAATATTGGCACTGGTTCCAGCAGATACTTGAACGTAATCAATGAATGAATGATGAGAGTTCAGTCCTAAATAAGATCATTTAACTCCCTGTGGTATTACATTATGCAGATTTTTATGTTAACATTAACTTTTAAAATGAAATGCTGAACTGTGCCAGTTGGTTTTGCATGCATATTAGGCTACATAGAGAATGATGTGTTGGTATAGATGTTATTTTTCGAAACTTTCTTACAATATTAGAAGTGTAAAAATTCCAGTTGTACGTTAGTGTGTCTCTGGGCTTCATTTTTCAAACTGTCCTTCATAAAAACTGCTGTTGTTTTTCCATAGCAACTATTCTGCAGGTTTGGGTACAAGGAAGCATTGTGCCTGGTCACACAAAGATCTTTAACACCCTGGAAAATATCTGGGCAATAACAATTGTTTTGACAGTTCAACCTGCCTGTTTGGGTAGCCCGTAATAGCCCAAACCAGCAGAACTGGTTGTGAGAAAAAGAAGAAGTACAGTAAAACCTTGGTTTGAGAGTAACTTGGTTTAAGAGCGTTTTGCAAAACAAGCAAAATGTTTTAATAAATTTTGCCTTGATATACAAGCGATGTCTTGATATAAGAGTAGCGTCATGTCACAACTGAGTATAAAAAAGAAGAGAGGAGCCTCTAAGGCCCCTTTCACACTGGGGCGGTTTGCAGGCGCTATTTTGCTAAAAATAGCGCCTGCAAACCGAGCCTAAACAGCGGCTCCTTTCTCTCCAATGTGAAAGCCCCAAGGGCTTTCACACTGGAGCGGTGCGCTAGGCGGCTGCATTGGAGGCCAGAGGATGGGTCTGTGGTCTAATAGATTCCAAATCTCTCCATAAAGAGTACCTGTCATGGCCCATGCTGTCACAAGCGAGGTTGTTCTTCCCTTGTGATAGCAATACATTTGATAAAAATAGAACAAATTCAAAGAGACAGTGTAAAAATATTTTTATTTTATTTTTATTATTCACCTTCAGATCAATCAGAGAATGCCTTGTAGAATAATACAAGGGATTCTGTGAATGGAGACAGTGCCAAACAAGTGACCCTCTGTGGTTACTACACAGATTGGCAGTTGATTGACTTGGACCCAGAATACTGCTGCTATCACTGTAGCAGCACCAACTACTTCAGGGATCTAAAGCATCAACAGCGGTTGCTCAGGTATGAGATATCTATACTTACATATCCATCCTGGCATACTGCTGGAATTTGGTCTCAAAACAAGGCTAAGAAAACTTCTAAGTGGCCACACTGAATGTCACTCCTCCAAGCCCCTTCAGCAAGACGTGGCCGTGTGGACAAAAACCCTGGCATCTAGCATGTGACATCTTGGCATGTGACAAGTACCTGAAAGAAGAACTCCTGGATTTCAGAGGATAAATAGGAATCGGCAGTCACTTAGGAAGGATTATATCTCCTGTTGGGTTTTTACTGAGCCTTTCCAGGATCTGTTAGAAATATTTTTCCTAGCTTCCTGTCCTGTTGGCAACATTTTACCAGACTGGAAACAAGGTGAACCCTTCGACAGCAAAACAGATAGAAGTAAAACTTTTTTAGTAGAAAAGGGGAAGGCTATGTAATGCTGCCATTGTAGTGCTGAACCCCTGGAGCAGCTGAAGTTAGCTAGTTCTTCCCCAATAGTCTAGCGGCTGCTCATTCACCTAAGCACAAGTCCACTCACTCTGGCTCCAATAAACAGTCTAGGAGATTGTCTTTTTGTAATTCCTTGCTTGCAGAATTAGTAGTAGGAGAGGGATTGGGGTTTGGGGTTCTTCAAAACGCTCAGTAACATTAGGCAGAGCACACTCTCCTCCTTGTGGATGTACTACAGTCTAAACCCTCACAGCTGGGGACCATGAGGTAGTCTTAGTCTCTCGGATAAATCTAAGACCTCAAATATGAGGATTTTGGGGCAAGTCTCTTGGCATCTGGTTACTCTACACAACTACACAGCTATATGTAGAAGTTTTTGGAATGCTGCCCAGTCAAAAGGGTCAATCCGGGTCTCTTACTCACAAGTTCCCAGGGCAGCTGCCTCTATCCGGACTCCTCAGGCCACGGTCCAGTGAGTGACATTCTCCTTCCAGACCCGATTTCCTGATAAAGAAATCCTGCATCCACTTTCAGATTAGTCCCAGGTGCCAGCCCTGCCACAGCTCAGACCCAGCATAACAGCAACTCAGTCCAAAAGGTGCTTCAGGGCAAGCAACCCCCTGAAGCTCTCGGAACCTTCTTTGATAGGGAAAAAACAGTCTCTTCAAGGCTCCAGGCTATTTACGATCTCCTAGACCATGGATATGCAATTAGCGGACCTCCAGCTATTGCAAAACTACAAGTCCCATCATGCCTCTGCCTCTGGGTGTCATGCTTGCTGCTGTCAGAGTCTCGCTATGCCTCATGGGACTTGTAGTTTGGCAACAGCTGGAAGTCCGCTAATTGCATATCCCTGTCCTAGACCACCTTCTGGGCACACCTCCTAGGGGATTTACCAGAGCATGGTAAATATTCAGGCCAGTTATTTGAATTTCCCGCCTTAAGCTCTGGAAAAATCTCAGAGAGGCAGGGTGAAACAATAAAGTCTGTGAAACCATCAACCGACCAGAGCAGATAAATAATGCTCCCTGATTACAGTAGGAGCCAAGAGCTAGATTTAACAAGCACCCTGCCATAGGTGTGCGCAGCCTATTGCATTAGGGTGTGCACCCCCAAAGCTCAAACACACATGAACGCTGTCTGCTGCCACATGGAGGAAGCTCTGATGCTGGGAGACAGTTGATTGGGAGCATATTATGCTACACTCTAAATACGAGTGTAGTGTGTTCCTATAGTTGAACCTAGCCTTTAATATAATGGGGGAATTTACACTGGCCACTGGCACCCCAAACCACCCACCTGGTGCCACTTCTGGATAATGTTAATGTACATGGGGTGATTAGAGTGTGCCCAGGCACACCCAGCACACCCTGTGCGCACACCTATGCACCCTACAGTAGGAAGAGGCTACAGTTAGAACTTTTTATTAACAAATGTGGTCCTGTTGCAAATGCACCCTCATTTTTTGTCTGGTAAAACTGTTGCCGGCAGGGGAGAAATTTAGAGGAAACTTTTCCCAATGGAGCCCTGGACAACAGTAAAAAGCAAACATGAATTCTAATCCTTCCCCACTCTATCCAAAAATTTTAATAAATTTGACTTGAAACACATTTTCGACCTGATTATATGTCCATGTTTGCCTACTATTTTACTACTGCTTGAAGGGAATATAAATATACATTTACAATATATGACCCACATGACTGCACTAACCAACTGTATTCATGGCTCCTAAGCGTACACTTATTTACTGACAGGAGCAAAAAAAAATTTCATAAAGCACATTGAATAGTTGTTCCCTCTCTGCCTATTTGTAGGCCCTCCCTTGCTTAACATTAGTACATAACATAGCATAGAAAGATTACAAAGCAATAAAAAAATAAATAAGTCAAAACATTTAAAAAAAGGAGAAGCCTTTATCTGGTAAAGACTATGGTAGACATAAAACAGGAACAGACTATTGTGTACAGCTGTTACCAGTTTTGCTATTGTTCATATCATGCTGATTCTATTCAGGATCACTTCAACATTTGTCCGACATAAAAACCAAAATCAATACATGCAACTTCTTCTGCTTCGGGAGTAAAAATAGAGGGATAAAAACATCAATATTGTATCCTACTGTATATTGTTATTCGTCTGTTGATGATAGTTGTTAAACTTTCAACTCCAAGATTTTAAAGTTGTTTGAAATGTATGAATGTATTGAAAAAAAGCTAAAACAGAATAGCAGGCATTGCAAGGATCAGTACCTTCATTTTATTTAAAATCTGTTTTCTGTTAGAAATACGACTAAATAGAACTTAAACCAGCAGTCTGTGTTCTGGCCACAGTTGTGTTGCTGAGAAAAATATTTTCTGATGCAACTGCATTTAAATAGCTGCTAAAACAATATCTATTAGTTATAGAAAGTGTATCTATATTTCTGTTTAATTCCTGAAATACTAGTTTATTCCATTTGATACAAATCTCCACCCAAAATAGATTTTCATGGAGGTGCCATTCGGATCTCTTTCTGAAAATACTAGCTACTTGGCTGTCTCTGGCATCAGCACTTTCTGTGCCCCTTCTCAGAAAGAAAACTGCTGGGAGAGCTTTTTGCCAAGAAAACCGTTCGTGTGTATGGTTTCTCATCAGGAAAACTGCCGGGAATCTCGACGAGAAAAATAAAGAACCAGCTCTCTATTTTCTCATCGGAATTCTCGTCGGCCTGTTTCCCGATGAGAAAACCGTGTTTGTGTACGAGGCTACATGCTTACCTGTCCCCAGGTAAGCCTGCGCATGCTCGACGACGCATGCGCGGTAGCTTACAAGGGTAGTGTAGGGTGAAGCAAGATGGCGGCGATGACATCGAATGTGACGAGCGCATGCTCGTCGTAGTCGATGACGTCACCGCGGTTCTTTTTTACATCAATCGTTTTTTATTAAAGAATTTTTGCACGTAACAGATAACAGAAGGAAAAAAGGGAGAGTACAGGGAGAGATATACACTATAAGTGATACACATTGGTGATATGCATACATTTAGGGTTTTTAAACAGTTTATCAAAAGGTCTTGGGCCAAATAGCCCAGTATTCATCAAACTTCTTGCATGTTAGAGAATTGATTGCGAAGAGACGTTCAAAGGTATAATTTCTATGAACAGCTGCCATGACTTCAGAAATGTTCACAGCTTTATTGGATTTCCAATTACGCAGTATCAACAGGCGTGTTTCTAGTAATATGTGCGTTACAACTGGCCTATAAAATTGCGGAAATTTGTCAATTTTTAGGTGCAATAGCGCCAATGCTGGGTCGGGCTGTGATAGTATTCCAGTTAAGGATGAGATCTTTTGGAAAACCTGGTTCCAAAGACTTCTTATACTAGGGCAATGCCAGAACATATGAAGTAAGTTACCTACGTGCCCGCACTCTCTCCAGCAGTTTGGTGACGTACCTGGAAAGTATGTGGCAAGTCGGAAGGGAGTGTAGTGCCATCTGTTTGCAATCTTGATCGTTAGTTCCCAATGTTTTACGCAGTGGGAGGATTTGTGAATTTCTATGAAGGCGCGGTGCCATTGTGCATCCGAGTAAGTGTAACCCATATCAACCTCCCAGTTTTGCAATGATGCTGTCTTATGGAATGTCATTCTGTCGTGCATTAGGTTATAGAAAAAGGAGATGCCCTTCGTATCCTGCTTTGCCTTGGAGTAGAATTGCCAGATTTTATTTGGCACTGTCACTAATGGAGGGGCATGATATTTCAAGAAGTGCGTAATTCTAAGGCATTTGAAAAAGCCGGGTGAGGAGATACGATATTGTACCATGATTTGATCTATAGTTTTGAGTCTTGGGCCTTCATATAGGTCCGATATGTGGTGGATGCCCTTATTGGTCATGTCTGTGACGTCTAACATTGGAATCTTGGACTCCAATAGAGTCAAGGGAAGGTTGAAGTCCATAGATTGTACGTCCCCATGGTATTTATCTAAAAGGAGTCTCCAGGCTCTCAATGAGGCCTGTATTGGAGGTGAAAGGGTAGTAATGTTCCAGGGGACCCACCTGTCTCCTATGAGTAGTTGGGTGAGATCCTTCATTGGAGATAGGTTAGTTTCTATATCAACCCAGAGGGGTAAGTCGGATTTTTGAGTCCAGAATTTAATCTGGTCTAGGCGCACCGCCCATAGGTAGTCATAAATGTCTGCTAGGCCCGCCCCCCCTGCTTTTTTGTGAGAAGTCAAGTTGTTCCTTGAGCACCTAGCTCTTTTCCCCTGCCATATGTACTTCCAACTCATACTCGCGAGGCTGTTGAGGAAATGAATAGGAATATGTATAGGTAGGGTGCGGAATACATATAAGATTTGTGGTAGTATCAAAATTTTATATGCGGATATTCTACCCATCCACGAAATTTCAGTTCTTGAAATATCCCTGAGCTGGGCTTCCAGTCTGGTCACCAGCGGAGTCATGTTAGACTTGGCGAGGGCGGATATTTTACTAGTGAGAGAAATGCCCAAATAGGTAATACTACCTGTGCTCTAGGTATATGGTAAGTTTTCTTGTAGGGATCGTTTCGTTTGGGACTGTACTCCTAGGTCTAGGATAAGGGATTTTGTGAAGTTGACCTTATAATAGGAGACATTTCCAAATGCCGTCAAAAGTTTATGTGCCTCTTTTAAGGACTTTAGTGGGTTAGTCAGGAGCAGGATTACATCATCCGCAAAGAGATTAAAGGTGTGCATATTAGAGCCAAACTGGAAGCCCGAGATCAAGGGTTGGGATCTGATTGCTTCAGCTAGTGGTTCTATCATCAAGTTAAAAATAGTTGGAGACAGGGGACAACCCTGTCTAGTCCCATTTGAGATATCAAAAGGCCTAGACAGGAGGCCTGCTGAGTAAACCTGGGCCGACGGGCAAGAGTAAAGGGATAAAATAGCTTTCAAGATCGATCCTTTAAACCCAAACTTTTCTAGAACCATTTCCATGTAGGTCCAATGGACCCTGTCGAACGCCTTCTCTGCGTCAATAGAGAGTAGCAGAGAAGGAGTTCGAGTTCTTTCAGCATGATGTATCACATTGATGGTTCTCCTAGTGGCGTCAGAGGTCTGTCTCCCCTTCACAAAGCCCATCTGGTCTTGTTTGATAATTAGTGGTATAATATGTGTAAGTCTTTTAGCCAGTAATTTTGCATAAATTTTGGTGTCAGTATTCAGGAGTGAAATGGGTCTGAAGTTGGCAGGTGTGTTGGGTTCTTTTCCTGGTTTAGGTAATGTGACTATGTGTGCTTGTAGCATTTCTCGTGGAAGCGTCACAGATTCAGTGGCTTTGGTGAAGACTTTGGACATGTGGGGTGAGAGTATGTGTTTAAATGTTTTGAAGTATTCATTGGAAAAGCCATCCGGGCCTGGAGACTTCCCGTTCGGTAAAGAGTTAGTTATTTTTTCCACTTCCAGGGCTGTTATGGGACTGTTTAGGTCCTCTAGTTGTGTTTGGGAAAGGGATGGAAGTTTTAGTGTATTTAGGAATGTTTGTATCTTTTCCACTGTCGGTTGGGGTGTATTGGTGTCCCTATGGAGGTTGTAGAGTGAACTATAGTATTCGGCAAATTGATTGGCTATATCCTGGGGGTTAATAATTTTTTGTGAAGTGGAGGGGTGTCTCAAGTATTGTATTCTAGTTTTGGAGCGTATTGCTTTGAGTTTATTAGCTAAATATTTGCCTGCTCTGTCGGCGTTGGCATAGTGTGAGAGTTTCAGGCGTCTGAGATGTTTATCATATTGATGCGATAGGAGTTCTCTAAGTTTTTCTCTAAGGGTGTTCAACTTGCTAGTTAAGGGCACTGACGGTGACTTCTTATTCGGGGATTCTAGGTTGTGTATATCAGCAATAGTTGTGTTCATTAAGTGTGTTTGCTTTTTTTTTTCTCTAGCTCCAATTTGGATTAATATCCCTGTGCATTCCACAGAAAATTCGGGTCAGCAACAGAGTCAACATTTTCTGCAAAGTAATTAGTTAAGTGTTGAGCTATAGATTTTTGGAGATGTGGTTCTTGAAGAATTCTAGTGTTACATCGCCAGATGGGGGTGGAAGGGGAGACACCCTTTTCTGTAATAGACATAGATATAGCAGCATGGTCTGACCATGTAATATCATGAATGTTCGTTTTTTCAACGTTTTGGAGCAACCATTTGTTTGTCAGGAACATGTCTATGCGAGAATATGAGTTGTGCCTGTTCGAGAAAAAGGTATAGTCACGTTCATTAGCGTGGAGGCATCTCCATGCGTCAAATAGTTCCATCTTGTGTAACATGGGTTGTAGAGACAGGTGGTTTCGGGGTTTGCCAGAGGATGTATCCAGTAGCGGGTCTGACGTTATGTTAAAGTCTCCGCAAACCAGGAGGTTACCATATTTCATGTCTAGTGCTTTGGTAAAGATTTTCCTCAAAAAACTGAGTTGATGAGAGTTAGGGGCGTACACTGATACAATCGTGTATGGTTTAGAGTTGATATCCCCAGTAAGGATTATGTATCTGCCTCCTTCATCAAGAACAGTATCCTTGGGTTGAAATGAAAGAGAGTTTTTGATGGCCACTAGGACTCCTCCTTTTTTGGTGTTAGGCACGCAAGCTACGTAGATGAAAGGATAGTCTTTGTGTGAGCATTTTGGAGCGTTGTCTCGTTGAAAATGTGTTTCCTGCACACAGAGAATGTCAGCTCCCTGCGTGTGTGCCTCTTTCCACATGGAGAAGTGTTTTGCTGGGTGATTCAGGCCCCGGGCGTTAATGGATAGTATTTTAATTGTCATTGTATTAGATGGGTGATAGTATGTAGGACAAAACCGTAAATGCACTTACATGTCCAGAGTAGCGGAGACCGCTGTATTCCAGCCTGGCGATAGGGTGTCAGTAAGCTTTCGGTGACTCCAGTTACAGCTGTCAGTATACTTATAGTGTATCTGTGTATATCAAAAAGGGTAACAGGGAAAACAAAGAAAACAGTAACGTAGATAAGAAAGAGAAAACTTAGATATAACTGTTCTTCCATAAGAAATGGATCTGAAAACTGATCCTCAGGCAGTCGTAGCTGCTAGTGCAGAAGGTAGGGTGCAAAAGGGGTACCCCACAGTGGTACCTGTGCACCTGAGATAACCATGAGTTAGGTCTTTGACATTTATTGAGCTTCACCGGCTTTTTTCTTACCAGATTTCTTGTGGGACACTACCTGCCATTCATTCTGCATTGGTTGCAGACCCGCTGAATGATGAGGTTGAGGAGCTTGGACCGGGAGAATACCCCATTGGCGTAGAGCATTCAACCCTTCTTCTAGCTTAGATACTGAGACAGTAGCCCCATTGTGGGTGATGACAAGAGTGGCTGGGTATTTCCACTTGTGCGGTATGTTATGATTCCTCAGTGCTTTGGTTATAGTCAGCAGGTTGCGTCGGCGCTGTAGAGTGTGTCTAGACAGGTCAGGTAACATCCTGACGTTAGCGTATTGTGGCGGAACTTTCCCTGGGACACGTGTTGCCTGTAGTATACGGTCTTTGATATGGTAAAAATGTACCCTCATCAGCACATCCCTGGGAACATCATCAGGGAGGAACGAGGGTTTGGGGACCCTGTGGATTCTGTCAATGAGGAGATCCTGTGCTGTTGCCTCTGGCAACAGCGTGGAAAACAAAGTCTGTGTATACTGGAGGAGCTGTGCAGGGGGAACATTTTCAGGGACCCCCTCAATTTAAGGTTGTTCCTTCTGGATCTGTCCTCGAGATCCGCCATCTTGTCTTTGAGCCAAACTATATCCTCCCCCTGTGCTTTGTGGGCCTCCACCATCATGTTGTATGCAGAAGTGTGTTCTTCCACTTTTGCTTCTATTAGGTGAACCCTCTGTCCCATGGCCTGTACTTCTTTCTGGCATGCAGTGATTCCACTGTATATATCTGACTGCAGGGAGGTTCTCAGGGAGAGGAGCATGTCTTTCAGCATGGTGTCAGACACGGGCCTGTCTGCAGTGGGGAAGTCTGATATGGGGTCCCCCCTCTGTTTACGCTGGTCTGAATGTGGCCCGCTTACCTCCATGCTGGGATCCGGCTGCGGCCTAGCTGGAGAGTCCCTCCGCGGTCTCGATTTGGCCGGACTTCGCGTTGTGGGGCTGGATGTCCCAGAGGAAGATGCGCTGTGTGCAGTAGCCGAGAAGATGGCGTTGGATGGCGGGCCGCCGTCTGTGTATTGCTCTCCTGGCTGCGATGTGTGTTGTAGGACTCGCGCGCCGCCGCCATCTTGCTGCATCCCCCTCGCTGCTGCTCCGAAGAAGCTGTCCAGCTTCTGGGGCTGTAACGGCTTCTTACGATTTCTGGTCATCACCGGATCAGTCCTCGGATGTTCAGTGATCCGACAGTGGTGCACAGGGGTCTTGCTAACGCCGGCAGGCTCTGGTGGCTGTGAGTATCTCAGGCTGACAAGCGGAGCTCCGGAGCTAAGCGTCCATCTTGGAGTCCGGTCGCCACGCCCCCTCCACCGCGGTTCTTTTGAATGTGCGTGTGTACACAGGGCTTGGCAAAAAAAGCTTGCCAGGAATCCCGTCGAGAAAACCAACGTTTTTTTTTTCGACGGGATTATCGCCCGTATGTACAATTGCAACATCTTGGGTGCTCTATAGCTCCATTAAAACTCTGCACATGCTCCAAGCTAAAAACAAAGCCTTAAAAGAGAAGTATGGGAATTTAAAAAAATAAACTTATATTAAAAGAAATTAATACATTTATACTTGTTTGAACAACAGCATAGTAGCTTTATATACTGTGAGCTATACATATGCATTATACCTGTCTATACTAGCAGGTAGCGCTGCAGTATTATATTGTGTATGTATGATATGATGTAATGGGATGAAGTACTGTTTTTCCTCTGTGTGTACTTGTTTGTGTTCTGTTCCTGTTCCTGTCTCCATGTTGTAAGATATGGATATGGAGATTCTTATATTTCTTCATCAATGCAAAGCTATTGCTGTAAACAAGAAGCTTCCAGCGCATGATTTCAACACTCAGCTAGCAATACTCACTTATGTCCCTGGCTCAAAGACCAAGAACAAAGCTATCACATGATCTATGAGGATGAATTATTTTATAGTACATGAAGCTGCTAGTTGTTGGGAAAATGTTAAAACTTGTACACAGGTTGTGCTCTATATGCCTAGCAGCCAGTCACTTGGCCTGAACACTGGCATGTGAGGGGATAACTATGAGACAGAGCATTAACCCTATGTAAGCTCTGATACCATTCGACAGTTCTTACATGGGGTGACTCCCAGAGCAAGGCAGTATAGGGGAGCATTGGAAAGGTGATTAGATGCTGGGGTGGGCTTTAAAGAGACATACTGTACAGTAGATGATCAGGTAAATGCACCTTTTGACATTGCATTGGAGGTGTACTGTATGGCTGCATCTGCTTATACCATGTGTTCACCCACATGTTAACAGCCTGTTACTCTATGTTAGCGGGCATTCTGGGTTTCAGTCTACTCAAGATCCAGTGTACATGGAATTCATATGTTCTTTTTACATTTTAATGGTTTCCTAAAATTACTTTGACATCCAAAAATATACTGGCAGTTACTGTAGAGATGAAGGAACCTTATAAAATCCTATTATAATCTATCCATCTATAATTTACACAATACATGCTTGTAATTTGGTCTTGTGGTATTGAAATGCAACATCATTTGTTCATTTTTACTGTAGCGGGGTTCCTTTAAAGACTCTTGAACTACTGTTCCCAGAACCCCACTGGTTCCCAGGATGTTTTGCTTCTGCCCCAGAGACTCATGGGTGCGGAGATATAAGGAAAGGGCTCGGCCTGGCTCGGCCTCTTTGGACACGGGACGGCAGAGACTGATACACCTGTGCGGACCTGCGCTGGGTAAGGCCTGAAGCCTGGGGCCTTTCCGGAGCTGACCAAGGAGCCTTCCACCCCACTGCGAGCCTGGGTGGCATCCGACATCTCTACTTACAGCCTAGATTGGATCGGGGACCCGAACGCAGCGACCGCTGTGGGCGAGTGAGGACACAGCCGGTGGAAGTCCCGGAAGGAGATCGCGTCCGGCGGGTGAGCGAGCGCAAGCTCATTCCATAACCTGTTTGATAGTACTGTGCCTTTTGACTGCCGAGGCCTACTACCTCATGTTAAAGACTCTCACTGGAGATCCACAGCAGGACTGATCCAGAGGATCTCCAGTGAAGTGTTGCCAGTTATCAACTTTCCCCTTTCTTGGATTACAAATGTTGTTTATTCTTTTTTTTTTTTAACTTTAGATTTTTTTTTTATTCCGTGAGAATATAAAAGTTACATACAGGTACATACGCATTGGAATATCTACAGTGTAGGTACCAACATGTTCATAAAGTACAAAAGAGTGAACAATACATCCGTCACCGGAAGGCAACTCGGTTCCTCTAACCACTCTAAGTTGTCGAGGGAGCATTAGCTCCAGTGTACTGGGCTTGGAGTCTAAAAAACGGATAATCTTAGACTAAAGAGCCTGTCACCCCTTCCGGGATCATGCTGTGAGCAGGCTGGCTATAAGTAAGTCCTAGTACTGTTAGTACGGCCCAGAATATGGCCGTTCTAGTCATTCATGGGGTATATTGTAGTTATAATCCTGGAACCGAGTTGCCTGAACAGAATAGTCGTAGAGATAGTATAAACCTTAGTTGACATGAGAGTACCTCCTATCCTGTGTGTATGCCGTTAGTTACTGTAGTGCTTGGTTCAAAATCACTGCTCTAGTTTAGCCTTTACACCACCAGTCATCATTCTGCATTGTCATTTAAATTCAGTATAAGTATAATTCAATGCTATAAGGTAACAGTAGGCTGAGGCCAGTGATCCCAAAATTTTTGATAAACATGTATTCTATCCACTTTATAAGCTAGCATCCTTTCCATTACACTCTGGTTATTTACTCTATTTTTGACTTCCGCTATGGTCGGAGGGTTTGAAGTCCTCCATTTGGCTGCTATGGTTATACGTGCCGCATGTAGAATATTGACTACTAGTTTCCTACATGTGTAGTGAAAGGATTCTATCCCTATTGAAAGCAGAGCTAGTTCCGGGGTGGGTGCACATCTTGTCTTAAAAATGTCAGAGATAAGATTGAATACGTCTCTCCAAAAGCTTGATAAAAAGCTACAGTGCCACATAATATGGAGGAGATTGCCTCTGGTCTGACAACCCCTCCAACAGAGTGGGGAGATCGTGGGGGACATTGCGTGTAGTCGGGTAGGAGTGATATACCACCTATGTAGGAGTTTACATGAGTTGTCCCAGTGATCCACACAGGCTGAGGATACTCTGTTAAATTTAATAGCAGTCAGCCACTGTGTTAGAGAGAAGGATTTTTGTAGGTCCTGCTCCCATTTGAGCATAACAGGGATCTTGGACTTTATAAGTTGTTGGTTACAGAGTCTGTAGCATAGTGATATACCCCTAACGTGTGTCCCACTTTTACTAAGGAAGAAGTTCCAAAGAGTCAGTGGAATTTCTATTGCCTTGTGATGATTCTTTTTAGTATACTCCCGAATTTGTAGGATCAATAATTTATCAAGTGCTGTAGGATGAGTTATGTCTGCGAGGTCGAAATTTATTCCCTTTTTCTTCCAGTGATGAGTCGAAAAGTTTTGAATGAGGAATGTGTATGTTGTTAGTGGGATGTGTAGTTTGTGGATCGATTCTTCCGGAAATATCAATTTAGTGAACATGGACCACGCCGTGAGCGTGGCCTGTATAGTAGGATATTCCGGTACTATGGGTTTGTGGTGAATAGTAGTTGCCATTAATAGTGCAAAGGGGTCATGGGTGGGGGTTAACTCTCTCTCAATTTGATTCCATAGATTGTCTTCCTGTCTGGAGAACCAAAATTTCAGCTGGTCCAGTATAGAAGCATTATAGTATGCATAAGCATTTGGTAAACTCCCTCCACCCGCAGTTCTGTGTAGGTAGAGAGTTTTCAGTTCTATTCTAGGTTTCTTTTCCCCCCATATGAATTTAGTTAGGTGCTTTGCTAGTTCCGAGAAAAATTTTTGGGGTATGGGGATTGGTATGGTCCTGAAAAGGTACAAGATCTTAGGGAATACTTGCATCTGATATGCTGCTATTTGCCCCATCCATGTCAGTTGGAGTTTGGAGATTTGTGCAAATTCCTTTTTGATTTGTTCTAAAAGTGGTAAAAAGTTGTCAGAGTAAAGATTGGTTGTTGGGTGGGACAGTTGGATACCTAAATAGGTGATGGAAGGAGCATCCCAGGTGCATGGAAATAAAAGCTTGAGTTTATTTACTTTCTGGGGGGGAATATTAAGGGGAAGGGCAAAGCATTTAGAAGTGTTTATTTTATAGTACGTTATTTTCCCAAAATCCTGCATGATTTCTGTGGCTTTACTTAGGGAAGTAATTGGGTTGGTAAGAGTAAGGATTATATCATCTGCGAATAATCCCAGTTTGTGTTCCAGGTGTCCTATTTTGAGGCCTGTAATTTCTGTAGTAGACCGAATGAGTTCTGCTAGGGGTTCAATAGCTAAGGAAAAGACAATTGGGGACAATGGGCATCCCTGTCTCGTTCCATTGGTAAGATTGAAGGGATCAGATAGCATTCCTGAAGATAGTACTCTGGCGGACGGATTCGTGTATAGAGACATGACAGCTGAATGTAAGAATCCATGTATACCAAATTTATGGAGTGTGTGTGACAGATATGACCAGTGGACTCTATCAAACGCCTTTTCTGCGTCTAATGCTACAAATATGCTTGGCGTGCGAGTAAGTTCTGCGCGTCTGAGTAGGTTAATCATTTTTCTAGTGCCGTCCGGGGCCTGTCTACCCTTAACAAAGCCTACTTGATCTAAGCCTATGAGTGTGGGGGTTACATGTAGTAATCTGTTTGCCAATATTTTCGCATATATTTTAAGGTCCGAGTTTAAAAGGGAGATGGGTCTGTAGTTCTGGGGATGGGCAGGGTCTTTTCCGGGTTTTGGGATGGTCACTATGATGGCTTGGAGCATTTCTTTGGGGAACGTGCTCGCGTTTGCAGCTGTGTTGTATAGCTCAGCTAGTCTGGGGGTGAGTATTGATGAGAAATTTTGGTAGTATTCGGCTGAAAATCCGTCTGCTCCTGGAGATTTATGTTTGGGGAGGTTCTTAATCACTTCCTTCACTTCTTCTTCTGTAATAGGTTCATTAAGTTTGCCTAACGATTTCTGGTCTAGGGATGGGAGATCAATACGTCTAAGGAAATCAGTAATGTCTGTCTCTGTGGGTTGGTGGGTAGTCTCGTCCTTACTAAGGTTGTAGAGGGCTTCGTAAAAGTCTTTAAATGTATTCGCTATATCTTTGGGGTTCTTATATGACCTGTTGGCAGTAGGATGTGTAATCATAGATATTTTTGCTTGTTTTTGTCTTTTCTTTAGTTGAGACGCTAGTAGTTTTCCTGCTCTGTTGTTCTGGGAATAATATGACAATCTGAGTCTCTTATAGTAAATGTCAAAATCTGATTTTAGGGCCTGTCTCAGTTCTTCCCTAGTAGAGTTCAGTTGATCTAATAAGGAGTGGTCCCCAGTTTGCTTGTGTGAACCTTCTAATTCAGCTATACGGTTATGAAATTGCATTATAAGTTTGTTTCTTTTCCTTTTCTCTCTAGCTGCTATTTGTATCAGGGAGCCTCTTGAGAATGCTTTATGAGCGCACCATACTGTGGAAGGGGAGGCATCGGGGGTCTCATTGAGTTCAAAGAATTCCATTAATGTCTTGTGGAGTTCCTCTTTAACATGGGGCTGGGAGAGTAGGTAGGTGTTATTACGCCATAAGGGCGAGACGTTAGTTTTATCAGCAGAAGTTATATCAATAGTGACGGGGGCGTGGTCTGACCAGGTGATAGAATGAATGTCTGCTTTAATTACTTTTTGTAAGGTGTATTTGTCCGTCAGGAAGAAATCAATCCTAGAATAAGATTTGTGCACCGGTGAGTAGTAGGTGTAGTCCCTCTCTGTGGACCGGAGACAGCGCCAAGGGTCATAAAGGTCTTCTCCTAGGCAGAATTCACCCAGGGATGGTCTCTGTCTCCGTCCCCCGGAGGAGGAGTCAAGGATATCATTCATGATGACATTGAAGTCTCCACATATTACTAAGTTGCCCCTTTTCATTGCTTTAGCTTTCTTTATAATTTTGCGAATAAATTTCATTGGACTTTTGTTAGGAGCATATATATTAACCAGTGTATATACTACATTATTGATTTCGGACACAAGGATTATATACCTACCATTACTATCACATTGTTCTTCTATAAGCTTAAAAGATACAGAGTCCCTGATAGCTATTAACACTCCATTCTTTTTGCTACTGTTATTTGCCCTAAAGACATGTTGGAATTTCTTATGGGAGCACTTTGGTGTATTGTTGTCCAAAAAGTGGGTCTCTTGCACACATACCACATCACAGTGGTTGTCCATGGCAGTTTTCCAGAGGGATCTGCGTTTGTACGGACTGTTCATCCCTCTAGCATTGAGAGATAAGAGTTTAAGTGACATTATATTCATTTGTGGTGCTTCGGTGACATCTAGTGGCGCAAAATGGTAATTGACTGAAGCATAGAATTATAACCTTAGCAGTGAGAAGCTGTGAATTGGATTTGACATCAGCAATCTGGAGTGTCCAAAATATAGAATAGGAAATAACCATCGCAACTTCAATGGTCAAGAAATTAAACCGTAGATCCGTCATCATCAACAGGATGAATTCGGGATAATCCCAAAAGCAGTGTTGGGGTAAAGTCATTAAGGTAATTACCTTATCAGCCGAACATCAGGAGACGTATTCTTCAGTTTCCTAAGACATACGAGGTGCAGATAGGTTCAAGGGAAAAACAGGAAGTTCAACATAGCAGAAATTTTTCTGGAGTAGATTGGGTGCAGCTATTTTTCACGGTTGTTCCTGGCACTGCTGTAGGCAGTAGAGTTTGCTCTGAGCGGCGTCTGGTCCATAGATTCCGAGTGTTCTTCCTGGGGAAGGAGTCCCCACTTGCGGAGAAGCTCCAGACCTTTTTCCAGAGAGGAGATGGTGAACCATTCGTTGTTTTTCTCCAAAATGATTTTTGCCGGAAAACCCCATCTATAGAGAATCTTGTGGTTCCTCAGCATTTTGGTTACAGGAATCAAATTATTTCTGGCTTTCATGGTAGCCTGTGATAGGTCAGCATATATTGTGATCCCAGCATATGGTTCCGGGAGATTGCCGTTTTGTCTGGAAAATCTCATAAGTTGATCTTTCACATGAAAGAAATGAATTCTGGCTATAACATCCCTGGGGATCTTCTCAGGGAGATGTTGTGGTTTATGCAATCTGTGGGCTCTGTCTATAATGACGTCCGACGCAGTGAGAGAGGGGATAGCTTTTTTCATCAGTTGTTGGAGGAATGTGCTCAGCTCGGCAGGTTTAATTGATTCAGGGATTCCTCTGAACTTCACATTGTTCCTGCGTGCTCGGTCCTCAAGATCTGATACTTTTAGACGGAGGGCCTTAAGCTCCTCTTCTAGGTCAACATGAGCATCCACCAGCTCATTATGGGCTGCAGAAAAATCCCCCATCTTAGTTTCCACATACAGGATCCTGTCTCCCATAGCAGTCAGCTCTTTGTGTGTAGAGTGGGAGAGGTGGACTATATCTTGCTGTATAGCCCCTCTCAGCGTCAGAATCATATCCTTCATTAATATATCAGTCATGGGCTGGCCTGATACAGGGATAGCGTCCAGCTTCTGGGTATAGGAGTCAGGCTGCTCCACATCATTTCTCCCCTCACCCTGTTCAGTGTTTTCTTCTCCTGGAGCGCTGATCCTCCGTTTTTGTTTGATAGGGCTGTTAGATGGGGATGGGTAAGGGATCTGATATAGGGTGCTTTCATGTGACTCACCCTGCACAGTGAAGACCGCGCTGTTCTTCCCCTCCTGGCTCTGTAGCGCCGACATTCCCGCAGCGGCGCCATCTTGGACAGTCCGGCCTGACATGGGAGGGAAGAAGTCCGTCAGTTTTCTGGGCCCCTCTCTCTCCTTTCTTTTGTGCATCTTGCCAGCCGTGTTCCCCCTGTGTTCCGCCGCCCGGATGGGTAGTTTTATAGCCTCGTATGCTGCTTTTAAGTTGCTTTATGCCTCCTGATGTGTCAGAGCTCTCCTCTCACACCACCATCCGCTCCGGCTGCCGGCTCCGCCCCCAATGTTGTTTATTCTTATGTGCACCACCTCTACAGATTGCCGGCGAAGAATCCATCATCCATACAGGACTGAGTTCTAGAATTAGGAATCAGGCCTGATTCATTAGGTACCCAGTTTAGTTATTGCGCCACAGGGCACCTAGTTAACAGTCGCCCCACGTGGCGTTTCCTCATCCACCCCCCCCCTCTTCTCTATGGTGTAGTGTGACTGATATTGCAGGGCTCTGCATATAATCTAGGTTAAGTTGTCATCACTGTTCATTCTCTTTGCATAGCCGAAAGTAAAATCTGTTATTCCTTTACAACTATTGTGTGTCTGAGTCTCTCATAGAGTATAAGTATTAAATGTGTATACCCCTAGACTAACTGTGCCAGAAAGGGTTGAGTAGATTGCCGGGGAATGGCGGAGCTGTATTCAGGGCCCAAGCCAAATCTGCGGCCCTCTTAGTTGAGGGTATCGCTACACGTGGGGGCTCGTCCGGGATCCTGATACAGCGGAAAAACCCAGCAAGAGGTACCGGCATGGACCCAAAAGACATCAGAACGTGGTGTGGAGTAGCTAAGACAAATCCAAGCCAGTCAGTGGTCATTAACATGCCGGGTCAGGAATGGTCGACCGAAACGGTGGAAGGATTAATGAAGTCAGTGACTCCAGATTGTACACCATGGGTGATGGGAACAAAGTTAGACCCAGACACCTCACACCAGTATGCGCTAGTGGAGTATTCAGATGGGAAGCCAGAGGCTTGCAAGCGCAAATATACGCAGACGTCGGATAACAGATCTTATAGTCTGGCGCACGCTATTAAGAGAGAGCCACCACAAACGGGACCACCGCAGACTGCGGCCCGTACCTCACCAGAGAGGAGAGACGGAGCGACACCTCCGGTGACGCCTGCACCTGCCACGACCGTATCACCCGAGCTGATAAAGGTGTTAGGGGACCTAATAAGAAACTGTCAGAAGACAAGCACGGTGCACGTAGAGACTAGCTACCGGAGGCTAAAGACATTCTCGGGGAAGTTTCCCGTCCCTGCGGGGAGGAAGATTTTGACACTTGGGTGGAACAGGCATTACAGGCATTAGAGGCATGGGAGGTGCCTGAGGCACAGAAGAGACAGCGAGTCTTGGAAAGTCTGAAAGGTGCCGCGGCAGAAGCGGTGAAGAGCTTCCGGTTTGGAAATGAAAACTGTACAGCTCAAGATTGTCTGGCCATGCTGCAGGAAGAGTTTGGTCAGCTGGAGAAGGTGTCAGAGATGATCTATCAATTTGAACACACTCTCCAGCAGCCGAATGAGAAACTGTCAGAATATGTTAGAAGGCTGAACAGGCAGTTATGCAAGATTGTTCTGAAGAAGGGAATGCTGCCCAAAGATGCAGATGAAGCACGAATGAAGCAGATCATGAAGGGAGCATGGCGCTCAGACCCGTTTTGGCTGCACCTGAAAACCTCAGGAGGAGGAATGTCACTAACCTACTCTGATCTAATAAAAATAAAAATTATTAGAGATGAAGAGGCGCTGCAGAAAGATCAGCAAGTAGCCAAGGTGAATGTCACCCCTGTACCAGTGTTGGTCAATTCGGTCAAAAGCCCGGAAAGAGATGCAGAGGTCGACACTTTGAAATCGCAAATGGCCCAAGTGTTATAGATGCTGACCTCTTTGATGGAGAAAGATCAAAGAAGACCAGAGAAACCAAGTCCAAGAAAGGAGTTGTTTCCGAACACCTCAGGACCGGCCTCCTTACAGGACCGAGAAGAGACGATTTGCTATAACTGCGGAGGGAGTGGTCACTTTGCCAACACATGCGCCAGTCCAAGGAAGAAGAGAACAGATAATTACAAGCCGGCGGGAAACTCCAAATGGCCCCGGTGAAGGAGTCAACCGGGTGCCCATCATCTTCAGTGCGCTCCAAACTGAATAAAAAGGCCAAGAATGGAGGAGACAAAACTCCTAGGAGGAGATATAGTACCCCCCACCAAGATATACCCCAGAGGGAGGGGGCAAGACCCCTCAGTGGAAATACAGCACCCCGAAGAAAGAACATACACCTAAGAGGAACAATAACATCCCTCAGCAGGTTTGTACCCCCATTGAGAGGGAGAAAATCAATGCATGCCAGGCTCAGGAAAGAATAAAGTCCAAAAGGAGCTGGGCGAGGAAAAGTCCAAAGAAGAAGGTGGCCCCAGTCCGGCCATACCCAGAGGAGCTGGTGAGCCCATCCCCTACTGTGCCCATCCAAGTGGAAGGAGTCTACACCAAAGCTCTTTTGGACACCGGAGCACAGGTGACCTTACTATACCGAGACTTCTATGATAGGCACTTGAGTCATCTGCCAATCCAGAAGATAGAAGAGCTGGAGATATGGGGACTTGGAACCCAGAGTTTCCCTTACGATGGTTACCTGCCCATAAAGATGACTTTCGACCCATCCGTAGCTGGGAAGGCTGAAGTGTTTGACACCCTGGCAGTTGTGTGTCCTCGGCCGCCGGGAGCCAACAAGACTTCCTTGATTATAGGGACAAACACGGATCTAGTCCGGAGACTCCTGACCCCTCTAGTGAAAGAGAGGAACCATTCAGCCACCAAAATCCATCCCATGCTAAAGAAGGCCTACCAACGACTGGTCTTAGAGCAGAAGACCCCGGGAGAGGGGATAGGGAAGGTGTGGAGACTTGGCAGAGAAGGAGTAGTGCTGCAGCCCGGAGAAGTAACCTGTCTTAGGGCCACTGTGAAGCTTACGTGGGAACAACCTGGCCCCTTTGTTATGCTGGAATCCGACCCAAGGGAAGAGTCCTCAGGCCTGGAAGTGATACCAGAAGTGATCCCGCTCAAGGCCCTGAAGAAGGCCCATGGCAGATTTCCGGTGAGTGTGAGGAACACTACGGGAGGGCCCATGGAGATCCCTGCCAGAATGTTGCTGGGCCAGGTGAGCCCTGCTGCCCCGGTCACTCTGTCAGAAGTCAAGGGGACGGGTGACGGAGGAGATGTTTGGGAGAAGCTGTCCATGGAAAACCCGAACCTACCCAGGGCTTGGAAAGAAAGAGCCAAGGCCCAGCTGACTAGATGGGAGAAGATTTTTTCCGAAGATGAATTCGATGTGGGGTGTGCAAGAAGTGCCACCCATTGAATCCGCCTCCAAGAAGATAAGCCCTTCCGAGAGAGGGTCAGGCGGGTTCCCCTGGCAGATCTGGAGGATCTGAAGGAACAACTTGCAGAACTGAAGAAGACTGGTGTGATCCGGGAGTCTAGAAGCCCCTATGCCTCCCCAATAGTGGTGGTCAGAAAGAAGAATGGATCGTTGGGGCTTTGTATCGATTACAGGACCCTCAACAGGAGAACCATCCGTGACCAATACACCACGCCAAGGATAGAAGATGCCTTACAGAGTTTGTCCGGAGCCAAATGGTTCAGTGTGATGGACCTCAAGAGTGGGTACTATCAAATCCCTATGCACCCAGAAGACAGAGAGAAGACGGCCTTCATAACCCCGGTGGGATTCTTCGAATTCAATAGGATGCCTCAGGGTCTGTCTGGAGCTCCTGCTACCTTTCAACGCCTTATGGAGAAGACTGTTGGAGACATGAATCTTATAGAAGTCCTTGTGTACTTGGATGATGTCATTGTCTTCGGGAGAACCTTGGAAGAACATGAAGCCAGGCTGGAGAAAGTACTGAGAAGACTCAGTGAAGAGGGACTTAAGCTTTCTCCTGAGAAGTGTCGGTTCTACCAGTCTTCTGTGAACTATCTGGGGCACATCGTGTCTGAAGAAGGGGTGGCCACAGATCCTGAGAAGTTGGAAGCAGTCACTTCCTGGCCACGACCCACCACGGTAACAGAGCTCAGATCCTTCCTGGGGTTCTGCTCCTATTATAGGAGGTTTGTGGAGGGGTTTGCTCGGATTTCCCGCCCGTTGAATGAATTGCTAAAGGCAGAAGGGGAAGAGGATGACTCAGGGCCCAGGAGGCCTGGTGAGTCAGTTCAAGATCAGTGGAACTCAAGGTGTGAAGAGGCCTTCCAGGCACTGAAGAGGAGCTTAACTACTGCCCCAGTCCTGGCCTACGCCGACCCTACCAGACCTTATGAATTACACGTGGATGCCAGCCATGAGGGCCTAGGTGGAGTGCTCTACCAAGAACATGAAGGACAACTGCGTCCAGTGGCCTATGTGAGCAGGAGCCTGACCCCCTCAGAAAAGAACTACCCCACTCATAAGCTGGAATTCCTGGCTCTCAAATGGGCAGTAGTAGACAAGCTAAAAGACTACCTCTATGGGGCAGAGTTTACTGTGAAGACAGATAACAACCCCCTGACCTACCTCTTCACCACCGCAAAACTAGATGCAACTGGACACAGGTGGTTGGCTGCATTGTCTGGATTCAACTTCAGTCTGAAGTACAGACCAGGGGCTGGAAATAGGGATGCAGATGCCCTGTCCCGGAGATCTTATGCCATGACCATTGACTGGGAAGACTGGACCAAAGTAGCACCCGAGGGAGTACGGGCCCTTTGTCAAGGAGCTGAATTTCAAGCCAGAGGAGGCTCCAGGGCAGAGGAGATAGGAGTTACAATGGTAGGAGTCCCTAAACACTATTGTGGAGTAACGCAGCTAGAAGAAGATAACCTGCCAAAGCTATCCAAGAGGCAGTTGAGGTGTGACCAACTGGATGACCCCATGGGGAGATTGGTCCTCGAAGCCCTGGAGAATCAGGATCCCAACAAACTCTTACATCACCCCTCAAAGGAGGCCCGCCTGTTGAGGAAGGAATGGGACAGGCTGCAGGTGCATCAGGGAGTGGTCTACCGAAGGGGCCCCTCTGATGACTCAGAAGATAAGTGGCAGCTGTTCCTCCCAGAGAAGCACCGAGAGACTGTACTAATTGCTTTACATGACCATCATGGCCACCTAGGGGCAGAAAGGACCTTCCAGCTTGTCAGAAGTCGGTTCTATTGACCCTGCATGAGGGCAAAAGTAGAGGAGTATTGCCATTCCTGTGCACGATGCATTCAGAGAAAGACTCTACCCCATCAAGCTGCCCCAATGGGCCACTTACAGAGTCAAGGCCCAATGGATCTGGTATGCATTGATTTTCTCTGCCTCGAACCCGACCTGAGTGGATTGGGGAATGTTCTGGTAATAACCGACCATTTCACCCGCTATGCCCAGGCTTTCCCAACCAAAGATCAGAAGGCATCCACCGTGGCCAAGATACTTATGGAGAAGTATTTTGTCCATTACGGATTACCACAGAGACTTCACTCAGATCAAGGAAGGGACTTTGAGAGTCGGTTGATCCGGAAACTTCTGGACTCATTGGGAATAAAGAAGACCAGAACCACACCTTACCACCCACAAGGAGATGCTCAGCCGGAGAGGTTTAACCGGACCCTGCTCAACATATTGGGAACTTTAGAAACAGAGAAGAAGCAACACTGGAGCCAACACATATCAGCCCTAGTGCATGCCTATAACTGTACCACAAGTGATGCTACTGGCTACTCCCCTTATCGACTCATGTTTGGGAGAGAAGCAAGGCTGCCCGTGGATCTGGCCTTTGGCACTTCTTTAGATCATACCTCAGCTACATCTCACAAGGGATACATGGACAGACTTAGACGCAGCTTGCAGGTGGCCTATGAACAGGCCCAGGCGGCCTCGGATCAAAGGGGAGCCCGCAACAAGAGAAATTTCGATCTGAAGGTTCGAGTGCAGGATCTGCAGCCCGGGGACCGAGTACTGTTACGCAATCTGGGGGTCCCTGGAAAGCACAAGCTTGCAGACAGATGGAGATCGGAACCCTATATCGTCTGTAGGAAGTTGCCCGGTTTGCCTGTTTACAAACTAAAGCCAGAAGGGAAGGTGGGGCCCCTGAAGATGTGGCATCAAAACCACCTGCTCCCACTTGCTGAAGCAGTCAGGATACCCCCAGCAAGGGACCCCCCGGAATCAGTCTCTATCCTGGATATTCCCAGGCCGAGCACTCGGTCTCAGACCTCTCGAGCTGAAGATGGGGAGGCCTCTCAACTGAGTACAGATGAAGGAGGAGAACTGGACTGGCTGTGGCCTTCCTCGACTCTGGGAACGTCCGCCATAGATCTCCCAAATACAAGGGATACTCCAGATGCAACGCTGAATCCGGAGGCCACTGAATTCATACCCTTCAGTCCCTCAGCTGATTACTGGGAAAATATTCCTGATACTTGTTCAGAGGAGGATCCTAGAGATTCCAATTACCAGTCAACTTCTGAATCAGAGGTTCCAGAACCAGCAATGTTACCTGAACTTACTCCTGAAGAAGAGCCTGTGGCGCCAGAAGCAGAGGGCTCGCAGAGTTATCAGGCCTCCCAAGAGACTAACTTACCCCCAAATGGGGACGAGCTCAGAGGACTCTGTTGTAACAGCTAGGAGAAGTGTTGAGCATCCTGATCCCTCCACTGTCCATTTGGTGGAGGGCAACCCCAGCTCACTCTCTGGCACAGTTAGGCAGGCCACTCATGGTAGTGTGACCTGTGGGCAAGAGAGTTCCACCCCAAAATTTTGGTGGGAATTCCCTATGCCAACATCATACTCGACACTGTCCAAAATTGTACATAGCATTTGTTGAAGTTTATCTTTGGGGACCAAAGAGTTTAAGTGGGGGGAGTGTGTAGCGGGGTTCCTTTAAAGACTCGAACTACTGTTCCCAGAACCCCACTGGTTCCCAGGATGTTTTGCTTATGCCCCAGAGACTCATGGGTGCGGAGATATAAGGAAGGGGCGAGGCCTGGCTCGGCCTCTTTGGACACGGGACGGCAGAGACTGATACACCTGTGCGGACCTGCGCTGGGTAAGGCCTGAAGCCTGGGGCCTTTCCGGAGCTCACCAAGGAGCCTTCCACCCCACTGCGAGCCTGGGTGGCATCCGACATCTCTACTTACAGCCTAGATTGGATCGGGGACCCGATCGCAGCGACCGCTGTGGGCGAGTGAGGACACAGCCGGTGGAAGTCCCAGACGGAGATCGCGTCCGGCGGGTGAGCGAGCGCAAGCTCATTCCATAACCTGTTTGATAGCACTGTGCCTATAGACTGCCGAGGCCTACTACCTCATGTTAAAGACTCTCACTGGAGATCCACAGCAGGACTGATCCAGAGGATCTCCAGTGAAGTGTTGCCAGTTATCAACTTTCCCCTTTCTTGGATTACAAATGTTGTTTATTCTTATGTGCACCACCTCTACAGATTGCCGGTGAAGAATCCATCATCCATACAGGACTGAGTTCTAGAATTAGGAATCAGGCCTGATTCATGAGGTACCCAGTTTAGTTATTGTGCCACAGGGCGCCTAGTTAACAGTCGCCCCACGTGGCGTTTCCTCATCCACCCCCCCCCCTCTTCTCTATGGTGTAGTGTGACTGATATTGCAGGGCTCTGCATATAATCTAGGTTAAGTTGTCATCACTGTTCATTCTCTTTGCATAGCCGAAAGTAAAATCTGTTATTCCTTTACAACTATTCTGTGTCTGAGTCTCTCATAGAGTATAAGTATTAAATGTGTATACCCCTAGACTAACTGTGCCAGAAAGGGTTGAGTAGATTGCCGGGGGTTGACGGAGCTGTATTCAGGGCCCAAGCCAAATCTGCGGCCCTCTTAGTTGAGGGTATCGCTACATTACCTTATGGAGTTTTAAAGAGTGAAAATGTAAAAGCAGACATGCTGGTATCTGCTGAGTTTCCACACATGTTGCCCTGTACACAAACTGTACCTGTAAGACCCCTTTCACACTGGGGCATTTTCAGGTGCTTTAGCACTGGAAATAGCCTCTGCTAAGCACCAAAAAAACGCCTCCCATTCATTCAAGTGCAAATTTTCACACTCAGGCGATGCGTTTGCGGGACATTCCAAAGCAGCATCTTTGGGGTGGTTTGGGAGCGCTGTATTTAGCTCTCCCAAAAGGCCCTGACCATTGGAATGAATGGGCAGCGCTTCCGAAGTGCCGCAACACAGGAGTTTTTAACCCTTTCTTTGGAGTTAAAAGCGCCCAGCTAGCGGCCGAAAAGCGCTGCTTAAACAGCGCTAAAGCGCTGCTAAAATTAGCAGTGCTTTAGCGCTAATGTGGCTGCGGCCCCAATGTGAAAGATGTCTAAATGTGTTCATACATAAATATCATAGGGGAAATGCATATTGTTTGGGACTTTGGGTCAACTGAAAACATTTTGTTGTGGTTAGGGATGATGATGATAAAGAAGAGAAACAACCGAGACTTTTATTTATGATTTACTGTAGGTGTTTTTTTTTTTTTTAATAAGTTGTTTTTTTAAAGTAGCAATTCCTCAGAAAAGTGATAAGGATTCCTAACCCGATCTGAATCAGACAGGAAAGATGACAAGTGTTAATTATAGGGTACATTAGCATCCCAGTTAGGGCTTGTGTACAGAGGTTATTAAAGGCCTCATGCCCACTGGGTATTTAGTCTCATTGCATGAGATTTTAGTGTTTAGGTACATGTATGTGGTCTAGACTAGGGTGACCAGACATCCCCAGTCCCTGGAATGAGGACACTGTCCCTGGACCAAGTTTGTCCCCGGGTTTTGTCCCCGGATTGGATTTGAACAGGGGCTGGGGCAATTTCAAAGACAGTCAGTGCAGAATTAATTCTGAATTACACACCCCCGCTCCGCTGCTCCTACTAGCTTAGGGGGGTGTATTTTTTTCCATTATCTGTGCCCCTTTCTGATGATTATGTGCTGATCGGAGCGGAGGGAATATTTCTTCAGTTTCGGGTGCATGCCCATTCAGCTCCACTCGCATGTTCTTCTGCCTTGTTTCAAGCCCCGGCCAGCCGCCTGCCTGCTTATCTCCTTGCCTTCCCTGGTGGAGTGATCTTCCTCCGCTCCCCACCCAATAGTAGCCGGGGCCCGGAAAGACTTGACAGGCTGTGAGGTGGGCGGGGACGGGCAGAGTGTCGCTGATTGCCACCATTACTAGTAAAAAAAAAATATGTCCCCGGATTTCATTTTAAAAATCTGGTACCCTTAGTCTAGACTCAATGCTAGCAGCTTGTAAAACTCTATGATAGGCTGAAAGCTGCTTTGGCTGGATGGTGCAGTAACAAATGTTTGGGGCAGCATGCACCCAGGGACAAATGCCCAGAGCACAGACTATTTGCATTCTAGGCATTCATCCCTGGGAACATACTACACATTCATAAGTGTGAGAAATATGCAAAAATAAATAAAAAAATCAGGAAGGGGGCAAATACTTTTTCACAGCACTGTATCTTGAACAGGGCATAGAAGGTGTTATGTGACATGTAAAAAAAAATCAAAATGGTGTACATTGCAGCCTACATATTATTAGCAAAAATGAATAGTTTCCAAAATATAAAATCTTTTATACTGTCTATTGATAACAAAGAACAGAGAGGTAGCACATTTTGTTTCCTAGCTGTGCTTTTCACAGTTTAACACTTTGCTTAACACGTTTGACAGTAAACCAACAAGACAGAAATGTCTAGTCTGTTTTAATGCTTGCCATGACTTTTGGGAGTTTTGTGCTTGCTCCTGCTGTGAGATTTTGAGGGAATCAGACTCTGGAATAGAAATGTACACATGGATGTCTTTTCATCTGAAGGCTGCAGTAACCGTTTTTCATCTTTTTTTTTGCAGAGATGGATCAATGTCTCACTCATAAGCAGTAAAAACCTAAGAAATATAATAGGAAATTTTCTGCTTGGTTTTAGGGCGGTTTAATCCTTAGGGGCCTCTTCATACTATTTGCAGTGACTGGTGTTTTTCTGCACTTAATCAATGCCTGGCACTGCTGGGGCACATAGAAAACAATTATTTTCTATGTGCCCTGATCACACTGCAACACAAAAATGCAGACATACTGCTTACCTGAAGTCACTGTCAGTTTTAATGAAATGTCACATTGACATTTAAAAAAAAGTAAAACAAGTAAAAAAAAGTACCGTAAGTAAACAGCACCTTGCGCTCTGGTACCCCAACTCACGAAATAAATGTAAAATGCTAAGAAACCACACTTTTTGACAAGTCCTTAAAATAATAATAATATAAAAATCCCACTATGTAAATCCATAGTCAATCATGTCATACAGTAATGAAGATTTGTCAGCCACGTTGAATGATGTCTGCTGATTGGCTGAAAGTAAAAACCCACTAGCCGTCTGATCCCATTTCTCACTCACCGTGAATACCAACTTGCAGAGCTGTCATATAGAAAGTAAAAAAAGGGTGGGGTATACCCCAGTGGTGTATTTACTGTAGGTTTTGTGCTGCCCTAGGCCTGACTAAACACATGCACCCCTAATTTAAATAATTTAAATATGACCTACCCCTTCCTGTCAAGGTCACACCCCTTCCTGTTTAAGACCCATCCTGTCATCTGTAAACCACACCTCCAACTCTTCCTTTCTGTACATTAAAAGTGGATACCAAGTGCTTACCGTATATACTCGAGTATAAGCCGACCCAAATATAAGCCGAGGCACCTAATTTTACTCAAAAACTGGGAAAACGTATTGACTCGAGTATAAGCCTAGGGTGTGCCTCACTTTGCCTCACTGTGTCCATGACTAGACTGACGTTTAACATGGGAGTCTATGGAAGGGGTGCCCGGCTTTGAAAAATCTGTGCTCCCCGGCCATAGGTCCCCTGGACAAGAAACTTTGCAAACCTGTAGAGGAAGAGTGGGGATACATGTGTGCCAAGTTTGGGGTCCAGAGGACCTACGACCGGCCGGTACCGGGTCCCCAAAGTCACCAGAGAAATTACCGTTTAACATGGGAGTCTATGGAAGGGGTGCCCAGGTTTGAAAAATCGGTGCTCCCCGGCCGTAGGTCCTCTGGACAAGAAACTTTGCACACGTATAGAGGAAGAGGGGGGCTACATGTGTGCCAAGTTTGGGTCCAGGGGACCTACAGCCGGCCGGTACCGGCTCCCCAAAGTCCGGGAGATCAGGCGCAAAAAGGTGACTCAAGTATGATGCCGCGTACACACGATCATTTTTCCCGTCGGGAAAAATGACATTTTTTCCTTTGGACGAGAAAAACGATCGTCTGTGGGCTTTTTGCCGTTTTTCCCGAAGGGAAAAACGGCATTAATCACGATGAGAAAAATTAGAACATGTTCTAATTTTTCTCATCGTTTTTTCCAGCATTTTTTTCCGCGGCAGTTTTCCCATAGGGAATCACTGCCACGGAGCCCACACACGGTCGTTTTTCTCGACAAAGAAAAAAATGACGGGAAAAACGGTCGTGTGTGGGGGAACATGCCGTTCCCTCGTTTTTCATTTTTTTTCATGTCGTGATTCACGGCGGTGTTTTCACCGCCGTGAATCACGATCGTGTGTACGCGGCATAAGCCGAGGGGGGAATTTTCAGCACAAAAAATTGTGCTTAAAAACTCCGCTTATACTCGAGTATATACGGTACTTACTTTTGGTGTGAAATGCCTACTTGGATGCCTTGGACCTCTGTTCATTTTATTTAAAAAAAAAGGTGAATTTTGGAGTGCGGCTGTCCAGCATATTTTTGTTTCTATGCCACTGTTGCAACCAGAGCCGACACCCATCTCAACTCAGAGATTTGAGGAGAGGTAGTTGTCTTAGAGCAGTGATTTTTGTTTTTTTGTGTCAGTGCATATTGGTCAGCCTCATCAGTGCCCATCCGTTCAGCCTTACCAGTGCCCATCAGTGCAGCCTATCAGTGCCCATCAGTGCAGCATATCAGTGCTGCCTTATCAGTGCAACCTCATTAGTGCCCATCAGTGCAGCTTATCAGCGGCCATCAGTGCGGTCTCATCAGTGTGGCTTTATGGGGGCTCAAGACCGATTTGCCTCCTGGACCCTGCCCGCCCGACCCAGTCTGCCCTATAAGACTGGCGCTACACTAAAAGTGTACATGAAAAGCGGACAGGGACACTTTTTGTGTGGGAGCCGGCTGTTTTGGGCAGCTTTTTTGCTGCCCCCCTGCAAAGTGCCACCCTAGGCATTGTTGGCCTAGGCCAAGATACAGTGTTGGTATACCCAGTGATGTCATTGACCAAACATGGCCATCAAAGGGGCAGTGACGTCAGCCATTATCCCTGTCTTTTGTTTACATGGCTAGGGATTCCCTGCATTAATTAGACTGAGTAACATCACTGGTTGCTAAGGTGCCTGCACCTGCTGCTTCCTTAAAAAAACACTGACAGCAGGAGAAGGAAGTTATCATGTATATTAGCAGTAGAAAAATGCTACTTAATATAACATTTAGCTCCCATCAAACAGGTTAACAGTTTGGACTTCAGATGAACACATGAACAAACAAAGTTAAGTCCAAACTCCTGAGTCTCATCTCAACAAGGAATTACATCAACAGGCACTGATGGCCTGGTGGGAGTATATAGGGGGAGGTGGCGGCCCTTCCAGGAGGCTGCCTTCTCCTCCTTTTTCCACCTGATGTTCCGAATGCACATCTTCCAGGTATGGAGCACAATTATGTTTTGTGATCTTTGTAGAGATTATCTCTAGGCAGCCTTGTGGTGGGCTTCTAATAATGCCAATTGTTAACCTAAGTACATTAGATAAAAACTTAGTGAGAGCTTTATTTACTTACGAGAACATGTCATTAGAGATTGATTTGATTGTGGGACTGCATGAGTTGGGCATAGGGACATGCATGAGGATAGTGGAGAATGTTTAGCTGGCATGTTTTGTATAGATGCCTTTTCATACGAGTTTGTATGTGGTTGGTGGATGCAGCTTATGGGTATATGTAGATGTGTAGTTAGGGCTGCTGACATATTATGAGACGTTAGCTAGAGTGGGTGGTATGGGGTATGTGTATACATGCTTTTGAGAGGTATGTTATGTATAGGGTTGCATATGGGGGATTAGCATTATGTGTGGGGGGGGGGTGGATTCGGTAGTGGCTTCGTATGGATGGTGTCTGTATAAGTCTGTATGCCTTTGGAGGGGGGGGGGTGGACTGTGGTGAAATATGTAACTATATAGTGAGTAATACTGTGGGGGGGGGTTTGTATGGTGCTTATGTGTGTTTGTTTTCTAAGGGTTATGTGTGGTTATATATATGGATGTTTTTTAGTGAGGGTGAGGGGTTGGTATGTGGTCGGTATTTTGTATCAAGGTTATATTGGTTAGTGTTACTTGGTGTATATATTTTTTTCCAGTGTTGGCGTTTTGGTTAGTCACGGTCTCTGTCTCCTTCCTGTATGGTCCAGTGCCTCTAACACTGTCCCCTGCTTTTGTGGGGGTCTTGGTGTTCACATTGTTTTGCGTGGTGGCCTATCAAAGTTTGTGGGGTTTGTGCATGCCTAGCACATTGAAATTAAGTGGTAAGCTGTGTATGTATTGTATGGTGTGCTATGCAGAAGTTTTTTTGTTATATATTTTGTTATATATTTTATGAGAATATTTTGTATTATTGGGATGTTTTGTTTTGTAGATGTTTTGTAGATGTTCCTGTGATGTCCACTGCGAAACGTGTTGGACTGACTCTGCAGGAACATAAAAGCATCCATTATTGTATTCATGCAGAACCCTTTTATGATTTTAAATAGTATTTTGTCAAACTGTGGAAATATGTACGGTCATATAGACCAGATTTTTTGTAAACATTCATGTATGTTGGAATAAAAAATATGTTTTTATGGAAATTGTGTAATTACCCTAAGTCCCTATTAGAGATGGGCCGAACACCTCCCTGTTTGGTTCGCAGCAGAACTCCCGAACAGGGAAAAAGTTCTGACCCAAACGGCAAACCACATTGAAGTCTATGGGAGCCAAACAGGAAAAAACAAAAGTGCCCATTTTGAAGGCTTATATGCAAGTATTTGGCCAAAAAAGGGGTATGGGGGTTGGGGTACTGCCCTGGGGGACACGTATCCATGCAAAAATGAGCAGTGATTTTAATGATGCTTAAAGTGCAAAAAATAAATAAAATGAAAAATTCCTTTAACAGCTTAAGGACCGTCGAATGCAGATTTACGTGGATAGAATGGCATGGACAGGCAAATGGGCGTACAGGTACGTCCCCTTTAATTTGCCGCCGTGTGCCCGTGGGACCGGCGGACTCGATGTCCACCAGTGTCCCGCAATTGTGTTCACGGAGCTGAAGAACGGGGAGATGTCAGTGTAAACACAACATCCCCCCGTTCTTCCTAGTGACATGTCACTGATCGAATGTTCCCTCTCATCGGGAACAGCGATCAATGACATGTCACTCTTAGCCACGCCCCCTAACAGTTAGAATCACTCCCTAGGACACACTTAACCCCTTCAGCGCCCCCTACAGGTTAAACCCTTCACTGCCAGAAATCAGTGCATTTTCATAGCACTGATCGCTGTAAAAATTACAATGGTCCCAAAAGTGTCCGATGTGTCCGCAATAATGTCGCAGTCACGATAAAAATCGCTGATGGCCGCCATTACTAGTAAAAAAACAATTAATAAAAATGCCAAAAAACTATCCCCTATTTTGTAGATGCTATAACTTTTGCGCAAGCCAATCAATAAACGCTTAAGCCCTGTACACACGATCGGATTTCCTATGGTTTTTTAACCGATGGATTTTTCCATCGGAAAACCGATGAAGCTGACTTTCATCAGTCTTGCCTACACACCATCAGTCAAAAAACCGACCATTCCAAACGCCGTGATGTAAAACACTCCGATGAGCCGAGAAAAATGAAGTTCAATGCTTCTGAGCATGCGTCAACTTGATTCTGAGCATGCGTGGGTTTTTTATCCGAAGGAGTTCCCCACAGACGATAGTAATTTGCTATCGGTTTTTTTAACCATCGGATAAATTTAAAACATGTTATTATTATATACTATTTTTAAACACCGATGGAAAAAAGACAGATGGGGCCCATACACGATCGGTTTGTCCAATGAAAAAAGTCCATCGGACTGTTTTCATCGGTTAAACCTATCGTGTGTACAGGACTTTATTGCAATTTAAAAAAAAAAAATATGTAGAACAATACCTATCGGCCTAAACTAAGAGAAAAAAAAATGTAATATATTTTTTGGGGGTATTTATTATAGCAAAAAGTAAAAAATATTGCTTTTTTTTCAAAATTGTCACTCTATTTTTGTTTATAGTGCAAAAAATAAAAACCGCAGGGGCAATCAATGACCACCAAAAGAAAGCTCTATTTGTGGGAAAAAAAGGACGTTAATTTTGTTTGGGAGCCACGTTGCACGACTGAGCAATTGTCAGTTAAAGCGACGCAGTGCCGAATTGTAAAAAGTGGCATGGTCTTTGGCCAGCCGTATGGTCGGGGGCTTAAGTGGTTAAATATAGTGCCTTGGGGTCCCCTTAGTCTGCCTGTATAGTGGCACATCTGTAGCATGTATAGAACATACTGCAGCAAAAATTTAATTTCTAAAGAAAAAAAAAAACAAGTCAAATCACATTTAAATTGACTTGCGGTTGCAATTGCTGACACCCAGCTATTTAAAAAAAATAAAAGAAAAAAATGGCATGGGGTCCTCCCTAGTCCATACCAGACCCAAACCCCATACAAAAAAAGGGGGCCCCCAGATCCCAGCCCCCCTATGTGAATGAGTTTGGGGTACATAGTACCCCTACCCATTCACCAAAACAGTGTCAAAAAGTAATAAAAACACAAAGACAGTTTTTGACGATTCCTTTATTAAAAAAAATATAAAAACAACAATGTCCCCAATGTAAATCCATCAATCACAACCCTTCCCCCCCACCCCCGCCGCTCTGCCGACCTGAAAGAAAAAAAAAAAACCTCCGCACTCAATGACAGCCAACCGCCAAATGCCTCCTCCGCCAGTTGACAGCATGCACCAATCGGCGATGTCAAAAGCGGGATTATGCCACCAGGTAATGTTTCCAGGTAGCACCGCCCTTACCTATATAAGAACTGTCAAACAGCAAGCCAGCCATTTGCCTTCACGCCAAACGGAGAGATTTTTTTTCTCAGGTCTGGGGGTGCTGCAGCATCATGATTGACAATGGATCTACATTGGGGGACATTGTTTATTTATTTTTTAACCTCTTGCTGTCCGCGCTATAGCCAAAATACAGCCTAAATTGCTGTCAGGGCGTCCATGCACGTCCTTCCATGCATGTGATGCCTGCGCGCCCCCTGCGGCAGTGTGCGCGGCTCGCTTTGTGATCAGCGTGTGCATGAGACTCAACTGATCACAGATCATAGTAAGGAGCTGATCCCGGCCACTTACCACGTGATCAACTGTCAGCCAATGACAGCTGATCACGTGATTTAAACAGAGCCGGTAATCTGCTTTTTTTCCCCCTCACAGTGTCACCTACCAGTGCCTATCAGTACCCATCAGTGCCACCTATCAGTGACCTTCAGTGCTGACTATCAGTGCCCTCTATCAGTGCAGCCTCATCAGTGCCCACCAGTACCGCCTCATCAGTGCCCATCAGTGCAGCCTATCAGTGCACATCAACGAAGGAGGAAAATTACATGTTTGCAAATTTTTATATCAAACTATGAAAACTGTTTTCTTTTTTTTCCAAATTTTCGGTCTTTTTTTGTTTATTTAGCAAAAAAAAATACCACCAAAAGAAAGCTCTATTTGTGTGAAAAAAAAATATACAAATTTCATATGGGTACAATGTAGCGCAATTGTCATTCAAAGAGTGACATCGCTGAAAGCTGAAAATTGGCCTGGGCAGGAAGGGGGTCTAAGTGCCCAGTAAGCAAGTGGTTAACTGGAACAAAAACTGTTTGTGTTTTTTTAACTTTTTGACACTTTTTTGGTGAATGGGTAGGGATGCTATGTAGCCCATACTCATTCACATGGAGGGGTGGGATCTGGGGGCCCCCTTTTTAAAGGGGGCTTCTATATTCCGCTAAGCCCCCGTCCGCAACCACAGCTCAGGAATGTGGGGACTAGACCCTTGTCCCCATCAACATGGGGACAAGGTGCTTTGGGGTGGGGGGCAGAGCCCCCCCCGCTCCAATGCACTATCCCATGTTGAGGGCATGTGGCCTGGTATGGTTCGGGGGGGGGGGCGCTCGCTTGTTTCCCCCTTTTCCGACCTGCCAGGCTGCATGATGTGATAAGGGTCTGGTATGGATTTTGGGGAGGGACGTTTTTTTTTATTTTGGCATGGGGTTTCCCCCCACATTTTTTTTTGTACAATTTTTTTTTACCAGCAATTTCTTTTTTTTTTTATCCAGCTGTCAGTTGTTAAGGACACCACGGCCAGCTTACAAACCCCTCTCCTTAACAACCAGCATTTACTGTGCCCTGATTGGGCAGCTTAGAATGCACTGTGCAGCATTGCGAATACCTGCCGAACACCCTGCAAATGTGAGTGTTGCCTGAATGTGGCAAACAGCCAGTGTTCGGCACCAAACTCATGCTCGGCCCAAACCGTTCGCCCAACACTAGTACCTATATTTCTCTTAGGAGTGTTTTACTCCAATAGTTGCTTGCTATCAACAGGCAATTCATTTTACTATTACAAAGAATAAAAAAAATGCACTATTATATTTAACTGTTAGAAAGGGAGCACTTTATGGAAATGTATTTTTTGAGTTTACAAACTCTTCAGATTCTAAACCTTCACCCTAACTAAACCCTGAACACTAAACTTCAAGCCTGCATTATTGATGGCAAAGTCTTGGTGCCAAAAACTTCCTCTCCTGTGCTGAGATCTACCAATGCTGAAATCTCAATGCCAACAGCCAGTGGCTCATATTTGTGTCAGCCAAGAGATGTAAACTGCAGCAAACTGTAGAATATAGACTCACATGTACAAAATACACATACAGGATAGAACTATTTACCTTTTGTGTTAGAAAGTTTGATAAAATCAAACACAACTCAGTTGGTATTTGTCAGCCAACAGCAGTAAACTAATTATACTTGTCTATAATCTTGTATATATATATATATTTTTTTTTTTACTTTTTCTTGACAGTCTGCATTATACATTCAGTTTCTAAATGAGCAACTGAAGACTTATGCATGAACTTTACCACATAAATACTTGTTTTTTCACTATGAAAATAACTATATGCATTCAAAATAATGATTGGCCCATCAGTAGACTGGAGAATGGTCTGCTGGGCCCAGAGTTTGCACCCCAAAAATTAAATAAAAAGTACCTAGTGGGGGATCAGTCATTTCTATTTATTATTTCTACACATCAGTGTCATGCCTGCCTCTGCGCTAATCATTCCACCCCCCCCCCAAGAGCCCTCAGTCGCATCATTCCTGTCAAATCTCACTGTGCACAACAACTTCAGCAAGTCACTAACATGACTGATGGCTGCCCCCTGGCTACAACCCACTCTCCATCTTCTGCTGCACTTGCATTGCTAGGCACTGTAGGCAGCAATGTACTTAGAAAGTAAGGGCTGACATTGGACCACCTGACCACCTCCTCCCATTGGCATCCTCCACAAACCGAATAGAAGCTAGTCTGAGCAGGCACACACTGGGAGCTTCTGGAAACTGTGCTGAAGAGTTGGCTGACAGTTTGGGCTAGGAATTTAGGAAGGTAGAGATGTAGGCATGGCAGTGGGTGGCCATCGTCTTTAGTAAGTAAAGAAGTAAAGAAAGAAAAGAATAAACAAATCCTAATAACTGACTGACTAAAATAAAAAAAAACTATAACCAGAGGCACATTAAGAATGGTATAATTTATTTGGGGGTCAGCCATTCTTTAGTAGACTGGACAAATATCAAAAAAGTTGGAGGTTTGTGAAACAAATCTGTTGTGACATAGCCAACATCCCTAACTCACACAGAATGCAAAATTTCCTCTCAAGGGCAGGACTTTATAGGCATAGACTGTACAACCACTATAGGGTGAAAAATTGTTTGATTGTTTATTATACAAATATAATAAATTCCCTGAAGAAGGAGTTTCTCTCCGTAACGTGTAGGATCTATATACTGTATGTATTAGTTTTAACTTTATGTCCTTATCATCAGTGCATACATGCATGGCTAGGTCCAGGCACCAGATGTAACTCTGTATGATTTATATGATGACCTATTTTCATTTTATGGAATTATTGTTTTTTGTGTTACTTTCTCTATCTTTTTTTGAAATTTGTATAATAAACAATCAAACAATTTTTTACCCTATAGTGGTTGCACAGTCTATGCCTATAAAGTCCTGCGCTTGAGGGGAAAATTTTGCATTCTATGTTAGTAGACTGGACATAAACAGTAATGCTGGGGTTTGGGGAGTCATTTTCTTTAGCAGAAGAACTAGAAAACCCTAAAACAATCAAAAAAAAAAAGAAAGAAAACAAAAACAGCAACTATATCCTAAAGTATTGAAAGAATGGCATCATTTATTTGGGGCCCTGGGGCTAACTCACTTCTGAACTGGTAATGATGGGATTTGTGAGGATTTAGGCAGCCATTTTTAGTAAGTGAAACAAAAAAAGTAATCTCAATAATTATTTTGTAACTACCAATAATGGCTTAACACTTAAGCCCCTTTCAGACGGGGTGGACTCCTTAAGCAGATCCGCCTGCTCAGTGGGGGGTCTGTCTGCTGATCCCCGCTGAGCAAGGGGATGACAGGTCCGTGTCCGCTCCGCTATGCAGAGTGGACATGGACACAGCCGGCTGTTCTCAATGGGGTGGTTGGATGGAAACCGATCGCCTGTCTGTTTCCCTCCATCTGTCATCTGATACGTCTGTTTTTGGAAGCTCAGATCGGATGTAGGCGGGTGTAAACGGTCACATGTCCTTTTACATCCACCTCCCATAGAGAATAATAGGTGGCCCGAGCGGGTCCGCCTGAAAAACAAAAAGGCGGACCCCATCAGTCCGCTGGTGTGAAAGGGGCCCTAATTGCTTATATCTGCCACCGTGTGTGTCAATATTAAAGGATAACAACAACAAAAACCAAAAACATTTGAATACAATCACTTCAAAAACAACTGTGATCCCTTTTGTAAATTTTCCACCAAAAAGGAAACATTTATATAGACAGTCACCACAATGTGTGAACACAGACAGAGATAATCTAAATAATTATCTTACTAAAAATTTTAAAACTGTATTGGGTGGAAATAGTAACATTTATTCGGGGGTCACTTACTGCAGGGAAAAACATTGGGGCATCCAGGAAGAGGCAAGCGGCAGTGGAAGTTTATTAATAAAGCCAACCATAGACAAATCAAAATTCGGCTGGTTCATCAAGAGGTTCGATCCATCTATGGGCAGGCCAATTGTACTGACGTTGAGCTTGTTGATTTTTATTTGCCTGACCACTGCCGTCGACAATAGCTGCCAGCAGTGATCATTGTATTCTGCCAGTGGGGAAGGCTTCCCATGCTCCATGCTGGCAGAACACAATAGCGCTGCAGGAGGCATTCCCCCATCAACATTGAATGCAAATATTTACAAAATAGTCAGGGGTGTACTCACTTTTGTGAGATACTGTATGTTTTCAGAAACAATCTGTTTCTAACTCTGCACCATCTTCAATGTCAAGCTGGTCAGTGACCAGGTGAAAGAACTGGCATCTTTACAGGAAAGTATAGATGGTGACAAAAGGGAGACCAAGAGAGTGTGGCCAATTGTGAATGTAGCAAACCTTGTACTTTATGTTCAGATATGCCTTCAGCAATAATAGAAACTGTTATCTTCTGTTCAGACATGCCTCTTTCAAGCACTGCATCTGCAGAGTTGGTAAAGTCCTTGTCTGTTATGCTTTTCCACATCTGCAGAGTCTGTAATTCCTTCCCAATATATGTTTTCCACCTATGGAAAATCTATAAATTCATGATCAGGTATGCCTTTGCTTTCTGTAAGTTCAGAATCTGTTGATGCACATTCAGATAGGCTCTCTATTTCTGCAGAATTATTTTCTTCTGATATGTCTTCTACGTCCAGGTCTAAAAAAAAAAAAAAAAAATCTGACAGGGGTTATAACCCTCCCTTTACTCTGTCCAAAATGAAAACAAAAACATTTGGCCTATAGTTTTACTTTAAGTGTATCTAAATATAAAAAATAAAATCTATATTTATCTAATAGAATTTATTGTAGCTTTCTTGAAAGCCAGGTGTGCTGGTAATTTTCATTCAAAGTGTGACAGCGCTGACATCTCTAAAAATGGCCTTTGCAGGAAGGAGATGAAACAGCTCAGTCTTGAAGTGATTAAGATAGAACTAAAGGCAAAACATTTTTTTTTTGTGCCATCTGTGTCCCATTGAGGAGATTTCCCTTCACTTCCTGTCCCATTGCCAAAACTGGAAATGATAGGAAATTACTAAAAAAATTAGGGAATGCCTAGTTGTCAAGAAAAAAGAGAAAAAAGTGCAGCGCTAAAAAGTGATTATGGAAAATCATAAAAAATTGAAACAGATAATTTGATAGTTGAATTAATAAAATATTTAAAATCCCAAACTGAATGTGAAGGAATATATGTAATAATTGTATTAATTGAGAAATTGATATAAAGTGAAAAAAATACATTTTGTGAAAAAATTATTTATGGGTGGTGAAAAAAGAGTGAAAATACAAAACTAATACAAGGTTCCGGAATATATAAATGAATATAATATTCAGAAAACGGGATGTGAGGGGAAGGAGATAAAAACGAGTGAAATGGGGAAAGGGGGATATATGCACAGATTTACAAATAAATTATAACTGAAAATAATTAAATGCAAAAAAAGTGTAAAAAAATATAATAAAAAGCACAAAAAATTCAGATACAATTGATCAGATTTATAAAAATAAGTGATTATATAAATGAAAGGCAAAAGAAAGAAAAATAAAAAAGTCCCAAAAAATTTAAGTCCCAAAAAGAGATTTTCAACAGAAAAAAAATTCCAATGTGGAGATAGAGATGATGAACCAATCTTCCCAAGGAAAATATAGAGGCTTCAGGTGTATCACCCTGGTGGTAGGTAGTCTGCTTACCAGATTGCCGTGACTGTGTTCAACAGTCTCACCCAGCATAGGGAATAGGTTTCCCCAGGACCCTTGTATCTCCACGGTAACTATGCAGTGATAGTGATCTTCAACTGAACTCACATGGAACTCACATGGAAAGAAATAAATATGTCCATAGTGTAGTATGTAAAGCCAGGTGTTTTATTAGATAATAAAAAAACACACTTACAATGAGGTAGATAATATATGGCAATGGCGGGAATCAACAGATGCGGCGTCTCAGTAATCCTATGTATCTTCGTTCCTATGTCATCCGCAGCACCTCCTCTCAGTAAGGTAATGCGTGATGACGTCAGTGGCCTTCTACGCGTTTCGTCACTAACAGGACATCAACTGGGGATTGGCCAAATTATTTTCTTCTGATATGTCAGAATATTTTTTTCACTTTATATCAATTTCTCAATTAATACAATTATTACATATATTCCTTCACATTCAGTTTGGGATTTTAAATATTTTATTAATTCAACTATCAAATTATCTGTTTCAATTTTTTATAATTTTCCATAATCACTTTTTAGCGCTGCACTTTTTTCTCTTTTTTCTTGCCATTTATACGTTTTTTGTACTGAACTTATGGTGTTCCTTTTCAATTTTTCTCACATTTAATACATTCTTAACCACTTCCCTACCCAGCCATAGTAATATGACGTCCACAGATGGGATCTCCCATCCTGGGTGGACGTCATATGACGTCCTCTGCTTTGTAGGGGAATATCTGAATGATGCCTGCAGCTAGAGGCATCATTCAGATATCCTTTTGTTCTGCCAGCGATTCTCTGCACCATAAGAATGATCATAGCGGCGGTTCCGCTGCTTGATCGTTCTTATAGGCGGCGGGAGGGGGCACCCCCCCCTCCCGCCGCCATCCAGTGCTTCGCCGGCTCTCCCAGGTACCGTTGTGTTCCTTAGGACACAGCAGTTCCCTGATGGGGCTAAATGAGTGGCGGCGGAGCAGCAGCGGCGGGCAGCGGAGCTTTCTGTGCGGCGCGGCGGGCAGCGGAGCGGCTTACCGGCTCCCATATGCAGAGCTGCAGCAGCGGCGTGCACGGCGCCCGCGCGCGCCCCCGGGGGCACGCAGCGCGGCGATCTGGGATCCGGTGTGTCCCTCTGGACACACCGATTCAAGTAATGTGGCGGCGGGCGGCGGAGATTCCGGTATAAACTTACCGGAATTGATGATGCAGAGCTGCGCAGCGCGGCGATCGGGGCTGAGGTTTTTCCCTTGGATACAGCCCAGCCTCGATCAGGGTAAAGAGCCAATGAAATTGGCTCTTTACCACGTGACCGGCTGTGTCCAATCACAGCAGGTCACTAAATGTAAACAAAACACACAATTGTGTGTAACTCACTGTTGCCTGGTTCTCCTCTTCACACACCTGTGAGGAGGAGATCAGCTAACAGTGAGTTACACATATGTTATACACATATACATATGTACTACTGTGCCCAGATTGCCCCCCCTAAATAAAGAGTACCTGTCATCTAGTACCTGCCACCAGATCACCCGCCACCCACCTGTCCATCAGGAGTACCTGTCCATCAGGAGTACCCGCCACCTCACCTGAGTACCCGCCACCTCAGAGTACCCGCCACCAGTCCATCAGGAGTACCTGTCCATCAGGAGTACCCGCCACCTCACCTGAGTACCCGCCACCTCAGAGTACCCGCCACCAGTCCATCAGGAGTACCTGTCCATCAGGAGTACCTGTCCATCAGCAGTACCCGCCACCTCACCTGAGTACCCGCCACCTCAGAGTACCCGCCACCAGTCCATCAGGAGTACCTGTCCATCAGGAGTACCCGCCACCTCACCTGAGTACCCGCCAGCTCAGAGTACCCGCCACCAGTCCATCAGGAGTACCTGTCCATCAGGAGTACCTGTCCATCAGGAGTACCCGCCACCTCACCTGAGTACCCGCCACCAGTCCATCAGGAGTAACTGTCCATCAGCAGTACCCGCCACCTCACCTGAGTACCCGCCACCTCAGAGTACCCGCCACCAGTCCATCAGGAGTACCTGTCCATCAGGAGTACCTGTCCATCAGCAGTACCCGCCACCTCACCTGAGTACCCGCCACCTCAGAGTACCCGCCACCAGTCCATCAGGAGTACCTGTCCATCAGGAGTACCCGCCACCTCACCTGAGTACCCGCCAGCTCAGAGTACCCGCCACCAGTCCATCAGGAGTACCTGTCCATCAGGAGTACCTGTCCATCAGGAGTACCCGCCACCTCACCTGAGTACCCGCCACCAGTCCATCAGGAGTAACTGTCCATCAGCAGTACCCGCCACCTCACCTGAGTACCCGCCACCTCAGAGTACCCGCCACCAGTCCATCAGGAGTACCTGTCCATCAGGAGTACCTGTCCATCAGCAGTACCCGCCACCTCACCTGAGTACCCGCCACCTCAGAGTACCCGCCACCAGTCCATCAGGAGTACCTGTCCATCAGGAGTACCCGCCACCTCACCTGAGTACCCGCCACCTCAGAGTACCCGCCACCAGTCCATCAGGAGTACCTGTCCATCAGGAGTACCTGTCCATCAGCAGTACCTGCCACCTCACCTGAGTACCCGCCACCTCAGAGTACCCGCCACCAGTCCATCAGGAGTACCTGTCCATCAGGAGTACCCGCCACCTCACCTGAGTACCCGCCACCTCAGAGTACCCGCCACCAGTCCATCAGGAGTACCTGTCCATCAGGAGTACCTGTCCATCAGCAGTACCCGCCACCTCAGAGTACCCGCCACCAGTCCATCAGGAGTACCTGTCCATCAGGAGTACCCGCCACCTCACCTGAGTACCCGCCACCAGTCCATCAGGAGTACCTGTCCATCAGCAGTACCCGCCACCTCACCTGAGTACCCGCCACCTCAGAGTACCCGCCACCAGTCCATCAGAAGTACCTGTCCATCAGGAGTACCTGTCCATCAGGTGTACCAGCCACCTCACCAGGAGTACCCGCCACCTCGCCAGGAGTACCCGCCACCAGTCCATCAGGAGTACCTGTCCATCAGGAGTACCCACCACCTCACCAGAGTACCCGCCACCTCACCAGAGTACCCACCACCAATCCATCAGGAGTACCTGTCCATTAGAGTACCCGCCACCTCACCAGAGAACCTGCCACCAGAGTACCTGCCACCTCACCAGCGTACCCACTATGTCCAGAAAGGTGTACACCCCAGAAGAAGCATATCAAATACTCAGTCTGACCGATGAGAGCAACGGGGAGCTCTCACCGCTCAGTTCTGATTCCGATTCTGGTTTGGAATATGAACCCCCCGAAGGCAGCACATCCGGATCCGAATTAGAGGAGGACACAGTCCGTCCAAAAAGAAGACGGTCTGAACACCAGGCAGCGACCAGCAGTGCCAACGGCGGTAGACCCCAGGAGGGGAGGTCCAGTGCAAGCGCTGCTAGACCCCAGGAGGAAAGGCCCAGTGCAAGCGCTGCTAGACCCCAGGAGGAAAGGCCCAGTGCAAGTACACGCCAAAGAAGTAGGACCCGAACCCAGCTTCCAGATGGCTTGGCAAACCCATTGTGGCTGCCTTCTACCTCAGGGTCAGCCACGATCCCCCCTTTTACAGCACAGCCAGGTGTGCAGGTCAACACTGAGGGTTTTTCCAAACTTGATTTTTTTAATTTATTTTTCCCTGATGAATTGGTTCAAGGCATTGTGGAGCAAACTAATCTTTTTGCTCAACAATTCATTGAAAACAACCCCAGCTCCAGCTATGCCCGCCCTTTTGAATGGAGACCCCTAACAGTGGTGGAGCTTAGATTGTTTTTAGGCCTAACGTTTAACACGGGGCTTACAAAAAAAAATGAAATGAATAGGTATTGGTCGAAGAAACCCATCCACCATATGCCAATTTTTACATCGGCCATGTCCAGGTCCCGATACGAACTTATAATGCGGTTCCTGCATTTCAGTGACAACTCACAGTGCCCCCCCCGAGATCACCCAAACTTTGACAAATTATATAAAATTCGCCCCCTAATTAATTTTTTTTCCAAGAAGTTTGCCGAACTTTATGTCCCTGACCAAAACATTTCTGTGGACGAATCCCTGGTGCATTTCACAGGCCGGCTGGGAATCAAGCAATATATCCCCAGTAAGCAGGCGAGGTACGGCTTGAAGCTCAACAAGCTCTGTGAAAGCGCCACTGGTTATGTGCACTCATTCCGCATGTACGAAGGCAAAGATTCCCAGCTCGAGCCCCCTGAGTGTCCATCGTACATGGGAATAAGTGGAAAAATTGTTTGGGAGTTGGTATTTCCACTCCTCCAAAAGGGGTATCATATGTATATGGACAACTATTATACCAGCCTGCCCCTTCTCCGCCACCTCTACCTAAAAAAAACTCTGGCGTGTGGTACAACAAGAATAAACAGAAAGGGCTTCCCACAGCGTCTTGTCACCACAACCATTCAAAAGGGGGAATCGGCAAGCTTGAGGAACGAGGAAGTGTTGGCTGTGAAGTGGAGGGATAGGAAAGATGTGTACATCATGTCCACCATCCACGATGACACCTCGGTGGAACTTCACAGAAGACGCAGTACCGTTCGCAAGCCTTCCTGCATCAATGAGTACAATAAATTCATGGGGGGTGTGGATTTAAATGATCAAATGTTGCAGCCCTATCTTTCAACCCGAAAATCCCTCTTCTGGTATAAAAAAATTGCAATTTACTTTTTTCATTTGGCCCTGTTAAATTCTTTCATAGTCTACCAAAAATCCACACATAGACCCACCACCTTCATGAGATTTATTGAAGACATTGTCACTGCCCTGATCTACCAACAAACATCCCCCCCAGAAAGCATTCACTCAGATTGTGTCAGCAGACTACATGAGCGCCATTTTTCAGACCATATTCCACCATCACGATCCGGAAGACGACGCCAAAAAAAATGTCGGGTGTGCACCAGAAGAGGAATTAGGAAAGACACCAGCTTCCATTGTCCCGACTGTCCCTCCCAACCTGGCCTTTGCATCGGAAAATGCTTCAAGCGATATCACACTCTCGAAAACTATTAGCCCATATTTCTAATACTGCCATTTCCCCGTTTTCAATATGTCCTGAATATTTCCCTGCCTCAACCAACCATATCATAGTCTTCCATGTGAACTGACCCTGGCCTGTTTCTCGACTATGTCTCTGCCTACCGTCTGCATTGTTTATCCGCCATGTTTCTGCCTTTCACGTGAACTGACCCTGGACTGTATGGATTATGCCTCTGCCTACCGTTTATTTCTGCCTTTTACCTGCACTGACCTCGGCCTGTTGACCATGTTTTTGCCTGCCCCCTTGGACTGATCTTTCACCCTGCTACACAGGGGTCTCACATATGTGAGGGGCTCCAGAATAGTGTTCTGAGTTCAGAAAACCAGTTTTTGGTTTTCTGTGTTCCCAGAACAGGGTCTGGTTGTCCGGAGGCTTCAAAGCGATTTGGGTGGGAGAAGCCTCTACCCCTGTCCCCATTCTTTCCTGACCGTTGCCCTAAGCTTGATGGTCCTGCCTGCTCCCTGGACAAATACTCTGGCTGTGCTGACCATACCTCTGCCTGCTGCATGTACTAACTATGGACAGTATTCCTGCCTGCTGCATGGACGATCCTTTGTTCCTTTTGCTACTGCTGACCACATCTCTGCCTGCTATCTGGACCAATGCTTTGGCTGTGCTGACATAATCTCTACCTGTACTGACTATTCCTGCCTGCTGCCTGTTTTGCTGTCGCTGTCCACGTTCCTGCCTGCTGCCTGGACCGATGCTCTCCTCTTTGGACCACTGCACTACTAAAACCGCAGGTAATCTTTTCTTTACCCTTTTTCTCAGAAGAATGTATTTTGGTTTATAATTGGTATGTACAGTACATGCTATGTTTTAGAAATATGAAGGGCCTTCAACAATGTGATAGGTTGTCAGGAATTTATGTGTGTAATTTATGCTCCTAGAACACATGACGGTGCTACTTAGATGTTAGGCCTCTGTATTTGGCCAGGCTGTGTAAAAGTCTCACACATTTGGTATCGCCATACTCAGGAGGAGTAGCAGAATGTATTTTGGGGTGTCACTTTTGCTATGTACATGCTATGTGTTGGTAATATCTTATAAATGGACAACTTTGTTTAAAAAAAATGCGTTTTCATTTTTTTCCCACATATTCCAAAAACTTCTGGAAAAAAATGAACCGTTCAAAAGACTCATTATGCCTCATAGATTATACGTTGGGGTGTTAGCTTTCCAAAATGGGGTCATTTTATGGGAGTTTCCATTGTCCTGGTGCTCCAGGGTCTTCAAAACTGTAATAGGTGGTTGAGAAATGAGATGTGTAATTTATGCTCCTAGAATGCCTGAAGGTGCTATTTCAATGTTGGGCCTCTGTATTTGGCCAGGCTGTGTAAAAGTCTCACACATTTGGTATCGCCATACTCAGGAGGAGTAGCAGAATGTATTTTGGGGTGTCATTTTTGCTATGTACATGCTATGTGTTGGTAATATCTTATAAATGGACAACTTTGTATAAAAAAAATGCGGTTTCATTTTTTTCCCACATATTCCAAAAACCTCTGGAAAAAAATGAACCGTTCAAAAGACTCATTATGCCTCATAGATTATACGTTGGGGTGTTAGCTTTCCAAAATGGGGTCATTTTATGGGCATTTCCATTGTCCTGGTGCTCCAGGGTCTTCAAAACTGTAATAGGTGGTTGAGAAATGAGATGTGCAATTTATGCTCCTAGAATGCCTAAAGGGGCTATTTCAATGTTGGGCCTCTGTATTTGGACAGGCTGTGTAAACGTCCCACACATTTGGTATTGCCATACTCAGGAGGAGTAGCAGAATGTATTTTGGGGTGTCATTTTTGCTATGTACATGCTATGTGTTGGTAATATCTTATAAATGGACAACTTTGTATAAAAAAAAATGCATTTTCATTTTTTTCCCACATGTTCCAAAAACTTCTGGAAAAAAATGAACCGTTCAAAAGACTCATTATGCCTCATAGACTATACATTGGAGTGTTAGCTTTCCAAAATGGGGTCATTTTATGGGCATTTCTATTGTCCTGGTGCTCCAGGGTCTTCAAAACTGTAATAGGTGGTTGAGAAATGAGATGTGTAATTTATGCTCCTAGAATGCCTGAAGGTGCTATTTCAATGTTGTGCCTCTGTATTTGGCCAGGCTGTGTAAAAGTCTCACACATTTGGTATCGCCATACTCAGGAGGAGTAGCAGAATGTATTTTGGGGTGTCATTGCAAGTATGCATGTGCTGTGTGAGAGAAATAACTTGTTATTATGACAATTTTGTGCAAAAAAATAAAAATTTTAAAAAATTTAAAAAATTTCCCAAGAATTGTGGGAAAAAAGTACAACTTCAAAAAACTCACAATGACTCTTACTAAATACATTGGAATGTCTGCTTTCCAAAAAGGGGTAATTTGGGGGGTATTTGTACTTTCCTGGCTTGTTAGGGTCTCAAGAAATGAAATAGGCCTTCAGTACATCAGGTGTGATCAGATGTGATAATTTTTCAATGATTTGCACCATAGCTTGTAGACTCTATAACTTTCACAGAGACCAAATAATATACACTTTTTTGGTTATTTTTACTAAAGATATGTAGCAGTATACATTTTGGCCCAATTTTATGAAGAAAAATTACTTATTTGCAAAATTTTACAATAAAAACAAAAAAAAAAGTGTTTTTTTTTAAAAAAAATCTAACTTTTTTCGCTTATATTGCAAAAAATAAAAAACCTAGCGGTGATTAAATACCACCAAAAGAAAGCTCTGTTTGTGAGAAAAAAATGATAAAAATTTGGTTTGGGTACAGTGTAGCATGACTGAGTAATTGTCATTCAAAGTGTGAGAGCGCTGAAAGCTACAAATTGGTCTGGTAAGGAAGGGTGTATAAAAGCCCTGTATTGAAGTGGTTAAATATGTCATTTAGCGCAGCGTTAGCCTTAGGGCTCCTTTTTTTTTTCAATGCCTAGTTGTCACCAGGGTCACAAGAACTAGTGTCTCCATTGAAAGATTTTCCCTCTATACTTGTTCTGGGAACAAACCAAAATTTGTGATTTTCTTTCACTTTTCTATTCAGTGATAACGGTAAACAGGACAAATAGAGACAATGAATCTCCCTAACAGGGGCACAGTCAGCAATAAAAACCTGACAGGTGTTCTAATTACCCTGCTTACCTCCACAAGTAGAATGGGACACACCATGCCAAAAGCCCAATATCCTCCTGATAAAAGAGGGTGAGCAGTGTTATCTGTTTTTGGGTCCTGCAGCGAGTTACCTCCTTCCGTTGGTTCTCTCCCCTAGAGTGTAGGGTAAAGTCTATTCTCTCTTTGTATTCAATAAGGCCATTGTCCAGACAGTATTAAACCCAATAAAGAAAGGTTTATTTTTCTTGCGTAGAAACTTGATAGGAAAGTTGGAGATAGAGAATTTAACAGGGAGGCAGGTTCAGGCACGCGGCACTTAACTGTCATTTATCTCCACTCAGTCCTGAGTAGGCTTTGCTCACCCGGATAGTCCCCTCTCACGGTCCTAGCAGCCGGTGTGGAGCACAAAACATTCACTTTAAATTTCCTAAGGATACGATCAGGATATGAACTTCTGAATCCCGAACTTCCCAGCAGTTGTAACACTTGAGGCCTTAGGTACCAGTGGGCACGTTACAAGGCTTTTGGCGGATTATGGAATCCTTCCCCCTGATAGGCAACCAGGCCTCTCCTGAGACGGTGACTTCCCTCACCGATCCCCACGGACAGGTCCTCCCCTGGTTTCATCTCCTTCAGAGCGGGTCACCCCCACTTGGGCACCCTGGGACTCCTCTTATGGTGTAGGCCTCAGCTAAAGGTGCTGGGCCTACCTGGAACGATGCAGTCTCGGGCCGAAGGTGCCTGGGACTGAACTCACACGCACGTACCCCTGGCCATGAGGGCCACCGAAGGAGGGGTACGTGCCTAGGACCAAGGGGTCCTCTGGATCACCTCCGAACTGTTGGACCTAACGGCGTCCGCCCCTTAAGTACCCTCTCCCGGCATGCACAGTGGGTAGACCACGCCCACTGCACCCCTGCCGAGAGAGGACACCCAATCGCGCTGCAATGCTACCTGTGGTTCAACCTGAGACCTGGGCGACAGCGCCACCCACGGGTCAAAGGGAACTATACTGCCAGGCAACACCACAACAAAGCAGAAAACAATTTAAAGAATTCAAACAGCCTGAGCCTAACTATTTGCTCAGGCTACCCCTTAAATTTAGGCATAGCAACCCCAATTATGGGGGTCCGCTACATTTAGTTATACTGTAGACGTATTCATTTGGCATTTTTTTACCATCTAAAAACAAAATGGCATACGTTTTAATTTTACTTTAACCCCTTCCCGAACAGCCGCGGCAGGATGGCTCCCCTGGACGAGCCGTCGTAGCTGTACGTCGGCTCTTTAAGACGCAGTAGCAGGCGCACGCACACTCGCAGCGTGTCCCTGGAGTCTATGCGCATGCATGGCGGGCGCGATGACCGCCGGGCCCCCGCGATCGATTGTGACAGAGCGAGAACCGGGATCTGTGTGTGTAAACACAAATCCTGCTTCTGTCAGGGGAGAGGAGACAGATCGTGTGTTCCTACTAAGTAGGAACAACGATCTGTCTCCTCCTCCCGTCAGCCACATTCCCCCCACAGTTAGAACACACCTAGGGAACACATTTAACCCCTTGATTGCCCCCTAGTGTTAAGCCCTTCCCTGCGAGTGACATTTATACAGTATTTAATGGCTATTTTTAGCACTGATCGCTGTATAAATGTCAATGGTCCCAAAAAAGTATCAAAAGTGTCCGATTTGTCTGCAGCAATGTCGCAGTCCCGATAAAAATCGCAGATCACCGCCATTACTAGTAAAAAAATAATAATAAAAAAAATGCCATAAATCTATCCCCTATTTTGTAGACGCTATAACTTTTGCACAAACCAATCAAAATATTCTTATTGTGATTTCTTTTTACCAACAATATGTAGAAGAATACATATCAGCCTAAACTGAGGAAGAAATTTGTTTTTTTTTTTTTATTGGGGGATATTTATTATAGCAAAAAGTAAAAAATATTTAGTTTTTTTCAAAATTGTCGCTATTTTTTTGTTTATAGCACAAAAAATAAAAATCACAGAGGTGAATAAATACCACTAAAAGGAAGGTCTATTTGTGGGAAAAAATTACGTAAATTTTGTTTTTGTACAACGTCCCACGACCGCGCAATTGTCAGTTAAAACGACACAGTGCCGTATCGCAAAAAAATGGCCTGGTTATTAACCCCCTTGGCGGTATTCCCAAGTCTGGCTCAGGGTGAGTTTTTAATGCTAAGAGCGGTAACCCAGAGCCAGACTCGGGCTGCATCGCAGTATCCAGGGGAAGATACTTACCTTGTTCCCTGGATCCTGCGATGTCTCCCCGCAGTGTGTGCGAACTGTCTCCTCGCTCGATCCACACTGCCGAGTGCCGAGCTCCGTTCCCTGCGACGTTGCGATTACAGTACTGGATCAAATAATTACACACCCCCTTTGTCCCTAGTGGTCTGTCCAGTGCCCTGCATGCACTTTTATATTATAAAAACTGTTCTTTCTGCCTGGAAACTGGAGATTGTCCATAGCAACCAAAAAGTGTCCCTTTATGTCAAAAGTGGTTTTAGACAAGCTAAAAAAACAGCTATAATAAATTAGAATCACTTGCAGAATTGAGCGATAGCGATTTGTGGGGAAATTCGTCATCAAACACTAAATCTAATGACAGCGACAATTCTGCAACTGAGCAAATTTGATTACATTATTGAATAATTTTTATTATAATTACATTACTATTTGTTATAATTATTTATAGTTATTTATTATATTATAATTTATGATTTTGTGTTTCAAACGTTATCATACCCAGGATGTCTACTAGACTCTTGTTTGGTTAGGTTTAAGTAAGTAATTACTAAGAATTGCAGGCTTACAATACATAACACCAAATTTCCATGTAAAATAATTGTACGGCTTTTAGTACATAATTCCAGACAGAATCATACCGCCAGGGAGGTTAAGGGGCCAAATCTTCCGGGGCTGAAGTGGTTAACAGAGATGGATGAAAGCCATGTACAGTTAAACATAAAGAGCAGTTTTTTATGTATACTCATTTCGAAAAAAAAGTCTACACATCTCGAGTATATTACTCTAGTTTCACAAATTGAGCAATGCCTGGCAAATTTGTGTCTTCATGTACAGCCAGCAGAGTCAAGAGACTGGTAACATGCATTGTTGGTTAGATTGATCAGTTGACAGGTGTACTTACCACACACTGAGCTGAAAGTTGTGGACATTATCCTGCCTGACAGTCATTTGTGCTGCAGTACAGTTCTTTATCTGATTCTGGGCATGAGCCAACAGTGTCTTGGTGGATGAAGACATCTGACTGTAATTGGGAATTTTCTTCTGAACAAAAACCTGAGTAGTCTTTAACACATGTACTACTTTAAGGAGCTCATATTTCCCAAGATTAATAAGAACAACTCTATTCTTCTATAAACTAGTAGGTCAAAATATCTGCAAACTGCAAAGCAAGGTATCTGTCAGATTAGCCAAACCAATGAACTGACTGAACCAGGGTTCCATCACATAAGAAGCAGCAGGATTGCCATACATATCTCTCCCTGAAGGGGACAAAGACAAAGTTTGCCAGGTCACCAAATTCACAGTTACCGTATATACTCGAGTATAAGCCGACTCGAGTATAAGCCGAGGTACCTAATGTTGCCTCAAAAAACTGGGAAAAATTACTGACTCGAGTATAAGCCGAGGGTCATCCTTACTGTTCCTATCCTCACTGTTCTCCTATCCTCACTGTTCTTCTATCCTCACTGTTCTCCTATCCTCACTGTTCTCCTATCCTCACTGTTCTCTCCTATCCTCACTGTTCCCTAGCTCGCTATTTTACATTGTAAATAGTACCTGTAAAGAAGTTGCGGCTGCGGCGTCCATTGTTCGAATTCCGCGGTCTCTTCCTAGTCCCTTCCGTGATAGGCGATTCTCATCAGACACTCTCCGCCTATCACGATCATTCTCTCATCCTCAGTTTCCCAGCAGACACTGTGTTGGGTGTTCCGCCAATCACAGACGTCTGCTGGGAAACTGAGGATGAGAGAATGATCGTGATAGGCGGAGAGTGTCTGATGAGAATCGCCTATCACGGAAGGGACCAGGAAGAGACCGCGGAATTCGAACGATGGACGCCGCAGCCGCAACGTCTTTACAGGTACTATTTTCAATGTAAAAAATTTTGCTGACTCGAGTATAAGCCGAGGGGGGGACTTTCAGTCCAAAAAAAGGGCTGAAAATCTTGGCTTATACTCGAGTGAATATATATAAATGTAGGCGCTACGTGAAATTCGAAAGTGAATTCAAATGTGTGTTGGGACTCAATGGAGAACCGAATGGCCTAATGAAGACCAAATAATAAACGTTGTAACAAACAAGTATGACGTGTATACTTAAAATAAAAAGTATGATGAATCTATTCAAACAATGGTGCGGTGATGTGTCACCGTGATCTAAGAGAACTACTGATACCCCTAGAAATGGATCAAAAATAAAAATAAAAATAAAAGATGTAGTGACTCTTTACAGTGAACACTTATAAACAATCATAAAGAATCTGTAACACCTGTTGGTGTCTAAATCATATACAAAACTGTAAATCACCTATAAGGAACAGAACTATGTGACATATGAAATATCCAGAAAGTTCAGTGCAAACAAAATTTCTAAATGTCTCTGAGTACAGGTAGGAAAACAGTATCCAAAAGTAGTCGTCTGTGGATATGCAAGTCCTGTTTCAAATGGTTCCTTGAAATAGATGGTTTGTATGCCAATATGATGTAACACCCGGGAGTGCCTTCACCATTGGGTCAGGGACAATAAGTAAGAAATAAATACTCTTACCAAGTGTTGTAGATCCAGCTCACCATATAGCGGTGGATCTATCAGGCTTATGTCCACGTCAGGGACCAGCAAATAGAAACCAAAGTTGTCCTCTCCTGTTGGTGGCGTCTTTCAATGTCTCCAAATGTGACTCGCTCCAGGTGTGGGTAATCAGCATATAGACCCGAAGCCCTCCATATGGATGGTGTCACCAAAAAAACAGGAAAGAGCACTTCCACATAGTGTAAATCCAAAAATGGGAATTTATTTAAAAGCAACCATAAAATTCCAGTAAAAAACAGCAGCAAACAAGCAGTTCAATCTCAAAAAAGAAGGCAATCCACTCAAAAATTACAAACAAACCCAAAGATGAACTTCAGAAGTGGTAAGCTTCAAATATGCGTGAGATGGGCAGTAAGGACTGGCATGTAAAACCCGACGCGTTTCGTCTGATAAGACATCAACTGGGGTACACGCCGTCCTGATGCCCAACCACGTTATATATAGGAAGAGATTTGTACCTTAATTGCATGCCCGTATGTCCCAATGTTTCACTTCCGGGATTGGTGAGTCACATGGCTGGTTCCGCGTCACATGACCTCCGTCATGTGACGGGTCAGGCCAATCAGGATAACCGGAGAGGCATACTACGCCACCAACGTGACTAACACCGTCCGCGTATCCTCGGCATACACTGGGCCAATCAGGACAAAGCGAAGAAGCGTGTTACGCCATCGACGTGACTTACAATGTCTGCGTGTCATCGGCGTACATTAAATTGGATCCCTCATAGACGGCGTGACCGTACGCAAAGCACAGTGGGATATGTAGTCGGAACGCAATAAAGCGTGGCGGCTATTTCCATGTATTGTGTTCTCACTGTGTGCTTGCGGGCCATACGTCGTGTAAAGAGGGCAGATCACCTCGTATTGGGATATGGAACTCCGAAATATGTCTCCCAGACTCAATCTCAAAGGACCAATTCCCCAATATGATGTAGTAAACATCCCGCTGATGATCAAAAGACCAAATGGTGCAAGTTAGATTAAACAATATATTGGTATGTAAAATATATGTATATATAGAAATTACCCATATATACCAGAGGGTAAAAACATTGTACACAATAGGGCCACACATGGCTATATGTTAATGAGACCTGTGGTCTCATCCATACATATAGAATATATAATGACACATATAGAACCATATACAAATACAGAACATCCGGGCAAATGTGTGACTAATTGCCACAGTGCCAATGTAAACCCACACGTGAACAATGTATCAATAGGAAAGATTTATGAATAAAATAAAAATAAAATTAAAATAAAAATAAAAATTGCAATAAAAATTGCATAGGACATGAATGATTTGGAGCAGATGGCGAAATGTGTAACCCCGAATGGGAAAATATCAGGATTGATTAATAAAGGCATTAATATCCCAATCGATGTTAAGTCCATAGGGCCTGTAACTCTTTAGCTGGTATATCCAGTAGGTCTCTAGTCTCGAGACCCCTCTTACACAGGACTCCCCCCTCCAATGGGGAACAAATTTGTCTATGATCACAAATCTAGTGCCCCTTGGATCTTTATTGTGAGACTCCAAATAGTGTCTTGGAACACTATGGTTGGTTTTTCCTTTACGAATGCTAGTAAGATGTTCACCCACCCTAATGGCAAACGTGCGAATGGTACGTCCTACGTACTGTTTCCCGCATGGGCAGGTAAGTAGGTAGACAATAAATCTAGTTGCACAGGTGGTAAAATGCTTCATTTTATAATTTGTTCCCATGGATGTAGAGCAAAAAGTATCCGTTTTCCGTTTCCCACATAAATTAACCTGGCATACCTTGCATTTTCTGCATGGATAGTATGCTTTAAGGTGTGGAAAAAAGACGGGAATGATGGGTGGATTACTTATATTTGGAGCTATCTGACTTTTGAGTGAGGAAGCCCCTCTGTAGGTCACTCCAGCTCTATCTGGGAGTGAAGGGCCAAGGACCTGATCATTTTTAAGGACATTCCAATGCCTCTGAAAAATGTCTCTTATTTGTTTATGTTGGGTGGAAAATGTGGTATAAAAAGACCATTTAAATTTAGAATCCTGAATTGTTTTACTTCTTTCTGTTAATAATGAGTCCCTACTTATAGTAGAAATACGTTGAATTTCTTCATCTATCTGAGAAGGATTGTAGCCCTTATCAACAAACCTAGATTTCAAAATGTTAGCTTGGTATTGAAAATCTGAGAAATGGGAACAGTTGCGCCGAATCCTCAACAGTTGACTCCGTGGGACCGATTTCAGCCATGCTGAGTGGTGACAACTATCAACCGGAATGTATCCATTCCGGTCGGTGGATTTGAAAAACGTTTTAGTATGTAACTGGCCCCCACTTGAAAATATCTCTAAGTCTAAGAAATGAATCTGAGTGTAACTCATTTCATATGACAAACTAATGCCAATATTGTTGTCATTAAGAATAGACATGAAACTCTTAAGGGAATCCTGATCTCCTCTCCATAGGAGGAGGATGTCGTCGATGTATCGTACCCAGAGTACAATCTCGGGACGATTTAAAGCATAGACGACATCCTCCTCCCATTTGGCCATAAAGATATTAGCCAGGCTGGGAGCAAATTTTGCTCCCATTGCAACTCCCTTTTGTTGCAGGAAAAAATCTCCATTGTGCCAAAAATAGTTATGAGTTGTGGCAAAATGTAGGAGATCCATGATGTACCTTTTTTGTGTTCCTGACAGCCTGTTGTCTCTAGATAGAAACAAGCTAACTGCAGATAGACCCAATGCATGAGAAATGCATGTATACAGTGAGGCTACATCAGCCGTAACCAACAGAATATCCTCACTGTATTCTATCTGCTGTAATAATGAAATGGTGTGTCTGGTGTCCTTAAGATACGATGGAATTGTTCGAACAATTGGCTGTAAATGAAAATCTATGTATCTCCCTATGCGGGAGGTCACAGAATCTATGCCGCTGATAATTGGGCGGCCAGGAGGATGATTGGCATCTTTATGTACCTTAGGGAGGTAATAAATAATGGGAATCCGTGGAGCTACTGGCACTAAATAACTTTTCTCTTTTTTATCTAAAATACCAAGCTGAGCTCCAGTATCTACAAGATCAATCAATATTTTCTTAAAACTCTGTGTGGGGTTTTTGGATAAACGTACATATGTATCACCATCGCTCAAGATCTTGATCATCTCAGCATGGTAAGCTTCTTTATCGAGTACTACTATGCCCCCACCCTTATCAGCGGGGCGTATAATGAGGTCTTTGCGCTCACACAGTGTCCTAAGACCAATTTTGATTCTAGGATCACTGTACATTTTTTTCTTTGGCAATACCTCCAAATCTTTTAATACTAGATCTCTAAATACTTGAATAGAGGGTGCCGTAGCGCCTGGAGGATTAAAAAGCGAGGGGTTTGAGAGCCCTGAGTGAACAGTGGGTGAAGTAATTTCAGGTAAACTTGGTCTAACTGGATTGGAGATAAAATATCTCTGAATATTCAATTTGCGCACATATTTGTGCACATCTATGAATGTGGTAAATTTATTAAGTGGTCTGGGAGGGACATATTTCAATCCTTTATTTAAAACTATTTGTTCTGCTTCAGTGAATGTAGCTGAACTCAAGTTGAAAATTCCCTCAGTGGTTAAACGCATTTTCTTTTTCTTGGCGCGCCATCCGCCTCTGCATCCACGTTTGGATCGGGGTTTCGATTGTATCCCCTCTGTTCCTGGTAAAAACCCCCTGAGTATGAAGGCCCTGGGTGGTCCTGGTTATAACTGTACGGGGACCTATTAAATTGATGACTATCATCGGAGTCCCTATGGTAGTGTTGGGATTGATGCATTCCATATTCCTCCCTCAAAGGGAAAAATCTATTATGAGTTTCTACCGGCGTTCTTTGAGACTGGTAGGGATGATAATAATCATAGTCATGATGACCTTGTCCACTTCTACCTCGTGGGGAATCATGTCTCCAACGATCACGAGAATGGTCCCCTCTACCTCTATTGTTACCTCGAGGTCCTTTGCCCCTTCCGCCCTGAGTTTGATGGGGGCCTTTTGGTTGGGAAATAGGAGTACGTGCACCAGTTTGCCTGGGATTAGAATCCCTAGGGCCACTTGTGCGGTTCAGAGGTTGTACAGAGGTGGGATGTCGTGATCCCAATTCTCCCATTGGTGGGGCAGAAATATCCATGTTATTGGAATTGCCTTCAATGGTTCTTATCACACTCTCTTTGGATTGCCAACTGAACACACAACCGCTTTTATAGTCGTTAACATCCCGAGTGTACTTCTTTTGCTTCTTTGTTTTTTGTTCTTTCTCTTCCTTTTCTAAATGTGTTTTTAAACTTGTGGACAGCATACCATATTCTGAAGTGGATTTGTGTGGTAGGAGTTTGTCCCTAATCTCTTTAATCTCTTTATCAATGAGCCCTAACCGTATAACCTTTTTCTCTAGTAAAAAGGAAATAAAGGAAATTCCTGCATCATTAAAATAACGAAACCATAGATCTAATTCTAGGTCTCCTTGTTGTGGACATACATCCCACCTTAGTCCTCTGGGGACCATGCGTTCTTTGAGATACTGTTCTAGAAAGGCTTTATCCCATTCCAAATGCAGTTCTGTAGTCATGAGGTTTTTAAGCCTCATGAACAAGCCTCCTATCTCAGAGTCTGTACTGGTGACTGTAAAAATAACGGTTAGGGCTCATTGATAAAGAGATTAAAGAGATTAGGGACAAACTCCTACCACACAAATCCACTTCAGAATATGGTATGCTGTCCACAAGTTTAAAAACACATTTAGAAAAGGAAGAGAAAGAACAAAAAACAAAGAAGCAAAAGAAGTACACTCGGGATGTTAACGACTATAAAAGCGGTTGTGTGTTCAGTTGGCAATCCAAAGAGAGTGTGATAAGAACCATTGAAGGCAATTCCAATAACATGGATATTTCTGCCCCACCAATGGGAGAATTGGGATCACGACATCCCACCTCTGTACAACCTCTGAACCGCACAAGTGGCCCTAGGGATTCTAATCCCAGGCAAACTGGTGCACGTACTCCTATTTCCCAACCAAAAGGCCCCCATCAAACTCAGGGCGGAAGGGGCAAAGGACCTCGAGGTAACAATAGAGGTAGAGGGGACCATTCTCGTGATCGTTGGAGACATGATTCCCCACGAGGTAGAAGTGGACAAGGTCATCATGACTATGATTATTATCATCCCTACCAGTCTCAAAGAACGCCGGTAGAAACTCATAATAGATTTTTCCCTTTGAGGGAGGAATATGGAATGCATCAATCCCAACACTACCATAGGGACTCCGATGATAGTCATCAATTTAATAGGTCCCCGTACAGTTATAACCAGGACCACCCAGGGCCTTCATACTCAGGGGGTTTTTACCAGGAACAGAGGGGATACAATCGAAACCCCGATCCAAACGTGGATGCAGAGGCGGATGGCGCGCCAAGAAAAAGAAAATGCGTTTAACCACTGAGGGAATTTTCAACTTGAGTTCAGCTACATTCACTGAAGCAGAACAAATAGTTTTAAATAAAGGATTGAAATATGTCCCTCCCAGACCACTTAATAAATTTACCACATTCATAGATGTGCACAAATATGTGCGCAAATTGAATATTCAGAGATATTTTATCTCCAATCCAGTTAGACCAAGTTTACCTGAAATTACTTCACCCACTGTTCACTCAGGGCTCTCAAACCCCTCGCTTTTTAATCCTCCAGGCGCTACGGCACCCTCTATTCAAGTATTTAGAGATCTAGTATTAAAAGATTTGGAGGTATTGCCAAAGAAAAAAATGTACAGTGATCCTAGAATCAAAATTGGTCTTAAGACACTGTGTGAGCGCAAAGACCTCATTATACGCCCCGCTGATAAGGGTGGGGGCATAGTAGTACTCGATAAAGAAGCTTACCATGCTGAGATGATCAAGATCTTGAGCGATGGTGATACATATGTACGTTTATCCAAAAACCCCACACAGAGTTTTAAGAAAATATTGATTGATCTTGTAGATACTGGAGCTCAGCTTGGTATTTTAGATAAAAAAGAGAAAAGTTATTTAGTGCCAGTAGCTCCACGGATTCCCATTATTTATTACCTCCCTAAGGTACATAAAGATGCCAATCATCCTCCTGGCCGCCCAATTATCAGCGGCATAGATTCTGTGACCTCCCGCATAGGGAGATACATAGATTTTCATTTACAGCCAATTGTTCGAACAATTCCATCGTATCTTAAGGACACCAGACACACCATTTCATTATTACAGCAGATAGAATACAGTGAGGATATTCTGTTGGTTACGGCTGATGTAGCCTCACTGTATACATGCATTTCTCATGCATTGGGTCTATCTGCAGTTAGCTTGTTTCTATCTAGAGACAACAGGCTGTCAGGAACACAAAAAAGGTACATCATGGATCTCCTACATTTTGCCACAACTCATAACTATTTTTGGCACAATGGAGATTTTTTCCTGCAACAAAAGGGAGTTGCAATGGGAGCAAAATTTGCTCCCAGCCTGGCTAATATCTTTATGGCCAAATGGGAGGAGGATGTCGTCTATGCTTTAAATCGTCCCGAGATTGTACTCTGGGTACGATACATCGACGACATCCTCCTCCTATGGAGAGGAGATCAGGATTCCCTTAAGAGTTTCATGTCTATTCTTAATGACAACAATATTGGCATTAGTTTGTCATATGAAATGAGTTACACTCAGATTCATTTCTTAGACTTAGAGATATTTTCAAGTGGGGGCCAGTTACATACTAAAACGTTTTTCAAATCCACCGACCGGAATGGATACATTCCGGTTGATAGTTGTCACCACTCAGCATGGCTGAAATCGGTCCCACGGAGTCAACTGTTGAGGATTCGGCGCAACTGTTCCCATTTCTCAGATTTTCAATACCAAGCTAACATTTTGAAATCTAGGTTTGTTGATAAGGGCTACAATCCTTCTCAGATAGATGAAGAAATTCAACGTATTTCTACTATAAGTAGGGACTCATTATTAACAGAAAGAAGTAAAACAATTCAGGATTCTAAATTTAAATGGTCTTTTTATACCACATTTTCCACCCAACATAAACAAATAAGAGACATTTTTCAGAGGCATTGGAATGTCCTTAAAAATGATCAGGTCCTTGGCCCTTCACTCCCAGATAGAGCTGGAGTGACCTACAGAGGGGCTTCCTCACTCAAAAGTCAGATAGCTCCAAATATAAGTAATCCACCCATCATTCCCGTCTTTTTTCCACACCTTAAAGCATACTATCCATGCAGAAAATGCAAGGTATGCCAGGTTAATTTATGTGGGAAACGGAAAACGGATACTTTTTGCTCTACATCCATGGGAACAAATTATAAAATGAAGCATTTTACCACCTGTGCAACTAGATTTATTGTCTACCTACTTACCTGCCCATGCGGGAAACAGTACGTAGGACGTACCATTCGCACGTTTGCCATTAGGGTGGGTGAACATCTTACTAGCATTCGTAAAGGAAAAACCAACCATAGTGTTCCAAGACACTATTTGGAGTCTCACAATAAAGATCCAAGGGGCACTAGATTTGTGATCATAGACAAATTTGTTCCCCATTGGAGGGGGGAGTCCTGTGTAAGAGGGGTCTCGAGACTAGAGACCTACTGGATATACCAGCTAAAGAGTTACAGGCCCTATGGACTTAACATCGATTGGGATATTAATGCCTTTATTAATCAATCCTGATATTTTCCCATTCGGGGTTACACATTTCGCCATCTGCTCCAAATCATTCATGTCCTATGCAATTTTTATTGCAATTTTTATTTTTATTTTTATTTTATTTTTATTTTATTCATAAATCTTTCCTATTGATACATTGTTCACGTGTGGGTTTACATTGGCACTGTGGCAATTAGTCACACATTTGCCCGGATGTTCTGTATTTGTATATGGTTCTATATGTGTCATTATATATTCTATATGTATGGATGAGACCACAGGTCTCATTAACATATAGCCATGTGTGGCCCTATTGTGTACAATGTTTTTACCCTCTGGTATATATGGGTAATTTCTATATATACATATATTTTACATACCAATATATTGTTTAATCTAACTTGCACCATTTGGTCTTTTGATCATCAGCGGGATGTTTACTACATCATATTGGGGAATTGGTCCTTTGAGATTGAGTCTGGGAGACATATTTCGGAGTTCCATATCCCAATACGAGGTGATCTGCCCTCTTTACACGACGTATGGCCCGCAAGCACACAGTGAGAACACAATACATGGAAATAGCCGCCACGCTTTATTGCGTTCCGACTACATATCCCACTGTGCTTTGCGTACGGTCACGCCGTCTATGAGGGATCCAATTTAATGTACGCCGATGACACGCAGACATTGTAAGTCACGTCGATGGCGTAACACGCTTCTTCGCTTTGTCCTGATTGGCCCAGTGTATGCCGAGGATACGCGGACGGTGTTAGTCACGTTGGTGGCGTAGTATGCCTCTCCGGTTATCCTGATTGGCCTGACCCGTCACATGACGGAGGTCATGTGACGCGGAACCAGCCATGTGACTCACCAATCCCGGAAGTGAAACATTGGGACATACGGGCATGCAATTAAGGTACAAATCTCTTCCTATATATAACGTGGGGGGCATCAGGACGGCGTGTACCCCAGTTGATGTCTTATCAGACGAAACGCGTCGGGTTTTACATGCCAGTCCTTACTGCCCATCTCACGCATATTTGAAGCTTACCACTTCTGAAGTTCATCTTTGGGTTTGTTTGTAATTTTTGAGTGGATTGCCTTCTTTTTTGAGATTGAACTGCTTGTTTGCTGCTGTTTTTTACTGGAATTTTATGGTTGCTTTTAAATAAATTCCCATTTTTGGATTTACACTATGTGGAAGTGCTCTTTCCTGTTTTTTTGGTGACACCATCCATATGGAGGGCTTCGGGTCTATATGCTGATTACCCACACCTGGAGCGAGTCACATTTGGAGACATTGAAAGACGCCACCAACAGGAGAGGACAACTTTGGTTTCTATTCGCTGGTCCCTGACGTGGACATAAGCCTGATAGATCCACCGCTATATGGTGAGCTGGATCTACAACACTTGGGAAGAGTATTTATTTCTTACTTATTGTCCCTGACCCAATGGTGAAGGCACTCCCGGGTGTTACATCATATTGGCATACAAACCATCTATTTCAAGGAACCATTTGAAACAGGACTTGCATATCCACAGACGACTACTTTTGGATACTGTTTTCCTACCTGTACTCAGAGACATTTAGAAATTTTGTTTGCACTGAACTTTCTGGATATTTCATATGTCACATAGTTCTGTTCCTTATAGGTGATTTACAGTTTTGTATATGATTTAGACACCAACAGGTGTTACAGATTCTTTATGATTGTTTATAAGTGTTCACTGTAAAGAGTCACTACATCTTTTATTTTTATTTTTATTTTTGATCCATTTCTAGGGGTATCAGTAGTTCTCTTAGATCACGGTGACACATCACTGCACCATTGTTTGAATAGATTCATCATACTTTTTATTTTAAGTATACACGTCATACTTGTTTGTTACAACGTTTATTATTTGGTCTTCATTAGGCCATTCGGTTCTCCATTGAGTCCCAACACACATTTGAATTCACTTTCGAATTTCACGTAGCGCCTACATTTATATATATTCATATAATTTTTACTTTTTCTGTCAGATTGTTATGTTGGCTGCTAACATATAAGTTTTTTGCGAGGTTGGCGCAATATTTTTGCCCTTTTTATCTTTATACTCGAGTATATACGGTATATTAAGAAAAAGTGTGTAGCGCCAAAAGTAAATGAACAGCGATGAGATGTGATTACTGCACTATAGATGGACAGCACATTGAAATAAAGTTAAAAAAAAAAGTGTTAAAGGGAAAAAATGCTAAAGTGAAAAAAAAAAATATATATAAGTCCAATCTTGTGGATGGAAATCAACAATAAAAAAAACAATGTAGTGAAAAATATAGATTGAAATGCACAGTCCCATTATAGGATCAGCAATATAAACTTATTGGTGAAAACACAATAGTTCAGTGCAAAGATGTGCACAAAAATTTGGTGGTGACTTGCAAAGTGAAGAGGTGATCCAGTACAGTGCTCCAGAATCATCCACCACACACTGTTAAATGGACACTCCCCGGAAAAGCTGTCTGCCGTTACAGCAGCAAACACGCACTCAGTGTAGATCTGCCATCTATTGTGGGGAAGGCTGTTCAGCAACTCGCACCATCCAGATGTAGCTGTAGTAAATAAAGCTCACCAGGAGCCAGATGAAATCTCCATAGTGTAGTATTTATTGGAGTTGTATGTTAAAAGCCAAAATAAAATGAATCATAAAAACAAATGACAATGGGTGCCACGGCCAACCCGGAATTGTACAGTGGCCTGATATCAGGACTAGTATCTGCTCCCCAAAGCTTTTCGTCCAATAGGACGTTATCAAGGGGTAAATTCACAGTTATGCCAACTGGACATTTCCCCTTACGGCAGGGGTCCGGTGCGTTTCTATTCTCCGTTTCAGGGACAAATAAGACCTGAATTTTTACCTGAAACTGAGCCAAAGTATCACAGGGGAAGATTGGGAAGGTTTCAGCACCTATTAATCTACTTTCCTGTGCAATGCACTCCACAGCCGCCCCTGAGATGTGTGAACCGGCTCCATTGAGAGCCAGTCACACTCTCCTGTCATGCAAATTGGATGCGGGGAAACCGCATCAGTGTGAACCCAGCCTTAAAGAGGAAGTAAACCCTGATGGGTTTTACTTCCTCTTTATTCCCCTGCAAAGTAAAAGCATAATGGGCTAGTATGCATTGCATTATGTGGCACTTACCTGCAAACAAAGCCCATGATGTCCCTGCTGGTGGAAGCGTCCATCTCCGCCGCTCTTCCTTCCGGGGGCCGCGGACTCCGGCTCTGTGACTGGCCGGAGCTGCGTGACTCCACTCCCATGCATTGCATGCGGGAGCCGTCAGTCACGGCACATGCTGGGGAAGAAACAGCACGGAGGGCCGTTTCTTCACTGTGCATACGCAGATGACCTCACCTGCGCATTACAAGGCAAATATCTCCTAAACGGCGCACGTTTAGGAGATATTTTCAATACATATAGGTAAGCCTTATTATAGGCTTACCTTCATGTAAAAATGTCTCAGGGGAGTTTACAACCACTTTAATGCAGGAAAAATGTGCAGTTAATACAAATATTTAATTTAATAATATTTTCTTTACAAAATGGACAATACAAGATTTCGGATATCTACAAACCTCTCTTGCGAGACTCATCCCCGTCTTTGTCCTCCTCATCTCTTGCTAACTGGGCTGCGGATTTCCCAGATCCCTACATAACGGATAAAATCCTAGCTGGTCTGCAAAAAACTCTTCAACTAACACCCAACGAAATTTGGAGAGAAACCCAACTCAAGATCGCCCACCGGGCCTACATCCCATTCCTCTCCACCAAATCCAATAAGGATGGTGCTTCCTGTCATTTATGCAAGGTACCTAAACCTCCTCTCTCTCACCGGTTCTGGTCCTGCTCCTTCATTTCCTCATTTTGGGATCAAGTCATATCTTACATTTTCAAGACCACTTTATTGAAACTGCCTAAAGACACTTTACTCCTAATATTCGGATATTGGGACCCTCTACTGTTACCCTGGTCTCTGTCCACTGCTGGATCGACCTCCTCTGGATCCACCAAACATTCCTCCTCCAAAGATTGGATTTTGCTTTGCCTACTCATCGCTAGGAGACTCATTCTTAGGCACTGGTTCTCTCCTCAAAGCCCTTCACTCACCCAACTCGAAAAGGATTGCCTTACTCTTTTCTATAAAGAACAATTTCTCACAGACTTCAAAGAACACAGATCTAAAGAGCGGTTTCTCTGCAGATGGCGATCCTTCATCACTTCAACCCTCTCATCAGCCGATCAGGCGGCTCTGGAACAACTTTCCTTCTCCTATGATGACCTGATCTCGAAAGGGCCATAAGAACTTTCTCTGCAATACCTAGGCTCTACTTCCCTATGGATCATACCATGGCTTTTTCGCTCCCGGGATCCTCCATGTTTTGGAACGGATAGCCCGCCACTATTCCTGGACCCTCACCCCTTCCCCCACCCCCCCTTTTCACGCATTATTTTCTGTTATACTCCCTCCCCTATTTCCGATTTAAATTACAGGGGCCCATAGACAGATCCATCCAGTATTTACCTTCTGGACATATATCAGTATTGGTATTTATCTTGGTATTTATCTAGGATGACTTTATATATACTCACTAGGTGAGATTCATGTCTATGCAACACCTTCTACTACCCCTCAATGTCAGTCTTCTAGTGTCGAGTTTTATCTTCTGTTTTTGTTCTCCTTGATCTGTACAACTCGCTAAATCTTTGTCTATGCGAACCATTGTTTGAAACTGATTGACGATTTTCTTGTACAATTGTCTTTTATTTCCCAATAAAAACTTGTTAAAAAAAAAATAATAATAATATTTTCTAGCCATTTTTCCTTTAGTAGTGTTACGTGTATCGCACCTATAAGAACAAGTGTGCCTTTGAATTTAACATGTTTGGCTACAATAATATTATTGCACCTAAACAGCCTACTTACTGTAAGTGACCCTTGTGTTTTTGAGATATTGATCTGTCAGGTGTACTTTGAGATAAACAAACCCTCTTAATGTGTCTCTCTCATTTTATAAAGTTATGTTTAACAACCGCTTAGTAAGTAATTCATTGTTTAAATATCTACATTTAGTTAAATGAATAATGGGATGCTTATTGATTTTGGTTTAGTGCCAGATTGGAAACCACAAACTGCACGATGGACCTAGACAAGAGGGAGCCTTCTAGCTGTTGATAAACTACAAGGATAAGGCCTGATACATCTCGGTTGCTATCTCAATTTTCAAACACAGCTGGTTTGGCTTTTTGGGCAATTTATTTACAAATCTGATGTTCTTTTAAGTTGACCAGAATTTTGAAGTAAACCTGTCATGAGGCAAATACGGAAGCTTGCCATTACTCTAAAAAGCATGTAGCAAATGGAACTCGAAGAAAAGTCTTAATCATTGTCATAGGTCGGAAATGCAGAAAGTATTGAAGTAAATTGATCAGTATGACAGCCAGGTACTGACTCAGAGAAGTCAGCAAGCATATATATTATTTTCATGACAACATTCAACATAAAAACAGCCTATGTACAAACAAATCACATTAAAGGAAAAGACCACTATGCTAATTCCAAGGGAAAATGCGATTCCCATGGAAATAAAAACACACCTGATTCCCCCAGCTGCCAGCGTATCAGTGAAATGTTTTCCTCAACTCTTCTCAAAGGATGAACTGAATTTTAGTATCCAGTAGGTAGAAGATACAGTCCTTCATGCAGGGAATCCCCTCTTCAGCACACTAGAAAAGGCTCATGTATATACTGTGACATCACGGGCTCTATTCTGTGTACTGCATCTACCAATTTGTAATCTCAACAAAGCAGTTCTGTTTCCTAGGAAACTGCAAATTGATCGCATAAAGTCTCTGGCTTCTATGCCTCCCCAGAATGATGCTAGTTAAAGAAAAGCAACCTTCTTAAAGCCACACTCTGCTGCTGAATTCCAGATGGGGTGTGAAATCTGCTATAGAGGTTGGTGTGTAAATCAGTAGCCAAAATAAAGAAATAAATGCAAAAAATAAATTAAAAAATGGGAATTTATCTGCCACTAACCACTCACAGTCTTGGTCATTCAACAGTTACCTATAGCCAATAACATGAATTTACCTTTCACTGACTTGACCGCCATTAACAAAAATGTATTGCTATAGGCTACTGAAATTGGTATCATCCTCATCTTTCCTTGTTGCCACGATAAACAAACCTGTTATGAGCTTCATTTATTTTAGCTCGGTTCACATTGGTGTGATACGGAAACCCTGCGAATCCAGTGCAGGTTCCCACACCGCACCTAACTCGCAGGAAGTTCACACTGCCCTCTGCGAACAGCTTGGAGTGTCAATACAAAGTTAATGACACCCCAAATTGGTTTGCATATTGCAGTGCAAACTGTCAATTTAGACAGGAACAGGGCGTGAACAAAAAAAAAGGGTCCTGCATGAGTTGGTTCCCAATGCGATGCAAATTCAGCCATACGTTATGTATGGCTGAATTTGCATCTCACAGACATCGCATGTGATCTGCACAGCAGTGTGGTGTGAATCACATGCAATGTTTGGGATCGCTGCAGTTTGAGGCCCTAAATCTTAAGAAAAAAGAACGGAATAAAAATAGAGTTTAGTCCATAAAAATAAAAAAGATTTCAATGTATATGTAGCGGCCACCTCCACTCCCCTCTTTCTCTCGTCTCGTTTCTTTCTCTTGTCTAGGGGTACCTTAGAGGGGAGGGAGCGGGGACACCACGCAAGGCTTCCACCACAGGTGTTAGTGCGGTATAAGCAACGGTTTTGTATTACCTTCGGGTCAGTGCTGTGCACCTGGATCCTCCCTCCAAGAGTCACCGTGAACAATGTCCGTTAAAAAATGAGCTCCACACCATTAAAGTTCAACACTCCTTTATTCTCCTTATCTGAACACAAACAGTTGAACTCCCTTGATAGAACTGAACAGAAAAGGAGGTGTGGATGCGAACAGGCCCAGACACAATGTAGGTTGCCACTTCCCTTCCTAGAAGTGTGTCCTGGTCTCCGCACGAGGGTAAATTTCCTTCCAGGCAGTCTCCGACGAGAGACTCACTTGTCACCGGCAATATGCTGCACCGGGTCTTCAAATGAGGAGCTCCCCCCAGTCCATTGCACCTTCCGGATTCGGGTACCCAATCCCTGGGTACCCTAGGATCTCCTTCCCTCGCGGAACTCAGTGTTGGGCACTGAGCTCCGGACCTCCATCCAAGTACCTCACCCCAGGCTAAAGGTGCCTGGGATGGAACTCGACCTCCGCTGTCCTCTAGGCCTAAGCCACCCAGAGGAGCGACACGACCCACCGTCCGCAAGCTGAAGGTGCCTGGGACTTCGAACCCCCGTGACCAAGATGGCCGACCCCTTTATACCCTCTCCCAGCAAGCACGGCGGGTTCCCCGCCCCACCATACCGCTGCCGAGGGAGGACAAAAAGGAGGACGGCACACAGCGATAATCCAACCCAACCCAGGGCGACAGCGCCACCCAATGGGCCGCGGTGAATTACACATCACTGGTGTCCCTTCCAAATTCAAATTTACACCTGGGAAAGTACATACCCGCTACATATATATTATGGAAAAGTTGAATAACCATTTTTACCAGTTGCTTTGGACAACAAATGTGCTTTTATGCTTTCTTTCCCCCAGTTTTAATGTATCAGCCCCTTAGTGTCTTTTTGTCATCTTTTATACAAAAACAAACCATACATACTGTATGTGACATTTGCATAAAAAAAAATATATATATATATATTGTTTTTCTTAAATTATGATTCTGGCCTACAGAAGTCCACATGGTCTTGTGGCCAACAAGATGTTCTTCCAGCTGACCTGTATATAAGTGTGTTTTATAAGCAATATTTACTAGGAAGCAATAGATTTAACAAATGCATTTGATTTAAAGTGATTCTAAAGTTTTTTTTTTTAAACAAACGTGTTATACTTACCTGTTCTGTGCAATGGTTTTGCACAGAGCAGCCCCAATCCTCTTCTTTTTGGGTTCCCCACTGGCGGTCCTGGCTTCCCCTCCTTCCTAGTGCCCTGGAAAGCAAGCCACTTGCTATGGGAGCACTGCAGCAGGCTCGATCCTGAGCCATACTTGTGTGAATAGACATTGTTCATTCACACAGAGCGTGGCTCTGCCTCGCTATCTGCTCTCTCCTCATTGGCTTACTGGCTGTGATTGACAACAGCAGTGGGCTGTGCAAACCAATGAGGAGAGAGAGACCTGGGAGAGCCCTCATGCACATCAATGGAGCAAGATGGGGCTCAGGTAAGTCTTTCAGGTTGACATTTGAAAACTAAAAGGCTTTATAATAATTCTGTTATATTGGCATCATCATATATACATGTGCCTCTTTCTTGACATGCTCCGGACCTCCATCCAAGTACCTCACCCCAGGCTAAAGGTGCCTGGGATGGAACTCGACCTCCGCTGTCCTCTAGGCCTAAGCCACCCAGAGGAGCGACACGACCCACCGTCCGCAAGCTGAAGGTGCCTGGGACTTCGAACCCCCGTGACCAAGATGGCCGACCCCTTTATACCCTCTCCCAGCAAGCACGGCGGGTTCCCCGCCCCACCATACCGCTGCCGAGGGAGGACAAAAAGGAGGACGGCACACAGCGATAATCCAACCCAACCCAGGGCGACAGCGCCACCCAATGGGCCGCGGTGAATTACACATCACTGGTGTCCCTTCCAAATTCAAATTTACACCTGGGAAAGTACATACCCGCTACATATATATTATGGAAAAGTTGAATAACCATTTTTACCAGTTGCTTTGGACAACAAATGTGCTTTTATGCTTTCTTTCCCCCAGTTTTAATGTATCAGCCCCTTAGTGTCTTTTTGTCATCTTTTATACAAAAACAAACCATACATACTGTATGTGACATTTGCATAAAAAAAAATATATATATATATATTGTTTTTCTTAAATTATGATTCTGGCCTACAGAAGTCCACATGGTCTTGTGGCCAACAAGATGTTCTTCCAGCTGACCTGTATATAAGTGTGTTTTATAAGCAATATTTACTAGGAAGCAATAGATTTAACAAATGCATTTGATTTAAAGTGATTCTAAAGTTTTTTTTTTTAAACAAACGTGTTATACTTACCTGTTCTGTGCAATGGTTTTGCACAGAGCAGCCCCAATCCTCTTCTTTTTGGGTTCCCCACTGGCGGTCCTGGCTTCCCCTCCTTCCTAGTGCCCTGGAAAGCAAGCCACTTGCTATGGGAGCACTGCAGCAGGCTCGATCCTGAGCCATACTTGTGTGAATAGACATTGTTCATTCACACAGAGCGTGGCTCTGCCTCGCTATCTGCTCTCTCCTCATTGGCTTACTGGCTGTGATTGACAACAGCAGTGGGCTGTGCAAACCAATGAGGAGCGAGAGACCTGGGAGAGCCCTCATGCACATCAATGGAGCAAGATGGGGCTCAGGTAAGTCTTTCAGGTTGACATTTGAAAACTAAAAGGCTTTATAATAATTCTGTTATATTGGCATCATCATATATACATGTGCCTCTTTCTTGACATGCTTATTTTACCACAGTGGTGTAGTAATAAAGGTAGCAACCCCTGATGGATAATGGGCAGCGGGTAGCTAAGTCAGTTTAACCTGAATCTTCGGCATTGTGATCAAACTGTGGCTTGAAGGGTTTGGTCCTTAAGAGCTGCCAGAGATACCTGGTGCAGCTCAGGGTGTCCATTGGGAAAAAAAGAGGGAGTGCCCTAATGCGGCGTACACACGATCGTTTTTCATGGCATTTTTTAAACCGACGTTTTTCTCGTCGTTTTTTTTCATGTTTCCTCTCAAGCCTGTCTTGCGTACACACGATCATTTAAAAAAACGTTCAAGCAAAGCGCAGTGACGTACAACACGTACGACGGCACTATAAAGGGGTAGTTCCGTTCGGATGGCGCCACCCTTCATGTTAGTAAAGTTTGTTGAGCGACGATTCGCGCTTTTCAGCCTCGTGCTTTTCAGTCCGTTACAGCGTGACGAATGTGCTATCTCCATTACAAACGCTAGTTTTACCAGAACGAGCGCTCCCGTCTCATACTTGATTCTGAGCATGCGCGGTTTTTTTCACCTCGTAAAAGCATACACACTATCGTTTTTCACGTCGTTAAAAAAAACGACATGAAAAACGACGTGAAAAAATAGAGCATGTTCGAAATTTTTAATGACCGTTTTTCACGTCGTTAAAAATGCTCTGGAGCATACACACGATCGGTTTTAATGCCCATTTTTAAAAATGGCATTTTTAACGGCATGAAAAACGATCGTGTGTATGGGGCATAATAGTATAGTAAATTTCTTGAAAAAGGATAAATGATTTAAGAGGTGGTTCCACAATAGGAAAAGAAAAAAGAAAAATATTTAAAAATGACTAACATCTGTTGAGGTTGTGGTCACCCCAAGGATGAGGAACACGCAACCTTCCAGGTATGTGGGTGGAAAAAAAAACTGTCTCCACGCAGTATAAAGGTGGTCATTCTCTATGCCTCAGGGGTTTTCATTCTGAGTCATCAGGTCAAGTCCCAAAGATCTAATCAGACCTGATAGCATAGCCCCTTCTCATATAAAATCAATGTTATCATCCATGAACTGAGGACGTGGCAATTAAGGCCCCTTTCACACGGGACGGATCCGTGATGATCCGCCCCGTGAACCTCCGCTGGCTCTGCGGGGAACGCTCCGCTGATCCCCGCTGAGCCAGCGGATGACAGGGCGATCCCCGCACACTGTGCAGGGATCGCCCTGTCAGATCTCCGCTCTCCTCTATGGGGGGATCGGATGAACACGGACCGTCTGTCCGTGTTCACCCGATCCGCTCTGCAGACGGACTGAAAAATAGGATTTTCCTCCGTCTGCAGAATCGGAGGATTGCGGACACGGATGAGATCGGGTGTCAGCAGATGTTCATCTGCTGACACCCGCTATCTCATAGGAACCAATGTATGTCCCTTTTTCATCCGTAAACGGACGGATGAAAAAGCGGACATACGGTCCCGCATGTGTGAAAGGGGCCTTATAGCGACAAAACATGTTTTATTTGGTAAATAACAAAATAATGTTCATAAAGCAGACGACTTCGACCCATTCAACATAAAACTTCAAGCGCTTCTGCTGATTGGACCAACGATGAGTTATTTTTGAAGACTCCTTTGTAAGTCAATTTATTTAAAGTGTACATGTGCCCAATCTATGGATATAAATAAAAATTAAAAAAAGAAGATATATACACTGTATTGTCAAAAGTATTGGGCTGCCTGCCTTTACACGCACATGAACTTTTATGGCACCCCAGTCTTAGTCCATAGGGTAAATATTATAGCTGCAAAGGATGGGCCAGCTCAACAGCTTCAACTCTTCTGGGAAGGCTGTCCACAAGGTTTAGGAGTGTGTCTATGGGAATATTTGACCATTCTTCCAGAAGCGCATTTGTGAGGTCAGGCACTGATGTGGCCGAGAAAGCCTGACTCGCAGTCTCCGCTCTAATTCATCCCAAAGGTGTTCTATTGGGTCGAGGTCAGGACTCTGTGCAAGCCAGTCAAGTTCCTCTACCCCAACTCGCTCATCCATGTCTTTATGGACCTTGCTTTGTACACTGGGGTGCATAGTCATGTTGGAACAGGAATATGTCATCCCCAAACTGTTCCCAGAAAGTTGGGAGCATGAACTTGTCCAAAATGTCTTGGTATGCTGACGCCTTAAGAGTTCCCTTCACTAGAACTAAGGGGCCAAGCCCAACCCCTGAAAAACAACCCTGCACCATAATCCCACCTCCATCAAATTTTTTGGGCCAGTGCACAAAGCAAGGTCCACAAAATATGATTCACGAGCGGGCATCGCTTTGGGAACTCTAATACATGAACATTAATATATTCCTTGCACTAATTTTGTTTTTAATAATTTTACTGGGATTTTTGTTTATTGGCCCTGAGTGTACAGCTGCTTAATTTATCTTGATTGTTTTTTATTTTGTGCTGATTGATTATTATTATAAGGTCCATAAAGACATGGATGAGCGAGTTGGGGGTGGAGGAACTTGACTGGCCTGCACAGAGTCCTGACCTCAAACCGATAGAATACCTTTGGGATGAATTAAAGCGGAGACTGTGAGCCAGGCTTTCTCGTCCAACCTCAGTGCCTGACCTCACAAATGTTTAGTAATATAGTATGTGTGTGTGTGTATATATATATATATTCGTGTTCGATTAATCGTTTTGTTTTTTTAAGCGATTAATCGACTAATTTTGATTAATTATAACGCACATACAGATCCAACTACATTTAGCTGATCTCCTTGCAGGCCGATTCCCAGTGCAACTACCAACCACTGGAAAAATGGATAGCAGGATACAAAAAACACACAAAGGCAGCGCTCAATGGGAATAGCATTAAAACTTTTATAGTCTTCAAGTAGGTAAAAAAAAAAAAATATTGCACTGGAGATAAAATCAATATAGCTACATAAACTGTAAAAATGGTGCGAGTAATACCAAACAGTAGCAAAATCAGTCATAAAAACATGTAGCTAAGTATGATGCTGGTATAAAAATGTGTACAACGATACCACTGCTGAATCCAGACGAGGAGGGGTTAACATCAGTCCGTCGGCATGTAGATGTCCCGTGAAGGGAACTATCACAACTCCCAGTGGATGGCTGTAGAATCCCAGGTTGATAGAGGGAAGTGTAACAGCCCTTGCACGTGGCAGATAGTAAGGTCCTGCCGGCATGCAGATATGAAGGCACAGCAAAGGAGCCCTTCAGATGGACACGGCAAGCCCCGCCGTGACGTCACAGGATCTCCCACAGAACTCCCTGAAGACCCGGAAGCCGGTGGAGAGGTGAGTACCGATCAAAAGAATTTTGATCGATCGAAAAAATGTATCGATTAATCGAGGAATTAATAGTTAATTTCCACAGCCCTAATATATATATATATATATATATATATATATATATATGTAGCAAGGTATTGCTCTTAAAACCCCAAGAGACTACAGTTCCCAGCACGCCTTAAGGCACCCAGGGTGCATTGCCCCGCGCAAGGACTGCTGGGGTGGACTTCAAGGGAGAGGCAGGGCTCGCTTCTTTCTCTTTAGACACCGCCCTCCCTGCAAGAGGATCCCTGTGTTGAACTGCTGCGCGTACAGGGCCTGAAGCCTGGGCCTTGTGCTTTTCCGAAGAGCCTTCCGATCCACGGAGGAACCCGCTGAACGTCTGATCCGGTTGTCGAGCACTGTCACCAGGAGGACCGAAGACCCAGGGTCGTGGATACTGTGAATCGAGTCACGGTGACGGAAGAAACGGACAAGGACTGGTCCGGTTGGGTGAGAGAGCACCTGCTCAGAACCGCACCATAGTATTTCTAGGCCCACTAACTGTATTCAGGGCCATCCAGTATTGCAGTTATACTCTGGGGAGACTATCCACAGAACTCAGTTATTAACATTTGCTGTTTCACAAGAGTACTTACATTGCAGGGCTCTGCATATGTTATTGCATGATTGTTTATTATCCAAATCTTTATTAACAGTAAAATATTAGAATTAAGTATACTAGCTGTCAGTGTCATTTACTGCACTATACTATTATTGTGTGCCTCACTGTGGGATTGTGTCATAGAGTAATTGCAGAATCTATCATCCCCTTTACTAACTGTGCCACGAGAGGTTAGAACAGATTGCCAGGGGTTGACAGCGGTGCACTACAGGGCCCAAATCAATCAAGGCAGCCCTCTTGACTGGGGGTATCGCTACACGTGGGGGCTCGGGTCCGGGATCCCTGTATATTGCATCCTGCAATCAAGCTGGTCAGAAGTACCAGCATGGACCCGCTGGCAGTGACACAGTGGTGCGCAGAGTGGGCCGTTGATTCAACCCGGGCGGTAGCCATTGAACTCCCGGGAGGGATCCCGCAAAAAGAAGAGATAAAGCAGCTAGTAATGTCAATATCGCCGTGCTGGAAAGCATGGGTGGTGGATATAAAGCCAGATACCTTGTGTACATACGCACTATTGGAATGGGGAAGAGGAATTCCGGAAGAGTTTAGAGGTCAGAGTATAAAGGCCATAGATGACCAAACTTATTGCTTAGTGCATACAAGGGCCGTGAAGAAGGAGAAGGAATCTCCACGAACCTCCCCACCATCATCTCCGCTACCCTCCCCCAAAATGGAAAGCAGTCGCAAGACGATAACTCTGGGGTCACCCCTGGCCGCAATAGGGCCGGAACTATTGACTGCTCTGGGAGACTTTATTACTAAGTGCCAGAAAAGCAATACGGTACATGTAGAGGCCGGGTACCGGAAGCTCCGGGTTTTTTCAGGAAAACAACCTGTGCCACCCGGGGAAGAAGTCTTTGACACCTGGATTGAGCAGGCAATGCAGGCAGTAGAAGGATGGGAAGTTCCAGAAGCGCAGAAGAAGCAGCGTATCAGTGAAAGTTTGAAGGGTGCTGCTGCTGAGGCTGTGAAGAATCTTAGGTGCAGCAATGCTGTTTGTACTGCGATGGATTATCTGTCTATGTTGCAGGAGGAATTTGGCCAGCTGGAGAAGGTGTCTGAATTGGTGTATCAATTTGAGCATACCCTCCAACAGCCGGGGGAGAAGTTGTCTGAATATGTCCGGAGACTGAATAGAATGCTGTGCCAAAGTGTACTAAAAAAAGGAATGCTGCCACAAGTCATAGACGCAACCAGGATGAAGCAGATCCTGAGGGGAGCCTTACGTTCGGATCCAGTTTGGCTTCACTTGAAGACCTCTGACGGAGTCATGGCTTTGAGTTACCCAGACCTTGTGCGGATCATAAGGGATGAAGAAGCCCTGTTGAAGGATCAACAGGCGGTTGAGAAGACCACTCCTCCCACCTCAGTGGGAGTCAGAACAGCAGTAGCTATTGAGCGTGATTCAGAAGTAGAGACCTTGAAGTGCCAGATGGCCCAAGTGCTGGATTTATTGACCTCTTTACTGGCCAAGAACTCAGGAGCCAAGGAGCAAGGGGAGATCAGGAGTGAACCGCGCCAGAATGTTTCCACTCCAACATCCCTGCAGACAAGGAAGGAAACTGTCTGTTTCAACTGTGGAGGAGCCGGCCATATTGGGAAAGTGTGCCCCAGTCCAAGGAAGAACCAAGGCACTCACTACCAGCAGGGGGAAAACTTCAGAGGGCCCCGGTGAAGGATTCAGCCGGGCGCCCACTACTTACAGAAAGCTCCAAAAAGATTCAAAAGCAAGAAGAGGAAAAAGAGAAGGGAAACAATGCCCCTCCTAATATCCTCAATGCCACCTGTCGGGAGTTGAAATTTAACAATCTGAGGGAAATCAATGCATACCAGGTCCAAAAAGGGTTGAGGTCCAGAGAAAAATGGAAGAAAAAGAAAACCACAACAGGAAAATCGAGGAGTCCAAGGAAGGAGACACCCCAGAAGAGGTTTCCAGACAAGCTAATAGGACCTTCCCCTCTAGTCTCTGTTCAAGTGGAGGGAGTTTACACCAAGGCCCTCCTAGATACAGGAGCCCAAGTGACTCTTTTGTACAGAGACTTTTACCGGAAACATCTGAGTCACGTGCCCTTACAGAAGCTAGAAGATCTACAGATAGGGGGAATTGGTACTCATAGCTTTCCCTACGACGGTTATGTCTCAATCAGGCTGGCTTTTGATCCCTCGGTGACAGGAAAAGCGGAAGTCTTTGACACCCTGGCGGCAGTTTGCCCTCGCCCACCAGGGGCCAACACAAGTTCCATGATAATAGGGACCAACACTGACCTGGTCAGGAGACTGCTGACCCCTCTAGTGCAGGAACAGAGTACTTCAGCAGACAAGATTCACCCCATGCTGCAACAGGTCTACCATAAGTTGGTCCTGGAACAGAAGGCCCCGGAAGAGGGGGTGGGAAAAGTCTGGAGACTATCAAGAAAGGAGAAGATATTTCAGCCTGGTGAGGTGACCTGCCTTCAGGCTACGGTGAAACTCTCCTGGGAGCAGCCCGGCCCCTTTGTGGTCCTGGAGCCAGACCCCTTGGACACCCACCAAGGGTTGGAAGTGATCCCTGAAGTGGTCCCGTTGAGGGCATTGAAGAAGGCGAAGGGCCAAGTTCCAGTGAGCATCAGGAATGTCACTAGTTCTCCCCTGAAGATTCCAGCCCGAGTACTAGTGGGCAAAGTAAATCCTGCTACCCCAGTGACCCTGTCTGAATTGAAGAAAGCTGAAGATGGGAACTCACCCGGGAGGGACTCTGCCTGGAAGACACCACCTTACCACCAAAGTGGAAGGAGAGAGCCAAGGCCCAGCTGACCAGATGGAGAAAAATATTCTCGGAAGACGAGTTTGAAGTGGGGTGTGCAAGGCGTGCCACCCATAAGATCCGTCTGCAGGAAGACAAACCATTCCGGGAGAGGGTCCGGCGAGTAGTGATGTCGCAAACATAAAGTTTTCCGTTCGCGAACGGTGAACGCGAATTTCCGCAAATGTTCGCGAACGGGCGAACCGGGCTAACCGCCATAGACTTCAATAGGCAGGCAAATTTTAAAACCCACAGGGACTCTTTCTGGCCACAATAGTGATGGGAAAGTTGTTTCAAGGGGACTAACACCTGGACTGTGGCATGCTTGAGGGGGATCCATGGCAAAACTCCCATGGAAAATTACGTAGTTGACGCAGAGTCGGGTTTTAATCCATAAAGGGCATGAATCACCTAACGTTCCTAAATTGTTTGGAATAACGTGCTTTAAAACATCAGGTATGATGTTGTATCGATCAGGTAGTGTAAGGGTTACGCCCGCTTCATAGTGACAGACCAAACTCTGACAGACCAAACTCCCCGTTTAACGCACCGCAAACAACCGCAAACAGTCCATTTGCACAACCGCAAGGCTTTAATGATCACCTTAGATGATCACAAAGAAAATTAATGTTTTTTCTATGCAAAATTATCCAGCCGATCGCTTTTGGTCTGTTCACAATGAAGCAACGACCTATCATCTGGGGTGTGCCAACATTGCCATTGCCAACACACTCATAGAGGTGGTCGCTTCATTGTGATACGCAAGCCCCTTCACCAGTCACCACAACAAGGTAACGATCACGAAGGGGAATTGACACATGTATGTGCTTTTTTTTTTGTTTTGTTTTTGCAGCCACAGTGCAGCACCAGAGGCCAGAAAAATGAGGAATGTACACATGCCTGAAAAATTAGGTATTGTTGCAGCCGCTGCTACAGCAAAATTTATGTTTTCCAGGCAGAAAGTGCCCTAAAACATTGCGGCTTTGTCATGGATATGCACTAATGTCTGTCTGCCATCTTACCTTTCCTCCTCATGTGTTCATCTTAGAGGCCAGACCCCTTCACCTGGCTTCCTTTATAATCTCCTCCCAGCCTAACTCCACCCCAGGCCCTATCACAGAACACTATATCAACCTGTGCACTGCAAGCCTGCTTTGCCGATCAACGTGTTTGTTAAGCATTGTGTGTTTGGGTTCCTGCCTGCCGTGTGCTACGTCTCTCTCTCTGTTACGATATTGGCTTGTTCCTGACTATCCCTGTCTGCTTGTGACCCTTGACCTTTGGCTTGTCCTTCGTTTATCCTTGTCTGCTTGTGACCCTTGACCTTCGGCTTGTCCTTTGCTATTCTTGTATCCTGTGCTGCTTCTTCCCCTCTTTCCCCCTTACCCTACGGGGCGTGAGCTAGGAGACTCTAGGGGCCGCGACCTGGACCTAGCTGCAGCGCTACATCCTCACCACTAGATGCTCTGGTGAAGACCTGCTGGGTCTTAGACTCCACGCCCTGGGGAATCTCGGCTCTAGCTTCCTGTGGATTCCGGTTGTGCTCCTCTGGTCCCGCTTTCCACAACCACCCAGTTTCCTATCCGCAGCAGTCAGCCATAGGGTTCACTATCTTGTGGTGCACTCCTGTCCTCCTATGGTGTGCATCTGTCATCTGGCCACAGGTGACCTGACAGGCTTGAACCCTAGTTGGTGGCGGATAAGTCACGCAAGTCATCCGGCATGCAGAGATAAAATACAGCAGCGTGTGGACCATTTTTAGCCCAGGGCAGCTCATCTCATCAGGCCTTTTTTAGTCAAATGTATCGCCCACTGTCAGTCCCTTCGGGATCCATGCCTCATTCATCTTAATAAAGGTGAGGTAATCTAGACTTTTTTGACCTAGGCGACTTCTCTTCTCATGACAATACCTCCTGCTGCACTGAAGGTCCTTTCTGAAAGGACACTTGAAGCGGGGCAGGCCAGAAGTTCTATGGCAAATTGGGATAGCTCAGGCCACAGGTCAAGCCTGCACACCCAGTAGTCAAGGGGTTCATCGCTCCTCAGAGTGTCGATATCTGCAATTAAGACGAGGTAGTCTGCTACCTGTCAGTCGAGTCGTTCTCTGAGGGTGGACCCCGAAGGGCTGTGGCGATGCGTAGGACTTAAAAAGCTCCGTATGTCCTCCATCAACAACACGTCTGTAAAGCGTCCTGTCCTTGCCGGCGTAGTCATGGTAGGAGGAGGTTTACTTTCACCTCTTTCCCTGTTAGATTCCCGTTGTGCTGTGACATCTCCCTTATACGCTGTGTAAAGCATACTTTTTAATTTATTTTGGAACTGCTGCATCCTTTCCGACTTCTGGTAATTCGGTAACATTTCAGGCACTTTCTGCTTATACCGGGGGTCTAGTAGCATGGCCACCCAGTACAGGTCGTTCTCCTTCAGCCTTTTTAGACAAGGGTCCCTCAACAGGCACGACAGCATGAAAGACCCCATTTGCACAAGGTTGGATGCCGAGCTACTCATGTCCCGTTCCTCATCCTCACTGATCTCACTGAAGGTCTGTTCTTCCCCCCAGCCACGTACAACACCACGGGTACCAGATAGGTGACAAGGAGCACCCTGGGATGCCTGCTGTGGTTGGTCTTCCTCCTCCTCCTCAAAGCCACATTCCTCCTCTGACTCCTCTTCCTCAGACTCCTCTTCCAGCGTTGCCGCAGGTCCAGCAAGCGATGCTGATAAGGCTGTTTCTGGTGGTGATGGTGACCACAACTCTTCCTCTTCCTCTTCACGCTCATCTACGGCCTGATCCAGCACTCTTCGCAGGGCACGCTCCAGGAAGAAAACAAATGGGATGATGTCGCTGATGGTGCCTTCAGTGCGACTGACTAGGTTTGTCACCTCCTCAAAAGGACGCATGAGCCTACAGGCATTGCGCATGAGCGTCCAGTAACGTGGCAAAAAAATTCCCAGCTGTGCAGAGGCTGTCCTAGCACCCCGGTCATACAAATACTCGTTGACGGCTTTTTCTTGTTGGAGCAGGCGGTCGAACATTAGGAGTGTTGAATTCCAACGTGTCGGGCTGTCGCAAATCAAGCGCCTCACTGGCATGTTGTTTCGCCGCTGGATATCTGAAAAGTGCGCCATGGCTGTGTAGGAACGCCTGAAATGGCCACACACCTTCCTGGCCTGCTTGAGGATGTCCTGTAAGTCTGGGTACTTATGCACAAAGCGTTGTACAATCAGATTCAACACATGTGCCATGCACGGCACATGTGTCAACTAGCCCAAATTCAATGTCGCCAACAAATTGCTTCCGTTTTCACACACCACTTTGCCGATCTCCAGTTGGTGCGGAGTCAGCCACTGATCCACCTGTGCGTTCAGGGTGGACAGGAGTGCTGGTCCGGTGTGACTCTCTGCTTTCAGGCAAGTCAACCCCAAGACAGCGTGACACTGTTGTATCCGGGATGTGGAATAGCCCCTGGGGAGCTGGGGGGGTGCAGTTGATGTGGAGCAAGACGCAGCAGCAGAAGAGGACTCAGCCGAGGAGGTTATCGAAGAGGATGGAGTAGGAGTAGTAGAGGAGGTGGAAGCAGGCCTGCCTGCAAGTCGTGGCGGTGTCACCACCAACTCCTCTGCAGAGCCACGCATTACATGCTTGGCAGCCGTCAGCAGGTTTACCCAATGTGCAGTGTAGGTGATATACCTGCCCTGACCGTGCTTTGCAGACCAGGTATCAGTGGTCAGATGGACCCTTGCCCCAACACTGTGTGCCAGACATGCCATGACTTCCTTTTGCACAATAGAGTACAGGTTGGGGATTGCCTTTTGTGAAAATAAATTTCGGCCGGGTACCTTCCACTGCGGTGTCCCAATAGCTACAATTTTTTTGAAGGCCTCAGACTCCACCAGCTTGTATGGTAAAAGCTAGCGGGCTAAGAGTTCCGACAAGCCAGCTGTCAGACGCTGGGCAAGGGGGTGACTCTGTGACATTGGCTTCTTATGCTCAAACATGTCCTTGACAGACACCTGACTGTGGGCAGATGAGCAGGAACTGCTCAAGGCGAGAGACGGAGTGGCGGATGGTTGAGAGGGGGCAAGGAGGACAGCAGTGGTTGGATTTCCCACGACTCAGTTTCTTTTGGCACAGGTTGCAAATGGCATCGCTGTTATTAGAGGCAGACACACAAAAAAATGCCACACTGCTGAGCTTTGCAATGACGGCATTCTGGTGGTGGCAACAGCATGCATTGATTGGCGTGCTGTCTGGCTGACCCCGGGTGCCGATACATGCTGTCTGACTGTGCCACTAGCTCCTTGCGACGACCTACCCCTTCTTCCAACTCGTCTCCTCCTCCTCTCTGTCTCCCCATCTGAACTTTCCCCCTGTTCTTCTTCTCTTCAAGCGGGCACCCACGTGACATCCACGGACACATCGTCATCATCAACCGCTTCACTTGTATCTGACAACTCAGCAAAGGAAGCAGCAGCGGGTACAACATCATCATCATCACACCGTACGTCCATGTGTGTAATGCTGCCTGACTGAGACATATCCCTTTTATCTACATCCTCTGGCAATAATGGTTGCGCATCAGCCATTTCTTCCAACTCATGTGTAAATAACTCCTATGACAGATCAAGTGAAGCAGCTGTGGTGCTAGTGTTGGTGGTGGCGGCAGGCGGGTGAGTGGTAACTTGAGAGGTGTCCGAAGCTGAGCTGGAGGAGGATGGTGCGTCAAGGTTCCGAGTGGAAGCTGTAGAATATTGGGTGTCCTGTGTTAGCCAGTCAACTATGTCCTCAGAACTTTTCGAGTTCAGGGTACGTGGCCTCTGAACACTGGGCATTATTCTAGGGCCAAAGGGAATCACAGCACCATGACCACGACGGACCCTGCGGGGTGGCCTGCCGCTGCCTGTCATTTTTTTTTTGATTAGTTTAGTTGTACTATGCATGCAAGCTACTGTGACACCAGATATGAGTGGCACTGTGCACTGGCAGAAGTTGGCAGAGTAGACGCTGTAGGCCTGACACACACGCTGGCAGGCAACTGACTGCTATTCTATTGCAGTCAAAATTGTTTTTTTTTTTTTTAAATGTAAACTACTGTGACACAAGATATATGAGTGGTGGCACTGGGCAAGTGGGCACAGTATACGCTGTGAGCCTGACACACACACGCTGGCAGGCAACTGCAATTAGATTACAGAGGAAAAAAAAAGCAGACTGATGTACTAGCCCTAAAAAGTGCTTTTTGGGGTGCTGTCAGGATGCTGTCCTTACAGCAGAGATCAGATGAGTCTTTCAGGACTGGAGTGGACACTGAATACACACACGCTGGCAGGCAACTGCAATTAGATTACAGAGGAAAAAAAAAAGCAGACTGATGTACTAGCCCTAAAAAGTGCTTTTTGGGGTGCTGTCAGGACGCTGTCCTTAGAGCAGAGATCAGATGAGCCTTTCAGGACTGGAGTGGACACTGAATACACACACGCTGGCAGGCAACTGCAATTAGATTACAGAGGAAAAAAAAAAGCAGACTGATGTACTAGCCCTAAAATGGGCTTTTTGGGGTGCTGTCAGGACGCTGTCCTTACAGCAGAGATCAGATGAGTCTTTCAAGACTGGAGTGGACACTGAATACACACACGCAGGCAGGCAACTGCAATTAGATTACAGAGGAAAAAAAAAAGAAGACTGATGTACTAGCCCTAAAATGGGCTTTTTGGGGTGCTGTCAGGACGCTGTCCTTACAGCAGAGATCAGATGAGTCTTTCAGGACTGGAGTGGATACTGAATACACTGGCCTAGCTATAGATTTCCCTATTAAATCAGCAGAAGCTACACTGTCCCTCCTCTCACTAAGACTGCAGCTTCCGAATGAATCTAAAATGGATGCTGTCCAGGAGGTGGGAGGGTCTGGGAGGGAGGGTATGCTGCTGATTGGCTGGAATGTGTCTGCTGACTGTGAGGTACAGGGTCAAAGTTTGCTCAATGATGACGAATAGGGGGCGGACCGAACATCGCATATGTTCGCCCGCCGCGGCGAATGCGAACAAGCTATGCTCGCCGGGAACTATTCGCTGGTGAATAGTTTGGGACATCTCTACCGGCGAGTCCCCCTGGCTGACTTAGAAGATTTGCGTGAACAGTTGACAGAACTAAAGCGAACAGGGGTTACTTGAAGGTCCAGGAGTCCATATGCCTCCCCCATCATGGTGGTCAGGAAAAAGAACGGGTCGTTGAGACTCTGTATAGACTACAGGACTCTCAATAGTAGTCTGAAGTATAGGCCTGGGGCTGGGAATCGTGATGCAGATGCATTGTCCAGAAGGGCTCATGCACCCACCCACCACACAGAAGACTGGACCCTTGTGTCAAGGAGCACAACTTCAAGCTAGTGGTGGGTCAAGGGCGGAAGAGATTGGAGTTTCGGTAGTGGGGGTGCCCAAGTGTTATTGTGACGTGACCCAGATTGGCGAGGACGACTTGCCAAAGCTGTCTAAGAAGGACATAAGAAGAGACCAGTTGGAAGACCCCTGGGGAAGATTGGCTTTGAAGACACTGGAAGACCAGGATCCAGGCAGGCTCCTGCAGGACCCCTCAAAGGTGGCTCGACTGGTCCACAAGGAATGGGACAAGTTGCAAGTGCATCAAGGGGTGGTCTACCGAAGGGGCCCCTCTGATGACCTAGAAGAGAAGTGGCAACTGTTCTTGCCAGAAAAACATAGAAAGACTGTTTTAGCTGCCCTACATGACATCAATGGCCATTTGGGGGCCGAACGGACTTTCCAGCTTGTGAGGAGTAGATTCTACTGGCCTTGTATGCAGGCTGAAGTGGAGGAGTACTGTCACTCATGTGCTCGCTGCGTTCAAAGCAAGACATTACCACGTCAAGCTGCCCCAATGGGCCATCTGCAGAGTCAAGGACCCTTGGACTTGGTATGCATCGACTTTCTCTGTCTAGAACCTTACTTGAGTGGACATGGAAATGTTCTGGTGATAACCGACCATTTCACCCGTTATGCCCAGGCCTTTCCAACTAAAGACCAGAAGGCCTCCACGGTAGCCAAAATCTTGGTGGAAAAATACTTTGTGCATTACGGGCTACCACAGCGCCTGCACTCAGACCAAGGGAGAGACTTTGAGAGTCGACTGATTAGGAAATTGCTGGACTCTTTAGGTATAAAGAAAACTCGTACTACCCCTTATCACCCCCAAGGTGATGCCCAACCGGAAAGATTCAACAGAACTCTGTTAAATATGTTGGGGACTCTGAGCAGCGAGAAGAAGCAGCATTGGAGCAAGCACATAGCAGCAATAGTGCATGTCTATAACAGCACAACCAGTGATGCCACAGTACTCCCTACAGATTAATGTTTGGCAGGGAAACAAGACTGCCTGTGGATCTGGCCTTCGGCATATCGATGGATCATACATCAGCCACCTCGCACAAGGGATATGTAGATAGGCTGAGGAAGAGCCTGAAACTGGCGTTTAAACAGGCCCAAGCGGCATCAGAGCAAAGAGGCACCCGGAACAAGAGGAGCTTTGATCTTAAAGTTCGGATCCAGGACTTGCAACCCGGAGACAGAGTGCTGATGCGGAACTTGGGAGTCCCTGGGAAGCACAAACTAGCAGACAGATGGAGACCCGAACCATATGTGATCTGAAAAAAGGTACCAGGCTTGCCGGTATATCAGCTGAAGCCAGAAGGGAAGACCTGGCACAGAAACCACTTACTTCCACTTTCAGAAGCAGTTCGGATACCTCCTGTAAAGGATTTCCCCTGGACCATCCTCAAGTCTGAATACACCTAGGCCCAACACTCGGTCTCAGGCACCTCAGTCTGGAGGAATGGATGTCACTGATCAAAGTGATGATAAAGAAGAAGAGCTTGAATGGTTGTGACCGTCCCAGGCCCCTGAGCCTCTGTCCATAGACCTTCCGCCCTCTGAAGTTACTTTAGATAGTACATTGAATGTAGAAGCCACCGAGTTTGTCCCGTCCAGTTTTCACTCTGATGAGTGGGAAAATGTCATAGAGCCGCTCCATGCTGAAGGTCAAAGGAACTCTGTTTCTTCCTGCACCTGATCTGGATGCTCCAGAAATATCGGAACCCAATAGAGGAAGAGCCTGTGGTGACTGAGACGGTTACGTCAAGAGAACAGAGAGCGAAGAGAATCATTCGTCCTCCACAGGAAGTTAACCTATGCCCAAATTGGGGAAAGCTCTGAGGACACAGTAACTACTGCAAGAAGGACAATACAAACACCTGGTCCCTCCATTGTGCATTTGGTTTAGGGCAACCCCAGCTCATTTTTTGGCACAGTTGGCAGGTTACCCCCATTGATGTGACCTATGGGCAGGACAAACTCCCTTCCCAGTTTTGGTCGGAGCTTCCCCTGCCGACTTCCCTTGCAGCCCTCAATGAACTTGTTTTTACTTATTGTAATACTGTCTTTGGGGAGTGTAGCGGGGTATTGCTCTTAAAACCCCAAGAGACTACAGTTCCCAGCACGCCTTAAGGCACCCAGGGTGCATTGCCCCGCGCAAGGACTGCTGGGGTGGACTTCAAGGGAGAGGCGGGGCTCACTTCTTTCTCTTTAGACACCGCCCTCCCTGCAAGAGGATCCCTGTGTTGAACTGCTGCACGTACAGGGCCTGAAGCCTGGGCCTTGTGCTTTTCCGAAGAGCCTTCCGATCCACGGAGGAACCCGCTGAACGTCTGATCCGGTTGTCGAGCACTGTCACCAGGAGGACCGAAGACCCGGATCGTGGATACTGTGAATCGAGTCACGGTGACGGAAGAAACGGACAAGGACTGGTCCGGTTGGGTGAGAGAGCACCTGCTCAGAACCGCACCATAGTATTTCTAGGCCCACTAACTGTATTCAGGGCCATCCAGTATTGCAGTTATACTCTGGGGAGACTATCCACAGAACTCAGTTATTAGTCTCCTTGGTACATTGAAGTTATCAATCATCGGTTTCCCTATTGGATTACAAATTGATCTTAAAGTGCACCACCGTTCTTGCTAGCGAAGATTGTCTACCCCTGAACTATACCCCAAATAATAGTCAGGCCTGACTGGGTAGTATAGGACATTGCTGGGCGCCATATTGTCCACGAGGGAGGATAGCTGCAGCGGGTTCTGATAACGTGTATGCTATATTATTGAACGTTTGCTGTTTCACAAGAGTACTTACATTGCAGGGCTCTGCATATGTTATTGCATGATTGTTTATTATCCAAATCTTTATTAACAGTAAAATATTAGATTTAAGTATACTAGTTGTCAGTGTCATTTACTGTGCTTTACTATTATTGTGTGCCTCACTGTGGGATTGTGTCATAGAGTAATTGCAGAATCTATCATCCCCTTCACTAACTGTGCCACGAGAGGTTAGAACAGATTGCCAGGGGTTGACAGCGGTGCACTACAGGGCCCAAATCAATCAAGGTATCTCTCTCTCTCTCTCTCTCTCTCTATATATATATATACATACATATACATACACACATACACACACACAGTATATATATATATATATATATATATATATATATATATATATATATACACACACACAGTTAGATAATCTTAGCAACCAAATAGCTTTAAAACAAGCTCTTACAGGCCTCTGTAGCTACCGACACTGAGGAAATCATAAATCATTCATCTTCAAAATTCACAACAGAGGCATTGAAATCACCTTTTTTTCCAGCAGCCTGCTAGCGTTCTAATGTAAACAGAGAGAAGGTGCTGCAACCAGTAAGAAACTGATTGAAATCCTTCTTCAGAGTCTCTGTTGTGATTTTTGAAGACAAGTTACTCCAAAATACCTGCAGCTACAGACATTATTGAAGGCTTATTTTAAACCTCTTTTACTGGTTGTTAACAATATGTAAAAGCTTTAATTTATTCGGGGCACTGGTGCACTTTAACAGTGGTTGTTTCTTCCCATTTTAACTGCACTGAAAGATTTATCACATTGTTCACACATGTAAAATGCATGTGTAGCTGTTAAACAAAATGTAGAGAATTCTTGTTCACATTTTGAAATGGAACACCAAAAAGCTTATCTTTGCCCCTGTTGAATTCTAATGTTTAAATCTATTCCATGAATTGCATATATTGACCTAGTTACACTATGTTGCATATGCAATGTTAAAAAAAGGCTTCTTCTTTACATTTTTTAGATTAATTGTACCATGGTTCTAAAACTGTGTGATAATCCCATTCTCAAGGGAAAAAAAAAACCTTTTCTCACAAATAGATGCTGTGCAAAAAACTTCCAAACCTATTAACACACGAATGTCCAACAACAATAAAAAGAATAGACATTGCATTGTGTGAACACTTTACTGTCGTTAAAAATGATCCACTTTCTGCACCAATACCAGTGGTGGCTGGTGATATTGTTTTTTTTTTTTTTGGGGGTGGTGGCGAACAATGCACCCACAGACAAAATACCCCCCCCCCCTCCTTGTGAAGCCTATTATAGCCTCTGGCTCTAATCACGTTCTTCAAAAAATAAAAAAAACAAAAAACATAAGAATCCGTGCGTCCGGCCGGACTCATGGATAGGGGGGCGGCACACCTGTGCCCTGCATTACGGGCCACCACTGACCAATACCAAAATAACTATATACCACCACCATTAAAACTGACACATCTGTCAGTAAAAAACAGCAACATCATGCTACCCCCACACGCACCATACACATTCAAACCACGCTAAAAATACATAACATCTCTCTAAGCATAAACGCTACAAAACTTCACAGTATTCTTCCACTAAAGCATTACAGTAGTTAGTGCCGGGACGAGGTTATCTAGAGCCCAGGGTGATCATGCCAAACTGTCAACCCCCCCCAAGATGTATATAAGAAGTACACATCTTCTCCCCCCCCCAACTTCAAATGCCCCCTCCCAGCAAAAATTCCCCCCCAAATCCCCCTTCCTAGCACAAATCATCATCCCCCTCCTAGCACAAGTCCCCCTAAATCACCACTCTTAGCATCCTCCCCCCAAATTTCCCCTTTTAGAACAATACTTACCCCCTGCTGCTTCCCCCTTCCGACACAAACTCAAGCCCCCCAATCTCCTTGTGGCGAACCCCCCCACCTTACATGGTACCCAGGGCCGGACTTACCATTGGGCTTGACTGGGCTCAAGCCCATGGGCCCCGCCCAATAGGGGGCTCCTGCCTGCAGAGGCTGCTCTCTAATCAGGCAAAGGCTGGCAGGGTGAGCCGCGAGTGGGCCGGCGTTCTGTCAGATTAGCGTGACAGAAAGAACATCACCGCCGACACACATTAAAAGTTCCCCCGCTGTTACACCCTCATCAGCGGCAGCAGCCAATAGCAGGCTCCACCGCTGTCCTAGTTGGCACCACACTGCATGATGGGAGATGTATTTCTCTACAGCACACACTAGACTCGGCCGGGCTGTGCCTGCACGCTGCAGAGACTACACCTCCCAGAATGCACTGCAGGTCGGGCGCTCAAAGTGGACAGTCGGCTTCTCCTGAGTCCTGCTTGTAGCAGGGGACAGAAGAATCAGGAGAGTGATCAACCAGGTAAGTCACCCTAAATACCTACCTATATCATCAGTACCAGGTCAGCGACAGTGCCTCATACCTCTGTCAGTGCTGCCTATATCAGTGCAATGCATAACTTTCTATACTGCAGATCAGTGCCTCATACCTCTCTGTGTCATGCATAATGTTATATACTGCTCCAGGTCAGTGCCTCATACCTTATTCATTGCAATTTTATCCTCAGTGCCTCTGTCAGTGTGACCTTATGGTCTGTGCCTTATGCCTCATTAAGTGCTAGGTGGAACTTTTTTATGGTAAGTGCTTCAGGCTTCTGTTAGTGCAAGGTGCTACTTTATGGTTAGTGCCTCATGCCTCACTCAGTGCAAGGTGCAACTTTATGGTAGTCCATGTCTGTTGCCTCTGTCAGTGCAAGGTGCAACTCTATGACCAATGCTCTCATGCCCTAGTCAGTGCCTCGCTAAGAGCCATGCATAACTATATACTGCATGAGTGCCCAATGATTCGCTCGGTGCAAGGTGCTATTTTGTGGTTAGTGCCCCCCTCAGTGCAACCTTTTGCTATGTGCCTCATGCCTCACTCACTGCAATGTGCAACATAATGGTCGGTGTCCGTTGTCTCTGTCAGTGCAGGGTCCATCTTTATGGTCAGTGCCCCCATGCCCCTGTCAGTGCCACTTTATGGTCAGTGCCCCATGCCCCTGTCAGTGCCACTTTAGGGTCAGTGCCACCATGCCTCACTAAGTGCCATGCATCGCTATATAATGTAGGAGTGTCTAATGACCCTCTCACAGTGCAAGGTGCATTTTTATGACCGGCGTCCCCCATGCCTCTGCTTTCTCTCTTTCTTTCTCCCTCCCTCCCTCCCTCCATCCCTTATTCATCTCAGACTCTAACCACACCCCTTCCGAGCCACGCCCACTATTTTGCATGAACCATTTTTCGTAATGTATAGAAGTTAGGGCCCGAAAGTTACTCAAGACCAGGGGCCCCCACCGCCCTAAGTCCTGCCCTGATGGTACCACAGTGCCCAGGGCAGCAGCCCCTCCTGTCCATCCTTTTCCAGGTCCTGACAGCAGTATTAAACCCCAGAACAATAATCTAATGTAGCGCTACCCCCAGTTAAGAGAGCCACTGAATTTGTTTCGGGCCCTGAGTACAGCACCGCCAACCCCCGGAAATCTACTCGACCCACTCTGGCACAGTTAGTCTAAGGGTTGTTATCTTATCACAATCTAGCAATATATGCGCAATGATAACACACTGAGGGCGAAGTGTTAAAGTATAACTAGTTTACTTCTGTGTAAAAGGCATATATTAACACATAACACATATATTGTCTGCAGAGCCCTGCAACGGTAAATATAGTACACACTGAGGATGCTGGCGATTACGCGCCAAGGGCAGCTATCCCTATCTATGCGCCCTTATTGCGCAGCAACAAAAAGTTCTAGCTCCTGGTCAGGCCTGACTCAGATATAACTTAGTCTCTTGGGGAACAATTTCTTCGCATGCAGCTTGAACGGTGGTGCACATATAGAAAGAAACAGTATTTGTAATCCACACGATAAGTAATAGAAGAACACTTCACCGGAGACTACACGACCCAGTTCTGTTACTAGTCTCCGGTGGAACAACAGATAAAACTTGGTGGGCCAAGGCAGTCTCTAGGCCTAATCAGAGTAAAGTGTTTTTTTGGATTGAGCAGGTGCTCGCTCACCACTTCGGACGCGATCCCAGGCCGGGACTTCCACCGACTGTGTCTCCGCACACAGCGTCTGCAACGGCCGGGTCCCCGGTCCAACTGATGTCAGCAACTTGGAGAAGTCGGATGCCACCCAGGCTTGCAGTGGGGTGGAAGGCTCTCTGGAAGTTGTGCAAGGTCCTGTACTGCCGCAGATCCGCACGGGAAGACCTGTTGATAGCAGCGCGGTGTTCAAAGAGGCCGAGCTCAGCCTCGCCCTCCTCTTATATAGTCCCACCCATGAGTCTCTGCGTGGCGAAAATGCACCCTGGGTGCCAAACGGGGTTATGGGTAACATAGTCCCGGGGCCTTAAAGGAGACCCCGCTACACACTCCCACCACTTAAACTCTTTGGTCCCCAAAGATAACTGTTAACACATACTACGCACAACATGAGACAAAGATGCGTATGACATCGGCAAAGGAAGTTCCCACCAAAAACGAGGGGATGGACTTCCTTGCCCACAGGTCACACTACCATTAGTGGCCTGCCTAGCTGTGCCAGCGGGTGAGTTGGGGTTGCCCCCCACCAAATGAACAGTGGAGGGATCAGGGTCTTCCACACTCCTCCTAGCAGTGACCACAGTGTCTTCCGAGCTCTTCCCCATCTGTGGGTAAGTCAATTTTCGGGGGGCCTTATGGTCCTTCTCATCCTTCGCTCTCGGGATTTCTGGTTCAGACAATACAGGTTCCTCTTCTGGAACCGACTTGGGAGTTTCCACTGGTTCTGGGACACTTGACTCAGGAGCAGGGAGATACATGGAATCTCTTGGATCCCCCTCTAAGCGTAAGTCACAGGCATCTTCCCAAGAATCTGACAAAGGACTGGACGGGATGAACTCAGTAGCTTCTGCATTCAGTGTACTGTCTATGGTGTCCTCATCAGGTGGAAGATCAATAGCAGAAGTTTCTGGGGCCTGGGAAGGCCAAAGCCAATCAAGTTCTTCTCTCTCATCTTCACTTAGCTCCGAGGTCTCGGTATCCCCAATCTGAGGGGTATGGGACCAAGTGTTCGGCCTGGGAGTATCCAGGATGGAAGTTGGCTCAGGTGAACCCATCGCAGGGGGAATCCAAACTGCTTCAGCTAGTGGGAGTAGGTGGTTCCGATGCCAAGTCTTTAAGGGCCCCACCTTCCCTTCTGGCTTTATTCTGTAAACAGGTAGGCCCGGTAGTTTTTTTGCAAATAACATAGGGTTCAGGTCTCCATCTGTCTGCAAGCTTGTGTTTTCCAGGGACCCCCAAGTTCCATAGCAACACTCTGTCTCCAGGTTGTAAATCTTGAATCCGAACTTTCAGATCAAAGTTTTTCTTGTTGCGAGCCCCCCTTTGTTCTGGGGCTGCTTGGGCCTGCTCATAGGCCAATTTTAAATTGTGTCTGAGTCTATCTACATATCCTTTGTGAGAAGTGGCAGAACAATGGTCTATGGAGGTGCCAAAGGCCAAAGGCCAGATCTACCGGTAGTCTTGCTTCTCTTCCGAACATAAGTCGATAGGGTGAGTACCCTGTAGCGTCACTTGTGGTGCTGTTGTATGCATGCACAACTGCTGCTATGTGGTTGCTCCAATGCTGCTTCTTTTCACTGCTTAAGGTACCCAGCATGTTTAACAGGGTTCGGTTGAACCTCTCCGGCTGAGCATCACCTTGTGGATGGTAGGGGGTAGTTCGTGTCTTCTTGATCCCCAAGGAATCCAGGAGCTTCCGGATCAGCCGACTTTCAAAGTCCCTTCCCTGATCTGAGTGAAGCCGTTGTGGTAGCCCGTAGTGTACAAAGTATTTCTCCATAAGTACTTTGGCTACAGTGGACGCCTTCTGGTCTTTGGTTGGGAAGGCCTGGGCATACTGGGTGAAATGGTCGGTTACTACCGGAACATTTCCTAGCCCACTCAAGTCGGGTTCGAGGCAGAGAAAATCAATGCATACCAAATCTAGTGGGCCTTGACTTTGCAGATGGCCCATTGGGGCAGCTTGATGGGTAAAGTCTTTCTCTGGATTCAGCGTGCACATGAGTGGCAGTATTCTTCAACGTCGGCCCTCATGCAGGGCCAATAGAAACTAACTAGTTGGAAGGTCCTTTCCGGCCCCAGGTGGCCATGGTTGTCATGTAGAGCAACCAAGACAGTCTCTCTGTGTTTCTCGGGCAGAAACAATTGCCATTTGTCTTCCAGGTCATCAGAAGGGCCCCTTCGGTAGACCACTCCCTGATGCACCTGCAACCTGTCCCATTCCTTCCACAACAGGCGAGCTTCCTTTGAAGAGTGATGCAAGAGTCTATCTGGGTCCTGTCTCTCCAAGGCTTCCAAGACCAATCTCCCCATCGGGTCTTCTAATTGGTCACATCTCAACTCCCACTTTGACAGTTTTGGCAAGTTATCTTCCTCCAACTGGGTTACCCCACAGTACTGTTTGGGGACCCCTACTACAGTGACCCCTATTTCTTCTGCTCTTGAGCCACCACCGACCTGGAGTTCAGCCCCCTGACAGAGGGCCAGCACCCCGTCGGGTGCCACTTGGGTCCAGTCTTCTGTACTGCTGATGGGGACATGAGATCTTCTAGACAAAGCGTCTACATCTCGATTTCCAGCCCCAGGCCTGTATTTCAGGCTGAAATTGAAGGCAGACAGTGCCGCCAGCCACCTATGTCCTGTGGCATCCAGCTTTGCTGTGGTTAAAAGATAGGTAAGAGTGTTGTTGTCGGTTTTCACTGTGAACTCTGCCCCATACAGATAGTCTCGGAGTTTGTCAACTACCGCCAACTTATGAGTAGGGTAGTTCCTTTCAGAGGGAATCAGACTCCTGCTCACATATGCAACAAGTCTCAGTTGCCCTTCGTGCTCCTGATAAAGCATTCCTCCCAGACCACCATGACTGGCATCTACGTGGAGTTCATAAGGCTTCTTTGGGTCTGTGTAGGCCAGGACAGGGGCAGTGGTTAGACTTTTCTTCAACATTCGGAAGGCCTCTTCACACTTCTCGTTTCACTGGTCCTGGACTGACTCCCCTGGCTTCCTGGGGCCCGAGTCATCCTCTTCCCCCTCCGTCTTGAGCAGTTCATTCAGAGGCCTTGCTATCCGAGCAAACCCTTCCACGAACCTCCTATAATAAGAACAGAATCCCAAAAAGGATCTGAGTTCTGTCACAGTGGTGGGCCTTGACCAGGAGGTGACTGCCTCCAACTTTTCGGGGTCTGTGGCTACCCCATCCTCAGGCACTATGTGTCCCAGATAGTTAACTGATGACTGATAGAACTGGCACTTTTCAGGTGAGAGCTTGAGTCCCTCCTCACCAAGTCTTCTCAAAACTTTCTCCAGCCTCTCTTCATGTTCTTCCAAGGTTCTCCAGAAGACAATGATGTCATCCAAGTATACAAGGACTTCGATGAGGTTCATGTCTCCTACAGTCTTTTCCATGAGATGTTGGAAGGTGGCCGGGGCTCCAGACAGACCTTGGGGCATCCCGTTGAATTCAAAGAACCCCACTGGGGTTATGAAAGCTGTCTTCTCCTTGTCTTCTGGATGCATAAGGATCTGATAGTACCCGCCCTTGAGGTCCATGACGCTGAACCACTTGGCTTCAGACAAGCTCTGTAGGGCATTCTCTATCATCGGAGTGGTGTACTGGTCGGGTATGGTCCTCCTGTTGAGGGTCCTGTAGTCTATGCACAGCCTCAACGACCCATTCTTCTTCCTGACAACCACTATCGGGAGGCATAGGGGCTTCTAGATTCTCGAATCACACCAGTTCGCTTGAGCTCGGCGAGCTGTTCCCTCAAGTCTTCGAGGTCTGCTAGCGGAACTCGCCTAACCCTCTTCCTGAAGGGCTTGTCTTCCTGGAGGCGGATTCGATGGGTGGCACTCTTTGCACACCCCACATCGAACTCATCTTGGGAGAAGATCTCTTTCCACCTGGTAAACTGGGCCTTGGCTCTCTCTTTCCAAGCCCTGGGCAGGTTTGGGTTCTCCATGGAAAGTTTCTCCCACACAGTCCTTTCTCCCTCTGCCTTCTTCATGTCTGACAAAGCAACTGGGGTAGCAGGGCTCACCTGGCCCAGCAACATTCTGGCTGGGATCTCCATGGGGCCATCCGTAGTATTCCTGACACTCACAGGTACTTTACAGTGTGCCTTCTTCAGGGCCCTCAACGGGACCACTTCTGGGACTACTTCTAAGCCCGAATGTTCTCCCCATGGGTCGGGTTCCAACATGACAAAGGGCCCAGGCTGCTCCCAAGTGAGTTTCACAGTGGCTTTTAAACAGGCTACTTCACCGGGCTGCAGCACTATTCCTCTTCTTCCCAGCCTCCAGACCTTCCCTACCCCCTCTTCTGGGGCCTTCTGTTCCAAGATCAGTCGCTGATAAGCTGTCTTCAGCATTGGGTGGATCTCGGTGACTGTGGGGTCTTTTCTTCTTGTCAGAGGGGCCAAGAGTCTTCGGACCAGATCCGTGTTGGTCCCTATTATTAGGGAACTCTTGTTAGCTCCAGGCGGTCGAGGGCATACCACAGCCAAGGTATCGAACACTTCGGCCTTCCCGGCTATGGACGGGTCAAAAGTCAGTTTTATAGGCAGATAGCCATCATAAGGGAAACTCTCAGTCCCAATTCTCCATATTTCCAGCTCTTCAATCTTCTGGATGGGTAGGTGACTTAGATGCTTGTCATAAAAGTCTCGGTACAACAGGGTCACTTGTGCCCCAGTATCCAATATGGCTCTGGTGTAGACTCCCTCCACTTGGACAGGTACTATCGGGGAGGGGCCTACCAGCTTCTCTGGATACCGCTTCAAAGGGGCCTCTTTCTTTGGATCTTTGCGTTTCCCTTTTGGACTCTCTTTCTTCCATTTCTCTTTGGACTTAAGTCTCTCTTGGGCCTGGTATGCATTGATCTCCCTCCTTTTCATGGGTGTAACTACCCGCTGAGGGACATTATTCTCTTTCTTTGGTGTACGTTCCCACTGAGGAACCCTGTGCTTCTTCTGAGGGGTTTTGTCCACTCTTTTCCTGTGCTTCTCATTCAGTTTGGAGCTCACTGGAGATGATGGGCACCCGGTTGACTCCTTCACCGGGGCCCTCTAAAGTTTTCCGCCGGCTTGCGGTTATTCATCTTTTTTTTCTTTGGACTGGAACACACTTTGGCGAAATGGCCAGCTCCTCCACAGTTGAAACAAATCACATCCCCCCAATCTTGCAAGGGTGCCGGCGCTGAGATGTTTGGAAACAGTTCCTTCTTTGGGCTTTCCCTCTCTGGTACCCCTTGATCCTTGGCCATCATAGAGGTCAGCATCCCCAATACTTGGGACATCTGTGACTTCAAGGTATCCACCTCTGAGTCTCTCGAGGGTCATGGCCGTCCTGACCACCACTGCTGGAGGATTGGTTAGCTCGACTGATTGGTTCCTCCTTTTGTCTTCCAACATAGCCTCTTCTTCTCTGACCACTCGGATTAAGTCGGGGTACTCCAGGCTCTTCCCGTCCTGTCGAGTGCGTAACGCCAATGCGATGGGGTCCAAGGGCTGTGCTCCCCTCAACACCTGCTGAACACGGGCCTCATCCACCTTCCTTGGGTCGATCCCCTTCTTCAGTATAATTTTATGTAGGATCTTATCCAGACGCCTCATGAACTCTGACAGTTTCTCTCCTGTCTTCTGATAGCAGTGCTCCAGCTGGTAAGTGAGCTCAGTGACTTTTTCTGTTCCACCGAACACATTCTGCAGAATGTCCAGATAATCCTGTGCATCAGTCTTTCTTGCTCAGCTTGAGGTTGCGTATGGCCTCCAAGGCAGGCCCCTTCAGACTTCTTTGTTTCTTTCTGTGTTCTGGGACCTCCTATTCTTCTAAAGCCTGGGTGGCGCCGTCTAGCCACTCCTCAAATCCCTCTTCTCCCGAAGGTACAGGTTTTCTTCCAGAAAACATCCTGAGTTTTCTGTATCCCGACTTCGGGTAGTCTGTAGGATCCTTCTTACACTGGGCTACAATCTCCCCCAGGACCGCGCATAATTCTGCGCTGAGGGTGGCCGGTGGTGACCCAGGACTCTCTTTCACCTTCTGCTTTCCTGCTTTTGGGGACTGCGGTGGAGATGTCTGTGGAGGTGATGGTTTTGGTGTCTGAAACCATCCTCCCTTGACTGGCAGCGCATGTATTAAGCTATAGGTCTGATCATCCACTGCTTTTATGCTTGGACTTTTGAAATGCTCTGGGATTTCATTCTTCCATTCTACTAGTGCGTGGGTCAGCGAAGAAATCGACCTGACATCCATCACCCATGCTTTCTGGTGTGGGGACAGCGACATTACTAGCTGCTTTACCGCTACTTCTTGCCAGATCCCCGGGAGTTCAATAACTACTGCCGCGGCTGAATCGGTGCCTGCCACGGTGCACCACTGTTCCACTTCCAGCGGGTCCATGCCGGTACTTTTGGCTTGTTGCTTGCTGTATCAGGATCCCGGACTCGTGTAGCGCTACCCCCAGTTAAGAGAGCCGCTGAAATTGTTTCGGGCCCTGAGTACAGCACCGCCAACCCCTGGCAAGCTACTCGACCCACTCTGGCACAGTTAGTCTAAGGGTTGTTATCTTATCACAATCTAGCAATATATGCACAATGATAACACACTGAGGGCGAAGTGTTAAAGTATAACTAGTTTACTTCTGTGTAAAAGGCATATATTAACACATAACACATATATTGTCTGCAGAGCCCTGCAACGGTAAATATAGTACACACTGAGGATGCTGGCGATTACGCGCCAAGGGCAGCTATCCCTATCTATGCGCCCTTATGGTGCAGCAACAAAAAGTTCTAACTCCTGGTCAGGCCTGACTCAGATATAACTTAGTCTCTTGGGGAACAATTTCTTTGCATGCAGCTTGAACGGTGGTGCACATATAGAAAGAAACAGTATTTGTAATCCACACGATAAGTAATAGAAGAACACTTCACCGGAGACTACACAACCCAGTTCTGTTACTAGTCTCCGGTGGAACAACAGATAAAACTTGGTGGGCCAAGGCAGTCTCTAGGCCTAATCAGAGTAAAGTGTTTTTTTGGATTGAGCAGGTGCTCGCTCACCACTCCGGATGCGATCCCAGGCCGGGACTTCCACCGACTGTGTCTCCGCACACAGCGTCTGCAACGGCTGGGTCCCCGGTCCAACTGATGTCAGCAACTTGGAGAAGTCGGGTGCCACCCAGGCTTGCAGTGGGGTGGAAGGCTCTCTGGAAGTTGTGCAAGGCCCTGGCTTCAGGCCCTGTACTGCCGCAGATCCGCACGGGAAGACCTGTTGATAGCAGCGCAGTGTCGAAAGAGGCCGAGCTCAGCCTCGCCCTCCTCTTATATAGTCCCACCCATGAGTCAATGCGTGGCGAAAATGCACCCTGGGTGCCAAACGGGGTTATGGGTAACGTAGTCCCGGGGCCTTAAAGGAGACCCCGCTACACAAATATAGTACAGCTTATTCATTCCTAAATGTGGCTGCTGTATTTGTTTTTTGTTTTTAGTTTTTTTTCCTTTATTTTCATCTGGTGATTTAGCAAGTAGCACACTTCCTGTCTTACAGTGTCTCTACTCTGGGTGAAGGAGCAACAGAGACAGATTTAGATGGATTTGACTAACAATTGATTGTAAAGTTTGTGTTTTTTTTTTTTTTTAATAACAAACCTGTTATACTTATTTGCTCTGTACAATGGTTTTGCACCGAGAAGCCCAAAGCCTCCTCTTCTGGGGTCCTCTGCTGGTGTCTGTTCCATAGCAAGTGCTTTCTGTGGGGGAAGTTGTGCAGGATTGCCCCTGAGCCAGATCTGTGTGTCAAAAGACACACACGGTGTCGTTTGGCCCTGCCCCTCCCCCTGCTCTCTGCTCATTGGCTTTGACTGACAGTAGTGGGAGCCAATGGCTCCTGCTGCTGTCTCTGATCCTATGAGGAGAGCACTGCTGCTCTTGGGCACAGCACTGGATTGAGATCAGGCCCAGGTAAGTATTTGGGGGTGGGGGGGCTGCACATGAAAGGTTTTTTACCTTACTGCAGAGAATGCAGGTAAGAAACCTTTAGCCTTTATAACTAGTGTAAAGCTGAACTCTAGCTTACACCTTTTTAAGCAGTTACAGCAACAGTTTGATTTTCCTTTTGGGATAAAGGTTTTACATAAACAAATAAAAGATGACCATTGTATATACCCAGTCGTTGTTAAAATGTTTTGTCTCAATCCTCTAACTGCCACTTTTGCTGGACAGCTTGGTCTGTTAAAGCGAGTTAAGAAATAACCTTTTACTGCCCTGATCACCATGTGAAAATAGAGGACGCAAGCCTAAAAAATGAAAATTAATGCAGCCACTACATCTAAGAATTGGTAAGCTGCAATATAACATTTTATTTGTTTTTGGATTAACCACTTCAGCCCCAGAAGATTTTTACCCCTTCCTGACCAGAGCACTTTGTTCAATTTGGCACGGTGTCGCTTTAACTGACAATTGCGCTGTACCCAAACAAAATTTGCATCCTTTTTTTCCCCCAAATAGAGCTTTCTTTTGGTGGTATTTGATCACCTCTGCGTTTTTTTTTTTTTTTTTTGCGCTATAGACAAAACAATATCTAAAATTTTGAAAAAGAAAACTGTATTTTTTACTTTTTGCTATAATAAATATCCCCAAAACTTTTTTTTTTTAAAGTATTCATCAGTCTAGGCCAATATATATTCTTCTAAATATTTTTGGTAAAAAAAATCACAATAAGCGTGTATTGATTGCTCAAAAGTTATAGGGTTTTATTTACGAAAGTTAAATCCACTTTGCACTACAAGTGCAAACTACAAATGCAAAGTGCACTTGAAATTGCACTGAAAGTGCACTTGGAAGTGCAGTCGCTGTAGATCCGAGGGGGACATGCAAGAAAAATAAAAAACAGCATTTTTGCTTGTACATGATTCGATGATAAAATCAGCAGAGCTTCCCCTCATTTCAGACAAAACGAAAAAGGGAACGGCGCCCTCTAAATGCAGCAAGTAAAAACAGTTTTTAATTAAAAGATTAAAATACACTCACATTTGAGCAGTGGTAATCGAGCGTGTCAGGGGTTGACAGAAACTTCATCCGCAGATCCTCAAGGGTGATGGTGGTTTCACGGGCAGTTGGGCTGGAGTCCTCGATCCTGTGTCTCTTCCTGCACTGGATGTTGAGCAGCGCCGGCCGGAAACTTGGATCCTGACACGCTCGATTACCACTGCTCAAATGTGAGTGTATTTTAATCTTTTAATTAAAAACTGTTTTTACTTGCTGCATTTAGAGGGCGCCGTTCCCTTTTTCGTTTTGTCTGTTCCAGAGCCTCTTCTAGCTTATAATCTGAACTGGCAGCCATCTAATCAATCTCAGCAATCTCGCCCCAAACTTTTTTTCCATACATGGACATACATATTTACTATTGAACTATTAATAACTGAGCCTTCACAACTCCACCCAGTGCATTACCCCTCCCCCTCCTTTCCTTCATTATAGACCTCTACACAGCCCTTTCCAAAGTGCGCCATACCAAACCAAACTTTTTCTTGTTTTCCCCTCATTTCAGATCTACCCCTCAGATTTACAGCGACTGCACTTCCATGTGCACTTTCAGTGCAATTTCAAGTGCACTTTGCACTTCGTAAATAACCCCCATAGTGTCTACAAACTATGGGAAAGATTTATAACATTTTTATGACATTTCTTTTTTTTTTTTTACTAGTGTAGTGATGTGATAATTTCTTTGCACATTTACCAAGTGTATACTCTTGTTATGCAGTGTTTGTTTGCCCTTTTCCAATATGGTTGCTATGCTGTCTGTCTCATCAAGGGTGAAGTCATCAAGAAGAGCAGAGGATGGCAAGGGGTTTTGTGGGTAAGTGGGTGGAGAGACAGAGAGGTGGGGATAAAACAGTAATGGCTGCTAAGAGAACATAGACTGAGTAAGTGCTGCTGCTGCAGTTTCATCTGACTTAGACATACATACAGACTGTTAATGATTTCATGTTCCTGTTTGGAAAATACTTTATGTTGGATGGTTCACTGAATGTTATTTCTTCAATACATGGACTTTCAAATACAATGCTGTGTGGATTACTGTCTATGTGAAGATATATTTCTCAATTGGGATTTCCCTTGCTATTCACAAGCCCCAATTGAGTGGAGGCAATGTGCTTGTTAAAGATCCTGTCCTGATCACACAGATTATGAAGACTCTGCTCCTAAATACTATACAGGTGACGCCATCATACCTCAGTAGCCGCAGAGAGAGAAAAATAGTGCTACATTTGGAGGCACTGCTGAGATTCGAACTCAGGATCTCCTGTTTACCAACAGCCCAAAACGTTGTGCCTACAGTTCCCAGCATGATTGAAGCACCAAGTTTTCCCACTAATGCTGTCCCAGAGTTATCTGGACTAATGCATGTGGGCTTGAGGAGAGGAGATCGTGCTCGAAGACCTCCACCATTTACTTATGACACCTTGGGAAGACCCTGTTATGCTGTACAGAACTATGTCATGTACAACCTCATGTTCTGATGGACATGATTGCAGCTCATTCTAGACTGGTTAGCATGATGCCTATTTGTTACTAACCATATTTACTTTGCAGCTAATCTCTGTAATAGATTGCTTCTGGAGAAGTGGTCTGCAGAAGGCGACAACAATGTTAACTTTTGCTATGTTTTGAGTGTATATCCTTCCTCGGTCGGAAAGATTTTCAGCAGGAGGAGAATGTAGTGATGTGATCATTTCTTTGCCCATTTACCAAGTGAATACTCTTGTTATGCAGTGTTTGTTTGCCATTTTCCAATATGGTTGCTATGCTCTCTGTCTCACCAAGGATGAAGTCATCAATAAGAGCAAAGGATGGCAAGGGGTTTTGTGGGTAAGTGGATGAAGAGACAGAGAGGTGGGGATAGAACAGTAATGGCTGCTAAGAGAACACAGACTGAGTAAGTAAGATATATTTCTCAATTGGGATTTCCCTTGCTATTCACAAGCCCCAATTGAGTGGAGGCACTGTGCTTGTTAAAGATCCTATCCTGATCACACATATTATGAAGACTCTGCTCCTAAATACTATACAGGTGACACCATCATACCTCAGTAGCCGCAGAGAGAGAGAAAAATAGTGCTACATTAGTAATGGCGGTGATCTGCGATTTTTAGCGGTACTGGGACATTGCGACGAACAGATTGGAGACTTTTGACACTTTTTTGGGACCATTGGTATTTATACAGCAAACAGTGCTATAAAAATGCACTGATTACTGTGTAAATGTCACTGGCAGGGAAGGGGTTAACACTAGGGGGCGACAAAGGGGTTAATTGTGGATAGCATTGACTAGTAGAGGAGACATATCGTTTTTCCTACTTAGTAGTATATGGCTCCTCTTCCCTGACAGCACAGGGATTTGTGTCTCTGGCGCTCGTGCACGTGATCGCACATGGCCAGCGGCGATCGTGCCCGCCGGCCACGCGCATCGGGTCCCCTGCCGTGCATGAGCGTGTGTACACCCTCTGGTGGCCGCTAAAGGAATGGATGTATCCGTATGGGATTTCGCCTAGGGGAGCCATTTTGCCGCAGTATATCTGCGTGAGCCGGTCGGGAACCAGTAAATGCTGATTTAAGAGACAATTCTGAGATGAAATACTACATCATTTGCCCCAGCAGATATTTGAAATATCAGACCATTGCAGGTGCAAAGGATAGTTCATGACTTTAGCATCCCTCCAATAACATTTTCAAACTTGATGAAGTTGTCCATATTCCAAATAATTTGGGATACTATAGATCAATCAAAAAGTATATTGTGCAATGTGATTGCATATGGATATTGATCTGTGTTTATATTGGCTCACATAGTCTGTTTCAAAGGCATGCAGATGAGTCACAAATTACATTAAGCATCCCCCATGGAGTTTAAAATCCTCACTTCACAGAGTGTTCAATTAAGTAACTGCTTATTGCTAATGTAGCACACTGACCCTTTTCTCCTGCCTACCTTCACTTTGCAGAGATAAAGGCACACCGTGCCACATGCCCGTATCCTCCTGGTATAAGTGGTTGAGCGGTGTTCTTACAATTTTGGGTCCTGCAGCGAGTTACCTCCCGTCCATTGGTTCTCGTCCCCAAAGTATAGGGAAAAGTCTGTTCTTTTCCCTGAAAGAAGGCCAATGTCCAGACAATGCTTAAACTCCAAACAAACAAGTTTATTTTATCTTGCTTGAAACAGATTTGGGAATAGGTTGAAGATAGTAACAAAAACAGGTAGGGAGACAGGTTCAGGCACGCGGCACCCAGTTACCCTATTCTTCACTCAAGCCTGAGTGTGAATTGCTCACCCAGATAGATCCCTCTCACAGTTCTAGCAGCTGGAGTGGAGCACGAACAGTTTCTTTAATTTAGTCCCCTTCACGGACAAGTCTAAGAGATCCTCTGCCACAGAATCCTTTAGTTACTGAGTTAGAACTTTGAAACTCCCATAGATTAGTAGACATGTGCACACTGAAATATTTCGTTTCGGAATTTCGTTTTCGTCCGAAAAATAAATTTATTTAGTTACTCCCGAAATTAGAAATTGCATTCGTCCGAAAATCTGAATTAATTAAGGTCGAATCTGTCATTGAAGGCTTATGGTGTCTGTCGAATGTTCAAAAAAGATTTGACGGAGCAGTGAAACTGTACGACGCTGCAATCATACATTTCCAGTCGAATGTTCCGCCCACATGCTATAGAAGAATTCTAATGTTGTATGACTAATAATAATTATATTTATTCATTACTATTACTTGTCAACCAACATTAGAATTCTTCTATAGCCTATGGGCGGATGCATTTGACCGGAAATGTACGATTGCAGCGTCGTACAGTTTTGCTGCACCGTCGAATCTTCTAACTTTCGATGCTTTGTCGAATCTTCGTCATTCTAGCTATTTTACTGCTCCTCCTCTTTGGTTACAATCAGCCAATAACATTCATCATCAACTTTATTTTTATTTTACTTCCCCCACCCAATTCCAGCAGTGATCTTTTCTCTCTATGTCGAATCTTTTCTCTCTATAATAACAAATCTTTTCTCTCCTATGTCGAATCTTTTCTCTCCTATGTCGAATATTTTCTCTCTATAATGTCAAATCTTTTCTCTCCTATGTCGAATCTTTTCTCTCCTATGTCGAATCTTTTCTCTCCTATGTCGAATCTTTTCTCTCCTATGTCAAATCTTTCTCTCCTATGTCGAATCTTTTCTCTCTATAATGTCGAATCTTTTCTCTCCTATGTAGAATAATCTTGGACTAATAGAGTTAAGGTTAGGTACATTCGACCACAGGTTCGATAGACACAGATTGTTATTGGCAGCGTCACGTCGAATCTCCTATCTATATCGAACTGTTGTAGCAACGAAAACGAAAATGAAGCATTTGTTTATGTCGGATCTTTCGGTTTTCAGATTCTGTGCTTTCGTTTTCGTTTGTTAAAGCGATAACGAAAATAGCTGAAATTCGGACGAAAATGCATTCGGACGAAAACGAATGCACATGTCTATAGATTAGTAGAGACCATAGGTGCCAATAGGACACACCACAGGAGCTATACTGCAACTCACGAATCCTTCCCTCTGATAGGTAACCAGGCCTCTCCTTCACCATGAATTTCTTCACCGATCCATCGGACAGGTCCTCCCTCGGTTTCCTCTCCTTCAGAGCGGGCCACCCTCACACGGGTTCCCTGGACAGGTCCTCCCCCGGTTTCCTCTCCTTCAGAGCGGGCCACCCTCACACAGGTTCCCTGGGACTCCAGTGTGTTAGTTGTAGACCCAGTTGAAGGTACTGGGTATACCTGGAACTCCCTAGCCTCGGGCTAAAGGTGCCAGAGACTCCTCGGCCAATTCACGCACCCCAAGCCATCAAGGCCAACGGGCGCGACTTCGCCACCAGGGGTCCTCCCTGGAATCCCCCTGGCACACCACCCCAATGGGGCACACTCCTCTCACCCTGTCTCTCTAGAACATGGCATCTGCCCTTTTTGTACCCTCTCCCGGTATGCACAGCAGGCCAAACCCGCCCACCATACGGTAGCCGAGAGAGGATACCCAATCACACCAGAACGCCACCCGTGGTTCAACCCGAGACCTGGGCAACAGCGCCACCACAGGCCCAGGGGAACTATACACCAGGCAACAACATGGCAGAGCAGAGTCCATATTAAACAGAAAATGTAGAATCTGAGCCATACTATTGCTCAGACTGCCCCTAAATTTACAGCATAGCGACCCCATTTTTGGGGGTCCCGCTACACTAACAAAGCACATCTCAAAATTCCCTTTTTCAAAACCACATACAGAAACTGTGGTTATTGAGCTTATCTAGGTATATACAATATAGCACTGCTTATTCATGTGTCGCCATCATCCAATGCAAACTGACATTTCAAACAATCTTAAAAAAGGTAAGTTCACCTTTTCACACAAAAAAGGTGGACTACCTCCAAATATCCTGGCCACCTCTTCAGACCCCACTGCACATCATGGCTTTGATTCCCCATGCTGCCGCTGTAGTGGTCCCTACACTGCAATACGCAACTCCAGATTGAGTATTATTCATAATTCTTGTAAGGGCAAGAGGTAATTGGTCAGTGTGACCACGTGACCGAACTGACCCTTTCTTCTGGGACACGTTGCTGGAAGAATACGTTTTAGATGCGCTTCTCATTGGTCAGCCAAGTCATGAGGCTGTGGTGACCAATGTGTGCCTGCTATTTCAAGCATTATGGTGAATACTTACCTTAGGGCTGTGTATTAGGGTTGCCACCTCATCCCTTTAAACCCGAACACATATGAATTACACGGATTCTGAGGCAAATTTAATGCAGATAGGGCACCAAGTGAGTTTAATTACCACCTTAATCAGCCACAGAACCTGTGTAATTAATATGTGTTCGGTTTTAAAGTGATGAGGTGGCAACCCTACTGTGTATTGCAGTGTACAGACCGCTACACCAGCGGTAGGAGGCACATTCCAACTCCAAATGTCCATCTCCTATTGCCCAGTCATGGGCAAACTAACTGTAAACTTCCCTGCTGGATCAGCGAGCCATAATTCATCCCAGGTAGCCCATTAAAGTGGTAAGTGCTCGAATTCCAGCATGGTCTGCATGTCAGGGGAGCTGCATTGCATCGTCGTATTTCGCTTACCGTATATTCTGAGCTTTATTGGAATACTCTACCTACTTTCCTTTTTTTTTTCCTATCAGCAGGTATTTCTAATTTAAACAGAGAGCAGGTGTTGCAACCTGAGACAAACTCTCTTGAGATTTTTGAAATGCATTATCCAAAATATCTTCAGCTACTGACACCAGAAATGGCTTGTTTTAGCAGAATTTGTAGAAATGTACTGCCTATAGTCTGGGCACCAATGCACTTTGAGATTGTTTGTTTCTTTCCCTTTTACTGCACTGATAAAAGTAGCATATTGTTCACACATGTAAAGCATTTGTAGTTGTTATCAAGATGTAGAGCATTCTTGTTCACATTTTGAAATAGAGCACCAAAAGCTTGCCTCTGTTGAATCCAGGTCTTTAAACTTTTCCCATGCATTGCATATGTTGGTCTAGTTATGCGTTATATATACACTGAAATACAAAAATTATTGGGATGCCTGCCTTTTAGGGATGAGCTTCGAGTTAGAGTCAAACTCATGTTCGACTTGAACATTGCCTGTTCGCCCGTTCGGCGAACAGCGAACAATTTGGGGTGTTCGCAGCAAATTCGAAAAGCCCCGGAACACCCTGTAAAAGTCTATTGGAGAAATCTAAAGTGCTAATTTTAAAGGCTTATATGCAAGTTATTGTCCTAAAAAGTGTTTGGGGACCCGGGTCCTGCCCCAGGGGACATGTATCAATGCATAAAAAAGTTTTAAAAATGTAATTTTTTTCGGGAGCGGTGATTTTAATAATGCTTAAAGTAAAAACAATAAAAGTGAAATATTCCTTTAAATTTCGTACCTGGGGGGGGGGGGTGTATAGAATTCCTGTAAGGCAGCGCTTTTTTCCTGTGCTTAGAACATGGTGCTTTGAGGGGTCACTCTCGTCCCCCCCTCTTTTCCTGCGGCCTGCCAGGTTGCGTGCTCGGATAAAGGGTCTGGTATGGATTTTTGGGAATTCCACGCCATTTTTTTTTAACCCTGACCTGAAGGGCCTGGTAATTGAATTTGGGGGGACCCCCACGCATTTTTTTTTTTATCAATGACTTTTCTCTGTATTGCCGGGAGCCAACAATTCATTATAGCCGCGAGTGCTTTTAAATGACTTTTTCCTTCAGAAATGACACTTTATGTTGGGACAGTTCTAAGCACGGGAAACAAGCGCTGCTTTACATGCATACTATACAACCCCCCAGGTACGAAATTTAAAAGGAATATTTCACTTTTTTTGGTTTCACTTTAAGCATTATTAAAATCACTGCTCCCGAAAAAACTGCAGTTTTTAAAACTTTTTTTTGCATTGATACATGTCCCCTGGGGCAGGGCCCGGGTCCCCAAACCCTTTTTAGGACAAAAACTTGCATATTAGCCTTGATAATTAGCACTTTTGATTTAGAACGTTTGAGTCCATTGTATTTAATAGGGTTCTAAAGTTTGCGCAAACTTTAGGTCTGTTCGCAGGTTCTGGTGCAAACCGAACGGGGGGGGGGGGGTGTTCGGCTCATCCCTACTGCCTTTACACGCACATGAACTCTAATGACATCCCAGTCTTAGTCCGTAGGGTTCAATATGGAATTGGCCCACCCTATAAATAACAGCTTCCACTCTTCTGGGAAGGCTGTCCGCAAGATTTAGGAGTGTGTCTATGGGAATGTTTCACCATTTTTCCAAAAGCGCATTTGTAAGGTCAGGCACTGTTGAGAACGAGAAGGCCTGGCTCGCAATCTCGCTCTAATTCATCCCAAAGGTGTTCTGTTGGGTTGAGGTCAGGACTCTATGCAGGCCAGTCAAGTTCTTCCACCCCAAACTCGCTCATCCATGTCTTTATGGACCTTGCTTTGTGCACTGGTGTGCAGTCATGTTGGAACAGAAAGGGACCATCCCAAAACCGTCCCCACAAAGTTGGGAGCAAGAAATTGTCCAAAATGTCTTGGTATGCTGATGCCTTAAGAGTTCCCTTCACTGTAACTAAGGGGCCAAGCCCAACCCCTGAAAAACAACCCCACGCCATAATCCCCCCTCCATCAAACGATTTGGACCAGTTCACAAAGCAAGGTCCATAAAGACATGGATGAGCAAGTTAGGGGTAGAGGAACTTGACTGGCCTGCACAGAGTCCTGACCTCAAACAGAGAGAACACCTTTGGGAAAAATTAGAGCGGAGACTACGAACCAGGCCTTTTTGTCCACATCAGTGTCTGACCTCACAAAATGTGAATGGTCAAACATTCCCATAGACACACTCCTAAACCTTGTGGACACCCTTCCCAGAAGAGTTGAAGCAGTTATAGCTGCAAAGGATGGGCCAATTCAATAATGAACCTTACGGACTAAAACTTAAAATGTCATTAAATTTCATGTGCGTGTAAAGGCATATGTCCCAATACTTTTGGTAATATAGTGTATGTAGCAATATGTCTACTGTTAGGCTATACATTTATATAAAATGGTCACTGCAGAGATTTTTAATACTGGAAATTTAAATGTATGTTTTTTTTTTGTAACTATACATGGATTTGAACAATTCACTATGTGGTTTCACATTCAAACCACATCCACTTCCAACAATACATTAATACTTCACAGTGTCTCCCAAAAGTCATAAGCATATTAATGCAGCAAAATCAATGCAAGACATCTAATTGTCAAGCGTCACAAAAGTTGGACTGATGTCCTCCTACTTTCACATGCCAGTTTATTCTAAAAGATAAGACAATGGGGTCGATTTACTAAGACTTGAGAGTGCAAAATCTGGTGCAGTTGTGCATAATAGCCAATCAGCTTCTAACTTCATCTTGTTCAATAAATCTTTAACAATAAAACCTGGAAGCTGATTGGTTTCCATGCAGAGATGCCCCAGATTTTGCACTCTCCAGTTAAAATAAATTACAGTATTAGTATTATTAATATTATACAGGTTTTATATAGCAGAATATGTATAGTTGCGCTAATTATGAAACCAATCATAAACACCAGTGGTTATAAATCTAAACAAATATGACAATAATAAATGAACTGTGATAAATTAAATTGTGCATTACTCAGTATCACCAAAGCAAAAAATTATTAATAAACAATAAATGGTATTGTTTAAAAAACAATTGAATAGTCCACTGATTATAGGAATCAAATTCATGTATTGTTACAAAAAAACACCCGTGATGATGTCCAAACAAAAAAAAGGAAAATGGATCGAATCTTCTTTGTAGAAATTATCAATCGTGACAATCCACTACCAATAGTGAGTGATGCTGCTTACCGGATAACGTTGGTCCCCTATCACAGAGGACCTTAACCAGCATGTATTGGCTCTTGATCAAATCCACCAGACTTCACACCGCATAGTATAGATCTCAATGGGTGATCCCAGACAGCCCATACAGCCTCATCCAGTTGCCAGTATTCCAAACCAAAGGATACACAGAAAAGGAAGGGGGACACTGGATAGTGTAAAATCTTTGGGGTTGTTTATTTTACAACATAAAAACATACTTACAAAACGAAAATTATTAGACAGCCTTAAGGTATGGCAGCGCCGGCCGGTCAGGCGCTGGCACACAGACACGTCCGTGGATCGAGCAGGTGGAGGGTGACAGCAGCACAACGCTCGTATCCGCCCAAGGGCGGATACGAGCGTTGTGCTGCTGTCACCCTCCATTTTCCATTTTCGTTTTATAAGTATGTTTTTATGTTTTAAAATAAACAACCCCAAAGATTTTACACTATCCTCTATAGTAGCTGGGTTAAAAGAGGGAAGTATTGGTTGTGCAGGAGGACAAGGAGTGTAAAGTGAGGGAGATATCTGTAGAGCAGAGATCTCGAGACGAATTGTCTCAATCTTATTTTTGAAGTGATTAGCAATCTCCTGGGCAGTGAGTAAGTTAGTGGGTGGAGGTAATGGAGGACGAAGTAGAGTGGTAAAGGTAGAAAAGAGTTGAAGGGGACTTCGTGAGGGGGTGTTAATGAGAATGATGAAGTAGGTCTGTTTGGCAGTGTGGAGGCAGGAATGGTATTTTTGGAGGGCAGATTTATATTGGCTGAAATCTTGCTGTGACTTAGTCTTACGCCACAGACGCTCAAGAGCGCGGCTACATTTTTTGAGGCTTCTGGTATTGTCTGTCTGCCAGGGTTGTAGCGGTCAGGGCCTGATTCTGTGTGTAGTGAGGGGGGCGAAGATATCCAGGGTGGATGACAGTGAACTGTTGTAGACAGAAGTGGCCAAGTTGGGGCAGGACAAGGATGAGATTTTGTCGTAGAGACAATCTGTAGCAGAAAAAAGAAGAGAAGGGTTAAGATGGCAAAGGTTTCTACGGGTAATAGTTTGGTAGTTGGAAGGCAAGGAGGAGGCAGACAGGGAGAGAGTGAAACTAATAAGGTGGTGATCAGAGAGAGGAAAAGTAATATTGGAGAGGTTGTGCGGAGTGCATAGGTAGGAGAATATGAGGTCAAGGCAGTTGCCAACAGAGTGAGTAGAAGCATGTGTCCATTGTTTTAGGTCAAAAGAGGAGGTTAGGCTTAGCAGTTTAGAAGTAGCGGGAGTGTTTCCATTAACAGGGATATTGAAGTCACCAAGATTGATTGTTTGAATTTCAGAAGATAGAAAGTAGGGTAGCCAGTAGGGATGAGCTTCGTGTTCGAATCGAACATACGTTCGACTCGAACATCGGCTGTTCGATCGTTCGACGAAGATCGAACGATTTGGGCCGTTCGCGCCAAATTCGAGTGACGCGAACGGCCCACAATGCACTACGCCATCGCAGTGTCATCCAGGCGCTGTGATTGGCCAAGCATGCACTGTGACCCCGCATGCTTGGCCAATCACAGCGCCGGCAGCGAGGAGAGCAATGATTGGCCACAGGCAGGATGCCTGTGGCCAATTATTGCTGAGGGTGTTTAGTACACACCCCACACTATAAAAGGCCGCCAGCACGGCGGCCTAGTGTAGTGTGTTCCGGAGCAGGGATAGAGCAGCATAGGCAGGGACAGTGACTTTTATTTCTTTCTTGCTTAACCTGGATTCCTTTAGTTTAGGGAAAGAGAAGGATAGGTAGGGAGAGTGTCAGTGTGTTTTGTGCTTGTGCTATAGTGTGCTTAAAAAAAACATTTTTTCTAGGGACAGAAAACTGTAGGTAGGGATAGTGTCAGTTTCTTTCACTGTGCAAGTCCTTGTTTCCAGGGACCTGGAAGGACAGTGAGTGAATTCTCCTTGTGCTATATTGTGCTTAAAAAAAACATTTTTTCTAGGGACAGAAAACTGTAGGTAGGGAGAGTGTCAGTTTCTTTCACTGTGCAAGTCCTTGTTTCTAGGGACCTGGAAGGACAGTGAGTGAATTCTCCTTGTGCTATATTGTGCTTAAAAAAAAAACATTTTTTCTAGGGACAGAAAACTGTAGGTAGGGAGAGTGTCAGTTTCTTTCACTGTGCAAGTCCTTGTTTCTAGGGACTGGGAAGGACAGTGAGTGAATTCTCCTTGTGCTATAGTGTGCTTAAAAAAAACATTTTTTCTAGGGACAGAAAACTGTAGGTAGGGAGAGTGTCAGTTTCTTTCACTGTGCAAGTCCTTGTTTCTAGGGACCTGGAAGGACAGTGAGTGAATTCTCCTTGTGCTATATTGTGCTTAAAAAAAACATTTTTTTCTAGGGACAGAAAACTGTAGGTAGGGAGAGTGTCAGTTTCTTTCACTGTGTAAGTCCTTGTTTCTAGGGACCTGGAAGGACAGTGAGTGAATTCTCCTTGTGCTATATTGTGCTTAAAAAAAACATTTTTTCTAGGGACAGAAAACTGTAGGTAGGGAGAGTGTCAGTTTCTTTCACTGTGCAAGTCCTTGTTTCCAGGGACCTGGAAGGACAGTGAGTGAATTCTCCTTGTGCTATATTGTGCTTAAAAAAAACATTTTTTCTAGGGACAGAAAACTGTAGGTAGGGAGAGTGTCAGTTTCTTTCACTGTGCAAGTCCTTGTTTCTAGGGACCTGGAAGGACAGTGAGTGAATTCTCCTTGTGCTATATTGTGCTTAAAAAAAACATTTTTTCTAGGGACAGAAAACTGTAGGTAGGGAGAGTGTCAGTTTCTTTCACTGTGCAAGTCCTTGTTTCTAGGGACTGGGAAGGACAGTGAGTGAATTCTCCTTGTGCTATAGTGTGCTTAAAAAAAACATTTTTTTCTAGGGACAGAAAACTGTAGGTAGGGAGAGTGTCAGTTTCTTTCACTGTGCAAGTCCTTGTTTCTAGGGACCTGGAAGGACAGTGAGTGAATTCTCCTTGTGCTATATTGTGCTTAAAAAAAACATTTTTTCTAGGGACAGAAAACTGTAGGTAGGGAGAGTGTCAGTTTCTTTCACTGTGCAAGTCCTTGTTTCTAGGGACCTGGAAGGACAGTGAGTGAATTCTCCTTGTGCTATATTGTGCTTAAAAAAAACATTTTTTCTAGGGACAGAAAACTGTAGGTAGGGAGAGTGTCAGTTTCTTTCACTGTGCAAGTCCTTGTTTCTAGGGACCTGGAAGGACAGTGAGTGAATTCTCCTTGTGCTATATTGTGCTTAAAAAAAACATTTTTTCTAGGGACAGAAAACTGTAGGTAGGGAGAGTGTCAGTTTCTTTCACTGTGCAAGTCCTTGTTTCTAGGGACTGGGAAGGACAGTGAGTGAATTCTCCTTGTGCTATAGTGTGCTTAAAAAAAACATTTTTTCTAGGGACAGAAAACTGTAGGTAGGGAGAGTGTCAGTTTCTTTCACTGTGCAAGTCCTTGTTTCTAGGGACCTGGAAGGACAGTGAGTGAATTCTCCTTGTGCTATATTGTGCTTAAAAAAAACATTTTTTCTAGGGACAGAAAACTGTAGGTAGGGAGAGTGTCAGTTTCTTTCACTGTGCAAGTCCTTGTTTCTAGGGACCTGGAAGGACAGTGAGTGAATTCTCCTTGTGCTATATTGTGCTTAAAAAAAAACATTTTTTCTAGGGACAGAAAACTGTAGGTAGGGAGAGTGTCAGTTTCTTTCACTGTGCAAGTCCTTGTTTCTAGGGACCTGGAAGGACAGTGAGTGCATTCTCCTTGTGCTATATTGTGCTTAAAAAAAACATTTTTTCTAGGGACAGAAAACTGTAGGTAGGGAGAGTGTCAGTTTCTTTCACTGTGCAAGTCCTTGTTTCTAGGGACCTGGAAGGACAGTGAGTGAATTCTCCTTGTGCTATATTGTGCTTAAAAAAAACATTTTTTCTAGGGACAGAAAACTGTAGGTAGGGAGAGTGTCAGTTTCTTTCACTGTGTAAGTCCTTGTTTCTAGGGACCTGGAAGGACAGTGAGTGAATTCTCCTTGTGCTATATTGTGCTTAAAAAAAACATTTTTTCTAGGGACAGAAAACTGTAGGTAGGGAGAGTGTCAGTTTCTTTCACTGTGCAAGTCCTTGTTTCCAGGGACCTGGAAGGACAGTGAGTGAATTCTCCTTGTGCTATATTGTGCTTAAAAAAAACATTTTTTCTAGGGACAGAAAACTGTAGGTAGGGAGAGTGTCAGTTTCTTTCACTGTGCAAGTCCTTGTTTCTAGGGACCTGGAAGGACAGTGAGTGAATTCTCCTTGTGCTATATTGTGCTTAAAAAAACATTTTTTCTAGGGACAGAAAACTGTAGGTAGGGAGAGTGTCAGTTTCTTTCACTGTGCAAGTCCTTGTTTCAAGGGACAGAGAAGGACACCTGAAGGTAGCCCTTATTGCTTTTTTCCCATCTCCCTGCAGGCCATCTATTAGAATGTCTGGAAGGCAAACAAGGAGAGGCAGACAGTCAGGAGGCAATAAAAGAGGGCAAGCAGGCTCTGTGTCTGGGGGCAACAGTGCTGGTCGTGGACGCGGTGCATTGTCATCAGCACATGGCCATGGGACACGCTTGTCCTTCTTTTCCGCAGCTGGACATGTTGAGCCACATCATGCCGAAGACTTGGTAGAGTGGATGACCAAGCCCTCCTCCTCCTCCTCATCCTCTCTCACCCAGGCTCAGGGTACTGGCAAAGCAATTGCCAAAGCGTCCTCTTCCCTGGTATCAATGTCAGACTCATCATCAGTCACTCCTTCCCTAGACCCACCATGTCCTCCTCCTGAGGAGTCCCCCGAACTGTTTGAGCACAGTGTTGGGTACATGCTCCAGGAGGATGCCCAGCGTTTCGAAGGGTCTGATGATGAAACCCAGCTACAGGAAGGCAGTAGGGTGAGAGCAGACAGAGGGGATGCTCAAGAAGGACACCAATCTGGCAGTCATGTTCCAGCAGCTGCAGCATACTGCCAGATTGGCTCCAGTGATGAGGAGGGAGGGGATGATGAGGTCACTGACTCCACGTGGGTGCCTAATAGGAGAGAGGAGGAGGAGGATGAGGAGGAGGCACATCTCCAACGAGACAGGATGCCCTTTGGTGGCCAGCGTAAGGGCAGTACACCGACGGAATCACACCGCAGAGCTCCGCCTGTGCAGGGCGCTGCCTCTGCCCGTCATTCAAAAAGTTCCTTGGTGTGGGCCTTTTTTGAGGCTAGTGCATCAGATCGCACAGCTGCTGTTTGCAACATATGTCTCAAGCGTATATCGCGTGGCCAAAACATCAGCCGCTTGGGTACCACATGCCTGACCAGACATATGTTGACCTGCCATGCAGCTCGTTGGCAAGCCTACCTCAAAGACCCACACCAAAGAACAAAGCGGACCTCTCCTTGCACCGCATCAGCTGGGATTTCCAACCCCACTATAACTTCAGTCCTCTCTGAAACATGCACTGAGAGGAATGAAGGTGTAGAATTAGGTGTGTCACAGCCAAGTACTTGCGGCCACTCTGCTAGCAGTACACCGACGTCCGATTCTAGCAGGCAAATTTCCCTGCCCCAGCTGCTGGACCATCGAAAGAAGTTCACTCCCAGCCATCCACATGCCCAGCGGTTGAATGCTAGCTTGGCTAAATTGCTAGCGCTTCAACTGCTGCCTTTTCAGTTGGTAGACTCGGCCCCCTTCCGTGAGTTTGTGCAATGTGCGGTTCCTCAGTGGCAGGTTCCCAAACGCCACTTTTTCTCACGGAAGGCTATTCCGGCTCTCTACCGGCATGTGGAAGGCAATGTCTTGGCCTCGCTGGACAGGGCGGTCAGCGGTAAGGTGCATATTACCGCTGACTCATGGTCCAGCAGGCATGGACAGGGACGTTACCTTTCTTTCACGGCCCATTGGGTCACTCTTTTGGCAGCTGGGAAGGATGCAGGACAAGGTGCAGTAGTGTTGGAGGTTGTCCCACCGCCATGCCTCCAAAATGCTACTACTGGTTGTGACACACCTCTCTCCTCCACCCCCTCCTCTTCTTCTTCCTCCATGGCCTCTTCCTGTGGTTTGTCCTATGAACCAGCGGTGCTCCGTAGCCGTTCACGGGGCTACGCAAGTATGCAGGCAAAAAGATGCCATGCCGTGCTTGCGCTGGTGTGTTTGGGGGACAGAAGCCACACTGGGGCAGAGGTCCTGTCTGCTCTGCAGGGCCAGGCCGAGAGGTGGTTGACGCCACGCCAGCTTAAGCCAGGAATGGTGGTTTGCGACAATGGCACCAACCTCCTCTCCGCCCTCCGACAGGGACAACTGACCCATGTGCCCTGTGTGGCTCACGTCCTTAACCTGGTGGTGCAGCGGTTCTTGGGCAGGTACCCGGGCTTACAGGATGTCCTGAGGCAGGCCAGGAAAGTCTGTGTGCATTTCCGCAGATCTTATAATGCCAGTGCTCGCCTGGCTGAGCTGCAAAAGGAGTTGAACCTGCCCAAGAACCGCCTTATATGTGACATGCCCACCAGGTGGAACTCAACGTTGGCCATGCTGCAGCGGCTGCACACGCAGCAGAGGGGCCATCAATGAGTACCTGTGCGACTACGGCACCAGGACAGGGTCAGGGGAGCTTGGTTTTTTTTCTCCACGCCAGTGGGGCATGATCAGGGATGCATGCACTGTCCTGGCACCATTTGAGGAGGCCACGAGGATGGTGAGCAGTGACAGTGCATGCATCAGTGACACTGTACCTCTTGTCCACCTGTTGGAGCACACGCTGCGTGGAATAATGGACAGGGCACTTGAGGCAGAACAGAGGCAGGAAGAGGAGGACTTCCTTGCCTCTCAAGGCCCCCTTTACCCAGACAGTGTTCCTTCTGTCCCACCCATCGCACAGGAAGAGGAAGAGGAGGAGGCGGAGGAGGAGGAGGAGGAGGAGGAGGATTGTGTCAGCATGGAGGTGGAGGCTGGCACTCAGCATCATCAGCAGCAGTTTTTAGGGATGATTTACAGTCCCAAGAAACCAGTGGACTTGTACGTGGCTGGGAGGAGGTGACTGCGGATCATGTCGTCCTTAGTGACCCAGAGGACTCCGGAGCGAATGCCTCAGCAAACCTACGCTGCATGGCCTCCCTGATCCTGCAAAGTCTGTGGAAGGATCCTCGTATTCTTCGGATCAAGGAGAGGGACCATTACTGGCTGGCCACTCTCCTTGATCCACGGTACAAGGGTAAGGTTGCGGACCTTATGTTACCGTCGCAGAGGGAGCAGAGGATGAGACAACTCCGGGAGGCCTTGCAGAAAGGTCTGTGCAACGCGTTCCCAGAGACTGGGAGGTTACAAACTCCTGGTCCAGGACAACGAGTTGCTGAGGCTTCGGCCAGTCAAAGAAGGAGCGGTGGGGAAGGTGGCCGTCTGACCGATGCGTTCAGACAATTCTTTAGTCCGCAGCCCCAAAGTATGATTGGTTCCAGCAACCATCGCCAGCGTCTGATAAACATGGTGCAGGAATATCTAGGGGCAAGGTCAGACTTGGACACCTTCCCCACCGAAAATCCTCTGGCTTACTGGGTCTTGAGGATGGATCACTGGCCAGAGCTTGCACAGTATGCAATTGAGCTACTGGCCTGTCCTGCATCCAGCGTTCTTTCGGAACGCACATTCAGTGCTGCTGGAGGATTTGTCATGGATCACAGGGTGCGCCTGTCCACCGACTCGGTTGATCGACTGACTTTCATCAAGATGAACCAGTCTTGGATCACCACCAGCTACCACACACCTGATGCTGATATAACAGACTAATTGATTTTAACATGTCACATCCCTTCAAGACTGATGCTGAGTGTCTGTGCTGTTATGTTGACTGGCTATCCTCCTCCTCCGAGTCCTCAATGATACGATTGATGATGATAGCTTGGAAGATCATTTTTGTTTATGGGTGCTGCCACCAGTGGCTAAGGCCCAATTTTTCAGCCCCTGTTTTGCAGGGGCGTGTAATTACAATTTTTTTAGCAATAATTTGCCATAGGGCTCATTGCTGTGCTCCAAGTACAGTATCTGTGAGGGCTTGGAGTGTTGTGGCACCAGTGCCTAAGGCCCAATTTTTCAGCCCCTGTTTAACAGGGGCGTGTCATTACAATTTTTGAAGCAATACTTTGCAACAGGGCTCATTGCTGTGCTCCAAGTACAGTATCTGTGAGGGGTTGTAGTGTTGTGCCACCAGTGCCTAAGGCCCAATTTTTCAGCCCCTGTTCAACAGGGGCATGTAATTACAATTCTTGATCTAATAATTCACAGCAGGGCCCATTCCTGCACCCACCAAGAGTAACTCTGAGGGCTTACAGTGTTGTGTCAACACCACCACCACCACCAAAGGCCCAATTTTTCAGCCCCTGTTCAACAGGGGCATGCAATTACAATTCTTGAACTAATAATTCACAGCAGGGCCCATTGCTGCACCCACCAAGAGTAACTGTCAGGGCTTACAGTGTTGTGGCACCAGCACCACCATCAAAGGCCCAATTTTTACTACCACTGTTCAACAATTATATGTAATTACAATTCCTGATATAATAGTTGACAGCAGGGCGTTCCAGCACCAACCAAGAGTAACTGTGAGTGCTTACAGTGTTGTGCCAACACCAACAACTAAGGGGCCTATTTCTGCAGAGTATCTACGGCAGGTCCCTACTTTCAAACATCCAACTTACAAACGACTCCTACTTGCAAACGCAAGAAGACAACAGGAAGTGAGAGGAAATCTACCCCTAGGAAGGAAAATTCTCTCCTGTAAGAATTAATATGGGAGAAAGGTGTCTCCTCTGTACTGATGCTTTATCAGCAATCCTTGTTTCAAGAAAAACACCACATTTCAAAAACAGTTGTCATTGGGACGGAAAGTGAGGTGAAATGTTCTGAACAGGGGCACAGACAGCAAAACAAATGTTACAGGGGTGATAACCCTTACCTATGTTTTCCAAAAAGTTTAAAAATAGATTTTTGGGCTGGAGCTACACTTAAACAATGTACCTGTTCAAAATTACAAACAGATTCTACATAAGAACAAACCTACAGTCCCTGTCTTGTATGCACCGCCTGTATACGGCTGTTCAGAGTATATAGGGCCTTTTTTATTTTATGTGCGGGGTTCCCCTTAATATCCATACAAGACCCAAAGGGGCTGGTAATGGGCTGGGGTAGGGGGGGGGGGGGGTCATGGGGTAGCTATGCCATTTTTCTTAAAGATTTTCATCCATATTACCGGGACCAGACATTACATTAAAGCCGCAAGCAGTTTTAAATGGCTTTTTTTTCCTTTAGAAGTGTCATTTTGTGCAGGGACAGTTCTAAACACGGGAAACACGTGGCACTTCACAGGCATACTTTAGACACCCCCCAGGTACGATATTTAAAGGAATATTTGACTTTTTTTTTTTCACTTTATGCATCATTAAAATGACTGCTCCCGAAAAACGACCGTTTTTAAAACTTCTTTTTGCATTGATACATGTCCCCTGGTGCAGAACCCGGGTTCCCAAACCCTTTTTAGGACAATAACATGCATAATAGTTGTTATAATTAGCACTTTAGAATTTGAACGTTCGCATCCATTGTATTTAATAGGGTTCTAATGTTCGTACGAACTTTCGGTCCGTTCGCGGGTTCTGGTGCGAACCGAACCCGGGGGTGTTCGGCTCATCACTAGTAGCCAGGCAGAGAAGTCATCAAGGAAGCTTGATACCGGTCCAGGGGGCCATTAGATCACAGCAATTCTCATTGAAACTGGAGAAAATAGACGAATACAGTGAGCTTCAAATGAGGAGAGGGACAGAGAGGGGGGTGGATGAAGAACCTGAAAAGTGCTTTGAGGGGATAGGAGGATTCCAACACTACCTCCTTTCCATCCACTAAGCCTGGGAGAGTGAGTCCACAGGAGGCCACCATAGGAGAGAGCAGCAGGAGAAGGAAGGTCAGATTCTTGAATCCAGGTCTCAGTAATTGCAAGTAGGTTCAGGAAGTTTGTGATAAATAGGTCATGAACAGTGGTGAGTTTGTTACAAACAGTGCGGGCATTCCAAATGGCACAGGAGAAGGGGAGGCTGGTTCTAGGCTGAAGAGGAATAGAAATGAGATTGTGTGGATTGCGGCTGCTATCAGAGGATGGAGGGTGCTGGGTATGTTGGCCAAAGGTAATTGATGGCGGTGCAGGATTTGGGGAAATATCTCCAGAAGTTAGGAGAAGCAGAAGGGTGAGAGGTGATATGGGAGTGTGACTTATGTGGGGGGACATGTCCCAGTGTCCTGCAGGTTGTATTGGTATATGGGTTCAGAATTAGCAGGAGCTGATACATGCAGTAATAAGGTGAGGACAGGAGTGAGGGTGATAAATATAAGCTGTGAGGTGGAGAAGATGGGTGAAGGAAAGAGAATTTAAGGAGAGAGGATGCAACTGTGAGAAGGAAAAGTAGGGAGTGCATGATACAGAGTGGTGAGATTGAAATGAAGCCTGGATGAGAGATGAAAGTTTGATGGAGAATCAGGTCACCTGTAGTCTGTTTAGTGTTTTGCAGAAGTCTGTTGTGGATATTCACTTTGTGCATTTGCTGAAGTACTGAGCCGTAGTGTATACTGAATACTTTATCCAAGATGATAGTTGCCAATGCAATCCCTTCCTGTGCAACCCCCTGCCTGGGCATCCCCTAGAGAAGGCCTACATTTTTACTGAGTTGGGTGAGGGTATTATTGCCAATTAATCAGTCTGGATTGCATAGGAGGAACATATGGCTGACAGAACAAACTTCTCACACCAAAAACAGACTACAAGATACAGCAAGATAGCAGGAGATCATGGCTATAAAGATAAAAACAGCTCATAATTTAGGTATGGACAATAAGAAAACAAATACAAACATCACAGTGATATGGACAGAGGTAAAGAATTTGAAGGCAGCATAGATTACCATGTAAGCATGTTTAAAACATTTAACCCCAATGATGATTACTCTACTAAGGTTCCCAGCTTTGCCACCTACCCATTATCATTACAACGTCTGGTCATTCTTTCTGTGCTGCATCCTCCATACAGGAGAATATATGGGAAATCCAGCTATATGTCTATTGGGAGTCATAGAAAGTCTCCAGGAAATTCTCCTAATTTGCTAGATTTCCTCTCACTTCTTGTTTACCTATGGGACAGGAAGTGAAGGGAAATCTCCCAAATGGGACACATATGGCGAATAAAAAACTTGACAGGGGTTATAACCCTCCATTGCTTTATCCAACATGAACAAAAAAAAAACATTTTGCCTATAGTCCTACTTTAATGTCTGTTCTTACTAGGAGTGCCAGACTGGCATCCAACTATCCCAAAGTCCAACTCAATATACTGGCAGGGCACTGGCCTTTTTACTCAGTATGTGGCATCTATCTATAAAAACAAACAATAATGCTTTGCACACTTTTTTTTCTGATGTAGCTAGAATGTGCTTAGCTAATTTAAACTCAACATTCATTTGGGTTTTTAAGCATGTAAACCAAAACCTCCAATTTTAAATGGCAGATTTCCAACAGTTAAGGCTTTCTTCACTAAGGCTTAAGGGGACAGCAATACTGTGATTCTTTGTGTAAAAATATTGGCAGAATGACTGACTGTTGCATGTCTGTCTTGCCACTAGGGTCCCTGAAGAAGTTACTATGTGCTTGGGGTCTACTACCAACCATACCCAAAAGATACGTTTTAGGCATTGTTGGCCTTTAAAATAGACGTGTTTTGGACAAAAATGTATAGAATGACACTTTCAAAAGAAAGCAGGTACGATGAAGAACTATTTTACTAATCATACAACAACCATCTTATGCCCACGGGACTTTTAATGAGTCACACCTCAAACATACATTTTTTATATAAGAAAAGTTATTTATTGACATACCCTTATATACTCGAGTATAAGCCGACCCGAATATAAGCCGAGGCACCTAATTTTACCACAAAAAACTGTGAAAACGTATTGACTCGAGTATAAGCCTAGGGTGTCCATCTGCCTCACTGTGCCTCACTTTGCCTCACTGTGTCCATCTGCATGCCTCACTGTGTCCATGCCTCACTGTGCCCATGCCTCACTGTGCCCATGCCTCACTGTGTCCATGACTAGACTGACGTTTAACATGGGAGTCTATGGAAGGGGCGCCCAAATTTGAAAAATCAGTGCTCCCCGACCGTAGGTCCTCCAGACAAAAAACTTTGCACACTTGTTGAGGAGAAATGGGGCTACATGTGTGCCAAGTTTCAGGTCCAAAAGACTTACAACCTGCCAGTACCGGGTCCCCAAAATCACCAGAGAAATTACCGTTTAACATGGGAGTCTATGGAAGGGGTGCCCAGCTTTGAAAAATCGGTGCCCCCCGGCCGTAGGTTCCACAGACAACAAACTTTGCACACTTGTAGAAGAAGAGTGGAGCTACATGTGTGCCAAGTTTGGGGTCCAGGGGACCTATGGTCGGCCGGTACCGGGTCCTCAAATTTCAGGAGATCAGGCGCAAAAAGGTGACTCGAGTATAAGCCGAGGGGGGCATTTTCAGCACAAAAAAATGTGCTGAAAAACTCGGCTTATACTCGAGTATATACGGTGCATTTAAAAACAACACATAATACATAAATTGGTAATAAAAAAGTACATATTAAATACTAAATATAATTAAATGAAGGAACAACTACCATGGAACCTACGCAATGGCTGTGATCTGACTGCCGGATATTCACTGTTTCTTTACCTATAGGGGTGATTTATTTTTCCTTAAGGGATCTGATACCCACTTGCGGGGTTCCACACTGAGAGTGGTGTCATCTTTCTCTCATTCTCCTGCCCTTCCACAGCTCTCGGTTGGATAATAGTGGATTCATGGTTTACCTCATTCCGGCCTCTGCTACCATATATTTTTGGAATACTGTTTGTGAAATCTCTGACTTTCATCCACCTGCTGGCGATACCACTATTGGGCTGAAGCTGGCCGTTACTTTCTACAAATTATATTTTCATCTGCATCTCCTGAAGAAGCGAGGTTTCCCTCGCGAAACAAGTTGAGTATGTTAGCACAGATTTTTCAGATTGATGGTGGATATTAACACGGATTGCATAGGTCCCATGGTAAAGGTTCCTTCATTGAATCATATTTAGTATTTAATATGGTATGTACTTTTTGAATACCAATTTATATATTAATGTGTTGTTTTTAAATGTATGTCAATAAATAATTTTTCTTACATTTTTTATATATGTTTGAGGTGTGACTCGGTCCTGTGGGCATAAGATGGTTGTTGTATGAATGCTAATTGGGACTGAGACATCACCTCCACCCACCTCACACCAGCCCCTTCTTTCTTATCTAACTATTTTACTAAGGCCCCCTAAAGGGCCAGTGAAAACCCTGATTTCCTGGAAATTATAGGCAAAGCCATACAATGGGGAAAATAATTATTTGATCCCCTGCAGATTTTGTAAGTTTTCCCACTTACAAAGAAATGAAGGGTCTTTCATTTTTATCATAGGTGTATTTTAAATGGTAGAGACAGAATATCAACCAAAAAAAACAACACATGATACAAATGTTATAAATTGAATTGCAGGGTATAAAATATTTATTTTCCCCACTGTACCTGCATCCAGAAATGCATTCCTTAGTTCTTGTGCAAAAAATCTATAGACACAAGCATTGCTTCATGGGAGACAGTGGGTGCAGTTAAGGTACAAATTTCAGAAGCTGTTTCGGTGGTAAAGGTCAAGCTTTGTTGAAGTCTTTTTCACTGTATGTTAAAACTTAAGACATAGACCATCAGTCATTTCATGACACACATTAATGGGGAACTGTTTGACCAGAAGAAGTGGAGACAATGTTGCATTTCCTGGGAAAATCATACAAGTTCAAGCTGAAACTAAGCCAAGAGTGATCTTACTGACATGTCAAGGGCACAGTTTTAAAATAATATGTATTGTTAAAATTCATGCATCAACTGGTGCACTGTAAATGTTGCCCCCTCCCCAAGTCAAGTCCAATTTGAGATTTAAATATGTTATCAGTGGTAAATGCAGCATATATTTGATGAACAAGTCCACTTAAAAGTGATAATTTAATTATAGAGTCAAGTGGGCTGAGTCAGGCACTGGCTTCCTTTATGTCCTGTATATTCCTTGTTAAAGTATTTTATTGAATGAGATATAACAGAAATGTACAGAACATACATTTATAATGGTTGTAGAACATTGACTACATATTTCTATTATAAAGAATAAGTAGTAAATTCATGGTCTACAATGTGCATATTGCTGCATAGTTTCTAAGGGCTAAGCAGAAATCAACGGTGGATACATCCACGCACTAGATGTATGTTACAGTAGATGGTAAGATAACGAACAAACAAATATTATTTGGTTTAGTACAATTAAGAACTAATTACATAGTGCAATATTATAATGCTGCTTAGATAATGCTTTTCAAATAAAAATAAAGATCTAAGTGAACTTTAAATGGACGTAAAAGATAGCGTAAAAATGACATGAAAATAGAAATGGATAAGTAGGTAACCTAAAAATAAGTAGAATAGGATAGTAGGAAAGTAGAGGGAGAGGGGGGGGTATAGGAGTCCACTCGGATGGCTTGAGTTCATTGGTCTTTGACCTGTGTATTACAACAGGAAAATAGAGTGTTCACGATATGATCCACCTGCTACCATGGCATGAGAATCAAGTCTATGTCCTGTATATTCCAATAACAAATTCTCCCTGTCATTATCACTGACCGTGTTCTTGTTCTCCTGGGGGTTTGGGGCATTTCTGCCCACTTTTTGTGTGTTTCAGTATAACCTATTGTATATAAAAATGTCAACATAAAAATGGGGGCCCCTCATAAAGGCCACAACAGGTATATACAGAAATTCAACCATGGAGACCTAATCAATAGAGTCCCTGGGAGATGTAAAAAAATATTGTCATGGGGTTTAACACTGCAATGTCTACCAAAAAAACGAAATATCACTTTTGGGTGGTCCGATCCTGCAAAAATAGTCTTCAGTAATCTTTCCTTATTTTTTCTTTTATCTGTAATAGATTTTTACACTTTGCCAGCCTCAATTCCTTGGCTCCCAAAAGCCTAAATGACCACCTTGTGACAAACTAGTCAGGACAAAAAAAAAGGAGTTCCTATGGATTTTTGTCTAAACTCCTTAATGATATAGAGCCCTGAAGACTGTAAGAAAATGGATAAAGAATGTATCACCCATATTAGGGAGTTAATATTTCTCTACATATGTGCTAACAGGCACTAATTTATTTCATTATTTTCCAAAACGTCCCCACTTTTTAAGGGCAAACATAAGAGTACCTTAAAAGCAGATATGGCTATGCAAGTTAAAATACTAAGGCTCCTTCTGGCACAGCCAATCATAATCATTCCTTTTTTTACTTTTGGCATACTGTCAGCAATTTTGGAATTCTGTTCATCCACTTTTGCCATTTACCCATCCCTGCCACATTGCACATCCAACAAAAAACATTTGCTACTACTTCAGTTCAATAGCCAAATTATTGTTTTCTGGTTTAATCGCCATGCTCTTTGAATAGAGGTTATGATGTTGATTAATTTGGATTGATTGATAAAGGTGCAGGGACTGTGTGAAGGTTCACCAAACTTAAATTAGTTGAAGCTGTGTTATATTGAATACTCAATCATGTGCAAGGGAAAAAAAATAACAGGATTTTTTTCTCACACGTGATTGGATAATTAATGTGAGCACAGCCTTATGCTCAGGACAGGACACAGGATGCTACAAAGTAAGACCTAAAAAAACAGTCTGTTACCTGTCCAGCTGTACAAGTTTTCAGGTTTAAAAAAGGCATGAGACCATCCAAACAGAATTGCAAACCCAACTGCTTGTCTGGAGTTCTGCTTTGAATTATGAATTTCGATCTAAAAGTTTCCTTCTGATGAATCCCAGTTGATATTTACATATGCTAATTGTTTGGATTGCTCCTCATCTCTATCTACAGTATGATATTTGCTTATACCCCTGGTTGTTTTTATCTACATTTACTAAGTCGGTACATTTAAGGTGAACGATGGATATATCGTAAATATTCCATTTATTTGACAAACCGGAATGATACAACTGCAAACAAGAATAAAACTGGAGGAGTTGCTGTGTATACTGACCATTTCAAATATAGAAAATGAAAGGTGAGCCCTGTTTTGCTTTTATAGGAAACGACTCCAATGTTCTTATTTTCATTTTTCCAGTACTACTGTATCAGCATCCACTATGTTAAACAACCGAAAAAGTGCACTAGTCACAAAACACAGAGAGTGATACACTTTGACCTTGTGTCAACAAATAGGAAACATTATCAAATAGATTAAGCCCTGTCCATGCCTTCTTTCCTAATTTTGCTTATATACATAACTGAAATATTGGTAAATGATGTAATTTTACAGGTTTAACTGTGGTGGTAAGAGGGGAGGAGGCTGCTGCAAAGCCCATATGGCTGGGTGGCCTGCAGCATTCCCTACATTTGCAGTAGAGAACTGGGCCCTCTTTATGCTTTCTAGCAAGTCTGTGTGTTCAACAACACTTCATGTCAAGGTCTGAGGAGCACTCTCAATGCTCAGAAACACCTGGCTTCCCCTGCTTTACATAAAAGGTCATAACGTGACATTTTTCTATATTTATCGACAGAGACAGCAGGTCGATTTGAAGTGTTAAACTTGTTGTTACACATTATAAACAGATTTTACTTTTCACTAAGTTTAAGTTGAAATGCTCAACACATCTCAAAATTTGTAGAGTCTTTATAGATGACCAAAAATGTATGTTTTTATGGCGTTAAAACGTGTTCCATTAGAGCTACGCAGTTTGCATGGTGTTGCGATTGTACCAGGGATGGACATACCATCTGTGTGAGCTCTACTGAGATAATGCCCAATGCTTCTCTCTATTCCTCTCAACACCATTTTGACTGGAAATATTGGGAGTGTTCGCTGTTGGACCCAGTTGTATAATATAAACCATAAGAGAGCTAAGAATAAATATCTATTTATCTATCTATCATGAATAAAGCTGGCTATAGATGGATCGAAAATCAGCCAGTTCAGCAAAGGCCAAATTTGATTCCATCTCTGGATTTGAGAGAAGTTAATTTAATGATCGGCTTCTCTAACAGGGAAATGTTAGAAATTTTCATTTGGTCAGCACATGAAGCCATTCGGCTGCAGCTCTGATCAGTGTATTCTGACAGTAAAGGAGTCCCTTCTGTCAGAATACAATAGCACAGTGGGAATTATTCCTTTATCCAACTCACTTGTGTAAATGGGGCAATCTGTTCATTTTATTCTGATCAACCTGCTGGATGATTGAAAAAAACTGACCTATCTATGGCCAAGTTAAGTGTCTGTACTTGGCCAATAGTTGTCCCACACAGGGGTCATTTAAGGACTATGACTGTCAATGGATTGCTCTATGCTTTTTAACACTCTCTGCGTAGGTGTTGAAACCTTCAAGCAAGTAGGAATTTCTCTTTTACAATACACAATGTTCATTGGATTGCAACATTTTATGCTGTGAATGGTGATATTGGAAGACAGTAATTAACAACAAGCAAAACACACATAAAAAACTATACTGTTAGAAAATACTCTTACATGTGTGACCACTGCCAGTTTAGGATATCAGTCAATAAATAACACCATGAACAAACTGTAAAGAATAGTCACAAAAATGACTATACAGTATGTATCTGAGATAAGTCTACTTTATACTTCTTACAACTCCTTTAGTTCTTTTCATTGGAAGTCCTCTTGTGGATTACTTATTACTGATGTGGCATAACAATTGTTTTAGCGTAAAATGAACACCACTTCTTATGGTACAGTGCCATAGACTCATAAATACAGTTTCATTCTATTTAAATCAGTGTTATAGTGCTCTTTTTTTTATCGATGTATACATTTCGTACCATTTTATATCATTAAGGCATCATTATTCAATACAGAAAGTGAATTCCCAGTTGTAAAAACTCATATCAAGCAATCAGAAATGTGTACTGGGTCTGACAGATATCTGTACCTGGCTTCTCAAGTTAACCCACCTGCTGTGGTCATTAAGGGTCTCAATTTCCCAGCTGGAATTTCCTTTACTTTACAAAACAGAGAACATAACAGTATGACAATCCTGCTACAGTAGGAGGAATCAAACTGCATGATCTCTGGGAGCAGAGCCGGAAACTCCAGCGGGAGATCTTGTTGATGGAGGGCCCAGGAAACATAAGAATGAATGACTCAACCCACTACTGTCCACCTCTAATTTAAATATCCATTTTGATTGGATTGATCTTTTAAATAAGATGTACAATCAGCCAACATGGGGCACAGAACATTTGACTGATTGATGCTTAGTGGTTAGGGCATTCATCTCAGAATAGTTCACCTTTCCTCCTCACAGTATGAAAAGACATGGCAAAATATTTCATGGGTGATACCAGTTACTGCTATCTAAGCACAACAATTCCATAGCACCAACAATGAGTTATGAGGTGCCAGTGTGAAATATGACCTCATTAACACTTGATATCCTGCAGGGGACTGCAGTTTATCATTAAGCGAGGCATCGTAGGCAACAAGAGTTAACATTCCCTCTGAATTTTAAAAGGCCTATTTGTTGATCTTCCTGTTAATGAGATTGATCTGGAAGGGTAGATGTCACATTATGGTAAAGGCAATTTGAATCCGTAAATATGAAATTAAGTTAGATTACCAGCAAGGGCACATATGAAATGACAGGCAATTATGGATGTAACTTAAAATTGAGAGAAGCACACTCCATTTCCTATGATAAGCTATAGTTTGCTATAATTTATCAATATAGTCTTTCATTACAACCAGTCCTACAGCATTGCCATAACCATTTATCCATGTTATGGCATAAGAATAAAAATAAAAATAAAATAGGCTTTAAACACCATACCATGGCACAAACTATATGAACAAATCTATAAGACCTAATTAGTTATGCAAAGCCACCCACAGACCAAAAACCGCTCACCGAATACCTCCAGTCTTGCTGTGGGAGGTAAAATCCCCGGTCTGTTAGCGTTAGTTCAGTGGCCACCTGCCCACAGCCTGCTGAAGGGCTGGAGAGGGCACTTCTACTTCACATGTACATTTTATGGAACGATAAAGATCATGTCAGTGTTTCAAACACGACTAGCTGGGAGGAGGGAAAGGACAACGGAAATAAAACAAAGCGGCTTCCTGAGCCCTCTATCTTTCTAGGAGACATTCATCTAAGTAATATATATCTGTTTAGGGACCAGTGCACAGGCAAGTCAAATTCACTTGCATAATACACATCTGTGCTACATTTTGTCTGGCATGGCATAATCATGTATAACGTATGGGCATTACTAAGTCAAACAGATTGCTGTAAATTATATAAATGCATAGAAAAGTAAAAAATATAGCTAGCTAGCTAGCTAGATAGATAGATACCAGCACATATGAATATACATGCACATTTGTGTTGGAGTGATCATATCTTTACAACATATATATGACATATGAGCTTTAAGTAAATAAATTAGCTGCATACGTTCATTGGGTATATATATATATATATATATATATATATATATATTACGATTTCCCTTTTGTCACCCAAACTCCTAACCTCACAACTGTAATTATTCGTTTAGCACCACTTGCTAATCAGCCTTTCACTATATGTCATACATCACCAGCTAATACAGAGGATACATTAAAACTAAATGATATCCATGTAAAATAAAAAAATAACCATCTGTCCCTCTTTAGCGGATAGCATTAGAAAACCAGTTTGCTAATTGCCAGCATTTGTCCAATCCCTTTTGAAAATCCAGATAAAGCCAATTGTTAAGCATGTTACTAAGTATCTGTTGCATTTTCCAAAATTCTATGACCGCTGATTACAGATGGGCTAGAAGGAAAAAAAAAAAAACCTGATAGTCATGCAACAATTTATTTTAGACAGGCACTGTATACAGATAGACACATCTAAATAATAATGATTGGAAATATTGGGTATTATATACATGAATGAAATTGGGTAATACATATAGAAAGTGCTGCACAGCTGGCAAAAGCTGATCCTGTAGCTAGCTACCATGTTGCAAGAATGATGCTCTTACCTTGCTTAAATCGTGTGCTTGGATGAGAATGTATGTCTGTGTGTGTCTATAAGGATGATCAGGAGATGCTCATATAAATCCCTGGATGTATTAGCGTCTCTCCCTCATGCCCTGGAAGGTTCTGTGGAATGGCATTTATTTTAAGAGGGGATATTTTGCAGAAAAGGAGAAAGACTTCAGCATCCTGTTATTATGTCACTGGGAGAAACCACTGTGAAAAAAGTACACGAGAGAAAAGGGGAGAGATGGAGGGAGAGAGAGAATGAGGCGAGAGCATGTACACAGCATTGGGATTGAGGTGGGGGGAGGGGGAAGAAAAGGAGAAGGAAAAGAGTGGGACAAAGAGGTATAGACGTCGGTTTAATATGGATTGAACGGAGGGATAGCAATAAAGAGAAGGTGAGGAAAAAAATAGGGATTTTCTGGGAAAGGATTTACCATGGATCAGAAAGATCCCTAAAAATCAATGAAGCTGATAAAATCTAGGGAAATTTGGTTCTCTTCTCATCTTCTGTATTATAATATTCATATTTTCTGATACAAAAATGAAGCACGGCCAGGCTGGTCCATGAATCTGTAGGAAGGATGCTCTATTAGGAAAGCAGGGAGGATGCTGAAGAGAGGACCACAGGCAGGAGAGGAGGAATTTAGAACTGGCAGCACTAATGTTGTGAATGATGATCACACACACACAGCAAAGGATGCAAATACTTCATCAAAGAGGTCTATAGAAATGACAATAGGTAAGTAGTCCTGGGTCGACGTGTGTATTTACAGTGTCCCCGAGGAAGGGATCAGAGTATGGCTAAATTGCTTGTGTTCATTCACTTTGGTTAATTCTGCTGGAATATACGAATGTGCCGTAGCCAGGCCTTTTCTCCCTATTCCAGCTCGCAGGGTCTCCATGGCAACGGGAGATGCTCATCTCCAATAGTCTTGTGATAAAATCATTTACAAGGATAAAGTGGTTCCCATACACATGCTTGCAAACCTGTTTCTAATCACAGGGGGTGGGCTTCCACCGCAAGACCCGAAAAGGTCATTTTTATGGGAGTTATAGAACTATTAGAATGACATGCAAGGAGCTTTGATGATATACAAAGTGCTGCAGCCCACAGTAACCACCCAGATCCACCTCATCAGCTTCAGAAAAATACAGACTGGCACATAGGTTGTAATGGACTGCTGTATTTTATACATTGCTCCATAGCATAAAATGCTGGATACTGGCATCAGAGAGTACACAGAGCATAGATAGATAGATAGATAGATAGATAGATAGATAGATATAAAGATAAGATAGATCAGAGAGACAGACAGATGTAATAGGAAGATAGATCTATAGATCAGATAGAAAGACACATAGAACGATAGGTAGATAGACAGATAGACAGATAGACAGATAGACAGATAGATAGATAGATAAATTAGATAGATAGATAGATAGATATATAAATTGGATAGATAGATAGATATGTAGATCAGATAGATAGATTGATAGATAGAGAGATAGAAAGATAGATAGAAAGATATATAGATAGACAGAAAGATGTGATAGGAAGATAGATAGATAAATTAGATAGATAGATAGATAGATAGTTAGATAGATAGACAGAAAGATGTGATAGGAAGCTAGATATCAGATAGATAGATAGATAGATAGAAAGATAGATAGATAGATAGATAGATAGATAGATAGATAGATAGATAGATAGATAGATAGATAGATAGATAGATAGATAGATAGAGTAATATATGGGGCTGAAGTTTGTGTAAATGTTTGATCTTCATATACAATAATGCCCTGTACACACGATCGGATTTCCGATGGAATAAAATCCGATGGAATTTTCCGTCGGAATTCCGATGAAGCTGACTTCCATCAGTCTTGCATACACACCATCAGACAAAATTCCAACCGTCCAAAACGCGGTGACGTAAAACACTCAGACGAGCCGAGAAAAAAGAAGTTCAATGCTTCTGAGCATGCGTGGGTTTTTTCTCTGTTGGAGTTCCACGCGGACGATCGGAATTTCCTATCGTTTTTTTTCCATCGGAAAAATTTAAAACAGGTTCTATTTTTTTACACCGATGAAAAAAAGTCCGATGGGGCCCACACACAATCGTTTTTTCCAATGAAAAAAGTCCATCAGACTTTTTTCATTGGAAAAAACGATTGTGTGTACATGGCATAAGAGTCTTATGCTGGCTATACATGGATTGAAATTCAGCCGGCATAGCAAGGACCAGCAGAATTTGGATTCATGTAGGGCCTAGCTGGTGGAATATACACATGTTGATCTATCGATCGACTTGTGAACAACCAGCCTGTCAGGTTTTTCCAAAACGATCAGTGCCAGCAACGTTGATGATTGAATTCTGTTGGCAGGAAAGGCTCCTCCCTCTGGTTGAAAAAAAAAAAAAAAAGAATCATTATAAATACTATCATTCACTGGATTGATTCCCCTCAACCAACGTCAATCATGTCAAATAATGCTAATGTTTGTCCCCCAAAAAAATTGGGTTATTCCAGTAAGAATGACTATACTAAATACTTAAAGTGGTTGTAAACCCGTTACAACCACTTTTACCTACAGGTAAGCCTAGATTAAGGCTTACCTGTAGGTGCTCGAAATATCTCCCAAACCTCCACGGTTTAAGAAATATTTACAAATGAGACGGGCGCCGATGTCTACGGTGCATTCACCGTAGACAATGGCGCAGGCACGCTTTAGAAACGGCAAGCGTGCCTTTTCTAAAGGAGATCGTGCCGCATGCACAGGAGTGACGTCATCACGGCTCCGGCAAATCACAGCGCCGGAGCCGCGATACCCGGAAGGAAGATAGACGCTTCATTGAAGAGGGGACAGCGGTGACATTGCAGGCTTCAGTTTCAGGTAAGTGACATATAATGGGCTACTATGCGATGCATAGTAGCCCACATAGGCGTGCGCACAGGGTGTGCCGGGCACACCCTAATTACCCCATGCGCATTAGTGTCATCGCTCTGTGTAGCAACAGAAACATGGGAAAGATGTCCCTCTTATCGGCTCTGCCAGAAGAGAAGCGTTTATGCTCTTCTCTTTTACTGTGCCAGTAAGTAGACATGTGCACACTGAAATATTTCGTTTCGGAATTTCGTTTTCGTCCGAAAAATAAATTTATTTAGTTACTCCCGAAATTCGTTTTTATTTATTTCGTTTTTCGTTAGAAATTGCATTCGTCCGAAAATCAGAATTAATTAAGGTCGAATCTGTCATTGAAGGCTTATGGTGTCTGTCGAATGTTCAAAGAAGATTCGACGGAGCAGTGAAACTGTACGACGCTGCAATCATACATTTCCGGTCGAATGTTCCGCCCATAGGCTATAGAAGAATTCTAATGTTGTATGACTAGTAATAATTATATTTATTCATTACTATTACTAGTCAACCAACATTAGAATTCTTCTATAGCCTATGGGCGGATGCATTTGACCGGAAATGTACGATTGCAGTGTCGTACAGTTTTGCTGCACCGTCGAATCTTCTAACTTTCGATGCTTTGTCGAATCTTCGTCATTCTAGCTATTTTACTGCTCCTCCTCTTTGGTTACAATCAGCCAATAACATTCATCATCAACTTTATTTTTATTTTACTTCCCCCACCCAATTCCAGCAGTGATCTTTTCTCTCTATGTCAAATCTTTTCTCTCTATAATAACAAATCTTTTCTCTCCTATGTCGAATCTTTTCTCTCCTATGTCAAATCTTTTCTCTCTATAATAACAAATCTTTTCTCTCTATGTCGAATCTTTTCTCTCCTATGTCGAATCTTTTCTCTCCTGTGTCGAATCTTTTCTCTCCTATGTCGAATCTTTTCTCTCCTATGTCGAATCTTTTCTCTCCTATGTCGAATCTTTTCTCTCCTATGTCGAATCTTTCTCTCCTATGTCAAATCTTTTCTCTCTATAATGTCGAATCTTTTCTCTCCTATGTAGAATAATCTTGGACTAATAGAGTTAAGGTTAGGCACATTCGACCACAGGTTCGATAGACACAGATTGTTATTGTCAGCGTCACATCAAATCTCCTATCTATATCGAACTGTTGTAGCAACGAAAACGAAAATAAAGCATTTGTTTATGTCGGATCTTTCAGTTTTCGGATTCTGTGCTTTCGTTTTCGTTTGTTAAAACGATAACGAAAATAGCTGAAATTCGGACGAAAATGCATTCGGACGAAAACGAATGCACATGTTTACCAGTAAGGAGATCAATGTGCCGGGGTCATATATACAGTATGTAGATACATACACATGCATGTGTGTTTTAGCTTAAGGGTGCACACCCTAATGCATTAGGCTGCACACACCTATGGTAGCCATTATGCTTTACCTTTGCAGGGAAACAAAGAGGAAGTAAAACCCATCAGGGTTTACTTCCTCTTTAAAATGTGATATATAAACAGAAACCTAAACTATATGAAACCAATTGTGAGACAATATATAGCTAGATAGATAGAATATATGGGTTTGGGGTTTGTGTAAATGTTTAATCTTTATAAAAAGTCTTATGCCTTGTACACACGATCGGATTTTCCGTCGGGATAAACTCCGATGGATTTTTCCGACGGAATTCCGTTCAAGCTGTCCTGCATACACACTGTCGCACCAAATTCCGACCGTCAAGAACGCGGTGACGTACAACACTACAACAGAACAAATTAAGTTCAATGCTTCCGAGCATGCATCGACTTGATTCTGAGCATGCATGTTTTTTTCTCTGTTGGAGTTCCCTACAGACAAACTCTTTCTAAATTCCGATGGAAAAAGTCCTCGGAAATTCCGACCGTGTGTACGCGGCGTTATAAATACTATAATTTCCTGGATAGCTTCCCTTCAACCATTGTAAATCAAACTCATTTATGCCCCATGGAAAGAGATATTCCAGTAAGAATGACTATGCTAAGTACCGTATTTATCGGCGTATAACACGCACCCTAACTTTAAGAGCGAAGTTTCCAGAAAAAAACTTTCCACAGCCCCCTGCGTATAACACGCAGGCACAGTTTACCCTCTATTTTCAGGGTAAAAAAGTGAGTGTTATACGCCAATAAATACAGTATATAAAATTCACAATATAAACAGGGATCTAAATTGTATGAATACAATTGTAATTCAAAATGTATTCCAGCAAAAATTTAAAAACATAAAAAACAAAACAAAAAAACAAGCAAATAAATAAAACTAAACTCAAAAGAATACTGTGAATAATAGCGCAAGAGACACATCAAACACAAAAAGGGCTAAAAACAATTAAAATTGCTCAACCTTGGGGATACCGACCTAGAGCATATTCCAATTAGAAAAAAAGGGTTATAGAGCTGGCTAGCCATAAATCACAAGTAGTAGAACATGATAGATAGATAGATAGATAGATAGATAGATAGATAGATAGATGAATAGAAGATAGATAGGAAAACTAAGATCATAGCCAGAACAACAATTGCCAATTGTTTTTTGGAAACATTAAAACCACATTTTTTTAAAGTTACATTTGTCCAGCGTAATTATATAGTCAGGTCCATAAATATTGGTACATCGACACAATTCTAATCTTTTTGGCTATATACACCACCACAATGTATTTGAAATGAAACGAACAAGATGTGCTTTAACTGCAGACTTTCAGCTTTAATTTGAGGGTATTTACATCCAAATCAGGTGAATGGTGTAGAAATTACAATAGTTTGTATATGCGCCTCCCACTTTTTAAGGGACCAAAAGTAATGGGACAGATTAACAATCATAAATCAAACTTTCACTTTTTAATACTTGGTAGCAAATCCTTTGCAGTCAATTACAGCCTGAAGTCTGGAATGCATAGACATCACCAGACGCTGGGTTTCATCCCTGGTGATGCTCTGCCAGGCCTCTACTGCAACTGTCTTCATTTCCTGCTTGTTCTTGGGGCATTTTCCCTTCCGTTTTGTCTTCAGCAAGTGAAATGCATGCTCAATCAGATTCAGGTCAGGTGATTGACTTGGCCATTGCATAACATTCCACTTCTTTCCCTTAAAAAACTCTTTGGTTGCTTTCGCAGTATGCGTCGGGTCATTGTCCATCTGTACTGTGAAGCGCCGTCCAATGAGTTCTAAAGCATTTGGCTGAATATGAGCAGATAATATTGCCCGAAACACTTCATAATTCATCTTGCTGCTTTTGTCAGCAGTGACATTGCCAATAAATACAACAGAACCAGTTCCATTGGCAGCCATACATGCCCACGCCATGACACTACCACCACCATGCTTCACTGATGAGGTGGTATGCTTTGGATCATGAGCAGAACCTTTCCTTCTCCATACTCTTCTCTTCCCATCACTCTGGTACAAGTTGATCTTGGTCTCATCTGTCCATAGGATGTTGTTCCAGAACTGTGAAGGCTTTTTTAGATGTTGTTTGGCAAACTCTAATCTGGCCTTCCTGTTTTTGAGGCTCACCAATGGTTTACATCTTGTGGTGAACCCTCTGTATTCACTCTGGTGAAGTCTTCTCTTGATTGTTGACTTTGACACACATACACCTACCTCCTGGAGAGTGTTCTTGATCTGGCCAACTGTTGTGAAGGGTGTTTTCTTCACCAGGGAAAGAATTGTTCGGTCATCCACCACAGTTGTTTTCCGTGCTCTTCCGGGTCTTTTGGCGTTGCTGAACTCACCGGTGCGTTCTTTCTTTTTAAGGATGTTCCAAACAGTTGATTTGGCCACACCTAATGTTTTTGCTATCTCTCTGATGGGTTTGTTTTGTTTTTTCAGCCGAATGATGGCTTGCTTCACTGATAGTGACAGCTCTTTGGATCTCATATTGAGAGTTGACAGCAACAGATTTCAAATGCAAATAGCACACTTGAAATGAACTCTGGATCTTTTATCTGCTCCTTGTAAATGGGATAATGAGGGAATAACGCACTCCTGGCCATGGAACAGCTGAGCAGCCAATTGTCCCATTACTTTTGGTCCCTTAAAAAGTGTGAGGCACATATACAAACTGTTGTAATTCCTACACCGTTTACCTGATTTGGATGTAAATACCCTCAAATTAAAGCTGAAAGTCTGCAGTTAAAGCACATCTTGTTAGTTTAATTTCAAATCCATTATGGTGGTGTATAGAGCCAAAAAGATTAGAGTTGTGTCGATGTCACAATATTTATGGACCTGACTGTAACTATGCATATACTACACAGTACCTGTGGGACTGCTGGAGAAGTGGAGAATCACTGAAGTAGCCATCACTACTACAGACAGTCCCCGGGTTACAAACAAGATATGGTCAGTAGGTCTGTTCTAAAGTTGCATTTGTAGCATAAGGAAGGGTTAACACCCCTGTAACATATGTTTTGCTGTCTGTGCCTTTGTACAGAAGATTTCACCTCACTTTCTGTCCCTGTTACAGTTGAATTTTAAAACATTTGGGTTGTCATGGAAACAAAGATTGGTGATAAAGCTTCAGTGGAGACACCTTTTTCCCATAATAACTATAACAGGAGAGAATTTCCCATCCTAGGGGTAGATTTTCTTTCACTTCCTTTTGTCTCCCTCCTTTGGAAGTATGAGTTGAATGTGTGTCGGATGTTTGTAACTCAGGGACTGTCTGTACAGTGATTGTAACAAACTTCTGGGTGCCCTGCTGCATAGTAAACACGGGGTCACTCACTCGGCATGGGGGACATTCAGAGATTGTCTTGCATTCATTGAGAAAATGCAAGTCCTGGTATCAATGATCTCCAGGACAAATATAGACATTCCATAGTTACATAGTAGGTGAGGTTGAAAAAATACACACGTCCATCCTCTCAGAAAGAACAGAAACAGCAAAAAAATAAATAAATTGGTGGATGTCCTAACCCTCCCCTCAAAAGCAGAAAAAAATACTTTAGGAACAGTTAAATCTAGACTGAACACTTCTTTGAACCTAAAATAAAATCTGAATAATAGGGTTGATTCTCTAGAGAAGGATACTTTATAAACTTTTATAAATGTTTTGTACAATTTTTATAGCCCAGCTCCAACCAACACTTTTTTCTTTCATTTTGGATAGAGGGTTAGAACCTTTGTCAGATTTATTTTTATTTTTTGCCATCCTTTTAGGATAGGAAGTAATGGGAAACCCCCCACAGGTGTAAACAAAACAAAGATAAAACACAGTTTAGTAGACTTAATAATAATGAGAGTGAGGGTGGCTGTTTTAAGCCCCCCGAGCTCATGGGAATGTTGCAGAAGGGAAGTTTCTAGGCTCCCCCCTCTCACACCTGTTAGGTAATAGGGTCAGTCAGGTATAGGGGCAGGGTTTCCCTTCCCCTGTAAGGTAATAGGTAAACTGTGAGGTAAGCTAGGGACCAATGAAAGGCATAGGTGAGGTCACATGTCATCAAATAAGGTTCTGGAAGACAAGAAGCTTATTTAAGGCAGGTGCAACAAGCCTGCGGTGACCAGCTTATCAGAAAACCCTACCTGTGAACTCCTGCGTTGTTCTTCTGCAGTACCAGAGCACCATAAAGAGCCTGGTTCGTCGCCTTCTTAAGAGGGCAGAGAACAGGAAAAAATGCTTGGACAGCCGCACTCCAAAAATGGTTGTTTATTAAAACAAAAATGTGAAAAACATATCACAGCATGGAAAGCAGCAAACAGGAGCTGACGCGTTTCGCACTGTGACTCAGTGCTTAATCAACCATTTTTGGAGTGCGGCTGTCCAAGCATTTTTTCCTGTTCTCTGCATTGTGATATGCACTGCCTGCACCCACGGCTCTAGGACCCTGTGAAGCATTTATCAGCTACACCTGAGCGGTTACTCCCTTTCTTAAGAGGGCAGGTGCTGAGGACGGGGAAGCTTGGATGCGGCATTGCCTCTCTTTATACAAAAAGAGAGCCAAAGTGGGAGTCCTATTATTTGAAACAGTAGCACTCACCGAAAATTACGGGGGTGTGGTCAATGAAACATGTATGAAAAAAATATGAAAACAAAAAACAGAATAGACCTCCACACACCTAAATGAGTATACTACAAATATTTATTAGTCTATATATAGGCAAATGAATGAATAATTAAAAACACATTGCTATAATACCCCAGTTTATAAAATATACAGATCCAAACCCATTATATCCAGCCGCCAAATCATTGCCAATTCAAACCACACAGAAGGAAGGCAATGATCCGGTGGCTGGCAGACCCGTTCCCTCCTCCTGTGTGAAACAACACCCCCTATATGCACCTGATATACCCCAAGAACTATCCTTACAGAAAAAAAGTCTCCCATATGTATATATCCTAAACCACAGCAGCGTGCACCTATATCAGGTAATTGTCGCTGCTGCAGGTTGGAGAAACACAGCCCGAGAGAATCAAGGGATTGAATCCCATAAACCAGTCATATGTCAGTCAGTCTCAAGGAAAGTATCCTACAGATACTAGAGGTATATTGAGTAACCAATGAGAGTCCAAAAGGGGATCAAAAAATTAAGAAAAATTATTGGTGGTAAGTATATGAAAAAAAAATATATAATATTCCCGACTAAGGTGCAGAAAGTCGGCTCCAATCATTGATAGGAAATTAGAGATGTGATGCTGAACTGCCCTGGTGATTAATACAAGAACCTTCCGTTGTAGCCGCACTTGGTATTCCTGCGAACTGCAGGTAAAAAACCGTGATTATGTAAACCAACGTACAAGCGGTAGAGTTTTATTTTACTCACGGATCCTGTAAGGGTCACCAACGGGTGATGTTCAGAGATAGTCAGCTGTCAGCAATAGTTTGGCTGTTTTCACAGAGATCACCAAGCAGGATCGATCTGTGTATGGACATCCCTGATAGTATAATTGTTAGTCATCGGCAGTGCATCAAGTAGGTAGTGTTGATTGTAGTAGCAGTCTCTAATTTCAAGTCATATGCAGATCCTTTCGTGGGTTAGCTTGCAGATGTATATAGGGCTCAAGTTCAAAATGATACATTCAGGCAATGCTTCGTAGGGAGTTTTCAAAAAGTCATTTCAGAGGGATATAGGTTACTTGGGTAGGTGTCGAAGGGGGGTGTTCACCCCAACAGTTGACATGTTTCGTTCCGATATCCGGGAACTCTCTTTATCCCAGACTCCGGAGCTCCGTGATTCTTCACCCACCTCCGCAGCGGACCAAATTATGGCTGCTGCCTCCGCTTCTTCCTCTGCTTCTGCCTCCGCCTCCTTCCCACCAGATGTCCCCTTTAGTGTTCCCCGCCCATTGGATATGGAGATATCTTCCCTGTGGGGAACTGAAATGGACTTGGTCGCACCAACGGTCAGCGCTCCCATTGGCGAGCTGGAGGAGGGGGCGTCCCTGATAGACTCGGCTCCTGCCACTGAACTGGACGAGCTTCCCCGCAAAACGGAGGAAGTCTCAAAGGCGCAGGCTTTCCCCTTCCAATAGGTACGCCCCTGCTAATCCTAGGATACATCCTTCCACTAGTAGAAGCAGCCAGGGAGGAGCGTCGGGCGGTGGGCACCGAGCGGCACACAGCAGTACCCCCAGAGCAACCCCCAGCGGTCGGTCCTCGGTCTCCAGGTCTTCTCATCCACAGGGTCCAGCGCCGGCAGCCTCAGCATCATCCATCTATCCAAGAGAATCCGGTCTGCTGGCCGGGTTTTGCCGGCAGCACAAGACAGAACGGAGACAACTCTGGGTCCAGGGAAGGCATTCCTGGCTCCAGCATCCCTGCATCTCTAGAGGCACAGCAGATACCTGTTGTGTGCTCTCAGATGGCCTCTACATCTAGTCCAGGTAATGAGAATTTGACACAGTTGCAATTACTAACCTCTCTAACTGCTTCACTGTCTTCTTTGATTGATGGTATGAAATCTAACACACCAGTTGCTAGCCAGAACGTTGTTAGCTCTGCGGCTGCAGTGTGGGCTAACCCTGAGGCTGCACAGGGCAGTAATGTAGTGGGTGGCAGTGTTTCCCATGCTGTGTCTGGACCGTTAATTAAGTTACCTTTAGCAGGGAATAGTTTGGATATCCCGGCCAATGTCCCAGAGACATGCGCTAGGGAGGCACTGCCATGTACACTATCTTCATTGGGTTACCACTTGCTCCCATCCATAAAAGAGAAAATTGTCCGAGGGGAGTTTGTGAACCTGGAATTTTTGTTCAAGAGTGATGAGAAGGATGAGAAAGGGGAGGAGGATAGACGTAGGCCGGTGACACAGAGTTTCAATAATTGGTTGCAGGCTTTTTAATATATTCCAGTATTATTTGTGAGAAATGCCCTGAAAGGAGTGTGGGTTTATTGCAACATCTGGACATTGTTCTGGAAGCCTACAAAAATTTTGGTGGCATTTCTTGGTTTGTCTACAACTAATCATTCCAGCAGAAGTTGTCGGTCTATCCCAGTTTGACATGGGGTTCAAAAGATATTGGGTTATGGCTTAATCTTTTTCTTCCCCAGAGAGTGTCCAATACCAAACAACAGCCCCCTGTCTCAATGCTGGTTAATTCATACAGGAAAGGGATATGTTTTTCATTCAATGACGCTCAATGCAAATTCCCAGGCTCCTGCAGGTACAGGCATGAATGCGCATTTTGCGCAGGAGTGCATCCTGTTTTAAAATGCTTCGAAAAGATATCGATTTCCAACCAGCCACAAAATAGAGACCCCTTTTCGAAAAGCTCCATCTCCGGTGAGGTTGCAAAAAATGCTCCCGTGGCTTCAATGTTACACAGACATGCAGATGGCCCTACTGCTCTTTGAGGGGTTTAACAAAGGTTTCTTACTTCCCCCTTTGAGGGTCAAGGTTGTGTATTGAGGAAAAATTTGAAATCAGCTTTGGGTTTTCACAGAGGTGGTCAGGGAAAAACTTAAGGAGCTTCAGGAGGGTCGGGTCTCGGGCCCTTTTTTGCAACCCCCCTTCCTAAATTTCAGGGTTTTGCCCTTGGGGTCGTTCCAAAAAAAGAAAAGGGGTCTTTTCAGTTAATCCATCACCCGTCTTCTCCTAAAGGGGACTCTTTGAATGACCAGATTAGTGAAGAGTTGGCCTCAGTACATTATTCCACATTTGACGATGCTTTGGTTAAGATCCGCTTGATAGGTCAGGGTGCCCTTCTTGCAAAGGCAGATGTCCAATCTGCTTTTCGTTTATTGCCTATTAATCCTTTATCCTTTAAGTCATTAGGTTTTGCTTTTGACGACTGTTTTTTCTTTGACCGGTGCCTCCCAATGGGTTGCTCGTTCTCCTGTACTTATTTTGAGGCATTTGCCACCTTCCTTGAATGGGTAGTAAAAGGGCATTCCGGCTCCAAGTTTGTATTAAACTATTTGGATGATTTCCTTTTTTTGGGTAATTCTGTTTCTGATTGTTCGAATGTCCTAAATTATTTTCTGGAAATCTGTGACCTTCAATATTTCTTTGGCTCATGAAAAGATGATAACCCCTACGACACGGTTAGTTTTCTTGGGGATCACTATTGATACCTCAGCAATGGAATTCGAACTGCCGGCTGACAAGATTATTCAATTAAAGGATAATATTTATACAATGATTAGGAGAAAGAAAGCAATTTTGAAAGAGGTACAAAAATTACTTTGTCTTTTGGCATTTGCATCCATAGTCCTGCCTGTTGGACGGATATTTTCCAGGTGACTTTATTTAGCCATTTCTGGGTTTAAATCTCCCACCTCCCATATCAGGATCACTTCGGAGATTAGAGAGGATCTTCTGGTTTGGTCACAGTTTTTAGAGAGATTCAACGGCAGAGCGATTTTTCAATCAGATTTTGTAACTGACCGGGATTTTTGTCTATTCACAGACGCAGCAGGCTCTGTGGGTTTTTCAGCTTTGTGGAAAACCCATTGGTGCACTTGGTTGGGGCATCCAGGTTGGCGAAAAAAAGGCCACCTAAAAAACATTGTGATTTTGGAATTATTTCCCATTTTGGTTGCCTTGGATATATGGGGACAGTATTTTGTAAATGTGTTCAACTCACCCTGATACCAGAATGGCTGTTACCCAAGCTATCCTTACCAAACTATGTTCGGCTGTTGATTTGGTCTGTGTTTCACACTATGAGGCTGTCCTTTTTCGGGCCTATTGTTTTTTGGGGCATTTAGATCTCTGAACTAATTTCTCCAAATAAAAAGTCTGCATCTGGTCTTCGTTTGTCTCAGGTGCTTTTAGAGGACACTAGCATTTCACTATTTATTCCAAGATCAAAAATGGAACAGTTCGGTAAGGGTAATTGAATGAAATTGCATTCATTCCCAAATTCACCTATTTGCCCGGCTAGCCTAGTTAGGAATTTTTTACAGGTTAGGGGTTTGGATGGTGAGTTATTTTTTATCCATGATAATGGCCTTCCCTTGTCTACTTATGAGTTCAACACAGTTTTTCGCAAATTCTTGACCTCTTTAAACATTGACCAGTTGTCGCTGTCGTCTCACTCTTTTCGTATAGGGGCCACTACAGAGGCCGCCAGGCTGGGTTTGGAGGTTGATAATATTAAACGCATCGGTAGATGGCAGTCAGATGCGTACAAGTTGTACATTCGTCCTCATTGTTTATTTTAATTTACAGGTCAGGCTTGATTTATCTGTTTGGATCCTGGGGCACTCTTTCATATTCTGGGCCGAAAGGAGAGCTTTGCGAAGAATATATTCCGGAAGCTTGAATTTTAACCCCACGTTGGTAAATATTTGTTGGCATGGAAGGAGGGGTATGCTATGGCAGGATTTGTTTGATGAGATGTCATGTTTCAATCCATGCCGATCCCTGATATATTGATTCTCCACATTGGTGGGAACGACATAGGGCGCATTAAGACCCTGGATTTAATTTTTCAAATTAAGTGTGATCTTCTTCAGTTTAGTCTGTCTTTCCCTGGGGTAAGTTTGGTGTTCTCAGAAATTGCTCCAAGATTGGTATGGTTGAACTCCCCGTTTGAAAAAGTTAAAAAGAAGGTCAATAGAACGATAGCGAAATTCATGCCCACCATTGGGGGTCTCTCCTTTCGACACGTAGACCTAGAGGGTGGAACAGTTGGCCTTTTTAGAACGGATGGTGTCCATCTGTCAGACATTGGGCTCGACATATTTAATAATGACCTTCAGAATATAGTGGAGTTGGCCGCGAGGCAGGGTGGTTGGGCCGGTCTTGTTTTTAAAAAAAAGAAAAAGAAAAGAAAAACAAGTTCGGCTAGTGGGGTTAGTTTATAAGTCGTTATAAATTCCAACCTGAGTCGTAGTGGCTGGGTTGATGAATGTATGGTTGTTTGAGTAAATAAGTGATGTATATTTTCATTTGATATCTACGAATGGTTATTTGTTAATAAAATATGAATAATAAAGTTAAATACCAGTAATAAAGGCCTGCGGCCAAGTTTACCCCACTGTATTTGTGTCTTTGGTCATTATTTACAATGATCTTTTCTGCATACAGTCCCACGAGAGTGAGGTGGGCAGTTTTAAGCCCCCCAAGCCCATGGCAATGTTGCAGAAGGGAAGTTTCTAGGCCCCCCTCTCACACCTGTTAGGTAATAGGGTCAGTCAGGTATAGGGGGCGGGGTTTCCCTTCGCCTGTAAGGTAATAGGTAAACTGTGAGGTAAGCTAGGGACCAATGAAAGGCATAGGTGAGGTCACATGTCATCAAAGAAGGTTCTGGAAGACAAGAAGATTATTTAAGGCAGGTGCAACAAGCCTGCGGTGACCAGCATATCAGGAAACCCTACCTGTGAACTCCCCTCCCCCCCTCCCTTTTCGGGACCTTTTATTATTACATGGTACTCCCTCTTGGTTTTACTTAAAAAACAAAAGGGGTTAGTTTATAAGTCGTTATAAATTCCAACCTGAGTCGTAGTGGCTGGGTTGATGAATGTATGGTTGTTTGAGTAAATAAGTGATGTGTATTTTCATTTGATATCTACGAATGGTTATATGTTAATAAAATTAAATACCAGTAATAAAGGCCTGCTGCCAAGTTTACCCCACTGTATTTGTGTCTTTGGTCATTATTTACAATTATCTTTTCTGCATACAGTCCCATTAGGGCAACTGATAATACCTTTATTTCTGTTTGTGCATTGATGTCCTGGTTCTGTCACAGGACATGACACAGGGACAGGAAGTCTCAAAAGGGACAGGAAGTGAAAGAAAATGTTTCTAATCGGGGTCACATAGAGAGATGGAAATCTGGCAAAAATATCAACTCTTTTTCATTCTATCTAAAAAAAAGTTTGGTGGTGTTTGGAGAGATCATTTGTGGTGCTTTGCTAAAGATGACCATACATTTCAAGAATGAGAAATGAGAAATCCATAGACTGCCCCATCCATGCTAAACAGCATGAACAGATGAATCTTCCACTGACAGCTATTGTATTCTGACAGCCACAACCCACAGCTGTCAAAATACCACAAACAGTGATTGCAGGTGATTAGCTGCAGTCACTGTTCAGCCAACTCCAATCTGTCGAGCCAGGTGGTGTCAGCAGGGCCACCCGTGGCTTGAATTTTGTCCGATTCACATGAATCTGACAAAATCCAAGTCATGTATGGCCTGCTTTTTTCATTTCCTACTCTGTCCACAGAAGGAGGGCTTATACACAACCCCTAATCCCTTTTAAAAGCATTCACTAGTTTCTGAGCACACATACTGTAGAGGTGATCCCATGCAATTGCTACAGTGCAGCGCTAAGCCTCCACCAAACCATTAGTCACTGTCTTTTCTTTTCATTCATCAATAACCTCAATACACTTTCACTCCTTTACTATACACTCACAGACAGGCATGTGCTAACTGGAAGTGATGTTGTTCCACAGTTCTGATCCAAACAACTGCTCACCTACAAATCCCGGTACTTCCACTATGGGGAGCACAGAAAAAAACATTATGCTATGTGTGCCTATGTGTCCAATAGGCCCATTGCTGCCCCACAGAGCAGAAAGACATGTCATAGGGTGTACAAATATAGAAATTGTAGGGATGGCCACAAGTATCATACTAATGAGGGCTGAGCTAAAGATAAATATAAATAATAAGATAATTTGGATTTTCTTTACCACTTGACCTCCTTAAGATTTACCCCCGTTTATGACCAGGCCATTTTCTGTAATACGTCATTGCGTTACTTTAACTGGGAATTGCATGGTGGCTGTACCCAAATAAAATTTATGTAATTTTTTTCCCACAAACAGAGCTTTCTTTTGGTGGTATTTGATTACGCCTGCGGTTTTTATTCTTTGCGCTATAAACAAAAAAAGACAGACAATTGTGAAAAAAACCCAATATTGTTCCCTTTCTGCTATCAAACATATGCAATAAAAAATTTAACAAATCAAATTTCTTCATAAATTTAGGCCAATATGTATTCTGCTATATTTTTTTGGTAAAAAAATTCCAATAAGCATATATTGATTGGTTTATGTAAACGTTATACCGTCTACAAACTATGGGATATATTTATGGAGCTTTTTGGTTATATATTTTTTTATGCTAGTAATGGCGATAATCGGTGCCTTATAGCAAGACTGCGATATCTCGGTGGACTATCGGACACTAACTGACACTTTTGGAACTTTGCAGGAACCAGTGACACTAATACAGCGATCAGTGCTAAAACATGCACTGTCACTGTATTAACCACTTCAACACCGGGCTTTTTTTACCACATCAATACCGGGCCTATTCTGGCACTTCTCTCCTACATGTACAAATCATCATTCTTTTGCTAGAAAATTACTGAGAACCCCCAAACGTTATATATGTTTTTTTAGCAGACACCCTAGGGAATAAACTGACGGTCATTGCAACTTTTTTTCTTGCACGGTATTTGCGCAATAATTTTTCAAACGCCTTTTTTTGGGAAAAAAAAATGGTTTTGTGAATTAAAAAATAACAAAACAGTAAGGTTAGCCCAATTTTTTTGTAAAATATGAAAGATGATGTTACGCCGAGTAAATAGATACCTAACATGTCACGCTTTAAAATTGCACACACTCATGGAATGGCGCCAAACTTCGGTACTTAAAAATCTCCATAGGCGACGCTTTATTTATTTTTACAGGTTACCAGGTTAGAGTTACAGAGGAGGTCTAGTGCTAGAATTGTTGCACGCCCTCTAACGCACGCGGCAATACCTCACATATGTGGTTTGAACGGCGTTCACACGTCTTACGTGTGCGTTCGCTTCTGATCGCGAGCTACCGGGGACAGGGGCGTTTTAATTCTTTTTTTTATTATTAATTTTTTTATTTTACTTATTTATTTCTTTTTTAACACTTATTTTACTTTTTTTTTTATCACTTTTATTCCTATTACAAGGAATGTAAACATCCCTTGTAATAGGAATGTGTGTGACAGGTCCTCTTTATTGAGAGATGTGGGGTCAATAAGACCCCACATCTCTCCTCCAGGATGGAAAGTATGAGATCAGTGAAAAAATTTTCACCGATCTCATACTTACAAGCCGGAATGGCGGCTTTGTTTACATTTGAGGACCCGGGCGTGACGTCATCACATCGCACCCGGGCCTCCGACGATCATAGAGATGACTGGTGACCATCTGGTCACCAGTCATCTCTATGCTCATCACGTGACCTACCAACGACGCCGGAAGATTCGCTCCGGGTCCCCGATCGCACGGGAGAGCCCGGAGAAGCACCGGATGGCGGCGGGAGGGGGGGATGTCCCCTCCCGCCGCCTATAAGAACGATCAAGCGGCGGAACCGTCGCTATGATCATTCTTATGGTGCGCAGAGAAATGGATATCTGAATGATGCCTCTAGCTGCAGGCATCATTCAGATATCCCCCCTCAAAGCAGAGGACGTCATATGACGTCCACCCAGGATGGGAGATCCCATCTGTGGACGTCATATGACTATGGGTGGTAAGGAAGTGGTTAATGACACTGGCTGGGAAGATGTTAAACATCTAGGGTGATAAAAGAGTTAACTGTGTGCCTAGCCAGGGTTTCACTAGGGGAAGAGATTAGTTCTAGTCCCTGCTTTCGGTCTCTTACCCCTTGTCAGAACTGAGATATGCCTTGTTTACATATCTCAGTTCTCTGTGTTTTACTAACGATCAGCAGGTGCTGGAGGACATTGAGTCCCTGGGACCCGCAGATTGGCTTCTGCTGTGAATTATCGCAGCAGAAGCGGTCTACTAGTGGTGCACACACAGGCGGAAGTCCGGAATCATGTATATATACACGTGATCATGCGCACAGCTGCCGCCCAGTAGCAGTAAAAGTGCTATAAGGCGGTCAGCAAGTGGTTATTAAAGGTTTACTTTAAATACTTTGGGGCATCTGCTTTACAGAGTAGTGTTTTTTTAGGGTTATTTTGATGTTGGGCAATTGCAAACAATGGCCAATAGCTCCTGCTGCTGCCTGAGTCCCTCTATGAAGAGTAAGAAAGGTGAAAAGAGATGGTGGATCTCTTTTACCCTCTTTTTGTTCTCACACAGGGAAGGAGGAAGGACAGTGAGCCATAACATGTTTTTTTTTTTTTTTGGCTTAATGCAGAGAAGGCATATAGCCTCTGTTCCCAGCTGCATATGGGTGTTAAGCCCCATACACACTATTCAATTTTCTGCTGATTTTTCTCTTCAGATTTACCAAAACCATATAATATGAGGTCAAACCTTAATGCGGCGTACACACGATCGTTTTTCATGCCATTTTTTTAACCAACGTTTTTCTCATCGGTTTTTTTCATGTTTCCTCTCAAGCCTGTCTTGCATACACACGATCATTAAAAAAAACGCTTGAGCAAAAGCGCAGTGACGTACAACACGTACGACGGCACTATAAAGGGGAAGTTCCGTTCGGATGGTGCCACCCTTCATGTTAGTAAAGTTTTGTTGAGCGACGATTCGCGCTTTTCAGCCTCCTGCTTTTCAGTCCGTTACAGCGTGACGAATGTGCTATCTCCATTACAAACGCTAGTTTTACCAAAACGTGCGCACCTGTCTCATACTTGATTCTGAGCATGCGCGTTTTTTTTCACCTCGTCAAAGCATACACACTATCGTTTTCACGTCGTTAAAAAAAACGACATGAAAAACGACGTGAAAAAGTAGGATTTTTAAAACAGCTTACCTGTAAAATCCTTTTCTTGGAGTACATCACGGGACACAGAGCAGCATAGTCATTACTATGTGGGTTATATAGAATTACCTTCAGGTGCTGGCACTGGCAACTTCCAAACAGGAAGTACCCTCCTCTATATAAGCCCCTCCCATCCGGGAGTACCTCAGTTTTGTAGCAAAGCAATACGTGTCCCCAAAAGAGGGGTGGGAGCTCTGTGTCCCGTGATGTACTCCAAAGAAAAGGATTTTACAGGTAAGCTGTTTTAAAAATCCTACTTTCTTGTTCATACATCACGGGACACAGAGCAGCATAGTCATTACTATGTGGGACGTCCCAAATCAATGCCACATGAGGGGGGGGATACACCATACATAAGCTGGGCGCCATCAGGCATGAGGATCTTTTGCGGCCTGCAACACACTGCGCCCAAAGGCGACATCCTCCTGACTTCTCACGTCCACCTGGTAGAACCTAGTAAACGTGTGTACTGAAGACCATGTTGCGGCCTTAAAAATTTGCGCCAGGGAGGCCTGGTGATGCACTGCCCATGAAGTTCCAACTGCTCTCGTGGAGTGCGCCCTAACTTTGAACGGAGGCGGTCTACTTTTCAAGCCATAGGCTTGTATTATGACCTGTCGAATCCACTTGGCTAAAGTAGATTTTGATGCTGCCTGACCCTTTCTGGGGCCTTCCGGCAGAACAAACAGAGAATCCGTTCTACGAATCTGAGCAGTGGCTTTTAGATAAGCTTTAACTGCTCTTACTACATCCAAAGAATGCAATAACTTTTCCTCTACCGAGCTTGGTTTGGGGAAAAAAGAAGGAAGAACCACATCCTGGTTCAAGTGAAACCTCGATACCACCTTAGGAAGAAAGGCTGGGTGAGGACGTAATACTACTCTGTCCTTATGGATAACCAGATATGGCTCTTTACAGGACATGGCGGCTAATTCCGACACTCTTCTAGCCGAGCATATGGCTACTAAAAATATCAATTTCCTGGTGAGTAGAACCAAGGAAATGTGCCGCAAAGGTTCAAATGGCTGCTTCTGCAGAACCGACAGAACCAAATTTAGATCCCATGGGCATATGGGAGCCTTAATCGGTGGAATAATACGAGTCACACCTTGCATAAAGGATTTGACAAGTGAATGCATAGCCAGGGGCCTTTGAAATAGTATTGACAAGGCCGAAACCTGGCCCTTGATAGTACTTAAGGCAAACTTCCTGTCTACAGCCCACTGCAGGAAGTCCAGAATTCTGCCTATAACGTACTTACGTGGATGCCATTTTCTGGCCTCGCACCAAGTGATGTACGCCTTCCAAACTCTATAGTAGATCTGCCTGGATACAGGCTTCCTGGCATTGATTATAGTTGATACCACAGAGTTAGAGAGACCTCTCTTCTTTAGGATGTGGGACTCAATAGCCAGGCCGTTAAACTTAGAGTTAGTAAGGAAGGGTGATATATCGGTCCTTGCGAAAGCAGGTCCGGACGACGTGGAAGGGTCCAAGGACTCCCCACAGACATTTTGATGATCTCCGCGTACCAGGCCCTTCGGGGCCACGCTGGAGCCACCAGGATCACCGGCTTCTTCTCCAACCTGACTCTGCGAAGGAGTCGAGGCAACAATTGTAGCGGAGGGAATGCATATATCAGTCTGAACTGATCCCAAGGGAACACCAGAGCATCCGAGCCGCAAGCGAGGGGATCCCTTGTCCGGGAGACAAATCTGTCCACCTTTGCGTTGAATCTGGATGCTAGCAGATCTACATCCGGTGTTCCCCACCGCTGACATATTGCTCGGATGACCTCGGGATGAAGGGACCATTCCCCTGGGCATAACTGTTGACGACTCAGAAAGTCCGCCTTCCAATTCTCCACCCCTGGAATGAAGACAGCTGATATACATGGGACATGCTTTTCTGCCCATTCCAGGATGTGACTTACTTCCCTCTGGGCTGCACGACTCCTGGTGCCTCCCTGATGATTGATATATGCCACTGCTGTGGCATTGTCTGATTGAATTCTGACAGGGGACCCTTGGAGTCTGGATGTCCAGGCTACTAGGGCGTACCGGGCTTCTCGTATCTCTAAGAGATTGGTGGGCAGGGTTTTTACTACATTTGACCATCTGCCCTGGAGAGACCATTGCTCCAGTACTGCCCCCCAGCCTGTAAGGCTGGCATCTGTAGTGACCACCTTCCAAGATATCGGGCTGAAGGGTTTTCCCTTCTGGAGATTCTGGGGGATCAACCACCAGCAGAGACTCTTCCGAACGGAAGGGGACAAAGCCATCGGGAAGTCTAGAGCCTGAACTTTTCCGTTCCAGGCTGACAATATGGCCCTTTGTAAATGCCTTGAGTGGAATTGGGCGTATGGCACAGCTTCGAATGATGCTACCATCTTTCCTAGCAGCCTCATGCACATGCATATGGACGGCTGTCTTTTTGCACAAAGCAGACGGACCAAGCCCCTCAAAGAGGATACCTTGTCTAGAGGTAAGAAAATCTTCCTCTGGTCTGAATCCAGCCGTAGCCCTAGATATACCAGGTTTTTCACTGGCTGTAGGGCTGACTTGTCCAGGTTGATGACCCAACCGTGAGATTCTAGATACTTGATTGTATCGACAATTACCACTTCTAGCTTGGCAACTGAGTGGTCCATCAACAACAGGTCGTCTAGGTATGCCATTATCGTTACACCCCGTGTTCTTAGATCGGCCAACAGTGGGGCCAGAATTTTTGTGAACACTCGTGGTGCTGTGGCCAGACCGAATGGTAAGGCTCTGAACTGAAAATGGCACCCTTCTACTGCAAAGCGTAGGAATTTTTGATGACCTGGAAAGATGGGAACATGCAAGTAAGCATCTTTGATGTCGATCGAGGCCAACCATTCCTCCCCTTGTAGGGCAGCGGTGACCGATCGGATCGACTCCATCCGGAAAGACCGGACGTTTAGAAATTTGTTTAGACTCTTTAGGTCCAATATGGGTCTTATGTCCCCGTTTGGCTTCGGGACTGTGAAAAGGTTTGAGTAGAAACCCAACCCCCACTCTTCCATAGGAACCTCCATAATTACTCCTTGGAGCAATAGTTGTTCTAACGCCAATAGGAGAGACCGTCTTTTCAGAGGGTCTCTTGGCATGCCTGACCACATAAAATGGGACGGAGGAGACTCTTTTAACTCCAACTTGTATCCCAGAGTTACTGCGGAGAGCACCCATCTGTCTTTGATCGTCTCCCGCCAGGTCTCTGCGAACAACGGAAGTCTTCCCCCCACCCGTTTGAGTGGGGGCAGCCCTTCATAGGCTTGACTTGGAGGCTGGTTTAGTACCTCTTCGGATCCAGGGCTTTTTATTACCCTGTGGCTGTCCCTGATTTTTACCTCCTGAGTTTGACCGAGGAGGCCGTCGGAACTGCTTAGTAGCAGACGTCGCAGGGATGGGAGAGGTAGTCCTCTTAAAAGATGGACCCCTAGACCTCTTCTTACTCGGTAAGAGAGTACTTTTACCACTGGAAATCTTCTGGATATACTTATCCAGGTCTTCGCCAAAAAGGTGTTCCCCATGAAATGGGAAGCTAACTAAGAGCTTCTTACAGGGAGCTTCAGCAGACCAGTTTTTGAGCCACAGAAGCCTACGCATATGTACCAAAGACAGCGTGAGGCGGGAGGCCTGATGGATAGAATCCTTGATGGCGTCAACCGCAAAGCATAATGCTCTAGGCAGATCAGCCAGAGCCTGGGCCTGTTGGTCTGGCAAATCCCTCAGGACCATTTTCATTTGATCCTTTAAAGCTTGGCAGACTCCAATAGCTGCCGCTGCTGGCTGTGTAACAGCCCCTGCTGTGGAAAAAGCAGATTTTAATAAAGATTCCAATTTTTTATCCACTGGATCTTTGAACATTTGAACATTATCTACTGGACATGTCAGTGATTTGTTCACAGAAGAGATGGCTGCATCCACCGTAGGAACATTCCATCTCTGGGTGAACTTTTCCTCCATGGGATAGATCACCGGAAACCTTTTAGGCGGAACAAATAGTTTATCAGGATGTTCCCAGTCCTGGTATATAAGTCCTTCCAATAATGGATGTATTGGAAAGGAGCAATTAACCTGGGGAGCTTTTAGCGACCCCAATGAGGAGACAGCAGTAGTTGATGGTTCAACAAGAGGCATTTTAAATGCAGATCGAACCATGTCAGTTAGGGTCTGGACCCACAATCTTTCAGTCTGTGATGCTGAAAATGGTTCATCTACTGTCGATTCCTCAAAAACAGAGCTAACCTCCTCCTGATCCCCTTCAGGTAGGTCGGTCCCTTCCTGGGACTGTTGCTCTGCCAACAGGCACTCTAATGGAGGTGATGGAGATCTGGCGCGCTTTCTTTCCTGTAGAGAAGAAGCGATCAATGCAGCCAATCTCTGCTCCAATCCCTCCAGAGTTGAGGAAAAAACCTCCTCTGTTATATATGCAGGAGCAGGTGGACTGAGGACAGCCGCAGTACCTGGCACTCCCGGGGGTTCCTTATGGGTATTAACCTCTGATTTCTCAGGGGAGGAGGGTGCAGATGACTGCTCCAGATCCTCAGAGCCCGATGGAGACCCCCTACACTTCCTGAGAGGTATATCTCGGAGTTTTTTAGGCGGCATATTCCTTAGTTCAAAGCTGAGGTATTCCAGCCGCAATACACCCCTTACTGAAATAGTCTAATGCAATTTGCTGCTATGTACATCAGTGGGTGTCTACTAATGCGTCTTTCTGGGGATGCCTGTATCAACCGCCCGCTGTAAGCCCCTATACCATGCTACCAGCTCCTTTTCATGCTCTGTGTCCATAGCAAGCAGCGTGGACTGAGTCATTTTATCTTGCTGGGACGCCCGCACATGCGCAGAAGCGCTGGGCGCACAGAGCGCGTCATCCGCCAGGCTCCGCCCCCTTTTTTGAAGCTAAACCTTATAAAAAGAAAGCATGTGTGCGCGCGCGCGCGTGCACGTGTGCGCTCTTGGCGCCATGTAGGGAGAGGAGCCAGGGTCCCTGTTTCACCAGGACTCGGGGATGGAAGGAAACTACTTGGCAGCATGACAGAGGAATGCAGCTTCCCTGATAGAGAGCTCACTCATCTGCCTGGACTTTCACCATGGAAGGAATAGTCCCAAGAAAAAAGACGTTCCACAGCGGCCTCTAGTGGACAAACACAGGTACTGCACTTTTGTCTTTTTTTTTTTTTTAAAACCTCCTTTATGAAAAACATTTCCAGGTTTACAGTTTTTTTAAAACTTCCCTTATGAAAAAACATTTCTAGGATTTCTTAGGCATATACAGCTATTAGTGGGAATACCCTTTAGGTAACAGGCAGAAAGACATATTAGGCTTGGGGGTCGCCTCAATAGAACCAAGTTCCTGAGGGGCCCCCACTTACCTTTTCCCCGCCGCAGGACTTTGTTTGGTCCACAGAAGCCCAAACTTCACCTCTCACGGCAGGCATTGTACTAGACCTTCAGGGACCGGGTTCCCAAGGATTCCACTCCCCTGGACCTGTATAGCACCCTGCACAGATAGCCTCTTGGTTTTGGGTATGACCAGAGCTCTGGATCCCAGGGTCCAGCCCTCCTAAGAGAGGCATTACAGGCAAAACCCTGCTCTTCTCTGCAAGGCCCGGGTACCGACCGTTTAGCTATGAAGCTTTTTTGGTCGGATCCGGAATAGCTTGCTAAGGCCCAGAGAACCTGTACACAAGCCCAGATGAATACATGTTAACCTTGGCCAACACCTTAGACACTGGCAAAAAACTGAGGTACTCCCGGATGGGAGGGGCTTATATAGGGGAGGGTACTTCCTGTTTGGAAGTTGCCAGTGCCAGCACCTGAAGGTAATTCTATATAACCCACATAGTAATGACTATGCTGCTCTGTGTCCCGTGATGTATGAACAAGAAAATAGAGCATGTTTGAAATTTTTAATGCCCGTTTTTCACGCCGTTAAAAATGCTCTGGAGCATACACACAATCGGTTTTAATGGCCATTTTAAAAAATGGCATTTTTAACGGCATGAAAAACGATTGTGTGTACGCGGCATAAGAGTTTCAATTTGTATGCAATCAGGCAAACCCTTACACTACATGGTTTTTGTAAATCTGAAGACAGAAATTTGCAGAAAATCTAATAGTGTGTATGGGGCCTTAGAGAGATGGGGGGTGGAGACTAAGGAGGGGTTTCAGCAAGAGGCAGATAAAAAGCAACACACTGGTCTACCAGTAATTAGCTGTGCAGGGGGCGTGTCACTACAAGTCTAACAATTGGAAGACAGGCGGGCTTTGCTCCCAGCCATGGCCGGACCCTGGGCAAACATTTTCTTGGGCCCCCCCTTCCATGTAATTTCGCTCTCCACCTGCTCTAAAACATAGCAGCTAGACTCAAAATAAGATTACTGAATTAGATCAGGCAGCGAATGCCATTGGTTGCCAGAGGTTACAGTGTATCATTACCGCTCACTGACTGGCTGCTAGAGGTTACAGCACACATTATAGCTCACTGATTATTTGCTAGAGGTTACAGCACATGACTTCTGCTTGTTGATTGGTTGCTAGAGATTACTGTACATGAATGCTGCTCACTGATTGGTTGCTAGAGGTTACTGAACATCGTTACCACTCACTAATTGGTTGCTAGAGTTTACTGCACATTATTACTGCTCACTGATTGTTTGCTAGAGGCTAGTGCACATCATTACTGCTCACTGATTGGTTGCTAAAGGTTACAGCACATCATCTCCTCACTGCCTGCACACCATGGACTGGGGAGGTGAGGGGGGGCATCAATAGACAGAAAGCTCCTAGGATCCCTAGGACTCCTGGGATTAGTGGCAATGCTGGGGGTGGGGTGAGTTGTGGCAATGCTGGGGGGTGATGGAATCAGTGGCAGTGGTGGGGGAATGAGATTAGTTGGGAGGCAGTACACTGTGGTAAATTTTTAAATCATGTAGAGCAAAGCTGGAAATCGTTGGCAAGTATATAGTGGGGGATTATACACTGACCACCAATGTGAGGGGGGATTTACACTGACCACCAATGTGGGGGAAATTGGCACTGACCAATATGTAACAGGGATTTTATGCCACCCACCAATATAAAGAGGGATTTCTACACTGACACCAATGTAATAGGAGCATTTACACCAACCACCAGTGTAAGGGGGAATATACAATGACCTCCATGTAAGGGGGAAGTTACAACCATTGTTGAGGAGATTTGTACTGACCACCAATGTAAGATGACACTTCTACACCAACCACCAATGTTAGGGGGGATTTACACTGACCACCAATGTAAGGGCAATTCTGCACTTACCACCAATGTAAAGGGAAACGTACACTGATCACCAATTTGATTAACACTGACAACCAATATAAGGGGGGTCTTCACACTAGCCAGTAGTGTGAATGAAAGGATTGTACACCAAGCCCCAATGTAATGAGAAGATTTACACTGACCATCAATGTAACTGAGACATTTAGCCTGCGTTTACATTTCTTTGTGTCGGGAATACATGCACAATCGCCGCTTTCCTGACACCACAGAAATGTGCAGCCCTTTAGCAGATACACAGTAGTGACATTAATTGTTAATGACACCCTCATGCATCTGCTGAGATGTGCGTATTCACATCCACCAAAATTCACGATGCTGTGGTACCATGTTATTTTGAAAAAGGGTTCCACCTCCAATTTTCTTACCTTTGCAGAAAAGTCTGATGATAGGCTTAATGACCATAGTTGTAGGCAGGACTTTCAAGCATGTCCCTTTACCCCCCCCCCCCAGTGGGCAACATTCAGCAGAGGTGATGATTGATATGACCTCCAGGGGGCATGATATACATATCAATGCAACCGATCAGTGGATATTTATATATTAATGCCGCCACTATTTAGATATCAATTTAGGTTATTTACATGTAAAAACAGGGTCTGCAGGTGAGTCATCTGTACATGGCAAAATACGGCAGAGCTGGGCAGCATTAGTAACAGAACTTCACACAGAGATATTGGGACACAGCACGAGACTAAAACTTCAGGGGATAAGGGAATTTAAACTGGGATAGTTGGCAAGTATGTGGCAGCTGCTTTGGGCCCCACAGCACAGTCAGAAAATTGACCATGCTGGGAAGGATGTGCTCTCATGCCTAGCATGTTTCCTCAGTTTTCAATAGGAAAGCAGAGGGTCTGGCAGGAACACCAGGTATTTCACAAAAAAGAAGAATTATAAAGACAGGGATACTTTAACACAAGTACATGGTACAACAGACACATAGGGTAACAAACACTTTAACATTGATTCCTTTTGGGGTAAAGTGATAGGGGATCGGGGAGTTATGGGTTAGTTTAAGGGTATATTAAGTATTCAATGGGATGAGTGTTAAGGTAGGTTAAGGGTTAAAAGTATATATCATCTTTCTTAAATATGGTGAAGGGTTAAAAATGAAGCCTGGTGAATAAGAAATATTGTATATCAATATTATGCTGTTTTCTATCCCGCCAGCAAGTGAAGTTGTTAGGCAGCTCCCTTTTTCTCTTTCCTATCATTTGCCAAAAAAAAAATGTTTACAGAGTTTAACAACTTTAGCTAAAATGTTTACACATAGGTAAATTAAGTAACTCATTCCTCATCATATAACTACATCTGAGCTTTTCAGTTAGTCTAAACTAGCCAAAAGTCAGGCAACTGTCCTATGCCTTTAGAAAACCCAGTGTTCTCTAGGAATCCTTTGTTATATATGTAATGTTTATTTGATTTCAAAATAAAACTCGTGAGCATATACAGTAGTAAATACAAAGATATAAAACATAAAATAAAACATAAAAAGGTAAAAATAAAAGTGATCCAAAACCACTATAGTTTCACTTTAACCATCATTAAAAGAAATGGCTAATTTTGAAAGTGCATCTGTGCCTAGACTTGACATAGAACTATAGGCAAAACATGCCTTTTCCATTTAGGATAGAGAGAGGAAAGGTTATAACCCCTGTTTTTTTTTGCCAACTGCTTCCCAGTAGGGAGATTTACCTTAAATGCTTGTTTTATAGCTAAAACAAAAAGTAAAAGAAAATCCTTACAAAGTGAGGTGATCCATGGGTATCACCAGGATCACGAGAACTAGTGTCCCCATTGGAAGATTTATCCTCCTTTTCTGATCTAAAGAAAAAATACAACTTTGATTTATTTAATTTTTTTCACTTTAACCTTGATGATTAAGGTAAACAGGACAAAAAGACACAGTGAATCTCCATAACAGGGACACAGGCAGCATTAAAAACCTGACAGCTGTTGTAATCCCTCTCCTCTATCCAAAACGTAAAAAAAAATGCTTTTGGTTATTCTTTAACCACTTGCTGACTCGCCACAGTACATATACTATGGCAGGTCGGCATGAGCAGGCACCATCTCGTACATGTACGTCATGTACCTGCACTGGGTTTAGAAGCACGCTGCGTGACCCCCCTCCCCCCCAACCGATGTGTCTGCCAGATAGTGGTTTGCGGGTCCCGGTACTCAGGGCTCAGTGATCATGTGATTGCTATGTCAAGAAAGCTATTAGGAATGAATTAAAGTGGTTGTAAACCCGCAGATTTTATTTTAATTTTTTTAAACCTGTAAGGCAAAAGGCATAATGAGCTAGTATGCACTGCATACTAGCTCATTATGAAATACTTACCTTAGAACGAGGCGTCGGCAGGTGATCGCGGTCCACGCCGAGGGAGCTGACATTTTACCTCGGCGTGTCTTCCAGGTATCGCGGCTCTGATGCTGGGAGTGGCCGGAGCAGCGATGACGTCGCTCCCACGAATGCGCGCGGGAGACTTCTTTCCAACAAGGCAGGAAAGCAGCCAGGCATTCAGAGCGCATGCGCCGCTGACGTCAGCGGCTGCATGCAAAGGGAATATCTCCTAAACTGTACAGGTTTAGGAGATATTCTTTTTACCTACAGGTAAGCCTTATTATAGGCGTACCTACAGGAAAAAGTTAAAAAAGGTATACAACCATTTTAATTCATAACAGCTGTGTTGCCTATGCCGTGATTGGCCCACATTTATCACATGGTACCTGGGCCAATTACAGCACCATGTAACATGTGATTATTGTAGCTGTAGCCAATCACAGATTACTAGTGATCACTGCTGTCATGGATGGTTAACTCGTTCATGACAGCTGAAAACTTTGCTGTTACAATGATCTTCATTGTAACAACAGACAAAATGTAAAAAAAAAAATCCCTGATCACCCCCCCAGAGTAGTATAGTGTTACTATGGTGACAGGAAAAAAAATGTTTAAAAAAAATAGAAAAAAATATATTAAAAAAAAAACTGTCACAAGTCAGTGTCCCTGGTCACTGCCACGTCAGTCATATGATGACGCTTTATTGTACTGGTGACAGTATGTAAATTTATACAATTTCTTAATTTAAAAAAAAAAATTGTGACAAATAATTACAACTTCAAAAAGCTCACCATGCCTCTTACTAAATGCCTCAGGCTGTCTTCTGTCCAAAAATTGGTCATTTTGGGGATATTTGTACTATCCTAGAATTTTAGAGCTTCAAGAAATGAGATAGGCCATCAGTACATCAGAATTGATCAATTTTCAAATATATCTATCATAGTTTGTACCCTATAACTGTCACACAAACTAATTAATTTATATCTATTGGAAAAAAATGTTATCAAAGACATTTAGCAGAATACATTTTGGCCTAAATGTATGACAAAAAATAAAAAACCCAGTGGTGATCAAATATCACCAAAAGAAAGCTATTTGTGTGAAAAAAAATGCAAAAAAATAAATTTGCGTACATATTTGCATGACCACGTGGTTATAAAGGTGGTACAACCTTCCAGAGTTCAAGTGGTTAAGGGTGTATTTATTTAGCATTTTGTACTGTTTTAAAGCAACGTGGCATAAGCCTTAATTTTACTTTAACAGAGGTGGATAAAACCCACGTACTGGTAAACCTAATGGGTGGGTAAAAAGTTTTGCCTTTAGTTAAAATTGAAAGTATTTCACGTTCTTAACAAGCAGAACTTTAAAGGATAAGTTCACCTTTTTGGGCAGAATTTTACTTTTGATAACAAAGAGAAGCTTTTTCCAATGTCATTTCTGGCCCAGCCATCCCACTGTGCTTTTCTCTCTCGTACCTTGTCCACACAATGTTTAAAATCTTGGCAGTTTATTTGTATTGTTGAACAGTTTTTAAGATTCCATCACTTCCTGTAGCTTGTATTAGTATTCACTTCCTGTTAGGTCATCTCCCAGAAGCCTTAACTTCCTTGCTGCATCACAGAAAAGGGCGCGTTCACTACTCTGGACCACACCTTCCTCATTACAATACCACCTTCCACCTACTTCCTATACAATCTGATTGTACAATCTCCTTTAGATCACAGATTAGCTATGTAGTGCAAGGGCCTGTCTTGGTTTTGGGTGATTTGTAGAGTTGAGCGGACACCTGGATGTTCGGGTTCGACGGGTTCGCCGAACTTCGGAAAAAAGTTCGGGTTCGGGACCGAACTTTAACCCGAACCCGAACCCCATTGAAGTCAATGGGGACCCGGACTTCTAAGGACTAAAAAGGCTCTAAAAAAGTAATGGAAAGGGCTAGAGGGCTGCAAATGGCAGCAACATGTTGTTAAGAGCATGGCAAGTGCTCTGCAAACAAATGTGGATAGGGAAATAACTTAAAATAACATAAAAAAAATAAAAAATAATAATCTTGACCTAGGAGGACGAGGTCCATATGGAGTAGGAGGTTGAGGTGGCGGTGGATGTGGCTGTGTAGGTGGAAGCGGCGGTGGAGGAGGACGAGGTAGCCAACACTGATTCAAAAATACAACAATGGCTGGGTAAGGCCGGTGATGTGTCGAATTCTGTCCCCCGTCAAATAGTGTCCACCCTGTACTGCGCTTGCTCAGTATGTAGGACAAGGGGATTTCGAAAATCTCCCAAGACGAACGGCGCCTGCGTGGTGAGTTCAGGTGAAGGCCACACCATCCGTGGTTCAAGCCGAGCCAAGTGAGGCCGTGCCCGAAGCGTGGCGATCGAACCGAGCCCGTGAGGGGCCCTGTTACTATGTGCTACCGTATGTCCACTTGGATGGTGGGGCTTGAACCTGCACTCACAGCGCAGGCGCCGTTCATCTTCGGAGATTTTGTGAATCTCCTTGTCCTCTGTACTGCGCAAGCGCTGCGCCTTCACAGTATGGGCCGGAAACAATCCGATGGCCGGACAGTTTTTGTCACAACACCGGTATACATGTCTATTCTGCACAAGGTACGGACAAGTCCTGTGGGATCCATGCCTGGTTCATTTTAATGAACGTGAGCTTGTCCACATTGGCTCTGGACAGGCGGCTGCGCTTGTCTGTGATAACGCCCCCCTGCCGTGCTAAATACACGTTCAGATAATACACTGGCTGCAGGGCAGGCCAGCACCTCCAAGGCATAAAGGGCAAGCTCAGGCCATGTGCCCAATTTGGAGACCCAGAAGTTAAAGGGGGTGTCATGGATATGCAGTAGTGTTTGTCTGTCAGCTTACCTTCCTTCCCATGTGTTCATCTTAGAGGCCTGAGCCCTTTCACCTGGCTTCCTTTATAATTTCCTCCCAGCCAGACTCCACCCCAGGCCCTATCACAGAACACTATATTAACCTGTGCACTGCAAGCCTGCTTTGCTGATCAACGTGTTTGTTAGGCATTGTGTGTTTGGGTTCCTGCCTGCCGTGTGCTACGTTTGTCTCTCTGTTACGTTATTGGCTTGTCCCCGACTATCCCTGTCTGCTCGTGACCCTTGACCTTCGGCTCGTTCTTCGTTATCCTTGTCTGCTTGTGGCCCCTGACCTTCAGCTTGTTATTCGGTTCTCTCTTCGTGTGCTGCTGCTTCCCCTCTTTTCCCCTTATCCTACGGGGCGTGAGCTAGGAAACTCCAGGGGCTGCGACCTGGTCCCAGCCTGCAGCTAACATCCTCACCACTAGAGGCCCTGGAGAAGACCAGCTGGGTCTTAGACTCCGCGCCCTGGGGAATCTTGGCTCTAGCTTCCGTTTGGATCCCGGTTGTGCTCCTCTGGTCCCGCTTTCCACAACCACCCAGTTCCCTATCCGCAGAAGCCAGCCATAGGGTTCACTACCTCGCGGTGCACTCCTGTCCCCCTACGGTGTGCATCTGTCACCTGGCCACAGGTGACCCTGACAGTTTGATCAGCCATGAACCCGGCTGACATCCCGCTACCCGCGGATGATCCATTGCAGGGCATAGTTTGCAGACTTGAAACCCAGGAATCGAATCAGACTCAGGTGATGCGATTCCTCCAGGATCTGGCTTCTCGCTTCGAGCAGCTTCAGGCCTCCTTGGGAACCCTGAATCCGCAACCTCAAATACAATCAGCGGCTGCACCTATTGCACCAGTCGCAGCCACACACTCACTACAACTGCCAGCTCCGTCCCGTTTCTCTGGGGACTCCAAGGCTTGCAGGGGGTTCCTTAGCCAATGCACGATTCATTTTGAGCTCCAGCCCCAAAACTTCCTGTCTGATCGGGCTAAGGTAGCCTATATCATTTCCCTCCTCTCTGGTGAAGCTTTAGCCTGGGCAGCCCCTCTGTGGGAACTGAATGATCCAGTGGTTTCTAGCCTGTCTGGCTTCTTGAAACTTTTTCGGAATATCTTCGAAGAACCGGCTCGTGTCTCTTCAGCGGCCAGCGCCCTTTTACGTCTCCGCCAAGAGTCTGCTTCTGTGGGACAGTATGCCCTTCATTTCCGCATACTGTCGGCTGAGTTGAGCTGGAACAATGAGGCCTTAGTCGCAACCTTTTTGCATGGCCTGTCTGATAGAGTGAAGGATGAATTAGCAGGAAGAACCATCCCCACTGATCTGGCCGGCGTTATCTCCTTGTGTAACCAGATCGATATTCGCTTTCAGGAGAGGACCTTAGAAAAGCAACGCCAGCACTCCTTGGTTCTTAGTCAGCCTGAGCTCCCCTCCCTTCAACCCGTAGAGCATCTCCTACCAGCTGAGGAACCCATGCAGCTGGGTCGGACCAGGCTATCCCCCGAGGAACGTGCTAGGCGCAGAACTCTTGGTCTGTGTCTTTACTGTGGGGGCAAAGGTCATTTTCGTGACACTTGCTCTCTGTCCAGAAAAACGTTCGGGTCCACTTCATCTGGAAAGTGGAGTATTGGACCCAGAAATATCACCTTCCCCTTCTCGTCTTCTGCTTTCTGTGTTCCTTCATGTTGGTGCTTCTTCTCATTCGGTCTCAGCATATCTGGATTCCGGAGCCGCTGGTAATTTCATGGACTGGGAAATCGCATCGTCCATGAGACTTACTCTTTTGCCCCTCACCACGCCATTGGTGGTCTTGGCGATTGATGGTACTGTTCTCCCAGGGGGACCTATCCGCTTCCAGACCCTCCCTGTTAAGATGTCGGTAGGGACACTCCACCAGGAGTGGATATCCTTCCTTATCTTACCCAAGGCCTCAACGCCTATAATTTTGGGTCTCCCATGGTTACAGCTCCATTCTCCTCATGTGGACTGGACTACTGGACAGATCCTGGCTTGGGGTCCCTCCTGTTCCTCGTCCTGCCTACCCAAGGTTGCCCCCTGTGAATCTGAGCCGGTCATTCATTCCAGGTTGCATAACCATTTACATTTCTCTGTCCCTAACCACCCTTGGACGCACAGCCAGGCTAGCTTGTCTACAAGTCCTGTAGTCGCTACGTCTTGCGATGCGATTCAGGTAGTCGCTACACCTGACTCAGCTATTCACGCTGCCTCTGTACTAGTTATGCCAGTCCAGCCCATGCCCAGTGAGCCTCCTACTTTTTCTTGTTTGGGACATTCTGCTTGTCCTTCAGCTATTCAGCTTGACTCCGGCGACATGTCACCTTCTAACCAACCTGACTTCAGGGTTCCACTGACATCTGCCCAGTCTGATGGTCCTGTGCAAGATGACCAGTTCCCCTTTAAGGGTCTAGGGGACCCTCCTCAGATTCCTGTTGATCCTCTCATGCCCTTGCTTATTCCTAGAGAGCCTTTGGTCCTCAATAGATCTTCTTGTCATCTCCCTACCTCGTTTTCGGTCTCTGAGGATAATCTTAAGTACGAGGTTAGACAAGTTCTGGATTCTCGGCTCTGCAGAGGCATTCTTCAGTACCTTGTGCATTGGAGAGGTTTTGGTCCTGAGGAGGCGTCTTGGATCGCTGCATCTGATGTCGCTGCACCTCATCTGTTGAGAAGGTTTCATCAGAGATTTCCCTTTAAGCCTGGGTCCAGGCGGGGGAGGGCCCATAAGAGGGAGGGTACTGTCATGGATATGCAGTAGTGTTTGTCTGTCAGCTTACCTTCCTTCCATGTGTTCATCTTAGAGGCCTGAGCCCTTTCACCTGGCTTCCTTTATAATCTCCTCCCAGCCAGACTCCACCCCAGGCCCTATCACAGAACACTATATTAACCTGTGCACTGCAAGCCTGCTTTGCTGATCAACGTGTTTGTTAGGCATTGTGTGTTTGGGTTCCTGCCTGCCGTGTGCTACGTCTGTCTCTCTGTTACGTTATTGGCTTGTCCCCGACTATCCCTGTCTGCTCGTGACCCTTGACCTTCGGCTCGTTCTTCGTTATCCTTGTCTGCTTGTGGCCCCTGACCTTCAGCTTGTTATTCGGTTCTCTCTTCGTGTGCTGCTGCTTCCCCTCTTTTCCCCTTATCCTACGGGGCGTGAGCTAGGAAACTCCAGGGGCCGCGACCTGGTCCCAGCCTGCAGCTAACATCCTCACCACTAGAGGCCCTGGAGAAGACCAGCTGGGTCTTAGACTCCGCGCCCTGGGGAATCTTGGCTCTAGCTTCCGTTTGGATCCCGGTTGTGCTCCTCTGGTCCCGCTTTCCACAACCACCCAGTTCCCTATCCGCAGAAGCCAGCCATAGGGTTCACTACCTCGCGGTGCACTCCTGTCCCCCTACGGTGTGCATCTGTCACCTGGCCACAGGTGACCCTGACAGGGGGCAGACCCGTCATCCAGTACGTGTAGGCCTGTGGACACATACTGCTCAACCATGTTGGTGAAATGCTGCCTCCTGCTAAGACGTTCCATCTCAGCTGGTGGTGCTGGTTGTTGTGGCGTGCTGACAAAGCTTTTCCACATTTCAGCCATGCTAACCCTGCCTTCTGAGGTTCTGCCGGTGCCCCGGCTGCGTTGGCGACCTCTTCCTCCTCCTCTGCCTTCGCCTTGTGCTTCCACCGTACGCCCGCTGTCAGGTGGAAATGCCACCAGCAGCGCGTCTACCAGCGTGCACTTGTACTCACGCATCTTACGATCCCGCTCCAGTGAGGGAATTAAGGACGGTACGTTGTCCTTGTAACGGGGATCCAGCAGGGTGGCCACCCAGTAATCAGCACCAGTTAAAATGTGGGCAACTCGGCGGTCATTGCGGAAACACTGCAGCATGTAATCGCTCATGTGTGCCAGGCTGCCCAGAGGCAAAGAAAAGCTGTCCTCTGTGGGAGGTGTATCGTCTGTGTCCTCTGTATCCCCCCAGCCACGCACCAGTGATGGCCACGAGCTGGTCTGGGTGCCACCCTGCTGTGAAAATGGCTCCTCCTCCTCATCCTCCATCTCCTCCTCCACCTCGTCATCCTCCAGAACTGTGCCCTTTCTGCCGGACAATTGTGTACCTGGCGTTTGTTGGTGCAGGAACCCACCCTCGTAGCCACTTGTGAAAGACTGCCCTGAAAGCCTTTGAAATGATCCCGCTTCCTCCTCCTCCTCCTCATCCTCCTGTGCCACATCCTCTTCCATCATCGCCCGAAGCGTTTTTTCAAGGAGGCATAGAACTGGGATAGTAACGCTAAGAACGGCGTCATTGGCACTGGACATGTTGGTGGAGTACTCAAAACAGCGCAACAAGGCACACAGGTCTCGCATGGAGGCCCAGTTATTGGTGGTGAAGTGGTGCTGTTCCGCAGAGCGACTCACGCGTGATTGCTGCAGCTGAAACTCCACTATCGCCTGCTGCTGCTCGCACAATCTGGCCAGCATGTGCAAGGTGGAGTTCCACCTTGTGGGCACGTCACATATGAGGCGGTGAGCGGGAAGGCCGAAGTTACGCTGCAGCGCTGACAGGCGAGCAGCAGCAGGGTGAGAACGCCGAAAGTGCGCACACACAGCCCGCACTTTCTGCAGCAGCTCTGGCATATTGGGGTAATTTTTAAGGAACCTCTGGACCACCAAGTTCAGCACATGCGCCAGGCAAGGGATGTGCGTCAAACCGGCTAGGCCCAGAGCTGCTACGAGATTTCGCCAATTATCGCACACCACCAGGCCGGGCTTGAGGCTCACTGACAGCAACCACTCATTGGTCTGTTGTTCCATGTCCCTCCACAACTCCTGCGCGGTGTGGGGTTTTCCCCCAAACAGGAAAGTTTTAAAACTGCCTGCTGTCGTTTACCCCTGGCTGTGCTGAAGTTGGTGGTGAAGGTGTTACGCTGACCGGATGAGGAGGCGGTAGAGGATGAGGAAGCGGAGTAGGAGGAGTTAGCAACAGGAGGCAAACTGAAGCGCCCTGCAATCCTCGGTGGTGGAAGGACATGCGCCAAACTGCTATCTGCCTCAGGCCCAGCCGCCACTGCATTTACCCAGTGTGCTGTTAGGGAGATATAACGTCCCTGACCGTGCTTACTGGTCCACGCATCCGTAGTTAGGTGGACCTTGCCACAGATGGCGTTGCGCAGTGCACACCTGATTTTGTCCCCCACTTGGTTGTGCAGGGAAGGGATGGCTCGCCTGGAAAAATAGTGGCGGCTGGGCACGACGTACTGTGGGACAGCCAATGCCATCAGGCTTTTAAAACTCTGCGTCTCCACCAGACGGAATGACAGCATTTCAAAGGCCAGGAGTTTTGAAATGCTGGCATTCAGGGCCAGGGATCGCGGGTGGCTAGGGGGGTACTTCCTCTTCCGCTCCAATGTTTGGGAGATAGAGAGCTGAACGCTTCCATGGGACATTGTGGAGATGGTTGGTGACCCAGGTGGTAGTGTTGCTGGCAGATCCTCTGTTTGCGGGGTGGCAGGTGCCACTGTCACTACAGAGGTGGATGAAGAGGCCGAGACTGCAGCAGAAGAGGAAGCAGGAGGAGCCAGAGACCTTTCTTGGTTTTTGAGGTGTCTACTCCACTGCAGCTCGTGCTTTGCACTTAGATGCCTGGTCATGCAGGTTGTGCTTAGGTTGAGAACGTTTATGCCTCACTTCAGCCTCTGATTGCACAGCCTGCAAACCACTCGTGTCTTGTCATCAGCACATTGTGTGAAGAACTGCCACGCTAGGGAACTCCTTGGACCTGGCTTTGGTGTGCTCGGTCCCTTGCTGCGTTGGGCAGTAGCAGACATACTGTCTAGCGGACGGACGCTCCGCTTTTGCACCCTGCTCCCTCTTCTGCTGTGCTGGTGGCTCTGTGCGACCACCGCCTCTTCCTCCAAACTACACTGGTCACCTGCATAACGTTCATTCCATGTGGGGTCGAGGACCTCATCGTCCTCCACATCATCTTCCACCCAGTCTTCACCCCTGCCCTCCTTGTCTGTCTGCACAATTGCAAAAGCAGCAGCAGTTGGCACCTGTGTTTCGTCATCATCCGAGACGTACTGCGATGGTCCTCCCATGTACTCATCATGAAACATAAGTGGTTGGGCATCGGTGCACTCAATCTCTTCCACTTCTGGGGCAGGGCTAGGTGGATGGCCCTGGGAAACCCTGCTAACAGAGTCATCAAAAATCAGAAGAGACTGCTGCATGATTTGGGGCTCAGACTGCTTGGCTGATTTGCAAGGGGGTGAGGTGAAAGACTGATGGACATGGGTTTCAGGTGCCAACTCTGTTCTTTCATCAGAAGAGTGGGTGGGAGACAATGTGAAGGAACCCAAGGCATTGTCAGCAACCCAATCTACTATCGCCTGTATTTGTCCTGGCCTAAACATTCGTACAGCCTCATTAGGCGCGACAAAATACCGCCGCAGGCTCGGTCGCCTACTCGCACCTGAGGAAGGTGTTTCACTTGTGCGTGTGTCTGGCACAGATCCACCACGTCCTCTCCCTGCAACAGGAGCTCCACCAGCAGCACCACGACCGGGGCCACCACGTCCCTTTGACCTTCTCCTCATATTTTCCAAATTTAGGATCTTGCCCTAAATGGGTGTTTTTGGAAGAGCAGAACACACCCACAGTACGTAACCGCTGAATCGCACAGCTACAGAACTGCAGAAAATGCTATTCAAAAAAAAAATTGTTTTTTTAGTATAGCACAGTAGGAGAAAATTATATAGAAATTGTTTATTTCACACACCTCCAAATATGTATAACACACTGCCAACTATTTTTTGTGCCCCTAAACGGCGTTTTTTGGAAGAGCAGAACACACCCACAGTACGTAACCGCTGAATCGCACAGCTACAGAACTGCAGAAAATGCTATTCAAAAAAAAATTTGTTTTTTTAGTATAGCACAGTAGGAGAAAACTATATAGAAATTGTTTATTTCACACACCTCCAAATATGTATAACACACTGCAAACTATTTTTTGTGCCCCTAAACAGCGTTTTTTGGAAGAGCAGAATACACCCACAGTACGTAACCACTGAATCGCACAGCTACAGAACTGCAGAAAATGCTATTCAAAAAAAATGTTGTTTTTTTAGTATAGCACAGTAGGAGAAAACTATATAGAAATTGTTTATTTCACACACCTCCAAATATGTATAACACACTGCAAACTATTTTTTGTGCCCCTAAACTGCGTTTTTTGGAAGCGCAGAACACACCCACAGTACGTAACCGCTGAATCACACAGCTACAGAACTGCAGAAAATGCTATTCAAAAAAAATATTGTTTTTTTAGTATAGCACAGTAGGAGAAAACTATATAGAAATTGTTTATTTCACACACCTCCACATATGTATAACACACTGCAAACTATTTTTTGTGCCCCTGAATGGCTCTTTTTGCAAGCGTACATTAAAGTGCAAATGTTTTTTTTTTTTTTTTTTTGCCCTAAACGGGTCTTTTTTTGCACGAGCAAAATAAAATGCTTTTTTTTTTTTTTGCCCTATGGGTCTTTTAGAAAAGAGCACAATAAAGTGCCTTTTTTTCCCCCCTAAAAGTTAGATTTTCTCTGACACTGGGCTCATGGCAGTGTAAAAAGACTGCACTGCAACACAAATAGGTAAACCTATGCAGATCGCTGATTTTAATCTCTGAATCTGGACTCCTATATAATATTCTCTCTCCTTGAAAGCACCAACACAGGAACCTGGCCCTACACTACACTATCTCTCTATCTTTTCCCTCAGATTGTAGAATCAGGACTACCTCATCTATTTTTCTATCTCTCCCTAAAAGCAGCAGCAGCAGACTAGATCCTCTCCCTATCTATTCTGAAGCAGAGTGACGTGTGTGCTGTGTGCCTCTAGCTTATATAGAAGCTGGGTCACATGTTGCACTGACCAATCACAGCCATGCCATTAGTAGGCATGGCTATGATGGCCTCTAAGGGCACACCAGCTAATCAAAAGGTGATTGGCTGGCCCCTGAAGCATTTCTAAATGCGTAATTAGATTGCCGAACCGAACCCGGACTTTTGGGCAAAGTCCGGGTTCGGGTTCGGGAAAAAGCTAAAGTTCGGTACGGACCCGAACTTTACAGTTCGGGTTCGCTCAACACTAGTGATTTGGAGTGTTTTTACTCATCACACATAGGGCAGCGTATTCAGTTGAATGGGCTGCCCTAGGCATGACAATTGCCACAGAGAAGCTCCATAACATTTTTTGGAGTGGAGCATGGTGTGTTACTGCAATTTTTGGTGCATTTTCTGCACTTGGGGATCATTTAACATTTAATGACAACACATTTGCAGCATTTCTGAAACACATGGTAAAGTGTTCAGTTTGCCATGCGCTTGAAAACACACAGATGTGAATGGAGCTTCATTGTTCTTGGGTAAATAAAATTTCACTTTCAGGCCCCATTCTCACATATTGTAGTGGGAGAGCATATTTTTTGGCTCGTTTTTCCAGTGACACACATACGGCAGCCTGTTCATTTTGTAGCTGTGCTACACCTGGTAAAGTAGCTTGTGGGACATTTTTGAACGTTTTTTACTGCATTTGTCACCTGTTTTTTCATGTGGCAAAATGTGTTTGCTTCTGTGTTTGGTGTGCCGTTAACAATTAATGACACTGAAAGCGCAACTAGGTAATTTTAGGTGTATAAATGTGGCCATACACTATACAATCTGATTGTACAATCTCTGTACAATCTCCTTCAGATTTACCAAAACTATATACTAGGAGGACACACCATCAATTCAATCACTCTGTATCCAATCAGGCAGGCACTATATCAGGGGTGTCTCGTGGGCTGCATGTGATCCTAGGGAATTTAGCATGCAGCCTAAACCCATCTGAAGGGATGTTGGTGAAGCCAGGCAAATGCACACATGAAGTAATGCTGAGGGTGTTGTGAACTTAGTTGATGGGTGAAGGTGTGCTAATGAGGTCAGCTGATAAACTCCTTCCTGTGTCATACTGGCTAGTCTGTCCTGTCTGTATACCAGGGAGTCTCTGAAGTGATTTTCAAAAGATAGCCAGTGATGAGGTAAGGCGTTTCAGGTCTGGTATGAATATTAAGGGGAACCCTGTGCCAATTTTTTTTAAATGGCGTAGGGTCCCCCTCAAAATCCATACCAGACCCTTCAGGTCTGGTATGGATTTTAAGGGGAACCCCGAGCCAAAATAAAAAAAAAATGGCGTGGGGTTCCCCCCAAAAATCCATACCAGACCCTTATCCGAGCATGCAACATGGCAGGCCACAGGAAAAGAGGGGGGACGAGAGAGCGCCCCCCTCCTGAACAGTACTAGGCCACATGCCCTCAACATGGGGAGGATGTCCCCATGTTGATGGGGACAAGGGCCTCATCCCCACAACCCTTGCCTGGTGGTTGTGGGAGTATGCGGGCGGGGAGCTTATTGGAATCTGGAAGCCTCCTTTAACAAAGGGAACCCCCATATACCGGCCCCCCCTATGAAAATTGGTAACAGGGTACATTGTACCCCTACCATTTCACGTCAGAAGGGGGTGGGGTCACCCGTACATGTCACTGGGTAACCTCGCAGCGCTTCCCCATTGCATCATAGGGGGCGGGGTCACCCGCACACATCACGGGTGGCCCCGCCCTCAGCTATTTAACAGCTATCATGGCGGGTGTAGTGTCATTCGGCTGGCGCCTTCCATGGAGGCGGATCGTGTCGGCTGGTTTTTTTTTCCCTCCGTATCCTCCGCTCGAGAATGGATTTACATCGCTGGAATTTTTATTTTTTTTAATAAGGGACTTGTCCCAAGCTGTCTACTGTGTTTTTTACAATTTGTGACACTTTTTTTGTGAAATGGCAGGGATACAATGTACCCCATTACCAATTCACATAGGGGGGCCGGGACCCGGGAGTCCCCTTTGTTAAAGGGGGCTTCCAGATTCCGATAAGCCCCCTGCCCGCGGACCTCCACAGCCCTTGTCCCCATTAACATGGGGACATCCTCCCCATGTTGAGGGCATGTGGCCTGGTACGGTTCAGGAGGGGGGGGCGCTCTCTCATCCCCCCTCTTTTCCTGTGGCCTGCCAGGTTACGTGCTCGGATAAGGGTCTGGTATGGATATTTGGGGGGAACCCCCATGCCATTTTTTTTATTTTGCTGCAGGGTTCCCCTTAATATCCATACCAGACCTGAAGGGCCTGGTATGGAATTTGGGGTGACCCCCACGCAGTTTTTTTTACATTTTGGTTCAGGGTTCCCCTTAATATTCATACCAGACCCAAATGGACTGGGAGGGGGAACCCATGCAGTTTTTTTCAATGACTTTTACCTGTATTGCCGGGACCCGACAATTCATTATAGCCGCGAGTAGTTTTAAATTACTTTTTTCCTTTAGAAATGTATTTAGCGCCTGCCCCTCTTCTCTCTCCATGCGGCTCGCACTGTCTCTCGCCTAGGGGTATCTGGTAGGGTGGAGAGAGAGAGAGCGGGTGGGCTACGCCTAGCCTCCACCACATGGGAATGCCTGTAGTATCAGCAATGTCCTGTTTACCTTCGGGTCTGTGCCGTGCACCCGGATCCTCCCTCCAAGAGTCACTGTGAACTTTGTCCTCCAGGAAGTGAGCCTCACACCATTAAAGTCCAACACTCCTTTATTAGAACACACCATACAGGGACTTCCTTGATAGTTAGGACAGAAAAGGAGGTGTGAGTGTGAATAGGCCCAGACACAAATTCGATCCTCCACTCTCCTCCTGGAGAGTGGGATGTGGTCTCCGCACGAGAGGAAGGGGATCCTTCTGGACGGTCTCCGACAAGAGACTCACCTGTCACCGGCAGTCTGCTGCACCGGGTCTTCGAGTGAGGAGCTCTCCCCGGTCCATTGCGTCTTACTCAGATTCAGGCCTCCATCCCCGAAGTACCTTAGGACCCTTCCCTCGCGGAACTCAGTGATGGGCACTGAGCTCCGGACCCTCTTGTAAGTACCTCACCCCAGGGCTGAAGGTGCCTGAGGTGGAACACGATCTCCGTTGGTCCCCTAGGCCGAGGCCTCCTAGGGGACGAGCCCGAACCCACGTCCGCAAGCTGAAGGTGCTTGGGACGAAGACCCCGTGACCAAAATGGTTGGCCCCTTTTATCCCCTCTCCCAGCAAGCACGGCGGGTTCCCCGCCCCAACATACCGCTACCGAAAGAGGACAAAAAGGAGACTCGACACACAGTGATATTCGTCCCTCCGGCCACGGCGGCAGCGCCACCTCGTGGACCGCCGGGAACATAGCACTGATGTCACGGCTAGATTCAAAAAATGCACCCGGGAAAGTAAGTACCCGCTACACATTCCCCCTGTCTTTTGACACTGGACCCCAGTGTCTGGAGTGAATCACGCCCTCAACGGCTGACATAATCCAATCCAGAAACCAACTAACCATTTAAAAAAAAAAAAACATTTTTTTAGGAAACTATCCTAATGGAGAAGTTGTGTCTGAGCCCCTGCAACAAAAGAGAAGTGAAAGACAACATTTAAAACATTATACTTTTCCCTCCCATCCTAACTAAGAACCACCCCAGGTTCCATAATCTTGACGGGACGCTCTCCTGCAGAGGGAAGAGAAAAGAAACAATAAACCCTAACACATGTGTACGTGTGAGAGGAAAAGAAACTCCTCCGAAGAGAAATATCTTTTCCTCCAGTGTGAGCGTGTACAATGTGTAACGTTGCACAAGACTGCCACCTGGTGACAGCCTCGCGGTAACTGCACCCGTTGAACCATCTTTCTTTTCTTGCTGCTCGATTCCGGGCCCTATCTTCCCCAAAGTCTGCAACTTCTCACCGGAGAGGAAAGAACAACAACTGGAACAGTTCTTCCTTGGAATGACACAAGCACCCCTCTTGCGGGGTAAAAGCACTGATGAAGGCACCAACAAGAAAGTCAAACAGCAAAGTTCAGGGGTGCAAAGTCCTTTCAAAAAGCAAACAAATGGAGTCCCTTTTTTTTTTCTCTCAGAGGTAGAAGCGGGGATGCGGCAGAACGATAGGTTTCAGATGCCGATCCATGGTCTCCAAATGGTACTCCACATCCTCGCCTTCTTTGCGTCGGACCAACACTTTATCCGCATGAATGTGTCTTCCCTTCATCCACTCTGCCTTGCAGTCCTTGAACCGCTGAGATGTCTTTGGAGAGCATGTCAAATACCTGCGGGCGTGTGGGACCTTAAGGTGGGTCCACACGAAGTCATTATACCAGCGCTCTCGGTACACCTCCACTTCGTAGAGTAACTCCTTGGGAAGGTACGGATATTCCCACCCATAATCAACAGCAACTTTCTGGCCGAAGAGTCTCTGAAGCCTTGACAGCGGAGGCATTGTGGCTTTGTCCCCTTCGCCGGGCAGAACTATAGAGTCCGGATGGTGAGGGGCCTTGACCACTTCTGGTTGGGGCATAGGTGCCCGTAGTATCAACTTCTGCTCCCCGGTCCCTGATGCAGGCGGCACCGGAGATGTAGAGGCGGGCTGGGGACAGGACCCCTGTCCAGGCGCTGGTGCCTCCACCCGGGGTGTACTCTCCCCCGTGGACATACTGGGCCATGCCTTCCCGGCATCTCCGCCCTTACACCAAGTCTCTTTGCCCTGCTTACCTCGGCCTTTACTTGAAGCAGGACGTCCGGAACACTCGTCGACGGATCCGTCTAGGCCTGGCGTAAGCTGGCGAGATGGTCCGCCACCACCACTGGTCGGGGCCACCATGCTGGTTCTCTTCTTCAGTGGCGGACGCTGTGAGACAGTGGTGACCGAGTCAGCATCCTCGGATTTCTCCCGTTGAGTTTTAACGACCTCCTCCTCGGTCGCTGCAGTGCGCGCTGGGATGGCTTTTACAACAGTAATTCCTCCTCTGCGAGTAGTGTTACCTAAAGCCCGGCCTGGGTAGATGGTTCTCGGCCTGTCTACTACCGGATCCACCTCGAACAGGAATTCCCCACAGGCTTCATATTGTCCGAAGGGCTTCAGGTGGCACACTAGTCCCAAGCACCCGGGACAAATTACACCCAGGGCCTCTACGTCCATGCACGAATACAGGGCGAATCGACCCCTTGGCTTCAGCCAGATCCCGGTATCCGTTATCGGAGCAGCAGCAGTCATCGTGGTAGTAGCAGGGTGAACTGGAATCCATGAAGTATGTCCAAACCTGGTGACTTGTTGCTGGTCCATCACGCACTGCAGAGTTTTTGCGCCAATGTCCCACGTGTAGCCCTCTCACGTATTGGACTCCTCCCCTTTGCTCCAGTTCGCGGGCTTTTTTCACTTTCTTTGGATGAGCCACGCCCACGAACTAAGCAGTGGGGGTTGTGTCTGTTGGCCTAGTGCAATTAGAAGCCCCCACGTGTAGTACCTCACACGGCTGGGCCTCCCCCCGTTCACCGCTCTTCCTGCGCAGGCCTTTCCCTTGTCTAGGGTCAATTCCACGACTTCGAGCAGGGCTGCACTTTGGCCTATTCAGGTAACTCATCCAGCAGACTTGTTCAATACTGTGATGCACAACACAATCCCGGACCCGAGCCCCCACGCGTAGCGCCTGCCCCTCTTCTCTCTCCGTGCGGCTCGCACTGTCTCTCGTCTAGGGGTATCTGGTAGGGTGGAGAGAGAGAGAGCGGGTGGGCTACGCCTAGCCTCCACCACATGGGAATGCCTGCAGTATCAGCAATGTCCTGTTTACCTTCGGGTCTGTGCCATGCACCCAGATCCTCCCTCCAAGAGTCACCGTGAACTTCGTCCGCCAGGAAGTGAGCCTCACACCATTAAAGTCCAACACTCCTTTATTAGAACACACCATACAGGGACTTCCTTGATAGTTAGGACAGAAAAGGAGGTGTGAGTGTGAATAGGCCCAGACACAAATTCGATCCTCCACTCTCCTCCTGGAGAGTGGGATGTGGTCTCCGCACGAGAGGAAGGGGATCCTTCTGGACGGTCTCCGACAAGAGACTCACCCGTCACCGGCAGTCTGCTGCACCGGGTCTTCGAGTGAGGAGCTCTCCCCGGTCCATTGCGTCTTACTCAGATTCAGGCCTCCATCCCCGAAGTACTTTAGGACCCTTCCCTCGCGGAACTCAGTGATGGGCACTGAGCTTCGGACCCTCTTGTAAGTACCTCACCCCAGGGCTGAAGGTGCCTGAGGTGGAACACGATCTCTGTTGGTCCCCTAGGCCGAGGCCTCCTAGGGGACGAGCCCGAACCCACGTCCGCAAGCTGAAGGTGCTTGGGACGAAGACCCCGTGACCAAAATGGTCGGCCCCTTTTATCCCCTCTCCCAGCAAGCACGGCGGGTTCCCCGCCCCACCATACCGCTACCGAAAGAGGACAAAAAGGAGACTCGACACACAGTGATATTCGTCCCTCCGGCCACGGCGGCAGCGCCACCTCGTGGACCGCCGGGAACATAGCACTGATGTCACGGCTAGATTCAAAAAATGCACCCGGGAAAGTAAGTACCCGCTACATGTAATTTTGTGCAGGGACTGTTCTAAACACGGGAAAAATTTGCATACTATAGACACCTCCCAGGTACGAAATTTAAAGGAATGTTTCACTTTTATTGTTTCATTTTAAGCATTATTAAAATCACTGCTCCCGAAAAAAATAACTTTTTTAAAACTTTTTTTTTTGCATTAATAAATGTCCCTTGGGGCAGGACCCAGGTTCCCAAACACTTATTATGACAATAACTTGCATATTAACCTTTAAAATGAGCACTTTTAATTTTTCACGTTCGTGTTCCATAGACTTTAACGGTGTTCGCGTGTTCAAACAAATGTTTTGCCTGTTCGCATGTTCTGCTGCGAACCGAACCAGGGGGTGTTCGGCTCATCCCTACTGAGAAGGCATACAGCTTATATTGAATACAAAACAATAGAGAAAAAGGGAGGGGGTGTTTGGCTCGATGACTACGGAGGAAACAGTTAGATGAAAACTTGGTCATTTAGTCATAAATCTAAGTTATTTGCCTAAGGGCTCTTTCACACAGACTGACCGTTCAGGTCCGCCTGTCAGATATTTAGACGGACCTGAACGGATGCTCCATGTACCCCTATGGAGCCACGGATGTCAGCGGTGACATGTCCGCTGACATCCGACCCGCTCCGATCCGCCAAAGTGTGACGGAGGAAAACCCTACTTTTCCATCCGTCTGCGGATCGGATCGGAAGACAACGGACTCTACGGTCCATCGTCATCCGATCCCCCATAGGGGAGAGCGGCGCTCTGACAGGTTGGTCCCTGCACAGTGTGCTGAGACAGACCTGTCATCTGCCTGCTCGACGGAGCGATCCCCGCTGAGCAAAGCAGAGCCCACACACGGACACGGATTGTGTGAAAGGGGCCTAAGGGTAAACAGGATGTACAGACTTCAAAGGCTTGACCATAAACAAACACAATAGGGGGTATGTTGTTATACAAACATTCCTACATACCATACAGATACACAAGATTATCAACAAGAGGGAATATACAGAGTTAAACCAGGAAAAAAATACATTTAGGATGGTGGTGTTCCAACAAAATGGAATCCTGATAGTTCATTTATATTATTACATACCCCATGTGGCTTTAGTGGTGCTTCAAAACGTCTTCAAAGCCTCCATAGAACTATATGACAAAGCTCGCTTGAAGCACCTGCAGCTTTTGGGAGGCTTTAATTCAGCTTAAGCTTCGCTTTGTTTTGGAGAAATTGCAGGTATGAGATATCCACAAACACACACAGGGCATCTGTCAAGCTTCAACAAAGCTTTAACAGAGCATCACGGAAGCATCACGGAAGCTTCACCGAAGCATCACCAAAGTTTCATTGAAGCACCACTGAAGCATCAAAAACACATCATAAAAGCATGTTGAAGTGGTAGGCGCTTTAATGTGTGTTGAAGCTAAAGCAAGTGTAAATTAACTCTTATGCCGCGTACACACGATTGGTTTTTCCGATGAAAAAAAATAGAATATGTTTTAAATTTTTCCGATGGGAAAAAAAAACGATAGGAAATTCTGATCGTCTGTGTGGAACTCCAACGGTGAAAAAACCCACGCATGCTCAGAATCAAGTCAACGCATGCTCAGAAGCATTGAACCTAATTTTTCTCGGCTCATAGGAGTGTTTTACATCACAGCGTTTTGGACGGTTGGAATTTAGTGTGACAGTGTGACAGTGTGACAGTGTGTATGCAAGACTGATGGAAGTCAGCTTTATCGGATTCCGATCGTGTGTACAGGGCATAAGTCTTTAGTAGCTGCAAAGTGTACCTGTAATGAAGACGTCCATTTTATACTTACTTGTGTTCATTCCACCAGCTAGGCCCTACATGAATCCAAATTCTGCTGGTCCTTGCTGTGCCGGCTGAATTTCAATCCATGTATAGCCAGCATAAGACTCTTATGCCATGTACACACAATCGTTTTTTCCGATGAAAAAAGTCTGATGGACTTTTTTCATTGTAAAAAACGATTGTGTGTGGGCCCCATCGGACTTAAAAAAATAGAACATGTTTTAAATTTTTGCGATGGAAAAAAACGATAGGAAATTCCGATCGTCCGCGTGGAACTCCAACAGAGAAAAAACCCACGCATGCTCAGAATCAAGTCGACACATGCTCAGAAGCATTGAACTTCATTTTTCTCGGCTCGTCTGAGTGTTTTACGTCACCGCGTTTTGGACGGTCGGAATTTTGTCTGATGGTTTGTAGGCAAGACTGATGAAAGTCAGCTTCATCAGAATTCCGACGGAAAAATCCATTGGATTTTATTCCATCGGAAATCCGATCGTGTGTACAGGGCATAAGAGAGTTTGCCAATCTGCTGCAATAGAGAGTGATATAAAAAAGAGCTGACATTTCAGTGCCTCTGTTGGGAATTGTGAATATGAATTTCTCTGCATAGGAGCTACATACAGTAGGTCAATGAGGGCTTATTTTAAATTTGTTTTACTGATTGTTCACTACATGCAGATACATAGTCTGGGTACAGGTTCAACTTTAAAGATTTAGGTAGAGGAAAGTTAAAGTAAACCTGTCATAAAAAATAAATAAAAAAATCTCCATTAAAAATATTCAAGTCATCCTGTTGTAATGCTAACTTATTGCTTTTTGACGTCCCTGACCCACAACAAATGTTCCAGGTGGGGTTGCCATCTGTTATAACACACATCTGTAAAATATAACTCTAGGCTTACTTTGTATTAACCATTTATATGTCTCCAGGAAACTACAATTCTTTGGAGCAGCTGTTCCTAGGCATAGGGATGATTCAAGTAATTTTTGCAAGACTGATTTACCCATGAAATTACCAATTTCAAAAGCAGTTTCTCATTTCCGCTCATTGAGCAGCTTAGGTGAAATTGCTGAAAACATTTTTTTTATTTATTTTGCATCTATGCCTAGACTATGGACGTTAAAGTATTTAAATATTCCTAAATGGCAGTTAAAGTGGTTGTAAAGACAGGACATGTTTTATCTTAATGCATTCCCTGAATGAAGGTAAAAAACGTGCCACCTGTGGTATCACCCCCTTCCAGTCCTATTGCGATCCAGCACTGTGCCCCTGCAGCATTTCTCTCCTCTCTCCTCACAGGACATGGACGCGAACCCGCAGGTGTACCCCCATGTCAAATGGTGATACACAGAAAAGAGGAGGAGTGCAGGCAGAGTACCCCATAAGAGGAGGTTCAAAGCTGCTATTTGCAAAATCACTGCACAGAGCATGCGAGTATAACATGTTTATTATTTAAAACAATTGTTTACAACCATTTTAAATAGCTTAAAACAAGCACTCACTGATCAGTAGTTGCTTGTATTGTGAAGTAATAAAAGTGTTATTAAACCCAGACTATGAAAACTCTCATTACATGTTATATAACAGAATGTGCATACTCACAAAGCCACTAAAGCATTCATTTTCTGTTGAATGAAATATGCCTGCTTGATCCTGCCTTCAACTGTCCCTGCCATGTTCTCTGTTCCCCATTGCAGGCTGAGATTGTATAGACCAGCTGGTGTCCTCTACTGAGCATGCTCATATTTCTTCTAAGCTCTTCGAGCTGGAACACGGGCACAGGAACTGCAGGCTGGCAGACTGGCACAGGAACTTCAGGCCAGCAGACTGGCGCAGGAACTTCAGGCCGGCAGACTGGCGCAGGAACTTCAGGCCGGCAGACTGGCACAGGAACTTCAGGCCGGCAGACTGGCGCAGGAACTTCAGGCCGGCAGACTGGCGCAGGAACTTCAGGCCGGCAGACTGGCGCAGGAACGTCAGGCTGGGTAAAAGGCACTGGGACGTCAGACTGGGTAAAAGGCACTGGGACGTCAGACTGGGTAGCAGGCATAGAGTTGGCAGATTTAGGTAGGTCATCAGGTTCAACTGGCATGAATGCAGGCTGGAGCAGGTTGGTGGGTGTGGAGGCAGGTTGGGTTACTGGTAGGATTGTGTGGGTCGGAAAGTACTTACACTTCTTTTTAGGCTTAGTCACTGCAGATTTGTAAATAGCGGAAGGGATGTATGAAAATGATGGAATTCAGTAAGAGGAAGTACTGGAATGTGGCAGAGACACAGGGAACAGTGGCTGGAGGAGGTTCTTGTGGATTTGATACAGGTGGAAGGGAAGAAGCAGGTGGATTAAAGGCAGGGTAGGTGCGACAAGTAGAGACTGGGTAATAATATTTGGTAGGAAGCTGTGTAAACTGGGCTGTAACTGGCGTTACCATAGGCGATGGGCAGATAAATTCTTGGGAAGGCAAGTGATTAATGGCAGGGCTGGAACGTTGTGGCTTGGCTAAATTCAGGAGATCCGACCATGCCTCTAGCACAGGTTGAACAAACATTGGTTCACACACAGCCTGTCTGACCAGGAATTGCACTGAATGGATGCAATCAGACAACACCTGCTGGGAATAGGAGGAATAACATTCACTAAAATAGGCTGGATCATCCTCCAATAACCATACCAAAGATTCAACTTGGTCATAATTGAAAGGGGGCGAAAAAGCGTTACTCCCATCGTGAATAAATGACAGGGCTGGCTTTACACATAACCGGATTAACGGCTGAACATCCTCAAAAGATATGTAACCCTGATCCACTAGGGAATGAGCTGATTGGATAGTTTCCATCAGCTGGTCACTGGTCCAATCTTTCAAAATCTGACAACAATGTTCACCATCCTCTGCTGTCAGCAGAGAATAATAAATGGTTTCATTGATATCCATATTAACAGGACTTAACAACCCAGGATGGTTCCTCAATGCAGCCACGTCTGGTTTAGGGATGGCCCTGGTATACTGTCAGAGAAGCTAGTAGACTCAACTGTGTGACTGTACAGAGGAGACCAAACGGATGTAGGTGAAAATATGATAATTTATTAAGATCAATGAACAAACACACAACCACCTCCAACAGAACACTGTGCAATAAATCAATCAATAAACAGTGACTATAGACAATATGTACAATAATGGGAGATACCAGAATCGTAGAAAAGACAGGCCGAGGTCATACACAAGGGGATGTCAGCAGATGGGTAAGGACGGGAGACAAACAGGAACAGGGAGGGGACGGATGGGTAGGCTGCAGAGCAGGGATCCAAAGTACTCAGGTAACAGGAGGACAGGTGACCGTGGTTCTCAGGAGACAGGAGGGACAGGTGCAGGATGGACTCAGGATAGGGATCTGGTCGGATCGGGTCAGGGAGGATGCAGGCTCAAAATCAGGATAGCAGGTTCTAGGTCAGGGAGAGAGATACCAGGGCAAGGTATATTTGTACTTGCCGGGTATAAATAGGAAGGCTTGTAATTGGCTTCAAGTCACACCTGAGCGCAGGAAGAGCAGTTCACTCCACACTGCCAGGAGACCAGTTCTGCGTCCAAAGGATAATATAATACCAGCAGGGAGAAATTCTCCTGACAGTTCCACACTGCCAGGAGACACCTGCTGGTGGACCACAGTACTGCAAGCCAAATAATAAATATCACCAGCGGATGGAACCTTTCCTGACAGCTGCCCTCTACTGTCTATATTTGTAAAAAGCTTTTGCTTATTAGAAATCCCGATTGAAGAACAGTAATGTTATTTAAAGGGGAATTTCTAGGAAGTAGATACAGAGTACTGAGCCATATGACCTTATTCACGCATGCTGTATTTTATCCAGGCCAGACACAGAGACTATTAGGCAAGTATTCATATCTTCTAATAGTTTAAATGCAGCTGCCCAAAGCTTTTCGAACGTGTAACTAAATCCTTGTGACAGACTTATCTCTGTCCTTTTGTTATTATCTCAAATGCACAGTGCCAGATAGCTAGGTCTGTACTACTGTATGTGTGCAGTGGTCATCTTCCAGTATATTAGTAGGTGAACCTATTTATTGTAATAGAGTTTATATACATCTCCTGTTATTTCAGATAACCCTGTCCTTTCTGGTCTGAGATTCTATAGCGAGTTTTAGCTCTCGGGGCTCGAAAACCAGCATAGGGTACAGCAGGGTTAGGTTTCAGACAGCCACTTCTGGTAGTTAGAGGTCCGGTTGCATAACAGATTAGAAACTGCTAGGGACTGAGACACATAGTAGACAGGCTCACTCTGAGTTCCAGTGTGACACCACATTTTTAGCTGGTGAGAATCTGCATGCCAGGCTGGTTGGACAATGGTTGGAGGATCTTCCCATTACTGCTGATCTTGTCTTTAGGTCTCTGACACAGAGACATAGGCTACATTTTGATGATCCTCATGGACCCCAGCAACTAAACTTTGCTGCAACATTTATCTGGAGGTATCTTTATTAGTAACTGTAAATACCAGGGTATATGTGCACAATTCCACCAGGACTCCTGTTGGGCCATTTGTGATAATACCTGGGCCAAATGTAATAGTACATTTGATGTATGTGCTATTATTAATCTTTTCTTATATAAAGCTTGTATTATTTCCATACTACTGTACATCTATATACTTATAGGTAATATTATATGCTGGTTGAAGTAGTTCCTCTGTTCCCAATGACTAACTTTATTACTGATTAAATTAGATTTATATCTAATTACTTATTAGATTACTGCAAATGGGAACAGAGATATTGCACATCACCAGCTTGTCAGATAGAAAGAGAAGTAAAGGGCCTCAGGTTGTTACTCCTCCTGAGGCCACAGCTGATGCATTTCACCCCACACACTGGGGCTTAATCGTACAGTAGTGAGGCCCTCACTCTTCCACTTAGTGAATATTTTGGTTCTTTTTTTTACCTACAGGTTTATAGCACTATCCTGTTTTGTGGGGGTCATTTCTCATAACCCCCAAAAGAAGGCTACACAAAAGGTGCATTTGTATTTTTTTTTTTTTTTTGAGGTGTATGATTAAATGGTGTAATATTTATTTAAATGTTTTATTAAACTTTTTTTTTCATTGTCTGTTTTTCTCTTTCTGTGGAAAAGAATAAAGGAATCAGACTAATGGAGGTCATTTGTTCTCAGGTCAAGGATAGTCGAAAGAAGCTAATTGTAACCCTCAGGAGTCATTTACAGCCTTTGCATACTTAAAAACAAACAAACCTTCCTCAATTTTACCTTCCTTGTTGACTTGAATGCATTTAACCAAAAGGGATACATTTTCTATAAAATGTCAACATTTTTCAGAGGAGTTAAATTAAAAAAAACTGTTAATTTTGCTTACCCCTAATAGACAGGGATTTATCTTTAGCAGTAACAAGACAAGCTAACTGGACTTATGTGATTCACAAAACAACTCATGAAAAGGAGACTACTAATCAACCAACAAAATGATCAATATCTAGAGATGTGGGAAGGACTAGCTAGAAGTTTGCAGTAAAGAAAGGACCTTGAGAAAGGGGAGAGGGGGAATTATTTACATTTAATTATTAATTAAATGTTTACTAGTATTAAAAATAATAATTGTTACAGAGATACATAAAGTACAGATTTGAACAGTAATCAAAAGGTATTCAACACAAGATTGTGTGTGAGTCTCCATTATTGAAAGCCACAGAGCAGCATCGGACCTGAAGGGACATGCCTAAAGAAAGGTTGGCACACAGGACATGCCATGAGCCACTTGCCTCAATGTACGGATAACATTTCATGAAAAGGAAGGAGATATGGGTCTTAAAAAGATCTCTGTAAGAAAAAAGGCAAACAGAAGGGGATGGAGAAGTATAGAAAGGGCAGAGAAGATGGAGAGAAATAAATGGAAGCAGGAAGAAAGACATAGTTACATACAGTGCATTGTAAAAGTATTCACCCCCTTGGCATTTTTCGTGTTTTGTTGCCTCACAACCTGGAATTAACATGGATTGTTTGAGGATTTGCATCATTTAATTTACAGAACATGCCCACAACTTTGAAGATTTTTTTTTCTTATTGTGAAGCAAACAACAAATAGGACAAAAAAAACAGAAAAAGTCAATGTGCATAATTATTCACCCCCCTAAAGTCAATACTTTGTAGAGCCACCTTTTGCGGCTATCACAGCTCCAAGTCGCTTTGGATAAGTCTCTATGACCTTTCACATCTTACCACTGGGATTTTTGCTCATTCCTCCTTGCAAAACTGCTTAAGCTCCTTCAAGTTGGATGGTTTGCGCTTGTGAACAGCAATCTTTAAGTCTGACCACAGATTTTCTATTGGATTGAGGTCTGGGCTTTGACTAGGCCATTCCAACACATTTACATGTTTCCCCTTAAACCACTCAAGTGTTGCCTTTTGCAGTGTGTTTGGGGTCATTGTCCTGGTGGAAGGTGAACCTCTGTCCTAGCCTCAAATCACACACAGAGTGGTACAGGTTCTGCTCAAGAATATCCCTGTAATTAGCACCATCCATCTTTCCCTCAACTCCGACCAGTTTCCCAGTCCCGACTGCTGCCACCACCATGTTTCACTGTGGGGATGGTGTTCGTTGGGTGATATGATGTGTTGGGTTTGCGCCAGACATAGCGTTTTCTTTGATGGCCAAAAAGTTACATTTTAGTCACATGAGATCAGAGCACCTTTCTCCATACATTTTGGGAGTCTTCCACATGCCTTTTCGCAAACTCCAAACGTGCCATATTGTTTTTTGCTGAAAGTAATGGCTTTCTTCTGGCCACTCTGCCATAAAGCCCAACTCTATGGAGCGTACGGCTTATTGTCGTCCTATGTACAGATATACCAGTCTCTGCTGTGGAACTCTGCAGCTCCTCCAGGGTTACCTTAGGTCTCTGTGCTGCCTCTCTGATTAATGCCCTCCTTGCCCTGTCCTTGAGTTTTGGTGTGCAAACGTCTCTTGGCAGGTTTGCTGTTGTGCCATGATCTTTCCATTTGGTTATGATAGATTTGATGGTGCTCCTAGGGATCAACAAAGATTTGGATATTTGTTTATAACCCAACCTCCGACTTGTACTTCTCAACAACATTGTCCCTTACTTGTTTTGAGAGTTCCTTGGTCTTCATGGCAGTGTTTGGTTAACCACCTCCCTACTGTGCACGAAAACCCCCTTCCTGCCCAAGCCATTTTTCAGCTTTCAGCGCTGTCACACTTTGAATGACAATTGCGCGGTCGTGCGACGTGGCTCCCAAACGAAATTTGCGTCCTTTTTTTCCCACAAATAGAGCTTTCTTTTGGTGGTATTTGATCACCTCTGCGGTTTTTATTTTTTGCGCTATAAACAAAAGAAGAGCGTCCAGTTTGGAAAAAAAACACAATTTTTTACTTTTTGCTATAATAAATACCCATTTTTTTTTTTTAATAAAATTTTCCTCAGTTTAGGCCGATACGTATTCTTCTACATATTTTTGGTAATAAAAAAAAAAATCGCAATAAGCGCGTATTGATTGGTTTGCGCAAAAGTTATAGCGTGTACAAAATAGGGGATAGATTTATAGCATTTTTATTTTTTTAGTTTTTTATTAGTAATGGCGGCGATCTGCGATTTTTTATTGTGACTGCGATATTGCGGCGGACACATCGGACACTTTTGACACATTTTTGGGACCATTCACGTTTATACAGCGATCCCTGCTATAAAAATGCATTGATTACTGTATAAATGTGATTGGCAGGGAAGGGGTTAACCACTAGGGGGTGGGAAGGGGTTAAATATGTTCCCTCAATGTGTTCTTACTGTGGGGGGAGGGGACTGACTGGGGGAGGTGACCAATGGTTGTCCCTATGTACAAGGGACACACCATCGGTCCCCTCTCCCTCACAGGACGTGGATCTCTGTGTTTACACACAGAGACCCACTTTCCTGCTCGTTTCCCGGGCAATCGCGGGTGCCCGGCGGCAATCGCGGCCGCCGGGCACGCGCACCGGGGCCTCGTGAACGCGGCGGGCGCGCGCCTCCTAGCTCGTTTTAAAGGGAGGACGTCATATGACGTCCTCCCAGAACGAGAGTATCCTCCGCCCGCCGTCAATTGACAGTGGGCGGGGGACAAGTGGTTAATAGTGCTTCTTGCTTAGGTGTTGCAGCCTCTGGGGCCTTTCAAAAAGGTGTGTATATGTAATGACAGATCATGTGACACTTAGATTGCACTCAGGTGGACATCATTTCACTAGTTACGTGACTTCTGAAGGTAATTGGTTGCACCAAAGCTTTTTATGGGCTTCATAACAAAGGGGGTGAATACATACGCACATGCCAATTATCATTTTTTTATTTCTGAAAAATAGTTTTATGTTTATATTTTTCTAATTTACTTCACCAACTTAGACTATTGTGTTCTGATCCATCACATATAATTCAGATTAAAAAAAACATTGAACTAAAGGCTGTAATGTAACAAAATAGGTAAAAAGCCAAGGTAAGTGAATACTTTAGCAAGGCACTGTAGTTAGTAAGGTTGAAAAAAGACACAAGTCCATCTAGTTCAACCATAGAAAAAAAATAAAAATTATATCATACAATCCCATATACACAATCATATACCCACAGTTGATCCAGAGGAAGGCGAAAAACCCCAGCAAAGCATGATCCAATTTGCTACAGCAGGGGAAAAATTCCTTCCTGATCCACCGAGAGGCAATCAGATTTTCCCTGGATCAACTTTACCTATAAATGTCAGTACCCAATTATATTATGTACATTTAGGAAAGAATCCAGGCCTTTCTTAAAGCAATCTACTGAGCTGGCCAGAACCACCACTGGAGGGAGTCTATTCCATATTTTCACAGCTCTTACTGTGAAGAAACCTTTCTGTATCTGGAGATGAAAATGCCCCCTTGTCCTTTGTGTCCTCTGTTTTGACCGTAAAGTGAATAACTCAACACCAAGTTCACTATATGGACCACTTATGTATTTGTACATGTTGATCATATCCCCCCTTAATCTCTACTCAAGAGAAAATAAATTCAGTTTCTCTACTCTATCCTCATAGCTGAGTTTCTCTATGCCTCTTATCAGTTTGGTTGCCCTTCTCTGCACTTTCTCCAGTTCCCCGATTTACTTTTTGAGAACTGGTGCCCAAAACTTAACTTCATATTCCTTACTAATGATTTGTACAGGGGCAAAATGATATTGTTCTCTCTGGAGTCCATGCTTAACCACTTAACAACCACCTGCCGACAAATAACATCGACAAGGTGGTTGCTTAACTCTGGGAGGACGTTATATAACGTCCTCCCAGAATCGCACTCCCGCACGCCACCTGGCCAGAGGACCCGGCGCATCACGAATCGCGGTAAATCGCCGCTGATAGCGGCCGTTTACCACGTGATCGCTCCGTCAAATGACGGAGCAATCACTTGTAAACAGACCGGCGTCATGTGATGACGCCGGTTCCTCTCTCCCCTCTCTGTACCGATCGGTACAGTGTGAGAGGAGAGGGGAGGGAGCGGATCATGTCAGCTCCCTCCCCCATGTCAGATCATGTCAGCTGTGGGCTGGATCTGTGACAATTGCAGTCACAGATCCAGCTATCCATCCATCCCTGCTCAGCCATCCCTGTGCAATACCCTGCGCAATACTCTGCAAAATACCCTGCGCAATGCTCTGCAAAATACTCTGCAATACCCTGCGCAATACTCTGCAAAACCCTGGTGCAATACTCTGCAATACCCTGCGCAATACTCTGCAATACCCTGCGCAATACTCTGCAAAATACTCTGCAATACCCTGCGCAATACTCTGCAATACCCTGTGCAATACTCTGCAATACCCTGTGCAGAACTCTGCAATACCCTGTGCAGAACTCTGCAATACTCTGCAAAATACTCTGCGCAATACTCTGCAAAATACTCTGCAATACCCTGCGCAATACTGTGCAATACCCTGCGCAATACTCTGCAATACTCTGCAAAATACTCTGCAATACCCTGCACAATACTCTGCAATACCCTGTGCAATACTCTGCAATACCATGTGCAATACTCTGCAATACCCCGCGCAATACTCTGCAATACCCTGCGCAATACTCTGCAATACCCTGCGCAATACTCTGCAATACCCTGTGCAATACTCTGCAATACCCTGTGCAATACTCTGCAAAATACTCTGCAATACCCTGCACAATACTCTGCAATACCCTGCACAATACTCTGCAATACCCTGCACAATACTCTGCAATACCCTGCAATACCCTGCGCAATACTCTGCAATACCCTGCGCAATACTCTGCAATACCCTGCGCAATACTCTGCTATACCCTGCGCAATACTCTGCAATACCCTGCACAATACTCTGCAATACCCTGCACAATACACCCTGCGCAATACTCTGCAATACCCTGCGCAATACTCTGCAATACTCTGCGCAATACCCCCTGTGCAATACCCTGTGCAATACCCCGTGCAATACCCTGCCATACTCCGCAATGCCATGCAATACTCCGCAATGCCCTGCAATACTCCGCAATGCCCGGCAATACTGTGCAATAACCACTTCCCGCCCGCCGGCCATCATATGACGTCCTTGACTTTGTGCGGGGATATCTGAATGATGGGAGCAGCTACAGGCATCATTCAGATATTAGCTTTTTCAGCCGGCGATTCCCTACACCATAACAACAATCATAGCGGCTGTTCCGCCGCTTGATCATTCTTATGGGAGGCGAGAGGGGATGTCCCCCCCCGCCGCCCTCCGGTGCTTATACCGACTTACCGCTACGATCAAAGCCAGGATTGTTTTTTTTTGTTTGTTTTTTTCAGGCTTCCCAGCCTAGAGGTGAGATGTGGGGTCTTATTGACCCCATATCTCACTGTAAAGAGGACCTGTCATGCCATATTCCTATTACAAGAGATGTTTACGTTCCTTGTAATAGGTATACAAGTGATCAAAAAAATGTCAAACTAAAATAAATAAAGTAAAATGAACAATAAAAAAAATAAAAATTTTTTAAAGCGCCCCTGTCCCCGTGAGCTCGCATACAGAAGCGAACACAGACATAAGCCCCGCCCACATAAGAAAACGGTTTTCAAACCACACACGTGAGGTATCTCTGCGAACGTTAGAGCGAGAGCAATAATTTTGGCCCTAGACCTCCTCTGTAACTCAAAACATGTAACCAGTAAAAATATTTAAATCGTCGCCTATGGGGATTTTTAAGTAGTGAAGTTTGGCGCCATTCCACGAGCGTGTGCAATTTTTAAGGGTGACATGTTAGGTATCTATTTACTCGGCGTAACTTCATCTTTCACATTATGCAAAAAAACATTGGGCTAACTTAACTTTTTTTTTTTTTTTTTTTAACCACTTAAGCCCCGGACCATTTGGTAGCTAAAGGACCAGAGGTGAATTCAGAATTTTGCACTGCGCTGCTTTAACTGTAAATTGTGCGAACATGCAATGTTGTACCCAAACGAAATTTGCGTCCTTTTCTTCCCACAAATAGAGCTTTCTTTTAATGGTATTTGATTGCCTCTGCGATTTTTATTTTTTGCGATATAAACGGACAAAGACCGAAAATTTTGAAAAAAAAATTATGTTTTCTAATTTTTGTTATAAGAAAAATCGAATAAACTCAATTTTAGTCATACATTTAGGCCAAAATGTATTCAGCCACATGTCTTTAGTAAAAAAAATGTCAATAAGCGTATATTTATGGGTTTGCGCAAAAGTTATAGCGTTTACAAACTAGGGTACATTTTCTGGAATTTACACAGCTTTTAATTTATGACTGCCTATCTCATTTCTTGAGGTGCTAAAATGACAGGGCAGTACAAAACCCCCCCAAATGACCCCATTTTAGAAAGTAGACACCCCAAGGAAATTGCTGAGAGGCATGTTGAGCCCATTGAATATTTTTTTTTTGTCCCAAGTGATTGAATAATGACAAAAAAAAAAAAAATTACAAAAAGTTGTCACTAAATGATATATTGCTCACACATGCCATGGTTATATGTGGAATTGCACCCCAAAATACATTCTGCTGCTTCTCCTGAGTACGGGGATACCACATGTGTGGGACTTTTTAGGAGCCTAGCCACGTACGGGACCCCGGAAACCAAGCACCGCCTTCAGGATTTCTAAGGGCGCAAATTTTTGATTTCACTCCTCACTACCCATCACAGTTTTGAAGGCCATAAAATGCCAAAATAGCACAAAACCCCCCCAAATGACCCCATTTTAGAAGGTAGACACCCCAAGGAAATTGCTGAGAGGCCTGTTGAGCCCATTGAATATTTTTTTTTTTGTCCCAAGTGATTGAAAAATGACAAAAAAAAAAAAATTACAAAAAGTTGTCACTAAATGATATATTGCTCACACATGCCATGGTTATATGTGGAATTGCACCCCAAAATACATTCTGCTGCTTCTCCTGAGTACGGGGATACCACATGTGTGGGACTTTTTAGGAGCCTAGCCACGTACGGGACCCCGGAAACCAAGCACCGCCTCCAGGATTTCTAAGGGCGCAAATTTTTGATTTCACTCCTCACTACCTATCACAGTTTTGAAGGCCATAAAATGCCAAAATAGCACAAAACCCCCCCAAATGACCCCATTTTGGAAAGTAGACACCCCAAGCTGTTTGCTGAGAGGCATGGTGAGTATTTTACAGCTCTCATTTGTTTTTGAAAATGAAGAAAGAACATTTTTTTTTTCTTTTTTTTTTCAATTTTCAAAACTTTGTGACAAAAAGCGAGATCTGCAAAATACTCACAATACCTCTCAGCAAATAGCTTGGGGTGTCTACTTTCCAAAATGGGGTCATTTGGGGGGGGGTTTGTGCCATCTGGGCATTCCATGGCCTCCGAAACTGTGATAGGCAGTGAGAAGTGAAATCAAAAATTGACACCCTTAGAAAGCCTGAAGGCGGTGCTTGGTTTTTGGGGTCCCGTACGCGGCTAGGCTCCCAAAAAGTCTCACACATGTGGTATCCCCGTACTCAGGAGAAGCAACAGAATGTATTTTGGGGTGTAATTCCACATATGCCCATGGCATGTTTGAGCAACATATCATTTTTTGCAAGAAAATTATGTTGAACCCCCAAACATTATATATATTTTTAAAGCAAAGGCCCTACAGAATAAAATGGTGGGTGTTGCATTTTTTTTTTCTACACAGTATTTGCGCAGCGATTTTTCAAACGCATTTTTTTGGGAAAAAATACACTTTTTTTAATTTTAATGCACTAAAACACACTATATTGCCCAAATGTTTGATGAAATAAAAAAGATGATCTTAGGCCGAGTACATAGATACCAAACATGACATGCTTTAAAATTTCGCACAAACGTGCATTGGCGACAAACTACATACATTTTTAAAAGCCTTTAAAAGCATTTACAGGTTACCCCGTTAGATTTACAGAGGAGGTCTACTGCTAAAATTACTGCCCTCGATCTGACCTTCGCGGTGATACCTCACATGCATGGTGCAATTGCTGTTTACATATGACGCCAGACCGACGCTTGCGTTCGCCATTGGGCAAGAGCAGGGCAGGACAGGGGTGCTTTTTTTTTTTATTATTAATTTTGCTTTTTTATTTTATTTTTAAACTGTTGCTTCCATATTTATTTATTTTTATCACTTTTATTGTTATCTCAGGGAATGTAAATATCCCCTATGAGAGCCATAGGTAATGACAGGTACTCTTTTTTGAAAAAACTGGGGTCTATTGGACCCTAGATCTTTCCTCTGCCCTCAAAGCATCTGACCACACCAAGATCGGTGTGATAAAATGCTTTCCCAATTTCCCAATGGCGCTTTTTATATCCGGGGGGGACATTCCCTCCCACTGCTTGTAAAAGCAGTCCAGAGGCTAATTAGCCACTAGGATTGCTTTTACATGAAAGCCGGCCGCTGGCTGAAAAGAATGATACCAAGATGATACCTAAACCCGCAGGCATCATTCTGGTATAAACATTCAAAGTCCAGCAACATACCAGTACGTTGCTGGTCCTTGTTGGACATGTATTGTAATCTTTTTTTTCATGCAGCCTGTTGGCTGAACGAAAAAAAAAGATTGATCGGTGGGTATGCCCACCATTAGAATACCGCCCTTCATCCACCCACTTCTAATGATGGGCATACATGCACCATTTATATATGCCGAAGCATGGGGGCATCTTCTCGCAAAAGTTATGCCACGTACACATGGTCAGACTTTTCCACGGGCAAGCCTCCGTCGGAATTTCGACCGTATATACGCGGCATTAGGAGCAAAATCGCTCCTCCGCTCCTGCTGCCCCAATGCTTCGGCATATATGCTTTTTTTTTTTTTAACTGTGGTGGTGAAATCACCTCCTACAGCACTGGAGTCGCAGGGATCAGGCCTGTCTCTGCGAACGCTGCAGTTATGTGTGTTGTGTTTTGCAAGTGACAGTGATCGATCGATACTGCACTTCGGTGGCCTGGGCTGGACGGGGGGGGCAAAATGCAGGTGCTAGCAGGTATCTGGGCTGATCCCGCTAACACTGCGTTTTTGGGAACCCTAAACTGCTGTGGACGCTAGTATAGATCTGATCAGATCAGATATTGAGCTGATCAGATACTATACCACTAAGGGGGGTGTATGCTTCACGTGTGGGTGTTAGCGCTACTGGCACTAACCTGACGCTGCCTGGGGTGTGACGCAGACCCTCTCTGACGCTAAAACCTAACTGATATCACCCGCCGGGCGATCAGGGGGTTAAACCTTTATTGGGTTATATACGGCAGGTGCCCTGACACTATAAAAAGCAAACTAACTAACCAGCATCACCCGTAACACTTATATGATGATCACTGGTGAAAGGGTTAACTAGGGGCAATTAGGGGGTTAAAACCTTTATTAGGTAATATATGGGGGTACCTGACGCTATATAAAAACCTGACGGCGAACCTAAAAAAAAATTACTGGCTACCTATCGGCATCACCGACACTAAGATAACGATCATAAAAACGATTGCTTAGCGACAGTGGTGATAGGGGGAGAAAGGCTTTCTTGGGGGGCGATCAGGGGGTTAAACCTTTATTAGATAATATATGGGGGTACCTGACGCTATAAAAACCTGCGGCGAACCTAAAAAAAATTACTGGCTACCGATCAGCATCGCCGACGCTAAGACATCGATCAGAAAAATTATCGCTTAGTGACGGCGGTGATAGGGGGTGAAAGGGTTACCTGGGGGGGCGATCAAGGGGGTTAAACCTTTATTAGGTAATATATGGGGGTACCCGACGCTATAAAAACCTGCGGCGAACCTAAAAAAAATTACTGGCTACCGATCAGCATCACCGACGCTAAGACATCGATCAGAAAAATTATAACTTAGTGACAGTGGTGATAGGGGGTGAAAGGGTTACCTGGGGGGCGATCAAGGGGGTTAAACCTTCATTAGGTAATATATGGGGATACCCGACGCTATAAAAACCTGCGGCGAACCTAAAAAAAATTACTGGCTACCGATCAGCATCACCGACGCTAAGACATCGATCAGAAAAATGATTGCTTAGTGACGGCGGTGATAGGCGGTGAAAGGGTTATCTGGGGGGTGATCAGGGGGTTAAACCTTTATTAGGGGGGTTAGGGGGCTACACTGGACCTAAAACTAAATGTACTGACACTTTTACAGTCACAAATGTCACTGATTGCAGTGATCACTAAATAAATGGTCACTGCAATCAGTGACACTGTGACTGGGGGCTGGGGGGGCTGGGGGGTGATCTGGGGGTGTCTGGGGGGCCTGGGGGGGCGATTTATGTGCCTATGTGTCCTGGTGTCAGTGTAGTGTTGTGTGCACTAACCTGGCATCTTCTCCTGTACGGCGCTCGGTATATGTGAGCGCCCCAGGAGAGATGACATCACTTCCTCCTTCCTGGCAGGCAGGGGAAGCTCTCTCATTCGCCGGGAGCGATCGAGAGGGGGTGGCCGGAATCGAACGGCCGTCCCCTCATGCCGGATCGCTCCCGAAGGTAAAACGACCACCCACTGTAAAGAAGGGGGGTCCGATCGGACCCCCCAACTATACAAAGGCAATCACGTATATGTACGTGATTCTGCCTGTCGGTGCCATTCTGCTGACGTATATTTACAGTGGGCGGTCGTTAAGTGGTTAAGCACAAAACATTTTTTTTCCGTAAAAAACGCGTTAAAAAAATTGCTGCGCGAATATCGTGCAAGATAAAAAGTTGCAATGACCACCATTATATTCTCTAAGGTCTTTGCTAAAAAAACATATATAATGTTTTGGGGTTCTATGTAATTTTCTAGCAAACAAATGATTATTTTTACATGTAGGAGAGAAATGTCAGAATTGGCCTGGGTGCTCCAGAACGCCTGAAGATGCTCCCTGCATGTTGGGCCTCTGTATGTGGCCATGCTGTGTAAAAGTCTCACACATGTGGTATCGCCATACTCGGGAGGAATAGCAGAATGTGTTTTGGGGTGTAATTTGTGGAATGCATATGCTGTGTGTGAGAAATAACCTGCTAATATGACAATTTTGTGAAAAAAAAAAGAGAAAAAAAAAATCTTGATTTTGCAAAGAATTGTGGGAAAAAATGACAACTTCAAAAAACTCACAATGCCTCTTTCTAAATACCTTGGAATGTCTTCTTTCCAAAAAGGGGTCATTTGGGGGGTATTTGTACTTTTCTGGCATGTTAGGGTCTCAAGAAATGAGATAGGCCATCAGTACTTCAGGTGTGATCAATTTTCAGATATTGGCACCATAGTTTGTGGACTCTATAACTTTCACAAAGACCAAATAATATGCACCAATTTGTACTTATTTTTACCAAAGATATGTAGCAGTATAAATTTTGGCCAAAATTTATGAAGAAAAAATAGTAATTTGCTAAATTTTATAACAGAAACGAAAAAAAATCATTTTTTTACAGAATTTTCAGTCTTTTTTCTCTTATAGCGCAAAAAATAAAAAACCCAACAGTGATTAAATACCACCAAAAGAAAGCTCTATTTGTGTGAAAAAAAGGACAAAAAATTCATATGGGTACAGTGTTGTATGACTGAGTAATTGCTGAAAATTGGTCTGGTTATTAAGGGGGTTTAAGTGCCCAGTGGTCAAGTGGTTAAAATATTTTTTTTCAGCAAGAACTCATCAATGTGGTCTTTTATTAACCACTTCGCGCCCGGGCTATAAGCAAAAGACGTCCGCAAAGCGGTCGTCAATTGCTGATAGGACGTCTATGGACGTCCTCTTATTAACTTCCGCGATGCGCGCCACCGCGGGCGCGCGTCGGGGAAAAACTGTGCCCGCCGTGTCAGGCGAGTGCCGATGCCCGTGCCTGGCGGCCGCGATGTCCGCCAGGTACGAGCGATCGGCTGTCACAGAGCCAGGGACGTGGATCTCTGTGTGTAAACACAGAGATCCACGTCCTGTCGGGGAGAGGAGACGGATGGTGTGTCCCTTGTACATAGGGACAACCATCAGTCACCTCCCCCAGTCAGTCCCCTCCCCCCCCACAGTAAGAACATCTAGCAGGGAACATATTAACACCTTGATCGCCCCTAGTGGTTAACCCCTTCCCTGCCAGTCACATTTATACAGTAATCAGTGCATATTTTTAGCACTGTTCGCTGTATAAATGTGAATGGTCCCAAAAATGTGTCAAAAGTGTCCGATGTGTCCGCCGTAATGTCACAGTCACAAAAAAAAAAAATCGCAGATCGACGCCATTACTAGTAAAAAAATAAATAAATAAATTATAAAAAAAAAATCATAATTCTATTCCCTATTTTGTAGGCGCTATAACTTTTGCGCAAACCAATCACTATACGCTTATTGCGATTTTTTTTTTTTACCTAAAATATGTAGAATACGTATCGGCCTAAACTGAGGAAAAAAATAGTTTTAAAAAAAAAAATGGGATATTAATTATAGCAAAATTTTTAAAAATATTGTGTTTTTTTCAAAATTGTCGCTCTATTTTTGTTTATAGCGCAAAAAATAAAAACCACAGAAATGATCAAAGACCACCAAAAGAAAGCTCTATTTGTGGGAAAAAAAGGACGTCAATTTTGTTTGGGAGCCACGTCGCACGACCGCGCAATTGTCATTCAAAGCGTGACGGCGCTGAAACCTGAAATTTCGCCTGGGCAGGAAGGGGGTTATGTGCCCAGTTGTCAAGTGGTTAAACTATCCAGTATCTTCCCAACTATAGAAGTTAAAGGAGAAGTCCAGCCTAAGCTTTTTAGGCTGGGCTTCTCCTCTGGGTCACAGGAGTGCAATTTGTTTTGCACTCCTGTGACCCGTTTTCAGCAGAGAGCGGTCTGAAGTCCACTCTCCGCTGACGTCACTGCCATCAGTTGGTGAAGCGCGTCATCACGACTTCCAAGTCGGGATCCGCCAGCTGCCTTGATTGATGGCAGTCTCAGCAAGCCGCTGAGACACTGAAACGGCCGCTCCCCGCCCTTGCACGGCTCAGCGCTCCAATGAGCGATGAGACGTAGAGAAGAAGCGATGCTGACTGACAGTCGGCATCGCTCGGTTTGGGGAGGAGTGAGAACCGAGCCATCAGCGGTGTTCGGTGGCTCAGGTTTTCAGTGCAGAGATGCCGGGGGACAGATCATCCACCGAGGTAAGTATGATTAGGAAGAAAAAAAAAAAAAACATACTTCTCTTTTAACCACTTCAATCAATACCATGCACTTATACGCCTTCCTGTCCAAGCCAATTTTGAGCTTTCAGCGCTGTCGCAATTTGAATGACAATTGCGCAGTCATGCAACACTGTACCCAAACAATTTTTTTATCATTTTGTTCCCACAAATAGAGCTCTCTTTTGGTGGTACTTGATCGCCTCTGCGATTTAAATTTTTTGCATAACAAATAAAAAAAGAGTGAAAATTTTGAAAAAAACTACGTTTTTCTTTGTTTCTGTTAATTTTTTTTGTAAATAAGTACCTTTTCTACTTCAATGACGGGCACTGATAATGCGGCACTAACGGGCACTGATAAGGCGACACTGATGGGCACCGATGAGGTGGCACTGATGATGGGCACTGATGGGCACTGATATGTGGCACTGGTATGCGGCACTGATGGGCACTCATAGGCGGCACTGATGGATACTTATGGGTGGCACTGATAGGTGGCACGGACGGGCACTGATAGGTGGGCACTTATGGGCACAGATGGGCACGGATGGGCACTGATAGGTGGCAATGATGGACACTGGTAGGTGGCACTGATGACTGGTGGCTGGCATTGCTGGACATCATGCATTTTTTGTTGTGCCATTATGGTGCCAATCAGTGCCCATTTGTGGGCACTAATTGGCATATATTTTTTATCTATTTGTGCATGTGGATGGCCATGGGGGACTTACCTGGCCATCCACATGCTTGGGGTTTCCCTGGTGGTCCAGTGTGGGTATCCGAGGGGGGGCTGCGCTGATTAACAATCAGCGCAAACCCCCCCTGTCAGAAGAGCCGCCGATCGGCTCTCCTCTACTCGCGTCTGTCAGACGCGAGTGAGGAAGAGCCAATCAATGGCTCTTCCTGTTTACATCGTGATCAGCCGTGATTGGACACGGCTGATCACGTGGTAAAAAGCCTCCGCCGGAGGCTCTTTACCGAGATCAGTGTAGCGGTGTGTCAGACTGACACACCTCTCCACCGATCGCCGCGATGCGGGCCCCCCCGGGCGCGCGGCGGCTGTTATCCTGCAGGACGTCATATGACGTCCAGTGTGGATAACACAACCACTTCCCGGACGTCAATATGCTATTGACTGGGCGGGAAGTGGTTAAACTAACAGGTCTATAGTTACTTGGTCAAGACTTTATTCCCTTTTTAAATAAGGCACCAGATTGGCCCTACGCCAATCCAGTGGTACTATTACAGTCATTAAAGAGTCCCTAAAAATTAGAAACAATGACCTTGAAATGACAGAGCTCAATTCTTTTAGGATCCGTAGGTGGATGCCATCTGGTCCAGGTGCTTTATCAACCTTTATTCTATCTAAATATTTCTGGACCATATCACTTTTGAGCAATTGTGGCTCATTTGGGGCTGTGTCAATACCATCCCCATTATGGACTTGAGCTCCCCATGCTCCTTTATATACACAGAACAGAAGAAAATATTTATTATATTTGCCTTCTCTTTGTCTCCAGTCACCCATTCTAGATTATTTTGTAAAGGGCCTACATGCTCAGACCTGACCTTTTTACTATTAATATATTAGAAGATTTTTTGGGGGATTATCCTACTATTATTTACAATCTGTTGTTCTTTTTAATTTTTGCGTCCTTGATTTCCTTTTTACATATTCTGTTATATTCTTTGTAACATTTAAATGATAATAGTGTTCCTTCATTTTTATATTTTTTAACTGACTCCCGACTGGCTCACGCAGATATATTGCGGCAGAATGGCTCTCCTGGTCGAAATCCCGTACATATACGGCTTTGCCCAGGAGAGCCACCAGACAGTGCGCAAGCGCCGCCGGAGGCACGCGTGCGCGCCCGCTGGTCAGCGGGGAACCCGATGCACTTGGCCGGGAGGCGCGATTGCCGCCGGCCACGCGCGATCGCGTGCACGAGCGCCAGCACGGGGATTTGTGTGTGTAAACACACAAATCCCTGTGCTGTCAGAGGAGAGGAGACAGATCCTCTGTTTCTACAAAGTAGAAACAGCGATTTGTCATCTCTCCTAGTCACTCCCCTCCCCACACAGTTAGAACACAGTGAGGGGACACACACTTAACCCCTTGATCACCCCCTAGTGACATTTATACAGTGATCAGTGCATATTTTTTAGCACTGATCGCTCTATGAATGTCAATGGTCCCAAAAATGTGTCAAAAGTGTCCGATCTGTCCGCCACAATGTCGCAATACCGCTAAAAATCGCAGATCACCGCCATTACTAGTAAAAAAAATAATAATAATAAAAATGCCATAAAAATGCCATAAATCTTTCCCATAGTTTGTAGATGCTATAACTTTTGCGCAAACCAATCAATATACGCTTATTGCAATTTTTTTACCAAAAAATATGTAGAAGAATACATATCGGCCTAAACTGAGAAAGAAATTTGTTTTTATTTTCAATGTTTTTTATTAATTTTTTAGAAGAAAGTACAGCGAACAAAAATCAAGTATATATGCTGGAACAAAGCATAAGTAGATACAATCCAATGCTCATGTAGGTGCAATAAGACAAAGGTACATACTCTTGTTAGTTTACATTCTAGCAAATAAGGGAATGATAACTTTACCCTACAGACGAGGGCCTATCATAAGGATGACCACTTACGATCTCTCTAATTGGTTGGAGTAGCCATCCACCAGTAGAGTTTGTAGTTTCCCCTTGTTCTAAACATGAAGAAGAGCAGAACCCATATCATTTCCTACATGCTTGAATCTTGGAGTATTATGAAGTTAAACATTTCAAAAGGGGTAAAATAAAGTGTAACAGAATATAACAAAAAGGAAAAATAACAAAGTAAAGCAGATTGAATACCCATTCGTCATTCAGGTGTTGTAACTAGAATCAGATTTACAGAATTGTCTGAGTGGATTTTCCTATGTCATAGGCCAGTTTTCATCGAGTACCACGAGAACCAGGGAGCCCATAGTTTAATAATTTTATCATGCCGCCCTGAGGTTGAGGAAGATAGTATCTTGTATGTACCATGTGTGTGTGTCGTGGAAATTATCTCAAGGATTGTGGGAGCCCCAATGTCTTTCCAGTGTCTAAGAATCACGAGTCTAGTGGCCAGCAGTATATGTGATACTACCGTTCTACAAGAGTACGGTATTGAATCCAATTCAAGTGATAGAATTGCCATTCCTGGGTGTAAAAGCTCCATTATTAGAGGTGATATCTGCTATTATATTCTCAACCTGAAACCATAGTGATCTCAGCTTCGGACATTACCACAATATGTGTGCTAGCGTGCCCACTCCACCACATTGTCTCCAACAATTGGAGGATACATCTTGGTATATTTTATATAGTCTATGTGGAGTTAATTACCACCTCAAGAGTATTTTCTGCTGCATTTCACTAAGGTTTGTACTTTTGGTAGAGGAATACACACTCCTCAACAATTTTTCCCATTGAAGGGCAGTATATTCGCCCCCAATGTCACTCTCCCAGGACAACATATGCTGCATTTTAACCAGTTTATTTTTTTCTTGTAGTCCCATATATAAAAGTGATATACCTTTGGGTGTTTTAGTAGGTTGCTGGTAAAACTGGGTCATTTTAATAGGTAGTGAAGTGAAGATCTGGGGAGTCTTTCTATGCATTTGTGTCACTTGCATGTATTTGTATTGTTCTGTTGTAGCTAGTTTGTACTTCTCTGTTAAGAACTGGAATGGTAAGAGTGAAGCACCTTCCATTATGTCCTCTATGAAGTGTATGCCCCTGTCTGTCCAGTTGGCAGGGTTAATGTCCGGTATAATATTCTGAATGGCAATTATAGAAAGTTTCAGTGGTGAAGTCAGTCCCGTCCATCTGTAAGAGCCGCGGAGGTGAGCCCACGCTCTTAGTGATACAAGGATAGGGGGGGGGGCAGTCTTAGTGTCTAGAGATGTGCTACAATGGGATGTCATTAGGAAGTCACGTAGAGTACCCTTGCCTATTTGTATTTGTTCACGTTCTTTCCATAATGTCCTAGAGTCAGGTGCAAACCAATGTTGCAGCTGCGCTAGGATTGTAGCAAAGTAATAACTTTGCAGATGTACATGCCCCATCCCTCCCGCTGTCCTGTGTTTTATCAGTCTGCCAAAAGCACACCTAGCCTTCTTCCCTTGCCACAGGTATTTAGTGAGCATGGATTGCAGGGAGTTAAAATAGGAGTTTGGGATTGGGATGGGCAACGTTCTGAAAAGGTACAGTAGTTGGGGTAAGACCTGCATCTTAAAGGCTGCCAGTCTGCCTAGCCCCCCGACAGCTCGGTCTTAGTTAGTGATAGAAGTTTGTTCTGAAAGGATTTCAAAAATGGTGTATAATTAGCTTGTAGGAGGTTGCTTAATTTGGACGTTAGCGTGATACCAAGGTATTTGATGCCTCCTTCTTTCTGTTCTATACTCTGTTTGATGTCATTGGGGACCCCTAGGTTTAGAATATGTGATTTGGACTCATTCACATTATAATATGAAATTTCATTAAATTCTCTGAGAGATGCACATACTGCTTATAAGATATATTGATTTGGAAAGATGAAGCTATTAACCAGCAAGCATAGGGCAAGTTAGTGTGGATTGGAATAAATTATGGATTGCCACCAAGTATATATAGAAAAATATAAAGAATTTTATTTGTACATATTTGACATATGGATCAAAATTGTTTAAAATGCCATCATGAACATTTATTCAATGAATTTATAATCCAGTCTTTGGATTTTGTATTAAGACATAATGTTTTCACTTTTGATGGTCAATGCTTCCTCCAGGTACAGGGCGTAGCCATGGGCACCAGTTGTGCCCCTGGCTACGCCAACTTGTACCTGGGGGAATGGGAACGTGATATTTTCTCCAGCAAGGATCTCTCAATGTACCTGTGCCATGTGGCTCTATGGCACAGGTACATTGATGACATCTTTATTGTTTGGACGGGCTCCCAGCAATGCCTGGATGAGTGTTTCATTGCCCTAAATTCAAATGTTTTCAATCTGAAATTCACAATGACATCAGATTCAAACACCATAACCTTTCTTGACGTAGAGATCTTTAGAGATAAGCAAAACATGTTATCATGTAAGCTGTTTCGTAAACCGAGTGCAGGCAACACAATCTTACATTCCTCTAGCTTTCACCCTAAGCCTCTAGTCAAATCTTTCCCTTACGGACAATACTTAAGAATAAAAAGAAACTGTTCTAATGAAGTTGATTATAAAAGAGAAGCAAACAACTTAAGGCAAAGACTTTTGGCAAGGGGGTATAGCCATAAATGCCTCAAAAAGGCCTTTAAACGCACCCTAAATTTAAATCGACATGAATCGTTAATGTTTAAACCTAAAAAAAGTGAGAATGATCATCGTATCATTAACACTTATTCTGATGATCATGCCCAACTTTTTAAAATTTACCAAAAACACTGGCACCTACTTACAGCAGACCCTGTGATAGGACCACTAGTACCCCCCAGACCAACTATCACCTATAGACGAGCAACGTCCCTAAAGGACATGCTCGTACAGAGTGAATTCCAGAATACTACTAGGGGAGATCCATGTAGGGACCTGGGAACTTTTCAATGTGGCAATTGCACATACTGCAAGTATATGAATACTAGAAGGAATATTCGTTTACCGAATGGCCAAAAATTTCGACCAAAACATTATGCGAATTGTCAAACTACGGATGTAGTATATCTCATTATTTGCAGTTGTAATTGCTTTTATGTGGGAAAAACCATACAAAAACCATGGCAGAGAGTCTACCGACATTTGAAAGGGATGAGGGATAAAGATCCTGATCTCCCACTCGGCAGACACGCTGCCCAAGTTCATGGAGATAGTGTACCAAGTTTTGAGGTGCTAGTTTTGGACAGGGTCCACCGCAGCCCCCGTGGTGGCGACTTTAATAAGCACCTACTTCAAAGGGAGCTGAGGTGGATCTCGACCCTCAACGCCACTTCACCGCCTGGCTTGAACCAGGCTATAAACCCTTTTTACCTGGATTCACGTCTGGAAGGTTTGACAGGGATCTGTTAAACTGAGTCAAACAAGCTGGGTATACCCATCTATATGTTTCTTTCTTTCTTTTTCTTCAATATATTTTTACCTTTTTTTTTTTTTAAATATCTATGTACTATGCCAGCTGTACAAAATATGTATTAATATTTTTGATGCATGCCCGTCATGCAGTGATGTTAAAAATTAAAAAATTAAAATAAATCTTTACACACTGTATACAGTGTGACAGCAGGAAGGTAAAGTCACCTGGTTGCATCCAGGGGGGTAGATATATTTCGCCCAGATTCAGGCTTTACGCCGATTTATACAGCTAGGTGGAGAGTTGTATAAGCCCAGCTGAGACTAGTGGGCTCATGGATGACTCATACCTCTAGGGAGAGGGCTGGGCGTCGTGCAGACAGGGAGTTGATGAGACCAGCTGAACCTTGTCAGCTCATTTAGGCCTCTATAAGAAACTCCCAGATTCATTAGATGTTAGCTCATGCCTGGAAGCAGACCTGTGTGGACTGTCTAGGGAGAGTGAACCCCTGTGCGGTGAGAGAAAGCCTGTGTGGCTATATTTTGCTTGGACATTTAAAACCAGGGACTAGGACAGCACTAGGCTGATCCCAGTCGTTAGTTAGGAAACCTGTAAGTTTAGTCAGAGGTCAAGTTGACCAGGATTTATTTTGTGTTTGTTTTTTTGCCTTGCTGTGTTTTTGTCACTGTAAATAGAAAATAAACCGCACCTTTTTTGATTTTGAAAACCACAACCTCCGTCTGCTGGGCCTGTTTTTGGGTGGGGAGCCCATCCCGGGGGTCACACATACCCGCTGCCGAGCTAGCCCCCTCACAGTTGGTGGAGAACCAGTGGCAGTTTTTTTTTAAGCCAGCATGGAGGAGATACTGAAACAGCTGGCTCTAGCAAATGCCAATCAACAGCAGACAAATGCAGGTTTGCAAAGGAGCCTTGCAGCCCAGCAGCAAGCTCATCAACAGAGCCTTGCAACTTTACAACAGAGTCTGGAGGCTCAGCAACAAGCCCAACAGCAATCTGAGGCCCGCTTCATAGACCTGTTGCAGAAGCAAGAGCAGAGACTACAACAACAGATGGAAGCAGTAATGCAGCAACGTCCGCAGACCGGTGAGGAAAGCCGTCCCACTAATACCGCGTCCTTTGGGGTGAGTCGTTTATTGACAAAAATGACTGGAGAGGATGATCCAGAGGTATTTTTGACCACATTTGAAAGGACCGCTGAAAGAGAAAAGTGGCCTGAGGAGCAGTGGGCTGGACTGGTGGCTCCTCTGTTAACGGGTGAATCGCAGAAAGCTTACTATGACCTAGAGCCTGACCAAGCAAAAGACTATGTGATGCTAAAAGCTGAAATATTGGCAAGGCTGGGTGTCACCCTGGCTGTCCGGGCTCAGCGTGTGCATAACTGGACTTTCCAGCTTGGAAAACCCCCCAGGTCTCAAATGTATGATCTCATTCACCTGAGCAGAAAGTGGCTACAGCCAGAGACTTTGTCCGCACCAAAGATTGTGGAACGTGTTGTAATGGATCGGTTTTTGAGAGCTCTTCCTACTGCCATCCAAAAGTGGGTAAGCCATGGAGACCCAGAGACGGCCGATGGTCTTGTGGATCGTGTGGAGAAATACTTGGCTACAGAGAACCTGACGGCCTCTTCCAGAGACACTCGGACTTTCCACCCTAAGACCAGACCATCCCCAGGGGCGGATAAGATGATTCCAAGGGGTAAGGGTGGAGAGAGTGAGAGGGTGGGAGCTCTACCCCAAGTTTGGCGAGAACAGCCTGGGAAATCAGCGTCTCAAGAGGCGGCAAGAAGGATCATTTGCTACCGCTGCCGGCAAGCGGGACATATTGCAGCAAATTGCCCGGTTTTGGAGGAACCCATGCAGTGTGACTTTCTGACGGGCAGACGTCAGTCGCTGTGTGCGACAGTCGCATGCACTGCCATTCGGGGAACTGAGAAACATTTATGCAAAATGTGTATTAATGGTAGAAATGTTGTGGTATTGCTGGATTCAGGTAGCCTTGTGACCCTGATAAAGGCTGAGTTAGTTAAAACAGAGGTCTCTGGGAATAGCAAGGTAGCCGTTATTTGTGTGCATGGGGACACCCGAGAGTATCCAGTGACTACAGTGTGTTTCGAGACCCCCAAAGGTACCCTTTCTCATCCAGTGGGCTTAGTGTCTCAGTTACCGCATGACGCCATTGTGGGAAGGGATTTTCCGAAGTTCTGGGAACTGTGGGATGATCATGAGCCCCCCACTGGTGCCCCTATGTACCAGGAATATGATAGCCAGAACTCCTCTGAGAGTGGTGAGGACTCTCCCGAATTTCCCTTGTCAGTATTGGCAGGGGAGACTCAAGAAACTGGAGAGGAGCCCACCTCCTCAGACGAAAACCTACCGTCTGTGGAGTTTTCTGATCTTGAGGTTCACAGGGAAAACTTTGCCACAGAACAGTTGAAAGACCCCGCCCTAATAAAGGCACGGGAAAACGTAGTGAAAATAGATGGCGAGTTAGTGAACCCAGATAATACCTGCACTTACCCATACTTCAGCGTAGAGAAGGACCTACTGTATCGGGTGGCAAAAAGGGCAGAAGAAACCGTTGAGCAGCTGGTGGTGCCCAAACCTTACAGGAAGTTGGTGTTGGAGTTGGCCCATGGGCACATTCTTGGAGGTCATCTGGGGACAGAGAAAACCCGAGAGAGGGTATTACAGAGATTCTATTGGCCTGGGGTGATGAAGGACATAGAAAATTATTGTTCCTCCTGCCCTGTGTGTCAGAGGTCGGCCCCGATGCCACACTTCCGTAGCCCGCTGGTCCCTCTACCCATCATTGAGGTCCCGTTTGAGAGAATCGCAATGGATTTGGTAGGTCCTATAATCAAGTCCGCTAGGGGGCACCAGTACATATTGGTTATAATGGACTATGCCACCCGTTATCCAGAAGCGATCCCTCTCAGAAATACCTCGGCCAAAACCATAGCCAAAGAGCTATCTCTTGTTTTTAGCCGGGTGGGTATTTGTAAAGAACTGCTTACGGACCAAGGTACACCCTTTATGTCCCGGGTTATGAAGGAGCTGTGTAAATTGTTCAAAGTGACGCAATTACGTACATCTGTGTATCACCCCCAAACCGATGGGCTGGTTGAAAGATTCAACAAAACCCTAAAACAAATGTTGAAGAAAGTGGTGGATAGGGATGGAAAGGATTGGGACTGTCTACTTCCTTATTTGATGTTTGCTATTAGGGAGGTGCCCCAATCCTCTACGGGATTCTCCCCCTTTGAGTTACTGTATGGGAGACACCCAAGAGGGCTGTTGGATATTGCCAAGGAAACTTGGGAAAGTGAGAGTTCTCCCCACAGGAGTGTGATTGAGCATGTCGCCCTGATGCAAGATCGAATTGCACAGGTAATGCCCATCGTGAAGGAACATTTGGCCCAAGCGCAGTTGGCACAGCAGAGAGTGTACAACCGTGGAGCCAAGACCCGTACCTTTTCCCCGGGGGATAGGATATTGGTACTTGTCCCTACGGTTGAAAGTAAATTCCTTGCCAAATGGCAAGGCCCCTACGAGATAATGGAAAAAGTGAGCGAAGTGAATTACAAGGTCAGACAACCAGGAAGGCGAAAGCCCGAACAGATCTATCACGTTAATCTGTTGAAAGCCTGGAGGGATAGAGAGTCCCTAGTCGCAGACACTTGGTCACCAGCTCAAACTGGTTGCGTGATTCCTGAGGTTGGAATCGCAGCCACCTTGTCACAACCCCAACAACAGGAGGTTAAGGAGTTTGTGCTTCGCAACAAGGAGGTATTCTCTGAGCTGCCGGGACAAACATCTGGGGTAGAGCATGACATTATTACCCCGCCCGGTGAAAGGGTGAAGTTAAAACCCTATCGGATCCCAGAGGCCCGACGGGAGGCAATACGGGAGGAAGTACAGAAAATGCTGAACTTAGGGGTGATAGAGGAGTCCCAAAGTGATTGGTCTAGTCCCATTGTGTTGGTGCCTAAACCGGATGGGAGCTGGCGATTTTGTAACGATTTTCGTCAGTTGAACAAAGTTACAAAATTTGACACCTACCCCATGCCACGTATAGATGAGTTGATCGACCGGCTGGGAACAGCCCGATACATGACGACTCTTGACCTCACAAAAGGGTATTGGCAAATCCCCCTGGCCAAGTCAGCCAAAGAGAAAACCGCATTTGTAACCCCAGACGGGGCGTTCCAATATAAAAGAATGCCGTTCGGGTTACAGAATGCGCCGGCCACATTCCAGCGGAAAATGGACCAGATGCTGAGGCCCCATCGGAAGTATGCTGCGGCTTACCTGGATGACGTAATTGTCCATAGCACAGATTGGGCCTCACATCTGCCAAAAGTGCAAGCAGTCCTGGACTCTGTTCGGGAAGCAGGGTTTACGGCTAACCCCAAGAAGTGTACCATTGGGCAGGAGGAGGCCAAATATCTTGGGTACACCATTGGGAGGGGAGTAATAAAACCCCAACTCAACAAAGTCGAGGCCATCCAGAGTTGGCCACGTCCCAACAGCAAGAAGCAGGTACGAGCCTTTCTGGGAATCGCTGGGTATTATCGGCGATTCATTCCCCACTTTGCTTCTAAGGCTGTGCCCCTAACCAACCTGACGAAGGGGAAAGGGTCGGTCATGATTAAATGGACCCCCGAGGCTGAGGCAGCATTCCAATTCTTGAAACAAGCCTTATGTAGCCAGCCAGTGTTGTACTCACCCGACTTCTCTAAAGACTTTGTCGTACAAAGTGATGCGTCAGATGTGGGGTTAGGAGCAGTATTGTCCCAGGTCTGGAACGGGGAAGAGCACCCAGTCATTTACCTCAGCAGGAAGTTGAAGTCCCATGAGGTAAATTACGCCACCGTTGAAAAGGAGTGTTTAGCGGTGAAGTGGGCTCTAGATTCCCTTCGGTACTACCTGCTAGGTAGGCACTTTGACATGGTTACGGATCACGCTCCGTTAAAGTGGATGGCTCAAAACAAGGAAACAAATAGAAGAGTGAATAGGTGGTTCCTGGCCCTCCAGGAATTCAACTTCACAGTAAAGCATCGCCCTGGCGTTCAAATGGGGAATGTGGATGCTTTGTCTCGAGTACATGAATGCCTGATTGCTGGTGTTCCAACCCCGAGGTTAAAACAAGAGGGGGGGGTATGTGACAGCAGGAAGGTAAAGTCACCTGGTTGCATCCAGGGGGGTAGATATATTTCGCCCAGATTCAGGCTTTACGCCGATTTATACAGCTAGGTGGAGAGTTGTATAAGCCCAGCTGAGACTAGTGGGCTCATGGATGACTCATACCTCTAGGGAGAGGGCTGGGCGTCGTGCAGACAGGGAGTTGATGAGACCAGCTGAACCTTGTCAGCTCATTTAGGCCTCTATAAGAAACTCCCAGATTCATTAGATGTTAGCTCATGCCTGGAAGCAGACCTGTGTGGACTGTCTAGGGAGAGTGAACCCCTGTGCGGTGAGAGAAAGCCTGTGTGGCTATATTTTGCTTGGACATTTAAAACCAGGGACTAGGACAGCACTAGGCTGATCCCAGTCGTTAGTTAGGAAACCTGTAAGTTTAGTCAGAGGTCAAGTTGACCAGGATTTATTTTGTGTTTGTTTTTTTGCCTTGCTGTGTTTTTGTCACTGTAAATAGAAAATAAACCGCACCTTTTTTGATTTTGAAAACCACAACCTCCGTCTGCTGGGCCTGTTTTTGGGTGGGGAGCCCATCCCGGGGGTCACACATACCCGCTGCCGAGCTAGCCCCCTCACAACAGATAGAGCAATTTTGATTTAATCAATGGAATTTGCCCGATGATTCGCCCACTGGAGATCAGTGTTTATTCATTATATTGTTTATCCCTTATTATCTAGAAATCAATTTAACAACACTGGCACCTTGTACTCCGACACATCAGAGTCTGTGGCAATATTTGGGGCCGCTCATCTGGCCCACTGACGCTCCCCAGCACAAAAACAGCCCTCAGTTATTTTGATTATTGGGGGCTGCCTTGCTCGCGTTTGAGCAAATGGACGGTTATGTGCATATTTTCCCTCTCCCTGTCCTAACAATTATGGACTTATGGGATGGAGGGCATTGTTGTTACATCGTTACTACTTATGGGGTTTTTGACCAATTAATTGTGTTTCCTGTCCTCCCGGTGGAGCCATTTGGCGTGGCGCATATGTTGTTGCCTCCGCGCTGGCCTCTTTTTTGGCCTGATGCGGACACCGTAGTAATCTATTCTGAGTCACTTCCGCCCTTCCTATTGTGCTGGCGGTCGGGTCGACGTCTGACGTCACCGCGCCGATGTTCTGACGTTTTCTGTACGCCGACGTGTGTGCGTGGTGACGCCGGACGCCGCCTAGACCGAGGGCGGCCCTTGCGCGCGGCGTCTCGTCAGGTAAGAGCTTCTCTGCAATACATGATTAATTTGTTTCTTTTAGTTGGACGTACTTTTTAGCCCTGTTGTGGCCTCCCACCCTCTATCTCATTGGCTGAGCTCCTTCTGTCCCTCCTGTTGGCGCCACTTGAGCTGATTGGCTGTAACACAAGCCACAGCCCTATATAAAATCCCACCGGGCTTTGTTAGTTTCTGCACAGCCAGAGTGTGGATGCTCTCGCGTCACTCTTACAGGTATGAAGTTCGCTCAGATACTAGATTATAGTTGTGGGATAACTGTCTACTAGTGATGAGCCGAACACCCCCGGGTTCGGTTCGCACCAGAACCCGCGAACGGACCGAAAGTTCGTACGAACATTAGAACCCTATTAAATACAATGGATGCGAACGTTCGAATTCTAAAGTGCTAATTATAACAACTATTATGCATGTTATTGTCCTAAAAAGGGTTTGGGAACCCGGGTTCTGCACCAGGGGACATGTATCAATGCAAAAAGAAGTTTTAAAAACGGTCGTTTTTCGGGAGCAGTCATTTTAATGATGCATAAAGTGAAAAAAAAAGTCAAATATTCCTTTAAATATCGTACCTGGGGGGTGTCTAAAGTATGCCTGTGAAGTGCCACGTGTTTCCCGTGTTTAGAACTGTCCCTGCACAAAATGACACTTCTAAAGGAAAAAAAAAGCCATTTAAAACTTCTTGCGGCTTTAATGTAATGTCTGGTCCCGGTAATATGGATGAAAATCTTTAAGAAAAATGGCATAGCAACCCCATGACCCCCCCCCACCCCAGCCCATTACCAGCCCCTTTGGGTCTTGTATGGATATTAAGGGGAACCCCGCACATAAAATAAAAAAGGCCCTATATACTCTGAACAGCCGTATACAGGCGGTGCATACAAGACAGGGACTGTAGGTTTGTTCTTATGTAGAATGTGTTTGTAATTTTGAACAGGTACATTGTTGAACTGTAGCTCCAGCCCAAAAATCTATTTTTAAACTTTTTGGGAAACATAGGTAAGGGTTATCACCCCTGTAACATTTGTTTTGCTGTCTGTGCCCCTGTTCAGAACATTTCACCTCACTTTCCGTCCCAATGACAACTGTTTTTGAAATGTGGTGTTTTTCTTGAAACAAGGATTGCTGATAAAGCATCAGTACAGAGGAGACACCTTTCTCCCATATTTATTCTTACAGGAGAGAATTTTCCTTCCTAGGGGTAGATTTCCTCTCACTTCCTGTTGTCTTCTTTCGTTTGCAAGTAGGAGTCGTTTGTAAGTTGGATGTTTGAAAGTAGGGACCTGCCGTATATACTCTGCAGAAATAGGCCCCTTAGTTGTTGGTGTTGGCACAACACTGTAAGCACTCACAGTTACTCTTGGTTGGTGCTGGAACGCCCTGCTGTCAACTATTATATCAGGAATTTTAATTACATATAATTGTTGAACAGTGGTAGTAAAAATTGGGGCTTTGATGGTGGTGCTGGTGCCACAACACTGTAAGCCCTGACAGTTACTCTTGGTGGGTGCAGCAATGGGCCCTGCTGTGAATTATTAGATCAAGAATTGTAATTGCATGCCCCTGTTGAACAGGGGCTGAAAAATTGGGCTTTTCGTGGTGGTGGTGGTGGTGGTGGTGTTGCCACAACACTGTAAGCCCTCAGAGTTACTCTTGGTGGGTGCAGGAATGGGCCCTGCTGTGAATTATTAGATCAAGAATTGTAATTACATGCCCCTTTTGAACAGTGGCTGAAAAATTGGGCCTTTCGTGGTGATGGTGGTGGTGGCGTTGCCACAACACTGTAAGCCCTCAGACTTACTCTTGGTGGGTACAGGAATGGGCCCTGCTGTGAATTATTACATCAAGAATTGTAATTGCATGCCCCTGTTGAACAGGGGCTGAAAAATTGGGCCTTAGGCACTGGTGGCACAACACTACAACCCCTCACAGATACTGTACTTGGAGCACAGCAATGAGCCCTGTTGCAAAGTATTGCTTCAAAAATTGTAATGACACGCCCCTGTTAAACAGGGGCTGAAAAATTGGGCCTTAGGCACTGGTGGCACAACACTACAACCCCTCACAGATACTGTACTTGGAGCACAGCAATGAGCCCTATGGCAAATTATTGCTAAAAAAATTGTAAGTACACGCCCCTGTAAAACAGGGGCTGAAAAATTGGGCCTTAGCCACTGGTGGCGGCACCCATAAACAAAAATGATCTTCCAAGCTATCATCATCAATCGTATCATTGAGGACTCGGAGGAGGAGGATAGCCAGTCAACATAACAGCACAGGCACTCAGCATCAGCATCAGTCTTGAAGGGACGTGACATGTTAAAATCAATTAGTCTGTTATATCAGCATCAGGTGTGTGGTAGCTGGTGGTGATCCAAGACTGGTTCATCTTGATGAAAGTCAGTCGATCAACCGAGTCGGTGGACAGGCGCACCCTGTGATCCGTGACAAATCCTCCAGCAGCACTGAATGTGCGTTCCGTAAGAACGCTGGATGCAGGACAGGCCAGTAGCTCAATTGCATACTGTGCAAGCTCTGGCCAGTGATCCATCCTCAAGACCCAGTAAGCCAGAGGATTTTCGGTGGGGAAGGTGTCCAAGTCTGACCTTGCCCCTAGATATTCCTGCACCATGTTTATCAGACGCTGGCGATGGTTGCTGGAACCAATCATACTTTGGGGCTGCGGACTAAAGAATTGTCTGAACGCATCGGTCAGACGGCCACCTTCCCCACCGCTCCTTCTTTGACTGGCCGAAGCCTCAGCAACTCGTTGTCCTGGACCAGGAGTTTGTAACCTCCCAGTCTCTGGGAACGCGTTGCACAGACCTTTCTGCAAGGCCTCCCGGAGTTGTCTCATCCTCTGCTCCCTCTGCGACGGTAACATAAGGTCCGCAACCTTACCCTTGTACCGTGGATCAAGGAGAGTGGCCAGCCAGTAATGGTCCCTCTCCTTGATCCGAAGAATACGAGGATCCTTCCGCAGACTTTGCAGGATCAGGGAGGCCATGCAGCGTAGGTTTGCTGAGGCATTCGCTCCGGAGTCCTCTGGGTCACTAAGGACGACATGATCCGCAGTCACCTCCTCCCAGCCACGTACAAGTCCACTGGTTTCTTGGGACTGTAAATCATCCCTAAAAGACTGCTGCTGATGATGCTGAGTGCCAGCCTCCACCTCCATGCTGACACAATCCTCCTCCTCCTCCTCCTCCTCTTCCTCTTCCTGTGCGATGGGTGGGACAGAAGGAACACTGTCTGGGTAAAGGGGGCCTTGAGAGGCAAGGAAGTCCTCCTCTTCCTGCCTCTGTTCTGCCTCAAGTGCCCTGTCCATTATTCCACGCAGCGTGTGCTCCAACAGGTGGACAAGAGGTACAGTGTCACTGATGCATGCACTGTCACTGCTCACCATCCTCGTGGCCTCCTCAAATGGTGCCAGGACAGTGCATGCATCCCTGATCATGCCCCACTGGCGTGGAGAAAAAAAACCAAGCTCCCCTGACCCTGTCCTGGTGCCGTAGTCGCACAGGTACTCATTGATGGCCCTCTGCTGCGTGTGCAGCCGCTGCAGCATGGCCAACGTTGAGTTCCACCTGGTGGGCATGTCACATATAAGGCGGTTCTTGGGCAGGTTCAACTCCTTTTGCAGCTCAGCCAGGCGAGCACTGGCATTATAAGATCTGCGGAAATGCACACAGACTTTCCTGGCCTGCCTCAGGACATCCTGTAAGCCCGGGTACCTGCCCAAGAACCGCTGCACCACCAGGTTAAGGACGTGAGCCACACAGGGCACATGGGTCAGTTGTCCCTGTCGGAGGGCGGAGAGGAGGTTGGTGCCATTGTCGCAAACCACCATTCCTGGCTTAAGCTGGCGTGGCATCAACCACCTCTCGGCCTGGCCCTGCAGAGCAGACAGGACCTCTGCCCCAGTGTGGCTTCTGTCCCCCAAACACACCAGCGCAAGCACGGCATGGCATCTTTTTGCCTGCGTACTTGCGTAGCCCCGTGAATAGCTACGGAGCACCGCTGGTTCATAGGACAAACCACAGGAAGAGGCCATGGAGGAAGAAGAAGAGGAGGGGGTGGAGGAGAGAGGTGTGTCACAACCAGTAGTAGCATTTTGGAGGCGTGGCGGTGGGACAACCTCCAACACTACTGCACCTTGTCCTGCATCCTTCCCAGCTGCCAAAAGAGTGACCCAATGGGCCGTGAAAGAAAGGTAACGTCCCTGTCCATGCCTGCTGGACCATGAGTCAGCGGTAATATGCACCTTACCGCTGACCGCCCTGTCCAGCGAGGCCAAGACATTGCCTTCCACATGCCGGTAGAGAGGCGGAATAGCCTTCCGTGAGAAAAAGTGGCGTTTGGGAACCTGCCACTGAGGAACCGCACATTGCACAAACTCACGGAAGGGGGCCGAGTCTACCAACTGAAAAGGCAGCAGTTGAAGCGCTAGCAATTTAGCCAAGCTAGCATTCAACCGCTGGGCATGTGGATGGCTGGGAGTGAACTTCTTTCGACGGTCCAGCAGCTGGGGCAGGGAAATTTGCCTGCTAGAATCGGACGTCGGTGTACTGCTAGCAGAGTGGCCGCAAGTACTTGGCTGTGACACACCTAATTCTACACCTTCATTCCTCTCAGTGCATGTTTCAGAGAGGACTGAAGTTATAGTGGGGTTGGAGATCCCAGCTGATGCGGTGCAAGGAGAGGTCCGCTTTGTTCTTTGGTGTGGGTCTTTGAGGTAGGCTTGCCAACGAGCTGCATGGCAGGTCAACATATGTCTGGTCAGGCATGTGGTACCCAAGCGGCTGATGTTTTGGCCACGCGATATACGCTTGAGACATATGTTGCAAACAGCAGCTGTGCGATCTGATGCACTAGCCTCAAAAAAGGCCCACACCAAGGAACTTTTTGAATGACGGGCAGAGGCAGCGCCCTGCACAGGCGGAGCTCTGCGGTGTGATTCCGTCGGTGTACTGCCCTTACGCTGGCCACCAAAGGGCATCCTGTCTCGTTGGAGATGTGCCTCCTCCTCATCCTCCTCCTCCTCTCTCCTATTAGGCACCCACGTGGAGTCAGTGACCTCATCATCCCCTCCCTCCTCATCACTGAAGCCAATCTGGCAGTATGCTGCAGCTGCTGGAACATGACTGCCAGATTGGTGTCCTTCTTGAGCATCCCCTCTGTCTGCTCTCACCCTACTGCCTTCCTGTAGCTGGGTTTCATCATCAGACCCTTCGAAACGCTGGGCATCCTCCTGGAGCATGTACCCAACACTGTGCTCAAACAGTTCGGGGGACTCCTCAGGAGGAGGACATGGTGGGTCTAGGGAAGGAGTGACTGATGATGAGTCTGACATTGATACCAGGGAAGAGGACGCTTTGGCAGCTGCTTTGCCAGTACCCTGAGCCTGGGTGAGAGAGGATGAGGAGGAGGAGGAGGGCTTGGTCATCCACTCTACCAAGTCTTCGGCATGATGTGGCTCAACATATCCAGCTGCGGAAAAGAAGGACAAGCGTGTCCCATGGCCATGTGCTGATGACAATGCACCGCGTCCACGACCAGCACTGTTGCCCCCAGACACAGAGCCTGCTTGCCCTCTTTTATTGCCTCCTGACTGTCTGCCTCTCCTTGTTTGCCTTCCAGACATTCTAATAGATGGCCTGCAGGGAGATGGGAAAAAAGCAATAAGGGCTACCTTCAGGTGTCCTTCTCTGTCCCTTGAAACAAGGACTTGCACAGTGAAAGAAACTGACACTCTCCCTACCTACAGTTTTCTGTCCCTAGAAAAAATGTTTTTTTTAAGCACAATATAGCACAAGGAGAATTCACTCACTGTCCTTCCAGGTCCCTAGAAACAAGGACTTGCACAGTGAAAGAAACTGACACTCTCCCTACCTACAGTTTTCTGTCCCTAGAAAAAATGTTTTTTTTAAGCACAATATAGCACAAGGAGAATTCACTCACTGTCCTTCCAGGTCCCTAGAAACAAGGACTTGCACAGTGAAAGAAACTGACACTCTCCCTACCTACAGTTTTCTGTCCCTAGAAAAAATGTTTTTTTTAAGCACACTATAGCACAAGGAGAATTCACTCACTGTCCTTCCCAGTCCCTAGAAACAAGGACTTGCACAGTGAAAGAAACTGACACTCTCCCTACCTACAGTTTTCTGTCCCTAGAAAAAATGTTTTTTTTAAGCACAATATAGCACAAGGAGAATTCACTCACTGTCCTTCCAGGTCCCTGGAAACAAGGACTTGCACAGTGAAAGAAACTGACACTCTCCCTACCTACAGTTTTCTGTCCCTAGAAAAAATGTTTTTTTTAAGCACACTATAGCACAAGGAGAATTCACTCACTGTCCTTCCAGGTCCCTGGAAACAAGGACTTGCACAGTGAAAGAAACTGACACTCTCCCTACCTACAGTTTTCTGTCCCTAGAAAAAATGTTTTTTTTAAGCACAATATAGCACAAGGAGAATTCACTCACTGTCCTTCCAGGTCCCTGGAAACAAGGACTTGCACAGTGAAAGAAACTGACACTCTCCCTACCTACAGTTTTCTGTCCCTAGAAAAAATGTTTTTTTTAAGCACAATATAGCACAAGGAGAATTCACTCACTGTCCTTCCAGGTCCCTAGAAACAAGGACTTGCACAGTGAAAGAAACTGACACTCTCCCTACTGTGAGGGGGTTAGCTCAGCAGCAGGTGTGTGTGACCCCCGGGATGGGCTCCCCACACAAAACAGGCCCAGCAAACGGAGGTTGTGGTTTTCAAAATCAAAAAAGGTGCGGTTTATTTTCTATTTACAGTGACAAAACACAGCAAAGCAAAAGAAACATAACCAAAATAAATCCTGGTCAAGTTGACCTCTGACTAAACATACAGGTTTCCTAACTAACAACTGGGATCAGCCTAGTGCTGTCCTAGTCCCTAAGTCCCTGGTTTTAAATGTCCAAGCAAATAGCCACACAGGCTTTGTCTCACCGCACAGGGGTTCACTCTCCCTAGACAGTCCACACAGGTCTGGTTCCAGGCATGAGCTAACATCTAATGAAGCTGGGAGTTCTTATAGAGGCCTAAATGAGCTGACAAGCTTCAGCTGGTCTCATCAACTCCCTGTCTGCACGACGCCCAGCCCTCTCCCTAGAGGTATGAGTCATCCATGAGCCCACTAGCCTTATACAACTCTCCACCTAGTTGTATAAGTCGGCGTAAAGCCTGAATCTGGGCGAAATATATCTACCCCCCTGGATGCAACCAGGTGACTTTACCTTCCTGCTGTCACACTACCTACAGTTTTCTGTCCCTAGAAAAATTTTTTTTTTTAAGCACAATATAGCACAAGGAGAATTCACTCACTGTCCTTCCAGGTCCCTGGAAACAAGGACTTGCACAGTGAAAGAAACTGACACTCTCCCTACCTACAGTTTTCTGTCCCTAGAAAAAATGTTTTTTTTAAGCACAATATAGCACAAGGAGAATTCACTCACTGTCCTTCCAGGTCCCTAGAAACAAGGACTTGCACAGTGAAAGAAACTGACACTCTCCCTACCTACAGTTTTCTGTCCCTAGAAAAAATGTTTTTTTTAAGCACACTATAGCACAAGGAGAATTCACTCACTGTCCTTCCCAGTCCCTAGAAACAAGGACTTGCACAGTGAAAGAAACTGACACTCTCCCTACCTACAGTTTTCTGTCCCTAGAAAAAATGTTTTTTTTAAGCACACTATAGCACAAGGAGAATTCACTCACTGTCCTTCCCAGTCCCTAGAAACAAGGACTTGCACAGTGAAAGAAACTGACACTCTCCCTACCTACAGTTTTCTGTCCCTAGAAAAAATGTTTTTTTTAAGCACACTATAGCACAAGGAGAATTCACTCACTGTCCTTCCAGGTCCCTGGAAACAAGGACTTGCACAGTGAAAGAAACTGACACTCTCCCTACCTAGAGTTTTCTGTCCCTAGAAAAAATGTTTTTTTTAAGCACACTATAGCACAAGGAGCATTCACTCACTGTCCTTCCAGGTCCCTGGAAACAAGGACTTGCACAGTGAAAGAAACTGACACTCTCCCTACCTACAGTTTTCTGTCCCTAGAAAAAATGTTTTTTTTAAGCACAATATAGCACAAGGAGAATTCACTCACTGTCCTTCCAGGTCCCTGGAAACAAGGACTTGCACAGTGAAAGAAACTGACACTCTCCCTACCTACAGTTTTCTGTCCCTAGAAAAAATGTTTTTTTTAAGCACAATATAGCACAAGGAGAATTCACTCACTGTCCTTCCAGGTCCCTAGAAACAAGGACTTGCACAGTGAAAGAAACTGACACTCTCCCTACCTACAGTTTTCTGTCCCTAGAAAAAAAAATTTTTTAAGCACAATATAGCACAAGGAGAATTCACTCACTGTCCTTCCAGGTCCCTGGAAACAAGGACTTGCACAGTGAAAGAAACTGACACTCTCCCTACCTACAGTTTTCTGTCCCTAGAAAAAATGTTTTTTTTAAGCACACTATAGCACAAGGAGAATTCACTCACTGTCCTTCCAGGTCCCTGGAAACAAGGACTTGCACAGTGAAAGAAACTGACACTCTCCCTACCTAGAGTTTTCTGTCCCTAGAAAAAATGTTTTTTTTAAGCACACTATAGCACAAGGAGAATTCACTCACTGTCCTTCCAGGTCCCTGGAAACAAGGACTTGCACAGTGAAAGAAACTGACACTCTCCCTACCTAGAGTTTTCTGTCCCTAGAAAAAATGTTTTTTTTAAGCACAATATAGCACAAGGAGAATTCACTCACTGTCCTTCCAGGTCCCTGGAAACAAGGACTTGCACAGTGAAAGAAACTGACACTCTCCCTACCTACAGTTTTCTGTCCCTAGAAAAAATGTTTTTTTTAAGCACAATATAGCACAAGGAGAATTCACTCACTGTCCTTCCAGGTCCCTAGAAACAAGGACTTGCACAGTGAAAGAAACTGACACTCTCCCTACCTACAGTTTTCTGTCCCTAGAATTTTTTTTTTTTTAAGCACAATATAGCACAAGGAGAATTCACTCACTGTCCTTCCAGGTCCCTGGAAACAAGGACTTGCACAGTGAAAGAAACTGACACTCTCCCTACCTACAGTTTTCTGTCCCTAGAAAAAATGTTTTTTTTAAGCACACTATAGCACAAGCACAAAACACACTGACACTCTCCCTACCTATCCTTCTCTTTCCCTAAACTAAAGGAATCCAGGTTAAGCAAGAAAGAAATAAAAGTCACTGTCCCTGCCTATGCTGCTCTATCCCTGCTCCGGAACACACTACACTAGGCCGCCGTGCTGGCGGCCTTTTATAGTGTGGGGCGTGTACTAAACACCCTCAGCAATAATTGGCCACAGGCATCCTGCCTGTGGCCAATCATTGCTCTCCTCGCTGCCGGCGCTGTGATTGGCCAAGCATGCGGGGTCACAGTGCATGCTTGGCCAATCACAGCGCCTGGATGACACTGCGATGGCGTAGTGCATTGTGGGCCGTTCGCGTCACTCGAATTTGGCGCGAACGGCCCAAATCGTTCGATCTTCGTCGAACGATCGAACAGCCGATGTTCGAGTCGAACGTATGTTCGACTCGAACACGAAGCTCATCCCTACTGTCTACAGGGTTAGTATGGGATCCTCAAATTATAACTCACATATGTATGTCTTTGCAGAGAGACCTGTGGCGAGTCCCCGCTACAATTTGGGGCTTCCTTGTGAGCTTTGAGGGGCTTTTTTGGGCTGGCCCTGCTATATATCCCTGGCTCTGTTACCACGGTTGCTGTGTTATTATGGTCGCTGCATTTCTTCTATGCGACCACTAAACTTGCACTATATCCATTTGGGCTCTACATCTTCGGGACAATCCCTCCAAGCGGCTGATGTTTGCGTTACCACTTGAGATGTATGTATGCAATACTATGGATAAATTTGATATAAATGTAATGTATCCTATAAATATATAATTATGTACTTTATATGTGCATCTATGCATCTCCAATGAACTCTCATATACATTTTTTTCTTATTTTTTCTTTGTTTTCCCCTCCCTTTTTTTTTTTTTTTGTTGTTTCTCTGCAGCACTATTTATCCTTTAGCTGCCCACATATGGGAGAATTTCAAAATATTGGAACTATGTTAATGCTCGATATTGTACTATATAACCATTATACATGATGTTGTTTTTCTCTCTTCTATAGAGACCAATCTGCTTTTTAATCATTGTATGAACCTTGAAGAAGGAAATAATGGAAGCTATCACAGATATAGCTCTAGTATCCGAAACATGTCGGTTTTGTCACCACTAGTTATATGACTTGTAGGTGCCCTCATGCAAATTGGTTTCAATGATTGTGTATGTCTTTTCTCTCGTTGTTTTTAAACAATTTTGATCCATATGTCAAATATGTACAAATAAAATTATTTATATTTTTCTATATATACTTGGTGGCAATTCATAATTTATTCCAATCCACACTATCCCAGGGGCATCCCTCGTTTAATTTTTCAAAATTTACCGGGATGTGATTGGAAAGTATGGTAACTTGCCCTATGCTTGCTGGTTAATAGCTTCATCTTTCCAAATCAATGTATCCAATTTCTGGGTAGCAAATACCCCCTAGTCCCCATTCATTATTTGAAGCATTCCAGCTTTCTACATATAAATAATTTTACTTAAATTGCTCTTTCCCTGTTTTGTTTACTCCCTGTTGCACGGGCAATTATTGTGAAAACGTACTGTTGCAATAATTTTGGTTGTTTTGTTTTACTGTGTTACATTTTATGTTTTTCTTTTTCTCTTCTTTTTCTATTTTTTGGTATATCCAAGTGTATAGTACCTAGTGATACCATCATCATGGCTGAACTTTACAGTGAATCATGGGAGGTCTTCACTGAACAATTACAATCGAATTACGGTAAAAATGAATCATTGGAATCTGAGCTGATCTTTCTTTTCTCCAATCTAACCAAATGGTTGGAGAAAAAATCTTCAATGCACTGGCATATAAAAACCTTCAATGAGTACATAAGGGACGATTTAAACCCACTTGGACTTCGAGTCCAGATCTTCCCAACTTTTGAGGATCTGGACCCGACGTTCAAGCAAGCATGGGAAACAAATTTAAAATTATGCTCGGCTGGTATGATGAGACTTCTCTCTGACGAATATCAGAGACGTCTCGTTTGTATCAACACGAACATTGAAAAAATTTACTCTAGGATCAAACCCCTACAGGCCCACCCCTCATACAAGGACCTAAATGAGAAACTTAAAACCGACATCGAATTATTCAATAAATCTATTCTAGCAAAAAAAGAGTTTAAATATATGCGGGATAAACAGGCCTTTGAGGAAGGTAGAGCATATAGATGGGCATTTTCAACTAAACCTAGTTTCCAATATAAAAACAATAACCATCGTTCTACGCAGTTGGACATATCTGATACCTCTTCAACCTCGTCCAACATGTCATACGCACCAATGAAGGGAAAACGCACAAGACCATCTAAAAGAAACCGTGACTTTGAAAACTCCTCTAATAGCAATACTACAAAAAAACGTCCCCCTAAACAGCACCCTCGCACTCCGTTTCCATCAGTCCCTAACACTTCCACATCGATGGCCATGGATGCCACTGCGAATGCACATGAATCACTTGAAAACACGGGTACTTTTGTCACACCTAAAGTTCCCCTGATGTTCACCAAGAACTCGGGAAACTCACCCACTCTCCACAACCCGATCACGACATAGCCTCGGCTTTTAATATTATAAACTTGTCATCACATGTCCTGAGTGTCGATGAGATCTCAGTTCTCTCAAAGGGACTAACTTTTTGCCCTAATAAACCTATTGACAAATTTGAGACTATTAAAGATCTCCATTTATACGCTCGCAAATTACTTCTCAAAAGCATTTTTGAAAAGAGTGACCCAGATACATGGGAATTTCACACCTATAGTAAACGCCAGGCTTTGGGCAATCTTAAATCCTTACTTGAGGAAAATGAATCTAGAGACCTCATCGACACCTTGGACCTTGACCTACTTCTAGCCAACACTAGCACAACTGATACTGAGATTTCCAGTGCCCCTAAAACCTCACTCAAAAAAAATCATCTTTTTACCCAATGCCTAGCTCAAACCCAGGTGTATCTAATTTTCTCAAAAATACTAGTCAAGAAATAAATAATCTAGTACCGCTAATACCTAGACACACAAACCTTATTTCTACTGAAAAGATAGCCTTAAAAAATCTATCAAAAAATCATGAAATTACTATTAAGCTATCAGACAAAGGAGGGAACATTGTCATCATGGACAACCCTCAATATCTTGAAATGTGTCTCAACATCTTAAGAAATCATGAATGGTATCGCCCAGTAAGTAGTGGTGTTGTAGATGCCTTCAATAAGAAATTTTACACCTTGGAGGATGGAGCCTTCCAAAATAATGTCATTTCTAAACAAACCTGGGAATTCATTCGTACCTCCTTTCCCCGCACACCAACTTTTTACTCACTCCCCAAAATCCACAAGGATTCCCTAAATCCCCCAGGACGGCCCATCATATTCGGAAACGGAGCTATCACTGAAAACCTTTCACGGCTCATTGATGAGCATCTAAGACCCTTTGTCCAAAGCATTCCCTCCTATGTGAAAGACACACCCCACTTATTACGCATTATCGAAGGAGTACAGATCCCTATAGATTTGATTCTCGTCAGCATTGATGTAGAGGCACTCTACAGCTCGATCCCTCACTCTCTTGGCATTGCCTGCATTAGACATATTCTATCACAAATCAGCCATCATGAACATTTATTCAATGAATTTATAATCCAGTCTTTGGATTTTGTATTAAGACATAATGTTTTCACTTTTGATGGTCAATGCTTCCTCCAGGTACAGGGCGTAGCCATGGGCACCAGTTGTGCCCCTGGCTACGCCAACTTGTACCTGGGGGAATGGGAACGTGATATTTTCTCCAGCAAGGATCTCTCAATGTACCTGTGCCATGTGGCTCTATGGCACAGGTACATTGATGACATCTTTATTGTTTGGACGGGCTCCCAGCAATGCCTGGATGAGTGTTTCATTGCCCTAAATTCAAATGTTTTCAATCTGAAATTCACAATGACATCAGATTCAAACACCATAACCTTTCTTGACGTAGAGATCTTTAGAGATAAGCAAAACATGTTATCATGTAAGCTGTTTTGTAAACCGAGTGCAGGCAACACAATCTTACATTCCTCTAGCTTTCACCCTAAGCCTCTAGTCAAATCTATCCCTTACGGACAATACTTAAGAATAAAAATAAACTGTTCTAATGAAGTTGATTATAAAAGAGAAGCAAACAACTTAAGGCAAAGACTTTTGACAAGGGGGTATAGCCATAAATGCCTCAAAAAGGCCTTTAAACGCACCCTAAATTTAAATCGACATGAATCGTTAATGTTTAAACCTAAAAAAAGTGAGAATGATCATCGTATCATTAACACTTATTCTGATGATCATGCCCAACTTTTTAAAATTTACCAAAAACACTGGCACCTACTTACAGCAGACCCTGTGATAGGACCACTAGTACCCCCCAGACCAACTATCACCTATAGACGAGCAACGTCCCTAAAGGACATGCTCGTACAGAGTGAATTCCAGAATACTACTAGGGGAGATCCATGTAGGGACCTGGGAACTTTTCAATGTGGCAATTGCACATACTGCAAGTATATGAATACTAGAAGGAATATTCGTTTACCGAATGGCCAAAAATTTCGACCAAAACATTATGCGAATTGTCAAACTACGGATGTAGTATATCTCATTATTTGCAGTTGTAATTGCTTTTATGTGGGAAAAACCATACAAAAACGATGGCAGAGAGTCTACCGACATTTGAAAGGGATGAGGGATAAAGATCCTGATCTCCCACTCGGCAGACACGCTGCCCAAGTTCATGGAGATAGTGTACCAAGTTTTGAGGTGCTAGTTTTGGACAGGGTCCACCGCAGCCCCCGTGGTGGCGACTTTAATAAGCACCTACTTCAAAGGGAGCTGAGGTGGATCTCGACCCTCAACGCCACCTCACTGCCTGGCTTGAACCAGGCTATAAACTTTAAACCCTTTTTACCTGGATTCACATCTGGAAGGTTTGACAGGGATCTGTTAAACTGAGTCAAACAAGCTGGGTATACCCATCTATATGTTTCTTTCTTTCTTTTTCTTCAATATATTTTTACTTTTTTTTTTTTTTTTTTTTAAATATCTATGTACTATGCCAGCTGTACAAAATATGTATTAATATTTTTGATGCATGCCCGTCATGCAGTGATGTTAAAAATTAAAAAATTAAAATAAATCTTTACACACTGTATACAGATAGAGCAATTTTGATTTAATCAATGGAATTTGCCCGATGATTCGCCCACTGGAGATCAGTGTTTATTCATTATATTGTTTATCCCTTATTATCTAGAAATCAATTTAACAACACTGGCACCTTGTACTCCGACACAGCAGAGTCTGTGGCAATATTTGGGGCCGCTCATCTGGCCCACTGACGCTCCCCAGCGCAAAAACAGCCCTCAGTTATTTTGATTATTGGGGGCTGCCTTGCTCGCGTTTGAGCAAATGGACGGTTATGTGCATATTTTCCCTCTCCCTGTCCTAACAATTATGGACTTATGGGATGGAGGGCATTGTTGTTACATCGTTACTACTTATGGGGTTTTTGACCAATTAATTGTGTTTCCTGTCCTCCCGGTGGCGCCATTTGGCGTGGCGCATATGTTGTTGCCTCCGCGCTGGCCTCTTTTTTGGCCTGATGCGGACACCGTAGTAATCTATTCTGAGTCACTTCCGCCCTTCCTATTGTGCTGGCGGTCGGGTCGACGTCTGACGTCACCGCGCCGACGTTCTGACGTTTTCTGTACGCCGACGTGTGTGCGTGGTGACGCCGGACGCCGCCTAGACCGAGGGCGGCCCTTGCGCGCGGCGTCTCGTCAGGTAAGAGCTTCTCTGCAATACATGATTAATTTGTTTCTTTTAGTTGGACGTACTTTTTAGCCCTGTTGTGGCCTCCCACCCTCTATCTCATTGGCTGAGCTCCTTCTGTCCCTCCTGTTGGCGCCACTTGAGCTGATTGGCTGTAACACAAGCCACAGCCCTATATAAAATCCCACCGGGCTTTGTTAGTTTCTGCACAGCCAGAGTGTGGATGCTCTCGCGTCACTCTTACAGGTATGAAGTTCGCTCAGATACTAGATTATAGTTGTGGGATAACTGTCTACAGGGTTAGTATGGGATCCTCAAATTATAACTCACATATGTATGTCTTTGCAGAGAGACCTGTGGCGAGTCCCCGCTACAATTTGGGGCTTCCTTGTGAGCTTTGAGGGGCTTTTTTGGGCTGGCCCTGCTATATATCCCTGGCTCTGTTACCACGGTTGCTGTGTTATTATGGTCGCTGCATTTCTTCTATGCGACCACTAAACTTGCACTATATCCATTTGGGCTCTACATCATCGGGACAATCCCTCCAAGCGGCTGATGTTTGCGTTACCACTTGAGATGTATGTATGCAATACTATGGATAAATTTGATATAAATGTAATGTATCCTATAAATATATAATTATGTACTTTATATGCGCATCTATGCATCTCCAATGAACTCTCATATACATTTTTTTCTTATTTTTTCTTTGTTTTCCCCTCCCTTTTTTTTTTTTTTTGTTGTTTCTCTGCAGCACTATTTATCCTTTAGCTGCCCACATATGGGAGAATTTCAAAATATTGGAACTATGTTAATTCTCGATATTGTACTATATAACCATTATACATGATGTTGTTTTTCTCTCTTCTATAGAGACCAATCTGCTTTTTAATCATTGTATGAACCTTGAAGAAGGAAATAATGGAAGCTATCACAGATATAGCTCTAGTATCCGAAACATGTCGGTTTTGTCACCACTAGTTATATGACTTGTAGGTGCCCTCATGCAAATTGGTTTCAATGATTGTGTATGTCTTTTCTCTCGTTGTTTTTAAACAATTTTGATCCATATGTCAAATATGTACAAATAAAATTCTTTATATTTTTCTATATATACTTGGTGGCAATCCATAATTTATTCCAATCCACACTATCCCAGGGGCATCCCTCGTTTAATTTTTCAAAATACTGCTTATAAGGGCTCTTCTACATTAGTAAGCATTTTCCGCATCCAATGCTAGGAGTAGAAAAGGCGCTCGACGTTGCTCAGTAATATGTATGATATTAAGTAAGCGTCTTGTGGCGTCAGCCGTCTGCCTCCCCTTAGTAAATCCAGACTGATCCACCTCTATGATGCCAGGTAGAACATCCACTAGTCTAGCAGCCAGGAGTTTGGCGTAAAGTTTGATATCATTGTTCAATAGGGATATCGACCTGAAATTTTGGGGTGTATCTGGAGCCTTTCCAGGTTTGGGAAGAGCTACATTAATGGCATTAAGCATTTCTTGAGGGAAGGAGGAGGAGACAGCAGCAGAACCAAACACCTCAACCAAATGTGGGCTGAGTATGTCTTGAAAGGATTTATAATATTCCCCCGTATACCCGTCAGGGCCTGGGGATTTATTCGCAGGTAGCGACTGTATAATTCTTTTCACCTCAATTTCAGTAAATGGAGAGTTCAGGTTTAGGAGTTGTTCAGGGGAGAGTGAAGGGAGCTTGATTTGATTTAGGAATGCCTCTATGGTGTCTAGAGACGGTTGTATAACAGTAGGGTAATTTTTAGTATTGTAAAGTGAACCATAATATTGGCTGAAGGCATCAGCTATTCCTTGGGGGTGAAAATGTTTTGTCTGCGTTACTGGGTGCTTCACATATGGGATTTGTGTTTTATATCTATGACCCTTCAAACGGTTAGCGAGAAGTTTCCCAGCCCTGTTACCACTAGTGTAATAAATTAGTTTGAGTCTCCTGGAAGCCTTTTCAAAATCCTCTAGGATCGTTAACCTAAGCTCCGTGCGGAGAGGAGACAGTTGTGTAGATAGCAATGAAGATGGTTTAGACTTATTTTGTTGTTCTAGGTCATCAATTTGGGCTAGCATATTTACAGTTTTCTGCTGTCTCTCCCTCTTAACTCTCGCTCCTTGTTGTATCAAAATCCCTCTCACAAATGCCTTATGGGCATTCCACACTATGAATGGGTCACTAACCGACCCTTTGTTGGTATCAAAGAAGTCCCTCAGTTTTTGTTCAATATAGGACCTGATCGGGCCTGTCAGGAGGAGCCGGGGGTGGAACGCCATAAAAAAACAGATTTGGTTAATGAGGGATCCCCCACTGTAAGGCTCACCGAGGCGTGGTCCGACCAGGTAATGCTATTGATCTTAGCGGATTTGCATTTGAATAGTAATTTCTTATCAACCAAAAAAAGATCTATCCTACTTTAGGACCTATGTGCAGTGGAAAAAAAAGTATAGCCTTTCTCACTAGCATTTAGACATCTCCAGGAGTCATATAGCTCATAAGCTCTTAGAAAAGATTTCAGAGATGGTGGAGGGCGTTTTGGTGCCGAAGTGGAATCCATAGACGGATCAGGAGTAATGTTGAAGTTCCCACACATCACCAAAAGTCCTTGTTGATTAGATCTAATCTTTTTAACTGTCCTGTGGAGGAATCTTAGTTGTCTGTCATTAGGAGTGTAAACATTCACCACTGTGTAGGTGACTAAGTTGATATCACATACTAGAATTATAAAATGCCCCAATGGGTCAATGATGGATTTGCAAAGACAGAAGGCAACTGAGTCCCGTACAGCAATCATTACTCCCTTCGTTTTGGATTCCACATTAGCAAAAAAGGTAAACGAGAATTTGGGGTGTGTGCAATTTGGGGGTGTTGCATTGCTAAAGTGGGTTTCTTGAACACACACTACATCACAGTTCTGGTGTAAAGCTTCCTTCCAAAGGGAACGGCTGGATGATTTAGTCCTTTAGCATTGATGGTCAAAAAGTTTATCGCCATACTTGAAGGTTGTGGTAGTGAGGTGTGTTGCTCATGAACAATAAAGCACTTACTGTTGATGGTTCAGCGGTCTGTGACAGTACTAGGTGGTTTGACGGAGTAGGTCTCATCATCTCCGACAACGCGGTGATTTCCAACGATATCATCTTCCAGATATTCATTACACATATGACTAGCAGGGTATAGAAAAATAAGGTAAACAAACAAAAATAGAACATAACCATGGCTAGCAGCCGAAAGTAGTAAGGCAACTGGATGCGACTATTAGTCACTCAAAGGGCAAATGGGGAAGTATCAATAACTTGATAACTTTGCAAAGTGGAGGAATCTCCTCCCCAGTGGGCTACCAAGCTGAAAGTCAAACCTCCCTTCAGGCTAAATATGAGATCTAGCATTTTTGCGATCCACTGTGCGCCAAACAGATTCAGGGCTCTTGTTGCTGTCGTTCTGGCGAGGCTGATTTTGAGATTCAGGTATGATCCCCCACTCATTTAGCAGAGCCATGCCTCTCTCCACAGAGGTAATCACATAATCCTTATCATCCTTAGTAACAATCAACTTTGTTGGGAAACCCCACTTGTAGGTTAGTTTATGGTTCCTCAGTGCCTTTGTGATTGTGTTGAGGTTTCTGCACTTCTATAGGGTGTATTGGGATAAATCTGCAGGTTTGCATACGTCAGAGGTAATTGGTCCCTCTGTCTGGATACTGCTATCAGCTTCTCCTTCGTGTGATAGAAATGCAGTCTTAGGATGACATCCCTTGGGATGTTATCAGCCAGATAAGAAGGTTTAGGAAGACAGTGGATTCTATCTACGGTGTAATCCAGCTCGGTCATGTCAGGCAGAATGGCGGAGAACATCTGAAATGCATATTTGCGTAAGTCCTGAGGTTTAGCTGATTCTTTGCTTTAATGTCCTCTATGTCATCCTCTCTGCTAACATTGGCATCGACAAGGTCATTAATTGTGTTTGCAAATTCCCCCATCTTATTTTCTATATGGGATACCCTGCCTGATACCTCTTTGAGTTCTGTGCCGAACTTGTGGACACAGGACACCATGTCGGTGTTAGGACCTGGGCTTGAACCTGGGACCTCTGGTGTGTCTGGTGGTGACTCTACTTGCTGAGCCACCTGGAATGCTGGACAGCTCCTTGGATAGTTCATTAGACAATTACTTGAATGATCTTTCTTGTCTTGAATCTTGTTTGCCTTGAACCTTGAACCCTTTGCTCCTCCCAGGAAGTTCCTGATTTAAGCCATGTCCCTGCACTTCCTGGTTGCCAGAATATTGTGTCTTCACCAGCCAATATCTTGCTCCTGTCTACTGCTGCCGACCGCATCTTTGCTACCACTCACTACCGACTTTTGGCTTGTCCCCGACTACGCTTCTGCTGAATCCCAACCTGCAACTATCTGTTACCGACTTTTGGCTCGTCCCCGACTACGCTTCTGCTTGATCCCTACCTGTATTATCTGTTTCTGGACCCCGGCTTGCTCACCCCCTGGTGGGGCTAATCTGAGGACCATGACCTGGCACTGACATGCAGCAAAGCCCATCTCCACCTTTAGGAGCCCTGGTGAATACCGGTCAGTGCTTAGACCAAGCACCTCAGGTGAACCCGTGTCATCAGCCAGGGTGACCTGTGTGAATACCTGCTCTGCTGCTATAGCTACTGGCCTCTGAGCCTGACTCCAGACCGTGACAGTCAGATTGCAGGGAACTTCTCAGGGACACCAACATCTCCTTTAGGACTGTGTCCATCACTGGCTGATTGTTAGTGGGGAATGTATCTATGGAGTCTGGCAGTTCCCTAGTGTCATCCCCCGAGTCTAGGAGAGAGCTCACCTCGTGTTCAGCAACCGCGGCATCCGACCGGAACCTTGCCTTTTCAGGGCTTCCAGAGGACCGTGTGGCAGGTGAGGATTGCACACTCTTAGGAGGGCTGCTTCTTTTTTGAGATTTCCCCATTTTTTCAAGGTGCTTCTGTGGTCCGGGAAGCGGCGTGGATGAAGAGCCAGCGCCATCTTGTCTAGGCCCCAGGATAAAGAACTCCGTCAGCTTGGTAGGCCTATTACCATTGTTCCTGCGCCTTGTCATCTTAGTCGATCGTTCCCGGGTGCCGTGGGACTGGATCACTGTGTTGGGGTGAGAATTAGCCTTCTAGGAGGTCTGTTCTGTGCCACTGTATTACCGCTGGAACCGGAGCTCTGCTAGTGAGCGTCCATCACGGTCTCCGGCTAGCTCCACCCCCCCAGAAATTCGTTTTTTTTTATTTGGGGATATTTATTATAGCAAAAAGTTAAAAACATTGTTTTTTTTTCAAAATTTTTTTTTTTTTTTGTTTATAGCGCAAAAAATAAAAACCGCAGACGTGATCAAATACCACCAAAAGAAAGCTCTATTTGTGGGAAAAAAAGGACGCAAATTTTGTTTGGGTGCAGCATTGCATGACCGCGCAATTGTCAGTTAAAGCGGCGCAGTGCCAAATTGTAAAAAGTGCTCTGGTCAGGAAGGTGGTAATATCTTCCAGGGCTGAAGTGGTTAAAAGTTCTTTCCTTATTGTTTATAGCTTTTTTTAACTTTGGCCGTGAGCCACATAGGTTTTATTTTTAGCCTTTTTAAACAAATTGCCAATATATACTTTGCAGTGAGTTCACATACAGGCTTTTTGAAGAATTCCCATTTCTTTTCTGTGTTCATCAAACCCAATATTTCCTCCCAGTCTAAGTTTTGGAGAGCAGCCCTCATCCTTGGAAAATTTGTTCTCTTAAAGTTAAGTGTTTTTATCTTTCCTGTATGTGTTTTTTGCTTACAGCTAACATCAAATGAAATCATGTTATGGTCACTGCTACCCAGATGTTCCTTTATATGAACATTAGTAATAAGCTCTGCATGGTTTGAGATTACCAGGTCCAACAGAGCATCATTCCTAGTTGGGGCCTCAATAAACTGGACCATACTCTTGTCCTGTAATAGGTTTATACATTTTTGCCCTTTAACAGCAGTGCCATTACTCCAGTCAATTTCCGGGTAGTTAAAGTCCTCCATTATTATCACCGTCCCAGCCTTTTCAGCCCTTTCCATCTGTGCAAGGAGTTCAGTCTCCACCTCCTCATTAACATTGGGTGGTCTATAACAAACTCCAATGATTAACTTTGAACTACGCACATCTATATGCAGTTCCACCCATAGTGCTTCAGCCACATCAAACTCTCCATCAATTAGGTCCTCTTTTACACTCGCTTTGAGATCACTTCTCACATAGGGACAGACACCGCCACCTTTCCTTTTTTCTCTGTCTCTCTGAAAGAGTGCATAGCCAGGAATATTAATATAGCCCAGTCACGTGAGGAATGAAGCCAAGATACAGCAATACCGATTACATCATAGCTCTCCTAATGCACCAGAGCTTCCAGCTCACCTATTTTGTTTGGCAGACTTCTGGCATTGGTGAACAAACACTTTAATGCATTATTACATTTTGCTATGGTGTTTTGCATATCTTTTTTAGTAGTACAAATAGCACTATAATTTCCAATGGTTGTTTGCAACCCTCCTCCCATCTATCCCCATTCCACACTCTATTAATGTCTGACCCCTAACTGACCTGTCTGCCCTATTGAATTCTAGTTCAACCCCCCCCCCAATCCTAGTTCAAATACTCCTCCAACATTCCCATAAACCTCTCCCCCAACACAGCAGACCCCCTTTCATTTAGGTGCAACCCATCTTTAGCATATAGGTTGTACCCCAATGAAAAGTCAGGCCATTGCTCTAGAAACCCAAACCCTTTCTTTTTATACCAGATCTTAAGCCATGCATTCAGGTCTCCCATCTCCCCCTGCCTTTCCTGTGTTGCGCATGGCACAGGCAATATTTCAGAGAATAGTAACTATCAAACTCCCCAGTGTTTGTGTATAAGCATTGTACGTTTAGCAATTCTTGGTGTTTCATTAGACTATATAAGCTTTGTTATGTTGATTTCAAGCAATTTAAATGTTTAACATGGAATTGGGACAGGACGAATTTGGAATAAGTAAATGCGTTTTGGGAAGTTAGTAATTTTTATAGCATTCATTTTATCTAACCATGAGATATTATGCTGCACCCATGAGAAAATAGGTTCTTTAGGCTTAAAAAAGCTGGAAGATAGCTTGTCAAATATAGTGGTTGATATGATAGAGTCAGGCATATACCCAAATATTCCATATGTGATTTTAAAGTTGAGTTAGGATCATATCATCCACAAAAAAGCTTAATTTGTATGAGTTGAAATGTAAGTCTATTCCATGGATGTTTTGGTTGTTCCTGATAAGGTGTGTAAGATGTTCTAAAGCTAATACAGTGGAACCTCGGATTGCGAGTAACACGGTTAACACAGTTAATGAGTGTTTCGCAATACGAGCACCGTATTTTTAAAAAACGTGACTAGGTTTGCGAGTGTTATCTCGCAAAACGAGCACGATTTAGGCCAAAGCGGGTGCAGTACCGCGATTAGCCTGAGGGGGGGGGGACATGTCCTTGGGCCTTTTCAGCCGTTTCTGAAGGTTTTCTGGTGCCCCCTCAGGCCAAACGCGGTACTGCACCCCATTGAAGTCAATGCGGAACAAATTATTTTCATTTCCATTGACTTCAATGGGAAAACTCGCTTTGATATGCAAGTACGTTGGATTACGAGCATTCTCCTGGAACGGATTATGCTCGTAATACAAGGTTCCACTGTATAAATAAAATGAGAGAGAGAGGGGACACCTCTAATGGTATTCCCTTTGTTATAGGAAAAGTGTCAGAAAAGCATTTGAGCTATCGTACCTTGGGAAAATGGTTGGTGGTATAGTGATTGGAGCCAGAAAAGAAAATGATCCCAGAATCCCCATTTTTGTAAAGCATAAATCCAGGACAAAGTCAAATCAAAGCAAATGCTTTATGTAAATTCGACCACAAAAGCATGCCTTGGAAAAGTTTGTGATGCTTTGGGGTACAAAGCCCACCTCATGCTTATGAATGAAGGCAGGCAAGAAAGAATTGAGCTGAGAAGCCAAAACTTTGAAGGGTGGTTATTTTAATAATAAAAAAAAAAAACACTATGTATGTACATAGTTTGCTTATTCACTAGAACTGTACTATCAATGTTTTGAGTTGGGTTACTGTAAGCTCATGTTCGAAAATCATGTAATGTTGTGATTGGTTATTTCATATGCCTTCATCAAAAGTTAGATACAGTAGACAAAGTGATTACAGGTTTCATGTTCAGCCTGTTTTCGCAATGTAGTGAAAACATCCATAAGGAGTATTAATTGAGACATCTTAGAGACATGCTGAGTTCCAAATGCTCCAGCAAGCAGCAGTATATTTAGGCCAATATGCACAAGCCTACAAGCCCAGTTTTCAATGTTTACGCATGGTTTGTTTGTTAACTGTATGCCATGGTAATCTGAAATCTATAATCAAACAACAGTTTTTTTGTACTGTTTATGTTTTTATGTTTTATGTTTGATTAGACCCATAATTCCAGAGCAGTCTTTCTCAACTGGGGTGCTACAGCACCCTGGGGTTCCGCCTAAGGTTGTTAGGGGTTCTGCGGCATCCTGATTGATAAAGAGTGTGGATCAAGCTCTGTGCGCTATGTACAGCAGTGAAATTTTGTCCACCGATAATTATCGGTCAAAAGTAAGGTTTACAGCATTGTGCTGAAAAAAGTGTCAATAATGCCTGCCGAAACCGGTGCGACATTGAATTTCAATTTTCACTTACGATTTCATTGCAGCTTGCGACTTCCTTTAACAGAAGTCTATGCAAGTCGCAATTAAACCTTCAAAAAGAAGTGTAGGAACCTTTTTCTTAATAACGGCAATATGAACAGTTCCATTGCCAAAAATAGGCTGCGAATTGTCATGCGTGTGAACCGGGACTAATGGTGTGTTTTTCATAGGTCACGTGACTCAAAAAAATGCATAAAAAATGCAACTCTGGTGCATTTGTGATGTATTCTTGCTGCATTTTCAATGTATTTCAGGCTCTCAATGGGCCACAATTGTCGTATCGTTATACTATAGTTCTAGTGGATGCAGATCTGTCCGCTCGGAGTCATTTAATGCCAACACCAAGAAGTGACCATTCCCTTGGCGAGGCATAAAACAAATATCCCTAAAATTAGCAAACATCGCTGTGTCCACAGGAAGATTTTCCCGCCACCGGTCTTCCACCAACGTCTGTATGTGCGAATACGTTCAAATAAGCGCATTACAGCAAAACCGACACTGGGGGACATCTGACAACATACATTAATAAAATTTTCCACAACAGTCCTCCCTTTTTTGTCATATGCTCCCCATGTCCATTGATGAAACTTGATCTGCTTCTTACACCTGGAAATGAATCAGTCCTTACAGTCCATACGAGTCCATAAAAAGGAAAACACGGCTTGACATGTAGACTGTTCTTCAGGAGCATGACTTATAAGGAGGACACGACATGGTGAGCTGTAGTAATCGCCGATCAGTCTGTGATCCTCTGTGTCTTGTACGTGGGTCCGGCTTCGGGGCGTCTCATCAAGGAAGAAGTGGTCATCTGTTGGGGCTCTGGTCACGGGTCCAATCAGGCAACAGGAGCACCTCATCACGACATATAGAAAGAATAGAAATAAAAACGACATGAGTATATATATTCCCACTTCCTTTAACCATGATCCGCTGTAAAATAACAATTAGATCCCCAAAGATTCCCAGACCTTTAAAAGGCCTCCCAAGCTTCACTTAGCTACAGCTCTGGCTTCAACAGTTACATGAAGAATCCCATCCTCAATGGATGAGAATTGTTCAATCGTATCCTAAGCTCAAGCCCCCCCACCTTGTACATCCAGGAAAACATGCCCAGACCTGGTCGGGGTTGGTGAACAATTCCCTTCTAGCTGTCCCTGCCATTCTTAATTTCTCGCGCCATCAGATCCTCGCAATCGGCCGTGACATAAGATGCTGGGACAGCTTCACCATCACGCATGAACCTCTTGCTTTGGGAGAATTACCTTATAAGCTGCAGATCCGCATAAACACCAAACTAAATTTCAAACACACTTGTGGGCAGAGCTATTAAAACTATAACCAATTTTACCCTCTAAAAATACATCGTTAGATTCCATTGACAAGTGTCTGTTTGGAGTCTTCACTAGTTTGTCAAAACTCATCATACCCATAATAACATCATAAATGGCATGTACCGCTGTCATCGCTGGGAACTAAAACTCGGTGGAGACTCAGAACAGACCCAGCAATTGGTCCTGTTCGCTTTCTGAGCTAATCAGGAAATACATTTTAAATAATAACTTGGGATGCTTTTCACCGTTACCCTTGCTAAAATTTACTAAACAAAAAAATATAAATAAACAAAGATACTACTCATTCTTTGGTTTGGTTGAGCCGCTCCTTGCAGTGGATGGCATGGTCTCATCCCTCAAGCTTCTTTACAATGACCCAGTCACCTGGTTGGAAAGAATGTAAACCGGTTATTGTGTCAGGGTCCAGGAGTGACTCGTGAACCCTGTGGTAGACATTTTGAAGTTTATGTCACAGTGATCGCACCCACCCCATCAGCCGAGAATGTAAGTGACAGCTAATGAGGAAAGTACAACCCTGGTTTTGGTTGACATCCAAACAACCCTCATATGACAATAACCCAGACATCGGGACTGTGGTCACTGCATAACCTGTGCGTGGCTTACAATACCTGGAACCATTGACAAAAGGTTCTTAGCATCTGGGATGGGAACCTACTTCACCAGACTGCTGTTTGCCGATTCAAATTCTATAAAAGAAAGACAGTCTTGGCACAAACTTGGTTAGAATTACAGAGGTTAACATTATTTGTCATTCTTACATTTATCACTTCTCCCCCCATTTTCTTCCTCTTTACAGACTGAAGGAAGAACTGCAGGATTTAGAGTGGTGCAGGAAACAAGAAACAATGAAATAACCCATGATACTTTTACCTCCTTAGACTCATGTATTTATCCATATGTACAGCTGTCTACATACACCTGCTCTCTATGTGCATACTCTTTCAGAAACTCCTTGGACCTGAAAATACTTATAAGCAAAATCATTATTAATGACATCCCTGTACATTGGTAAATTGTCAATGACATTCTTTCAAAACCGATTCAAACAAAAACCTCTGTAACCCTTACTTTTCCCATTCCTACAAAAATACAACAGCCGCGACGCATTGGAGGATCGCCGCGGTAAGTTCGAACATATTCACGTTACTACATACAAACATTCCGATACAAATGTGGGGGAGATACTTCATAGTTTCCAAAACCAAAAATGAAAAAAACAAAAACAGACAGAATTCTCCATTCACTCTTTCAGCAATAGAAAAAAATACAATGGGAAAAACATGAGAGCAGCTCAAAAACTTTGCATGGACCAGCCCTACAAAGTTCAAACAAACGGGCAAAATAATTTAACCACAAATCCTCCTCTGAGAATCACAAAAGCATGTACTACACCTCCATCAACACTCATCATTACAGATTTCTGAAGCCGCATCTGAACTACATCAACTCCAGAGGGATACCCAAAATAGTATCCTTGGACCACCTATGTTAATCTTTTTGGGGTTCAAAGGCCTTTGCCCCAAAACTAGGCTTAGTGCACCGTGTGGCCATCTGACTGTGGGAAGCCTCCATTCCTTCCCTTTGCACAGACCTCCTTGTGTCCATGGCTATTCGAATCGGCTTATCGTCTTAAACCTGCGTCCAGGAAAACCATTGCACCCATTTCGGGGAGAACCGCCCGGTGTCTTCTTCGACGGTGGATTTAAGGACTACAACCACTATCTGGTCCAGTCCCCCAACTAGAAACCCTAACCGAGGCATTATAACCCCCTGAATTAGGCCTCTACCCCTCACAGTGTATGCATACACAAGCGTTTTTCGCTATACACTCATACACTGCGTCGCCAGACTAAACCACACAGAACACTTACGCCCATTTACCACTTGCAGAACAATGTGGTTTCTCTCTGTATCTAGATGTTACAACAATAATGGTGATGTTTGCTCTCTACCCAAAACTGTATTACAATTAGGGATGAGCTTCGAGTTCGAGTCGAACTCATGTTCGACTCGAACATTGCCTGTTCGCCCGGTCGCCGAACAGCGAACAAATTGGGGTGTTCGCGGCAAATTCGAAAAATCTATGGGAGAAGTCTAAAGTGCTAATTATAAAGGCTTATATGCAAGTTATTGTCCTAAAAAGTGTTTGGGGACCCGGGTCCTGCCCCAGGGGACATGTATCAATGCAAAAAGAAGTTTTAAAAACGGCCGTTTTTTCGGGAGCAGTGATTTTAATAATGCTTAAAATGAAAAAAAAATAATAATATTCCTTTAAATTTCGTACCTGGGGGGTGTGTATGATATGCATGTAAAGTGGTGCATGTTTCCCGTGCTTAGAACTGTCCCTGCAAAAAATTTCATTTTTGAAAGAAAAAAATGCATTACCATTTCACGAAGAAAGAGTAAAAAAATGTTTAAAAAACACACAAACACCTTGAAAAAGTCCTTTATTTAAAAAAAAAAAAAAAAAAAAACATTCCAGCGGTGAAATCCAGTGTCCCGCGGCGATCCCGATGTCCAGCGCTGTCCTTCATTGGTTGTGCCTGAGCGGACCTGATGGGGAACTCCCTCTCAGTATTTTAAATGTATAGACCCGCCCCTTCTAAAGTTCCCCATCAGGTCCGCTCAGCGGACCAGATGTGGAACATGAGAAGGGGCGGGTCTATACATGTATTACCAAAGTGAGAGCAGTTCCCCATCAGGTCCGCCCCCTCGGTATGTCGGACCCGCCTATGTCATTGGCTTGAGCGGGGAACTTCCTTCACTGTGTAAATTTAAATTTAAATTTACACAGTGAAGGAAGTTCCCCGCTCAAGCCAATGACGTAGGCGGGTCCGACATACTGAGGGGGCGGACCTGATGGGGAACTGCTCTCACTTTGGTAATACATGTATAGACCCGCCCCTTCTCATGTTCCGCATCTGGTCCGCTGAGCAGACCTGATGGGGAACTTTAGAAGGGGCGGGTCTATACATTTAAAATACTGAGAGGGAGTTCCCCATCAGGTCCGCTCAGGCACAACCAATGAAGGACAGCGCTGGACATCGGGATCGCCACAGGACACTGGATTTCACCGCTGGAATGTTTTTTTTTTTTTTTAAATAAAGGACTTTTTCAAGGTGTTTGTGTGTTTTTTTTAAAAAATTTTTTACGCTTTCTTCGTGAAATGGTAGGGGTACAATGTACCCCTTACCAATTCACATAGGGGGGGGGGCCGGGATCTGGGGGTCCCCTTTGTTAAAGGGGTCTTCCAGATTCCGATAAGCCCCCCGCCCGCAGACCCCCACAACCACCGGGCAAGGGTTGTGGGGATGAGGCCCTTGTCCCCATCAACATGGGGACATCCTCCCCATGTTGAGGGCATGTGGCTTGGTACGGTTCAGGAGGGAGGGGGGGCCGCTCTCTCGTCCCCCCCTTTTCCCCTGCGGCCGGCCAGGTTGCGTGCTCGGATAAGGGGTCTGGTATGGATTTTTAGGGGGACTCCACGCCATTTTTTTTTAAATTTGGGGTGGAGTTCCCCTTAAAATCCATGCCAGATCTGAAGGGCCTGGAATGGATATTTGGGGGAACCCCACGTCAATTTTTTTTTAAATTTGCGGCGGGGTTCCCCTTAATATCCATTCCAGACCTGAAGGGCCTGGTAATTGAATTCTGGGGAACCCCCACGCTTTTTTTTTTTTTTTATCAATGACTTTTGTATGTATTGCCAGGAGCCGACAATTCATTAATAGCCGCGAGTCAGTTTTAAATGCATTTTTTTCTTTCAAAAATGAAATTTTTTGCAGGGACAGTTCTAAGCACGGGAAACATGCGCCACTTTACATGCATATCATACACACCCCCCAGGTACGAAATTTAAAGGAATATTTCACTTTTATTTTTTCATTTTAAGCATTATTAAAATCACTGCTCCCGAAAAAACGGCCGTTTTTAAAACTTCTTTTTGCATTGATACATGTCCCCTGGGGCAGGACCCGGGTCCCCAAACACTTTTTAGGACAATAACTTGCATATTAGCCGTTATAATTAACACTTTAGATTTCGAACGTTCGAGTCCATTGTATTTAATAGGGTTCTAAAGTTTACACGAACATTTTGTCTGTTCGCAGGATCTGGTGCGAACCGAACAGGGGGGTGTTCGGCTCATCCCTGATTACAATACAAAACTTCACAAAACTGGAACAAAATATAAAACACTTTTAAACGCCAAAATGCTTTCCATTTTCCTTCCAAACACCAATCTCATTGCCCACTTTTCAGAAAACCCCAAACTCCTCCCACCAACTTCCTGCTGATACATAAATGCTGAAAATAACAGCTCTCAAAAAAACCAAACTGGTTTATTTACATATCAACGTACAGGAAGAGGGAGGGGGAAGCCTAGCCCCATCACCTTGTCTATTAAGACAGCAAAAAAAATCCATGGCTAAACATCATATACAGTATATTTCAACAATTAAAAAAAAAAAAAAAAACATTTGTCAAGGAAATGATGGAACAAACCCCCTTTTTCAAATGGGAGGGAATCCCCCCCTGACCCAAACATCCCCTGGAGGTCAAACCACAAGTTTCAAGGCCTACAAAAACAATAAATTGCCTTCTGGGAAACTCCCAAATATTTAAACATAAAAACACACACCACTGTACAAAAACTCAGTTAAAGTTAGTCTTACAATCTATCAAAATTCAGTGTAAGGTAGGGATTTCACTTAAAACCAAAATCCAATACAAAAACCGCCGCTCATATACTGCAAAGTCAGCTAAACCTGCAATAGCTTACATTCACTTAAATGAAAACGGAAAAATCCCCAACACCATCTCCATGGAGTTTGCATGTTCTCCCTGTGTCTGCGTCGCCTTCCTCCCACACTCCAAAGACATGCTGGTAGGTCAACCAGATCCCATCCATAAAGGGGCCCCAGCATGTGCATGTGTCCGCAAGCGCATCTGGACCCCTTGGGGTAAGACCGCGCTATATCAAGATACCACACAAAACAAAACAAAACAGATTACAGCGCAGACATACAAGAATGACATTAGGCTAGTTAAAAACACCTGAACATATACATAAAAATATATACAGGGTTTGGTCACACTATATGGTCATATAGTGCTAAGCCCACAAACTGCGACAAAGTACCCCGAATTTCGTGCTATAAGACCAAAAGACAGTACCTCTTATTAGTGGCCACCAGTGTATTGGAGGAATCCCTTCAGTTCTCCCACATAGAGGAGTTTGGCTCCCATAGGTTGAGACGCAGGTTGTTTCATTCTATTACTAGGGTAGGACCCACGAAATTCGGGGTACTTTGTCGCAGTTTGTGGGCTTAGCACTATATGACCATATAGTGTGACCAAACCCCTGTATATATTTTTTATGTATATGTTCAGGTGTTTTTAACTAGCCTAATGTCATTCTTGTATGTGTGCGCTGTAATCTGTTTTGTACTGTCTTTTGGTCTTATAGCAGAACCATCTTGAATTTAAATGCATTTTAAGGTGTGCCCCCCAAATATGTTTCTATATTAAGATGCCACTCTTAGTTACATAGTTACATAGTTAGTAAGGTTGAATAAAGACACCAGTCCATCCAGTTCAACCTGAGTGAGTGTGGGTGCGTGTGTACAATTCTCCCAATCCCATGCTCCTCTATTATATTTTTATCTATGGTACCCATATAGCACCGTCAATTTACGCAGCGCTCCACACATACATCACACACTCACATCGGTCCCTACCCTCAAGGAGCCCACAATCCAAGGTCCCCAACTCACATTCATATACTAGGGCCAATTTTGGACACTCTACTCAACTCAACTCAACTGGCGATGCTTAGAAAAACCATTCAAACTAGCAAATTTAACATTAAACAAAAACAGCCTCTCAGTATGTCACTCCAGTGTCTCACCACTCTGGGACGATCCACAGGCCAAACTGTATAAAACGAAAAATCCCTGAAAATGTGGGTTCTCCTGGATAAAAATGTTAACAAGAACTGCGCCTCTAAATCACCTTTTTAAAACAGGACAGACTGCACTACACACACACACAAAGGAATTGGAGCAGCTTCCTCTCTAGGATGACCCACAGGACAAACGACACAAAATCCTTAAACTGCCTCTCAAGATGGCCGACAAGCCACATGGACAGCAACAAATTGGTGCCATTAACGCATGCAATTCAGTTTTTTATTTTGCCAAAATCAGCACAAACTTCCCTACCAGACAAAAACTGACAAACATGGGACATCAAATGAACACTTAAATATAAAACACAAGAACACATGGGTTCCCACACACAAAGGAAAACAAAAATGGTCTCCACCAGATTCCAACACAGAAAAGACTGCAATACACAATTCGCACCAAACATCAAAATCTGCCCCAAAGGCTGAGAAATTCCACCAGCAAGATAGCAGACGAATGCCACAGCACGGTCACATGGTATCACACCCAAAGGAAAGGTGGCTGCAGCTTCCCCTATAGGAAGCCTCTCAAAATGGCCGCCGACGAGCATGGCAGACAAGATGGCCACCACATGCAGTTTTTCCCGCCAAAACCAGGATCTCTTCACTAGAAAAACAAAAATGTTTTTCTCCACAAAGACTACACAATTGAGATTCACACTCAACCATAGACACACACTTTACGCTACTTCAACTCAGACCCTTTGGCCAACTAAACAGCACATTTAAGAAATGTTAGTTATATATAACACAACTCAAAACATACACTCCTGTCCCTACCCAAGTTCACACACACACAGTGGCATCAGCTTCCATAACAAGCCATCGCACAGACATACTATTGTCTGGCTTCTAGCAATGCCTGGCCACTTGACCATGCAGCAGAAACTTTCAACTCAAAAACCAAACCCTTTACTTAAAATATTTTTACACTTATGGGGACATGTGTCTTGGTCCCATACAAAGGCAAAAATCACAATCTATGCATTTCTATTTTTCATAGAAATCACAAACATTACACACATACAGTATATTGTTGCTTGTACATCAGATCATCATCTCTCCAACACAAAACTCCTGCATGCTACTTACAGAGAGTCACCAACTTTCACCATTGTAGATGGCCATGTTGGCTCCCCTCCCCCACTAAAGCACATGGCACACAGGGACCAGACTTTAACAATGCAGCAGCCATGAGCACACAGGTTCAATCTCACTCACGGGGACATGTGTTTTGCATCAGACAAACAAACAAATCACATACAGTCTATATTTCTCATTTACTTACACTCTTACAGCCCGCAGCTTCCCCACACAAACATCCAGGCACATACGATCGAATTCACAGGCATACTGTCAGGGACTTGCCAGAAATAGAGGACGATCCCTGCTTCCCTCTGTACCTTTGCGTCGGTGCGCGTCAATTGCGCACGCGCCAATTGCGCGCACGCCAATTGCGCGGCGCGTGCGCGCTAAATGACATGGCGCCATTAGGCCTTTAAACAGCCAGCAGTTGCAATAGTGCACTGCTGTCTGATCTGCAGCTTCTGTGTATCTTTACCTGCATCTGCTATCTGATTACCTGGACGACCCGGCTCCGCTGACTTAACTGTTATCTCCAACCCTGACCTCGGCCTGCCTTGACCCTGCTACTATTATCTGTTGTTCCGTTGCCAGACCTCTGCCTGCTTATCTGATCCTGCTCCAGTCCACCGCATTGCTCCGCCTGACCACCTGATCTGACCCGGCTCGCCTGACCCTGCACCTGCCTGCTACTTGCTCTGTGTGTTCCAGTGTTTACCTGGCTTATCTCTCCATGCTTCAGCCTGCTACTGATCCTGCTGTCATCCGCAGTTCCAGCCTACTTGGAGGATCATCAACCAGCTACAGTGTCAACCACCACAGTCTCCACAGGCACTCCTACCCCGCTGTGTTCCCGAGACCACTGTTCCCACTCCGGTGGCTCCTGAACCAGAGCTGTATAAGAGGTCTTCTCCTACAAGTCAGACTCGTCCTCTGAGGTACATAACACATACGATCTCTCCCAACAAAATCACACACACACACACACACACACACACACATACACACACATAAAATTTGTTCTTTTACAAAGCACAGCCTCTCCACACATCAGATCGTGCATCCATACTCCCCCTCTGCTGATCTGATGCTCGAAGAGGCCATAATTAGTCCTACCTTTGGTCCGCCATTTTCTGTCAGCGAAATTAGGCTATACGCAGAGCATACAGCCAGATATCGTGTCTCTAATAGTAACACATTTCGTCTCAATGATATAATGCATCTTAAAGTAAAATTCACTCACCTTCCATTCATCTCATTCATACAAGTCAAAAGACATCACCACCCTGTCCTTCTCATCTCGTCATCACAGCCTCCCTGACTGTCGACGCCCACAAAAGATTATTTTATTAAACTCCCAGCAGGAAGTGATGTCACAACATGTGACCTCCTCCATAGGAAGTGACTATATAATACAACAAAAGAACCAATCACAGATATGTATACATTCAAATAGACTAGCAGTGACGTGCACTGCTTCCAATGACGGGAACCATACGAAAGCTATGGCTCTCAATGGGCCACAATTTTCGTATCGTTATGCTATAGTTCTAGTGGATGCAGATCTGTCCGGTCGGAGTCATTTAATGCCAACGCCAAGAAGTGGCCAGTCCCTTGGTGAGGTATAAAACAAATATCCCTAAAAGGAGCAAACATCGCTGTGTCCACAGGAAGATTTTCCCGCCACCGGTCTTCTACCAACGTCTGTATGTGCGAATAAGCGCATTACAGCAAAACCGACACTGGGGGACATCTGACAACATACATTAATACAATTTTCCACAACAATATATATATATATATTGTAAACTTTTGGGGATTATAGCTCCACGGGACCAAGTGCATAAACCATTGAAGTTGAACAAGAAGGCTTTTATTTGTAAATAAACCAAAAATAAAGCTTCATTCAGCACACAGGAAAAATATAAAAACAAAGTCCACTTATCTTCCAGCATAAAGTAAAGTCCTGCTTGTCTTCAGCACAAAACAAATTAAAGAAAAGGCACATACGGTTTTTGTAGAGGGAACTTCCAGAACCATTGCTGAATCTTTAAAAGCTCCCAGCAGACACACAGCTCATCTTCACAGGTGCAATCCCCATACTCCTTTCACAACACCTCTTGCACCACTTCCTGTTTTATGAGCTGTTTCCTGGAAGCCTTTAACCCCCTGTGTGCTGACTCCCAGTGGTCAGGAGTGGAGGCTCTATCCGACCCGAATATCACTTTAGAGCCTCCGAAATTCCAGGCCCAAAATAACACTCTATCAAGACAAAGAGGACTGCGAGCCAGTCCTCTCTGGACTACTTCTTTTGCCGGGAATTCCTCACCCATTCTGGGTGACCTCCTGAACACCATCACCACTCCTTAAAGGGACCACAACCCAAATATTGGTGCTATATAGCACCCGTCCAGGACCCAACCTTGGCGCCCTGTACATTCCCCCCCCTCTGCCTCAACGCAGAGGTGTTGGAGGCACCACTCGACGACATACAATGGACTCGGGAGAGGGCATCGGCATTCTGATGTTGTCTCTCGGGTCTGTGCTCTACCACAAAATTGAACTCCTGAAGAGAAAGGAACCACCTTGTTACCCTGGCATTGGTGTGCTTGTTTTGCCTCATCCAGGTAAGGGGAGCGTGGTCTGACATCAAGCAAAACCTCCTACCTAGGAGGAAATATCGTAGGGAGTCCAAAGCCCACTTGATGGCAAGACACTCCCGCTCTACCACAGCATAGTTTTTCTCCGCTGCCGTCAACTTCCTACTAAGAAAAACTACGGGGTGCTCTTCCCCATTGATTTCCTGTGACAGGACTGCTCCCAACCCCTCACTTGAAGCGTCTGTCTGAACTACAAAATCTTTTGCGAAATCCGGAGCTACAAGCACCGGATCCTGGCACAATGCCGTCTTAAACTTTTGAAAAGCTTTCTCGGCCTCGGCATTCCATTTTATCATCACTGACTTTCTGCCCTTGGTCAAGTCAGTCAGCGGTGCAGCAATGGTGGCGAAGTTGGGAACAAACTTCCTATAATAGCCAACTATGCCCAAAAATGCTCTGACCTGCTCCTTGGTTAGGGGATGGGGCCAGTCCTGTATGGCTTCCACTTTACTCATTTGGGGCTTCACCAACCCCCTACCCACAATATACCCTAGGTACTTGGCTTCCTCGACCCCAACGGCACACTTTTCCGGATTGATGGTGAACCCTGCTCTTCTTAAGGAGACTACAACTGCCTGAACCCGGGGAAGATGGGACTCCCAATCAGTGCTGAAGATGACTATGTCATCTAAGTAGACGGAAGCGTACCGTTGATGTGGATGCAAAGTTTTGTCCATGGCCCTTTGGAACGTGGCAGGGGCAGAGTGTAGACCAAATGGCATCCTTTTGTATTGGAAGTGGCCTTCCGGGGTAGAGAAGGCTGTTTTCTCCCTGGCTTCCTTGGTCAGGGGAATCTGCCAGTACCCTTTTGTGAGGTCCAGCGTGGTGATATACCTGGCAGGACCTAACCTCTCAATTAGCTCATCTACCCATGGCATGGGATATGCATCAAACTTGGAGACTTCATTACGTTTTCTGAAGTCTTTACAGAAGCGGAGGGTGCCGTTGGGTTTGGGTACCAACACGATTGGGCTCGACCACTCGCTCTGTGACTCTTCAATGATTTCAAGTTCGAGCATTCTTTTAACGTCTTCAGATACTGCCACCCTATGAGCTTCTGGTATACGGTAAGGCTTTAACCAGATTTTTACATTGGGCTTGGTTACAATGTCATGCTTGATGACGTTGGTGAGACCGGGCAATCCTGAAAACATGACTCTATTTCTTTGCAGAAACTCTTTTGCTTGCTGGGTTTGTGTTATGTCCCTTAGATACGGGGTCTCTCAGAGTGTTGCTAGCAATGCTGCCAGTATCTGCTCAGCAAGTTACACACAGGCCAGATGAAATTCTTAACCATGGAAGGGTTTATTACTCACTCAGGACATGATGACTTTGTTACATAGAGTCCTAATACAACAGGATTCTGTCATTACCAGATGTAATCCCTTCTGTGCATCATGCTGCTGCTTCCCAGTTCCACACACCACTCTTACTACTTCCTGGTCACACAGTGCTCCAGCACAAACATCACATCTCCTCTTTTTCCCATAAAAAAAAAAACAATAGGAAAAAAAATAAAAAAATAAACATAACAAGAGAACAAAATACTCAACACATAAAATAACAAGGCAAGCAGGATCAGTTCAGCAAGTAGTATCTCCAACTCAGTTCTGTGGCTCCCGAATCACGTTATGAGCCCTTTGTCTCTGTTTCCTGACCTCCAAAGTGTCCCGTAATATTTCAGTGCTTTGCCAACGAGGAGTTTGAGGTCTTTGGCGGGCAGACTTACGAAGTGGCACAGCACCAGGAGGGGTAGAGGCTGTCAAGGGTTCTGGAGGTGTCAGTGGGTGTCCAACAGACAAATCAGTCTCTGCAACTCCAGGCACATGTCCGGGCTTCTCAGGAATATGGTCACCAACCGCTTCAGGGGTTGGTTGTAAAAAACTTGTGGGATCATGCCAGACACCATGCCATATGTCACTAGTAGAGCCCTGAGTAGACTCTGGTGGTTGGGTAGAAAGAGAGGTCGGGTTTGTTTCTACTGACAGGCAAATGCGCTTTCTCAATTGCGAAAGGTGTCTTCGAACACAAACGCCATTCTCCAGGCGAACAAGGTACATTCGTTGTCCAAGAGGTCCATCAATAATGCCAGGAAGCAGATGAGGCAAAACTCTGTAATTCCGAAACCATACAAGATCACCAGCATGGAATCCAGGACGGCCTGGCGGAGGAGGTGTCGATGACTGTTCCTGTGGACGAACTAAATCAAGTTTGGTGTGGAGATGCCTGCCAAACATAAGAAAAGCTGGTGACAGCCCAGTAGTAGCGTGTTTTGTGTTTCGGTACAAGGTCAAGAACTCCAGAAGCTTCTCCTCTGACAGTCCGACCTGGTCCAAAGTGGACAGTAAGTGCTTCTTAAACGTCTGCACAAACCGTTCTGCCAGCCCATTCGAGGCTGGATGATAAAGGAGCTGTTTTGTAGTGTTGGATGCCCAAGCCATTGAGGAAGGATTGAAACTCATGCAATGTAAATTGAGTCCCATTGTCCGAGACTATGGCTGTTGGCAAGCCATATTGAGCAAAGAGCTTCCTTAAGACTATAATGGTAGCAGCTGAGGTAACAGAAGGCATTTGAAAAACCTCTGGCCATTTTGAATGTGCATCTACCACGATCAAAAAAATTTACCCTGGATTGGGCCAGCAAAATCAAGATGGAGTCTTGACCACGGTTCTGTCGGCCATGGCCAAGGTAGCAGGGTTCCTTTCTTTTGGGGTCGCTGAGCTTGACAGCACCCAGGACATTGAGCCACATAATCTTCAATTGCTGTGTCCATTTGTGGCCACCAAACATAGTTCCAGGCTCACTGCTTCATGCGCACCACATCAGGATGGCCCTCATGCAGTATCCTTAGCATGGTTGGTTGCAAATACTGAGGTATGATCACTCTGTTGCCCCACTGTAGGCAACCAGCATTAGTCACAAGCTCACATTTTCTGGCAAAGTACGGACGAAATTCACCTGGGACTTTCTCTGGCCATCCAGCCTGAACATATGAGAATATCTGAGACAGGAAAGGATCTGTGACTGTATGTCTGGCAATTAAGGAGGTGGACATGCAGGATTTCGGCCTGTGTATTTCCATGCGTACATCTCTTGGTGAGTGGTCTCCAATTGACAATCTGGAAAACGCATCTGCATTGCCATGGGCATCATGGGAGCGGTATCTGATAGAATAAATGTAAGCTCCCAAGAATAAAGCGTACCTTTGTAAGCGAAATGTGGTTGTTGTAGAAATTCCTTTCTGAGGGTTCAGTATTGACAACAGAGGTTTGTGGTCAGTGATAAGTGTGAACTCCCGACCATAGATGTACGTATGAAATTTTTTTGTGGCCCATACAATGGCCAAAGCTTTCTTGTCTATCTGGGAGTAGTTTTGCTCTGCTGAGGTTAAAGACCTGGAGGCAAAAGAAATGGGGCGCTCTGTGCCATTTGGCATGACATGGGAAAGCACAGCACCCAGTCCATAGGGCGAGGCGTCACAAGCCAAGGTGACGTGTTTCTTTAAATCATAGTGGACCAGAACTCGAGAAGACAGAATGAGTTCTTTAGAAAGCCGAAAAGCTTCTTCACATTTGGCTGTCCATATCCATTTAGCTCTTGCATCCAGTATGCGATGTAATGGGTAAAGCTGGTGTGCTAGGTTCGGCAAGAAACGGTGGTAGTAATTTAGGAGGCCAAGGTAGGACCTGAGCTGTGTTACATTCTGGGGGGTAGGGGCATGGGTAAGGGCTTTAACCTTTTCCTCAGTAGTGTGTAACCCATGTCGGTCCACAGTGTGGGCACAAAATTCCAGTTGAGACTTTAGAAATTCACATTTTGAAAGATTGACACGTAAACCATACCTTTGGAGTCTCTCTAGCACAGTTTCAACATTCTTTCTGTGTTCTTCATCAGTGGGACCAGTGATGATCATGTCATCTAGTAGACATTGAGTGAAAGGTATACCTGCCAGGACCTCATCCATGATTCGCTGCCAGATGGCTGGAGCTAGGGCTATGCCAAAAACTATGCGGTTATATTGGAATAATCCTTTATGAGTGTTAATGGTCAACAGATGGCGTGAATCTGGGTGTACTTGCAGTTGCAGGTAAACTTGCTTTAAGTCTATTTTTGTAAACTTTTGCCCCCAGCCAATGAGCTAAATAGATCTTCAAGTCGAGGCAATGGGTATTGATCCACAAGAAGTTTGTTGTTCAGGGCAACCCTGAAATCTCCACAAATTCTAATGTCTCCATTCTTTTTCTTGACAGGCACAATTGGCGATGCCCATTCACTTCTATCCTATTTAGTTATGATCTTTTCAGCCAATAGGTGGTCCAGCTCTGCTTCCACTTTCTTTCTCAAGGCAAAAAGGTACTGATCGTGCCTTACAAAAACGAGGTGTAGCACCAGGCTTCAAGAGGAGGTGGGCCATTTTTCCTTTTAGGGGCCCAAAGAGTCCTCAAAAACCCCCTTAAAGCGTGACTTCATGGATTCCACCCAATGGTCTACCTCAGAAATCAATGTACATTGGGCAATGGCAAGAGGAGGCATGCCCAGGGCTTTGATCCAGTCCCTACCGTTCAGCGGAGGACCTCCTTTATTGACAACATAAAGGCGTAGAGTTTGACTGCGGTTGCCTAATGTAACAAGGGGTTTCACATAACCCAAGGGCTGTAGCAGTTCCTTGCTGTAGGTTTGTAGTGTGAGATTTGTAGGTTGGAGCGGTAGGGACAGACCCGATGCCTTTAAATCAGTCCATGAAATGACAGACACTGCCGCCCCTGTATCAACATTCATGGAGACAGGACAGCCATTGAGTGTGACATCCACTTTTATCGCAGGAGTACTAACAGCTACCAAAAACAGTCCAACATGCTGGACACAGGTTTCCTCATCAGAGCTGGAGCCGTGATTGTCAGTATTCATATGAAATGTCTGTTTACGTCTAACTTTTGTGGTAGTGTTCGGGGAGCGTGAGCTGCGGCAAACACGCCCAATATGGCCAGTCTTTCCACAAAGAAAACAAACGACATCCTTGAACTTGCAAGCAGGTGCACCGTGAGTAGTGTTACCACAACGGTAGCAAGTTGGTGTCCTAGAGACAGAAGAATTAGGGTGGCGAGGTTTAGGCAGATTTGGGGACTACCGTCTTGGGTGTCGGGTGATAGCAGAGTGGAATATTTCCTCTTCCTGGCTTGCAGGAGTTTCAGGTGGTGCCTTCAGTAGGGTGGCGTCCCGTGTAGCCAACTCCATGACCGTAGCAAGGTCAGTGGTAGTGATGAGCCGAACACCCCCGGGTTCGGTTCGCACCAGAACCCGCGAACGGACCGAAAGTTCGTACGAACATTAGAACCCTATTAAATACAATGGATGCGAACGTTCGAATTCTAAAGTGCTAATTATAACAACTATTATGCATGTTATTGTCCTAAAAAGGGTTTGGGAACCCGGGTTCTGCACCAGGGGACATGTATCAATGCAAAAAGAAGTTTTAAAAACGGTCGTTTTTCGGGAGCAGTCATTTTAATGATGCATAAAGTGAAAAAAAAAAGTCAAATATTCCTTTAAATATCGTACCTGGGGGGTGTCTAAAGTATGCCTGTGAAGTGCCACGTGTTTCCCGTGTTTAGAACTGTCCCTGCACAAAATGACACTTCTAAAGGAAAAAAAAGCCATTTAAAACTTCTTGCGGCTTTAATGTAATGTCTGGTCCCGGTAATATGGATGAAAATCTTTAAGAAAAATGGCATAGCTACCCCATGACCCCCCCCCTACCCCAGCCCATTACCAGCCCCTTTGGGTCTTGTATGGATATTAAGGGGAACCCCGCACATAAAATAAAAAAGGCCCTATATACTCTGAACAGCCGTATACAGGCGGTGCATACAAGACAGGGACTGTAGGTTTGTTCTTATGTAGAATGTGTTTGTAATTTTGAACAGGTACATTGTTGAAGTGTAGCTCCAGCCCAAAAATCTATTTTTAAACTTTTTGGGAAACATAGATAAGGGTTATCACCCCTGTAACATTTGTTTTGCTGTCTGTGCCCCTGTTCAGAACATTTCACCTCACTTTCCGTCCCAATGACAACTGTTTTTGAAATGTGGTGTTTTTCTTGAAACAAGGATTGGTGATAAAGCATCAGTACAGAGGAGACACCTTTCTCCCATATTCATTCTTACAGGAGAGAATTTTCCTTCCTAGGGGTAGATTTCCTCTCACTTCCTGTTGTCTTCTTTCGTTTGCAAGTAGGAGTCGTTTGTAAGTTGGATGTTTGAAAGTAGGGACCTGCCGTATATACTCTGCAGAAATAGGCCCCTTAGTTGTTGGTGTTGGCACAACACTGTAAGCACTCACAGTTACTCTTGGTTGGTGCTGGAACGCCCTGCTGTCAACTATTATATCAGGAATTTTAATTACATATAATTCTTGAACAGTGGTAGTAAAAATTGGGGCTTTGATGGTGGTGCTGGTGCCACAACACTGTAAGCCCTGACAGTTACTCTTGGTGGGTGCAGCAATGGGCCCTGCTGTGAATTATTAGATCAAGAATTGTAATTGCATGCCCCTGTTGAACAGGGGCTGAAAAATTGGGCTTTTCGTGGTGGTGGTGGTGGTGGTGGTGTTGCCACAACACTGTAAGCCCTCAGAGTTACTCTTGGTGGGTGCAGGAATGGGCCCTGCTGTGAATTATTAGATCAAGAATTGTAATTACATGCCCCTTTTGAACAGGGGCTGAAAAATTGGGCCTTTCGTGGTGGTGGTGGTGGTGGCGTTGCCACAACACTGTAAGCCCTCAGACTTACTCTTGGTGGGTGCAGGAATGGGCCCTGCTGTGAATTATTACATCAAGAATTGTAATTGCATGCCCCTGTTGAACAGGGGCTGAAAAATTGGGCCTTAGGCACTGGTGGCACAACACTACAACCCCTCACAGATACTGTACTTGGAGCACAGCAATGAGCCTTGTTGCAAAGTATTGCTTCAAAAATTGTAATGACACGCCCCTGTTAAACAGGGGCTGAAAAATTGGGCCTTAGGCACTGGTGGCACAACACTACAACCCCTCACAGATACTGTACTTGGAGCACAGCAATGAGCCCTATGGCAAATTATTGCTAAAAAAATTGTAAGTACACGCCCCTGTAAAACAGGGGCTGAAAAATTGGGCCTTAGCCACTGGTGGCGGCACCCATAAACAAAAATGATCTTCCAAGCTATCATCATCAATCGTATCATTGAGGACTCGGAGGAGGAGGATAGCCAGTCAACATAACAGCACAGGCACTCAGCATCAGCATCAGTCTTGAAGGGACGTGACATGTTAAAATCAATTAGTCTGTTATATCAGCATCAGGTGTGTGGTAGCTGGTGGTGATCCAAGACTGGTTCATCTTGATGAAAGTCAGTCGATCAACCGAGTCGGTGGACAGGCGCACCCTGTGATCCGTGACAAATCCTCCAGCAGCACTGAATGTGCGTTCCGAAAGAATGCTGGATGCAGGACAGGCCAGTAGCTCAATTGCATACTGTGCAAGCTCTGGCCAGTGATCCATCCTCAAGACCCAGTAAGCCAGAGGATTTTCGGTGGGGAAGGTGTCCAAGTCTGACCTTGCCCCTAGATATTCCTGCACCATGTTTATCAGACGCTGGCGATGGTTGCTGGAACCAATCATACTTTGGGGCTGCGGACTAAAGAATTGTCTGAACGCATCGGTCAGACGGCCACCTTCCCCACCGCTCCTTTTTTGACTGGCCGAAGCCTCAGCAACTCGTTGTCCTGGACCAGGAGTTTGTAACCTCCCAGTCTCTGGGAACGCGTTGCACAGACCTTTCTGCAAGGCCTCCCGGAGTTGTCTCATCCTCTGCTCCCTCTGCGACGGTAACATAAGGTCCGCAACCTTACCCTTGTACCGTGGATCAAGGAGAGTGGCCAGCCAGTAATGGTCCCTCTCCTTGATCCGAAGAATACGAGGATCCTTCCGCAGACTTTGCAGGATCAGGGAGGCCATGCAGCGTAGGTTTGCTGAGGCATTCGCTCCGGAGTCCTCTGGGTCACTAAGGACGACATGATCCGCAGTCACCTCCTCCCAGCCACGTACAAGTCCACTGGTTTCTTGGGACTGTAAATCATCCCTAAAAGACTGCTGCTGATGATGCTGAGTGCCAGCCTCCACCTCCATGCTGACACAATCCTCCTCCTCCTCCTCCTCCTCTTCCTCTTCCTGTGCGATGGGTGGGACAGAAGGAACACTGTCTGGGTAAAGGGGGCCTTGAGAGGCAAGGAAGTCCTCCTCTTCCTGCCTCTGTTCTGCCTCAAGTGCCCTGTCCATTATTCCACGCAGCGTGTGCTCGAACAGGTGGACAAGAGGTACAGTGTCACTGATGCATGCACTGTCACTGCTCACCATCCTCGTGGCCTCCTCAAATGGTGCCAGGACAGTGCATGCATCCCTGATCATGCCCCACTGGCGTGGAGAAAAAAAACCAAGCTCCCCTGACCCTGTCCTGGTGCCGTAGTCGCACAGGTACTCATTGATGGCCCTCTGCTGCGTGTGCAGCCGCTGCAGCATGGCCAACGTTGAGTTCCACCTGGTGGGCATGTCACATATAAGGCGGTTCTTGGGCAGGTTCAACTCCTTTTGCAGCTCAGCCAGGCGAGCACTGGCATTATAAGATCTGCGGAAATGCACACAGACTTTCCTGGCCTGCCTCAGGACATCCTGTAAGCCCGGGTACCTGCCCAAGAACCGCTGCACCACCAGGTTAAGGACGTGAGCCACACAGGGCACATGGGTCAGTTGTCCCTGTCGGAGGGCGGAGAGGAGGTTGGTGCCATTGTCGCAAACCACCATTCCTGGCTTAAGCTGGCGTGGCGTCAACCACCTCTCGGCCTGGCCCTGCAGAGCAGACAGGACCTCTGCCCCAGTGTGGCTTCTGTCCCCCAAACACACCAGCGCAAGCACGGCATGGCATCTTTTTGCCTGCGTACTTGCGTAGCCCCGTGAACGGCTACGGAGCACCGCTGGTTCATAGGACAAACCACAGGAAGAGGCCATGGAGGAAGAAGAAGAGGAGGGGGTGGAGGAGAGAGGTGTGTCACAACCAGTAGTAGCATTTTGGAGGCGTGGCGGTGGGACAACCTCCAACACTACTGCACCTTGTCCTGCATCCTTCCCAGCTGCCAAAAGAGTGACCCAATGGGCCGTGAAAGAAAGGTAACGTCCCTGTCCATGCCTGCTGGACCATGAGTCAGCGGTAATATGCACCTTACCACTGACCGCCCTGTCCAGCGAGGCCAAGACATTGCCTTCCACATGCCGGTAGAGAGCCGGAATAGCCTTCCGTGAGAAAAAGTGGCGTTTGGGAACCTGCCACTGAGGAACCGCACATTGCACAAACTCACGGAAGGGGGCCGAGTCTACCAACTGAAAAGGCAGCAGTTGAAGCGCTAGCAATTTAGCCAAGCTAGCATTCAACCGCTGGGCATGTGGATGGCTGGGAGTGAACTTCTTTTGACGGTCCAGCAGCTGGGGCAGGGAAATTTGCCTGCTAGAATCGGATGTCGGTGTACTGCTAGCAGAGTGGCCGCAAGTACTTGGCTGTGACACGCCTAATTCTACACCTTCATTCCTCTCAGTGCATGTTTCAGAGAGGACTGAAGTTATAGTGGGGTTGGAGATCCCAGCTGATGCGGTGCAAGGAGAGGTCCGCTTTGTTCTTTGGTGTGGGTCTTTGAGGTAGGCTTGCCAACGAGCTGCATGGCAGGTCAACATATGTCTGGTCAGGCATGTGGTACCCAAGCGGCTGATGTTTTGGCCACGCGATATACGCTTGAGACATATGTTGCAAACAGCAGCTGTGCGATCTGATGCACTAGCCTCAAAAAAGGCCCACACCAAGGAACTTTTTGAATGACGGGCAGAGGCAGCGCCCTGCACAGGCGGAGCTCTGCGGTGTGATTCCGTCGGTGTACTGCCCTTACGCTGGCCACCAAAGGGCATCCTGTCTCGTTGGAGATGTGCCTCCTCCTCATCCTCCTCCTCCTCTCTCCTATTAGGCACCCACGTGGAGTCAGTGACCTCATCATCCCCTCCCTCCTCATCACTGAAGCCAATCTGGCAGTATGCTGCAGCTGCTGGAACATGACTGCCAGATTGGTGTCCTTCTTGAGCATCCCCTCTGTCTGCTCTCACCCTACTGCCTTCCTGTAGCTGGGTTTCATCATCAGACCCTTCGAAACGCTGGGCATCCTCCTGGAGCATGTACCCAACACTGTGCTCAAACAGTTCGGGGGACTCCTCAGGAGGAGGACATGGTGGGTCTAGGGAAGGAGTGACTGATGATGAGTCTGACATTGATACCAGGGAAGAGGACGCTTTGGCAGCTGCTTTGCCAGTACCCTGAGCCTAGGTGAGAGAGGATGAGGAGGAGGAGGAGGGCTTGGTCATCCACTCTACCAAGTCTTCGGCATGATGTGGCTCAACATGTCCAGCTGCCGAAAAGAAGGACAAGCGTGTCCCATGGCCATGTGCTGATGACAATGCACCGCGTCCACGACCAGCACTGTTGCCCCCAGACACAGAGCCTGCTTGCCCTCTTTTATTGCCTCCTGACTGTCTGCCTCTCCTTGTTTGCCTTCCAGACATTCTAATAGATGGCCTGCAGGGAGATGGGAAAAAAGCAATAAGGGCTACCTTCAGGTGTCCTCTGTCCCTTGAAACAAGGACTTGCACAGTGAAAGAAACTGACACTCTCCCTACCTACAGTTTTCTGTCCCTAGAAAAAATGTTTTTTTTTAAGCACAATATAGCACAAGGAGAATTCACTCACTGTCCTTCCAGGTCCCTGGAAACAAGGACTTGCACAGTGAAAGAAACTGACACTCTCCCTACCTACAGTTTTCTGTCCCTAGAAAAAATGTTTTTTTTAAGCACAATATAGCACAAGGAGAATTCACTCACTGTCCTTCCAGGTCCCTGGAAACAAGGACTTGCACAGTGAAAGAAACTGACACTCTCCCTACCTACAGTTTTCTGTCCCTAGAAAAAATGTTTTTTTTAAGCACAATATAGCACAAGGAGAATTCACTCACTGTCCTTCCAGGTCCCTGGAAACAAGGACTTGCACAGTGAAAGAAACTGACACTCTCCCTACCTACAGTTTTCTGTCCCTAGAAAAAATGTTTTTTTTAAGCACAATATAGCACAAGGAGAATTCACTCACTGTCCTTCCAGGTCCCTAGAAACAAGGACTTGCACAGTGAAAGAAACTGACACTCTCCCTACCTACAGTTTTCTGTCCCTAGAAAAAATGTTTTTTTTTAAGCACACTATAGCACAAGCACAAAACACACTGACACTCTCCCTACCTATCCTTCTCTTTCCCTAAACTAAAGGAATCCAGGTTAAGCAAGAAAGAAATAAAAGTCACTGTCCCTGCCTATGCTGCTCTATCCCTGCTCCGGAACACACTACACTAGGCCGCCGTGCTGGCGGCCTTTTATAGTGTGGGGCGTGTACTAAACACCCTCAGCAATAATTGGCCACAGGCATCCTGCCTGTGGCCAATCATTGCTCTCCTCGCTGCCGGCGCTGTGATTGGCCAAGCATGCGGGGTCACAGTGCATGCTTGGCCAATCACAGCGCCTGGATGACACTGCGATGGCGTAGTGCATTGTGGGCCGTTCGCGTCACTCGAATTTGGCGCGAACGGCCCAAATCGTTCGATCTTCGTCGAACGATCGAACAGCCGATGTTCGAGTCGAACGTATGTTCGACTCGTACACGAAGCTCATCCCTAGTCAGTGGCTTTCGTCAGAGTCAAGTCGGGTTCTGTGAGTAAACGTTTCTGTATGGCTGGGTCGCAGAGTCCCATAACAAACATGTCACGAAGAGCCATCTGCAGGTAGTCACCAAACTGGCAAGTGGCAGCTAGTTTAAGTAAAGCAATGATATAAGTCTTTATGTCCTCCCCGGCATGCTGCCTTCTACTGTAGAATTTAAACCGCTCTGCAATCTCTAATGGCTTTGGGTTGTAGTGCTCATATATCATCTGAATTAACTCAGGCAGGGGCTTAGAGGCCGGCTTGTCTGGAGAAATGAGGTCTCTGAGAGAGTGCCATATGCAGCTTGACCCAATATTGTGAGGAAAACTGCAACCTTCTTTTCTGCAGCCACACTATTTGCTTCCATATACTGCTCCAGCCTCTCTACCCAGGAGCTCCATGATTCATCAGCAGGATCAAATGGTTGAATAAACCCTATGAAGGCCATGTGTGCTAAAATTCACAATCCTCGTCGCCACTGTTATGTCCCTTAGACACGGGGTCTCTCAGAGTGTTGCTAGCAATGCTGCCAGTATCTGCTCAGCAAGTTACACACAGGCCAGATGAACTTCTTAACCATGGAAGGGTTTATTACTCACTCAGGACATGATGACTTTGTTACATAGAGTCCTAATACAACAGGATTCTGTCATTACCAGATGTAATCCCTTCTGTGCATCATGCTGCTGCTTCCCAGTTCCACACACCACTCTTACTACTTCCTGGTACAGCCCCTTCCCCAGCATGCATCAGGAGAAAAAGGTGAAGGGTCACACAGTGCTCCAGCACAAACATCACAGTTTGGGGTCAGTTAGGGTGGCAGCAACCTGCACCAGGTCGATCCATGCATGGTCCCCTTACTGTACCCCTACCACCGCGGATACCTGTTCTCTGTCTCTCCAGGGTTTCAACAAATTTACGTGATAGATTTGGTAGGGTTTTCTTTTCCCTGGCTGGTGTACCTTGTAGTTCACCTCACCTACTTTCTCTACTACCTCAAACGGGCCTTGCCACTTGGCCAAGAATTTGCTCTCCACCGTGGGTATTAGAACAGCCACCCGGTCTCCTACTTGAAACTGTAATTTTAGCCGACCGGTTATACACTCTTCTTTGGGCATCCTGAGCCTTCTGCATGTGCTCCCTCACCAGCGGCATCACCTTAGCCACCCTCTCTCGCATTTCAGAGATATGCTCTACCACGGTTTTATGCGGTGAGGACTCACTTTCCCACGTTTCCTTTACTAGATCGAGCAACCCCCGGGGCCTTCGTCCATACACTAGCTCAAGCGGTGAGAAGCCCGTGGATGCTTGTGGAACCTCCCAGATGGCAAACAACAAGGCAGGGAGTAACATATCCCAATCCTTCCCGTCTTTCTGGACCACTCTTTTCAACATGGACTTTAGAGTTTTATTAAACCTCTCGACTAGGCCATCGGTCTGCGGGTGATAAACGGACGTCCGCAACTGCTTAATCTGAAACAGTTTGCACAAGTCCGCCATCACCTTTGACATAAAAGGGGTGCCCTGGTCCATCAGCATCTCTTTGGGGAACCCAGTTTGTGAGAACATTTGAAATAACTCCTGGGCAATTGCCTTAGAGGAAGCTTTCCTCAAAGGGATTGCTTCTGGATACCTAGTTGTGTAATCTAGGATGACTAATATGTATTGGTGCCCCCTTGCCGACTTTACCAGGGGTCCCACCAGATCCATAGCGACCCGCTCGAATGGGACCTCAATAATTGACAAGGGTACTAGAGGGTTTCTATAGTAGGGCACTGGGGCAGTTAACTGGCAAATGGGACAAGATGCACAATATCTTTTAACCTCGGCCTTCACTCCTGGCCAGTAAAACCGGTCAGTTATCCTGGCCTCTGTTTTCTCTGTCCCCAGGTGTCCTCCCAGTGCGTCGTTGTGGGCTAGATCAAGGAGCATCCACCTATATAGTTGGGGAACCAGCAACTGCTCTACAGTTTCCCCTCGGCTCTCAGCTACTCGATATACCAAGTCCCCCATTAACGCAAAATGAGGTAACCTCTGATCTGCCCCTAGCATTTGTAAGACCCCATCAATAACAGAAACCTGCTCTCGAGCATTGATCAGGGTAGGATCCTGTAATTGGGCGGTGCCAAATGCACCCCTGGATACATCCAGGTCTGGATGCACTGGCCTCGAGGATGTTTCCCCCTCATCCTCCTCAACCGGAGAGAGCTCCTCATCATCCTCCCCCAGCATAACTTGTAATGGGAAAACCCCCCCCCCCTCAGAGATCAACTCGGTTTTGAGACCTGGAACAGGAACATTATCATCCAAATTAGCATTCTCTGTAATTTCATTGTCAGTGATGGGTATCTCCATATTAGAGGGGTGTGTTGTGGGGGTTTCAGGCTCGGACCCCTCAGACTCTGTCCCTTCCAGGCCCAGTGTCCCCACTTTTCCTGGCAGCCCCATTTGTACCTGGTTCCATAGTTCGAGAAATAGTGGACAGTCCTGCCCCACTATGATGTCATGTATTAAACTTTTTACCACCCCAACCTCTTGTGTAACTGAAGTATGGCCATAGGAAACCGTCACTGGGACCAGGGGGTACTCCCTGGTGTCCCCATGGATACACACTACCCGTAGAGTCTTATTTACTGGGCCGAGTCTCCCGACCACCCTGGCAAGTACAAGTGTTACCATACTACCGGAGTCCAGTAGAGCCCTGGCAGGAAGGTGGTTCACCCACACTTCACACTCGAACCGTCCTGCAGCCAGATCAAGTGGCACACTCTCTTTGCACATAGAAGGAGCTTATCCGACCAGTCCCACAGTCCATAGGTTCCTCCTGCAGCGGGCACTGTGCCCGGGTATGCCCCCAGGACCGACATCGCCAACACCGTAGGTCCCCCATCCTTGGGACAGGAACCAACCTTCGCGGTTCTGCGGAAGATGATGCAGGTTTGCGGTTTCCAATGTCAGGCAGGGCTTCTCTCCTAGGTGCTGTGGCCGGTCTGGTTGCCCTTGGTGTGGGTTCCCGATGCTTGGCAGGCCCAAGCAGGTCCTCTACCATGGTGTACCTTTCAACCAACTCAACCAGCTGGTCAGCAGTTGCAGGGTCTCCATGGCTTACCCAGCGCTGTAGGTCATCTGGCAGGGACCGCAGGTCCCAGTCCATCACCACCCGTTCCACCATTTGTGGGCCCGACAATTTTTCCGGCTGCAGCCATTTTTTCACCAGCTGCACTAGTTCGTGCATTTGGGACCTAGGTGGTCGGTCAGATTTGTACCGCCAGCGATGCACTCTCTGAGCCCGGACGGCTGTGGTCACTCCCAGACGGGCCAGGATCTCTGCCTTCAGCCGCTCATAGTCGCTGATGTGCTCAGATGGGAGGTCAAAATAAGCCTTTTGCGGGTCACCGGTGAGAAAAGGGGAGATAATGCCAGCCCATTGGGCACGGGGCCACCCCTCTCTCTCTGCTATCCTTTCAAAGGTAGTGAGAAAGGCCTCTACGTCATCACTGGGTGTTAGCTTTTGTAAAAAATGGGTGGCTCTCACGGACACTTGGTTGCTAGCGGCAACGACTGCTTTCTCTCGTCCCTGAGCCAGCCGCTGTACTGTCTCCTGCAAGGCAGCCACCTGTGCTTGAGTGGAGCCCTACTGGGCCATAAACTGGGCGGCTAGCAGCCGTGTGCTTTCCTGCTGCTAAGCCATCGCTTCCTCATGGCGACGGTTTGCCTCTGCTAAAGCTTGCTGTTGGGTCACAGTGGCTTGCTGCTGGGTCGCAGTGGCATGCTGCTGGGTCACAGTGGCTTGTGCCAAAGCCTTGATGACCTCCTCCATGCCTTTGTCTGCTGTTTGCAATGTCTGAGCTGACTTCACCCAAGACATGCCATAAGCACACTGTCTCTTTAAATGTCAGTTTGTTTTAAACGTTTTTTTCAGCTGAAAATGCACTTTGCCCGCATTCTCCACCAGTTGTAAACTTTTGGGGATTATAGCTCCACGGGACCAAGTGCATAAACCGTTGAAGTTGAACAAAAAGGCTTTTTTTTTTTTTTTTTTTTTTAATCATTCTTTATTGAAAAAAAAAAAAATTTCCTTACAAAAAAAATACAAGAACACTTAACAATGTTCGTCGTGCAATGACGGTAGGATATGATAAAATATAAAAGAGTACAAGAAACGAGATTTATCACAGTGATACTAAGAGTGGATGAGAAAACATCAGTATAGGGTCGTCTCTCCTCCGAGGTCACCAGGAGTGGAGCACTTCTGTATCCCAGGAGAAGAGACGCCCGCAGTCGCTCTAGTAGTAGAGGATAAGTCCTAACATGAATGTGTCCAAAAATACTATAGAGGTGATGTTCACATGGCTTAGTAGGGTGTAACTTACATATTGCTCAGTCAAGAAAATGTATATCTAAACAGGGTGCTTTATGAGATAGCACAGCTCCGGACCGATTGGTCCACGGGACCCAGGCCTTCCGGGTCTTTTCGGCCTGACCGATGCTGCCTGCCATAATAGATTCATAGCTAAAGTGTAAATTCACAAGGTCAATAATTTGGGAAGTAACCGGGATCTCTTCTGATCTCCATAGTCTTGTGATACATAGCCTGGACGCTAGGAGAATATGGGTTGTAACATACCTATGGGTATAGGGGATCTTCTCTATGTTTATATTTAGGATCGCCAGCTCTGGTGAAGGAGGTATTTCATGGTGAGTGACTCGAGACAAGAGTTTAAATATGTCTTCCCAAAATGGTTGTATGAGGGGGCAAGACCAGAGTGTATGTAGTAAGTCACCTTTAAGGTATTTGCACCGCCAGCAAGTGTCTGAAGATTGGGGAGAAAAGTACGCTAATCTGGCAGGTGTCAGATACCATCGCAGGGTGATTTTTTGGGTAAGTTCCCATAAGGCAGAGCATTTGGTGGAAGAATATATGGATTTCAGTGCTGAGGTCCATTGATCTGTGGAGAAGCAGCAATTTAAATCCGCTTCACAACGCAAGTGCGAGGATGTTCTAAAGAAGTGTTGTTTGCAGTGGAGGCGGTTATAAAAATGAGATATGCCTTTTGTCTTGGAGAGAGCATTTGTGAGGAAATCCCAGGTTTTGGGCGGAATGGCGTATAGAGGAGTGGGTACTGTCTTTAGGCAATGGCTAATTCTTAAGTGGGTAAAAAGCTCCCTGGAGGGGAGGTCAAATTCTCTTTGTATGTCAGCGAATGGCTTGATGCGTGGCCCCAGGAGAAGAGACTGCAAGAAGTGTATGCCTTTACTAGACCAATGCGCAAGTGGCAGGTCTGGAGATAGATAACGGAGAGATTCCAGAGGTATTTGGAATTGGTGGTTTGGAGGGAATGTAACCTGTGTGTGTGATCATTTTTTTCCATGCATGCACGGATGCTTTCATGGTAGGGGGGAAAGCTGACGGGATAGTTGTCCCGAAAGGGGTACTCATTAACCAAGCTTTCAGATTTGAGCGAGGGAGGAAGGAGTTTTCTATTTGTCCCCATAGTGTGGAGGGGAGGGTACAAAACCAATCTTGTAATTGGGCTAGTATGGCAGCGAAGTAATAGTCTTCAAAATCTATAGAACCCACCCCGCCTGCTAGTTTGTTTTTGATCAGTTTAGTGTGAGCACATCTGGGTTTTTTACCTTTCCATAGGTGGAAATTCAGGACACGCTGAAGGGATCTGAAAAAAGAGGGGGGGATAGGAATGGGAAGTGTCCTAAAGTAGTACAAAATTTGCGGGAGGCAGATCATTTTGAAGGCCGCTAACCTGCCCGACCAGGATAATTCATGTTTCGCTATGTTCTGGGATTCACCTTGTATTTTAAGAAGCAGGGGTAAGAAGTTGGTGGAGAATAGGAGTGTAGTTGATCTGGTCAATTTAATCCCTAAGTAGGAGATATCTGTCTCTGCCCATTTGAAGTTGTGTTGCATTAGTAGTAAGTTTTTTGTAGTAGCATCTAGATTAATGTCGAGTATAAACGACTTTGTTGTATTGACCTTGTAGTAAGATATCTCGCTAAACCAGGTAAGTAGTTTTTGTACCTCTGCCAGGGAAGAAGCCGGGTTTGTAAGGATTAGTATCACATCATCCGCGAATAGGCTTATTTTATGTGAGATCTGGCCTATTCGTATACCCGAAATGCAGTTGTGTTTTCGTATGTGTGATGCCAGAGGTTCCATAAGGAGGTTGAAAATAAGGGGGTGACAAGGGGCAACCTTGTCGGGTGCCATTGGATATGGGAAATGGGTGGGATGTCATACCTTCCGTAAAGACCGTGGCCGAGGGGGATGAATATAGTGCCATGATAGCGTTAAGAATATATCCATCAAAACCAAATTTCTGTAGTACCGATCTGAGGTAGGCCCAGTGTACTCTGTCGAACGCCTTCTCCGCGTCCAAAGAGAGGAGCAGAGAAGGCGTTCCAGTAATTTCCGCATGATGTATGATGTCTATCATTCTCCTTGTGGCATCCGATGCCTGTCTGCCTTTTGTGAAGCCTGATTGATCTTTATGGATCAGTGTGGGCATTATGTCGATCATTCTCGCTGCTATAGTTTTAGCGTATATCTTTATATCCAGATTTAGCAGGGATATCGGGTGGAAATTTTGAGGACAGGTCGGCTCCTTCCCTGGTTTGGGTATCGTAATTATAAGAGCGTTTAACATATCATTTGGGAACTGAGAAGAGGAGGCAGCGTTATTAAATATCTCAACCAAGTGTGGGATCAATTGGTCAGAGAATTGTCTATAATATTCTCCCGAGAATCCGTCGGGACCAGGGGCTGTCAGCGGGAATAGAACGGATTGTTTTCCGTATTTCATGTTCCGAGAACGGAGCATTCAGATGCTTGATTTGATCGGGTGTCAAAACAGGCAGATGCAAGTCATTAAGAAAGCGGTTAATGTCGTCTTGAGAGGGTTGGGGGGTTTCCGGATCTGCATTTAAATTGTACAGGTCTTTATAATAGTCACTAAATGCGTTGGCGATGTCCTGTGGGTTCATCAAGGGGGTGTGAGTATGAAGGTGGTACAGGTGTTGTATTTTGGACTTGACGCGTCTACCTTTAAGACGCTGTGCCATGCGTTTCCCAGCCTTGTTGGAAGTTGAGTAAGTGGTGGCTTTTAATTTTCGTTGGATACGGTCAAAGGAATGTAGTAGTAAAGAGCGAAGCTCCTGTCTAAGGGACATTAGCTGGTCAGGTAAAGGGGTGTGGGGGTTAGTTTTGTGGTGCGTTTCTAGGTCTGCTATCTGGGAAGAAAGTTTGTCTATTCGCTGCGTTCTCTTCTTCCCATGTACCGCATTAATTTTCATCAGGATTCCCCTCATATAAGCCTTGTGCGCACTCCACACCACGTTAGGGTCAGACACTGAGCCTTCGTTAAATTTAAAAAAAATCACTAATGTGGGCTGCTATCTCTAGAGCGTAGTTCTTGTGTTGTAGAATGTAGTTATTAACTCTCCAGATAAATGAGTTGTGGGTGCGTTTAGAATCAATGGAAAGTGAGATAGGGGCATGATCTGACCATGTGGTGGTGTGGATTGCGGAGGCAACAATTTTTTGTAGTACCCATTTGTCGGACAGAAACATATCAATTCTGGAGTAAGAATTTTGGCTATGAGAGTAGTAAGTATAGTCTTTTTCTGTGCCGCGATGGCACCTCCATACGTCAAACAAGTCATGAGCCGTTAGTAGCCCTTTCAAAGGGGAAGGTCTCCTTTTCGCAGCAGAAGTGGAGTCTAAGTGAATATCTGGGACTATGTTGAAGTCCCCGCAAATTATGAGGTGGCCCTTCTTCACAGATTTAATGAGTCTGAAGATCTTACGGATAAAGTTAATCTGGTGAGTATTTGGGGCATAGAGATTGACGATGGTGTATGGTGTCTTGCCGATGGTGCAGACCAGGATTATGTAACGCCCCTCCGGGTCAAGGGTTACAGAGGACAGGTGGAAATCAACCTTGTCTCTAATTGCTATCATAACGCCTCTGGCTTTAGAGGCATAGTGTGCATGGAAGACGTGGGGAAACAGCCGGTTGGTGCACATCCGTATGTCGGTTTGTAGTAGGTGTGTTTCTTGAATGCAAACAACATCGCTGTGAAGAGCTTGGACAGTTTTCCACAGGGAGTGGCGTTTAGCTGGGTGATTAAGCCCATTAACATTCAAGGACAGAAAATTGATGGGCATTGTGTAAGTGTGGGCAAGACTATGGAGTTAGGACTGCACTTACAGTTAGTTGGTAGGTATCCGGTATGTCGTCAGACGGGCCCAGGTAGTCGTGGCTGGAGAAGAGAGGATCCGGGTCCTCCCCCAGAGTGAATGCTAGAGCCGTGAATAGAGCAATATGTCAAAATGGTAACAGTATAAGAGAGAAAAAAAGAAATATAAAAAATAAAGACTTTACAGGAAACAAAAATCTGGACACAGTCAGCGTTTAACAGAATAAAGGCGCGCCTCTGAGGAGCATGCGCTATGCTAGTATGAAGTAGTAACTGTAGCAAAAGACCACTATAGCTGTGGTGCTCAACTGAGGTGGTAAATAGAGGTGGAGCGTAATTCCGCTGCGACCTCCGGAAGGGGGTAAAAACAGTCTGAACAAGGAGAACTGAAGACTTCAAAAATATACTCTGACATCCCAGAGGCGTATGAGAAAAAAGAAAAAAAAGTTGTTCGGCCCACCATAGTGGTGGAACTGGTGATCACCAAGGCAAAGTTTTGGTCCAGGTTACGGCGTGCTTGAGTGTTGCTGTTGCGTGGAGGAAGAGGAGCGGGTGGTTCCGGCAATATACCCCAGGCATGGAGCAGATTCAGGCCTGCAGTAAGGTCTTTGACCACATGCGATTTGCCATCTTTAGTGATAAGGAGTGTGGCTGGGTGCCTCCATTTATATTGGATTTTGTGGTTTTGGAGCCCCTTAGTGATTGGGTTTAGTTGTCTTCTGAGTTGGAGTGTGAATTTGGACAGATCTGGGAACAATTGCACATCAGTAAAGGGAGCAGGAAGGGGGGATTTAGCTCGAACCCCAAACATGAGATTTTCCTTAACGTGAAAAAAATGCACTCTCATGAGTACATCTCTGGGGACAGTGGCAGCAAGATGGGATGGTTTAGCAATCCTGTGTATTCTATCAATTATTAAATCTCTGGGTGACGCTTCAGGGAGTATGATGTGCATAAGCTCTTTAGTGTATTTGGGAAGGTCAGCTGGTGGTATTGTTTCAGGAATCCCACGTAACTTAACATTGTTTCTGCGAGATCTGTCTTCTAAATCGGACAGCTTGGTGCGCAGCCATGCTTGTTCTTCTTTAATGTCTTCATATGCATCTATGACCCCATTCACCGTGGAGGCACATTCAGTCATACCTCTTTCTATGGTCGACACTCTTTCATCTAATGAGTGTATGTCAGATGTAACTTTTGTAAAGAGTGAGGAGAGATCAGTCATTTGGGAGCATTGTAGTGATAATAGCATATCTTTCAGGGTTGAATCTAGTACAGGCTGCCCTGAAGTGGGGAAAGACGCCACAGAGGAGTGCAGGGCCTGGTTTGAGGAGAAGGGGTTGAAAGCCGGGGCCTCAATTAGTGCTTGTGCCGTCTGGTGCGGCAGCGCGTCGAGCCGCATTCTAGCCTTTGCGGGGCTGCTAGTGAGGGGGTCACATTCGGGGAGGTGATCGGAGCTGCCTGGGGGCTCAGGGAGGCATGGATTATCCGGATCAGCGTCCGGAAGGTCAGTGTAAGAGGCCCGCTGGTCCCTCGGCGCGGCAGAGCCGGCGCCATCTTTGATCCCACTGACCTTCTCCGCAGGCTTAAAGGCAAACTCGGTCAGTTTCTGCGGCTTGTAGTCCGTGTATCTCTTCCTGGACATGATTCCTGTATGCAGGAGAGGTTCTGCAGCTAGGTTGGCCGTGGATGGTGTAGATGTGTGGGCCGTAGTCGTTCCGCTGTCGTCTCTGGGATGAGGAGCTTTCAACTTAAGCAGCCATCTTCAGCTCCGGTCGGCCACGCCCCTCGAACAAAAAGGCTTTTATTTGTAAATAAACCAAAAATAAAGCTTAAGGCTCCATGTACACAGAAGCTCAAAAACGGTCGTTTTTAAAGCAGCAGAAAAAGCTAGCTTTTATCAGCGTTTTTTTTACTAGTTTTTATTAGCGTTTTTCAGTGTAGCGTTTTTTAGCTTTAAAAAAAAAAATAAAACATTTTCAATGGACCAAAAATTGCTAAAAAACGCTCGCGGCCAGCGTTTTTGAGCGTTTATGAGCGTTTGAGCGTTTTTCTGCGTTTTTCGTTTTTTGCGGTTTTTCCTGCCGAAAAACGGCACTTTGAACGCAAATTTCTTGCGTTCAGAAAAAAGCCCATTAACTCCACTGCTCATTAAAGTTAAAAAACGTTATGTGTACATGAACACATAGGCTAACATAGAGTGCAGTTAATGGGCTTTTTAAAAAAACGGCAAAACGCCCATTAACTGCAGTTTATCAGCTTCTGTGTACATGGAGCCTTATTCAGCACACAGGAAAAATATAAAAACAAAGTCCACTTATCTTCCAGCATAAAGTAAAGTCCTGCTTGTCTTCAGCACAAAACAAATTAAAGAAAAGGCACATACAGTTTTTGTAGAGGGAACTTCCAGAGCCCTTGCTGAATCTTTAAAAGCTCCCAGCAGACACACAGCTCATCTTCACAGGTGCAATCCCCATACTCCTTCCACAACACCTCTTGCACCACTTCCTGTTTTAACCCCCTGAATGCAGCACTACTGTGCTTCAACTGTGTGCAATGCATGCAGTTGGAGGGCAGTTACAGCACAGCCCCATTCACTTGAATGGGTCACACTTATAAATTTACATCCCCCTAAAGCCTCAGTGTTCCTCTTTCTTCCTCCTCATACACTGATGGATAGTTTAGGAGCAAGCTCACTTACCCTGCTGGGGTACATTTCTAACAATCCACCCATGCATTTCTGGGTGCAATTTTTGCTAACTACTTAAAATTAAGTAAAGTTAGGGAGTCCTCGCTGCTGGTCCTTGGGGCAAAATTGGACTTTTGCTTGGCAATGCCTAACCAATTCAGCGGGTTATGCTTCTTCCTGTTTCCCTGCATGGTGGATACATACCACTGGAGAGCACTCAACATTGGACAAGATGTCACTTCTGGCACAGTAGGCAGCAGAGTGTTTCACAGACCCAGGCCACATGCATGGCTGGGGCGAATTACAACAGCTGTAGTTGGAGTATTATGTCTGGTGGCATTTAAAAGGAGTGGCAGCCTGTCATGATGAACCAAATGCACTGTAACAGTGTACTACCACTGCCAACCTACTCGGTCCTGACCTTCTATCTCAGGGAACCTTAGTTCATCCATCCCCAAAGAAGCTCTACTTACTGACTTATTTCAAGAGTTTGCTTATTCCCAGGGATTTCTACCAGCATCCCCTCAATTCAATCACATATTAAAGTTCCTCCAGAGAGGTAAAAAGCTTGATATAGATTTAAGTCTACGCACGTGTAGCACTACCCCCGTAGGAGCTGCTGGTTTCAAGTTTTGGGTCTACCGTTACCTTTCTGTTCACCACACTCGTGTCAGGGATCCCTCTTGAAGAGCTTTCATGAATGTTCACACCAACGCTTGGTTACTTTTTCTTCAAGAGCTTTATTATACCAGTTCCAACAGAGGGATAGGGGAGGTTCAGGTACCTTGCTTTGCGGATCACGGGCACAATCTTAGATCCAGAGGACAAATCAGTTCCACGCTGGATTCAGCAACCACCGGATAGGCCTACTCTCACTGACCTAGCAACCGGTGCAAAGTTTGTTCAATGTCTCTGCCACAGACTTGATGAATGCCATCTAATCATTCCACAATCCTCCAACACAAGATCGTGTAACCACACTGACACTTTGCAAAAGTTCCTTTAAAAGTACACAGCTCACGGTGCCAGAATCTTTCAGCCAGCCGGCACCACCGTGAGGCAAACTGGCCAGGATCCATCCTTCAATTGAGTCCCCAATTGTTCCGCTTCTTCCCGCAGGCAAGACCGCGTAGGACCATCCCTGGACTAGTAGGCCCCAGCAACTTCTGGGCCTACTTCTCAGTTGCAGAGCCTCGGGCCAGCAGGTCCAGAGGCCGAAAATGGCTCGCACATCCCCGAGGCCAGGCGGGCCCTCGGGTCAGTATCCGGCAACGAACCCCGATAGAGCGGTCTCTGTCTCTTAAGTGCCCCCTCCCAGAAAGTACAGCGGGTTGACCACGCCCCCTGAGCCACTTCTGGGAAAGGAATACCTAATACACCTAGCCTGCTGCATTTCCAACCCTGACCTATGGTGACAGTGACACCTACTGTCAGGTGGAAACCGCGCAACCCAGCTAGACTGAAACAGAGCCACCATTTTAGCATAATCCTTCTGAGCTAAACTACAGTTCAGATGACTAAATTTAACACATAGCGCCTACCCAACAGAAGTAGGGCGCTACACACAATTAAAGGTCGTGCATCAGCTATCTCTGCTTTCACCAAAATACAGCGAGCTTCCAATAGTCTGATTGTACAGATGTTTAACCCCTTCCATACCGTGCCATTGGAAAATGACGCCGGCAGGAACCGTCGCTCCCTCCGGGTGGACGTCATAAGACGTCCTCAGCTTTGAGGGGGGATATCTGAATGATGCCTGCAGCTAGAGGCATCATTCAGATATCCTTGTTTAGAGCCGGCGATCCTGCGCACCATAAGAACGATCATAGTGGCAGTTCCGCCGCTTGATCGTTCTTATAGGCGGCAGGAGGGGACATCCCCCCCCCTCCCGCCGCCATACGGTGCTTCTCCGGGCTCTCCCGTGCGATCGGGGACCCGGAGAGAATCGTCGGCGCCGGTGGTGGGTCACGTGATGAGCATAGAGATGACTGGTGACCAGATGGTCACCAGTCATCTGTATGATCGTCGGAGGCCCAGGCGCGATGTGATGACGTCACGCCCGGGTCCTCAAATGTAAACAAAGCCGCCACTGCGGCTGTAAGTATGAGATCAGTGAATTTTTTTTTCACAATCTCATGCTTTCCAGCCTGGAGGAGAGATGTGAGGTCTTATTGACCCTGCATCTCTCCATAAAGAGGACCTGTCACACACATTCCTATTACAAGGGATGTTTACATTCCTTGTAATAGGAATAAAAGTGAAAAAAAAAAAAGTAAAATAAATAAAAAAAATTATATATATATTTTTTAAAACGCCCGTCCCCAATAGCTCGCGCTTAGAAGCGAACACACACGTAAGTCCCGCCCGCATATGTAAACACCATTCAAACCACATATGTGAGGTATCGCCGCGTGCGTTAGAGCATGTGCAACAATTCTAGCACTAGACCTCCTCTGTAACTCTAACCTGGTAACCTGAAAAAATTTCAAAGCGTCGCCTATGGAGATTTTTAAGTACCGAAGTTTGGCGCCATTCCATTAGTGTGCGCAATTTTAAAGCGTGACATGTTAGGTATCTTTTTACTGGGCGTAACATAAGCTTTCATATTTTACAAAAAAATTGGGCTAACTTTACTGCTTTGTTATTTTTTAATTCATGAAACCATTTTTTCCCCCAAAAAAAGGCGTTTGAAAAATTATTGCGCAAATACCATGCAAGATAAAAAGTTGCATCGACCGTCATTTTATTCCCTAGGGTGTATGCTAAAAAAAAACATATATAATTTTTGGGGGTTCTGAGTAAGTTTCTAGCAAAAGAATGATGATTTGTACATGTAGGAGAGAAGTGCCAGAATAGGCCCGGTATGGAAGTGGTATAAAAAGCCCTGTATGGAAGTGGTTAAAGCTGTGTTTAAACTAAAACCTCCAAGGAAGCTCCCAAAATAGTACTTGCTGCTTTTTCTTGATTTCTTGGCCTTGGAAGTTTGTGTGGAAAATGTGTCTCCCTGGCACCTCACCTTCAGGGTAGCCTTTTAAAATGCAGTTACATCTGTTAAGCAAGTCTCTAAAATCGCAGTCTTGGGTTTTTAACGTGCTCTTAATTCCTTTGCTTGGGTTTACCCCAAAAATTGCTTCAGATTTCCACATGCAGCAGGAAATAGTGTTGCTAACATTCTTCTCAAAAGATAATCAACAAGTTAATCACCTTAATGTAGCCATGACTTTGAAATCTTACATTGAAGCTACATCTAAAATCAAGTCATCAGGCCATCTCTTCATCATCCCGTCAGGCGCAAACAAGGGTTCTAAAGTTTCATGAAGACTCAATACTTCCTGGATGGTATAGAAAAGTGATGGCGAACCTATTGCACGCATGCCACAGCTGGCACACCAAGCCCTCTCTGTGGGCACGCCAGAAGAGACCCCCAGCTAGGCAGTCACTTGCACTGACGGTGGAGGCACGGGGGAGACGGCTCCCTTCCTTGCATCAGTGCCATTGACGCCGGCGGGGGGGGGGGGTGGGCAGCCAGTCATCTTGCTCCGACTCTGTTCTGCAGCTTATTGCCTCCCCCAGACCCCTATACCTCCAGTAAGGCATTTGAGCATTCCTTTCTGCAGGCACCCAATCCAGCTCCTCCTGCTCCAGGACGACTTTGGTTCAGTCTGTTCCTCTAGTGCAGCCTGTGAAACAGCGGAGGGGGCTCGGAGCAGATCATTCATGGCCATGGGGAGAGGTGCATGACATGTTTGTTATTTTTATTTATTTTTTAAACAAGGGTTTACAAACCCTTTAAGCTGCCTGTGGACGGTGCAGAGTCAGCAGGGGACCATACTGTCCAGACAGCCTGGGTCTAAGGAGGTATGTCAATGCAGAAAGCAGCATTTGAAAGAGAACAACTGAAATTGTAAGTGGTATGTTAGCTATTGACATTCAGCCATAGCTTTTTGCCACAATAGCAAATGGGAACTGCACCATAAGTACCCAACACCACAAGTATCACCAATCCCCAACACTTATCAGCACTGTAACACTTAACCTGTCCCTCACCTTAACACTTAACCTACCTCTTAAATTAAACCTTTGTATCTTAAAGTTGATCTTCACCCTGAAATAAAAATTCCTTCCTATCCACCTCTGTTCATCTTTGCTACACAAATAGAGCACTTTTATTACTGTTTATTTTTATTATTATTTTTATTGCTCTTTTTTTCAGTTAAAGGGTTCTGCCCCCACCCATCCACTTCACTCGCCTAGGCAAATTTATGTGCTCTGTGCTTGCTGTGCCTCCTATGATATGGCACGTCACATATCCCACAAGGCGTAGCCCTTCATCAACAAGAAAGGAGGGGGCAGGCTTAGTAGTGTATCAACGGGAGGCTTGTCAGCTCAACCTGGAAGAGCTGGCAGCCTCCCTATGGTGTCAAACAGGGATGAGCCGAACACCCCCCTGTTCGGTTCGCACCAGAACCTGCGAACAGACAAAATGTTCGTGTAAACTTTAGAACCCTATTAAATACAATGGACTCGAACGTTCGAAATCTAAAGTGTTAATTATAAAGGCTAATATGCAAGTTATTGTCCTAAAAAGTGTTTGGGGACCCGGGTCCTGCCCCAGGGGACATGTATCAATGCAAAAAGAAGTTTTAAAAACTGCCGTTTTTTCGGGAGCAGTGATTTTAATAATGCTTAAAATGAAAAAATAAAAGTGAAATATTCCTTTAAATTTCGTACCTGGGGGGTGTGTATGATATGCATGTGAAGTGGCGCATGTTTCCCGTGCTTAGAACTGTCCCTGCAAAAAATGTCATTTTTGAAAGAAAAAAAATGCATTTAAAACTGACTCGCGGCTATTAATGAATTGTCGGCTCCCGGCAATACATACAAAAGTCATTGAGAAAAAAAAAAAAAAAAAAGCGTGGGGGTTCCCCAGAATTCAATTACCAGGCCCTTCAGATCTGGCATGGATTTTAAGGGGAACTCCACCCCAAGTTTAAAAAAAAAATGGCGTGGAGTCCCCCTAAAAATCCATACCAGACCCCTTATCCGAGCATGCAACCTGGCCGGCCGCAGGGGAAAAGGGGGGGACGAGAGAGCGGCCCCCCCTCCCTCCTGAACCGTACCAAGCCACATGCCCTCAACATGGGGAGGATGTCCCCATGTTGATGGGGACAAGGGCCTCATCCCCACAACCCTTGCCCGGTGGTTGTGGGGGTCTGCGGGCGGGGGGCTTATCGGAATCTGGAAGACCCCTTTAACAAAGGGGACCCCCAGATCCCGCCCCCCCCCCCCTATGTGAATTGGTAACGGGTACATTGTACCCCTACCATTTCACGAAGAAAGCGTAAAAAAAATGTTTAAAAAAACACACAAACACCTTGAAAAAGTCCTTTATTTAAAAAAATAAATAAATAAACATTCCAGCGGTGAAATCCAGTGTCCCGCGGCGATCCCGATGTCCAGCGCTGTCCTTCATTGGTTGTGCCTGAGCGGACCTGATGGGGAACTCCCTCTCAGTATTTTAAATGTATAGACCCGCCCCTTCTAATGTTCCCCATCAGGTCCGCTCAGCGGACGAGATGCAGAACATGAGAAGGGGCGGGTCTATACATGTATTACCAAAGTGAGAGCAGTTCCCCATCAGGTCCGCCCCCTCGGTATGTCAGACCCGCCTACGTCATTGGCTTGAGCGGGGAACTTCCTTCACTATGTAAATTTAAATTACACAGTGAAGGAAGTTCCCCGCTCAAGCCAATGACGTAGGCGGGTCCGACATACCGAGGAGGCGGACCTGATGGGGAACTGCTCTCACTTTGGTAATACATGTATAGACCCGCCCCTTCTCATGTTCCGCATCTGGTCCGCTGAGCGGACCTGATGGGGAACTTTAGAAGGGGCGGGTCTATACATTTAAAATACTGAGAGGGAGTTCCCCATCAGGTCCGCTCAGGCACAACCAATGACGGACAGCGCTGGACATCGGGATCGCCGCGGGACACTGGATTTCACCGCTGGAATGGGTTTTTTTTTTTTTTTTTTTAATAAAGGACTTTTTCAACGTGTTTGTGTGTTTTTTTAAACATTTTTTTACGCTTTCTTCGTGAAATGGTAGGGGTACAATGTACCCCTTACCAATTCACATAGGGGGGGGGCCGGGATCTGGGGGTCCTCTTTGTTAAAGGGGTCTTCCAGATTCCGATAAGCCCCCCGCCCGCAGACCCCCACAACCACCGGGCAAGGGTTGTGGGGATGAGGCCCTTGTCCCCATCAACATGGGGACATCCTCCCCATGTTGAGGGCATGTGGCTTGGTACGGTTCAGGAGGGAGGGGGGGCCGCTCTCTCGTCCCCCCCTTTTCCCCTGCGGCCGGCCAGGTTGCATGCTCGGATAAGGGGTCTGGTATGGATTTTTAGGGGGACTCCACGCCATTTTTTTTTTTAATTTGGGGTGGAGTTCCCCTTAAAATCCATGCCAGATCTGAAGGGCCTGGAATGGATATTTGGGGGAACCCCACGTCAATTTTTTTTTTATTTGCGGCGGGGTTCCCCTTAATATCCATTCCAGACCTGAAGGGCCTGGTAATTGAATTCTGGGGAACCCCCACGCTTTTTTTTTTTTTATCAATGACTTTTGTATGTATTGCCGGGAGCCGACAATTCATTAATAGCCGCGAGTCAGTTTTAAATGCATTTTTTTCTTTCAAAAATTACACTTTTTGCAGGGACAGTTCTAAGCACGGGAAACATGCGCCACTTCACATGCATATCATACACACCCCCCAGGTACGAAATTTAAAGGAATATTTCACTTTTATTTTTTCATTTTAAGCATTATTAAAATCACTGCTCCCGAAAAAACGGCCGTTTTTAAAACTTCTTTTTGCATTGATACATGTCCCCTGGGGCAGGACCCGGGTCCCCAAACACTTTTTAGGACAATAACTTGCATATCATCCTTTATAATTAGCACTTTAGATTTCTCCCATAGATTTTTCGAATTTGCCGCGAACACCCCAATTTGTTCGCTGTTCGGCGAACGGGCGAACAGGCAATGTTCGAGTCGAACATGAGTTCGACTCGAACTCGAAGCTCATCCCTAGTGTCAAACAAGAAGATGGAGGTGCAGGACCGAGCAAGGTCTGCTGAGAAGAGGATCTCAGCAGGCCAACTCTCGATCCACTGGGTGGGTGAGTATCCAAACTATGCAGAACACAATACCAGGTAAGATCTGCTTTAAAGTGAAATAAGTCTTGTTTCTTTTTTTTCTTAAATAAACATGTTATACTCACCTGCTCTGTGCAGTGGTTTTGCACAGAGCAGCCCAGATCCTCCCCTTCTTGGGTCCCCCATGGGCACTCCTGACCCCTCCCTCCTGCCAAATGCCTCCAGAGCAAGCTGCTTGCCCTGGTGGCACCCAAGCAGGCTCACTCCTGAGCCAAGAGGTTCACTCCCGAGACGTGGCTCTGCATGTCCATTCACACATAGAACCGTGGCATGGCCCTGCCCCTTCCCTCTCCTAAAAGGCTCACTATCTGTGATTGTAAGCAGCGGGATGCCAATGAGGCTTAAGAGTCTCTGGTGAGCCTAGGTTCACATGCACATTGTTGGATCGAGATGGGGCTCAGGTAAGTGTTGGGGGAGGGGGGCTGCTGCACACAGAAAAAGCCTTGAGCCTTTACAATCACTTTAAATGGTTGTAAGTCCATACATATACCCACCGAAGTGGCTATCATCTGGTGATACACAGAGATGAAACAAAGCCACCTGCATAAGTTGTACATGTTTATCTGCAGCAACCTCTTCTCCAGGGCCTCCTAAAACACACAGATCAAAGGCTATTTCTCAGCTCCAACAGGCGGGGGGGGGGGGTCTGATGTCACACACTGCCCAGCATGCAAGGAGAGACCTGACTGGAGGGAAGGGACACACACCCCCTCTATACAGTCTCTTATTGAAACATGCACAGCTGAGGCTGACAATCACCTGATGTGTGCTGAAGCGAGGATGGGGCCATCACCTGGGAGTCTGTGGTGTCAGTTACACTGTCAGAAGTGAGTCATGCAAATAACAGGGAGAGAAGAGATCAGAGAGGATCCACACAAGGTGCTTTGGATTGAGACAAATATGCACTATAGAGGGATATACTTTTTGTGTTAGAGGTTTATAACCACTTTTAGCTAATACTAATACTAAACATTATTCCCCCCTCCTCCTTTTAAAAAAAAATACATATACTGTACATGTCCTACTTACCCTCTCCACACTTCAATGCCAGCCATGGCTTCCTCCTTGGTCCAGCAGCAACAGTAGTCTTCAGGAAGAATAACAGTCATGTCATTCTGCACAGTTCCTGTTGTTTGCATGCCCCCCTAGGGCCGTGTCACTATACAGGTTGGATTTACAGTACTCCAGTACTGAGCAGCGCTCACATTTCATTATGGAAGACTGCCCCCCCCACCACCACCACAATACTGAAAGCAACAACATAAAGCTGACATCATCAGACCAGCTAGAAAACTGCTAAAAAAGGGTATATGTATTTATTACATTTTTTTCAGATAAAAAATACTTGCGTGTTTGACACCTTTCCTAATTTCACAATTCCGCCCCCTCCCCCAGGACAACCCACCTCCTCCCTCTGTACAGACCCCCCAGAGCAGCCTACCCCACTCCCCTCATGCACCTGGGCGGGGAGCGGAGGAGGATTCAGCATGCAGCTGCCCGGAGAGTTGCTTGCTCAGGCTGTCACTCTCTGGGTGGCACGCTTGTGACAGGAGGCAGCCAGTGAGAGTGAGAGAGAGCAGAGTCTCGCTCAGGGATAGCACGGCGCTGGGACACAGGACTCTTCATTGGGCCTCAGCGCCACTCATGATTGTGTGTTTTGGTCTCCGTTCTATTTACAGAATCAAGAGGTGGAGCCTGGGTTTGCAAGAAAGTGGCTGCCAATAGAAATAGAGCTCCATTTCTATTGGCAGCCGCTTTCATTGCCACCTGGGCTCCGCCTCTTGTTTCTTCCTTATGAGATGGTCTTCTGTAAAATGGTGATGGAGACAGAATTGACCAGTGCCGGCCACGGACCTCTAGTGGCGGCAGGGGGGGGGGAATCGGGAAAATGCAGATTTCACTGGACTTTTCACGGGAAACGGTAAGACCAGGGCAAAGGTCTAAATCCCGGGAATGTACCGGGAAATTCGAGACAGTTGGCAAGTGAGCCCTAAGCATGTTATTTAAAGGAATTGAGGAATCTTTTATTTAAATGTTTTTTCACCAGTATTTCTTCCTCATGGCAGTAGTACCCAGCCACTCATGCCCTTTTTTACCAAAAGCTTGCAAATTGGCCTTACAGCTAGAAAAAAAAACAGCTTTTACAGACCTCAGTGGGGTTTGGGCACTACTTTCAGGGTTTACAGATTTTGTTCAAGTGTTCTGTGTATATCCAGCACACTGAACTTTGCAAGGTTTGCATGTATAGCGCTTACCACCCTCTCCTCCTTGTCTTTTGCTCCTTGCAGGAGGAAAGGGCACACCCAGCTCTATATGCCCGTACCCTCCTGTGTAAAGAGGTTGAGCGGTGTTGTGATGGGTCTCCACAGCCATATACTCCAGAGAATGGTTCTTATCTCTATAGTCAATAAAGACAAGTCTTTATTTCCCCCAATGACTTCAATGTCCACACCAGCTGTAACTCCAATGTAGAGTTTATTTCTCTTAAACAACAGTCTCTAATAGGAAAGGTTGAGAGAGTACAGGACAGCAAAAGGTGTGGGAGAAGTCCAGGCACAAACGTAATACACTTCACTGCTTGGCTTCTCAAGCAGACTTAGCCCATTTGGATAGTCTCCCTAGATAGGGACTAGCAGCCAAAATGGTACTCGAACTAACCGCACGATCATTACACAACTGGTACACTTGGTCTCTGCCACAGATCTGGTGAACTTGGTTTTCAAAGCTTGGCCTCTTTGTAAGGAGAAGACATCCCTCCAGAGAGTTACCGGGCCCCTTCCTTCACTGTGACTTCTCACCAGTCCCTCGGAATGGTCTTTCCCTGGCCTCCTCGTCTAAGATGCGGGTCCCCTCGCAAGGCGGCACCCTGAGATTCCTCGATCCTTGATGGGCCCCAGCCGAAGGTGCTGGGCCCAAGGCTTTTAGTTGCAGCCCCAGGGCTAAAGGTGCCTGGGACTGATTCACTGACCACCGCCCCTGGGCCAAAGGTGCCCAGGGCAGACAGGAACACACACTCCCTGTGAGTTGGACTCCCGACGACCGAACCCCGACCAGGCGGCATCTGCCCCTTTTATATCCTCTCCCAGCATACACAGCAGGCAAACCACTCCCACTGTATGGTTGCCGAGAGGGGACACACAAGGCACAGCACTGTTTCAGCGGTTCAACCCTGGCCCACTATGGCAGCGCCACCTGCAGGCCAAAGGGAACAGTACACAGATACTCTTCCTGCAGACAAAAATGGTTGATAATGTCCTAACAATTTAGGTGTTTGAGCATAACTACCACTCAAACACTACCCCTAAATTGAGGACCCCGCTACACACTCGCCCCACTTAAATAGACACTGTCCCCAGTGTCTGGAGCAAACCTATGCCTCTCAAGCCTGAGTCAACATAGACCTATTCCAGAAACTATGTACAAAAAAAAACAATTCGGAAAAATGTTTGTTTGTGCCAGAACCTGAACATGGGGAAAGGGAGTTAAATTGAAGAGATGAAGAAAGAGTAGTAGAAAACAAATGTGTGCATCCCATTCTCAAATGTCACATATTTCAAGGCAAACACATTTTTATCATTCACACTTCCCTCCCCTCCTGCAATAGCTAAACCCACCCATTCTCAGTGGCCGCTTGGTATCCACCTGCAGAGGGAGAAAACACACATCAAATAAACAAATTACACATCCTAACCTTCTATGTACATTAGAAGAGAAAAGGCTCTCCCCGAGGGAAAAATCCTTTCCTTCTAAAAAGTAAAACACTTTTAAATGTAGTTCAAACTTAAGCAACACCGCCACCTAGTGGAAGTGCCACCGTCAAGACACTTGTCCCAAAAAAAAAACTTTTCTTTCTTTGAAGGCAAATCTTCCTCTTCTTCTTGAATTTGGCTGTGGCCCTGAACTATTTCTACCCCAATTTGCAAGGGCAAGGTTCCTGAACGCCAGGAGAGTACACTCCGGAAAAAAAGCACAAAAAAAACACAGAGTTCAGTCTCTCACAAATAAAACTTTGGATCGGGTAGAATGAGGAGCTTCCAGGTTTTGTCAAAGGTCTCTATGGAATAGACTGCATCTTCACGCTCCTTCCAACACACAACTACCCGATCCGCATGAATGTGCCAACCCAACATCCATTCTTTCTTGCACCCCCGATATCTCTCGGCAACAGCCGCGGAACAAGAGAGATACCTGCGGGCGTGTTGGACTTTCAAGTGGTTCCACAGGAAGTCCGCGTACCATCTTTCTCTGTAGGCCTCCACCTCAAACAGTAGGTCTCTGGTGACATACGGGTACTCCCATCCGTAATCAGCAGCCACCTTTTGGCTGAACAGCCGCTGCAGCCTGGAGAGTGGTGGAAGTGTGGCACGGTCTCCCGCACCTGGCAAAACAATGGCTTCTGGATGCCTGGGCACTTTCTCCCACATCAGAAGACGATTCTAGATCCGAGGTATCACAGTCCTCTGCTAGTATGTAATTCCTTGTAGCAGGGGAATCACTATCTCTAGCAAGTTCAAATTCTTTGGGGTCCAGGACCCAAGCATCCCCAACACTCTGGATGCTTTTCTCTGCTCCCTTCCCCCGGCTTACCTCGACCTGTAGCTGTCGCGAATCGTCTGGAGGTTCCTCTGACTGGGCAATCCGACACTGGTAAATGCTGGGGTATAGCTCGACCACGACCGCAGGAGGCTTTCACGTAGCCGACCTTCCGCTTGGGCGGTGGGAGCGAAGATTCTGTAACAACCGAGGCAGCATCCTCCGGTTTCTCCGGTTCTCCGGTTCCTCAACTACCGGAACATTCTCAACAACGACTTCCTCCAAAGTCTCGACAGTGCACGTAGGGGTGACTGTAGAAGCGCTGGTTTCCTCCTCAAGAGTAGTGGCGCCCGTAAGGCAATTCAGCCGGAAGGCCCGAGGCTTTTCTGTGGGTTGCTCTACCTCGAACAAGAACTCCTTGTATCTTTCACATCTTCCAAAAGGCCGAAGGTGCACCACCAGTCCCTGGCATCCGGGACAAACCACTCCAAGGGCCTCCGCATCTCTGTGAACGTAGAGAGCGAAGCGACCCCGAGGCTTCAGTCGGATCCCTGTATCCATCAAAGAAGCAGCAAACGAAGATACATTCATCGTAGAAGGAACTGGAGTCCATGGGGCATTAGACGCCATGTTCTCCTTGCTGATTCATCTTGCACTGTCCCTTTTGCGCCAAAGTCACCACATGCAACTCCTCACATGGCAAGGCTCCTCCCATCTTCTGCAATGTTCGCGGGCTTTCTTACTCTTGACACGCCCACGAACTACGCAGCTTGGGCTCTCCTCGTGGCGCAGTCACTTTCTCTCAAAGATGGCCGGCCTCCACGGAGCCTCACAGGGGGAATAAAGTCCAAACTCTGGGGGGTTTTCTTCTTCTTTCCGGCAGCAGAAATCCCGGACTCGAGCCCCCACGTATAGCGCTTACCACCCTCTCCTCTTTGTCTTTGGCTCCTCGCAGGAGGAAAGGGCACACCCAGCTCTATATACCCGTACCCTCCTGTGTAAAGAGGTTGAGCGGTGTTGTGATGGGTCTCTACAGCCAGATACTCCAGAGAATGGTTCTTATCTCTATAGTCAATAAAGACAAGTCTCTATTTCCCCCAATGACTTCAATGTCTACACCAGCTGTAACTCCAATGTAGAGTTTATTTCTCTTAAACAATAGTTTCTGATAGGAAAGGTTGGAGAGAGAACAGGACAGCATAAGGTGTGGGAGAGGTCCAGGCTCAAACGTAATACACTTCACTGCTTGGCTTTTCAAGCAGACTTAGCCCATTTGTATAGTCTCCCTAGATAGGGATTAGCAGCCAAAATGGTACTCGAACTAACCGCACAATCACTACACAACTAGTACACTTGGTCTCTGCCACAGACCTTGTGAACTTGGTTTTCAAAGCTTGGCCTATTTGTAAGGAGAAGACATCCCTTCAGAGAGTTACCAGGCCCCTTCCTTCACTGTGACTTCTCACCAGTCCCTCGGAACGGTCTTTCCCCGGCCTCCTCGTCTAAGATGCGGGTCCCCTCGCAAGGCGGCACCCTGAGATTCCTCGATCCTTGATGGGCCCCAGCCGAAGGTGCTGGGCCCAAGGCCTTTAGTTGAAGCCCCAGGGCTAAAGGTGCCTGGGACTGATTCACCGACCACCATCCCTGGGCCAAAGGTGCCAAGGGCGGACATGAACACACACTCCCTGGGAGTAGGACTCCCAGCGACCAAACCCCGACCAGGCGGCGTCTGCCCATTTTATATCCTCTCCCAGCATACACAGCAGGCCGACCACTCCCACTGAATGGTTGCCGAGAGGGGACACACAAGGCACAGCACTGATTTAGCGGTTCAACCCTGGCCCACTATGGCAGCACCACCTGCAGGCCACAGGGAACAGTACACTGATACTCTTCCTGCAGACAAAAATGGTTGATAATATCCTAACAATTTAGGTGTTTGAGCATAACTACCAATCAAACACTACCCCTAAATTGAGGACCTCGCTACACATATCACTATTTTTTACTGTTAGACAGGAAAATTTGGTTTGTTGCAGGCTGGCTGGTAAGTTGAATGACAGAAAACAAAAACTCCTGCGCACAAGTGGAATACCAGACAGTCTGTAAGTAAAATGGTGAATGTCATTTGGCCTTGCTACCTTCACGGATAGGGGTATCCTAGTGGTAAATGACAAAGAGAAAAAATAATGGCGCACCAGCCTCGTGCATTATCCTTGGGTGGATTTATTAAAATAAATAAAAGAAACCTACTTACAAACATAAGTGAGTGTCTCACATTAAAAGAGTCCACAAAATCACAGCAAAGTGTCCGAATCAAACCCACTCCAATAAGTCACAGAGGGATTGACGGGGGTCACTGCCGGCTTACACGTTTTGAAGACAAGTCTTCTTCCTCAGAGCTCAGCATTTTTTCTCTCTCAGCTCTCCCAATATATATACATATATGTATGCATACATATGTGTATATATATTGGGAGAGCTGAGAGAGAAAAAATTGCTGAGCTCTGAGGAAGAAGACTTGTCTTTGAAACGCGTAAGCCGGCAGTGACCCCCGTCAATCCTTCTGTGACTTATTGGAGTGGGTTCGATTCGGACACATTGCTGCAATTTTGTGGACTCTTAATGTGAGACACTCAGGTATGTTTGTAAGTAGGTTTCTTTTATTTATTTTAATAAATTCACCCAAGGATAATGCACGAGGCTGGCTGGTAAGTTGAGCTGGGAATTTTTCTTTGTTGTTGTTTGACATGCGTCGCCCTTCCATGAGCTCCTTGCTGTTAGGGCCAGTTATAGGTCGGGCAGTTGCGTTTGTTTGTACCATTGGTTATTTGGTGAGGGGATGCATTGGACACCCTCACTGCCATGGTGCTATTTGCTGGGTGTCCAGTGCGCCCCTGTGCCTTTAAGGAGAGTTAGGGTCCCTCCAGGCATACCTGCCCTCAATCTATCAATTATTATATATAGTATGTGCTCTTACTATGGAGGCTCTCAAGTTAGGACTTGAGATAATACTGGGGTGCCTTGACATGGCCTCTGCAGCTTGCGCATGTACAGTGTCTCACAAAAGTAAGTACACTCCTCACATTTTTGTAAATATTTTATTATATCTTTTCATGTGACAACACTGAAGAAATTACACTTTGCTACAATGTAAAGTAGTGAGTGTACAGCTTGTATAACAGTGTAAATTTGCTGTCCCCTCAAAAAAAATCAACACACAGCCAATAATATCTAAACCACGGGCTTACACCCCTAAGTAAAAATTTCCAAATTGGGGCCAAAGTGTCAATACTTTGTGTGGCCACCATTATTTTTCAGCACTGCCTTAACCCTCTTGGGCATGGAATTCACCAGACCTTCAAAGGTTGCTACTGGAGTCCTCTTCCAGTCCTCCATGACGATATCACCTAGGGTTTATGTCTGGAGACACGCTTGGCCAGTCCATCATCTTTACCCTTAGCTTCTTTAGCAAGGCAGTGGTCGTCTTGGAGGTGTGTTTGGGGTCGTTATGTTGGAATACTGCCCTGCGGCACAGTCTCTGCAGAAAGGGGATCATGCTCTGCTTCAGTGTGTCACAGTACATGTTGCCATTCATGGTTCCCTCAATAAACTGTAGCTCCCCAGTGCCAGCAGCACTCATGCAGCCCCAGACCATGACACTCCCACCACCATGCTTGAAACACTTATTTTTGTACTCCTCATCTGGTTGTCACCAGACACACCGCCTGGTTGCCGACACACACACACTTGACCCCATCTGAACCAAATAAGTTTATCTTGGTCTCATCAGGACATGGTTCCAGTAATCCATGTCCTTAGTAGGGATGAGCTTCGAGTTCGAGTCGAACTCATGTTCGACTCGAACATTGCCTCTTCGCCCGTTCGCCGAACAGCAAACAATTTGGAGTGTTCGCGGCAAATTCAAAAAGCCGTGGAACACCCTGTAAAAGTCTATGGGAGAAATCTAAAGTGCTAATTTTAAAGGCTTATATGCAAGTTATTGTCATAAAAAGTGTTTGGGGACCCGGGTCCTGCCCCAGGGGACATGTATCAATGCAAAAAAAAGTTTTAAAAACGGACGTTTTTTCGGGAGCAGTGATTTTAATAATGCTTAAAGTGAAACAAAAAAAAATTGAAATATTCCTTTAAATTTTGTATGTATAGTATGCCTGTAAAGCAGCGCTTGTTTACCGTGCTTAGAACTTTCCCTGCACAAAGTGTAATTTCTAGAAGAAAAAAAGTAATTTAAAAGCACTCGCGGCTATAATGAATTCTCGGCTCCCGGCAATACAGAGAAAATGAATGATCAATTCTCGGCTCCCGGCAATACAGAGAAAAGTCATTGATAAAAAAAATAAAATACGTGGGGGTCCCCCCAAATTCAATAACCAGGCCCTTCAGGTCTGGTATGGATATTAAGGGGAACCCTGCGTCAAATTAAAAAAAAAATTGACGTGGGGTTCCCCCCAAATATCCATACTAGACCCTTCAGGTCTGGTATGGATTTTAAGGGGAACTCCACGCCAAATTAAAAAAAAAATGGCGTGGAGTTCCCCCCAAAAACCCATACCAGACCCTTTATCCGAGCACGCAACCTGGCAGGCCGCAGAAAAAGAGGGGGGACAGGAGAGCGCCCCCTCCCTCCTGAACCGTACCAGGCCACATGCCCTCAACATGGGAAGGATACTTTGTTGATGGGGACAAGGGCCTCATCCCCACAACCCTTGCCCGGTGGTTGTAGGGGTCTGCGGGCGGGGGCTTATCAGAATCTGGAAGACCCCTTTAACAAAGGGGGCCCCCAGATCCCGCCCCCCTATGTACCCCTACCATTTCACAAAGAAAGTGTAAATTTTTTTTTTAAAAACACACAGACACAGTTGGGAAAAGTCCTTTATTAAAAATAAAAAAAATGAAAAAAAAGATTCCAGCAGCGGTAATCCACTCTCGGTATCCTGCGATGGGTGGTCTTCTCTCCGGGGTCCAGCGATGGATGATCTCTCCTCTCCGGGGTCCAGGCTCCAACGATGATGTCCAGCGCAGCGAGGAACAGCACTCTTCACTTCAAATTGGGCCTTTGGTAGTGCTGGTGGTGCTGGTGCCACAACACTGTAAGTCCTCACAGTTACTCTTGGTGGGCGCAGGAATGGGTCCAGCTGTGTGAAATATTAGATCAAGAATTGTAATTACATGACATTGTTGAACAGTGGTAGGAAAAATTGTGCCTTTGGTGGTGGTGGTGGAGGTGCTGGTGCCACAACACTGTAAGTCCTCACAGTTACTCTTGGTGGGTGCAGCAATGGGCCCAGCTGTGAAATATTAGATCAAGAATTGTAATCACATGCCCCTGTTGAACAGGGGCAGAAAAAGTGGGCCTTTGGTGGTGGTGGTGTTGCCACAACACTGTAAGCCCTCACAGTTACTCTTGGTGGGTGCAGGAATGGGCCCAGCTGTGAAATATTAGATCAAGAATTGTAATCACATACCCCTGTTGAACAGGGACAGAAAAATTGGGCATTTGGTGGTGGTGGTGGTGGTGTTGCCACAACACTGTAAGCCCTCACAGTTACTCTTGGTGGGCGCAGGAATGGGCCCTGATGTGAATTATTAGATCAAGAATTGTAATTACATGCACCTGTTGAACAGGGGCAGAAAATGTGTGCCTTAGGCACTGGTGCAACAACACTGCAATCCCTCAAAGATACTGTAGTTGCAGCGCAGCAATGAGCCCTGTTGCAAAGTATTGCATCAAAAATTGTAATTACACTCCCCTGTTAAACAATGGCAGAAAAATTGGGCCTTAGGCACTGGTGCCACAACACTGCAACCCCTCACAGATACTGTACTTGGACTGCAGCAATGAGCCCTGCTGCAAAGCATTGCGTCAAAAATTGTAAATACACGCCCCTGTTAAACAGGGGCTGAAAAATTGGGCCTTAGGCACTGGTTCTGGTGCCACAACACTGCAACCCATCACAGATACTGTAGTTGTAGCACAGCAATGAGCCCTGCTGAAAAGCATTGCATCAAAAATTGTAAATACACGCCCCTGTTAAACAGAGGCTCAAAAATTGGGCCTTAGCCACTGTTGGCGGTGCCCAGAACCAAAAATGTTCTTTCAAGCTATCAGCATGATTATTGAGGAGGAAGAGGATAGTCACTCAGCATAACAGGATAGTCACTCAGCATCAGCATAGGCAATCTTGAAGGGATCTGACATTTCCCAAAAAATTATTCGGTTACATCAGCATCAGGTGCTTAGTAGCTGGTGGTGATCCAAGGCTGATTCATTTTTATGAAGGTCAGTCGATCAACCGAGTCGGTGGACAGGCGCACCCTGTGATCAGTTACAAAGCCTCCAGCAGCACTGAATGTGCGTTCTGAAAGAACGCTTGATGCAGGACAGGCCAGTACCTCAATTGCATACTGTGCAAGCTCTGGCCAGTGATCCATTCTCAAGACCCAGTAACCCAGAGGAATTTCGGTGGGAAAGGTGTCCAAGTCTGACCTTGCCCCTAGGTATTCCTACACCATGTAAACTAGACTCTGGAGATGGTTGCTGGAAGCGATCATACCTTGGGGCTGCGTACTAAAAAAATTGTCTGAATGCATCGGTCAGGCATCCACCGCTCCTTCTTTGACTGACCCGAGCCTCAGCAACATGTTGTCCAGGACCAGGAATTTGTAACCTCCCAGTCTCTGGGAATGCGTTGCACAGACCTTTCTGCAAGGCCTCCCTAAGATGCTTCATCCTCTGCTCCCTCTGCGACGGCAAGATAAGGTCCGCAACCTTAGCCTTGTATTGTGGATCAAGGAGGGTTGCCACCCAGTAATGAAACCTCTCCTTGATCGCACGAATACAAGGATTCTTCCGCAGGCTTTGCAGGATCAGGGAGGCCATGCAGCGTAGGTTTTCTGAGGCATTCGGTGCGTAGTCCTCTGGGTCACTGAGGACAACCTGATCCGCAGCCACCTCCTCCCAGCCACATACAAGTCCATGGGTGTCTTGGGACTGTAATTGATCCCTTGAAGACTGCTGCTGATGCTGAGTGCTAGGCTCCACCTCCATGCTGACACAATAATCCTCCTCCTCCTCCTCCTCTTCCTGTGTGATAGCCGGGCCAGCAGGAACACTGTCTGGATAAAAGGGGTCCTTGAGAGGTAAGGAAGTCCTCCTCTTCCTGCCTCTGTTCTGCCTCAAGTGCCCTGTCCATTATTCCATGCAGCGTGTGTCCCAACAGGTGGACAAGAGGGACAGTGTCACTGATGCATGCACTGTCACTGCTCACCATCCTCGTGGCCTCCTCAAATGGTGCCAGGACAGTGCATGCATCCCTGATCATGGCCCACTGGTGTGGGGAAAAAAATCAAAGCTCCCGACACTGTCCTGGTGCCATATTGCAACAGATACTCATTGATGGCCCTCTGCTGCATGTGCAGATGCTGCAGCATGGCCAACGTAGAGTTCCAGCTGGTGGGCATGTCACAGATTAGGCGGTTCTTGGGCAGGTTGTAATCCTTTTGCAGGTCAGCCAGCCGAGCACTGGCATTATATGACCAGCGGAAATGACCACAGAGTTTCCTGGCCTGCTTCAGAACCTCCTGTAAGCCCGGGTACCTGCCCAAGAACCGCTGCACCACCAAGTTAAGGACGTGAGCCAAACAGGGCGCATGGGTCAGTTGTCCCTGTCGGAGGGTGGAGAGGAGGTTGGTGCCATTGTCGGAAACCACCATTCCTGGCTTAAGCTGGCGTGGCGTCAACCACCTCTGAGCCTGCCCCTGCAGAGCTGACAGAATCTCTGCTCCAGTGTGGCTCCTGTCCGCCAAGCATACCAGCTCAAGCACCGCATGGCATCTTTTTGCCTGCATACTTGCGTAGCCCCATGAACGCCTACGGAGCACCGCTGGTTCAGAGAACAAAGCACAAGTAGAGGCCATGGAGGAAGAAGAAGAGGAGGGGGTGGAGGAGAGAGGTGTGTCAGAATCACCAGTAGTAACATTTTGGAGGTGTGGTGGCGGAACAACCTCCAACACTACTGCACCTTGTCCTGCATCCCTCCCAGCTGCCAGCAGAGTCACCCAATGCGCCGTGAAAGATAGATGTCCCTGTCCATGCCTGCTGGACCATGAGTCAGCGGTAATATGCACTAGGCTTGTGCAATTCGTTTCGTAACTAATTGAAATTCGTCCGAATTTAGCAACTTTCGGACATTCGGAAGCATTCGAATTTCCGAACAAAGCAATTACGAATAAGACCGAATCCGAAATAAATTATACCGCAAATAGCGAATGCCCGAATGTCTTCGGCATAATTCGTTATGAAAAAGTTACGAATGTACGAATCCATACGAAGCACAATAACACTCACTCTGCTCTGCTCTCTGCTTCTCCCACACCGTGCTGAACTCCCTCTCAAAATGGTGTACAGGGGCGGAGGTTATAGCCGCATGTAAAAAACGAAAGTAAAATACGAGATTTCGAATCCATTCGAAGCACAATAACACTCTGCTCTGCTCTCTGCTTCTCCCTCACCGTGCTGAACCCTCTCAAAATGGTGTACAGGGGCGGAGCCTATAGCCGCATGTAAAAAACGAAAGTAAAATACGAGATTTCGAATCGTTACAAATAACCGCTATGTATTTAGAAAAGTACAAATCCATTCGAAGCACATTAGGCATAATAGGCAGCGTCGTTGTGAGAGAGACACGGAAAATTACGAATCAACGAACCCAAAAAAAGTTACGAAAGTAGGAGTTGTGTCCAGAATCAACGAAAAACAACGTACTCTACCGAAAGTACGAATTATAAAGCAACAAAAAATTCAACGAAAAATGTCGCTTGCAAAAATACGAATGAGTCCGAACACGAAAAATCCCGTCTAGCAAAATTACGAATGATTACGAATCAACAGGACCGGAAAGAAACGAACCGAAACGGAACAAATTTTTCCGTTGTGCACAAGTCTAATATGCACCTTACCGCTGACCGCCCTGTCCAGCGAGGCCAAGACATTGCCTTCCACATGCCGGAAGAGAGCCAGAATCGTCTTCCGTGAGAAAAAGTGGCGTTTGGGAACCTGCCACTGAGGAACCGCACATTCCACAAATTCACAGAAGGGGGCAGAATCTACCAACTGAAAAAGCAGCATTTGAAGTGCTAGCAATTTAGCCAAGCTAGCATTCAACCGCTGGGCATGTGGATGGCTGGGAGAAAACTTCTTTTGGCGGTGCAGCAGCTGGGGCAGGGAAATTTTTCTGGTACAATCAGACGTCTGTGTACTGATAGCAGATTGTCCACAAGTACTTGGCTGTGACACACCGAATTCTACACCTTCATTCCTCTCAGTGCAGGTTTCAGAGAGGACTGAAGGTATAGTGGGGTTGGAGATCCCAGCTGATGAGAAGCAAGGAGAGGTCCGCTTTGTTCTTTGGTGTGGGTCTTTTAGGTACGCTAGCCAACGGCCTGCATGGCAGGTCGACATATGTCTGGTCAAGCACGTGGTGCCCAAGCGGCAGATGTTTTAGCCACGCGAGATACGCTTTAGACATATGTTGCAAATGGCAACGGTGCGATCTGCTGCACACGTCTGAAAAAAGGCCCACACCAAAGAACTTTTGGAATAACGCTCAGAGACAGCAGCGCCCTGAACATGCGGAACACAGCAGTGTGATGCAGTCGGTGTGCTGCCCTTAAGCTGGCCCCTGGAGGGCATCCTGCCTCATTGGAGATGTGCCTCCTCCTCCTCCTCTCTCCTCCTCCTCGTCTTTCCTATCAGTCACCCACGTGGAGTCAGTGACCTCATCATCCCCTCCCTCCTTATCACTGGAGCAAATCTGACAGTATGCTGCAGCTGGGGGAACATGACTGCCAGCTGTCCTTGTTGGGCACCCCCTCTCTCTGGGCTCACGTTACTACCCCCTCTCTCTGGGCTCACGTTACTGCCTTCCTCCAGCTGGGTTCCATCATCGGAGCCTTCAAAACGCTGGGAATCCTCCTGGAGCATGTACCCAACACTGTGGTCAAACAGTTCGGGGGACTCTTCAGGAGGACATGGTGGGGCTAGGGAAGGAGTGACTGATGCCATTGAGCCGAGGGAAGAGGCCGCTTTTGCAGCTGCTTTTCCAGACAAAGTACCCTGAGCCTGGGTGAGATAGGATGAGGAGGATGAGGACGGCTTGGTCATCCACTCGACCAAGTCTTGGGCATGTTGCGGCTCAACATGGCCAGCTGCCGAAAAGAAGGACAAGTGTGTCCCACGGCCATGTGCTGATGAGGATGCACAGTGTCCACGAACAGCACTGTTGCCTCTAGACACAGAGCCTTGCCCTCTTTTATTGCCTCGTGACTGTCTGCCTATCCCTGTTTGCCTTCCAGACATACTAATGGCCTGCAGTGAGATGTAGCTGCACAAAGGTGGGATGTATATATATATATATATATATATATATATCTATCTGTACTGATAATGCAGCTATCAGAATCAACTGCCTGCTGTGGTATTAGTATGGGAAAAGCAGCAATTGTCTTCAGTTAGTTTTAGGTGAAAACTGTGCAGAGAGGGACAAAGTACACTAACTGAAAATACTTGCAGCTCTCTGCCTGTGGTTTAATTATGAGAACACCACTATTAGTCACTAACTGTATTCAGGTAAGCTTTAGGTGAACACTATGCAAAACACACAGTACACTAAATGAAACCCTGACTGTCTGCAGCTAGCACAATCACCTGCCTGCCTGTCACAGTATAGAGAAAACCAGGAACGGATCTAGCTAAACTGAATACAGTGTATAAATATATATACAACACCTAGGATGCATATATATATATACGCTACACATTGTAACTGCAACTGACTCGCCTGCCTGCTCTATCTAACTCAATATAAATGACACTGTCTGTCTCTGTAATCTCTCATTAAACAACTCCAACACACTACACAAGGCCGCCGAGCCAGCGGCCTTATATAGTGTGGGGCGTGTACTAAACCCCGAGCCATAATTGGCCAAAGCCACCCTGGCTTTGGCCAATTACGGCTCTCCATTTTTTCTGCGCAGTGATTGGCCAAAGCATGCGGGTCATAGTGCATGCTTGGCCAATCATCAGCCAGCAATGCACTGCGATGCCGCAGTGAATTATGGGCCGTGACGCGCCACTCGAATTTGCCTTGAACGGCCCATAATGTTCGCAATTCGGCGAACAGCCGAACAGCCGATGTTCGAGTCGAACATGGGTTCGACTCGAACACGAAGCTCATCCATAATCCCTAGTCCTTAGTCTGCTTATCTTCAGCAAACTGTTTGCAGGCTTTCTTGTGCATCATCTTTAGAAGAGGCTTCCTTCTGGAACGACAGCCATGCAGACTAGACATGTGCATTCGTTTTCATCCGAATGCATTTTCGTCCGAATTTCAGGTATTTTCGTTATCATTTTAATAAATAAAAACGAACACACAGAATCCGAAATCCGAAAGATCCGACATAAAAAAATGCTTTATTTTCGTTTTCGTTGCTACAACAGTTCGATATAGATAGGAGATTAAACTTGACGCTGACAATAGCAATCTGTGTCTATCGAACCTGTGGTCGAATGTGCCTAACCTTAACTCTATTAGTCCAAGATTATTCTACATAGAGAGGAAAGATTTGACATAGAGAGAAAAGATTTGAAATTATAGAGACAGTGTTGGGGTAGACCATTCGACATGAACAACGAAAATCCAACGAAGCAGAGAAAAACATACAAATGTCAAATCTGTCATTGAAGGCTTATGGTGTCTGTCAAAAGTTCTAAGAAGATTCGACAAGCAGCTAAACTGTACGACGCTGCAATCGTACATTTCCGGTCAAATGCTCGGCCCATTGGCTATAGAAAAAAACAGAAAAAAATGTAGCGCTAATATTTGTGAATACAACACCCCGTGATATATGTGTTGAAACAGAAAATCAAATAACAAAAGTCCATATGAAGTTCTGATGATAAAGAGTCTCTGATATATAGAATCAAAACAAATTGGTGACAAATATGTGATAATCCCAAAATCTTGAGAAAAGTGAAAATGACCACCACTGATATAGAGGAGGCTTACCAGAATCTGTGGACCCAAACAGACATACGTCTGGAGGGTCACATCAAGCTTTGAGTGTCTATCACCCTGATGAATCGATCCTCTGCAGATGAATCCACCATAACATCACTCACATCCAATGTGGTAGGAAAGTAGGTAGAAGCTTGGAAATCAGTAGCCCAATGATGGTAGACCAGGATAAGGAACAAATAGTGGTATGGAGGAAAAGAAAAGGGCACATAGCATTGCCACTATTTGATTTGACAAGCGCTTGTTTTACTACTCTGATGTAAGTGTACCTACCTACATTAAATTTTGTTTTAAGACGGTATTATGCTATGTGCCCTTTTCTATTGCCACCAATTTGCCACCTGTTTTTAACGTGAACTATTAGACAGGACAATTCAACTCATTGCAGGCTGGCTGGTAAGTGAAGCTGGGAATTATTCTTTGTTGTTTGGCATGCTTCGCCCTTCCATGTGCTCCTTGTTGTTAAGTCCAGTTATAGGTTGGGGCAGTTACCGCTTGTTTGTACTGTTGCTCATCACTAGTTACTACAAATTATTAATATTTGAGCACAATTACTGCACTGTACACTGCTCTTTTAATTAAGCAAGGATTTATTTGTCCAGTGCAAAAAAGAGATTGACTGCGAACACCTAGAGGTTGTCTTGGGTAATCTCTCTAGTTTTCTTTGCGCATGTTTTTAAAATTTGTCATAGTGCCTTTTACAGGTGTTTGCAGGATATGAATCAATTTCATATTATGCTATTCATACTAAAAAATAAGTGTTGCCTTGTAAATTAACTCACTATTGTTGCAGCATACGGTAACTGCAACAGATGCATATTTCATATTTTTAAGTGAAAATTATTTCAATTCATGCTTTTTAGTGAAAAGCTCCTTTCGACTCCTACTCATCCATCTTTCTATGTATTCTGTTGTCTCGAGGTGAAAATATGTCAAGGAGGAATGTGTAGCATCACTGAACAAGAGCCTCCAATTTCCTCTTTATACATGTATGGTTTGATAGTTTTCTTCAAAACACATTGCGTAAAATACAAGGCTGGCTAGATCTATCACATATCTTGATTCTATGTAAAAATATGCTGCACAACATTTTTTAAACAATTACGCTCGATTCAAAATAATGTAGCAAATAAGCATAATCAGTGGTATAATAGATGCTTTTTTTCTTATGGGAGTATAGGTAATCAAACACTTCAAACTTCATTCTGTTAGTATCTGCCTGATTCCTATGAGAAATCCTGTGAATCCTTCTATATTACTTTGTTTACCATTTTGTGTAAAATAAAATAGTATAAAATGTTATACATTCTACTTGAGAATATAACTATGCTACAAGTATGCAGGTGGCCTCACTGTGTTTAGAGAGTTAGAAAATATGCAACCATCATCTATGCTGTTGCCTACAGGTATAGGTCTTGTTAGGCCACTTTCACACTGAGGCGCTTAAAAAACTGCCAGTAAAACACTGAGCGCTTTTCAGTCGCTTTTGAAGCGCTTTCAATTCATTTCAATGGAGAGGGGCGTTTTTTCAGCGCACTGCCTCAGTGTGAAAGCATCCATTGATTTTAATGGAAATACGTTTTCAGACACTTTTTTTTAGGTTGAAAGCGCCTGAAAAGCGCCTCAGTGTGAAAGTGGTCTTATGGTTAGTAAGGTAGTTTACCCAAGCGGGAAAGGTCTTAACCATCTTTAGGCTCCTTTTGTGGGTTTTTTTGGGCCCTGCCTGCCCACTAGACATGTGCAGTTTCTTTAGGACAATTTTTTTTTTCAGAGATTCGGATGTATTCAAATTTCTGAATTACAATAAAAACAAATTTAACCACTTGTCCCCCGCCCACTGTCAATTGACGGCGGGCGGAGGATACTCTCGTTCTGGGAGGACGTCATATGACGTCCTCCCTTTAAACGAGCTAGGAGGCGCGCGCGCCCGCCGCGTTCACAAGACCCCGGTACGCGTGCCCGGCGGCCACGATTGCCGCCGGGCACCCGCGATTGCCCGGGAAACGAGCAGGAAAGTGGATCTCTATGTGTAAACACAGAGATCCACGTCCTGTGAGGGAGAGGGGACCGATGGTGTGTCCCTTGTACATAGGGACAACCATCGGTCACCTCCCCCAGTCAGTCCCCTCCCCCCACAGTAAGAACACTTTGAGGGAACATATTTAACCCCTTCCCGCCCCCTAGTGGTTAACCCCTTCCCTGCCAATCACATTTATACAGTAATCAATGCATTTTTATAGCAGGGATCGCTGTATAAATGTGAATGGTCCCAAAAATGTGTCAAAAGTGTCCGATGTGTCCGCCGCAATATCGCAGTCACAATAAAAAATCGCAGATCGCCGCCATTACTAATTAAAAAAATAAAAATGCTATAAATCTATCCCCTATTTTGTAGACGCTATAACTTTTGCGCAAACCAATCAATACGCGCTTATTGCGATTTTTTTTTTTTTACCAAAAATATGTAGAAGAATACGTATCGGCCTAAACTGAGGAAAATTTTACTTAAAAAAAAAAATGGGTATTTATTATAGCAAAAAGTAAAAAATAGTTTTTTTTCCAAACTGGACGCTCTTCTTTTATTTATAGCGCAAAACATAAAAACCGCAGAGGTGATCAAATACCACCAAAAGAAAGCTCTATTTGTGGGAAAAAAAGGACACAAATTTCGCTTGGGAACCATGTCGCATGACCGCGCAATTGTCATTCAAAGTGTGACAGCGCTGAAAGCTGAAAAATGGCTTGGGCAGGAAGGGGGTTTTCGTGCACAGTAGAGAAGTGGTTAAACGATTTAGAAATCTCGAAAAAAAAAAAAATCGGACGGAATTTGAATTTGAATCGATTCAAATAGTTTTATAATTAATTTTGAATAGTTTTCAAATTCGAATTAGAAACGTTTTTGAATTCAAATAGTTTTCCAATTTTCAAAGAGAATAAAATAGAACTGAAAATAAAGAAATAGAATAGAAAAAAATAGAGAGAAAAGAATAGAATAGACTATAATAGAATAGAAAAGAATAGAATTTTAAAAAAAATTGACTAAAATAAAATTGAAAGAATATAGCCATGTCCCAAAATTCAATTAGAGTCAATTTGAATTTGAACAGAATAGAAAATAATAAATTAGAATAGAAAATAACAGAATAGCATAGAAAAAAACAACAGAATAGTATAGAATAGGATAAAATAGAAAATAATTTAATAGAAAATAAAATAGAATAGAAAATAATAGAATAAACAAATAAAAAAAGAATAGAATTAAAAAAATAGAATAGAATAGAGAGAATATAACCATTTCCCAAAATTCAAATAGAATCACTTTGAATTCAAATAGAATAGAAAAGAATAGATACTATAACTATTTATAATCTTAATAATTTAAAGATTGACACAAGTTTGGATTTTTGTTTTATTTCCTCTAGGTATATGTGAATGCACACATAGGGGACATTACTTGTTTTAGAGTATTTTTTTTTCATTTTTATGCATGGAATAGCACTATATTAATTATTTATTAAGTAATATATTTAATAATATTCACAGTGATAAATATAAGCACTATTATTTTAGGGTTGGCACAGTTACTATTTCTTTTTACAGAATTAATTACCCCACAGTACTGGTGGGGAATACCGAATTGCAGCAGACCCATTGCTTTTTAAAAGTGTTTCTTTTTTTGCGCCGGTGACACTTCTATCACATAAAATAGGAAGATAGTTATATTCTTTTTATTCTGTGTTTTTTTCTATACTACTCAGTTATTTTCTATTCTATTATTTTCTATTCTATTCAAATTCGAATTTCTATTCTATTCTATTGTTTTTTTAATTATATTATTTTCTATTCTATTCTTTTCTATTTGAATTTCAGAAGCTGGTTATAGTTTTTTCCATTTTATTCTATTCTTTTTTTATTCTATTATATTAGTTTCTATTCCATTCCATTCTGTTCTTTTATTTTCTATTCTATTTGTTCTGATTTACTCTATTATATTCTATTATTTTATTTTCAGTTATATTTTTTTTTAATCTATTATATATATTTTTTCTATTTTATTCCATTAATTTCTATTTCATTGTCTTTGGAAAACTATTCAAATTTGAAAACTATTCGAAATTGATTAGAAAACTATTCTAAATGTATTCGAAAAATATTTGAATCTATTCAAATTACGAAAATTCAAATTGATTCAAATACGAATAAACAAAACGAATTCCCAAAACAAATTAAACGTGATAAACTGTAAATAACGGATTGAAACAAAACAATTTTTTTCGTTCTGCACATGTCTACGTGCCCACCCTGTGATATGTAAATAGGAGCAAGGCCGGGTTCCAGGACCCGTTTTCGCACTTGTCATTCCCAACATGGAACTCACTAAAATAGGGTTGCTGTGCCCCCATAGTCCATCAAGAAGGGATCCAGGAAATCAGAGGACTACCAAGCTATTAAAGTTGCCAATTCTGGACTTTCAACTTTGTCAAGGTATCCCTGGACAGCGTTAGCTTAGACAGTCAGGGATGAGATGCATTTCACCTAAAATGTTGTACTGTTGTAGACTTTGCCATGAGAAGCTTACAATAAAGTCTTCAAACATTCTAAGCCTGGTCTAAAGTTATTCAGGGGGTGCATGATAGACATGGCGTGTCAAAAGAACTTGGGTCAATAAAGCACATGTGGGTTAACTCGGCAAGACAAGGAGAAGAAATAAAGTTGTTATGGATAAGCAAGGCCTAGAACAAGGTACATTGCAGTCGCGTGGTACCTGGTGTAGGTAACAGGTCCTCTGATAACAAGGTGGTCGGTGATCTGACTCTCTCCCCAGAAGTAATTCTCTTGTAGCAACCAGAACCGAACACATGTTACGGAGGCCCTTAGCCTAGGCACCGGACTGAAGAAGTGAAGTGCACATATGAGGTCCACACTATCTTTGAACTCACACAGCCCAGCTTGAGAGCGTGCCTGCATGAGTACCCCCATAGCAGCTGGCTTGCTATGGGGGCATTCGCAGAAGAGGATGAGCAAAGAGAACCAGCAGGGGACTCCAGAATAGGAGGTAAACGTAAAACTTATTTTTTTATTTTAAAGAAAAAATTTAGCCTTTATAGCCACATTAACTTTGAGACGATGTTAATCTACCTCAATGACATTGAAAATATGATAAAGTAATTTCAGGAGCACATTCAGCACCTGGACCAGGTGTTCAGCCGTTTAGCGCAGTATAGATTGAAACTGAAACCTAGAGAGTGCTACCTGATGCACAAGCAAATTCAATACATGGGACATATGATCAAGGCTGACTGAGTGTCACCTAACCCCGCTAGACCACAAGCGCTGCCAAAACCTTGACTGAACTGTACTCTTTCGTGGGACTGGAAGGGTATTACAGGCGATATATACCCAAGTTCAGCCAAATCACAGCACCCCTCAGCCAGCCGTTGTGTTGACAGGCTGCCCAACAAAAGGGCTGGGCATTGCCATCATTTTAAGCCCATTGGCATAAACCCAAACAGACTACTTTTGAAACCTTTAACTGATGATAAACTTCAGCCCCTCTCCTAGCTTATGTGGACCATACTAAGCCCTTTAGTTTGCAAGGTCTAGGAGCAGTGCTGGCTCAAGATCAAAATAGACTACATTGCATGCCAGCCGCAGTCTTCAACCCTCTGAGTGTAACCCTCAGGCTGGGTTCACAACTCCGACAGGGGCGGCTCGCAGCACGGGTCCGGTTCAGGGATGAATCAGGGACAAATTTTTTCCTTAACCACCCTCCGCAGGAATGTGTCGGCTGTTTGAAGAGGAATACTGTTGTTATGGTAGCAGCTAGTTGCCATAACCCCGGTATCCTCTTCTTCAACAGGCAGTCCGCTACAAGATAAAAGTGGTCTCTGTGGCGGATACGCCGCAAGATCACTTTTATCGGCGACGGGAGAGGGCCCCCCGTCCCGCCGCTCTCCGGTGCCCTCCGCCGCTTACCGGAGCTGTCGGCAGCAGCGGAGGTGATCCGGTCCTGTCCCTGCCTGTGTATGGAGACGAGTGAGGGGAAGATGGCCCCCACCTGTCTCCATATCACTGCAGGGCGGAAGCGACCTCAAAACGTCACTTCCGCCCAATGCTCCTAAAGGGACGTTTTTTAAAACAAAATTTTTTGAATGATATAATTTTTTTTATTTATTTTTTATTGCATTTTAGTCCAAATATGAGATCTGAGGTCTTTTTGACCCCAGATCTCATATTTAAGAGGACCTGTCATGCTTTTTCCTATTACAAGGGATGTTTACATTCCTTGTAATAGGAATAAAAGTGACCCAAATAATAAAAAACTGTGTCAAAATAAAGAAAATAAAGTAAAATAAATAAGAAAAAAAAATAAAAAATTTAAAGCGCCCCGTCCTGACGAGCTCGCTCGCAGAAGCGAACGCATACATGAGCAGCGCCCGCATATGAAAACAGTGTTCAAACCACACATGTGAGGTATCGCTGCGATCATTAGAGCAAGAGCAATAATTCTAGCCCTAGATCTCCTCTGTAACTTAAAACATGCAACCTGTAGAATTTTTTAAATGTCGCCTATGGAGATTTTTAAGGCTAAAAGTTTGTCACCATTTCACGAGCGGGCGCAACTTTGAAGTGTGACATGTTGGGTATAAATTTACTTGGCGTAACATTGGGCTAACTTTACTGTTTTCTTATTTTTTAATTCAAAAAAGGTTTTGTTTTCCCAAAAAAGTGCGCTTTTAATACCGCTGCGCAAATACGGTGTGACAAAAAGTATTGCAACGACCGCTATTTTATTCTCTAGGGTGTTAGAAAAAAAATATATAATGTTTGGAGGTTCTAAGTAATTTTCTAGCAAAAAACACTGTTTTTAACTTGTAAACACCAAATCTCATAAAGAGGCTCGGTCCTTAAGTGGTTAATTTAGCCCTGAAACTGAGTCAAAGAGGAACAGCGCCTCCCACCACAAAGCACCTTGTCCCCAGCGGGAGGACATCGCAAGATCCTGGGGACAAAGTAAGTAACCTGTACCAGGATACTGCGATACAATCGAGGGTTCCCTTGTTTATATACAATCCCAAGTGTGGCTCGAGGGTTACAGGCCGCTTTTGGTAATGAAAATTCACCCCAAGCCACAGTAGGGAATACTGCTATGGATGCCGAGTGTATGACATGGGAGTGCACCCGCATGGTAATTCCCTCGGGAGAGAACTTCCCAGAGGGGGTTATCTATTGCGGGGGGGAGCGGCGAGAGCCGCCGTGGGACCCCAGAAGAGGATGTTCGGGGCCACTCTGTACAAAACGAACTGCACAGTGGAGGTAAGAATGACGTGCTTGTTATTTTATTTTTTTAAATGTGAACCTTTAGTACCACTTTAAACCATAGGAAGGAGAATGGCCAAAGGACAAGTTGTTATATGCTGTAAAGAGTGGGAGGGGCAGGAGCAGGATGCCAGTACTATTAACTCTTGTTTAACTAAGCTAGTGCTAAACAATGCATGTGAAAGAAAAAACAAGGGGATGCATAAGGCTATTGTTAAAGTGATTGTAAGTCTTTGTGTGTTTTTTTGTTTTTTTAAATAACAAAAATGTCATACTTACCTCCACTGTGCAGTTTGTTTTGCACAGAGTGGCCCCGATCCTCCTCTTTTGGGGTCCCCAGGCTGCTCTTGCGGCTCCTCCCCACATCGTATAACCCCCTAGGAGAAGTGCTCTCCCGGGGGGTTACCTTGCGGGCGCGCTCCCCGCCCGAGGGTTTACAACCCCTTTAATTAACCCTAGAGTGACCAAGAAGCTGTTCACATTGGGACAGAATATGTAAGGAGGACATAATAAAAAAAAATATATATATACTAAAGATTAAAACAACACCTCAAAGGAGTAATGAGTGAATAACTGGCAAGAAATTAATAGATTACATTAGCACCTGGCTATATGTAGATATGAGTAGAACGAGCCTGTCCATGAAAAAAAAAAACGAGAAATAAATTTGAATAAATAATAAAAAGTAAACGACAAGTTTTACTGATGATTAGATAATTTGATTCTATATAGGTAGATCTTATGATATTGGGCTTATGAATGCATCCATGCTTAGATGTCAAAAATTAGCATCAATAACCAGTTTTATGAAAGTTTGCGGAACATTGGAGTGCAACGTATAGAAAAAAATAAAAATAAATTGTGTGCGGGGTATACATTTTATCAAACTGCAAAACAAAGGAAACCTGTGTGTAAACTACAGTCGAAATGTTCATATGATGTGTGGAACAGTCAAGTACAACATGTAAAAAAAATAAAATCATTTTCATTTGGGGTATCGACTAGTGATCCCCCAGTCATTTATGCTGAAGATTTGCCAACTGATGAACACACTCATATGACATTTTGGGGTAGAGCGTATGGAGGCCCACATCAGGAAATACTTTTACTGCTTAGGGCTCACCAACTGGATGTAACCAGCTTGCCATTAATGCATCTGTACTCCACACAAGAAACCCCCAGAGCAGACCACTCTTATGATGACCACCACATGAGAACATTTTGAGCTTCTCACCATAGACTTCATGACAGTGGGAGCCTCCTCCTCTGGTTTTTGCTACAATCTAATATTCATGGACCACTTCTCAAAATTCTCTATAGGCCAACTAAAGACCAAACAGCTGTTACCATGGCTAAACTCTTCTGGAGCCATGTAGTGGAACCATATGGGTTCCCAAAACATATCCTGTCGAATCAAGACACTAACTTCGAATCTCAAGTGTTTTCCAAACTGTGGGATTCGTAAATCTCACATCACCCCATATCATCCTCAGAGTACTGGGGGTCTGTGAGTGCTTCAACCGCACTCTCCTGAGCATGTTCAAAACTCTGGAGCAAGGGCATTGGAATCGCTGGTACCATCATGTAAGCAATGTTGCCTGGACCTTCCATCATACTGTCCACTGGGCCATTGGATACACGCCTTTTTTACTGATGATTGGTCATAGTGGATAGCTGCCCCGGACTCATTTCTGGAAACCAAAGAGTCAGTTTCATCTTACACGCCCAATGACTGGATCCAGGAAGTGGGCTCAGCTGAGGATGGTCAAACAGGTGATTCCTGAATGTCACACAAACTGCTACTGTTATAGCCAGGGAACCAAGTGCTGGTCAAAGATACAAAGTTTGAGAGAGGCAGCAGTTTTTAAACCTGGTGGGAGGTTTATCCATATTGGGATGAGAAGCAACCTTCCCCCCCTCACCTGTTGTAGCTGAGAGTCTGGGAACGCTCAGAAATGCCTCCACCAGAACTGGCTAGGACCCTATATCCTGAGTGGGGACTGTTCTGCCAGTCCCACTACTGACTGTGTGGAAGGTAGAACCCTGGACATTGCACCAGTGCAAAAATTCCTGTGAAGTGGTACTTGCCTTTCTAAGGGTTCCATCTAACTTGCAAACACCCCTGGGAACTCTGCTTTAGTCTCAAACAAAGGTGTTGAGGACATTCCTGGGGACATTACTGAGGATGCTGTTACTGGACCAGGTGAGGGTGTCTATCTATGATAATTCCCAAATACCTAAGGCTACTGAGAAACTTGATACTTCTGGGGACTGTGGTTTGGATTAGTATCTTGATGGTGTCTACTTGAGGACAGTTACTTGTCAAGTATTCTGATTATATGATGTAAAGTTAACCTGCTTATCTGTATTATGTGATTTATGTAAAGTTTTATTCTGTGATTTTCTGTTGACAATGCTGAGTACTACATCTGGTAAGGGGGTGGGGGTGTTTGCAGGTGTAGTTCCTACTCCACCCAGCAGACGGCACCTTGTTGCCTCAGGAATATAGTGGAGTCCTAAGGGAAATTATGTACCCCTGCAGCCTCTGCAGGTGCCACAGAGGGAAGCAACTGTTTAACTGGGTGCTGCCACTCCTTTGTGATTTTCTGCAGCCATTTTGGTTTGGGCAGTGACAAATAACAGAAAACAGACAAATAAATAGTAATTGGGAATGCACTCGATTTGCCCAGCATTACGAAAATCTGATTTGAAGTTTAGAGAGTCTGAACTTTGCAGCAAATCCCACTGAAGTCTATGGTGACAAATCCTGCTGTTCAGTTCTAGCCATTCTTGAGACTAATGGGCAGACAAGTGTAAAAAAAAAATGGCACGCGGAGCAGGACATTGCCATTGAGGACACTTGACAAAGCAAAAAAAAAATTTTTTAAGATACCATACATACAGTGAAGTTAGTGTCTTTTTAAGGCGGTTTGGAGGGCAATGTGGAAAAAAAAAACATTGATGGATGTAAAACAGACAGCAATGCAACTCTTTGGGCTAATTAATATAAATAGATAAGCATCCACTTACAACAGTTTCCATTTAGGCCCTTTTCTATTCCAGTCACTTTAAAAATCCCATTCCCAAGGGGGCCTTTTCTTCTTTCTACTTAACCAGGATGTGGTGACTGCCAACAGCTGTTTTCTGTGAATATTGGGGTTCTTTTCTTTTCTATTTAAATGGACCTGAACAGAGGTAAAAGGATATAAGCGGACAATGACTGTTTTTGCATCTGACTCATTCTTGCTGCCAGCAACTCATTCTTGCTGTCAGCAACAGGAATGAGTCATTGGCTGTTAAGGAGCTGGCACCTGCAGGGGTGAGTGGGAAATTTCCAGCTGACAGCAGAATTAAAACAAAAGAATCAACATTGGATTGAAAAAAAGACACGCGGGTCACCCCCTCAATCCATACCAGGCCCTTCGGATCTGGTATGAATTTTAGGGGGGCCTCACACAAAAAAAAAGGTAAATTCCATACCGGACCCTTATCCGAGCATGCAGCCTGGCAGGCCCGGAAAAGAAGGAGGGGGGGTGAGCGTGCAGTCCCACTTCTAAACCATGCCAGCCCTCAACATGGGAGAGTACTTTGCCAAGCGTGAGCGGCCATTGTTCATCATGGGAAACAGTAACATCAACTATTGTAGAGTGGATGGACAGGATGTAAGCAGCTTGGTTAGGCTGCAATGTAAGAAAGAGAGACAAGGCATGTTTTATCTTGAAATAAACATAAGGTTGTATTATCTGAAAGAAATTGCCATAAATATTGTACAGTGGTTGGCAAATATGTAAGTAGCTTGGTTAGGCTGCAATATAATAGGGAGAGATCAGGCAGACTTTTCCTAAAACAAACATTAGAGTGTATTATCTGAAGACAATAGCCACAAATATTGTACAGTGGCTGGCAGTGGCTGGACTGTATGTAAGAATCTTGGTTAGGCTGCAATGTAAAGGGGAGAGAAGTGTCAGATCCTATTTTGAAAGAAACAGATTGTGTTTTCTAAGAAACAATGGGCACATAAATTTATGAGGGCTGGAATAGGTTGCAAATGCTGAGGCACAAAGCAAGATTTACTCTACAGTAAACATTAGAAATTTTGCAACTGCAGTCAAGCTGTGGATGCATTGTGTCAAACCTTTATAATGTTGAAGCACCAGAAAAGGCTGCAAACTATGAGATGTGAAGCAGGATTTACCATGCAGTAAACATTAGGAATTTTTAGAACATGCTGTGACGTCAGCATGAGAGGTTTTGTAGACATTCATAACCCAGGACTGGTTAATTTGAATGAAACTGAGCCAGTCCACACTATCAGGGCACAGGCCGATTTGCCTCTGCGTATCAAAACCTCCTGCTGCAATAAAGGCAGCACACTGAGTGCAGGGCAAACCAGAAATTCTAGCTCATACTGTGCAAGCTCTGGGCTGTGTTTTAGCCTGGACACACAATAGCCCAGGGGATCCTCACTTCAGAGACTGTCCATTTTAGCCCTGGTGAGCAATCACGTGGTTCAGGTGCTGCTTGTGAAGATGGCCTACAACCAGGCCTGGCTGCTATATTTTAAGAACACTCTGATCACGACTGATCTTCCTTTGAGAGATCAAAGGATTGGAAGCAAATTGGTCATCAGAGGGGACCCTGCCACTATCAGAAAAGGCTGAAAATAGGGTCTGCAAAGGCTGCATTTTTGGTTCCCTCTGGGATGATGGCAGATGATCCAAAGGTGTTGCCACTAAATAGTGGTTCTATTCTCTTTTCTTTATAGACCCAAATTCTGGGGTCCTTGAGCAACAATTTCAGCAAAAAGACTCTATTCATTACAAATTGTCTGCAGCAGTTGACTCCCAGTCCTCAGTGTCACTGAGAAAAACACTGTCCTTCAGCTCACCCCATCCACATATAACACCTGGGATTTTGGAGGGGTGAAACATCCCTAATAAAGCTTGTTTCCGCCTCACAGCCAGAACTCCAACCTTTTCTAATTTCCTCCTTTGCCTCTGCTGCCTGGCCCTAAGACAGCAGAAAGTCCTCCTCTTTCTCCTGCTGCTGTGCCTCCAGAGATTAGTCTATCAGGCCATGCTTCAGGAGGAACATGAGAGGGGATTGTATCACCATCTTGTGGCTCACCATTTCGGTCTCCTCTTCAAAAAAGGCACCAAAATGTTGCAAGTGTCCTTAATAAAGACCAAATGATGCAGTGAAAATAAGGCTCCCAAGAGCCATACCATAGCATATACCATAATCACACAAGTACTCATTGATGGCACGCTGCTGTTGGAGGCACCACCAACTACAGCAGTGTATTCCCTTTAGCTTCCTTTCAAGAATTTTGCCCAAGTGGGCTGTAAGGCAGGGGTCCCCAACCCACTGTTTATGGCCGGGCCGCACAGGAGGAGGTGAGCGGCAACCCTGGTCTGCACAGACCACGGTTACCGCTCACCTCCTGTTCTGTGGCTGTGTCACCTAGTCAGCTTGTCTTCTCCCAGGTCTCCTGCCCCGCCGACGATGTAATCCTATCAAAAGAGCAGGGGGTGGGAGCAGCTGGGGATCTGTATGGAGAGGAAAAGTGGGAGGAGCACTAAGTGTGAAATGCTGAGGGCACACTAGGATTACACAGATCACACAGGCCCAAGAGAATGGTGGAAGGTCTCTCCCTTCACAGGTATGGGAAGGCCGAAAGCCTCAGGGAAACACAAGGATATGCAGCAACAATAGGTAAACCCTGGAGACACAGGCGGCTCAGCAGTTAGCGTACAAATAGGTTGCTTGAACAACCTCTGTCCAGATCTGTAGATCATATACATCCCCCCAATGCCCTTCTGATAGGGAGACCTAGGAGAGGACACAGAGGATGATAACTGCCTCTGCCCTGTCAGCCTCTGCCCTGTCAAGGGTAGGACTGTGCAAGGGAGGCAGAGATTTAATGGGGCAGTGATGTTAAAGAAGAAAGGGGGGGCTTGTGACAAGGGGGAGGGTTGCGATTTCTAGGGGCACAGTGATATAAAGGGGACTGCACTCTAAAGGGACACTATAATCATTGCAGTGCCCCTTTACAGTGCACTTACCTTTACAATAATGGGGCATGGTGATGTAAAGAGGACCACACTGTAAAAGGGCACTCCAAGGTAAAGGGGGGCTATGATGTGAAGGGGAACTGAGGACACTGTGGGACTGTGCTGTAAAGGGGGGTGTGATTTGATGGAGGCTGAAGACAGAGTCCATGACTATTCCCCCCACCATCCAAACCCCCCCCCCCCTCCCCAGTCCACAGGAAAACTGGCTGCCACAAAACCAGTCCATGGTGCCAAAAAGTTTGTAGACTGTTGCTGTAAGGGATTTGTAGTGTCCCTGCCCATGCTTCCTGGACCACCTGTCTCTGGTCATATGTATCCTGCTACTGATGCCATGATCAGATACCTGCTTTGGAGAGGATGCTGCTAGAGACAATGTGGTGGGTGTATAATTCTGCAGAGGTGTAGGCCTTTGCTTCACCATCCTCAGTGTTGCCACCTGACCCTCTTCCCCACTTGGTGTGGCATATCCTTAGCCTCTGAACCACTTGTGAAACTTTTAACTAACGGCTGCAGATGTTTTTGCGGATGCAGCGAGAAAATGTTGTGGAGAAGGGGAGAGACAAAAAGTGAAGATTGAGGAGGAGGAGTGCAGGCTTTTTGCTGCCAACTTGTCTCACTCATTTTATGTTCATTTGTCAAACAAACTTTTTTTTTCACTTCCTGGTTTCTTGAGGCACTGGTGATGTTACCCTTGCCTTACAGATGCATCCTGGGAGGTTTGTGTTACATGTTCCAGGAGGCAGACCCAGAGTGCCAGGCAGGGTTCCAGGAAGTAAGAGTGAGGAAAATAAAAATAAGCATACCTCCCAACTTTTTGAGATGGGAACGAGGGACACCTATTAGCAAAACTATGTTGGCATAGGACACACACCCTGTCATGCCCCCTTAAAAGAGAATTATACAATAAAAATATAATTAGTTAAACCCACAAGTGCTTTTTTTACCACAGCTATTCCTTTATACTGGCTTTTGAAATTTCCAAATGCAGCAATTAAGAAGTTGGATTAAAGGTTTAGCACTGAAAAACACGTTTTGAAAGATAAATAGTGCATTTTATATTATATATATTCACACACACAGTATCTCACAAAAGTCTCACAAAAGTGAGTACACCCCTCACATTTTTATAAATATTTTATTATATCTTTTAATGTGCCCTCTGCCCAGTCAGAAAACATTTGTAATGCCCTTCAGGTTCTCTGTTGCCCTGCTTGAGGGTTCTGTCCAGAGGAAACTGGCAAGGAGATGGCTTCCTGAATGCAGCATCTTTAAAGTGTATTTTCACTTTTGCAGCCAATTTTTTTAGAACATCTAGGTTACATGTGTTACATGTCCTCATTCACATAGCATAGCTTAAAAAAAATTACTGAACAATTGAAGCTTACCTATTTTAGATATTCTTTTGTAAAGGGGGCTGAGCAGCTGTGCCTTCTATAATTAACCCTGTCTATACTGCACAGGCAGGTCTTAATTATCAGTTGTAAACTAGATTTGAATGCTGTCTGTTCTAACAGAGGGTTAAAAGTTTAGTAGCTGCCCTTCTTGTATTGCATGGCAATTAGAGGAGACAGTTTTTTCAGAAATCCTTGCAGTCAGCCTAAAGGCCCGTACACACAATAAGAAGATCAGAAAAAAGATTTTGTTGGACGAACGATCGTCTGATTATCTGACCAATTGCATAGTGCTTTCAGCCGATTCTGACTTTTCAGAAGTCAAAACCTGAAGGTACAGACTAGAACATTTTTATCATAAGTGAACACAACGCCCGATATTTGTTTAATTAGTACAGTACTTGTCCAAATGAAATCGTAATACATTACAAAACAATTCAACACATTACATCACTTCTGAAGTTGTATTCTGTCGTACGAGAATTTTTGTATGTTGAGTAACCTCATTATTTTCGATATGAGACTAACATGCAAAAAAAAAACAGGTGATCATTCGTCCGATAATCTCATTGTGTGTACCAGACTTTAGTGCCTTCTACTGAGAGACATCTTAAAGGTAATAAATATATTTTTTTAGATATGCTGTGTGAATGGAAACACATAACAAACAAAAGGAAAGAGTATGGTTTCTTTGAAAAAAAAAACTGACTACAAAAGTGGAAGAACATTTTAAAGCAGTGGTTCTCAACCTTTTTAGTGCTGTGACCCCTTGATAAAATTTCCCAAGTTGTGGGGACTCCTAACAGTAAAATTATTTTAGCGGTGGGTCGTCAACACCCAAGGCAAGACAAGTAATTTGCGCCCCTAACCCACGGACATTTAGCGCTCCCTTCCCTTCCACTCGTACAGTATTAAACCCCCTTATGGCGCATTTTAGGATATACCACTCTTTGTTCTCCTTTCTTTCCCTTTTATCTCTCTCTATCCTAATTTCTTGTTTTTTACCCCATCCTTCTCTCTAGCCATCTTTCTTGTTCTTTCTCTTATTCTTTCTCTCCCTTTTTCTTTGTTTCTCCCCCTCTTTTCCTCTCCCTTCCATGTATTCTCTATTTTTATTCCTTCTCTTACCCCTTGGTGGGGGAATGGGATGAGTGGCAGTGCTGTCGGGAAGTTGGGATGAGTGGCAGTGCTGGTGGTGGGTGGGATGAGTGGCAGTGCTGGCAGGAGTTCTGATCAGCTAACTTAGGTGCTCTTGATCAAGGTCATCTGCTGATCTGAGAACTGTAGTGGGGACTTTTAATGGCAACTGTAATCACAGGTAATGTTACTCACTGTCTCCGGCTTCACTGTGTCTCCAGATCCGTGGTGTCTCGTAGCAGTGAACCCTATGCCCGAAATCAGGAGACATGGTTTCCTCCAGCCCCTCCCACTTCACATTCCTCACCAGTCAGCTGACCTCTAGTCTCTGCCCCCCAGCCATGCCGTGAACTGAATGGGCGGCTGCAAAGAGGCTGAGTGGCCAGCCGCTGGCTCCAGGAACAGCCCAGATAGGCAGACGCAAAACAGGTGGGAGAGTGGTGTGGGTTTCAAGAACAGCCCTGGATTCAGTGACCCCTGGCAAAATGTGATTTGACCCCCGAGGGGGTCCCGACCCCCAGGTTGATAACTACTGTTTTAAAGGCTTCTTCTGTGCTGAAGCATGTTGACGGAGAGTTGAGTGGAAATTGGTGGTGGTGCTGCTGGACATTGCAAGAAGAATTTAATGCTTACAGTATAATGTATCTATGACTTCTTTCAAAGTGTCAATGACCTAAACTGTCCAGAGAAAGAAAGATCCATTGCACTTTAGGAAAGACACTGTTACTGCTACTATTTGGTCATAGATCTGACGTGGTTGCTATTAAGGGTCCAACAACTATCAAGGATTCAGAGAAATTAAAAAAACACCAGCTACGCTAAATTTGGGTTTTTAAATTGGGACTCATTGTGCTACTTGTGTAGTCCAGATTTTCTGCCATGTGTTTTCTGGTATGCTCTATTCCTAACTCCTTGTCCCAAAGTTGATTTAGCAATACAATTACAAAAAGACTAAAGTGACTGCCATCCAACTTCTTCACCCCACCATGCAAGAATCCAATCCTCAGAGTGAAATGTTAGTCTGCCTAACCATCCTAGGGGAAGGGGGTTATTCCACATCACCTTGGGAGGAATGCTTCAATTACCATTCTTCCCATTCCTGCAATCTTCACCTTGTGACTCTGCCTGGTGCTACACAGCCTGTGCAAGGATAACACCTTTACCAGCTTATTTTCCTCCTGTTCAAGCATGCCACAGCCTCATGCACTCCGTCCTTACCTTCAGGCAAACCTCTTTATCTCAACCCCCATTTTACCTCTAAAGTAGGGTATACGTTCAGGTTTTTTTTTCTTTTTTTCAACCAGTGGATTAAATGAAAAAACTGACAGAACCCCAGATTAATACAAATGATGTATGATGTGTGGATCTCTCCCGCTGAGCTATTGTATTCTGACAGTGGGGATCCCCCCATTAGAATGCAACGGGAAAACTGCTATGAGAGCTTTTGGTCGGGAATCCCGGCCGTGTGTATGCTCCATTGCAGTTTTTCAGACGGGAAAGCTGCCGGACAAAAAAAAAGAGATTAGAATCTCTTTTTTTCCCCATCAGGACAAAAATCAGAGTGGTGAAATCCATCCATCTGTATGGTTTTCCGACGAGCAGAAAACCGTGCATGCTCAGAATCAAGTATGAGACGGGAGAGCTCTTTCTGGTAAAGCTAGCGTTCGTAATGGAGATAGCACATTTATCACACACGTAACAGACTGAAAAGCACGAGGCTGAAAAGCGTGAATCGTCTCTCACCAAACTTTTACTAACACGAGGATCAGCAAAAGTAGCCCAAAGGGTGGCGCCATTGGAATAGAACTTCCCCTTTATAGGGTATTTTTTTAATTTTATTTTTTAGAGAGGGTATACTCCCTCTTTAAGGACAGTGTCAGTAGGGCAGTGGACAGTGTCAGTAGGGCAGAGATTGGTGTCAGTAGGGCAGTGGATGGCGTCAGTAGTTTTTTTTTTTATTATTAATTTTTTTCTTATTTTTTACACTTTTGGTAAAATATCAGGGGCTTAAACGGGGGGTGCGGGGGGGGGGGTATAACACCTGTGTGCACGCCTATAGTGTATACACAATACCCATATCAGATGTACCTGCTGCCTAAAACTGGCCATACACAGTTAGAATATTGTGTGAATACTTGTAAAAAAATCATCTGCCAGAACATGCTAAAATAATTTTATTGAGAAGCCCTTAAAATTTCATCCATTCCTGCTGTGTCAATGGAATCCCTAATTTACTAAGCAGGTTCCTCTACAATATTTACAGTTTTTCCTGAACGAAAACCACATTCACAGTTAGAATTTCATTCATTCAAGAAAAAATTTCCATCCTGTTCCAAGTTTTCTTCACTATGGTCAAATTTGAATGTTGATTTGAAACCACATTAAATAAATGTTTTGAAAAAGAAAATTTTCAATGAGAATTCCACACCAAGGGTATTGAATTAAAATTCACTGTGGTCCGGTCACTACAATTTTCATCCAACAGTGGTTCGAGTCTCATGTTTGTGCTATGACTTGAATCCTTCATATCACAGCCCCACCCCTTACATTACAGTTTCCCCTTTACAACAGTGTCATCAGTCTTCCCCTTTATATCACAATACAGCTCCTCTTTACAATACAGCCCCCTCTTTACGTTACAGTGCCACTTTACATCACAAATCCCCTTTGCATCCAAGTCCCCCCATTTTACATCAGAGCCGCCCTTTAAATTCCAGTGCCTCTTTTACTTCAATGTCCTCTATCCCCTCTTCACATCACAGCCCCCCTCCTTACATTACAGACCTCCACCCTTTACAACAGTGTCCTTAGCCCCCACCTCACTTCACAGTCCCCTTTCCCTTCACATCAGTGTCTTTTGTCATCCCTTCACATCACAGCCCCCCTTCTTTGCATCTCAGATGTCTTCGCAGCCCCCCTCCCGACTTGAATCACAGTCCCCTTCACAGCTCCTCTTTCTTGCACCCCAGTCCCCCTTTCAGCCCACCCTTACTTGCACCACAGTACCCTTCACAACTCCCCCTTCCTTTCACCCCAGTCCCCTTTACAGTTCCCCTTCCTTGCACCCTGACCCCTTTACAGCCCCACTTCCTGGCATCCCAGTCCCATTAACAGCCCCCCCTTCCTTTCACCCAAGTCCATTTCACAGCCCCCCTTACTTGCATCTCATTCCCCTTCCCAGCCCCCCTTATTTGTGGTCTTCTTTACAGCCCACCTTCTTGTATACTGGTCCCCTTCACAGTCCCCCTTCCTTAAATACTGGCCCCCCTCACAGCCCCCCTTCCTTGCATATTGGTCCCTTTCAAGCTCCCCCATCCTTCCTTGCAACCCAGTACTCTTTATGTGGATGTCCCCTCCCTTATATCACATTTACCATGCCAACCACAATCCTTCCCCCACCTTACCAATCCTACCTTACATAGCAGGTAGAAGGCAGAAGGCACGGCATGTCCAGACAGAGGGTGGGAGCTGTCCATGCCCTTTTCATGTTAACAGGCAGGTGATTGGTTGCTTGAAACACGCTGCAACAAATCACTGGTTTGTCAACTGAAAAAGTTGGGCAGCTTCTACCCTCTGCCTTCTACCTGCTGTTAAGATGAATGGTGGTGGTAGGGAGGGGAAGGAGGGAGGGGGAGAGGGGGTTGTTTTTTTTTTCTTCCCAATTTTGTGTTTTGTTTGTTGCTGTTTGGTTTATGACTGTATGTGATCTTGTAAGAAAATTATTTTTTTCAAATAAAGATGAATTAATATAAAAAAGATGAATGCTGTGGTGGCAGCGGTAGAAGGAGGATATCACCCGGTGAAGGACACCCTGGCTGATAATTGTCGCAGTCCACATAGTACCGTCATTTGGTCCAGACTGCGGTCCACCATTTAGGCATGCCTGTTCTAAAACATGCCTGAGGCAGAAAGGCTGAAAAAAACACTTTGCTCAATCTTCATCTTTACACAGTGACTAGAAAAACACAACAGTTTTTTTTTTTTTTGCTGTAGTGTTTAATCCATGAGTACAATGTTCAACTAACAACTGTACAGGAACAGCAATACTGAGGACCCAGAAAGCTTGCACTGAGTAGGAGGTGAAGGTACCCATACACTCAATGACTGAAACCTAATAGATTCCTCTATCTACACTAAACAGCATGAATGTAGGAATTTCCCCTGCTGGCTATTGTATTCAGAAGTCGGCAGGACCTGCAGCTGCTGATTACCCGAACAGTGTGTTTGATTGCAGTCCTTGTTTGACCAATGAATTTCCATCCAGCTCGTTTGACAAAAGTGGATTTAAAAATGGGCTCTTGTCTAGTCAGATGGTGCCAAGAGGGCACCCACAGCTTGAATTTTGGCCAATTCAGTAGGGATTGTCCGATTTAGAGCCCTGTATGGCCATCTTAAAGTGGTTGTAAACCCTCCGAGACAACTTAATCTTATCATATAGCAGATAACGCAGGCAGCTGATCGCTGCCTGTGAAAGTGTACTCCCAGCTGTATTTCCACCTAAAATCGTCTTTTTCGTGTTAATGACGTCACCCGCGATTGCACAGTATTGCCCCTCATTACCGGCACCTAAAGTGTGCCGTTAATTCATTCCCAGCCTGACAGGAAATGACTTTGAGCGATCTTCCCCTCTGTACGGCACAGAGGAGAAGTCTCGCGATGATTGACTCATTATCCTCTTCCTGATACAGTACCCGCCCGCTAGAATGTGTTTCCAGCGCGATCCCATCGCTCTCGGCGACAGGGTACTGTACATCTCGCGCTCGCTGCAATAAGAAACACACTTTTTCCTATCGCAGCTAGCAGCGAGAAAGAAGCGACAATGTCCCCTTCTCTATGGAGGGGACATTTTCGGGGATCCGACTTGGATCCCCCCAATACCAAGCACTGTGTTTGGTATGAATTTTGAGGGGTAACTCCACGCCAAATTTTAAATAAAAAAACGGAATGGGTTTTCCCCTCCAAGAGCATACCAGGCCCTTAGGTCTGGTATGGATTTTAAGGGGAACCCCCTACGCCGAAAAAATCCATACCAGAACCTTATCTGAGCACGCAGCCTGTCTGATCAGGAAAGAGGGTGGGGACGAGCGAGCGCCCCCCCTCCTGAACCGTACCAGGCCGCATGCCCTCAACATGGGGGGGATGGGTGATTTGGGGTAGGGGGGCGCCCTGCATGTTGATGAGGACAAGGGCCCCTTCCTGACAACCCTGACCATTGGTTGTCGGGGTCTGTGGGCGGCGGGCTTATTGGAAATCGGGAGCCCCCTTTAATAAGGGGGCCCCCATATCCCGGCCCCCCACCCTATGTGAATGAGTATGGGGTACATCGTACCACTACCCATTCACCTGGGGAAAAAAGGGTGTCAATGAAAAAACACACTACAAAGGTTTTTAAAGTAATTTATTAGGCAGCTCCAGGGGGTCTTCTTCCGACTTCGGCCGCGTGCGCAACAAATTTTTATAGGCATGTGGCGTGGTCACCGGGTGATGTCATCTGGTGACCCCGCCCCATATGACGTCACAGTCCTATGCCTATAAAAATCGCTGTGCACCGCGCACACGGCATTACAGCGGGAGGGAGCGCCGTGTCAACATCGCAAGAGGAGAAGAGGGAAGAAGACCGGGCCACCGCTAGTAAAAGAGCTGGAAGAAGATAGCGGAGGAGCCCGGCAGAAGGACACCGGAGAGCTGGAGAAAAGGCCGGAGAGCGGAGAAGTCGGAAGAGACCCCCGAAGTCGGAAGAAGACCCCCGAAGTCGGAAGAAGACCCCCCGGAGTTGCCTAATAAATTACTTTAAAAACCTTTGTAGTGTGTTTTTTTTATTGACACCTTTTTTCCCCCAGGTGAATGGGTAGGGGTACAATGTAGGGGGTTTCCCTTAAAATCCATACCAGACCTAAGGGCCTGATATGCTCTTGGAGGGGGAACCCATGCCATTTTTTTATTTAAAATTTGTTGTGGAGTTCCCCCTCAAGATTCATACCAAACACAGTGCTTGATATTGGCGGGGATCCAAGTCGGATCCCCGTTCATAGCAGGCGCTATGTCGGCTTTAAGTCATGTCGCTAATTGGGAAAGGAAAAAAATAATTTTTCCTTTCACAATGAGCAAGCCAGCTCGGCGCTGTCTCCCCTGGCGCGGCTCGCAGGTGTCAATCTCGCCGATAACAGCGGCGAGATTGACACAATATCGTGGTCACCTATATCCCCCCCCTTGTAACTGAATAAAGACGTCACACAGGGGAGCTTGGTTACTGCACATGCGCAAGATTTCCTACAGGGAAACAGTAAGGGCGGAAGTGACATCAGAAACTGAATCAAAAAACAGCAGTAAACATGTCGCTGTCAGTACCCGGAAATACAGAGAAGAAAACATAAAAAAAGGTATTTGCAGGCCTCATTTTTGGGAGATTTATATATATTATGCATTGCGTTGAGCTTGTGTAACTTAACAATTGAAAAACAGAAAAAATCGGCCTGGGTTTACTTCCTCTTTAACCACTTAACAACCGCCTGTCGACAAATAACGTCCAGAGGACCCGGCGCATCACGGTAAATCGCCGCTGATAGCGGCCGTTTACCACGTGATCGCTCCGTCAAATGACAGAGCGATCACTTGTAAACAGACCGGCGTCATGTGATGATGCCGGTTCCTCTCTCTCCTCTCTGTAGCGATCGGTACAGTGTGAGAGTAGAGGGGAGGGAGCAGATCATGGCAGCAGCACTGTGGGCTGGATCTGTGACAATTGCAGTCACAGATACAGCCCTGCCATACTCCGCAATGCTCTGCCATACTCCGCAATGCCCTGCCATACTCCGCAATGCCCTGCCATACCCGGCAATACTCCGCAATACCCTGCAATAACCACTTCCCGCCCGCCGGCCGTCATATGACGTCCTTGAATTTGTGCGGGGATATCTGAATGATGCCTGCCACTACAGGCATCATTCAGATATTAGCTTTTTCAGCCGGCGATTCCCTACACCATAAGAACAATCATAGAGGCTGTTTCACTGCTTGATCATTCTTACGAGAGACGAGAGGGGATGCCCCCCCCGCCGCCCTCCGGTGCTTCTACCAACTCACCGCTACGATCAAAGCCAAGATTGTTTTTTTTTTCAGGCTTCCCAGCCTAGAGGTGGGATGTGGGGTCTTATTGACCCCATATCTCACTGTAAAGAGGACCTGTCATGCTTATTCCTATTACAAGGGATGTTTACGTTCCTTGTAATAGGAATAAAAGTGATCAAAAAAAAATTTGGGGCGGTAAAACAAGTCAAAACTAAAATAAATAAAGTAAAATGAACAACAAAATATATATATATATATATTTTAAAGCGCCCCTGTCCCCGTGAGCTTGCATACAGAAGCGAACGCATGCATAAGTCCCGCCCACGTATGAAAACGGTGTTCAAACCACACATGTGAGGTATCGCCGCGAACGTTAGAGCAAGAGCAATAATTTTGGCCCTAGACCTTCTCTGTAACTCAAAACATGCAACCAGTAAAAATATTTAAAGCGTCGCCTATGGGAATTTTTAAGTAGCGAAGTTTGGCGCCATTCCACGAGCGTGTGCAATTTTGAAGGGTGACATGTTAGGTATCTATTTACTCGGCGTAACTTCATCTCTCACATTATGCAAAAACATTGGGCTAACTTTACTGTTTTTTTTTTAAGCACGAAACATTTTTTTTTCCGTAAAAAACGCGTTAAAAAAATTGCTGCGCAAATACCGTGCAAGATAAAAAGTTGCAATGACCACCATTATATTCTCTAAGGTCTTTGCTAAAAAAACATATATAATGTTTTGGGGTTCTATGTAATTTTCTAGCAAAAAATGATGATTTTTACATGGCCTGGGTGCTCCAGAACGCCTGATGGTGCTCCCTGCATGTTGGGCCTCTGTATGTGGCCACGCTGTGTAAAAGTCTCACACGTGTGGTATCGCAATACCCGGGAGTAATAGCAGAATGTATTTTGGGGTGTAATTTGTGGTATGCATATGCTGTGTGTGAGAAATAACCTGCTAATATGACAATTTTGTGAAAAAAAAAAAAAAAAAGAAAAGAAAAATCGTAATTTTGCAAAGAATTGTGGGAAAAAATACAACTTCAAAAAACTCACCATGCCGCTTTCTAAATACCTTGGAATGCCTTCTTTCCAAAAAGGGGTCATTTGGGGGGTATTTGTACTTTTCTGGCATGTTAGGGTCTCAAGAAATGAGATAGGCCGTCAGTACTTCAGGTGTGATCAATTTTCAGATATTGGCACCATAGCTTTTGGACTCTATAACTTTCACAAAGACCAAATAATATGCACCAATTTGTACCTATTTTTACCAAAGATATGTAGCAGTATAAATTTTGGCCAAAATTTATGAAGAAAAAATACTAATTTGCTAAATTTTATAACAGAAACAAACAAACATTTTTTTTACAGAATTTTCAGTCTTTTTTCTCTTATAGCGCAAAAAATAAAAAAACCAACGGTGATTAAATACCACCAAAAGAAAGCTCTATTTGTGTGAAAAAAAAGGACAAAAATTTCATATGGGTACAGTGTTGTATGACTGAGTAATTGTCATTCAAAATGTGAGAGCACCGAAAGCTGAAAATTGGTCTGGTTATTAAGGGGGTTTAAGTGCCCAGTGCTCAAGTGGTTAAAGCAGACCTTCACCATAAAGGTCATGCTATGTTGCCCTGCCTCCTCCCCTCCATCTCTTACAATTGGACATTATTTTATTTTTTTAATACTAAGTCATGCATTTGTGCTGATAAGCAGCACTTCTGTATTTATCGCCTAGGTGAGAATTATGCTTTTTCCTCCCCATCTCTTGCGTGTGTAGGCAGATGTGCCATAAGGCTCTGGATCCTGAGAAAGCCCTGCAGCACAGCTGCACATGTGTTGGTTTCCCCAACCACCTGCACATGTGCAGGGTTTTTACCGGGCGTGCACAAACATGGCTATTAGGGAAGTCCCAAACCTTCCCTATCGTTCCACATGTGTGGAAAATCACCTGCTTGTGTGCAGATGTGTTGGTTGGCTCTACCAGGACCCGAAGGTTGAGCAGAACACTTACATCTACTAAGGTTACCACCTCATCCCTTTAAATCAGAACACATATTAATTACACAGGTTCTGTGGCTGATTAAGGTGGTAATTAAACTCACTTGGTGCCTTATCTGCATTAAATTAGCCTCACTGTGAAATTCATATGTGTTTGGGTTTAAGGCTGGGTTCACACTAGTGCGACACGACATCTGTCCTACTTTGGATCCGACTTTGCCCTGCGACATGAAGCCGACATATGTCCGACTTTCAATGAACGGGGATCCGACTTGGATCCCCGCCAATAGCAGGCACTGTATGAATCTTGAGGGGGAACTCCAGGCCAAATTTTAAATAAAAAACCGGCATGGGTTCCCCCTCTAGGAGAATACCAGGCCCTTGGGTCTGGTCTGGATTTGAAGGGGAACCCCTACGCCGAAAAAAACGGCGTGGGGGTCCCCCCAAAATCCAAACCAGACCCTTATCCGAGCACGCAACCTGGCAGGCCGCAGGGGAAGAGGGGGGGACGAGAGAGCGGCCCCCCCTCCCTCCTGAACCGTACGAGGCCGCATGCCCTCAACATGGGGGGTTTGGTGCTCTGGGGCAGGGGGGCGACCTGCGGCCCCCCCACCCCAGAGTACCCTGCCCCCATGTTGATGAGGACAGGGCCTCTTCCCGACAACCCTGGCCGTTGGTTGTCGGGGTCTGCGGGCGGGGGGCTTATCGGAATCCGGGAGCCCCCTTTAATAAAGGGGCCCCCGGATCCCGGCCCCCCACCCTATGTGAATGAGTATGGGGTAGATCTTACCCCTACCCATTCACCTGGTGGAAAAAAATTGCAATAAAAAAAAACACATACAGCTTTTTAAAGTATTTTATTGCACAGCTCTGGGGGTCTTCTTCCGACTTCGGGGGTCTCCGGTGTCGTCGCCGCGCTCTCCGGTTTTCTTCTGCCGGGCCACCGCTAACTTCTTTAGCTCTTTTGCTAGCGGGGCCCGGTCTTCTCCGTCGCCTTCTCCCCTCTTCTCCTCTCCGGTTCTTCCTTTCTTCTGCCGGGCCTCATCTAACTTCTTTAGCTCTTTTGCTAGCGGAGGCCCGGTCTTCTCCGTCGCCTTCTTCTTCTCCCGCTATCCGGTCCTTCTCCCGCTTCTTTCTTCTGCCGGGCCTCCGCTAACTTCTTTTAGCTCTTTCGCTAGCGGAGGCCCGGTCTTCTCCGTCGTCTCGTCTGGCTCTCCGTTGTCCTTCTGCCGGCCCCTCCACTAACTTCTTTAGCTCTTTTGCTAGTGGAGGGGCCGGTCTTCCCGTCGTCGCCGTCGCCGTCTTCTTCCCTCTTCTCCTCCTCGATGTTGACTCGTCGCTTCCTCTCGCAGTAATGCTAAATCTTCGGTCCGCAGAGATTAATATAGGCTTCTCATGACGTCACAGTCACATGTTCCCATGATGTCACAGTCACATGTTCCGGGGCCATGTGCCCCGGAACATGTGACTGTGACGTCATGAGAAGCCTATATTAATCTCTGCGGACCGAAGATTTAGCATTACTGCGAGGGGAAGCGACGAGTCAACATCGAGGAGGAGAAGAGAGAAGAAGACGCAGACGGCGACGACGGGAAGACCGGCCCCTCCACTAGAAAAAGAGCTAAAGAAGTTAGTGGAGAGGCCGGCAGAAGGACAACGGAGAGCCGGACGAGACAACGATGAAGACCGGGCCTCCGCTAGCAAAAGAGCTAAAAGAAGTTAGCGGAGGCCCGGCAGAAGAAAGGAAGAACCGGAGAGGATAAGAGGGGAGAAGGCGACGGAGAAGACCGGGCCCCGCTAGCAAAAGAGCTAAAGAAGTTAGCGGTGGCCCGGCAGAAGAAAACCGGAGAGCACGGCGACGACACCGGAGACCCCCGAAGTCGGAAGAAGACCCCCGGAGCTATGCAATAAAATACTTTAAAAAGCTGTGTGGTTTTTTTATTGCAATTTTTTTCCACCAGGTGAATGGGTAGGGGTACGATGTACCCCATACTCATTCACATAGGATGGGGGGGCCGGGATCCGGGGGCCCCTTTATTAAAGGGTGCTCCCGGATTCCGATAAGCCCCCTGCCCGCAGACCCCGACAACCAACAGCCAGGGTTGTCGGGAAGAGGCCCTGTCCTCATCAACATGGGGGCAGGGTGCTCTGGGTTGGGGCGGCCGCAGGTCGCCCCCCTGCCCCAGAGCACCAAACCCCCCATGTTGAGGGCATGCGGCCTGGTACAGTTCAGGAGGGAGGGGGGCCGCTCTCTCATCCTCCCTCTTCCCCTGCGGCCTGCCAGGTTGTGTGCTCGGATAAGGGTCTGGTTTGGATTTTGGGGGGGACCCCCACGCCGGTTTTCGGCGTAGGGGTCCCTCTTCAAATCCAGACCAGACCCAAGGGCCTGGTATGCTCCTGGAGGGGGAACCCATGCCGTTTTTTTATTTAAAATTTGGCCTGGAGTTCCCCCTCAAGAGCAGCACAGCACAAGTCGCATGCCAAAGTCGGATCATGCAAGACTGCGGTCCGACTTTGATCCGACTTCAATGATAGTCAATGGGCTGAAGTCGGATCAAAGTCAGACCAAAGTAGTACAGGGAGCATTCTCAAAGTCGGACCGACGTGTCGGACCAGTTAAGACGGCTCCCATAGGGAAACATTGATTTTCACACGTCATGCGACATGAGCTCCCAATGTCGGAGCGTTTGTCGCCCCAGTGTGAACCAGGCCTAAAGGGATGAGGTGGCAACCCTAAGTCATCTGCGAATGTGCCATAATGGTGACGGGTAGGGGGTTCAGAGCCTCCTGAGAGGCGGACTAAAGTCCCTCTTTAGGAAAGCAGTCTGCAACCTTTTATTGTACATTGGAATGTGCCTCCCGTGGCAGCACCATGGCCTGTGTTGGCTTTTCAGAAATAAAGACCAGGATTTACTTTGCAGGATTCACAATGCCCTTCTTTGACTCCTTTCTCTGTTTACAGATTTGCATTCTCTAACAAAAAGCAAATACACTGAAAAAAACCTTTAATCCAAGAAATGATTTGTTTTTTTAAAGAAAACAATTATTTGTAAAAAAAAAGGCAAACATAAGGTGGAGAGCAAAACAAACATTAGCTTATACTTTCAACTACAAGTTGATTAATGGCTTTACTTGAAGCTGAAGTACCTGGAGATTTCATTTTAACGTGCATATGGCCCAGTGGGCCATTGTTTGCTATTGCAGTGTAAGTGCTATAGATTTATCAGGCCTAGGATGCAGATTGTTCATGTATAAGATACACAAACTGTGTGCCTGCTCCACACAGATGGAAAGCCCAACTTGTCTGAAATAACATCATTTCAATGTCATATTTCTCTTGCCGAGTCCAAATCATTTCACTGAACATATTCTATAGCACATAAAAAGTCAAGATTAAAAAAGGGTAACAACAGAAATTAAAGAAAAACTACACGCAAGAATAAAAAAATGTACATACATTCAGGTTGTAAATGTACACTTTTTATTTCTATTAAAACAAACAATTTAATTTAACAAACATTATTGAAGTTGGAGTAAAAGGTTTTCTTAAAGCAGAGCCCATCCAAAAGGGGAAAGCTCTGATTGTTTGCATCCCCTCCACTGCCACATTTGCTACTTTTTGGGTTTGATGGAGTAACCGGTACCTTGTTTTGACAGGTACATGCTCCCACTTCCGGCTCAAATCGCTGCGGCGATCTACGAGCATGTTTGGCCCCTCCTCCTTCCACCTGCAGCCTTCTGGGACACACACAGGTCCCAGAAGACTGCGGGACCATTCACAAGAGCAGAGCAGAAGGCTTCACGGCCAGTTTTCCTTACTTACAATTCCGGCGCCTGCACCCGAAGCCGATTGAAGAATTGGCTTGGGTGCTGACATCGCTGGATCCCAGGACAGTTACAGTAAGTGTCCTTATAATAAATGTCAGCAGCTACAGTATTTCCTCTTTAAGCCTTGGTTCACACTATGAACTGCTTGTGAATTGCAGAGGAATCACAATGCATTCCTGTTCAATTTACATGTGATTCAGTGCAGTGCAATGTGAGCCCAATCATTTTGAATGGGCTGAAATCGCACCTCATTGCCCTAAAGTCCTGCATGTACTCATTTTGGAACTGCGCTGCAACCAGATCACATAGAACTTTTGTACCATGCGATCTGGTGCAATCCAGTGGTGGAAAACGCACTGTGTTTGCGACCTGAGAGTGGGGTGTCATTAAAGCGTTTGTTAACTAAAAAAATAAAAAAAAAATGGATCCTGCTCCTTTAAAGCATGTTATATGACACATTGCTTGTCCTTTTTTCATTTGGCCCCCTGTAACACCTAAAAAACCTGTCTGATCCTGCCAGATTCTCCCCACCCCTCTGTAAACTGACCACAGTGTATCATGGCTGCTGAGACCAGACACTGTGGTCAGTTTACGTGCCTCTGTCATCAGCAACCTGCTATCTGCTCGGCTCCTGTGTCCTCCTCCCCTCCCCTCTCTGTTTGTGTGAGAGCCGCCCCTCCCCTCCTGCTGTTCTCATAACACTAACCTGTATACCCCATCAGCACTACCACCCATTGCAGTATTCCCCTCTGTGAATCATTTATAAATATAAATGCTGTAAATACATAATTTAAGAGCCAAGATTGCGATCACATGACCAGACAGCTCTCTTCTCCTCCCCTCCTCCTCCCCTCCAGACTAACAACAGCAGAGGATGCGCCCTAGGGTTGCCACCTTTTCTTCAAGCCAAACCCGAACACTTCAGCGTCGCACAGCAATTTTTTTTCGATAGTATGCATAAACTATGCATAGATGTTTCTATTAAATAACATTTCTAGTCATATGAAGTTAATCATAAGAGCCCCTTTTACATCTGAATCCACAGAGTTCCCTTTTACTATAAGGGGTGACTTTGCAGACTCTGCTGTAAGGGAGAACTCTGGGGACTCTAACATAAGGGATGCTCTGGTGTACGGCGAGGTCTCTGATGTAAGGGGGAGCACTGTGGCCTTTGGTGTAAATGGGAGCTCTGATGTAATGAGTGCTTTGAGAACCCTGATTTACCTTAGCGTACTTACTTAGAGGCAGGAGAGAGAAGGGGGAGACTTAGTTCAGTCTGAATAATGTGTCCGGGTCTCAGACAGTCTGAAACCCAGACGGATGATTCCAAACTCGAACTGTCCGGGTGAATCCCGAACAGGTGCAACTCTAATGTGCCCGCTGAATCTCTCTGAGGAGAAAAGGAGAAAGTTGGCAGGTCATGTGATCGCAATCTCGACAGTGAAATTAGGTATTTGCAGCATTTATTTTTATAACTCACGCACAGAGGGGGATACTACAATAGGAGTCAGTGCTGATGGTGTATACAGGTTAGAGTGGCTTAACAACCACTTTAAGATTTCACTGGTACCCACTGAAGATCGCAAAGTCAGTGCAATTTGAATGCGGTACAGGAAATACACACAGATCATGGGGTTTCCCGTACCACATTAGTGTGAACCTAGGCTAAAACACACCTTGCACTACAAGCAAGCTCTGCTTATTTGCTTAGGGTCCCCTTCCTGTACCAAAACTCTGTACTAGGTAAAGAGAAAAAAAAAAGAGCTTTGTACTGCAGGAATGATGTTACCTTTCTTCAGAATAAAACCCAGTAGTCCAAATATGGCATTCTGTCACTATCACCTAGGAACCCTGAGTGCTGGGGTAAGGTTTACATGTTAACCACTTTTTTTCACCCACAGGTAATTTTTCTTTTTTTATTGCAATGCAGCTTTCTGGCACAAGGGTGGGGCCCTTGGTAAAAAAGCAGACTATACATTTTTTGTGCAAAGTACACTTTAAAATGGAACTTAAAGTGTTACTAAACCCAGTAATATAAGAATAGTTCATCCACCCCCCACAGTGCCCACAGCTTCTAAATCTTCTTTTTACATTAAAATACTGCCACTACATATATTCTGACTCAGATTGTTGTGAAGCGACTTATCCCTTGTGAGACCTCTATGCCTGGCCTGTATAAGCAGATATGATCACTGAGGACAATCCTCATCAAAAAGCTTGAACTCACCAATACCGATTCTATTCACAGAAGTGCTTTAATCCAAAACATCAGAATACATCAGATGACAGGTTACAGCAGATGAACAGGTTGTAGTATTGTGCGGTCAAAAGATGATACTTGCCCGTGTTACATGTGGCCTGTTAAGCTGTCTCCATTAAGCAGGAAGTACAAACTCAGCAAGAAGGGTGGAGCATACACAGAAAGGAAGTGTGTCATAGATCAGACAAAAGAAATACAAAGAATATGTGCATTACCAAAAAAGGTCACAAGATGGCAGCATGTAAACTAAAACATAAACGTCCATAGAAAATGGTTATGAGAAACAATATATATACTGTATATATATAATAAATCTATGCTCATTGGGCGGCACACTCCCCGTCTGGCATTGTAAATGTCACTATATACATCATAACGGTAGTGATGAAACTGCAAATAACAAACAGTGTAATTTGCCTTGATGTCTTAAAGACCTGAAAGACGTAAAAGAACATGCATATATATGCAACAATAATAACTGTAATAAAGCATCAAGAAGTGTTACTTAAAGTTCAAGGCACATTCTTCTTGAAGTCACAATTAGGATCCAGCAGCGTAAGCAAACAAGTTCATTCTCCAAAGGGCAAGAGCAGAATAAGTTCCGTGATAGGTCTGATGAAAGTCTTTACAGTCCCTTGTTTTGAAACCTTCACCTCCACCTTGCGTACCTTACCGTCATCACTAGGAACGCTCTTTACAACAAGTCCCATGGGCCATTCGATTCTTTCAGCTTGCTGATCCTTAAGCAGAACAAGATCTCCAACTTGCATGTTAGGGTTCAGGCGTTGCCATTTCCTGCGTCCTTGCAGAGTAGAAAGATACTCCATCTTCAAAGGATTCCAGAAGCAGTTAGTGAGGTGTTGTACTCGCTTCCACTGGTCATAGCACATATTTCCTGCTTTAAAGTTTCCAGGTGGAACAGGAACAGACCCAAGCTTCTGGGTAAAAAGAGTAGCTGGGGTAAGGATAGTTGGGGACTCAGGATCTTTGGACACTGGAACAAGTGGTCTTGAATTGATTATGGCAGATGCTTCTGCCAGGAATGTGATTAGAACCTTGTGGGTAAGTCTTGTGGAGTTCAAGTCCATAAGCATAGAATCCAATATTTTATGTGTGATGCCTATCATTCTCTCCCATGAGCCACCCATGTGGGAAGAATGGGGAGGATTGAAAATCCATGTACAGCCTTTTTCAGCTAAATGGTCTTGGATTGGCCTAGAGTTGAACTGTAACTCTCGACAGGCTCCAACAAAATTAGTTCCACAGTCAGATCTTAGTGTCTTGACTGATTCTCTGATGGCTAGGAACCATCTTAAAGCATTGATGAAACTTGAGGCATCCATAGATTCTATAACTTCAATATGCACTGCACACACACTCATGCAAGTGAACAGCACTGCCCATCGTTTGCTATTTGCTTGGCCACCTTGAGTTCTGCGGGCTGTTACCATCCATGGCCCAAAGACGTCCAGACCAACATGAGTGAAAGGTGGGTCAATACTTAACCTGTCAGCTGGCAAATCTGAAATTTTTTGTTGCTGATGTTTCCCTCTCAGTTTGCAGCACTGAACACAGCTGTGCAGTGTAGCTGTGATCTGTCTTTTTGCTCCTATAGTCCATAATCCTCTCATCGTCCATGTTGTTGTCACGGTGCCACAGAAACCTTAGGAAGTTCCTATGGTCTTCACGTACAATGAAGCAATGAAACATTTGTTCAATGTCAGCAGTTATGGCAACTGGCTCTCTTCTAAACCTCAAGGTTGTTGGTTAGGTTCAGACCAGTGAGAAGAACATCGATCAGGGATACGCCTTGATGCTTGGCACTGGAGTCGAATACTACCCTGATTTGCTTTGGCTTACGTGGATGATACACTCTGAAGAAGGGAAGGTACCAGCACTCATCGTGTCTTTGCAGTGGTGGAGCAGGTTCGGCGCGATCATTGTGAAAGATCCTTTTCATAAAGGTGATGAAATGGTCCTTCATTTCAGGCCTGTTATTTAGCGTTCGCTGAAGTGAGTTGAATCTGGATAGAGCCTGTTCACGATTGGTTGTGAGTTTAACCCGTGAAGCACGTAGAGGTAATGGTGCAACCCAGCTGTTAGACTCATCCTGGAAGAATTCTTTGCCCATTATTTTGATGAACTCTCTGTCTTCAACTGACAAGGCTATTTTGTTGTCATTGCTTGTAGTACAAAACACTGTGGTACCTAGGTTGTCATCACAAAGGTTAGGAGTGACATCAGGTACTTGGATGATGTCAAGAGGCTTCTCTTTTACTTCATAATGGCCAGGGCACTGTTTGAAGTGGGATGCACGTCCATTTCCTAACATGTAAGTTTTGAAGGAGTGGATCTCGGATGACGTACGCATTCCATCCAAGCATACATCGCCCACGATTACCCAGCCTAGATCAAGTTCTTGTGCGTAAGGGGCATTATAAGGTCCATTGCACTGCTTGCGTACCTTATGTACTCTGAGAATGTCTCTTCCTAGCAAGACCAAGATTTCAGCATGCATGTCCTTTGCAAGAATCTCATTAACAATGTGCCTTAAGTGAGGATGGTGATATGCAGCCTCTGGAGTAGGAATTTCTTCCCTTTTGTCTGGCATCTGGTCACACTCAACTAATGTTGGTAGGGGTATGCCCTCTCCCTCATTGATATGAGAGACCATAAACCCATCGGCCCTTCTGCAATGCAGAATACATATGCCCATGTTACATGTGGCCTATTAAGCTGTCTCCATTAAGCAGGAAGTACAAACTCAGCAAGAAGGGTGGAGCATACACAGAAAGGAAGTGTGTCATAGATCAGACAAAAGAAATACAAAGAATATGTGCATTACCAAAAAAGGTCACAAGATGGCAGTATGTAAACTAAAACATAAATGTCCATAGAAAATGGTTATGAGAAACAATATATTTACTGTATATATAACAAATCTATGCCCATTGGGCGGCACAACATATCTTTTTGAATGATCTGTATACCACTGTTACATGATAAACTGCACAGTTTTCCAGTTCTGAGGGTTCAGGAAGGAAGAGATTTTTACTACAGTCTGTATACATGCATGTGATGTCAAGATCATGTGACCTGGCTATATCTGAGAACAAGAAAAATTTCTCTCTAGCATAAAAGACACAACTGAGCATGTGCAGGTCGGCTACTCTGCCTGTGTTAGCTGGCCTTCCCCAGATAGACAGTCCAGGTGGGGGAGGATCTGTGCTTACAGGATAAAACAGTCTTTTTACACAATGCAGAAGATTAACCTCATTAAGTTCCACAGCAAGTTTAACAAGCATGCTTTGTTGCATATACAGACTGATTGTACGGTTGTGGGTTTAGTAACACTTTAATTGTATCTGGTCACCACAAACTGAAAACACTATTTAATTTATATTTAATTTTCAAAGTAAAATCTATCCATGCCTTCACTCTGTATCTTGTTGAGAAATCACTTTGAAAAACACCTCCCTAGTGCTTCTAGACGCAGCATCCTGAGTAAGGACAGATGATTCAGGTAGCATTTACTTCCTGGAATCCATCTGACCTCAGGCAACGCACTCCCACCTCTCCTTCTCTAAAAGTAAAAAATGCAAAATAGTAAGTGGTTGCATACCCTTTTTTTATATTTACCTACAGGTAAGCCTATAATAAGGCTTACCTGTAGGTAAAATTAATGTCTCCTAAACCTGTACGGTTTAGGAGATATTCACTTTGCATACCGCCACTGACATCAGTGGCGCATGCGCTGTGAAGGCCCGGCTGAAGGTCCGGCAGATGCTACCGGACCTTGCCGGAAAGAAGACTCCCGCGCAGTGACGTAATCACGGCTCTGGCCACTCACAGCGCCAGAGCCTCAAACTCGGAAGAAACGCAGAGGGAACATGTCAGCTTCCTCGGCATGGACCAGGATCAGATTCTGAGGCCTCGTTCTAAGGTGAGTATTTCATAATGAGCTAGTATGCGCTGCATACTAGCTCATTATGCCTTTGCCTTACAGGTTTTTTGGGTTTAAACAAAAAAAAATTATTTCAGTGCGGGTATGCAACTGCTTTATTGTTGACAGAGTGAGTATAGTTCTGCTTTAATAATGCAACCAAACTCTCACTATACCCTACTTCCTCCACACCTGCTAATATCCACCATCATACCGCCCAACTTTTGAACTTCAGAAGGAGGGACACTTACGGAAGGAAGCGACTGTCAGCGTGCTACGTGCATCACGGCAAAGGTGAGTGTGACCAAACTCTTTACAGTGGGAGGGGCTTAATGGGTACAGAGTTTATGAGAGTGCTAGATACAGAGTGTGCGGCTCTGGAGTGAGTTATGTATAGGAAGGTGGGTTCTGGAGTGTGCAATGTACAAATTGCAGGGCTCTGGAGTATGTTATACACAGGGTGCAGGGTTTTGTAGTGCATTATGTACAGCATGCAGGAGAGTGCTAGGCACAGTGTAGGGTTCTGGAGTGAGTTATATACAGAGTGCATGGTTCTGAAGTAGGGACGAGCTTCGAGTTCGAGTCAAACCCATGTTCGACTCGAACATCGCCTGTTCGGTTGTTCTTCGAATTGCGAACATTATGGGCTGTAAGTGTTACACTTAGTGTACTGTGTGCTTTGCATAGCGTTCACCTAAAGCTTACCTGAATACAGTTAGTGGTGTTCTCATAATAATACCACAGGCAGGGAGCTGCATTAATTTCATGTAGTGTACTTCTGTTCTTTGCACAGCGTTTACTTAAAGGGACCTGAATACAATTTGTGGTGTTCTCATAATAAAACCACAGGCAGAGAGCTGAACAGGTCTAAACAGGTGCACAGACAGCAAAACAAATGTTGCAGGGGTGATAACCCTTCCCTAATCCCTATGTAGCGGCCTCACCCCATCTCCTTTTTCTAGGGGTATGTCACACGACAGGGTGAGATGCGCTACGGCCCATGTCCTCCCCATGGCTGTGGGTGAGGTGAAGGCCAGTATCAGTATCTTCCTCGGGCCAATGTGTTTTGGTTATGAAACTCAGTCCTGCTATGCTGGCACCCTCCTTTGCTCCCATTAACCAGAGTCCACACACCGATCACAGTCCAACTCCTGCTTTATTGTAAGCTCCACAACAAACAGTGCTTCTGTAGCCAACTGGTTGGAACGTTTTAACAGCCTGATACGGTGGGATGAGCAGGTCGAGGCACTATCCTAATTTCAATCTAAACCACTGTGATTTCACCAGCGGTTATCATAGCCTTGATTAGCACAAAACATGGAACTTATGAGTCTCTACCAGCAACTCAAGAGAACATATTTAGGAGTACCTTCGCTGCGCTGTGGCCCCTATCAGGGGAAGATGTCCCTCTAAGGGAGATACCGGAGGCCCATCCGTCAACGGGTTGATGCTGCTCTGGACTCTCCGGACTGGTGACCTCCCCGGCCTCCTCACCTCAGATGCGGGTCCCGTCCATCTCGGGGACCCACGGATCACTTCGCCCTTGCGGGACCCAGTCGAAGTTACTGGGCCCCAGGCCTACGATCTAGTACCTCACCCCAGGCTGAAGGTGCCTGGGATGGACTCCAACTCCATTCCGGCCAGGCCTAGGGCGCCTGGGCCAGAACTCCAAACCGCCAGCACCCAGGCCTAAGGTGCCTGGGTGCGTGAAGAGAAGATCCTCGAAGACCTCGTGGTGAGGGCGTCTCCCCCTTTTATCCCCTCCCATCGACACCACGGCAGGTTCCCCGCCCTTGCCGTACCGTCTCCGGAAAGGGACAAAAAGGGTAGCACTGTGGTAGTGATTCTACCTTGAGCCTGCGGGTACACCGCCACCCACAGGCCAAGGAGAATAATACACCACCCAATCCTCCACGAATACAAAGGGGTCCAAAACCTCTCACAATTACACACCTGGGTCATACTACCACCCAGGTGTACCCCAACTAAATTTAAAGACCCCGCTACACCTATGTATTCCAAAAAGCTTAAAAATAGATTTTTTGGCTGGTGCTACACTTAAAAAAAGTAAATTTTCCAAATTACAAACAGATTCCACTTAAGAACAAACCTACAGTCCCTGTCTTGTTTGCACGGCCTGTAAACTGCTGTTCAGAGTATATAGGGCCTTTTTTAAATTTGGGTGTGGGGTTCCCCTTAATATCCATACAACACCCAAAGGGGCTGGTAGTGGGCTACCAGCCCATTTTTCTCAATGATTTTCATCCATATTGACGGGACCAGACATTACATTAAAGCCGCAAGCAATTTTTAATTACTTTTTTCCTTTAGATATTTTATTTTGTGCAGGGACAGTTCTAAACACGGGAAACACTGGCCACTTCACAGGCATACTTTAGACACCCCCCCCCCCCAGGTACGAAATTTAAAGGAATATTTCACGTATTTTTTTTTCACTTTAAGCATCATTAAAATCAATGCTCCCGAAAAAAAGGCAGTTTTTAAAACTTTTTTTTGCATTGATACATGTCCCCTGGGGCAGGACCCGGGTCCCCAAACACTTTTTACGACAATAACTTGCATATTAGCCTTGATAATTAGCACTTTTGTTTTTAAACTTTCGCGTCCATTGTATTTAATAGGGTTCTAAAGTTCGCGCGAACTTTCGGTCCGTTCGCAGGTTCGGCTCATCCCTATTCTGGAGTGCATTATGTACAGAGTGCAGGGTTCTGGAGTGCGTTATGTACAAAAAGGTGGGTTCTGGAGTAAGTTATGCACAGGGTGCAGGGTTAAACAGAGCGCTAGGTGTAGAGTCCATTCATCTGTTCACATCTCACTATTGCACCTCTCCTCAGCTATAATCTCCACACACACACACACATAAAAAACACACACATTTACAAACGCACACATACAAATCACACACATACAAACACACACATACAAACACACATATAAAAACCACACACATACAAACACCTCTCCTTTGTCCTCCCTTTCCCCAAAGCTCTACCATCTTCCACATGGTTACCTATGTAAAAGTACCTTTCTATAGCTTTCTCTGTCACAGTTTCATTTTTTTGTTTTTAGTGCACACTCTTCTCCTTTTCAGCTCCCAAACTCCCCTCACCCAGCAGAATTACGGTGCAGCTCACCTCCTCCCCTTCATGATTCTGCAGTCAACCAGACCAGCAGTTGTCTCAGCTCTAGGTGCAGAGCAGGGAGGCTGCTAAAGTGGGGGAGAGATGTTACTTTCAACTTTTTAACTGCAGAAGCCGTGCTGTGAAATATAGCTGGAAAAACCCCTGGTCAGAAATGCATGTGCAGTTTCCCTATACACTGATTGCTTGCCAAAGGGGCGGGTATGAGTAGCCGACATCACGGCTTGAATCTAACAGCTGCACAGAGCACACCCAGTGGGTTTTCTGACCAATCCCTGGTTGTGCTTGATGTTAACACTTGCGCTGGAAGTTACAATATAATCAATCAACTGATGCAGTGATGCGGGACAAAGCCCTTGTACAGCGGGACAGTTGGACAGTGGGACAGAAGTATAAATGTGGAAAAGTCCCGCTCCCAAACCGGGAATGTTGGGAGGTATGCCCACCATTGTCACACTCCCCCATTGCTCCGCTCTTCTGTTGGAGTATTTGGTACTTCCAGATATGAGATGAACATTTAACTTTTTCCCCTTCCTCTCAAGATGCACTGCTTAGGGTATGAGGGCCCAGTCACTAGGTCCAAACACAAGTGGAAAAGCTAGCTGTTTTTTCTAAAAGGAAGGCCGAGTGCATACTGCAAGCTTGGAGGCGACCAGTGTTTGCCTGACTAAAGTTTCAGTTCTGGGGGGGGGGGGGGGGCAGCCCATTCCAGTACCTATCTAGATCTGGACAGACTTAATTGGCTTACATTAGTTAGGGGTATGAAGTTCCTCAGGATTCAGGTCCAGATCTAGATGGGTACTGGGATTGGCTGCCACCCCCCCCCCCCCCTCAGATTTCATTTGTGCCATCCAGGTCTCTGAGAGTGCATCCACTTATTCATGAGGCAGCCCAAAGGGGACATTTATTGTAAGTAGACACTCTTATGGGCACATTTGATGTAGAGGGGGGTATGCTTTTGGGGATAGTTGATGTAAGGGGGCACTTTGCTGGGGTAAGTGATGTAAGGGGACACTCTGATGTGGACAATTGATGTAAAGGGGCTCTCTAATGGGGACACCTGATGTAAGGGGACACGCTGATGGGGACACCTGATGAAAGAGGGCACTCTGATAGTGACTACTGATGTAAGAGGGGCACTCAGATGGAGACACCTGATGTAAGTGGACACTCTGATGAGGCACCTGATGTAAGAGGACACTCTGATGGGGGCACCTGATGTAAGTGGACACTCTGATGGGAACAGCTGATGTAAGAGGACAATCTTTGTTTACTGATATGATAATGGCAATTAAAGACAAACAACATAAACTTACACTCTATAGAAATACTTCAAGTAAAATGTCACTGGTGATGAAACAGCAATAACAATGGATATTGTCAGACAATCAAATTTAAAGAACAATTAGATGTTGGCGGACCTTAGTAGACATGTGCAGGATTAAAATTTTTGTTTTGTTTCCTTATTTAACCATTGTAAATTCGTTTAGTTAAATTTGTTTTCGAGATTCGTTTAGTTTTGTATTCAAATTTAAAAAAATTCTACCGCATTCGAAAAAAATCGACCGATTTCGAAAAAAAAAATATTAAAATTCAAAATAATTCTACCACATTTGAAAAAATTTGACCGAATTTGAAAAAGTAAACTATATATAATCATTTTCTGAAATTCGAAATTCGTATAGAATGAAATTGAATTTGAATAGAAAAGATTAGAATAGAATTGAAAATACTAGAAAAGAATAGCATAGAAAAAAAAAAATAGCACAGAACAGAAAAAAATTATATATCTATAAATATACTGTATCTATATATACATATCTATAGATATATATATATAAATATATATATATATATATATATATATATAAAACATCTTCTGAAAATTTGAATTTCGTATAGAATGAAATCGAAAAGTTTTGAATAGAATAGAAAATAATAGAAAAGAATAGCATAGAAAAACAATAGAACAGGAAAAAAAAATATTCTATTCAAATTCATTCTGTACCAAATTCGAATTTCAGAAGATGTTTTTTCTATTCTAGTCTATTCTATTAGAATTCGATTTCATTCTATTTATTTATTTATATATATATATATATATATATATATATATATATATATATATATATAAACATTTTTCGAAATTCGAATTTCCTATAGAATGAATTAGAAAATAATAGAAAATAAAAGACTAGAAAAACAATAGAACAGAATAGAATAAACTATGATATATGTTATATTGTATTCTATTCTGTTCTATTGTTTTTCTATTTTATTATTTTCCATTCTTTTCTACTCTAATCTCTACTCTAATTCGAATTCCTACGGACGAGGACGAGAGGATGTCCGTGATAGGTGGAACACTGAACACTGACTCACTGCTGGGAAACTGAGTGTTCCCCTATCATGGACGAGAACGAGGAGGAGGCGCAGCTTTTGTACACTGGATGGCTGCCGTCTGACGGCAAAGCATGACACGGCTCTCATCAGGTATGGCACAGTGAGGCTGCAATGGGCACAGTGAGGTGTGCAATGGGCACAGTGAGGCATGCAATGGACACAGTGAGGCATGCAATGGGCACAGTAAGTCATGCAACGGGCACAGTGAGGCATGCAACGGGCACAGTGAAGCATCAATGGGCACAGTGAGGCATCAATGGGCACAGTGAGGCATGCAATGGGCACAGTTAAGGCTGCAAATGGGCATTGTTGACCCTCTTTTCTGCTTACAGTAACTGCTGCATTCTCACCCTAGGCTTATACTCGAGTCAATACGTTTTCCCATTTTTTTGTGGTAAAATTAGGTGCTCAAGTATATACAGTATATATAAAACCATCTTCCGAAATTAAAATTACAATGAATTTGAATTCCAATAGAAAAGATTAGAATAGAGTAGAAAAGAATAGACTAGAAAAACAATAGAACAGAATAAAATATAATATATATATATATTATATTTTATTCTATTCTGTTCTATTGTTTTTCTATTCTATTATTTTCTATTTTCTATTCTATTATTTCTATTCTAATCTTTTCTATTCCAATTCGATTTCATTCTATACGAAATTAGAATTTTGGAAAATGGTCATATGTAGTTTTCGAATTCGGTCAATTCTTTTAGAATGCGGTAGAATTTTTTCGAATTTGATAGTTTTTTATAATTCGGTAGATTTTTTTCAAATGCGGTCAAATTTTTACGAATGCGGTAGATTTTTTTTAATTCGATTCAAATTTGTTTTCGAATTTGATTTAAATTTGTTTTTGAATTTGATTCAAATAGAATTTCGTTCACGTTTATTTCGATTTGAATCGTTTTTTGGATTTGTTTTAATTTGTTACATTTGTAATTCGGAAATTCGGATGCATACGAATTTCCCGAATAATAAAAAATTTGTCAGAATTTCGATTCGGAACGAAACGAAATGCACATGTCTAGACCTTAGGCATACATATATGGCCTATGTGAACAGGCAGAAGAAGGGCAGAGGAAGGACTCCATTCCCTTCTATACCTCAACCCATGGGTGCGAACAATAAACACAATGGCACAACCATCAGAAAACTGTTATAAATGGTGGAAACTAAACTGCTCTCACAAGAGTTCTAGGCAAATTCGGACCTTGTGAGCACGGCAAAGAGGATTCCTTATGCTGGGGGGATTTAATGTTTCCTGAATTACAAAGATGAAGTCCTTAGGTCTTCAGCTAGCATTTAGAAGAATGGTATTGGAAGAAATTCCTAAAAAGCAAAGCAATTTGACTGGTCTGGTTTCAACAAGCAAATAACAGAAACTTCTGGTGTTGGTTAAGTGCAGAGAGAGGTCACTGTAATTGACGATATTATATCCTGTGGTACTACAACTAACAGCAAGGTGAATGGAAGTAATGATATCTGTATACAGTGTCTATGTAGCTGGATGAACTTGTCCTGTAGCACTACAGGTAACAGCAAGGTGAATGGAGACACTGGTGTCTGTATACAGTGTCTATGTAGCTGGATGAACTTTCCCTGTAGCACTGCAGGTAACAGCAAGGTGAATGGAGACAATGGTGTCTGTATACAGTGTCTATGTAGCTGGATGAACTTTCCCTCTAGCACTGCAGGTAACAGCAAGGTGAATGGATACAATAGTGTCTGTATACAGTGTCTATGTAGCTGGATGAACTTTTCCTGTAGCACTGCAGGTAACAGCAAGGTAAATGGAGACAATGGTGTCTTTATACAGTGTCTATGTAGCTGGATGGGCAAGTGTCCACTCACCGATACTGCAATAGATGAAGCTGGTGGTAATGAAAGCTACTTTACAGGCTCTCCCTCGGGGTGTTGGCTTAGGGAATGCTGTTCAGCCTCCGCCGCACCACGCTGCGATCCACCCAAATCAGCTGCAACATTATCTATATGAAGCAACAACGACCTCCAGGCTGCCGCTAAACAGTGAAGCAACGCTGTCTGCAGATTCCACAAAGATACATGTTGGATGACTTCTTGCGCAGGCCTCAACTCAGCCTTAGCACTCTCCAACACAGAGTCCCCGCTTGCAGATCTAGGCCGGGGTCCCAATATCTAGGCCTAGACCAACCCCTTGTATCTTCTCTCCCAGCAGTCTGTTCTTCCTTCTAAGCATCTGGTAGTTGTAGTTTCAAAACAGTTCAGCTGATAGGGAATTCCCAGTAGTCTAAACTACACGTCCCAGGATGCTTTGCCCTGCTCTAGTTATTACATTCAGGATGTGACAGAACAGAGTCCAAGCTCAACACTAAAGGGAAACAGCTCCTGATTGCAGGCACAAATACAGGTAGCTGGCTCCTGGATACTTTAGCATTCCCTGTTCACTCCTGCACCACCTCTGCACCACTTGTGAGATGTTACTTCTGTGCTGTAACTCATGCCTCTGTCACACTGTTGACATTATGACCCCTAGCTTTTTTTTACTGCACTCCCAGAACAGATAGCCTTGATCCAGCCCTGCTAGGAGTTACTTCCGAAGTTTTTCCTTACTTGAGTTGGTTTTATATTCACAATGAGTTTCATGGGAGAGAAAAGCAAACATGTGTCAGTGTACACAAGCTCTAAGATGTCCTTGTTTTAACTGCTTGATTTATTTTATCTCACTATAATTTTCAGCTCAAAATGTTCAGTTTGCATACATAAATATACATAAAGGTGCCGAATCATTCATTTATGCATGAAATAGTTATATAACCACTGAAGGAAGCATTATTTTATTTCCACTTTAAATTAATCTATCCAGTGCTCTCATCATAAGTACCTCAAATAACCACACAATCACTGCCAATCAAAAACTAGTGATATTTTAAGGAGCTAATATGTGTGTGATTATATTTCTGAATTTCACTGATGCATACAAAATACAATGCACGTTATTTTTTAGGCCTCATGCCCACGGGCGTTTTTTCAGCCGCGTTTTTGAGCGTTTTTTACAGCTTAAAAACGCCTGTCCATGTTAGTCTATAGCTTCATGCCCACCTAGGCGTTTTTGAGCTGTAAAGAGCATAGGCGTTTGTAAGCTGTAAAAAAAACCCAGGGCCAGTGCGTTCCTCAGCGTCAGAACTAGGCAGGAAAAAACGCGAGCGTCAAAAAACGCGCAAAAACGCGCACTAACGCGCACTAACGCGCAAAAAACGCGCACTAACGCGCGGTCGCGTTTTTAGCTCCGACGTTTTTTTTTTTGTTTTTTTTCAAAAAAAAAAAAAAAAAAAAAAAAAAATATTTAGGCCTCATGCCCACTGGCGTTTTTACAGCTGCGTTTTTGAGCGTTTTTTACAGCTTAAAAACGCCTGTCCATGTTATTGTAAATATTTTTTTTTTTTTTTTGAAAAAAAAAAAAAAAAAAAAAAAAAACGTCGGAGCTAAAAACGCGACCGCGCGTTAGTGCGCGTTTTTTGCGCGTTAGTGCGCGTTAGTGCGCGTTTTTGCGCGTTTTTTGACGCTCGCGTTTTTTCCTGCCTAGTTCTGACGCTGAGGAACGCACTGGCCCTGGTTTTTTTTTACAGCTTACAAACGCCTATGCTCTTTACAGCTCAAAAACGCCTAGGTGGGCATGAAGCTATAGACTAACATGGACAGGCGTTTTTAAGCTGTAAAAAACGCTCAAAAACGCGGCTGAAAAAACGCCCGTGGGCATGAGGCCTTACAATAACATGGACAGGCGTTTTTAAGCTGTAAAAAACGCTCAAAAACGCAGCTGTAAAAACGCCAGTGGGCATGAGGCCTTAAAGTTGCATGCAATAAACTCAACTGATCTGTGCGATAAATGTTTTTTATTGAATTGGGAACACCTTGAGCACAATATAAATAATGCTCAGTAATAAAAATATTACATATGTAATGCTTTTATGAACTGACTCCTATCAGTCTTAAAGCAAGTCTAAACTCGAAAACAAAAATGTAAATTGGTGCAGCTTAACAGTCGTTAGATATGGCAGCTTCTTATGCCGCGTACACACAATCGGAAATTCCGACAAGAAAAGTCCGATGTGAGCTTTTGGTCGGAAATTCCGACCGTCTGTATGCTCCATCGGACTTTTGCTGTCGAAATTTCCAGCAAAAAAAGATTGAGATCATGTTCTCTCTATTTTTCCTACGGAAAAAGTTCCAAGCGGAAATTTTGATCGTCTGTAGCAATTCCGACGCGCAAAATTTCTACGCATGCTCGGAAACAATTCGACGCATGCTCGGAAGCATTGAACTTCATTTTCTCGGCTCGTCGTAGTGTGGTACGTCACCGCGTTCTTGACGATTGAAAGTTCAGAGAACTTTTGTGTGACCGTGTGTATGCAAGCCAAACTTGAGCGGAATTCCATCGGAAAAACCATCCAAGGTTTTTCCGACGGAAATTCTGATCGTGTGTACGCGGCATTAGTTTTTCTCTTTCAGGCTTTTCAGCTTTATTTTCACCTAATGATCCTGCTACTAACACACTTCTTGTCCTAGGATGACAGTGCTGTATCTATAGAAAAGCAACGTTCTCGTGCTAGACTGCTCTCCTGATTTAGGCTGAATTCGCACTGACTTGCAGGAAAGTGCAGGGAAATGCATGTACATTTACATAGATTTTAATGCATGTTTTAATGCTTGTTGACTTGCATGGATCTGTGTTTAGGCGCACTTTGAAAATACAAATGCATAGACACATAAAAAATAACTTTACACTTCAACGCTACATTGACCTGTGTTGTGTTGCATTGTGTTAAAATGCAACATAAATACATTTAAACACACATTTAAACACAATGCAGGTGAGCGCAGCATTTAACTGTGAACAGGACACATAAAAACTTTTAAAAATCTGCAAAAGGAAATTAACAACAATTTAGGGGTCTATATATAAAACATATGTTGGATGAATGTCACAAGCATTCACCCATACTTACAAGAATTTTCCCTGTATTTTTTCTAATACAATGACTGTCAGCTCCATCTAGTGGCCATAATGCGGTACATTTTCTGATTGAGGTAGTTCAGAAAAATACCGCATTTTGGCCACTAGATAGAGCTGATGATCATATGAAATAATTTAATTTGAGAAATTACAGGGAACATGTTTGCAGCCTGGATAAATGCTTGTGACATTTATCGAACAAAGGTTTTATAAATTGAGCCCAAAGTGTGCTCCTACCATACGGTCTGACCTGAGAACAAAGTTGGGGGAATTCAGTAAAGCTCTACCAACAGGTTTATGATGCTATGGCCCTTTAAAATGGCCTTTGTCAGAATAAAAAATCCCTACTGCCCCTTTTGGTAACTTTACTTTACACGTGCAGCAGATTTAGGTAGTTCCTAATAGTGCCATTTTTACAAAGTGTCACTATTAATGCACAAATTCAAAAATAATTTCTTCTAGTTCAGAGATAATGAAACTGCAAGTAAATAAGACCTACTCTAAAGTTGGTGTACAGAGACAGGCAGAGTGCCTGTCCCATTACACGGTGTAGCAGGGCATCATATTTGCCTTCGCTGCCCTCTTCCTCCGCTGGTTGTTAAGGGCGCTTTCAGCAAAGGACACACCCATGACATGCCTCCAGTTTTACAAATCATAAATAAGGCATACACAGAAAATGATTGGGCAAACCCACAAGTCCATTTTACTGCTAGATTTATTTCATAGTGGCTTGTCAAAACAATAATTTTAATAAATCAGGAGATGAATGAAATGTTTACCATAATATAACAGTTTTGGTAGTTAAATATAACATTGTTTAACAAGATATTTACCTTTAGACCAAAAAGAGGGACAAATGAGGAGAAAGAATGGAGAGAGGATTTTTGCTTGAAGAGAGGGACAGTGCCTTGAAATGAGGGACAGTTGGGAGCTATGCCTAAGTAAAGTTTTAAACTCAGTGGTAAACTACTGTAATATACATTTTTACAGTCTGTTCATCCTAGCAATTGCATGAAATTACACACCAAAAACCTCAAAGCCTACATCCCATTAAACCATTGGAAAACAAACAACAGTCTATAGTGCATGCTATAACATGTTGGGTTTTCTGTCACTGACCTGCCATTAGTGCTTAGTAAAAACTAACTGGTTGCTATCAGTTAATACACTTGGCATATTACCATTAACACTCGTCATTTTCATTAGAGATTAGGTTGCATACCTAAACCAAAGATATTTTATGGGTACCAACAGGTCCTGTACTAATAATGAAAATAATGTGGCTGTTCTGGCATAGGTTTAGTGTGCAGATGTATGTAGGTGGAAGAAAAGATTCATATATTGTCAGGCAGTTAAATAGTTAAATGGTTTCACCTAGTGATATAAGAAAAGCCTGATCAAAGCTTTTTTTTTTAAGAAAGGGAAAATATAATGAGTACAAAACAGCACTTGACATTGAAGAAAATGCGACATTTTCTCTTTTTTGACAAGGGGCACAATGTCTTTCCGAAAAAAGATAGAATAATTTAACGCACTCAAGAAGAAACATTCTGAAGATTGGGGCTCTGAATATATTAATCCACAAGCTGTTTGCTCAAGATGAGAGGATTTTCTCAGATGGTCATATTACTACTAGGGATGGGCCCGGTGCTCGATTCGAACCCATGTTCGAATCGAGCATCGGGCGTTCGCTCGCTCGTCGAGCCCAGAACTATTTGGGCCGTTCGCATCACATTCGTGTGATGCGAGCGGCCCCGCAATGCATTGCGGCCGGCGCGGCCGGCGCAGTGCATTGCTGGCTAATGATTGGCCAAGCATGCACTGTGACCCCGCATGCTTGGCCAATCACAGCGCCCGAAACTCGGAGAGCAATAATTGGCTACAGGCAGGACGGCTGTAGCCAATTACAGCTCAGGGGCTTTAGTACACGCCCCACCATTTAAAAGGCCGCCACGCCATCGGCCCCGGTCACATGAGTTCCGGCTTTAGGAGAGATTAGTCTGCTGATTCTGTCTTTGCTTGATACTGAAAGATTTGCTCTTCTTTGCTAAACCATTGGCTATTTCTTTGCTAAACCATTGCTACCTAAGTCATTGATCGTTCATTGCTGCTGATTGCACAGTTAGTGTGTTATTAGCTGCTGCTGGGGATTAGTCTGGTGCGTGCTTACTGTTAGTACAGTATTGCAGTAGTACCAACCGCAGTGCTGTTAGCACAGCATTGCACCCCAACAGCACCCATAGGACTTCTAGTGTGTTAGTGGCAGCAAACAGAGCTCCTATATTTTCTTCTCAGCAGCACCCATAGGACTTCTAGTGTGTTAGTGGCAGCAAACAGAGCTCCTATATTTTCTTCTCAGCAGCACCCATAGGACTTCTAGTGTGTTAGTGGCATCACACAGAGCTCCTATATTTTCTTCTCAGCAGCACCCATAGGACTTCTAGTGTGTTAGTGGCAGCAAACAGAGCTCCTATATTTTCTTCTCAGCAGCACCCATAGGACTTCTAGTGTGTTAGTGGCAGCAAACAGAGCTCCTATATTTTCTTCTCAGCAGCACCCATAGGACTTCTAGTGTGTTAGTGGCAGCAAACAGAGCTCCTATATTTTCTTCTCAGCAGCACCCATAGGACTTCTAGTGTGTTAGTGGCAGCAAACAGAGCTCCTATATTTTCTTCTCAGCAGCACCCATAGGACTTCTAGTGTGTTAGTGGCAGCAAACAGAGCTCCTATATTTTCTTCTCAGCAGCACCCATAGGACTTCTAGTGTGTTAGTGGCAGCAAACAGAGCTCCTATATTTTCTTCTCAGCAGCACCCATAGGACTTCTAATGTGTTAGTGGCAGCAAACAGAGCTCCTATATTTTCTTCTCAGCAGCACCCATAGGACTTCTAGTGTGTTAGTGGCAGCAAACAGAGCTCCTATATTTTCTTCTCAGCAGCACCCATAGGACTTCTAGTGTGTTAGTGGCAGCAAACAGAGCTCCTATATTTTCTTCTCAGCAGCACCCATAGGACTTCTAGTGTGTTAGTGGCAGCAAACAGAGCTCCTATATTTTCTTCTCAGCAGCACCCATAGGACTTCTAGTGTGTTAGTGGCATCACACAGAGCTCCTATATTTTCTTCTCAGCAGCACCCATAGGACTTCTAGTGTGTTAGTGGCAGCAAACAGAGCTCCTATATTTTCTTCTCAGCAGCACCCATAGGACTTCTAGTGTGTTAGTGGCATCACACAGAGCTCCTATATTTTCTTCTCAGCAGCACCCATAGGACTTCTAGTGTGTTAGTGGCATCACACAGAGCTCCTATATTTTCTTCTCAGCAGCACCCATAGGACTTCTAGTGTGTTAGTGGCATCACACAGAGCTCCTATATTTTCTTCTCAGCAGCACCCATAGGACTTCTAGTGTGTTAGTGGCAGCAAACAGAGCTCCTATATTTTCTTCTCAGCAGCACCCATAGGACTTCTAATGTGTTAGTGGCATCACACAGAGTTCCTATATTTTCATCTCAGCAGCACCCATAGGACTTCTAGTGTGTTAGTGGCATCACACAGAGCTCCTATATTTTCTTCTCAGCAGCACCCATAGGACTTCTAGTGTGTTAGTGGCAGCAAACAGAGCTCCTATATTTTCTTCTCAGCAGCACCCATAGGACTTCTAGTGTGTTAGTGGCAGCAAACAGAGCTCCTATATTTTCTTCTCAGCAGCACCCATAGGACTTCTAGTGTGTTAGTGGCATCACACAGAGCTCCTATATTTTCTTCTCAGCAGCACCCATAGGACTTCTAGTGTGTTAGTGGCAGCAAACAGAGCTCCTATATTTTCTTCTCAGCAGCACCCATAGGACTTCTAGTGTGTTAGTGGCAGCAAACAGAGCTCCTATATTTTCTTCTCAGCAGCACCCATAGGACTTCTAGTGTGTTAGTGGCAGCAAACAGAGCTCCTATATTTTCTTCTCAGCAGCACCCATAGGACTTCTAGTGTGTTAGTGGCAGCAAACAGAGCTCCTATATTTTCTTCTCAGCAGCACCCATAGGACTTCTAGTGTGTTAGTGGCATCACACAGAGCTCCTATATTTTCTTCTCAGCAGCACCCATAGGACTTCTAGTGTGTTAGTGGCAGCAAACAGAGCTCCTATATTTTCTTCTCAGCAGCACCCATAGGACTTCTAGTGTGTTAGTGGCAGCAAACAGAGCTCCTATATTTTCTTCTCAGCAGCACCCATAGGACTTCTAGTGTGTTAGTGGCAGCAAACAGAGCTCCTATATTTTCTTCTCAGCAGCACCCATAGGACTTCTAGTGTGTTAGTGGCAGCAAACAGAGCTCCTATATTTTCTTCTCAGCAGCACCCATAGGACTTCTAGTGTGTTAGTGGCATCACACAGAGCTCCTATATTTTCTTCTCAGCAGCACCCATAGGACTTCTAGTGTGTTAGTGGCAGCAAACAGAGCTCCTATATTTTCTTCTCAGCAGCACCCATAGGACTTCTAATGTGTTAGTGGCATCACACAGAGTTCCTATATTTTCATCTCAGCAGCACCCATAGGACTTCTAGTGTGTTAGTGGCATCACACAGAGCTCCTATATTTTCTTCTCAGCAGCACCCATAGGACTTCTAGTGTGTTAGTGGCAGCAAACAGAGCTCCTATATTTTCTTTTCAGCAGCACCCATAGGACTTCTAGTGTGTTAGTGGCAGCAAACAGAGCTCCTATATTTTCTTCTCAGCAGCACCCATAGGACTTCTAGTGTGTTAGTGGCAGCAAACAGAGCTCCTATATTTTCTTGTCAGCAGCACACATAGTACCTATAGTGTGTTAGTGTCAGCACCCATAGGACCTACAGTGTGTTGTGAGCACACATAGGAGTTCTATTTTTTATACTATATACACTACCGACTACAATGGCTGGAAGACCGCCAAGGAGAGGCAGAGCGTGCCGAGGCAAGAACACAGGGCAGGCAGGCTCTGTTTCTAGAGACAACAGTGCTGGCCGTGGACGTGGTCGTGCATCGTCATCAGCACGTGGCCATGGGACACGCTTGTCTTTGTTTTCGGCAGCTGGACATGTGGAGCCGCATCATGCCGAAGGCTTGGTAGAATGGATGACCAAGCCCTCCTCATCCTCCTCATCCTCTCTCACCCAGGCTCAGGGTACTGGCAGAGCAGCTGCCAACGCATACTCAATGGCATCATCAGCCACCCCTTCCCTAGACCCACCATGTCCTCCTGAGGAGTCCCCCGAACTGTTTGAGCACAGTGTTGGGTACATGCTCCAGGAGGATGCCCAACGATTCGAAGGCTCGGATGATGATACCCAGCTTGAGGAAGTCAGTAGTGTGCGCGCAGAGAGAGGGGATGCTGAAGGACAGCAATCTGGCAGTAGTGTTCCACCAGCTGCAGCTTACTGCCAGGTTTGCTCTAGTGGTGAAGAGGGAGGGGATGATGAGGTCACTGACTCCACGTGGGTGCCTGAAGGGAGAGAGGAGGAGGAGGAGGAGGATGCAGCGTCACATGTCCAACGAGGCAGGATGCCCCCTGGAGGCCAGCTAGAGGCCAGCACAGCAACTGTACCACACCGCAGAGCTCCGCCTGTGCAGGGCGCTGCCTCTGCACGTTATCACAAAAGTTCTTTGGTGTGGGCCTTTTTTGAGACGAGTGCATCAGATCGCACCACTGCTATTTGCAATATTTGTCTCAAGCGTATCTCGCGTGGCCAAAACATCAGCCGCTTGGGCACCACAAGCATGAGCAGACATATGTCGACCTGCCATGCAGCTCGTTGGCAAGCACACATAAAAGACCCACACCAAAGAACAAAGCGGACCTCTCCTTGCTCCTCATCAGCTGGGATCTCCATCCCCACTATATCTTCAGTCCTCTCTGAAAGCTGCTCTGAGAGGACTGAAGGTGTAGAATTAGGTGTGTCACAACCAAGTACTTGCAGTACACCGACGTCCGATTGTAGCAGGCAAATTTCCCTGCCCCAGCTGCTGGACCGTCGAAAGAAGTATACTCCCAGCCATCCACATGCCCAGCGGTTGAATGCTAGCTTGGCTAAATTGCTAGCACTTCAACTGCTGCCTTTTCAGTTGATAGACTCGGCCCCCTTCCGTGAGTTTGTTCAATGTGCGGTTCCTCAGTGGCAGGTTCCCAAACGCCACTTTTTCTCACGGAAGGCGATTCCGTCTCTCTACTGGCATGTGGAAGGCAATGTCCATGCCTCGCTGGACAGGGCGGTCAGCGGTAAGGTGCATATTACCGCTGACTCATGGTCCAGCAGGCATGGACAGGGACGTTATCTTTCTTTCACGGCCCATTGGGTCACTCTATTGGTAGCTGGGAGGGATGCAGGACAAGGTGCAGTAGTGTTGGAGGTTGTTCCGCCACCACGCCTCCAAAATGCTACTACTGGTTGTGACACACCTCTCTCCTCCACCCCCTCCTCTTCTTCTTCCTCCATGTCCTCTTCGAGTGCTCTGTCCTCGGAACCAGCGGTGCTCCGTAGGCGTACAAGGGGCTACGCGAGTACGCAGGCAAAAAGATGCCATGCCGTGCTTGCGCTGGTGTGTTTGGGGGACAGGAGCCACACTGGGCCAGAGGTTCTGGCAGCTCTGCAGGGGCAGGCCGAGAGGTGGTTGACGCCACGCCAGCTTAAGCCAGGAATGGTCGTTTCTGATAATGGCACCAACCTCCTCTCCGCCCTGCGACAGGGGCAGCTCACCCATGTGCCCTGTATGGCTCACGTCCTCAACCTGGTGGTGCAGCGGTTCTTGGGCAGGTTCCCAGGCTTACAGGATGTCCTGAGGCAGGCCAGGAAAGTCTGTGTGCATTTCCGCCGATCTTATAATGCCAGTGCTCGGCTGACTGAGCTGCAAAAGGAGCTGAACCTGCCCAAGAACCGCCTAATATGTGACATGCCCACCAGGTGGAACTCAACGTTGGCCATGCTGCAGCGACTGCACACGCAGCAGAGGGCCATCAATGAGTACCTTTGCGACTACGGCACCAGGACAGGGTCAGGGGAGCTTGGCTTTTTTTCCCCACGCCAGTGGAGCATGATCAGGGATGCATGCACTGTCCTCTCACCATTTGAGGAGGCCACGAGGATGGTGAGCAGTGACAGTGCATGCATCAGTGACACTGTACCTCTTGTCCACCTGTTGGAGCATACGCTGCGTGGGATAATGGACAGGGCACTTGAGGCAGAACAGAGGCAGGAAGAGGAGGACTTCCTTGTCTCTCAAGGCCCCCTTTATCCAGACAATGTTCCTTCTGTCCCACCCATCACACAGGAAGAGGAGGAGGAGGAGGAGGATTGTGTGAGCATGGAGGTGGAGCCTGGCACTCAGCATCAGCAGCAGCAGTCTTTTAGGGATGATGTACAGTCCCAACAAACCAGTGGACTTGTACGTGGCTGGGAGGAGGTGGCTGGCGATCATGTCATCCTCAGTGACCCAGAAGACTCCGGACCGAATGCCTCAGCTAACCTACGCTGCATGGCCTCCCTGATCCTGCAAAGCCTGCGGAAGGATCCTCGTGTTCTTCGGATCAAGGAGAGTGACCATTACTGGCTGGCCACTCTCCTTGATCCACGGTACAAGGGTAAGGTTGCGGACCTTATCTTGCCGTCGCAGAGGGAGCAGAGGATGAGACATCTCAGGGAGGCCTTGCAGAAAGGTCTGTGCAACGCGTTCCCAGAAACTGGGAGGTTACAAACTCCTGGTCCTGGACGACAAGTTGCTGAGGCTTCGGTCAGTAGCCGAAGGAGCGGTGGGGAAGGTGGACGTCTGACCGATGCGTTCAGACAATTTTTTAGTCCGCAGCCCCAAGGTATGATCGGTTCCAGCAACCATCGCCAGCGTCTGATATACATGGTGCAGGAATACCTAGGGGCAAGGTCAGACTTGGACACCTTTCCCACCGAAAATCCTCTGGCTTACTGGGTCCTGAGGATGGATCACTGGCCAGAGCTTGCACAGTATGCAATTGAGCTACTGGCCTGTCCTGCATCCAGCGTTCTTTCCGAACGCACATTCAGTGCTGCTGGAGGATTTGTCACCGATCATAGGGTGCGCCTGTCCACCGACTCGGTTGATCGACTGACCTTCATAAAAATGAATCAGTCTTGGATCACCACCAGCTACCAGACACCTGAAGCGGATATAACGGAATAATTTATAATGTCACATCCCTTCAAGACTGCCTATGCTGATGCTGAGTGACTGTCCTGTTATGTTCACTGACTATCCTCTTCCTCCTCCTCAATGATCCATGCCACCACACCAGTGCCTAAGGCACAATTTTTCAGCCCCTGTATAACAGGGGCGTGTAATTACAATTTTTTTAAAAAGATGCTTCGCAACAGGTGTGACTGCTGTGCTCAGAGTACAGTATCTGTGAGGGGTTGCAGTGTTGTGGCACCAGCACCAGTGCCTAAGGCACAATTTTTCAGCCCCTGTTGGGGCGTGTAATTACAATTTTTAGGCAATGCTTTGCAACAGGTCTCATTGCTGTGCTCAGAGTACAGTATCTGTGAGGGGTTGCAGTGTTGTGGCACCAGCACCAGTGCCTAAGGCACAATTTTTCAGCCCCTGTATAACAGGGGCGTGTAATTAATTTTTTTTAAAAAGATGCTTCGCAACAGGTGTGACTGCTGTGCTCAGAGTACAGTATCTGTGAGGGGTTGCAGTGTTGTGGCACCAGCACCAGTGCCTAAGGCACAATTTTTCAGCCCCTGTTGGGGCGTGTAATTACAATTTTTAGGCAATGCTTTGCAACAGGTCTCATTGCTGTGCTCAGAGTACAGTATCTGTGAGGGGTTGCAGTGTTGTGGCACCAGCACCAGTGCCTAAGGCACAATTTTTCAGCCCCTGTATAACAGGGGCGTGTAATTACAATTTTTTAAAAAGATGCTTCGCAACAGGTGTGACTGCTGTGCTCCAAGTACAGTATCTGTGAGGGGTTGCAGTGTTGTGGCACCAGCACCAATGCCTAAGGCACAATTTTTCAGCCCCTGTTTAACAGGGGCGTGTAATTACAGATCTTGATCTAATAGTTCACAGCAGGGCCCATTCCTGCGCCCACCAAGAGTAACTATGAGGGCCTACAGTCTTGTGGCAACACCGTCCACCACCACCACCACCACCAAAGGCCCAATTTTTCTGCCCTGTTCAACAGGTGCATGCAATTACAAATCTTGATCTAATAACTCACAGCAGGGCCCATTCCTGCACCCACCAAGAGTAACTGTGAGGGCTTACAGTCTTGTGGCAACACCGTCCACCACCACCACCACCACCACCAAAGGCCCAATTTTTCTGCCCGGTTCAACAGGTGCATGCAAGTACAAATCTTGATCTATTAACTCACAGCAGGGCCCATTCCTGTGCCCACCAGTCTTGTGGCTACACCAACATCTAATAGGGCAAATTTCTGCAGAGTATATACGGCAGGCCCCTACTTTCAAACATCCAACTTACAAACGACTCCTACTTGCAAACGGCAAGAGAAAACAGGAAGTGAGAGGAAATCTACCCCTAGGAAGGAAAATTCTATCCTGTTAGATTTAATTTGGGAAAAAGGTATCTCCTCTCTACTGATGCTTTATCACCAATCCTTGTTTCAATTAAAACCCCACTTTTCCAAAAACATTTGTCATTGGGACGGAAAGTGAGGTGACATGTTCTGAACAGATGTGCAAAGACAGCAAATGTTACAGGGGTGATAACCCCTCCCTATGTTCTCCAAAAAGCTTAAAAATTGATTTTTTTGGGATGTAGCTACACTTCATAATGTACCTGTTCAGATTCTACTTAAGAACAAACCTACAGTCCATGTCTTGTTTGCACCACCTATATACTGCTGTTCAGAGTATATAGGGTTGTAGGTATAGGGTTTTATTTTGGGTGCGGGGTCCCCCTTAGTATCCATACAAGACCCAAAGGGGCTGGGGTGGGGGGGGGGGGGGTGATGGGGTAGCCATGCCATTTTTCTCAAGGATTTTCAGCCATATGGCGGCCAGGACAAGACATGACATTAAAGCCGCAAGTGGTTTTAAATGGCTTCTTTTTTTCCTTTACAAATGTCATTTTGTGCAAGGACAGTTCTAAACACGGGAAACACATGCCACTTCACAGGCATACTTTAGACACCCCCCAGGTACCATATTTAAAGGAAAATTTCACTTTTTTTTTTTCACTTTATGCATCATTAAAATGACTGCTCCCGAAAAAACTTTAGTTTTTAAAATTTCTTTTTGCATTGATATATGTCCCCTGGGGCAGGACCCGGGTCCCCAAACCTGTTTTATAACATTAACATGCATATTGGCCGTTGTAATTAGCAATTTTGATTTCGAACGTTCGCGTCCATTATAACGAATAGGGTTCGAAAATTCGCACGAACTTTCGGTCCGTTCGAAGGTTCTGGTGCGAACCGAACCCGGGGGTGTTCGGCTCATCCCTAATTACTACAAAATTAGGTATTTTTATTTCTACTTTTGGATGGAGTTGGGAAGGGTTGGAACCTCTGTATGGCTTTTGACTGCTGTCTGTTTCCCCACGGGGTAGATTCAACCTCTCTATTTGTCCTTAGAAACATTGAATCTAGGACAGAAAGTGAAGGCAAATTTAAAATATTACTGTTATTACCAGAACAGTAATAAAATACAAACCTTCCATTGGAGACAACTGTACAGCTGTCTAATCTCATTACATTTCCTATCACTTCATGTTGTTTCTCTAGCACAGAAAGTGAAGAGAAATCTTCCCAATTAGACATAGCTAAGAAAAAAATATACAGGAGTTCTAACCCAATTCTATTCTACCCTGAATAAAGCAACCAGAAAAACAATTTGTAATTTATTTTTGTGATACGAATGTCCAACTCGTCAAAACTTTTTCTTTTACAGAGGAATGGAACACGAAAAAAAAAAAAAAGGTTGTGAACAGACAGACTCTTTATTGCAGAAGAGGCATGTCTCTTCTGCAAAACATTAAACATGCCTGCCTGTTTGCAATCCTCTGCTGAGTGTACACAGCAGTGCCAGTGTGATGAAAGGCTCCTGTGTTTGACGTCATCCCGCATCGGGCAATCAAGATGGCTGAAGACAGAGAGAAATTGCTGGCACTGCCAAGGGACCTCATGAACATTGGACCATTGGAATATAGGTGAGTATTCGTGCCTTTAGCTCCATTTTAAACCTGAACGTCAGGCAAAGATTTACCTCCCCACTCCTTTCCTTCAAATTAATCGCTAGGTCAGTTTAAAAAAATAAACCCTGGAAAAACTCACCTAAATCTGTGATCATGTGATACACTAGACCCAGAATCTTCTATCTTCTCCATTGCAAAAATAGAGAGTCCTTCTTCAGGTTTCCACACTGGTGCCTGGGTGATGTGGACACATCATATTGGCTGTCCAGTGGTAGGGTCCTTTGTTGACTGAAGACTGCTTCTGACAATGATAAGTTTACTGCAGCACTCAATTGACTTGTCAAGGTTCCCAGAAGAAGAGCTGGTTGAGGACATGCACTGCAGACCTAGAACATCTAACGGTATTAACTTAAAAAAAAAAAAAAACTAGATAGGTGATTAGTGGGGCAGGAGGGCTAGATGTAAGGGTGCATTCTTATGTCCAGAGATGGACTTAAAGGAAAAGTACAGCCAAAGCTCATTTGGCCGTATTTCTCATGTGGATCACAGGAGTGCAGTTCGTTCTGTACTCCTGTGACCAGTTTTCAGCAGACATTGGGCTGAGCAGCAATCTGATAAACAAACAGCAGTAAAACCCATCCTCTCTCCTTTTTACTAAAAGTTGCTCATTGTGTCTCTGTTGGGGAGGATTTTCCTTCCTTCATGACCCCTCATAACATGGACACTAAGGGGTCAATTCCCTAATGCCGCGTACACACGATCGTTTTTAATGTCATTTTCAAAAACAACGTTTTTCTCGACGTGATTTTTCTTGTTTCCTCTCAAGCCTGTCTTGCATACACACGTTCAATAAAAAAAAAAATGCTCGAGCAAAGCGCAGTGACGTAGAACACATACGACGGCACTATAAAGGGGAAGCTCCGTTCGAATGGCGCCACCCTTCATGTTAGTAAAGTTTGTTGAGTGACGATTCACGCTTTTCAGCCTCGTGCTTTTCAGTCTGTTACAGCGTGACGAATGTGCTGTCTCCATTACGAAAGCTAGTTTTACCAGAACGATGGTACTTGATTCTGAGCATGCGCGTTTTTTTTCCCCTCATAAAAGCATACACACTACCGTTTTTTCACGTTGTTAAAAAAACCGACGTGAAAAACGACGTGAAAAAATGGAGCAGGTTCTCAATTTTTTTAGGCCATTTTTCACGTCGTTAAAAATGCTCTGGAGCCTACACAGGATCGTTTTTAATGCCCAATTAAAAAAATGGCATTTTTAACGTCGTGAAAAATGGTCGTGTGTATGCGGCATAAGAGTTACATAACGGCGAATAAAATGCGGTAAAATACAGGATGCGGTAACAATTGTGCAAGTGTCCATCCAATTCATTAAGAATTTTGCGTTATATACCGAATGTGGTATTTGTTCGATTTAGCAGTAATTTACCACATTGAGATGGCTGCTAAAGAGCGGGTAGGGAAGCCGGTTGCTGCGTCCTTAACAACGGATGACAAATTTTACCTTCGGGTCATACCTTCGGGTCTGGCATGGATTTTAAGCAAACGGCAATTGTAAACAAAAAAACAGCATGAGGTCCCCCCCAAAATCCATACAAGACCCTTATCTGACCATGCAGCCTGACAGGTCAGGAAAGGGGGGAGGAGCGAGCGCCCCCCCTCCTGAACCATACCAGGCCACATGCCCTCAACATGGGGACAGGGGCCTCATTCCCACAATCGTGGCTGATGGTTGTGGCGGTCTGTGGGCAGGGGACTTATCGGAATCTGGAAGCCCCCTTTAACCAATTTGCGCCCGGGCCATTGGCAAAAGACGTCCGCATTGCGGCGCTCAATTGCCGAGAGGACGTCCATGGACGTCCTCCTGTTTATTTCCGCGATGCGCGCCGCAGCATCGGGGAAAAGCTGTGCTGCAGCTCAGTTTCAGGGTCTTGGCAATCTTCTGATAGCCTAGGCCATCTTTATGTAGAGCAACAATTCTTTTTTTTCAGATCCTTAAGGGTACTTTCACACTGCGGCGCTTTACCGTAGTTTTTGACGCGATTTTCGACTGCTAGTGGGGCACTTTTAACCCCTGCTAGCGGCCGAAAAATGGTTAAAACCTCAAAGATGCGGCTGGCAGGACTTTTTTTACCGTCCCGCCAGCGCACGCTCCAGTGTGAAAGCCCTCAGGCTTTCACACTGGAGATAAAGGAGCGGCTCTCTCAGGGTGCTTTGCAGGCGCTATTTTTAGCTCAAAAGCTCCTGCAAAGCGCCTCGGTGTGAAAGCAGTCTAGGAGAGTTTTTTGCCATACGGTGCCATGCTGAACTTCCAGTGACCAGTATGCGAGAGGCGACAACACCAAATTGAATGCACCTGCTCTCCATTCACACCTGACACCTTGTAACACTAACAAATCACATGACACTAGGCAGGGAAAATGGCTAATTGGGCCTAATTTGCACATTTTCACCAGATTTTTCAAATGAATTCCGGGGACATATTATTTTTTTACCAGTAATGGTCGGCAATCAGCGACTCTCTGCCCATCGCTGCCCGCCCGCCTCACAGCCTGTCAAGTCTTAAGTCCCTTACACACATCAGACTTTTTAACAACAAACTTCAAAGTGAGCAGGTTTTCAAACAAATACGACCCTGTGTATGCTCCATCGGACAAATTTTTTCGGTTTTCATAGGACAAAAGTTCGCTCTGCAAACGGACAAACTTTTCGGCAACAAAAGTCCAACGGTGTAAAGTCCTGCTGTGTGTACAGAAATCCATCGGACTTTAGTCCGAAGTAAAAATACGCATGCTCAGAATCAATGTTAAAATCAACCAACAATAGCAGAAGTTGACCAACGGGTGGCGGTAAAGAGCAGAAAAAACACGTAGTACGTCAATTACGTCACTACGTTCATGTTTTTTGGCTGAAAAAGTCAGAGCGTGTTTATGCTATGGGTGTTCACGGCCAACTCCCTTCGGACAAAAATCTACGGAAAAGTTTGTTTGAAGTCCGATCGTGTGTATGAGGCTTTACTCTCCGGGCTCTGGCTACTACTGCGTGGGGAGCGGAGGAAGATAACTCCACCAGGGAAGGCAAGGAGATAAGCAGGCAGGCGGCTGGCCGGGACTTGAGCCAAGGCAAAAGAACATGCGAGCAGAGATGAATGGGCATTCACCCAAAACTGAATAGATATTCCCTCCGCTCCCACCAGCACATGATCATCAGAAGGGGGCACAGATAATGTAAAAAAAAAAATCGATTTTTTATTTTTTTATTTTGCACTGACTGTCTTTGAAATTCCCCAGCCCCTGTTCAAATCCAATCCGGGGACAAAACCGGGGACAGACTTGGTTCAGGGACAGTGTCCTCAATCCGGGGACTGTCCCCGGAAACCGGTCACCCTACATTAATGGCTGTGTGTTGAGTTATTTTGAGGGAACAGCAAATTTCCACTGTTATACAAGCTGTATACTCACTACTTTACATTGTAGCAAAGTCTCAGGCCTCGTACACACGGCCGAGATTCTCGTTGAAAAAAACATGTTGTTTTTTTCGACGAGATTCTTGGACAAGAAACTTGTCCCGGCCGAGTGTACACACGCTCGTTTCAAAGAACCCGCGGTTCTTTGAAAGGAGCGTACGCGGTGACGTCATCGACTACGTCGAGCATGCGCTCGTCACATTCGATGCCGTCGCCGCCATCTTGGTATACCCTACGTATGCCTAGGAAGCTATCGCGCATGCGTCAAATTCATTTCGAACATCCGCGGGCTTCCGGGAGGACAGGTAAGTGTACACACACTCACTTTTCTCGTCGAGAAACATGCCAACGAGAATCTCGACGAGAAAATAGAGAGCAGGTTCTCTATTTTCTCGTTGAGGTTTCTTGTCGGTTTTCTCGACGAGAAACCCGATAGCAGCGTACACACGACCGATTTACTCGGCAAGACCTCTCTGCCAGCAAGTTTCTTGCTGGTTCTTGCCGAGAAAATCGGTCGTGTGTACGAGGCCGTAGTCTTCTTCAGTGTTGTCACATGAAAAGATATAATAAAATATTTACAAAAATGTAAGGGGTGTACTCACTTTTGTGACATACTGTATGTGCCCTGGAGAGTATGTATGAATGCTTACACTAAACTCCAGAAATTTGGGATAGAACACTAGAATTTGCAACACTGCAAGCTGATGTTAGTAAAAGATGGCTTTTATTATAACATCATTAAAAAATGTGAGTGATAAGGCAGGTTGGCAGGGTTGTAGAGACAGAGCATTGTTTCTAAATGCTTTCTTGTGGAAAGGGGGAGGTTGAGTAAGCAGGAAAGACGGCTACATTTGGGAAATGCTAAAACAGCATCGCTAAAAATATTTTTGTGTGCCCTATAACAGTTAATAACATAAGTTGGCCAGGCAGTCAGCCATGCCAGCAATTTAATATCTGTTTACTTAGTCATTCAAGTCCTCCCTTTACAGTAGATTAGAGACAATTTAAAGTGAACCTGTATGTAGCCAGTGCATTTTTTCATTACCAATGTTATTACATTTTGTGAGCATGTGTAGCCGGGTGCTCTGTTGGCTGTGTGCAGCTCTCTCTTAATCCCCCCTGTTTGCATCAGTTAAAATTGGTTTAGCTTCACTACAGTTCTGTTGATTGCCAACCTATTCACACCCTTTAGTACAGGGCTCAAAATTTCAAGTCCTGAGATACTAGCCAGGCTTTAAGAGTTACTCGCCACCAGTTACCCCACCATACCCCTACCCTGCCCCGCCCTTAATTCCGCACCTAAACTCAAATTAAATTACAACGTAATTATAACCCCCAGCATTGGTGTCAGTGGACGCTATAATACTACCAAGCATTAGTGCCAGTGGATGCTATAATAACCTCAAAAACAGGTATCAGAGGCTGTGGTAATAACCCCCAGCATTGATGTCAGTGGATGCATTAAAAAACCCCAGCACTGGTGCCAGAGGCCATAATAACTACCAACGCAGGTATCAGAGGACGCATAAATAACCCCTTACATTGATGTCAGTGAACATCATAATAGCCCCCAACACTGGTATCAGAGGACGCATTAGTAACTCCTAGCATTGAAGTCAGTGGATGCATTAATAACTGCTAGCACAGGTTTCAGTATTAAAGCGGAGTTCCCCCCCTCCGGTGCCACAATTGGCACCTTTCGGGGGGAGGGCGGATAGGATACCTGTCTTTCACAGGTATCCTTTCCCACTTCTGGGAGCCTCAGCCGCAGTTATTGACATCACGGCTGGGCTCCCTCCTCCTCCCTTCTGCTGCCGCTGTCACTGGGCAAGTAGAAGAGAGAAGCGGAGCATTGCGCATGCGCAGAAGGGTTCCCAGCGTAAAGCTGAAAGGCTACACTGCCGGGTACCCTTAGCCGCAATGGCGGCAGCAGCACCCGACAGCTGATGGAAACATCAGCTGCGGTGCCGACATCGCTAGACTCCAGGACAGGTAAGTGTCCTATTATTAAAAGCCAGCAGCTGCTGTATGTGTAGCTGCTGGTTTTACTTTTTTTGGGGGGCGGAACACTGCTTTATAAAGAACTATAAGCTGCGCAACAATGTGTCTAAAATATATAAATTATTGAAGAACTATATCGATGATCAAAGTATCTAGTCTCAGTGTATTATCGCATACAGCATAAAAACATGAAATGTTATAAGACCATAAACTTCCAATCTCAGTGCATTAGTGTATACAACATGAAAACATGAAATGTAGTGAAAATTGACAAAAATCATATGCTCTCAACACTGACTTTAAATAATATCACCCATTGTCCTGATCAGTGTATAAAAAACTCAAATGACAGTTTTCAAAGAAACACCAAAAACGATCCTCAGAAAACAAGTGAAGTGAAGAGGTTAAATTTCTCCAAATGATTGTGACTTTAGGCATAAACCATCATAGAAGGGTGCCAGTGTACTAGAAAGGGAATCCACCACCGCAGTATTCACAAGCCGCTTACCAGAAAAACTGATCCCTGAGAGAGATCAGACAAAGCTGTTAGCTGTTATCCCTGCTAGGGTCTCTGATTAGCTTCCTATGTCGTCCTGGTTTCCTCCACATCCGAATCAGTGTTTCCCCAAAGTCTCAGCAAACCGTATTAGGGTGAGAAAGAAAGCCCCATAGCGTAATCCAATTTAAAATGTTTATTTGAAAGTAAAAAATTTCACTTACAGCATATGAAGAAAAAATTGGCAGTGGTTATATGTAAAGCCGGCCGGCTCTCGCTACCCGTTGCTTCCGGGAACACTGCTTTAATGTCCCCCTCTCCTACATTGGTGGTTATTGGCATTGAAATGTAACCCCTCTTATGACCCCCAATGTGGGGGGGGGGGGTTTAACTTTTACTGATATTAGCACAAATGCAGAAGGGGGTGGTGGGTTAAAATTTCACTGCCATAGAGACCAGTGCAAGGTGGGGGGGTTAACTTTCACTACCACTGACCTCCCCCCACATCACCTACATTGGTGGACATGGCAATGCTAACCACTTCCTCAATTTCAGTCTGTTCCAGTGCCATTGCGCTATGGTGCTGGACAGGGAGCCGGAGCAATAAAAAAAAGTAGTTAGCTGAGCTTACCTCAGCACACACTCACTCCTGATAAGTTCACATCTCCCTATTTCAGGAGTGCAAGCAGGTGGACAGGTGGGTGGTTCAGGTAGATGGGCGGGCGAGTGGATGGGTCAGCAGGCGGACGATTCAGGCAGGTGGGTGGGATCTCATAAGATTGCTGCATCCCCATCCCACCCACACAACAAGCAGCCAGAGCCTAAAACTGCCAGTCTCGAAGCTGGAGGAAGGGGGAGCAAAATCCTCTCTCCAGCAGGCATCAGAGCCTGCACTGTGTGGTGCTCGGAATTATAGGAGTGACGGCAGGGTCACTCCTATCATTCAAGCAGATGGAGAGCTTGGCACTCAGTGTCACTCATCTACTCTCAGCGCCCCCTCTCCACTCGCTAAATACAAGCAGGCGAGTGAAAAATTTGAGGGCTGCACTAGTACATCATCTGTAAACCTGTTTGTATTTCTGTGGAAATAGGGGTGTACAAAAAAGGCCTGCAGAACACCCATTAAGCGCCACATCAAACCCACAGCTCCCTTAGCAGCATGGACAAGAAAAAAAACGTGTAATAAATATACTGTACAAAATATTAAAAACACTGAGCAGCCGTTTAGAATAAGGATAAAAATCAAAATGATGGTATAAAAATAAAACAGTCCAGTCTCTGAAATATCAAAATACACAAAGCAGCGCTAAAAATTCAATAATGATAGACTCGTGGTAAAAACCACTGGTGAAAAAGTCTTAGATGTAGTACAGGTGATGTAAACAGTTCAAAGTATTGAATGGTATTATGAGTAGTGATCCTAGCATGCACCTTCCACCAGAAAGACCAATAATCGCAATCCACCGCGTGATGCACACTCCCCCAGGGGGTTAAACTCACCAGAAGCCTAAAATAAATGGGCCTTTAAGTGAGATGTCTCATCAGCCACTTTGAAAAGGATCATCACCGTCCGGCGGGATCAACAGGTACAGGAGCTCCAAACCAGGTCATAAAAACAAGAACAGCAGCAAATAGTGTAATCCTGTTTATTGAACCAAAGTTGCCCATACACTAGAAGACCCCTTAAACCTATCTACGTACATCAATAACAGTTTAAAAAAGCATGTAAAGTGACCCAAGAGGGCGCTATCACCGTAATCCAGCCATCTAAAGGAAAGCGAGCATATCACTGCAGACACTGCAGCAGTTTCCTGGATGTGGAGCGGAGAACGGTGTAACTATTTTAGAAATAAGTCCAGTGTGCTTTTAATAAGTTCTACATAAACACTCCATTGATGTGAAAGTAGTAATGTCATTTGTACGCTGTAAAAGTTTCAAAAATGTAATAATTTGAACATAACGATAGAGTTCAGAGTTTGAGAGTTGATATTTGTCTCGTAAGGTGTTTTTAGAAAGAATACCTCTATGATCATAAAGATCAGCAATACGTAATAATCCTTTGTTGGTCCACGAATCAAATGTGTGGGAATGGAGACCTGGAGTGAATGCTGGGTTATGGACTAAATGGGCCATAGGGTTATGCAGTGATTTAAAACCGTAGGGCTTCACAAGTCCATCCCACAAATGTAGTGAGAATGATAGTGTCGGGCACATTATGACCGGCCTATCTTTTTTTGGAGCCACATTGAATGACTAACTGGTCTTGTGGGATATAAAGAAGATTCTAATTTCATCCAAGTAGGTGGCGGAGATGAGGAATGAAACCGTATTAGTTGGGTCAATTGTGCTGCTCTGTAATATTTTGCTAGGTCTAGAACACCCAAGCCACCTCATGACTTTGGTGTGTATAGGGTACATTTATTCACTCGAGGTCTCTTGTTCCCCCAAACAAATTTCAAAAGCTTATTCTGAAACCTGTTTAAGTCAGGCATGGAAATTTGGATGGGCAATGTTCTGAATAAATATAACAATCTAGGTAAAAGGTTCATCTTTATTGTATACAGTCTACCAAACCATGATGGTGGATTGTGTTCCCAACGTTGAAGGTCTGTCATAATTTTTTGGTATAATGGTGGATAATTTGTTAAATATAGTTTTTCTATGGTGGGAGTCAGAGAGATACCTAAATATGGAAGCTACCTGCCTGGGACACAGCCGCACTTTTACCAGCCCCTGGATCTAGATCAGACTGTTGGGTACCTTCCAAATTTATGGACGTTCCGAATCTTGGAGATATAGCTGTAGGTACATACTCCTTCCAGCTCTGGGACTAGGTACTACAAGTGTCATCCCCTGGTCCTCCTGTGGCCTTTTTTAAGTGCGGCTCGTGTGGGGCAGTATCATTACCCTAGGCACCGTTGAACGCCAGGGATTCACCTCCACAAATACACTGCAGCTCCACTGCGGTTGTATTATTTGTGGGGTCTCGGACTTCTCCCACACCCTCTGTGAGTCACCCCCTACTGGGATACTTACCATCTGGGTTGAGGGGCCTTTCTGCCACCCGCTGGTCCGATCTCAAGGTGAAAAAACGCAGTGTAAAACAAGAATCATTGTGCCTATTTTAATCCTCTGCTACGATCAAGAAACACGTACACAACTTGCGTTTATGATACCATTTGTCATCTAAGGTGCAGCACCCCATCCCTGAAGAAGAGGTTACATCATTAAAAAGCCACGAAACGTTGGGTTTCTGTCTTACCTCATAGACAGAGCTGGGTCCTGTACTGTAATCTTTTTTTGTTTATGTTATCTGGTATACGCGCCTGTACCTGTTTTTCAGATTGTGTAAGCATTTACTTGGATATGCATTGTACATATGTAGTAGCAGCCTTTCATATATATATATTTTTCCAATAAAATACATTTTCAAGACAAACCCTCTTCTTTGGTACCCAACCAATTTTTGTGAGGTTCAAACAGTCACCTTTTAAAGTCCCACTTGAGGAATCGCTCTCTTCGGAGTGCACTTTTCATTTATATGCATTTAGGGATGTGAGTTGACTGACCTCCATATCCATGCATTTGAGACACCGCCTCCTGTAACCTAAATATGGAAGGGCCTTCGTTTGCCATTTGAAGGAAAAATAATTCTGTAGTTGTGTATTCGTGTCTGTTTCTAGGGAGAGATTCAAGGCAACCGATTTAGTATGATTAATAGTCAGGCCTGAGACAATGGAGAAATGCCGCATTACCCGTAGAAGAGACTGGAGTGATGTAACCAGAGAGGTGAGTAGTAGGAGGATATCATTCGCAAAAAGAGCACATTTGTGCTCTATGCCTCCGCACTGTATCCCTTTGATGTCAGGATGGTTCCTAAGTTTAATAGCCAGAGGTTCTAGGGCCAATATAAATAAGATGGGAGATAAGGTAAGGGACATCCATGGGCGTCCGCTGAATTTTTTTCAGGGGGGGGGGCGCTTCGGCAGCGGTGATACACAGTCGCATTTTACCCTTTCTTCGACCACTAGCGTGGGTTAAAAGCGCCCCCCCCCACGTTAAAATGTAAAAACACCCCACTGTGCCCCCTGTATCTTTAAATATCTCTTTGTCACTACTGTGTACCCTTTCTCCACAACTGCACCTCTGGACCCCTTTACATTACACAGCACCCCACAGCTCTGGACCCCTTTACATTACACAGCCCCCTGCATCACTGGACCCCTTTACATTACACAGCACCCTGCATCACTGGACCCCTTTACATTACACAGCACCATGCACCCCTTTACATTACACAGCACCCTGCACCTCTTTACATTACACAGTAGCACCCTGCACCTCTGGACACTACACACACTACACTCTGACCACTACACTACACACTGACTACTGACCACTACACTGCACACTGACCACACTGACCATATGTATGACGTGTCCTATGACGTCATGTCTCTGCAGTCACACACACGTATTGTAGGACATCTCCTCCTACCTCCATACCGCACACACAGCCCGGCTCTCCTTCCTTCTCACCTTCAGCAGGTCCAGCGGGTGTGTGCAGCAGGCCGCCGCGCAGGAGGCCAAGCCCCCGAGGTACTACCACCACCAACTCGAGACACCCTCTGCTTCATCTCCCCCTGGCTTTTTTTCTTCTTCTCTCCTCGGGCGCGCTGCACAGTCCAAGGGCCAGGGGCGGAGCCAGCCCATGCCCGGGAGAACAAGAAGAGCCAGGGCCAATCGGGTTGCAGCTCGAGGCCCCGCCCAGCCAGGGCTGACAAACCACGAGACACGGCCACCTTAAAGCATCAACGGGGAGGTGTGGTGGGCCCGGGGGGGGAGGAGGGAGTACATGTGCTGCGGTGCGGTGCAGATCTGTGCGGGGCTGGAAGTGGGTGTAAGGGCAGCGGAGGGTGTAGAACACTGCCAATTTGGCCAACACCTTCTCGATTCCAGGGGGGGCAAACGACCCCCCTTGCCCTATGGAGCGGACGCCCATGGGGACGTCCTTGTCTAGTTCCCCTATGAACACCTAATTGTTGTGAGCTATAACCCTTCACTAGTATTCTAGCTGTGGACCCATTATAAAGGGTTTGTAGGACCGTTAAAAACCTTGGGCCGAATCCATAACCCTTTAGAACATGAAACAAATAGTCCCAAGATAAGGAATCAAATGCTTTACAGAGGTCCAAAGATAGCATCATGGCCCTCTTGGATTCCCCATTGTCCCAGTTGGAATGCACCACAGAAATAAGGTCTATTATTCTTCGGGTCTGATCTGGGGCCTGACGGTTGGGTACAAACCTGACCTGGTCTGGATGGATATAGTTCACCAAGAAATAATTCATTCTATTCGCTAACACCTTAGTTATCAACTTGATGATCAACTTGATGATCTTTCCCAGGTTTTGGGATTACATGAATAAGAGCTGAGTTTTCATAATTGGCCAAGGAGGAGCCTTTCTTCAGGTCATTAAAAAATGAACAGATATGGGGTGTCAACAAATTGGAAAACTTTCTGTAGTAATGACCCGAGAATCCATCGGGACCAGGTGCCCTCAAGGGATGTAAACTCTTGATGGCTGCTTTGATTTCTCCCTCAGTGAAATCTTCCTCTATTAATTCTATATGCTCCCGTAATACCTTAGGTAGAGGAATGTCATAAAAAAAATTGTCTGCTAGTGTTGTTTGGAAGGTTATTGGTGAAGCATATAATTTAGAATAATAATTGTAAAATTCTTGGACCACTAAGTGCGGGTTCTGGGTTACCTTACCATCTTCGTATTTTCGGGAGGGCAGGATTGTAAGGACGGGGGGAAAGTTTCCTAGCAAGTAGAGTAGTTGGCTTAAATCCCATCGTACAAAATCTGTTCCTCGACCATCAAAGGTATTTCTCTGCTTTAGTAGTAAGGCTTATATTTAGCGCTGTGTGAGCTGCGTCGATTTTATGCCTTAGGTCTAATTGGGGTTTATTTTTTTGTTTGCGTAAAATCGTATGTAGGGCATTTTCTTGTTGTTGGATTGTTTGGGTATGCATACGTCTAGACCTGTGCAGCCCAATTAATACTAGGGGAGGTGTCTTGGGCCTGATTTTCAATGAAATATTGGCGAATGGCCAATTCTATTTCATTGAAAACAATAGGATCATTTAACAATGTTGCATTGAGACACCATGCGACGGGTTTTGGTTTGGCCCCCAGATCTGATAAGGAGATATGCACCGGTGAATGATCTGACCATGACGCCGTCAATATCTCAGCCGATTTAATTAGGGGGAGGGAATGTGATGGGGTAAGTATATGATCTATTCTAACGTACGTTTTGTATACCGAAGAATAATGTGTGTAATCCCTTTTGTTGTTGGGTGGATATCTCTCCATACATTTTTCAGATCATGGGAATGTAATAACTGGGCCAATTTGCACCCCTGTTTTGGAATGTGTTTTAAGACAGGTTTATGTGGATTAGATCTGTCCATAGTTTGATCTAAAGACACGTTACTGTCACCGCCAATGATGGTCTGACACAGAGCTTGCGGTAGTAATGTTGATAACATTGTCTCAAAGAATTTAATTTGTCCTATATTGGGGGCATAATACGAAGCTGGGGAGATGGGTTGTCCATGTATTTTCCCAACTACCATAATGTATCTCCCTTCTTTATCTTTAATTTCCATGTCTGGGATAAACGGGATGTTTTTTGCTTTGTATAGCAAAAAACATCCCGTTTGTCCCAGACTTGGTAATTAAAGATAAAGCAGGGAGATACAATTGTATATTGTGACTCCCCCTTTTTTTTCTGGACCATTAGATAAATCGCACGTGGGAAAATGAGAGTTCAAATATCTGGGTGCCGAAAGGCTAGAGAATCGCTTTTCTTGTAAAAGCACAACACTCGCTCCCCATTTATGATATTGTTGAAACGCCATTGTTCTTTTGGTGGGAGAGTTAAGGCCCTGTACATTGTGACTGAAAACAATAAAATTGTGGGGATTTGTCATAATGGTTCGGCAGACTGTACTCGCCTGGTATGGTTTTCCATCACATCCTCCCAAATAACAACGTTCCACGGGAAAACCTCTGGATCGAAAAGAGGGGGTGTACTAGAGTAGAGATGTAGGAAGAAACAAAAAAGAAAGATTAGAGTTAGTGTGCGACGCACTGAGTGGCTGTGCGTCGGTGAGTCGCAAGATGGATAAAAACATTAATGTGCCAAACATGGCGTCAAAACACGACCTCTGGGAAATCATCATTCCCATAGTGTTGTGCAAGGTTGTCTCTCTCACAAACTGAGGGGGACAAGCTCACCAGATGTGGCATGCGTACACACCGCGGTAGCCTTCTATTCTTAGAGCTATAAGGGAAATGGGAGCAACCGAAATAACATAACAAACTAACATATATCTATGATCATATATAAGGGTATATTGAACTGCATAGTGCCTATCAGAGGGGCCCGGATTTTATATAATAAAAAAAAAAGTTTTTTAACTGAGACTTCCTTGTCCACGACTGGGGTCAGATGTCCTTACTGTAGTCAAGCTTTTGTGTACCCTTAATGTAATATGAAGAAAAAATAGGAACAAATGGGGAACCATCAAAACATAAAAATAAATATAAAAATTGTTCTACTAAACATTTGAAAAATTAGAAATTTAAAACTTAGCCAACAGGTTGTGACCAACTGAGTGGATGATTCACAGACATTCTGCCCATCCACGGTTAGTTAAGCCAGGTGCCTGACCAGAAGAAAAATTAACAAACAGAAAATACGAAGTCATCCAAATTTTCCCGCCAAAGTAGATGGTCGTTTAGAAGAAGATGAACGTCCTTGTTGGGACCATATTGGTGAGATCGGCCGATCCTTGTCTTGTTGCGAGAAAGAGGAAGATGAGTCACGGGAGATCAGTCCAAGTTCAAAAATAATTTCTTTCCCGTCCTGGAAATTTGCGAAGGAATGCGTCTTGCCCTTATAAGTGAATGACAACCGAAAGGGGAAGGACCAGCGGTATTTTTTGTATCGGTTCATAAGGTGTGTCAGCAACGGCTTCAGGGACCTTATCTTTTGGATAGTTAATTGGAAGATATCCGCAAAAAGTTGGACAGAATGACCCAGTAAAGAAATATCTCCCATGCTCCTGGCCTCCGACATAATTTTTTCTTTGATCCTGTAATAGTGTGGTTTCACAATCACATCTCTTGGAAGGCCATCAGGTCTTGGAGCCGTTAAAGCTCAATTTACCCTGTCAATCTCCTTGTGGTGCAGAAAAATATCGGGTATTAAGTCCTGCATCAGAGTATGCACCACTGCTTCCAGATCATTGACCGATTCTGGCAATCCACGTATGCGAAAATCATAGCGCCTGGATCTGTTTTCCAGGTCCTCGATTTTCGTATTGGCTTGGTTTAATTGCTCTTGTAAGGATGAGATCAGGGAGGTGTTTTGATTTACCCTAGTCACTGTGCCATCCATATTTGATTCTATTGTATCTAGACGTCCCCCAATGCTGTGAAAGTCTCCTTTCATTTCCTCCGTTATAATTTTGCAAGTCTTAGACAGCTCCTGTTGAAGCAATGCAGAGAAGCGGGCTAATAGTGCTGCATCCCCTGAATAAGGAGCGGGTGATGGAGGCTGGGAATGGGCCTGCATAGAACTCGACTGACTCAATACCGCCTCTGCAAAGTCTGTCATGTGTTTGCCCAGGGAAGAGGCTTGGGACACTGCGTAGTCTGGGCCTTCTCTGTGGTATTCAGAGGCGAACTGAATATGCTCACCTCCGTGTGCCGATGACGTCTCATCTTGAGACTGAGAAGAGAATGGATTCGGCTGTCGGCTAGTATGTGAGGTAATTGCGGTTTTGGAGTAAGTTTGTGGAGCGGCTGTTGTAGCGGGGGGATAGGTCGGGTCTTGTTGAGTCCGGGTCCCTTATCTTGTTCTCTTCTGGAGCTGCCCCATCTTGGGAGGAGAGGCTTGTTGAGCTGGAGGTAGGGATCTCTCCGATCGGGCTGTGTTATTTGTGCGCGGCTGATTTTTTTTGGGGGCTGTCCCGGTTGTCCTCAGCTACATTGTATTGTACTGTATCCAAGCCGGGGTGAGAGGCCGCATGCATGCGAAGCCGCTGCAGCATGTTTTAATGTTTTATGTATACTACAGATGCACCACTCTACAGCCATTAAGGGACCAAGCCCCCCCCCCAGACATTATATTTAAAGGAATTCTTTATTTTTATTGTTGCACTTCAAGCATAATTAAAATCACTGCTCCTGAAAAAACAATTGTTTTAAAAAAAAATTCTATTGATACATGTCCCAAGAGCAGTACCCAGTCCCCATACCCCTTTTATGGCCAATAACTTGCATATAAGCCTTCAAAATGAACACTTTTGATTTTTCCTGTTTGGATCCCATAGATTTCAATAGGGTTAGCCGTTCAGGTTAGAACATTTCACCCCCCCTGTTCGGTTTGCAGCAGAACTCCCGAACAGGGGGGTGTTCGACCCATGTCTAGCTGAGACTAGCAGAAATCTCAAGATAATTTAAAAGACTTGTACAGCCTATGATTACCTCACCATGCTTAGAAAGGAATTTGGGCGAACAGAGAAGACTTCAGATTTGATCTATCAATTCAAGCATGTCTTCCAACACCAGGGTATACGTCTGTCTGAGTACATCAGATGACTATACAGGATTGTGTACAAAATTGTATGAAAGATAGAGATGGAGCCCACAGCTATATATTAAGCCAAAATGAAGAAGTCCAGTGTGGATCCAGTTAAAGACTTCAGAAAATAGCATGTCGCTGAAATATCCTCATTAGAGCAAGAGAGGAGGAAGCCATGTTTAAAGCCAAGAAAGCAGCAGTCAGGCTGGCATCAGCATCACTGGCCGAAGTTAATTCAGTGGGTAAGATAGAGGTTAGTTCGTAGATAGCCATCTTGAAGTCACAGATGTCACAAATGATTGAGATGATAACACTGATGGCAGCCAAAATCACCACTTTGCCTGGAAAGAACGTCCCAGAGCTAAATCAGTTTGTATGCACACCAAAATACAAACGATCAATCCAGACAACAACAGAATCAACATTCAACCAAAAGAGGGGTTCGAGTTAAAACAACACAAGCTGCCTCTGCTCCTCCAAGCAAGTTCTCTGCCAAGCTTGTAGTCCCTTCTCCAATAGCGCCTGTTTAGGTGGAAGGTGTATACACAAAAGCTCTGCGGCTCAAGTGACTCTAATCTGTCGTGACTTTTATGACAAACACCTGAAAAACTTTGTTCTGCAGAGGCTGCAAGGCTTAGAGATCTGGGGAATAGGGACTGAGGAACTCCTCTATGATGGATACCTCCCAGTCAAGCTTGAGTTCGGCCCATCAGCGGTAAGACAGCCTGAAACTGAAACATTGGCTATTGTGTGTTTCCCACATCAAGGGGCTAATTGGGTTTTCATGATAGTGGAAAGGAGCACAAACTTAGTTGGACAGCTCCTTGCCCCTCACATTTCAGAGAGTGAAGACACCCCAGAAGGGGTACATTCCATTTTGTGAGCAGTGTACTAGTGTATGGTTCAAGATCAGAAAGCCCCAGCTGAAGGGGTGGGAATGGAATGTAAGCTTGATGGGATGGACAGGATCTTACAGCCCGGTGAGTGCTTACAGGCTTCAGTCAAGTTCAGTTGGAATCAGCCCGGCTACTTCATCATTCTTCAGAATGTTCAACAGGACAAATATTTAGGGTTGGAGTAAATGCCAGAGATAGCTTTGCTGAAGGCTGTATAGAGAATCATGGGAAAGTCAGTGTGCAAAATACCACTGGTGCCCCAGTAAAAACTTCAGACTTGGATGATGATAGGGCAGGTACATTTGACCACACCCCTTTCGCCACATGATTTGGTGGGTAGGGCCATTAAAGAGTTATCCAAAGATCTGTTCTGTCCAAAGAATACCAACAGGCCAAAGCACAGGTTTTAAACTGGCAGAAAGTATTTTCTAGAAACAAGTTTGACGTGAGGTGTGCAAAAAGTGCTTAACATAACATTTGTCTACAAGAGGACAAGCCTTTTCAAGAAAGGTCAAGATATATCCCATTGGCAGACTCAGACGATCTCAAAAAACATTGCATAACTGAAAAGGATGGCAATAATACGAAAGTCCAGAAGTCCCTATGCCTCTCCCATCATTGTGGTGAGCAACAAGAATGGGTCTTTAAGAATGCATTGACTATCATACTCTCAACAAAAGAATTATTCTAGATCAATACACCACCCTCGCTTCGAATATGCTTTACAATTTGTAACGGCAATCCCAATACGAAAGGGGTTAACGCCGTTTAGGATATTCCTTTTCCGAACACAAGGCAGCTACCGACACTCCACAGTCAGGCGAACGAGACCCATAAGAATAATTCTCCCCCAAGTACGAGACAAACGCTCTGTCTTGAGGTTTAAGCAGGACTGACATCCTTTATTGAGAAATACAGGCTCTTATACTGTATACAATTTAGGATACTGCAGTAAGCACAGGAGATATGACTCGGATCCATCCACAACATCACACAATGGTTACATAACGAGCCCCCAATACACATTATTCTGAGTATAAAGAGAGAAAATACTGCGCTAATCTAAAATAATGAATACAAATAAAGCTGATACATAAAATGTGACTAAAATTAATAAACATGGAATGAAGATGTAGCGCTAAGTGAAGAAATGAAGCCTAGGGCTTCGTACACTACCTCATTCACTGCCCCGTTTTAAACGTTTTTATTGTTTGTGATCACTTTTATGTTGGTTAACCAGTTAACAACCACCTGCCGACAAATAACGTCGACAAGGTGGTTGCTTAACTCTGGGAGGACGTTATATAACGTCCTCCAAGAATCGCGCTCCCGCGCGCCCCCTGGGGCGCGCACATGGGAAACTCTGTGACCGCCGGATCCTGAGGACCCGGCGCATCACGAATCGCGGTAAATCGCCGCTGATAGCGGCCGTTTACCACGTGATCGCTCCGTCAAATGACGGAGCAATCACTTGTAAACAGACCGGTGTCATGTGATGACGCCGGTTCCTCTCTCCCCTCTCTGTACCGATCGGTACAGTGTGAGAGGGGAGGGGGAGAGAGCGGATGGCAGCAACAGCACTGTGGGCTGGATCTGTGACAATTGCAGTCACAGATCCAGCCATCCATCCATCCCTGCTCAGCCATCCCTGTGCAATACCCTGCCAATACTCTGCAAAATACCCTGCAATACCCTGGTGCAATACTCTGCAATACCCTGGTGCAATACTCTGCAATACCCTGTGCAATACTCTGCAATACCCTGGTGCAATACTCTGCAATACGCTGCACAATACTCTGCAATACCCTGCGCAATACTCTGCAATACCCTGCGCAATACTCTGCAATACCCTGCAATACCCTGGTGCAATACTCTGCAATACCCTGGTGCAATACTCTGCAATACCCTGTGCAATACTCTGCAATACCCTGCGCAATACCCTGCGCAATACCCTGCAAAATACTCTGCAATAACCTGCAAAATACTCTGCAATACCCTGTGTGACAGCAGGAAGGTAAAGTCACCTGGTTGCATCCAGGGGGGTAGATATATTTCGCCCAGATTCAGGCTTTACGCCGACTTATACAACTAGGTGGAGAGTTGTATAAGGCTAGTGGGCTCATGGATGACTCATACCTCTAGGGAGAGTGTGGGGCGTCGTACAGACAGGGAGTTGATGAGGCCAGCTGAAGCTTGTCAGCTCATTTAGGCCTCTATAAGAACTCCCAGATTCATTAGGTGTTAGCTCATGCCTGGAACCAGACCTGTGTGGACTGTCTAGGGAGAGTGAACCCCTGTGCGGTGAGACAAAGCCTGTGTGGCTATTTGCTTGGACATTTAAAACCAGGGACTTAGGGACTAGGACAGCACTAGGCTGATCCCAGTTGTTAGTTAGGAAACCTGTATGTTTAGTCAGAGGTCAAGTTGACCAGGATTTATTTTATTTATGTTTCTTTTGCTTTGCTGTGTTTTGTCACTGTAAATAGAAAATAAACCGCACCTTTTTGATTTTGAAAACCACAACCTCCGTTTGCTGGGCCTGTTTTTGTCTGGGGAGCCCATCCCGGGGGTCACACACACCTGCTGCCGAGCTAACCCCCTCACAGTTGGTGGAGAACCAGTGGCAGTTTTTTTTTAAGCCAGCATGGAGGAGATACTGAAACAGCTGGCTCTAGCAAATGCCAATCAACAGCAGACAAATGCAGGTTTGCAAAGGAGCCTTGCAGCCCAGCAGCAAGCTCATCAACAGAGCCTTGCAGCCCAGCAGCAAGCTCACCAACAGAGTCTGGAAGCTCAGCAACAAGCCCAGCAGCAATCTGAGGCCCGCTTCATAGACCTGTTACAGAAGCAAGAGCAGAGACTACAACAAATGGAAGCAGTAATGCAGCAACGTCCGCAGACCAGTGAGGAAAGCCGTCCCACTAATACCGCGTCCTTTGGGGTGAGTCGTTTATTGACAAAAATGACTGGAGAGGATGATCCAGAGGTATTTTTGACCACATTTGAAAGGACCGCTGAAAGAGAAAAGTGGCCTGAGGAGCAGTGGGCTGGACTGGTGGCTCCTCTGTTAACTGGTGAATCGCAGAAAGCTTACTATGACCTAGAGCCTAACCAAGCAAAAGACTATGTGATGCTAAAAGCTGAAATTTTGGCAAGGCTGGGTGTCACCCAGGCTGTCCGGGCTCAGCGTGTGCATAACTGGACTTTCCAGCTTGGAAAACCCCCCAGGTCTCAAATGTATGATCTCATTCACCTGAGCAGAAAGTGGCTACAGCCAGAGACTTTGTCCGCACCAAAGATTGTGGAACGTGTTGTAATGGATCGGTTTTTGAGAGCTCTTCCTACTGCCATCCAAAAGTGGGTAAGCCATGGAGACCCAGAGACGGCCGATGGTCTTGTGGATCGTGTGGAGAAATACTTGGCTACAGAGAACCTGACGGCCTCTTCCAGAGACACTCGGACTTTCCACCCTAAGACCAGACCATCCCCAGGGGCGGATAAGAGGATTCCAAGGGGTGAGGGTGGAGAGAGTGAGAGGGTGGGAGCTCTACCCCAAGTTTGGCGAGAACAGCCTGGGAAATCAGCGGCTCAAGAGGCGGCAAGAAGGATCGTTTGCTACCGCTGCCGGCAAGCGGGACATATTGCAGCCAATTGCCCGGTTGTGGAGGAACCCATGCAGTGTGACTTTCTGACGGGCAGACGTCAGTCGCTGTGTGCGACAGTCGCATGCACTGCCATTCGAGGAACTGAGAAACATTTATGCAAAATGTGTGTTAATGGTAGAAATGTTGTGGTATTGCTGGATTCAGGTAGCCTTGTGACCCTGATAAAGGCTGAGTTAGTTAAAACAGAGGTCTTTGGGAATAGCAAGGTAGCTGTTATTTGTGTGCATGGGGACACCCGAGAGTATCCAGTGACTACAGTGTGTTTCGAGACCCCCAAAGGTACCCTCTCTCATCCAGTGGGCTTAGTATCTCAGTTACCGCATGACGCCATTGTGGGAAGGGATTTTCCGAAGTTCTGGGAACTGTGGGATGATCCTGAGCCCCCCACTGGTGCCCCTATGTACCAGGAATGTGATAGCCAGAACTCCCCTGAGAGTGGTGAGGACTCTCCGGAATTTCCCTTATCAGTATTGGCAGGGGAGACTCAAGAAACTGGAGAGGAGCCCACCTCCTCAGACGAAAACCTACCGTCTGTGGAGTTTTCTGATCTTGAGGTTCACAGGGAAAACTTTGCCACAGAACAGTTGAAAGACCCCGCCCTAATAAAGGCACGGGAAAACGTAGTGAAAATAGATGGCGAGTTAGTGAACCCAGATAATACCTGCACTTACCCATACTTCAGCGTAGAGAAGGACCTACTGTATCGGGTGGCAAAAAGGGCAGAAGAAACCGTTGAGCAGCTTGTGGTGCCCAAACCTTACAGGAAGTTGGTGTTGGAGTTGGCCCATGGGCACATTCTTGGAGGTCATCTGGGGACAGAGAAAACCCGAGAGAGGGTATTACAGAGATTCTATTGGCCGGGGGTGATGAAGGACATAGAAAATTATTGTTCCTCCTGCCCTGTGTGTCAGAGGTCGGCCCCGATGCCACATTTCCGTAGCCCGCTGGTCCCTCTACCCATCATTGAGGTCCCGTTTGAGAGGATCGCCATGGATTTGGTAGGGCCTATAATCAAGTCCGCTAGGGGGCACCAGTACATATTAGTTATAATGGACTATGCCACCCGTTATCCAGAAGCGATCCCTCTCCGAAATACCTCGGCCAAAACCATAGCCAAAGAGCTATCTCTTGTGTTTAGCCGGGTGGGTATTTGTAAAGAACTGCTTACGGACCAAGGTACACCCTTTATGTCCCGGGTTATGAAGGAGCTGTGTAAATTGTTCAAAGTGACGCAATTACGTACATCTGTGTATCACCCCCAAACCGATGGGCTGGTTGAAAGATTCAACAAAACCCTAAAACAAATGTTGAAGAAAGTGGTGGATAGAGATGGAAAGGATTGGGACTGTCTACTTCCTTATCTGATGTTTGCTATTAGGGAGGTGCCCCAATCCTCTACGGGATTCTCCCCCTTTGAGTTACTGTATGGGAGACACCCAAGAGGGCTGTTGGATATTGCCAAGGAAACTTGGGAAAGTGAGAGTTCTCCCCACAGGAGTGTGATTGAGCATGTCGCCCTGATGCAAGACCGAATTGCACAGGTAATGCCCATCGTGAAGGAACATTTGGCCCAAGCGCAGTTAGCACAGCAGAGAGTGTACAACCGTGGAGCCAAGACCCGTACCTTTTCCCCGGGGGATAGGATACTGGTACTTGTCCCTACGGTTGAAAGTAAATTCCTTGCCAAATGGCAAGGCCCCTATGAGATAATGGAAAAAGTGAGCGAAGTGAATTACAAGGTCAGACAACCAGGAAGGCGAAAGCCCGAACAGATCTATCACGTTAATCTGTTGAAAGCCTGGAGGGATAGAGAGTCCCTAGTCGCAGACACTTGGTCACCAGCTCAAACTGGTTGCGTGATTCCTGAGGTTGGAATAGCAGCCACCTTGTCACAACCCCAACAACAGGAGGTTAAGGAGTTTGTGCTTCGCAACAAGGAGGTATTCTCTGAGCTGCCGGGACAAACATCTGGGGTAGAGCATGACATCATTACCCCGCCCGGTGAAAGGGTGAAGTTAAAACCCTATCGGATCCCAGAGGCCCGACGGGAGGCAATACGGGAGGAAGTACAGAAAATGCTGAACTTAGGGGTGATAGAGGAGTCCCAAAGTGATTGGTCTAGTCCCATTGTGTTGGTGCCTAAACCGGATGGGAGCTGGCGATTTTGTAACGATTTTCGTCAGTTGAACAAAGTTACAAAATTTGACACCTACCCCATGCCACGTATAGATGAGTTGATCGACCGGCTGGGAACAGCCCGATACATGACGACTCTTGACCTCACAAAAGGGTATTGGCAAATCCCCCTGGCCAAGTCGGCCAAAGAGAAAACCGCATTTGTAACCCCAGACGGGGCGTTCCAATATAAAAGAATGCCGTTCGGGTTACAGAATGCGCCGGCCACATTCCAGCGGAAAATGGACCAGATGCTGAGGCCCCATCGGAAGTATGCTGCGGCTTACCTGGATGACGTAATTGTCCATAGCACAGATTGGGCCTCACATCTGCCAAAAGTGCAAGCAGTCCTGGACTCTGTTCGGGAAGCGGGGTTTACGGCTAACCCCAAGAAGTGTACCATTGGGCAGGAGGAGGCCAAATATCTTGGGTACACCATTGGGAGGGGAGTAATAAAACCCCAACTCAACAAAGTCGAGGCCATCCAGAGTTGGCCACGTCCCAACAGCAAGAAGCAGGTACGAGCCTTTCTGGGAATCGCTGGGTATTATCGGCGATTCATTCCCCACTTTGCTTCTAAGGCTGTGCCCCTAACCAACCTGACGAAGGGGAAAGGGTCGGTCATGATTAAATGGACCCCCGAGGCTGAGGCAGCATTCCAATTCTTGAAACAAGCCTTATGTAGCCAGCCAGTGTTGTACTCACCCGACTTCTCTAAAGACTTTGTCGTACAAAGTGATGCGTCAGATGTGGGGTTAGGAGCAGTATTGTCCCAGGTCTGGAACGGGGAAGAGCACCCAGTCATTTACCTCAGCAGGAAGTTGAAGTCCCATGAGGTAAATTACGCCACCGTTGAAAAGGAGTGTTTAGCGGTGAAGTGGGCTCTAGATTCCCTTCGGTACTACCTGCTAGGTAGGCACTTTGACATGGTTACGGATCACGCTCCGTTAAAGTGGATGGCTCAAAACAAGGAAACAAATAGAAGAGTGAATAGGTGGTTCCTGGCCCTCCAGGAATTCAACTTCACAGTAAAGCATCGCCCTGGCGTTCAAATGGGGAATGTGGATGCTTTGTCTCGAGTACATGAATGCCTGATTGCTGGTGTTCCAACCCCGAGGTTAAAACAAGAGGGGGGGGTATGTGACAGCAGGAAGGTAAAGTCACCTGGTTGCATCCAGGGGGGTAGATATATTTCGCCCAGATTCAGGCTTTACGCCGACTTATACAACTAGGTGGAGAGTTGTATAAGGCTAGTGGGCTCATGGATGACTCATACCTCTAGGGAGAGTGTGGGGCGTCGTACAGACAGGGAGTTGATGAGGCCAGCTGAAGCTTGTCAGCTCATTTAGGCCTCTATAAGAACTCCCAGATTCATTAGGTGTTAGCTCATGCCTGGAACCAGACCTGTGTGGACTGTCTAGGGAGAGTGAACCCCTGTGCGGTGAGACAAAGCCTGTGTGGCTATTTGCTTGGACATTTAAAACCAGGGACTTAGGGACTAGGACAGCACTAGGCTGATCCCAGTTGTTAGTTAGGAAACCTGTATGTTTAGTCAGAGGTCAAGTTGACCAGGATTTATTTTATTTATGTTTCTTTTGCTTTGCTGTGTTTTGTCACTGTAAATAGAAAATAAACCGCACCTTTTTGATTTTGAAAACCACAACCTCCGTTTGCTGGGCCTGTTTTTGTCTGGGGAGCCCATCCCGGGGGTCACACACACCCGCTGCCGAGCTAACCCCCTCACACCTGCAATACCCTGCGCAATACTCTGCAAAATACTCTGCAAACCCTGCGCAATACTCTGCAATACCCTGCGCAATACCCTGCACAATACTCTGCAATACTCTGCAATACCCTGCACAATACTCTGCATCACCCTGCGCAATACTTTGCAAAATACTCTGCAAAATACTCTGCAATACCCTGCGCAATACTCTGCAATACCCTGCGCAATACTCTGCAATACCCTGCACAATACACCCTGTGCAATACTCTGCAATACCCTGCGCAATACTCTGCAATACCCTGTGCAATACCCCCTGTGCAATATCCCATGCAATACCCTGCCATACTCCGCAATGCCCTGCCATACTCCGCAATGCCCTGCCATACTCCGCAATGCCCGGCAATACTCCGCAATGCCCGGCAATACTCCGCAATGCCCGGCAATACTCTGCAATAACCACTTCCCGCCCACCGGCCGTCATATGACGTCCTTGACTTTGTGCGGGGATATCTGAATGATGGGAGCAGCTACAGGCATCATTCAGATATTAGCTTTTTCAGCCGGCGATTCCCTACACCATAAGAATGATCATAGTGGCTGTTCCACCGCTTGATCATTCTTACGGGAGGCAAGAGGGGATGTCCCCCCCCGCCGCCCTCCGGTGCTTCTACCGACTCACCGCTACGATCAAAGCCAGGATTGTTTTTGTTTTTTTGTTTTTTTTTCAGGCTTCCCAGCCTAGAGGTGAGATGTGGGGTCTTATTGACCCCATATCTCACTGTAAAGAGGACCTGTCATGCCATATTCCTATTACAAGGGATGTTTACATTCCTTGTAATAGGTATAAAAGTGATCAAAAAAATTTTTGGGGCGGAAAAACATGTCAAACTAAAATAAATAAAGTCAAATGAACAATAAAAAAATATATATTTTTTTAAAGCGCCCCTGTCCCCGTGAGCTCGCATACAGAAGCGAACGCATACGTAAGTCCCGCCCACATATGAAAACGGTTTTCAAACCACACATGTGAGGTATCTCTGCAAACGTTAGAGCGAGAGCAATCATTTTGGCCCTAGACCTCCTCTGTAACTCAAAACATGTAACCAGTAAAAATATTTAAAGCGTTGCGTATGGGGATTTTTAAGTAGCGAAGTTTGGCGCCATTCCACAAGCGTGTGCAATTTTTAAGGGTGACATGTTAGGTATCCATTTACTCGGCGTAACTTCGTCTTTCACATTATGCAAAAACATTGGGCTAACTTTACTGTTTTTTTTTTTTTTTAAGCACAAAACATTTTTTTTCCCGTAAAAAACGCGTTAAAAAATTGCTGCGCAAATATCGTGCGAGATAAAAAGTTGCAACAACCACCATTATATTCTCTAAGGTCTTTGCTAAAAAAACATATATAATGTTTTGGGGTTCTATGTAATTTTATAGCAAATAAATGATGATTTTTACATGTAGGAGAGAAATGTCAGAATTGGCCTCGGTGCTCCAGAACGCCTGACGGGGCTCCCTGCATGTTGGGCCTCTGTATGTGGCCACGCTGTGTAAAAGTCTCACACATGTGGTATCGCCATACTCGGGAGGAATAGCAGAATGTGTTTTGGGGTGTAATTTGTGGTATGCATATGCTGTGTGTGAGAAATAACCTGCTAATATGACAATTTTGTGAAAAAAAAAGAGAAAAAGAAAATCTTGATTTTGCAAAGAATTGTGGGAAAAAATGACAACTTCAAAAAACTCACAATGCCTCTTTCTGAATACCTTGGAATGTCTTCTTTCCAAAAAGGGGTCATTTGGGGGGTATTTGTACTTTTCTGGCATGTTGGGGTCTCAAGAAATGAGATAGGCCGTCAGTACTTCAGGTGTGATCAATTTTCAGATATTGGCACCATAGCTTGTGGACTCTATAACTTTCACAAAGACCAAATAATATGCACCAATTTGTACTTATTTTTACCAAAGATATGTAGCAGTATAAATTTTGGACAAAATTTATGAAGAAAAAATAGTAATTTGCAAAATTTTATAATGGAAACGAAAAAAAAAATCATTTTTTTACAGAATTTTCAGTCTTTTTTCTCTTATAGCGCAAATAAAAAACCCAACAGTGATTAAATACCACCAAAAGAAAGCTCTATTTGTGTGAAAAAAAGAACAAAAAATTCATATGGGTTCAGTGTTGTATGACTGAGTAATTGTCATTCAAAATGTGAGAGCACCGAAAGCTGAAAATTGGTCTGGTTATTAAGGGGGTTTAAGTGCCCAGTGGTCAAGTGGTTAAATAAACCCTCATTGACCTGCACCATTGGAGCATTCCTTCCCTTCTTTTCTCCTCACATGGGTGGTTGGTCAAGTAATAGCTTCCTTTGGCCACTGGTTACTAATATTCACCGTGGTAAAGAGTCTCCTTGCTGAGTGGCGGTTCCAGTTCCATCGGAGGACCACCTGGATCGGTGTGAAACCCAGGGTCTGCTGTCAAGTGGGGGAGCCTACCGGACAGTCTACATTGGGGACCCATCTGATCCAGTTTCCAGACTAACTGATGAGGAGTGCCACTGGGATTTCGTATGCCTATTTGACCTGCCTAAACCACAGGTCTAACGTTCTGGTAAGAGTATTCTACCTCTCTTTTTCTACAAGAGTTATGTGATGACCCTTCAGTGCTACATATTCTTTCTTCACAACACGAAAATTTTCTATGGACACTGTATGGACTCATTATATTGATTATTATTCTGAGTGTCAATACATCCCTTAGCAGGCAAAATGACTCAGAGACCTGACCTTTGAGTTCCCTAGACTTGCCGACTCCTAACTTACAATACACATTATCATAAATACACCTTCACACAATTGCAGGGTCAATTAGCACAAGCCACAATTAAAAGGTCTTTAGAAGTTAGCCTGGACTCAATTTACATTACACAGGCAGCCAGGTGGCTGAAGGTGATGACATTAGCATCTCTCAATGAACCTGTTGAGTTCAGAATCAACAACCAGTAAATAGTTCTTTTACTTATATCCTGGGAGATATTGTGGATAAATATTACTATCCCATTTTAGGTAGTCCAAGGTATATTTCCTCAGTCACACTATGCCCAAAGTGACTCCTGTCACACAATTTATATCCGGGGCTAAGTGGTTCAGCGTGCTGGACCTGAGAAGTGGGTAACATCAGATTTCAGTGCACCATGACAACATAGAAAACCGCTTTATTTTTTGTCTGATTCTTCGAGTTTAAACAAATGCCACAAGGACTGTTGGGGCCCAGCAACCTTTAAGCGTTTGATGGAGAAACCCGTTGGTTACATGAACCTCATTGAAGTGCTTATGTACCTAAATGATATTATCGTCTTTGGGCAGACTCTAGAAAAACATGAGGAGCGACTGGAAAAAGTCTTGAAAAATCTCTATTAGGAAGCGCCAATTCTATCAGTCATTGATCACGTACCTTAGGCATGTTGTCTCCGCCGAGTGAGTGGCCATTAACTGCAAGAAGTTGGAAGCCATCATCACCTGGCCCAGGCCCTGGAATGTGAACAAGCTTAGATCCTTTGAGGTAAAACTGAGAACAACTCGCTCATGTACTTCCTTATCATGGCCAAGCTGGATGCTACTGGATACATTTGGTTGGCAGCACTGTCTGGGTTCTATTTCAGCCAAAAATTTTGGTCTGAGGTCAAGAACAAGAATGCTGATACTTTGTCAAAAAGACCCTATGACCCAAAGGCTCCAGAGGAACAGTGGACTCAATTGGAACCAGAGGAAGTTCAGATTTTGTGACAAAGTGTACAGAGCTAGAGGGGCAACTGGGGCTGAAGCTATTGGAGCCAACACTGTTGGAGTTCAACCTATAACTAATGTTTGCAAACATTTCCAATCCACCTACCAGCCACCCTGCAACAAACTGAATTGACCCTGTCTAACAGTTAACATTAAAAACAAAGAGTTTAATTTGCACACATTTGCAACTATATGCGTAAGTTGCAGCAGCCATTTCACGGCACCCCAGTGTACTGCTGTTTTAACTTTATCATTTTGAGAGTCTCCCAAGTTGGAGCACATATATAATAATGGATAGATTAGGGCAGGCATGCCCGGAGGTAACCCACCCCTCCTTAAAGGTACAGGGACACCAGTGGTGGCTGGTGCTCAAAATTTTTGGGGGGGAGCAAACAAACTGAAAAAAAAACATCAATTGCAGCCAATGTGCCCAAAGAACGCAGCTACTGTGCTAAACGCAGCTACTGTGCCATCAAACGCAGCCACTGTACCCATCAATTGCTGACACTGTGCCCATCAATTGCTGCTACTGTGCCCCAGATTCTGCCAGTGTGCCCATCAATTTCCGCTACTGTGCCCCATCAGATGCTGCCAGTGTGCCCATCAATTGCCGCTACTGTGCCCCATCAGATGCTGCCAGTGTGCCCATCAATTGCCTCTACTGGCAATTGATGGGCACACTTGGCAAACTGATTGGCTGAAAGGCGGTTTAGTGTTAGCAAAGCGAATTCCTTCGCTTTGCTAACACACAGATGAGTGAAAAGCGAATGCCCAGCATGGCGCCCGCTGTTCACTGTTTTGCATGAATCTATCTATGATGGTAGAGCAGTGCAGGAGAGATGGGGTGGCGCTCCTGCGCCCTTTATGGATGCACCGCCACTGAGGGACACACTGGATACCCTGCAAAAGCACAATGGCAGCTTAAGGCATCCAGTGTGTTCCCACACCAATTCACCAACTGTAGAAACAAATGGCAACCACCCAAACCTATAACTTGCCTTTGCAGCGAGGAGCACATGGAAGGGCAAGTGCATGTAAAAAATAAAAATAACAACAATTCCTAGCGCTCTTCAATTTAACTCAAGTGAGAGATGAAGGCTTGTCAACCTTCTCTAAGAGAGTTTTGATAAAACAAAAAAAAACAAAAAAAACAAGAGGACACTATCTGAAAGCTTGAGAAGGAGCCAGCCCAGAGCTTCTATTAGCTACTGATTTTTTGAAAACAAGCCCAACTATTCCATAAAGAGTGGGATCATTTACAGCTGTGGGACAGGGTGGTCTACCAAAGGGACCCTCGGATGACCTGGAAGAAAGATTGCAACTGTTCTTGCCAGAGAAGCATTGATGAACTGTGCTAAAGAAATTACATGATGAGTATGGAAATTTTTGATCGGACAGAACATTAAAGTTATCAGAGATCTATTCAACTGGCCATGCAGGAGGGCCAAAGTTGAGAGTGTCTGTCACACCTGCCTTCGCTGCATCCCTCCAGAGAAGTACCAAAGGGTCATTAATCAGAATCAAGGTCCCATGGATTTTGTGTGCATTGATCTCTTGAGCCTGGATCCCAACACAAGTGCCCAAGGGAACATACTGGTAGTGACTGATCCCTTCACTTGTTATGCCCAAGCCTATCCCATGGAAGTTCAATGAGCCATCACAGTAGCAAAAGGATTAATAGATAAGCTTTTTGTTCATTATGGACTGCCTCAGATTGTTCACTCCGATCAAGGAAGAGGCTTTGAAAACAGGCTCATTAAACAGCTGCCTGATATGTTGGTAATCCAGATATCAAGAACAATGCCATACCACCCTTAAGGGGATCCACAGCCAGAGAGGTTTAATCAAACTCTTGATGACATGATGGGGACTCTTTTTTCAGAAAGAAAGCAACATCGCAACAGGCACATCTCCACTGTGGTGCATGCTTATAATAGCACAGAGAATGATGCAACTGGCTACTTCCCTTACAGACTCATGTTCGGTAGGGAAGCTTGAGTTTATCATCTTCAGCTGAAAGACAAAATGCTGCTGAGAAACCTGTGACCCTCTGGGAAGCATAAAATAGCTGAGTGGTTGAGTTCCAAGCTATATCTGGTCTGTAAACATTTGCCTGGCCAAACTGTGTAACAAATCTTTCCTGGACAGGGCATTTGAAGACTTGGCATCAAAATCTTTTACTGCCTCTGAGTGAAGCTGTCTGGATGCCTGCAAACACAAAGACACCATAGCCCAGCCCATCTTGTTTCAGACAAGCTCCAGCCATAAGGTCGCAACCTACCCCACCAGACACAGAAGAGGAAGAAGATAATAAGGAGGAAGGTGTCTGAAGAGACTGACTGTGGCCATCTACACACACAGACACCACTCCATCCTCTCTTCTTGTAGAGACTGACACTAGTATTCTCAGGCCTGAGGTCCCAGACCTAGAGAATGCCAAATCATCCCCAGAACTGGGTGAAGAATCTGCTGGAGAGGGGCCATCCAAGCCAAAGGAACAGAGACAAAGAGGCCCGTCTGCCCACCTAAGAGACTGACCTATGATATTTTGAGTGAAACTTCAGAAGAAGCCACCTATACCACCCAAAAAGCTCCAGAAACGCCAACCTTCCTGACTCTAGCTCATCCCCTGACACATCTGGTTGGACTCTACCAGTATCAGTGGTCTTTGGTCAAGGCACCATCTTCAGAGTCAAGGTCCCATGGATTTTGTGTGCATTGATTTCTTGAGCTTGGATCCCAACATGTGTGGCCAAGGGAACATAGTGGTAGTGACCAATCACTTCACTCGTTATTCCCAAGCCCACCGAAAAAAGCTCCGGAAATGCCAACCCTCCCCCTTCCAGTTTCAAGGGAGGAGGACTCTAGCTCACCTGACATATCAGGGTGGACCCTACCAATATCAGTGGTCTATAGTCAAGGCAACCAATGGGCCATCTTCAGAATCAAGGTCCCATGGATTTTGGGTTGGTTAAAATGGTTCTAAATGTTCTATGCATGAAGGTAAAAAACCTTCCCTGTGCAGCAGCCCTCCAACCCCCCCCCCCCTCCTCAATACTTAACTAAGCCCTATCGCGATCCAGCGACATGCATAAGAGCCTCGGCTCTCCGGAGACACTCCCTCTTAAGGGGGATCTGGGCTGCTTTGTGCAAAACCACTGCACAGAGCAGGAAAGTATAACATGTTTATTATCTTAAAAAAATGCCTTTTATATAACTGTAATGCTTATACCTTTAACCCTGCTTTTAAAAGTTAAATTTAGTTTAGCTTCACTACAGTTCTGTTGATTGCCATCTTATGGGTCAGCATTCACATCCTCTAGTACAGCATCTTTAAAGCAGAGGTCCACCCTAAAAAAAAAAATACATTAACAGGCTCCTTAAAATATCTTAAAAAACATTTGAAAAAAAAAAAATGTTTACTTACCAGAAACGCCTGTTGCTAGTCAGTCGTCCTAATCTGCCACTTCCTTTACCGCGGAGCTCCTCGTTCTTGTCCTCCCTCGTGTTGTCTCCTGTGAAATGGGGCCCACTGTCTTCTGGGACATGTGTGTGTCCCAGAAGACAGCCTGACATTCACGAAGCGCAGCGCGACTCGTGCATGCTCAGTAGAAAACGGGTAGTAAAGCTGCAAGGCTCCACTGCCTGTTTCCCTTAGTTAGAATGGTGGGGCCGGCACCCGATCCAATGTACAGATCGGCCTCGGGGGGCCGACATCGTGGTCTCCCTGGAACACCGCTTTAAACCTGTTCAGTTGCCTGTTTGTTGATTCATGCATTTATTAACTGCATTGCCATAATACATTGAATCCTTTTAGTCTACCATACAGTTGCTTGTCGCCTATTTTCTGTGCAGTATTATAGAGTGGTAGCGTACTAAGTTCTCAGTTACACAGATGTGTCAGTGGGGTCCAAGCAGTTTAAAGAGTCATGGCAGAACAGTGAAGCCATCATATCCAGCAGGCCCGGACTAGCCAGAGGGCACACCAGGCCTGTTGATGACCGAATTGCACAGCGGGAGGTAAGTGTCAAACGCAGTCCAAACAGGGCTAGCACAGACAGTGGTCACTGCTTACCTCCCACTTATCAGCCTTGCCTGTGTCTCTTCTCCTAGCTCTCCCACCCCACGAACAATGTCATTCTATCAGAAGAGCTGGGACACACCAGTGGCAAAACTACCAGAGGGGTTTTAAGAAACAAAGACACATTTAGTAAAAAGCAGCACACATTACACATTGTTAGGCATACATTTAACCCCTTGATCACCGAAGATGTTAACCCCTTCCAAGCCAGTCATTAGTACAGTGACAGGGGGTTATTTACAAAAACCGAAGAGTGCAAAAACCGGTGCAGCTCTACATATAAACCAAACAGCTTCCAGGTTTTTTTGCCAAAGCTTAAAGTGGATGTAAACCCTCCATACACCAAGTGAAGTGAACAGCCTCATATGATACACAGGGATGAACCAATACTCCCTACATTGATTTTACATGTATATCTGCTGTCTTCACACTAAATATACTGTTTAGAAAGTTCAGATCGTGTTAGCAGATTTTCTCTTCCTGTTTAACACAGAGTGTGATGTCTGGGCATACAGCCAAGATAGCTAAAATTGCTGATTGGAGGAAAGGCACAGACCCCTTCTCATCATAGGCAGAGACTCTCAGAGGTGTTTTGTAACAGGACCAGCTCCCTGCTAATCTATTTATAGCAACCTCCCCTGACAGAAATGTCAGGCTGCTTTTATCTGATATGTCCGAGAATTTGTTAGGAGTTATCAGGCTGATAACAGAGGAACGGTTAAGGAGAGAGCTACAGGACATAGCTCTTTGAAGAGGGATAACAAAACACTGCAGATACAGTATATGTGCCCAGCTAAAATTTCATGAATCAGGTTTAAATCCACTTTAACAAAAACAAGCTGAAGTTAGAAGCTGACTGGCTTCCATGCACAGCTGCAGATTATGAGTGCTCCAGCTTTAGTAAATCAACCCCACATTGTTAAATAATAAAAGTAAGGCATTTACACATGTGAAATCTTATGTAAATAACACAAGAAAATTGGACACAAAATATACAAAACAATTTAAATGAGTGCAGCCATCCCTTTAACTAGGGTCACCCCCTATTGTGAATCAAAAATCGGTAGAAAGGGTACAGCGCTTGCAAATACGAAAGTGCAAAATTGTGCCAAACAAAAAAAAAATTGAAAAGTGAATAATGAGAGAAAGTCTTTAGGGTGTGCAGACCCCCAGCACCACTAGATATTATAGAGAATAAAGTGTTCTTGATGTCAGATCCACATATTTTCACCACTTTTGCTCAATACGGCTAGAATGCACACTCACCAGATTCAAATGCCCCTCCCCCTTACATAGGGTCAGTCTGCTTTTTTGATGTTATCCAGGACAGGTTCTCTTTAAGGCTTCCCCCCGATCTTAGAGGTCCTTAAGACATCTTTAAACTCATAGGGTGGTGTAAATAGAAAATTAGTTCATAGTGTAGTATTTAATATACAGTACTTCACTACAGTCCTGCATCATCAGCAGAAGAGAAGCAGTTCTACATGTGACATTTGACAGCCCTATCAAGGGCTTATTTTCAGCGGGAACGCGCGGGAACGCAGTTCCGGCACCTCCTGGACTGACTGTATGTAATGGCAAGGGGTGCTGGGGTGTGCTGCAGGGTATTGATGCTCACTACTGGCGGATCTATTCTAGCTGGAGGGGATCTATTTTTGCAGGGGGGTCTATTGTTGCTGAAGGAGATCTACTGTTTGGGGAGGGTCTATTGTTGATGGCTGCCAGAGAGTCTATTAATGCTGGCTGTGCGGAGATCTGTTGATGCTGCCGGGAGTCTATTGTTGCTGGGAGGGGGGGTTTGTTGTGGGTGGTACATTGTTAGGGGGATCTATTGCTGCTGGTTGAAGGGGAAATCAAATTCCATACAAATTACTTAGCACAACAAAATGATACTTGGTTCTGTATTGTCTAAAAGGGGCGGTACTGGGAGGTGGGTAGGGAATGGAACCAAGGGATGTTGCTCGGAGGTGGGTAGGGGGCGGAGAAAACGAGTGACTCGGAAAAGGGGAGTTCCTGCACCTATTGTCTGAGAGAAAAAGCCCTGGCCCCATTCATAGCGCCACTTACAGGGCTGTGCTGGGAGGAGCTGGTACGATGTACCAGTATGTTCTGGCATGAAAAAAAGTACAAGAACATGCTGATTTGTTAGTAGGATATCCATCTACATGAAATTCAAGACCATAGAGCGAGTCAAATTTGATTCTCTGGAGAAGAAATTATGAAGTGCTTTTTTGACTTACCTTTAAACAATTGGTTCTTGGTGAGCTCCAGTCCATTAGGTGATGGTCATGCATCTGGAGTATTGGATGATAAATATCAGAGGATTTATTGACTATTTAAGATTGCATGTGCTATATTTTCATGCTTTATTTCATTTTATTTACATATTTTTTTACACAATGTTATTTTCTGCGCTACCTATTATCAGTTGGTTTTTATTTGTCATTTTATGAGAATTACTAACATTTAGTGCTGCCACCAGTCTAATTTATCGTGGCTGTACACAGGTATTATGTACAGCATTGTACAGATGAAAAACACCTTTTAATTGTTTTAAATTTCAAAGAAATTGTCTCTGCACAGTATGGAGGCCAGAAAAGCAATTAACACAAGCATTCCAAGCCATTAGAGATTTCTTGCTTGGTTTAAAATTTACACTTATCAATTCAAGCATCCTTTTGCCTAATTATGTTTGGTTGGGTGATATATACTTGACTTCTTGAAACAAGAAAAAAGTTAAACTTACCATTCCAAAGAAAACCTGCAGCTAGCAATGTCAAAAATTGTACTACAATATTTACAAAAAATGTGTTTGGATTCTAGTACAATTCATCACGCAGAGCAGTATTAGGACAAAATAAAATCTTTAAAGAATGTTAAAAATACTTCTGCTTTTTTGGCAATAGTATACTGTTATAGGGGATATCATGTCATTGGTGGCTATTGTATTGTCCTTGCTGGCTGGAAATATAATGATGTCATTACATTTAATGGTTGTGTTAGAATGTATGTATGTTTTGGAGAATAAATGTCTAAATTATGGTATTGTTATTTTCCTTTTTTTTTTTTATATAAAAGCTGTGACCATAGCACTCCAATGAAAATAATTTGTGTCATAGTGTAATTTTTATGATGTTTTATGTTTAATGTGTTTGGTTGTCTAATATCACTCCACTCTCACAGCCCTATCAGGGTCATGGGGATCATAATCATCATGTAAATATTACAATTCCATTGTGGGCTAGGGAAAATTATGCTGGCTGAAGGTTATAATGTACTCATTTGAGATATGATGATGTCATTGCTTCCTGGGTGATTATAATGCCACAGGGGATATTAAAATGTTATTTCTGGATAGGATATATTATATATATAATATATAGTTACTGGTGACAATTATGATGTCATTTGAAATACTGTATTATCTGTGTTGGCTGAGGAAGGTATTTTAAATTCATAGCATATATCAGAATCTTACTGCAGGCTGTGGATTATAATGGTGGCTGGAGGTTATCCACTAGAGCAGCTTTTTTCAACCAGGGTGCTTAGGCAAAATGCCTAAAAATTTATCACAAATTGTATACAAGCCAGCAGGTGGATGAAGCCTGCCTTTTAGTTACATAAAGACACAGGTTTTCATTAGACGCCATTATGACTTTCTAGTATCCTAACAACCAATGATGTCATCAGTTTTTTTTTTTTTATAAAAAACTTTATTTAAAACTTCAACATTATATACATAGTAACATTACTGCATTTGAAAAAAAAAAAAAAACTGTTTACAAAGATTTGTACAATGCCATTTTGCCTACTTATTTTCCATATGGTTTTTTAAATCGTATTATATATTGGCAAACCAACATTTCCATTTAGTATGTTTCCAGATAAGCTCTGCCTTTTCTTCTCCCATTTGTTTTTGATCGAGAAAAAATGAATGTTCACATTTAGAAATTATGGTTTTGCATGCCTTGCTAACAGATATGACTCCTTTTTTAAAAACTAGAAGGTTACGGACATCACATAAAACTTCTTTAAGTATGCAAAAGAAAATCCATGCCATTCTTGCTTTGTACTTATTCTTAATTTTCAGTGCTGTGTTAAACAAAAAATAATCTAGACATGTCACCCCAGCTACTTCTGCCGGAAATGGCTTAAAGTTATCCCTGACTTGGGATGCAAAATCGCAGTTCCAGAATAAATGTTTTACAGTTTCTCTCCCCCCACAATCAGATCTAGGGCATTGCTCTGTTGCAGTAAGGTGTCTGGATTTCAAGAAATTTCTGGTTGGCAAGCATTCGTGTAAGCTCATCCATACAATGTCCCACTGTCTTTTTGTGACCCCTTTTACCTTTTCATCAGTTGACAAGGAAGATGTCTGTTCCTCCACAGCATCCTTGTTTGACCCTCCTCTGCCTCTCTCCCTCAGCACTGGTTTACATTAGCTGACTGATGGAGAGAAATTGAGGGAGCAGAGAAACATTGGAATACTTTTCAGTACCAGTGTGCAAAAGTGTATTTGATTTGGAAGAAAAACATCACCTGTAATGTTGGATGTCCTTTAGAATGGGGTGCCTCGAGACTGTCCATAATTTCAAAAGGTGCCTTGAGATTGTCTCTAATTTTAAATGGTGCCTTGACTGAAAAAAGGTTGAGAGACACTGACCTAGAGGATATGCATATGTGCCTTTCCCTAAATGGGTAATTCGGAATAGTGGCAATAAATTACTTTGAATTGTGATTTAAATTTGGGTTTTTAAGGTCTGAGCTTTGTATTTGTGGTGAAATCCGAGATTAAACACTTATTTTAATATGTGATTGTCCACTCCACTGAGTTTACATAGAATTATAGGCAAAACTATTGGTGTCAGATCTCACATAAGACTTAAGACAGCTATAAAATTTGGATGCTACTATATAAAATATTGCTTAAATGGGTTGAAACTTTTTTTCTTGGAGTCGTGTAACACGTGTAAAACGACTCATGTTGATTGTAAACCTTGCAACATGTTACAGTCTGATCATTCAGATAAGTAGCAGGAGGATATACATGATTAGATATAACTTTGATTTAAGTAGGCACTCATAGTAGATAGACGATGTTAAATGTAAAGGATATTGCATAGAGAGCATGAAATTAAAATGTAATTGGAAAAAGTCCTTAACAAAAATGTAAACAATGTCTCACAATGTACAGTGGAACCTCGGATTACGAGCATAATCCATTCCAGGAGAATGCTCGTAATCCAAAGTACTCGCATATCAAAGCGAGTTTCCCTATTGAAGTCAATGGAAACGAAAATAATTAGTTCCGCATTGTCTTCAATGGCATGTAATACCGCATGCGGCCAGAGGCGGGGGGCGCTGGTGAGCCTCGGAAACGGCTGAAAAGGCCCGAGGACACCTCGGCAAGCCTTGGAAAGGCTTCGTTCCCGAGATTTACCGAGGTCAGCCATGCTGTCCTCGGGCCTTTCCGTGCATTTCCGAACGGCGCCCATCGGCGATGTTCGGCTCTGCTCGGCTCTGGCGCCCCCCCACCTCAGGTCAAATGCGGTACTGCAACCGCTTTGGCCTGAATCGTGCTCGTTTTGCGAGACAACACTCGCAAACCGAGTTACGATTTTTAAAAATACAGTGCTCGTATTGCGAAACGCTTGTTAACCGTGTTACTCACAATCCGATGTTCCACTGTAATTTCATCATCCATAACATTGTCCAGTAATGTAGATACAGCATAAATCCCCAAATATTGCCTCCACAATAATGTTGGGCGAACCATCGGAGCCGACCAAAAGGTCGGCCCGAACATCACCTGTTCCCCTGTTCGGCCAACACCCAAATTTGCGGGTAGCTTAGCGGGATGTTCGCCTGCCGAGAGCCCCACAATGCACTGTGCGCTTCACAGTGCGTTCTAGGGTCCTAATTAGATGAAGCTTTGCACCTGACCACTGGTCAAGTGCAAAGCTTCACCAATTAGGAAATCAGAGCACTGTCAGAGTCCTAATTGCACAAAGCGATGATGAGTTTCTCCAATCATGGCTCTTTGCTCATAACCCCACCCCACACTATAATAGGTAACTTTCCATAGGAATATTTTGCATTGTGTTGGGCTCAGTTTGCTACTAGCGAGTTAGTGTGTTCACTTATTGTGACTCTGAGTGTAGAGTGTTAGTGTAGTGTTAGTATAGCGTGTCAGTGTAGTGTCAATGTAGTGTGTTAGTGTAGTGCAGTGTTTAACACAGCTTTACATAACATTTGACTCTGAGTGTAGATCGTTAGTGTAGTGTTAGTACAGCTGTGGTCAAAAGTTTTGAAAAATGACACTGTGACAGGTCACGGATACCCCAGGTTGGCACATCCGCCAGACCTGTGTCTCCTGTCCTCCAAACGCACCCGCAGCCTGCAGATTCATCATAACCCGCCCATAACCCCTCAATCACGAGACAAGCCACACAGGTGTTGCGGGTTAAACATAGAGAGCATCAACAGTTTATTAAGTACAAAACATACACCTTTAAACACAGTTAGGGGCACTCCCCTTAGCCTTGTCATAGAGGGGGGTAGAGGAAAAGGAAGAACCAATGGGAACTCAACACTTGTACATTGAAACAGAAACTACAGTTAAAACATAAAGGGATTATGATAAGCAGGCAGCCCCTCCTTACACATCCCCTGCGGAGAGATGTCTCCAGTCCAGACCATTGTCTATGTGCCATGAACCAACACAATTAAACACAGCAACAAGAGGGGGGGAGAAGGGATGTAGCATTAAATTACATTACATTATCTCAATGCCAGCTTGTCCCCAAGTCTCTCAGTCTCTTCTGGGCAATAGTCTGTGAGCAGGAGGCCAGCCCACAGTCCCTTTCAAAACACACAGTGAAGCCCCGTACACACGATCGGTTTGACTGATGAAAACCGTCCGATGGATGGTTTTCATCAGACCAACCGATCGTGTAGGGTACCCATCGGTCTTTTTTCCATCGGTTGTAAAAAATAGAACTGGTTTTAAAATTTTCCGATGGATAAAAAACCGATGGGAATTTCCGATTGTCTATGGGCAAGTCCATTGGTTAAAAAACCCACGCATGCTCAGAATCAAGTCGACGCATGCCCAGAAGCATTAAACTTCATTTTTCTCGGCTCATCGGAGTGTTTTAAGTCACCGCGTTTGGAACGGTCGGTTTTTTGACTGATGGTGTGTGGCCAAGACTGATAAAAAACAGTTTCATCGGATTTCCGATGGACAAATCCATCGGACGAAAATCCATAGGTTATCCGATTGTGTGTACGGGGCTTGACAGTGGCTTCTGTCACAGACACAAATAATAATTTTCACAAAGTCTGCTGCTTCAGTGTTTTTAGATCTTTTTGTCAGATGTTACTATGCTATACAGAGTTATAATTACATTGGCGTCAAAGTGTCAAAGGCTTTTATTGACAATTTCTACAGGACAGGAAAAAGATAAGAATATGAGGGAAATAATAAACACCCGGGACAGTGATCTGACTCCTGACATATATGTATATATACTTTGAGAGATTGTATAGATACTAGTTTGGTAACATCAAAGACTGGTCAACGTCGGGTTGGGAAGTGATGTTTCACCCAGGGCTGCCAAATTTTACGAAATTTATTTATTTTACTTTCTTCAATAGCTGTCATTTTTGCAAATAACAGTGCTCTATTCATTCTGTGTTTGGCTTCTGCTAAAATTAGAGAGTTTGTTTTCCAAGCTTTGGTAATAGTTTGTTTGGCAGCTGTAGTTAGATAAATTAGTAATTGAAATTGAGTATTGGTAAGTGTGGAAGGCTTAAGATTTAGCAAAGCAGTAGCAGGGTCTGGAAGAATTGGAATTTCAAGACTTTTAGATGCCATTGAGAATATTTTTGTCCAGAATTCTTGGACAACTGGACATTGGCACCAAATGTGGAAATGAGTGCCTGGTAAATCGCATCCCCTAAAACAATTTGGTGAATATGAGGGGACATATTTTGCAACTCTAGCTGGGACTAGGTACCAGCGCGCTAAAACTTTATAATTAGTCTCCACTGCATAGCAATTTGGAGAAGAATTTTTTGTAGCTAGCCATATACTTGACCAATCTTTGATATTAAAAGAACGATTCATATCTTGTGCCCATTTAGTTGCGTATAAAGGTAATGTATCATTAGGGTTTGTAGTGAGTGACTGATATAGAATTGAAATGAGACCTCTTGTATGTGGGTTGCTTATACATATCCGCTCAAACTGAGACATTTGGGTAAGCGATGAATTCATATCAATAAAAGGTTCGTAAAAATTCTTAAGTTGTAAATAGCAGAAATATTCAGTTCTAGGAAGCCCAAATGTTTCAGATAGTACTGGCCCAAATGTTTCAGATAGTACTGATTTATTGACAATTTCATTAAGTTTATGCAAAGAGTCAATATTTGCAGTGTTGAGTTGACCCTTCTTTTTCAAGACCTCTACAATTCACCCTGGCATGCTGTCAATCAACTTCTTGGCCACATCCTGGCTGAAGGCAGCCCATTCTTGCATAATCAATGCTTGGAGTTTGCCAGAATTTGTGGGATTTTTTTTCACCTGCCTCTTGAGAATTGACCACAAGTTCTCCAATGGGATTAAGGTCTGGGGAGTTTCTTGGCCATGGGCCCAAAATTTTGATGTTTTGCTATCACTTTTGCCTTATGGCAAGGTGCTAAATCATGCTGGAAAAGGCATTGTTCGTCACCAAATTGTTCTTGGATGGTTGGGAAAAGTTGCTCTCAGAGGATGTTTTTGTACCATTCTTTATTCTTCCTGAAGAGCCATTCACGGCGAAACATATGTCAGAGCAGAGGATCCGTCATTTACGGGTCCATATTTGATACCCCACATCAGGCTTTGCCCTTCGGAGTGAGATGGGGAATGCACGCCACCCCCAGGGATCAACTGACTCACACACGCTGTTTACACCTAGTGCCAAGCCAGGCACTATTACATGTGAGTGTAACTGCTACTATTGCTGTTGTTTCTACTTTATTAACCGTTAAGGACTGCCACACACCAATTTACGTCGACAGAATGGCATGGACAGGCATATGGGCATACAGGTACGTCCCCTTTAAGATGCTGCCGCGTGGTCGCGCACGCGCCGTGGGAATACCCGCGATCGTCTCAAGGAGAGATAGAGCGGGGAGATGCTAAAGTAAACAAGCATCTCCCCGCTCTGCCCGTGTAATCAGAGCGGAGATCAGTTTCATGTCAGACACAGCCCATCCCCCCTACAGTAAGAATCACTCATCAGGTCATGCTTAACCCCTACAGCGCCACCTAGTGGTTAACCCCTTCACTGCCAGTGTCATTTTCACAGTAATCAGTGCATTTTTATAGCACTGATCGCTGCAAAAATAACAATGGTCCCAAAAATGTGTCAAAAGTGTCCAATGTGTCCGCCATAATGTCGCAGTCACGATAAAAATCGCAGATCGCCGCCATTACTAGTAAAAAAAAAAATATGAATAAAAATGCCATAAAACTACCCCCTATTTTGTAGACGCTATAACTTTTGCGCAAACCAATCAATAAATGCTTATTGTGATTTTTTTTTACCAAAAATATGTAGAAGAATACGTATCGGCCTAAACTGAGGATTTTTTTTTTATAAATATATATATTTTTTGGGGATATTTATTATAGCAAAAAGTAAAAAATATTGCATTTTTTTCAAATTTGTCGCTCTATTTTTGTTTACAGCGCAAAAAATAAAAACCGCAGAGGTGATCAAATACCACCAAAAGAAAGCTCTATTTGTGGGAAAAAAAGGATGTCAATTGTGTTTGGGAGCCACGTCCCACGACCGCACAATTGTCAGTTAAAGCGACTCAGTGCCGAATCGAAAAAAGTGGCCTGGTTTTTAACCAGACAAATCATCCGGGGCTGAAGTGGTTAAAAAAATAATACACTATGAGACTTTTATCCGTGTCTCCTGTGGAGTCCTTTTTTACATTCTAGCCCCTTCCTGAGTGGCCATTGGAGTGGATTTATGCCATTAGCGGAACCAATCTGGTGTCCCCAAAGCGTTTTTTGACCATCCTGTAAAAAGGGGTCAAACAGCTCTGGTGTCGTGGCCATCTTCATACTGAGCACTCGTGGTGGAAGATCTAGACGTTTTATCTCAGAGCATTCCGTTTCGGTGTTGGGATTTATTCACATATGGTCTTTATGATTGCTTATTTATTTGCACATTTAAGTTTGATGCAGTGTTTTTCTTTGTGCCAGTTTTTCACATGAACATGTATAGCGCCTTATTCTTTACTTTATAATTCTACACAGTTTAGTGATTTGTTCATTTTAAAGGGGGCAGCTGTTGGTTTATATGTTCTTATCCCAAAAAGGCACAATTTTTTTGGTATATATTTTCGCATACGTCTCAGGATGCTTTACAGTTGACATTACACAGGATTGATGGTAGCGCTCACCTGTTTCTTCTCTGGACAAGTTTTTTTTCTGGATGCCCCAAACAATTGGAAAGGGGATTCATCAGAGAAAATGACTTTACCCCAGTCCTCAGCAGTCCAATTCCTGTACCTTTTGCATGTAGCAAAGTGTCACTTTTGCACGTAGCCTATAGACTACAGTTTGTGCCGTTTATGCTAGACTATTAAAAGTTGTTTGTTTCAGTTATTCATGGATAAAGCATCATGGGTAATTTGGAATCATAGACAGAGACTCTATTGGCGTGGATAGAAATTAAACTACATTACCCACAAGATCACTATGCCGCCAAAGTTTTTAGCGCCACACACATAGCCTGCTGGGGGTGCTTATTTAAGGCAAGGCGGGGCTCTTGTGTGGGCTCTTGGGATGCCATCTTAAAACAGCCAAGAGGCCTGAAGTGAGCGTGCTTAGGCCGGAGAAGCCTGGGCCTAAAGTGACGGAAACTGGATTGCCAGACTGAGGGATTCCTGCCACGGCCCTGCTGATCGGACCAGGGAGAGGGACCGCTCTACATTCCAAGGCATCCGGAGTCACCTTTCCACTGACACCTCGTGAGCGGCTGGACGGAAGACCAGGGATCGTGATTTGCCCAGGAGCCGAGAACCAAGAGGGTCCAGACGGAGCACACCGGCGAGGCGATGCCTCATGTGGTGAGAGGGCACCTGCCCATCAGCATAACTAACTGGGTTGCAGGAAGGTGACTTCCATAGTTTACTTGTGCTTGCTGACAGCTACAGTGTTTTAAGTGGAGACACACTACACTCGGAAGTGATTTAGCACTTTGGGAGGATCAGCATTCCGCTTGCCCTTATACTACACAGTTTAAGTGTTCATTCTTTCTTCACTTTGTTTGTTGGATTACAAATACTCAAGTGCACCAACAAAAGCTAGCCGAAGATTACTGGGAACTTTTAGGAACCATCATCTGTTCAGTTCACTGCTCAGGTTGATATGGCGGGACATGCACCAGCTGAGCTTCCCACAAGGGGGAGCCAGATAGCTTATTGAACTTATATGTGTAGGCAAACTGTTTAAAATTGTTTTATTGTCATCGTGTTATTTCAGTGAGCTGGGTTGGACTTGGTGGAGAAGTACCCAACTGCGGATATCATTACAGTGGGAGATTCCTCCACCGTGCACTTCCTTAGGTCTAACTTTTGGTTAAGTGGATTGGGTCTCCTATTCTACTGTGAAAACCTGGAACTGTTGTGTATATATATGTTGGTTGACTCTCGCAGGGACCTATTTGAGTCAAATGTTACATGTGTAATCTCTATTCCAATTTCTCTACCAAGTAAACATATTACCTTTTGGTTGAACTACATCTTGTGTGGGATGCTGTCTTTTGCAGCTGTGTGGCAGGCAAACCACAATAAGGTAACAATATTTAACTACATTTATAGTTGTGTGGTTCCGTTATGGCCCTCTATAGCCTCGTAAAGGCCCACAATCACACTATTGTCATTATTGTCCAGTTGTGCCCAGGGGGAATTGAGCTAAATTTCAGGGGTTGATAGGCAGAGTACAGGCCCAAATCTAAACCATCAGCTCCTACGGGGTTCTGGCGCTTGCTGAACCTTCTTCACAAATGCAGTGGAAATGTTTTTTTATGGGATTAGGTTCATTTTCATGGCAAAGAGCGACTTTGAAATGAATTGCAATTCATCTGATCATGCTTAATAACATTCTGGAGTATATGCAAATTGCCATTATAAAAACGGAGGCAGCAGGCTTTGTGAAAATGAATATTTGTTTCATTCTCAAAACTTTTGGCCACGGCTGTACAGTGTGTGAGTATAGGTTAGTGTCAGTGTAGTGTGTTAGTGTAGTGCAGTGTTTAACACAGAATTACATAACATTTACTGCTATATACAGTGCTGTATACCCTTTTTTTTGGTTGCTGCGTGTTGTTGTTGTTTTGGGTTTTTTTTTTGTCCCCTGCCTGTCCCCTTTTTTAAATTATCAGCTGCAGTTTTTCTGACTGCGATGTGATGTTCCCCCTTTTTTATTTATTTATTTTTTATAGTTTCTAAATTTTTGTCAGCGTCAGTCCTCAATTTAAAGCGCACCAAACACCACTTTTCATTAAAAAAATCACACATTTTCCCATTTCTATTAAATTTGGGTAATAAGTGCCCTTCCCCCATCATGTCTGGGAGGCTAACAAGTAGAGGAAGACGTTCCCATGTCACTATGAGGGGGACAGCAGTGTCTGTGTCCACAGGCAAAGGTGGATGTGGCTCGTACTCAGGCAGGGCACATTTGTCTCTGTTTAGTGATGTCGCTTGTGCTATCCAGCCACTGCATGCAGAGGAGGTGGTGGACTGGTTTACTAAACCATCTTCATCATCCTCCATGATCCAAGCTGACATTAGTGTGCAGTCCACTGCAGCTGCCAGAGCGGCTTATTCTGCCTCCTTGTCCACAGCTACTCCTGCCATAGCTCCAGCATCATTCATGGAGGAGTCAGCATAATTATTTGAACACAGCGTCAGCCACTTGCTTTTTGAGGATGCAGAGACATTACTTGATTCTGATGTTGGTCCTGAGGTAGAGGACGGGAGTAACATGAACTAACAGAGAGGGGAGAACACTAATAAACAACAAATTGTCAGTCATGTTCCCCTAGCCGCAGCATATTGCCAAGTTGGTTCCAGTGATGATGAGGATGGAGGGGATGATAATTATGAGGACACTGATGCGGCATGGTTGGTGGATAGAGCAGAGGAGGAAAGTGAGGGGGAGAAACAACCCCAACAAGGCACGATGTCCTCCAGAGGTAGCCATCATGGAAGAGTAGAGAGCAGCCACCCTATTCCATCACATTGTGGATCTGTTATCTCCAGGCATACAACCCACAGCTCAGCTGTGTGGGCATTTTTTAGCACATGTGCAGCCGATAGCACTGTTGCAATTTACAATCTCTTCCGTAAACAGATCAAGCATGACAAAAAAAAGCTATTTGGGTACCACATGCTTGACAAGTCATTTAACCTCTAACCACTCAGCCCCTTGGCAAGAGCACCTGAAAGACACACACAATGGACACAATGCTTATCCTCCTCACACCTCACCTTTCATGTCTACCCCCGCTATATCTCATGACCTCTTAGCAGCCTCCCCTGACAGGGATGATGGTATAGCAAAGGGTGTCACAGGTCCTTGCAACACGTCCGCCAGCAGCACACCACCAACTGTAGATTCTAGCAGGCAAATTTCTCTGCCCCATACACTCCCTGCCACCCACATTCCCTAGCATCTAAATTCCAGCTTGTCCAAATTGCTGGCTTTACAACTCCTGCCTTAACATATGGTGGATTCTGCCCCCTTCTGTGAATTTGAAGAATGTGCTGTACCACAATGGCAGGCTCCCAGTTGCTATTTCTTTGCACATAAGGCAATTCCATCTCTGTACCATCACATGGAAGCCAATGTTTTGGCATTGTTGAGCAGGACAGTTAGCCGCAAGGTCCACATTACTGCTGACACGTGGTCCAGCTAACAAGGCAAGGGACGATATATTTCGTTCACAGCACACTGAGTAACTCTGCTTGCAGTTAGGAAAGATGGAGGAGAGGGCTCAGTGCTGGAGCTTGTTTTGCCGCCACTTCTCCATACAGCTTGTGGTGATGATGCAAGATCTGTCAGCTCCACCCCCTCCTCCTCCTCCACCACGCCCTCCTCTGCTGGATTGTTCTATGAACCACCAGTACGTCCTAAGCATTCAAGGGGCCATTCAATTAGTCAGGCTAAAATATGCCATGCAGTGCTTCAGCTGGTCTGTCCAGGGGATAGGAGCCACACCGCAGTAGAGATTCTTTCAGCTCTGCTCGGGCAGGCCCAGAGGTGGTCCACACCACATAATCTTGAGCCAGGAATGGTGATGTGCGATAATAGCACTAACCTTCTGCCCCCCCCCTTTGACAGGGAAAGTTGACACATGTGCCATGCCTGGCACATGTACTCAATTTGGTGGTGCAGCGTTTCTTAATTAGGTGCCCAGGTTTGCAAGATCTTCTAAAGCAGGCCAGAAGAGTCTGTAGCCATTTCAGGTGGTCATACACAGCCAGTGTTCAGTTGGCTGAAATTCTGCAGAAATTCCACCTGCCCTTTTCCCAGGCCAATGGTTGCTGATAAAGGATGCATGCACTGTATTGTCACCATCTGAGGAGGCAACAAGAATTGTGAGCCATGACAATGCATGCATCAGTGACACAATCCTTCTTGTGTTCCTGCTGGAGCATACTGGACAGGAAACTCGAGGCAGAGCAGTGGGAAGAAGAGGAGGATTTATTTTCCACACCACAGGGGGAGGAAGAGGACTCAATTTTGGAGGCATAGAAGCAGAGAAAGACATACGTCAAACCTTAAGGGATGGTTTTCAGTCCCCAGAAACCTTAGGAGTGTTACGTGGATGTAAGGAGGAAGTTCTAGATACTGTAATCCTTAATGACCCGAATGCTTCTCATGCCCTCACAAACTTGTGGTGTATGTGCACCCTTTTTTTTCAAAGCCTGCAACAGGACCTGAGAACTTGTGGAATCAAGGAAAAAGTGCATTATTTGTTGGCAACCCTCCTTGATCACTGTTACAAGGGGAAAGTCTCAGAACTCATCCTACCCTTGCAGAGGGAGCACAGGATGAAATATCTTGAGGACACCTTAAAGAGGAGTTTGTGTAATGCCTTTCCAGACTCTGGTAGATTACAATCTCCTGGTAAAGCTTTTGTTGGTCAAAGGAGGAGCAGTGGAAAAGGGGGCTGCTTCAGTGATGCATTAAAAAACAATTCAGTCCTTGGTGCCCAGGGCTGTGAGCTTCAAGATCCTATCGGCAGCGTCTGCATCATATGGTGAAGTGTCATGAGGGCCACGTACCTGAGGTGAGACCGAAGTAGTGGGGAAGCCTCCCTTGCACCTCAGGTCCTTGAAGCCTCTGGAGATGGAGACAGAGACTTGGTGGACACCGAGTGGCATGGGTGCAGTGGTGCGGAGCACCGTGCAAGCCTTAGTCTGAGATCCGAGCCGAGGTCAAGTCCACTCTGGCAACGAAGTACAGAAGGGTTAATCAGAAGAATAATGGTCGAGATCTAGCTGAGTACAAAAGGGGCAAAGAAGTAGAATGGTCAAGGTACAAATCCAAGGTCAAATGGCAAGCAGCAATCAAGAGTAATCAAATAGGTTTCCAGGTCACAACAAGTTGAGACAGATCACACACTAGCACAGGAAGAAGGGGGGACTGAAGATAATTCAGCAATTTGGCAGTGTCTGGGCTTGGCTTATATATGGAAGTTTGAGGTCACTTCCTGTGCGCCTCCTGGGCATTTTCCTGCCTTTTTCCAAAGCGTCTTTGGGGCATGCTCAGTTGGCACGGATTTCCTCTTGCGGCAACGCGCCATTGGTGAATGCGTAGTAAGCCCTGGACTCTTACATGAAGATTATCTAGGGGCAAAACAGACATGGAGAGCTTTCCATTAGACGATCCACTGGGTTTCTGGGTCATGAGAATAGACCACTGGCCAGAACTTGCCCCATATGCAACTTAGCTGCTGGATTGCCCTGTCCTGCTTTTTTTCCAAATGGGCATTCCCTGCTTTTCGAGGTTTTGTGCAAGATAAAAAAGTGCATCTGTCCACAGACTCCCTTGACCGGCTGACATCTGTCAAAATGAATCAGTCCTGGATTGGTAGCAGCTATTGAGCTCCTTGATGCCAATGTCACTGATTAAGTGTTTTTGGGATCTCAAGTCTCTGCATGACTGTTTAGACTGTCTAGCTTTGTGAGTGTTGATTTTATCTTGACATAATTTCTTGGTATAGGTTTCATGGGCACATTTAAAACCCATTACTAAATTTTTCCACACCTGTTTGTCAGATGCACTAAATTTCAGTTTTTACAGCAAGGCCAATTATTGCTTTCGTCAAGAGTACCTCGAGAAGGTTAAGGGGTGAAGGCACTACCAACACCCAAAGACCAATTTGTCCACTTCAGCCCGATGTCTGCTGAAATGGGTCACAAAAGTGAAGACCAAACTGCACTCCTGTGATTCACAGGAGAAGTACAGCCAAACAAGCTTTGGCTGTAACTCTCCTTTAAAAGTTGTATTGAGAAAAATGTGCTACTGGAGCAAAATGATAGGTCCTGGGCCAGCTGGTGTTTGTAAAACAAACTGGCCAGGGATCCTGAGCGACATCATATTTGGTCAATGACTTCACCCAGAACCCCTGGCCAGTTTGCTTGCAAACACTAACCTGCCGATGATCTGTAATTTTTTGGCCAAAGCACTCACTTTTTGATATCACTTTTAAAGGGTTAACTTGTTTCATTACTCTAACTGTCCCGTAACTTCATGTGCAACTTTAAGGAATCCCCCAAGCATGCTATTTAAAGCAGTTGTATATTTTCAATATAGCCCTTTAAATCACATTAAAACATTTTTTTTACAATAGTACATGTCCTCCATGGCAGTGCCCAGTCACCTGTGCTATTTTTTTACACAAAAGTTTGCAATTACAACTCAAAAGGACAGTGGTATATTACAGAAAGGTCTTGATATAATGGCAACATGAACAGTTACATTTTATTAAATCTTGAAATATAGTAGGGGTGTGAATCTAAGCCATGGTATTAGCTTCCTCCCCTATATGTTGAATAGAATGCAGTTGGGTAAAAACAAAACTGGACAAGATTAAGGAAATACTGATTAAAAGTAATCTTAGCAAAAGCACCCAATAGAAAACAGCCGCCTCAAAAGTGAATATAATCTTTAGCTGTATAAAACACACAATACTAATACAACTTTTTCTCTGCATAAAACTTTGTAAGATGAAATACAGTTCTGGTAGCAATATTGTTAAAAGACTATAGGAATACTGGGGAGTAGGGATGAGCAAACCAGGCAAAGTTCCGTTCAGTTGGGGGCGTTGGCCTGGCTGGAGTCCAGGCTGAGGTTGCCACTCCTACACCGATTTTCGGGAGCAGTGATTTTAATAATGCTTAAAGTGAAACAAAAAAAGTGAAATATTCCTTTAAATTTCATACCGCGGGGGGTGTATAGTATGCCTGTAAAGTAGCACTTGTTTCCCGTGCTTAGAACTGTCCCTGCACAAAGTGTAATTTCTGAAGGAAAAAAGGTAATTTAAAGCACTCACTGCTATAATGAATTGTCGGCTCCTGGTAATACAGAGAAAAGTCATTGATAAAAATAAAAAAAATGCATGGGGGTCCCCCCAAATTCAATTACCAGGCCCTTCAGGTCTGGTATGGATATTAAGGGGAACCTTGCGTCAAATAAAAAAAAAAATGACCTGGAGTTCCCCCGCTGCAGTCTCCTCCAGTCTCCACTCCACATGAAACCCCCATGACGTACGAGGGGGCGGGGTCACCCGTCACATCATAGGGTAAGCCCCAGCTTTCCCCGATTGCCGGGGAATAGCCAATGACGTAGGGGGGATCCTCGTACTTCAGACCCCACCTACGTCATTGGCTGAGCGGACCTGATGGGGAACGTCATTTGATTCCTCTGCAGTGTAATAAATTAATAGACCCCGCCCCTTATCACATTCCCCATCAGGTCCGCTCAGCCAATGACGTAGGGGGGCAGGGTCACCTTCACTGGGTGTAAGGCTGAGCGGACCTGATGGGGAATGTGAGAAGGGGCGGGGTCTATTCATTTATTACACTGCAGAGGAATCAAATCACGTTCCCCATCAGGTCCGCTCAGCCAATGACGTAGGCGGGGTCTGACGTACGAGGGGACGGGGTCACCCGTCAGATCATAGGGGTAAGCCCCGGCTTTCCCCGCTTGTGGGGAATAGCCAATGACGTAGAAGGGATCCCGCCTACGTCATTGGCTATTCCCCGGCAAGCGGGGAAAGCTGGGGCTTACCCTATGATGTGACGGGTGACCCCTCCCCCTCGTACGTCATGGGGGTTTCGTGTGGAGTGGAGACTGGAGAAGACTGCAGCGCTGGACATCGGATCACCGCGGGACATAGAGAACAACGCTGGACAGACTGGATTACATCGCTGGAATGGGTTTTTTATTTTTTTATTTTTAATAAAGGACTCTCCCAACTGTGTCTGTGTGTTTTATTTTTTATTTTTTACACTTTCTTTGTGAAATGGTAGGGGTACAATGTACCCCGTTACCAATTCACATAGGCCGGAATCTGGGGGTCCCCTTTGTTAAAGGGGGCTTCTAGATTCCGATAAGCCCCCCGCCCGCAGACCCCCACAACAACCGGCCAAGGGTTGTGGGGATGAGGCCCTTGTCCCCATCAACATGGGGACATGGTGCTTTGGGGTCCAGACCCCAAAGCATCCTCCCCATGTTGAGGGCATGTGGCCTGGTATGGTTCAGGGGGGGTGCTCTCTTGCCCCCCTCTTTTCCTGCGGCCTGCCAGGTTGCGTGCTTGGATAAAGGGTCTGGTATGGATTTTTGGGGGCAACTCCATGCCATTTTGGCGTGGAGTTCCCCTTAAAATCCATACCAGACCTGAAGGGTCTGGTATGGATACTTGGGGTGAACCGCACGTCATTTTTTTTTTAAATTTGACGCAGGGTTCCCCTTAATATCCATACCAGACCTGAAGGGCCTGGTAATTGAATTTGGGGGACCCCCATGCGTTTTTTTTTTTTAATCAATGACTTTCAATGACTGTTCTCTGTATTGCCGGGAGCCGACAATTCTTTATAGCCGCGAGTGCTTTTAAATTACTTTTTTTCCCCTCAGAAATGGCACTTTGTGCAGGGACAGTTCTAAGCATGGGAAACATGCACTACTTTACAGGCATATTATACACACACCCTAGGTACTATATTTAAAGGAATATTTCACTTTTATTGTTTCACTTTAAGCATTATTAAAACCACTGCTCCCGAAAAAACTGCCTTTTTTAAAACTTTTTTTTGCATTGATACATGTCCCCTGGGGCAGGACCCGGGTCCCCAAACACTTTTTATGACAATAACTTGCATATAAGCATTTAAAATTTGCACTTTAGATTTCTCCCATAGACCTTTACAGGGTGTTCCGCGGCTTTTTGAATTTGCCACGAACACCCCAAATTGGCGAACAGGCAATGTTCGAGTCGAACATTCGAATCGAACTCGAAGCTCATCCCTAATCCACATTTGGATTTCTATTAATTCCAATGATTCAGTGTACAATATTATTTTTTAACTACTTGCCTACCTGGCCAATTCTGACATTTCTCTCATATATGTAAAAATCAGAATTTTTTTGCCAGAAAATTTCTTAGAACCCCTAAATATTATATATTTTTTTGATCAGAAGCCTCAAGCCTCGCAAACACGGCTGGGAATCCTGTCAGGAAAAAAACGTTGGTTGCTGTAGCAAATTGGATCATGCTCTGCTGGGGTTTTTGCCTTCCTCTGGATCAGCTGTGGGTATAGAATTGGGTATATGGGATTGTATGATTTTTTTTTTTTTTTATGGTTGAACTGGATGGTCTTTTTTCAACCTGACTAACTATGTAACTATGTAACTATGATTCCTGGCAATATTTTCTTGCAAAGCCGTGCATACAGACGGCCATGCAAAAGAACCGCCGTTCTTTTGAATGCCATGAACGCGGTGACGTCATCGACTATGACGAGCCTGCGCTCGTTACATTCGATGCCGTCGCCGCCATCTTCCTGTAGGGTATGCTACCCTTGAATGCTACTACGCATGTATCAAAGTCTTTTCGAGCATGCGTGGGTTTACCTGGGGACAGGTAAGCATACTGACGAACGGTTTTCTTGGCAGGAAACACTCTGCCGAGAATCCCGACGAGAAAATAGAGAGCAGGTTCTCTATTTTTCTCATCTGGATTCCCGGGAGTTTTCTCGCAGAGAAAGCATACACACGCACGGTTTTCACGGCAAAAAGCTGTCCCAGCAGCTTTCTTGCCGAGAAAACCGTGCGTGTGTACGAGGCTTCAGAGAATAAAATGATGGGAGTTGCAATTTTTTTATGTTGCACAATATTTGCACAGCGGTTTTTTCCAAACACAAATCTTTTGGACAAAATAAATTTAATGAATTTTAGTGCACACAAACACAATATAATACCCAATTTTTTGGTATAATATAAAAAAATGATGTTATGCTAAGTAAATACATACCAAACACGTCACTCTTTAAAAGTGTGCACACCTGTAGAATGGCGACAAACTATAGTACATACAATTTTCCATTGACAACATTTTAAAAGCCTTTACAGGTTATCAGTTTAGAGTTACACAGGGAGTCGGCACTATAATTATTGCTCTTGCTCTGACGTTCATGGGGATACCTCACATATTCCAGATTTTTCCTCTGGCAGTGAGCGATCTGCCTTCCTCAGTCCCCACTGTTTTTTTTTTTTTTTTGTAATTCCTTTATTTACCAAAGAAAGTTACATGTAACAGTCAAAGAAACCAATGTTTACAGTATCGCAATTGAATAACATTTAGGCACTTGAGAGCTAAGTCGGAAAACAACAGACCCAGCGTTGCACGGAATATGCGGTCTTAACAATGAATACAGTTGCAGAGATATTTGCTCAGTGCATCCCGCTGGGACAACTATAAAACATTCAAATACATGGCCAAGGCAAATATGTCTGGAAAACAGAAAACGGTAATATAAACTAATCATAAAACATATGGTAGCATGAAGTAACTTGGATTGGAATTTTCCAATAAACTTGGCGGGAAGTAGAACCTCCCTTGCGCCTAATGAGCCCAGGGTTGGGGCAATATAGAAGTAAAATATACTCAAGGATATACACCCTATCTGTATAGTGTTTGCCACCCCTGTATCTTGAAGAAGGGAGGAAAAAGAAGGGGGAGATGGAAACCAGAGGGGGAAAGGATGTCGAGAGTAAATGTCCCCAGAACAGGGGAAAACTGAATAAAAGGGAAAGAGAAAGAGAACAGAGAGTGGAGAGGGCCTCTCGCCCAGAGAGTGAAGCTGGATCCAGAAAGGTTAGCTCGATTGAGCCACCTCCTGCAGATAAGCATCAGTGTGTACAAAATAGTTCCAGGGTCGCCAGGTCTCTCGGAAGGTCTCCTCCCGGTTGTGCAAAGTAGAGGTGAGATCCTCCATGTCTCTTAGTTCGTTCACCTTAGAGAACCACAGGCATTTGGATGGGGGGTCTTTCGATCTCCAGCAAAGGGGGATGCATGCCTTGGATCGTGAGAGAGGCCATATATATCTTGAGCGGTCTTCTAGAAAGGTGCCACAGACAGGCCGCCGGGTCCCCTTCCAGGTCAACATCGGTCAGGCGCTTGACTGTGCAGATCACCTCCCACCAAAAGGGGGCAAGTTTGGGACAGTCCTAGAAAATAGGCAACATCGTCCCTTCAGCATTTCCGCACTGCCAACAAACACTGGGGACATGTGGGAGGAAACGGTGCAAGGTGGTAGGCACCCTGTACCACCTGGTTAGGATCTTTTAACACGTCTCCAGGATCCTCGTGGCTATGGAGGACTTGTGGGAAAAAGAAAGGATCTTCTCTTTCTGAGAGTCCGTGAACTGGGTGCCTAGATCAGACTCCCATTTGGTTAGGAAGGGTGGGATATATCCCTCCGACGGTCGAGTCAAGGAGGCATAAATTATTGACAATGGTGGACCGGTTCCCCCCGGCAACACAGGTGTTCCAATTCCGTAAGTGGACGAGAGACGCCCAGTGTCCGTAGACATCCGCACAAAAAGTTGAGTAGCTGAAAACCGCTCCAGAAGTTCAATGAAGGATCCGTGGCAGACACCCCAGCGATGGTGGAGAGTTGGCCATCAGAACCCACAAAGTCACAAAGGCGGAGTCTTCGACTCGTGGCTAACCTCTTGAAATGGGGGTTCTGAAGGCCGGGCGGGAACTCCGGGTTGCCCAATACCGGAATCACAGGAGAGGGCAGCGGAGACACAGAGGTATGTCTAAAGGTGTCCCTGGTGACCAGAAGAGTGCTACCCAGTGTGGGATGGTCAGAAAGGGCCTTTGGGAGTGGTGATGAGATCCACGGCCAGCTTTTGGCTGTGTCGTCAGTGTCCTCCATCTCCATGGCCACCCAATGTTTTGCCTCTGCATGACAGTGCCAGTCCACCAACCTTGTGAGGTGTGTAGCAGTCCCCACTGTTTCTGAATGACTGATGTCACTTCAGCTGCCAGCCAATGGCAGTCTATTTTTCGATGCTGGTGATATTCCCTGTTTCTATAGATGACCCTGCATTTATAATATCTCTATTGGGAGTTACCAGTTCAAGCTTAATCATAGTGCATGTGTGTGCAATCCACACATGCATACTCAGGTTATTTTTGTGTATGTGTGTTTTGTTACACATAACATACACAGAGATATATTTTTGTCCATGACATCCCCATTTGATAGATATTATCATTACATTCACCAGGTTATACTATATATTGTATGTATATGTATCTATAAATATACTGTATATGTATATATATTCTCTTATTTAAAGTTACCAGTTCATGTTCCACTACAGTGCTAGTGTATGCACCTTATACATGCACACATAGGTTATTTCGTATACCGTATTTTCCGGCGTATAAGACGACCGGAGTATAAGACGACCCCCCTAATTTTCCAATGAAAACATTGTTTTGGGCTATACTCGCCGTATAAGACTACCCCCTACCTCACACAGGGATGCAGTCTCGTAGCTCCGATCCAAGCCCAATGTCTGAAGGCAGCTCTGGAAGACTTAGATGCAGGTCCATCCTCTCTTCATGCTAGAGGTAAGCAGGCACCACAGCAAATCCCCTTAGCTTCTCTCCTGATGGCTCTGGTCCCGGCAGGCTGAGAGCTCAGACCCCATCAATAGGTCTGCACTCTCCTCTCTCCTGGCTCAGTTTGCCCATAAAACAGTGACACTTCCTCCTCTAGGTGCAGCCACTTTTGGTATTAAAAAGTCCACAGTCTATTAGCCTCCATTGGCAAGTACAGTGCAGAAAATGGTTACATTCATTGCAGTATGCACTGAGCCAATCCCGGCGGGCGATGCACTCTGTTGCTGAATACAGAGCTTGTTAAGCCTGCTCGGATTGGCAGAGGCTTGTGACATCATCAGCCCGCACTGCTCCAATCCGAGCAGGCTTAACAAGCTCTGTATTCAGCAACAGAGTGCATCGCCCGCCGGGATTGGCTGAGCGGCGCATACTGTATTTAACAGTATACCGAGCACCCGGCAGGCTTCACATCCATCTGGCAGCCTCTGCACCCGGCGTATAAGACGACCCCCGCTCTTTAGCAGTGTAATTAAGGTGTAAAAGGTCATCTTATACGCCGGAAAATACGGTATGTGTGTATTGTGCTACACATCTACACATACATGTTTATTATCCTCTATAATATGACACCACCATTTAGTCGCATCTCCTATTCTATGGGTCTCCTCTCCCCATTGAGTGACATTTATTTATGTATAGTGTGCTTCCCCACTTATTATCCTCTATTTATTTATTCCTAAAAGAAGATAAAAACAACATTATATATTGTGTATATGTATGTATATATATATACCGTATATACTCGAGTATAAGCCGAGATTTTCAGCCCTTTTTTTTGTGCTGAAAGTCCCCCCCCTCGGCTTATACTCGAGTCAGTGAAATTTAACATTGTAAATTGTACCTGAAGGCTGCGGCGTCCATCGTTTAAAACTCGCGGTCTCTTCCTGGTCCCTTCCGTGATAGGCGGAACTGTGTCTGCTGAGAATCGCCTATCACGAACGTTCTCTCATCCTCAGTTTCCCAGCAGACGTCCGTGATTGGCGGAAACTGAACACAGTGTCTGCTGGGATGGGTGAAGATGAGAGAACGTTCGTGATAGGCGATTCTCAGCAGACACAGTTCTGCCTATCACGGAAGAGACCAGGAAGAGACCGCGAGTTTTTAACGATGGACGCCGCAGCCTTCAGGTACAATTTACAATGTTTAATTTTAATTCTAGGGAAACAGTGAGGATGGGCACAGTGAGGATGGGAACATGTGAGGATGGGAACATGTGAGGATGGGAACAGTAAGGTGGCAATGGGCTTAGTGAAGTTGCAATGGGTGGGCATTGTTGAACCTCGGATTATACTCGAGTCAGTAAGTTTTCCCGGGTTTTTGTGGTAACATTAGGTACCTCAGCTTATACTCGGGTCGGCTTATACTCGAGTATATACGGGGTATATATATATATATATATATATACTGTGAGGGGGTTAACTCGGTAGCGGGTGTGTGTGACCCCCTGGTTGGGCTCCCCACACAAAAACAGGGCCAGCACACGGAGGTTGTGGTTTTCAAAATCAAAAGGTGCGGTTTATTTCTCTATGTACAGTGACAAAAACACAGCAAAGCCAAAAAGAAACAAACAAAATAAATCCTGGTCAGTTTGACCTCTGACTAAACATGCAGGTTTCCTAAACTAACAACTGGGATCAGCCTGGTGCTGTCCTAGTCCCTAAGTCCCTGGTTTAGTAAAAGTCCAAACAAATAGCCACACAGGCTTTGCCTCACCGCACAGGGGTTCACTCTCCCTAGACAGTCCACACAGGTCTGGTTCCAGGCATGAGCTAACATCTAATGAAGCTGGGAGTTCTTATAGAGGCCTAAATGAGCTGACAAGGTTCAGCTGGTCTCCTCATCTCTGTCTGCACGACGCCCCACACTCTCCCTAGAGGTAAGAGTCATCCATGAGCCTACTAGCCTCAGCTGGGCTTATACAACTCTCCACCCTAGTTGTATAAGTCAGCATAAAGCCTGAATCTGGGAGAAATATATCTACCCCCCTGGATGCAACCAGGTGACTTTACCTTCCTGCTGTCACATACCCCCCCCTCTTGTTTTAACCTTGGGGTTGGAACACCAGCAATCAGGCATTCATGTACTCGAGACAAAGCATCCACATTCCCCATTTGAACGCCAGGGCGATGCTTTACTGTGAAGTTGAATTCCTGTAGGGCCAGGAACCACCTATTCACTCTTCTATTTGTCTCCTTGTTTTGAGCCATCCACTTTAACGGAGCGTGATCCGTAACCATGTCAAAGTGCCTACCTAGCAGATAGTACCGAAGGGAATCTAGAGCCCACTTCACCGCTAAACACTCCTTTTCAACCGTGGCGTAATTTACCTCATGGGACTTCAACTTCCTGCTGAGGTAAATGACTGGGTGCTCTTCCCCGTTCCAGACCTGGGACAATACTGCTCCTAACCCCACATCTGACGCATCACTTTGTACGACAAAGTCTTTAGAGAAGTCGGGTGAGTACAACACTGGCTGGCTACATAAGGCTTGTTTCAAGAATTGGAATGCTGCCTCAGCCTCGGGGGTCCATTTAATCATGACCGACCCTTTCCCTTTCGTCAGGTTGGTTAGGGGCACAGCCTTAGAAGCAAAGTGGGGAATGAAGCGCCGATAATAACCCGCGATTCCCAGAAAGGCCCGTACCTGCTTCTTGCTGTTGGGACGTGGCCAACTCTGGATGGCCTCGACTTTGTTGAGTTGGGGTTTTATCACTCCCCTGCCAATGGTGTACCCAAGATATTTGGCCTCCTCCTGCCCAATGGTACACTTCTTGGGGTTAGCCGTAAACCCCGCTTCCCGGATAGAGTCTAGGACTGCTTGCACTTTTGGCAGATGTGAGGCCCAATCTGTGCTATGGACAATTACGTCATCCAGGTAAGCCGCAGCATACTTCCGATGGGGCCTCAGTATCTGGTCCATTTTCCGCTGGAATGTGGCCGGCGCATTCTGTAACCCGAACGGCATTCTCTTATATTGGAACGCCCCGTCTGGGGTTACAAATGCGGTTTTCTCTTTGGCCGACTTGGCCAGGGGAATTTGCCAATACCCTTTTGTGAGGTCAAGAGTCGTCATGTATCGGGCTGTTCCCAGCCGGTCGATCAACTCATCTATACGTGGCATGGGGTAGGTGTCAAATTTTGTAACTTTGTTCAACTGACGAAAATCGTTACAAAATCGCCAGCTCCCATCCGGTTTAGGCACCAACACAATGGGACTAGACCAATCACTTTGGGACTCCTCTATCACCCCTAAGTTCAGCATTTTCTGTACTTCCTCCCGTATTGCCTCCCGTCGGGCCTCTGGGATCCGATAGGGTTTTAACTTCACCCTTTCACCGGGCGGGGTAATAATATCATGCTCTACCCCAGATGTTTGTCCCGGCAGCTCAGAGAACACCTCCTTGTTGCGAAGCACAAACTCCTTAACCTCCTGTTGTTGGGGTTGTGACAAGGTGGCTGCTATTCCAACCTCCGGAATCACGCAACCAGTTTGAGCTGGTGACCAAGTTTCTGCGACTAGGGACTCTCTATCCCTCCAGGCTTTCAACAGATTAACGTGATATATCTGTTCGGGCTTTCGCCTTCCTGGTTGTCTGACCTTGTAATTCACTTCGCTCACTTTTTCCATTATCTCGTAGGGGCCTTGCCATTTGGCAAGGAATTTACTTTCAACCGTAGGGACAAGTACCAATATCCTATCCCCCGGGGAAAAGGTACGGGTCTTTGCTCCACGGTTGTACACTCTCTGCTGTGCCAACTGCGCTTGGGCCAAATGTTCCTTCACGATGGGCATTACCTGTGCAATTCGATCTTGCATCAGGGCGACATGCTCAATCACACTCCTGTGGGGAGAACTCTCACTTTCCCAAGTTTCCTTGGCAATATCCAACAGCCCTCTTGGGTGTCTCCCATACAGTAACTCAAAGGGGGAGAATCCCGTAGAGGATTGGGGCACCTCCCTAATAGCAAACATCAAATAAGGAAGTAGACAGTCCCAATCCTTTCCATCTCTATCCACCACTTTCTTCAACATTTGTTTTAGGGTTTTGTTGAATCTTTCAACCAGCCCATCGGTTTGGGGGTGATACACAGATGTACGCAATTGCGTCACTTTGAACAATTTACACAGCTCTTTCATAACCCGGGACATAAAGGGTGTACCTTGGTCCGTAAGCAGTTCTTTACAAATACCCACCCGGCTAAAAACAAGAGATAGCTCTTTGGCTATGGTTTTGGCCGAGGTATTTCTGAGAGGGATCGCTTCTGGATAACGGGTGGCATAGTCCATTATAACCAATATGTACTGGTGCCCCCTAGCGGACTTGATTATAGGACCTACCAAATCCATTGCGATTCTCTCAAACGGGACCTCAATGATGGGTAGAGGGACCAGCGGGCTACGGAAATGTGGCATCGGGGCCGACCTCTGACACACAGGGCAGGAGGAACAATAATTTTCTATGTCCTTCATCACCCCAGGCCAATAGAATCTCTGTAATACCCTCTCTCGGGTTTTCTCTGTCCCCAGATGACCTCCAAGAATGTGCCCATGGGCCAACTCCAACACCAACTTCCTGTAAGGTTTGGGCACCACCAGCTGCTCAACGGTTTCTTCTGCCCTTTTTGCCACCCGATACAGTAGGTCCTTCTCTACGCTGAAGTATGGGTAAGTGCAGGTAATATCTGGGTTCACTAACTCGCCATCTATTTCCACTACGTTTTCCCGTGCCTTTATTAGGGCGGGGTCTTTTAACTGTTCTGTGGCAAAATTTTCCCTGTGAACCTCCAGATCAGAAAACTCCACAGACGGTAGGTTTTCGTCTGAGGAGGTGGGCTCCTCTCCAGTTTCTTGAGTCTCCCCTGCCAATACTGACAAGGGAAATTCTGGAGAGTCCTCCCCACTCTCAGAGGAGTTCTGGCTATCACATTCCTGGTACATAGGGGCACCAGTGGGGGGCTCAGGATCATCCCACAGTTCCCAGAACTTCGGAAAATCCCTTCCCACAATGGCATCATGCGGTAATTGAGATACTAACCCCACTGGATGAGAGAGGGTACCTTTGGGGGTCTCGAAACACACTGTAGTCACTGGATACTCTCGGGTGTCCCCATGCACACAAATAACAGCTACCTTGCTATTCCCAGAGACCTCTGTTTTAACTAATTCAGCCTTTATCAGGGTCACAAGGCTACCTGAATCCAGCAATACCACAACATTTCTACCATTAATACACATTTTGCATAAATGTTTCTCAGTTCCCCGAATGGCAGTGCATGCGACTGTCGCACACAGCGACTGACGTCTGTCCATCAGAAAGTCACATTGCATGGGTTCCTCCACAACCGGGCAATTTGCTGCAATATGTCCCGCTTGCCGGCAGCGGTAGCAAACGATCCTTCTTGCGGCCTCTTGAGCCGCTGATTTCCCAGGCTGTTCTCGCCAAACTTGGGGTAGAGCTCCCACCCTCTCACTCTCTCCACCCTCACCCCTTGGAATCCTCTTATCCGCCCCTGGGGATGGTCTGGTCTTAGGGTGGAAAGTCCGAGAGTCTCTGGAAGAGGCTGTCAGGTTCTCTGTAGCCAAGTATCTCTCTACACGATCCACAAGTTTACCGGCCGTTTCTGGGTCTCCATGGCTTACCCACTTTTGAATGGCGGTAGGAAGAGCTCTCAAGAAACGATCCATCACAACACGTTCCACAATCTCCGGTGCGGACAAAGTCTCTGGCTGTAGCCACTTCCTGCTCAGGTGAATGAGATCATACATTTGAGACCTGGGGGGTTTTCCAAGCTGGAAAGTCCAGTTATGCACACGCTGAGCCCGGACAGCCAGGGTGACACCCAGCCTTGCCAATATTTCAGCTTTTAGCATCACATAGTCTTTTGCTTGGTCAGGCTCTAGGTCATAGTAAGCCTTCTGCGATTCACCAGTTAACAGAGGAGCCACCAGTCCAGCCCACTGCTCCTCAGGCCACTTTTCTCTTTCAGCAGTCCTTTCAAATGTGGTCAAAAATACCTCTGGATCATCCTCTCCAGTCATTTTTGTCAATAAACGACTCACCCCAAAGGACGCGGTATTAGTGGGACGGCTTTCCTCACTGGTCTGCGGACGTTGCTGCATTACTGCTTCCATTTGTTGTAGTCTCTGCTCTTGCTTCTGTAACAGGTCTATGAAGCGGGCCTCAGATTGCTGCTGGGCTTGTTGATGAGCTTGCTGCTGGGCTGCAAGGCTCCTTTGCAAACCTGCATTTGTCTGCTGTTGATTGGCATTTGCTAGAGCCAGCTGTTTCAGTATCTCCTCCATGCTGGCTTAAAAAAAACTGCCACTGGTTCTCCACCAACTGTGAGGGGGTTAACTCGGTAGCGGGTGTGTGTGACCCCCTGGTTGGGCTCCCCACACAAAAACAGGGCCAGCAGACGGAGGTTGTGGTTTTCAAAATCAAAAGGTGCGGTTTATTTCTCTATGTACAGTGACAAAAACACAGCAAAGCCAAAAAGAAACAAACAAAATAAATCCTGGTCAGTTTGACCTCTGACTAAACATGCAGGTTTCCTAAACTAACAACTGGGATCAGCCTGGTGCTGTCCTAGTCCCTAAGTCCCTGGTTTAGTAAAAGTCCAAACAAATAGCCACACAGGCTTTGCCTCACCGCACAGGGGTTCACTCTCCCTAGACAGTCCACACAGGTCTGGTTCCAGGCATGAGCTAACATCTAATGAAGCTGGGAGTTCTTATAGAGGCCTAAATGAGCTGACAAGGTTCAGCTGGTCTCCTCATCTCTGTCTGCACGACGCCCCACACTCTCCCTAGAGGTAAGAGTCATCCATGAGCCTACTAGCCTCAGCTGGGCTTATACAACTCTCCACCCTAGTTGTATAAGTCAGCATAAAGCCTGAATCTGGGAGAAATATATCTACCCCCCTGGATGCAACCAGGTGACTTTACCTTCCTGCTGTCACAATACATATAGATTTTTTTTTTCTCATTACTCCCCGTGCCCGGATAGGAAGATCGTGCCACTACTTATTCATCAATAATTACTTTTTATTATATGTCGAGTAAGATATATCACATATACATTGCATATTATACAGGTATATTGTATTATTTCAAATTTCCTGCCTCATTTTGATCCAGCCCAAATTACACCACCATAACATGCCCTATGTCCAGTCTTATATACAGTATATACATACATTTTATAACATCACTCCTTTTATTCCCATCCCTGTCTATTTTTATGATGCATGTGTTTTAAATATGTTTTAAATATATCTAGAAGCCGCAATCCCTTCTATATATTTTAGTTTTGTTTTAATAATCATTTGGTCCCGCCTATGTGCTTTCCCATTTCCTTTATAAATGGTCCTTCATGGTATCCTTACTATGTCTGTTAAGAAAGGAGCGCGACTTGCCAACACATCCAAGTGCGCATGCTCACGAAACGTGTCCATTTTTGGTGACGTCATCCCCTGCAGCCTGCTGTTCCACGCCTCTTTCTGAGGCCGCCTTCCAGAGCCGGGGAATACATCTGTCGGAAGGGACTCTGCTGTCTTCAAGGAATCTACATGGCCCAGGACTCGGGAGCGTCACCGTGACATTATTTATACCATGCCTGTAACTTCCACTTAAATGTGAGTTGATCTAATTACGTTCATTAAAGCCTTTGTAAAAAACGACTGCACCCAGAGGCGCCTCTCTCCTTGTGTTTTTTTTTCTATAGATGGCCGAACTAGCATCCCCAGGTCAAAAAAATTGCTGCAGCAAATCCAAATTCAAATGAAAGAGTAAATTTTTCATATATATATATTTTTTTGCTAATGTTGGCTAAATAATTTTAGACTGTCCAGGCTCAAGAGAAAAATTAAAGAAAAGCTTAATCAAAAACTGACAATTCAGTGATTTCAGTAGTGAGATTAAATTTAAAAAAAATTATCTTTTGCGCTTAGTGTGAAAAAGTGTGTTCAGAGCTGCACCCAGCAAAAATCCAAATACTAGATGTCACAACCAATAAAAACATTACTGGTGATGTCATTACACCCGCCAAGTGATGCTGGTGAGGCATTGTTACATGCTTTTACATGCTGCTTTTTGATCTAATACAAGTTAACAAAGCGGTTTTAAATTATGTGTGGCCTCTGTTCCTTTCTATGAATGTGGATGCTGTCCGGTCTGACATGCTATGGGTTTAAAGTTGGCGGTTTGCTGTGATCATTGCCAGATATCTGGAGGCTTGTTACCAACATCCTTGCCTAACCTCCATCATAGGGATTAAACTTATCTAGTAATACCGCATACACAAGATCGGAATTTCCGACAACAAATGCTCGATGTGAGCTTTTGGTCGGATATTCCGACCATGTGTAGGCTCCATCGGACATTTGCTGGCGGAATTTCTGACAACAAATGTTTGAGAACAGGTTCTCAATTTTTCCAACAAGAAAAGTTCTTGTCGGAAATTCTGACCGTGTGTAGCCATTTCCGACGCACAAAAGTGCTGCGCATGCTCGGAATCAATTTGATGCATGCTCTGAATCATTGTACTTAATTTTTCTTGTCTCGTCTTGACCATCGGAATTTCCAAGCAACATTTGTGCGACCGTGTGTAGGCAAGACAAGTTTGAGCCAATGTCCGTCGGAAAAAAAAACACGGTTTTGTTGTCGGAAATTCTGATCGTGTGTATGCGGCATTAGAGTCCATTGTTAGCTGTGGTGGAGGGCACAAGGTGTTTGGCCATCTCTTCAAGATAAATTCACTCGATTGGTGAATGGCTGAATGCTCGATTTCATTTGAACTTTCTTAGTTCTTTCTTCAAGCACGCTGAATATTTTCACATCATTGGACTTTGATTTATATCATGTATATAAAACACCTTTGGTTGTTTTGTGTTTTTGCACACTTATTATGTGTATTTATTCAGCGGTGAGATTTCCTCCAGATATTGTATGTCTTTGCCATGTCCAATAAGGCTACAACTAAAGTATTTTGACAGCCTTTGCACTGCAAATAGCAGTGAAAAATAAACATTTGTGGTGCCTTCCACCAGCTCCTCCCTCTGTAACAGAACAATACTTTGATTTGAAAGAATGCACTGTTCTAGAGTTGTCAGTCTGAGAGACCAGGTATAAAGTGGTATGAGCTGCAGCAAAAACTGGGTTTAGCTAAACTGCTTAAAAGGCATGGATAATAAAGGGACTTATAATTACACACAGCAAAAAAATAGATATTAGGCACACATAAGAAGTTATGTAGTGTAACACCATCTAGTTAGGTAGGTGCTAGAGTGCTTATTTTTGTTGGCAGAGTTGGTAAATTTAGCCAGGCCTACCTGGTTGTCAGGCCTGTTTGTTTCAATTCTGGGCTGGGAGTGGTTCAGGGTAGCAGTTGGTGACTCACAGGCCGCATCACTTCACTGTCACCTCCCTCTTCCCTCTAGAAAGTCCTAGAAAGAGATGAGGGGAAGAGAGGTGGGGCTGCCTGGGGTATCTTAAGGAGCCTTGACCAATCCCCAACTTGGAGTGGCAGGGAGCAGGCCTCCTTAAATACCTGGACTCAGTCCAGCTGGGGAGGAGATGTCATGTGATAGAGCTGGAGTAAGAGAGTGTGGAGGCTGTCGTTGCCCACGGGGAGCTCCCCAGTCTGAGGGTGGGGGGTGACCCTGGGTTGGGGCTCGGGTGCATCCAGAAGGAATAACAAGATCCTGGAAGGAGAGGCACATGAGAGATCAGGCAGAGGACAACGGGAGAGAACACTTCTTTTTTTTTCCACAAAAAAGTTTTTATTAGAGGAAGAAAATATGGTTGTACATACATTACATTGAACAAGCCATCTGCAAATGGAACCACAGCTTAATAATTCGACAAGAACAATCCTACGAAGCAATACAACATTAGGATGAAAAAGTAAAACAACAGGGGTTTGTATATGTTAATACAGGGCAAGGCCTATGTATTACAAATGATTGACCAGCACAGACTTCTAGCAGGGTCAGGTATCTGGGTGACAGTAAAGTACCCTGCTAATGGATGCATAGGCCTCGTAGATCCCTATCAACCGGTCTAATCGCGACCAAGAAATGTATCATATACCTGATATTGCTAAGGGTGTGTAATTTACAGGGTTCCCCGTTAGGGCCCTCGGCGGACAATAGGTCGGCTACGTCATTGTGATGGTAATAGGGGGTCGAGGAAAGAGGGTAGGAGGTAGGGAAAAGAAGGAAGAAGGGGAAGGGAAGTCAGGACAGAAAGGGGAGGGGGAGGGCAGGGGGTCATGGGGGGGGGCCACTCCATATCTCAGTACTCCCAGTCCCCATCTGGGTCTCAAGGAGCGTGTATCGGGGAGGGTCAGCATCTCAATGGAAAGTGGGATTTATACTGGTCAGTAGACTTAAAATGTAACCAGCATGCCCAGATTAGTGCACATTTCTGAATACGGTCCTGGGAGATAAAGATTAATTCCTCCATCTCCTCTATTCTGGTTATTCTGCACAGCCACTCCCTAATGGAGGGGGTGTTCGTAGAACGCCAGTGTGTGGGAATGCAGAGTCTGGCTGCATTCACCATATGCATGGCCAGCGACTTATGGTAGGAGCGTTTTGATAGAGTAGTGTGATGTAAGAGACACTGTGCCGGACTAAAGTCCAAGTCAAAAGTGGTAACCTGCTTTATTATGGAGTGTACCTCACTCCAAAAAGGACGGAGTAAGTCTCACTCCCACCATATGTGGATCATGGAACCTTCGCCTTTGTTGCATCTCCAACATACATTCGGAATTTGAGGTGAGAATTTATGTAAACGGGCTGGGGTTCTATACCATTTAGTAATAATTTTGTATCCATTTTCTTAAATCGCTACATTCATTGATCCTGTGTGCGCCATAGTATAGATAGATTCCCACTCTTTATCTGTGAATGACATTTGTAAATCTTTTTCCCAAGAAGAGCATGCAATCTGTGTCACTGACATATCTGGGGACTCTTGCAGCATGGCATATATGTATGATATAAGGTGTCTTTGCGGTGATTTGCACGAGCATAGAGTTTCAAAGGGTGTAAGTTGTCTACTCCATACATCAGTGGAGTCTTTAGAAGTTAGGAAGTGTGACAGCTGTCTATATGACCAAAAAGGGAAAGATTTGGTACAAGAATCCACAACTAACTCCTCATACGATCGCTTTCGGCCTCTGTGAAAGAAGTGGCGTGCCTGGACCTCCTTCTGTGGCCATTCCCTGTGTAGGAATGTACTGGATTCTCCCGGAGGGAACTCAGGGTTACCCCGTATTGTGGTCAGGGGGCCAGGTTGAGAGGAAATGTTGAAAAGGGCAACTGCCTTCCCAAAGGCCAACAGCGAGGGCATAATCAGCGGGTGCATCTTGATGTCTTGGGGGTAAAGTTGCGGTGTCAGCCACGGAAGCGTGTAGGTCGGTATTGGTGTATATGAGTTTTCCAGTGCAATACAAGCTTTCCCTAGTTTGTGAATATTCCAATCCACTACTCTAGTCAGGTGGCAGGCCAGGTAGTACTTATGGAGGTCTGGTAAACCAAACCCCCATAGCTTTGGAGCATGTCAGATGGGAATATTTAATTTGCGGGGCTGTATCCTTCCATATAAATGTCGTAAGGCTTTCTTATATGACAAGAAGAAGGCAGGGGGAGGTGTATCGGGATCGTTTGCATGAGGTACAATAAACGGGGGAGAATGACCATCTTAATGAGGGCCGAGCGGCCAAACCAAGACAAGTTCAAACTAGCCCACTCTTTCAAATCCGATTGAATTCTGGAGAGTGAGCGAAGAAAGTTGAGACTGTACAGGTCTAACAGCTTCCTGGGGATCTGAATCCCTAAGTAAGTAATAGCGTCTTTCTTCCATATAAACGGAAAAGATTCTTGACAGTGAGAGACTTCCTGAGGGGTTAGTGATACGTTCAGGGCGTGGGACTTAGAGTAATTAATTTTAAGGTACGACAGATCACCGAAGAATTTGATGTCGTTCAGCAGGTTAGGCAGGGACACCCGAGGAGATTGCAAGGAGAGTAGTATATCGTCAGCAAACGCTGCTACTTTGTATTCCCTGTGGTGTATGGAAATACCTTTAATGTTGTCGTTGGCACGTAATCTGTTCAAAAGCGGTTCAAGAGACAGGACAAAGATAAGCGTGTACCGTTGCTTATCGAGAAGACGTTCGACAGGAGGCCGTTGGCCTTTACCCTCGCCACTGGATTGGTATAAAGGGCACTGATGTGCGCTAGCATTCGGGGCAGTAGGCCTATGCCCTTCAGTACCCCCTGCATATAATCCCATGCTACCCTGTCGAACGCCTTCTCAGCAACAAGGGAGAGGAAAATCCCCTAGTCTCTGAAGAGGAGAGCCAATGATGTATATTCAGAGTGCGTATGGTGTTGTCCCTCGCCTCCCTACCCGGGATAAAGCCTACTTGATCAGATGTTATGAGACCGGGGATCAGGGGTACCAGTCTATTGGCCAACATTTTTGCATAAAGTTTAATATCCACATTGAGAAGGGATATCGGCCTGTAGTTGGAGACTAATGAGGGATCTTTATCTGCTTTAGGGATAACAGCTATGTGTGCTTCCAAGAGCCTGCCAAGGGAGGTGTGGGGGCTTGAAAGTGAGTTAAAAGTTTGGAGCATCTTAGGTGCCAGTTCATCTTGAAAGCATTTATAGTACACTAACGGGAGGCCGTCGGGACCCAGGCTTTTACCAACTTTCATTTGTTTAATCGCCAAGCGGAGTTCAGCCAAGGCGAGAGGACTCTCCAGTGCTTCAGCCTGCTGACTAGTGACAGGTTTGGGGCAGTACTCGGCTAAGAACGTTGCCATTTGGGAGGAGCGGTTGGCCAAGGCCTTCTGTCCGTCTACCTCAGGTGTAAGATTATAAATTTTCGTATAGAATTTTTCAAATTGTTTGGCTATGTCTTCATTCCTAGTGAAGAGTGTACCTTGGCTGTCTCTAATGTGGTGGATTATGGAAGAGGTCTTAGCTGCCTGTATCGTCCGTGCTAATAGTCTCCCGCTCTTGTTGCCATGTTCATAGAACACCTTCTGCCTGAGGACATATCGTCTCCTAGTGTGTTTTCCTAGTTCCTCCTTTAGGGCGGAACGAGCGTGTAAGAGGTCCTGCAACGTTGATTGCATGGCTGAGCGTTTATGGGCTAACTCCAGTTTACTAATTGTCTCAGTAAGGGATTTGATGAGCTCTTGTTGTCGTTTCTTGGCAGTCGTTGCTAAGGAAATCAGCTTCCCCCTCACTACACATTTATGTGCTTCCCAGAGCGTGATGGGTGACACGTCAGGTGTAGAGTTTTCCTGAAAGTACAGCTTAATTTGTGTACTTATCTGTCTAAGGTTCTCTGAGTCTTTCAGTAGGGAGGGGTTTAATCTCCAAGATTTTGTCAGCTTGTTTGAGTCTGGGAACGTGAGGGTGATTGTTATGGGGTGATGGTCAGAGAGAAACATTGGTTCAATAGTGGCGTGGGAGAGAAGGGAAAGGTCAGGTTGTGAAAGAAATAGATAGTCTATCCTGGAATATTTGTTATGTGGGGATGAGAAAAAAGTGTAGTCTCTGTCGGTGGGGAACATAGTGCGCCACGTGTCGTGGAGTGTAAGGTTTTGCAGTTCCATTTTAATCTGGCATAGGGCACGATACGGGAGAGCGGATGCCCCTGTGGAGGAGTCAAGAAGCGGGTTCAACGGGACATTGAAGTCCCCTCCTAAAATTACTATGCCTTCTAGAAAAGATGCTAGCACAGGTAGACCCAAAGAAGGAAACTTGGTGTTCATTGGGGCGATATACATTTGCCAACGTAATCGGCTTGGTCGCATATGTGCCCTTAAGAAAGATGTATCTGCCTTTGGGGTCAATCAGTGAGTCTGATATATGGAAGTCTGCATGTTTAGAGATAAGTATGGAGACCCCTTTGGTTTTGGAGTCTGGGTTCGTGGAGTGTACTACCGTTTTGTATACATGATTCCCTAGTTTGGGGATTGTGTCCGATCGAAAATGTGTTTCTTGCAGTATAAGGAAGTAGGCTTTATGCTTAGTTAGTGTCAAGAGTACCTGTGCTCTCTTTTCCGGCAGGTTCAAACCCTTAACATTCAGTGAGAGGCATTTCAAGGACAGCTGTTGCCTGATCATAGGTTCCTTCTGCATCGTACAGGCAAATGGAGATCTAATAATAAGTGCAAAAGTTACGCGTAAGAGCACTAGACTTCTGTATGAAATCTAGAGGTACCCTGCTAGGTTCCCCAATTTGTAGAGAAGGAGGAGTGGCCCCCACTAAAAAATAAAAAATAAAAAAGTGGGGTGGGGGGGGAGAAAAAAAAAGGGGGGAGGGGGGTGGGAAGGAGGAGGAGGGGGAGAGAGCAGAAGGGGGGAGGGGGTAGAGGGGGGTATGTAAAGTCAGAGAGGTTTGGGAGGGGGGGTTAGGGATATAGTGATCCAAACCCAGGAGGGTGGGGGGGTACAAATGGGATATATAGGTTGTGTACGTACGTGGGGCCCTGTAACCACGTGTACAAGAAGTTTACCGGAGGTGGTTGAATACACACCCAACCACCTAAAGGGGGAAACCGGGGGTCAGCGACTATCCAATAGGACAACTGATGGGGGACAATAAACTAGGACTGTATTTCGAGAATACTAGGATGACGAGAAAGGATAAACAGAAACTTTAAGGGTATTTGTCAGCATTTATCATAGTGCACAACCAAGGAGCAGCAATCATAGAAGAGGTGCTCGTAATACAAAAAAAAAAACAGTAACGTGCAAAAACAAATAGCAAATAAGGGCCCATTGGGCACTTGAGTTTTGTCTAGGTCAGTATATAATGTGTAGAACATTTGTTAAGAGGCTGTATACGAGATTACATTAAATCAAGGCCTATCTAAAACTAAAACATAACCAGTACTATCAATCGGTTGCATTGAGAGATATAACAGCCAACTAAATAAACCGTCTAATTTATCACTCAATGAAGTAAAATAAAGTTACCAGAGACTAGGCAGGTGAGCACATCCAGGAACCTTAAGCCTCCCAACCCCCCTCTCCTCTATCAGAAAAGTCATGGTAGGTTCATGGATTCTGGTGGTCTGCTCCTATCCAAGGCTATGCTTAGCGTGAACGTTTCCGGGTGTGGAACAGCTAAGGCATAAGCTGCCATAGGGCATAATGAGTTCTAGGCTCATAGATATTAGGGTATGGGCGTGATATTGCAGGGAGACTCCTCATCATGAAGTAAAGGGTCTCCTATCCCACCCCCCCACCTCTCCCACGTCCGTCCGCCAATTGCCCCAGGTAAACACGTGAGTATCCAGCATTTAGACCCCTATATAAGGTATGGTCACCATGCGAAAGGGGAATGTGTTCATGTGTCTCAGCCTCAATGGGGGTCTACAGTGAGAATCTTGAGGGTACCCCAGCCCACTTTAGAAGAGTGTGACCCCCCCAATCAAAAGCCCGACCTCCCGGGACGGTAAAGCTTATTGCAGTTAGATCAGTATATCTAGCATGACTTGCAAGGTTAAACATATTATCACCTGTATGCGGTACAAAGCATGGACATTGGGGGAGAGTTCAGTGATCAGGGGAAGGGGGATAGCTCAGTGCTTAGAGTCTCTTGGACCTCTCTATGGAGGAGTGACAGCCAGAGGGATTCAACAGAAAAACAGCAGTACCTGGGTCAGATGTTTCATTGTTCCTCATAGATCTCCAGGAATGCTTTCCAGCCAAGTCCCTCGAGATGTGGAGTCAGCAGACCAGGAATCACTGCTGGAGCAAGATTTGAGAGGGAGGCAAGGCATAGGTGAGCATAAAAAAACTAAAAAAACAAAAACAAACCAGGGGTGAGAGCCAAAAACTTTTCTCTCTGCTACTGTTGAGCAGTGGAGTGAAAGGGAGAGGAACTAGTCATCCTGGCGACCCCTGCGGGGTGTATCCACTCTCTCCCGTTTGTATGAGGGATGATCTCGTCTCATGTTGCGGTCGTTTGGCGAGGTGGGGTCTAGTCTGCGGCGTCTGGTTCGCTGGCGCTGGGCCTTTGGAGATGAGGTGTGAGAGACCGGCTTCCACGGTTCCGCAGGGAAGTAGAAAGAGTACCAGTCAGGTAAATCGATCTGTGGGATGTCCATCTGCTCACAGAATGTAGACAAGTCTTCAGGTGTTCGGAGGAGGGCTGTGCAACCCCTATAGGTGGCTGATAAACAAAATGGGAACTTCCAGCGATATTGGATGTTGCGGGAACGTAAGGCATCCAGCAGGGGGCGCAGAGAACGTCTATTCTGCAAGGTTATCTGCGAGAGATCTTGAAACAGTTTAATGTCCGCCCCATTGCACACAATACATCCTCTGTCCCTAGCTTTTCTAAGGATCTCTTCTTTAAGGAGATAATTTACAATGCAGCACACAATGTCTCCGGGGGGTTCAGAATCCAGGGGAAAGGGTCTCAGAGCTCGGTGGAGTCTCTCCATTTCGATTGGGGTATCCGCCGGTCGGCCGAGCAGGTCGTTAAAAATGGCGCAAACTGTCTGTGGCAGGGTGGCCTGTTCAATGCTTTCAGGGACCCCCCTCACCCTGATGTTATGCCTACGACCCCTGTTATCTAAATCTTCCACATGTCTGTGGAGTTCAAACATGTGTGGAAGTTGCAGGTCATAGGTTTTCTGAACTTGCCTTATTTCTGCTGCTTGCATGTGGGATGTGTCCTCCACTTCAGCCATGCGGCGATACATCACCAAAAGTTCAGATTTGAGCTCAGATATGGATGTCATCATAGTGGTTTTAATGTCCAGGGCGACCTTTTGTAAGTCTCTCTGGATGTCTCGTAGGGTCGGGTTGAGAACCGCTGCGCCATCGCCATCTGTCAGCGGTTCGTCCGCACCACTAATTGAGGCCGGGGATGAGGCCTGTGAGGCCTGCGAGTCCGCGTGCTGTCCCTGCGGCCGGGTCCGGAACATCTCCGGTATATTATTATTTAGCTGGGGCCCGGTATCCTTCAGCGTATGGGGTGTCGACGAGCTCCTGGTCGATTTACCCATGATTCGGGGTCTAATATACCCGTATTACAGCGTATTCTCGTCCTCTTTGTGCGGGAGCTCTTTCCTCAAGCTGCTATTTTGGATCCCCGAGAGAACACTTCTAAGAGTCTCCAGGAAGGACTACTGGTCGCAGCCGGGAGGGCTGGTAAGTGAGCAGTCAGGAGGACTGGGGAGGCATGCCTGAGAGAACTGGTAGGTTGCAGTTAAGATGGGTGCCGAACCAGAAGAGAGGACTGTGGGAAGGGCAGTGGAAAGAAGTAACTGGAGTAGGAATAGTCTGCAAGCAAGGAAAGTGCTGGAGGAGACTGAAGTGGTAATATGTACAGGGAGTGTACATAGTTCGTCCCAATTGCTTGTTCTAAAATTCACCATATCAATGTGATACTATGTTGAATCTGAATAGGATATGTCAGTACTTGTTTCTGTAGTTTGAACCTTTGGTTCATCGTGTATTTTATTCCAACTCAATTTTAACATGTTTATTAAAATAAAAACTTTTTTTATATATTCAAATACAATAAAGTTTGTTGGTGCCTTTAAAGTCCCTTCCCCCATCCAGTTTGTTCTTTGTATATATCGGGATGTGGCACCTGTTCAGACACTTGAACAGTTAGATCCCTTTCACACTGAGCTTTTTTAAGGGGGCTTTTGGGCTAAAAATAGCGCCTGTAAAGTGACTGAAAAATGCCTCCCCTGCAGCCCCAGTGTGAGAGCCCGAGTGCTTTCACACTGGGGCGGTGCGCTTGCAGGACTTTAGAAAAAGTCCTGCAAGCAGCATTTTTGGGGCGGTGGAGGAGCTCCACCGCTCCTGCCCATTTAAATGAATGGGCACCGCTGCCGAGGCGCCTGCAACATTATTAACACTTTTTTCGCCCGCTAGCGCTAAAACTAGTGACGCTTTACCACTGATGCAGCCCGTTGTCAGTGTGAAAGGGGTCTTAGGCTTGTGATAAATAATTTGTCAGTTGTTAACTAATAATTTTTTTGTATAATTCTCCTTTAAGGGGGCATGGCAGAGGATGTGTCCTACATACTTTTGCTAATAGGTGTCCCTCGTTCCCATCTCAAAAAGTTGGGAGGTATGCTATACAGTGTTCATGCAGACGATAACACAGAACACAGAGGTGCTACATTGCTGTTCTGACTCCAAATGTTGTAATAGTGATTATCCCTTTCTGAACCCAACATACTTAGCCTGAATATAGCAGAGAATATAGCAGAGAAAATCACTACAGATAATCTTCATCTGAAAATGGAGCTTTACCCAAAACAACTTGATAAAAAACAATGTTCTTTAGCAAGGAACATACATTCCACATTAATAAAGATGCTACCAACATTAGTGTTTGTTGTAAATTGCCTCAAGTATTGCTCCTGTTTTTTTTTTGCGATAGGCTGCCATTTTGCCGAAGCCCAAAGCATCTGAGCAGCATTAACATTTTTAGCCTTTCAGCAGATCGGCCTCTAGTAGCTCTGATTTTTGGCACAGCGTCAAGAATAAAGAACAGCAAGGGCACTTTTTAATGTTTTATACAGCTATACCTGCAAAAGGGGCCAGCATGAAGTGATCTATCAGGACTTTATTTTCTGACTAAAGTTCCACTTGAACTCACCAAACACTTGGCATCTACAAATATCTTTATTGCATGCAGTAGGTTGAGGTAAATAACAATTTGATGCAGCAGATGGGATATTGAAGTGTGTAAGGCAGTAAAAATAAATGTTTGCTCTTTCTAGCCTCAGTGTGTGCTTGTGGGAACAATACAGGAACTCACAATGAGGAAGAGGAAATTACATCACACAAAAAGGGAAGGAATTACTGAAATGACAAAGTAACCAAAACAATGACCACAAGGTGGCAGCATAACAAAAAACAAACAACTATAAAAGCAACATAGGCTATATACATGTAGCACACAGATCCCCTCCTTTACCTGCCTTGTTCGGCTCCTCGCAGGAAGAAGGGGGCCCACCATGCCACAAGCCCGTACCCTCCTGTGTGAAGAGGTTGAGCGGTGTTGTTGGTGGGTCTCCACAGCCAGAAACTAGAATCCTCCAGAGTATGGTTCTCACCTCTATAAATGACAGAGATAAATCCTTGTCCCCCCAGTGACTTGAATGTCCACACCAGCTGCAACTCCGACGTAGAGTTTATTTCTCTTGAATAACAGTCTCTGATAAGTAAAGGTTGGAGCAAGAAGACAGGACAGCATAAGGTGTGGGAGAGGTCCAGGCACAAACGTAATCACTTCACTGCTCAGCTTCTCAAGCAGACTCAACCCAGATGGATAGTCTCCCTAGGTAGGGACTAGCAGCCAAATGGTACTCTAACTTAACCGCACAGTCTCTGCCACAGACTGGATGAACTTGGTCTCTGCCACAGACCTGGTGAACTTGGTGTTTCAAAACTGGACCTTTTTGTAAGGAGAAGACATTCCTCCAGAGAGTTACCGGGACCCTTCCTTCACCATGACTTCTCACCGGTCCCTCGGAACAGTTCCTCCCCCGGCCTCCTCGTCTAAGATACGGGTCCCCTTGCAAGGTGGCACCCTGGGATTCCTCAATCCTTGATGGGCCCCAGCCGAAGGTGCTGGACCCAAGGCCTCTGCCGCAGTCCTAGGGCTAAAGGTGCCTAGGACTGATTCACCGACCTCCGCCCCTGGGCCAAAGGTGACCAGGGCGGACAGGAACACACTCCTAGGGTAGGACCCCCGACCATGACAGAACGGACGACCCCCGAACAGGCAGCGTTTGCCCCTTTTATATCCCCCCCAGCATGCACAGCAGGCCTGCCACACCCACTGTACGGCTGCTGAGAGGGGACACACAAGGCACAGCACAGTATCAGCGGTTCAACCCTGGCCTACCATGGCAGCGCCACCTGCAGGCCACAGGGAACTACACACCGATACTCTCCCTGTAGACAAAAGTGGTTGATAGAATCCTGACAATTGGGGTGTTTGAGCATAACTACCACTCAAACACTTCCCCTAAATTTAGGACCCCGCTACATAGATAAAAGCAAGTGCATTGCTTATTTAAAGTGATACTAAAGGTTATTTTTTTTTTCAAATAACAAACATGTCATACTTACCTCCACTGTGCAGTTCGTTTTGCACAGTGTGGCCCCGATTGTCCTCTTCTGGGGTCCCTCTGCGGCTCTCGCGGCTCCTCCCCGCATCAGATAACCCCCTAGGAGAAGTGCTCTCCTGGGGGGTTACCTTGCGGGCATGCTCCCGAGTCCATAGCCGCGGAATGCAGGACTCGCCCCTGCCCCCAGCGGCCACGTCATCGGATTTAATTGACAGCAGCGGGAGCCAATGGCTGCGCTGCTATCAATCTATCCAATGAAGACCAGAGAGCCCTGGGCAGAGAGACTGCACCTCCTCGGCGTGGGACATTCCAGGGCTCAAGTGAGTAAAACGGGGGGCTGGGGGACTGGGGGGCCAGTGACTGATAGAAGTTTTTTCACCTTAATGCATAGGATGCATTAAGGTGAAAAAACAGGAGGGTTTACAACCCCTTTAACTGCTGAAGACAGCACATGTGCAGTGTCCGTACACAGAGGATGATATACTGAGAAATACACTTAGTTTTCAGAAGATGTGTCAGGTTTATGCACAAAGAACAAAAACAGAATTATATCCAGAATGTAAAGTTCAAAAAGTATTATTATGAAATTACCGTATGCATATGTAAATATTGTTTAAAGCCTCGTACACACGGGCGTGAATCTCGTCGGAAAAAAACGTTGGTTTTCCCGACGAGATTCCTGGCAAGCTTGCCTTGCTCGCCAAGTGTACACATGGCCATTCAAAAGAACCGCCTGCGCTCGTCACATTCGATGCCGTCATCTTGCTACACCATACACTAGCCTTGTATGCTACCGCGCATGCGTCAAAGTATTTTCGAGCATGCGCGGGTTTACCATGGACAGGTAAGCATACACACTCACGGTTTTCTCGTCGGGAAACAGGCAGATGAGAATCCTGATGAGAAAATAGAGAGCAGGTTCTCAGTTTTTCTCGTGGAGATTCCCGGCAGTTTTCCTGACGAGAAACCATACACACGACTGGTTTTCTCGGCAAAAAGCTCTCCCAGCAGTTTTCTTGCCGAGAAAACCAGTCATGTGTACGAACGAGGCTTAACATTCAGAAACTGTAACCAAAATATCAAAATACACATTTACTGCATTTTATACATAGGAATATATAAGGGCTGCCTTGGAAAACATAGGGTCACCTTGCACCTGAGTGGTCTGTCTCTAGTGAAGTGTTATGAACGGGGTTTGTACATCATACAGGTTGTAAGTAGTAAAAATCAGGATGACTCCCTAGATTTAAGGGCAAGTTGACATAGCTGTTTTTAAAATTTCAAAAGGGTCCCTAAAAGTGAATATAGCATTATATTCTGTGCACTGACAGACAGCAGAGACATGCATCTTTATCTAATTAGTGAACTGCTACATGTGCAAACACTATTTTCTTAAAGCGGAGCTCCACCCAAAAGGAGAAGTTACACTTTCAGAACTCCTCCTCCCCCCTCCTATGCCACCTTTGGCATGTAATTTTTCTTTGGGGGGGGGTACCTATTTTTGACAGATTCTCACTTGTGCTTGGACCACCTAGATGATTTGAGCGGAAGTTCTGCTCTCCCCCTCTCTCCCTGCAATTTTTCTGGGGCTTGTCACAGGTCCCAAAAGATTGCCCAAACATTCGGGGGGTGCAGCCCAAACTCGTGCATGCGCAGTGCGCAGCCAGCTGTGAAGCCACAAGCTGTCACAGCCGAGTGCCCACAGTTGTAAAGCTGGCGAGAGGGAGGGAGAGAATCAAGGGTTCGGACGGCCACATCGCTGGATCCTGGGACAGGTGAGTGTGTGTTTATTAAAAGTCAGCAGCTACACTTTTTGTAGCTGCTGACTTTTAATAAACACAAAAATGACTGCAGCTCCGATATAAGCTGGCCATAGATGATACGATTTGTGACATGGGGGTCACTTTGGACACAGGGTGAGCCAGGAAACAATGGACATTGAGAATATGGCTTGGATTGCTTAAAATGGGTCTGTAATATTTATTCACCATATTCCCCAGGATATCTGTAAAGAACTATCTACTGTTTTATGAACTCAACAGGTTAAATTAAGAGAGGCTGATAGAGGACCAGTATCAGAGGAGGTCCTGCTGGGATGGTCTGATTCGATCCGCTGCGAACTCTGGAAGAAAGCGCTTGCTCTCGAGCAGCAACACCAGGGAAAGGTTCTCCCCTCCATCTATGTAAGGTACTTGTCGCAGTATGATGTACGAATGCCGTTATTGGGGGAACAACCAAAGCAGGAGTGGACAACTGAGTTAAGCAGGCTGATCCGGGCAGAGATGCGGTTGGACGAGAGCTACAGAGCCCTCCGGTGGTATGTAGCCCAAGAGTGCCCATGGTCAGCGGATGACAGCCCCACGGAAGGCTTTGACTATGATGGCCTGGGATTGTTGTATTGGAGGCTGTCCAGTGACCCTGACTTTGGGAGTGATCGGGAGTGGCATTTGGAGGAAATAATGGAGCACAGAGAGCAAAGACTGAATGTCTCGGAAGGGCACTGGGCACAGGAAGATTTGGAGTTTCTGGCCGTTCAGGAATGGGAGCTGGAGATTGCCTACAGACAGCTGCTAGACTCGGCTCAGCAGCAGGGTGGGGCCCCCTTTGCTTGGGACTATCAGGAAATACCAGTTGACAACTATGAAATCCTGGCTGAAGAATCGGCAGTGGAAAATCTGAAGATTGCCATCCCTAAAGCCGAAGTGGATGATATGGAGTACCAGGGAGCTAGCCTGGCTGAAGAATCGGCAGTGGAAAATCTGAAGATTGCTATCCCTAAATCCGAAGTGGATGATATGGAGTTCCAGGGAGCTAGGGCAGTTGGCTCATCTCCCCAGCCACAGATTACAGAAGGTATGGACTTAAGGGACTGTTCAGAGGATATTATGGATTATGCATCACCTGCTCAAGTACTGGCAGCAGGACAAAGTATTGCAGACCCCTGCTCTACACCCGTAGCAGTTTTGGAGGCCCGAGTTGAGAAGGTGATGGTTCCTCTTTCCGAGTGGATTTCGGAGATGCAGGGAGGAGAAGAAGCAATTTTCCCTCCCCAACAGTTAGCCAGAGCAGATGGTGTGGAGCCCCCAGCAGAAGTGCTGGCAACAGGGCAGAGTGATGGCAACCTCTGCCCAGCACCAGAAACAACTGTGGAGTTTCAGGGAGCCGGGGAAGTTGGCCCCTCTCCCCAGCAACCAGCTAAGGTAGTAAAGCTGTTACTCCCAGCTGAATCACTGGCAGCAGGGCAGAATGCTACTGGCCGCTGCACACAACTGCAACTTGAGCTGATATCGGTGGATGGGACTGCGGCCTCCACTCACAGCAACCCAGTAGAAGAGCTGGCAACAGAGCAGAGTGCCGCGGGCCTCTGCTCTCAACTAACGGAAGAGGGAGTTCCTGTGGTACTGGATGGGACTTCGGTCCTCACTGACACAACCCCAGAAAATGGTGGGACACTGGGACAGGAGAATGTCAGACTTGCTTTGCAAGCACTGGGGGATTTTCACCTACCACAAGTGGATGGGACTTCAGTCTCCACTTGTATACCCCAGGGAGGCTGGGCAGTCGGCCCAGATCCCCAACAGCATGACGGACTGAGCCCAGTCACCCTGTCTCCTCTCCAGCGGCTGAAAGGACTCCAGGGAGAAGGGCCAGTTCAGGCCTCTCCCCAGCTGCGGGTATGTTCTCTAAGAGAGGCAGAGGTTGGCTGGGTAAGTAATGCTCTGCTTGGAACAATTGATTTGGGGTACTGTGGGGATACCGGCATTGGAGGAATGGACCTATGGACTAACTTCGGAATCAACCCGTCTGGGGTCCCCTCCTCTGTTAGTCTCCTGCCGAAAGGGGAGATGTGTGACATGGGGGTCACTTTGGACACAGGGTGAGCCAGGAAACAATGGACATTGAGAATATGGCTTGGATTGCTTAAAATGGGTCTGTAATATTTATCCACCATATTCCCCAGGATATCTGTAAAGAACTATCTACTGTTTTATGAACTCAACAGGTTAAATTAAGAGAGGCTGATATGTCTCCTGTCTCCTTGTGTAATGCTAATGAGCCTCACCTATGCTACAGGTCCTTTCATTGTGATGATGTTGATTGGAGCTTAGTAAACCATCTGGCTCCATATTATGGGATGTGGAAGTGTCTTCTGTGAGGAGGGGGGGAATCAACCCCCCTGCCTAAGACTGTTTATCAAAGGAGAAGTTTGAACACACCTGACCTGTATCACCATTGTCATTGGACAGTTTAACCCGCCCTGTTCCCCAAGGATGGGGAGGGAAGGGTTTTGAAGAGAAATGTGTTACCATGTGTTTTGAAAATAAAGTCATTCCCTGTTTTGGAACTTGAATACAGAGCGTTGTCTCGTATCTGGGGGGAGAATCATTCGTATGGGGTCTTATTCGGCTGGTTGGAGTGTCTGGTGGCTGTCGTGTGGTTGGAAAGGGAATATCCTAACGGTGTTAACCCCTTTCATACTTGGGGTGCCGTTACACGATTCTCTTGCCTTCCACCAGGGGTGGTAGGAAGAAAAATTGCTTGATTTAATGATGTTGATGGGGGAATCCCACCCGCTGCGCTATTATATTCTGCCAGTGGGGGGTGCGGGGAGCATTCCCAGCCTGGAGAATACAAAGGTTACTGCTAGCAGCTATAGCCGCTGGCAGTAACTGTATGTAGAAAAATCCGACATGCTGACTGTACCCAAGTTGATCGATGGATCAAATTGGTACAATCAGCCTGCCTATACTTGAATCGAAATTCGGACGGTCCTTGAAAAACTGGCTGAATTTCAATACATGTATGGCTGGCTTTAGTGAAATATTTCTGTCTAATCTCTAAAATTAAATGAGTGTTATTTAGCCTCAAAAATGTTCCATCTGCAGAGAAAAAGATCCACATGTCATATAATACTGGACTCTCAATATATGAGAATGTAGTGTGCAGTAATCCCTTTTACAGGTTATATGACTGCATCAGACAAACAGGTAAAAGTATAAGTAATGGAAATATGTAAACACGCATAAGTATACAAGAGAGGTATTGACATAAAAGGAAAGAACACAGTCACCAGGGAAATATATAGCAAATAACAAGCACCGTACATTAACTGCATCATTTTATTCTATTTTCTCAGTTTCAAATTGCCATGGCAATATCACACCATGCAAAAGAAACAGTATGTCATGTACTGCATTGTACGGTTCATTGTACTGCTCCTGTTCCTAGTCCATCCATAACATATACATGGTACAGTTTGACATTATGACACTAGGGGACACTCTGCCTCTGGAGCAGGGATGAGCCGAACACCCCCCTGTTCGGTTCGCACCAGAACCTGCGAACAGACAAAATGTTCGTGTAAACTTTAGAACCCTATTAAATACAATGGATTCGAACGTTCGAAATCTAAAGTGTTAATTATAAAGGCTAATATGCAAGTTATTGTCCTAAAAAGTGTTTGGGGACCTGGGTCCTGCCCCAGGGGACATGTATCAATGCAAAAAGAAGTTTTAAAAACGGCCGTTTTTTCGGGAGCAGTGATTTTAATAATGCTTAAAATGAAAAAATAAAAGTGAAATATTCCTTTAAATTTCGTACCTGGGGGGTGTGTATGATATGCATGTGAAGTGGCGCATGTTTCCCGTGCTTAGAACTGTCCCTGCAAAAAATGTCATTTTTGAAAGAAAAAAAATGCATTTAAAACTGACTCGCGGCTATTAATGAATTGTCGGCTCCCGGCAATACATACAAAAGTCATTGAGAAAAAAAAAAAAAAAAAGCGTGGGGGTTCCCCAGAATTCAATTACCAGGCCCTTCAGATCTGGCATGGATTTTAAGGGGAACTCCACCCCAAGTTTAAAAAAAAATGGCGTGGAGTCCCCCTAAAAATCCATACCAGACCCCTTATCCGAGCACGCAACCTGGCCGGCCGCAGGGGAAAAGGGGGGGACGAGAGAGCGGCCCCCCCTCCCTCCTGAACCGTACCAAGCCACATGCCCTCAACATGGGGAGGATGTCCCCATGTTGATGGGGACAAGGGCCTCATCCCCACAACCCTTGCCCGGTGGTTGTGGGGGTCTGCGGGCGGGGGGCTTATCGGAATCTGGAAGACCCCTTTAACAAAGGGGACCCCCAGATCCCGCCCCCCCCCTATGTGAATTGGTAACGGGTACATTGTACCCCTACCATTTCACGAAGAAAGCGTAAAAAAAATGTTTAAAAAAACACACAAACACCTTGAAAAAGTCCTTTATTTAAAAAAAAAAAAAAATAAACATTCCAGCGGTGAAATCCAGTGTCCCGCGGCGATCCCGATGTCCAGCGCTGTCCTTCATTGGTTGTGCCTGAGCGGACCTGATGGGGAACTCCCTCTCAGTATTTTAAATGTATAGACCCGCCCCTTCTAAAGTTCCCCATCAGGTCCGCTCAGCGGACGAGATGCGGAACATGAGAAGGGGCGGGTCTATACATGTATTACCAAAGTGAGAGCAGTTCCCCATCAGGTCCGCCCCTTCGGTATGTCAGACCCGCCTACGTCATTGGCTTGAGCGGGGAACTTCCTTCACTATGTAAATTTACATAGTGAAGGAAGTTCCCCGCTCAAGCCAATGACGTAGGCGGGTCTGACATACCGAGGAGGCGGACCTGATGGGGAACCGCTCTCACTTTGGTAATACATGTATAGACCCGCCCCTTCTCATGTTCCGCATCTGGTCCGCAGGGCGGACCTGATGGGGAACTTTAGAAGGGGCGGGTCTATACATTTAAAATACTGAGAGGGAGTTCCCCATCAGGTCCGCTCAGGCACAACCAATGACGGACAGCGCTGGACATCGGGATCGCCGCGGGACACTGGATTTCACCGCTGGAATGTTTTTTTTTTTTTTTTTTAAATAAAGGACTTTTTCAAGGTGTTTGTGTGTTTTTTTAAACATTTTTTTACGCTTTCTTCGTGAAATGGTAGGGGTACAATGTACCCCTTACCAATTCACATAGGGGGGGGGGGCCGGGATCTGGGGGTCCTCTTTGTTAAAGGGGTCTTCCAGATTCCGATAAGCCCCCCGCCCGCAGACCCCCACAACCACCGGGCAAGGGTTGTGGGGATGAGGCCCTTGTCCCCATCAACATGGGGACATCCTCCCCATGTTGAGGGCATGTGGCTTGGTACGGTTCAGGAGGGAGGGGGGGGCGCTCTCTCGTCCCCCCCTTTTCCCCTGCGGCCGGCCAGGTTGCGTGCTCGGATAAGGGGTCTGGTATGGATTTTTAGGGGGACTCCACGCCATTTTTTTTTTAATTTGGGGTGGAGTTCCCCTTAAAATCCATGCCAGATCTGAAGGGCCTGGAATGGATATTTGGGGGAACCCCACGTCAATTTTTTTTTTATTTGCGGCGGGGTTCCCCTTAATATCCATTCCAGACCTGAAGGGCCTGGTAATTGAATTCTGGGGAACCCCCACACTTTTTTTTTTTTTTTTATCAATGACTTTTGTATGTATTGCCGGGAGCCGACAATTCATTAATAGCCGCGAGTCTGTTTTAAATGCATTTTTTTCTTTCAAAAATGACACTTTTTGCAGGGACAGTTCTAAGCACGGGAAACATGCGCCACTTTACATGCATATCATACACACCCCCCAGGTACGAAATTTAAAGGAAAATTTCACTTTTATTTTTTCATTTTAAGCATTATTAAAATCACTGCTCCCGAAAAAACGGCCATTTTTAAAACTTCTTTTTGCATTGATACATGTCCCCTGGGGCAGGACCCGGGTCCCCAAACACTTTTTAGGACAATAACTTGCATATAAGCCTTTATAATTAGCACTTTAGATTTCTCCCATAGATTTTTCGAATTTGCCGCGAACACCCCAATTTGTTCGCTGTTCGGCGAACGGGCGAACAGGCAATGTTCGAGTCGAACATGAGTTCGACTCGAACTCGAAGCTCATCCCTACTCTGGAGAAGCCTTATCGAAGCAGCAATCTCTTGCTGCAACAAGTAAAACAGTCTCTTAAACTGCATTGGATTTATGGAAGATTACAGCCTGCAGTGTAAAAATGAGGAAATGTATTGATCTTGTTAGTTAAAGAGATATTTCCTTATTTAGCAGCTCCCTAAAGCTTCCAGATTCCTGGATTTTGGGAAACCCAACTTGGATAAAGGAAGCATTACTTCCAGCAACACCTGCTGGTAAATCTGAGATTTCACCCGCTCTGAACATTTAAAGTTGAACTTTAGCTAAATTTACAGTTTAAAGCTTTCATTTAGGCAAATATAAAACAACAATAAAGCCTAAGGGCTGGTTTACACCAGACGCAGTCCAACACATTTTTATTCTGCCACAAAAATGCATGGATCCAATGGCCCTCATTCACACCAGTGCAGTCAACATATGTAGAACGCGTTGCGTTTTATCTGTATGGAAAATATATGGAATGCAGCAGAATACATCAAAAACGCACTGGAACACACATGTCCTCAACTGAGATGAAGAAAAAAAGAGATGAAAAAACGCACCATAACGCTTCAAAAACACACAGACAGGAACTCATCCAAAATTTAAAAACTGTTGTGTGAACTCCAGGTTTACTATGTCTTTATATAGTTCCTTTTTTAATCATGAACTATCTCCTTTCCTAAGAAGTGCACCTTGGATCTCTGTAAAAAATGTAGCATCATACATACAGTATACAGAGCTGTGTTCCAGCAGTGAGACGGGGACTTCCCTTACCATTCCCAGAACAAAACTGACTTGGGCTGAGTGCTGCTCAACCATTCACAGGAAGCCTTGCATTTTTATAAAAGATTACAAGGATTCCTCAGAGTGATGTCATCTCTTCACCTCAGCCAATCAGAGGAAGCCTTGTATTCATTCATAAAATCCAAAGTTTCCTATGAATGACCGAGCAGTGATCATTCTGGCTTAATTTTGTTCTGGGAATGCAGTGGGAAGTACCTGTCCCACTGCCAGAAGATATTACACCAGCTACAGTTTATACAGTGCTGACAGTGAGCGCATCTATTAGTAAAGGAAATGGCTTGTTTGTGCCAGCCTGGCCCAAGTGAACTATTTAAAGTCAAAGCAAACCTGGAGTTAGGCTTTAAAGTAGTTATGTATATTCATTAAAAAATAAATGCCAGATTCACATTTATGTGTTTCGGTACTGCATGCTTAAATCTGTGTTTTTAACACACGTTACAATAAATCATGTAACATGCTATTTACATACCTCCCAATCATTCTGGATTCGCCAGGACTGTCCCGGGATTTGATGTGAGTCACAGTGTCCCAGCGAATCAAGGCGAATCAAGGCTGAGTTCTGGAGTGGAGCCAGCTAGTGGGCAGCTTGTGCAGGGTGTATGACCATAGGTGTAGCATTAGGGATCAATTATAGGGGCTTGTGCAGCCTCCCTGACATATTAGCATACCTGCTGCCTCAAAATCTCAGAGTCCATTTACACAACATTTTGTAAGAAGCAAGCATACTAATGGCACAGGTGTGCTGCTGGCTTCATATCAGAGCCAGAGTTTGAGCTCAGAGCCCCACCCCCCTGAGAGGGTCAGTGTGTGAAGGGAGCAGGGAGAGGTGCTGGTGTGCACCGCACTGTCCAGGTCAGTACAGACCAAGGCCCAAGCCTGACAGGGAGTCCATGAGCGACAGAGCAGCTGGGGAGCTGCAAGAAAAATGCAGAGCTGAGGTACAGCATCTGTGCACAGACACTGTGACGTGTTTGATGGTCAGGAGGATCAATAGGTACTAACCGGAGCAGTAAAGCTGCCAAGAGAGCCAGGAAGCTGAATGTAATGTTATGGTTCATACTGATGGTGAGAACCCCCTGTGTGGGAAGACATACCTGTGTGAACTTTTGATGTATATAAAAGTGGGCAGAAAAGCTATGAAAACGATTTCTTGAATGGAGTAAACCCACTGTTTTTGCACTACCACTGAGCTACAAAACCCCAACATTTCACACACTGAAGTCTATGCGGGTTGAATCTTGGTAAATTCAAGCCATTTTTAGGGATAATTGACAGACTACAATCAAAAATTTCATAGAAAACTGGTCATTGCCTTAGAGGACAGGTAAGAATGCAACTGTTCAAGCTCTCTGTCTGTCTGTCTTGCTCTGTTCTATTTGGATTACCCTGTTTATGACCACAGGTTGCATATTGACTATTCTCTGAACTCTGCCTGTCTGCCAACCGCAAGTACCTGTTTGCTTTGCTTAATTTGTGCCTGTCCCAGCGTGGTGGCCAGGCACTAAAGCATTTTGTATAAGATCTGGGGGCAAGCAAGTACCGGTAGGCCCTGCTTGCCTTATGAGAAAGGGGGCTGCTATAGGTGAAGAACATAGAAGTCAGCTATAGTCTCTGACCACCTGCGTGAGGGCTAAGCAAGACAGACACCAGTCCCAGCATCCCTGATCACCACCGCACACACAGGTCATATTGTCCCTGATCATCTCCATACCAGTTATAGTGTCCCTGCTCACCGCCACAAAAGTCATATTGTCTGTGATCACCACCACACCAGTTACAGTGTGCCTGATCCCCACCACATCAGTCATTTTGTCCCTGATCACTACCACACTAGTTACAGTGTTCCTGATCACTGCCACACTGGTCATATTGCCTCTCCTCACCGCCACACCAGTGATAGTGTCCCTGCCCAGTGAACATGGCATTCTTTAGGCAGCCATGTATCAGTAGGCTAGGCTTACTTGGCTCATAGGAACAGGAATTGCTATAGGTGATGCTACGCTAAGCTATATTCCCAGAACACTTATCCAGAGGCGAACTTTACAGTATATTGGTTTTAACACAATTGGTTGATTTGTGTGATACACAAGATACAATATCTGGTACATATTAAGTCCAGACACTGAAAAAGTCTCACACATGTGCTATTGCTATACTCTGGAGGAGTAGCAGAATGTGTTTTGGAGTATAATTCTAAGTATGCCCATGTTGTGTGTGAGAAATATTGTTTTAAATTGACAACTTTGTGTTAAAAAAAAATATTTTATTTTCTTTCCAAATTTTCCAGAAACTTATGGCAAAAAAATGAATTCTTCAAAAGACTCACCATGCTTCTTAAAAAATACCTTAGGGTGTTTACTCTCCAAAATGTGGTTATTTTGTGGGTGATTTCACTGTCCTGGTGCTCCAGGTCCTCCAAAAATGTGATAGGCAGTAAGGAAATTAGATGTGTAATTTATGCCCTAGAAAGCCTGAAGGTGCAATGAAAAAGTCTCCTACATGTGGTATCGTCACACTCAGGAGGAGTGGCAGAATTTTTTTGGGGTGTATTTCTATGTATGCCTATAATGTGTTTTAGACATTAACTGACAAGTTTGTGTAAAAAAATAAAATTTCATTTTCAAACCGCATTTTCAAAAACTTGTGGCAAAAAAAGAAAGTCTTCAAAAAACTCACCATGCCTCTTAGAAAATACCATGCAGGGTTTTCTTTCCAAAATGTGGTGATTTTGAGGGTCTTTCCACTGTCCTGGTGCTCCAGAAATGTGACAGGTATTCAGGAAATTAGATGTGTAATTTATACCCCTTAGAAAGCCAAAAGGTGCTCCTTGGATTTGGGGCCCTCTGTGCATCCACTTACCATGCCTAATATTAAATACCTTGGACTGATTACTTTACAAAAAAGGGTAATTTGGGGTGTATTTGTACTGTCCTGGCATTTTAGGGCCTCAAGAAATAAGCTAGGCAGCCAGTACATCAGGACTGATCAATTTTCAAATACCGGTATATGTATATATACCATAGTTTGACCATGCTTGAAACTTTCACACACTGATTTGAGTATTTTTTACCAAATAAATGTATCAGAATATATTTTGGCCTAAATTTATGAAAAAAGATTATTTATTTGCAAAATTGAAAGAAAAACATGGTGTTTTTTTTTTCAAAATGTTGGTATTTTTCCAATTATATAGCAAAAAAAACACAGTGGGAATTAAATATGACCTCTATCTATCACAAAAAAATGCAAAAAATATCATTTGGATACAGTGTTGCAGGCCTGATTCATTATCATTCAAAGTATGACAGTGCTGAAAACTGAAAAATGTTCTGGTCTTGAAGGGGGTGAAAGCAACTGGATGTCAAATGGTTAGCACTTGCCATTGCGAGCATTATGATGGATACTCACTCTGGGACTGTGTATTGTAGTATGTGGTGTGCGGACTGCTACCCCAGCAAGGGGCATCATGGCCTCTTTGTGCAGTAGGGTCCAGAGGGTTGGCCGGGATGTTTGACTAAAAAAGTGAACTTACTCTTTATGATGTACGTGGTGTTAGATTGTATGATATTCAAAGACAGTCTCAATGACAGCGTACATTGGCAACACATATTTGGCTGTGGAATAGATTTTTTTCTTTTATAACTATCTTGGCTTATATACAACAGCATCACCACAATCTGTGACGTTTCTTCAGCCTGGCAAGAACCCATTGAGAACCAAATGTCCTCGGCTAGGGGCTCTATGTAGCCATCTTGGGAGGGAAGACAATCCTATTGGATACAAAAGTCCTGTAAGATTCAGGCAGCCATCCCCATAAATAGGAGATTCTGTGTTATTCGGTGTGCCCACAGTCTGGAATTAAGCTAGGGTCAGAACCCCCACTGTTTAGGGAGAAAGTAGAAGTGTCATTAGGGAGAGGTACCTGTTGAGGAGCCTGATATATTACTATATAACAATGACCTATTTTTCCTGAAGAAGTGTATGACCTGCAACATATGTAATGCTATTGCTTTAATCTGCCTTTATATCTGTGGTCATTCAGTTTCTACAATAAAAACAGAGTTTAAGTATCCACATTTCTACATAGTTATCAGATACACTGGTTAGACCCTGCCTACATGTGCTTTTAGCAAACGTTAATAGAATTACTTTGGCAGATTTATATCAAGCTCTCATGAAGAATTAAAAGACCGCAGATGGAACAGCAGTTTTTCTTGATCAAGAATTAGCCAAAATGTACTAGAGAAAGAGTACAGACAGGTATTTAACTGCAGGAATTTTAAAATCACATATGATGTAGCAGTGTAAAATTGGCCAGTAGCAAAGCTGTTTTAATCATGGACAAAGGTCAAAATATACTGAAGACAAAGAGCTCAGGTGGGTGTTTTACCACAAGAATTAAGAGACTGCAGATGTTTAGTCCCTCCTAGTTAGGTTGCTTGGTAAATTTGGTTTTTGGCTCACTCTGTAGTCAGAGACATTGAAATATCTGTTTTGTTCTGCTGTGGCTCCACAATCTGTAGGATTAATTGTTTCCCCCTAGTTCTGTTAAGAAACTTCCAGAGCTTGGGGGTGGAAAGATATAAATCCTCAGATTGAATATTTACTCCCCTCTGACCAATCACTGGGGAGGTGTACTCAGTGGGTGGTCAGAAAAGGAGGTAAATAAGTTGAAGCCTAGGCAATAGCCTGAGTTAGTGTTTGGATTTCGCAGTCTATCATCCCCAGGAACTGTTTGCAACAATGTGCTTGGGGTTTGAAGCAATTTCAATGTATCCATGCTAGATGTTCATGTAAATTTTATGTAATCTTTTATTCTTGTGGCTCTACACATGTAGAGCATTATGTTCTTTATGTCATTTTTTGTAATAAACATTTATTTTTTTCTATATAATTTTCCTATTTTCTATTGCCTTTAAAATCCACATTTTTTGAGGTACAATCCAATTTTGCCTGAGTTAGTGTGTGCCTGTTCTGACCTATCCGAGTTTAGCATGCTGGAGTTTAGTCAGGGATGCTCCTTGCAAATTTACTTGCCAGGAGTAGTTACCCTGGTCAATTGTTAGAGATCCATTGATTTCTCCCTAAGCTTGGGCTGGTTGTACTTTTCTCTTCAACCACTAGGTGGCCAGGCACTTGGTGGTACTAGATATGAGAAGGACAACTCAAAGTCAGGTTATGGGTATATGGGGTATCTCAGCCAATGGGCAGGGGTTTTCTTGAATCCCTTGGCCTGCTTAGAGAGCCTATATATTTGGGGGGAGTCAGGTGATCTATGTTCCATGCCACCTGGATGGCTGTCTGGGTGGACATGTGTCATATACCCCAGGCTGCTAGGCCAAAGATTGGGTCTATCCCGGGGGCATCTGGCTGCTAGGCTGTGTGAGGGCCTATCCAGAAGTAAGAGAACAGCACAGGGTTGGGATTGCGGCTTGCAGTCCAACCAGAAGTGACGGTTCTGCCAGCCGGAGAACCTGTTAGTGGTCGGAGGTAGAAGGGAAGCTGTCACCACAAAGGGACCAACCACCTTATTACCAGGGACCACAGTAACTGAAGCAAGTACCGGAGCAGCATTCTCACTGAATAGGCACCGTGGAGTATTGGGAAACTTCAGGCAGTGATCAAGTCAGGGACCCAACCAGTGGAGGTGACGCTTGCAGAGCAGCCTTGTGTGTCAAGCTAGGGACCGAGTTGGTCAGCAGGGGTGAAGCTTGAGAAGTATCTGGAGTGCCATGCTAGGGACCCAGCAGGGAAGTGTGGGTGACGCTTGAGGGAGATACCACTGCAAAGATTGAAGGAGCTCAAGGGATTCAGAGTCAGTGAATCAGAGGCTCTAGTGAGAGATCGGGAGCTCAGGGTTGAAGAACTACAAGAGGCAGTTGTAGTGAAGCTGAAAGAACTGTTACCTTGAGTTAGGAACTGTTAAAGACTGTTGCCATAGGAGACAGCATTCCTGCATGTGCAGATGTGGTGCCTTGCTGGGGCTTTTCCCTGCACGACTGTCCTCCTTTTGAAGTCTCGGAGCCTGCCAATTAAATCTACCAATACTGTCCTGGACCCAACCCTCTTTCCCCCAAAAATATAAAAAGAGAGAAAAAAAACCTCTTTTACATCCAAGAAGTGTCTGGCGCCCAATAACTTTGTCCACCTTGCACCCACTATGCCTCACAACCCACCACATACAAAAGGATGTTAGCTATCTTTGGCCTGGAAAGTTCTCATTAGACTGGAAGGCCAGAGTCCTTGCTACACGAGGATGGACTACTGATGCTTCAGGGGGCTGCTTGCTCGTGGAGCCATCCAGGGCTGGCTGCTGGACTACTCAGTGCTATGGACATAACTCAAATTCTAGGTCTCTTTTTCAGGTCTGTGAGTAGAGCTTGATTTCTGAGCTGCAGTCCCCATGGTCCCCAGCTGTAGAGAGCGACTGTTCCATTTAGCCCTGAACTTATCCATAATTCTCAGCTGCAGTGGATTTAGATTGCTCCGTTCTACTTTAACCTGTGCTATAACACCCTAGCTCATAGACTTCAGCTGTGAGAGTAATGACTGTGTTGCTGCTTCAGAAAGAAGTGTCCTCGGCCTGCATCTGTACTCAAGTGTTTTGGAGTATACCATTCCTCATTGTTCTCCTTCAGTTGACACTTTCAGCAATAAACTACACAAAAAATACATCCCCTGGCCTGTTTCTGTGAGAAAGTAAGTAAACTTTTGCTGTGTGTCTGACTACCTCTGCACTGAATAGGAAAGAACTTGGGCCCGATAGGGGTATGTGTTACAGGAGATGGCCCTGTAAGAGTTCTTAAAGCCAGGACCGCTGTGATTGCCTGTCACAGCAGTCACATGATCGGAAAGCTCCTGATCCCAGGTATGAATCGGAGGCTTACCAATCCCCACCGGCTACCATGATGGGAACACGCAGGAAGCGCACTCTCAGCACTGTAAGCTGTTTTAACAGGGCAGCATATATGCAGCCGCTTGGCGTTAAGGCAACAGGATTTTCCCCAAACCCATAGTAGCGGCAAACTCAAACATTTTTGTTTATCATATACGAAAGAAGCAATGCACTTGAACTGAATTAAAATGATCTGTTTTTAGATGTTATGTGTTGGCAGAACTAGTACAGGTGCATTAGTGAGGCATGTTTTCTTAATTCAATGAGCAGCACTGCACAAAGAGGCTTGCCTTTAATTGAATGTTTTCAAATGTTTTCTCTTTTAATTTCGATAGAGTAGGGAAGGGTTCAATAACCATCAGTTTATTTTTGTGGTGTGTGTCCCGTTGGGGAGATTATCATTCATCTCCTGTAGTGAAGATGCAACAGGAAGTGAGAGCAAATCCTAAAGCTGAAGTTGAACCAGAAATCATTCAACATGATAACAGTCTTAAGTAGAGTTGAGCGGACACCTGGATGTTCGGGTTCGACGGGTTCGGCCGAACTTCGGAAAAAAGTTCGGGTTCGGGACCGAACTTTAACCCGAACCTGGACCCGAACCCGAACCCCATTGAAGTCAATGGGGACCCGGACTTCTAAGGACTAAAAAGGCTCTAAAAAAGTAATGGAAAGGGCTAGAGGGCTGCAAATGGCAGCAAAATGTTGTTAAGAGCATGGCAAGTGCTCTGCAAACAAATGTGGATAGGGAAATAACTTAAAATAACATTAAAAAAAAAAAAAAAAAATCTTGACCTAGGAGGACGAGGTCCATATGGAGTAGGAGGTTGAGGTGGCGGTGGATGTGGCTGTGTAGGTGGAAGCGGCGGTGGAGGAGGACGAGGTAGCCAACACTGGTTCAAAAATACAACAATGGCTGGGTAAGGCCGGTGATGTGTCGAATTCTGTCCCCCGTCAAATAGTGTCCACCCTGTACTGCGCTTGCTCAGTATGTAGGACAAGGGGATTTCGAAAATCTCCCAAGACGAATGGCGCCTGCGTGGTGAGTTCAGGTGAAGGCCACACCATCCGTGGTTCAAGCCGAGCCAAGTGAGGCCGTGCCCGAAGCGTGGCGATCGAACCGAGCCCGTGAGGGGCCCTGTTACTATGTGCTACCGTATGTCCACTTGGATGGTGGGGCTTGAACCTGCACTCACAGCGCAGGCGCCGTTCATCTTCGGAGATTTTGTGAATCTCCTTGTCCTCTGTACTGCGCAAGCGCTGTGCCTTCGCAGTATGGGCTGGACACAATCCGATGGCCGGACAGTTTTTGTCACAACACCGGTATACATGTCTATTCTGCACAAGGTACGGACAAGTCCTGTGGGATCCATGCCTGGTTCATTTTAATGAACGTGAGCTTGTCCACATTGGCTCTGGACAGGCAGCTGTGCTTGTCTGTGATAACGCCCCCTGCCGTGCTAAATACACATTCAGATAATACACTGGCTGCAGGGCAGGCCAGCACCTCCAAGGCATAAAGGGCAAGCTCAGGCCATGTGCCCAATTTGGAGACCCAGAAGTTAAAGGGGGCAGACCCGTCATCCAGTATGTGTAGGCCTGTGGACACATACTGCTCAACCATGTTGGTGAAATGCTGCCTCCTGCTAAGACGTTCCATCTCAGCTGGTGGTGCTGGTTGTTGTGGCGTGCTGACAAAGCTTTTCCACATTTCAGCCATGCTAACCCTGCCTTCTGAGGTGCTGCCGGTGCCCCGGCTGCGTTGGCGACCTCTTCCTCCTCCTCTGCCTTCGCCTTGTGCTTCCACCGTACGCCCGCTGTCAGGTGGGAATGCCACCAGCAGCGCGTCTACCAGCGTGCGCTTGTACTCGCGCATCTTACGATCCCGCTCCAGTGAGGGAATTAAGGACGGTACGTTGTCCTTGTAACAGGGATCCAGCAGGGTGGCCACCCAGTAATCAGCACCAGTTAAAATGTGGGCAACTCGGCGGTCATTGCGGAAACACTGCAGCATGTAATCGCTCATGTGTGCCAGGCTGCCCAGAGGCAAAGAAAAGCTGTCCTCTGTGGGAGGTGTATCGTCTGTGTCCTCTGTATCCCCCCAGCCACGCACCAGTGATGGCCACGAGCTGGTCTGGGTGCCACCCTGCTGTGAAAATGGCTCCTCCTCCTCCATCTCCTCCTCCACCTCGTCATCCTCCAGAACTGTGCCCTTTCTGCCGGACAATTGTGTACCTGGCGTTTGTTGGTGCAGGAACCCACCCTCGTAGCCACTTGTGAAAGACTGCCCTGAAAGCCTTTGAAATGATCCCGCTTCCTCCTCCTCCTCCTCATCCTGCTGTGCCACATCCTCTTCCATCATCGCCCGAAGCGTTTTTTCAAGGAGGCATAGAACTGGGATAGTAACGCTAAGATCGGCGTCATTGGCACTGGACATGTTGGTGGAGTACTCGAAACAGCGCAACAAGGCACACAGGTCTCGCATGGAGGCCCAGTTATTGGTGGTGAAGTGGTGCTGTTCCACAGAGCGACTCACGCGTGATTGCTGCAGCTGAAACTCCACTATCGCCTGCTGCTGCTCGCACAGTCTGGCCAGCATGTGCAAGGTGGAGTTCCACCTTGTGGGCACGTCACATATGAGGCGGTGAGCGGGAAGGCCGAATTTACGCTGCAGCGCTGACAGGCGAGCAGCAGCAGGGTGAGAACGCCGAAAGTGCGCACACACAGCCCGCACTTTTTGCAGCAGCTCTGGCATATTGGGGTAATTTTTAAGGAACCTCTGGACCACCAAGTTCAGCACATGTGCCAGGCAAGGGATGTGCATCAAACCGGCTAGGCCCAGAGCTGCTACGAGATTTCGCCCATTATCGCACACCACCAGGCCGGGCTTGAGGCTCACTGACAGCAACCACTCATTGGTCTGTTGTTCCATGTCCCTCCACAACTCCTGCGCGGTGTGGGGTTTTTCCTCCGAACAGAAAAGTTTTAAAACTGCCTGCTGTCGTTTACCCCTGGCTGTGCTGAAGTTGGTGGTGAAGGTGTTACGTTGACCGGATGAGGAGGGGGTAGAGGATGAGGAAGCGGAGTAGGAGGAGTTAGCAACAGGAGGCAAACTGAAGCGCCCTGCAATCCTCGGTGGTGGAAGGACATGCGCCAAACTGCTATCTGCCTCAGGCCCAGCCGCCACTGCATTTACCCAGTGTGCTGTTAGGGAGATATAACATCCCTGACCTTACTGGTCCACGCATCCGTAGTTAGGTGGACCTTGCCACAGATGGCGTTGCGCAGTGCACACCTGATTTTGTTCCCCTCTTGGTTGTGCAGGGAAGAGATGGCTCGCCTGGAAAAATAGTGGCGGCTGGGCACGACGTACTGTGGGACAGCCAATGCCATCAGGCTTTTAAAACTCTGCGTCTCCACCATACGGAATGACAGCATTTCAAAGGCCAGGAGTTTTGAAATGCTGTCATTCAGGGCCAGGGATCGCGGGTGGCTAGGGGGGTACTTCCTCTTCCGCTCAAATGTTTGGGAGATAGAGAGCTGAACGCTTCCATGGGACATTGTGGAGATGGTCGGTGACCCAGGTGGTAGTGTTGCTGGCAGATCCTCTGTTTGCGGGGTGGCAGGTGCCACTGTCACTACAGAGGTGGATGAAGAGGCCGAGACTGCAGCAGAAGAGGAAGCAGGAGGAGCCAGAGACCTTTCTTGGTTTTTGAGGTGTCTACTCCACTGCAGCTCATGCTTTGCACTTAGATGCCTGGTCATGCAGGTTGTGCTCAGGTTGAGAACGTTTATGCCTCGCTTCAGCCTCTGATTGCACAGCCTGCAAACCACTCGTGTCTTGTCATCAGCACATTGTGTGAAGAACTGCCACGCTAGGGAACTCCTTGGACCTGGCTTTGGTGTGCTCGGTCCCTTGCTGCGTTGGGCAGTAGCAGACATACAATAATACAAACAATATTCACGCTACTAACACATATGAGCAGCTACAATACCTGTGGAAAAAAGTAAACAACAAACAATATACAAAAATGTAGCGCTATACCTAATAACAATAAATCATAACACCCAAGTGCTCGAAGTGTCTGGATCACAATGGATCTAGTGATATGTCCAAATATATAAAAAAGTCCAAATTACGAAGAGTCTTTGAATGACCAAAACATAAATATGGTTGTGACTTTCAATTCCAAATGGTGAATCTTCCAAAATAAAGGAGTGACATGTGACGTGACCACCACCGTATGAAAGGGAGGCTTACCAGATAGAATGGACCCAATGCACGTATGTGTAGAGGGTCAAACAGGCTTAGTGTATATGTATCCGTAGGCGCTGTCAGCAACCCAATCTACTATTGCCTGTACTTGTCCTGGCCTAAACATTCGTACAGCCTCATTAGGCGCGACAAAATACCGCCGCAGGCTCGGTCGCCTACTTGCACCTGAGGAAGGTGTTTCACTTGTGCGTGTATCTGGCACAGATCCACCACGTCCTCTCCCTGCAACAGGAGCTCCACCAGCAGCACCACGACCGGGGCCACCACGTCCCTTTGACCTTCTCCTCATATTTTCCAAATTTAGGATGTTGCCCTAAATGGGTGTTTTTGGAAGAGCAGAACACACCCACAGTACGTAACCGCTGAATCGCACAGCTACAGAACTGCAGAAAATGCTATTCAAAAAAAATGTTGTTTTTTTAGTATAGCACAGTAGAAGAAAACTATTTAGAAATTGTTTATTTCACACACCTCCAAATATGTATAACACACTGCAAATTATTTTTTGTGCCCCTAAATGGCATTTTTTGGAAGAGCAGAACACACCCACAGTACGTAACCGCTGAATCGCACAGCTACAGAACTGCAGAAAATGCTATTCAAAAAAAATGTTTTTTTTTTAGTATAGCACAGTAGGATAAAACTATATAGAAATTGTTTATTTCACACACCTCAAAATATGTATAACACACTGCAAACTATTTTTTGTGCCCCTAAACGGCGTTTTTTGGAAGAGCAGAACACACCCACAGTATGTAACCGCTGAATCGCACAGCTACAGAACTGCAGAAAATGCTATTCAAAAAATTTTTGTTTTTTTAGTATAGCACAGTAGGAGAAAACTATATAGAAATTGTTTATTTCACACACCTCCACATATGTATAACACACTGCAAACTATTTTTTGTGGCCCTGAATGGCTCTTTTTGCAAGTGTACATTAAAGTGCAAATTTTTTTTTTTTTTGCCCTAAACGGGTCTTTTTTTGCCCTATGGGTCTTTTGGAAAAGAGCACAATAAAGTGCCTTTTTTTTCCCCTAAAAGTTAGATTTTCTCTGACACTGGGCTCATGGCAGTGTAAAAAGACTGCACTGCAACACAAACAGGTAAACCTATGCAGATCGCTGATTTTAATCTCTGAATCTGGACTCCTATATAATATTCTCTCTCCCTGAAAGCACCAACACAGGAACCTGGCCCTACACTACACTATCTCTCTATCTTTTCCCTCAGATTGCAGAATCAGGACTACCTCATGTATTTTTCTATCTCTCCCTAAAAGCAGCAGCAGCAGCAGACTAGATCCTCTCCCTATCTATTCTGAAGCAGAGTGACGTGTGTGCTGTGTGCCTCTAGCTTATATAGAAGCTGGGTCACATGTTGCACTGACCAATCACAGCCATGCCATTAGTAGGCATGGCTATGATGGCCTCTAAGGGCACACCAGCTAATCAAAAGGTGATTGGCTGGCCCCTGAAGCATTTCTAAATGCGTAATTAGATTGCCGAACCCGAACCCGGACTTTTGCGCAAAGTCCGGGTTCGGGTTCGGGAAAAAGCTAAAGTTCGGTACGGACCCGAACTTTACAGTTCGGGTTCGCTCAACACTAGTCTTAAGCACATTTGCAAATCCACCAAGACTAAAAAAATAGGTAATGGAGGGTTATAGATTGGACTAATGAAAGCCCTGATTCCTGATGTGTATCCCATTAAAACATTGTAAATGAATTTGAAATAGGCAGTTCATGCAAGGAAACCCATAAATATTTAGCAAATCAATAAATTTTGAATGGAGCGGTGGTCGAAATATTCCCAATACACCATCTGGTAATGTTTTTTGTTGAATAAATTATATATGTTGATGTTTTAGGTGTATCACCTTTAGCAATGAAAATCAACTGTTTTCCTGTTGAAATATTTTGAAAAATCTAAAATTTCCATGGGGGATACCTACTTTTTGTCATGACTGTATCTGAGGCTACTGTAGGACCACTTTAATTATGCATATTCTTGGCCAGGCTACTACATGAATTAGATGCACACACTACATCTGGAAAATAGATTATATGATACTAGATGTAAACCCTAAATTAATGGCATTTAGTTTTCTAAAATGATGTGTATTATAAGCCACTATCTTTTAAAGAAATCACAAAGGGGTGCGCACGGGCCTAATCACCCCGTGCACATACCTCCAAAATGCCAGGTCCCAAGATTTGAATTAAATCACGGGGTTCTGACACTCCAAGCTGGATTCCAGAGCCCAGCGGCGGAGCACATTTCGGTACTCAACTCCAGAGATACACTATTTCACCTACAGCTGCAAAGCAAATGTTGTTTGCTTATGTCGGAGAGGGAGGTGGGAACTAAAGGGCAGCACAGGGAGTAGGGAAGCAGGGCTATGATTGACTGTGATTGGCTTTATACCAGGGAGGGGGTGGGTGCTAAAACCCGACATGGCAGTGGGGCGGGTCTATAAGCCAATCACAGTCAATCATAGCCCCACCCCCTACACTCTGGGCCGTACTTGAGTACCGGCTGCCCCCCCAACATAAGCAAACAGCATTTCATCTGCCTGTGACAAGTGCAGCTGCAGGGGAGACACAGAAAGAGGAATAATTTACTTCTGTTCTTTGTGGACTTTTCACACTACTCAGGATAGTGCAACTTCAGCTCTTCCCCCTCTTCTCTTATTCCTAGGTCCAGTAGGCGTGACTATGAGTAGCTGTAATTTAGCCCCATCCAAGTCAGTAATAATAAACATTCAGCTTGGCTTTAAGACTTTTCTCACACCATGGGTGCAGCACATTGTACTCGCGATTTTCATGTGGGATAGCTGAACTTTGCCATAGACTTCTATTATGTCCCATGGTCTTAATGCGCTTTCTGAAATCGCACCAAACCCACCCTTTAAGTTTTCGTTTTTTAGAAAGGGCACCAAAACCATGGGATAGAATAGAAGTCTATGGCAAAGTGCAGCTAACCCACATGAAAACTGCAGGTACACTGTGCTGCGACCATATAAAACATACGAAGGAGAAAACTGCGCCAATAATTATGAAATGTGCACAACAATCCTTAGGAAGACATAAAGTTAGTGCATAAATGATACACCATTAGAATGACAAATAAGCCAACTCAAGGAAGTCCATAAGCTATACAGTAGTCTATGATGGATCCTGTGTAATGACACCGCAGTGAAAAATCCAAATGATGTGCCCACCACCGTATAAAAATGGTCACTTACCAGATAGCAAGCACAAAAGCGCTTTCGGCTATAACCCAGCCGCGGTCTTTGGCTTGCATGCAGAGTAGTTGAACCAGGAAGTAGACCAACACCCGGATGTTTCCTTCTTAAGATCCTTGAAAAAGAGGATACAGATCAAAGGGTTAAAAAGAAGAAAAAATATAATAGGGACCTTGCAGACTACCACGGGAATATTGTCTTTGAGTGGCAAAGAAAGCTTCTAGAGGAGCAATCCAAATTAAGCAATTTTGAGATGGAGGTCTCTGTTCCACCTGGTGGGACAGTGAATAATATGGGACAACAGCCCACCCATTCCACAGTACCCAAGCGGAGTTCACCTATCACCAAACCCTCTAAAAGTGGGGGAAACCCTCCTTACCAATCAGGGGTTATGGTAGTTCTAGGGGTGGTCCTTCACAACAGGGCCACACACGACCTTTTGGTCCCCCTAGACCAGCCCATGTTCCGGGCTACGAATCTGGACCCTATTATTTAGGTCCACCCCCTAGTCAGAGGGGGCAACCATCTCGTGGGAGAGGATGGGCCAATCTAACCAGAGGGGGAGAGGTTCCTCTATTGACCACTTAGATGGGTGGAGACAGGGCCAAAATGGAGATTGGGATTCCCAATCTCCCTCCTTTGGCCAATTAGAGGGTAGATCAGGTTGGGATTACTATGTCCCAACTAAAATTCCTTCTTTACCCTTAGAGATAGGGATGGTCCTGAGAATGAACCTTGGTTTGATGGCCCTCAATATTATCAACAAGAGGGAGGGGCTAACCCTACCTCGTCTTATCAGGCTCCCAGTAGGACCACCTCGTCTCGTGGGCCTTTAGTGCCTAGTGGGCAAAGCAGTTGGGATTTTCACAAACCTACCCAAGGACTAAAAAGGCAGGGAGAAAGAGGAGAGGAACCAGAGGGGGGAGGCGGGCAAGAGCAACTAAAACGACCAAAAATGTAGTGGGACAGGGGATTTTTAATCTAAGTAGCAAGGTGCTATCAGAGTCCGAAGAATTGATTTTAGACAAAGGCCTTAAATTTGCGCCACCTAAAAGTTTGGACAAGTTCCATACTTTTATGCATATACTGCACATAAGTTTGTCAGGAAGCTGAATATAAAGCGGTATATGGCTGGTATTCCATCTAACACTCATGTGGAGACTACCAATTTTGTTCATTCAGGGCTGTCAAACGCATCCCTTTTTAACCCTCCTGGCTCCCTTGCATCATCATTAAGGGTGTTTTGGGACGTGCTAATTAGAGATTTTGAATGGATGGAGGTTAAGAAAGCCAGGATGAACAAAACACTACAGGAAGGGCTGGATTCCTTATGTAATAATAAGGACCTGTTTATAAGGCCAGCTGATAAGGCGGGGGGGTTGTTGTCCTTGATAGGGTGGACTACATGGCCGAGATGTATAACATCGTTGATGATTCCAGCACTTACACTCTGTTGCCATCCGACCCCGAGGCCAAATACATGAAAGATCTTGAGAGTTTAGTGGCGAGGGGGTTCTATGAGGGGATTCTTAATCCCAAAGAAAGGCTCTATATGATACCGAAAGCCCCACGCACCCCCACGATCTATTACCTTCCAAAACTTCATAAGGATCCTGTCTGCCCCCCGGGACATTCCATAGTGAGTGGGATAGACTCTATTACATCCCGGGTGGGCAGATATATTGATTTTTAGTTGCAGCCGCTTGTGCGCAAAATGCCTTCCTTTGTTAAGGATTCAAGGCTTATTATTAATTTACTTTCTGGTATTTCCCCAAAAAATGGTATTTGGATGGTGACTGTGGACGTCACGTCCCTTTATACCATTATCCCGCAAGAACTAGGGTTCAATGCGGTACAGTGTCTTTTGGAACGTGATTCTGATCTACCTCAAAAACAGGTGGCCTTTCTTATGTCATTATTGAGATTTGCAGCCTCTTCAAAATATTTTTGGTTTGACAACAACTTTTACAGACAGGACACTGGGGTAGCCATGGGGGCCAAGTATGCCCCCAGTTTGGCTAATCTTTTTATGGCCAGGTGGGAGGAGGATGTCATCTACACCAGGGATTTACCACAATTGGCCCTTTGGGCCAGGTATATTGATGACATCCTCCTCCTATGGGATGGCCAACATCATGATTTGGTTGACATTATGGAGTCCCTTAATGTGAATCAGAGAGGGATACGCCTTAAATATGAGGCGAGTCAGTCCGAGATTCACTATCTAGATCTCAAAATTGAGATTAAGTACAACCTGTTTGTTACTTCCACCATTTTAAAGGGGACTGATCGGAACTCATTCATTCCTATCAACAGTTGCCATCATGGCCCTTGGCTCGGGGCAGTTCCTAAGAGCCAATATCTTAGGCTCCGAAGGAATTGTTCTGATCCTCATGAGTTCTCGGTACAAGCTGAAGTCCTTACCAATAGGTTCCTGGAAAAGGGCTACCAAAGAGAGTCCCTTATGGATATTTTGGATACGGTTAAGACTACCAATAGGGAGAAGTTACTGGTTGAAAGGGGACCTTGTGATAGAGATCAGTTCTCTCTGGGTGTTCCCTTCCTAACTTCTTACTCTTTGCAACATAAGAACATCAAACAATTGATTAACAAACATTGGCACATTGTTACCAATGATGCCATTTTGAAAAATGTTCTCCCAGAGAGACCTAGAGTGATCTTCCGAGGGGCACCATCTCTGCAAAATCAGGTGGCCCCTAATATCCTCAACCCACCGGTTATCAGTAAAGGTTTTTTTGACCAGCTAACTGGATACTACCAATGTAGACGCTGTAGGGTCTGTTCCCTAAATCCTGGTTCTCAAAGACGGACTGCTACTGTTACATCTACCGTCACGCAGAGACAGTTTACCATCAAGCCCTGTATTACATGTGCTACCACCGGGGTGGTCTATATGTTGCAGTGCCCGTGTGGCCTGCAATATGTGGGGCGGACCAAGCGCCCCTTACAAGTCCGCCTCAATGAGCACATCACAAATATAAAGATGGGCTTTAAGAATCACTCGGTATCCAAGCATTATCGCTTGGATCACAATAGGGACCCGTCAAAAACCCATTTCTTGGGTATTGACAAGTTCAAACCACACTGGAGGCATAGGTGTGCGCAGCCTTTGGCATTAGGGTGTGCACCGCAAAGCTCAAACACACGCTACCGATCACTTACAATTTTCATTCAGAAAGGGAAGTGGCCGGTAAATGGCATATTTACTGGCCACTTCCCCCACTTATCCTAAAACATCCACAGCAACAACCGGTGGGAGAGGAGGGAAGCCGGAAGTGCTGTGGGGGGAAGGAGGGGGAGCCAGGTCAGTAGGGGAAACTGTTCTGCACAGGGTGATTAGGGTGTGCCTGGACACACCTGGCACACCCTGTGCGCACACCTATGACTGGAGGGGAAGTTTATTGGTAAGGGAGATCTCCAAAATGGAGATGGTTTGGATCCATAGATTGAAAACCTACGCCCCTATGGGTTAAATATAGATGCAGATGTTAATGCCTTTATCAATAATTCATGATGTGACCATGCTGTACACTTGGTGTGTAATGCCAGGATGGGTTCAGTCAAATTCTTTTAAGCATTCTTACTTTTTAAATTTTTACTATAATTTTTAGGGTTAGTTACGGTGTACTTTTCACGTATTATTAATTTATTGTATAGATACACTAAGTACACTCATTGCACAATTTTTGGTGTGCACACTAACATATGCACATCAGCATATAACTAATTTTGGAGGTTAGGTTTAATAATAATAATAATTATTTATTTATTAATTTTAGGTATTATTATTATTAATATTAATTCAGCACTTAATATTTATATTTATATTCTATATGGATATCATTTAATCACACATTGTGCATACAATGTATTTTTGGTGTGCACACTAATGTATACACACTTAGTTATTATATTAGGCTATTCTTTATTATTCAATGTGGAAAACCATTTGGATTTATATCCATTAGTTGTTATGTGAGCCAAGTTAATTTTTAGTTAAAATGTAGCGCTAAACGTAATATACCATGAATGTGTATATGAATGTGTATACAAGTATATAAAAATAACAATAAAGATAATGATTGGTCTAATAGAAATCAATCTCCAATCATACACATCAAATCCCATAAAAAAATAAAACAATTCTTGTGAAACAAATAAAGTCTGTCACAGACAAGTAGTTGTTCCCAGGTGGATATTGATGAAACCGGCAGGTGTGTGGAACATCTATGGTGAAATATCATCCAAAATGATAAGAATGTTTACTCTTACCAGATAAGGTGGACCCGAGTGTCAGCGACAATGAGTCAAAAAGGCATGGATATCTAGATCAGCGAGTCGATCAGACAGTCAAAGAAGCCCGAGGATCTCCAAAGGCAACTGGTGGGTGACTGCGAGGCTGGAAAGCTAATGACCAAACAGGAAAGCCAAAAAAACTCACATCCAAGAAGGTATGTAGAGAAAAGAAGGGGGCAGGTAAAAGGCTGAGATCCTCAGTCATCCCCAGGGAGAGCTGTGCTGTGTGCTGGACAGGAGGAAAGTGATTGGGGGTGCACTGTGATGATCTCTTCCTGCCTACCTGAGCAACAACCCTTATGACAGGATCATTAAGTATTTTGAAAGCTTCAAATTTTAAATGATTGAAAACAACTTTTTTTAGAGATTGGATTTACATATACTTTTATTTGATCAATTGATTTGTTTTTGCAGCAAAGACTGTGGGTGATTGAACATAAAATAAATAAAAAAAGCAAGTACCGTAGAATTGAGTTTCTTTTATTGCTAAGTAAAAAAAAAAAAAAGAAGAAGATCTTAGGGATTCAGATAATTCTGCAGGTCTATTAATTGCTATGAAAATTGTCATCAATGTATAAGGCTCTTATACAAGGATTACCACCTGTCTTCATATTTAAAAAAAAAAAAAGCACAGCTCCACGTATACTGCTAGGCTAGCAGATTTAATATTTAAACTAACTAAAGCTTCAAGGTAGATATTACAACAACTTAAAAGCTATGAAAGGTTTTAGACTTCCAAAGCAAACATTCCAATTATATACTGTTTAAAGGAGCAGAAAGATTTTACTTTCCTTTATCTGGTACAATATGTGACAATAGGGCTTAGCTTTGATCTAACACAGCTGTGATAAAAGACAAAAAGCAAAGCAATGAAGTCTTAGTGACATCCTTTCTTGAGGAAAAATAGTGATAAATCTGGAAGTGAACATGTGGCCAGGCTATGGACATTAAAGTGGAAGTTCAGTTGAAATCTAATTAAGGCTAAACCTTTTCCCAAGCCCTTTCTAAAGGCCCGTACACACAATATCAAAATCAGATGGGAAAATTTGTAAGACGAGCTGTCTGCGGATTTTCGGATCGTTAGTACAGTGCTTTCGACAGCCGATTTCCCTTTTTCGTCAGACAAAAGCTGGATGTGCAGGCTATAAAAATGTTGTCGGATGTGAACTCAACATCTGATTTTCGGATGGTCAGTGCAGAAATCGTCACACAAAAGTCTAAAGTACAAACACACATGATCAGAATCAAGGAACGACCTGGAAGAGTTTGGTCTTGTAAACTACTGTTCGTAATCTAGAATTAACATTCGTGACATGGCAATTGATGAAATGTCAAAATGCAGCGCACATTCTCATCTCCTTTAATGGGATAATAATGAAGCTTCTTTGCTGGTGATACTGATGTAGTTATGCCAAGCATATTTTAAAAGGCATTTGTTTTGTAGTGATATAAATAATATTAATATTATGGTTGTTTGATTTTTTGGGGAAGTTACCACAACACCATTATCCCTGAGTTTTTAAGATCAAAGATACAACTATGTTGGTGTCCCTTGTTATTTTCCATTGTGTTGTTTTTTAATGTAACTGCCTACTCCCAAATTGTCATTTAAAGAAAAACACATAGCCAAGTATTATTCTACACAATTTTTTTATTGTGCAGAAAAAAACCCAACAGAAATTAAATTAGAGATGCTATCTATCATCCAAATAAAAATAACTTAACAAAAAAGTTAATTCCATGCAGAAAAAACGAGGAAGAAATAACAAAACATAATCCAAATAAAAACACAAAATAATAGAAACTAGAAAGAGGGGTAGGGGTGAAAATCCCCAGACCAGCATGTTTGTTTGGGTTCATGTGGCTGGTATTGCCACTGACCAGCATGCTGCTGTGGTGGGTGAGGTGGCTGTGGTTGGTGGAGTGGCTGTGGAGGTGGTGGAGGTGGGGCCATAAAATCAGAAATGTGGGTGCTTTCTTAATTTTTGCCCCTCACCCCCTTGTTGAGGAGCTGCAGGAGGAGTTGCTCACACCTGCTCCTTTACTCACTGGCCATCAGCCTTAATTTATTGGCCGTCACACACCCAAATCCTTCAGCCTCATCTAGGTCAGTACGGAGCGCAGTTGAGGCCTGGCTGAGAAATGAAGATGTGGCCTCCTCCAGATTTCTGGCCTTCATGGCTCTTTTTGCAGCAGGAGGTAGGGGAGGGATCTGTGACTCCGTCTGACTACTGGCCGCTGGCTCCTCTGCGATTTTTATCATGCCTGCGACATTATGGCAGACACATAGGACACTTTTGACACTATTTTGGCACCATTGTCATTTATACAGCGATCAGTGCTATAAAAATGCACTGATTACTGTGTAAATTACGCTGGCAGGGAAGGGGTTAAACACTAGGGGGCGATGAAGGGGTTAAGTGTGTCCTAGGGAGTGATTCTAACTGTGGGCGGGATGGGCTACCAGTGACCTGACAGCGATCACTGCTCCCGATCACAGGGAGCAGTTGATTCCTGCCATGTCACTAGGCAGAACAGGGAAATGCCTTGTTTACATCTCCCCGTTCTGCCGCTCTGTGAGCCGATAGCAGGCACCCGGCGGACATCGAGTCCGCAAGACCCGCGGGCATGCTCATCGAGCACGTGGCAGCCGTGCCATTCTGCCGACGTGAATGTACATGCAGTGGTCGGCAAGTGGTTAAGACTATTCTATCTATCCTGTGAAAAAAAGATACTTATACTTATGTATTCTAAAGCCACTCCAGTCACATGATCAGGTCCCAACTTGGTGAGGAATGCCAGTGAAGTCTGGCAGAAATATATATGAAAAAAAAAGACCCCCACAAATGTGTGAGTGTGGTGTTGCATGTGATACAGTGCAGCCTATAGAGGAGACAGAGTTTGTGTCTGGGTTGGAGAAGTAAACACATAGGAGAGTGGAGGAGGGGGGGTGGGTACACCCCACACACACAAGTAGATGACACACTCTGCATGGGGAAGGTACAGATGGCAGTTAACTCTTAAGGTGCGGGGTGATGTAGAGGAGAGCCCAGTCTGAGGGTAACAATGATGTCTGGTGTCCGCACACACAGTGTGGACTTCGCTTTGTGTTTATAGCTCACTTACCTCTTCTCCTAGGACAGGGGTAGGCAACCACGGCCCTCCAGCTGTGGTGGAACTACAAATCCCATCATGCCTCTGATTGTCAGGGTCTTGCAATGTCTCATGGGACTGGAGGGCCGAGGTTGCCTCTGAGGAGAGTAGAGGGAGGTCAGAACCCATACTCTTCTCTCAGAGCCTTGGAGTGGCTCTGGCTGAGTTGGAAAACATTTCCCCAGCTTGGTGACGACAGCAATCAGGCTTGTCCTTCCATTCCCTGTGTCCGCCGTCCTGTCACATCACTTTCCTTGTCCCCCTGGAACTGCTCTCATAGACCAGCGGAGGGAGCCGTTTGTTCACAGAGAGCCCAGACACCCCGCACACAGCAGTCCAGCTGGGGCATTGGACCCAGCATACTTGGCACAGAGCAAGACTAATATCTGCGCCCTTCCTAATGTTGTGCCCGGGGCAACTTCCCTGGCTGCCCCCCATGCTATGCCAATGGCTGCTGCTGGATGACCGGGAATCCCCCATAGCCGCTGTGCACTCAGTGAGGGAGGAAAGACCAGCTCTGCTATGGGAACAGAGTTGTAGTGTCCCTTCTGCCTGGGGGCAGCACCGCTCCCCTAGAAAATGCCAACCAAGACAAACTCCTTGTTTTCTATGTGGTAGATACGCCCCTGAACACACACCTATCTTTCCAAATAATTAAATCTGTCCTGGTGTCAGCCTCAGTCTGAGCATTCAATTAGATACCCAGCCTCACACAGAACCAGTCCTTTGTCAAGGCAAACAAAGGGAACAGATATTGGGCTAAGGGGTGTCCTACATAACCACTATTTTAGTAATGGTTTTAAAAGAAGTTTACACTACATGAAAGTACACCCGAGGGAGAGCTACTGATCTAAAGGAAAAAGGAAAACAGAACTGAAGGACTGTACATTTACACTTTTTTTTAGTATTTATTTTTAGGCTCTGTTCCATTCCTTACCATACCCTATCTTATGAACCTCAGTAGTAGGGCTTTGGGTGACAGGCTAGTGTTTTTCAGCTTTCTGGGATGATGTTTGTGAAATTAAAGGCTTCCCACACTTATACAAGTATTTTTCTTGGGTCATCTTGGTACCTGGGAAACAAGGGAGATGTTTTTTTTCCAGGGAATACTGATCCAGTGTTCAAACCTCTCATTGGGTCACCTAACCATGGTACAGAGGCAGCAGTAGAGTCTCATTGGGTCACGTAACCATGGTACAGAGGCAGCACCAGTAAGCTTTAAAACCCAGAACACAAAGTACATCAAATTCAGTAAAAGGTGCCACTTTCTTTATACACAAACAGTTTCTCCTAGAAAGGCAATAAGAAAATTTTTGTAATTCCACTCTCTGATGCATTGTTTTTACTGCAGACAGACTGGCAAGAGGAAGAATAGCAGAAGTTAGGTGAGAAAAAGAAAAGATACATTTTTCCAGTAAAAATTAAATAAGAAAGAAAAGTAGTAACACTTTCTGTAGCAGATCATATGAATGAAGGTTTGGATGTGGCACATGTAAAATATTTTTTCAGTGAATACAACATAAAAGGTAAGATCGAAACGGAACAGAAAATTATTAGTAATTCTATTTCCTACAAGAATATAGAAAAGAGCTCAGTCTTAGCTTTTGAGACTTTATTGTGTATATGTAAACTTCTTCAGCATTAGGCAGAGTAGGGAAGGATTCAAACCCTTTCAGGGTTTTTTTTTTTTTTTGTTCCTGTCACCTCCTGTTCTGGAGAATGGACAGAAAATGAGAAGATGGTTTTCCAAAGTAAATTTTAGAATTATAATAAAGCAAAAGATTGATTATGAAAAAAAAGAAAAATAGAGAATTATCACAGGAATAAGTGTCCCCATACTTTGATTTTTCCTCACCTCTTGTCCTGGGCACAACTCAAAATCTTTGGGTTTCCTCTCATGTTTTATCTTGGTGACAATGATCACCAAGGCAAACAGAATGGTGTGTCATGGGCAGGGGTCCATTTCCACAGGGAGAGAGACAAGCCAGGAAATACCGGCCTATACAGTACCTGGGATTGCATAGAGATACAAGATTCACAGAGTTTGCACTGAAATCACATTATGAAACAGTATGCTTTGGCATCACTGTGTCACACAGGATGCTTTGGGGTTACCGGGTGACCATACATGGATCAAAATTTGGCCAGTTCAGCAGGGACCAGCCTGAATAATTCCGGGACTTCCTGGGAATTGAGTCTTTGAGAGAGACGCTTGTTAGGATGTTAAGCAACTAAGGTTCACTATCATAAAAGGTAATTGTTCAAGTAAAATGCATTGGCAAAGGCCTGAATCCACAGGGTAAGAGACAGTCCATGACATGCAGGAGCGTACCTGGGATTGCTGTGGATGCAGGTGTTACAGAGGTGCTCAGTGCACACTGGAGAAACAGGATGATACAGGATGTTCTGGGGTCAATGCATCATACCTCAGAACTTTTTGAGATGGGAATAAGGGACACCAATTAGCAAACGTATGTAGGCATAGGACACACCCCCTCCCTTAAAGGAGAATATAAAAAAAAAATATTTGTTAAACCCACAAGTGCTTTTGTTTACCACTACTATTCCTTTATACTGGCTTCTTAAATTTACAGATGCAGCTATTTAGAAAATGGATGAAAGGTTTAGCACTGAGAAACACTTTTTGATAGATAAGTAGTGCATTTTATATATAACTATATAGATCAGACCAAAATTAGGGACAAATGAGGAGGAATGAGGGACATAGGGACGTTGTTCCAAATCAGGAACAGTCCTTAGAAATCATGGACAGTTGAGAGTTATGCTGCATGACACAGGATGCTCTGGGATCACTGCATGATACAGAATAATCTGGGGTCGCTGTGTGACACAGGATGCACAGAAGTCACAGGGGACTCTACAGACACAGAAATCACTGGAGACACATGTGTCAATGGAGACACAGGACTGCACAGGGGTCACTGAAGTCAGAAGGGTCACAGATTTACTAAAAGCATATGAGTTAAGGAGTAATTGAAGACACAAGGGTTACATTTCTGCACAGGGATCACTGAAGGCACAGGAGCGCTAGGGTCCCTGGAGACATGAGGTTTACAGGAGTGCTCAAGAGTCCCAGAGCCTCTTAAGGTGAGGTAGTGCAGGAGTCACTGGAGATGCAGGAGTGCAGGGGTCACTAGAAGCACAGGAGTGCAGGAGTCATTGGACAGTGGTCACTGGAAGCTTGAGCAACACAAGATCAGACACTGGAGAAACAGGGGGCTTGACTTAGGAGCAGTAATGAACTGTTTGAATGCCAAGCAATGCTTTACCTAGCACTAGCAGCTACTGCATTATTTGGATCTAATTGCCTGTGGCGCTAGCACGTTGGGTGGACCCCAGAAGCGACAGCAGCCACATGTCAGAGACAAGACCTGTTGCTGGATAGTGGATGACGTGTGACATGGTAAATCTTTTTTGGAGCAGTTACACTTATATTGCTAGCCTCCTCTGACTCCATATGAAACACTCCCAATGTTCTCTTTGCTTTGGCCTGAGATTCCAGAATTAAATCATGACTAACGGATTAAACTTACCAGATTTTCGACTATAAAAACATCTTCAGACAGTTGGCATTTTGTGCAACTTCCATATCCATTTCTTGTTCTGACCTAAATACTGAATGAAATAAAGCTTTTAATTTTGGGCATCGGTTTGTTATGAGAAAGCAAGGAAAGCAGCTACTGTGCTATTTGGATTAAATATCACATTTACTGCAGCTGTTAGATTTCTCAGAATTTGGATGGTGCCATAAGAAACACAAGCACAAAACAAACTCCATTTTAACAAATTTGGTCATTACTGGCTGCCCTCAGTAGAGTAATTGACTGCATGTGTAATGATTATGCGGAATTCAGTGAGACTGCAGCCAAAAGAAAAGCTTTATCAAACTCAGCATAAAAGGCAATCTCATTGAAAGCCTGGTTAGGTGTATCCAAGATAAGATTTTGAGTAAGTGCCTTGCAACAAGCCTTGTATACCATATTGTACAAAGCTGCAGAAGATAAGAAATATTTTCTGGCACTGTGCCTACCTCAACTAGCTTTGGAATCCAGGGCTAAAGTATTTTTTTTTTATTTAGCAAAAGTATTATTTTTAAATCAACTTTGCAGGTGATTTGATTTTAGTGGAGGGTCCCCATTTTCATTGAAGGTCTGATTTAGATTGTTTGAACAGTGGAATATGCCTGGACATCACATCACAGAGATCACATCACAGAAATGCACCCTTTCACAGGCAGGATTAGGACACCCCAGGCATGTTATTTAAAGGAATTGGGAATTTTTAAAGATTTACTTTACGCATTAAAAAAATTATTTAAAAAAATTACTGCTTCTGGCCAAATACAATTTTAATGTTTTTGTATTTTTTACATTGTTACAGGGAATTTTCCACCCTCCATGCTATTTTTTTACCCCCTGTCCTCTGCCTATTAGCCCATAAAATGAGCATCTTTTATTTGACAGATTTGGTTCCCATTGATTTCAATGAGGTTCGAGTTCGGCTCACCCTTAGTAGTAAATCTACCAGTCACTTTAGTAACACATTCATGAGAAGACATGTGTCTGTTCACCCCAAAGCTTATTAGGAGCAGCAAATGGATGATAGTAGTCAGCAGCAAAACACCCACACTCCTTCTCTTTCTCACTCCTCCCTTTTTCACTTCTTCATCCACTTCACAAGAATCTCTGTCTGCATTTTCTGCAGCCTCAAGTGATAGGGATGGGAGTCTTATGAAGGGCTTGAGAAGCTTACCTCACATCAAATCAAGCAGGAAAATGGGTCAGCATGAGGCCATGCAGAGAAGGGCCAAACATAGGCTTCAACCTCGCTGTAAATCAGCTAACTCCCCCTCGTTGTCTCCAGCTGCAATCTTGACCAAGCAGATGTCCCCTCCTCAGCTGCTAGAACATAAAAAAATGTACTCCCAGTCACCCCCATCCAGTGCCTCAGTGCCAGCTTGGCAAATTTTCTTGCTTTACAGCTGCTCCTGTTTCAGCTGGTGGAGTCTTCCCAAACTCTTTATGACTTTGCACCACAGTAGCAGAAACCCAACTGTTATTATTTCACATAAAAGACCATACCTTCCCTCTACCAGAATGTTGAAACTAATGTCTAACGCCTGCATGTTGCTGGAGCGTGCGGTCAGCAGCAGGGCCCACATGACCATAGACATGTGGTCCAGCAAACATGGGCAGGGACATTACACCTCTTTTAAGGTGCACTGGGTCAATTTGCTGATGAAAGGATGCGGAATAAGGCATGCCACTGGAGTTGGTTGTACTGCCCCTCCAGGACTCCCCATAGGGGAAGAGCTCCTGGTGGGAGATAGCCACGGAAAAGCCGTGAGATAAGAAGTGTCCCTGTCCCCAGGGGAGATGGGGTCCCTGTTCCCAGGTGAGAAGGAGTTCCTGTCCCCAGGGGAGATGGAGTGAAGTATGGGACAGTGTGTGGGGGGATATAGGGTCCTCTCACTCACCGTGACCAAGCTGCACTCTTTCATGGTCGCCTGTGCTCTCTCCAGCAGCAGCAAGGACAGGGCGATTAGCATATTTCAGACTCTGAGAGAGAGCTGTGTATGACGGTGGGAGGAGGGGAGCCTGGCCTGGCCTGGCAGACAAGCCTGCGGTGTCCCCGGGCTCTAATACGGCCCTTGCACTGCAGCACCTGTGTGCTTAAACTTTGCACGGGAGCCGGAATGGATGCAGGAGACTCAGGGGGTGGGACTCTGGCTGGGGAGGACACTGGGCTGTGTGGTGTTGCATGGGGCAGAAGAGATGGACCTAGAGGAGCCGGTGTCCTGTCGAGAAATGCCCCTATCGAAAAATGCTCGGCCGGAACTGCGCATGCACAGAACGGACCCTCAGGAACAGCTGAGTTTACATCAGCTGTTGTCTCACGTTGCCGAGGCACGTTGATGTAGAAGAGGGGTGGATATTTACATGAAGGGGGTGGATATTTACATGATGGGCAGTACTGGGGGTGGAATTTTTATCGATGGCCAAACAAATCTACTAAAGAAATCTTTATCAAATATAGAAAAAGCCGCCCTTCAATTGACTAAACACGCCCCGCAAGCGTTCAAAATTAATAGCAGATAAAGATTTATTTTGCAGATTTATTTGGCCATCGATAAAAATTCCACCCCCAGCACTGCCCATCATTGAAATATCTAACCCCTTTAAGTAAATATCCACCCCTCACCTACATGAAAGTGCCTCGGCCACGCGAGACAACAGCTGATCGTAAACTCAGCTCTTCTGCAGCTCCCTGCGGCGCATGTGCACGCCCCCCTGGGAACTATTCGATACCCGGGCACTTCTCGACGGAACACCGGCTTAGCACACAGGTCAGGAATGCAAGACAAGAGCAGCCAGTGCGGTAGAGCAGGGATCTCTGCTACTCACCCCCAGACCGCCTAATTAAAGAGCTGCCTCTGCTGCCCCTCACAAATTGCAGCCTGGGTCCAATGGACCCACCGGGACCCATGGCAAGGCTAGCCCTGCATGCAACAATGAAACCAACCTACTATGTGCCCTTTGGCAGGGAATGTGTGTGATGCATGTGTCTGGCACAAGTCTGCAACCTGGGGGTTCAGTGGTTCCCAGTTACCTACTTGGGATTGTATGATCTCCAGTGGCAGGCCAGAAGAGTGTGTGGCCACTAAGATGGTCATGTCAAACCAGTATTACCTTGGCTAGAATTCAACAGCCACATAAGCAACTGTCTGCCAAAACCCTGGTATGTGATATGTGAACACGCTAGAAATAAACCTTTTTCATGCTGCTGGAGGCTGGAGCTGCACTTGTATCAGCAGGCTGTCAATGAGTATTTGCTGGAGCACAGAACAAGATAGGCTATGAGAATCAGGATTCCTTTGACCACATCAGTGCAGCGCTATACAAGTTATTCACTCACTCACTCACTCACTCACTCACATCAGTGGTTTCTTGTATAGGACACATGTCCCGTCTTTTTATCATCTGAAGAAGCAATATGAATATTGAACTGGGAAGAGCCAGGGATCAGCACTACAACCACACTGGTGTTCCTGCTAGAGCAAACACTGCATTGTATACTAGACCAGACATGGAGGCAAAGCAACAGGAGGAAGAAGAGGACATACTCTTGTCTCAAGGTCCACTTTATCCTAACTCCATCCTTGTGAGGCAGCACCAGTTACAGTAGGAGCATGAAAAGGAGTGTTAGGGTGCCAGGGATGAGGAGGAGGAGGAGGACATGGTGCAGGCTTCTGGGGATATATTTCACCTGCCTCCACCCACTATGTTGTACTAATTGACACTAGGGATGGGCGAACGGTTTGCCAAATACCTGAATTTGCAGGGCTTTCCACCCCGATGAACACCCTACAATGCACTGAGAATTCTGTGCCTTGATTGGGCAAGGCTTTGCCCAAACAGGGCACAATGTAAGCTGGTTGTTAAGGAGCGGGGTCGAGAAGCCGGCCGCAGCATCCTTAACAACCGATGAGTCATCAGCTGTCAATGGGTTCTCCCACTGACAGCTGAATAATAAAAAATAAAGAAAAGAATGCCCCCCCAGTCCATACCAGGCCCTTCAGGTCTGGTATGTATTTGGAGGGGCACCCCACGCAAACATTTTTCTTAAAAACGGTGTGGGGCCCCCAAAATTCATACCAGACACTTATCCGGGCATGCAGCCTTGCAGGTCAGGAAAGGGGGGACCAGCGAGTGTCCCCCTCTTGAACCATACCAGGCCCTATGACCTCAACATGGGGGTGGGTGCTTTGGGGTGGGGGGCCTCTGCTCCATGGGGATTCGTGAGATCCAGCCCTGCTGAAATTGATGGAGATTCTTTGATGTACAGCCCTTTATCCATCTTAAGCACGACTTGATTAGTCAATTTATCGCTTGATTGAAGTATGATCATCAAGCCTGATTGAAATAGAAGCGGGTTCCCTACTCCCAAAATATGAGTGCCAGATTTTCTGAGCAATCTGTTATTACTTGGCAATATATGGATAGGAATCCTTCTGGTCTTCAATCCTTTTCTGTGTGGTGTCCCCTACATCTGCCTTTTTGGCTCATCAGTAGCACCTACCCAATAATGTCCTGAAAAGCAGTTTGTGAAACACGTAAACAAGAATGCATGGAAATATATGAACTCTACTCACTGAAATATTTGTACAGCTTATATGTCCACATGGATTTCTACTATATCTATATTTCCATGCTTTGTTTATTGGGTACTTTTTGAGCCTGTCAGTCAGTTAGGTGTTTATGTCTGTTTTATGTTTTTTAATAAAATAAAAAAAAACAAGTAATAAAGGCGCATTATACAAGTACCTCAGTATTTTGGTGGAGCATAGAGTACCGAATAGTCCGTGGCCAATATAATGAGAGATTGTGCTCTCAGATGTATTAAAGGGGGGAAGGACAGTTAGTGCAGCCACCAGCAGGACCAGAAGCCGCTTTCCAGTAAACTAGAACAGAAAAAACAAGGAGAGGGGCGCCTCTGAGATAGATATCAAAAAAACATTTATTGGTAGCAATGTTCACTCACATTTACAATGAAGTGGTTGCGTTCAGCTGGGCAGAAGAGTAGAAGAACTACAGGTCGCAGAAGGTCCATGGAGCTGACATCACAAAAGAACCTGTCAGGGAAGTTAGTGATGGTTGGCACAAACAGGAGGGTTCCTTCTGGGAGTATCTTTCGTAGCCACAGCAGGTACAAACTTATGCAGAGTGAAGGAAAAAAGATTTAGTTCAATCTGGCGGTTTTTATAGGTTCCAAAAGCAGTGGATGGGAGGGGGACGTCCGAGCCGGATGGCTGGCTATGCTGTGCTGCGGTCGCGAATGCTCTCTATGCTTCCGGGTGGATGGAGGAGCATGACTGTGTGATCGGTTCAGAGCGAGGCTTGGACAGCACAACAGGACACAGCGCCGGGCTGTGACGTCATCAGCATGCAACGCGTTTCTGAGCGGGCTCGTTGTTGATGTTTGGAACAGCGGCACTCCTTTTCCAACCATCACTAACTTCCCTGACAGGATCTTTTGTGATGTCAGCTCCATGGACCTTCTGCGACCTGTAGTTCTTTTACTCTTCTGCCCAGCTGAACGCAACCACTTCATTGTAAATGTGAGTGAATATTGCTACCAATAAATGTTTTTTTGATATCTATCTCAGAGGCGCCCCTCTCCTTGTTTTTTTTATGTTTTTTAATTAGCATATTTTGTAATAAATATTTATATAATTCTTAATAACACTGTCTCATGTTGTGCCCATAAAATCCGTCTTTTTTTTATTGAGTTGTCCAACTCCGTCAATCCTTTTCTATGACATTGGATGTTGGTACAGTGGGGGTTCTCCTTTTTTAAACTGTATCTAATCCCAGGAACAAAAATTGAATATATTACATCTTACCAGTGTTTAAAGGAGAAGTAGGGCCAAAGCTCTTTTGGCCTCAATTCTCCTGTGAGTTACTTCATTCTGCACTCATGTGACCTGTTTTCAGTCCACAGCAGGCTAAAGTCTGCTGTCAGCTGACATCACTCAGTTGGACCGGCAGCTGGCTCAGCCTCTCAACGAGCTGCTGAGAGACTGAGCCAGCTGCTCCTGTCCCTCCACAGCCCAGCTCTCCTGGAGTGCTGGAGGGGAAGAACATAGAGCTGGTGACTGACAGTGCTCTATGCTCACTGAAGACTGAGAAGTGAGTGATTAGCGACCTTTGATCTCTCGGATCTCTGTCTTAGAGGCGGCGGGGGATAGCTGCATCCATCTAGGTGAGTATGTGTGTTTGTTTTTCAATCCCCCACTCATAAATCTGGAGACTGCATTTGCTTTTTTATGGTCAGGGTTTTCTGCCTTTCACCTTGTGATTCTGCCAGTAACACTCATTCTGTCCTAGGTTGAAGACACTTACTAAGTGAGTGAAGAGGTGCTGGAAATTGCTGATAACACAGCTTGAGATGTCAGTGCAAAGAAAGCACCATAAATTATTAAACCTCATTGGATTTTTGGTAGGGTCAACAGGTATTGTTTTACACTTATCAAACAGATATAACAAAAACGTTAAATGCTATAAATATAAATAAATAAATATCAGGCTAAAAGGGAGCAAATTAAAAAAAGTTATTTGTCGGGGCTTCCATACATTTTTATTGCTAAATGTGTGTCTCTGTTAGAGAGATTTCCTCTCACTTCCCCAGGTTAGATTAACTCTTTCCAGCAGGGGCACAGAGAGCAATAATAATGTTTTCTTTTCAATGTTCTACTACAAAATATAGTACATGTGTGATAAACTTTTGTTTAAGTTAGTATGTTTTAACAACACATATATATACAAAAAGAAAGTATAGAGCAGGGGTCTCCAAACTTTCTAAACAAAGGGCCGGTTTACTGTCCTTCAGACATTAGAGGGACTGGACTGTGGCCATTGGGAGTAAAAAATGTTCCAGCATCAGTTGGAGTAAAAAATTCCCCATCATTGGTGTTATTAGGCTCCATCGCTAGTGTCATTGGGAGGAATTGTGCCCCATCATTAGTGTCATTGGGAGGAACTGTGCCCCATCGTTGGTGTCATTGGGAGGAATTGAGCCCTTCATTGGTGTCGGTAAATAAAATAGTACCCCAAGGGCTGGATAAAAGAAAGCAAAGAGTCGCATCTGGACCCCGGTCCTCAGTTTGGAGACCACTGGTATAGAGGAAGAAGGCTAGAGTGGACTGTAATGGTACCATATGAGAACTGAAAATAACAGTCTTAAATATAATTTTTTTAAATTTTTATTACAAAAATATAAATACAAGATATGATTAAAACCAACAGCGATAACCAGTCACACAATTGTGACATTTAAGACAATACTACCATCTGTGTATTGATTGAGCTACATGTTTCACGGATGAGTTGAGTGTTGAGAATGAAGTGTTGGAACTTATTTATGTATGCTTTTACCTTTTAGACCCTATAACTCCTCATAGAGACCCATTGAACTGGATCTTTGAGTCCTTCGCCAGTATTTTGGTATGATTAACTACCGTTATCTACTGCTATCTACCATCTATGTTATTAATCACTGTGGTCAAATACACTTCTCTAAATAAAATCCATAATTTTTTTGATTCCTGATCTGTGTAATGGGCCATCCTCCCTTTTTGGGCCGCCTGCATGATTGCATCCTTGGTAAGATGATCCACCTAAGGGGTTCCCACAGCAGATATATTATATACCTTTATCTTATATTTCATGTGTAATCTTTTGGGTATCATTTGATTAATGTATGTTTTTCTTTATTCATAGCTATATGATAATCGCTCTATAAACCCTTGTATATATGTACAATAAAGCTCCTGAAGAAGCGGTAAACTTCATGCGCGAAACATGTAGAGCAATCAATACACAGATGGATGGTAGTATTGTCTTAAATGTCACAACTGTGTGACTATAGAGCCAATGTTTCTTGATTATCGCTGTTGGTTTTAATCATATCTTGTATTTATATTTTTGTTTTAATGATTATAAAAATTTATATTTGAGACTGTTATCTTCAGTTCTCATATGGTACCATTAAAGTCCACTCTAGCTTCCTTCCTCTATACTTTCTTCTCATATTGTCGGGACGAAGGTACCATAATGTAATATTTAACTCTACTGTGGCACTTTTTTCAAACATACAGTATATATACAAATATGTTACTTGTTCATGGTTTCTTAGCATCAGGCAGCAGTGCTTTGGGAGAGGCACCTCTATTTTTCAAAAAACCCTCCCAAAGTACTTCTCACAATGCTGACATGTATGATGGCTAGCATCCAAATGGCAAATAGATGCACGCCCACTGCCCATTTGTCATAAGGATAGAAGCTGGTGTTTCAGCTGATTTTATTTGGAGGTGAGGGCATAGTTTCCTTTTTTAATTTTAAAGTAGACTTGCATTGTGCATAGGAGCTGTAAAGAAGAACTATTATGTAGTACTGCATAGCTAAAAGCAGAGCTTGAGTATATAGCAATGGGTAATTACATTACAGTTGCAGTATTACAAACTATATATTGAAACAAACAGTTAAAAAAACACACACATATTGATCACAATTATTTGCATCTGTTGTATCTCTTTTCATATTTACATGTATATCTTTACAAAAAAAAAAAAAAAAAAAAAAAACATACATTAATTTAAGGTGAACCAGGAGTTACCTATGCTGATCAGTTACATTCTTTGGAAACTTTGCAGGCTTTGCATATTTTATAGGTAATTTGTTGAAGAACTATATGCATTTAATTTGTACAACAAATGAGAAAAAAAGCATATATTGAATTACAATAAAAAGCTACCGCTTCTTTCACCATATAGTTGTGTCATTTGTGGCAAACATGGTTAAAACCTTTGTTTAGTAGAAAAAACATGAACTTTAACATGAACAGGGATGCACATTCCCACACACTAAAGGCCAAGGGAAAACAGCCTAGCATGTTCTAGAACTTCACATAAATGATAGGATGCTCTATGTGTTATATACTCTCATAAGGAGGAGACAAGAGAAACCCACTGATCTTTACGCCAAGTTGGAAAAAATATCTCTCCTCTCTAAATAGTGGTTCAGCACAGAGGAATATTCAAACACAGATGTATAAAATCAAGCATGCAAACAGCTTCTACAAACATTTGTGAAAGAATGGGTTGCTCTCAGGAGCTCAGTGAAGTCAAGGGTGGTACCGTGATAGGTTGCTACCTGTGCAATAAGTCTTTCCTTGCTACTAAATATTCCATGGTCAACTGTTAGTGGTATTATAACAAAGTGGAAAGCAACTGGGAACAACAGCAACTCAGCCACGTAAAATGACAGACCTGGGTCGGCGCATGCTGAAGCTCACAGTGCGCAGAAGTCGCCATTTGTCTGCAGAGTCAATAGCTACAGACCTCCAAGCTTCGTGTGGCCTTCAGATTACTACAACAACAGTGCGTAGAGTGCTTCATGGAATGGGTTTTCATAGTTGAGCAGCTGCATCCAAGACTTACATCACCAAGTGAAATGCAAAGCGTTGGATGCAGTGGTGTAAATTATGCCACCACTGGACTCTAGAGCAGTAGTGACATGTTCTCTGGAGTGACCAACCACGCTTCTCTCTCTGGCAATCCGATGGATGTGTTTGGGTTTGGCGGTTGCCAGGAGAACGGTACTTGCCTGACTGCATTGTGCCAAGTGTAAAGTTTGGTAGAGGGGGATTATGGTATGACTTTCATGCTCCCAACTTTGTGGGAACAGTTTGGGGATGGGGCCTTCATTTTCCAACATGACTGCGCATCAGTGCACAAAGGAAGGTCCATAAATACATGGATGACCAAGTTTGGGGTAGAGGAACTTGTCCTGACCACAACCCAATAGAACACCTTTGGGATGAATTGGAGTGGAGACTGCGAGCCAGGCCTTCTTGTCCAGATCAGTGCCTGACCACACAAATGCACTTGTGGAAGAATGGTCAAACATTCCCATAGACACACTCCTAAACATTGTGAACAGCCTTCCCAGAAGAGTTAAAGTTGTTTTGGTGGCAAAGGGTGGGCCAACTCAATATTGAACCCTACGGACTAAGACTGGGATGCCATTAAAGTTCATGTGAGTGTAAAGGCAGGCGTCCCAATACTTTTTGCAATATAGTGAATCTACTTGACCCGCAGTGTTGGGACACCATATTAGCTATTCTTGACAGAAAAAACATATTGACTTCTGCGGTCACCAACCAAATTAGGGCAATTAGAAGTATTGGTGATAATTGAAAACCAACCTACTTACTAATAAGCATCAGCCCAAAAAAATCAAATGAAAGCACTGCAGATACAAAGCACATGCTGAAACTTTAGATTGGCATGGTGAGGTGCAATCTATGCCAACATTACTACCCATACCATCTGACATAATATGGCCGAGAAAGGTAAAAACATCCTAATTCCTCCAACCACTACAAAATAATGGGACACATACAGTGCTTTGAAAAATTATTCATACCCCTTGAATTTTACCACATTTTGTCATGTTACAACCAATAATGTAAATTAGTATTAAATGTATTTTATTGGTATTTTATGTGATAGATCAACACAAAGTGGCACGTAATTGTAAAGTGGAAGGAAAATTATAATTGGTTTTCAATTTTTTTTACAAATAAATATATGAAAAGTGTGGCATGCATTTGTATGCAACCCCCTTTACTCTAATAACCCTAACTAAAATCTAGTGGAACCAATTGCCTTCAGAAGTCATCTAATTAGTAAATAGAGTCCACCTGAGTGTAATTTAATATCAGTATAAATGCAGCTGTTCTGTGAAGCCCTCCGAGGTTCGTTAGAGAACCTTAGTGAACAAACAGCATCATGAAGGCCAAGGAACACACCAGACAGGTCAGGGATACAGTTGTGGACAAGTTTAAAGCAGGGTTAGGTTATAAAAAAAATCCCAAGATTTGAATGTCTCACAGAGCACTGTTCAATCCATCATCCGAAAATGGAAAGAGTATGGCACAACTGCAAATCTACCAAGACATGGCCATCCACCTAAACTGGCAGGCTGAGCACGGAGGGTATTAATTTAGAGAAGCAGCCAAAAGGCCCATGGTAACTCTGGAGGACCTGCAGATCCACAGTTTAGGAGGGAGAATCTGTCCACCGGACAACTATTAAGCGGCGCACACACGAATGGTTTTACCGATAAAAACAGTCCGATGGATTTTTTTCATCGGACAAACCGATCGTGTATGGGCCCCATCGGTCTTATTTCCATCGGTGTCAAAAAATAGAACATGTTTTAAATTTTTTCCGATGGATAAAAAACCGGTAGCAAATTCTGATCGTCTATGGGCAAGTCCATCGGTTAAAAAACCCACGCATGCTCAGAATCAAGTCGACGCATGCTCAGAAGCATTGAACTTCATTTTTCTTGGCTCATCGGAGTGTTTTACGTCACCACGTTTGGAACGGTCGGTTTTTGGACTGATGGTGTGTAGGCAAGACTGATGGAAGTCAGCTTCATCGTTTTTCCGATGGAAAAATCCATCGGTTTAAAAACCATAGGAAATCCGATCGTGTGTACAGGGCTTAAGTCGTGCACTCCACAAATCTGCCCTTTATGGAAGAGTGGCAAGAAGAAAGCCATTGTTGAAAGAAAGTCATACGAAGTCCTGTTTGCAGTTTGCAAGAAGCCATGTGGGGGAAATAGAAAACATGTGGAAGAAGGTGCTCTGGTCAGATGAGACCAAAATTTTACTTTTTGGCCTAAAAGCAAAATGCTATGTGTGGCAGAAAACTATAACTGCACATCACCCAGAACATACATGCCAACATGGTGGTGGCAGAATCATGTTGGAGGCTTTTCTTCAGCAGGGACAGGGATGCTGGTCAGAGTTGATGGGAAGATGGATGAAATACAGGGGGGCAATCTTAGAAGATAACCTGTTAGAGTCTGCCAAAGTCAAAAGACTGAGGTGGAGGGCAATGACCCTAAACATACAGCCAGAGCTACAATGGAATGGTTTAGATCAAAACATAATTATGTGTTATTATGGTCCAGTCAAAGTCCAGACCTAAATCCAATTGGGAATCTGTTGCAAGATTTGAAAGTTGCTGTTCACCGACGTTCTCCATCCAATCTGACAGAGCTTGAGCTATTTTACAAAGAAGAATGGGCAAAAAAGACTTGCAGCTATTATTGCAACAAACGGTGGTTCTATAGAATATTGACTCAGAGGGCTGAAAACAAATGCACGCCATGCTTTTCACATATTTATTTGTAAATAAAAAATTAAAACAATTTATCATTTTCCTTCCACTTCACAATTATTTGCCACTCTGTGTTGGTCTATCAAATAAAATCCCAATAAAATACATTAACATTTTTGGCTGTAACATGACGAAATGTGGAAAATTTCAAGAGGTATGAATACTTTTTCAAGGCACTGTAGCGTCTTCAGATTTCTTACTATATTATCCATGTAAAAGACTGTAAGCGAAAGAGAAAAATACATTAGCTGGTGAGCTGTCAAAAACTCAAGTTCACTTCTAACATTACAAACATTGTTGAAAGCCTAGTTCCTTAAAAGTATAAAGGGAAGTGCTCTGTAGTCCACAGATTAATGAGCATGGCTGATAACACTGTTTAGGATTTTTAGAGCAAAGAAGACAACTTTTAGAAACATTAGCTCACTGTATTTTTGGAAGGTCAACAGGAATTTTTATGTATGTGCAACATTTTAAAAGGACAGGAAGAGGGAGAGGCTTTGTTTGGACTTTGATGGTACTGTATATTAACTGGTTTTAGAAAGTCAAGGTTAGAGTAGTTACAAAGAGTTTTTTATTACAAAAAATATAAATAATCACATATTCACAGAATAAGAATAGATCATGACAAACAACAAGAACATTTTGTACGTCCTATCATCACAAAATGGGACATAAATTCCATCCATATAATATTTTGGGGTGCTCTACATGTTTTGCGGGTTTGTATTAACCGGTCCTTAAGAAGCTTTCTATGATCGGATAGCATATAAAAAGTTTGTCATGTAACTAGAAAAGTAAAGAAAACATTTACAGGTTATTAATAAGATACTTTTTGTGAATACATATGGTCAAAATTCATATAAAATACTGCAACATTCTATGCAAGTATACCCATGTGTCATTCATATGTCTTACCGAAGGGGGCGCCAAAAACGGGGACCCGGAGGAGAGGTGACCCAAACCCCGGAGGGCACGAGAGCCCCCAGAGGACAGATGCCGATTGTCAGTAATCTGGTTCAAAAACAAAAAGAAGTTCCCTTCAAACCATGTGTAACTATTGTTTCATATTGAGAAAAGAGGGGGGTTCACATGGGCCAGTCACACCTCAGGGATGATGCACATGTGCAGGGTATATAGAGGGTCTATACATATGTGCTACACACATCATGATATGCGTGCAGCATAATATCACTGAAATAAACATACCTATGGTGAAGATGTTTCTATAGTCCCGCAGGCTCAGAGGATGTTATGGTGGCTTGTTTGTAAGAAGAAAGAATAATCTAGAAAGTAGGGGCATTATTGTTAGCTCCAAATAGAGTAAAATGATTGATGTAACATGTAATATTTATAAGATATTTTACCTGTTTGTAAATATACGTGTGTATATTGGGGAGTATAGGCTGGTTGACTACACACATGGAGCTGTGCCAGCAGATTGTATCAACTCCTATGAATAACAGAAAAGGTTTATGTTGAGATGCATCTAGAAGATGCATAGCCTGTTGTTTTGCATGCATCAATCATGCAGAATATTGAAATATCTGTATTAAAACCACTAGCCAGGTAGAGAGGGCAAGGGTATAAGACTACCGAATGGCCAGTGGCATAGATCCAAAACCTTCTCTGGTTGCTCAACAAAAGGTGTTATATATTTTATGACCTACCGATGCGGCACCTTTTATATCGGAAAAACGGAATGCGAATTGAGACAAAAAATTGGTGATCATACATATTATGATGAAGGGGGAAAAATTGTGACCCCAGTCACCTGTTTTTGGCTCCCCCTTCGGTAAGACATATGAATGACACATGGGTATACTTGCATAGGATGTCGCAGTATTTTATATGAATTTTGACCATATTCACAAATAGTATCTTATAAATAACCTGTAAATGTTTTCTTTACTTTTCTAGTTACATGACAAACTTTTTATATGCTATCCTATCATAGAAAGCTCCTGAAAAAGCGGTTAATACAAACCTGCAAAACATGTAGAGCACCCCAAAATATTATATGGATGGTATTTATGTCCCATTTTGTGATGATAGGACGTACAAAATGTTCTTGTTGTTTGTCATGATCTATTCTTATTCTGTGAATATGTGATTATTTATATTTTTTGTAATAAAAAACTCTTTGTAATGACTCTAACCTTGACTGTCTAAAACCAGTTAATATACGGATAATACTGTACCATCAAAGTCCAAACATAGCCTCTCCCCCCTCCTGCCATATCTTGATCGGACGAAGGTGCCACAAATAACCTTTTTATATCTACGGCACTTCTTTTTAACATTTTAAAAGGGGTACAAAAGTGGGTAATGTACATGTATTGCAAAGATGTTCCGTATATACTCGAGTATAAGCCGTGTTTTTCAGCACATTTTTTTGTGCTGAAAATGCCCACATCGGCCTATACTCGAGTCATCTTTTTGCGCCTGATCTCCCGGACTTTGGGGACCCAGGACCCACTTCCTCTACAAGTGTGCAAAGTTTTTCGTCCGGGAGCACCGATTTTTCAAAGCCAGGCACCCCTTCCATAGACCCCATGTTAAACGGTAATTTCTCTCTTGTTGACCCGGTACCGGCCAGCCGTAGGTCTCCTGGACCCGAAACTTGGCACACATGTAGCCCCAGTTCTCCTCTACAATTGTGCAAAGTTTTCTGTCTGGGGGACCTACGGCCGGGGAGCACCGATTTTTCAAAGCCGGGCACTACTTCCATATACTCCCATGTTAAACGTAAGTCTAGTCATGGACACAGTGAGGCATGGGCGCAGTGAGGCTTGGGCACAGTGAGGTATGGGCACAGTGAGGTATGGGCACAGTGAGGCATGGGCACAGTGAGGCATGCAGATGGACACCCTAGGCTTATACTCGAGTCAATACATTTTCCCAGTTTTTTGTGGTAAAATTAGGTGCCTTGGCTTATATTCGGGTCGGCTTATACTCGAGTATATACGGTACTTTAAAAAAAATAAAATCTGAGATATGCATTTTAATAAAAGAGATATTCAATAACAAGTGTGAAGACTGAAGCCCTGTACACACGATCGGATATCCTATGGATTCTAATCCGATGGTTTTGTCCATCGGAAATCCGATGAAGCTGACTTCCATCAGTCTTGCCTACACACCATCAGTCAAAAAACCGACCGTTCCAAACGCGGTGACGTAAAACACTCAGATGAGCCGAGAAAAATTAAGTTCAATGCTTCTGAGCATGCATCGACTTGATTCTGAGCATGCGTGGGTTTTTTGTCCGATGGACTTGCCCATAGACGATCGGAATTTGCTATCAGTTTTTGATTCATCGGAAAAATTTAAAACATGTTCTATTTTTTAAAACCGATGGAAAAAAGACCGATGAGTCCCATACACGATCGGTTTGTCAGATGAAAAAAGTCCATTGGACTGTTTTCATCGGTAAAACCGATCGTGTGTACAGGGCTTGAGTGTTTTTTCGAGGCTACGGTATTACTGAAATATAGACTAGCATCTTTTCTGTGTCCAGTGTCTTTTCTGTGAAGGCATCAGCGTGCAATGCTTAAAAAGGTAATTTTAACTAGGTAAAAAGGTAAGGTAATTATTGTTATGATTAACATAATAATTTTTCAGTTAATGTTTGGAAATGGTTTAACCAGTGATTGAAAGCAAAACTTTTTGATACCACTCTTACGTACACATTATTATATATATATTTGTATAGTTTTTGTCTATCTCCTTTTGCTCATGCAAGCCCCAAGGAAGGGGTTTTGTAATCCCAAATATGTGGGGGATGTAGCCAAAAAAGGTAATCACCTGCTCTTGAACTGCACTATTACTGTTTAAAATTAGCTGATAAGTTCACCAACTAATATACATACACCTCAGACCATAAATTCCATAGTCCTTAGAGCAGCAATTCCATAGAACGCAGACCAAAACTTCTATGGTCCTCAGCACAGTTGCATAGACCTCAGGCCATCAGTTCATGTTCTCAGAGCAGGAGTTTTATAGACCTCAGACTACTGGTTCCTAAGACCTCAGTCTAGCCGTTCCGTAGTGTTCTGCCCCAGACAGCATGCAGCTTAATAAATTAAAATGTTTGTTCAAGTGTGCAAATTCAAATTCTTCCATAGTTTCTGTTATGAATGGGCCAGCACCATCTAGTGACCAAGTGGAACAGTGTCCTTCATGCCTTTTGTTTAGTCATTCTGGGAGGGTCAAAGGGAAAAATATTTCTGGGAAAGGTCATCCGGTAAAGTCCACTCAAATGTCAAAAAACTATTTTCTAACAATGGGGAAAGGACAGCCATCATCTTAGTTTTCTGTTCAGACTACAAAGAAAGAAACAAGTGCCTGCATCCCTCTTCCTTGTAAAAGATTTGAAGGTAGAAACTCAACTTATGTCTACCTTTTTTACTGCAAGGGCATTTAGGCATTATCATTGAATCACCTGTGGAGTTTCTGTTATGCTAGCCAGCTGTAGTAAGATATATCCTGTCTAGCTCAATTTAGCCTTATGATACTGTTTATTTTATGTTTGTGCCATCATATACTTTATTTTATACAGGGGGTTATTTACTAAAGGCAAATCCACTTTACACTACAAGTGTACTTGAAAGTGCTGTCACTGTAGATCTGAGGGATACATGCAAGCTAAATAAAAAACAACATTTTAGCTTGCACATGATTGGATGATAAAATCATCAGAGCTTCCCTTCATTTCAGATCTTCCCCTCAGATCTACAGCGACTGCACTTCCAAGTGCACTGAAAGTGCACTTATAGTGCACAGTGGATTTTCCTTTAGTAAATCAATCCCATAGTATATTTTGTATTACACTGTTTTACACTGCCTCTTGTTCATTTAATAAATCTTCAGACTTCATCACAATCTCTATTATTCATTGTAATCCATGAGACTGCTAGATCTGGAATATGGTAAGACAGTAGCAGAACACTGTTTGGGAGATTTACTAAAACCAGTGCACACAGAATCTGGTGCCGCTGTGCATAGTAACCAATCAGCTTCTAGGTTTTATTGTGAAAGCTTAATTGAAGAAGCTGAAGTTAAAAGCTGATTGGTTACTATGCACAGCTGCATACCCCTCAACTTCTTGATGGGAATGAGGGAAACCTATTAGCAAAATGTAGGCATAGGTCACACCCCCTGCCACCCCCCCCTTAAAGGAGAATTATACAAAAAAAAGTTAAACCCACAAGAGCCTGAGAGGACTGGGAGGATGCAGTCTAAGATGGGTGCAGAGCCAGAGGAGTGAACTGAGGTGTCACGGGCAGTGGAGAGAGGCAGCTGCAGCCATGAGGGCTAGAAGGGCTGGAAGATGTGGTACTGGGCTCAGCTAGCACTAAGGACTACCATATTTTTGCTACACTAAAGGGGCCTGTGGTCCCTGCCTGCAAAAGGTATTCACCCTAGGCCTGGCTGAGCCAGCGTCAGGCCTACTAATCAGTGCTAGCAAGAAATTCTGGCAACTTGATTGCTTCTTCCTAAATATTTATTGAGCACTAACAGCAGTGCGACATCTAAAATTCTAACATGTTTTGGCCAGAGCCTTTCTCATAGCATTGCATAGCATAACTAATCAGTGCTAGCTGGTCTGGGAAGTGCAAGCAAGTGATATGTTGGAGGTGTTGAGGAGAGATAGACGGACCACAACACTCAGCAGCCCTCAAGAGGGTACCGCTACACAAGGACACAGGATTTCTGGTAAGATCAACAGGTATTTTCCTGCACTTGCAGTAAATATACTCAGCATGGAAAAGAAAACGAATGCAGCCCCCATACCTAGTGACTGCAGAGCTTCAAAATATTAAATGTTTTTTCTTTGGTTCAGATATACTTCAAGTTAGAGTTTACCAACCAGGGTTCCTTCAAAAGTTGCTAGGGGTTCCTTGAACAATGAGCAATTTCTGCCTCTCAGATAAGTTCCCATTGACACCGTTGATCTTTTTAGTAATCTGTAAGTGGGTAATTCTTCCCAATAACCACAAGTGTAAGGAGCATTCTTCCCACTGACCATCACATTTTTACCAGGGGTTCCCTGAAACTGGAAAGTTATTTTAAGGGTTTCTCTGTGTTGAAAAGGTTGAGAAAGGCTGCTTTAAGTGTTGAGGGTGTGCTTTAGAGTAGACCGTAGTTAAAGTAATACTAAAGCTTCTTTTGTTTAGTTTAAAAATAACAAACATGTTATACTTACCTGCTTTGCACAGAGCAGCCCCAATCCTCTTCTCGGGTCCCTAGCCGATGCTCCTGGCCCCTCCCTCCTGCCGAGTGCTCCCACAGCAAGCAGCTTGCTATGGGGGCACTCGAGCTGAGCAGCTGCTCTATGTGTTCATTCAGACCCATAGCTGCGGCTCGGCCCTGTCCCCTCCCAATCCTCATTGCTCACTGACTTTGATTGACTGTGGAGGGAGCCAATTGCTGTCTCAGCCAATGAGGAGGGAGAGTCCTGGAAAGCCGAGACTCTCGTGCAACATCGCTGGATCAAGATGGGCTCAGGTAAGTATTAGGGGGTGCTGAGCAGGGCTGCTGCACACTGAAGGTTTTTTTTACTTACTGCATAGAATGCATTAAGATAAAAAAAAACTTCTGACTTTGGAATCACTTTAATTTCTTTTTCACTAGGTGGAGTTAACAAGTTTTCTGCTATCTCAGCATACTCCCAGTGCCAAGAATAAATGAATTACAAAAAAGGTGACATTCTGCAATATCTTTTTTGGAGCTGTAAAACAAGCCATCTTGTTTAACTGTGTGGCAATATTGGCCTTCCCTTTGACTTGTCTAATTCTATGAAATAGCAAAACAAGCAAGGCTTACCAAAATACGTAAAGTAATAGGAAACCTTTGTACCCTTAACATCCTACTTTCATGTAATATAATATCTATCCTTGTTGCTATAGCTCAAATACTAAAAATCACTGTGTTTTCTCTTTTTTTTTTACATGCTTTTCCACATGGTCCACATGACTGCAATTTCCCCACACTGGCTAACACTGAGAGGTCAGTGGATCTGTACCTTGCCTGTTAATGTGCAACTTCCTGGAGAGACACTAAGGAGCTCTTCAGGACTCTCATTCATGCAAAATCGTCTGACATGCATATGTCAAAGGACAGGAAGGGAGACGCGGGTCCGACAGTGCTATAAGGAGGTTACATTCACCAGTGGAATTCAGCAACATTATAACGTTGTCAGACAGAAAAGGGGAATAGTCTAGAGAGGGCCAGAATGAGAGGAAAAAAGGTCATTAGTAGTTACACAGATAAGAATGAATAATACAAAAGTTGATTAAATGGCTAACAGTAAGACATTTCAAATTTAAGGTTTTGACTGGAATTCCACTTTAACCAAATGCAATAATTAGCACATAATGAATGAATTTAAGTAACTTTTTTCACACATTTGAATAGCAGTGGAAGTACAGTAACACATTCAACTACTGTTTATTGCTTTTGTTTTTCTTTACATAGGACAGCTTTATTGAAAATGCATTGATATTACTTTATGGATCGCTTTGAGATACAAATAGTGCCCACTTTGGCCCCACTTTTATCCTTAAAATAAATGTTATTTAAGTCACATGATGATGTCATGCATCACCCTCAGCCAATTGCATCAGCTATGTAGGTCAGATAATGTACTTTCCTTTAGAAGATGCATGTGGAGCGTGGCACTCACAGATATTTGAATGATGCCACACATGCAAAAATATAATAAAAATAATAATATAGAAACTGCTAAATCAAAACAGTTTTTTGTTCCACAAAAGTTTCCTTTAAGTGCATTAGCTTTCAGGCATCATTATTTTTATCATAAACACAATCAAATGTTATCTGTATTTTCACACTGCAGTCTTGCTTGTGGATCCAGAGCACGGTGTGTTTATGATACAAAATATAATCAAATTTCTTTTCTTGAGAGCAGACTGTTTTTTATGTAGCAGACATACTAATCCCAAATTTGTCTGTCTATGTAGCCCCAGGATGGAGAACCTGAATGATCATTAGCATAACTGCTACTAAGGATAAGGTTTGGATATTACACCATTTCTGTGCAATGCTTTATCATAACACCATTATTGTCACTGCAGGCAAGTCTTAACAATATTAGCTACAATACAAAATTAGGATAATGGTTATGTTCTAAAGAAGCAGACACAGACATTTGTTTAAAGAGCATCACCATATAATATAGAAAAGGAAGATCAAGTGTGCAGTATGGAATAAGAGAAATGTTTCAACCACTCTGTTATTTTATTTTAGTTCACAATCCAGCACTTGTAAATCCTACTGGCTGACTTCTGAAAGCTCTGATCATCATCTGCACCCCCAAAACTGACCATAGAAATGTACTAGTCACTTCCTAAAACAGATGAAACGTATCTGTCTACTTTGCAATGCTAAGCCCCGACTCACACTTGTGCATTTTTCAGCTTGTTTCCATATGCCTGACTACACTCAACATACAGAATCTTATTCTTTATAATTGTCCCAGTTCACATTTGTATACTCAGTTGCACTGTACTCTACAACCAACCCCCAAAAAAGTACCTGAGCTTTTTTTTGTGAGTGAACTTGGGTGTTTTGGCCACATAGACTTCAATAGAAGCACTGGTAAATGCGCAATATGTGCATTTTTGCACCCGAAGAACTCCTCTCTTCCTCTAGGACTGCTCTTCACCCCCTGCCCAACCCAAACAACAAACATCATGCTTGCACAAAGCATAAAAACAACCTGAAAAAATGCTTTAAAATCACTGGGAATATAATCTGCCTATGCTCTGTTCAGGTGTGAACACAGGCTACAGGATCAATGTCATCACAAGGAGGTTGGGCCACACAGTGACATCATTGAGCATATATGGACATATTTGGCCAAAGATGTCATAAGGGCACAGGGCTACCCGGTGACTTCATTAACTATATATGGACATGTCCATATATTGTCAATGATGTCACCGAGTGGCCCCAGCCCTTATGATGTCATTGGCCACAATTCTTTGATTATTTAAGTGGCGGGGGTAGTGGAGCTGTCATTTTAATAAAGGACTTGTCAAAAACTGTGTTCTGTTTTTATTTACAGTTATCATTTTTTGGATGAATGGGTAGGGGTACTATGTACCCCATACTCATTTACAATGTGGGCACTGGGATCTGGGGGCCCCCTTATTAAAGGGGGCTTCCAGATTCCAATAAGTCCCCCCCCCCCACAACCACGCATTTTACCAATAGGGCTTAGTCGTAGATATCTCTATGGCTAAGCACTATAAATTAAACGCATTGGAGGGGCAGTCCTAGACAAGAGCTGTCAATGCCATGCTTGTAAATATATTTCAAAATAAATGTGGACACCAGTGCTCCCTGCAGTGTGTGGTGGCTTTCTTCTTATCACTTTGTATGTGAGCAGAGACAGTTAACTGGACCCCCAGCACCTTGGGCAATGAGGTGGAACAGCTTGGAGTGAAGACGTTTTAGGTCCAAGCCTCCAATCTGTGTCTGAAGATTATGAAAACAGCCAAGAACAGCACTGGCACCAGTATTTATGTGATTATGTCATCTATGAACCAGCATCTCAGTCCAGAAAGTATATACTGCTCTTGTACAAAACCTGTAAAGCATTGCACCCACAATCACAGACCTGCAGACTGTCTGTGTAGCTGTCTACCCATACCTCCGATATGGGCAGGCAGGTACACTCTAACCGGAAGCTCAATTAACTACCCAGAGCGATCAACAGCGCCCTGGTAGTTCATTGAGAACTACAAGCTGTCAGCCACAAAGGCTGTCGTTACTGTAGTTTTCCCATTCACAGAACACTGTGAATGAATAACGCGGCCGTGCAGCTTGGAGCCCCACATCGAGTGGGGATAGAAGATCACTGTCAAAACGGGGGGTTGGGGGGGCCCAGTGCATTTTTAACATGTTACATTTTACACCCTGAATATGTGAACTTAGTCTTTAAGGGGAGTATTGTGATCTCTATGCTGTAATAAATGCCTACAAAAGTTCCACACACATTACTTAGCAAGCAAGCACTTTATATGAAAAAGAATATCTGATGCTAGGTCCTCATTAGTAAAAAAAAAAGGAAAGCAAAATTGTAATAACCAAAAATTAGGAAATCAAAAGGATTTTGTGCTTGTACATGAATGAATGATTGAAGTTAACAAGGCTTTACCTTATTTACCAGGATAGGTCAGCATATACTTTGCAAACAAGGTACAATTTGCAAACCAAGCATTCACTTTGTGAAATGAACAGTTTCCTTAAGTAAACCAATGCCAGTTAAAGCATCAGACCATGGAGAAAGAGAAATGTTTGCTTATTATTAGTAGAGATGTTTCAGTGCATTTGAAAATCTCTTTAATCCATGATGAGTACACCTAATTTTAGTACTTGCTCATTATTGTACAGGTGCTAACCTTTACAATACCTGCTTTTAACAAGAAATGATTGGTAAGGGTACAATTTTTGCAAGTACTTGTCATATCTAGAAATAACAGACAAAGCCATTATGCATAATTCAGACAGTCCATTCATTCTTTCCTCCCCTGATTCTCTTTTTGCAGATAAAAGTACAGTTACTGACCTCAGAAACCAGTCACAATTATTCGCTCATGTTTCTGGCTACACTAAAATAAAAAATTACTAAAAATGGGATTGTCCGCTCACCCTGGTAACTACACATACTTAACTTATTGCTTATTAATTAAGCCCCAGAATATGAAAATATAACAAGATTTTAATTCCAATGTTCCATTTAGGACCAATTCACAGTATGTATTGCATTTGCATGCAAACATTAGCATACTGTATGCGTTTGCACACAACCTTTAGATAGCCCATTAAGTTTAAATGGGCTGGCAGAACACCTTAACACATGTACCATATGTTACTCCATTGTCTTTGAGGCAGCGTACCACAATGTATAGATCATTAACATTGCTGCTTTGTGGTGTGCCAAGACACACATGTAATGCGGTGCACTGCTTAAGTGTGTTAGAATGCCATTCAAAATGGCACCACAATGCAGGAATCTGGTTCTTGGTAATGTGCGTTGTAATTATGCAGGTTAAAATGTGTGAATGGGTCCTTATTCTTATTTTCTCTATGAACATACATGTATTCATATAGCAAAGGGTATGTATGTGGTCAGTAACTACTAATTGGCACATGGAAACATATATGGCAATTTCAAACCTCCCCTGTGTCAGGACACACCATTAACATAACTCATGGAACTGAACAGTTTGTGCATTTCAAATCTCAGTAAACTTTCTTGAAAAATGTTTTTACAAGTGACAAGACATGTGCTACGTAATAATCATAACAGTTATTGCAATGGCATTTAGGCAATCTTCTTGGTCAGTTAGAGGTATGCATAATACATTACATATGTTCTGTCATTTTAGTAGGGATAGCTTTTTTAATATTACATTTCCACTCATTCCTTTAACAAATTATAGATTATGAAAGCTCAGCTGCAATCTAAACTCTAGCAAAAAAATATATTATCCTTTATTAGTAAGGAGAGGGTTATATTAATAATAATGATATATCTAGAGGTCTTTACTGACCGTATATTTCATCTGGAGGGTAGGGCATTATATGACACTGTAGTGAACGCTGGCTTCGTTTATTGACCAGCTGAGTATGATAAGAAAATAAGAGGGCCACCAGACCTAAAACACAAGTTGAGTTACATAAATAAGGTAAGACACAAAGGTGAGCACATAATTTTTTTTTAACCTGGTAAAAGTGTATCTAGAGATCTGTCCAGAATAGTTCTTACTAAGTAATGGAAGCACATCGAATAGGTTAGTTAGCAGTTCTCTGGTATCTGACATCCTCAAAGACTATGTAGAATTTAAAAACTGTAATGCCGCGTCCACACGATTGGAAATTCCGACAAGAAAAGTCCGATGTGAGCTTTTGGTCGGAAATTACGATCGTGTGTATGCTCCATCGGACTTTTGCTGTCTGAATTTCCGCCAACAAAAGATTGAGAGCAGGTTCTCTATTTTTCCGATGGAAATTCCGTTCGTCTGTAGCAATTCCGATGTGCAAAATTCCTACGCATGCTCAGAAACAATTTGACGCATATTCGGAAGCATTGAATTAAATTTTCTCAGCTCGTCGTAGTGTGGTACGTCACCGCGTTCTTGACGGTCAAAAGTTCAGAGAACTTTTGTGTGACCGTGTGTATGCAAAACAAGCTTGAGCGGAATTCCATTGGAAAAAACATCCAAGGTTTTTCCGACTGAAATTCTGACCGTGTGCACGTGGCAATATACTTACCCTTCCAGCCAACAGTGTGTCAAATCTCTACTATCTTGATGGACTTTGGGAATTACTGCTATTCTCTGCAATTTCTCCCACCAGCTGCAAGATCAACACAGCAGGGGACATATTATCCAGCACATTCAGATTGTTGAAAAGCAGTGCCAGGAGCTCTGTAATAGGGCAAAGGTTTAATATCACCTTCTGAAAAGGTAAGTATCAAAATTCTTCCTTTACAGGATGACACTAGACATGATCACTTTAACCAGGATCAAGTTTCAGTGGGATTACTGATACTGAATAATTAGTTTTTATAACTTTCAATTTGAACACGTTGCCAGCAGATATATACAAGGGGGACCTTAAGCAGTATTTTATCGCAGAAAATATTGTTTTCCAAAACTGCCTTGGTACAACATGTTAAATGTTTTTCCCAATGTTGGGCTGAGTGAGATTAACAGTGGTACCAGAGTTGTTTAGCCAGAAGAGATTGGATTACGCAACCATCAATTTTGCCAACTGAAAAAAAGGGAAAAGTCTCAAAATTATCGGGCATGTGCTTGTTAAATAAATCTACTTTTTTAAATTGTATTTAACCTCTTTAGTATTACATTTCCCCATGGAAATAATATGCAACAAAATGTTGCATTTAAACTGAGCATTAAAAATGCATTGCATGTTATAATGCATGTTTTAGTCTTACCAATTATTTAAAACCCCAAAACACTATGAGGTTGATTTGTTAAACTGGAGAGTACAAAATCTGGAGCAGCTCTGCATAGAAACCAGTCAGCTTCCATGTTTTTTCCTCAAAGCTTAATTGAACCAGCTTAAGTTAGAAGTTATGGTAAATCAACCCCTATATGTTTTCAGAAAGCAGGGCCCTTTAGAATAAAAAAAATGGTGGTTACAAATTTTTATATTGCAGGAAATGTGTGCAAATTTTTGGGGAAACCTATATTTGCAATAAAAATACACTAAAATTCATATTAGTGCATATAATTTGTTTGCAAAATTAAAAAAAGACTTTGTTGAATAAATAGATTGTTCGCCAATCTATGTAAAAACAGCTACCCTGAGTGATGCTTGGGTTTAACCTTTGGTACATAGAATTTCAAGCTTGAGTAACACTTAGGGGTAAGGGAGGTTAGAGGGGCTGGGTTTGGAAGGATTTTTTTAGGGTAGTATACCTAATTAAATTTAGTGTTCTTTACATTTGTGTGGTTTCCGGTTTTTATGAATTTGATCAAGTTTTGTTTAATGTCACTTTTAAATTATTTATTTTACTTTTTTCACTATATGTTTATTAATTCTGTGAAAAACATGTAAAGTAATTAAACTAGTTGGGGACCATATTTTGGCACAAGAGCAAGTTCAAGATGGTTGAAAGGATATTTCAACCAGCTTAATTTTGTTTTCTCCATTGACTCAAAACCAAAATTATGAATTCTGTAAGGATGTGGCACTTTTAATACCTTAGGAGCACGAACTGTTGCCACCCAGTGATAGTACGATCCCTGTAATTGTTTATTTAAAAAAAAAAAATGTAACATTTTCTGGAATGTTCTAATTTTTGCCAAAAATTAGGGGAAAGGCAAACGCTCAATTTCACTCATACCTATGCAACAGGAATACTGTTATGTATAGCAAAATAAAGCACCCATGATAATAGTTCTTATGTTGATTTCTTAATTTTGATTAAAAAAAAACATTTTATAAAAGGTATTTCTGCAAATCACATTTACAACAGTTTTATATAAACCAACTTGTGCTTTAGATGAATTGATCCTTGAAAGCCCAACTATAGGCAAACATTTTATTCAAATAGAATCAGGAAACCTCTGCTGGTGTTTATAACTGCTTGTGACCATAATGGAGACAGAAACCATCTGTTTGGTCATTGGTCACTGGGGCAGGAAGCAGAGTATCTGTGATAGGGATACAGAAAGCAGTTACAGCACTTTGAGCAGAGTGGAGACTGATTTGAATTTCCGTCAATTCTGTTATTTATTTCTCCCTGTGTCCCCATCAGAGTGATCCCTCTCAGGTCCTGTGTGGTCACAAGATGTAAGGTGAAATCTCTTCAAGAGGAAAGACAGGCAGCCATAAAGACTGGCAGAGGGTCTAACCTTTCTCTCATCCATCCAAATGTTCTGACATCAGTTGAGCTTTAAGCACCAACTACAATGCCTAAGGCCATATACTCCAAAAGTAAAATATATAATTATAGTGTCATCATCTATATCTGGTAAAGACTTCCAGACAGGTCATTATTTCATATCTATAGGTCAGGTTAAAATTCTTACATTGCATTGATACATATCAACTATCTATGTACATTTCAGTGCTGATTAGACACCATTATAGTCTGCTCACTGCAGAAACAAAATGTCTTCCATGGATGAAAGGTATATACGATGGGCAAAATGCAAGCCAGGCCTTCCCGAGTCCCTGTGAAAACCACAGCAATAAAATGAACTACATTAGGCTATACATTATTTTTCTATACAATAAACCAACACGCCAGAATGTGTTAGTGTGGATAGTGCAACATGGGAAGTATATGCAGCTTGACAAGCTGACTTCTTTATACGTCTCTAAATGTTTTATGTCCACTGTCTCAGCCATTTTCTCTTACATGACTTCAGAGATGTCCCCATGAAAGTTGCTTTAGTTGTTTCTTATTTCACAACTTAAAAGAAATTACTGTAATCTCTTATGTTCCCGTTGTATTTCTGGTATAAATGTTTCAGTAAAAGCTTGGGAATTATACTGTATTAGATGCTGATTAAAGCTGCACTCCAGGCAGATATAAAATGCACACATTAATGTATCTCTGTATTCATTAATAAATTATTATTGTTTTTTTTTAGATCATTGGCATCATCCTCCTCCAATTTTTTAGATCATTGTTATCATACTCTTGCAGCAGCACTCGGATGGAGAGAAAGAGGGGCAGGAATGGGAGCCATCAGGTGTGCTGCATGCAAATGTGCTGTCAAAAAACATGATGATAGAGGGGTAAGCAGAGGGATGACCTCATCAATCTGCTGCTATTTAACTATCCACTAAGAATGCGGGTGAAAGGAGGACACCAGGGAAAATGGTGTAATCCAGTAGGATCTTTGCGTGAATCTTAGAACTGGTTGGACAGAAATACAAATAATTTGACATGTAAAACAGCTATTTTTGTTATATGTTTTTTAAACTATTTGCCTGGGTTTCAGATTTAAAGCTTGAAATAAAGGTAATATCTTTTCACTGGCTAATGTAGCAAACTACAGCTCTTGCTGTATTGATAGAAATGTTTTATCTTTCTATTGTTTTTCTGCTTTTATAGAATGACTTTTCACCATTCATGTAGAAGCATCCTTACCAACAAAGGATCTCCCTTTCAGCCTACACGCACATCTAAAATTTGCTCAAAATGATCTGACAAAGCAAATCAGACCCAAAATATTTGTAGCCTTAACTGCCATTCTCTTCTTTGGGCCTTTGATGTTTTCCACAGGAACGAAACTGGGTTACATTGTTTCCTCCTTCCTTTTGCATCTGTATTTTTCTTTTTTTCTTTTTGACTTTTTATATATTTTTGTTTAAATTACTGTCACTTTGCTATCTTGAGATTTTCAGCTTGTCAGATAGCTATAAAAAAATTTTTATAACAATAGTGTCTCTAGCTCTTATATGCTTGTTCTTCAATGCACATTGTTAGGTATTTTGATACTCATTAGTTAGTACTCATTTAATGTTAAAATTGTGTAGCTGGCCCTGTAGTATAGATGTGATGAGAATATTGTGCTACTAAGCACTTCTAATTAGACCATTAGATCATGTTTTATGGTAAATTGCCTCAATCCTAAAGGCTGATGAATTGACTGATGTTTGTTAAAAAAGATTGAAAAAAGTCCATCAAGTTCAACCAATAGAAATATATTAAAAAATAAATCAATTGAAAATCTGCATACACAAAACCCTATACACACAGCTGATCCAAAGGAAGGCAAAAACCCCTTAAAGGCAGGAAAAAAACCTGAGGTTACGACTGAGGCTTCCTGTCTATTTGAGGTGTTTTATAGATGGGGATTTGTTTTTGGATTCCTTGATTGTATTATTATTTTCTTTATCAGATGAATATTTATTTGCTATGTGATTGGACTGTATGGCTACCTTTGACTGGCTTATTCATTTTTTATCCTTGTTGTATTTATTTCAAATTGGAAAACCTATAACCCAACTAGTACCCTTTGGCTGTGCTTACTAAATTGTTTGTGGCAGGGCACACACCTAGTAATCATAGCATGTCAAATGAACAGTAATGCTATCCAAAAAGAGCAACTAGTCCATCCATTCAATGTTTCAGTGCTCGGAAATGATCAGTTTTACACTGTACACTATTGACTATTGGATTGTCACATCGCTCAGTTAGAACAATTTGTGTTGCAGTGATTGACTGTATCTTAGGAGTAACATTTTATTCCTAGTTTTCAATTTGTTAATCTTTATATATCCTGTCAATCCTTCTGCAGAATCAGAATCATCAGTATACAGGAGTTTGGTGGTGTGGTCCAGTATGTGTGACACCGTAAGAGTTTCTTATGATGTCACTGAAGGCACAGCATCAATGGCCAGTGCACGTTTAAACAGGGGATAGCAAAGGACTAGTAATGAATCATCAGAATCCCCACAAATTGTGCAACATGGTAAAACAAAATTGCCCTGCACAAAATTAAGCAAGGACAATGAGGTTAGTCTCCTAATTAAAAGTATTTTGTGTACTCTGACAGCTAACAAAATAAAATAAAAAATAAAACAAGATGTTCTAAATCAATAATAAAACTACTGGAAAGAGCATTTAACCTGGACAGTTCAATCAAAAAACTGTGCCTGCAGACAGCATGTTTGGAGCATCCTAAAATACGATGCACATTTCTTTATAAAATAAACAAATTCATTACACTTTACTACTCTATGGCTTTTAGTTTTGCTTTTTCCATAAAAATAAGAATTTAATGGAAAGCAACATTCATGAGGGACAACTGTCTTCAAGTTCTGGCTGCACAGTGAACACAAAAAATTATAATATCTGTCGGACTTTGGATCACATCCAAAAAATTGTCAACCTGCAAGGAGGATGACATAATAGACAACTTAAGCATGAAAGTATTTTTTCTCAGTTTTTGGACAATATTGTCTCTTCCTGAAACCAATAAAATATTTCTCCTTTTGCAATTTCTTTTTTATGACGACATTTCTTTTGTTCTTCATTTTATCAGTCTTGCTGGAGAGATTTTATCGCTAGCATTTTTCTTCTTTTAGAGTCTGGTAAATATTACATTAAGATAAAGCTTGCAGTGGAAGAAAAAGATTTTGTTCGTATTCTTTTTCTATTGTCCATATTTTTCACTGAAGAGTTAAGAAAGGATTTTTCGCAAAGCCAAAATAAAATTAAAAAAAATCAAGAATGAATATAAATCTTCATCAAGATATTAAGATTTTTTTTTTTTATAGAAGAAATTAATAAGGAAGATGATAAAATAATAAAATAAATTAATCTAGTTTCTGAAAAAAATATAACATAAGCTAAAGAGAGATTAAAACAAGTTATGTCTAAATCATATCGTCAAATCGTCTGAAAATAATTGCCACGGTAACAATAGTAAAGTTAAAATAATAAAACTTAAAAGAGACCAAATTCAAATGAATTGATTTCCAGGTACTGGGGTTGGAAGTTTCCAGACATTTGGAAGTAAGGGTTCATAGTTTTAGCTCCACAGTACTCTGTCTCGAGTTGAACAGGCCAAGCTGTGTCATCTTTTTAGAGAACTGTATCCTAAGGAGATGCTTAGATCTTCCAAAAAGTTTACCACTGATTTTGCTTTTAGCAGGGGGATGTTGATATGTGTATGTGGTCTGGATACTTGATGGCTGGTGGATAGTTCTGGGTCATCTGGATTGAGACATCACTAGAAATGTCAGATGGACTTCGGCCACGGTGCCACACCTCTGGGTGGAGAAACTGGCCTGAGTAGTCTGAACAGTCGCTGAGTCTGGGACGATAGAAAGCTGGATGAGGACGATACATCTCCTCCTCTGCATAGCGCTTTGTGAACAGGTATACGGACATGACACCAGCACCCTGTAAATAAAAGTTGTTGCAAAAAACAAAAGAAAAACAAAAAATGGTAATAATCATGATAATTCATGGAACAATACTTATGATATTGATGATTCAGGTTGCTTGTGAAGTGTATCTATACTCAACATTGGTAATTGAGGATAGAGAGTGATCAGAGCATATGTATTGCACTAGAAAGCTATCACAGATCATCTTTTACCAGCTAGCCAATAATAGACTAATAAAAGTCAATATCTGATGAGCTATCAGCTAGCTAGGATACATACCGTATATACTTGAGTATAAGCCGACTCGAGTATAAGCCGAGGACCTAATTTTACCCCAAAAACTGGGAAAACGTATTGACTTGAGTATAAGCCAAGGGTGAGAATGCAGAGGGTTAACAATGCCCATTTGCAACCTCACTGTGCCCATACTAACTGTGCCCATACTAACTGTGCCCGTCGTCACTGTGCCCATACTCACTGTGCCCATACTCACTGTGCCCATACTCGCTGTGCCCATACTCGCTGTGCCCATTGTCAATGTGCCCGTCGTCACTGTACCTTGAAATTGGGAGGCTACGGGTATCCATTCATTGTTTAAAACTCGCGGTCTCCTCCTGGTCCCTTCTGTGATAGGCGTTTCTCAGCTGACACAGCTCAGCCTATCACGGACGTTCTCGTAACCTCGGACTCATTTTCCCAGCAGACAGTGTGATCGGTGTTCTGCCAATCACGGACGTCCTCTTGTCCGAGGATAAAAAGGCATCCGTGATTGGCGGAACACTGAACACAGTGCCTGCTGGGATGGGTGAGGATGAGAGAATGTTCGTGATAGGCGATTCTCAGCAGACAGAGTTCCGCCTATCACAGAAGAGACAGGAGGAGACCGCGAGTTTTAAATGATGGACGCCCGCAGCCTCTCAATATTTCCAGGTACACTGACTCGAGTATAAGCCGAGGGGGGCACGTTCAGCCCAAAAAAAGGGCTGAAAATCTCGGCTTATACTCGAGTATATACGGTAATTACACTTTGTAGTTTATTGTTAAATGGTACACCAGGTAAATTAAGTTATAAGCCTCTTAGAAGACACTTAAACTATCCAAAAATTATAAAGTCTGCTTAGTTTACCTTCAAGCAAACCTGTGCTTTACAATGTAAAAGGTTTGCTTTATGCCCTTCTTCCCAATGTGACAGTGCTAGTGATCGATGAATGACCCAATACTATCATATAGGGGTTGGGAGACAATCCTCGTCTCTGTTTAAGCTTCAATTACAGTGACTCTGAGTTTTCATAAGGCTTCCTTTTCTTGCTCCTAGTGGCTGAATGAAACAGCAATGAAATGAAGGATTTTCTCCTGCTGGGAGCAGGGTTTAAAGCAACCCTACAAGGGCAAAATACAGATTTGTTTTAAGTTTCATAATTTTTACACAATTTTGAGCAGATAGTTTGAGCAAGGCTTTCATACTACCTATGCACAGCTGGTTGCTATTCATTCTGTATAACTGTATAGTGCATGCAATTGTTCATCAACTGCTGTGAGGATGAATGAGGGAAGTCAAGAAAATTTCATGGTGTATTGTATAGCTACTGCATAATTCTGAGGACCCAGGGCAAGCATAACATATATGCCTTCCCTGTGATTTCAGATAGGAAGTTGGGGAAATAATGTCTCTTTCTCTGGCATAATTGCAGATTTCGGTTTATGAAGTTCCAAAACACCTAGTTTCCTGAAGCCCCAGAAATGTGATGAGCACAGCAGACTTATGCGCAGGGCCTATGCTGAGGTGAAAGTTAAAATCTATTTAAATTTCAAGTCTATCTAAACTTTTTCTTGAACTAAAGCTGCAGTGCTTCTTATGCTGCTGTGACTCGCCATTTAATGAAAAAGTTGTTGATGTACCAAGTAACATCAAAGAGACAGAACAGCAATATCAATAGGGGAAGGAAAAAGGAGGATGATCTTCAAGAAGGTAATTGAGATACATTATTTTTACATGCCAAGTGACAAACCATTATGTAGTGTTCTTTGAGACTGCATATAGGGTTTCACTGGTTGAAGTCTTCTAGGGAACTGATCTCAGTACTTAAATCCCTAAATTCTATTATCAGTATGATCCTGGAAGTGTCATGTCCCTCTCCACTCTCTTCCAGGTGTCCAGCTTGTGTTTTAGCTCACTTTTCTGTAATATGTTCAACCCAACTTTTTTTCTTGTAGCAGTGATAGTGTTGGAGAGATTAAATCCAACAGAGCATTTACATGAAACTTAGATTTTTCTATTGGGGGGGCTACCAAAAGGGTAACATACAGCCCTTGGAAAAGGTGTCCAAACAAAGTGCAGACTATGTAGCAATGTAAAGTTTAGAGAAGGAAAATTTCAAAAACCTCTTTAAGGAGAAAAGATGAGGCTGCGAAAGCAAAGGACCAGCCATATCGATAGTGGAAATACTGTTCAGAGCTGCTGGGCCGGTTCATAACTTCATCATTTATACTTGAGATATATAAAACCAAACCTACAATTAGGGAAAGGCCTGTAAGAAAATAAAAACAAACACAGATTAAAGATTAGATTTAGATATTATTATTATTATAATACAGGATTTATATAGTGCCAACAGTTTGCGCAGCGCTTTACAATGTAGAGGGGGAACAGTACAATTACAATACAGTTTAATTCATGTATCTATTACTGCAACTCAATGTTGCAAAAAGCAAACACTTAATTAATCTGAAGAAATTAATTTCAGGGAGATTGCCATCACCAATATGTTGAATACCAGCACAACTTAAAGGATAAGTTCACCTTTGTTCACTTTTAAAAAAAAAAATCCAGCTCCCCTATGTACCAATAAAGCATTAATGTACTTATTTTGCAAAAAAAGGGATTTTTATAACAGCTTACCTGTAAAATCCTTTTCTTGGAGTACATCACGGGACACAGAGCGACTTAGTCATTACTAATGGGTTATATAGATTACCTTCAGGTGTTGGCACTGGCCAATTCCAAACCGGAAGTACCCTCGCCTATATAAGCCCCTCCCATCCGGGAGCACCTCAGTTTTGTAGCCAAGCAATAAGTGTCCCAAAAAGAGGGGTGGGAGCTCTGTGTCCCGTGATGTACTCCAAGAAAAGGATTTTACAGGTAAGCTGTTATAAAAATCCCTTTTTCTTTTTCGTACATCACGGGACACAGAGCGACTTAGTCATTACTAATGGGACGTCCCAAAGCAATGCCAAATGAGGGGAGGGATACATAAGCTGGGCGCCACCAGGCATGAGGATCTTTTGCGGCCTGCAACACACTGCGCCCAAAGGCGACATCCTCCTGACTTCTAACGTCTACCTGGTAGAATCTAGTAAACGTGTGTACCGAAGACCATGTTGCGGCCTTACATACTTGAGCCAGGGAGGCCTGGTGATGCACTGCCCATGAAGTTCCAACTGCTCTTGTGGAGTGCGCCCTAACTTTGAACGGAGGCGGTCTCTTTCTCAAGCCATAGGCTTGTATTATGACCTGTCGAATCCACTTGGCTAAAGTGGATTTTGATGCTGGCTGACCCTTTTTAGGGCCTTCCGGCAGAATAAACAAAGTATCCGTTCTGCGAATCTGAGCAGTGGCTTTTAGATAAGCTTTAACTGCTCTTACTACATCCAAAGAATGTAATAACTTTTCCTCTACCGAGCTAGGTTTGGGGAAAAAAGAAGGAAGAACCACATCTTGGTTCAAATGAAACCTCGATACCACCTTGGGAAGAAAGGCTGGATGAGGACGTAATACTACTCTGTCCTTATGGACAACCAGATATGGCTCCTTACAGGACAAGGCGGCTAATTCCGATACTCTTTTAGCCGAACAAACGGCTACTAAGAAAATCAATTTCCTGGTGAGAAGAACCAAGGAAATGTGTTGCAATGGTTCAAACGGTTGTTTCTGTAGAACTGACAGAACCAGGTTTAAGTCCCAAGGACATATGGGAACACTAACCGGAGGGCTAATACGCATCACTCCTTGTATGAAAGCTTTGACTAGTGAATGCGAAGCCAAGGGCCTTTGAAAAAATATTGACAAGGCCGAAATCTGACCCTTGATAGTACTCAAGGCCAGCTTCCTATCTACAGCCCACTGTAGGAAGTCCAAAATCCTCCCTATCACGTACTTACGTGGATGCCATTTCTTGGCCTCACACCACGTAATGTACGCTTTCCAGATCCTATAATAGATCTGCCTGGATACCGGCTTCCTGGCATTGATCATGGTAGATACCGCAGAATTAGAGAGCCCTCTCTTTTTCAGAATGTGGGCTTCAATAGCCAGGCCGTCAAACCTAGGGCTGGTAAGGAAGGGTGGTATATCGGTCCCTGCGACAGCAGGTCCGGACGATGTGGGAGGGTCCAAGGACTCCTCACTGACATTTTTACATTCTCCGCGTACCATGCCCTTCGGGGCCACGCTGGAGCCACCAGAATCACTGGTTTCTTTTCTACCCTGATTCTGCGGAGTAATCGCGGTAACAATTGTGGCGGTGGGAATGCATATATCAGCTTGAACTGATCCCAAGGGAACACTAGGGCATCCGAGCCGCAAGCTAGAGGATCCCTTGTGCGAGACACAAATCTGTCCACCTTTGCGTTGAATCTGGATGCTAGCAGATCTACATCCGGTGTTCCCCACCGCTGGCATATTGCCTGGAAAACCTCGGGGTGAAGAGACCATTCCCCCGGGCATAATTGTTGGCGACTTAAAAAGTCCGCTCTCCAATTTTCCACTCCTGGGATGAAAACCGCGGATATGGCTGGGACATATTTTTCTGCCCACTCCAGGATGCAATTTGCTTCCCTCTGGGCTGCACGACTCCTGGTGCCACCCTGGTGATTGATATATGCCACTGCTGTGGCATTGTCTGATTGAATTCTGACAGGGGACCCTTGGAGTTTGGATGTCCATGCTACTAGGGCATACCGGGCTGCTCGTATCTCTAAGAGATTGATGGGCAGGGCCTTTTCTGCTTCTGACCACTTGCCCTGGAGAGACCATTGCTCCAGTACTGCCCCCCAGCCTATGAGGCTGGCATCTGTAGTGACTACCTTCCAAGAAACCGGACTGAAGGGTTTCCCTTTTTCCAGATTCTGGGGCACCAACCACCAATGGAGGCTCTTGCGAACGGAAGGGGACAGGGACATTGGTAAGTCTAAAGCCTGAACTTTTTTGTTCCAGGCTGACAGTATGGCCCTTTGCAAATTCCTTGAATGGAATTGACCGTAGGGTACCGCTTCGAATGAAGCCACCATTTTTCCCAGCAGCCTCATGCAGAGGCGTATGGATGGTTTTCTTTTTGTACCCACTAAGTGGGTCAAATCTTTTAAAGACGACACCTTCTCTGGAGGTAAGAAAATCTTTCTCTGATTTGAATCCAGCCTTAGCCCTAAGTATTCCAGACTTTTGACTGGTCTTAGAGCTGACTTGTCCCGGTTGATAATCCAACCGTGATATTCCAGATACTTGATTGTCTTGTGAATAGCTACTTCCAGATTTTCCACTGAGTGGTCTATTAGTAGCAGGTCGTCTAGATATGCCATTATCGTTACACCCTGTGTTCTTAGATTGGCCAATAATGGGGCCAGAATTTTTGTGAACACTCGTGGTGCTGTGGCCAGACCGAAAGGTAAGGCTCTGAACTGAAAATGGCGCCCTTCTACTGCAAAGCGTAGAAATTTCTGGTGGGCCGGAAAGATGGGAATATGCAGATAAGCATCCTTTATGTCGATCGAGGCTAACCATTCCTGCCCTTGTAGGGCGGTGGCCACCGATCGGATCGACTCCATCCGAAAAGTCCTGATATTTAGGAACTTGTTTAGCCCTTTTAGATTTAATATGGGCCTCACGTCCCCATTTGGTTTGGGGACTGTGAAAAGGTTTGAGTAAAACCCGAATCCGCTTTCTTCCAGGGGAACCTTCATGATTACACCTTGGAGCAATAGTTGTTCTAGTGCCAGAAGGAGGGATCCTCTCTTTTGGGGATCTCTTGGCACGTTTGACCTCATAAATTGGGCAGGAGGAGTGCCTTTTAACTCCAGCTTGTATCCCAGACTTACTGCGGAGAGCACCCATCTGTCTCTGATGGTGTCCCGCCAGGTCTCTGTGAACAACTGAAGTCTTCCCCCCACCCGATTGTACCTCTCTTGATCCAGGGCTTCTTGTTACCCTGTGATTGTCCCTGATTTCTGCCCCCTGAATTTGACCGCGGAGGCCGTCGGAACTGCTTCACAGCCGATGTGCCCGGGACTGGAGAAGTAGGCCTCTTAAAAGAAGGACTTCTACCCTTGTTCTTAACCGGTAAGAGTGAACTTTTACCGGCAGAAATTTTCTGGATATATTTGTCCAGATCTTCTCCAAATAAGCGTTCTCCATGAAATGGGAAGCTAACCAGCAGTTTTTTACAGGGAGCTTCAGCAGACCAGTTTTTTGAGCCACAGAAGCCTACGCATATGTACTATAGACAGCGTAAAGCGGGAGGCCTGTTGGATTGTATCCTTTATGGCGTCTACCGCAAAACACAAGGCTCTAGGCAGGTCAGCTAGGGCAAGAGCCTGCTGATCTGGTAAGTCCCTTAAGACCTGTTTCAACTGATCTTTCACTGCTTGGCAGACTCCAATCGCTGCTACCGCAGGTTGTGTCACCATGCTTGCTGTAGAGAAAGCAGATTTTAGTAAAGACTCCAATTTTTTATCTATTGGGTCTTTGAACATTGGAACATTATCTACTGGACATGTCAGTGATTTGTTAACAGAAGAGATGGCTGCGTCCACTGTAGGGACCCTCCATTTTTTTATGAACTTATCCTCCATGGGATAGATCACCGGAAATCTCTTGGGGGGAGCAAATATTTTATCAGGATGCTCCCAATCCTGGTAAATAAGCCCTTCTAATAAAGGGTGGATTGGGAAGGAACAGACAGCCTGGGGAGCTTTTAGCGACCCCAGCGAGGAAACCGTAGTGGATGGTGGTTCCGCCAGAGGCATTTTAAATGCTGATCGGACCATATTAGTCAGAGACTGAACCCATAATCTTTCAGCCTGAGATGCTGAGAAAGGTTCTTCCACTGTTGATTCCTCCATAACTGAATCAACCTCATCCTGATCCCCTTCAGGTAGGTCGATCTCTGTGTGGGGCTGTTCCTCCACTAACAGGCACTCTGAAGGAGGAGACGGAGATCGGACGCGCTTTTCCTGTGACAGGGAAGCAGCGATCAATGCTGTTAATCTCTCTTCCAATCCTCCCAGAGTTGAGGATAAAACCTCCTCTGTTATATATACAGGAGCAGGTGGACTGGGGACAGCCGCAGCACCAGGCATTCCTGCGGGGTTTCTACGGCTACTGACCTCTGAATTCTCAGGGGAGATTGGTGCAGTACAAGCATGCCCAATATCCTCAGAGCCCGATGGAGACCCCTTTGGCTTCCTGGAAGATCTTTTTCCGGAGCGTCTGGACGACATATCCTTTAGCACAAAGCTGAGGTATTCCCGTCGTCATACACCAATTTTGCTGGTAATAGTCTAACAAAGTTGCTGCTATATACCAGCTGGTGTCCACTAAAGTGCCTTTCTATGGGGATGCCTGCATCAACCGCCTCTGTGTGCCACTGTTTGTTGCTAGCTCTGTCGAGCGTCATCCACCCGCCCCGCCCCTTTTTTTCATAGGAGGCGCGTGCACGTGCCCGCGCGTGCGCCCGTGCGCCATTGGCGCCCTTTTCGAAATCAAACAGGGGACTAGGAGCCAGGGCCCTTTTTGCCGGAGGGCCTGTGCGGTGGATGAGCGCAGCAACAGGGCAGAGGAAGTGGATTCCCACAGAGAAACTTACCAGCTGCCTGGATCTTTTGACTTGAGAAAACCAAAGATCCACATGACAAGAAAAATGGACTACAGCGGCCTCTAGTGGTTTAACACAGGTACCGCGGTCCCTTTTTTTTTTTTTTCTTGACTACTATTAAAATTTTACATTTTCAGTAGTTACAGGCAAACACAGATATTTAGCGGGAATACCGTTAGGTAACAGACAGAAAGACAAATTAGGCTTGGGGGTCCCCCAATAGAACCAAGTTCCTGGGGGCCCCCACTTACCTGATCCCTGCCGCAGGACTTTGTTTGGTCCACAGAAGTCCAAACTTCACCTATCACAGCAGGCATTGTAATTAAACCTTCAGGGACCGGGTTCCCAAGGATTCCACTCCCCTGGACCTGTATAGCACCCTGCACAGACAACATCTTGGTCGTGGGTATGACCAGAGCTCTGGATCCCAGGGTCCAGCCCTCCTAAGAGAAGCATTACAGGCAAAACCTTGCTCTTCTGCTGCAAGGCCCGGGTACCGACCGTTTAGCTATGGGGCTTTTTTGGTGGGATCCGGAACAGCTTACTAAGGCCCAAAAGAACCTGTACGCAAGCCCAGTGAAAACACATGTTACTCTTTGGCCAACACCTTAGACACTGGCAAAAAACTGAGGTGCTCCCGGATGGGAGGGGCTTATATAGGGGAGGGTACTTCCGGTTTGGAATTGGCCAGTGCCAACACCTGAAGGTAATCTATATAACCCATTAGTAATGACTAAGTCGCTCTGTGTCCCGTGATGTATGAAAAAGAAATAAAACAGCTTTACATTGATTATAAACCTGCTTATCTAACACTCTTCATGGCTGTTCAAACACACTGCTTGATTAGTTCTGTCTTACTTCCTGGTCAGACTTTAGGTAATTTCCTGTGTCATTACCTAGAGTCTGTCAAGGAAGTAAAGCAGGACGTATCGAGCAGTGTGTTTAAACAGATATGAAGAGATTTATGTAAGCCGGTGTAGAATGAATGGAAAGCGGTTTTATCTTTGCAAAATAAGTACATTAATGCTATATTGGTACGTAGGGGAGCTGGAATTTAGAAAAAAAAAAAGGTGAACTTAGCTTTTAACTTTAAATTGAAAACAAATGTGTGCTGCTCTCGTAGCTTCTGATGAAGTCCAGTGGGATGCAACGCTTCAAGCTGTAGCATTCAGTACCAACATCATGCTGCTGAGAGAGTTGTACATGCCCTTAGGAGGAAGGTGAGTGGTGTGTTTGGAAGCAGAAACCCCTTGGGATTGCATGTGAACAGGACTGTTTTTATTTAAAGAGCTTCTTATAAGTTTTTATGAGAGTATCTTTTTAGAATTTTTAATAAAAGTTGTCTTTGAGGATTGTACTTTCCCTTTACTGAGGAAGATACGCAGAGAAATAACCTGGACACAGTGTCCACAGCCCCGGGTCTGAGGCAGATAACAGGAAGAAAGGAGCTACATTGTGTCGTGGATTTATGAAGAAATAATACATTTATAGTTACTGGCTGAGATGTGAGATTTGTTTAGGCCTCAAAACAGATGAACTATGATTTTGCAATCATTGAACTGTTACCCTCTTGGAGACCTTTAAAGCAAAATAGATGATCTCATGTTTTCCAAGTTGTTACTACATCAACTATTGAAAACTTTTACAAGCCTGCATTGAGACAGAGACTCGCTGGAACAATGGTAGCTCTCGTCACAAAACAAGGAGACATGTACCTGGCTTTAGTGGATAAATAACAGCCACAAGTACAGCCATAAAGACAAAAGGTTTTTGGACTGCTATCACATAGGAGTCACCCTCACCTAGCATAAACCATTGTGTTCGAGTGAGGAACGGTTTAGATAGCTAACCCATCTCTAAACATCCATTGAGACTGTCCAAAGTTCATCTCAACACATGTTAGAAAGATGTGAACTTCATGCTGTCATTAATATTTAAAAAATATATGTGATTGTAAGTCATACAAATTATACAGTAAGGTCCATAAATATTGGGACATCAACACAATTCTAATCTTTTTGGATCTATACACCACCACAATGGATTTGAAATGAAACAAACAAGATGTGCTTTAACTGCAGACTTTCAGCTTTAATTTGAGGGTATTTACATCCAAATCAGGTGAACGGTGTAGGAATTACAACAGTTTGTATATGTGCCTCCCACTTTTTAAGGGACCAAAAGTAATGGGACAATTGGCTGCTCAGCTGTTCCATGGCCAGGTGTGTGTTATTCCCTCATTATCTCATTTGCAAGGAGCAGATAAAAGGTCCAGAGTTCATTTCAAGTGTGCTATTTGCATTTGGAATCTGTTACTGTCATCTCTCAATATGAGATCCAAAGAGCTGTCACTATCAGTGAAGCAAGCCATCATTAGGCTGAAAAAACAAAACAAACCCATCAGAGAGATCGCAAAAACATTAGTTGTGGCAAAATCAACTGTTTGGAACATCCTTATAAAGAAAGAACGCACCAGTGAGCTCAGCAACACCAAAAGACCCGGAAGACCACGGAAAACAACTGTGGTGGATGACCGAATAATTTTTTCCCTGGTGAAGAAAACCCCCGTTACAACAGTTGGCCAGATTAAGAACACTCTCCAGGAGGTAGGTGTATGTGTGTCAAAGTCAACAATCAAGAGAAGTCTTCACCAGAGTGAATACAGAGGGTTCACCACAAGATGTAAACCATTGCTGAGCCTCAAAAACAGGAAGGCCAAATTAGAGTTTGCCAAACAACATCTAAAAAAGCCTTCACAGTTCTGGAACAACATCCTATGGACAGATGAGACCAAGATCAACTTGTACCAGAGTGATGGGAAGAGAATAGTATGGAGAAGGAAAGGTCATGATCCAAAGCATACCACCTCATCAGTGAAGCATGGTGGTGGTAGTGTCATGGCGTGGGCATGTATGGCTGCCAATGGAACTAGTTCTCTTGTATTTATTGATGATGTGACTGCTGACAAAAGCAGCAGGATGAATTCTGAAATGTTTCGGGCAATATTATCTGCTCATATTCAGCCAAATGCTTCAGAACTCATTGGACGGCGCTTCACAGTGCAGATGGACAATGACCCGAAGCATACTGCAAAAGCAACCAAAGAGTTTTTTTAAGGGAAAGAAGTGGAATGTTATGCAATGGCCAAGTCAATCACCTGTCCTGAATCCGATTGAGCATGCATTTCACTTGCTGAAGACAAAACTGAAGGGAAAATGCCCCAAGAACAAGCAGGAACTGAAGACAGTTGCAATAGAGGCCTGGCAGAGCATCACCAGGGATGAAACCCAGTGTCTGGTGATGTTTATGCATTCCAGACTTCAGGCTGTAATTGACTGCAAAGGATTTGGAACCAAGTATTAAAAAGTGAAAGTTTGATTTATGATTGTTAATCTGTCCAATTACTTTTGGTCCCTTAAAAAGTGGGAGGCACATATACAAACTGTTGTAATTCCTACAACGTTCACCTGATTTGGATGTAAATACCCTCAAATTAAATCTGAAAGTCTGCAGTTAAAGCACATCTTGTTCGTTTCATTTCAAATCCATTGTGGTGGTGTATAAAGCCAAAAAGATTAGAATTGTGTTGATGTCCCAATATTTATGGACCTGTCTGTATATGATATTTTAGGTCACAGAGATGATTATAATTTTAGTATCTGTGGACCTAACAACTTTGGTATAAGGTAAAAGAATAAAAGTTGTGATTATAAGTAGAAGTGTTTTAAAAAGCTAATTAGCATTATGAAAGACACATAATCGTAATGATAACTGTATAAGAATTTAACCTATGTTTAGATAAACACATACTCATCGGATATATCAGAATTATCCATTTATCCATATAGATAATCATTTTATGTGATATTGATTGATAGATATAACATGTGTCCTTCCTAGAGAGACCAGTTTTAAAAGATATACATTTATGTATAAATATAGAACCAATTTATGTGATGTAGATAAATCTAAATTATACTAAGTGTATTTTATATTATGCCGGTTACCAGCATCCCTGAATATTATATATATATTCCTCAGAACAAATATAAAAACTGATACACAGTATGAAAAATAGAACATATTACTTAAAAAGATAAGCTCAAAACACGTGTCTACTATCAGAGTCACCTAGTGGTTGAAGGTGATATGACATAAAACTCACTGAACTCCCTGGTAAGTAAATGATTAGGTTTTGCTTACCAATGAAAAAGAAGCCATACCTTTTGGGCAGAGCTTATTATAATTTTTTATGATCTCATTGTCTGAGATAGTATTTAAAGAGAAGAAAGCTGTTATGAAGGAACACTCAGACACTCAGACACTCACACTGACACTCACTCACTCACACACTCAGATACACACACACACTCAAGATGACTGAAGACACCTGATTATCACATCATATATGCAGACACATACATCAATACATATTTTTACTTTCATGAAGATTCCTGAACACCTAATGTTTTGGAACTCGGAGGTCGCAAGAAGTAATTCCTATTTAAGAGTATCCATCTTGAAAGCCACGGCAGCCATTTTAAAACTCTGGTAACCATCATCTCAGACCAGTAGCCATTTTGGAACGGTTAATTATGTTGATTTTATCTTGCATTCGTTTGTGTTCTCTAAAATATTGATTTATTGAATATTCTACAATTGATAATTATTCTCTCGAATCAATAACCACCTTGTAGATTTTTCGCTAAAGATTCAATTTTCATTATATTTTTAATTTTGCATAGTTTCCATTTTTATTGGCAAAACAAACGTCTAATTTATTTCACATTGTTAATCACTTACTTACCTGCAGTATAGTAATGGTTGGATGTGTGAAATACAGACGTTCTGTTTCATTGTCATTTCAAAAGGTTATTGATTCTACTGAGAAGTTTATCATGGTGGTATTACGTCAAAGGTACTGCACTCCCATTTTGCGGGTGTTTCTACTGATCTTCAAGATTTTTATGTAACGCAACCGGTATTTTAATTTCATGTAAACATTTGTTTTTGTCAACCAATATATATAACTATTTTGTATGATTACACGTCTCCGTGAATTAATTTTATATGTATAGAGTAGACTGTGTCATATAGATTGGTTTTGTATCTTAAAAATATCACCGTTAAAAATCACTCAATAATAAATACTGTGCGGGAAACCTTTCCTTAATAAGCACAATTGCAAGTAGCAGGAAGCATCAATCATTCTCTATCATCAATCCAGTATATGTGGTGTAGACCTCTTATAGCTTAGAGGTCGTATATGAGGGTGAGCGCACAATTGTTTCTTATACACTTGTGGAGGTGGCTTTAGGTGGGGGAGGTCCTTAGTTGTACTTAGAATCACAATGGGAAGTTTCTACTGATTATGAAGAATAGGGATGGGCCCAATGTTCGTTTGTTCTTACAACAAACAAGCATATGGGGCGCTCGTGGGAAGTTCACCTGCCGCGATGCGCCCCATAATGCACTGTGAGATCCCAGTGCATTAAAGGCTGCTGATTGGCCAAAGCATGCACCTGACCTGTATGCTTTGGGTAATCACAGCGGGATGTGCCGTGAGAGCCATGATTTGCCAAAGGCAGTCCACGCCACACACACTATATAAGGCTGCTTACACGGCGGCCATGTACAGTGTTTATGAATGGAGAGAGATTAGGCAGGTTAGTTTGTGAATTGAGCGTGCAGTCAGTGTAGTGTATATAATCATAAAGTGTAGAGTATATAGTGCAGTCAGTGTAGTGTATATAACGTAGTGCAGAGTATAAAGTGCAGTCAGTGTAGTATATATTATACAGTGCAGAGTATATAGTGCAGAGAGTGTAGTATATATAATACAGTGCAGAGTATATAGTGCAGTCAGTGTAGTGAATATAACACAGTGCAGAGTATATAGTGCAGAGAGTGTAGTATATATAATACAGTGCAGAGTATATAGTGCAGTCAGTGTAGTGTATATAACGTAGTGCAGAGTATAAAGTGCAGTCAGTGTAGTATATATTATACAGTGCAGAGTATATAGTGCAGTCAGTGTAGTATATATAATACAGTGCAGAGTATATAGTGCAGTCAGTGTAGTGAATATAACACAGTGCAGAGTATATAGTGCAGGGTATATAATACAGTGTATTGAAGTGGTTAAGGGGAACCCTATGACAGAATTAAGAAAAAAACAGCATGGGAGTCCCCCCAAAGTCCATACCAGGCCCTTTAAAAAAAAACCTTTACACTTGCAATACTCACCTTCACTGCAATGCTGTTCCCCTCAGTAAGACTTTGGCCAGAAGAAGTTCTCAGCCTTTTTGGCTGAATGATGTCCTCATCATTCAATCAGGAAGACTAAGAAAAGATTGTAAATGCAGGGTGTCATTACCGGCCCTTGATCACAGCACACTGCACTTTGAGTTATGCAAAGTTGGCCAGTATGATGGGGTGTACTCTTTGTTGGGTTTTTTCTTTTATTAAGGTGGGAGGAAACACACAAAACTTCAGATTTGGAAATAACAGATCAGGAATTATGACAGGGAGATGCTGCTGTTTACAGAATATACAAGATGCCAACAGGAGATCCATGACTATGACTGTAATATCACTGTTGGGTAGATATTTTAAACACAGCTAATTTGTTTTAAAGGAGGTGATTTTTATTTATTTTTATACTTTTTTATATGCACATATCACTTTTTCCATTCAGGTTCTCTCGGGTTCTCTCACCTCTTCTGCTACCAATACATATCTACTCAGCACTTCCCTACACCCTGTTCACCATCCACAGTCCCAGGTAGAAAGCCTTGTGTAAGCTCAGTGTTGCTTTATTTGGAAATTCTATAATTTATGAATCATGGGGACTGTCCCTCGTCCCAATCATAACAGTACTTGGACCCAGTAATTGGCCACCCAAAAGTCTTGCATAGTGGGAAGAAGTGGAGAAGAATACATGCTTCTCTAAACACTGGTGATCTTGCGAGCTACCATACACAAATTGTCAGTTCTAATATAATCAGCTGCTAGCACTGATCACATCCCATAAGGCCGTGCATTCAGTATAAAAGTAACAGAAAAAAGTGCTGCGCTAAAAAATATACCTTTGTGTTTTATACACATATATACACACGCTAGACTATGTCTGTAGAAAACCACATAAGAAATAATATAATGACACCACTAACTCAAATTAGTGTAACTCTGTGCTCAATTATAGTGCAGCATGTGTACTTTTGTAGTGCGCGGGAACACATTTGTGAATATTTTGAGCACAAATATATTGGATTTTTTTTATGACAGATGTTGTTATTTGAGCATTAATGCATATCATTTTTATTTGTCGCACAGAATCACTTTAATTAGCATTAAGTTGTGGCAGTCATTAGCACTTTATGCATGTGATCTTCTATAGGCAATTAATAGAGTGTGGATATATGGATAAGTAGAGAAACTAATAAATTAATAGTTCACATGCTGCACTATAATTGAGCACAGAGTTACACTATTTTGAGTTAGTGGTGTCATTATATTATTTCTTATGTGGTTTTCTACAGACAGTCTAGCGTGTGTATATATGTGTATAAAACACAAGGCATATTTTTTAGCGCAGCACTTTTTTCTGTTACTGTTATAAAGAATACATGCTTTCCCATACCTGGTATTTGCAAGAGCTCCAGCTGGCAAACAAGGCTTCAGAAAAGTGTGGGGCAGCTAAGTGTTAGCAGCAGAGGAGATGGGCTATAAAAAGTATCTGGTACTTGAACCAACTTTAAGAACTTACCAGAAAGTATGAAGAAAATTCCAGAAACAAATGCTAGTATGGTCCTCTGTGGTCGGATATGCCCAATGTTGCTGATGACAAAGGCCGTAAACACAAGAAAAAGGCTAACCATAGGAAATGGGGTTGCACTGCGGATAGTCTCTACATAAAAACAAAAACAAAAAAAAAAACGTTAAACCCTTATGTCAACATAATACATAAGAATAAATGTATATACAACTAAAAAGATGGTGTTAAGATAGCTGTGAACTCAAACAAAGTGACATTATGGGGTTTATTTACTAAAGGCAAATCCACTTTGCACTTCAGGTGCACTTGGAAGTGCAGTCACTGTAGATCTGGGGGGGGGGTAGATAGATGATAGAAATCAGCAGAGCTTCCCCTCATTTCAGATATTCCCCTCAGATCTGCAGCGACTGCATTTTTAAGTGCACTTGTAGTGCAAAGTGGATTCGCCTTTAGTAAATCAACCCCTTAGTTCGTAAAAGCACTGTGTACCATGAACGATTGCCCTTTTTTTAACGTTATGTTTTCCCTTTTTTTTTTTACTTTGTAGCATATTAGTGAAGTTGATATCCTGCAGCCTCTTTAGACCTGTTTACTGTCTACATATTGTGACAGCAGGAAGGTAAAGTCACCTGGTTGCATCCAGGGGGGTAGATATATTTCGCCCAGATTCAGGCTTTACGCCGACTTATACAACTAGGTGGAGAGTTGTATAAGCCCAGCTGGGGCTAGTGGGCTCATGGATGACTCATACCTTTAGGGAGAGTGTGGGGCGTCGTGCAGACAGGGAGTTGATGAGACCAGCTGAAGCTTGTCAGCTCATTTAGGCCTCTATAAGAACTCCCAGATTCATTAGGTGGTAGCTCATGCCTGGACCCAGACCTGTGTGGACTGTCTAGGGAGAGTGAATCCCTGTGCGGTGAGACAAAGCCTGTGTGGCTATTTGCTTGGACATTTAAAACCAGGGACTTAGGGACTAGGACAGCACTAGGCTGATCCCAGTTGTTAGTTAGGAAACCTGTATGTTTAGTCAGAGGTCAAGTTGACCAGGATTTATTTTGTTTATGTTTCTTTTGCTTTGCTGTGTTTTGTCACTGTAAATAGAAAATAAACCGCACCTTTTTGATTTTGAAAACCACAACCTCCGTTTGCTGGGCCTGTTTTTTGTGTGGGGAGCCCATCCCGGGGGTCACACACACCCGCTGCCGAGCTAACCCCCTCACAGTTGGTGGAGAACCAGTGGCAGTTTTTTTTAAGCCAGCATGGAGAAGATACTGAAACAGCTGGCTCTAGCAAATGCCAATCAACAGCAGACAAATGCAGGTTTGCAAAAGAGCCTTGCAGCTCATCAACAGAGCCTTGCAGCTCAACAACAGAACTTCGCAGCCCAGCAGCAAGCTCATCAACAGAGCCTTGCAGCCCAGCAGCAAGCTCATCAACAGAGCCTTGCAGCCCAGCAGCAGACAAACGCAACTTTGCAACAGAGTCTGGAGGCTCAGCAACAAGCCCAGCAGCAATCTGAGGCCCGCTTCATAGACCTGTTGCAGAAGCAAGAGCAGAGACTACAACAACAGATGGAAGCAGTAATGCAGCAACGTCCGCAGACCAGTGAGGAAAGCCGTCCCACTAATACCGCGTCCTTTGGGGTGAGTCGTTTATTGACAAAAATGACTGGAGAGGATGATCCAGAGGTATTTTTGACCACATTTGAAAGGACCGCTGAAAGAGAAAAGTGGCCTGAGGAGCAGTGGGCTGGACTGGTGGCTCCTCTGTTAACTGGTGAATCGCAGAAAGCTTACTATGACCTAGAGCCTAACCAAGCAAAAGACTATGTGATGCTAAAAGCTGAAATATTGGCAAGGCTGGGTGTCACCCTGGCTGTCCGGGCTCAGCGTGTGCATAACTGGACTTTCCAGCTTGGAAAACCCCCCAGGTCTCAAATGTATGATCTCATTCACCTGAGCAGAAAGTGGCTACAGCCAGAGACTTTGTCCGCACCAAAGATTGTGGAACGTGTTGTAATGGATCGGTTTTTGAGAGCTCTTCCTACTGCCATCCAAAAGTGGGTAAGCCATGGAGACCCAGAGACGGCCGATGGTCTTGTGGATCGTGTGGAGAAATACTTGGCTACAGAGAACCTGACGGCCTCTTCCAGAGACACTCGGACTTTCCACCCTAAGACCAGACCATCCCCAGGGGCGGATAAGATGATTCCAAGGGGTAAGGGTGGAGAGAGTGAGAGGGTGGGAGCTCTACCCCAAGTTTGGCGAGAACAGCCTGGGAAATCAGCGGCTCAAGAGGCGGCAAGAAGGATCGTTTGCTACCGCTGCCGGCAAGCGGGACATATTGCAGCCAATTGCCCGGTTGTGGAGGAACCCATGCAGTGTGACTTTCTGACGGGCAGACGTCAGTCGCCGTGTGCGACAGTCGCATGCACTGCCATTCGAGGAACTGAGAAACATTTATGCAAAATGTGTGTTAATGGTAGAAATGTTGTAGTATTGCTGGATTCAGGTAGCCTTGTGACCCTGATAAAGGCTGAGTTAGTTAAAACAGAGGTCTCTGGGAATAGCAAGGTAGCTGTTATTTGTGTGCATGGGGACACCCGAGAGTATCCAGTGACTACAGTGTGTTTCGAGACCCCCAAAGGTACCCTCTTTCATCCAGTGGGCTTAGTATCTCAGTTACCGCATGACGCCATTGTGGGAAGGGATTTTCCGAAGTTCTGGGAACTGTGGGATGATCCTGAGCCCCCCACTGGTGCCCCTATGTACCAGGAATGTGATAGCCAGAACTCCCCTGAGAGTGGTGAGGACTCTCCGGAATTTCCCTTATCAGTATTGGCAGGGGAGACTCAAGAAACTGGAGAGGAGCCCACCTCCTCAGACGAAAACCTACCGTCTGTGGAGTTTTCTGATCTTGAGGTTCACAGGGAAAACTTTGCCACAGAACAGTTGAAAGACCCCGCCCTAATAAAGGCACGGGAAAACGTAGTGAAAATAGATGGCGAGTTAGTGAACCCAGATAATACCTGCACTTACCCATACTTCAGCGTAGAGAAGGACCTACTGTATCGGGTGGCAAAAAGGGCAGAAGAAACCGTTGAGCAGCTTGTGGTGCCCAAACCTTACAGGAAGTTGGTGTTGGAGTTGGCCCATGGGCACATTCTTGGAGGTCATCTGGGGACAGAGAAAACCCGAGAGAGGGTATTACAGAGATTCTATTGGCCGGGGGTGATGAAGGACATAGAAAATTATTGTTCCTCCTGCCCTGTGTGTCAGAGGTCGGCCCCGATGCCACATTTCCGTAGCCCGCTGGTCCCTCTACCCATCATTGAGGTCCCGTTTGAGAGGATCGCCATGGATTTGGTAGGTCCTATAATCAAGTCCGCTAGGGGGCACCAGTACATATTAGTTATAATGGACTATGCCACCCGTTATCCAGAAGCGATCCCTCTCCGAAATACCTCGGCCAAAACCATAGCCAAAGAGCTATCTCTTGTGTTTAGCCGGGTGGGTATTTGTAAAGAACTGCTTACGGACCAAGGTACACCCTTTATGTCCCGGGTTATGAAGGAGCTGTGTAAATTGTTCAAAGTGACGCAATTACGTACATCTGTGTATCACCCCCAAACCGATGGGCTGGTTGAAAGATTCAACAAAACCCTAAAACAAATGTTGAAGAAAGTGGTGGATAGAGATGGAAAGGATTGGGACTGTCTACTTCCTTATCTGATGTTTGCTATTAGGGAGGTGCCCCAATCCTCTACGGGATTCTCCCCCTTTGAGTTACTGTATGGGAGACACCCAAGAGGGCTGTTGGATATTGCCAAGGAAACTTGGGAAAGTGAGAGTTCTCCCCACAGGAGTGTGATTGAGCATGTCGCCCTGATGCAAGACCGAATTGCACAGGTAATGCCCATCGTGAAGGAACATTTGGCCCAAGCGCAGTTAGCACAGCAGAGAGTGTACAACCGTGGAGCCAAGACCCGTACCTTTTCCCCGGGGGATAGGATACTGGTACTTGTCCCTACGGTTGAAAGTAAATTCCTTGCCAAATGGCAAGGCCCCTACGAGATAATGGAAAAAGTGAGCGAAGTGAATTACAAGGTCAGACAACCAGGAAGGCGAAAGCCCGAACAGATCTATCACGTTAATCTGTTGAAAGCCTGGAGGGATAGAGAGTCCCTAGTCGCAGACACTTGGTCACCAGCTCAAACTGGTTGCGTGATTCCTGAGGTTGGAATAGCAGCCACCTTGTCACAACCCCAACAACAGGAGGTTAAGGAGTTTGTGCTTCGCAACAAGGAGGTATTCTCTGAGCTGCCGGGACAAACATCTGGGGTAGAGCATGACATCATTACCCCGCCCGGTGAAAGGGTGAAGTTAAAACCCTATCGGATCCCAGAGGCCCGACGGGAGGCAATACGGGAGGAAGTACAGAAAATGCTGAACTTAGGGGTGATAGAGGAGTCCCAAAGTGATTGGTCTAGTCCCATTGTGTTGGTGCCTAAACCGGATGGGAGCTGGCGATTTTGTAACGATTTTCGTCAGTTGAACAAAGTTACAAAATTTGACACCTACCCCATGCCACGTATAGATGAGTTGATCGACCGGCTGGGAACAGCCCGATACATGACGACTCTTGACCTCACAAAAGGGTATTGGCAAATCCCCCTGGCCAAGTCGGCCAAAGAGAAAACCGCATTTGTAACCCCAGACGGGGCGTTCCAATATAAAAGAATGCCGTTCGGGTTACAGAATGCGCCGGCCACATTCCAGCGGAAAATGGACCAGATGCTGAGGCCCCATCGGAAGTATGCTGCGGCTTACCTGGATGACGAAATTGTCCATAGCACAGATTGGGCCTCACATCTGCCAAAAGTGCAAGCAGTCCTGGACTCTGTTCGGGAAGCGGGGTTTACGGCTAACCCCAAGAAGTGTACCATTGGGCAGGAAGAGGCCAAATATCTTGGGTACACCATTGGGAGGGGAGTAATAAAACCCAACTCAACAAAGTCGAGGCCATCCAGAGTTGGCCACGTCCCAACAGCAAGAAGCAGGTACGAGCCTTTCTGGGAATCGCTGGGTATTATCGGCGATTCATTCCCCACTTTGCTTCTAAGGCTGTGCCCCTAACCAACCTGACGAAGGGGAAAGGGTCGGTCATGATTAAATGGACCCCCGAGGCTGAGGCAGCATTCCAATTCTTGAAACAAGCCTTATGTAGCCAGCCAGTGTTGTACTCACCCGACTTCTCTAAAGACTTTGTCGTACAAAGTGATGCGTCAGATGTGGGGTTAGGAGCAGTATTGTCCCAGGTCTGGAACGGGGAAGAGCACCCAGTCATTTACCTCAGCAGGAAGTTGAAGTCCCATGAGGTAAATTACGCCACCGTTGAAAAGGAGTGTTTAGCGGTGAAGTGGGCTCTAGATTCCCTTCGGTACTACCTGCTAGGTAGGCACTTTGACTTGGTTACGGATCACGCTCCGTTAAAGTGGATGGCTCAAAACAAGGAAACAAATAGAAGAGTGAATAGGTGGTTCCTGGCCCTCATCGCCCTGGCGTTCAAATGGGGAATGTGGATGCTTTGTCTCGAGTACATGAATGCCTGATTGCTGGTGTTCCAACCCCGAGGTTAAAACAAGAGGGGGGGGTATGTGACAGCAGGAAGGTAAAGTCACCTGGTTGCATCCAGGGGGGTAGATATATTTCGCCCAGATTCAGGCTTTACGCCGACTTATACAACTAGGTGGAGAGTTGTATAAGCCCAGCTGGGGCTAGTGGGCTCATGGATGACTCATACCTCTAGGGAGAGTGTGGGGCGTCGTGCAGACAGGGAGTTGATGAGACCAGCTGAAGCTTGTCAGCTCATTTAGGCCTCTATAAGAACTCCCAGATTCATTAGATGGTAGCTCATGCCTGGACCCAGACCTGTGTGGACTGTCTAGGGAGAGTGAATCCCTGTGCGGTGAGACAAAGCCTGTGTGGCTATTTGCTTGGACATTTAAAACCAGGGACTTAGGGACTAGGACAGCACTAGGCTGATCCCAGTTTTTAGTTAGGAAACCTGTATGTTTAGTCAGAGGTCAAGTTGACCAGGATTTATTTTGTTTATGTTTCTTTTGCTTTGCTGTGTTTTGTCACTGTAAATAGAAAATAAACCGCACCTTTTTGATTTTGAAAACCACAACCTCCGTTTGCTGGGCCTGTTTTTGTGTGGGGAGCCCATCCCGGGGGTCACACACACCCGCTGCCGAGCTAACCCCCTCACAATATGTTCTAGTGATGGCTGCATGGCATTTCTCAAGCTGGCTTTTCTAATGGTCAAAATGGTGAACGATGCCTACATAATGGGGGTTATTTACTAAAACTGGAGAGTGCAAAATCTGGTAAAGCTCTGCATAGAAACCAATCAGCTTCCAGGTTTTATCGTCAAAGCTTCATTGATGAAGCTGACGTTAAAACCTGATTGGCTCCCATGCACAGCTGCACCAGATTCAGCACTCTCCAGGTTTAGTAAATGATTCCCAATGTGTTGGTGTTATGACCCTATGACAGAAAGTAAGCAAAAGGAACACATACTACACATACACACCTAACAGAGAATGTATCTTTTCCCCTCTTTCTTAGAAAAAAAGGGCTTTAGAGCTGAACTTCGTATATCGGAATACCTGTATATTCCTTCATACCTTAGTATGCACCAAACGGCTTTCCAAACATAGATATTACCAAATAAAAGTAGCAGTGAAATCATCACAGCACAACACATAGCCTGTCCAGAGAGTAGAGCTGTGGGAGGGACCCATCAGGCCTTACCCACTACAGACTACCTGCAGAGAACTATACAAGGGGGTGAAAACAAGACCAATCACCCTGCACAAAGATGGCAATGTACAGTTTTTATGAAAGGATGCTCTTATAGAGAGGCAATGTTTCGTACTGGATTACCAAACAGATATGGTAAAAAGTACTTAAAGCACACCAAGGTTTAAGTCGATGTCCCCCCCCCCCAGAAAAAAATTAAAAGTCAGCAACTACGCATACTGTAGCTGCTGATTTTTATTATTAGGATACTTATCTGTCCTGGGATCCAGCGATGTCGGCACCCCAGTCAATGTTTCCATCGGCTCTCGGGTGCTGCCGCCGCCATTGCCTTAAAGGGAATCTGGCAGTGAAGACTTGCGGCTTTACAGCCAAATCCATGCTGCACATAAAGCGTGCTGCACTTTTTGAATGGCCCGGCAGCGGGGAAAGGAGGAGGGGGACCAAACTTCCGAGTCATCTCACTGCGGAAAGATCTCTCGGAAGTGGGGATGGGTACCTGTCAAAAAGGTGCCAAATGTGGCACCAGAGGTGGGGAGGAGGCAGATAATGGGAGCCTCCACTTTTGGGTGGAACTCCAGTTTAAGTGAGAATACACACAGCTCTTGAATTTAGAAAACACATTGCTCATCCAGCTTTAATACTAAGGAAAAAGGGGTATTCCTGGTGTTTTCTGGTAAAATACCATTCTCTTGTTCAGGCAAAAACATGTAAAGATCTTCTTCAAAGCAAGCTGAGATGAAGTTGTAAAGTATATGCATATAAAATGCCTGGGATGTCTTTTTTTATAGATGGAAGGATTTTATTAGGGCATTTTAATCTTCCATGAGCTAGAGATATTTGCACTACTGTACATGAATAATAAAATAATACTATGAAGTGTAAAATCTTCACTCTATTTTATACATTATATACCAGTGTTATTTATACTTAAAGCTACACAGATTTATATATACAGGCTGGACTGGGACAAAAATTTGGCCCTGGACTTCATCCAGACCGGCCCACTTTAATTTTTACTGTCCCCCTTGCATCAGAGTGTCCCCCTTGCATCAGAGTGTCCCCATCAGAGTGTTCCCCTTCAGAGCCAACCATCAGAGCCCCCCTTGTATCAGAGCGTCCCCCTTGCATAAGTGTCCCCCTTGCATCAGTGTCCCCCATCAGAGTCCCCCTTGCATCAGAGTGTCCCCCATCAGAGTCTCCCTTGCATCAGAGAGCCCCCCTTGCAGCAGAGAGTCCCCCTAGCATCAGAGTGTCCCCCATCAGAGTCCCCCTTGTATCAGAGTGTCCACCATCAGAGTCCCCCTTGTATCAGAGTGTCCCCCATTAGAGTCCCCTTTGCATCAGTATCCTCCATCAGAGTCTCCCATGCATCAGAGTGTCCCCATTAGAGTCCCCCTTGCATCAAAGTGTCCTCCCTTGCATCAGAGAGTCCCCCTTTGCATCAGAGTGTCCCCCATCAGAGTATCCCCCCTTGTATCAGAGAGCCCCCTTTGCATCAGAGTGTCCCCCTTGCATCAGAGTGTTCCCCCTTGCATCAGAGAGTCCCCCATCAGTTCCCCCTTGCATCAGAGAGTCCCCCTCACATCAGAGTGTCCCACCTTGCATCAGAGAGCCCCCCTTGCATCCAGGGGCGGACCCAGAGTCTTTTCTTGGGAGGGGCACTGGCAAATATTTTTTTTTGTGGGAAATTTATCGGGGAAATGGTTGGTGTCAGCGCTTCAATCATCCCGGCACCATAGTTGTTATGGTGTCAGGATGATTGAAGCGCATTATTTCTATTATTACATTGTAATATGAAATTAAATAGTTCCATGCAGAATCAGTGGGAGCCCCGAGTGTGTCACTTGCCACCGTCGCCTGCAATTAGTGGGAGCCCTGAGCGTGTCACTTGCCACACGTTGCGGATTGTCACTAGCCACACCTTGTGGATTGTCACTTGCCACGTCACCTGCCACACCTTGCTGATTGTCACTTGCCTAACCACCAGATGCAGATTGTCATTTGCCACGTCACCTGACACAATTTGCGGATTGTCACTTGCCACGTCGCCTGCCACACCTTGCGGATTGTCACTAACTTGCCTGCTAAAGTGTAGTTTAGGTTATCTCTTGCTGTGTCCCAGACTCCCAGAGTCAGGCAGCAGAGAGATAATGTAATCTCTCTGCTGCCTGCACAGTGAGGGCGGCAGTCACTGCAGGAATGCAGGGCAGGCACGGGCGGTGAGAGATGATCTCATCTCTCTGCTCCCCCGCTCCCGGCTAGCTGATTGGCTCTCTCACTCTCACCTGCGCTGCCAACACACTGAGCAGCACGGTCTGCCCACGAACCGCGCCACCCCCCCGACAACAAACCGCGCCGCAAGCGGAGCTGCCCGCTTTCTTACCCGTCTGTGGAGCCGCACGCTATCGCACCTGCCCGCAGAGCGGCCTGACGTGACTCACTGACATCACTCATTGCTAGACGCCAAGCGGCCCAGGCGTTAGCAACGAGTGCAGGGAAGAGGCTCCACCCACCTCCTCCTCCGCTCCTGGTATCGTGTCAGTGCGCCACGTAACTACATTAGACAAGTCTCTCTCTCAGCGCCACTGATCGGCTGATGTGAGAAACAGAGAGATAGACTCAGAGAGGCAGCGGCAGCCACAGAACAAGTACTGTATATACTTGAGTATAAGCCGTCCCGAATATAAGCCGGGCACCTAATTTTACCCCAAAAAACTGGGAAAACTTATTGACTCAAGTATAAGCCTAGGGTGTCCTAGGCTTATACTTGCCTCACTTTGCCTCACTGTGCCCATGCCTCACTGTGCCATGACTAGACTGATGTTTAACATGGAAGTCTATGGAAGGAGTGCCCGGCTTTGAAAAATCGGTTCTCGCCGGCCATAGGTCTCCCAGACACCAAACTTTTCAAACTTATAGAGGAGACATGGAGCAACATGTGTGCCAAGTTTGGGGTCCAGAGGACCTACGACCGGCCGGTACCGGGTCCGCAAAATCACTGGAGAAATGACCGTTTAACATTGGAGTCTATGGAAGGGGTGCCCGGGTTTAAAAAAGCGGTGCTCCCCGGCCGTAGGTCTCCCAGACACCAAACTTTGCACACCTGTAGAGGAGACATGGTACCGGTTCCCCAAAGTTCGGGAGATCAGGCGCAAAAAAAAAAAAAACAGAGCAAGCAAGTGAGTGTGACAGATGGTCTCGGGGGGGGCAATTGCCCTGTTGCCCCCCCTGGATCCGCCCCTGCTTGCATCAGAGAGCCCCCCTTGCATCAGAGTGTCTCTCCTTGCATCAGAGAGTCCCCCTTGCATCAGTGTCCCCCTTGCATCAGTGTCCCCCTTCAGAGCCACCCATCAGAGCCCCCCTTATATCAGAGAGTCCCCCTTGCATCAGTATCCCCCTTGCATCAGTGTCCCCCATCAGAGACCCCCTTGCATCAGATTGTCCCCCATCAGGGTCTCCCTTGCATTAGAGAGTCCCCCTTGCATCAGAGTGTCCCCCATCAGAGTCCCCCTTGTATCAGAGTGCCCCCCATCACAGTGTCCACCATCAGAGTCCCCCTTGTATCAGAGTGTCCCCCATTAGAGTCCCCCTTGCATCAAAGTGTCCCCCCTTGCATCAGAGAGTCCCCCTTTTGCATCAGAGTGTCCCCCATCAGAGTATCCCCCCTTGCATCAGAGAGTCCCCCTTGTATCAGAGTGTCCCCCATCAGAGTCCCCCCTTGCATCAGTGTCCCACTTGCATCAGTGTCCCCCGTCAGAGTCTCCCTTGCATCAGAGTGTCCCCCATTAGAGTCCCCCTTGCATCAGAGTATCCCCCTTGCATCAGAGAGCCCTCTTTGCATCAGAGTGTCCCCCTTGCAACAGAGTGTCCCCGATCAGAGTATCCCCCTTGCATCAGAGAGCCCCCTTTGCATCAGAGTGTCCCCCCTTGCATCAGAGAGTCCCCCTCACATCAGAGTGTCCCCCCTTGCATCAGAGAGCCCCCCTTGCATCAGAGTGCCTCTCCTTGCATCATCAAGCCCCCTTGCATCAGTGTCCCCCCTTGCATCAGAGAGCCCCCTTGCATCAGAGCGTCCCCCTTGCATCAGAGTGTCCCCCCTTGCATCAGAGAGTCCTCTTGCATCAGAGAGCCCCCCTTGCATCAGAGTGTCCTCCCTTGCATCAGAGAGTCCCCCTCACAACAGAGAGTCCCCCTCGCATCAGAGAGGTTCCCTTGCATCAGAGGGCCCCCCTTGCATCAGAGTGTCCTCCCTTGCATCAGAGTGTCCCCCCTTGCATCAGAGTGTCCCCCCTTGCATCAGAGAGCCCCCCTTGCATCAGAGTGTCCTCCCTTGCATCAGAGAGTCCCCCTCGCATCAGAGAGGTTACCATGCATCAGAGAGCCCCCCTTGCATCAGAGTGTCCTCCCTTGCATCAGAGAGTCCCCCTCGCATCAGAGAGGTTACCATGCATCAGAGAGCCCCCCTTGCATCAGAGTGTCCTCCCTTGCATCAGAGAGTCCCCCTCGCATCAGAGAGGTTACCATGCATCAGAGAGCCCCCCTTGCATCAGAGTGTCCTCCCTTGAATCAGAGAGTCCCCCTCACATCAGAGTGTCCCCCCTTGCATCAGAGAGCCCCCCTTGCTTTAGAGTGCCCCCCCTTGCATCAGAGTGTCCCATCTTGCATCAGAGTGTCCCTCATCAGTGTCCCCCATTGCATCAGAGTTTCCCCCCTCTCGCATCAGAGTGCCCCCCTCTCCTCCCCCTCCCACACGTACTCACTCACAGCTCTCCATAATGAAGGCAGCATCGTTCCTCCAGTCATGTGATAAGTGATAAGGGGAGAGAGGAAGGAAAGTCTGCCGGTTGTCTATCTCCCCCTGCAGGCTGGAGGGAGTAGAAAGGCTAATACTCACTCCAGCAAGTGACGACACCTGCTCCTCCTGACAGGAGTGAAATCGCAATCACTCACTGTCAGAGAGGAGCGGCTCCAGGACTGCACCTGACCAGCCCACTGAGCCATCGACCCACTGGGAAACTCCGGTCGGATCCAATCCCTCAGTATCAATGCCAGAGTGCAAGTAAGTGGATATGTAAAAAAGGGAAGAATTATCTCCAATAGTGCAAAACTGCTTTAAAGTGCTTTATTGGAGGGTAATGCAATGCTGCATGTAACAAAATGACCCACAACCGAGCCACTCGATCGTTTAGATAAAAAATGGAATTCTAAACAGAGTAAAATCACATCAACATGTGAAGGCGATCATGCCTTACATTTAATGAATGATCTACTCTGGCATTGATGCTGTGGGATTGGATCCGACTACCGCCTAGCATCTGTGGAAATTTTCCGGTGGGGAAAGCCTAATATATCAGGACATCCCTCCAAGCCTCAATCATCAGGATATCTTTCCAATGGATCCCAGATCCAACAAGCCTTTTATAACCCCCCTGAGTAAGGGCAGTCACTGGCTTTCCGATAAGCCTCTTGTCTCTCCGTTAGGGATGAGCTTTGTGTTTGCGTCGAACACACGTTCGACTCGAACATCGGCTGTTCGATCGTTCGTCAAAAAACGAACGTTATGGTCCGTTCGTGCCAAATTCGTGTTGCGCGACATGGCCCATAATTCGCTGCGGCATCGCAGTGCATTGCTGGCTGATGATTGGCCAAGCATGTACTATGACCCGCATGCTTTGGCCAATCGCAGCGCAGAAAAAACGGAGAGCCGTAATTGGCCAAAGCCAGGGTGGCTTTGGCCAATTATGGCTCAGGGGGTTTAGTACACGCCCCACACTATATAAGGCCGCCTGGAAGTCGGCCTTGTGTAGTGTGTTGGCGTTTGTGAAAGAGGCAGTTTCAGAGAGATAGACAGTGTCATTTATATTGAGTTAGATAGAGCAGCCAGGCGAGTCAGTTAGCTGCTGTTACAGTGTGTAGAGGATATATATGCATCCTAGGTGTTGTATATATATTTATACACTGTATTGATTTTAGCTAGATACGTTCCTGTTAGTCTCTATACTGTGACAGGCAGGCAGGTGATTGTGCTAGCTGCAGACAGTCAGTGTTTCACTTAGTGTACTACTGTGTGCTTTGCATAGCATTCACCTAAAGCTCACCTGGATACAGTTATTCTCTATACTGTGACAGGCAGGCGGGTGATTGTGCTAGCTGCAGACAGTCAGTGTTTCACTTAGTGTACTACTGTGTGCTTTGCATAGCATTCACCTAAAGCTCACCTGGATACAGTTATTCTCTATACTGTGACAGGCAGGCCAGTGATTGTGCTAGCTGCAGACAGTCAGTGTTTCACTTAGTGTACTACTGCGTGCTTTGCATAGCATCCACCTAAAGCTCACCTGGATACAGTTATTCTCTATACTGTGACAGGCAGGCCGGTGATTGTGCTAGCTGCAGACAGTCAGTGTTTCACTTAGTGTACTACTGTGTGCTTTGCATAGCATTCACCAGTGCCTAAGGCCCAATTTTTCAGCCCCTGTTCAACAGGGGCATGCAATTACAATTCTTGATCTAATAATTCACAGCAGGGCCCATTCCTGCACCCGCCAAGAATAACTGTGAGGGCTTACAGTGTTGTGGCACCAGCACCACTACCAAAGGCCCAATTTTTCCTACCACTGTTCAAAAGTGGCATGTAAATACAATTCCTGTTATAATAGTTGACAGCAGGGCGTTCCAGCGCCCACCAAGAGTAACTGTGAGGGCTTACAGTGTTGTGGCAACACCAACACCTAAGGGGCAAATTTCTGCAGAGTATATATGGCAGGCCCCTACTTTCAAACATCCAACTTACAAACGACTCCTACTTGCAAACGGAAGGAGACAACAGGAAGTGAGAGGAAATCTACCCCTAGGAAGGCAAATTCTCTCCTGAAAGAGTTAATATGTGAAAAAGGTGTCTCCTCTCCACTGATGCTTTATCACCAATCCTTGTTTCAATAAAAAAAAACAAATTTTCCAAAAACATTTGTCATTGGGATGGAAAGTGAGATGAACAGGTGCACAGACAGCAAAACAAATGTTACAGGGGTGATAACCCTTCCCTATGTTCTCCAAAAAGCTTAAACAGAGATTTTTTGGCTAGAGCTACACTTAAAAAATGTACCTGTTCCAAATTACAAACAGATTGTACTTAAGAACAAACCTACAGTCTCTGTCTTTTTTGCACCGCCTGTATACTTCTGTTCAGAGTATATAGGGCCTTTTTTTATTTTGGGTGCAGGGTTCCCCTTAATATCTATACAAGACCCAAAGGGCCTGGTAATGGGCTGGGGTAGGGTGGGGTAGCCATGCCATTTATCTGAATGATTTTCATCCATATTGCCGGGACCAGACATTACATTAACCTCCTTAGCGGTAATCCCGAGTCGGGCTCGGGGTGAGTTTTCAATGCTAAGAGCGGTAACCCCGAGCCAGACTCGGGCTGCATCGCAGTATCCAGGGGAAGTAACTTACCTTGTTCCCTGGATCCTGCGATGTCCTCCCGCAGTGTCTGCGAGCCGTGTCTCGCTCGATCCTCACTGCCGAGTGCCGAGCTCCGTTCCCTGCGACGTTGCGACGCACGGGGACGGAGTTCGGCGCCAAATTCAAAAAAGTAAACACATAGTATACATACAGTATACTGTAATCTTACAGATTACAGTACTGTATGTAATAATTACACACACCCTTTGTCCCTAGTGGTCTGCCCAGTGTCCTGCATGCAGTTTTATATAATAAAAACTTTTCTTTCTGCCTGGAAACTGAAGATTGTCCATAGCAACCAAAAAGTGTCCCTTTATGTCAAAAGTGATTTTAGACCAGCTAAAAAACTGCGATAATAAATTACAATCACTCGCAGAATTGAGCGATAGCGATTTGTGGGGAAATTCATCATCAAACAAAAAATCTAATGACAGCGACAATTCTGCAACTGAGCAAATTTCAGTGTTTTTGATTTGATTACATTATTGAATAATTTTTATTATAATTACAATACTATTTGTTATAATTATTTATAGTTATTTATTATATTATAATTTATTATTTTGTGTTTCAAACTTTATCATACCCGGGATGTCTACTCGACTCTTGTTTGGTCAGGTTTAAGTAAGTAATTACTAAGAATCGCAGGCCTACAATACATAACACCAAATTTCCATGCAAAATAATTGTACCGCTTTTGGTACATAATTCCAGACAGAATCATACCGCCAGGGAGGTTAAAGCCGCAAGCAGTTTTAAATGGCTTTTTTTCCTTTAGAAATGTCATTTTGTGCAGGGACAGTTCTAAACACGGGAAACACGTGCCACTTCACAGGCATACTTTAGACACCCCCCAGGTACGATATTTAAAGGAATATTTCACTTTTTTTTTCTTCACTTTATGCATCATTAAAATGACTGCTCCCGAAAAAAATACAGTTTTAAAAGATTATTTTTACATTGATACATGTCCCCTCGGGCAGGACCCGGGTCCCCAAACCCTTTTTAGGACAATAACATGCATATTAGGCGTTAAAATTAGCACTTTCGATTTCGAACGTTCGCGTTCGCTTACTCGTAAGCACTCTTTAGTGTGAAACGCGTTAGCTGTCCCTGTTATTTTGTTCCGTTGCTGTGACATGTAGTGCCTGTTTTATCATATTTTTTATCCAATAAAAGCCACGTTGGATTGGAGTGCGGCTGTCCAGATATCTACATTTCTTCCATTGCCTTGTGCATTGCCGGCACCCTTTGTTCCTGGAGAGGTTTTGTTTCATAGGGGTGAGTCTTTTTTGGAGCGGTCATTTTTATACCGGATACTGAACTTGGATTTCAAACTAAACCCTCAAAATCTAATTCTGATGTCCTTATCTTGTGCAAGCTGTAAGGTGACTTGTCAAGAAATGAAACAGAGAGGCAATCAGCCATGTGCACCCCATATACCAGCACTATGCTGTATGCTGTACAAACCCCAGTAAAGTGGAGGTTCACTTTCAAGCTGCAAAGTAACTCTAAAAATCCTCTGTGATATTTTCTAAGTGTTGATATACAGATCAAATATAATCATGCAAAATAACAACAACATATAAAAACAACAACTGTACCTATGAACCAAACACCACCACTAACAGCTTGAGAATTTAGACTCTCTGTACCTGAACCTTGTTTATACTGAGTGGGGAAAGGCATCATACACTACTCTGGAGGCCGTATGAGTCTGTGGTGGAAGAAAGAATAAAAGTCAGACTATGGTGCTTCAGAGGAATATTCTGGCTGGGAACAGGGCAGTGTAGAAATTCAGCTTTACATTGCAGAAACTTTTCTTCCAATTACATTTCCAATCACAAAGCTTTGATGAAGCTTACTTTATATTGTTGGTCAGTGAAGACAGGCCCCCTAACTTTGGGGGTCAGTGAGGAAGGTCTATGTTAGTTAGGGATCAGTGAGAAACATGCTCCATTAGACCGAAGATTATTAGGAGAAGCCCCACTACACTGAGGTTTAGGTGAAAAGATCCCCTTACATTGGTGGTCAGTGGGAAGAATGTCCCTTACATTAGTAGTAAAGAATAGTGGTCATTGGTAAGAATGCATTTTTACAGTCATGGGCGTCCGCAGGTAGGGGCAGGGGGGGCAATTGACCCCCCCCCCTGGAATCGTAAAGAAGGTGTTGTAGTTGCCAGCTGCAGTGTCCGCCGCTGACTTTTTTCTGAGTCAGCCGGCTGTTCTCTGTCCTGACACATCGGATGAGATGGCCCAATCATCAGATGAGATGACTTGGCAGCTTGACCGTTCCGCCACTCCTCTTCAGTGATTGACTGCCTGCCTGTGTACATGTTGTGTAGATCTGGCCGGCGCCGGCGTGGCCCACTCAGTGCAGTCAGTGGCTGAGCCACCGAAAGGTATGCTGCCAGTGCCTACTCATCATCACATCCCAGGAAATCCTGACCTGAAGTGAGTGGCATATACAGTTGCAAGCAACAGAAGAACCACAGGTAACAGCAGTTAGGTGGAACATTTTGATTTATTTATTGCTGGGAAGTTGGACAGCTATTACTGGAAAGATATGTCTGTGTATGTTAAGAGATAATTCATCTTCTTAACTTTGTATAGGCTGTTTTCATCAAGATCAAAATATGTCCACAACAAATGTATTGCAATACATTGCAATATAAAAAGATGTACATTCTCTAGTCTATATGTATATGGGCATGGACTGGTGGTACGCCTGGCCTGATAACTTCCAATACAAAGTGAAGCTTAATTATCTCTTATAGAACACATATATCTTTCCACTGGAAAGATATATGTGATCTATAAGAGATAATTCAGTGTCACTTTGTATTGGAAATTACTCAGGCCAGGCATATCATGCCCATATAAATATAGCCTTGAGAATGTACATCTTTTTATATTGCACGAGTGACCTTAAAATGATGCCCCCCCCCCTGGAAAAAGTTATGTGGTCGCCCATGGTACAGTGTTGGGTCATTGGGAAGAATGTCTCACTTACAAACAGTTCAAAGATCACTGGTGTTGGTACTTGCCAGAGAAACAAGAGGAGAAGCTCCACTGGTCCTATTCTGCTGGCTTTGCCTAAAGACATTGGTGTCAGAACTATGTAGGCATCTTTAAGTGAGAAGTCAACCCACGAATACTTGATGCACAAGGATTGGGAATGTGTGGTAAGCTTAAGGATTCCATGTACTTTTCATCATCACTACCTTTAGGGGTCTATTTATAAATTAGTTCACCCAAGATACACACACTTTTCTAATTTGATTCAATTGGAAAAATGTGTGAATTACTTTGAAAGTTGTGTGAACCTTGGGTGAAAACATTTATACACAGACCCCCTTAAAGTGTTTTTTACCCCAACATTTCAAATTCCTGCTTATGTGGAATACGAAACGTGCCATATGTGCCTGCTGTACCATGTACTGTACTTGTTAACTGTAAGAGAAGGTAATCTGTTCTCTTTGTATTGCTTCCTTTATGTGAAATCTTTTGTGTTCCTGTTAGTCCCTCTGCTTTCCTATTAACAACTTACCACACTAAGCAAGAGAACACACCATAGTCAGTTCTCTAGCTATGCAATGATGAGCCTTGTCCTGACACGCCCCCAATGCACAGCCATTCACTGGGAATCTCAGTGTACTACTGTTTCTCCTCCCCCAGCTCTAATGCAGCTGAGAACAGATGGAACGTAAACACGTAAAAATGGTAAAGAAAGTATTTATCATGTTTTTTTTTATATCTATAAAAAAATGTTTTGCCTTTCATTTCTATTTTAAACGGAATGAGTTGTTTGCAAGGTGATTGTTTACAATCACTTTAAGGCGTAAATTCATTGAAAATGGATAAATTGATTCTAAGATGATGTCAGTGATTTATTGCTTTGTATAACTCTGTCATGCAGTCCAAGCTAGGCTGCAGGAGAGGTCATGGAATTTTGACATTTCTCCACTGTTTGGGGTGTGCCTTTAGCCATGCATTTTTATACTAAATGGGTTGTCTAAAAACAGTACAGTGAAACCTTGGTTTACGAGTAACGTGGTTTACAAGCGTTTTGAAAGATGAGCAACTTTTTTATTTTTTTTAATTGCCTTGATATACGAGCGCCATCTTGATATACAAGCGTTTTTGATTTTTTATGTAAAAAAGAATCACACTCACAATGTGAAGGAGTCTGCTGCTCATCCATGTAAAGCCGTTATGTATATGTACAGTGAAGCCGCTGGTGTACAGTATACAGTACAGCTTTGTATGTGGCCAGAGATTTGCGGGCGATGGTGGCTCCCAGCGCTTCCTGGAGACACTTGGAGAAACTCATAGACACTCCCAACAGGGGCGGGCATACACGGAAGTGATGTGAACAGTTCCCAAGTTCTCTAGGAAGTGCTGTGAGCTGAACCTGTGGCCACATACAGCGTTGTACTGTGCACCAGCGGCTTTACTGAACATACAGTACTGTATTCAGAGTGGCTTTAAATAGATAAGCACCAACCTCTGGCCACATACAGAGCTGTATACTGTACACCAGCGGCTTTACTGTACATACAGTATACACAGCGGCTTTACTGTACATATACACAGCAGCTTTAAATAGGTGATCACCAGACTCCTTAACATTGTGAATGTGCACATTCTTTTTCTTTTCCTTAAATTTTTTGCAACACAGAGGTACAGTACAGTACTTTAAAGCACAGTTTAATTTGTTTTATGTTTACAGTACACTTTATACTGTATTTTGTTTTGTTTTGCCGTAATTATTTTTATATGAATAAATGGTTGTGGAACGACTCATCTGAGTTTCCATTATTTCCTTTGGGGAAACTTGCTTTGATATAAGAGTGCTTTGGATTACAAAAATTCTCCTGGAACGGATTATGCTCGTAATCCAAGGTTCCACTGTATTTCTTAGATACCACACTTTGTAAATCTATGTAAATAACCCTCCAACTCCTTGTTGAGAAGGATATCCATTTTTGTGATCTATGCACTTACTCAGTATGTTTGCAGTATTTTCTGTCACAATATCTGTATCTGGTCCATGGAAAAATTCTGAAGCAACACACCGACCCTTGTCTTTACCTGCAAAGAAAATAATAAAATTCACTTAAATTACATGTTACACTAAAATAATATAAATGGTTTAGACATTTTTATGTCCTATAGAAGTTAATTATTATCCTACTTACTGTAAGAGAAAATAAAAGGAAAAATATGATTGGCTGCTGTTGGTCAATAAAGGTTGTGGAAGACTTTTGCATGAGTCCCTTTTAATAACAAATGTGAGCCAAGGTGAATCATGCCTTGAAACTCAACTCCATACAAACAGCTAAATGCACAGTTGAAATGCATATAAACTACTGTAGATGTTTTGTAATACAAAAGGTGCAGCACTAAGAAATAAGAATGAACAGGTCCTAAAAAAGGAATTTTGTCTATCCAGTTCTGAGATTTCCACACCACACAGTCCTGCATGGCTGGTAGACATGTGCATTAGTTTTCGTCCGAATGCATTTTCGTCAGAATTTCGGGGATTTTCACATTCGTTTTAACAAACGATAACGAATGTGCAGAGTCCGAAATCCGAAAGATCCGACATAAAAAATGCTTTATTTTCGTTTCGTTGCGACAACATTTCGATATAGATAGAAGATTCGACGATGACAATAGCGATCTGTGTCTATCGAATCTGTGGTTGAATGTGCCTAACCTAACTCTATTAGTCTGAGATTATTTGACATAGAGAGAAAAGATTTGACATTATAGAGACATGAAGATTCGACAGAGAGAAAAGAGTCGACATAGAGAGAAAAGATTTGACATAGAGAGAAAAGATTTGACATTATAGAGACATGAAGATTCGACGAAGCAGCTAAAAACATACGATCGCAGCGAGCGGACATTTATGGTCAAATGCTCCGCCCATAGGCTATAGAAGAATTCTAATGTTGGCTGACTAGTAATAATAATTAATAAATATAATTATTACTAGTCATAAAACATTAGAATTCTACTATAGCTTGTGGGCGGAGCATTCAACCGGAAATGTACGATTGCGGCATCGTACAGTTTAGCTGCTTCGTCGAATGTTCTTAGAACATTCGACAGACACCATAAGCCTTCAATGACAGATTCAACCTTAATTAATTTGGATTTTCAGACGAATGCATTTTTTAACGAAACAAAATAAATAAAAACGTATTTCGGAAGTAACTAAATAATTTTATTTTTCGGACGAAAACAAATATTTCAGTGTGCACGTGTCTAATGGCTGGGAAGGAGACCTGGCTTTTACTTGCTGTAGTTAACATTTGTCCCTCTTTTAGTCTTTGACTGGACAGCAAAGGAGGAGCAGCAAACTGATGAAATCATCTCTTACTTATTTTGCTGTCACCTTCTATCATAGTTACATAGTTAGTCAGGTTTAAAAAAGACACAAGTCCATCTAGTTCAACCATAAAAATAAAAAATAAAAATAATAAAAAAAATATATCGTACAATCCCATATACCCAATTCTATACCCACAGTTGATCCAGAGGAAGGCAAAAAACCCCAGCAGAGCATGCTCCAATTTGCTACATCAGGGGAAAAATTCATTCCTGATCCCCCGAGAGGCAATCGGATTTTCCCTGGATCAACTTTACCTAAAATTATAGTACCCAGTCAAGATGAGTAATTTTCGTCCCTAACCCACAGACATTTAGTGCTCCCTGAGTCTCTTCCACTCGTACAGTATTAAAACCCCTTCTGGCACATTTTAGGATGTACCACTCTTTCTCTTTGTTCTCCTTTCTTTCCCTTTTATCTCCCTCCTATCCTAATTTCTTGTTTTTTTCCCCCATCCCTCTATCTAGCCTTCTTTCTTGTTCTTTCTCTTATTCTTTCTCTCCCTTTCTTTGTTCCTCCCCCTCTTTTCCTCTCCCTTCCATGTATTCTCTATTTTTATTCCTTCTCTTACTCCTTGGTGGGGGGTGGGGGGAATGGGATGAGTGGCAGTGCTGGTGGGGAGTTGGGATCAGTGGCAGTGCTGGTGGGGAGTTCTGATCAGCCAACTTAGGTGCTCTTGATCAAGGTCATCTGCTGATCTAAGAACTGTAGTTGGGACTTTTAATGGCAACTATAATCACAGGTAGTGTTACTGTGTCTCCAACTTTGTGGTTTCTCGTAGCAGTGACACCTATGCCGAAATCAGGAGATGGGGTCTCCTCCTGCCCCTCCCACTTCACATTCCTCACCAGTCAGCTGACCCCTGGTCTCTGCGTCCCCCAGCCATGCTGTGAACTGAATGGGTGGCTGTGAAGAGGCTGAATGGGCAGCCACAGGCTACAGGTACAGCCCTGCTGGGCGGCCACAAGAAGCCTGGGAGAGCGATGTGGGCTTCAGGAACAGCCCGGGATTCTGTGACCCCTGGCAAATCGTCATTTGACCCCCGAGTGGGTCCCGACCCCCAGGTTGAGAACCACTGCTCTAGACGTAAAGAGTGCCCCCATGTCCTCTGTGTTGGCAGTAAAGTGAATAACAACCCCAAGTTCACTATATGGACCCCTTATATATTTGTACATGTTGATCATATTCCCCCGTATTCTCCTCTTCTCAAGAGTGAATCAATTCTCTTCTCCTAATCTTTTCTCATAGCTGAGTTCCTCCATGCCTCTTATCAGTTTGGTTGCCCTTCTTTGCACTTTCTCCAGTTCCCCGATATCCTTTTTGAGAACTGGTGCCCAAAATTGAACTGCATATTCCAGATGAGGTCTTACTAATGATTTCAACAGGGGCAAAATGATATCTCTCTCTCTGGAGTTCATACCTCTCTTAATACAAGAAAATACTTTGCTCCATCTGAAAACCGCAGCTTGGCATTGGATGTCATTATTGAGCTTATGATCTACCAAAAGCCCCAGATCCTTCTCCACTACGGAGTCCCCCAGTTGTACTCCCTCTAGTATGTATGATGCATGCATATTCTTAGCCCCCAAGTGCATAACTTTACATTTATCAACATTAAACCTTATCTTCCACATATTCGCCCAATTAGTGCATTGAGGTCGGCTTGTAAATTGGAGACATCCTGTAAGGACATTATTCCACTGCATAGTTTAGTGCCATCTGCAAAGACAGAAATTTTACTTTTGATCCCAGACCCAATATCATTTATAAAGATATTAAAAAGTAAGGGTCCCAACACTGAACCTTGGGATACACCACTGAGAAACCTTAGACCATTCAGAGTAAGAATCATTAACCACTACTCTCTGAATTCAGTCTTTTAGCCAGTTTTCTATCCATTTACAAATTGATATTTCCAAGCCTGTAGATTTTACCTTACATATGAGCCATGTGTGGGGAACTGTATCGAACGCTTTTGCAATATCCAAGTATACCAGCATACTCCTTGCATTGGAGCACAACTGATTGGCTCTGTGTGCTCCTTCTTGCTTGCCCAAAAAAAATGCACAGGAACTTGATTGCTTCTTTTGTTGCAACTTTTTTCTTTCAATTGTTTTTTTATTAAAGATTAACATTTGACAAGAAATAAAAAGGCTGTTGACTAGAGTTGAGCGGACACCTGGATGTTCGGGTTCGACGGGTTCAGCTGAACTTCGGAAAAAAGTTTGAGTTCGGGACCGAACTTGACCCAAACTTGACCCCGAACCCGAACCCCATTGAAGTCAATGGGGACCCGAACTTCTGAGGACTATTCGCGCTTGTTTCCCGTGCTTAGAACTGTCCCTGCACAAAGTGTCATTTATGAAGGAAAAAAAGTAATTTAAAACTCAATCGCGGCTATAATGAATTGTCGGTTCCCGGCAATACATAGAAAAGTAAAAAAAAAGCGTGGGGGTTCCCCCAAATTCTATTACCAGGCCCTTCAGGTCTGGTATGGATGTTAAGGGGAACCCTGCCGAAAAAAAAAATGCGTGCGGTTCCCCCCAAATATCCATACCAGGCCCTTCAGGTCTGGTATGGATTTTAAGGGGAACTCCACCCCAATTTTTTTTTTTAAATGGCGTGGAGTACCCCCAAAAATCCAGACCAGACCCTTTATCTGAGCACGCAACCTGGCAGGCCGCAGGAAAAGGGGGGGCGAAAGAGCGCCCCCCCTCCTGAACCGTACCAGGCCACATGCCCTCAACATGGGGAGGATGTCCCCATGTTGATGGGGACAAGGGCCTCAACCCCACAACCCTTGCCCGGTGGTTGTGGGGGTCTGCGGGCAGGGGGCTTATGGGAATCTGGAAGACCCCTTTAACAAAGGGGACCCCCAGATCCCGGCCCCCCCTATGTGAATTGGTAATGGGGTACATTGTACCCCTACCATTTCACAAAGAAAGTGTAAAAAATAAAAAATTAAATACACAGACACCGTTGGGAAAGTCCTTTACTAAAAATAAAAAAAAATAAAAAAAACATTCCAGCGATGAAATCCAGTGTCCCACGGCGATCTGATGTCTGGCGCTGTCCACACGAAATGTCATTGGCTGAGCCTGAGCGGACCTGATGGGGAACTTCCTCCGCAGTGTAATAAATTAATAGACCCGCCCCTTCTAAAGTTTCCCATCAGGTCCGCTCAGCCAATGACGTAGGTGTAAGACTGGAAAAAAGAGTAGAAACTGCGCTAAATATATTAGTAGAAAAGAGACACCGAGTGTGCTCACTGGTGACTCAATGGGAGCTGCGATTAAGATGTAGACCACCATACATAATAGCAAAATAAGAAAAAAGAAAAAATCGCGCTAACCCGTGGCATAAGCTAAGAGGAGTTTATGAAAATAAGTTCAAATTTGTAATTAATTGTAAAAACAACTATAAAATTAAATTTAAAAATAAATTAAAACACACATCAAACAATAAAGAACTAATGAGTGAAACAAATAAAAAGTGTACTATGATGTAACTTAAACTGTAAAGTCCATAAAGTAGATTTCTTAAATAAAGTCCATTATAAAGCACCAGTGCTCCGTGTAGAAAATCATATGAAGTGAATGATTGCATCCAAATTTGTGACCTTCCACCACCGAACAACAGAAGTTTCTCCTTACCAGCTACAATTGACCCCCCATGACAGAGGATCAATGAATGCAGAGATTAAGCAGTTCCTCCCACAGGTCAGCACAGCAATTGGGACTCCTAAATCACCAATCCCCGACGATCATCAGTGGGCGCAGGAAGTATGTAAAAGATAGACACACTCCACATAGCACATTACCGTTTAAAAGGTTTATTCTTTAAAATAAAAGTTGCACTTACATTAATGCAGTTTAAAAATTGCCCATTCAGTCTGGTGTGCCGGCCGCTGCACATTCATCAGACACCCGTCCCGTCCTTCTCGGAAGCGTTTGAGGTGACGTCAGTGCGTCGCTTCGCCCTACGTCCGTTTCACGAAAACTTGCTTCTTCCAGGGGCACGGGCGGCGCACTGCGTCACCTCCATTTATAGTACAAGATAACCAAGCCTCGTTTTGGGTCCAAACCATCAATCGGACATGCGCAGCCTCCCTAGGTGTCACTGTAATGTAGACACCGGCCGCGTACGCTGATCTAATTCGCTGCACTGTTAACCACCCTATTGGCTACTAGCCGCATACAAGGATCTGATTCGCTATGCCATTATGTTATTACTAATATACTTGGGCCTATTAGCTTCGGTACATACTAGGCATCCCCGATGACGCCTATGCTGCTAGCATGCTGCCTGTATTAACAGATTCTCATACTTAGCATAAGGGTACAGCTGGGGAAACAAGCCCAAGTGTGAATAGCATTAGTGATGCTAGATCGAATTAAGCCCTATAGTTAGTTCCCAATAACCGGAAGTGTGGTTATTCTGACCATAGGGGCCACTATCGGATCGCAATTAGTGACCCCTAGTGGACATTGGTCTAATTGTTCTCCAGATGCAAGGACAAGGCAACTAAAATGCCAGTCCATGCACCGGAGAAGATCACAGCCCATACTCGAGCTGGGGACTTGGTATCTAACCAAACCTGATTCTAATTATACAGGTTATAAAATTTATTATTAAAATTAATAGTGAAATAAAAACCAATGGGAGTGTGAACCAAAAATTCCCACAACCCAAAAGTTCCATCGGGCTGAGACAACCGGGGACCACGCCTGTGTGGCCCAACCCCGGAAATCCCAAACCTGAGGGGGAACACAGACAACCAACTGTATCCTAACCTGCTCACGAGTGAGTTTTAAATGACTTTTTTTCCTTCAGAAATGACACTTTGTGAGGGACAGTTCTAAGCAAGGGAAACAAGCGCGACTTTACATGCATATTGCCGAACACCGGACCCGAACCCGAACATACAGTCAATTGTTCGGGTTCGGGTCCAGGACCCAAAAACCCAAAAGTTTGGTACGGACCCAAACTTTACAGTTCGGGTCCGCTCAACCCTACCGTTGACAGTATCGAAATAGTAATAACAGTAATGCATTTGATTAGCTTATTTTTTTAGAGATACTGAAAAAACTTGTGAATTAGCCATGTTTACATAGTACTTGTCATCAAAAAAGTGAGACCAATCTTGTAACTAGCGATAAGCCTAACACCACCAGAACATGTGAACAAACAAAAAAATTGTGAGAACATGCGGACACGAACGTAAAAAATCTAAAGTGTTCATTTTAAATAGGAAGTAAACACTCTTAAAAAAATTCTGAAAAAAAAACCCTGCAAGAGAAAGGAATAATGAGCTAGTATGCATAGCATTATGTATTACTTACCTGAGTTCGAAGCCCCCGCAGCCTTGCTCGTACCTCTCCTCCATTGCAGCCATCTCTCCAGGAGTGTCTTCCTCGTATCGCGGCTCTGGTGCTGTGACTGGGCGGAGGCGCGATGACGTCACTCCCGTGCATGCGCGCGAGTGCCGCTACTAACGGCATGATCGCCGTTAGTAACGGCACGCTCAGTGCGCCTGCGCGCCGTTGTCTACGGCGCATGCGCCGTAGACTTCGGTGCATGTCTTTTGCAAATATCTCCTAAACCGTGTAGGTTTAGGAGATATTTCTTGCACCTACAGGTAAGCCTTAATCTAGGCTTACCTGTAGGTCTAAGTGGTCTGTAAGGATTTACAACCACTTTAAAGGCTTATATGCAAGTTATTGCCATAAAAAGTGTATGGGGACTCGGGTACTGACCCAGGGGACATGTATCAATGCAAAAAAGTTTTTAAAATGGCAATTTTTTCAGGAGCAGTGAGTTTAATAATGCTTAAAGTGAAACAATAAAAATGAAATATTCCTTTAAATATCGTGCCTGGGGGGTCCCCTTAGTCTGCCTGTAAAGTTCTGCATCTTTCCCATGTTTATAACAGTACCGCAGTAAAATGAAATTTCTAAAGGAAAAAATGTCATTTAAAATTGCTTGTGGCTGTAATGTATTGCCGGATCCCGGTCATATAGATAAAAAATCATTAAAAAAAAATGTCGTGAGGGTCCCCCCAAAAATCCATACCAGACCCTTATCCGAGCATGCAACCTGGCAAGCCGCAGGAAAGGGAGGAAATGAGAGAGAGCCCCCCACTCTGAACCATACCAGGCCCCTAGATCCCACCCCCCCATGTGAATGGGTAGGGGTACATTGTACCCCTACCCATTCACCAAAAATGTGTTAGAAAAGTAAAAACGACAGGAGACAGTTTTGGACAATTCCTTTATTACTTTTTATTTTTTAAACAAAGTGTCCCGCGATGTAAATCCATCGTCAATCATGGCGTCCAAAAACTCTGCCTCAATGGGAGGCGTCTCGCTGACTGCCGTCTGCTGTCAAAAACAGTTTCCTGTCCCCCTTTCCTTTTTTGGTGAATGGGTAGGGGTACAATGTACCCCTACCCATTCACATGGGGGAGCGGGTTCTGGGGGCCCCCTTGGTAAAGTGGGCTTCCAGATTCCAAAAAGATTCTGAAAAGCCCCCCGCCCGCAGACCCCCACAAACACTGGGCAAGGGTTGTGGGGATGAGGCCCTTGTCCCCTTCAACATGGGGACAAGGTGCTTTGGGGGGGACCCCAATGCACCCTCCCTATGTTGAGGGCATGTGGCCTGGTACAGTTCAGGAGGGGGGCGCTCTCTTGCCTCCCCCATTTCCTGCAGCCTGCCAGGTTGCATGCTCGGATAAGGGTCTGGTATGGTTTTTGGACCACCGCGCCATTTTTTTTAATTAAGGCGCAGGGTTCCCCTTAAAATCTATACCAGACCTAAAGGGCCTGGTATGCATTTTGGGGTGGACCCCCACGCCATTTTTTTTATTTTGGCGCAGGGTTCCCCTTAGCCACTTCAATACACTGTGTTATATAAACTACACTGCCTGCATTGACTGAATATAGAGTATACACTGAAGATCTAGTCTACGCTAAATGCATATATATATATATATATATACTAGACTGTAAATATATATATATATATATATATATATATATATATATATATATATAAATATCAAATACACTGCCACTAACTAACCTGCCTGCCTAATCTTGCTCAATCTATCTCCGTCCACACACTATACACGGCTGCTATGTAAGCAGCCTTTTATAGTATGGGGCGGGGACTTAGTCCCCTAAGGCCGTGAAGTAAAACCATGAGAGGTCTTTAGGTTTTTGGTATGAGGTATTTAGGTATTCTCAAGTGTCAGTCTGTAGGGCGCATTGGGGAGTTAAGGTTTTTAAAGTGATAGTGATGCAATTGGAGTTCTACATAAGCTGTAGCAGTGGGTTGCACCTTTTTTTAATCATAGCAAAATATGTTTGCCAAACTAAGATCTAGGAGTCTTGGATGAAGACGCCTTGTGGACTTGAACTAGTTGACTCTCCCCTATTATTTTTCTGCAAATTACATTTTCAATTACATGTTCCTACCTAATTCTTTACAAATCTGAGAAAATTTGTATCCTGTCATATGGCTGTGGAATTTAGCTCAAGAGTTGTAGAAACCTCAGAAATCATAGGCTTCTGAGCATGTGCGGTAATCTGCTGTCATATCGTGATGTCGGAAATATAGCAGCAGGTTCACACATATCCGCAGTACTGACCAGTCTGTACACCCATTAATGCATATGTGTGGAATCTTGCAGCCATATTGATCTCAGCTCTATGGAGCTCAGGACTGACAATACACTGTGCATGTATGGCATATATTTACATTACTGTGCATGCATGGGACATAATGCTTTTGTCGCAGTCGGAGGGGGGACCCATGCACACTTATAAATATATAATTGTGCATGCATGAGGACTCAATACACAGGAGTAAGTTAAGTGTAAGTACATATTTATGATGTAGGCAGATGCCATGTTGATTAGATATACAGTATTACTTAGATGGAACCCCCACTGACATCTTTGAGAAGTCCAAGATGGGTGAATGTTTTCTATCAAAATTGCCCTTTCTAAGTTTTGCATTACAATAAAGACTCATTTATCTCTAACCAACTAAGAAGAACCTGTATTAGTAGTGCATTTTTAATATTAATATTTTTGTATGTATTATTTTAATATTAGAATTAACATTACATCTGAATTTCAACATGAAACATGGGAAGAAACAAAAATGCCACTTCACTTCCTGCATTCTTCTTTTATAATAACTATGGGAGGACATACTCATAATGAATACCGATCAGCAGATTCTTACACATTGTGATTACACTGAAGTATATTATACAAGTAATTCCTCTAGCTATGTATGCACAAAGATTAACAGAGTAAATAGAACTTGATCAGCTGTTCAGTGTATTACAGTTCAGTGATACCAAGTAAGACACAATTCTCATTCAATGAACATAACGTGATTTCACACAGTACATTAATGGATAATCAGTTCTTTAAAAAAAAAATAGCTATATTATGTCTGTGGGTCAAATTTGCAGCAGAAGTCACAGCGGTAGGCTTTCCACTTACCTCTTTAGAATCACGCGCTTGCTGGCCCAGATTGCTGATGAACCCCCTTGGCAAACAAGGGAGTGAAATCTCATTGGTCTGGTTAACAAAGGAATGACTTTATTAAAAGAGGTAAATGGTAAGCTAGCAATCCTGACGCTGGTGGGTTGTCACCAGCAGCAGAATTTCCTATTTGGAATTAGCCCTGTATTAGGACAAATGAATAATTATGTCCAACATTGTCACAAGGCGGCCCATGAGGATATATTTATATTACCATCTAGCAGACTATAACAGTCCAAACTGTAAAATGTATCCAGTATTCTGGTTTTCCTCTTTAATAAAATTGAGTGGTAACTAAAAAAATCATTACATACAGATATGGACTCTGATGACTGCAGAATTAATGTACTGTATGTGAAAGAAAGTGGGAAATTTGTAAATTTAAATCTGAGTTTTATGGTTATATTAGAGAAACCTTCCTGAGATTCTAATAAAGCAGGCCAACAAAAGCTGTCACTAATGCACATAAATTGCACAAAAAAGTCACAAATGACAAAAATAAAAAATGTCACAAAAGATGTCACAAATGACACAAAGCTATATTATATATTTTGATTTATTCTAATAAAGAAGGTCAATAAAAGCTGTCACAAATGCACATAAATGACACAAAAATGTCACAAGGGATAAAAGTAAAAAATTTCAAAAAATACACAAATAGAGCTTACATTATATATTTTTATATTTTCTAAATTCTATATTCTAAACAAAGAACCCACCACCATTGTCAAACTTTTAGAGTAGAATTATGAACATCACCCAAAGCAAAGTTGAACATTACCCAAAGCAATGTTGCCTCCTTACAGTGAAATAATTAGAAACATAGATGGGAGAATAAGACCAAGTGGTCCATCAAGTCTGCCCTAAGTATATATATATATATATATATTATATAAATACATTTTCGTCCCAAGCATGTTTTAATCCACTTACTGTTGACTGATTCACTACCTCTGCTGAAAGTCTTTTCCAAGCATCAGCTACTCTTTAGGTGAAAGAATTTTTTCTAAGACTAGCACTAATCATACTGTAATAGGGGGAGAGGGAAATTTGGGACTTTAAATGAGGCCATGGCTGGGTAAAGTCATGTGCCTCCATCCCTGTCCATCCCTGTCAATTGACGAAGGAAGCAAAATCGCAGCATGGAGCAGCAAGATTGCAGCAAAAGGAGGGGTGGGACTTTAGATGAAGACTAGCACTAAGTTGACTATATGGACCATTTACTGTAAGTATTTATAGAAAGGTGATAATATCCCCCCCTTGATCGCCTCTTCTTATGAGTGAATACATTTAGTTCTTTCCTCATATCTGGGGTCCGTTATTCATTGAGTTACCCTCCTCTGCACTCTCCCCAGTTAATTTTAGTGAACTGGTACCCAAAACTAAACTGCATATTCAAGATGAGTTCTTACTATTACTTTATAGAGCAGGCATCTTTATTTGAGAAAATCAACCAAAGAGAATACACACATTTTTTTTTTAGTCTGCTGTTATTAAAATGTGTTGTGGCAAGATATGCCAATATTCTGTGCTAATGTGTATCATTTATATTGATTTACAGCTTGAGACTCAGCTTTTTGATTGTGGTATTCTCTTCGCTTAGTAAATGTTCTGCATTACAATGAAAATTGATGTAAATGTATAATTACTCAAGCAAGTCTATAAAATCACTTTGCTAACCTTGCAATTTACTTTACACATCAACAATGATGACAAAGCATGCTATTATTAGGTGCATAAAAATGAGAAAATCTGTAGCAGACATTTTATGAACTCCACAGAGAATAAACAAGAGATGAAAGCATTTCCAAAGACCAAATATGGAAACAAAGCTGATTCTGCATTCTTTACTACTGCACAGGTTACCAGGTGATCTTAGGCGAGCACACTAATGCCATATACAAGATTGCTGGTTAACACAACAATATTTGGAAATATTTAGATATACTTTGATGGTCAGATGGAAAAAGACAAATAAAGGGACACTAGTCAAAACCTAAAATGTTATGTAAATGTAGCGGCCTCACCCTCTCTTCTTTAGCGGTTACTTTGGCTTCGGTCTAGGGGTACCTTGAAGGGGAGAGCGAGGTGCGCCACGGCCCATGTCCTCTAGATTACTGCGTGTAGAGGTGAAGGCCAGAATCAGATTACCTTTGGGCTGTGTATACGCTCAGAGCCAAGTCTGTTCTGCTGATAACCCCCTTTGCTCCCAGTAATTGGAGTACTGTACCACACACTGAAAAGGTCCAACACTTATTTATTCCATAACGGCAAAATAATAGTCCTTTGCGAGCAGACAGTTTGAGACCCATAGAACAGTTCAGTATTGGTGGGGAGTAGGTCAAGGCACAATCCTCAAAGAAAACTAAACCGTTGAGGTTTCACCAATGGTTGCTAAGCACAGTGGCTGTTAAATAGACTTTTTGGCTTCAGAGTCTCTTCCAGCCACTCTAGTGAACAGGAACTGGAGTTACCTTCGCTACGTTGCAGCCCCTGTCAGGGGGAAGACATCCCTCCACGGGAGTTACCAGAGGCCCCGCCGTCACTGGATTAATGCTGTACCGGGCTATTCGGAAGGGTTACACTCCCCAACCTCCTCGCCTCAGATACGGGTCCCAACACCTTAGGGCCCCTTGGACTCCTCCACCCTCGCGGAACCCAGTCAAAGTTACTGGGCCCCAGGCCTTGGCCGTAGTACCTCACCCCAGGCTTAAGGTGCCTAGGATGGACTCCATCCCTCGCTCTGGCCAGGTCAAGGGCACCTGGGCCCGTAACTCCGGAAAGCCAGCGCCCAGGCCAAAGTTGCCTGGGTGTGGCCGCGTCCTCCAACTCTGAACCCCGAGGTCAGGGCGTCCGCCCCTTTTATCTCCTCCCTCTTTGCCTCACAGCGGGTTCCCCGCCCCACTGTACCGGTGGACAAAAAGGCACAGTCTTGCAGTGCAGGTTCAACTCCGACCCAGGGCGACAACGCCACCCGCAGGTCACAGGGAACCTTGCACCACCAGAGTCCTCCAAGAACCACAAAAGGGACTCTCAGATTCCCTAACAATTAGTACACCTGGGTTAAATGACCCAGATGCTCCCTCCCAAATTTAAATACCCGCTACATAAAATTTCGTAAAGCCTTCATAAAAAGATCACTTAAAGCTGAAGTTTAGGAATAAATTGTTTGCATCGTTACATGAACAAATGTATATGTATACAAAAGTGTATATATAACTCATACCTGACTGTTCCCTGTAAAAGATGCAAATCACTGTAGTAGTTGGTGCTACTATAGTGATAGCAGCAGTCTTCTGGGTCCAGGGTGAGTGGCTGCCCTTCTGTACAGTAACCACAGGAGGTTGTTTGTTTCAGGTGACACTTTCTCTGGCTCTTATGACCAGGGAAGAAGCCAATGGAGCATGATCTTCACTCTATTAGCTTGTTTAAATAAAAGTACCGTGCTAAGGCAAAAAGTGCAATTCATGTGATTCACACAACACGAGTGATGTGCATACATCCAAATATGGTATAATAAAGTGCAATTGTGCAATAATTTATACAGTTTGAAATGAAATAAATCATAACATATGTGCAATGTAATATCACAGGTGCAAAAAACGTGCAAACAAAAATAAAAATAAAAGTTCATATGCAGCTGATTTTCATCAGGAGTCCCATAAAGAGGGGGTGTATTGGAAATGATGTTCCAGGTGTGTATCTTCTGGGGCTACTGAGGAGAGACATCGGGACATCTTTTCTGTGGATCGCAGATCCAACAAAGCGCTTTGTAACCTCCCTGAATAAGGGGGGGGAGTCGCTAGCTTTCTGATAAGCCTTAATTTTATTTGTGGTGATGGGCATCACGCTGCCAAGCATTCAATCATCATTTTCAATACACCACCTCTTCATGGGACACCTTCTGATGAAAATCAGTTGCATATGAACTTTTAATTTTCTTTTTGTTTGCAAGTTTTTTTGCACTCGTGATATTACATTGCACATATGTTATGATTTATTTCATTTCAAACTGTATCGATTATTTCACTTTATTATACCATATTTGGATATATGCACATCACATGTGTTGTTTGATTCGCATGAATTGCACTTTTTGTCCTAGCGCTGCACTTTTATTTTAATAATTTTTCTTTGTGCCTGATATCTGGGTTATAGTGCTCAGCTGCTGGCTATTTTATGTACTAAGTGTGAATATCTCTTTACACTTGTTCACTCTATTAGCTTCAATGGGTGGTAGGTGAGACATTGGAGATAACCTGTCTCAAAAATATTATATCACATAAGGGAATTTTTGTCATCTATGTCATATAAATAAAGTTTTAGTGAATGTAAGGCCTCATGCACACAGGACTTTTTTTAAATCTTCTAGAAGCCTTCCTCCTGACAGCAGCGTTTTTGCAGAAAAAAAACTTTTACAAGCATTTAGGCACGTTTACAGGCATCCAACACATAGGTGTTAATGCAAGAATAATTTATTTTGGCAGTAGAAATTAATTAACACTTAATTTGATTTGATTTGATTAATTTCATTGTAAAAACAAATTCACAATGAAACTACATTTCTACTCCACACATTATTCATACATCCTAATTATCAACCATGCATTTACCATACAGAATTTATATATAAAAAAGTCCCCATATTATAAAAGTATAAAAGTGTCCTCATATTAAAAACGAAACAAGACAATAAAATAAGACTATGTGACCTCCTTCCATTTCATTCCTGCATTAATAGCCTTAACAGCCCTGGGGAAGAAGCTCTCTTTAAATATTTTTTTGTCCTTGTTTTAATCACCCTAAAACATCTCCCAGATGGCAATAATTCAAATAGATGACAACCAGGATGAGTCGGGTCTCTCACTATTTTTCCTGATCTACAAAGGCAACGAGTCTCATATATTTCATCTAGAGAAACAAGTTCACACCCTACAATTTTCTGCAATGTTCGAACCACTCTCTTTAGAGCATTTTTATCTGCCTGCGTACAACTAGGGTACCACACGAGAATACAATACGTTAATGTACTCTCAATGGCAGAGCGATAGAAGGTCTCTAGTACCTTCCTTCCCAAGCCATTCTTCCTAAGGAGTGGCAAAAAATATAAACGCTGTTGCGATTTCTTAATAATGGCTTTAACGTTGATTGTCCACGATAAGTTTTCAGAAATGCATGTTCCCAAAAACTTTAATAAAAAGCGGTGCTGGTTCAGGTCTGTTCCGTCTGAAATCTACAATCAGTTCCTTTGTTTTCCCTGTGTTTAGGATCAGGTTATTTGCTGTACACCATTACACTATCCTATAAACCTCTCTCCTGTATTGCTCCTCATCGTCTCCAGTGATACAGCCGATTACGGTAGTGTCATCTGCAAACTTAACTATACTATTGGTCTCAATGCACCTAGCGTTAACGGATGTATAGACACGTTTACAAGCATTTTTTCTGCCCAAACTCTTCTGCTCCTGAATGCACTGGCAGTGGGTTCTCTTTCCTGCCACTAAACTCACAATATTCAAATTTTCTGAGATTGTGGATTTGGGGTTTTCATGAGCTGTAAGCCATAATCATCACAATTATGACAAATCACGGCTTGAACTATCTTGCTTTGCATGTAATGAGTCTATCTCATATAGTAGTTTCACCTTTTAAGTTGCATTAGTGAAATAATTGAACTTTTGCACTATATTCTAATTTTTCGAGTTTCTTTTTTTGTTTACAAAAGTTTATTGGAAAAAACATAAGGCAGCTACAGAGTATACATGATACAAAGGATCAGCAGTAAGACAGCTGTGGTACATGTAGTTCAACTTAAAAATAAAAGGTACAACAATATTGTAAAGGAGTTCCTAATGAAGAATACAGAAAAGGGCATAGAAGAGCATTTACTGATATAAATCTATGGTAAAAAAGGAAGGTAGATTGGAGGTGAGTGGGGTGATTCTGGTATGATGAGGAAAGTTTGAGATTAATGTTGAGTGGTGTTCCAGTAGGACCATTTTGATTCATAAGTTTGGAGGCTATCATTTAAGGTGTGAAAGATTTTTTCAGATATTTTAATAGTGTCCATTCTAGAGAGTACCTGTGACCAGATAAGATTAGTAGACCTCCAATTGAGGGCTATCATCCATTGTATAGAACTGCATAAAGAATGGAACAATCTGAGGCAGGGTCTAGGAATATCAGGTATATTAGAAAATAATAAACATGTTTGAGGTGTAAGGGTGATCCTGTGTTTTGAGGATTGCTCGAATCTATCAGCAGCCATCTGCCAGATCCAAGCTAGGAGAGGGCAGTCCCAAAATGTGTGCAAGATGGTACCCTGTTCCAGACAACCTCTGAAACAGTTAGGGGAGACTGAGGGATAAAATTTGTGGAGTCTAGAGGGAGATAGGTACCATCTAGTAAATAATTTCACTGGGGTTTCTCTAAAAGAGATAGCCTTATTGCACTTACGGAGGTTGTTATACATAGAACACCATGACTCCTCTGAAAAAGAACAGTTTAATTCGGTTTCCCAGTGAAGCATTGGAGCTGATTTTACTTCTAGTGAGGAGTTGCTGAGAAAATGATAGAATCTGGAAATCAGGCCCTTGTCTCTAGGAGAGGAAATACATATCTTTTCAAATATGGTATTAGAGAGGTGAGTGTTTAAAGAATAATGCTTTGCATAGAATGATCTAATCAGTTGATAGCGATCATGTTCAGATTCTGGGAGGTTATATTTTAATTGGAGTGTGATGAAAGGAGTGAATTCCCATTTGGTTTGAAGTGATTTTAAAGTGGTTAGGTTATTCTTCTCCCAGAGTGAAAATAGTGATCTGCTGTTGTATGCCAATTCCAGTCTGCTATCACCTAGGAAGGAAGCCAGCGGGGGGGGGGGGGGGGGTGGCGGAGGTGATGTCATATGTACTTCTGATCTTGTGCCAGAGTTGTAGAAATTGGGCTACTATCATGTTGTGTTTAAGGAGGTTGCGGTGCAAAACAGAGTTTGACCATAGAATCCCCTGTAGGTGAAAGGGGAGAATAGATGTGGACTCAAATCTTTTCCAGGATATGTCCTGGTTAGGGGAGAACCACTGGCATAGCTGATTGAGTCTTGCAGCTAAGAAATAGTGCCAAAGGTTTGGGAGTCCTAGACCACCCCTAGACTGCGGCCTATGTAACAAAGCATAGCTAAATCTTGATTTTTTTTCTGCCCAGATAAACTTGTTGAGTATCCTCTGGATAGAATCCAACCTAGTTTTTGATATGTTAATGGGAAGGGCACGGAAATAGTATAACAGTTTGGGGATGATGATCATTTTTACAGCACATATCCTGCCGAGGAATGAGATATGGAGGGAGGACCATGATTTAAGAATTGAGCTAATTTGTGTGAATAGGGGAGGGTAGTTGGTTTTATATAGGGATTTGTGGCATGATGTAATGTGAATACCCAGGTATTTAAAGGAAAGAGGGCACCAGATGAACTGGAAATTGTTTTGTAAAAGGTTCTGCAGGTTTAGGGGAAGGTTGATTGGCATAGCAGAGCATTTGTTTATATTAATCTTAAGGCCAGAGACATCATGGAATATATTAAGAACTTTAAGTAGGGTGGGGATAGAGGTGAGGGGTTCAGTAAGGAAGATGAGGGCATCATCTGCATAGAGGCTGATCTTGAATTCCTCTTGAAAGATTGTGTATCCCTTATAGTCGGTGTTGTTCCTAATGGCGTGAGCAAGGGGTTCTATCGCTAACGCGAAAAGAAGAGGGGAAAGTGGGCAGCCCTGTCTAGTTCCCCTACCAAGGGGGAAGAATTCTGAATTATTTCCTGGAATTTTGATACGCGTTTGAGGTGAGTGGTATAAGGCATTAAAGCCTTGTATGAAATTTTCTGGGATGCCAAATTTGGGGAGGAGTAGATTCAAGTATGACCAGTTTACACTGTCAAAAGCCTTATGTATGTCTAGGCTGAGGAGACATGTCTGACGTGTGTGCAAATTAGCATCTTGGATGATATTAGTAACCATCCTGATGTTATCTACTATTTGACGGCCAGGTATAAAACCTGTTTGGTCTGGGTGCACCAGGGGTGAGATGACTTTTGCTAGTCTGTCAGCCAGAATCCTACCAAATATTTTAAGGTCGTTGTTAAGGACCGATATGGGGCGAAAGTTTTGGGGGAGGGAGTGGTCTTTATGGGGTTTAGTGAGAAGGGATAGATTAGCAAGGAGCATTTCCTCCGGAAAATAATTGCCCTCCAGGATATAGTTAAATCGTCTAGAAAGACTAGGGGCTAGTAAAGGGGCAAATTTCTTGTAGTAAAGGGATGAATACCCATCTGGGCCAGGGGCTGTAGAATTTTTAAGAGACTTGATTATTGAGATGACCTCAGCCTCGGTACAGGGTTTCTTAAGAGAGTCGATCTGTGGTTGGTTTAGTGAGGGAAGTTGCAAGCTGTCCAGCCAAGCTAGGGAAGTCCTATCTGGGCGGCCTTTAGGATTGGACAATAGCTCCTTATAGAAAGATGTGAATATTTTTAGTACCTCTTTGGGGTGTGTGGCTAGATTACCTCTATGGTCTCTGAGTTTGTATATGTGGGTGGGTCTGTTGTCTTGGTTGAGTTTTCTAGCAAAAGCGGCAGAGGGAGAGTTACAGTGTAGTAGAAATTTTGCTTTCGAAAATCTAAGGGATCTTTCAGTGCTTGCGGAGAGGATGAGATCAAGAGCTTCTCTTTTAGATTTTATTTGCGAGGTAAGTTCTTGAGAGGGGGAGTGTTGTAGCTTGTTGTATAGGCGCTCCAGATCTTTTGTTAGGCATTTGATATCTGTAAGTCTCTCCTTATTTTTGGAGGCGGCTAAATTGATTAGATGGCCCCGTATGACAGCCTTATGTGCAACCCACAGAGTGGTGGGAGGGGTCTCAATATTAGTGTTATCAATAAAGTAGTTCTCTATGTGGGCGGACATTAATTGAATGTTGGAGATGTTGGTTAGTAGAGAGTCATTGAGACGCCAATTAAAGGGGGAGGGGGAGAGGCCTATAGCAGAGGTTTTAAGGGATGTTATGTTGTGGTCAGACCATGGGCATGGGTGTATATGGGCTTGGGAGGAATTTGCTAGGATGATGGGGGTACAGAAAATATAGTCCAACCTGGCATAACAATCATGGGGATGAGAATAATGTGTGAATGCTTTTACCCCTGTGTTGTGGGCCCTCCAAGAGTCTACAAGTTGTAGTTTATTAATGGAGCGGTTAATGGACTTGGAAAAGGCCTTAGAAGAAGGGGTGACTCTACTCCTGTCAAGGGCAGGGTGAGCCGCGAGATTGAAATCTCCTCCCAACACCATATGTGGGGAGTTATATCGATCCAGGGTCTCAAAAAATTGAGTGAAAAAAGTTGACTGTGAGTCGTTTGGAGCATACACTGAGGCAATGGTAATTGCTCGATTATTTATGGTACCTTTAAGAATGATGTATCGACTCTCAGCGTCTTTAAAGACAGACTGTATGTCAAAGATAATGGAGTTGCGTACAAAAATTGCAACTCCACGGGTCTTGTTGGTAAATGTAGTATAGTGGTATTGGTTGTAGGTTCTATCAAAATAGTTAGGGGGGTTGGAGGATGCAAAATGTGTTTCTTGTAGCAAGATGATGTCTGCGCCCAGTCGTTTATAGTGGTTGAAAGCTTTTTTCCGCTTATGTGGTGAGTTGAAGCCCTGGACATTATGGGATATTATTCTAAGATCCGTCATTTTTTTAAAATAAAAAGATATAACTGGGGGAGGTGGACCATAGAGGTTAATAGTATTGAGTAGGGGACCAACGTTGGGGAGGCTACGCCATATTGCATTGAATAGAGCTGCATCATGAGGGAGAGATTATTTAATAATATCAGTTGAAATAGAAAACGCATAAGTGTACCATGTAATGAGAACAAAATATAACAATATAGCTGTGCCAAAACTTAGGTAGCATAGTTGCATGTATCTTGGTGAATACTGATTTCCAATTTTTTTGTAAACCCAGTAACGAGCCATATTGGCTGTGTGAACTAAAAAGGTCAAAATGACAAGTAGGAATATGGGGACAAGGGGAAACTTGTCACGAAATTCAAAAGGAGAACCTTGAGGACAAAACGTGTCCTCGACCCGCATACCTGGTCAGGTGCGTCACCATAAAAATGGAGCAGCAGCAAACCACAGCAGCAGGTGGGGGGTCAATCTACCGACAACGGATGCTTCAGGCATATAAAATACACATATGAGAAACAAATAACAGTAATGTGCATGGAGCTAGAACAACAAATCAGTTAGCAGCAATGATTATAATGAAATATATTGAGTGGATGAATCAGAGACAGGTTAAAAAAAAAAAAAAGGGGGAAGGGAGGATGCCGCAGCAGCGTTGTGTTCCGATGCCTAAATTAGGCACTTATTTCCATGGCAGCACCAGGATATGGTATAAGTTCAGCTTAGAATGTGTATAAACAACACTGAGCTCCAGCCTGGGTGTTAGGAGCAATTAACAACAATAACCGGAACATAGTACCTTTTGTAATGAGCGAGGATAGCTGTGAGACGATGGATCAGGTACTGTCCATTTTTTGGATTGCAGGGAAATTGTGTCCATGAGATCAATATCTGACCTAAAGACAGGGAGAAAAAAAACAACAAAACAGAACCACAAAAACCACCAAACATCTTTTAGGAGAGCGTTCAAGCTGCTTGGTCTTGGAAAGCGTGATGTAGCCTTCTCTGGTCTTTCTGGCTACGGCGAGTGGAGGGTGTGGCCCATATAGGAGAGGATCTAGGGGTGGTGGGAGGACGGTTAGGAGATTGCTGCTGCAACAGTCCCAGTTTCACCAAAAGTTCCTTGCCCTCTATTACGTTGTACACTGTGTACGTTGTGCCATTGTGAGGTATTGAGAGCTTAAAGGGGAAGCCCCAACGGTATTTGATTCTTGCAGTTTGCAGGATATTAGTAACCTCCTTCATCCTGCGTCTCCTATCCAATGTGGCAGGGGAGATGTCAGGGTAAATTTGCAATCTTTTCCCCTCCAGAGAGATATTCGGAGTGTTCCTGGATGCATGCATGATATCCTCTTTAACAAGGAAGTCCTTCATACACATTATAATGTCCCTGGGGGGTTTGTCAGGTGTGGGTTTGGGACGGAGGGCTCTATGAATCCTGTCACATGTAAAAGCTGAGAGGGGTTTATCTGGCAAGAGGCTATGAAAGACTTTAGTGACTGCAGGCATCAGGTCTGTGACTGATTCTGGGACTCCACGCAGCCTGATGTTCTGGCGACGATTTCTATTGTCCAGGTCCTCAACCTGTGCCTGCATGAAAGCAAAGTTATCTGCTAGGTTTTCAAAGTCCTTCCTAAGGTCATTGTGAGCCAGAGAGAGTTCGTCATGTTTGGTCTCAAGTAACTCTGTGCGGCTGCCTATACTGGCAATCTCCTGTGAGAGGGCTGCGGTGGAGTTATGCACTTCTCTCTCTATCTTATCAACCAGCTTGTCATAGATGGCCGTGAGGCTGGCATCTAAGTCTGCTTTAGAGAGGGGGAGGTTGTACTCACAGTTCCCTTGTGTGGCAGGGGGGACAGGTGAAGTCTCCACAGATACTGCATGCAGGGCCGCGCCGGCGCTATTTTGGGACATCTTGCTGCCCTTCTGCTCAACCTTCAGAAGAAAGTTTGTAAAACTTTGCTGAGAGTGCCGAGTCCGCGCCTTCTTAGCTGATGGCATGCACACTGTCTTCCTACAGGGGTGATGACTGAATTTGCCAAGTTTAGTGCTGTATAGCCCTGTGGATCCAGCCTGAAAGGACCGGGTCTGGCGGAGCTGAGCTCAGGCCTGTCCTTCCTGCATCGCGCCGCGCATGCGCCCCAAATTTTTCGAGTTTCACCTGTATATCTGCGTGAGCCGGTCGGGAACCGGTTAAAAAAATGTCAAAAATAAAATGAGATGATTGGATGATGAAAATCAACAGAGCTTTACCACATTTACTAAGCTCTGGGGAAAATGAGTGCAACTGCAATTTCAAGATGCACAGTCTATTTGTCTTTGGTAAATCAACACCATATAGTCTACAAACTAAGATATATATATATATTTGAGGCCGTAAAATGGCAGAACAGTACAAATACCCACACACACACACCAAATGACTACTTTTTGGAAAGTAGACAGTCCAAGGTATTTAGTATGAGATAAATATTAGCCCAGGTTCACACTGGGCTACGGGAGTGAAGCCATGCGAGTTCAGCTGAACTCGCACAATTTCACTCTCGCTGGCAGTCCCGATTTCAGCCGCGATTACAAAGACATCTGACACAGATGTCAATGTAAATCGCGGCCGAAATTGCAAGAAGTAGTACAGAAACTACTTTTTGAAATCGGTGCAGCGCCGCAGATGCGGCGTCGCACCGATTAGGGCGGTGCCATTGCCGGCAATTTGCGGCAAATATTGCCGTTTTGACATGTGATTTGACATGCAAAATCACATGTCAAAACGCACCAGTGTGAACCAGGGCATAATGTGACACTCAAGGCCAACATCTGTATTATATAAATTAACCAAAATTAGAAAAAAGTCAGACTATATATGCCAAACGTGGAGTCTTATATAAAATCATACATTTTTATTGTACAAAATATTGTTTGCATTTTTTGAAGCTGCAATTTTTTTGGTCACAATTTTTTGAAACATATTGAAATTGAAAAAAAATAGTTTTTCTTCACAAAGTTGTCATTAAGTAATTTCTCATGCACAACATAGACATACTTATAATTACACCCCAAAACACATTCTGCTATGCCTCCTGAGCATGGTGATTTCCCACATGTGAGACTTTTTCACAACCTAGATGCATAGAGGGGCCCAAAATCCAAGGAAAACTTTTGGGCTTTTAAAGTGATTGTAAAGTCTTGTTTTTTTTTTCTATAAATATAAACAACATGTTATACTTACCAGCACAGTGCAGTGGATTTGCACAGAGCAGCATGAGTCCTCCTCTTCTCGGGTCCCTCTTCTGTGCTCCTGGCCCTCCCTCCTGTTGAGTGCCCCTACAGAAAGCAGCTTGCTATGGGGGCACCAAAGGTGAGCTGCAGCTCCATGTGTCCATTTAGAGATGGAGCTGCGGCTTGGCCACACACCCTCTTTTTCCTGATTAGCTAACTGACTTTTACAGCAGCGGGAGCCAATGGTGCTGCTGCTGTGTCTCAGCCAATAAGGAGGGAGAGTCTCGGATGGCTGAGACACTCGTAGGCATCGCTGGACGGAGATGGGGCTGTGTCAAAACCAATGTACTGTAAAACCAACTGTGTCAAAAACCAATGTACTGTAATGTTCGTCTCTGTACAAATGATCAGAAAATATAGCTTAGTGTAGTATCACCTATAGAAGTGCAGTTGTCTGCAGGGGATAGGTTGGACTGGTCTATTGCTGGTCTATAGGCAACATCCACTTGTTATTTAAGCCGTCCCCTATATATAGAGCAACCATGCACGTCTGACCACACCCCTGATGATGTCATTTGATGACAAAACGCGTAGGAATGCCTTACGTTTCATACAGGTGATTTTGTATCTCTGCAAATGTGAGTGCAATCATTTTGGTTTTATTCAGAAAACCTATTGTTTGGATGTCTGCACTATGAGGAGTTCTTTATTTTTTACTGAGATTATTGATGCTGCGGTGGAGTTGATGAGCATATCTCCATGCTGCTGGAGCTGCTGTTTGGTTGATTACCTATGCTTACTACACTGTATCTGAGGGTAAGAGGCAGTGTGTTTGGGTGATGGTGGCTGTTTCTTCACACCAATAACATCTGATCTCAACATCAGCAATTATTCACCTGACAATGGACTATGTTTATGGATCCGTTTGACTTATCTAATTAGCACTGCACCTGTTCCCATATTTTGTTTATGTTTATCTATGCATATTGTGCCAGCTGCTTATTTTTAATTCAATTCTATGATTGTATGTTCCCAGCGCAACAGATTTGGGTTTTTCATATGTAATGTTATATATGCTTACTAGGGATGGGCCGACGACCCCCTTTTCAGTTTACACCAGAACTTTTGAACATCGTGAACATTCAGAACCAAATAACGAGCCCCATTGAAGTCCATGGGACCCAAACTGGAAAAACCAAAAGTGCCTATTTTGAAGGCTTATATGCAAGTAATTGGGTATACAATGGTTATGGGGGTCCAGGTACTGCCCTGGGGGACATGTATCAATGAAAAAAAGTTTGTAAAAAACATAATTTTTAAATGACAGTGATTTAATAATGCTTAAAGTGAAAGCATAAAAATAAAAAAATCCATTTATAAAGCCAAAAAAAATAAAAAAATTCTTTGCAAGCTATCTTTATTTTGTAAGCAATGGCTTGCGGAGCCAGTCTGTATAGATTCAAGACTTTTTGGATAAATTCTGATGTCTCTTTGTATAGAAGTATCAGGTGCGGAAAAATTGGTTTTGGGTGTTGATGGCGCCTTCACACCACAATCTTATAGAAGTACTCTTGATGAAAGCAAGAATTGGCCTTGCTGTCAAAAATAGTAATGATATGCACCTGTCAAACAGGTGTGGAAAAGTTGGGTGTTAAATGTGCCCATGAAAACTACACCAAAAAAACTCTTCCAGATGAAATCAACACCCACAACGCTAGGCAGCCTAGAAGTTCTGCAGAGATTCTACATCCCAAAAACATTTAAAAGAGAATTTTTTTTTCTTTTTGCTAGTCATACTTACCTCGTGGATGCAGCATCAGACTGATGCTGCATCTGTCCCCGGCGTCTCTGCACTGAGAACAAAGCCACCAAACTCGGTTCTCACTCCTCCCTGAGTAGAGAGATGCTGACTGTCAGTCAGCATCGCTTCTGCTCTACTTCTCCGCGCTCATTGGAGCGCTGAGCTGTGGAGGGGCGGGGAGCAGCCGTCTCAGTGTCTCAGCGGCTTGCTAAAAAGCTGAGACTGCCATCAATCAAGGCAGCTGGCAGATCCAGCCTTGGAAGTCAGGATTAGGGATGAGCTTCGTGTTCGAGTCGAACATACATTCGACTCGAACATTGGCTGTTCGATCGTTCGACGAAGATCGAACGATTAGGGCCGTTCGCGCCAAATTCGAGTGACGCGAACGGCCCACAATACACTGTGCCATCGCAGTGCAATCCCGGCGCTGTGATTGGCCAAGCATGCACTGTGACCCCACATGCTTGGCCAATCACAGCGCAGACAGCGAGGAGAGCCATAATTGGCCACAGGCAGGATGCCTGTGGCCAATTATAGCTCAGGGGGGTTTAGTACACGCCCCACACTATAAAAGGCCGCCAGCGCGGCGGCCTTGTGTAGTGTGTTGGCATGCAGGGAAAGAGATACATAGGCAGGGACAGTGTGTTCTATGTTCTGTTTTATTTTCTCAGGCAGCTGCAGGAGTTAGTGGCACAGTATACACCTGTAAATCCGTCATTGCTGTTCTCAAATACAGGCATCTGCAGGAGTTAGTGGCTAGGGATGAGCTTTGTGTACGAGTCGAACATACGTTCGACTCGAACATCGGCTGTTCGATCGTTCGACGAAGAACGAACGATTTGGGCCGTTCGCGCCAAATTCGAGTGACGCGAACGGCCCACAATGCACTACGCCATCGCAGTGTCATCCAGGCGCTGTGATTGGCCAAGCATGCACTGTGACCCCGCATGCTTGGCCAATCACAGCGCCGGCAGCGAGGAGAGCAATGATTGGCCACAGGCAGGATGCCTGTGGCCAATTATTGCTGAGGGGGTTTAGTACACGCCCCAAACTATAAAAGGCCGCCAGCGCGGCGGCCTTGTGTAGTGTGTTCCGGAGCAGGGAAAGAGAAGCATAGGCAGGGACAGTGTCATTTTTTTTCCTTTACTAATCCTGGATTCCTTGTGTTTAGGGACAAATAAGGATAGGTAGGGAGAGTGTCAGTGTGTTATTCTGTGCTAAACCTTGTTTGTAGGGACAGAGAAGGACAGTGAGGGAAAGTGTCAGTGTGCTATTCTGTTCTAAACCAATCTTGCTGAACCATATTTGAAATCCTTGAGTTTAGGGACAGAGAGGTACAGTGAGGGAAAGTGTCAGTGTGCTATTCTGTTCTAAACCAATCTTGCTGAACCATATTTGAAATCCTTGAGTTTAGGGACAGAGAAGGGCACTCGCGGAAACTATCAGTGTGCTATTCTGTGCTAAATCTTGTTTGTAGGGACAGAGAAGGACAGTGAGGGAAACTGTCAGTGTGCTATTCTGTTCTAAACCAATCTTGCTGAACCATATTTGAAATCCTTGAGTTTAGGGACAGAGAGGTACAGTGAGGGAAAGTGTCAGTGTGCTATTCTGTTCTAAACCAATCTTGCTGAACCATATTTGAAATCATTGAGTTTAGGGACAGAGAAGGACACTCGTGGAAACTATCAGTGTGCTATTCTGTGCTAAATCTTGTTTGTAGGGACAGAGAAGGACAGTGAGGGAAACTGTCAGTGTGCTATTCTGTTCTAAACCAATCTTGCTGAACCATATTTGAAATCCTTGAGTTTAGGGACAGAGAAGGACACTCGTGGAAACTATCAGTGTGCTATTCTGTGCTAATCCTTGTTTGTAGGGACAGAGAAGGACAGTGAGGGAAACTGTCAGTGTGCTATTCTGTTCTAAACCAATCTTGCTGAACCATATTTGAAATCCTTGAGTTTAGAGACAGAGAAGGACACTCGTGGAAACTATCAGTGTGCTATTCTGTGCTAAATCTTGTTTGTAGGGACAGAGAAGGACAGTGAGGGAAACTGTCAGTGTGCTATTCTGTTCTAAACCAATCTTGCTGAACCATATTTGAAATCCTTGAGTTTAGGGACAGAGAAGGACACTCGTGGAAACTATCAGTGTGCTATTCTGTGCTAATCCTTGTTTGTAGGGACAGAGAAGGACAGTGAGGGAAACTGTCAGTGTGCTATTCTGTTCTAAACCAATCTTGCTGAACCATATTTGAAATCCTTGAGTTTAGGGACAGAGAAGGACACTCGTGGAAACTATCAGTGTGCTATTCTGTGCTAAATCTTGTTTGTAGGGACAGAGAAGGACAGTGAGGGAAACTGTCAGTGTGCTATTCTGTTCTAAACCAATCTTGCTGAACCATATTTGAAATCCTTGAGTTTAGGGACAGAGAAGGACACTCGTGGAAACTATCAGTGTGCTATTCTGTGCTAATCCTTGTTTGTAGGGACAGAGAAGGACAGTGAGGGAAACTGTCAGTGTGCTATTCTGTTCTAAACCAATCTTGCTGAACCATATTTGAAATCCTTGAGTTTAGGGACAGAGAAAGACACTCGTGGAAACTATCAGTGTGCTATTCTGTGCTAAATCTTGTTTGTAGGGACAGAGAAGGACAGTGAGGGAAACTGTCAGTGTGCTATTCTGTTCTAAACCAATCTTGCTGAACCAAATTTGAAATCCTTGAGTTTAGGGACAGAGAAGGACACTCGTGGAAACTATCAGTGTGCTATTCTGTGCTAAATCTTGTTTGTAGGGACAGAGAAGGACAGTGAGGGAAAGTGTCAGTGTGCTATTCTGTTCTAAACCAATCTTGCTGAACCATATTTGAAATCCTTGAGTTTAGGGACAGAGAAGGACACTCGTTGAAACTATCAGTGTGCTATTCTGTGCTAAATCTTGTTTGTAGGGACAGAGAAGGACAGTGAGGGAAACTGTCAGTGTGCTATTCTGTTCTAAACCAATCTTGCTGAACCATATTTGAAATCCTTGAGTTTAGGGACAGAGAAGGACACTCGTGGAAACTATCAGTGTGCTATTCTGTGCTAATCCTTGTTTGTAGGGACAGAGAAGGACAGTGAGGGAAACTGTCAGTGTGCTATTCTGTTCTAAACCAATCTTGCTGAACCATATTTGAAATCCTTGAGTTTAGGGACAGAGAAGGACACTCGTGGAAACTATCAGTGTGCTATTCTGTGCTAAATCTTGTTTGTAGGGACAGAGAAGGACAGTGAGGGAAACTGTCAGTGTGCTATTCTGTTCTAAACTAATCTTGCTGAACCATATTTGAAATCCTTGAGTTTAGGGACAGAGAAGGACACTCGTGGAAACTATCAGTGTGCTATTCTGTGCTAAATCTTGTTTGTAGGGACAGAGAAGGACAATGAGGGAAAGTGTCAGTGTGCTATTCTGTTCTAAACCAATCTTGCTGAACCATATTTGAAATCCTTGAGTTTAGGGACAGAGAAGGACACTCGTGGAAACTATCAGTGTGCTATTCTGTGCTAAATCTTGTTTGTAGGGACAGAGAAGGACAGTGAGGGAAACTGTCAGTGTGCTATTCTGTTCTAAACCAATCTTGCTGAACCATATTTGAAATCCTTGAGTTTAGGGACAGAGAAGGACACTCGTGTAAACTATCAGTGTGCTATTCTGTGCTAAATCTTGTTTGTAGGGACAGAGAAGGACAGTGAGGGAAACTGTCAGTGTGCTATTCTGTTCTAAACCAATCTTGCTGAACCATATTTGAAATCCTTGAGTTTAGGGACAGAGAAGGACACTCGTGGAAACTATCAGTGTGCTATTCTGTGCTAAATCTTGTTTGTAGGGACAGAGAAGGATAGTGAGGGAAACTGTCAGTGTGCTATTCTGTTCTAAACCAATCTTGCTGAACCATATTTGAAATCCTTGAGTTTAGGGACAGAGAAGGACACTCATGGAAACTATCAGTGTGCTATTCTGTGCTAATCCTTGTTTGTAGGGACAGAGAAGGACAGTGAGGGAAACTGTCAGTGTGCTATTTTGTTCTAAACCAATCTTGCTGAACCATATTTGAAATCCTTGAGTTTAGGGACAGAGAAGGACACTTGTGGAAACTATCAGTGTGCTATTCTGTGCTAAATCTTGTTTGTAGGGACAGAGAAGGACAGTGAGGGAAACTGTCAGTGGGCTATTCTGTTCTAAACCAATCTTGCTGAACCATATTTGAAATCCTTGAGTTTAGGGACAGAGAAGGACACTCGTGGAAACTATCAGTGTGCTATTCTGTGCTAATCCTTGTTTGTAGGGACAGAGAAGGACAGTGAGGGAAACTGTCAGTGTGCTATTCTGTTCTAAACCAATCTTGCTGAACCATATTTGAAATCCTTGAGTTTAGGGACAGAGAAGGACACTCGTGGAAACTATCAGTGTGTTATTCTGTGCTAAATCTTGTTTGTAGGGACAGAGAAGGACAGTGAGGGAAACTGTCAGTGTGCTATTCTGTTCTAAACCAATCTTGCTGAACCATATTTGAAATCCTTGAGTTTAGGGACAGAGAAGGACACTCGTGGAAACTATCAGTGTGCTATTCTGTGCTAATCCTTGTTTGTAGGGACAGAGAAGGACAGTGAGGGAAACTGTCAGTGTGCTATTCTGTTCTAAACCAATCTTGCTGAACCATATTTGAAATCCTTGAGTTTAGGGACAGAGAAGGACACTCATGGAAACTATCAGTGTGCTATTCTGTGCTAATCCTTGTTTGTAGGGACAGAGAAGGACAGTGAGGGAAACTGTCAGTGTGCTATTCTGTTCTAAACCAATCTTGCTGAACCATATTTGAAATCCTTGAGTTTAGGGACAGAGAAGGACACTCGTGGAAACTATCAGTGTGCTATTCTGTGCAAAATCTTGTTTGTAGGGACAGAGAAGGACAGTGAGGGAAACTGTCAGTGTGCTATTCTGTTCTAAACCAATCTTGCTGAACCATATTTGAAATCCTTGAGTTTAGGGACAGAGAAGGACACTCGTGGAAACTATCAGTGTGCTATTCTGTGCTAAATCTTGTTTGTAGGGACAGAGAAGGACAGTGAGGGAAACTGTCAGTGTGCTATTTTGTTCTAAACCAATCTTGCTAAACCATATTTGAAATCCTTGAGTTTAGGGACAGAGAAGGACACTCGTGGAAACTATCAGTGTGCTATTCTGTGCTAAATCTTGTTTGTAGGGACAGAGAAGGACAGTGAGGGAAACTGTCAGTGGGCTATTCTGTTCTAAACCAATCTTGCTGAACCATATTTGAAATCCTTGAGTTTAGGGACAGAGAAGGACACTCGTGGAAACTATCAGTGTGCTATTCTGTGCTAATCCTTGTTTGTAGGGACAGAGAAGGACAGTGAGGGAAACTGTCAGTGTGCTATTCTGTTCTAAACCAATCTTGCTGAACCATATTTGAAATCCTTGAGTTTAGGGACAGAGAAGGACACTCGTGGAAACTATCAGTGTGTTATTCTGTGCTAAATCTTGTTTGTAGGGACAGAGAAGGACAGTGAGGGAAACTGTCAGTGTGCTATTCTGTTCTAAACCAATCTTGCTGAACCATATTTGAAATCCTTGAGTTTAGGGACAGAGAAGGACACTCGTGGAAACTATCAGTGTGCTATTCTGTGCTAATCCTTGTTTGTAGGGACAGAGAAGGACAGTGAGGGAAACTGTCAGTGTGCTATTCTGTTCTAAACCAATCTTGCTGAACCATATTTGAAATCCTTGAGTTTAGGGACAGAGAAAGACACTCGTGGAAACTATCAGTGTGCTATTCTGTGCTAAATCTTGTTTGTAGGGACAGAGAAGGACAGTGAGGGAAACTGTCAGTGTGCTATTCTGTTCTAAACCAATCTTGCTGAACCAAATTTGAAATCCTTGAGTTTAGGGACAGAGAAGGACACTCGTGGAAACTATCAGTGTGCTATTCTGTGCTAAATCTTGTTTGTAGGGACAGAGAAGGACAGTGAGGGAAAGTGTCAGTGTGCTATTCTGTTCTAAACCAATCTTGCTGAACCATATTTGAAATCCTTGAGTTTAGGGACAGAGAAGGACACTCGTTGAAACTATCAGTGTGCTATTCTGTGCTAAATCTTGTTTGTAGGGACAGAGAAGGACAGTGATTGAAACTGTCAGTGTGCTATTCTGTTCTAAACCAATCTTGCTGAACCATATTTGAAATCCTTGAGTTTAGGGACAGAGAGGTACAGTGAGGGAAAGTGTCAGTGTGCTATTCTGTTATAATCCAATCTTGCTGAACCATATTTGAAATCCTTGAGTTTAGGGACAGAGAAGGACACTCATGGAAACTATCAGTGTGCTATTCTGTGCTAAATCTTGTTTGTAGGGACAGAGAAGGACAGTGAGGGAAACTGTCAGTGTGCTATTCTGTTCTAAACCAATCTTGCTGAACCATATTTGAAATCCTTGAGTTTAGGGACAGAGAAGGACACTCGTGGAAACTATCAGTGTGCTATTCTGTGCTAATCCTTGTTTGTAGGGACAGAGAAGGACAGTGAGGGAAACTGTCAGTGTGCTATTCTGTTCTAAACCAATCTTGCTGAACCATATTTGAAATCCTTGAGTTTAGGGACAGAGAAGGACACTCGTGGAAACTATCAGTGTGCTATTCTGTGCTAAATCTTGTTTGTAGGGACAGAGAAGGACAGTGAGGGAAACTGTCAGTGTGCTATTCTGTTCTAAACTAATCTTGCTGAACCATATTTGAAATCCTTGAGTTTAGGGACAGAGAAGGACACTCGTGGAAACTATCAGTGTGCTATTCTGTGCTAAATCTTGTTTGTAGGGACAGAGAAGGACAGTGAGGGAAAGTGTCAGTGTGCTATTCTGTTCTAAACCAATCTTGCTGAACCATATTTGAAATCCTTGAGTTTAGGGACAGAGAAGGACACTCGTGGAAACTATCAGTGTGCTATTCTGTGCTAAATCTTGTTTGTAGGGACAGAGAAGGACAGTGAGGGAAACTGTCAGTGTGCTATTCTGTTCTAAACCAATCTTGCTGAACCATATTTGAAATCCTTGAGTTTAGGGACAGAGAAGGACACTCGTGTAAACTATCAGTGTGCTATTCTGTGCTAATCCTTGTTTGTAGGGACAGAGAAGGACAGTGAGGGAAACTGTCAGTGTGCTATTCTGTTCTAAACCAATCTTGCTGAACCATATTTGAAATCCTTGAGTTTAGGGACAGAGAAGGACACTCGTGGAAACTATCAGTGTGCTATTCTGTGCAAAATCTTGTTTGTAGGGACAGAGAAGGACAGTGAGGGAAACTGTCAGTGTGCTATTCTGTTCTAAACCAATCTTGCTGAACCATATTTGAAATCCTTGAGTTTAGGGACAGAGAAGGACACTCGTGGAAACTATCAGTGTGCTATTCTGTGCTAAATCTTGTTTGTAGGGACAGAGAAGGACAGTGAGGGAAACTGTCAGTGTGCTATTTTGTTCTAAACCAATCTTGCTGAACCATATTTGAAATCCTTGAGTTTAGGGACAGAGAAGGACACTCGTGGAAACTATCAGTGTGCTATTCTGTGCTAAATCTTGTTTGTAGGGACAGAGAAGGACAGTGAGGGAAACTGTCAGTGGGCTATTCTGTTCTAAACCAATCTTGCTGAACCATATTTGAAATCCTTGAGTTTAGGGACAGAGAAGGACACTCGTGGAAACTATCAGTGTGCTATTCTGTGCTAATCCTTGTTTGTAGGGACAGAGAAGGACAGTGAGGGAAACTGTCAGTGTGCTATTCTGTTCTAAACCAATCTTGCAGAACCATATTTGAAATCCTTGAGTTTAGGGACAGAGAAGGACACTCGTGGAAACTATCAGTGTGTTATTCTGTGCTAAATCTTGTTTGTAGGGACAGAGAAGGACAGTGAGGGAAACTGTCAGTGTGCTATTCTGTTCTAAACCAATCTTGCTGAACCATATTTGAAATCCTTGAGTTTAGGGACAGAGAAGGACACTCGTGGAAACTATCAGTGTGCTATTCTGTGCTAATCCTTGTTTGTAGGGACAGAGAAGGACAGTGAGGGAAACTGTCAGTGTGCTATTCTGTTCTAAACCAATCTTGCTGAACCATATTTGAAATCCTTGAGTTTAGGGACAGAGAAGGACACTCGTGGAAACTATCAGTGTGCTATTCTGTGCTAAATCTTGTTTGTAGGGACAGAGAAGGACAGTGAGGGAAACTGTCAGTGTGCTATTCTGTTCTAAACCAATCTTGCTGAACCATATTTGAAATCCTTAAGTTTAGGGACAGAGAAGGACACTCGTGGAAACTATCAGTGTGCTATTCTGTGCTAAATCTTGTTTGTAGGGACAGAGAAGGACAGTGAGGGAAAGTGTCAGTGTGCTATTCTGTTCTAAACCAATCTTGCTGAACCATATTTGAAATCCTTAAATTTAGGGACAGAGAAGGACACTCGTGGAAACTATCAGTGTGCTATTCTGTGCTAAATCTTGTTTGTAGGGACAGAGAAGGACAGTGAGGGAAACTGTCAGTGTGCTATTCTGTTCTAAACCAATCTTGCTGAACCATATTTGAAATCCTTGAGTTTAGGGACAGAGAGGTACAGTGAGGGAAAGTGTCAGTGTGCTATTCTGTTATAAACCAATCTTGCTGAACCATATTTGAAATCCTTGAGTTTAGGGACAGAGAAGGACACTCATGGAAACTATCAGTGTGCTATTCTGTGCTAAATCTTGTTTGTAGGGACAGAGAAGGACAGTGAGGGAAACTGTCAGTGTGCTATTCTGTTCTAAACCAATCTTGCTGAACCATATTTGAAATCCTTGCGTTTAGGGACAGAGAAGGACACTCGTGGAAACTATCAGTGTGCTATTCTGTGCTAATCCTTGTTTGTAGGGACAGAGGAGGACAGTGAGGGAAACTGTCAGTGTGCTATTCTGTTCTAAACCAATCTTGCTGAACCATATTTGAAATCCTTGAGTTTAGGGACAGAGAAGGACACTCGTGGAAACTATCAGTGTGCTATTCTGTGCTAAATCTTGTTTGTAGGGACAGAGAAGGACAGTGAGGGAAACTGTCAGTGTGCTATTCTGTTCTAAACCAATCTTGCTGAACCATATTTGAAATCCTTGAGTTTAGGTACAGAGAAGGACACTCGTGGAAACTATCAGTGTGCTATTCTGTGCTAAATCTTGTTTGTAGGGACAGAGAAGGACAGTGAGGGAAACTGTCAGTGTGCTATTCTGTTCTAAACCAATCTTGCTGAACCATATTTGAAATCCTTGAGTTTAGGGATAGAGAAGGACACTCGTGGAAACTATCAGTGTGCTATTCTGTGCTAAATCTTGTTTGTAGGGACAGAGAAGGACAGTGAGGGAAACTGTCAGTGTGCTATTCTGTTCTAAACCAATCTTGCTGAACCATATTAGAAATCCTTGAGTTTAGGGACAGAGAAGGACACTCGTGGAAACTATCAGTGTGCTATTCTGTGCTAATCCTTGTTTGTAGGGACAGAGAAGGACAGTGAGGGAAACTGTCAGTGTGCTATTCTGTTCTAAACCAATCTTGCTGAACCATATTTGAAATCCTTGAGTTTAGGGACAGAGAAGGACACTCGTGGAAACTATCAGTGTGCTATTCTGTGCTAAATCTTGTTTGTAGGGACAGAGAAGGACAGTGAGGGAAACTGTCAGTGTGCTATTCTGTTCTAAACCAATCTTGCTGAACCATATTTGAAATCCTTGAGTTTAGGGACAGAGAAGGACACTCGTGGAAACTATCAGTGTGCTATTCTGTGCTAATCCTTGTTTGTAGGGACAGAGAAGGACAGTGAGGGAAACTGTCAGTGTGCTATTCTGTTCTAAACCAATCTTGCTGAACCATATTTGAAATCCTTGAGTTTAGGGACAGAGAAGGACACTCGTGGAAACTATCAGTGTGCTATTCTGTGCTAAATCTTGTTTGTAGGGACAGAGAAGGACAGTGAGGGAAACTGTCAGTGTGCTATTCTGTTCTAAACCAATCTTGCTGAACCATATTTGAAATCCTTGAGTTTAGGGACAGAGAAGGACACTCGTGGAAACTATCAGTGTGCTATTCTGTGCTAAATCTTGTTTGTAGGGACAGAGAAGGACAGTGAGGGAAAGTGTCAGTGTGCTATTCTGTTCTAAACCAATCTTGCTGAACCATATTTGAAATCCTTGAGTTTAGGGACAGAGAAGGACACTCGTGGAAACTATCAGTGTGCTATTCTGTGCTAAATCTTGTTTGTAGGGACAGAGAAGGACAGTGAGGGAAACTGTCAGTGTGCTATTCTGTTCTAAACCAATCTTGCTGAACCATATTTGAAATCCTTGAGTTTAGGGACAGATAGGTACAGTGAGGGAAAGTGTCAGTGTGCTATTCTGTTATAAACCAATCTTGCTGAACCATATTTGAAATCCTTGAGTTTAGGGACAGAGAAGGACACTCGTGGAAACTATCAGTGTGCTATTCTGTGCTAAATCTTGTTTGTAGGGACAGAGAAGGACAGTGAGGGAAACTGTCAGTGTGCTATTCTGTTCTAAACCAATCTTGCTGAACCATATTTGAAATCCTTGAGTTTAGGGACAGAAAAGGACACTCGTGGAAACTATCAGTGTGCTATTCTGTGCTAATCCTTGTTTGTAGGGAAAGAGAAGGACAGTGAGGGAAACTGTCAGTGTGCTATTCTGTTCTAAACCAATCTTGCTGAACCATATTTGAAATCCTTGAGTTTAGGGACAGAGAAGGACACTCGTGGAAACTATCAGTGTGCTATTCTGTGCTAAATCTTGTTTGTAGGGACAGAGAAGGACAGTGAGGGAAACTGTCAGTGTGCTATTCTGTTCTAAACCAATCTTGCTGAACCATATTTGAAATCCTTGAGTTTAGGGACAGAGAAGGACACTTGTGGAAACTATCAGTGTGCTATTCTGTGCTAATCCTTGTTTGTAGGGACAGAGAAGGACAGTGAGGGAAACTGTCAGTGTGCTATTCTGTTCTAAACCAATCTTGCTGAACCATATTTGAAATCCTTGAGTTTAGGGACAGAGAAGGACACTCGTGGAAACTATCAGTGTGCTATTCTGTGCTAAATCTTGTTTGTAGGGACAGAGAAGGACAGTGAGGGAAACTGTCAGTGTGCTATTCTGTTCTAAACCAATCTTGCTGAACCATATTTGAAATCCTTGAGTTTAGGGACAGAGAAGGACACTCGTGGAAACTATCAGTGTGCTATTCTGTGCTAAATCTTGTTTGTAGGGACAGAGAAGGATAGTGAGGGAAACTGTCAGTGTGCTATTCTGTTCTACACCAATCTTGCTGAACCATATTTGAAATCCTTGAGTTTATGGACAGAGAAGGACACTCATGGAAACTATCAGTGTGCTATTCTGTGCTAATCCTTGTTTGTAGGGACAGAGAAGGACAGTGAGGGAAACTGTCAGTGTGCTATTCTGTTCTAAACCAATCTTGCTGAACCATATTTGAAATCCTTGAGTTTAGGGACAGAGAAGGACACTCGTGGAAACTATCAGTGTGCTATTCTGTGCTAAATCTTGTTTGTAGGGACAGAGAAGGACAGTGAGGGAAACTGTCAGTGTGCTATTCTGTTCTAAACCAATCTTGCTGAACCATATTTGAAATCCTTGAGTTTAGGGACAGAGAAGGACACTCGTGGAGACTATCAGTGTGCTATTCTGTGCTAAATCTTGTTTGTAGGGACAGAGAAGGACAGTGAGGGAAACTGTCAGTGTGCTATTCTGTTCTAAACCAATCTTGCTGAACCATATTTGAAATCCTTGAGTTTAGGGATAGAGAAGGACACTCGTGGAAACTATCAGTGTGCTATTCTGTGCTAAATCTTGTTTGTAGGGACAGAGAAGGACAGTGAGGGAAACTGTCAGTGTGCTATTCTGTTCTAAACCAATCTTGCTGAACCATATTAGAAATCCTTGAGTTTAGGGACAGAGAAGGACACTCGTGGAAACTATCAGTGTGCTATTCTGTGCTAATCCTTGTTTGTAGGGACAGAGAAGGACAGTGAGGGAAACTGTCAGTGTGCTATTCTGTTCTAAACCAATCTTGCTGAACCATATTTGAAATCCTTGAGTTTAGGGACAGAGAAGGACACTCGTGGAAACTATCAGTGTGCTATTCTGTGCTAAATCTTGTTTGTAGGGACAGAGAAGGACAGTGAGGGAAACTGTCAGTGTGCTATTCTGTTCTAAACCAATCTTGCTGAACCATATTTGAAATCCTTGAGTTTAGGGACAGAGAAGGACACTCGTGGAAACTATCAGTGTGCTATTCTGTGCTAATCCTTGTTTGTAGGGACAGAGAAGGACAGTGAGGGAAACTGTCAGTGTGCTATTCTGTTCTAAACCAATCTTGCTGAACCATATTTGAAATCCTTGAGTTTAGGGACAGAGAAGGACACTCGTGGAAACTATCAGTGTGCTATTCTGTGCTAAATCTTGTTTGTAGGGACAGAGAAGGACAGTGAGGGAAACTGTCAGTGTGCTATTCTGTTCTAAACCAATCTTGCTGAACCATATTTGTAATCCTTGAGTTTAGGGACAGAGAAGGACACTCGTGGAAACTATCAGTGTGCTATTCTGTTCTAAATCTTGTTTGTAGGGACAGAGAAGGACAGTGAGGGAAAGTGTCAGTGTGCTATTCTGTTCTAAACCAATCTTGCTGAACCATATTTGAAATCCTTGAGTTTAGGGACAGAGAAGGACACTCGTGGAAACTATCAGTGTGCTATTCTGTGCTAAATCTTGTTTGTAGGGACAGAGAAGGACAGTGAGGGAAACTGTCAGTGTGCTATTCTGTTCTAAACCAATCTTGCTGAACCATATTTGAAATCCTTGAGTTTAGGGACAGATAGGTACAGTGAGGGAAAGTGTCAGTGTGCTATTCTGTTATAAACCAATCTTGCTGAACCATATTTGAAATCCTTGAGTTTAGGGACAGAGAAGGACACTCATGGAAACTATCAGTGTGCTATTCTGTGCTAAATCTTGTTTGTAGGGACAGAGAAGGACAGTGAGGGAAACTGTCAGTGTGCTATTCTGTTCTAAACCAATCTTGCTGAACCATATTTGAAATCCTTGAGTTTAGGGACAGAGAAGGACACTCGTGGAAACTATCAGTGTGCTATTCTGTGCTAATCCTTGTTTGTAGGGACAGAGAAGGACAGTGAGGGAAACTGTCAGTGTGCTATTCTGTTCTAAACCAATCTTGCTGAACCATATTTGAAATCCTTGAGTTTAGGGACAGAGAAGGACACTCGTGGAAACTATCAGTGTGCTATTCTGTGCTAAATCTTGTTTGTAGGGACAGAGAAGGACAGTGAGGGAAACTGTCAGTGTGCTATTCTGTTCTAAACCAATCTTGCTGAACCATATTTGAAATCCTTGAGTTTAGGGACAGAGAAGGACACTCGTGTAAACTATCAGTGTGCTATTCTGTGCTAAATCTTGTTTGTAGGGACAGAGAAGGACAGTGAGGGAAAGTGTCAGTGTGCTATTCTGTTCTAAACCAATCTTGCTGAACCATATTTGAAATCCTTGAGTTTAGGGACAGAGAAGGACACTCGTGGAAACTATCAGTGTGCTATTCTGTGCTAAATCTTGTTTGTAGGGACAGAGAAGGACAGTGAGGGAAACTGTCAGTGTGCTATTCTGTTCTAAACCAATCTTGCTGAACCATATTTGAAATCCTTGAGTTTAGGGACAGAGAGGTACAGTGAGGGAAAGTGTCAGTGTGCTATTCTGTTATAAACCAATCTTGCTGAACCATATTTGAAATCCTTGAGTTTAGGGACAGAGAAGGACACTCGTGGAAACGATCAGTGTGCTATTCTGTGCTAAATCTTGTTTGTAGGGACAGAGAAGGACAGTGAGGGAAACTGTCAGTGTGCTATTCTGTTCTAAACCAATCTTGCTGAACCATATTTGAAATCCTTGAGTTTAGGGACAGAAAAGGACACTCGTGGAAACTCTCAGTGTGCTATTCTGTGCTAATCCTTGTTTGTAGGGAAAGAGAAGGACAGTGAGGGAAACTGTCAGTGTGCTATTCTGTTCTAAACCAATCTTGCTGAACCATATTTGAAATCCTTGAGTTTAGGGACAGAGAAGGACACTCGTGGAAACTATCAGTGTGCTATTCTGTGCTAAATCTTGTTTGTAGGGACAGAGAAGGACAGTGAGGGAAACTGTCAGTGTGCTATTCTGTTCTAAACCAATCTTGCTGAACCATATTTGAAATCCTTGAGTTTAGGGACAGAGAAGGACACTCGTGGAAACTATCAGTGTGCTATTCTGTGCTAATCCTTGTTTGTAGGGACAGAGAAGGACAGTGAGGGAAACTGTCAGTGTGCTATTCTGTTCTAAACCAATCTTGCTGAACCATATTTGAAATCCTTGAGTTTAGGGACAGAGAAGGACACTCGTGGAAACTATCAGTGTGCTATTCTGTGCTAAATCTTGTTTGTAGGGACAGAGAAGGACAGTGAGGGAAACTGTCAGTGTGCTATTCTGTTCTAAACCAATCTTGCTGAACCATATTTGAAATCCTTGAGTTTAGGGACAGAGAAGGACACTCGTGGAAACTATCAGTGTGCTATTCTGTGCTAAATCTTGTTTGTAGGGACAGAGAAGGATAGTGAGGGAAACTGTCAGTGTGCTATTCTGTTCTAAACCAATCTTGCTGAACCATATTTGAAATCCTTGAGTTTATGGACAGAGAAGGACACTCATGGAAACTATCAGTGTGCTATTCTGTGCTAATCCTTGTTTGTAGGGACAGAGAAGGACAGTGAGGGAAACTGTCAGTGTGCTATTCTGTTCTAAACCAATCTTGCTGAACCATATTTGAAATCCTTGAGTTTAGGGACAGAGAAGGACACTCGTGGAAACTATCAGTGTGCTATTCTGTGCTAAATCTTGTTTGTAGGGACAGAGAAGGACAGTGAGGGAAACTGTCAGTGTGCTATTCTGTTCTAAACCAATCTTGCTGAACCATATTTGAAATCCTTGAGTTTAGGGACAGAGAGGTACAGTGAGGGAAAGTGTCAGTGTGCTATTCTGTTATAAACCAATCTTGCTGAACCATATTTGAAATCCTTGAGTTTAGGGACAGAGAAGGACACTCGTGGAAACTATCAGTGTGCTATTCTGTGCTAATCCTTGTTTGTAGGGACAGAGAAGGACAGTGAGGGAAACTGTCAGTGTGCTATTCTGTTCTAAACCAATCTTGCTGAACCATATTTGAAATCCTTGAGTTTAGGGACAGAGAAGGACACTCGTGGAAACTATCAGTGTGCTATTCTGTGCTAAATCTTGTTTGTAGGGACAGAGAAGGACAGTGAGGGAAAGTGTCAGTGTGCTATTCTGTTCTAAACCAATCTTGCTGAACCATATTTGAAATCCTTGAATTTAGGGACAGAGAAGGACACTCGTGGAAACTATCAGTGTGCTATTCTGTGCTAATCCTTGTTTATAGGGACAAAGAAGGACAGTGAGGGAAACTGTCAGTGTGCTATTCTGTTCTAAACCAATCTTGCTGAACCATATTTGAAATCCTTGAGTTTAGGGACAGAGAAGGACACTCGTGGAAACTATCAGTGTGCTATTCTGTGCTAAATCTTGTTTGTAGGGACAGAGAAGGACAGTGAGGGAAACTGTCAGTGTGCTATTCTGTTCTAAACCAATCTTGCTGAACCATATTTGAAATCCTTGATTTTAGGGACAGAGAGGTACAGTGAGGGAAAGTGTCAGTGTGCTATTCTGTTATAAACCAATCTTGCTGAACCATATTTGAAATCCTTGAGTTTAGGGACAGAGAAGGACACTCGTGGAAACTATCAGTGTGCTATTCTGTGCTAAATCTTGTTTGTAGGGACAGAGAAGGACAGTGAGGGAAACTGTCAGTGTGCTATTCTGTTCTAAACCAATCTTGCTGAACCATATTTGAAATCCTTGAGTTTAGGGACAGAGAAGGACACTCGTGGAAACTATCAGTGTGCTATTCTGTGCTAATCCTTGTTTGTAGGGACAGAGAAGGACAGTGAGGGAAACTGTCAGTGTGCTATTCTGTTCTAAACCAATCTTGCTGAACCATATTTGAAATCCTTGAGTTTAGGGACAGAGAAGGACACTCGTGGAAACTATCAGTGTGCTATTCTGTGCTAATCCTTGTTTGTAGGGACAGTGAGGGAAACTGTCAGTGTGCTATTCTGTTCTAAACCAATCTTGCTGAACCATATTTGAAATCCTTGAGTTTAGGGACAGAGAAGGACACTCGTGGAAACTATCAGTGTGCTATTCTGTGCTAAATCTTGTTTGTAGGGACAGAGAAGGACAGTGAGTGAAACTGTCAGTGTGCTATTCTGTTCTAAACCAATCTTGCTGAACCATATTTGAAATCCTTGAGTTTAGGGACAGAGAAGGACACTCGTGGAAACTATCAGTGTGCTATTCTGTGCTAAATCTTGTTTGTAGGGACAGAGAAGGACAGTGAGGGAAACTGTCAGTGTGCTATTCTGCTCTAAACCAATCTTGCTGAACCATATTTGAAATCCTTGAGTTTAGGGACAGAGAAGGACACTCGTGGAAACTATCAGTGTGCTATTCTGTGCTAAATCTTGTTTGTAGGGACAGAGAAGGACAGTGAGGGAAACTGTCAGTGTGCTATTCTGTTCTAAACCAATCTTGCTGAACCATATTTGAAATCCTTGAGTTTAGGGACAGAGAAGGACACTCGTGGAAACTATCAGTGTGCTATTCTGTGCTAAATCTTGTTTGTAGGGACAGAGAAGGACAGTGAGGGAAACTGTCAGTGTGCTATTCTGTTCTAAACCAATCTTGCTGCACCATATTTGAAATCCTTGAGTTTAGGGACAGAGAGGTACAGTGAGGGAAAGTGTCAGTGTGCTATTCTGTTCTAAACCAATCTTGCTGAACCATATTTGAAATCCTTGAGTTTAGGGACAGAGAAGGACACTCGTGGAAACTATCAGTGTGCTATTCTGTGCTAAATCTTGTTTGTAGGGACAGAGAAGGACAGTGAGGGAAACTATCAGTGTGCTATTCTGTTCTAAACCAATCTTGCTGAACCATATTTGAAATCCTTGAGTTTAGGGACAGAGAAGGACACTCATGGAAACTATCAGTGTGCTATTCTGTGCTAAATCTTGTTTGTAGGGACAGAGAAGGACAGTGAGGGAAACTATCAGTGTGCTATTCTGTGCTAAACCAATCTTGCTGAACCATATTTGAAATCCTTGTGTTTAGGGACAGAGAAGGATAGGCAGGGGACAGTGTCAGTGTCATTGTTGCTAAGCCTCCTTCACAGTATACACCTGAAGGTAGCCCTTATTGCTGTTTTTCCCATCTCCCTGCAGGCCATCCATTAAAATGTCTGGAAGGCAAACAAGGAGAGGCAGACAGTCAGGAGGCAAAAAAAGAGGGCAAGCAAACTCTGTGTCTGGGGGCAACAGTGCTGGTCGTGGACGCGGTGCATTGTCATCAGCACATGGCCATGGGACACGCTTGTCCTTCTTTTCGGCAGCTGGACATGTTGAGCCACATCATGCCGAAGACTTGGTAGAGTGGATGACCAAGCCCACCTCATCCTCCTCATCCTCTCTCACCCAGGCACAGGGTACTGGCAAAGCAGCTGCCAAAGCGTCCTCTTCTCTGCTATCATTATCTTCATTAGTCAATCCTTCCCTAGACCCACCATGTCCTCCTCCTGAGGAGTCCCCCGAACTGTTTGAGCACATGGTTGGGTACATGCTCCAGGAGGATGCCCAGCGTTTCGAAGGATCTGATGATGATACCCAGATAGAGGAAGGCAGTAGCGTGAGAGCAGAGAGAGGGGATGCTCAAGAAAGACACCAATCTGGCAGTCATGCTCCAGCAGCTGCAGCATACTGCCAGATTGGCTCCAGTGATGAGGAGGGAGGGGATGATGAGGTCACTGACTCCACGTGGGTGCCTAATAGGAGAGAGGAGGAGGAGGAGGATGAGGAGGAGGCACATCTCCAACGAGGCAGGATGCCCTTGGGTGGCCAGCGTATGGGCAGCATACCGACGGAATCACACCGCAGAGCTCCGCCTGTGCAGGGCGCTGCCTCTGCCCGTCATTCAAAAAGTTCTTTGGTGTGGGCCTTTTTTGAGGCGAGTGCATCAGATTGCACAGCTGCTGTTTGCAACATATGTCTCAAGTGTATATCGCGTGGCCAAAACATCAGCCGCTTGGGCACCACATGCTTGATCAGACATATGTTGACCTGCCATGCAGCTCGTTGGCAAGCCTACCTTAAAGACCCACACCAAAGAACAAAGCGGACTTCTCCTTGCACCGCATCAGCTGGGATCTCCAACCCCACTATTCCTTCAGTCCTCTCTGAAACCTGCACTGAGAGGAATGAAGGTGTAGAATTAGGTGTGTCACAGCCAAGTACTTGCGGCCACTCTGCTAGCAGTACACCGACGTCCGATTCTAGCAGGCAAATTTCCCTGCCCCAGCTGCTGGACCGTCAAAAGAAGTTCACTCCCAGCCATCCACATGCCCAGCGGTTGAATGCTAGCTTGGCTAAATTGCTAGCGCTTCAACTGCTGCCTTTTCAGTTGGTAGACTCGGCCCCCTTCCGTGAGTTTGTGCAATGTGCGGTTCCTCAGTGGCAGGTTCCCAAACGCCACTTTTTCTCACGGAAGGCGATTCCGGCTCTCTACGGGCATGTGGAAGGCAATGTCTTGGCCTCGCTGGACAGGGCGGTCAGCGGTAAGGTGCATATTACCGCTGACTCATGGTCCAGCAGGCATGGACAGGGACGTTACCTTTCTTTCACGGCCCATTGGGTCACTCTTTTGGCAGCTGGGAAGGATGCAGGACAAGGTGCAGTAGTGTTGGAGGTTGTTCCACCTCCACGCCTCCAAAATGCTACTACTGGTTGTGACACACCTCTCTCCTCCACCCCCTCCTCTTCTTCTTCCTCCATGGCCTCTTCCTGTGCTTTGTCCTCGTAACCAGCGGTGCTCCGTAGGCGTTCAAGGGGCTACGCAAGTACGCAGGCAAAAAGATGCCATGCCGTGCTTGCGCTGGTGTGTTTGGGGGACAGGAGCCACACTGTTGCAGAGGTCCTGTCTGCTCTGCAGGGGCAGGCCGAGAGGTGGTTGACGCCACGCCAGCTTAAGCCAGGAATGGTGGTTTGCGACAATGGCACCAACCTCCTCTCCGCCCTCCGACAGGGACAACTGACCCATGTGCCCTGTGTGGCTCACGTCCTTAACCTGGTGGTGCAGCGGTTCTTGGGCAGGTACCCGGGCTTACAGGATGTCCTGAGGCAGGCCAGGAAAGTCTGTGTGCATTTCCGCAGATCTTATAATGCCAGTGCTCGCCTGGCTGAGCTGCAAAAGGAGTTGAACCTGCCCAAGAACCGCCTTATATGTGACATGCCCACCAGGTGGAACTCAACGTTGGCCATGCTGCAGCGGCTGCACACGCAGCAGAGGGCCATCAATGAGTACCTGTGCGACTACGGCACCAGGACAGGGTCAGGGGAGTTCGTTTTTTTTTCACCACGCCAGTGGGGCATGATCAGGGATGCATGCACTGTCCTGGCACCATTTGAGGAGGCCACAAGGATGGTGAGCAGTGACAGTGCATGCATCAGTGACACTGTACCTCTTGTCCACCTGTTGGAGCACACGCTGCGTGGAATAATGGACAGGGCACTTGAGGCAGAACAGAGGCAGGAAGAGGAGGACTTCCTTGCCTCTCAAGGCCCCCTTTACCCAGACAGTGTTCTTTCTGTCCCACCCATCGCACAGGAAGAGGAGGAGGACGAGGAGGAGGATTGTGTCAGCATGGAGGTGGAGGCTGGCACTCAGCATCATCAGCAGCAGTCTTTTAGGGATGATTTACAGTCCCAAGAAACCAGTGGACTTGTACGTGGCTGGGAGGAGGTGGCTGCGGATCATGTCGTCCTTAGTGACCCAGAGGACTCCGGACTGAATGCCTCAGCTAACCTACGCTGCATGGCCTTCCTGATCCTGCAAAGTCTGCGGAAGGATCCTCGTATTCTTTGGATCAAGGAGAGGGAGCATTACTGGCTGGCCACTCTCCTTGATCCACGGTACAAGGGTAAGGTTGCGGACCTTATCTTACCGTCGCAGAGGGAGCAGAGGATGAGACAACTCCGGGAGGCCTTGCAGAAAGGTCTGTGCAACGCGTTCCCAGAGACTGGGAGGTTACAAACTCCTGGTCCTGGACAACGAGTTGCTGAGGCTTCGGGCAGTCAAAGAAGGAGCGGTGGGGAAGGTGGCCGTCTGACCGATGCGTTCAGACAATTCTTTAGTCCGCAGCCCCAAAGTATGATCGGTTCCAGCAACCATCGCCAGCGTCTGATATACATGGTGCAGGAATACCTAGGGGCAAGGTCAGACTTGGACACCTTCCCCACCGAAAATCCTCTGGCTTACTGGGTCTTGAGGATGGATCACTCGCCAGAGCTTGCACAGTATGCAATTGAGCTACTGGCCTGTCCTGCATCCAGCGTTCTTTCAGAACGCACATTTAGTGCTGCTGGAGGATTTGTCACGGATCACAGGGTGCGCCTGTCCACCGACTCGGTTGATCGACTGACTTTCATCAAGATGAACCAGTCTTGGATCACCACCAGCTACCACACACCTGATGCTGATATAACAGACTAATTGATTTTAAAATGTCACATCCCTTCAAGACTGATGCTGATGCTGAGTGCCTGTGCTGTTATGTTGACTGGCTATCCTCCTCCTCCTCCTCAATGATCCGATTAATGATGATAGCTTGGAAGATCATTTTGGTTTATGGGTGCCGCCACCAGTGGCTAAGGCCCAATTTTTCAGCCCCTGTTTAACAGGGGCGTGTAATTACAATTTTTGATGCAATACTTTGCAACAGGCCTCATTGCTGTGCTCCAAGTACAGTATCTGTGAGGGGTTGCAGTGTTGAGCCACCAGTGCCTAAGGCCCAATTTTTCAGCCCCTGTTCAACAGGGGCATGCAATTATAATTATTGATCTAATAATTCACAGCAGGGCCTATTGCTGCGCCCACCAAGAGTAACTGTCAGGCCTTACAGTGTTGTGTCAACACCACCACCACCACTACCAAAGGCCCAATTTTTCAGCCCCTGTTCAACAGGGGCATGCAATTATAATTAGGGTTGTCCCGATACCACTTTTTTAGGACCGAGTACAAGTACCGATACTTTTTTCCAAGTACTCGCCGATACCGATTACCGATACTTTTTTTTCAATGTCATGTGACAGTTTGAAAGATGGGGACTGATAGGTGGCACTGACAGGTGGCACTTATGGGCACTGACTGGTGACTGGCTCTGATGGGCACTAATAGGTGGCTGGCACTGATAGATGGCACTGATTGCACTGATAGGTGGCACTTATGGGCACTTATAGGTGGCACTTATAGGTGGCACTTGTGGGCACTGATAGATGGCACTGATTGCACTGAAAGGTGGCACTTGTGGGCACTGATATGTGGCACTTGTGGGCACTGATATGTGGCACTTGTGGGCACTGATAGCACTGAAAGGTGGCACTTGTGGGCACTGATAGGTGGCACTGATAGATGGCACTTGTGGGCACTGACAGCACTGATAGGTGGCACTTGGTGGCACTGATTGCACTATCAGTGCCCACAAGTGCCATCTATCAGTGCCACCTATCAGTGCCCACAAGTGCCACCTTTCAGTGCTATCAGTGCCCACAAGTGCCACATATCAGTGCCCACAAGTGCCACATATCAGTGCCCACAAGTGCCACCTTTCAGTGCAATCAGTGCCATCTATCAGTGCCCACAAGTGTCACCTTTCAGTGCCATCAGTGCCCACAAGTGCCACATATCAGTGCCCACAAGTGCCACATCAGTGCCACCAAGTGCCACCTATCAGTGCAATCAGTGCCATCTACCAGTGCCACCTGATAGGTGGCACTGGTAGATGGCACTGATTGCACTGATAGGTAGCACTTGTGGGTACTGATAGGTGGCTGGCACTGAAATGCTGCGGGGAAAAAAAATGACACAGGATTTAAAATAAAAAAAACTGCTGCAACGCCCATCTTGGTACACCCTGCACTCGGCTGAAGTAAGCAGCAGCAGACATCTTGTTACACCCAGCCCATATAGCTCGGGCTGGGTGTAACAAGATGTCTGCTGCTTACTGCAGCCAAGTGCAGGGTGTACCAAGATGGGTGTGGGGACGTTCAGCCGCTGACGGCGACTGAATGCGACATCACCGGTCACCGATCCTGATGCGGCTGCGCCCTGCACTCCTGCCAGCTTACCAGTTTCAACTGCAGGTGAGGGACTCGCTCTCCACCCTGGTCTCCGCCCCCCCGCCGCACTCTACGCCCCCCGCCGCACACTCCGTCCCGCTCTCCGCCTTGGTCTCCACCCCCCGCCCCACTCTCCGCCCCCCGCCGCACTCTCCGTCCCGCTCTCTGCCCTGGTCTCCGCCCCCCGCCACGCTCTCCGCCCTGCTCTCCGCCCCCTGCTCTCCACCCCCTCTCTGCGTCCGCTCTGGAAAAAAAAAAGTATCGGACTGGGCATCGGGAGCATTTGCGCGAGTACAAGTACTCGCGCAAATGCTTGGTATCGGTCCCGATACCGATACTAGTATCGGGACAACCCTAATTATAATTATTGATCTAATAATTCACAGCAGGGCCCATTGCTGCGCCCACCAAGAGTAACTGTCAGGCCTTACAGTGTTGTGGCACCAGCACCACCATCAAAGGCCCAATTTTTACTACCACTGTTCAACAATTATATGTTATTACAATTCCTGATATAATAGTTGACAGCAGGGTGTTCCAGCACCCACCAAGAGTAACTGTGAGTGCTTACAGTGTTGTGCCAACACCAACACCTAAGGGGCCAATTTCTGCAGAGTATATACGGCAGGTCCCTACTTTCAAACATCCAACTTACAAACGACTACTACTTGCAAACGGAAGAAGACAACAGGAAGTGAGAGGAAATCTACCCCTTGGAAGGAAAATTCTCTCCTGTAAGAATTAATATGGGAGAAAGGTGTCTCCTCTCTACTGATGCTTTATCACCAATCCTTGTTTCAATAAAAACCCCACATTTCAAAAACAGTTGTCATTGGGACGCAAAGAGAGGTGAAATGTTCTGAACAGGGGCACAGACAGCAAAACAAATGTTACAGGGGTGATAACCCTTCCCTATGTTTTCCAAAAAGCTTAAAAATAGGTATTTGGGCTGGAACTACACTTAAACAATGTAGCTGTTCAAAATTACAAACAGATTCTACATAAGAACAAACCTACAGTCCCTGTCTTGTATGCACCGCCTGTATACGGCTGTTCAGAGTATATAGGGCCTTTTTTATTTTGTGTGCGGGGTTCCCCTTAACCACTTAACGACCGCTCACTGTATATATACGTTGGCAGAATGGCACCGACAGGCACAATCACGTAGAGTGTACGTGATTGCCTTTGTATAGTTGGGGGGTCCAATCGGACCCCCCTTCTGTACAGTGAGCGGTGGCTAAGTGTCCGGGAGCGTTCCGGGATGAGGGGGCAGCCATTCGTTTCTGGCCACCCCCTCACGATCGCTCCCGGCGAATGGAAATGCCCCCTCTGTCTGTGTCAGACAGAGGGAGCAGGAGGAAGTGATGTCATCTCTGGTGCGGCTCTCACATATACCGAGCGCCGTACAAGAGAAGACATCAGGTCAGTGCACACAGCACTACACTGACACCAGGACACATAGGGACATAAATCACCCCCCAGGCCCCCCCAGACACCCCAGATCACCCCCCAGATCACCCCCCCAGCCCCCAGTCACAGTGTCACTGATTGCAGTGACCATTTATTTAGTGATCACTGCAATCAGTGACATTTGTGACTGTAAAAGTGTCACCAAAGTTTAGTCTTAGGTCCAGTGTAGCCCCCTAACCCCCCCTAATAAAGGTTTAACCCCCTGATCACCCCCAGATAACCCTTTCACACCCTATCACCACTGTCGCTAAGCGATCATTTTTCTGATCGCTGTCTTAGCGTCAGTGATGCCGATCGGCAGCCAGTAATTTTTTTTAGGTTTGCCGCATGTTTTTATAGCGTCAGGTACCCCAATATATTATCTAATAAAGGTTTAACCCCCTTGATCGCCCCCCAGGTAACCCTCTCACCCCCTATCACCACTGTCACTAAGCGATCGTTTTTCTAAACGCTGTCTTAGTGTCTGTGATGCAGATCGGTAGCCGGTAATTTTTTTTAGGTTCGCCGCAGGTTTTTATAGCGTCAGGTACCCCAATATATTATCTAATAAAGGTTTAACCCCCTTGATCGCCCCCCAGGTAACCCTTTCACCCCCTATCACCACTGTCGCTAAGCAATTGTTTTTCTAAACGCTGTCTTAGTGTCGGTGATGCAGATCGGTAGCCAGTAATTTTTTTTAGGTTCGCCGCATGTTTTTATAGCGTCAGGTACCCCAATATATTATCTAATAAAGGTTTAACCCCCTTGATCGCCCCCCAGGTAACCCTTTCACCCCCATCACCACTGTCGCTAAGCGATCGTTTTTCTAAACGCTGTCTTAGTGTCGGTGATGCAGATCGGTAGCTGGTAATTTTTTTTAGGTTCGCCGCAGGTTTTTATAGCGTCAGGTACCCCAATATATTATCTAATAAAGGTTTAACCCCCTTGATCGCCCCCCAGGTAACCCTTTCACCCCCTATCACCACTGTCGCTAAGCGATCGTTTTTCTAAACGCTGTCTTAGTGTCGGTGATGCAGATCGGTAGCCAGTAATTTTTTTTAGGTTCGCCGCATGTTTTTATAGCGTCAGGTACCCCAATATATTATCTAATAAAGGTTTAACCCCCTTGATCGCCCCCCAGGTAACCCTTTCACCCCCATCACCACTGTCGCTAAGCAATCGTTTTTCTAAACGCTGTCTTAGTGTCGGTGATGCAGATCGGTAGCTGGTAATTTTTTTTAGGTTCGCCGCAGGTTTTTATAGCGTCAGGTACCCCAATATATTATCTAATAAAGGTTTTAACCCCCTGATTGCCCCTAGTTAACCCTTTCACCAGTGATCACCATATAAGTGTTACGGGTGACGCTGGTTAGTTAGTTTGCTTTTTATAGTGTCAGGGCACCCGCCGTGTATATAACCCAATAAAGGTTTAACCCCCTGATCGCCCGGCGGGTGATATCAATTAGGTTTTAGCGTCAGAGAGGGTCTGAGTCACACCCCAGGCAGCGTCAGGTTAGTGCCAGTAACGCTAACACCCACGTGTGAAGCATACACCCCCCTTAGTGGTATAGTATCTGAACAGATCAATATCTGATCTGATCAGATCTATACTAGCGTCCCCAGCAGTTTAGGGTTCCCAAAAACGCAGTGTTAGCGGGATCAGCCCAGATACCTGCTGGCACCTGCGTTTTGCCCCTCCGTCCAGTCCAGGCCACCCAAGTGCAGTATCGATCGATCACTGTCACTTACAAAACAAAAACACACATAACTGCAGCGTTCGCAGAGACAGGCCTGATCCCTGCGACTCCAGTGCTGTAGGAGGTGATTTCACCACCACAGTTAAAAAAAAAAAGCAAATATGCCGAAGCATTGGGGCAGCAGGGGCGGAGGAGCGATTTTACTCCTAATGCCGCGTACATACGGTCGAAATTCCAACGGAGGCTTGCCCGTGGAAAAGTCCGACCATGTGTGTGCGGCATAACTTTTTTGCGGGAGGATGCCCCCATGCTTCGGCATATATAAATGGTGCGTGTATGCCCATCATTGGAAGTGGGTGGATGAAGGGCGGTATTCTAATGGTGGGCATACCCACCGATCAATCTCTTTTTTCGTTCAGCCAACTGGCTGCATGAAAAAAAAAAAAGATTACAATACATGTCCAACAAGGACCAGCAACGTACTGGTATGTTGCTGGACTTTGAATGTTTATACCAGAATGATGCCTGCGGGTTTAGGTATCATCTTGGCATCATTCTTTTTAGCCTGCGGCCGGCTTTCATGTAAAAGCAATCCTAGCGGCTAATTAGCCTCTGGACTGCTTTTACAAGCAGTGGGAGGGAATGCCCCCCCCGGATATAAAAAGCGCCATTGGGAAATTGGGAAAGCATTTTACCACACCGATCTTGGTGTGGTCAGATGCTTTGAGGGCAGAGAAAAAATCTAGGGTCTAGAAGACCCCAGTTTTTTCAAAAAAAGAGTACCTGTCACTACCTATTGCTATCATAGGGGATATTTACATTCCCTGAGATAACAATAAAAATGATAAAAAAAAAAATACTTGGAAGGAACAATTTAAAAATAAAATAAAAAAGCAAAATTAATAAGAAAAAAAAAGAAAAAAAAAAGCACCCCTGTCCTGCCCTGCTCTTGCCCAATGGCGAACGCAAGCGTCGGTCTGGCGTCATATGTAAACAGCAATTGCACCATGCATGTGAGGTATCACCGCGAAGGTCAGATCGAGGGCAATCATTTTAGCAGTAGACCTCCTCTGTAAATCTACTGGGGTAACCTGTAAAGGCTTTTAAAGGCTTTTAAAAATCGATGTAGTTTGTCGCCAATGCGCGTTTGTGCGAAATTTTAAAGCATGTCGTGTTTGGTATCTATGTACTCGGCCTAAGATCATCTTTTTTATTTTATCAAACATTTGGGCAATATAGTGTGTTTTAGTGCATTAAAATTAAAAAAAGTGTATTTTTTAACCCAAAAAATGCGTTTGAAAAATCGCTGCACAAATACTGTGTAGAAAAAAAAATGCAACACCCACCATTTTAATCTGTAGGGCCTTTGCTTTAAAAATATATATAATGTTTGGGGGTTCAACATAATTTTATTGCAAAAAAAAAAATGTTTTCATGTAAACAAAAAGTGTCAAAAAGGGCTTTGTCTTCAAGTGGTTAGAAGAGTGGATGTAAGCTTCCTAATGTTGTGTATAAAATGCCAGAACAGTTCAAAACCCCCCAAATGACCCCATTTTGGAAAGTAGACACCCCAAGCTATATACTGAGAGGCATGTCGAGTCCATGGAATATTTTATATGTTGACACAAGTTGCGGAAAAACGACAATTTATTTATTTATTTATTTATTTTTGCACAAAGTTGTCACTAAATGATATATTGCTCAAACATGCCATGGGCATATGTGGAATTACACCCCAAAATACATTCTGTTGCTTCTCCTGAGTACGGGGATACCACATGTGTGAGACTTTTTGGGAGCCTAGCCACGTACGGGACCCCAAAAACCAAGCACCGCCTTCAGGCTTTCTAAGGGTGTAAATTTATGATTTCACTTCTCACTGCCTATCACAGTTTCGGAGGCCATGGAATGCCCAGATAGCACAAAACCCCCCCAAATGACCCCATTTTGGAAAGTAGACACCCCAAGCTATTTGCTGAGAGGTATTGTGAGTATTTTGCAGATCTCGCTTTTTGTCACAAAGCTTTGAAAATTGAAAAAAAAAATATATATATATATATATTTTCTTTCTTCATTTTCAAAAACAAATGAGAGCTGTAAAATACTCGCCATTCCTCTCAGCAAATAGCTTGGAGTGTCTATATTCCAAAATGGGGTCATTTGGGGGGGGTTTTGTGCGATTTTGGAATTTTATGGCCTTCGAAAATGTGATAGGTAGTGAGGCGTGAAATCAAAAATTTGTGCCTAGAAATCCTGAAGGCGGTGCTTGGTTTTCGGGGTCCGGTACGCGGCTAGGCTCCTAAAAAGTCCCACACATGTGGTATCCCCGTACTCAGGAGAAGCAGAAAAATGTATTTTGGGGTGTAATTCCACATATAACCATGGCATGTGTGAGCAATATATCATTTAGTGACAACTTTTTGTAATTTTTTTTTGTCATTATTCAATCACTTGGGACAAAAAAAATATATTCAATGGGCTCAACAGGCCTCTCAGCAATTTCCTTGGGGTGTCTACTTTCTAAAATGGGGTCATTTGGGGGGTTTTGTGCTATTTTGGCATTTTATGGCCTTCGAAACTGTGATAGGTAGTGAGGAGTGAAATCAAAAATTTGCGCCCTTAGAAATCCTGAAGGCGGTGCTTGGTTTCCGGGGTCCCGTACGCGGCTAGGCTCTCAAAAAGTCCCACACATGTGGTATCCCCGTACTCAGGAGAAGCAGCAAAATGTATTTTGGGGTGAAATTCCACATATAACCATGGCATGTGTGAGCAATATATCATTTAGTGACAACTTTTTGTAATTTTTTTTTTTTTTTTTTTTTTTTAGTCATTATTCAATCACTTGGGACAAAAAAAAAAAAAAATCAATGGGCTCAACATGCCTCTCAGCAATTTCCTTGGGGTGTCTACTTTCCAAAATGGGGTCATTTGGGGGGGTTTTGTACTGCCCTGTCATTTTAGCACCTCAAGAAATCAGATAGGCAGTCATAAATTTAAAGCTGTGTAAATTTCAGAAAATGTACCCTAGTTTGTAAACTCTATAACTTTTGCGCAAACCAATAAAGATACGCTTATTGACATTTTTTTTACTAAAAACATGTGGCTGAATACATTTTGGCCTAAATGTATGACTACAATTGAGTTTATTCGATTTTTCTTATAACAAAAAGTAGAAAATATCATTTTTTTTCAAAATTTTCGGTCTTTTTCCGTTTATATCGCAAAAAATAAAAATCGCAGAGGCAATCAAATACCATTAAAAGAAAGCTCTATTTGTGGGAAGAAAAGGACGCAAATTTCGTTTGGGTACAACATTGCATGTCCGCGCAATTTACAGTTAAAGCAGCGCAGTGCAAAATTCTGAATTCACCTCTGGTCCTTTAGCTACCAAATGGTCCGGGGCTTAAGTGGTTAATATCCATACAAGACCCAAAAGGGCTGGTAATGGGCTGGGGTAGGGGGGGGGGTTGATGGGGTAGCTATGCCATTTTTCTTAAAGATTTTCATCCATATTACCGGGACCAGACATTACATTAAAGCCGCAAGCAGTTTTAAATAGCTTTTTTTTCCTTTAGAAATGTTATTTTGTGCAGGGACAGTTCTAAACACGGGAAACACATGGGACTTCACAGGCATACTTTAGACACCCCCCAGGTACAATATTTAAAGGAATATTTGACTTTTTTTTTCACTTTATGCATCATTAAAATGACTGCTCCCGGAAAACGTCCGTTTTTAAAACTTCTTTTTGCATTGATACATGTCCCCTGGTGCAGAACCCGGGTTCCCAAACTCTGTTTAGGACAATAACATGGATAATAGTCGTTATAATTAGCACTTTAGAATCCGAACGTTCGCATCCATTGTATTTAATAGGGTTCTAATGTTCGTGCGAACTTTCGGTCCGTTCGCGGGTTCTGGTGCGAACCGAACCCGGGGGTGTTCGGCTCATCACTATTAGTGGCACAGTTGGCGTGCAGGGAAAGAGATACATAGGCAGGGACAGTGTGTTCTATGTTCTGTTTTATTTTCTCAGGCATCTGCAGGAGTTAGTGGCACAGTATACACCTGTATATGCGTCATTGCTGTTCTCAAATACAGGCATCTGCAGGAGTTAGTGGCACAGTATACACCTGCACAGTATACACCTGTATATACCCGTCAATGGTGTTCTATAATACAGGCATCTGCAGGAGTTAGTGGCACAGTATACACCTGTATATACCCACATTGGTGTTCTATAATACAGGCATCTGCAGGAGTTAGTGACACAGTATACACCTGTATATCCGTCATTGCTGTTCTCAAATACAGCATCTGCAGGAGTTAGTGTCACAGTATACACCTGTATATCCGTCATTGCTGTTCTCAAATACAGCATCTGCAGGAGTTAGTGGCACAGTATACACCTGCTGTTCTCTAATAAAGGCATCTGCTGGAGTTAGGGTGCCTCCAGCACAATATACACTACCCAATTGCTGGTTTTCCCATCTCCCTGCAGGCCATTACTATGTCTGGAAGGCCAACAAGGAGAGGCAGACAGTCACGAGCCAATAAAAGAGGGCAAGCTGGCTCTGTGTCTAGAGACAACAGTGCTGGTCATGGACGTGGTGCATCGTCATCAGCACGTGGCCATGGGACACGCTTGTCCTTATTTTCGGCAGCTGGACGTGTTGAGCCGCATCATGCCGAAGACTTGGTAGAGTGGATGACCAAGCCCTCCTCATCCTCCTCATCCTCTCTCACCCAGGCTCAGGGTACTGGCAAAGCAGCTGCCAAAGCGTCCTCAATGTCATCATCAGTCACTCCTTCCCTAGGCCTACCGTGTCCTCCTGAGGAGTCCACCAAACTGTTTGAGCACAGTGTTGGGTACATGCTCCAGGAGGATGCCCAGCGTTTTGAAGGGTCTGAAGATGATACCCAGCTAGAGGAAGGCAGTAGCATGAGAGCAGATAGAGGGGATGCTCAAGGAGGACACCAATCTGGCAGTCATGTTCCAGCAGCTGCAGCATACTGCCAGATTGGCTCCAGTGATGAGGAGGGAGGGGATGATGAGGTCACTGACTCCACGTGGGTGCCTGATAGGAGATAGGAGGAGGAGGAGGATGAGGAGGAGGCACATCTCCAACGAGGCAGGATGCCCTCCGGGGGCCAGCGTAAGGGCAGCACACCGACTGAATCATACCGCAGAGCTCCGCCTGTGCAGGGCGCTGCCTCTGCCCGTTTTTCCAAAAGTTCTTTAGTGTGGGCCTTTTTTGAGTCGAGTGCATCAGATCGCACCGCTGCTGTTTGCAACATATGTCTGAAGCGTATCTCGCGTGGCCAAAACATCAGCCGCTTGGGCACCACATGCTTGACCAGACATATGTTGACCTGCCATGCAGCTCGTTGGCAAGCGTATCTTAAAGACCCACACCAAAGAACAAAGCGGACCTCTCCTTGCTCCTCATCAGCTGGGATCTCCAACCCCACTGTACCTTCAGTTCTCTCTGAAACCTGCACTGAGAGGAATGAAGGTGTAGAATTAGGTGTGTCACAGCCAAGTACTTGCGGGCACTCTGCTAGCAGTACACCGACGTCCGATTATAGCAGGCAAATTTCCCTGCCCCAGCTGCTGGACCATCGAAAGAAGTTCACCCCCAGCCATCCACATGCCCAGCAGTTGAATGCTAGCTTGGCTAAATTGCTAGCACTTCAACTGCTGCCTTTTCAGTTGGTAGACTCGGCCCCCTTCTGTGAGTTTGTGCAATGTGCGGTTCCTCAGTGGCAGGTTCCAAAACGCCACTTTTTCTCACGGAAGGCGATTCCGGCTCTCTACCGGCATGTGGATGGCAATGTCCATGCCTCGCTGGACAGGGCGGTCAGCGGTAGGGGGCATATTACCGCTGACTCATGGTCCAGCAGGCATGGACAGGGACGTTACCTTTCTTTCACGGCCCATTGGGTCAAACTTTTGGCAGCTGGGAAGGATGCAGGACAAGGTGCAGTAGTGTTGGAGGTTGTTACGCCGCCATGCCTCCAAAATGCTACTACTGGTTGTGACACACCTCTCTTCTCCACCCCCTCCTCTTCTTCTTCCTCCATGGCCTCTTCCTGTGCTTTGTCCCCGGAACCAGCGGTGCTCTGTAGGCGTTCAAGGGGCTACGCAAGTACGCAGGCAAAAATATGCCATGCCGTGCTTGCGCTGGTGTGTTTGGGGGACAGGAGCCACACTGGAGCAGAGGTTCTGTCTGCTCTGCAGGGGCAGGCCGAGAGGTGGTTGACGCCATGCCAGCTTAAGCCAGGAATGGTGGTTTGCGATAATGGCACCAACCTCCTCTCTGCCCTCCGACAGGGACAACTGACCCATGTGCCCTGTGTGGCTCACGTCCTTAACCTGGTGGTGCAGCGGTTCTTGGGCAGGTACCCAGGCTTACAGGATGTCCTGAGGCAGGCCAGGAAAGTCTGTGTGCATTTCTGCAGATCATATAATGCCAGTGCTCGGCTGGCTGAGCTGCAAAAGGAGTTGAGCCTGCCCAAGAACCGCCTTATATGTGACATGCCCAGCAGGTGGAACTCAACGCTGCCCATGCTGCAGCGGCTGCACAAGCAGCAGAGGGCCATCAATGAGTACCTGTGCGACTACGGCACCAGGACAGGGTCAGGGGAGCTCGGGTTTTTTTCACCACGCCAGTGGGGCATGATCAGGGATGCATGCACTGTCCTGGCACCATTTGAGGAGGCCACGAGGATGGTGAGCAGTGACAGTGCATGCATCAGTGACACTGTACCTCTTGTCCACCCGTTGGAGCATACGCTGTGTGGAATAATTGGACAGGGAACTTGAGGCAGAACAGAGGCAGGAAGAGGAGGACTTCCTTGCCTCTCAAGGCCCCCTTTACCCAGACAGTGTTCCTTGTGTCCCACCCATCACACAGGAAGAGGACGAGGAGGAGGAGGAGGATTGTGTCAGCATGAAGGTGGAGCATGGCACTCAGCATCAACAACAGCAGTCTTTTAGGGATGATTTACAGTCCCAACAAACCCGTGGACTTGTACGTGGCTGGGAGGAGGTGGCTGCGGATCATGTTGTCCTTAGTGACCAAGAGGACTCCGGACCGAATGCCTCAGCTAACCTACGCTGCATGGCCTCCCTGATCCTGCAAAGTCTGCGGAAGGATCCTCGTATTCTTCGGATCAAGGAGAGGGACCATTACTGGCTGGCCACTCTCCCTGATCCACGGTACAAGAGTAAGGATGCGGACCTTATCTTACCATCGCAGAGAGAGCAGAGGATGAGACATCTCCGGGAGGCCTTGCAGAAACGTCTGTGCAACGCGTTCCCAGAGACTGGGAGGTTACAAACTCCTGGTCCTGGACAACGAGTTGTTGAGGCTTCGGTCAGTAGCAGAAGGAGCGGTGGAGAAGGTGGGCGTCTGACCAATGTGTTCAGACAATTTTTTTAGTCCGCAGCCCCAAGGTATGATCGGTTCCAGCAACCATTGCCAGCGTCTGATATACATGGTGCAGGAATACCTAGGGGCAAGGTCAGACTTGGACACCTTTCCCACCGAAAATCCTCTGGCTTACTGGGTGTTGAGGATGGATCACTGGCCAGAGCTTGCACAGTATGCAATTGAGCTACTGGCCTGTCCTGCATCCAGCATTCTTTCGGAACGCACATTCAGTGCTGCTGGAGGCTTTGTCACGGATCACAGGGTGCGCCTGTCCACCGACTCGGTTGATCGACTGACCTTCATAAAGATGAACCAGTCTTGGATCACCACTAGCTACCAAGCACCTGAAGCAGATATAAAAGAATCATTTATTTTCATATGTCACATTCCTTCAAGACTGATGCTGATGCTGAGTGACTGTCCTGTTATGTTGACTGACTATCCTCCTCCTCCTCAATGATCCGATTCTTGATGATAGCTTGGAAGAACTTTTTTGTTTCTGGGTGCCGCCACCAGTGGCTAAGGCCCAATTTTTCAGCCCCTGTTTAACAGGGGCATGTAATTACAATTTTTGATGCAATGCTTTGCAGCAGGGCTCATTCCTGCACTCCAACTAGAGTATCTGGGAGAGGTTGCAGTGTCGTGGCACCAGCACCAGTGCCTAAGGCCCAATTTTTCAGCCCCTGTTTAACAGGGGCGTGTAATTACAATTTTTGATGCAATACTTTGCAACAGGGCTCATTGCTGTGCTCCAAGTACAGTATCTGTGAGGGGTTGCAGTGTTGTGGCACCAGTGCCTAAGGCCCAATTTTTCTGCCCCTGTTTAATAGGGGAGTGTAATTACAATTTTTGATGCAATACTTTGCAACAGGGCTCATTGCTGTGCTCCAAGTACAGTATCTGTGAGGGGTTGCAGTGTTGGGCACCAGTGCCTAAGGCCCAATTTTTCTGCCCCTGTTTAACAGGGGCATGTAATTACAATTCTTGATCAAATAATTCACAGCAGGGCCCATTCCTGCGCCCACCAAGAGTAACTGTGAGGCCTTACAGTGTTGTGGCAACACCACCACCACCAAAGGCCCAATTTTTGAGCCCCTGTTCAACAAGGGCATGCAATTACAATTCTTGATCTAATAATTCACAGCAGGGCCCATTCATGCGCCCACCAAGAGTAACTGTGAGGGCTTACAGTGTTGTGGCACCAGCACCACCACCAAAGGCCCAATTTTTCCTACCACTGTTCAATAATGGCATGTAAATACAATTCCTGATATAATAGTTCACAGCAGGGCGTTCCAGCGCCCACCAAGAGTAACTGTGAGGGCTCACAGTGTTGTGGCAACACCAACATGTAAGGGGCAAATTTCAGCAGAGTATATACGGCAGGCCCCTACTTTCAAACATTCAACTTACAAACGACTCCTACTTGCAAACGAAAGGAGACAACAGGAAGTGAGAGGAAATCGACCCCTAGGAAGGGAAGTTCTCTCCTGTACGAGTTAATATGGGAAAAAGGAGTCTCCTCTCTACTGATGCTTTATCACCAATCCTTGTTTCAATAAAAACCCCACTTTTCAAAAACATTTGTCATTGGGACGGAAAGTGAGGTGAAATGTTCTGAACAGGGGCACAGACAGCAAAACAAATGTTACAGGGGTGATAACCCTTCCCTATGTTTTCCAAAAAGCTTAAAATAGATTTTTTGGCTGGAGCTACACTTAACCACTTAACGACCGCTCACTGTATATATACGTCGGTAGAATGGCACCGACAGGCACAATCACGTAGAGCATACGTGATTGCCTTTGTATAGTTGGGGGGTCCAATCGGACCCCCCTCCTATACAGTGAGCGGTGGCTAAGTGTCCGGGAGCTTTCCGGGATGAGGGGGCAGCCATTCGTTTCTGGCCACCCCCTCGCGATCGCTCCCGGCGAATGGAAATGCCCCCTCTGTCTGTGTCAGACAGAGGGAGCAGGAGGAAGTGATGTCATCTCTGGTGCGGCGCTCACATATACCGAGCGCCGTACAAGAGAAGACATCAGGTCAGTGCACACAACACTACACTGACACCAGGACACATAGGGACATAAATCGCCCTCCCCAGGCCCCCCCAGACACCCCAGATCACCCCCCCAGCCCCCAGTCACAGTGTCACTGATTGCAGTGACCATTTATTTAGTGATCACTGCAATCAGTGACATTTGTGACTGTAAAAGTGTCACCAAAGTTTAGTCTTAGGTCCAGTGTAGCCCCCTAACCCCCCCTAATAAAGGTTTAACCCCCTGATCACCCCCCAGATAACCCTTTCACCCCCTATCACCACTGTCGCTAAGCGATCATTTTTCTGATCGCTGTCTTAGCGTCAGTGATGCCGATCGGCATCCAGTAATTTTTTTTAGGTTCGCCGCATGTTTTTATAGCGTCAGGTACCCCAATATATTATCTAATAAAGGTTTAACCCCCTTGATCGCCCCCCAGGTAACCCTTTCGCCCCCTATCACCACTGTCACTAAGCGATCGTTTTTCTAAACGCTGTCTTAGTGTCTGTGATGCAGATCGGTAGCCGGTAATTTTTTTTAGGTTTGCCGCAGGTTTTTATAGCGTCAGGTACCCCAATATATTATCTAATAAAGGTTTAACCCCCTTGATCACCCCCCAGGTAACCCTTTCACCCCCTATCACCACTGTCGCTAAGCAATTGTTTTTCTAAACGCTGTCTTAGTGTCGGTGATGCAGATCGGTAGCCAGTAATTTTTTTTAGGTTCGCCGCATGTTTTTATAGCGTCAGGTACCCCAATATATTATCTAATAAAGGTTTAACCCCCTTGATCGCCCCCCAGGTAACCCTTTCACCCCCATCACCACTGTCGCTAAGCGATCGTTTTTCTAAACGCTGTCTTAGTGTCGGTGATGCAGATCGGTAGCTGGTAATTTTTTTTAGGTTCGCCGCAGGTTTTTATAGCGTCAGGTACCCCAATATATTATCTAATAAAGGTTTAACCCCCTTGATCGCCCCCCAGGTAACCCTTTCACCCCCTATCACCACTGTCGCTAAGCGATCGTTTTTCTAAACGCTGTCTTAGTGTCGGTGATGCAGATCGGTAGCTGGAATTTTTTTTTAGGTTCGCCGCAGGTTTTTATAGTGTCAGGTACCCCAATATATTATCTAATAAAGGTTTTAACCCCCTGATTGCCCCTAGTTAACCCTTACACCAGTGATCACCATATAAGTGTTACGGGTGACGCTGGTTAGTTAGTTTGCTTTTTATAGTGTCAGGGCACCCGCCGTGTATATAACCCAATAAAGGTTTAACCCCCTGATCGCCCGGCGGGTGATATCAATTAGGTTTTAGCGTCAGAGAGGGTCTGAGTCACACCCCAGGCAGCGTCAGGTTAGTGCCAGTTCCGCTAACACCCACGCGTGAAGCATACACCCCCTTTAGTGGTATAGTATCTGAACAGATCAATATCTGATCTGATCAGATCTATACTAGCGTCCCCAGCAGTTTAGGGTTCCCAAAAACGCAGTGTTAGCGGGATCAGCCCAGATACCTGCTGGCACCTGCGTTTTGCCCCTCCGTCCAGCCCAGGCCACCCAAGTGCAGTATCGATCGATCACTGTCACTTACAAAACAAAAACACACATAACTGCAGCGTTCGCAGAGACAGGCCTGATCCCTGCGACTCCAGTGCTGTAGGAGGTGATTTCACCACCACAGTTAAAAAAAAAAAGCAAATATGCCGAAGCATTGGGGCAGCAGGGGCGGAGGAGCGATTTTGCTCCTAATGCCGTGTACATACGGTCGAAATTCCGACGGAGGCTTGCCCGTGGAAAAGTCCGACCATGTGTGTGCGGCATAACTTTTTTGCGGGAGGATGCCCCCATGCTTCGGCATATATAAATGGTGCGTGTATGCCCATCATTGGAAGTGGGTGGATGAAGGGCGGTATTCTAATGGTGGGCATACCCACCGATCAATCTCTTTTTTCGTTCAGCCAACTGGCTGCATGAAAAAAAAAGATTACAATACATGTCCAACAAGGACCAGCAACGTACTGGTATGTTGCTGGACTTTGAATGTTTATACCAGAATGATGCCTGCGGGTTTAGGTATCATCTTGGTATCATTCTTTTCAGCCTGCGGCCGGCTTTCATGTAGAAGCAATCCTAGCGGCAAATTAGCCTCAAGACTGCTTTTACAAGCAGTGGGAGGGAATGCCCCCCCCGGATATAAAAAGCGCCATTGGGAAATTGGGAAAGCATTTTATCACACCGATCTTGGTGTGGTCAGATGCTTTGAGGGCAGAGGAAAAATCTAGGGTCTAGAAGACCCCAGTTTTTTCAAAAAAAGAGTACCTGTCACTACCTATTGCTATCATAGGGGATATTTACATTCCCTGAGATAACAATAAAAATGATTAAAAAAAAATAAATACTTGGAAGGAACAATTTAAAAATAAAATAAAAAAGCAAAATTAATAATAAAAAAAAAGAAAAAAAAGCACCCCTGTCCTGCCCTGCTCTTGCCCAATGGCGAACGCAAGCGTCGGTCTGGCGTCATATGTAAACAGCAATTGCACCATGCATGTGAGGTATCACCGCGAAGGTCAGATCGAGGGCAATCATTTTAGCAGTAGACCTCCTCTGTAAATCTACTGGGGTAACCTGTAAAGGCTTTTAAAGGCTTTTAAAAATGTATGTAGTTTGTCGCCAATGCGCGTTTGTGCGAAATTTTAAAGCATGTCGTGTTTGGTATCTATGTACTCGGCCCAAGATCATCTTTTTTATTTCATCAAACATTTGGGCAATATAGTGTGTTTTAGTGCATTAAAATTAAAAAAAGTGTATTTTTTAACCCAAAAAATGCGTTTGAAAAATCGCTGCACAAATACTGTGTAGAAAAAAAAATGCAACACCCACCATTTTAATCTGTAGGGCCTTTGCTTTAAAAATATATATAATGTTTGGGGATTCAACATAATTTTCTTGCAAAAAAAAAATGTTTTCATGTAAACAAAAAGTGTCAAAAAGGGCTTTGTCTTCAAGTGGTTAGAAGAGTGGATGTAAGCTTCCTAATGTTGTGTATAAAATGCCAGAACAGTTCAAAACCCCCCCAAATGACCCCATTTTGGAAAGTAGACACCCCAAGCTATATACTGAGAGGCATGTCGAGTCCATGGAACATTTTATATGTTGACACAAGTTGCGGAAAAACGACAATTTTTTTTTTTTTTTTTGCACAAAGTTGTCACTAAATGATATATTGCTCAAACATGCCATGGGCATATGTGGAATTACACCCCAAAATACATTCTGTTGCTTCTCCTGAGTACGGGGATATCACATGTGTGAGACTTTTTGGGAGCCTAGCCACGTACGGGACCCCAAAAACCAAGCACCGCCTTCAGGCTTTCTAAGGGTGTAAATTTATGATTTCACTTCTCACTGCCTATCACAGTTTCGGAGGCCATGGAATGCCCAGATAGCACAAAACCCCCCCAAATGACCCCATTTTGGAAAGTAGACACCCCAAGCTATTTGCTGAGAGGTATTGTGAGTATTTTGCAGATCTCGCTTTTTGTCACAAAGTTTTGAAAATTGAAAAAAAAAAATATATATATATATATTTTCTTTCTTCATTTTCAAAAACAAATGAGAGCTGTAAAATACTCGCCATTCCTCTCAGCAAATAGCTTGGGGTGTCTATATTCCAAAATGGGGTCATTTGGGGGGGTTTTGTGCGATTTTGGCATTTTATGGCCTTCGAAACTGTGATAGGTAGTGAGGAGTGAAATCAAAAATTTGTGCCTAGAAATCCTGAAGGCGGTGCTTGGTTTTCGGGGTCCCGTACGCGGCTAGGCTCCTAAAAAGTCCCACACATGTGGTATCCCCGTACTCAGGAGAAGCAGAAAAATGTATTTTGGGGTGTAATTCCACATATAACCATGGCATGTGTGAGCAATATATCATTTAGTGACAACTTTTTGTAATTTTTTTTTTTTTTTTTTTTTTAGTCATTATTCAATCACTTGGGACAAAAAAAAAAAATTCAATGGGCTCAACATGCCGCTCAGCAATTTCCTTGGGGTGTCTACTTTCCAAAATGGGGTCATTTTGGGGGGTTTTGTACTGCCCTGTCATTTTAGCACCTCAAGAAATGAGATAGGCAGTCATAAATTTAAAGCTGTGTAAATTTCAGAAAATGTACCCTAGTTTGTAAACTCTATAACTTTTGCGCAAACCAATAAATATACGCTTATTGACATTTTTTTTACTAAAAACATGTGGCTGAATACATTTTGGCCTAAATGTATGACTACAATTGAGTTTATTCGATTTTTCTTATAACAAAAAGTAGAAAATATCATTTTTTTTCAAAATGTTCGGTCTTTTTCCATTTATATCGCAAAAAATAAAAATCGCAGAGGCAATCAAATACCATTAAAAGAAAGCTCTATTTGTGGGAAGAAAAGGACGCAAATTTCGTTTGGGTACAACATTGCATGTCCGCACAATTTACAGTTAAAGCAGCGCAGTGCAAAATTCTGAATTCACCTCTGGTCCTTTAGCTACCAAATGGTCCGGGGCTTAAGTGGTTAAACAATGTACCTGTTCAAAATTACAAACAGATTCTACTTAAGAACAAACCTACAGTCCCTGTCTTGTATGCACCGCCTGTATACTGCTGTTCAGAGTATATAGGGCCTTTTTTATTTTGTGTGCGGGGTTCCCCTTAATATCCATACAAGACCCAAAGGGGCTGGTAATGGGCTGGGGTAGGGGGGGGGGGGGGTGATGGGCTAGCCATTTTCAGCCATATTGCCAGAACAAGACATGACATTAAAGCCGCAAACAGTTTTTAATGGCTTTTTTTTCCTTTAGAAATGTCATTTTGTGCAGGGACAGTTCTAAACACGGGAAACACATGCCACTTCACAGGCATACTTTAGACACCACCCAGGTACGATATTTAAAGGAATATTTCACTTTTTTTTTTCACTTTAAGCATCATTAAAATGACTGCTCCCGAAAAAACTGGCATTTTTAAAACTTCTTTTTGCATTGATACATGTCCCCTGGGGCAGAACCCGGGTCTCCAACCCCTTTTTAGGACAATAACATGCATATTAGCCGTTATAATTAGCACTTTAGATTTCGAACGTTCGCGTCCATTGTATTTAATAGGGTTCTAACGTTCGCGCAAACTTTCGGTCCGTTCGAAGGTTCTGGTGCGAACCGAACGGGGGGGGGGGGTGTTCGGCTCATCCCTAATTATATGTATAAACATAGTAAAAAAACATGTCTATAATATACAATCAAGAGAATAGGGTACATAATCTGGTGGTCCCAATCAAAAAATCTTGAATGGGACTGAGGATTGATCACAGGAAAATCCTATGTATATAGATTATAGTCCATGGCATCAATCTGGGAATATAAGCCCAACTAATAGACCATTGTGAAATCTGTATAGTCCAAGGTATATGATGGATGAAGGACAAATCCTTGACTAGTATGTATGGGTTGAACCCCCTTAGTGGAAATCAGTGGGGGAATGTGGTCCAGATGAGGGTATATGTTCACTGAATATATGGTTATATCTTAACTTGATAGGCAGTGTTCCTTTTTCTGTGTTGGATAACCAGAGTATATAGGTGAATGTTGTAAAAGCCTCCCTCGCACACCAGTAAAGTTCGTACAACAGTAAAGGTTCAAGTCACATACATGGTAAACACATTCAATCTCCACCTTGAAGATTAGTCCTCAATGCCTTGGATATCAAACATACAAAGTCCATATATTTCAATATAACCGGATTATCATAGTATGCTCTATTGGGTGCTCCTTTGGGTGCATGCATGCATGTTATACAAATGCCGCGTACAGACGATTGGACATTCTGACAACAAAACCGTGTATTTATTTCCGACGGATTTTCGCTCAAACTTGTCTTGCATACCCACGGTCACACAAATGTTGTCGGAAATTCCGAATGTCAAGAACACGGTGACGTACAACACGTACGACGAGCTGAGAAAAATTACATTCAATAGCCGACTCTTCTGCTTGATTCCGAGCATGCGTGGAATTTTGTGCATCGGAATTGTGTACACACGGTCGGAATTTCCGACAACAAGTTTTGACTGGTTTCGCCGGAGCAAAGCAAGCTACTTCAGAGACAAAGTCAGGTTTTTATAACTTAGCTTTTGCAACTAAACTCGACCACACTGAGCCAGCATTTGCAATAAAACAGGGACTCGCTTTTTAAGCAAGCCTAAATGGTTTAGATCACTTTTTACTAGTTCACTAATAAGTGAATATTCGACAAAGCAAGAGAATAATGGGCCTCTCTACACCAAACTACTAATGGAAGACTGTTTAATATTCACTTCAAGTGTCCAAACCCAAGAATCTTTTTTTAGTTTATTATAGATAACAGTGCTTTTTTAGGCTTTTGCTTTATTTTTACCTGGAAATCCTGCCAGTACCACAATTGCTGTCCTAGGGTGATAAAGCTCATTCACCATACTATATCAATGGAAGATCACCATTGTCACCCTAGGACAAGAAGCATAATATGACCGCAGAATCTCCAAAGCACAAGTTGTTTTCTGTAAAAAGGTATAACATGCTTTTTCATGATTAACAGATTAAAAGGTAGCAAATAAGAACTTCAGCCAAAAATAGATAAAAGTACATAGCCCATTAAACCATAAAATAACAAAACCACCTTTTGATGCAATATTCACTTTTAATCCAGAGATTTCCACCACAATGCTTTACTTTTCTGTCATCATTCTGATTGCCAGCATCATTCAACCCACTTCCTCTGAGCCCAGGCTGTGACTGGACAGTGAAAGGAAAAGCAGCACAGTGATGAGCTTATTTCTCCATCACTCTGGTTTCTCTTCCTATCAGTATGCTTCTTGTCAGCACATTAACTGGTTGGATCCCTGTACTGCTACTTCCCTTCACACTCTAATACCACGTACACACGATCGGAATTTCCGTTGGAAAACCCTTGGATGGTTTTTCCGACGGAATTCCGTTCAAGCTTGGCTTGCATACACAAGGTCACACAAAAGTTCTCTGAACTTTAGACCATCAAGAACGCGGTGACATACAACACTACGACGAGCCGAGAAAATGAAGTTCAATGCTTCCGAGCACGCGTCAAATTGTTTCCGAACATGCCTAGGAATTTTGCACGTCGGAATTGCTACAGACGATCGGAATTTCCGATAGGAACTTTTTCCGTCAATAGAGAACCTGCTCTCAATCTTTTGTTGGCGGAAATTCCGACAGCAAAAGTCAGATGAAGCATACACACGGTCGGAATTTTTGACGAAAAGCTCACATCAAACTTTTCTTGTCAGAAATTCTGACCGTGTGTACGCGGCATAACCCTGCTGTGCAGGGGCTACTAGAGGCTGATACCAGGTCAAATTCAGGTACTTAAAAAAAAATGTATTAACCACTTCAGCCCCCGACCATTTTGTTGCTAAAGGACCAGGCCACTTTTTGCAATTTGGCACTGCGCCGCTTTAACTGACAATTGCGCGGTCGTGCGACGTGGCTGCCAAACAAAATTGACATCCTTTTTTTCACACAAATAGAGCTTTCTTTTGGTGGCATTTGATCACCTCTGCGTTTTTTTATTTTTTGCGCTATAAACAAAAATAGAGCGACAATTTTGAAAAGAAAACAATATTTTTAACTTTTTGCTATAATAAATATCCCCAAAAAATATGTAAAAAAACTATTTTTTTCCTCAGTTTAGGCCGATACGTATTCTTCTACATATTTTTGTTAAAAAAAATCACAATAAGCGTTTATTGATTGGTTTGCGCAAAAGGTAAAGCGTCTACAAAATAGGGGATAGTTTTATGGCATTTTTATTGTGATTGCGACATTATGGCGGACACATCAGACACTTTTGACACCATTTTGGGACCATTGTCATTTTTACAGCGAACAGTGCTATAAAAATGCACTGATTACTGTAAAAATTACAATGGCAGTGAAGGTCAAGTCAAGGTTAACCTGTAGGGGGCGCTGAAGGGGTTAAGTGTGACCTAAAGAGTGATTCTTACTGCTAGGGGGCGTGGTTTGGCGTGACACGATCGTTGTTCCCTATGACAGGGAACAGACGATCACTGACAGTGTCACTGTTTGTTTACACTTACCTCTCCCCGTTCTTCATCTCTGTGACCCAATTGTGAAAAAAAAACAAAAAACTTTCTAAGGACCCAAAGTCTGATATGAATGACAGGAAAATAGATAAAACTTCACTAAATATATAATTAACTTTATCCAATGATCAACTATGTATGAATGGTGTGCTTGTTCTACCTTGTTTAACACCTGTATATTCCTAATCAGTATGTAGCGGCCTCCACTCTCTCCCTCTCTCTGTTCTTCTGACTCTGGTCTAGGGGTACCTCTGAGGAGAGAGTGCAAGGTCACCACGCCAAATTCCCCTGCAGATGTATGTGCAGTGAGAGACAATCCTCTTTTACCTTTGGGTCGGTGTTCTGCATCTGGAGCCTCCTCCTGGTGGTTTCTTGAACAATGTCTGTCAGAAAATGAGCCCCACACCAAATAAAGTCCAACACTCCTTTATTCTTCCGATAACAGAGTAATGCACAGACAGTTGGACTCCCTCAATGAGTAGAACAGACAGAGGGTTGTGGATACGAGTAGGCCCAGACACAATGAACTCTCCACTTTACTTCCTGAAAGTGGGTTTGGGTCTCCAATCAAGGGGGAATATCCTTCTAGGCGGTCTCCGGTGGAGGCTCACCCGTCACTGGTGATATGCTGCACCAGGTCTTCAAGCAAGTACCCCTTCCCGGTCCATTACGCCTCTGGATTCGTGTACCCACTCCCGGGGTCCCCTAGGATCTCCTTCCCTCGCGGAACTCAGTGTTGGGCACTGGGCTCCAGACCTCCATCCGAGTACCTCACCCCAGGCCAAAGGTGCCTGGGATGGAACACGACCTCCGAACGTCCTCCGGGCCTGGGCCGCCTAGAGGACCGACACGAACCACCGCCCTCAGGCTGAAGGTGCCTGGGACTTGACCCCGTGACAAAGATGGCCGCCCCCTTTATACCCTCTCCCAGCAGGCACGGCGGGTTCCCCGCCCCACCATACCACTGCCGAGGGAGGACAAAAAGGGGTACGGCACACAGTAATGGTTCAACCCCAGCCCAAGGCGACAGCGCCATCCGCTGAGCTGCAGGGAACTGCACATTACTGGTGTCTCTGCCAGTTTAAATACACAAGGAAAGTGCATGCCCGCTACAAGTACAACAAACTAAAATTAAACCACTATAGCACATATTATAGCACATTCCACAAATTATTAAAACTTGCATATAGTGTCCACATCCGGTGCAGTAAAAAAAAACAAAAAAAAACACACAAATCAGTACAAACACGCAAAATATTTCTGTGACAGTGAGGACACAAAAAAATGCTTTTTCTGCTACTAGCTGTGTCAGTGTGATCCTTTAAACTTCACAAAGCGCCTTTTTAATTTATGTATCTAAATGGTCTTCCAATTATAATCAGTTCCAAGTGGCTCAACCTTTTGGTCCTATTCATATATTTATGTTCCCTTGCTGCGTGCTAGTGTGTATCTGTTAATATGTGTTACATCGCATAGTAATGTGCATTGCCTTCAGGTGTGTGGGCAGGGTCATTGCATGCAGGGGTACCTTTCGCATTGAACGCGCTCATCAATGCCAGGACCAGGAGGAGACTGCAGTGATGTGAAAAATGTCACTTTAAGGCAGTTTTCCGACGTAAAGATGAGCCTTTACTGTGTGCAGTAAAAATGCAGAGTTCCTCTGAAGAGTGTTCCATATCACTACACACTATAACTTGTATGTTTCATTAGGAGAGAAGTGCTGAGCCTGCGCCCACTCAACTAGTTCAGCATACCGCTGTTACTTCACTCCCAGTAACAGAATAGGGTCCCACCGTGCACATAATGCGGACTTCATGCGTGCACCCGTTAATTCTCTGAATACCCATACTTATGTGACCAGGCGATGGATCTCCGCAACACAGGTTCAGATCCATTTACTTTTGGATATGAACCACTAGGGAGGGAGCTAGTATGTCGCACTGCTGTACAACAACTCCCCTCGCCCCTTCCAGGTACCACGTCTAATAGCTGGTTTCTTGTGCCTTGAACTTGTGCTTGGTTACTCTTAGCAAAACAACAGAAAATTGGCGATTCGGATAAAAATGTGATAACAATTAAGCTGCAGCAGCTGCACCAAAAGTGCTAAACTTTAAATGTGAAAATTTGATTATAAGCAGCGCTGGCAGTAAACTTGTGTGAAAACTTGATTTAAGAACAAGTCCATAGAGAAAAAAATATATATATGAAAAATATATATTTGTATTGGTGATACAGCTGGGTGTAGTAGTTCATCAAATAATGATAGTCCTGAGCAAAGTGAAACTTAACATAGAGAAGAGTGGATCCCACTGCGGAGACTCCACTCACTGAAGTGTCCACAAAATCAAAATAGTGTCAGAAAAAAACAAAAAACAAAAAGCTCCATTTATTGTCCATGGGTGGAAAATTGCTGAATGTAACACATAGGTTATAACACAGTCCTCAAGCTACATTCCTCCGCCTTGTCTTGCCATGTTAATCCTTTTGTAGAGTAGTTACTCCACACCCCGTAGTGCTTTACAGACCCTGATTCTTTAGAAATGCCAAAGCCAACATGCACCCCTTTGAATAACTTCAGACCATGCTCATTATGGTTAATGTAGAATTACTGAAGAAAGGTGGCATAACAGTTCAATATGAACAACGTCTTCCCCCTAACTCTAACTATAGTACTGTGGCTGCTTAGGCAAATCTCTGTGAATCCAATATGGCATTGTCCATGACTTGAATGTCTCCAACAGTCCTGGTGTCTTCAGCAGCACTCCTGATTCCACAAGCAGAACTGACCAGTACAGAAAGAAGAACCAAGAGCCCTGGACCTCAGCCTTACCCTTTTTATATTACAGGTAGGCTATAACAGAGTGTCACAGTTTAATCCTCCAGCCTGGGACAGCGACCAACTCACAATTCAAGCTGCCCATTTATCATGAATAGGATTCCGACGGACCACCATGGACCACAAAATGCACATGACCCCTTTTTAACAGAGCACAGGGCTCTGTACAGTGCAGTGTGTCAGGACATCTGTAATAACCTGCAAATAGAGTAGGTACATTGCCTTAATTTGCAGTAACATGCATGCTGCTGCAATGCACACGTGTAAATAGAGCAAAGTAATCCTGTGCCTATTTAAGGACAAGCAAAATAGTCACTATCATTTATCTCTCCCAAGCAGCAAATACTTACCTTAATTCTTACCACTCTGTTCAGCCAACAGCAGCAAAGGAAAGCCCTGTGCAGTGGCGGTGCATCCATTAGGGGCGCTCGGGCGCCGCCCCTTCCCTCCAGCCACCCCCTCTGTGTACTATAGATAGATTCATGCATTGCATGAATCTATCCATGGCCGCTGTAGCCACCCCCTATTCATGCGTCCGGCCTCTTTTCGGGCAACGGGTGTCTGAATTACAGCGACAGGGGGGTATTTTTGAAGCACCCGATTAGAGCCATAGGTTTCAATGGTTTGTGCTTGCAGTGCACCCAGGTGTATTAGCAAAGCAAATGAATATGGAAGAAGACATGCACGGAGGAGTCCTGCATCCATCGCCATGCTACACGTCCCACAGCTCGCCGCCTGTCCCACTGCCTGACCCGCCACCAAAATGGGGTAAGTGCCGGGCAGACAGCGGGGAGGGGGGCACAGTGGCTGTATATTATGGGCACAAAGGCTGCAATTGATGGAGCACAGTTGGCTGCATTTGCAGGGCACAGTGGCTGCATATTATGGGCACAGGAGCTGCAATTGATGGGGCACAGTTGGCTGCATTTGATGTGCACAGAGACTGGATATAATGGGCACAGAGGCTGCATATGATGGGCAAAAGTTGGTTGCATATGATGGGCACAGTGGATGCATATGATGGGCACAGTTGGCTGCATATTATGGGCATAGTTGACTGCATATGATGGGCACAGTTGGCTGCATATTATGGGCACAGTTTGCTGCATATGATGGGCACAGTTGGCTGCATATTATGGGCACAGTTAGCTGCATATTATGGGCACAGTTGGCTGCATATGATGGGCACAGATGGCTGCTTTTGCTGGGCACAGAGTCTGCATATGATGGGCACAGTGGCTGCATATGATGGGCAGAGTGGCTGCATATGATGAGCAGAGTGGCTGCATATGATGGGCACAGTGGCTGCAATTTATGTTTTTGTTTCAGTATTTTTCAGAATTTTTCAGTTCGTTTGCACCCCCCAAAAATTTTACGCACCAGCCACCACTGGCCCTGTGTAAGGTTTGAATTGTTTGAGTCCCTGAAGTACTGAATGGCTAATCATTGTTAAGTGGAGTTAGACACATACACATATTTCTGGCTACTAAGTACTTATATACTGGGAATTTCCATCAGCTCCTGGTACTGAAAGGATCAGCAGGGGAGTAAAGGAAAAGTACATTTATGCTGGGGAGGGTTGAAGGATTTAAGCACACCTGTTGTTTTGCTCTGAATGGGCTTTAAAGCAAAACAGTGGCCAAGGCTATGGGCATTCAAATATTTACATGCTATCACTGATTTCTTTGGCTGCAGCGGTCGGGGGACATGGAAGGTATAAGTGGTTAGGAGGGTGGTCTAGTAAGAGACTTTGTGACTTTGCCCATTTAGTTTCTATTTAAAAGTCCACAGTTCAAAACCCCCTATACAGTATGGGGAGCAGTTGTTCTTCACAGAAAACATTGATGCAGTGTAAATATGCAGTGACCTGCAAGGCTACATTTATCCAGTCCTCACAGCTCCAAAAGATGCCTCTACGGGTTTCAGCAGTAAAACAAAAGATTTTAACAATGGTCTTAAATTCATACCAAAACAAACACCATATAGTGCAGTGGTCTCCAAACTGCGTCCGGGGACCGGATGTGGCACTTTGCTTTCCTTTATCCTTTTGGGCCACTATTCCTCCCACTGATATGAGACACAATTCTGCCAACTGACACAACAATGGGGCACCATTTCTCCCACTGACGCCAATAATAGGGCATTATTCCTCCCCTTAATATCAATGATGAAGCACTATTCCTCCCCCTAATACCAAATGTGACAATGTTTTATCATTGTAAGTGACAGTTGACCTTCCAAGGTTTGCTTATGTGGCAGGCCACAAACCCCAAATTCTGGATTACAGCAATAAAATAAAAATAATAAAACAACAGTCTTGCAGGATTCCGGGAAAGCTGTCAATTTCAAATAATTGGTATCCTGAGCTTTCCCAGTGACATCAGCGACAAAAAGTGTCTGTAAGATTTTTTTTTCATGCTTGTCTTTGAATGTTTTTGGTTTTTCTTTATTGCTGCGATTGGGGGCTGCTACATGAGTGCACCTTGAATTTTAGAGCAAGGTCCAGTTTAAGCATTGCAGGTTAATTCTACAGATTACCGGTAATTAAAATGTTAGCTTTCCCCAAAATGATTCTTTCATTGTAGGTTTAGTCTGGCAGCCTGAGTTTAGTGTGTAGCAGTCAATAAGTGAGTAAAATTTTAAGTAATGTAATTTATGTGAAGATAGTGTGACTTTTATTGCATTTATTTATTAGGTAAATAACTACTTTACTTTAAGAACTATATCCATGCTTTTTTTTCTCTTGCAAAGGTCAGGGTGCTGGACCACGGCCATCCTTTGTTCTATCTGATCCATCTTGCAATTTTTTAATTCTGGCCGCAAATAACTTTTAATCTTTTTATACTAGAAGCCTACCAAAAAAACAATTCTGGCAATTGTGCAGCCTGTCACATCTAAAAAGATATTACATTATTTTGTAGTCTATCGCAGTGCTTGCTGATGGTGCCGCTGTTCTTCCATACAAGCAAAATAATCCACTTAAGCTAAAAGGTGTCACATGAAATTGATGCATCACTTCAAGTGCAGTAAACCTATTTGAAATGCCATAGACAAGCACCCCATGTTATCACATTAAATAGTTTATTACTTGCCAAAGTGTCATTCTCTTTAAGGATCGCAACCCTTTTTAATCATAGGCAAGTCACAGTTGCTTTTACCTCTAGTGGTTCACTCTCCTTGGCCAGCAAAACAATTTCCTTTGTAATGCTCTCTTATTTTAGCCAAAGTTATGCTGACTTTTCATTTCAACATTGTATTTCTGTCTTCTTCTAATAATAATAATACAAGCAGTCACATTTTTTTTTTTTTATATACCTTTACTAATCTTTTCTAAATGTCCTTTCCAACGCATCCGTATTTGGTACCATTATTCTTGCACTGGCAGGCTTATTATTTTAAAGGAACATTTTTTTTTTCAATTAGTATTAATTTTGAAAACTATTCATAAATTACCGTATACATTTAGCTAACATAACATGACTATTGACATGACTTCACATTTCACTACTTACTAAGTCAATATGTTTTTCTTCTATGGGCTATCTGTTTTTCATCATTGCATTTTTGCCCAGAACTATTTTGTTTAAAACACAGCAAAGCATAGGAGGAAAAAGTGTGACACTCCGAGCCATATGTTATGGGGTTACTTACACCCACTTTTTGTCCACTCTTACATTTGGCCACACCCCTACACCTTTTAATTATTTGAAATATTATCAATCATGCTTCACTAAACTCTGCAGTCTTCTATAGCCTTTCACACGCCTTTACTGAAGGGAACTACTCTATATTCTGTAATAGAAAATATGGGACAGTTATATTTTGCATTGATTAAAATATTATTACAACTTTGTGTGGAACAGACCGCATACACTGCCAATTTTTAGTATCATAAATCAACGTATTTATACAGTGCACCACTTAAGGGGATTGAAGGCCTGACGACAGCCAAAATATATTTTATTTTTTAATAGACAACTAGAGTAGGGCAAACAGTTTGAGCCGAGCAAAGGTTTGGCCGAACATTGCCTGTATGTCCATTTGGTGAACACCCGAATTTGCAGGGTACTCTGTGGAATGTTGGCCTGCCAAGTGCCCCATAATGCACCGCACGCTGCATAGTGCATAGCTGGTTGTTAAGGAGTGGGGCGGGAAGCCGGCTGCTGTGTACTTAACAACCGATGAGTCATCAGCTGTCAACTGGCTTCTCCACTGACAGCTGAATGAAAAAAAAAAAAAAAACATTGCCGGCAATAGAAAAAAGTGAACCCCCCCCCCCCCCCCCCCGCAAAATTACATTTCTAAAGGAAGAAAACTTGTTTAAAACGGATCGCGGCTGTAATGAATTGTCGGTCTCTTCAGGTCTGCTATGGATTTTAAGGCGAAATTAAAAAAAATCTGTACGAGACCCTTATCCAAACACGCGACCTGGCAGGCCACAGGAAAAGAGGGAAGACGAGAGCGCCCCCCCTTCTGAACCGTACCAGGCCACATGTCCTCAACATGGGGAGGGTGCTTGGAGTTGCCCCCCAAAACACCTTGTCTCCATGTTGATGGGGACAAGGGCCTCATCCCCACAACCCTTGCCCGGTGGTTGTGGGGGTCTGCGGGCGGGGGGCTTATCGGAATCTGAAAGCCACATTTAACAAGGGGACCCTCAGATCCTACCCCCCCCCATGTGAATTGGTAAGGTGTACATCGTACCCCTACCAATTCACAAAAAAAGTGTAAAAAATAGTAAAAAAGACAGGAGACACTTTGGGACAAGTCCTTTATAAAAAAATAAAAATTTCCCGCGATGTCCATTCATCTTCTATCACGCCGCCCAACGAACCGAAAAAAGAAAAAAAAGCCGCAACAGCTCCACCTCTATGGGAGGCTCCCCCCGAATGACGCCTCTTCTCGGTGACAGCTGTTATATAGCTGAGGGTGGGGTCACCCGGTGATGTTAATGGGTGACCCCGCCTTCCTCTGATGTCACGTCAGAGGGTCTGGTATGGATCTGGTATGGATTTTGGGGGGACCCCTACGCCATTTTTAAAAAAAATTGGTGCAGGGTTCCCCTTAATATCCATACCAGACCTGAAGAGCCTTGTATGGATTTTGGGGGGACCCCTACGCCATTTTTAAAAAAAATTGGTGCAGGGTTCCCCTTAATATTCATACCAGACCTGAAGAGCCTGGTATTGATTTTGGGGGGACCCCCACGCATTTTTTTCTTAATTTTGGATCGGGGTTCCCCTTAATATTTATACCAGACCCAAAGGGCCTGGTATTGGACTGGGGGGGGGGGGCATACCGTTTTTTTTCATGAGTTTTATCTACATTGCTGAGACCTGACAATTCATTACAGCCACGATCAGTTTTAAATGACTTTTCTTCCTTTAGGAATGTCATTTTGCTGCGGGACTGTTCTAAAATAATCACTGCTCCCGAAAAAACTGCAATTTTTAAAACTTTTTTTTGCATTGATACATGTCCCCTGGGGCAGGACCCAGGTCCCCAAACACTTTTTATGACAATACCATGCATATAAGCCTTTAAAATTAGCACTTTTGATTTTTCATGTTCGTGTCCCATAGACTTTAACGGTGTTCGCGTGTTCAAACTCATTTTTTACCTGCTCGCAAGTTCTGGTGTGAACTGAACCGGGGGGTGTTCGGCTCATCCTTACTGATGATGGAGCAGAGTTTCACCTATGGTCTGACTACTCTAAAGCTGGAGAAAAAATACAGTAAGCAGCCCTGACTGAAACATTACATATATCCATGCACTACCCACAGACTGACCACATATGTTTTGAGCTTGTTGGCTCTGTACACACAACCCTGCCAATTAGAGGGCACATACATGAAGGGACCAAAAGGAATATACTGTAGTTCAATAGCTATTATAGTCATTGCCATTTATTCCCTTTTTTACAGATCACTGATCATCAGACATTTTTTCATGTTCAAGTGTATTGTTAAAACTATCTGCACGTACCCACATGCTGTTATTTGTTGTTTCATCACAAAATTATGGCAAAAAAATTCAATTATCATTTATTTAAATACTGAACCAGAAAAAGAGTATTATTTTTATTATTATACAGTATGTATTACGGGTTGTTACAGAAAAACACAAATGCTTTCTTACAGTAACTGTGTGATGAAGAATTACAAGGTCATGCATCATAGCATTTACACTGTTCTCCAGATCTGTCTGGACAATGCACACAAGTAAATCCAATATGGTTTGGTGCAGCTTGTAAATGTATGTTATTTAGGTGAACTTGTTAAAGCAAGGTCTGCTTCTTTATTAGACCACCACACCCCCATGAAAAAATGCTACAATACACACACAAAAAAACACACAAGAAAAAATAAAGTAAGGGTGACTTCATGGCCTTCCAATGGGATCTTGGGAATGGCTTCACATTGTTGGAGTGTCTTCTTGTGAGATTTCGGATCCTCAGCATTTCTTGTATGTTGCTGGAAGGCCCATGAGGTCACTTCGCCTAGGAGCTGCAAATGGAAGCTGGGGTGTAAGTTCAGTATTTTTTTTTTTAGGTTCCTTCTCCCCTTTTTATATGTTAATCAGCATTTGTTATGACAGTAGAGGTCTTACAAAGAGGTTGACCATGCATCTTGATGCTAGGTCTGTCTTAGCCATGGTGTTCAATTTGTTGTGGCAACATCATTCAGGCATGCACAGACAGTCCAAGGGGATTTATATATGTTCAAATAGTGTCAAGCCTCGTACACACGACCGAGTTTCTCGTCGTTAAAAACACGTCGTTTTTCTCGACGAGATTCTTGTCAACCTTGACGAGTTTCTCGTCAAGCTTTCCATACGTACACACTGACAATTCCAAATCTCGTCATTGTTCTGCACGGTCACGTCCAGCACGTACGACGGCTGTATAAAGGGGAAGATCGATTTCACTGGCGCCACCCCTTGGGCTGCTTTTGCTGATCTCGTGTTACCGCGTGTGAAGTAAAAGTTTGGGAAGAGACGATTCGCGTTTTTCAGTCTTCGTGCTTTCAGTTCATTTTAGCGTGACTAATGTGCTATCTCCATTACGAAGGCTTGTTTTACCAGAAGATGCGCTCCCGTCTCATACTTGATTCTGAGCATGCACGCTTTTTGAAGAGTCGTAAAAGCATACACACAAACCATTTTCTCGTCGCAAAACAGGCCGACGAGAAACACGACAAGAAAATCTAGAATCCGGACGAGAAAAAAGAGAGCAGGTTCTCTATCTTTCTCGTCGAGATTCACGGCAGTTTTCTCGTCGTTAAACCATACACACGAACGGTTTTCTCGTCAATAAAGCTCTCTCTGCACTTTTCTTGTTGGTTTTGGACGAGAAACTCGGTCGTGTGTACGAGGCTTTAGGGTTATCAAATGACATACAGATAGCCCAAAAAAATCAACATAGATACTGAGCATCCGGAAAGTATTTACAGCACTTCACTTTTTCCACATTTTGTTATGCTACAGCCTTATTCCAAAATTGATTAAATTCATTTTTTTCCTCAAAATTCTACAACCAATACCCCATAATGATAAAATGAAAGACGTTTGTTTGAAATCTTTGCAAATTTATTAAAAAAGAAAAAATGAAACAAATCCTATATAGATAAGTATTCACAGCCTTTGCTCAATACTGAGGTCCAGAAGCTCTGGAGCAGGTTTTCATCAAGGATGTCTCAGTACATTTCTGCATTCATCTTTCCCTCGATCCTGACTAGTCTCCCAGTTCCTGCCGCTGAAAAACATCCCCACAGCATGATGCTGTCACCACCATGCTTTACTGTAGGGATGGAATTGGCCAGGTGATTAGCGATGTCTGGTTTCCTCCAGACATGATGCTTGCCATTCAGGACAAAGGGTTCAATCTTTGTTTCATCATACCAAAGAATTTGGTTTCTCATGGTCTGAGAGTCTTTAAGGTGACTTTTGGCAAACTCCAGATGGGCAGTCATATGCCTTTTACTGAGGAATAGCTTCTGTCTGGCCACTCTACCATACAGGCCTGATTGGTGGAGTGCTGCAGAGATGGTTGTTCTTCTGGAAGATTCTCCTCTCTCCACAGAGAAATGCTGGAGCTCTGTCAGAGTGACCACCGGGTTCTTGGTCACCTCCCTGACTAAGACCCTCAGTTTTGCCGGGTGGCTCGATCTAGGAATAGTCCTGGTGGTTCCAAACTTCTTCCATTTATGGATGGTGGAGTTCACTGTGCTTGGGACCTTCAATGCTGCAGAAATGGTTCTGTCCCCTTCCCCAGATCTGTGCCTTGATACAATTCTGTTTCGGAGGTCTACAGACAAGTCCTTGAACTTCATGGCTTGGTTTGTGCTCTGACATGCACTTTTAACTGTGGGACCTTATATAGACAGTGTGTGCCTTTCCAAATCATGTCCAATCAACTGAATTTACCACAGGTGGACTCCAATCAAGTTGTAGAAACATTTCAAGGATAATCAGTGGAAACAGGATGCATCTGAGCTCAATTTTGAGTGTCATAGCAAAGGCTGAGAATACTTATGTACAAGTGATTTATTTTTATTTTTTTATAAATTTGCAAAGATTTCAAACAAACTTCTTTCACATTGTAATTATGTGGTATTGTTTGTAGAATTTTGAAGAAAATAATGAATTTAATCTATAGGATACCAACAAGAGAGGTAAGAGTGAATCTCTTGTCATTCTTCAGTTTTTTGGTGTACATCCTTTCAAATTTTTACTTGGAAAATCCAATTGGCTCTCCAGAAGATCATAATTGCTTAGCACTAGTGATCTGTGGCTTTGGACAGAGCAGTTAATAAAACTCTGCACACCTTTGTGCATGTTCTCCTATTGCTAAATGCTGAAGTTGAAGTAAAGAAAAGGAAGGCATTGCAGAGTACTTGGTAAGCTCTTAGAAAATTTGGAAGATTTAGCCACCTTTTTGCAAGAAGAGATTGGGGAAGACATTATGTCTGTCTGCCTTAGAGACCATCGGAAAATTACAAAGAGGTATGGATTTCACTATGTAACATTGCCAGGTCATTCCCTGGTTTGCCCCCTTTGGGGACAGCTGAGCTGCTAACAACAAGCTTATGCCGTGTACACACGATCGGATTTTCCATTGGAAAAACCTTGGATGAATTTTCCAACGGAATTCCGCTCAAGCTTGGCTTGCATACACACGGTCACACAAAAGTTCTCGGAACTTTTGACCGCCAAGAACGCGGTGACGTACAACACTATGACAAGCCGAGAAAATGAATTTCAATGCTTCCGAGCGGGTGGGGATTGAATTCCCTTAATTTGCATAGATTTCCTCTCACTTCCTGTTTGGCTATGGGGCAGGAAGTGAAGGGAAATCTCTGCAATGGGACAGGGATGGTAAAAAAATTAACTGACAGGGGCTATAACCCTCCCTTACACACGGTCGGAATATCCGACCAAAAGCTCACATCGGACTTTTGCTGGCGGAATTTCCGACCGTGTGTTTGCGGCATTAGACTCACAAATATGCATATAATTAGCTGACTTTCTGGTACAGTCTATGATGTGAGTATGTGATACTTTTTTTTTTCACAATCAAAGAGTTTTATTGAAGTTCGTTACCGATAACAAGTAAAAAAAAAAGCATACATAATACAGAATTGAACATCCAGGGCTCAGTTGTAGACAGAGTAAATAGGCAGAGGCATAACAAAATATAAAGCCCGGATGATAATATTGGGGTAATATGAGGTAAGTAAATGCTGAACATATAATAAGGAAATGTAAGGGAGGAGGAGTGGGAAGGGTAAAGAGCATAGGTGTGCGCAGTCTCTTGCATTAGGGTGTGCACTCCAAAGCTCAAACAGACAGTATCGGTCACTCATTGTGTTAGGGCTAGTAAATTACAAGCCCCTTCCCCCACTCATCCTAAAACATCCCCCTGTGTGTGCCCGCAGCAGCAGCCGGTAGGAGAGAAGAAGAGGAAAGCCAGCAGCGCTGCGGGTGGTAGGAAGAAGCCAGGGCAGTAAAGGGAATCTGTGCTGCATGGGGTGATTAGGGTGTGCCCAGGCACACCTGGCACACCCTGTGCGCACGCCTATGGTAAAGAGAATAGGAAAGATGAAGGGAGGGGAAGGGTGGGGGGGGGGTAGAAGTGGAATGAGTTAAGCATGAGTCTGATAGGCATTGGGAGGTTGTGCATGGGTGTACATCTTTCAGGTGTTGTCCCGGGATAAAATCAGGGTTGTTGGTGACCGGGGTCAGAGGTCCAGGTATGGAGGCAATGTTGTGTTTGCCTGCAATTTTGTGCCAGACCTGAAGAGTGTTTGCTACTAAGGGGTGCGTCTGATTTTTGTCTGTTTTGGAGTGTAGTGTCCAAGGGTAAAAAAAGTAGGTTGTTTGGAGTTAAGCTTTGTTCCAGTTGGATCCAATCTTTGTCCTGTCCGTGGCAGTGCCAGTCAAGTATCCTAGTAATGTGGGAGGCTTGGTAATATTTTTTAAAGTCAGGCAAGCCTATTTCTCCTCAGATTTTGGGGTGTGTCAGCAAGTTGAAATGAATTCTCGGTTTCTTGTCTGCCCATAGGAAGCATCTCTGTACTCTGAGGAGGCTTTTGAAAAAAGTCTCTGGGATTTTAATGGGAAGCGCGTTAAAGAGGTAGAGCAGTTTTGGGAGGACCGTCATTTTTAAAATTGAGGCTCTGCCGAACCACGAGAAGGTCTTGGAGGACCATATTCATAGTTCTCTAATCAGTGAGTTAAGTAGTAGCTTATAGTTGTATTGGTAAAGAGAGTCTAAATTGTCAGTCAGGTGTATTCCTAGGTATTTCAATGTATTTCGTTCCCATCTATAATTGTAGTTGTCCTTCATTAAGTTTAGTTGATCAGGAGGAAGATTAATATTCAGGGCTTCAGATTTGGATTGGTTAATCTTAAAATTGGATATAAATCCAAACGTCTCAATTTTTTTTTTTAAGTTAGGGATGGATATATGCGGTTGTGATAGGAAAAATAATAGATCATCCGCATAAGCGGCTACTTTGTATTCTCTCTTTCCTATCTTAAAACCCGAGACATCATCTGCCAGGTTTATTTTCCTTATCAGGGGTTCCAGAGAGATGATGAAGAGAAGGGGGAGAGGGGGCATCCCTGGCGTGTACCGTTGTGGATCCTAATGGGTTCAGAGAAGGTATTGTTGACTTTGATCTTTGCACGCGGGTTCCGATAGAGGGCTGAGATCCATGAAAGCATATTTTCATTCAGGCCAATATGGGAGCATATAGCCATCATATAATCCCAAGAGACCCTATCGAAAACCTTCTCAGCTTCAGTAGAAAGCAACAATCCTTTTGTTTTAGAGTTTCGGGAGAAGTGTATTAAGTTTAATGCTTTGGTGATATTATATCGTGCCTCTCTGCCCGGTATGAATCCTACCTGTTCTGGTTCTATAATTTTTGACAATAGGGGTTTCAATCTGTTAGCTAATATTTTGGCCAAGAGTTTCAAATCAATGTTCAATAGGGAAATGGGTCTATAATTTGCACATTCTGTCTGGTCTTTATCCGGCTTGGGTATTACCGCAATGTGTGCCATGAGAAAGGATTCTGAGTAATGTTCGTTTTTAGCTAAATAGTTAAATGTGGATCTAAGGGGCTTTATAAGTAAATGTGTGTAGGTTTTGTAGTACTGTGAAGTGAAACCGTCTGGTCCTGGGCTTTTCCCTGTTTTGAGGCCTTTGATCGCCTCTAAAATTTCTTCGGTGTCAATGGGTTCTTCTAGTTTCGCTATGTCTTCCTGAGTGAGCGTGGGAATTTTGCTATCCTTAAGGAATTCAGATATCGTTTCTTGTTTTGTGGTTGTTAAATGTGGGGGCTTATGTTGTTCCGGGAGGTTATATAGTTTTGAGAAATACTTATGAAAAAGATCAGCTATTTCAGTAGTCTTGTGTCTAGGGGTACCATCTTTATCCCTTATGGCATGTATGTGTCCTGCCATGGTAGTATCTTTTAGTGCTTTGGCTAGAAGTTTACCACTCTTATCTTCGTGCTCAAAATAGATGCTTTTTTTGAAGAAGAGGGCCTTTCTAATTTTAAGGTCAAGTATAGATTTGAGGGCAGCCCTACAGCGCGTCAGTTCTTCTTCTACCTTGATGGAGAGTGAATGTTTGTGTTGTGATTCCAATGTGGCTATTTGCGAGGACAGTTTAGCTATTTCTTTCTCCCTCTCTTTCTTTTTCCTGGCGCCCCATCTCATAAATTCTCCCCTAATCACACTTTTGTGAGCTTCCCAATTATTTAGGGGATTAGTATCTGCGTCTACATTGGCTTTAAAGTATTCATTAATTGCTCAGTGAATGTCGTCTTTTATGGTCTGATCAGTCAGGAGTGATGTATTGAGTCTCCAACTAAAAGTGGTTCGTTTCGGAGGGTCGAATTTCAGTGAAATAGCTGTGGGGGCGAAGTTGGATAAGGAGATTATACCTATTTCAGCCTTATGTAAGGCACACAAATCCCTTTGTGAGATCAGAATCAAGTCAATTCGTGAGAATCATTTATATGGAGGGGAGAAAAAGGTATAATCTCTCTCAGTGATGTGTATAGATCTCCAGGTATCTACTAAAGATAAGGATCTTAAGAGTGATTTGATTCGCTTGAGGATCCTATATGTTACAGCTGTGTGTCCCGTAGAAGTGTCTTTGAGGGGAGAGAGGGGAATATTGAAATCTCCTCCCAAGATGGTACAACCCCCAGCAAACCATTTTAGCTCATCAATTATCTTATGACAGAATGAGATGTGGGCGGTATTCGGGAAGTATACATTGGCGAGTGTAACAGGGGAACCCACCCAATCGCCTTTGAGGAAGAGGAAGCGGCCCTCGGGGCCTGCAAGGAGTTGTTTGACTTCAAAGGGGGAATCTTTGTTAATCAATATAGAAACTCCTTTTGTTTTGGCTAGAGGGTTTGTGGCATGGTACATTTTTGTAAACATGTTATCAGTAAATGTAGGGATATGTTTTCTCTTGAAGTGTGTTTCTTGTAAGAAGACTACAGATGGACGGACTTTTTTAAGTTCTCTTAGCAGTTTAGATCTCTTCTCGGGGATATTAAGGCCGTTGACATTGTGGGATATCAGGGTCGGAGATTTCCCTAGATGAGTATATGCCATGGTCCAATTTGTGTAGTTACGTATCGTGTGATTGAGATTCTAGTGCGATTTGCCTTAGGATCAAGGAGCTTGTGGTTAGAGCAATATCTTGCTATTAGATAGGGTATGGATAGGATAAGGAAGGGGGTAGGGGTAGTGAAAATGAAAGGGGGGTGAACAGGGAGGGGAGGTTGAGTGAGTGCTCGAGTCACACCTGGTAGGTGAAGAGCAAATAAATCGTCTTTAAAACGAGACGTTAGTGTCAACTATGAGGGGTAAGTGGGAGGCGCAACAGAACAAATTTGGCAATGGGATGGTGATTACCAAGAATGTATCACTAGAGTGTGTTGCATGTGAGGTTATATCTCATAGAAAATGGAGACAAAACTGGGAGACCTGGGGAAGTGAGCATCATAAAATTGTAATGAAATCTTAAACCGTTAACTTTAAAAAAGTAACAACATTCAAGGGAGGAGAGGAAAAAAGACAAAAAAACAAAACAAAAACAAAGGGGGGGGGGGTTGCAGGGGGGTGGATCCCCACAAATCTACTAGGTTAGCTGGAATAAATCTTGCCTTACATGAAATGTATAATGAGAATCTATAGACATTAGCAGCATGCGGAAGTCCTGTCTCCTCATCCCGCATGGTGCATGTATCATGTTGCACTCCGTAGGACAAACAGGAAAGAGATCCTATAGGCCTAGATATATGCTTATGTGGGTTGACACAGCACAAAACTAATAACAGTGGTCACATATACAAGACCATCAACTATCAAAAACCAGTGATCTCAGGTAAGTGGTTGCATATAGACAGGTTACATTTAAGCCGGTTTGAGAAAAAGTCTGTCTCCTCCGGTAAATACCAGTACATGTGAGGGCATTAAGCGTCCAGGTGACAAAGCATATGTTTCCAAATGTAATTTTTGTTCTCCCTCGCTTGTCTAGGGAGCGCACTCTCGTTACATCTTCAATGTGGTTAGTTAGTATACTCACATTTCTGAGGGATGTAAAGAGCAGATGAGGGTAGGAACGGCGTAATCGTCTGATCCCGGTCTTTCACTCGCCCTGCCCCCAAGTGGAGAAATCATGCAAGTTAAACCATATCAAAAGCTGTATAATTAGCCACTCGTGAGATCCTATTCATAAGTCTTCAAACATTGTGAGTACCGTGAACTTAGATTGTAATATTTAAGTAAGGCGCTTAGGGTCAGGAGATCTGAAACCCCCTCCGATATCTGTGGAAGAAAGAGTTAGTTGGACATTGTGGGGAGTTTCAATAGGTCGCGTTCGTGAGCGTATCACCTGTGCTCGCCTGTCCTACTTTTGATCTTAGAGGGGTGTGCCAGTATCTCCCAGGAAACAAACCAGGGTACATTTTCCGCTGGGGTAAAGGAGGTATCTGTATATAAAATAACAACCAAACAAACTCAACTACCTTACGGAAATTTCAATCTAAAGTTTCCTGTTACTTATTCTTTACTGAAAGTCTGTGATTGTCGTGATGAAAAAAAAATGTGTCCCCCTCTTTCTTCATACTCCTCCCCTGCATCAATGAATTCCATAGAAGTGAATATTGGGTTGTTTACTTGGGCCTTGGGCTTTTATCTCCTTTGGAGGAAGAAGGAGAATTGTAATTGCTCCTGTTGGCATTTCTGCGGTAAGGCCCTTGTTGGAAAGGGGGCGGTTGAGTGTTAATTCAGATCCAAATTGGTAGTTGTTGATTTCCGGCGGCAGCAGAAATTCCGTGTACCAATCAGGGAGATCGATTGGAGCTATTTGTAGGTTTTTGCAATTTTTTTTTAAATCTTCAGGGGTTTTAAGCAGGTGTTGTTTGCCCATGTAAGAGGCTTGTAGTGCAAATGGAAATTTCCATCTATAGTTAATGCTTTTTCCTCTTAGGACTTCCAGTAGCGGTCTCATTGCTCTTCTGTTCTTCAGAGTAATCGGTGACAGGTCTTAAAACAGTTGCACTGTGGACTCATTGAATAGGATTTGGTCATTGGATCTTGCTTTCTGGAGGACATCTTCCTTCAGGCCAAAGTTGAGTAAGCAACATATGATATCCCTAGGCGGGTTTTCATCCGGTGCTCTAGGTCGTAGAGCCCTGTGAGCCCTGTCAAATTCTATGGGAGATTGTTCAGGTCTGTCCAGAAGGTTATTGAAGATGGAAGTCAACGCCGGTTTGATTTGGTCCGGGAGGACAGTCTCAGGCACACCTCTGATTCTTATATTGTGTCTCCTTCCTCTATTATCCAAATCTTCCAAATGTCTATTCATTTTAACCACCTCCCTACTGTGCACGAAAACCCCCTTCCTGCCCAAGCCATTTTTCAGCTTTCAGTGCTGTCACAATTTGAATGACAATTGCGCGGTCGTGCGACGTGGCTCCCAAACAAAATTTGTGTCCTTTTTTTCCCACAAATAGAGCTTTCTTTCGGTGGTATTTGATCACCTCTGTGGTTTTTATTTTTTGCGCTATAAACAAAAGAAGAGCGTCCAGTTTGGAAAAAAACACTATTTTTTACTTTTTGCTATAATAAATACCCATTTTTTTTTTTAAATAAAATTTTCCTCAGTTTAGGCCGATACGTATTCTTCTACATATTTTTGGTAAAAAAAAAAAATCGCAATAAGCGCGTATTGATTGGTTTGCGCAAAAGTTATAGCGTGTACAAAATAGGGGATAGATTTATAGCATTTTTATTTTTTTATTTTTTTATTAGTAATGGCGGTGATCTGCGATTTTTTTATTGTGACTGCGATATTGCGGCAGACACATCGGACACTTTTGACACATTTTTGGGACCATTCACGTTTATACAGCGATCCCTGCTATAAAAATGCATTGATTACTGTATAAATGTGATTGGCAGGGAAGGGGTTAACCACTAGGGGGCGGGAAGGGGTTAAATATGTTCCCTCAATGTGTTCTTACTGTGGGGGGAGGGGACTGGCTGGGGGAGTTGACTGATGGTTGGCCCTATGTACAAGGGACACACCATCAGCCTCCTCTCCCTCACAGGACGTGGATCTCTGTGTTTACACACAGAGACCCACTTTCCTGCTCGTTTCCCGGGCAATCGCGGGTGCCCGGTGGCAATCGCGGCCGCCGTGCACGCGCACCGGGGCCTTGTGAACGCGGCGGGCGCGCGCCTTCTAGCTCGTTTTAAAGGGAGGACGTCATATGACGTCCTCCCAGAACGAGAGTATCCTCCGCCCGCCGTCAATTGACAGTGGGCGGTGGACAAGTGGTTAATCAAGTGCTGGGAGTGGGAGGCAGCGATGTCATCCAGTCTAACCAGTGCCCTGTCTCTCCTTTTCCCTGCTCGTTCCGTTACAGCCATTTGTTCAGATAGCCTAAGCAGCTCCGTTTTAATGTCCGTAATGGCGGAGGTGAATGATCTTTTGATGTCCGCAGCTTTGTCTGTCATGGTAGCATAGGTCAAAGGTCTGTCACTGTCATCGTGACCCGCTGCTGAGTCCTCAGATGGCGGTAGGGATATTCGTCGTCTTCTAATTCTTCCTCCATATTTTGTCTGTGAGGTGTCGCCATTTTTGAGTTTCTCCCTCCCCCACTATATCTGTATTTGTTCAAGTTTGTTGAAGCTATCCTTCTTTTGGGGGTAGTCAGAGAGCGGAGAACGTGGTTATGTGTCCTCTTTCTAATTTGTGTGGACATATTCACTATGCGCACGGTTAATTTTCAGACCCAGGTCTCACAGCAGCTCAGTGTTCACTCACACATCTGCCATCAGCGCTGCGCGCCAAGCCAATATCCCTAAATCCTAGGTGAGGATAGTAGAAAGCAGATCAGTCTTGCTTAAGTATAGTCACAGTAGGGGAGCAGGTGCGATTTGTGTATTAGTTGCGGTGAGGGAGGAATGACTTTTGCATCAAGTAGTGGAAACCGGCTGCAGCTTAGTAGAGTAGGACTATATTACAGTAGTCTGTGTGTCTCCACTGGTGTGTGAGTTAGATTGTTCCTGCAGTATAGTGGCTTATTGGGAGAAGGCAGGGATGACTGGGTCTCTGCTACTGTTAGGCCCAGGGTGTGGCAAGTTGGCCACCGTTCCGGACTACAGGGACAGGGCCATCATTCAACTGGTCAGTCACTTTGATCTGTAGCCCAGATCGCCTCACCCGTGTTTAGATGCAATGATCCTTCCTCTTTTCGGGGGGATTCCAAGCCGTTTCAGAGCTGGGAAGGTGTCCTTGTCGAATCCCGGGTGCAGCAAGATGGCCGCCGCACACTGCAGTATGATACCTCCGATCCTTGTCAGATATCTCACCTTTTGTTTGGCTCCTTTCCTGCCGTGGTGTAAGGCGATCACCCGTGCTGGGGTCCGGAGGTGTCGCCGGGTGGTCCGTGGAGTTAGTTACCAGAGCTCGGGGGATCCGGAGCAGTCACAGGCCCCAAGATGGCGGCGGCGCGGCGCTGGTTGGATTCAGCCGCAGGCCTGAGGACCGGCCTAACTATCCTCCAGACCTCCCAAACCCAGTTATCAGTGACCCTTTAGCGGTATAACAACAGGGTCATGTACCATACTGGCTCGGATCTCTCTCGGTATCGCCGGATGGCAATGGATTAGGGCTCAGGCCTCGGAGCTCAGCCAGATCACGTCCTTCTCCATGTGATACTAATATAGCATGATAGATGTCAGTTAACAAATGCTGCATTCAATAGTGCCAAAATTATATTTTAGGAAGATTATATCCACCACACCTCTGAAGAAGGAATTTGGGTTTGTCCTGGTTGGGGGACTGTATAGACAAGCACAGCATCATGGATATATACCTTCCTGACTATAGACTGTGGGGTATTCTGTTAAATACATGATGCATCTGCATATGGGCAATGCGCCAGCCAGGAGAGGTTTTGAAAATGTACTATTTTACATTTTGTTATGAATAAAGTTGTTGTACAATTTTTATGTTATCCTTAGTTAATGATTTATATATTGCCTCTAAAGGCCCATGTAAAAATGCATGTTTTGTAGTTCGTATTTGATTAAGGATGGTGGTAATATAGACTGAGCCATTTGCTATGTTCACATATATGAACATGCATTGCAATACATGTTGATGAGCATTGCACACAGTATGCATGTATGATGTACATGGTGTAAGTAACCCACCCAAATCTTTAAATCACCACAATGTGAAAACACATTTATTGTGCTGCAATATGCTGGCAAACAATGGGTCCGATGTGTTCTCATTGCAGACAATAGGTTTAGTCCAAAAACTTGAAGAGGCCAGTACAGGCTTTTTTCCTGCAACGTCATATCACAGGCAGGAGGCCATGGTGGAAGGCAGAGAGGCAAAGAGCACGAGCCAAAATAGGACATGGCCCTAATATAAGTAGCATTCATTATCTTTAGGACAATAACCAAACTTTATAACAACAAGACAGAATCCTTCTGCTTAGGCCCTTGTGTGAACTGATGAGCTGATTTTTTCCTTATTACATGGTCATGACACAGGCATGCTGGAATACTCTTCCCAGCAATTACATATTTTGTCCAGCCCAGAAAGAAGGATGCTGCCACTGACCATGTTGGAAAAACAACAGCAAGTAGCTTTCTATATTGTTAACTATATATGCATTATACCTTTCTATCCAGCAGGTGGCACTGCAGTGTTATAATGTGTATTCTTTGGCACTGTAATGAGAGGAAGTGTTTATTTTTCCTCACAATGTACTTGTATATTCCTGCTTCCTGTTCCATGATAAAGACATGCTGAACAAGATGAGTTCTGATATTCTTCTATGAAAGTAAAGTATTCTCTGCATCCAAGCTTTCAGCGCATTTGTCAGGATACACATGCCAACAAACAGAATAGATTCACTCGAAGAACTCCTGGGCACAAGCTAAAACTGATTCCCTTTCATGCTTGTAAGAATTGGGCACTGGCTAATAGATATGCGCATGCGCGAACTCGCGCGCACACACGAGCCGTCGCGCATCCCCGTGTGCGTCAGCGCTTGCGTGCACCTGTGCCAGATGCTGGCGCCAAACAGACTATTTAAACCTAGCTAGTGCTCAGAATCAATGCTGCCTTGTCTTCAGCCTCCTGTGTATCTGTTATCCTGTGAACCTGTGTCCTCCTTCCAGTTATCAACCCAGTTTGTCTTGACCATTCATTGAACTCCACCTGCATCGACCTCAGCTAGTCCACTGACCATGCTTCTGTCTGCTCTTTTGGCTCCAGTTCCACTGATCGGTTATAGACCCGGCTTGCCTTACGACCACGATCCTGTCTGTGACCTGTACCCGATTCTTCGTGTCTGTGTATGACCCAGCCTGCCTGACCCTGCTACCCTGCCTGCTGTCACCAGCAACAGCTGCCTGCCTACTTGCCTTCTTACTGAAGCCATCTGAGGACTTCTCCTGCCCAGCGAGGACACCTGCCCTGCTGCTAGCAAGACTTCCAGGCACTTGTGCGACATTGGCACTCCTGCGCCTCCTGTCTACACTATCAGGGGCCACTGAGTCAGAGGTGTAAGAGAGGCCTACCTCATGCTATCAGGCTCTGCTACCAGGTACGTGATAGCATGATTTCAATAGTCTGAACAACAGGTTATGGGTCCCAGCGCACCCAGCAGGCACTGTAGTGGATACTGCAAGTCTGTAAGTACTGTATACAAAGCGACTGAGAGATGGCAAGTGGTTCAGATGTGAAATTTGCAATAGCAAAGCTGAACAATGGCAATTACCAGCTGTGGTAGTTTAAACTAGAAATGTTTCTCGGCAAGGATGACTGGTGGCACGTGCTGAATGCAGACAGACCAACAGATGGAGAGATGGAGGACTAGGACAGGAAGTATAGACAAGCAAAAGCAACTATAAGCTTACTAGTGGAAGATGACCAGCTTATCCACATAAGAACAGAGAATATGCCCAAAGGTATGTGAACTTCATTACAAAAACTGCATTAGATGAGACTAGAAGAAGGCCAGCAATTGTGTAACCACGTGAAAGCTATGCTAGAAATCATAGAGCAGCTATGCGCCATCGGAGAGGACATCAAAGATAACATATTGTTGCCCTGCTCCTCTGCAGCCTTCCAGAGACATATACTGCTCTTAATAATGCCTTAGAAACTAGACCCAAGCAGGAGCTGACACTGGAATATATTGAAGGCAAACATAATTGATGAATATGATAGAAAGAAAGAAAATACGCACCGTAATAAAAAAGCTCTTAAGATGTACAAAGGCACAAAACACAACAAAGAAAGCAGAGCCTGTTTTCGCTGTACAAATACTGGTCACTTAAAAAAGGATTGTTCTATCTGGAAAGCCGAGCAGCGAAAGCTAGAGCTATACACAAAAGAAAGAGTCAAAGCAGCCACAAAAGAAACTGCAGACACATCATGGAGTGGCACCTTTAAAGTGACACACAGCGGCAAGCCATGCGGCTAGTGCATAGACTCAGGAGCGACAAGCCACATGACTAGCGATGAGACCTTCTTCACAAACATTAATTACAGTGCAAAAGACAAAGTTTTCCTAGCAAACGGGAAAAGCATCACATCAGAAGGTAAAGGCCAGGGCTTCCTGAATTACAAGGCAAGCAAGGTAGTGGAAATATCTCCAAAATGTGTGACTTGTAGTCCACCAATAATACAAACGGCGCATGCGCTGGGAAGAAACGAAACTCTGTGCCGTTTCTTCCCTAGCGTGTGCTGTTACCCTGCGCATGTGCGGAGTGATGTCTTTGCGGCTCTGGCCAATCACAGTGCCAGAGCTGTGATACTCAGAAGTAACCTCCGGGAGAGATGTCTGCGGCCAGAGGGGGAGACGAGGACGGATTCAGGGGCTTCGATCTAGGGTAAGTAATTCATAATGAGCTAGTATGCTAGTCATACTAGCTCATTATGCCTTTGTCTTGCAGGTTTTTTGTTTTTGTTTTTTAAGAGGGTTTACTTCCTCTTTAATATATCCAGCAAACCAGAAGAAAAGGTTGACCAAAGCGAACCTGTGCAGGAGTCAGAACAAGAGGTGGAACTCACAATGCCTAAACCATGTTCCTCATCAGATCCTGCTGAACTGCCATGAAGTTATAATATCCACTCGGACCACACAGGGGATACCACACCGCAAGCTGTCATACACTGTCAAAACTCACAGCATACTTGAACCAACATCCTGGGAAGACAAAATGTGAAGCCAATAAATGGCGAAAAGCAGCAGAAGAAGAATTAAAGTCACTTCAACAAAATAAAACCTGGACACTCACAGAGCTCTCTCCTAACTGAAAAACTATAGGAAGTAAGTGGACTTTCAAAGTAAAGTAAGACGCAGAAGGGAATATCGACAAATACAAAGCCAGACTAGTTGCCAAGGGTTACTCCCTGAAATTACGATGAAACATTTGCTTCCATCGTGAAACACTCCACCACCAGAATGCTTCTCAGGTTTGCAGCCAGGAAGGGCATGCAAGTCAAACACCTAGACGTTAAAACTGCTTTCCCATATGGAGACATTAAGGAAGACCTCTACATGGAGCAACCACCAGGGTTTGAGCAAGGAGACAACATTGTGTGTAAACTTCAGAAGAGCATCTATGGGCTTAAACAATCTGCAAGGTTGTGGAATGAGAAAGTAAATCAAGTACTTACTAGAGAGGGCTTCTCAAGAAGTAAAGCAGACCCCTATCTCTTTTTCAAGAATCAAGTAGACATATGGGTATACATCCTCATCTATGTTGATGACATTATAACCTGTTTTGAACAAGAAGGGGATTACAATCAGATAGTTCACAAGCTAAAAAAAAAAATTGAAATCAAAGAGCTAGGGAACATTAGCTACTATCTGGGAATCCAAATAGAGAGAGAAGAAGATGGAAGTTATCTTCTCAACCAATCTCAGAAAATCTCTGAAATCTTGGAACAATTCTATATGCAAGATGCAAAAGAAATGAAAACACCTATGGAACCAGAGCAATGAAGCAGAAAACTTGCTACGCAACAATGACACGTATCGCAGAGCAATCGATAAGCTGCTATATGTTGCCACTGTTGCAAGGCCAGACATAGCCGCAGCAGTGGGCATACTATGCAGAAAAGTCTCAGCTCCCTGTCAGCGTGACTGCAATGCAGTAAAAAGAGTGATACAGTACCTCAAAGGAACAATTCAGATGAAGTTACGGCTACCAGCAACATCATATCCAACACTGGCCGGATATGTGGATGCTGATTGGGCCGGGGACTGCACAGACCGCAAATCCACAAGTGGATTCATCTTCCAGTATGGAGAAGGAACCATAAGTTGGTCTACTCGAAAGAAAGCAACTGTCACTCTATCTTCAACTGAAGCAGAGTACATTGCAGCAGCACACGCGTGTCAAGAAGCGATATGGATTCATCAACTTGTTGTGGACATTGGGATAGACATGTCAAAACCGATTCCCATTTTTGAAGACAACCATGGATGTATAAAGATTACGCAATCAGAAAGGGTCAATCCTAGGACCAAACACATTGACGTAAAGTATCACCTACTGAGAGATAATCAAGAGCAAGGTGTTATTGACATTCAATATTGCCCGTCAGAGGAGATGACTGCCGATGAACTCACCAAGCCTTTGTTGAAGGAATGTCATAATTATATCCAGAAGAAGCTGAATATAATTTGACAAAGTACATGCTGTTGAGAAGGGGTGTTAGAAAAGCAACAGCAAGTAGATTTCTATATTGTGAATAGTGATGAGCCGAACACCCCCGGGTTCGGTTCGCACCAGAACCGGGGAACGGACAGAAAGTTCGCATGAACTTTAGAACCCTATTAAATACAATGGATGCGAACGTTCGAAATCTAAAGTGCTAATTATAACGACTAATATGCATGTTATTGTCCTAAAAAGGGTTTGGGAACCCGGGTTCTGCACCAGGGGACATGTATCAATCCAAAAAAAGTTTTAAAAACTGCAGTTTTTCGGGAGCAGTCGATGATGCATAAAGTGAAAAAAAAAGTCAAATATTCCTTTAAATATCGTACCTGGGGGGTGTCTAAAGTATGCCTGTGAAGTGCCACGTGTTTCCCGTGTTTAGAACTGTCCCTGCACAAAATAACATTTCTAAAGGAAAAAAAGCCATTTAAAACTGCTTGCGGCTTTAATGTAATGTCTGGTCCCGGTAATATGGATGAAAATCTTTAAGAAAAATGGCATAGCTACCCCATCACAGCCCCCTCCCCCTACCCCAGCCCATTACCAGCCCCTTTGGGTCTTGTATGGATATTAAGGGGAACCCCGCACACAAAATAAAAAAGGCCCTATATACTCTGAACAGCCGTATACAGGCGGTGCATACAAGACAGGGACTGTAGGTTTGTTCTTATGTAGAATCTGTTTGTAATTTTGAACAGGTACATTGTTTAAGTGTAGCTCCAGCCAAAAAATCTATTTTTAAGCTTTTTGGAAAACATAGGGAAGGGTTATCACCCCTGTAACATTTGTTTTGCTGTCTGTGCAGTGTGCACCTGTTCAGAACAGTTCACCTCACTTTCTGTCCTAATGACAAATGTTTTTTGAAAATTTGGGGTTTTTATTGAAACAAGAATTGGTGATAAAGCATCAGTGGAGAGGAGACACTTTTTTTCCCATATTAACTCTTACAGGAGAGAATTTGCCTTCCTAGGGGTAGATTTCCTCTCACTTCCTGTTGTATACTTCCGTTTGCAAGGAGGAGTCGTTTGTAAGTTGGATGTTTGAAAGTAGGGGCCTGCCGTACATGTTGGTGTTGCCACAACACTGTGAGCCCTCATTGCATAAAAAATTGTAATAACACGCCCCTGTTAAACAGGGGCTGAAAAATTGGGCCTTAGCCACTGGTGCTGGTGCCACGACACTGCAACCTCTCCCAGATACTCTAGTTGGAGTGCAGGAATGAGCCCTGCTGCAAAGTATTGCATAAAAAATTGTAATAACACGCCCCTGTTAAACAGGGGCTGAAAAATTGGGCCTTAGCCACTGGTGATGGTGCCACGACACTGCAACCTCTCCCAGATACTCTAGTTGGAGTGCAGGAATGAGCCATGCTGCAAAGCATTGCATAAAAAATTGTAATTACATGCCCCTGTTAAACAGGGGCTGAAAAATTGGGCCTTAGCCACTGGTGGCGGCACCCAGAAACAAAAATGTTCTTCCAAGCTATCATCATCAATCGGATCATTGAGGAGGAGGAGGATAGTCAGTCAACATAACAGGACAGTCTCTCAGCATCAGCATCAGTCTTGAAGGGATGTGACATTTGAAAATAAATTAGTCTGTTATATCAGCTTCAGGTGTTTGGTAGCTGGTGGTGATCCAAGACTGGTTCATCTTTATGAAGGTCAGTCGATCAACAGAGTCGGTGGACAGTCGCACCCTGTGATCCGTGACAAATCCTCCAGCAGCACTGAATGTGCGTTCTGAAAGAACGCTGGATGCAGGACAGGCCAGTAGCTCAATTGCATACTGTGCAAGCTCTGGCCAGTGATCCATCCTCAAGACCCAGTAAGCCAGAGGATTTTCGGTGGGGAAGGTGTCCAAGTCTGACCTTGCCCCTAGGTATTCCTGCACCATGTATATCAGACGCTGGCGATGGTTGCTGGAACCGATCATACCTTGTGGCTGCGGACTAAAGAATTGTCTGAACGCATCGGCCAGACGGCCACCTTCCCCACCGCTCCTTCTTTGAATGACCGAAGCCTCAGCAACTCGTTGTCCAGGACCAGGAGTTTGTAACCTCCCAGTCTCTGGGAACACGTTGCACAGACCTTTCTGCAAGGCCTCCCGGAGTTGTCTCATCCTCTGCTCCCTCTGCGACGGTAAGATAAGGTCCGCAACCTTACCCTTGTACCGTGGATCAAGGAGAGTGGCCAGCCAGTAATGGTCCCTCTCCTTGATCCGAAGAATACGAGGATCCTTCCGCAGACTTTGCAGGATCAGGGAGGCCATGCAGCCTAGGTTAGCTGAGGCATTCGATCCAGAGTCCTCTGGGTCACTAAGGACGACATGATCCGCAGCCACCTCCTCCCAGCCACGTACAAGTCCACTGGCTTCTTGGGACTGTAAATCATCCCTAAAAGACTGCTGCTGATCAATCCTCCTCCTCCTCCTCCTCCTCTTCTTCCTGTGCGATGGGTGGGACAGAAGGAACACTGTCTGGGTAAAGGGGGCCTTGAGAGGCAAGGAAGTCCTCCTCTTCCTGCCTCTGTTCTGCCTCAAGTGCCCTGTCCATTATTCCACGCAGCGTATGTTCCAACAGGTGGACAAGAGGTACAGTGTCACTGATGCATGCACTGTCACTGCTCACCATCCTCGTGGCCTCCTCAAATGGTGCCAGGACAGTGCATGCATCCCTGATCATGCCCCACTGGCGTATTGAAAAAAAACAGAGCTCCCCTGATCCTGTCCTGGTGCTGTAGTCGCACAGGTACTCATTGATGGCCCTCTGCTGCGTGTGCAGCCGCTGCAGCATGGCCAACGTTGAGTTCCACCTGGTGGGCATGTCACATATAAGGCGGTTCTTGGGCAGGTTCAACTCCTTTTGCAGCTCAGCCAGGCGAGCACTGGCATTATAAGATCTGCGGAAATGCACACAGACTTTCCTGGCCTGCCTCAGGACATCCTGTAAGCCTGGGTACCTGCCCAAGAACCGCTGCACCACCAGGTAAGGACATGAGCCACACAGGGCACATGGGTCAGTTGTCCCTGTTGGAGAGCGGAGAGGAGGTTGGTGCCATTGTCGCAAACTACCATTCCTGGCTTAAGCTGGCGTGGCGTCAACCACCTCTCGGCCTGCCCCTGCAGAGCAGACAGAACCTCTGCCCCAGTGTGGCTCCTGTCCCCCAAACACACCAGCGCAAGCACGGCATGGCATCTTTTTGCCTGCGTACTTGCGTAGCCCCTTGAACGCCTACGGAGCACCGCTGGTTTCGAGGACAAAGCACAGGAAGAGGCCATGGAGGAAGAAGAAGAGGCGGGGGTGGAGGACAGAGGTGTGTCACAACCAGTAGTAGCATTTTGGAGGCGTGGCTGTGGAACAACCTCCAACACTACTGCACCTTGTCCTGCATCCTTCCCAGCTGCCAAAAGAGTGACCCAATGGGCCGTGAAAGAAAGGTAACGTCCCTGTCCATGCCTGCTGGACCATGAGTCAGCGGTAATATGCACCTTAGCGCTGACCGTCCTGTCCAGTGAGGCCAAGACATTGCCTTCCACATGCCGGTAGAGAGACGGAATCGCCTTCCGTGAGAAAAAGTGGCGTTTGGGAACCTGCCACTGAGGAACCGCACATTGCACAAACTCACGGAAGGGGGCCGAGTCTACCAACTGAAAAGGCAGCAGTTGAAGCGCTAGCAATTTAGCCAAGCTAGCATTCAACCTCTGGGCATGTGGATGGCTGGGAGTGAACTTCTTTCGACGGTCCAGCAGCTGGGGCAGGGAAATTTGCCTACTAGAATCGGACGTTGGTGTACTGTTAGCAGAGTGCCCGCAAGTACTTGGCTGTGACACACCTAATTCTACACCTTCATTCCTCTCAGTGCAGGTTTCAGAGAGGACTGAAGGTATAGTGGGGTTGGAGATCCCAGCTGATGCGGTGCAAGAAGAGGTCCGCTTTGTTCTTTGGTGTGGGTCTTTAAGGTAGGCTTGCCAACGAGCTGCATGGCAGGTCAACATATGTCTGGTCAAGCATGTGGTGCCCAAGCGGGTGATGTTTTGGCCACGCGATATACGCTTGAGACATATGTTGCAAACAGCAGCTGTGCGATCTGATGCACTCGACTCAAAAAAGGCCCACACCAAAGAACTTTTTGAATAACGGGCAGAGGCAGCGCCCTGCACAGGCGGAGCTCTGCGGTGTGATTCCGTCGGTGTGCTGCCCTTACGCTGGCCCCCCGAGGGCATTCTGCCTCGTTGGAGATGTTGGAGTGCCTCCTCCTCATCCTCCTCCTCCTCCTCTCTCCTATTAGGCACCCACGTGGAGTCAGTGACCTCATCATCCCCTCCCTCCTCATCACTGGAGCCAATCTGGCAGTATGCTGCAGCTGCTGGAACATGACTGCCAGATTGGTGTCCTTCTTGAGCATCCCCTCTCTCTGCTCTCATGCTACTGCCTTCCTCTAGCTGGGTATCATCATCAGACCCTTCGAAACGCTGGGCATCCTCCTGGAGCATGTACCCAACACTGTGCTCAAACAGTTCGGGGGACTCCTAAGGAGGACATGGTTGGTCTAGGGAAGGAGTGACTGATGATGACATTGATACCAGGGAAGAGGACGCTTTGGCAGCTGCTTTGACAGTACCCTGAGCCTGGGTGAGAGAGGATGAGGAGGATGAGGAGGGCTTGGTCATCCACTCTACCAAGTCTTCGGCATGATGCGGCTCAACACGTCCAGCTGCCGAAAAGAAGGACAAGCGTGTCCCATGGCCACGTGCTGATGGCGATGCACCGCGTCCACGACCAGCACTGTTGTCTCTAGACACAGAGCCTGCTTGCCCTCTTTTATTGGCTCCTGACTGTCTGCCTCTCCTTGTTTGCCTTCCAGACATTCTAATGGCCTGCAGGGAAATGGGAAAACCAGCAATAAGGCCTAGCTTCAGGAGTATATTTTGCAGGAATCACACTACGCCTGCTGTAGGTGCTGCAAATGCCTGGTGGTGTAACACACCAGGAAAAAGCAGCAATACAGGCTAACTTCAGGTGTAATATGATCAGGAGGCACACTCCGCCCGCTGTAAGTGCTGCAAATGCCTGTTGGTGTAAAACACCAGGAAAAAGCAGCAATACAGGCTAACTTCAGGTGTAATATGATCAGGAGGCACACTCCGCCCGCTGTAAGTGCCGCAAATGCCTGTTGGTGTAACACACCAGGAAAAAGCAGCAATACAGGCTAACTTCAGGTGTAATTTGATCAGGAGGCACACTCCGCCCGCTGTAAGTGCTGCAAATGCCTGTTGGTGTAACACACCAGGAAAAAGCAGCAATACAGGCTAACTTCAGGTGTAATATGATCAGGAGGCACACTCCGCCCGCTGTAAGTGCCGCAAATGCCTGTTGGTGTAACACACCAGGAAAAAGCAGCAATACAGGCTAACTTCAGGTGTAATATGATCAGGAGGCACACTCCGCCCGCTGTAAGTGCCGCAAATGCCTGTTGGTGTAACACACCAGGAAAAAGCAGCAATACAGGCTAACTTCAGGTGTAATATGATCAGGAGGCACACTCCGCCCGCTGTAAGTGCTGCAAATGCCTGTTGGTGTAACACACCAGGAAAAAGCAGCAATACGGGCTAACTTCAGGTGTATAATGTGCAGGAGGCTTAGCAACAATGACACTGACACTGTCCCCTGCCTATCCTTCTCTCTCCCTGCACACAAGGTTTATCAAAGTATATGACACTGACACTCTCCCTGCCTATCCTTCTCTCTCCCTGCACACAAGGTTTAGCAAAGAATGTGACACTGACACTGTCCCCTGCCTATCCTTCTCTCTCCCTGCACACAAGGTTTAGCAAAGAATATGACACTGACACTGTCCCCCAGCGCCGGGATTGCACTGCGATGGCGCAGTGTATTGTGGGCCGTTCGCGTCACTCGAATTTGGCGCAAACGGCCCAAATCGTTCGATGTTCGCCGAACGGTCGAACAGCCGATGTTCGAGTCGAACTTATGTTCGACTCGAACACCGAGCTCATCCCTAATTGTGAATTATATATATATGCATTATACCTTTCTATCCAGCAGGTGGAACTGCAGTGTTATGATGTGTGTTCTATGGCAATGTAATGAGAGGAAGTGTTTTTCTTTCCTCACTTGTATACACTTTCATGTACTTGTATATTCCTGCTTCCTGTGCCATGATAAATACATGCTGAAAAGATATGTTCTGATATTCCTTCATGAAAGTAAAGTATTCTCTGTATCCAAGAAGCTTCCATTGCATGTTTTTAATACTCTGCACAACAGACCATTCACCTGCTACTGTCATAATAAGTGACATCTTACAATGTATTTGGTTAGTTTTTTAGCCATCTAAGAAGCCTGTGTGTTATTCAATCTATCAGCAACCACTTACCACTGAAATATTGTTTTGTGTGGGTTGCTCTTTGTGTTATTGTAGAGTCATTTTACAAGTATAGCCTAAATCAGCAAAAACATTTCTTGAGTTTTTGAGCCCTGTCAGGCTTTTATTTCTGTTGGCAAACCAATTGGAAAGCATTTGCATTACACCCTGTCCCTGTGACAGATGTGCAAAGAAAACAGGACAGCAATAAAAACATTATCAAAATGTCTAACCATTCTCCTCTTGACTAAAAACATGCTCTTTTGTTCCCCAATTGGAGAGATGGGAAAATCTTCAAAATAGGGAAACTGATGACATCAAAGACCTGTCAGAGGCTCTAACCCTTCCCTACTGCATCCAAAACAAAAAAAAAGGCCTTCATTAGGCCCCTTTCACACTGGGGCGGTTTGCAGGCGCTATTGTGCTAAAAATAGCGCCTGCAAACCGAGCCTAAACAGCGGCTGCTGTTTCTCCAATGTGAAAGCCCCGAGGGCTTTCACACTGGAGCGGTGCACTAGCAGGACGTGAAAAAAAGTCCTGCTAGCCGCATCTTTGGAGCGGTGAGAGGAGCGGTGTGTTTACCGCTCCTCCACAGCTCCTTCCCAATGAAATGAATGGGACACCGCGGTAATACCGCCCACAGGTGGTATTAACCCTTTTTCGGCCGCTAGCGGGGGTTAAAACCACACCGCTAGTGGCCGAATACTTCAGCAATCCCGACGGTATAGCGCCGCAAAAATAGCGGCGCTATACCGCCACCGCACCCACCGCCCCAGTGTGAAACCGCTCTTAGAGTTTGGCTTTAATAAAACACACACATCAACTGTAAATAGGTTATTAATAGATAAATATACAAACTTTTACTGAGAACATTGCAGATTCAAATTATTTATGCATGTGTTCTGTTTGAGCTGTCCCATATTTGTTGTTCGTAATTTGTGTTTCAGAGTATATTGAAATTACATATTTATAAGAAGTAAACACTGAAGAGCAGAATCCTCATCCTGGAGACTTCAGAACTTTACTGAATTACATTACACTGGAGATTTTCTGCTTTTCTGTGGGCAAAAAATAAAAAATAAACTAACAGGGCTAACAGCCTAGATTAGCTGCCTTCAAATGTTTGATACAAACAGAACTGGTATGCAATAAGCACTGAAACTAATCATTTAAGCATTTAATACATTATAAGAATATAGGGTTGTCAGCCTTAAAAGGCAATGTGCAATTCTGATGCTGGCCCAGCTTGCCAGAAGCAGAGACAACCAAGTGAGAGACCCACGAGCAAGAAACCATTGGCACAATGGACACCCGTCAACTCAAAAATTATTACAGTGCCACATCCCAAAAGATTCTATATGTAAACCAAAAGAAGTTTGAACCACAGTTCATTGACTTTATAGGCACAACTTATACCAATTTCAATAAAAATGCAAAACTTTTTTGATGCACAATTAAAAATAAATAAAACCATATAGTTAAAAACAAAGTAGCATTCTACACCAAGTGTTGCTGAGGGTAGTAAACAAGGTGTAGTAATAGTATATAATTTACTATAAGACTAAAAGACCAAGCTGATAGAGAGCTTCACCACCCCTTCACTATAGGCTCAACATGTCTTTTGCTTCTTCAGGAGCAAGGGATGCTAGTATAGAATTGCTACAATCACATTGGTTAGAGACATCCCAAGGGTAGCATGCCACGCAAATTAAATAAACCATAAAAAAGGAAGGCTGTGTCCATAAGATGTCAATCGTGATGTGAGCATGGTATTGGTCTAGGCATGTATAAGGGCGTAGCTACACAGTTACATAGTTAGTCAGGTTGAAAAAAGACGCAAGTCCATCAAGTTCAACCTAAAAAAAATAATAATACAATCCCATATATACAAACCTACACCCACAGTTGATCCAGAGGAAGGCAAAAAACCCCAGCAAAGCATGATCCAATTTGCTACAGCAGGGGAAAAAAGGGATTTTTATAACAGCTTACCTGTAAAATCCTTTTCTTGGAGTACATCACGGGACACAGAGCGACTTAGTCATTACTAATGGGTTATATAGATTACCTTCAGGTGTTGGCACTGGCCAATTCCAAACCGGAAGTACCCTCCCCTATATAAGCCCCTCCCATCCGGGAGCACCTCAGTTTTGTAGCCAAGCAATAAGTGTCCCAAAAATAGGGGTGGGAGCTCTGTGTCCCGTGATGTACTCCAAGAAAAGGATTTTACAGGTAAGCTGTTATAAAAATCCCTTTTTCTTTTTCGTACATCACGGGACACAGAGCGACTTAGTCATTACTAATGGGACGTCCCAAAGCAATGCCAAATAAGGGGAGGGATACATAAGCTGGGCGCCATCAGGCATGAGGATCTTTTGCGGCCTGCAACACACTGCGCCCAAAGGCGACATCCTCCTGACTTCTAACGTCTACCTGGTAGAATCTAGTAAACGTGTGTACCGAAGACCATGTTGCGGCCTTACATACTTGAGCCAGGGAGGCCTGGTGATGCACTGCCCATGAAGTTCCAACTGCTCTTGTGGAGTGCGCCCTAACTTTGAACGGAGGCGGTCTCCTTCTCAAGCCATAGGCTTGTATTATGACCTGTCGAATCCACCTGGCTAAAGTAGATTTTGACGCTGCCTGACCCTTTCTGGGGCCTTCCGGCAGAATAAACAAAGTATCCGTTCTGCGAATCTGAGCAGTGGCTTTTAGATAAGCTTTAACTGCTCTTACTACATCCAAGGAATGTAATAATTTTTCCTCTACCGAGCTAGGTTTGGGGAAAAAAGAAGGAAGAACCACATGTTGGTTCAAATTAAACCTCGATACCACCTTAGGAAGAAAGGCTGGATGAGGACGTAATACTACTCTGTCCTTATGGACAACCAGATATGGCTCCCTACAGGACAAGGCGGCTAATTCCGATACTCTTTTAGCCGAACAAACGGCTACTAAGAAAATCAATTTCCTGGTGAGAAGAACCAAGGAAATGTGTTGCAATGGTTCAAACGGTTGTTTCTGTAAAACTGACAGAACCAGGTTTAAGTCCCAAGGACATATGGGAATACTAACCGGAGGGCTAATACGCATCACTCCTTGTATGAAAGCTTTGACTAGTGAATGCGAAGCCAAGGGCCTTTGAAAAAATATTGACAAGGCCGAAATCTGACCCTTGATAGTACTCAAGGCCAGCTTCCTATCTACAGCCCACTGTAGGAAGTCCAAAATCCTCCCTATCACGTACTTACGTGGATGCCATTTCTTGGCCTCACACCACGTAATGTACGCTTTCCAGATCCTATAATAGATCTGCCTGGATACCGACTTCCTGGCATTGATCATGGTAGATACCACAGAATTAGAGAGCCCTCTCTTTTTCAGAATGTGGGCTTCAATAGCCAGGCCGTCAAACCTAGGGCTGGTAAGGAAGGGTGGTATATCGGTCCCTGCGACAGCAGGTCCGGACGATGTGGGAGGGTCCAAGGACTTCTCACTGACATTTTTACAATCTCCGCGTACCATGCCCTTCGGGGCCACGCTGGAGCCACCAGAATCACTGGTTTCTTTTCTACCCTGATTCTGCGGAGTAATCGCGGTAACAATTGTGGCGGTGGGAATGCATATAACAGCTTGAACTGATCCCAAGGGAACACTAGGGCATCCGAGCCGCAAGCTAGAGGATCCCTTGTGCGAGACACAAATCTGTCCACCTTTGCGTTGAATCTGGATGCTAGCAGATCTACATCCGGTGTTCCCTACCGCTGGCATATTGCCTGGAAAACCTCGGGGTGAAGAGACCATTCCCCCGGGCATAATTGTTGGCGACTTAAAAAGTCCGCTCTCCAATTTTCCACTCCTGGGATGAAAACCGCGGATATGGCTGGGACATATTTTTCTGCCCACTCCAGGATGCAATTTGCTTCCCTCTGGGCTGCACGACTCCTGGTGCCACCCTGGTGATTGATATATGCCACTGCTGTGGCATTGTCTGATTGAATTCTGACAGGGGACCCTTGGAGTTTGGATGTCCATGCTACTAGGGCATACCGGGCTGCTCGTATCTCTAAGAGATTGATGGGCAGGGCCTTTTCTGCTTCTGACCACTTGCCCTGGAGAGACCATTGCTCCAGTACTGCCCCCCAGCCTATGAGGCTGGCATCTGTAGTGACTACCTTCCAAGAAACCGGACTGAAGGGTTTCCCTTTTTCCAGATTCTGGGGCACCAACCACCAATGGAGGCTCTTGCGAACGGAAGGGGACAGGGACATTGGTAAGTCTAAAGCCTGAACTTTTTTGTTCCAGGCTGACAGTATGGCCCTTTGCAAATTCCTTGAATGGAATTGACCGTAGGGTACCGCTTCGAATGAAGCCACCATTTTTCCCAGCAGCCTCATGCAGAGGCGTATGGATGGTTTTCTTTTTGTACCCACTAAGTGGGTCAAATCTTTTAAAGACGACACCTTCTCTGGAGGTAAGAAAATCTTTCTCTGATTTGAATCCAGCCTTAGCCCTAAGTATTCCAGACTTTTGACTGGTCTTAGAGCTGACTTGTCCCGGTTGATAATCCAACCGTGATATTCCAGATACTTGATTGTCTTGTGAATAGCTACTTCCAGCTTTTCCACTGAGTGGTCTATTAGTAGCAGGTCGTCTAGATATGCCATTATCGTTACACCCTGTGTTCTTAGATTGGCCAATAATGGGGCCAGAATTTTTGTGAACACTCGTGGTGCTGTGGCCAGACCGAAAGGTAAGGCTCTGAACTGAAAATGGCGCTCTTCTACTGCAAAGCGTAGAAATTTCTGGTGGGCCGGAAAGATGGGAATACGCAGATAAGCATCCTTTATGTCGATCGAGGCTAACCATTCCTGCCCTTGTAGGGCGGTGGCCACCGATCGGATCGACTCCATCCGAAAAGTCCTGATATTTAGGAACTTGTTTAGCCCTTTTAGATTTAATATGGGCCTCACGTCCCCATTTGGTTTGGGGACTGTGAAAAGGTTCGAGTAAAACCCGAATCCGCTTTCTTCCAGGGGAACCTTCATGATTACACCTTGGAGCAATAGTTGTTCTAGTGCCAGAAGGAGGGATCCTCTCTTCTGGGGTTCTCTTGGCACGTTTGACCTCATAAATTGGGCAGGAGGAGTGCCTTTTAACTCCAGCTTGTATCCCAGACTTACTGCGGAGAGCACCCATCTGTCTCTGATGGTGTCCCGCCAGGTCTCTGTGAACAACTGAAGTCTTCCCCCCACCCGATTGAGTGGGGGCAACGCTTCATGCCTTGGGGGGAGGTTTTGTACCTCTCTTTATCCAGGGCTTCTTGTTACCCTGTGATTGTCCCTGATTTCTGCCCCCTGAATTTGACCGCGGAGGCCGTCGGAACTGCTTCACAGCCGATGTGCCCGGGACTGGAGAAGTAGGCCTCTTAAAAGAAGGACTTCTACCCTTGTTCTTAACCGGTAAGAGTGAACTTTTACCGGCAGAAATTTTCTGGATATATTTGTCCAGATCTTCTTCAAATAAGCGTTCTCCATGAAATGGGAAGCTAACCAGCAGTTTTTTACAGGGAGCTTCAGCAGACCAGTTTTTGAGCCACAGAAGCCTACGCATATGTACTATAGACAGCGTAAAGCGGGAGGCCTGTTGGATTGTATCCTTTATGGCGTCCACCGCAAAACACAAGGCTCTAGGCAGGTCAGCTAGGGCAAGAGCCTGCTGATCTGGTAAGTCCCTTAAGACTTGTTTCAACTGATCTTTCACTGCTTGGCAGACTCCAATCGCTGCTACCGCAGGTTGTGTCACCATGCTTGCTGTAGAGAAAGCAGATTTTAGTAAAGACTCCAATTTTTTATCTATTGGGTCTTTGAACATTGGAACATTATCTACTGGACATGTCAGTGATTTGTTAACAGAAGAGATGGCTGCGTCCACTGTAGGGACCCTCCATTTTTTTATGAACTTATCCTCCATGGGATAGATCACCGGAAATCTCTTGGGGGGAGCAAATATTTTATCAGGATGCTCCCAATCCTGGTAAATAAGCCCTTCTAATAAAGGGTGGATTGGGAAGGAACAGACAGCCTGGGGAGCTTTTAGCGACCCCAGCGAGGAAACCGTAGTGGATGGTGGTTCCGCCAGAGGCATTTTAAATGCTGATCGGACCATGTTAGTCAGAGACTGAACCCATAATCTTTCAGCCTGAGATGCTGAGAAAGGTTCTTCCACTGTTGATTCCTCCATAACTGAATCAACCTCATCCTGATCCCCTCAGGTAGGTCGATCTCTGTGTGGGGCTGTTCCTCCACTAACAGGCACTCTGAAGGAGGAGACGGAGATCGGACGCGCTTTTCCTGTGACAGGGAAGCAGCGATCAATGCTGTTAATCTCTCTTCCAATCCTCCCAGAGTTGAGGATAAAACCTCCTCTGTTATATATACAGGAGCAGGTGGACTGGGGACAGCCGCAGCACCAGGCATTCCTGCGGGGTTTCTACGGCTACTGACCTCTGAATTCTCAGGGGAGATTGGTGCAGTACAAGCATGCCCAATATCCTCAGAGCCCGATGGAGACCCCTTTGGCTTCCTGGAAGACCTATTTCCGGAGCGTCTGGACGACATATCCTTTAAGCACAAAGCTGAGGTATTCCCGTCGTCATACACCAATTTTTGCTGGTAATAGTCTAACACAGTTGCTGCTATATACCAGCTGGTGTCCACTAAAGTGCCTTTCTATGGGGATGCCTGCATCAACCGCCTCTGTGTGCCACTGTTTGTTGCTAGCTCTGTTTGCATCCAGCTGACACTTGTACTGTGTCTTTTAACCATGCTGGGACGCCTGCACATGCGCAGAAGCGCCGCGGCGCGCATCGAGCGTCATCCACCCGCCCCGCCCCTTTTTTTTCATAGGAGGCGCGTGCACGCGCCCGTGCGCCATTGGCGCCCTTTTCGAAATCAAACAGGGACTAGGAGCCAGGGCCCTTTTTGCCGGAGGGCCTGTGCGGTGGATGAGCGCAGCAACAGGGCAGAGGTAGTGGATTCCCACAGAGAAACTTACCAACTGCCTGGATCTTTTGACTTGAGAAAACCAAAGATCCACATGACAAGAAAAATGGACTACAGCGGCCTCTAGTGGTTTAACACAGGTACCGCGGTCCCTTTTTTTTTTTTTTTTTTTCCTTGACTACTATTAAAATTTTACATTTTCAGTAGTTACAGGCAAACACAGATATTTAGCGGGAATACCGTTAGGTAACAGACAGAAAGACAAATTAGGCTTGGGGGTCCCCCAATAGAACCAAGTTCCTGGGGGCCCCCACTTACCTGATCCCCGCCGCAGGACTTTGTTTGGTCCACAGAAGTCCAAACTTCACCTATCACGGCAGGCATTGTAATTAAACCTTCAGGGACCGGGTTCCCAAGGATTCCACTCCCCTGGATCTGTATAGCACCCTGCACAGACAACATCTTGGTCATGGGTATGACCAGAGCTCTGGATCCCAGGGTCCAGCCCTCCTAAGAGAGGCATTACAGGGAAAACCTTGCTCTTCTGCTGCAAGGCCCGGGTACCGACCGTTTAGCTATGAAGCTTTTTTGGTGGGATCCGGAACAGCTTACTAAGGCCCAAAAGAACCTGTACGCAAGCCCAGTGAAAACACATGTTACTCTTTGGCCAACACCTTAGACACTGGCAAAAAACTGAGGTGCTCCCGGATGGGAGGGGCTTATATAGGGAAGGGTACTTCCGGTTTGGAATTGGCCAGTGCCAACACCTGAAGGTAATCTATATAACCCATTAGTAATGACTAAGTCGCTCTGTGTCCCGTGATGTACGAAAAAGAAAAAATTCCTTCCTGATCCCCTGAGAGGTAATCGGATTTTCCCTGGATCAACTTTACCTATAAATATTAGTACCCAGTTATATTGTGTACATTTAGGAAAGTATCCAGACCTTTTTTAAAGCAATCGACTGAGCTTGCCAGAACAACCTCTGGAGGGAGTCTATTCCACATTTTCACAGCTCTTACTGTGAAGAAACCTTTCCGTATTTGGAGATGAAATCTTTTTTCCTCTAGACGTAAAGAGTGCCCCCTAGTCCTCTGTGATGATCTTAAAGTGAATAACTCAACACCAAGTTTACGATATGGACCATTTACTGTATGTATTTATACATGTTGATCATATCCCCCCTAATCTCCTCATCTTAAGAGGGAATAGATCCAGTTCCTCTAATCTTTCCTCATAGCTGAGTTCCTCCATGCCACTTATCAGTTTGGTTGCCCTTCTCTGCACTTTCTCCAGCTCCCCATAATCAGGGTTGCCAACTGCCAGTAAATGTACTGACCGTTTGTTAAAATCAGTGATTTTTTTTACAACTGCCAGTAAATATCAGGGGCTGATAATTTCATGCTGTGTTGACCTTTTAAGTGTAAATCAAGCAAATTACTTTGTTATAGGTATTGTCAGTGTTTCCATATCATGTTTATACTGTTCAAATAGTCACTGTGTTAGTTTTCAAAAGGAGTTCTGTAATTTCTCAGGTCACCAGTAAAAAATTTGCTCTGCCATTAAATTTCCCATGTGTTATCAGGGGCTGATAATTTCATGCTGTGTTGACCTTTTAAGTGTAAATCAAGCAAATTACTTTGTTATAGGTATTGTCAGTGTTTCCATATCATGTTTATACTGTTCAAATAGTCACTGTGTTAGTTTTCAAAAGGAGTTCTGTAATTTCTCAGGTCACCAGTAAAAAATTTGCTCTGCCATAAAATTTCCCATGTGTTGTCAGTAAAAAATGCTGCTGGAGGTTGGCAACCCTGCCCGTTATCCTTTTTGAGAATTGGTGCTCAAAACTGAACTGCATATTACTAATGATTTGTACAGGGGCAAAATTATATCTCTCTCTCTCTGAAGTCCATATCTCTCCGAATACAAGAAAGGACTTTGCTTGCTTTGGAAACCGCAGCTTGGCATTGCATGTTATTATTGAGCTTATGATCTACCAAAATCCCCAGATCCTTCTCCACCATTGATTCCCCCAGTTGTTCTCCCCCTAGTATGTATGAGGCATGCATATTCTTAGCCCCCAAGTGCATAACTTTACATTTATCAACATTAAACCTTATTTGCCTCTTAGTTGCCCAATTAGACAGTGCATTGAGGTTGGCTTGTAAATTGGAGACATCCTGTAAGAACATTATTCCACTGCATAGCTTGGTGCCATCTGCAAAGACAGAAATGTTACTTTTGATCCCAGACCCAATATCATTTATAAAGATATTAAGTAAGGGTCCCAGCACTGAACCTTGGGCTACACCACTGATAACCTTAGACCACTCAGAGTAAGAATCATTAACCACTACTCTCTGAATTCTGTCTTTTAGACAGTTTTCTATCCATTTACAAACTGATATTTCCAATCCTGTAGACTTTACCTTACACATGAGCCGTGTGTGGAACTGTATCGAATGCTTTTTCAAAGTTCAGGTATACCACGTCCACAGCCACCCCTCTGTCCAAGGTTTTACTTACCTCCTCATAAAAAAAAATCAGGTTTGTTTGACGTCTGTCTTTCATGAATCCATGCTGTCTGTTGCTTAAAATATTTTTTTCCAACAGAAACTCGTCTTTGTGGTCTTTTTAATAAACTCTCCAGTATCTTTCCGACTATAGTTGGAACCTGTTAAACTAACAGGTCTATAGTTACTTGGTAAATATGGGCACCACATTGGCCCAGCGCCAATCCAGAGGTACCATTCCAGTTATTAACGTGTCCCTAAAAATTAGAAACAATGGCCTTGAAATGACAGAGCTCAATTCTTTTAGGATCCATGGGTGATGTCATCTGGTCCAGGTGCTTTATCCACCTTTATTCTGTGTAAATATTTCTGGACCATATCCCATTTGAGGCATTGTGTATCATATCCTGTAGGACATATAGTCAGTCATTTGGTTCCAATTACTCCAAAACATTAGACAGCCAAATATATGCAAAACATCCATCCAGACAAATCATCATGTCCCACCACAGTACCATGGCTAGGTAATCCTCAAATAATCTGGCAACAATTTATGCCAGCCACAGGGACCTCCAAGGGTATGGTAATGGACAGGCCAAGGATTTTTCTTTAAAGACACATCCTCTCTGTAAGTGGTCCCCCCAAGTCATCCAAGTGAGAAACCCAGTCACAGTAATGGAGTCGCTCTTTTGCTGGCTGAGGGACACACACCAAAAAATAGGAGATACCAACACCAACAGGTGGGAGTGGCAAATACGTCAAATGTTTGTTAAGGTCAATTTTTTTCTTCTGATATATAACACTAAGCTCCCCTGGGAAACCCCCGCTGATGTCAGCTGAGACAAGGAGAGGAGAGGAGCAGACCGGCGGGCAGTCACGCAAACGCTGAACTGAAGTAAGCTATTATACCGGATATTTTTATAAATGACATCCACTGGAAGGCTTAGTGTTATATATTAGAGGGAACTATAGAAGAAAAATAAGTTTTTTTCTAGAGCAGGAGGGGAGGATCGTGGAGCTGACAGGCAGAGAGGAGAGAGGGAAGGAGGACAGAGGAGACACAGACACAGAGCAGGGCTGCGGATGACGGAGGCACGTACTCTGACCACGGTGTCAGGGCTCAGCAGTCCTGATAAATCATGGTCAGAGTACAGAGGGGAGTGTAGAAACTGGCAGGATCAGCCAGGTATCTGCTTTATTGACAAAGATTTTTTGGCGGTTGGTACCTTGCCAGTGATCGAATTGGTTGTACGTGTTTTATCCTCTTAAAGAGGTTGTAAACCCTCAAGCTTTTTCACCTTAATGCATTCTATGCATTAAGGTGAAAAACCTTCTGTAGTACAGCTGCCCCCCAAAGCCCCCCTTTTACTTACCTTAACCCAATCGTTCCAGCGACAGGGACGAGTGAAGCAGCTCCAGCCACTGTCTCGGGTCCTCATTAGATAGATTGATAGCAGCAGGAGCCATCAAAATTAATCAAATGCAGTGACATGGGAGTCGGGAGCGGGGCCAAGTCCTGCTGTCTGTGTCAATTGACGCAGCAGCAGGACTCGGGAGCACTCCCGCACAAGTGCCCCCATGGAATGCGACTCTCTGTGGGGGCACTCGAGGAGAGGAGGAGCCAGAAACGCCCCTGGGGGACCTCAGAAAAGGAGGATCAGGGCTGCTCTGTGCACAACCCTTGCACAGAGGAGGTAAGTATAACATGTTGGTTATTTAAAAGAAAAAAAAAACCTTTAAGTGGGTTGTTGGGTTTGTTGAATACCAGTCCAGCATTCACGGTGAGAACAGGCATTCAAGTTTTTATGAATTTTGTTTAGGTGCTGACTGTATACTTGTGACTGAGGCAGAAAATGTATATTGGCTATTTATGTTCAATGAATAAAGCTGCAGCCTTGCCCTTTTCCAATTAAAAATTAACACTTGGGAAAGGCCACTGTATAAGGGACATTTAACATATATGTCATGGAGACAGAAATAATGGGTAAAAGGCAAAAACAGCAAAAAGTATGTGTAGCGTTTCCCCTGAAAGAGCCGCTGGATTTTGGGCCTAATACCAAAAATCCAGACAAATGGCATTTTTACATGCTTCCAGATGACTCAATAAACAGTCTAGGGGTTTTGGTTCTTGGTGTTTTATTGAGAACATTTAAAGTGGTTCTAAAAGCAGAAGTTTTTTTTATCGTATTGCATTTTATGCGTCAGGATAAAAAAAAACTTCTGTTTGTAGCAGCCCCCCTCAGCCCCCCTAATACTTACCTGAGCCCATCTTGATCCAAGACACAACAGAGGCCGTCATTGGCTCCCGCTGCTGTCAATCAAAGTCAGTGAGCCAATAAGGAGAAAAGGGGGCGGGAGGGGGTGGGGCTGAGCAGCGGCTCCATGTCCGAATGGACACACAGAGCAGCGGTTCGTTACTAAAATAGTAGTACAACACTTGGCTCTCTTGCATTGTACCTGGCTGCACTAGACAGTCACTGAGAGTTGGTGTGCCACTGATCTTTTAGCACTTGCTCCTGGCTGCTCCTGGACCTGACTGGTGGGGTATTGCACTCCGCAGTCATCTCTCTTAAAAAATTGGCTGGTTTTAGTACTCTCAGTACCATATGAGAAGCTTTCTGACCCCAGATATCTTGCCTCCACTCAGACTCTGACTCAGGCTTTTTCTCTCTTCAGTAACTCTCTTCTAAGCTCAGCTGGGAGTGACCCTGACATCTTCCACAAAGGCTCCCCTGACTCCTCCTCTGTCTCTTTCTCTCTGCCCCAGGGGCAGAGCCCCCAGTACAGGGGTACACCTCCCGATAGCCGGACCCTGCTCCCAGACTGTCAGGTTTAGAATATTTAATGGATGCTTCCCCACATTCTGGGCCCACCTCCTCAGGGACTGGTGGAAGTCCCATGAATATTCAGTCCCCCCCATGTCCCCCCCATCAAATGTTTTTGAAACCTCCAATGAGTTCCAGAATGCAGGGGAAGGTAACCAATCAACAGCCTGTGCAGGACTGCACAGCTTCCTAACCAATTAACCCCTGCTTCTCTGCCTACACGGGAGCTAAGTAAATTTACCCAACAACTAGCAAAATAGGAGGGTGCTACATATGCAAACAACCCATAATTGTACAGGCAGTTTCTCACGAATGTTGTATAAACGGACACCTTGGGTTTTAGGGCTACCAGCTGGCTCTAGAAGATACACGAGAATATGTTCAGGCACCTGAATATCAGAATGAAGAAAATGACATGCATAGCTAATGCATAAAAGTTTCAGCAGCTGAAAGATATTTTATATAATGTTACTTTTAAATAATGCAGCTTACACTTACTGTTACCCTAAATAAAACCCTATCACGAAGACTAATATTTATAAGCACAGTGTATAAATCCAAGATGATTACTGAGATTTGCTTATAGAAAAAGAAAAGTAATGTATAATTGAGCAGCAAGCTTCAAAGAATCAAGCCTTCAAAAGACAGGATACAAAGCTAACTGCAATAAAACGGATGTGTAACAATTAGAGCATGGCCAATTAGAGCAAAGCCAAAAGTTAAGCCTTTCGTCTTTGACATGCTAGTGAGCAAATTGGGTGTTGCACACAGTTTTTCCATGAAATAAGTAAATTAATGCAAATCATGTATTATTCAGATTCATGTCAGAGACATCATTATGGGAATATGAGAGCAGCAACTTTTCATACTTATCACTTGCAAATATGGAATGCATTTTTTATCTATCTTCTAATACCTTTGAGGGAAATATGTTGTACTTTCATGTAAGTGCAGCTAGGGCTGGCCAGTACAGAAAGGTGCTTGAAGCTATTGCTACAGTTATAAATCATTCTAACCAAGTACTGCATGGTGCTGTAAAAAAAAGTTATAAAGGGTCTATGTCAGATTTTGTCATTCTCAGTACTGCTTCTACAGTTGAATTTGACTGCAGTGAAATTGAATGAGGGAAAGGATAGTGTGGCCATTGACTTGGCTGCCCATCTTGGTTCAGGCCTAGGCAGTACTAAGGTCTGCTCCTGTGGTCTTGGCGTGAAGCCATTGCCAGTTTTGCCAAAGTTACAGTTACATAGTTACATATAGTTACATAGTTAGTCTGGTTGAAAAAAGACACACCATCCAACCAGTTCAACCAATAGAAGGGAAAAATTATAAAATCCTAGATATACAATTCTATACCCACAGTTGATCCAGAGAAAGGCAAAAAACCCAATAAGGCCCCTTTCACACTGGGGCAGTTTGCAGTTTTTTTTTTTGCTAAAAATAGCGCCTGCAAACCGTCCCTAGACAGCGGCTGCTGTTTCTCCAGTGTGAAAGCCCGAGGGCTTTCACACTGGAGCAGTGCACTAGCAGGACAGTAAAAAAAGTCCTGCTAGCTGCATCTTTGGAGCGGTGTGTTTACCGCTCCTCCCCATTGAAAGCAATGGGAAACCGCGGTAATACCGCCGGCAATGCGCCTCTGCAGAGGCGCATTGCCAGCGGTATTAACCCTTTTTCTGCCGCTAGCGGAGGTTAAAACCGCACCGCTAGCGGCCGAATACCTCTGCAATTCCGATGGTATAGTAACCCCGCTAAAAATAGCGGCGCTATACCGCCACCGCACCCACCGCCCCAGTGTGAAACCAGCCTAAAGCATGATCCAATTTTCTCCAGCAGGAGAAAAAAAATCCTTCCTGATTCCCCAAGAGGCAATCAGATGTTTCTTGGATCAACTTTACCCATAAATGTTATGCAGCGGGGTCCTAAATTTAGGGGAAGTGTTTGAGTGGTAGTTATGCTCAAACACCCCAATTGTCAGGATTCTATCAACCATTTTTGTCAGCAGGGAGAGTATTGGTGTGTAGTTCCCTGTGGCCTGCGGGTGGCGCTGCCATGGTAGGCCAGGGTTGAACTGCTGATACAGTGCTGTGCCTTGTGTGTCCTCTCTCGGCAGCCGTACAGTGGGTGTGGCGGGCCTGCGTGTTCCTGTCTGCCCTGGGCACCTTTGGCCCAGGGGCGGAGGTCTGTGAATCAGTCCCAGGCACCTTTAGCCCTGGGACTGCAACAAAGGCCTTGGGCCCAGCACCTTCGGCTGGGGCCCAGCAAGGATCAAGGAATCCCAGGGTGCCGCCTTGCCAGGGGACCCGTATCTTAGACGAGGAGGCCGGGGGAGGAACTGTTCAGAGGGACCGGTGAGAAGTCACGGTGAAGGAAGGGTCCTGGTAACTCTCTGGAGGAATGTCTTCTACTTACAAAGAGGTAAAGTTATGAAGCACCAAGTTCACCAGGTCTGTGGCAGAGACCAAGTTCACCAGGTCTGTGGCAGAGACCAAGTTCACCAGTCTGCGGCAGAGACTGTGCGGTTAAGTTAGAATACCATTTGGCTGCTAGTCCCTTCCTAGGGAGACTGTCCATTTGGGCTGAGTCTGCTTGAGAAGCCGAGCAGTGAAGTGATTGTGTTTGTGCCTGGACCTCTCCCACATCTTATGCTGTCCTGTCTTCTACTCCAACCTTTTCCTATCAGAGACTGTTATTTGTAAAGTGAAAATAAACTCTGCATTGGAGTTGCAGCTGGTGTGGAAATTCAAGTCACTGGGGGAACAAGGACTGATCTCTGTCTATTATAGAGGTGAGAATCATTCTCTGGAGGATTCTGGTGTCTGGCCGTGGAGACCCGCTAACAACACCGCTCAACCTCTTTACACAGGAGGGTACGGGCTTGTGGCGTGGTGTGCCCTCTCTACCTGCAGGGAGCCAAAGGCAGGGGTTGAGGGTATCGCTACAGTTAGTACCCATTTATATTATGTGTATCTATGAAAGAACAGGCCTTTCTTAAAACAATCTACTGAGCTGGCTAGAACCACCTATAGAGGGAGTCTATTCTACATTTTAACAGCTCTTAAGCCTCGTACACACGGGCAGGAATCTCGTTGGGAAAAAAAAACGTTGGTTTTCCCGACGAGATTCCCGGCAAGCTTGCCTTGCTTGCTGAGTGTACACACGGCCATTCAAAAGAACCACCGTTATTTGGCAAGAACGCGGTGACGTCATCGACTATGACGAGCCTGCACTCGTCACATTCGATGCCGTCGCCGCCATCTTGCTACACCCTACACTACCCTTGTATGCAATCGCGCATGCGTCAAAGTCTCATCGAGCATGCGCAGGTTTATCGGGGACAGGTAAGCATACACACTCACGGTTTTCTCGGCAGGAAAACTCTGCCGAGAATCCCGACGAGAAAAATAGAGAGCAGTTTTCCCGACAAGAAACCATACACAAGGCTGGTTTTCTCTGCAAAAATCTCTCCCAGCAGTTTTCTTGCCGAGAAAAACAGCCGTGTGTACGAGGCTTGACTGTGAAGATGACTTTCTGTATTTGGAGATGAAGTTTAATGAGTGGGTGGCACAAAGCCTTTCTGCCTTGTAAAAGACTGCCTACCCCAAATTATTGTGTATTCTCCTCCCTAATACTGTCATTGTTTAGTTAAAAAGTGGTAACTGCAGTGTTTGCTGTTTGTGCGATTGCTGCCTCACCCTCTGCCAATTTGTATCACAATTTTGTGCACTTCATACTTATGACTTCACATCACAATATGTGGCTCTGATAACAGCTGTGAGTTATTGAACTACAGTTAGCCTGCACAGTACTGTAGGAGGCATGCACTAAACCTAGGCTCCTTAAAGCACATCTAAACACAAAAACAACAATTTAATATACATAAAGCGGAGTTCCGCCAATTATTTATTTTTTTAAAGTCAGCAGCTACAAATACTGCACCTGCTGACTTTTAAAATATGCTTACCTGTTCAGGGTGCCCGTGATGTCGGCACCCGAAGCCGACCCATCCCTCTGCTCTCGGGTGGAGGCACCGCCCTCTTCGGTAAGGGAATCAGGAAGTGAAGCCTTGCGGCTTCACAGCCTACTTCCCAAATGCGCATGTGCGAGTCGCGCTGCGCGATCCCCCTGGTCCCTGCTGCCTTCTGGGACCTGTGTGTCTCCTAGAACATAGCGTGGGGGACAGAGGAGGTGCCAGACGTGGCATAGATATCCGCGGATACTGCGGATATCTATTCTCGGAAGTGGGAGCAAAATACCTGAATTAGACAGGAATCTACCCCCCCCCTGAAATGTGCCAAATGTGACACCGGAGGGGGGGAGATTCCGAAAAGCGGAAGTTCCATTTTTGGGTGGAACTCCACTTTAGGCTTACCAATCTTTAAAGTGGTTGTATACCTGAGACATGAAATACTGTATGAACAAAGCACATCCTTCTATACTATGTACTTGTCTCTATCCAAAGCACTGACTGTGATTTCTTTCTTCCTCTGTAATCTGCATTATTTCACTAATGACAGTTTTTGCTGACTCCAAGAGATAAAAAAAGACACAGAACGAAATCTCCAGCAGAAAGCCTGTGATTGACAGCCACAGCTGTGCATGTTCCCGTGCATTGTAAGGAGGGGTGTATGTCCCTTCCCTCCAATCAGGGCTCAGAGGTCTCCTAACTGAGCTCTGCACTGTGAGACTTCAGATTCCCACCCCCTGCTTTTCAGAGATGAGAGATGTCGTGTAAAATGTGTGTTTTGGAAAGCCATAGAGAAGAGTAGGCTACCGACAGGTACAACTTATGTAGGAAGATTTGTTTAATCACTGTGAATCACCTGATGCCAGTCACTTCACTGAGTATATGTAAGAGTTTTCAGCCACTTTAAATTTGATGACTGCATTAGTTTGGCTTTTTTTCCTTTATTTTTACCTGGTGATCTGGCCAGTAACACATTTGCTGTCTTAGGGTGGCTCTACTTTATGGAGGAGCAATGGTACCACCCTTGGACAACAGCATTGATAACCTGTGGGGAAGGTGGTGTAGCAAAGTCTTTTACCTCTTCCAGTCTAATGAGAACCTTTGAGGCCCCAGACCACTGACATCCTTCAATATGTAGTGGGTTGTGAGGCATAGTGGGTGCAAAGATGGTGAAAGTCATTGGACGCCAGACACTTCTTGAATGCAAAAGAGGTTTTATTTCTTTTAATAGTCCTTTTTATATTTTTCAGGGGAAAGAGGGTTAGGGCCAGGACACCCTTAAGTAGTTGCAATTTCAATAGATAGACTCCGAGACTTCAATAGGAAGACAGCCGTGCAGGGAAAGGGCTCAGCAAGGTGCCACTTCTGCACGTGCAGGTTTGCTGTCTCCTATGGCAACCGTATCTAACAGTTCCTAACACAAAGTTCAACAGTTCTCTCAGCTTCACTACAATGTGCACTTTAGCTCTTCAGCCCCTTAAGCTCCTGGTCTTTCACTGGACTCTCTGATTCACTGACTCTGAATCCCGTAAGCTCCTCAAGGCTTTTGCAGTGGTATCTTCCTCAAGCGTCACCCACGCTTCCCTGCTGGGTCCCTAGCTTGGCACTCCAGATACCTTTCAAGCTTCACCCCTGCTAACCGGCTCGGCTTGACACACAAGGCTGCTCTGCAAGGGTTACCCCCGCTGGTCGGGTCCCTGATTAGATCACCGCCTGAAGTTTCCCGATTCTCCACTATGCCCTTTCGGTGAGAATATGGTTCCAGTACTTGTTTCAGTTACTCACTGTGGTCCCTGGTAAAGGTGGTTGGACCCTTCGTGGCAACAGCTTCCCTTCTACCTCCGACCACTGATAGGTTCTCCAGCCAGCAGATCCGTCACTTTTGGTTGGACTGCAAGCCGCAATCCCAACCCTGCGCTGCCCTCTTACTTCTGGATAAGCCCTCACACAGCCTGACAGCCAGATTCCCCTGGCATAGGCCCAATCTCCGGCCTAGCATCCGGGGGCAGCTGACACACTTCCACCCAGACGGCAGTCTGGGTAGCACACAACATAGATCACCTGACCTCACCCAAATATATAGGTTCTCCCAGCAGGCCAAGGGATTCAAGAAAACCCCTGCCCATTGGCTGAGATACCCCATATACCCATAAACTGACCTTGGGATGCCCTTCTCATATCTAGTATCACCAAGTTCCAAGGAATTTAGTGAGGAGCTCCCTGACTAAACCCCAGGGCGGTACATCAGTGTAGCATGTACTAAAACATTTAGATGGACTTGGTAATAAATTAAAGCAGAACCTCAACAACAGTTTTAGCACAAATGATAATACATTTCCAAAACCTTTCTCCAAGGGTACTGTCCCCTAGTGCTGTGCAGCTTTCAAAACCCTAGTAAAATGGGATTTTTGTAACCCCAAAAACTCTGCTATACCATCTGGGTAATTTCAAATAAGGACTATACAGTTTAGATTTTTGGATTGCTACAATAGTTAATAGCCAAAAGATTACCATTACAGTTTTAGTTGCCACAATCAAATCCTTTTATAAAGTATACTGAGTAGTATATGGTGTGAAATATGTTGTAGTCTTGATGTACCTGGGATAGGCAGGCAGAATTTGAATGTTTTAGCTAGGAATGAATGAGGAGTGTTGGGCTATGATCCAGTGATTGAATAGCTAAAGTCAAGGGGAGGGAAACGTGCAGTTTCATGCATTCTGTGCTACCTTGAAGTTGCAATAGATGAAGATGAAGTTGCAATAGAAGGGTAGTAACTTTGAGCTGAAAACACTATACAATGCAAATGATATGCATTTTCATGCACTGACATTGCCATTAATAGTGCCTATTATATGTGTTGACACACTAAAAAAATTACTTGCACTTTTGTGGCATGTGCATGACAATCCACACTCACATGTGAACTAGCACCAATAAAAACAATAGCAAAATAGTGTGCATGTGTTGATGTGCTTGTTTAATCACAAAGATGTGTTGGGGAGCTATACGTAGAGCTAGCATCAGACATATTTGTTTCATGTTAAAGTAGAACTCATTTATTCCCCATGCAGTGGGGCTGTATGGGTTATCTGGTGGTTTTGTCCAGCAAAGAAAGAATATACTCACCGGATCCTTCGGTCCTCTGGAAAACAGAGCTCTCGCTCATCTAGTGGTGGACTGTTCCTGCCATCCTCATGTTCACAGACAGTCTATGGGCGTGATGACATCAGGAACAGTACACTGCACAAGACTGCTAATATGCGGGGCAGCAAGAGTGGCAAGAACCGGTCTTGCGCTCAGAGAATTGGCGGATTAGGTACATCTCTGCTTCCCTCACCCCTAGACAAAAATGAACAGTTAAGTCATTCAGTGCGAACATAGACCCAGTGCATGGGGGAGATCCTGAAATTTTTCTTTAAGTGAATGCATGCTAAGCAATGTGTAAGTGTAAGACCTACAGATATGTATTTTCTCTCATAGAGATCACTGTATTCCTTTTGACAATGTCTTTATCTGTCCTTGCACTATACAAGGACAAAGCCATCTTTGTTTAGACATCATTCAGGTCAGCATCTAATTCCTTGATTGAACTGTTAGCGAGGAGATGACACAAACATAGCTTTCCTGGTTCCTGAGTAGGGATGAGCTCGGTGTTCGAGTCGAACATAAGTTCGGCTCGAACATCGGCTGTTCGCGCGTTCGGCGAACAACGAACGATTTGGGCCGTTCGCGCCAAATTCGAGTGACGCGAACGGCCCACAATACACTGCGCCATCGCAGTGTAATCCCGGCGCTGTGATTGGCCAAGCATGCACTGTGATCCTGCATGCTTGGCCAATCACAGCGCCGGCAGCGAGGAGAGCAATGATTGGCCACAGGCAGGATGCCTGTGGCCAATTATAGCTGAGGGGGTTTAGTACACGCCCCACACTATAAAAGGCCGCCAGCGCGGCGGCCTCGTGTAGTGTGTTCCGGAGCAGGGAGAGTGAAGGATAGGCAGGGACAGTGTCAAATCTATTCTTTGCTAAACCTTGTGTGTAGGGAGAGAGAAGGATAGGCAGGGAGAGTGTCAGTGTCATATACTTTGATAAACCTTGTGTGCAGGGAGAGAGAAGGATAGGCAGGGGACAGTGTCAGTGTCATATTCTTTGCTAAACCTTGTGTGTAGGGACAGAGAAGGATAGGCAGGGAGAGTATCAGTGTCATATTCTTTGCTAAACCTTGTGTGTAGGGAGAGAGAAGGATAGGCAGGGAGAGTGTCAGTGTCATATACTTTGATAAACCTTGTGTGCAGGGAGAGAGAAGGATAGGCAGGGGACAGTGTCAGTGTCATTGTTGCTAAGCCTCGTGCACATTATACACCTGAAGTTAGCCCGTATTGCTGCTTTTTCCTGGTGTGTTACACCAACAGGCATTTGCGGCACTTACAGCGGGCGGAGTGTGCCTCCTGATCATATTACACCTGAAGTTAGCCCGTATTGCTGCTTTTTCCTGGTGTGTTACACCAACAGGCATTTGCGTCACTTACAGCGGGCGGAGTGTGCCTCCTGATCATATTACACCTGAAGTTAGCCTGTATTGCTGCTTTTTCCTGGTGTGTTACACCAACAGGCATTTGCGGCACTTACAGCGGGCGGAGTGTGCCTCCTGATCATATTACACCTGAAGTTAGCCTGTATTGCTGCTTTTTCCTGGTGTGTTACACCAACAGGCATTTGCGGCACTTACAGCGGGCGGAGTGTGCCTCCTGATCATATTACACCTGAAGTTAGCCTGTATTGCTGCTTTTTCCTGGTGTGTTACACCAACAGGCATTTGCAGCACTTACAGCGGGCGGAGTGTGCCTCCTGATCATATTACACCTGAAGTTAGCCTGTATTGCTGCTTTTTCCTGGTGTGTTACACCAACAGGCATTTGCGGCACTTACAGCGGGCGGAGTGTGCCTCCTGATCATATTACACCTGAAGTTAGCCTGTATTGCTGCTTTTTCCTGGTGTGTTACACCAACAGGCATTTGCAGCACCTACAGCAGGCGTAGTGTGATTCCTGCAAAATATACTCCTGAAGCTAGGCCTTATTGCTGGTTTTCCCATTTCCCTGCAGGCCATTAGAATGTCTGGAAGGCAAACAAGGAGAGGCAGACAGTCAGGAGCCAATAAAAGAGGGCAAGCAGGCTCTGTGTCTAGAGACAACAGTGCTGGTCGTGGACGCGGTGCATCACCATCAGCACGTGGCCATGGGACACGCTTGTCCTTCTTTTCGGCAACTGGACGTGTTGAGCCGCATCATGCCGAAGACTTGGTAGAGTGGATCACCAAGCCCTCCTCATCCTCCTCATCCTCTCTCACCCAGGCTCAGGGTACTGGCAAAGCAGCTGTCAAAGCGTCCTCTTCCCTGGTATCAATGTCATCATCAGTCACTCCTTCCCTAGACCAACCATGTCCTCCTGAGGAGTCCCCCGAACTGTTTGAGCACAGTGTTGGGTACATGCTCCAGGAGGATGCCCAGCGTTTCAAAGGGTCTGATGATGATACCCAGCTAGAGGAAGGCAGTAGCGTGAGAGCAGAGAGAGGGGATGCTCAAGAAGGACACCAATCTGGCAGTCATGTTCCAGCAGCTGCAGCATACTGCCAGATTGGCTCCAGTGATGAGGAGGGAGGGGATGATGAGGTCACTGACTCCACGTGGGTGCCTAATAAGAGAGAGGAGGAGGAGGAGGATGAAGAGGAGGCACATCTCCAACGAGGCAGGATGCCCTCGGGGGGCCAGCGTAAGGGCAGCACACCAACGGAATCACACCGCAGAGCTCTGCCTGTGCAGGGCGCTGCCTCTGCCCGTTATTCAAAAAGTTCTTTGGTGTGGGCCTTTTTTGAGTCGAGTGCATCAGATCGCACAGCTGCTGTTTGCAACATATGTCTCAAGCGTATATAGCGTGGCCAAAACATCACCCGCTTGGGCACCACATGCTTGACCAGACATATGTTGACCTGCCATGCAGCTCGTTGGCAAGCCTACCTTAAAGACCCACACCAAAGAACAAAGCGGACCTCTTCTTGCACCGCATCAGCTGGGATCTCCAACCCCACTATACCTTCAGTCCTCTCTGAAACCTGCACTGAGAGGAATGAAGGTGTAGAATTAGGTGTGTCACAGCCAAGTACTTGCGGGCACTCTGCTAGCAGTACACAGACGTCCGATTCTAGCAGGCAAATTTCCCTGCCCCAGCTGCTGGACCGTCTAAAGAAGTTCACTCCCAGCCATCCACATGCCCAGCGGTTGAATGCTAGCTTGGCTAAATTGCTAGCGCTTCAACTGCTGCCTTTTCAGTTGGTAGACTCGGCCCCCTTCCGTGAGTTTGTGCAATGTGCGGTTCCTCAGTGGCAGGTTCCCAAACGCCACTTTTTCTCACGGAAGGCGATTCCGGCTCTCTACCGGCATGTGGAAGGCAAAGTCTTGGCCTCGCTGGACAGGGCGGTCAGCGGTAGGGTGCATATTACCGCTGACTCATGGTCCAGCAGGCATGGACAGGGACGTTACCTTTCTTTCACGGCCCATTGGGTTACTCTTTTGGCAGCTGGGAAGGATGCAGGACAAGGTGCAGTAGTGTTGGAGGTTGTTCCACCGCCACGCCTCCAAAATGCTACTACTGGTTGTGACACACCTCTGTCCTCCACCCCCTCCTCTTCTTCTTCCTCCATGGCCTCTTCCTGTGCTTTGTCCTCGGAACCAGCGGTGCTCCGTAGGCGTTCAAGGGGCTACGCAATTACGCAGGCAAAAAGATGCCATGCCGTGCTTGCGCTGGTGTGTTTGGGGGACAGGAGCCACACTGGGGCAGAGGTTCTGTCTGCTCTGCAGGGGCAGGCCGAGAGGTGGTTGACGCCACGCTAGCTTAAGCCAAGAATGGTAGTTTGCGACAATGCCACCAACCTCCTCTCCGCTCTCCGACACGGACAACTGACCCATGTGCCCTGTGTGGCTCACGTCCTTAACCTGGTGGTGCAGCGGTTCTTGGGCAGGTACCCGGGCTTACAGGATGTCCTGAGGCAGGCCAGGAAAGTCTGTGTGCATTTCCGCAGATCTTATAATGCCAGTGCTCGCCTGGCTGAGCTGCAAAAGGAGTTGAACCTGCCCAAGAACCGCCTTATATGTGACATGCCCACCAGGTGGAACTCAACGTTGGCCATGCTGCAGCGGCTGCACACGCAGCAGAGGACCATCAATGAGTACCTGTGCGACTACGGCACCAGGACAGGGTCAGGGGAGCTCAGGTTTTTTTCACCACGCCAGTGGGGCATGATCAGGGATGCATGCACTGTCCTGGCACCATTTGAGGAGGCCACGAGGATGAGCAGTGACAGTGAGCAGTGAGCAGTGACAGTGCATGCATCAGTGACACTGTACCTCTTGTCCACCTGTTGGAACATACGCTGCGTGGAATAATGGACAGGGCACTTGAGGCAGAACAGAGGCAGGAAGAGGAGGACTTCCTTGCCTCTCAAGGCCCCCTTTACCCAGACAGTGTTCCTTCTGTCCCAACCATCGCACAGGAAGAAGAGGAGGAGGAGGATTGTGTTAGCATGGAGGTGGAGCCTGGCATTCAGCATCATCAGCAGCAGTCTTTTAGGGATGATTTACAGTCCCAAGAAACCAGTGGACTTGTACGTGGCTGGGAGGAGGTGGCTGCGGATCATGTCGTCCTTAGTGACCCAGAGGACTCCGGACCGAATGCCTCAGCTAACCTACGCTGCATGGCCTCCCTGATCCTGCAAAGTCTGCGGAAGGATCCTCATATTCTTCGGATCAAGGAGAGGGACCATTACTGGCTGGCCACTCTCCTTGATCCACGGTACAAGGGTAAGGTTGCGGACCTTATCTTACCGTCGCAGAGGGAGCAGAGGATGAGACAACTCCCGGAGGCCTTGCAGAAAGGTCTGTGCAACGCGTTCCCAGAGACTGGGAGGTTACAAACTCCTGGTCCTGGACAACGAGTTGCTGAGGCTTTGGTCAGTCAAAGAAGGAGCGGTGGGGAAGGTGGCCGTCTGACCGATGCGTTCAGACAATTCTTTAGTCCGCAGCCCCAAGGTATGATCGGTTCCAGCAACCATCGCCAGCGTCTGATATACATGGTGCAGGAATACCTAGGGGCAAGGTCAGACTTGGACACCTTCCCCACCGAAAATCCTCTGGCTTACTGGGTCTTGAGGATGGATCACTGGCCAGAGCTTGCACAGTATGCAATTGAGCTACTGGCCTGTCCTGCATCCAGCGTTCTTTCAGAACGCACATTCAGTGCTGCTGGAGGATTTGTCACGGATCACAGGGTGCGCCTGTCCACTGACTCTGTTGATCGACTGACCTTCATAAAAATGAACCAGTCTTGGATCACCACCAGCTACCAAACACCTGAAGCTGATATAACAGACTAATTTATTTTCAAATGTCACATCCCTTCAAGACTGATGCTGATGCTGAGAGACTGTCCTGTTATGTTGACTGACTATCCTCCTCCTCCTCAATGATCCGATTGATGATGATAGCTTGGAAGAACATTTTTGTTTCTGGGTGCCGCTACCAGTGGCTAAGGCCCAATTTTTCAGCCCCTGTTTAACAGGGGCATGTAATTACAATTTTTGATGCAATACTTTGCAACAGGGCTCATTGCTGTGCTCCAAGTACAGTATCTGTGAGGGGTTGCAGTGTTGTGGCACCAGTGCCTAAGGCCCAATTTTTCTGCCCCTGTTTAACAGGGGCATGTAATTACAATTCTTGATCTAATAATTCACAGCAGGGCCCATTCCTGCGCCCACCAAGAGTAACTGTGAGACCTTACAGTGTTGTGTCAACACCACCACCACCACCACCAAAGGCCCGATTTTTCAGCCCCTGTTCAACAGGGGCATGCAATTACAATTCTTGATCTAATAATTCACAGCAGGGCCCATTCATGCGCCCACCAAGAGTAACTGTGAGGGCTCACAGTGTTGTGGCAACACCAATATGTAAGGGGCAAATTTCAGCTGAGTATATACGGCAGGCCCCTACTTTCAAACATCCAACTTACAAACGACTCCTCCTTGCAAACGGAAGGATACAACAGGAAGTGAGAGGAAATCTACCCCTAGGAAGGCAAATTCTCTCCTGTAAGAGTTAATATGGGAAAAAAAGTGTCTCCTCTCCACTGATGCTTTATCACCAATTCTTGTTTCAATAAAAACCCCAAATTTTCAAAAAAAAATTGTCATTAGGACGGAAAGTGAGGTGAACTGTTCTGACCAGGTGCACACTGCACAGACAGCAAAACTAATGTTACAGGGGTGATAACCCTTCCCTATGTTTTCCAAAAAGCTTAGAAATAGATTTCTTGGCTGGAGCTACACTTAAACAATGTACCTGTTCAAAATTACAAACAGATTCTACATAAGAACAAACCTACAGTCCCTGTCTTGTATGCACCGCCTGTATACGGCTGTTCAGAGTATATAGGGCCTTTTTTATTTTGTGTGCAGGGTTCCCCTTAATATCCATACAAGACCCAAAGGGGCTGGTAATGGGCTGGGGTAGGGGTGGGGGGGTGATGGGGTAGCTATGCCATTTTTCTTAAAGATTTTCATCCATATTACCGGGACCAGACATTACATTAAAGCCGCAAGCAGTTTTAAATGGCTTTTTTTCCTTTAGAAATGTAATTTTGTGCAGGGACAGTTCTAAACACGGGAAACACGTTGCACTTCACAGGCATACTTTAGACACCCCCCAGGTATGATATTTAAAGGAATATTTGACTTTTTTTTTTTTCACTTTATGCATCATTAAAATGACTGCTCCCGAAAAACGGCAGTTTTAAAACTTTTTTGGGGATTGATACATGTCCCCTGGTGCAGAACCCGGGTTCCCAAACCCTTTTTAGGACAATAACATGCATAATAGTCATTATAATTAGCACTTTAGATTTCGAACGTTCGCATCCATTGTATTTAATAGAGTTCTAAAGTTCGTGCGAACTTTCAGTCCGGGGTGTTCGGCTCATCACTATTCCTGAGCTGCATTTTGATCACTGGGGATAGGAGGCTGAAGAAATGCTTCCTCTTGCCTACAGCAAAGTCACTTGCCTGGTGATCATTTTTTATTAAAGGCTGCAGCAATTTTTTAAATATATAGTTGCTTTACACAATAGTGCAATGTCAGAAATGTATGTGTGCAGACTTGTAAAGTGAACAAAAGGTACACTTTACCTGTAGACAGAATAACTGAACACAAATGGGTGGAAAACAAAACAAGACCGCCAACACCCGACCCTGTAGACTATGTTCCCAACCACAGCTGCCCCTAGGAGGATCCCTAGCACTGAAGAAGGAAATTTTGCATCTTTTTACAAAAGATTGCATAATACTAATTGCTGCTCAGTTCCACATAGATTCATACCACCCAAACACTCAATCAACAAAAACTTTCAAAAATACAGATGTATGCAGCCTTTTATTGTGAATCCCTGTAATATTGATGGACTTACCAGCTACAAAGCACACCCTCCAGAGGCCTGCATGTAATGCCATCTTGACTTCAGTAGTTTGATTCTGAGGTAGAACGATTCCTTCTTCCACGTACAGCCAGTAATCAGTGCTAACGGCTATGCCGACGAGAAGGAGACCACACGCTCCAAAGACGCTACTGAGTAGGGTCAGTGCACGACTGCTGCAATTACTCATTCTAGGAGGCAGGGAGAAGACAGTCAATGGTGCTGTGCTGTACCTGCAGAGTAATAAAGATCAGAATAGTGAAAGATGTACATATTGCATTAGGGTGTAAATACTTATCTATTAATTGCAACATATTCAAACAAAGGAAACTCCACCAAAACTTAGAACACATGTGATCAGCTATAACACCACACCAACCGAAAGGCTTGAAAGTTTGGTTAAGCGCTGGTTCACACCATGCTGCATGGCAACACTAGACAGTAGCTGTTATTACGTGTGAAAATGTTATTAAAAAAAGCCATTAAAGTGCATAGGTTATTTTTTTTATTTTTTCTTCTTGTTTTTTTTTAATTTTTATCTACCTGTATGTTACCTTAGATTATAAGCTCCTTAAATGGCAGGGACTGATATGAATGCACAATATTTATGTAAACAGCTGCATAAATTGACGGTTCTATATACAGTGGGTAAAGAAAATTTCTAACATCCAAGTGAAAGATATAACACCAACATGTCATAAAACCACCTCTTGCTTTAATTACAGTCTTTAGTCTGTTGGGATATGTCTCTAGTAACTTTGCACAGCTAGACTTAGATAATAATATATAATATATACAATATTTACTCACTCTTCTATGCAGAACTGCTCAAGTTCAGATTTTCAATGTAGTTTTATGTCCTGTACACACGATCGGATTTCCGATGGAATAAAATCCGATGGATTTTTCCATCGGAAATCCGATGAACCTGACTTTCATCAGTCTTGCCTACACACCATCAGTCAAAATTCCGACCGTCCAAAACGCCATGACGTAAAACACTCCGACAAGCTGAGAAAAATTAAGTTCAATGCTTCTGAGCATGCGTCGACTTGATTCTGAGCATGCATGGGTTTTTTGTCCGATGGAGTTCCACACAGATGATCGTAATTTGCTATCGTTTTTTATTCCAGCGGTAAAATTTAAAACAGGTTCCATTTTTTATACCGATGGAAAAAAGACCGATGGGGCCCACACACGATCGGTTTGTTTGATGAAAAAAGTCCATCGGTCTTTTTTCATCAGAAAAACCGATCGTGTGTATGCGGCATAAGTCTGGGCCATGCAAGCACATTCACCTTTTTCTACTTCAACCACTGTGTGGTAATTTTTTCTGTATGCTTTGGGTCATTGTCATGTTGGAACTGGAAAGTAAACCTTCTTCCCATTGACAACTTTCTGGCAGAGGGCAGCAGATTTTCCTCAAGAATTTGATGGTGTTTTGTCCCACCTATTTTTCTTCTATCCTGACAAGTGGTCCAGTCCCTGCTGCAGAGAAACACCCCCATAACAGGATATTACCACTTCCATGCTTTACTGTAGGTATGATGTTATTTGGATGGTGACCTGTATTGAATTTCTGCCGGACATATCGTTTGGTGTTGAGGCTAAATAATAAAATTTTAATCTCATCTGACCATAAAACCTTTTTTCTATGTGATCTCAGAATCTTCAAGGTGCGTTTAAAGTGGTCAGATGAGACAACATATAAATTATTTGGCCTCAACACCAAACAATATGTCTGGTGGAAATCCAATGAAGCTCACCATCCAAATAACACCAGAGAGCTGGCATAAGCACACTGGCAACTGTGATGGCTATTACCAGAAACAGGCTTTGAATGCATCTGTTTTGGGAAAAAGTTAAATTATTGTGTTAAGTTCCACTTTAAGTCTATCTGGACCCAAACACAAATATTTAATACACTGAGCAAAATTATAAATGCAACACTTTTGTGTTTGCCCCTATTTATCATGAGCTGAACTCAAAGATCTACACCTTTTCTATGTACACAAAATGCCTATTTCTATCAAATATTGTTCACAAATTTGTCTAAATCTGTGTTAGTGAGCACTTCTCCTTTGCCGAGATAATCCATCCACCTCACAGGTGTGGCATATCGAGATGCTGATTAGACAGCATGATTATTGCACAGCTTTGTCTTAGGCTGGCCACAATAAAAGGCCACTCTAAAATGTGCAGTTTTATCCCACAGCACAAGGCCACAGATGTTGCAATTTTGAGGGAGCGTGCAATTGGCATGCTGACTGCAGAAATGTCCTCCAGAGCTGTCAGAAACCGTCTCGGGGAAGCTCATCTGCATGCTCGTTGTCCTCATCGGGGTCTCAATCTGACTGGAGTTTGTTGGTGTAACCGACTTGAGTGGGAAAATGCTCACATTCAATGGTGTCTAGCACTTTGGAGAGGTGTTCTCTTCACGGATGAATCCCGGTTTTCACTCTGCAGGGCAGATGGCAGAGAGCGTGTATGGCATAGAGTGGGTGAGCGGTTTGCTGATGTCAACGTTGTGGAACGAGTGGCCCATGTTGGAGGTGGGGTTATGGTATGGGCAAGGCGTATGCTATGGACAACGAACACAGGTGCATTTTATTGATGCCATCACCTCATTTTGCAGTATGATAATGCACGGCCCCATGTTGCAAGGATCTGTACACAATTCGTGGAAGCTGAAAACATCCCAGTTCTTGCATGACCAGCATACTCACCGGACATGTCACCCATTAAGCATGTTTGGGATGCTTTGGATCGGCGTCTACAACAGCGTGTTCCAGTTCCTGCCAATATCCAGCAACTTCGCACAGCCATTGAAGAGGAATTGACCAAAATTCCACAGGCCACAATCAACAACCTGATCAACTCTATGCAAAGGAGATGTGCTGAACCGCGTGTGGCAAATGGTGGTCACACCAGATACTGATTGTTTTTTTTACCCCCCCCCCCGACTCCCCCAATACAGTAAAACTGCACATTTTAAAATGGCCTTTTATTGTGACCAGCCTAGGGCACACCTGTGCAATAATCATGCTGTCTAATCAGCATCTTGATATGCCACACCTGTTTGGTGGATGGATTATCTCGGCAAAGGAGAAGTGCTCACTAAAACAGATTTAGCCCTGGTTCACATTAGTTCAATTTGACAATTGCCGTCAATGGCACCATCCTAATCGGTGCAACGCTGCATCTGCGGTGCTTTACCAATTTCAAAAAGTAGTTTCTGTACTTGCACAGATGTCTCTAAAATTGCGGCCGAAATCGGGACTTACAAGCGGGAGTGAAATTGTGTGAGTTCAGCTGAACACAAACGGCTTCATTCCTGCAGCCCAGTGTGAACCTGGGCTTAGACAGATTTGTGAACAATATTTGAGAGAAATAGGCCTTCTGTGTACATAGAAAAAGTCATAGATCTTTGAGTTCACCTCATGATAAATAGGGGCAAACACAAAAATGTTGCGTTTATAATTTTGCTCAGTATACATTGCACCCTACCAGTCCTTGGAAATGGTGGCTGTATTTGTTTTCTTTTATGGTTTTTTATTTTTCGTTATTTTCACCTGGTAATTCTATGAATAACACCTTGCATGGCTATACTCACTTCTCTACTCTATTGTGGCAACCAGGGATACCATGTTTACCACTCAGACACAAAGGTTTCTTTGATCATGTTCATTACATGGAAGTTAACGAGATTACAGAAGGGAGATAAGGTTGTTGTTTTTTTTTTTCTGTCTATTAAGGACTGGTAAGCTGCAATATATTATGTTTTTGTTCTGGGTTTAATTCTGCTTTGACGATATAGTAAAACATGAGAGGTTTACCTCACAAAGGGCAGATGTAGGTCTCTTATTCGTGTGTACCAACTAAAGCAATCCGAGGCTATTGTAGCTCAATGAATGCATAACTAGTAAGGGGCTGCACTGCACACAGGGGGACCTCACAGCAGGTGAACAATCAAATATTATTTACTACTTAATTTAGGTAACACAATATTGTATATAATACAACTTGATAGATTTGGTAGATTTGCATTGCCAGAAAAGAGCATGTCCTAATTCCTAGTTCCCAATTAAAGGAGCAATATTGCATAACCACACACTGCTAAAGACACTTTTTCTACAAACTTTGATCTAACACTTTTCTTTTCCACGTGTTATGCAATCTACATAATGCTACTTTTCTCCGAGAATTTGCATAGTAATAAAAGAGGTGTTAGTGTTATGGGAGGGAACAGTTACAAAAAGCAATGTTTAAAGAACAACTGTACCTGTGATTAGAAAATTACATTATTTTGTTCCCCAATCGTCATACTTGGATTGGAACAATATTTATATTTTTTTCCATGAATGTAATTTGCCTTTACGTCAATCTAAAGAGCTTGTCACTTGGCCTCACCACTGACTTGCTTGCTTTACATACTTCTAAGGTCTGAACATTTTTTGACTTAATGCATTCTCTTCATTAAGGTAAAAAATGCTTAACTAACTGTCCTACCCACCCCCTGTCGCTAAACAATTACCTGGCTCCATGATGTCACTCCAGCACTGTCTCTGGCTCCAGCACTGCCCCCCCCCCACTTCCTGTTTTCACAGGAAAAACTGAGGGCAGTGAAGCCATAGGCTTCTACTGTCATCAGTCAAACTCCTCTAGGGAGGGAGCAGGAGCATGACTTAATGGGGCTATGTGTGTCTATAGTTGTACACAGCCCAGTTTGGGATCCAAAGAGAGCAAGCATGCTAGGGTGCCTCTTTAGCGCTCGACTTACTACAGGAGGCACCAAAAGGAGGGATGAGCTGACAGTGCTGGCAGGCAAATCAAAGGTATAGACAAGAATTGAAGTGTAGGAGGCATTACGGCTGGGCCAGAGTATTCCTTTCACCGGCTAAATATGCTATTGATGTACACATTGTAAGTGAACACAACTTTAAAGCCCCACTTCAACCAAAACCTTTGATTTTGCTTCAGATAGAAAGAAGTACTTTGGGGTTTAATCACTGCCTCATCACTTCCATTCTTGTCTGGACAGTAATTAAAGGCAACATCTTTCCAACAGTTTTAAGCAGACTATAGAAGAAATAGAAAATGAAAAAGGGGGTGCAAAGCCTCATGCATTACCTTTAAAACACTTTTTTTTAAATTAGACACTGGACACAATGTACATATGCTTTGTATGGACCTGAATATCACTCAATAACATAATAACAAGCAAGCAAGCTGACACGTGTCAAGGGCAGAACCCTCTTCGTAGCTCCTAGGAAGAGGGTTCTGGCCTTAAAATGCATCAACTTACTTGCTTGTTATTGACTAATGTCCAGGTCCATATGAAGCATCTGTACCTTGTATCCAGTTTCATTTACTGGGGTCTGCGTATCCCTTGATGTGTATTACCGTACAGCTTTTTTGAGTATGCCTTTGACACTTTTCTCATTTTAAAAAAAAGTTTTTTAAAAGGTAATGCACAAGGCTTTAAACCCCCTTTTTAATTTTCTGTTCACTATAGAGTCTTCCCCAGTCAGAAGAGGGCAGTATACTTGAGGCTTACTAATACCGAAGTGGATTATTACTAAGATCTGGACCTTATGGCAGGACATTTTTAATATGACATCTGTAGTGCTAGTTGGGTTGAGTGGAGAGGGATTAGAACACTTATCGGTTTTTATTGCTGTCTGTGTCCCTGTTAAAGCGGAGTTCCACCCAAAAGCAGAACTTCCGCTTTAAGCATGCCTCGCCCCCTTACATGCCACATTTGGCATGTAATTTTTTTTGGGAGGGGGGGGTGGGTGACTAGTTTTGAGTGGGACTTCCTGTCCCATTTCCTACTTCCGACTACGGGCCGCATAGGCGACTCCTCCTCTCCCCTTAGGCGGCTCCTCCCTTTCAGAAATCTTCTGGGACATGTCACAGGTCCCAGAAGATTCACTGTCCACCATGGGCAGTGCGCACCCGGCCGTGAAGCCGCAAGCTGTCACGGCCGGGTGCCCACAGTTTCAATGGAGGCGCCGGGGAGAGAAGGGGGAGAGGAGCGAGGCTCTATGCGGCCGCATCACTGGACTGTTGGACAGGTAAGTGTCTGTTTATTAAAAGTCAGCAGCCACACTTTTTGTAGCTGCTGACTTTTAATAAACAAAAAAAAGCCTGGAACTCAGCTTTAACCACTTGACGTCCGCGCTATAGCCGAATGACGGCTACAGCGTGGACCTGAAATGAAATGCCGGGAGGCCGTCAATAGACATCCTCCCCTTTGCACACGCCCCGCGCACCCCCTGCAGGGGGCGTGTGGCGCATGCTGTGATCACAGAGTCACTGAGACTCGGGTGATCACAGATCCGAGCCCGGCCCCTTACCACGTGATCAGCTGTCAGCCAATGACAGCTGATCACGTGATGTAAACAAAGCTCGGTAATCGTTTTTTTTTCTTCTCATGCTGACAGCGTGAGGAGAAAAAAAAAACTGATCACTGGCTTTTGTGTAAGGGACATCGATCTCCAGTGACAGAGGCTGTCAGGTCACCTGAGGCCAGGTGACAGATGCACACCATTGGGGTCAGGAGTGCACCGCTATGATAGTGGACCCTACGGCTGACTACTGCGAATGGAACCCTGGGTGGTACAGGAAGGCAGGTCCACTGGGGCACCAACACAGATCCCACAGGGAGCTAGAACATAAGATTCCCCAGGGCGCAGAGTCTAAGAGCCAGCAGATGTTCACCAGAGCCTCTAGTGGTGAGGATGGACTATGCTGCATCTGACTCCAGGTCGCGGCCCCCAGGGTCTCCCAGCTCACGCTCACGGTAGGCTATAGGAGGAAGCTACAGGTCAGGGCGACTAGCAGACAAGGATAAACTGAGAACAAGCCAAAGGTCAAGGGTCACAAGCAGGCAGGGATTGTTGAGAAATGTGCCAAAGGTCAGGGTCACAAGCAGGCGGGGATGGTCGGGAACACGCCAAGATCGGTAACAGAGACAAACGTAGAGCACACGGCAAGCAGGAAACAGGAAACCAAACACACAATATTGCACGGCAAGGCAGGCTTGGAGAACACAGTGTTAAATAGTGGTTCCTGTTGAGGCTGGGGTGGAGCCACACTGAGGGAAGATTACTTAACCATGCAGGTGTGAGAGAGCAAGCCCAAAGGCTGATACACAGACCAGGTAAGAGACAGACAGGTCACAAAAGTATTACTGCAAGGTCATGACAGAGGCACATCCGCCTCATCAGTGCCCACCAGTACCGCCTGCCGGTGCCACCTGCCAGTGCCCCATGCCAGTGTCCACAGTGCCCACCAGTGCAATAAAGTGTCACCTATCAATGCCCAAGAGTGCCACCTATCAATGCCCACCAGTGGTGCCAATCAGTGCCTCATCAGTGCCACCTAGCAGTGCTGCCTATCAGTCTCACCTACCAGTGCTGATCAGTGCCCATCATTGCCACCCATCAGTGCACATCACTGCAACCTATCAGTGCCCATCACTGCCAGCTATCAGTGCTACCTATTAGTGCCAATTATCAGTGCCCACCAGTGTCACCTATCAATGCCCTTCAGTGCCACCTCTCAGTGTCACCTCTCAGTGCCCACTAATGCTGTCTCTCAGTGTCCACCAGTGCCGCCTATCAGTGCCCACCAGTGCCGCCTATCAGTGCCCACCAGTGCTGCCTATCAATGCCCACCAGTGCCGACTTATTGGTGCCCACCAGTGCAGCCCAACGTGCCCATCAGTGCAGCCTATCAGTGCCCATCAGTGCAGCCCATCGGTGCCCATCAGTGCAGCCTATCGGTGCCCATCAGTGCAGTCTCATCAGCGTGCATCAATGAAGGAGAAAAATTACCTGTTTGCAAAGTTTTATAACAAAATATAAAACGGTTTTGTATTATTTATTTTTTTAAATCTGTCTTTTTTCATTTTTTTAACAAAAATTAAAACCACAGAGGTGATCAAATACCACCGAAAGAAAGCTCTATTTATGGGAAAAAAATAATAAAAATTTCATTTGGGTACAGTGTTGTATGACCGCACAATTTTCATTCAAAGAGTGAGAGCGCTGGAAGCTGAAAATTGGTCTGGGCAGGAGGGGGGTTTAAGTGCCCAGTAAGCAAGTGGTTAAGGAGAGTCACCCTCTCTATTTGTCCTGTTTACTATTATCATTGAAACTGAAAGTAAAAGAAAATCCCAAATTTGGGGTTGACCCCAGAAAAGTAATAGAGGAGAAATCTCCCAATGGGGACACTAGTTCTGATGACCTGGGGGTCCCCAAGGAGTTCCCTTAATTTGCAAAGATTTCCTCTTACTTCCTGTTTGGCCAGGAGTGAAGCGAAATCTCCACAATGGGACACAGATGGTGAAAAAATAAATTGACAGGAGTTAAAACCCTCCCTTGCTCTATCCAATATGAAAAAAAAAGTTTAGCCTATAGCTCTACTTTGAAGCAGAACCCCCCAATAGTACACCCCAGTGCAGCTTGTCAGTGACCACCAGTGCAGCTTGTCAGTGACCACCAGTGCAGCTTGTAAGTGACCACCAGTGCAGCATATCAGTGACAACCAGTGCAGCATATCAGTGTACCTCTCTCCAGCCCAGAGTACCTGAGTACCTGTCTACAGCCCAAAGTACCCAAGTACCTATCTGCAGCCCATCAGAGTACCCAAGTACCTATCTGCAGCCCATAAGAGTACCTGAGTACCTGTCTCCAGCCCATCAGAGTACCCAAGTGCCTGTCTCCAGCCCATCAGAGTACCCAAGTACCTGTCTCCAGCCCATCAGAGTACCTGAGTAGCTGTCTCCAGCCCATCGGAGTACCTGAGTAATAGGGTTGCACTGATACCAATACTAGTATCGGTATAAGTGCCGATACAGAGCGTTTGCATGAGTACTTGCTTTATTGAAATCTATACAGGGAGATTGGTGCTTGTAACGGCCCCTACCATCGCACCGATCATCCCCTGACTGTCCCCTGTGTCCTCCTCCATTCCCTTCTCTGTGCTCTTAAGGTCCCCTGCCATGTCCTCCTCCGATCCTCCTCCATGTCCTTCTCTGCTCCCCCTCCGTGTCCTCCTCTGCTCATTCTCCACTCCCCCTCCATGTCCTCCTCCACTCTTTCTTCGCTCCCCCTCCATGTCCTTCGCTCCCCCTCTGTGTCCTTCTCCGCTCCTTCTCCACTCCCCCTTCATGTCCTCCTCTGGCCCCCCCTGCCCCAGATCTGTCAGGATGGAGAGCGGAGGAAGGAGCCGGTAAATATGTAATTTACCGGCTCCTTCCTTTTCTAAATGCACACTAAATGACTCTGTCCATTCATAACTGAGCAGAATAAACTGTGTTTACAATGTTTCAGTTTATGAATGGAGAGCAGCCTCTGTCTCCTGTCCATTCATCTTCAGTGCAGCTGAGGCTACAGAGAAAGGGACTGGGGAATCTCTGTCCTCAGTCCCTTTCCCTGTCTCAAAGGGGAGATGTCAGGGGACTATTTAGACCCCTGATATCTCACCAAAATAAAAATTGTAATAAATATTTAAAAGTTAAATTGTAAAAATAATAAAAAATACAATAAAAGAACCACTGACACTGTCAACGACCCCCCCCCCCCCAAAAAAAAAAAAAAAAAAAAAGCATTGTAAAAACAATGACAAAAAATATATAAATTGTAAAAAAATTATAAAAAAGTAAAAAAAAAAAAATAATAATAAAAAAACTAATGACACATTCCACACCTCATCAGTGCCACCTATCAGTGCCCATCAGTGCTACAGTCACATGACATAAAAAATAGTAATTGGTATCGGCGAGAACTTGAAAAAAGTATCGGTTCTTGTACTCGGTCTTAAAAAAGTGGTATCGGTGCAACCCTACCGAGTACCTATCTGCAGATCATCAGAGTTCACGGGTACCTGTCTCCAGCCCAGAGTACCCGAGTACTGATGTGAAGCCCATCAGAGTACCTGAGTACCTGTCTCCAGCTCAGAGTACCTGAGTACCTATGTGAAGCCCACCAGAGTACCTAAGTACCTGTCTCTAGCCCATTAGAGTACCTATCTGCAACCCATCAGAGTACCTGAGTACCTATCTGCAGCCCATCAGAGTACCCGTGTACCTATCTGCAGCCCATCAGAGTACTCAAGTACCTATTTGCAGCCCATGCCTCATGGAATATACTTGGGATGTTTGCTTTCCAAAATGGGGTAATTTTTTGGACATTTCCATTGTCCTGGTGCTCCAGGGCCTTTAAAAGTGTGATAGGTTGTCAGGAAACTAAATGTGTAATTTATGCTTCTAGAACGCCTGATGGTGCTCCTTGCATGTTGAGCCTTTGCATGTGGCCAGGCTGGGTAAAAGTCTGACACATGTAATATCACCATACTCAGGAGGAGTAGCAGAATGTGTTTTGGGGTGTCATTTTTGCTATGTACATGCTATGTGTTAGAAATATTGTATAATTTGTGTAAAATAAAAAAAGTTTTCTTTCCACATTTTCCCAAAACTTGTGGAAAAAAATGACATGTTCAAATGACTCATAATGCCTCATAGAATATACTTTGGGGTGTTTGCTTTCCAAAATGGGGTCATTTTGTGGGTAGTTCCATGGTGCTCCAGGGTCTTCAAAAGTGTGATAGGTCATCAGGAAATTAGATGTGTAATTATTCTCCTAGAATGCCTGATGGTTCTCCCTGCATGTTGGGCCTCTCTATGTGGCCAGGCTGTGAAAAAGTCTCACACATGTGGTATTGCCATACTCAGGAGGAGTAGCATAATGTGTTTTGGGGTGTAATTGGAAGTATGTATATGCTGTGGAAGAGAAACATGACAATTTTGTGTAAATAACATTTTTTTTTAAATTTTCCCCAAAATTGTGGGAAAAAATTACAACTTAAAAAAACTCACTATGCCTCTTATTAAATACCTTGGACTGTCTACTTTCCAAAAAAGGGGTCATTGGGGGAGGTACTGTCCTGACATTAAAGGGCCTCAAAAAATGAGATAGGCCGTCAGTACATCAGGTGTGATCAGATGTGATACATTTTTAATGATTGGCACCATAGGTTGTAGACTCTATAACTTTCACACAGACTAAATAATATACACTATTTGGAGTTATTTTTACCAAAGAAATATAGCAGTATAAATGATGGCCCAAATTTATGAAAAAAAAATACTTATTTGCAATATTTTATAATAGAATCTAAAAAAAAATCAAAAAATAAGTGTTTTTTTCCAAAATGTTAAATTTTTTCCACTTATATCGCAAAAAAACTCAGTGGTAATTAAATACCACCAAAAGAAAGCACTATTTGTGTGAAAAAATATAAAAATTTAGTTTGGGTACAGTGTTGCATGACTGAGTAATTGTCATTCAAAGTGTGGGAGCACTGAAAGCTGAAAATTGGTCTTGGCCAGAAGGGGGTGAAAGTGCCCTGTATTGAAGTGGTTAAATAATAATATCCCAATTCCTGTATTAATTTAAAAGGGTTATTTCTACTAATAATTTAGGAGTAAATTTAGGAGGAGTAAATTTAGGAGGAGTAAAGTAGTTCCTCATTTCAGGATACAGCTATAGCAGTAATTATGTCTTTCCCTGTAGAACTTTCCATAATCTAAGAATGACTTGCAAGTGTACCTGTAGGCTGGGTAAACTTTGAAGATTCAATTTGCGCCTACACATACTAAGACACACTAATAAACAGGGAGTAAATATCTCATGATCGCTCTTAGGCTAAGGAGAGCAGGAAGGTGCAAACCACTTCAATATAATTATAGTCTGATCAATTTTAGTTTAATAGAAGTCTTCAGAATTTTAGGGTACTCTGTTTAAAAGTGTGTGTTTAGGTTTTTAAGGGCTTGTATTATAATTGTGCTGTCTTTGGTATTCATCCAGCCCACTGGTTTGGTTTAAAAGCATATAACGACTTAGTAGTAGTAAATAGTAAACTTGTAAAAATGCATAGCTTACTTTCTGTAGTAAATGTAAAATTAGTTATTACAATTTTTATAAATTTTTTATTTTTATAAATATTTTTTTAAATATCACTGTGGGCGATAAAATTGGTAAAAATTTAGTTTGCAAATAAAAAAAAGCACAAAGATAGATAGAAAGATAGACAGATAGATAGATAGATAGATAGATAGATAGATAGATAGTGTGACAGCAGGAAGGTAAAGTCACCTGGTTGCATCCAGGGGGGTAGATATATTTCGCCCAGATTCAGGCTTTACGCCGATTTGTACAACTAGGTGGAGAGTTGTATAAGGCTAGTGTGCTCATGGATGACTCATACCTCTAGGGAGAGGGCTGGGCGTCGTGCAGACAGGGAGTTGATGAGACCAGCTGAACCTTGTCAGCTCATTTAGGCCTCTATAAGAAAGCCCAGCTTCATTAGATGTTAGCTCATGCCTGGAACCAGACCTGTGTGGACTGTCTAGGGAGAGTGAACCCCTGTGCGGTGAGAGAAAGCCTGTGTGGCTATATTTTGCTTGGACATTTAAAACCAGGGACTTAGGGACTAGGACAGCACTAGGCTGATCCCAGTTGTTAGTTAGGAAACCTGTATGTTTAGTCAGAGGTCAAGTTGACCAGGATTTATTTTGTTTATGTTTTTTTTGCCTTGCTGTGTTTTTGTCACTGTAAATAGAAAATAAACCGCACCTTTTTGATTTTGAAAACCACAACCTCCGTCTGCTGGGCCTGTTTTTGGGTGGGGAGCCCATCCCGGGGGTCACACATACCCGCTGCCGAGCTAACCCCCTCACAGTTGGTGGAGAATGCAGGCAGTTTTTTTTTAAGCCAGCATGGAGGAGATACTGAAACAGCTGGCTCTAGCAAATGCCAATCAACAGCAGACAAATGCAGGTTTGCAAAGGAGCCTTGCAGCCCAGCAGCAAGCTCATCAACAGAGCCTTGCAACTTTACAACAGAGTCTGGAGGCTCAGCAACAAGCCCAACAGCAATCTGAGGCCCGCTTCATAGACCTGTTGCAGAAGCAAGAGCAGAGACTACAACAACAGATGGAAGCAGTAATGCAGCAACGTCCGCAGACCAGTGAGGAAAGCCGTCCCACTAATACCGCGTCCTTTGGGGTGAGTCGTTTATTGACAAAAATGACTGGAGAGGATGATCCAGAGGTATTTTTGACCACATTTGAAAGGACCGCTGAAAGAGAAAAGTGGCCTGAGGAGCAGTGGGCTGGACTAGTGGCTCCTCTGTTAACTGGTGAATCGCAGAAAGCTTACTATGACCTAGAGCCTAACCAAGCAAAAGACTATGTGATGCTAAAAGCTGAAATATTGGCAAGGCTGGGTGTCACCCTGGCTGTCCGGGCTCAGCGTGTGCATAACTGGACTTTCCAGCTTGGAAAACCCCCCAGGTCTCAAATGTATGATCTCATTCACCTGAGCAGAAAGTGGCTACAGCCAGAGACTTTGTCCGCACCAAAGATTGTGGAACGTGTTGTAATGGATCGGTTTTTGAGAGCTCTTCCTACTGCCATCCAAAAGTGGGTAAGCCATGGAGACCCAGAGACGGCCGATGGTCTTGTGGATCGTGTGGAGAAATACTTGGCTACAGAGAACCTGACGGCCTCTTCCAGAGACACTCGGACTTTCCACCCTAAGACCAGACCATCCCCAGGGGCGGATAAGAGGATTCCAAGGGGTGAGGGTGGAGAGAGTGAGAGGGTGGGAGCTCTACCCCAAGTTTGGCGAGAACAGCCTGGGAAATCAGCGGCTCAAGAGGCCGCAAGAAGGATCGTTTGCTACCGCTGCCGGCAAGCGGGACATATTGCAGCCAATTGCCCGGTTGTGGAGGAACCCATGCAGTGTGACTTTCTGACGGGCAGACGTCAGTCGCTGTGTGCGACAGTCGCATGCACTGCCATTCGGGGAACTGAGAAACATTTATGCAAAATGTGTATTAATGGTAGAAATGTTGTGGTATTGCTGGATTCAGGTAGCCTTGTGACCCTGATAAAGGCTGAGTTAGTTAAAACAGAGGTCTCTGGGAATAGCAAGGTAGCCGTTATTTGTGTGCATGGGGACACCCGAGAGTATCCAGTGACTACAGTGTGTTTCGAGACCCCCAAAGGTACCCTCTCTCATCCAGTGGGCTTAGTATCTCAGTTACCGCATGACGCCATTGTGGGAAGGGATTTTCCGAAGTTCTGGGAACTGTGGGATGATCCTGAGCCCCCCACTGGTGCCCCTATGTACCAGGAATGTGATAGCCAGAACTCCCCTGAGAGTGGTGAGGACTCTCCGGAATTTCCCTTGTCAGTATTGGCAGGGGAGACTCAAGAAACTGGAGAGGAGCCCACCTCCTCAGACGAAAACCTACCGTCTGTGGAGTTTTCTGATCTTGAGGTTCACAGGGAAAACTTTGCCACAGAACAGTTGAAAGACCCCGCCCTAATAAAGGCACGGGAAAACGTAGTGAAAATAGATGGCGAGTTAGTGAACCCAGATAATACCGGCACTTACCCATACTTCAGCGTAGAGAAGGACCTACTGTATCGGGTGGCAAAAAGGGCAGAAGAAACCGTTGAGCAGCTTGTGGTGCCCAAACCTTACAGGAAGTTGGTGTTGGAGTTGGCCCATGGGCACATTCTTGGAGGTCATCTGGGGACAGAAAACCCGAGAGAGGGTATTACAGAGATTCTATTGGCCTGGGGTGATGAAGGACATAGAAAATTATTGTTCCTCCTGCCCTGCGTGTCAGAGGTCGGCCCCGATGCCACATTTCCGTAGCCCGCTGGTCCCTCTACCCATCATTGAGGTCCCGTTTGAGAGAATCGCAATGGATTTGGTAGGTCCTATAATCAAGTCCGCTAGGGGGCACCAGTACATATTGGTTATAATGGACTATGCCACCCGTTATCCAGAAGCGATCCCTCTCAGAAATACCTCGGCCAAAACCATAGCCAAAGAGCTATCTCTTGTTTTTAGCCGGGTGGGTATTTGTAAAGAACTGCTTACGGACCAAGGTACACCCTTTATGTCCCGGGTTATGAAAGAGCTGTGTAAATTGTTCAAAGTGACGCAATTGCGTACATCTGTGTATCACCCCCAAACCGATGGGCTGGTTGAAAGATTCAACAAAACCCTAAAACAAATGTTGAAGAAAGTGGTGGATAGAGATGGAAGGGATTGGGACTGTCTACTTCCTTATTTGATGTTTGCTATTAGGGAGGTGCCCCAGTCCTCTACGGGATTCTCCCCCTTTGAGTTACTGTATGGGAGACACCCAAGAGGGCTGTTGGATATTGCCAAGGAAACTTGGGAAAGTGAGAGTTCTCCCCACAGGAGTGTGATTGAGCATGTCGCCCTGATGCAAGATCGAATTGCACAGGTAATGCCCATCGTGAAGGAACATTTGGCCCAAGCGCAGTTGGCACAGCAGAGAGTGTACAACCGTGGAGCCAAGACCCGTACCTTTTCCCCGGGGGATAGGATATTGGTACTTGTCCCTACGGTTGAAAGTAAATTCCTTGCCAAATGGCAAGGCCCCTACGAGATAATGGAAAAAGTGAGCGAAGTGAATTACAAGGTCAGACAACCAGGAAGGCGAAAGCCCGAACAGATCTATCACGTTAATCTGTTGAAAGCCTGGAGGGATAGAGAGTCCCTAGTCGCAGACACTTGGTCACCAGCTCAAACTGGTTGCGTGATTCCTGAGGTTGGAATCGCAGCCACCTTGTCACAACCCCAACAACAGGAGGTTAAGGAGTTTGTGCTTCGCAACAAGGAGGTATTCTCTGAGCTGCCGGGACAAACATCTGGGGTAGAGCATGACATTATTACCCCGCCCGGTGAAAGGGTGAAGTTAAAACCCTATCGGATCCCAGAGGCCCGACGGGAGGCAATACGGGAGGAAGTACAGAAAATGCTGAACTTAGGGGTGATAGAGGAGTCCCAAAGTGATTGGTCTAGTCCCATCGTGTTGGTGCCTAAACCGGATGGGAGCTGGCGATTTTGTAACGATTTTCGTCAGTTGAACAAAGTTACAAAATTTGACACCTACCCCATGCCACGTATAGATGAGTTGATCGACCGGCTGGGAACAGCCCGATACATGACGACTCTTGACCTCACAAAAGGGTATTGGCAAATCCCCCTGGCCAAGTCGGCCAAAGAGAAAACCGCATTTGTAACCCCAGACGGGGCGTTCCAATATAAAAGAATGCCGTTCGGGTTACAGAATGCGCCGGCCACATTCCAGCGGAAAATGGACCAGATGCTGAGGCCCCATCGGAAGTATGCTGCGGCTTACCTGGATGACATAATTGTCCATAGCACAGATTGGGCCTCACATCTGCCAAAAGTGCAAGCAGTCCTGGACTCTGTTCGGGAAGCAGGGTTTACGGCTAACCCCAAGAAGTGTACCATTGGGCAGGAGGAGGCCAAATATCTTGGGTACACCATTGGGAGGGGAGTAATAAAACCCCAACTCAACAAAGTCGAGGCCATCCAGAGTTGGCCACGTCCCAACAGCAAGAAGCAGGTACGAGCCTTTCTGGGAATCGCTGGGTATTATCGGCGATTCATTCCCCACTTTGCTTCTAAGGCTGTGCCCCTAACCAACCTGACGAAGGGGAAAGGGTCGGTCATGATTAAATGGACCCCCGAGGCTGAGGCAGCATTCCAATTCTTGAAACAAGCCTTATGTAGCCAGCCAGTGTTGTACTCACCCGACTTCTCTAGAGACTTTGTCGTACAAAGTGATGCGTCAGATGTGGGGTTAGGAGCAGTATTGTCCCAGGTCTGGAACGGGGAAGAGCACCCAGTCATTTACCTCAGCAGGAAGTTGAAGTCCCATGAGGTAAATTACGCCACCGTTGAAAAGGAGTGTTTAGCGGTGAAGTGGGCTCTAGATTCCCTTCGGTACTACCTGCTAGGTAGGCACTTTGACATGGTTACGGATCACGCTCCGTTAAAGTGGATGGCTCAAAACAAGGAAACAAATAGAAGAGTGAATAGGTGGTTCCTGGCCCTCCAGGAATTCAACTTCACAGTAAAGCATCGCCCTGGCGTTCAAATGGGGAATGTGGATGCTTTGTCTCGAGTACATGAATGCCTGATTGCTGGTGTTCCAACCCCGAGGTTAAAACAAGAGGGGGGGGTATGTGACAGCAGGAAGGTAAAGTCACCTGGTTGCATCCAGGGGGGTAGATATATTTCGCCCAGATTCAGGCTTTACGCCGATTTGTACAACTAGGTGGAGAGTTGTATAAGGCTAGTGTGCTCATGGATGACTCATACCTCTAGGGAGAGGGCTGGGCGTCGTGCAGACAGGGAGTTGATGAGACCAGCTGAACCTTGTCAGCTCATTTAGGCCTCTATAAGAAAGCCCAGCTTCATTAGATGTTAGCTCATGCCTGGAACCAGACCTGTGTGGACTGTCTAGGGAGAGTGAACCCCTGTGCGGTGAGAGAAAGCCTGTGTGGCTATATTTTGCTTGGACATTTAAAACCAGGGACTTAGGGACTAGGACAGCACTAGGCTGATCCCAGTTGTTAGTTAGGAAACCTGTATGTTTAGTCAGAGGTCAAGTTGACCAGGATTTATTTTGTTTATGTTTTTTTTGCCTTGCTGTGTTTTTGTCACTGTAAATAGAAAATAAACCGCACCTTTTTGATTTTGAAAACCACAACCTCCGTCTGCTGGGCCTGTTTTTGGGTGGGGAGCCCATCCCGGGGGTCACACATACCCGCTGCCGAGCTAACCCCCTCACAATAGATAGATAGATAGATAGATAGATAGATAAATATCTAAGGAAAGTATGCGTAAAAAATGTATTTTTAAAAAAGTATGAGGAAATTATGATAGGGTGATCAATGTTACTTGTAGAATATGATTGCCACTTTTAAAATTTAGAAAATTCAGAGCAGATATGATCATATAATACAGCAAGACTGTTTAGCAGCAAAACTTAAAAAGACATTGCCATTTGCGTTATTTACTTATGAAAAAAATAGTTATACAGCAGTAACCATGATGTATACCCATGCTGAAAGAGTTACTATACTGTATGTTCTGTAATTTGCAACATACTATTTTTGAAGGATTACATTTTCAGATACAATGATTTCTGCACAGAGTATTTGGTCACCTCTCCGGGGCGCATACCTCTCTCTTTCTTGGTAGTCCAGCGCCTTCCCTAACAGCCCACATCAGTCTTGTAGAATGAGAGATGAGCCACAGTATCTGGGCTTCCTTGGGTATTCCCTTCTATCTCTCTTGCAGCTTGCAAGACATGTTCATATTGAGTCAATGACATCAGCTTTGGGACAAGGTACCCCCCCCCCCCCCATGTCGTGGACATGTGGCCTGGTTATGTTCAGATGAATGCTTGTCTACCCATTTACTAGCCTGTCATGCTGCATGCTCAGATAAGGGTCTGGTATAGATTTTTTATTTGAGGGGGGGGGGGTTGATTGTTTTTTTTGTTATTAGCTTTTGCATAAAGTTCCCCCTTAAAATCCATACCAGACCTGAAGGACCTCATGCCATTTTATTTTTGTTTTGGTTTTTTTGCGTGGGGGCCCTACTTAAAATCCAAACCAGATCTGGAAAGCCCGGTATGAATTTGAGAGGGAACTCCATGCATTTTTTTTGCATGTGGAGTCCCCTAATAACATCTATACCAGACCCCAATCTAGATAAGGGTGTGGTGTAGATGAAGGAAATTCACAAACAAAACAAAATGGTCAGGAGATACCAGCAAGTTAAATACACCTTGTTCTTTGTCAATGTCAATTTTGCTGTAGTAAGTTGTGTACATTGTAGAGATGCTCCACTTCATAGGCAGGGCCAGGACACCCCCCAGGCACAATATTTAATGTATTTTTGCATTTTTATTGTTTCACTTTAAGCATTACCAAAATCACTGCTCCCAGCCAAATAATTATTTTTCATTATTTAATTAGCTACATGTTACTCATGGCAGTTCCCAGTCCCACATTCCATTTGTTTAAAAATTGCCTATTAGCCTAGAAAAGGGGCAGAACAGTTTTTTAACATTGAACTATTGATTTCAATGGGGTTTGGATTTGGCACTTAAACTTTAGTCATGCTTGTTGAACTCTGTTCGAACCAAACCCAGGTGTGTTCGACTCCATACTAGTTTGGAATGTAGTCTGTCAGTTAGTCTGCATTATATTTAGCAACGCATACTGTAAGTTAACAAGAAGTGTACAAAGTACAGACCTGAGAAGCTAATGAAACAACACCTGCATTCCCCTGATACCATCTCCTAAAGTGCTTGCCTTTGCTGGATGAAAATAAACACATCAGCTGAAATTTTCTAAGTCTTATGCCTTGTACACACGATCAAATTTTTCGATGAAAAAGTCTGATGGACTTTTTTCATCGGAAATTCCGATCGTGTGTGGACCCCATCACACTTTTTTTTTGTCGGTGTTTAGAAATAGAACATGTTTTATTTTTTTCAGATGGAAAAAAAAACTGATAGGAAATTCCTATCCTCTGTGTGGAACTCCGACGGAGAAAAAACCCACGCATGCTCAGAATCAAGTCGACACAGGCTCGGAAGCATTGAACTTAATTTTTCTTGGCTCGTCGTAGTGTTTTACGTCACCGTCTTTTGAACGGTCGGAATTTGGTCTGACAGTGTGTATGCAAGACAGCTTGAACGGAATTCCGATGAAAAATTCCATCGGATTTTAGGCCATCGGAAATTCCGATCGTGTGTACAGGGCATTAGTATTATCTTACCAAAATGTTTTTTTATAGAAGACAATAACCTTTGTGCTGAAATTATACTTTATAAAAGGTTTTACTAATTGCTCAAGTTCATTATGAAAGAAAATTTAACACAATTTTATACATTAGGTGCATCTTCTCAAAATAAGTTTGGGAGAATGCCAGACAAAATGACCATTTTATCTTTGATAACTCAACCCCCTAAATGACATAAATTAAACTACCCTAAATGCTCCTCCCAAAAAAGTTCTAACTAAAAGCAGCTCAATTCAGATTCTCAATATCAGCACACTTTCACCAATGCTGAAGCTTGTAATTTCTCTACAAAAGTCAAGTTTAAAGAGGATGAAAAATTAGATGAAATTACTGCGCTTACCATACAATATGACAAAATTGAAAACGTAAATAGATAAAAGTGCAGAGCTTATGAATATACCATAAATGACAAATGTATGAGCGTTTGTTGTGACAAACAAGATGCATATAAACTAATGCAACAAGGCATCTAAAAAAAAAAACCTCCTTACCAGGTCAACAGTATTACATAAATGTCAATAACATGTAAACAGTGATCCAAAGTAAAAGTGTATCAGTGCAAGGATAAACCTATACATACAAAAATGAATGAAGAAAAAAACACATGTGCATGTGTACAAAGCAATAAAAACAATCACTGAAAAGTGAATGAAGTTCAATGAAAACCAAGTCGAGCTTGGTCTACTGAAATGTCCTCACTCAGAACCAAACTGGTGAAAGTAGGATCAAAGTCAGAGACAAAGGCAAATGGAAGAACCGAGGCTGATGTTAAAATCACCCAGAATTGTGCGTCCTCCACCAGGAGTAAGGGCTGGGTACTCTTATCAGGGACTGTGGACCCACATGCCAGTGGCAGCGAGTCAACCAGGCTGAGAGGAAGAAAACTGGAACGCCAATGCAGGTCACCGATAATCTCAACGATACACTCCAAGATCCCGTCCAATGGATATTCAAACATTGGGGTCAGAAAAAGAAAAGATGCCTTGTGTGGAACCCTCTGGATCGGCTTCCTAGGAATATCCAATAATGGGGGACCTTACACAGGGCAGGAGGCAGGACAGTTATGAGTTTGAAGAGGCACATGTTCATCAACTCAAAAAGTGCACCTTTTATCCTCACAACGGTATATCTGCAGTTAATAAAAGAAAGGCAAAAAAAAAAAGAAGAAAAATAGGCCACGGGAGAAACCTAGGCAACAATTACATCTGTTCTCAAAGATTACTAAAACTCTGGAACCTGCCTTGATGTTTGTTGCACATGTATGGTGTGTTCTTAGTTCCTTTGTCTAAAAGTAAAGGAAGCTATTTGTGTCCAGGCATTCAAGTTGAAAAAGTCACTATATGAGGTAAGTGGGCCTCCATAAAGTAACCCTTGTTCAGCCACAACTGGAACAAATTCGTCAATAACCAAAAAAGACTAAGCTGGTTTCTAGATATCATTTCAACCTCCTCGTTAAATGAACTTGACATGGCAAGGCTAGAGAGAAGAGCCAAGTCACACAAACCCCAAAACCAGAATTTGAAAACACTAATAGGTTCTTGCTTATATAATCTAGTGATAGAGTAGCTCATTTGAAGCCCTTTCACTAAACGTATTAAACCCCAACTAAGCTAAATAAACTCTCCAAGCCTTTTCTTTATGTTTAAGGGCAGTGATTTTTAGCCACTGGGCTGTGGCCTGCTGCTTGACTGCAGGGATAGCTGCAGTGTCCCCTTACTATTGACAGGGTCACAGAGTGGCAAATGCCAATGCTGAATGCTCCAGCATCAGGCACTACCCCATTAGGCATCACAAGGAGACATATTGTGTAGCGCCCTCCTCACTCCCCTCTTTGTCTTCAGCTCGTCTTTTCTCTTGTCTAGGGGTACCTTAGAGGGGAAGGGAGCGGGGACACCACGCCTGGCCTTCACCACAGGTGTCAGTGTAATATAAGCAAAGTTCTTTTACCTTTGGGTCAGGGCTGTGCACCTGGAGCCTCCACCGAGAGTTACCTTGAACAATGTCTGTCAGGAAATGAGCCCCACACCATTAAAGTCCAACACTCCTTTATTCTTCTCGAATGAACACAATCAGTTGAACTCCCTTGTAGAAACAGAACAGAAAAGGAGGTGTGGATGCGAGTAGGCCCAGACACAATGTGTTCTCCACTTTCCTCCCTGAAAGTGGGTTGCGGTCTCCGAGCGAGGGGGAATTTCCTTCCAGGCGGTCTCCGATGAGAGGCTCACCCGTCACTGGCAATATGCTGCACCAGGTCTTCAAGTGAGGAGCTCCACCCGGTCCTTTACGCCTTCCGGATTCGGGTTCCCAACCCCTGGGTTCCCTAGGATCTCCTTCCCTCGTGGAACTCAGTGTTGGGCACTGAGCTCCAGACCTCCATCCGCATACCTCACCCCAGGCTAAAGGTGCCTGGGATGGAACACGACCTCCGACTGTCCTCTAGGCCTAGGCCCGCCTAGAGGACCGACACTAACTACCGCCCGCAGGCTGAAGGTGCCTGGGACTCGACCCCGTGACAAAGATGGCCGGCCCCTTTATACCCTCTCCCGGCAAGCACGGCGGGTTCCCCACCCCACCATACCGCTGCCGAGGGAGGACAAAAAGGAGGCACGGCACACAGCAATGATTCAACCCCAGCCCATGGCGACAGCGCCACCTGCTGGGCTGCAGGGAATTACACATCACTGATGTCTCTGCCAAGTTCAAATTACACCCGGGAAAGTACATACCCGCTACACTTGCCATTAGTATGGGCAACTCTGCCATTAGTACACGCGGCTGCTGGAAAGTGAAGTCCTGTAAATCCTCTGCCTAGCTATGTGACCAATCCTGTGGCCATAAAGAGGAAGAAGTTTCTATTTTCTGTGGGTGCCCATACTTATAGCATGTCTGAAGAAATTGGGGGAAGGAAGATGGAACACATCCCACAATGCCCCCCCAGCAACTATAGTGCCCATCAACCTCCAATAGCGCCCCCCAACCTCCAACAATAGTCTGTAACCTCCCTCAACCTTCCAAAGAGCCCCAGACCTCCCAAAAGCCATCAGCCCCCAAAGTAACCCATAAACCCCCATACTTCAGACAGTACAACCCATTCTCCTACAGTGCCCCCCAACCTCTGACAGTGTCCCTAGTTTGTAGGGCCTTCAGTCTCCCACAGTGACCCGAATATCAAATAATGTTATGCAGTGCTCCTCCAGCCCTCCAGTCTCCCACATTGCCCCCACAAAGTCCTCTCTCCCTTGGAGAGACCCCCAGCTCCCACCAGAGTCACCAGAGATATACCCCACAGTTGTGCCCAGTTTTCCCCTCTGAACCCTCTTTCCCCCACAGTGATAACCAGCCCCATTCAGAGCCTTTCAACTCTCCAGCCCCATCTGACTCCTACTGCATTTCAAAGCCTATTATATTTTTCCAGCCACTGACTCATCAAGGCATATTTTTCTCCTACTGACCCCTTTTGCCAAATCATTCTTCCTCATACTGCCCACAAAACAGCATATGCTGAATTCCTTTACTTTTATTTTATAGGTATACACTTTTTTTTTACTGTTGGGGCATAGATGGAATGGGGAGAATGCTCATTTTTTTCCTGTGCTTTGTGGGATTGCTGAACATATTCAGCTCATGGATTTGCCTACTTGTTATCTTTATGATCTACGAATGTATACTCTTGCTAAATCCCTCCTACGTATAATGTTTTTTTTAATGCTACGAAGTTGATACTTTAAGCGGAGTTCCACCCAGAACTTCCACTGATCCCGCCTAATCCAGGTATTTGCTCCCACTTCCGGCGAAAGAACGCCATGTCCGGCCCCTCCTCTGTCCCCCCTGCTTTCTTCTGGGAGACACATAGGTCCCAGAAGACAGCAGGGACCATTCAGAATGCGCAGCATGACTTGCACATGCGCAGTAGGAAACAGACTGTGAAGCCGCAAGGCTTCACTTCCCTTTTCCCTTACTGAAGATGTTGGTGCCTCCACCCAGAGCCGAGGGACCGGTCGGCTTCAGGTGAGGATATCACGGGCACCCTGGACAGGTAAGTGTCCTTATTTTAAAAGTCAGCAGCTGCAGTTCATTTTTAATTTTTTTGCAGGCGGAACTCCGCTTTAACTTAGAAGCATCAAACCTTTCTATGTTTATTGGAATAGAAGCAGGTAATAAATACAGCTCTCCTATTATATAAACTAATTTAGGAGCCCAGAAACAAACCACAATGCTTTATTTCAAAGTATTTCAAAGTTGGGGTCTCTGGTCTAAATCTACCATCACACTTCCTAGCTTGGCTTCTTGCGATCAAGGACTTCTACAAAGTGATGTTGCTTCAAACCCTATATGTTCTCTTTAATTATTTAAAGAACATACTTTTCTACATCTGACAATGCTGCATTTTGTTCTAGTGTATCAATAAAGTTTAGAGGGAAGTAACACTTCCTACTTTGCCCTAGCAGTTTCTAATCTGACTTGCAACTGGGTCTCTATCAGAAGTGTCCGTCGCATGCCTAACCTGGCTCTAGTTTATACTGGTTATCAAGCCCTAAACTAAAAGTAGCTATGGAATCCTAGACCAGAAAGGACCAGAAGGGGTTAACTAAAAAAATGTATATACACTCTATTGCATTAAACAGGTTCACCTACTTATATACTGGATGGTAACCACTACACACATACATTAGCACAGACCTAGCTATCTGGAACTGTGCATGTGAGATAATAACAATAGGACAGAGATACGCTGTCTGCCACAAGCATGTCGATACACCAGTGGTCTCCAAACTGTGGCCCGGGGGCCAGATGTGGCCATTTTTATGCCTTTATCTGGCCCTTGGGGCACTATTTCACCAACTGCCACCAATGATGGAGCACCATTTTCCCTATTGACACCATCAATGGTGCACTATTCTTTTCAATAATATCACCAAAGGGGCGCTTTTCCTCCCATTAAAACCAATGATGGGGTACTAATGCCGGGGCATTTTCTACTCGCACTAGCCACAGTTCGGCCCCCTAAAGACTGAGGGACAGCAAAATGGCCCTTTGCTTCAAAAGTTTGGAGACCCCTGCGATACACACACAGCAACTGCAGTTAACACAGTTTTAACCACTTGCCGACCGCCGCGCACAAATAAGTCGGCAGAATGGCACGGACAGGCAAATGGTGTATAGGTACCTCCCTTTAAATTTGCGTCCATGTAGCCCTGCCGCGAGCTCCGTGACCGTGCCTGCGGGACCCGCGGACTGGATGTCCGACATTGTCCCGCGATCGTCTCACGGAGCTGCAGAACGGGGGGGTGCCTGTGTACACAAGGCATCTCCCTGTTCTGCCTAGTGACAGGACACTGATCGTCTGCTCCCTCTCATCGGGAGCAGTGATCAGTGTCGTGTCACAGTAAGCCCCGCCCCCACACAGTTAGAATCACTCCCTAGGACACACTTAACCCCTTCCTAGCCCCCTAGTGGTTAACCCCTTCCCTACCAGTCACATTTATACAGTAATCAGTGCATTTTTATAGCACTGATCGCTGTATAAATGTGAATGGTCCCAAAATAGCGTCAAAAGTGTCCGATGTGTTCGCCATAATGTCGCAGTCATGATAAAAATCGCTAATCGCTGCCATTACTAGTAAAAAAAAAATATTAATAAAAATGCCATAAAACTATTCCCTATTTTGTAAACGCTATAACTTTTGCGCAAACCAATCAATAAGCGCTTATTGCAATACGTATTGGCCTAAACTGAGGAAAAAAATTGTTTTTTTGAATATTTTTTGGGGATATTTATTATAGCAAAAAGTAAAAAATATTTCTTTTTTTTTCAAAATTGTCATTCTATTTTTGTTTATAGAGCAAAAAATAAAAACCGCAGAGGTGATCAAATACCACCAAAAGAAAGCTCTATTTGTGGGAAAAAAAGGACGTCAATTTTGTTTGGGAGCCACGTCGCACGACCACGCAATTGTCAGTTAAAGCGACGCAGTGCTGAATCGCAAAAAGTGGCCCGGTCATTTGGCAGCCAAATGGTCCGGGGCTGAAGTGGGTAACACAGGAACACATTCATAATAGTCCCTTCTGGCTTGGGTGAGAATAGAACAGCAGCAACTTCCCTGGACAAGATGTGTGCCTGATACTTTCTTCCTCTCTCTTCACTTCCTCCCTCTGTTTTTTTTTTTTACTCAACAACCCAGGGACAGGAAGTGCATACATTATTTACAAATACAGACAGTAGGGGGCAGAAGATTCCTACATGTACATTTTTAAGTGACTACTATTATTATTATTATTATTATTATTATATTTAGTGAGCTGTGTTTTGCGGGGCACAGCTGGGTTCTTGCTGTTTTCAAGGAAAACAAAAATTGTAGTTAAACAAACAAAGCAATCTAAAAATCAAGTTGCCTACAGTGATCTTTTCTGTAGCTTGAAAGAAACAATTATTTTCCATTTAGAAGTTAAAAATATATATATTTTAAAAGCAAGACCTACTTAGCAATTTTGTTAGATGGAATTTATCTCCATATAATATAATGGTAAAAATCACTATCCCTTTCATGTTTCAGCTGTAATCTATATAAATATATATTAGCTGCAAAAGACCTTCTGGCTGAATCTGTATTTCGCATTAGTAATATAAATGGAACACTCAGACTCACTTAAAAGAGAGATTTTTTTTAATGTACAGTTTTCAGGGGGTTTGTCTACTGTTGGTGCTATGGAATATGCTGAATCTTTCCCACCATGGCCAAATCAGCTAAGAGTTGATCTCTGATATGTTGTTGTGTTATCACTTCTTTGCACATGGTCATTGCCATATTAAACAGCAAACGAGGCAAAGAACTGCAATATAATCCAGTAAAGAAAGACAATTAGAACCAAGAACTTTCAATAAAATTGGACTTTCCTTCCATCACCCACAAGAACACTTACAACAGATAAATTATACAGTATATCTAAAATATTATAATTTTTACATAAGGTAGATAAAATAGCATACACAGACAGGGCAACACACCAAAATGGTACCTCAAACAGATAAAAATATGCAAACTGATTCCATAAAATATATAGTTCTGATCCTGAAGCATCACAAAAAAAGCTAGTGTTCAGTCATGCCGCGTACACCCGATCGGATTTTTCGTCGGAAAAACCTTGGATGGTTTTTCCAACGGAATTCCGTTCAAGCTTGGCTTGCATACACACGGTCACACAAACGTTTTCTGAACTTTCGACCGTCAAGAACCTGGTGATGTACAACACTAAGACAAGCCGAGAAAATGAAGTTCAATGCTTCCGAGCATGCGTCGAATTGTTTCCGAGCATGCGTAGGATTTTTGCGCGTCTGAATTGCTACAGACGATCGGAATTTCCGATTGGAATTTTTTGGGTCGGAAAATTTGAGAACCAGCTCTCAAATTTTTTTTGGCGGAAATTCCGGCAGAAAAATCCCAATGGAGCCTACACACGGTCGGAATTTCCGACCAAAACCTCACATCGGACATTTCTTGACGGAATTTCCGACTGTGTGTACGCGGCATCACTTTTGCGTGTATGGAAAAGGGACCCATGTAGACTTCTCCTGCATGGGTCATTTAAATATGAGTTATGTACTTATTGTTAATTTTTTTACGAAGGAACATGGTTTAGATTGCTCAATGAAAGTACACAGCCCTGTCATTTTGCCAGCTACAAAACAGTTTGCATGGTATATGTTATGATATGCAAATGTGGAGCCTATTAAGTACAGAAAAAAAAGTTCTCAACGGTAAAGAATATTTAATTACATTTATGCCATATGTGCCTTGAACCTGTAGATGCATTGCCGATAGCAAGACACTTTGCAAGACACCATGATGATCAAATAGATCAGGCATGTCCAAAGTCTGGCCCGCGTTCCGGTTTAATACGACCCCCCTGGTGATTTGGATATATACATCTTTTGTGGCCCCTAGGGCCACAAACGATATATACCGTATTTATCAGCGCTGTCTCGGAGGGGGGGCGGGGACGAGTGCCATCAGATTACATACAGGAGAATCTCCTTTTTACTCTGCGGCGTCTGTAATAGGAAGTCCCGTCTCCTGGGCTGTCATTGGACGACTGTTCTGTCTATAATAGGAGACGGGACTTTCTATTAAAGAGGCCGTTGAGTAAACAGGAGATTCTCCTGTATGTAATCTGTTGGCACTCATCCCGCCCCCCTCCCTGTCCCCTTTGAGACTGCATTGATGGGCACTGACCCTTATTTTGCTTCACAGTTTTTCCTGAAACTTCCCTCTTAAAGTGAAGGTGTGTGTTATATGGCGATAAATACGGTATATCCAAATAACACGCCCAAGCTCATTCTTAGTCCTGAGCGGCACTCTGGGATTCGTTGGGGGTGACAAAAGATATATATATCCAAATAACACGCCTGAGCTCATCTCTTCACCACACACAGCCAGAAAGGCATAAGAATTCTTGTTGGGCAGTGTATTAGTGCTCAAACAAACACACTTAGACCGAATTGTAATGGTTCAAAGAATGTCAGACAAAATGGTCAACCCTCATGCATGTTCACGTCATCAAAACTGGCCCTATTTGAAAAAAGTGTGGACACCACTGAAATAGATGGACTGCATTTTATGGTATCAGATTCGATTCATCTGAATATGAGGGATGGAGACTTTAATAAACAGGTTCTACTATGTATGGCCAAATGGGCACATGACCTTAGGGCCACTATACCTCCTTGTCTACATGACATTTTGAGTGTTGTACCATTTTTAGATTGATTTTAGGGTGATTTTCCCCTTGGACTATAACTGCCAGGAAAGATTAAAGTGACTTTGAACGTGGCATGGTTGTTGGTGACAAACGGGCTGTTCTGAGTATTTCCAAAACTGCTGATCTGCTGGAATTTACATGCACAACTATCTCTAGGGCTTATAGAGAATGGTCAAAAAAAGAGAATATATCCAGTGAGAGGCAGTTGTGTGGACTAAAATGCCTTGTTGATGTCAGAGGTCAGAGGAGAATGGGTAGACTGGTTCGAGATGATAGAAAGGTAACAGTAACTCAAATAACCTCTAAATGCACAACACATCAAACCTTGAACTTCTTTTTGTAATTGTTTTTGTTTTGTTTGTTATTACAGTGTAACACTGTGTGTATTTTATAATGTCTGAAATTTTCCACTAGGTGGTGTTGGGTCCCATTTTCACTATGGGGTTAGGTGTATGTGCAGCACCATCTGCATGTGGGAGCTTCCCACTGGGACTCAGCCAACCCTTCCCAGTTATTGGTATGGGGGTGGGTGGCCATGTGTGGTGTCCACAGGCTGGCAGCTCATGTGAAATCACATTTGCACTCCCACTTGAGGTGCAGAGTCAACACGCGGCTTGTGATGTCACAACTTCACTCCTGCTCAAAGCAAGCCATGAGATAGCAGGAAGCCATCACCTTTGCAAATCAGAAGTACTTTCCGAATGTAGACACATCGTTCAAAATTCTGGGTTCTAGATTTGACAAATAAACAATGCCCACAGTAAGGGGAGGGGGCAGTGCTGGATTTATAAGGGGGCAAAAGGGGCCATTGTCCAGGGCCCCCTGCCAGAATTAGCTTATTTTATTAAAAGTTATCTTGGATGCAAGAGTTTGCTTGAAATTATGTGTAAAACGTTCTACTCTGGGCTGGTATACAGAATTGTATCAGTTAGGCAACAGTCAGAAGTATAGGTATGCCAGGCACCTCTGTGGTAACATGTAGATGTGAAACTTTCAATGTAATTTTAGATCAATAGTGCATTTGTAGGCAGGTGCGGTTTACCCCCCCCCCCCCCATCTAAGTGGCGCTGTGTACCACTGTACAGAGGGAATGGAGGAGAGGAATGTTGCTACTCTGAAGCCTCCATAGGTATCACCAGGGGGAGCAGTGGTGTGACTGGACACTCCAACACTAAATAATCTCTGTGGCCATCTTTGGTGAGGGCAATGCCCTTTTTTTTTATAAACAGCACTTACAACATTAATTGCTTTTGATAAAATTTTAACTCTTTGAGGGCTGGTTCACACTTGGTGCCAGTAAGGTGTGGTCTGTGTGGGTTTCCTGACCCTCAGGTCAATGCGCTGCCCTTGCAGGCACCAAATTGCTTTGTAGTGTAGTACCATGCATAGTTCCACTGCGTTCTGAAAAAATAGTTCTTGCACTACTTTTTCCACGTTCCAATATGGAATGCGGAAAGAGGTACAGGAATGCACGGAAAACACATGAAAACGTGTGCATTTCCGTGTGAGACAGTCATTTACAGGCAGTCCCCGAGTTACGAACACATTAAGGACTGTAGGTTTGTTCGTACGTGGAATGTGTTCGTAAGTCGGAACACTGCTTCTAAGTGTAACTTCCGGCTGTGCAGGGATGTGGGATGTTCTGGCTTCCGCCTGTGCATGGATGTGGGATGTTCCAGGTGCTTCTGGGGCTCTTCTGGCTATGCAGTACATAAAGTGCTGCAGTGTGGAATGTGGCAAGATAGCTGCTCAGGGGTATCCAGGAACAGCATGGAGCACAAGCAGAAGGGATTGAGGCCGTTCGTAAATAGGAGTCGTTCGTAAGTTGGGGACTGCCTGTATTGTTATTTAACAGCAGCTACATATATCAACTGATATCAACTGTTTAATATTTTTTAATGTGATGATCTGTTTTAATAACATTACAAAACAGATTATAGCGCACACATTCAAGAATGACATTTATCCTGCAAGGCTAGTTAAAAACACCTGAACATATACATAAAAATATATACATGGGTTTGGTCACACTATATGGTCATATAGTGCTAATCCCACAAACTGCGACAAAGTACCCCGAATTTTGTGGGTCCTACCCTAGTAATAGAATGAAAGAACCTGCGTCTCAACTATGGGAGCACCCCTCCCCCTCCTCATTACCTCTTATTAGTGGCCTCCAGTTCATAGGAGGAATCCCTTCAGTTCTCCCACATAGAGGAGTTTGGCTCCCATGGTTGATACGCAGGTTCTTTCATTCTATTACTAGGGTAGGACCCACGAAATTTGGGGTACTTTGTCGCAGTTTGTGGGATTAGCACTATATGACCATATAGTGTGACCAAACCCCCGTATATATTTTTATGTATATGTTCAGGTGTTTTTAACTAGCCTTGCAAGATAAATGTCATTCTTGAACGTGTGCGCTATAATCTGTTTTGTACTGTCTTTTGGTCTTATAGCAGCACCATCTTGAATTTAAACGCATTTTAGGGTGTGCCCCCCAAATATGTTTTTGTACTGTTTTCATAACATGTCTGAATTCATATGTATATACTTACTGTACTGATTCCATCATGGATTATGATTGCCAATATATAATTACCAGAATATTGTTTTTTATATTGTTATCAATAAACAATTTATCTTTATATACCTATGTGCCTCAATTCAAAGTCCCACCGCCATTTTCCTCATTCATCTAGATAGGGATGGAGGCATTTGACCTTACCAGGTCACCGCCTCATTTAAAGTCCAAAATTGCTCCTCTTTTTCTCAAAATAATTAGGGATGGAAGCACATAGTTTGTATCTAGTCAAGTCTGATATTTTTACCAATATTACTGTATATACTCGAGTATAAGCCGACCTGAGTATAAGCCGAGGCCCTAATTTTACCACAAAAAACTGGGAAAACGTATTGACTCGAGTATAAGCCTAGGGTGAGAATGTAGCAGCTACTGTAAGCGGAAAAGAGGGTCAACAATGCCCATTTGCAGCTTCACTGTGCCCATTTGCACGCCTCACTGTGCCCATTTGCAACCTCACTGTGCCCATTGCAGCCTTACTGTGCCCATTCTCACTGTGCCCATTGCAGCCTTACTGTGCCCATTGCAGCCTTACTGTGCCCATTCTGACTGTGCCCATTGTAGCCTTACTGTGCCCATTGCAGCCTTACTGTGCCCATTCTCACTGTGCCCATTGCAGCCTTACTGTGCCCATTGCAGCCTTACTGTGCCCATTGTAGCCCTACTGTGCCCATTCTCACTGTGCCCATTGCAGCCTTACTGTGCCCATTCTCACTGTGCCCATTGTAGCCTAACTGTGCCCATTCTCACTGTGCCCATTGTAGCCTTACTGTGCCCATTCTCACTGTGCCCATTGCAGCCTCAGTGTACTTGTATTCTTGACCGGCTGCGGGCATCCATTTTTCAAAGGTCGCGGCTTCCTCCTGGTCCCGTTCCGTTCCGTGATAGTCAGTGTACCTGTCGGGTCGCGGGCGTCCATTTTTCAAAAGTCGCGGCTTCCTCTTGGTCCGTGATAGACGTTTGACATTATGTTCCGCCTCCGCCTATCACAGAGGTCCTCTCATCTTCGGACTTTCCCAGCAGACACTGTGTTCAGTGTTCCGCCTATAATGGATGTCCTCTTGTCCGAGGATGAAAGAAGGTCCGTGATTGGCGGAACACTGAACACAGTGTCTGCTGGGAAACTGAGTCCGAGGATGAGAGGATCTCCGTGATAGGCGGTAGCGGGACACAGTGTCAAACGCCTATCACTGACCAGGAGGAAGCCGCAACTTTGGAAAAATGGATGCCCGCGACCCGACAGGTACACTGACTCTCACGGAATGGAACGGGACCAGGAGGAAGCCGCGACTTTTGAAAAATGGATGCCCGCAGCCGGTCAAGAATACAGGTACACTGAGGCTGCAATGAGCACAGTGAGAATGGGCACAGTAAGGCTACAATGGGCACAGTTAGGCTACAATGGGCACAGTGAGAATGGGCACAGTAAGGCTGCATTGGGCACAGTGAGAATGGGCACAGTAGGGCTACAATGGGCACAGTCATCCTCGGACTCAGTTTCCCAGCAGACACTGTGTTCAGTGTTCCGCCAATCACGGACCTTCTTTCATCCTCGGACAAGAGGACATCCATGATAGGCGGAACACTGAACACAGTGTCTGCTGGGAAAGTCCGAAGATGAGAGGACCTCTGTGATAGGCGGTAGCGGAACACAGTGTCAAACCCCTATCACGGACCAAGAGGAAGCCGCGACTTTTGAAAAATGGTTGCCCGCGACCCGACAGGTACACTGACTCGAGTATAAGCTGAGGGGGCTATTTTCAGCCCTAAAAAAAGGGCTGAAAAACTCGGCTTATACTCGAGTATATACGGTATGTAAATTTTATTTCAACCATTTGCCCCGATAATCCCCCACTCTATTCAGGGGTTTACCCATGGGATGGGGTAGCATTCCCCATTCCTTACTGCCCAGTTGTCTTTTATGCTTGGTTGGTGTTACACGCGGTCCATTGTGAGCCTATGCTCCCATCGCTGCCGGGAGCTGCGATGCATGCCTGGGGATCTCCCCCTTCCCTGGGGTGGGTGGAGACCACCCCACCACGAATTAAGGTCATGCCATCTGTGCCGAACACACGATGACGCAATCTGTGTCGCCGCGGTGCCGGCGCTGTTGTATCCATCTGGCGGCCAATCGGAGGGATTTAGTTTGTCGCCAATCTTGAGCGGCTTGTCCGCTCATTGGCTGGTGCCTCCTCCCTCCTCCAGTACACACCTTAATGGTGTTGGTGGGCTTAGGGTGGCCGTGTCTATATAGGCTCCATTCATGGGAGGTTAATTCACCTTGGTGGTCTCACTCTCTATATAGCATATATTGCATCATTTGGACTGGAAGTTTTTTTTTGGTTTATTTTCAGGTAACTCGTATATTCTATTCACCCACCCTATTTATAGTTTTTCGTTCTTTTGGTAATTGGATTCTATTTATTTTACAACCTTCAATACTTCACTATCTCTGCAATCTATCTTCACCTGCTTGGCTCTTATGAATACTTTCTACAATAATAACACTAATTGTCCTGCTCTTTACTGAGTGCAGGACCTATTGCACACTATATACATATATTATTATTGTATCACTTTCATACTAGTTCCTATTTGGTTTCAGCATCTTGGCTTTCCAAGACCTATCCTCCTTTACCTTTTGGAAAATTACCTCCCTGAATGGTGTCCTTGCTGGACAATTGGCCAATCCGCGCCACCTCAGCTCCCGCTGGTGATGCCCCTAGTGGGTTTCTAAACTGTAGTGCCACACCTTCATCATACAGCTATGTCTGTGAGTATTTTAGCCTGTGGGGGTCTTTATGAGTTTTATCCTTTACCTCTACCTCTAATTACTAACCCCCTCTTCTTTGGCAGGGTCAGACCATATAAGATACTTTCATACACTACATAACTTAAGTTACGCGCATACTCCTGAAGATTGGATCAATCCATGAAATGCGTAGAGCTGTTCAATGCCGTGCTTCTATCTGCCATACCTTTCATATATGCATCATGTGATATCAACTGTTTAATATTTTTTATGTGATGATCTGTTTTAATATAACATGTCTGAATTCATATGTATATACTTACTGTACTGATTCCATCATGCATTATGATTGCCAATATATCATTACCAGAATATTGTTTTTTATATTGATATCAATAAACAATTTATCTTTATATACCTATGTGCCTCAATTCAAAGTCCCACCGCCATTTCCCTCATTCATCTAGATAGGGATGGAGGCATTTGACCTTACCAGGTCACCGCCTCATTTAAAGTCCCAAATTGCTCCTCTTTTTCTCAAAACAACAGCTACAGCCTTATTCAATAAAGAATGTGTGCTTTTCCTAAACTCCTGTAAAACTAGAAGTCCTCCCTTGCAGTAGGGCTTCACCCACACTACACAGGTTAAGTTCTCATTTATGTGCAGGGCATAGCTTCCAACTGTCCCTGATTTGGAACAAAGTCCCTCCGTCCCTTTTTCCTCATTTGTCCTTTTTTTTTTGGGGGTCTGATCTATATAGCTGTATATAAAATGCACTATTTATTCATCAACAAGTGTTTCACAGTGCTAAACTTTTCGTCTAATTTCCAATTAGCTGAATTTGGAAATGTCAAAAGCCAATAAAAAGGAATATTAGTGATAAAAAAAAGCACTTGTGGGTTTAACTAATCTTTTTTGTGTTAAATTCTCCTTTAAGGGGGTGCGTCTTATGCCTACATACGCTTTGCTAATAGAAGTCCCTCGTTCCCATCTCAAAAAGGTAAGAGGTATGGGAATGGGGTACAGGAGTTTTACTTACCTGATCGTCCACTCCTAAAGTATTCTCCAGGTTGCTAGACTGGCTCTGGCAGCTTCTTCTCCCCTATGCTCCGGCGCTGTAATGCCGCGTACACACGATTCTGACAAGAAAAGTCTGATGTGTGCTTTTTGTCGGAAATTCCGACCGTGTGTAGGCTCCATCTGACTTTTTCTGTCGGAATTTCCGCCAACAAAAGATTAAGAGCAGAAACTTTTTTCGTCGGAAAAATAGAGAACCTGTCGGAAAATCCGCTGGTCTGTATGCAATTCCGACGTGCAAAAAAACACGCATGCTCAGAATCAAGCAGAAGAGCCGAACTGACTATTAAACTTCATTGATCTCGGCTCGTCGTACGTCTTGTACGTCACCACGTTCTTGGCGGTTGGAATTTCCGTCAAAATTTGTGTGACCGTGTGTATGCAACACAAGTTTGAGCCAACATTCCGTCAGAAAAAATCCACGGTTTTCTTGTCGGAATTTCCAATCATGTGTACACGGCATAAGTTCCTCTGATTTCATCAAGATTGAAGCAAGGCCAATAGCGCTGCACTGGACATGAGGATGCCAAGGGACAGTTCACTGCTGAAGCAGAGGGGAGTATTGTCTTCTGGGGGCATGGAGGATCGAGTATGTAAAAACACTTTTCCCATTCTCTAGACAGGAACAAGCTATTAACCTTTTGCAGTGTGGGTGCATCCCCACTGCAAGAGGGAGCTTTTTGTTTTCCTGGATTTGGGCTTTAAATGTAGTAACTCATGCCCATGAACACACTCTGTTAAAGGTAACGATGAATTATAAGATGTTGCTATAGGTAACTGTACCTTATATTGAATAAGATTATTTGTCCAAAAGTAGGCGGATTTTAAAGTGAATTGATCTTGGTTTCCAATATCGTATGATTCTACAAGGGAAATTGCCTTCGTAATGTTATATTGTAATGCCCCTAAATATTGCAGTTGCATTGTTTCATTGTTCATTGTTTGCTTCAGGTCAGTTGGGTCTATGCAAAACAAACAAATTTGTATGCATTTTAGAATAGAGTTTTGTACATCAAATTAAAAATAAAATGAACAGCAGGGCAGGACATTGTTCTAAACATTTGCAGCAATTGTGGTGTCGTTTATGGATCATTTTTGCAGTTCAGTATTCTACAGCCTCATTTAAAAAAAATCATGAAGACTGTACATATTTTTGATTGTATTATCGATCAAATGTAAAATAAAACACGCGTGGCACCATTGCACAGGCATAAAATGCCACATGCAGCAGAAAATGTAAATGACATAAAAAAAGTATACAAAGTTGAAACATGCATGGCCAGCATCGGGCTCCATTTGTGCCTATGCAAGTGCGACAGTGCACGTGCATTTTTTTCCTGTTTAGGTGCGTCACGTTTAGGGAAGTCCATTTGTTTCAATGGGTGCCCTATGAGTGAAAGTTGCACACAATCCTGCACTGTGTGGAATCTAGCGCACCGGCATTGACTATAAGTGACAATCACACAGGCGTTGGCTGGTGCATTTGTCATTTTCATGCACTGTGGTTCCTGCTTTGCATGAGTGTGAATGGGGCTTTAGTGATGCTGTTTGCCATAGTCTGGAGCTGTTATCAGCCGATCAGCATGAATTTTCTTTCTATAAGGAAAATATGATTTCTGATTATTCATTTACATTTTGACCAAATAAAAATGTATTTTAAGGAATACTCAACCCGATTATAACAAAGGGAAAGTGTGCAAGCGCGTACGGAAATTTGTATATTCAAATTTACTATGAAAAATCTTTAATCCTTATACCAGGAATACAGGCATACCCCATGTATAAAAGCTTTTCTAAAGGTATCTTCTGCTGATTAGGTCTGTAGCTGTAGCTATTGCAGTGTTACTTTTGACCACCAGATGGTGATACTTACTCTTCCAATTAATTAATTGGCTGTATGTGGATTGACTAGTGGTCCTTAGGTTACATTTTTTAGTGGCCACGAACAGGGGCTTTACTGAGTTCTCATCAAAGGTCTTAGATCTACTGTAAGTTCAATTGACAAATTTAGCAAAATTATTTTAAAGTGTATATATTTAATACAAACCTGTCTGAAACAACAACAAAAACACAATAACTAAAAATTAATTAATAAAGAACCAACTGTTGACAGGTGTACAGCCGTGGCCAAAAGTTTTGAGAATGACACAAATATACATTTTCACAAAGTCTGCTGCCTCAGTTTTTATTATGGCAATTTGCATATACTTCAGAATGTTATGAATAGTGATTAGATGAATTGCAATTAATTGAAAAGTCCCTCTTTGCCATGAAAATGAATTTAATCACATAAAAAAACATTTCCACTGCATTTGTGAAGACTTCGGGGCACCCAAGAAAGTCCAGCAAGTGCCAGGACCGTCTTCTACAGTTGATCCAGCTGTGGGATCGGGGCACCACCAGCGCAGAGCTTGCTAAGGAATGGCAGCAGCCAGCTGTGAGTACATCTGCACGCACAGTGAGGGGAAGACTTTTGGAGGATGGCCTGGTGTCAAGATGGGCAGCAAAGAAGCCACTTCTCTTTAGAAAAAATGTTAGGAACAGACTGATATTCTGCAATAGGTACAGGGATTGGACTTCTAAGGACAGGGGTAAAGTTATTTTCTCTGATGAATCCCCTTTCAGATTGTTTGAGACATCCGGAAAAAACCTTGTCTGGAGAAGAAAAGGTGATCGCTATCATAAGTCCTGTGTCATGTCAACAGTAAAGCATCCTGAGACCATTCATGTGTTAGGGTTGCTTCTCAGCCAAGGGAGTGGACTCACTCACAATTTTGCCTAAAAACACAACCATGATTAAGGAATGGTACAAAATCATCCTCGAGAGCAACTTCTCCCAACTATTCAAGAATAATTTGGTGAGGAACAATGCCTTTTCCAGCATGATGGAGCACTCTGCCATAAGGCAAAAGTGATAACTAAGTGGCTTGGGGAACAAAACATCAAAATTTTAGGTTCATGGCAAGGAAACTCCCCAGACCTTAAAGTGATGGTAAAGGCTTGATTTTTTTTTTTTTTAAATAACAAACATATCATACTTACCTCCACTGTGCAGCTTGTTTTGCACAGAGTGGCCCCAAATACCATCTTCTGGGGTCCCTCGGCGGCTCCCGCGGCTCCTCCCTGCATCAGATAACCTCCTAGGAGAAGCGCTCTCCCGAGGGGATTACCTTGTGGGCGCGCTCCAGAGTCCAGCATTTGCGTCCATAGACACGAATTCCCGGACTCGGCCCCGCCTCCCGGCGCCCGCGTCATTGGATTTTATTGACAGCAGTGAGAGCCAATGGCTGCACTGCTATAAATCTATCCAATCAAGATCCGGGACCCCGTGGAGAGAGGGACAGCACGTCCCCGCCGAGGTAAATACGGGGTTCAGGTAAGTAAAACGGGGGGCTCTGGGGGCGGTCACTGGCAGGTGTTTTTTCACCTTAATGCATAGGATGCATTAAGGTGAAAAAACACAAGGGTTTACAACCCCCATTAATCCCATTGAGAAATTGTGGTCAATCCTCAAAAGGCGGCCAACAAAAAACCCCCACAAATTCTGACAAACTCCAAGCATTGATTATGCAAGAATGGGCTGCCATCAATCAGGATGTGACCCAGAAGTTGGTTGACAGCATGTCAGGGCGAATTGCAGAGGTCTTGAAAAAGAAGGGTCAACAATGCAAGTATTGACTCTTTACATAAACTTAATTTCTTTCTCGTACATCACGGGACACAGAGCGACATAGTCATTACTAATGGGTTATATAGATACCGTCAGGTGCTGGCACTGGCAACTTCCAAAACCGGAAGTACCCTCCCCTATATAAGCCCCTCCCATCCGGGAGCACCTCAGTTTTTTGCCAGTGTCTAAGGTGTTGGCCAAGAAGAAACATGTGTTTTTCACTGAGCTTGCGTACAGGTTCTTTTGGGCCTCAGTAAGCTATTCCGGATCCGACCAAAAAAGCTTCATAGCTAAACGGTAGGTACCCGGGCCTTGCAAAGAAGAGCAAGGTTTTGCCTGTAATGCTTCTCTTAGGAGAGCTGGACCCTGGGATCCAGAGCTCTGGTCATACCCACGACCAAGATGTTTTCTGTGCAGGGTGCTATACAGGTCCAGGGGAGTGGAATCCTTGGGAACCCGGTCCCTGAAGGTTTGATTACAATGCCTGCCGTGATAGGTGAAGTTTGGGCTTTTGTGGACCAAACAAAGTCCTGCGGCGGGGAACAGGTAAGTGGGGGCCCCCAGGAACTTGGTTCTATTGGGGGACCCCCAAGCCTAATTTGTCTTTCTGTCTGTTACCTAATGGTATTCCCGCTAATATCTGTGCATGCCTGTAACTGCTAAAAAAATGTAATAATTTTTAATGGTGGTCAAGAAAAAAAAAAAAAAAAAAAAAATTATATATATATATATATTTAATATATTAGACTGCGGTACCTGTGTTTGTCCACTAGAGGCCGCTGTGGAACGTTTCTTGTCATGTGGACTAGTTTCTTCTCATCAGAGCGAGTCCAGGCAGATGGTGAGTTCTCTTATGGGAAACTGCTTCCTCTGCCATGTTGCAATGCTCGTCCATCCCCCGGCCTGCGGCAAAGGGGCCCTGGCTCTTGTCCCTGGTTTCCATTTTCGAAATTAGCGCCGAAGGCGCACGTGGCCGCGCGCGTGCGCGTGCACGCGCCTCTATATATAGAGGTGAGCCGGGAAAGGGGGCGGAGCCTGGGGGATGACGCTCTGTGCGCGCCGCAGCGCTTCTGCGCATGTGCGGGCGTCCCAGCATGTTAAAAACCACAATTTTGTGTGGTGAGCTGGCTATGAAGTACAGAGACAGAGCTGGCAACATTTAAAGAAGGCATACAGCAAGCGGTTGATACAGGCATCCCCTAGAAAGGCACATTAGTAGACACCAACTGTTTCTTATAGCAGCATTTATGCTAGACTATTGTCAGTAACTGGTGTATTTCGGCTGGAATACCTCAGCTTTGTGGCTTAGGAATATGCCGTCTAAAAACTCCGGGACTAGAAATTCCAGGAGGAATAGGGGGTCTCCATCGGGCTCTGAGGATCTTGGGCATGCTTTGGCTGCACCAGTCTCCCCTGAAGAATCAGAGGTTAGTGACCGTAGAGCACCCTCAGGAGTACCTGGTACTGTGGCTGTCCTCAGTTCACCTGCTCCTGTGTATGTAACAGAGGAGGTTTTTTCCTCAGCTCTGGGAGGGCTGGAAGAGAGATTGTCAGCATTGATCGCGGCTTCCCTGTCACAGGAGAAAAGCGCACGATCTCCGTCTCCTCCCTCAGAGTGCCTGTTAACAGAGCAACAGTCCCATACAGGGATCGACCTACCTGAAGGGGATCAGGATGAGGTCGATTCGGTTGTAGAGGAATCAACAGTGGAAGAGCCGTTCTCAGCATCACATGCTGAAAGGTTATGGGTTCAGTCCCTGACTAATATGGTCCGATCAGCATTTAAAATGCCACTTGCGGAGCCATCATCCACTTCTGTCTCCTCGTTGGTGTCGCTAAAAGCTCCCCAGACTGTTTGTTCCTTTCCGATCCATCCTTTACTGGAAGGGCTCATTTACCAGGATTGGGAGCATCCTGACAAAATATTTACTCCCCCCAAGAGATTTCCGGTGGTCTATCCCATGGAGGATAAGTTCATCAGAAAATGGAGGGTCCCTACAGTGGACGCAGCCATCTCTTGTGTGAATAAATCACTGACATGTCCGGTGGATAATGTCCAAATGTTCAAGGACCCAATAGATAAAAAATTGGAGTCCTTATTAAAATCTGCTTTCTCTACAGCAGGATTGGTGACACAACCAGCAGTGGCAGCTATTGGGGTCTGCCAAGCAGTGAAGGATCAGTTGAAACAGGTCTTAAGGGACTTGCCAGATCAGCAGGCTCTTGCCCTAGCTGATCTACCTAGAGCCTTATGCTTTGCGGTGGACGCTATAAAGGATTCAATCCATCAGGCCTCCCACCTTACGCTGTCTGTGGTACATATGCGCAGGCTTCTATGGCTCAAAAACTGGTCTGCTGAAGCTCCCTGTAAAAAATTGCTGGTCAGCTTCCCATTTCATGGTGAACGCTTATTCGGGGAAGACCTGGACAAATATATCCAGAGAATTTCCAGCGGTAAAAGTACACTTTTGCCGGTTAAAAATAGAGTTAGAGGTCCCTCTTTTAAGAGGCCTGCTTCTCCAGTCCCTAGGACATCGGCTGTGAAACAGTTCCGACGGCCTCCTCGGTCAAATCCCAGAGGTAAAAATCAGGGACAATTGCAGGGTAACAAGAAGCCCTGGAGCAGGAGAGGTACAAAACCTCCCCCAAAGTCAAATGCATGAAGGGTTGCCCCCACCCAATCGGGTGGGGGGAAGACTTCAGTTGTTCACAGAGACCTGGCGGGACACGATCCGAGACAGATGGGTGCTCTCCGCAGTAAATCTGGGATACAAATTGGAGTTAAAAAACTCCCCTCCTTCCCGCTTTATAAGGTCAAACGTGCCAAGGGATCCCCAGAAGAGAGGATCCCTCCTGTTGGCACTAGAACAATTATTGCTCCAAGCAGTAATTATAGAGGTTCCCCTGGAAGAATGGGGGTTTGGGTTTTACTCAAACCTCTTTACAGTCCCGAAGCCAAACGGGGACGTGAGGCCCATATTAAATCTAAAAGGGCTAAACAAATTCCTACATATCAGGACTTTCCGGATGGAGTCGATCCGATCGGTAGCCACTGCCCTACAAGGGGAGGAATGGTTAGCCTCGATCGACATCAAAGATGCTTATTTGCACATTCCCATCTTTCCAGCCCACCAAAAATTTCTACGCTTTGCGGTAGAAGGGCGCCATTTTCAGTTCAGAGCCTTACCCTTCGGTCTGGCCACAGCACCAAGAGTGTTCACAAAAATTCTGGCCCCATTATTGGCCAATCTAAGAACACGAGGTGTAACGATAATGGCATATCTAGACGACTTGTTGCTGATAGACCACTCAGTGGAAAAACTAGAAGTGGTTGTTCACGAGACAATCAAGTATCTGGAATATCACGGTTGGATTATCAACCGAGACAAGTCAGCCCTAAAACCAGTCAAAAGTCTGGAATACTTGGGGCTAAGGCTGGATTCAGACCAGAGAAAAATTTTCTTGCCTCAAGAAAAGGGGTCGTCTTTGAGAGATTTGATCCACTTAGTGGGTTCAAAAAGACAGCCATCCATACGCCTGTGCATGAGGCTGCTGGGAAAAATGGTGGCATCATTCAAAGCAGTACCCTACGGTCAATTCCATTCAAGGAAGTTGCAAAGGGCCATACTGTCAGCCTGGAACAAAAAAGTTCAGGCTCTGGACTTACCAATGTCCTTGTCCCCTTCCGTTCGCAAGAGCCTCCGCTGGTGGTTGGTTCCCCAGAATCTGGAAAGAGGGAAATCCTTCAGTCCGATTTCCTGGAAGGTGGTCACTACAGATGCCAGCCTTATAGGCTGGGGAGCAGTACTGGAGCAATGGTCTCTCCAGGGCAGATGGTCGGATGCGGAAAAGGCCCTGCCCATCAATCTCTTAGAGATACGAGCAGCTCGGTATGCCCTAGTAGCATGGACATCCAAACTCCAAGGGTCCCCTGTCAGAATTCAATCAGACAATGCCACAGCAGTGGCATATATCAATCGTCAGGGGGGCACCAGGAGTCGTGCAGCCCAAAGGGAAGTAAATTACATCCTGAGATGGGCAGAAAGATATGTCCCAGCCATATCTGCGGTATTCATTCCAGGAGTGGAGAATTGGAAGGCGGACTTTCTAAGTCGCCAACAATTATGCCCAGGGGAATGGTCCCTTCATCCCGAGGTTTTCCGGACAATATGTCAGCGGTGGGGAACACCGGATGTAGATCTGCTAGCATCCAGATTCAACACAAAAGTGGACAGGTTTGTCTCTTGGACAAGGGATCCCCTAGCTTGCGGCTCGGATGCCCTAGTGTTCCCTTGGGATCAGTTCAAGCTGATATATGCATTCCCACCGCCACAATTGTTACCTCGATTACTCCGCAGAATCAGGGTAGAAAAGAAACCAGTGATTCTGGTGGCTCCAGCGTGGCCCCGAAGAGCATGGTACGCGGAGATTGTAAAAATGTCTGTGGGGAGTCCTTGGACCCTCCCACATCGTCCGGACCTGCTTTCGCAAGGACCGATATACCACCCTTCCTTACCAGCCCTAGGTTTGACGGCCTGGCTATTGAAGCCCACATTCTAAAAAAGAGAGGGCTCGCTAATGCTGTGGTATCTACCATGACCAATGCCAGGAAGCCGGTATCCAGGCAGATCTATTATAGAATCTGGAAGGCGTACATCGCCTGGTGTGAGGCCAAGAAATGGCATCCACGTAAATACGTAATAGGTAGGATTCTGGACTTCCTACAATGGGCTGTAGATAGGAAGCTTGCCTTGAGTACTATCAAGGGTCAGATTTCGGCCTTGTCAATATTTTTTCAAAGGCCCTTGGCTTCGCATTCACTAGTCAAAGCCTTTATACAAGGAGTGATGCGTATTAGTCCTCCGGTTAATATTCCCATATGTCCATGGGATCTAAACTTGGTTCTGTCGGTTTTACAGAAACAACCATTTGAACCATTACAGCATATTTCCTTGGTGCTTCTCACCAGGAAATTGATTTTTCTAGTAGCCATTTGTTCGGCTAAAAGAGTGTCGGAATTAGCAGCTATGTCCTGTAAAGAGCCATATCTGGTTATCCATAAGAACAGAGTAGTATTACGTCCTCAGCCAGCCTTTCTTCCTAAGGTGGTATCGAGGTTTCATTTGAACCAAGATGTGGTTCTTCCTTCTTTTTTCCCCAAACCTACTTCGGTAGAGGAAAAGTTATTGCATTCTTTGGATGTAGTAAGAGCAGTTAAAGCTTATCTAAAAGCCACTGCTCAGATTCGCAGAACGGATACTTTGTTTATTCTGCCGGAAGGCCCCAGAAAGGGTCAGGCAGCGTCAAAATCTACTTTAGCCAGGTGGATTCGACAGGTCATAATACAAGCCTATGGCTTGAGAAGGAGACCGCCTCCGTTCAAAGTTAGAGCGCACTCCACGAGAGCAGTTGGAACTTCATGGGCAGTGCATCACCAGGCCTCCCTGGCTCAAATCTGTAAGGCCGCAACATGGTCTTCAGTTCACACGTTTACTAGGTTCTACCAGGTGGACGTTAGAAGTCAGGAGGATGTCGCCTTTGGGCGCAGTGTGTTGCAGGCCGCAAAAGATCCTCATGTCTGATAGCGCTCAGCTTATATATGGTGTATCCCCCCCCCCTCATTTGGCATTGCTTTAGGACATCCCATTAGTAATGACTAAGTCGCTCTGTGTCCCGTGATGTACGAGAAAGAAAATAGGATTTTTATAACAGCTTACCTGTAAAATCCTTTTCTTGGAGTACATCACGGGACACAGAGCTCCCGCCCCTCTTTGGGGACACTTATTGCTTTGCTACAAAACTGAGGTGCTCCCGGATGGGAGGGGCTTATATAGGGGAGGGTACTTCCGGTTTTGGAAGTTGCCAGTGCCAGCACCTGACGGTATCTATATAACCCATTAGTAATGACTATGTCGCTCTGTGTCCCGTGATGTACTCCAAGAAAAGGATTTTACAGGTAAGCTGTTATAAAAATCCTATTATAATTGTCAATAAAAGCCTTTGACACTTTTGAAATGCTTGTAATTATATTTCCTTATACCACTGAAGCAGCAGACTTTGTGAGTATTAATATTTGTGTCATTCTCAAAACTGGACTGGGACAAAAAATAGGCCCAGGCATTTTTAGACTGAGCAGCCCAGTCCCTGGGGGGGGGTGGTGGACATTCGCGGGGGTAGCTGGTGTCGGCCCTCGACACTGTAATGGGCAGGGACACTGTGATATAAAGGGGACTGCACTGCAATGGGGCACTGCAGTGATTACAGTGCCCCTTTATAGTGCAGTCCCCTTTTTATCACAGTGTCTCAGTCCTATTTTGTCCATACAATGCTAGTACTCTCTGTCTTCTATTGTGCCCACACTGCCCAGTGACACTGACCTGCTCTCTCTCTGGTTGTGCTGGACAGCATGGTGCTCTCTCTGGTGGTGCGGGTACAGCGTGGCTCTCTCTGGTGGTTCGGGTACAGCGTGGCTCTCTCTTTGGTGGTGCGGGTACAACATGGCTCTCTCTGGTGGTGCAGGTACAGTGTGTCTCTCTCTGGTGGTGTGGGTACAGCGTGGCTCTCTCTGGTGGTGCGGGTACAGCGTGGCTCTCTCTGGTGGTGTGGGTACAGAGTGGCTCTCTCTCTGGTGGTGCGGGTACAGCGTGGCTCTCTCTCTGGTGGTGCGGGTACAGTGTGGCTCTCTCTGGTGGTGTGGGTACAGCGTGGCTCTCTCTGGTGGTGTGGGTACAGCATGGCTTTTGTCGCTCTCTGTGGTGGTGCAGGTACAGCGTGGCTCTCTCTGGTGGTGCGGGTACAATGTGGCTCTCTGGTGGTGTGGGTACAGCGTGGCACTCTCTGGTGGTGCGGGTACAGCGTGGCTCTCTCTGGTGATGCTGGGGCTATTAGTTCCCCCAGCACAGTCCTCTTTATTTTTCCATGTCTCCTGTAGTAGCTGCTCAGCCTGTTTCCGGGTTTTCTCTTTTCCCCCAGAAGAGTGCATGCTGGGGACTGTAGTCTGCTCCCTGCTGAGAACAAGTGGGCCACCTATCTCTGGGACTACATTTCCCATGATGCCCTCTAGTTTTTTCTGATTGGCCCTCCGCTCTGGCCAATGGGGAGGGAAGAAGAACGGGCAGGAAAGACTTCTCTTCCCCTGCTGCCGACATGAGAAGGAGAGGGGGGCGAGCAGGGGAAACATCCGGACTGCAGCCTGCAGCTCTCCCCACCTTACCCCACCTGTGTGGACGCTCATGGCTGGAGGAGGAGGAGTGGAGAGCGGAACTGTCAGCGCGGCTCTGAGGCTGAGCTGTGTGTGAGAGAGACACACAGCTCAGCCCATGCAGCCACTAGTTCCGCCAGAGATGACAGGTATGGCTGCATAGCGGTAGGCGTGTGGCAGCCGCGGCCTGTGTTAATCCTGTCCAGGCCACGGTCGTCGCTTACCTCCCGCTGTGCGGCCTGATCAGCAACATGTCATGGAGCGGGTGGTCCCGGCCCACCGGGCAAATGCCCGGTCTGTCCTATGGCCAGTCCGGGCCTGGCCACAGCTGTAAAGTGAAGACACTTAGTGGTGCCTGCAAATTCTTGCACTAACCTCCAAGCTCCATCATTATGTATAAATTCCTAAACTGTTCTGCTGGGCAAAGCTCTGACACTTTTTGTTGGCTTGCCTAGTCCCTCCTGCTTCCTACACATTCCTATTGGCCTTTCACTGTAATAGGCAAGCTTTAAAAGTACAACAAAATGACAGAGCATTCAAGAGCAATAACGCGGTTTGGTGGCTGCTGACAGTATGCTTAGGCATGTACAAGTAGCTGCCTGTTACACCTGACAGCAATTGCTTTAAAGCTGAACTCTAGGCAGATATAAAAGCCACAAATTGAATCAGCTATGTCTTCATTAGGGGCTCATTCACACAGGCAGAAAAAATGCTGAGTATAGTTTTGTGCTAATCTAAATGCAGCACTATAACATAGCTCCCTGATTTCGAGGGACTGTTCCTGATTTGGAGCAATGTCCCTGTCAAGGTCACCTGTGGCCAGGTGACAGATGCACACCGTAGGGGGACAGGAGTGCACCGCAAGGTAGTGAACCCTATGGCTGGCTTCTGCGGATAGGAAACTGGGTGGTTGTGGAAAGCGGGACCAGAGGAGCACAACCGGGATCCTAACGGAAGCTAGAGCCAAGATTCCCCAGGGCGCGGAGTGTAAGACCCAGCAGGTCTTCTCCAGAGCCTCTAGTGGTGAGGATGTTATGCTGCAGGCTGGGACCAGGTCGCGGCCCCTGGAGTTTCCTAGCTCACGCCCCGTAGGATAAGGGGAAAAGAGGGGAAGCAGCAGCACAAGATATGAGAGAAACGAATAACAAGCTGAAGGTCAGGGGCCACAAGCAGACAAGGATAACGAAAGAACGAGCCGAAGGTCAAGGGTCACGAGCAGACAGGGATAGTCGGGGACAAGCCAAATATGTAACAGAGAGACAGACGTAGCACACGGCAGGCAGGAACCCAAACACACAATGCCTAACAAACACGTTGATCAGCAAAGCAGGCTTGCAGTGCACAGGTTAATATAGTGTTCTGTGATAGGGCCTGGGGTGGAGTCAGGCTGGGAGGAGATTATAAAGGAAGCCAGGTGAAAGGGCTCAGGCCTCTAAGATGAACACATGGGAAGGAAGGTAAGCTGACAGACAAACACTACTGCATATCCATGACAGTACCCTCCCTCTTATGGGCCCTCCCCCGCCTGGGCCCAGGCTTAAGGGGAAATCTCTGATGAAACCTTCTCAACAGATGAGGTGCAGCGACATCAGATGCAGCGATCCAAGACACCTCCTCAGGACCAAAACCTCTCCAATGCACAAGGTACTGAAGAATGCCTCTGCAGAGCCGAGAATCCAGAACTTGTCTAACCTCGTACTTAAGATTATCCTCAGAGACCGAAAACGAGGTAAGGAGATGACAAGAAGATCTATTGAGGACCAAAGGCTCTCTAGGAATAAGCAAGGGCATGAGAGGATCAACAGGAATCTGAGGAGGGTCCCCTAGACCCTTAAAGGGGAACTGGTCATCTTGCACAGGACCATCAGACTGGGCAGATGTCAGTGGAACCCTGAAGTCAGGTTGGTTAGAAGGTGACATGTCGCCGGAGTCAAGCTGAATAGCTGAAGGACAAGCAGAATGTCCCGAACAAGAAAAAGTAGGAGGCTCACTGGGCATGGGCTGGACTGGCATAACTAGTACAGAGGCAGAGTGAATAGCTGAGTCAGGTGTAGCGACTACCTGAATCGCATCGCAAGACGTAGCGACTGCAGGACTTGTAGACAAGCTAGCCTGGCTGTGCGTCCAAGGGTGGTTAGGGACAGAGAAATGTAAATGGTTATGCAACCTGGAATGAATGACCGGCTCAGATTCACAGGGGGCAACCTTGGGTAGGCAGGACGAGGAACAGGAGGGACCCCAAGCCAGGATCTGTCCAGTAGTCCAGTCCACATGAGGAGAATGGAGCTGTAACCATGGGAGACCCAAAATTATAGGCGTTGAGGCCTTGGGTAAGATAAGGAAGGATATCCACTCCTGGTGGAGTGTCCCTACCGACATCTTAACAGGGAGGGTCTGGAAGCGGATAGGTCCCCCTGGGAGAACAGTACCATCAATCGCCAAGACCACCAATGGTGTGGTGAGGGGCAAAAGAGTAAGTCTCATGGACGATGCGATTTCCCAGTCCATGAAATTACCAGCGGCTCCGGAATCCAGATATGCTGAGACCGAATGAGAAGAAGCACCAACATGAAGGAACACAGAAAGCAGAAGACGAGAAGGGGAAGGTGATATTTCTGGGTCCAATACTCCACTTTCCAGATGAAGTGGACCCGAACATTTTTCTGGACAAAGAGAGCAAGTGTCACGAAAATGACCTTTGCCCCCACAGTAAAGACACAGACCAAGAGTTCTGCGCCTAGCACGTTCCTCGGGGGATAGCCTGGTCTGACCCAGCTGCATGGGTTCCTCAGCTGGTAGGAGATGCTCTACGGGTCGAAGAGAGGGGAGCTCAGGCTGACTAAGAACCAAGGAGTGCTGGCGTTGCTTTTCTAAGGTCCTCTCCTGAAAGCGAATATCGATCTGGTTACACAAGGAGATAACGCTGGCCAGATCAGTGGGGATGGTTCTTCCTGCTAATTCATCCTTCACTCTATCAGACAGGCCATGCAAAAAGGTTGCGACTAAGGCCTCATTGTTCCAGCTCAACTCAGCCGACAGTATGCGGAAATGAAGGGCATACTGTCCCACAGAAGTAGACTCTTGGCGGAGACGTAAAAGGGCGCTGGCCGCTGAAGAGACACGAGCCGGTTCTTCGAAGATATTCCGAAAAAGTTTCAAGAAGCCAGACAGGCTAGAAACCACTGGATCATTCAGTTCCCACAGAGGGGCTGCCCAGGCTAAAGCTTCACCAGAGAGGAGGGAAATTATATAGGCTACCTTAGCCAGATCAGACAGGACGTTTCTGGGCTGGAGCTCAAAATGAATCGTGCATTGGCTAAGGAACCCCCTGCAAGCCTTGGAGTCCCCAGAGAAACGGAATGGAGCTGGCAGTTGTAGTGAGTGTGTGGCTGCGACTGGTGCAATAGGTGCAGCCGCTGGTTGTATTTGAGCTTGCGGATTCAGGGTTCCCAAGGAGGCCTGAAGCTGCTCGAAGCAAGAAGTCAGATCCTGGAGGAATCGCATCACCTGAGTCTGATTCGATTCCTGGGTTTCAAGTCTGCGAACTATGCCCTGCAATGGATCATCCGCGGGGACCGGGATGTCAGCCGGGTTCATGGCTGATCAAACTGTCAAGGTCACCTGTGGCCAGGTGACAGATGCACACCGTAGGGGGACAGGAGTGCACCGCAAGGTAGTGAACCCTATGGCTGGCTTCTGCGGATAGGAAACTGGGTGGTTGTGGAAAGCGGGACCAGAGGAGCACAACCGGGATCCTAACGGAAGCTAGAGCCAAGATTCCCCAGGGCGCGGAGTCTAAGACCCAGCAGGTCTTCTCCAGAGCCTCTAGTGGTGAGGATGTTATGCTGCAGGCTGGGACCAGGTCGCGGCCCCTGGAGTTTCCTAGCTCACGCCCCGTAGGATAAGGGGAAAAGAGGGGAAGCAGCAGCACAAGATATGAGAGAAACGAATAACAAGCTGAAGGTCAGGGGCCACAAGCAGACAAGGATAGCGAAAGAACGAGCCGAAGGTCAAGGGTCACGAGCAGACAGGGATAGTCGGGGACAAGCCAATAACGTAACAGAGAGACAGACGTAGCACACGGCAGGCAGGAACCCAAACACACAATGCCTAACAAACACGTTGATCAGCAAAGCAGGCTTGCCGTGCACAGGTTAATATAGTGTTCTGTGATAGGGCCTGGGGTGGAGTCAGGCTGGGAGGAGATTATAAAGGAAGCCAGGTGAAAGGGCTCAGGCCTCTAAGATGAACACATGGGAAGGAAGGTAAGCTGACAGACAAACACTACTGCATATCCATGACAGTCCCTCTGTCCCTCTTTCCTCCTCATTTGCCCCTCATTTTGGTCTGACCTATATAGTTGTATATAAAATGCACTTTTTATCTTTTAAAAAGTGATTTCCAGAGCTAAACCTTTCATCCAAATTCTAAATTGCTGCATTTGTGAATTTTAAAAGCCAATATAAAGGAATAGTAGTGTTAAAAAAAAGTCCTTGTGGATTTATTTAACATTTTTTTTTGGTTAATTCACCTTTAAGGGGGTGTGGGAGGAGGCGTGTCCTATGCCTACATACGTTTGGTAGTAGGTGTCCCTCATTCCCATCTCAAAATGTTGGGAGGTATGCTATCGTAATACAGCTGCGCCTATACGTGAAATTGTGCACTGTGTTCAGCGGTGCAGGAAAAAAGTAGCTCAGCCCTGCGTCCGGGGGGGGCGTGCAGATTTTATGTGCAAACGTGCATAAACACTCCTAAATATGTCCAAACTCACCTAAACATGTCCTGTTTAAATGTACCCTAATACATCATCAAATGTACAGTATTTTTAAATGCAAGCAGTGTAAGTAACGGTAACCTGGAATCAGCATCTAGCAGTCCCTATACAAGTGTGGGAGGAGAAAGAAGTTCAAGGATCCAATCAGTCTATGTGCTGACAAGAAGAATGTAGGAAAAAGGGGGGAAAGAGCCTTTTATAGCCCCCCCCCCCCTTTCCTCACGGGATCTGAGGCAGCGGCAAAAAATATTTAAATTAAAAGTTTTGAAGTTATTAAACTACAATTGGTCAATATAAATTAGCCAGTTATAATTAAGATGAATTTCAACTAGAGTACGATAGGTCATTTAATTAAGATTATCCACCAATAAATGATTTGGATCAGCAAGGTACCCCTGCAAATAAAGGTCGCCACCCCCCACTCCCTTGTCGCGGCTTTTTATGTGGTTCGACTTCTCTCCTTGTATGGGGTCATTTGTTTTTTAATTATTTAGAATAATACAGTATCGTTCAGCCTGAGCCGTAGTGGCTAGGTTGTATTTGGTAAAGTGAGATTATAAGATGTTTTTAATATGTTTTTAGTAAAAGTTATATAATAATCTATTAGTTTATACCAATAAAACTGCCGCGGCCTATAATATCCAATAAAATTGTTTATTAAATAATAAAATACTTGTCTGGAATGAGTTTATTATTTAAAAAAAATAAAATGTATTCCTTGCTGCCTTCTATCCCATGCTGAAAGGTGGAGAAAGTAGAGTTATAGAGATAAGATCAAAGCACAGAGATACAGAAAGGAGAACCAGACCAAAACAGATGAAGAAGTCCAAGATAATTTTAATCCCGGGGTGCTGGTGCCTCCTGGCCCTTTAAAGGGTGTAGGATGTTGGGAGGCGGGGTTTATGATCATGTGACTACTGTGATTGGCTGTCATTGTGGTCACATGATGATCTTTCTGTTAGCTCCTGTAACTGTGCCGGGAGCTACTGTAGCGGGCTCGTGCTCTTGGTTCAGCTGTTTTTGCAATAATCCGCACAAATATGCGGCGGCTCTGCGCCAAGTCCCACCTGCAGAAAGGTCGTGCTGCTGGCGCCAAGAGGTTAATTTTTGATAAAGAAGTCATATAAAATCAGCCATTGCATTTTGGGGGCGACACCACTCCCCTTTCATCCGGGTTCAACACAGGATAAAACTTGGATGGAGAAAACAGCAACTTCGCAGATCTAGAACCAGTGTTCCTTCATGAGCAGATCTCAGCACTGGTCGGATCTAGATCTGTGAAGTCGCTGTTTTCTCTGAGCCCATCCATGTTTTATCCTGTGTTGAGCCCTGATGGTTGGCTGTTTCTATATGACTTATTTACTAACAATTAAGTGGTTATGTCTAGAGCTTCTTTCTGTATTGCTATGCTTTGCACTACTGTAGGGAGACCAATGAAAAAAGCGTTGAATAGTGGAAGCTGCCTTACCAAAGCTATCGAGCTTGTTTGAAGTTTTCCTTCATATGGCTTTATGTGCATGTTTGAAAGTTCCCAGCACCTCTTTAAAGGATAAGTTCACCTTTGGGAACATATTACATGTTCCACCTGTCTATAGGGTGGGACATGTAACATGTTCCCACTGCTGAAGCCTCTTCCCAACCTGCTGCCTCTAGTGACAGCAAGCCAGAGATTTTCCCCCTGAACTCGCTGTCACAATTAAAAATAGAAAAAACACGGCCTACCAGCCGCATCATTCATTTGCAGGGTTCTGTGAATGGGAGAACTACAAATACCGGCAGCCTTTGCGACTATTGGATTGTGGTTCACAATGATCTACCAGGGCGCTGTTGAGCACTATAGGTAGCTCATTGATGCTTCCTGTCAGTGTGTAACTGCCTGCTCATACAAGGTACGAGCAGACAGCTTACACAGACAGTCTGCAGGAGTCTTACATTTCCCCCTCAATTTTTTGATCGTGTGTGTAATGTTTTGCAGGCTCCTAGTAAAAAAAAATAATAAATGTACGTTGTTTTTTGCCTGCAAAAAAGATGTGCATTTATTATTTTTTCTTACTAAGGTGAACTTATCCTTTAAATTGATTGCAAACGATCACCTTGTAAAACAACCCACTGCAATTGTCAGTTAAAGAGACGCAGTGCCGAATCGCAAAAAGTGCTCTGGTCTTTGGCCAGGCAAATGGTCCGGGGCTTAAGTTGTTAAGAGAGGCAATTGGGGGAAATTGTTCATTTTTACCGCCCCTCCCAAAATCCAACCTCAAAGTCGTTTATAAACAAGTTAAACAGCATTTGCCCTAAGACAGAATCATGAGTGTTCTTGCAACCTTAGCCCACTCAGAGTCATTTATCATTACCCTCTGTGTACCCAATACTAAAGTCAGATTTCTATCCATGCATATTGTTACCTCCACTCCTGTAGACCTAAGTTTATAGATTAAGAGTTTGTGGGGCATTTGAAAAAGCTAGATAAATTATGTCTATTACCCTTCCTTTATCTAGGTTATTTCTCACTTCCTCATAGAATGTAAACAGGTTAGACTGCCAAGATTGACCTCTTATAAACCCATGTTGATTTTTTCTTATAATTCCATTTTCCCTAACAAATTCTTCAATGCATTCCCTTCACATTCCCCTCAAACGTCTTGCAAACTCTTCATGTTAGGCTGACTGGTCGGCCTGTGAATTCCTGGTATACATATACACCCTTTTTTCAATATTGGAACTGCATGTGCTCTGTACCAAACAGTTGTTACTGTTTCAATCACTAAAGAGTCTTTAAAGATCAGGAAGAGTGGCATAGCTATCTTCAAACTAAGCTCCCTAAAGACTCGCAGGTAAGCCATGAGGCCCTGGTGACTTGTACAGTATATATTTTGCTTTTCTGCTTTTCTAGTCTGTTCCACATCCTGCTTTCTGACAACCACAATGAAGTTAGGCCTGGTTTACACTGGTGTGATTCCAGATGCGATTCAAGTCACTCAGAATTGCATGACAATGTAAATCACATTGTTTTCAATGGTGCTCTTTCACATCAATAGCATGGCATAATTTTGGAAAAAAGGTCCTGTACTACTTTTGGTATGATTCCAACACACCTTTTGGTCCCCTACAATGGGCAAACCACATCCAAAATTAAACTAAGTAGCAACCAAGCCGCACTACACAATTGAACTGATAGACGGATCAAAACCGGATTACAGCAGTGTGAACGTAGCCTTACTCTTACATTAGCATTACTATCCTTTCTAATAGATGTCTGTGTTTTGTGTACATAACTGGAAGAAAAACATGATTTAACACATTAGCCATCTCTGTGTTGTTGGTGATTAATTTTAGCTGCTCTGATTGTCCTCTTATATTTCTTAATGCATTCACTGTAACCCTTAAATGCCAAAGCTGTCCCTAGCATTTTATGTTTTTGAAGACCTGATCTTTTCTCCTTAATTTGCTTTAGAAGACTAGTATTCAGCCACATAGGTTTAACGTTTGTTTAGTTATATTGTTAACTCAATGTGATGTAACAGTGAATGCAATTATTTAACAGTAATTAGAAAAACCCAGATAGGGAAAAACACTGCGCTAGATAATAAATAGTGAACTTCACTGTGAGAGTGAATACAAAGCCGCCAGTACCAAAAATTTAGATACAAAACTCAAAACTTAACAGAGGAATAAGTGAAAAACATATGCAAATGTGAAACACATGTGAAAAAAAGGCTAATGTGAATATCTTAAAATATAACATCAAAAAATCAGTGACTGCAAAATATTTGTGTATATCACACCATCACATATAATTAAAATGCATATGATGAAAAACAACATAAAAACAGTCCCATAAAGTAGTTCTTATCTGTGAAAAAAGATAAAAAGTGAAGAAAAATTGTCCCAAATAACAGCAGATTAGGCTGACAGATGAATCCTGAAAGAAGGCGATCAATCCTTATAGGACCATTCCATAGTGGTGCAAGAAAGGAGAATTAGTGACAAATTAATTCATCCACTGCTGGAGCACCCAAGAAAGGTAATGTAGTCTCCTTACCCTATTTAAATGACCGCCATCACGGCGGTCAATCCAGGCACAGGAGTTTTAGGTCTCCCTATAGACCAACTGTAGATGGCTGGGTAGCGGAGGTGTGAACTGATGTCTCAAAGGGATAAAAGCAAAAAAAGCTCCATAGCGTAATACTGTTGATAAAGATTTAATATACCAAAAAGTATTGCACTTACAGGAAAGCTGGTAAAATTGCACGATGAATAGTCAAATAGGAGCACGGCTAGAACTGCTCCGTGTCTCGTGTATCTCCGTATGGAGAGGCGTGATGACGTCAGATCTGCAAGCCACACCTACGTGTTTCGTCATCAAAAGACGTTGTCACAATTATTTAACAGTGCCTCAAAAGCACACCCATTTCTCTGTGTTCTTTGATTTTAAAATTCTGGTCCCATTCAATATTACCTAGTATAGAGTGCAGGTGGTAACCACATGTACATATTTTTTTCTAGTTGGGGCTTCTACCATTTGTCCCATAAAATTATCCTGCAGTATGTTTATGAACTGACAAGCCTTAGTTAGGAATGCAATACAATTTTTCATGTATTTGTGCAATACCATTTTCAATGTCCCCATAATACAAATTTTACCATGTTTCCCAGCTAAATATATTTGTAAAAGTAGATAACTTTCTCCTTCCTCCCTTATATTTTGATAGCCTATAACATACTCCCAATGAATTGACTGTTTGTAAAACTCCTTGTCATAAAGACTCTGCTAAATCACCATTCTGATTGGTGATATCCTCACATACACTCATTTTCAGATTGCTCTTGATGTATAGGCATGCACCTCCACCTCTTCTATCAAACCTGTCACTCCTGTAGAGACTGTAACCTTAAATATTTTTAGCCCAGTGACAGTCCAGTAAGCAGTCCAACCAAGTTTCTGATATTCCCACAAAGTCAAGATTCTCCTTGAGTAGTAAACATTCCAGCTCATCCGTTTTATTTGTCAGGCTTCTGGAATTTGTGTTATTGCCTTTCGTTTTAGTACCTAACATTTTATGTATTTATTTTTTAATCCCATTTTGTAATTTATAGACATATTGCATTAATTTTAGAAATAATATTTCTGTGCTGTCTTGTTTATGCCCAACTTCTCCTATATGCTGTGCCTGCATTGGTTCCTACTCACTTTATGGTAAATTATTTTCGGATCCCTCCCAGAACTAGTTTAAAAGCTCCTTAAATGTTCTAACCCCTTTTTCCCAACAGAGCTGCACCCTTCCTATTTGGATGCAGTACATCCCTACAGTACAGCCAGGAGCCAACCAAGAAGTTGAATCAGTTTTCCATGAAACCAGACCTCTCCTTCTTACACCAACTTCTCAGCCACTTGTTCAGATCTTTTAGTTTCCATTGCCTTTTTGGTGTGGCTTGTGGCTTTATTTCAGAAAATATTACCCTGGAGGCCCTTTTCTTAAAGGGTAACTCTACTTTCGTGGGGAATAAATTAGCAATCAAAGAAAAAATAACCTTGATGTTTAAGCAGGGCTGCTATTAAATATAGTTGCCAGGCTATAGTTGCCATGGCCAATTGTTAGAAGATCAATTGATTTCCCCCTAATTCTGGAATTGCTCCACTTATCTCTTCTGACACTAGGTGGCCTGTGACATTGGATAAGACAAGGGCATAGCAAAGACAGATTATGAATGAATGGGGTATCTCAGCTAATGGATTTTCTTGGGTCCCGTGGCCTGCTGGGGGAGCCTATTTATTTGGGTGGAGTCAGGTGATCCGGGTTCTGTGCCACCAGGATGGCTGTCTGGGTGGATGTGTGTCGTATTGCCCTGGGCTGCTAGGCCCGAAACCTAAGGCCTATACCGGGGACATCTGGCTGCTAGGCTGTCTGAGGGTCTATCCAGAGCAGGAAATGCAGTGTAGGGTTGGGACTGCGGGCTTGCAGTCCAACCAGAAGTAACGGTTCCACCGACCGGGGAACCCGTTGAGGTCAGAGGTAGAGGGGAAGCTGTCGCCACTAAGGAACCATCCATCTTGTTACCAGAAACTACTGTGAGTAAGCTGAGGCCAGTACCAAAGAGACTTCTCGCCAGCCGGGGACGATGAAGAAGTGGGAAAACTTTAGCAAGTGCCATGTCAGGGACCCAGCGGGACAGCAGAGGTGACGCTTGTGGAGCATCAGTGAGTGTAAAGCGAGGGACCAAATGTGTCTGCAGGGGTGAAGCTTGAAGAGTATCTGTGAGTGCCAAGCCAGGGACCCAGCAGGAAAGCGGGGGTGACGCTTGAGGAAGATACTGAGTGCTACCAGTGGAAGAGCTCAGGGGATCCAGTGACTAGTGAATCTGAAGTCTAGTGAGAGAAACTGGGTGCTCGTTGAGTGAAGAACCGCAATGAGTGATGGTGGGGTAAACTAAGAACTGTTCGTGTTGCAAATAGTTGACTTCAAGGACATAATGTGGTTGTGCCAATTAAAGCTAGCTCCAAGCGCAACTATCTCCTGGCTCAAGAATGCACCACTATTTCCAATTCGTACATTCCCTCAGACAGGATCTCTGAACTGTTTTCAGTCAATTTGTCATGGACTGGAAAGTGAAGTGACAGTAAAGAGGAGCAATTATGTGACTTGGAGGAGGATGAGATTCCTCCTGAACCTACTACAAGTGTTAAGATAGAATTAACTGCTAATACTGCTCCAACTGAGTGCAATACTAAGTCTTTTGAGGAGGATCACTGGGAGAAGTGGGTCCCTAAGGTTATGCCCACCAAACCAATCTCATTGAATGCGTTTGATTGCAAACCTGATGTTATTGCAGTTCAGCGTGCTCCAGACACACGGGTCATACCCGGGTATGGAGACCCTAAGACACTTCCTAGGCTGTCCAAACAGTGCATCATTATTAAGAAAGTGGGAGAGCAATATGGATATCTGTATCCCCATGTATCAGCCCATCTAGAGGAAGAGATCCAGGACAAGGAAGCTGTGCAAAGTTTCCTTCAGGTCCCTTTGCAGGTGGACTTTCCAAAGTTGTCACCCAAGATAGCCGAGAAGTATATTTCAGTATTGCACACCTGGGGCTATGGTCGCAAAATTACCCCGACAGTGTGATCATCCGCAGCCCCAACAAGAAAGACATTAAACATTTCATTACTATGGTAAATGCTAAAGATCCCAGATATTACTGGTAGAAGGTATCAGATTGTGTTTCACTGACACCATATCCATATGGATTACAAATGTGTGCTTTGTGGAGTTAAGACGCTATGCTGTAAAGACACTCCACCTTTTGTACAGAAAGTGTTGCTAGTGGAAAACATTCCTGTTGACTGTATTGCTAGGACTGTGCCTGACTGTATGCTGCCGGCAGATACAGGGAGTGCCCACTTGAGTCATGCTGGCAGTGGTTAGTGTTCTGATATCGACAGTATGTTTCAGTTGAAAAAGTATTGTGTTGATCGGACATTCGGCATGTTGTTTCTTCAGCTAATAAGGAACTTAATTTTCAGCCCCTGGCTGTTGTGTGAACAGACTGAGATTACCACTGCAAGGGAACCTGTGTTCAGAAGTGCGGATCCTTGCACCATGGCCTGGCTGCTGGTTGCCTGATTGCAGCCATGCCTCTTGTCCCCAGAGTTGTCCCTGAGAAGAAGGGAAACTGCTGGGAAATGTTGTTCAAACCCGAGTGAAAACCTGATGGACTTTGGGTCTTTAAGGACACTGGGGTGTTTAGTTAGTTAGGTAGAACAAACTGTGGCAAAGGGGCAAGTTCTCACCTTACAAATTGAATGATGGACTATTACGTGTACCAGGATTGGTCTTCATATACTGACCACCAGGTGGCATGAGTCGTGCCAGCCTGAGTGAGCAGTTGTTCACATTATGTACTTTCTTGATAAAGAATGATTAGAAAGCTTTTGTAAGATAGCTGTGGAAAGGGATGAGGATGGGGCCCAATTTCACTTATATGTATGTTTAGATATAAACATACATACATATAAATACCATAGTGCCAGAATCAGTATCACAGTGCCCCAGCAGCACTACTGCGTCCCCACAGTATATCAATGCCTCAGAGGCAGGACCACCCTGCCAGGGTGGGCAGGAGGGGCAATTGCCCTGGGTGCAGCAGAAAAATGGGGCAGAGAACGAACATATGGCAGTACACCCATTCTACAACATGCATTAGCAGTGGGGGATGGGACACGGTTAGCTGAACCTTAGCTTTGTTCGCTCCAGGCCAGGAAACATGCAATCACCTTTTTTGATTTGTGGTCTATATGGTGGCTATATATAAAACAGACATCATAGTATCTCTAAAAGGGTGGAATATGTTCAAAAGAGCATAAAACATGAACATTCTCCTAAATATAAAAAAAATAATAAATTATGTAGCGATGCTCTAATTACCTCTTGGCAAGGTAGGTTAGAAAAGTGAAAAATGTACATTTAAAACTAGGATTTCCCTTGTCCTCTCAGCTAGAAGTAGTGCTTTTCTTGCAAGAACGCATCTTCAATACATGCAATTTATTTTTTACAAGGTCTGCATTCCTCCACGTTTCCTGCTAGCTTTGCATTTGTGAAGTAATCTGACCACGCAGTATAAGATACCATGGTCCCTTAGGCGTTCTTTTTAAGATTACGGTGACAAGGTGGCGGGATCTAAGCATCCTTTACGCTCCTTTTTCATACCATAGTATTACATTATGCCAAATGAAAACCATTGCACACAACACTGAGTTTTTCCAGAGTCCCTGAAGTGGATGGATTAATTAGGACTGCAGATAGCAGCAAATCACATGATCATCTAGTTAGGAACAACAAGAATGACTTCCTAAGCGCTGACTACTGTACTGTTCACTCAATTCAGCTGAGAGATGAGGTTGTTTTACGTTTGAATGGTTAGATTGTGCTGTTAATTGGTGAAGTTGTTGTTTTTTATTATACATCATTTTGCAGTCATTTTAAAGCATCTCAGTCAGTAGTTTGTAGGCGCTACAAGAATGATTAGTTATTATTATGAACTCTGGGCAAATGGGAAAAGCTTTCATTTATTCTATGTACATGTTGACTTAATTATCTGCAGTCCCTATATGTGGTAATCTCTGCATACTAATTTTAATTTTCAGACACACAGCAGCAACATCTACACTAACTCCTAAAATCAGAAAAAAAGGGGCACAGAAAAGAAGATTGACCTAAGATCATATGATAAGTCTTTATAAGTTGTAGCTTTGTTGCTGCCAAATTACATACGCCAGTATTAGGTGTAATGCCGCGTTCACACGACCATTTTTTAAAATGGTCATTAAAAATTATCATGTGTGGGCTTCAGAGCATTTTTCACGACATGAAAAATGGCCATGAAAAAATTGGAACATGCTCTAATTTTTCTTGTCGCTTTTCAAAAAATGCGCATGCTCAGAATCAAGTATGAGACGGGAGCGCTCGTTCTGGTAAAACTAGTGTTCGTAATGGAGATAGCACATTCGTCACGCTGTAACAGACTGAAAAGCACGAGGCAGAAATGCGCGAATCGTCTCTCATCAAACTTTACTAACACGAGATCAGCAAAAGCAGCCCAAAGGGTGGCGCCATCCGAATGGAACTTCCCCTTTATAGTGCCGTCGTACGTGTTGTCATACGTGTTGTACGTCACCGCACTTTGCTTGAGCATTTTTTTTCCACAATAGTGTGTACGCGGCATAAGTGTTTTTACATGGCACCCAAATGGTGAGGCAGAATTCAGAGACATGCCTAAGGCAGAATTAAAGTTGAACTGCACTCTCTAAATTAACATTGACTAATTTGAATCCTTATGCTGCTAGCATTAACAAATAGATAGGAAAATATATCATATATTCTTGTTTTAAATTGGTTTTTATACATGTGTTGAGTTACTTCCTGGTTTCCATGCCTAGGCAAATGATGTCATATATCCCAGGATTCTTCAGGAGGGGAGGAGGGATTTTCTCAGCTAACCACGCCCTCCTGCCTGCATGCCTAAACTAAGAGCAGATGAATTTCAGGAAGTAAATGCTACATGATTCATCTGCCCTTACTCAAGATGGCCACGGCCAGAAATTCTAGGGGGGTGTTTTTCTAAGTGATTTCTCTGCAAAATAAAGCACAGAGACATAGCTGGATGGGGGAGTTTGCTTTGAATAATAAAAGTGAATTAAATAGCTCTTTTGGTTTGAGGTGCTCAAATCAGTGTAGTTCCGCTTTAAGATAAAACAAGAGAAGATTACTAAATCAAAAAAACTGAACTCCTATAGAGATTGAGAAGCTCTAAATGTTCCAGAAACGCCATCTTTTAAAAATTATTTATGTTGTGCCATTCTTTTTGAACAGACTTTCTGGCCATGGCATAACTTTGCATTAAAATCCTAACAAACCAATAAGTAGCTTCCCTTCAATTTTATCCAAGGTTTATTCTGACCGCTAAAAATGGGATCTTCCTACCCTTTTAATTGTGGCATCTTTAAAATTAACAACCCAAAAAAGTTCCAATACTTGTTCCATGCCCTGCCGATATATATAAGTCTTCTAGGTTTCCCCAGAAAGCATAAAAGTAGAATTCAATTGCTAAATATTCACCACTATCTACAGCCATTTTCTTGATTTGTGCTGTAGACCAGTGGCAGTGCATCCATAAGGGAGTACGGGGCGCCGCCCCCTCTCTCCAGCCCCCCCTATATGACCAATGGATAGAGTCATGCATAGCATGACTCTATCCATGGCCGCCGCTGCCACCCCCTATTCAGGTGCCCTGCACCTTTTTCGGGCTCCGGGCGCCTGAATTACAGTGTTGGGGGGGTTTTTGAAGCACCTGATTAGAGCCATAGGCTCTAATAGGCTTCAAAATAGGTGAACTGTGAGCGTCATGCTTGCTGCTCGCAGTCCACCCAGGTGTGTTAGAAAAGCAAATGAATATTCGCTGTCCTAACACTAAACCGCCTCTCCGCCAATCAGGTGCTCAGGTCTGGTACCCGTCACCTGATTGGCTGAAATGACAGGCGCTTTGATTGGTCGCCTTTTAGGAGGAGAGGACGGGAGGAGGAGATGCATGGAGGACACCGCTTGCCGCCATAACCTGCTGCCCCACCGAGACAGGGTAAGTGCCCAGCAGAAGGTGAGCGGGCGCGGGGGGGGGGGGGTCACAGTGGCGTCATTCAATGGCAGAGTGGCAGCATTTGATGGGCACAGTGGCATAAGTTGATGAACACAGTGGCAGCATTTGATGGGCACAGTGGCAGCATTTGATGGCACAGTGACAGCAATTAATGGACACAGTAGCTGCGTTTGATGGGCACAGAGAGGCTGCAATTGATGTGTTTTTTCAGAATTTTTCAATTTTTTGCACCCCCCAAAGAATTGTGAGCACCAGCCGCCACTGCTGTAGACACGATCTGCAAATCCACAAATAAATAATGTGCATCTTTAAAAATGTAGCAGAGTGCACATTCACCCACCATACTCAGATACAGACACTTTTAATTATTTTTCCTGCAACTCCTTAGGTTCCTGAACATTCCCATAGAGTAAAAATCTCTCAACATCCATCCCCCAGCATCTCAGAGAGGCCAAACCTGATAAGGTAGAGGTAGCTGGAAAAGCAAATCTGCAGCCAGGTGAGAGGCACTTCACTGTCAGAACCAACATGTGGGCAGTCAGCTAGGCCAGAGCCTAATAGCATGCAGCTTCTCCAAAAGACTCAAATACTGTGGGGAGCACCTCCCAATTTACTACCAGAGTTCTATAGTTCAAGTGGGATTGTGCTTCATCCTTGGGCCTTTTAACCCCCCAGCTGTTCACCTGTGTTACCAGAGTTACCATGGAGTTTGCTGTGAGGGTTACTTTTTATTAAGATGATCGCAAGTAGCTGTATTCTTTACTGTTCTACTGAAGTAGTGATGCTCAGCTAGCCTCTCTGTAGTTATAGTCTTATAGAGACTATGCTATGCAGCCATTTGTTACCCTGATTTAGCCGCAGAGATATTCCGGTGAAGAGTCCATGTTTGTGCAGCTTTCTTATGTTTGTACAGCTTTCATTATTCTGCAGTGTATGCATTGTTTGCCACCCTGAATCTATTTTTCTAAATTTCTTCTATCTTTGCACCTGTTTACTAAACAGCAAATTACGGTTACTTTTTGTCTAAATATTCAGCCTGTTACTCGTTCTTTTAAAGAATAGTAAAACTCAAAGAACAACTTCACTTTAAGATGTTGTCCTTCAAAGCTTCCCCCACCCCCTCAACGTAAGTTACATATACATATATATATATATATATATATATTGTGAGGGGGTTAGCTCGGCAGCGGGTGTGTGTGACCCCTGGGATGGGCTCCCCACACAAAAACAGGCCCAGCAAACGGAGGTTGTGGTTTTCAAAATCAAAAAAAAAGGTGCGGTTTATTTTCTATTTACAGTGACAAAACACAGCAAAGCCAAAAGAAACATATAAACAAAATAAATCCTGGTCAACTTGACCTCTGACTAAACATACAGGTTTCCTAACTAACAACTGGGATCAGCCTAGTGCTGTCCTAGTCCCTAAGTCCCTGGTTTTAAATGTCCAAGCAAATAGCCACACAGGCTTTTGTCTCACCGCACAGGGGTTCACTCTCCCTAGACAGTCCACACAGGTCTGGGTCCAGGCATGAGCTAACATCTAATGAAGCTGGGAGTTCTTATAGAGGCCTAAATGAGCTGACAAGCTTCAGCTGGTCTCATCAACTCCCTGTCTGTACGACGCCCCACACTCTCCCTAGAGGTATGAGTCATCCATGAGCCCACTAGCCTTAGCTGGGCTTATACAACTCTCCACCTAGTTGTATAAGTCGGCGTAAAGCCTGAATCTGGGCGAAATATATCTACCCCCCTGGATGCAACCAGGTGACTTTACCTTCCTGCTGTCACATACCCCCCCCCTCTTGTTTTAACCTCGGGGTTGGAACACCAGCAATCAGGCATTCATGTACTCGAGACAAAGCATCCACATTCCCCATTTGAACGCCAGGGCGATGCTTTACTGTGAAGTTGAATTCCTGGAGGGCCAGGAACCACCTATTCACTCTTCTATTTGTTTCCTTGTTTTGAGCCATCCACTTTAACGGAGCGTGATCCGTAACCATGTCAAAGTGCCTACCTAGCAGGTAGTACCGAAGGGAATCTAGAGCCCACTTCACCGCTAAACACTCCTTTTCAACGGTGGCGTAATTTACCTCATGGGACTTCAACTTCCTGCTGAGGTAAATGACTGGGTGCTCGTCCCCGTTCCAGACCTGGGACAATACTGCTCCTAACCCCACATCTGACGCATCACTTTGTACGACAAAGTCTTTAGAGAAGTCGGGTGAGTACAACACTGGCTGGCTACATAAGGCTTGTTTCAAGAATTGGAATGCTGCCTCAGCCTCGGGGGTCCATTTAATCATGACCGACCCTTTCCCCTTCGTTAGGTTGGTTAGGGGCACAGCCTTAGAAGCAAAGTGGGGAATGAATCGCCGATAATACCCAGCGATTCCCAGAAAGGCTCGTACCTGCTTCTTGCTGTTGGGACGTGGCCAACTCTGGATGGCCTCGACTTTGTTGAGTTGGGGTTTTATTACTCCCCTCCCAATGGTGTACCCAAGATATTTGGCCTCCTCCTGCCCAATGGTACACTTCTTGGGGTTAGCCGTAAACCCCGCTTCCCGAACAGAGTCCAGGACTGCTTGCACTTTTGGCAGATGTGAGGCCCAATCTGTGCTATGGACAATTACGTCATCCAGGTAAGCCGCAGCATACTTCCGATGGGGCCTCAGCATCTGGTCCATTTTCCGCTGGAATGTGGCCGGCGCATTCTGTAACCCGAACGGCATTCTTTTATATTGGAACGCCCCGTCTGGGGTTACAAATGCGGTTTTCTCTTTGGCCAATTTGGCCAGGGGGATTTGCCAATACCCTTTTGTGAGGTCAAGAGTCGTCATGTATCGGGCTGTTCCCAGCCGGTCGATCAACTCATCTATACGTGGCATGGGGTAGGTGTCAAATTTTGTAACTTTGTTCAACTGACGAAAATCGTTACAAAATCGCCAGCTCCCATCCGGTTTAGGCACCAACACAATGGGACTAGACCAATCACTTTGGGACTCCTCTATCACCCCTAAGTTCAGCATTTTCTGTACTTCCTCCCGTATTGCCTCCCGTCGGGCCTCTGGGATCCGATAGGGTTTTAACTTCACCCTTTCACCGGGCGGGGTAATGATGTCATGCTCTACCCCAAATGTTTGTCCCGGCAGCTCAGAGAATACCTCCTTGTTGCGAAGCACAAACTCCTTAACCTCCTGTTGTTGGGGTTGTGACAAGGTGGCTGCTATTCCAACCTCAGGAATCACGCAACCAGTTTGAGCTGGTGACCAAGTGTCTGCGACTAGGGACTCTCTATCCCTCCAGGCTTTCAACAGATTAACGTGATAGATCTGTTCGGGCTTTCGCCTTCCTGGTTGTCTGACCTTGTAATTCACTTCGCTCACTTTTTCCATTATCTCGTAGGGGCCTTGCCATTTGGCAAGGAATTTACTTTCAACCGTAGGGACAAGTACCAGTATCCTATCCCCCGGGGAAAAGGTACGGGTCTTGGCTCCACGGTTGTACACTCTCTGCTGTGCTAACTGCGCTTGGGCCAAATGTTCCTTCACGATGGGCATTACCTGTGCAATTCGGTCTTGCATCAGGGCGACATGCTCAATCACACTCCTGTGGGGAGAACTCTCACTTTCCCAAGTTTCCTTGGCAATATCCAACAGCCCTCTTGGGTGTCTCCCATACAGTAACTCAAAGGGGGAGAATCCCGTAGAGGATTGGGGCACCTCCCTAATAGCAAACATCAGATAAGGAAGTAGACAGTCCCAATCCTTTCCATCTCTATCCACCACTTTCTTCAACATTTGTTTTAGGGTTTTGTTGAATCTTTCAACCAGCCCATCGGTTTGGGGGTGATACACAGATGTACGTAATTGCGTCACTTTGAACAATTTACACAGCTCCTTCATAACCCGGGACATAAAGGGTGTACCTTGGTCCGTAAGCAGTTCTTTACAAATACCCACCCGGCTAAACACAAGAGATAGCTCTTTGGCTATGGTTTTGGCCAAGGTATTTCGGAGAGGGATCGCTTCTGGATAACGGGTGGCATAGTCCATTATAACTAATATGTACTGGTGCCCCCTAGCGGACTTGATTATAGGACCTACCAAATCCATGGCGATCCTCTCAAACGGGACCTCAATGATGGGTAGAGGGACCAGCGGGCTACGGAAATGTGGCATCGGGGACGACCTCTGACACACAGGGCAGGAGGAACAATAATTTTCTATGTCCTTCATCACCCCCGGCCAATAGAATCTCTGTAATACCCTCTCTCGGGTTTTCTCTGTCCCCAGATGACCTCCAAGAATGTGCCCATGGGCCAACTCCAACACCAACTTCCTGTAAGGTTTGGGCACCACAAGCTGCTCAACGGTTTCTTCTGCCCTTTTTGCCACCCGATACAGTAGGTCCTTCTCTACGCTGAAGTATGGGTAAGTGCAGGTATTATCTGGGTTCACTAACTCGCCATCTATTTTCACTACGTTTTCGCGTGCCTTTATTAGGGCGGGGTCTTTCAACTGTTCTGTGGCAAAATTTTCCCTGTGAACCTCAAGATCAGAAAACTCCACAGACGGTAGGTTTTCGTCTGAGGAGGTGGGCTCCTCTCCAGTTTCTTGAGTCTCCCCTGCCAATACTGATAAGGGAAATTCCGGAGAGTCCTCACCACTCTCAGGGGAGTTCTGGCTATCACATTCCTGGTACATAGGGGCACCAGTGGGGGGCTCAGGATCATCCCACAGTTCCCAGAACTTCGGAAAATCCCTTCCCACAATGGCGTCATACGGTAACTGAGATACTAAGCCCACTGGATGAGAGAGGGTACCTTTGGGGGTCTCGAAACACACTGTAGTCACTGGATACTCTCGGGTGTCCCCATGCACACAAATAACAGTTACCTTGCTATTCCCAGAGACCTCTGTTTTAACTAACTCAGCCTTTATCAGGGTCACAAGGCTACCTGAATCCAGCAATACCACAACATTTCTACCATTAACACACATTTTGCATAAATGTTTCTCAATTCCTCGAATGGCAGTGCATGCGACTGTCGCACACAGCGACTGACGTCTGCCCGTCAGAAAGTCACACTGCATGGGTTCCTCCACAACCGGGCAATTGGCTGCAATATGTCCCGCTTGCCGGCAGCGGTAGCAAACGATCCTTCTTGCCGCCTCTTGAGCCGCTGATTTCCCAGGCTGTTCTCGCCAAACTTGGGGTAGAGCTCCCACCCTCTCACTCTCTCCACCCTTACCCCTTGGAATCCTCTTATCCGCCCCTGGGGATGGTCTGGTCTTAGGGTGGAAAGTCCGAGTGTCTCTGGAAGAGGCCGTCAGGTTCTCTGTAGCCAAGTATTTCTCCACACGATCCACAAGACCGTCGGCCGTCTCTGGGTCTCCATGGCTTACCCACTTTTGGATGGCAGTAGGAAGAGCTCTCAAAAACCGATCCATTACAACACGTTCCACAATCTTTGGTGCGGACAAAGTCTCTGGCTGTAGCCACTTTCTGCTCAGGTGAATGAGATCATACATTTGAGACCTGGGGGGTTTTCCAAGCTGGAAAGTCCAGTTATGCACACGCTGAGCCCGGACAGCCTGGGTGACACCCAGCCTTGCCAATATCTCAGCTTTTAGCATCACATAGTCTTTTGCTTGGTCAGGCTCTAGGTCATAGTAAGCCTTCTGCGATTCACCAGTTAACAGAGGAGCCACCAGTCCAGCCCACTGCTCCTCAGGCCACTTTTCTCTTTCAGCAGTCCTTTCAAATGTGGTCAAAAATACCTCTGGATCATCCTCTCCAGTCATTTTTGTCAATAAACGACTCACCCCAAAGGACGCGGTATTAGTGGGACGGCTTTCCTCACTGGTCTGCGGACGTTGCTGCATTACTGCTTCCATTTGTTGTAGTCTCTGCTCTTGCTTCTGTAACAGGTCTATGAAGCGGGCCTCAGATTGCTGCTGGGCTTGTTGCTGAGCTTCCAGACTCTGTTGGTGAGCTTGCTGCTGGGCTGCAAGGCTCTGTTGATGAGCTTGCTGCTGGGCTGCGAAGTTCTGTTGTTGAGCTGCAAGGCTCTTTTGCAAACCTGCATTTGTCTGCTGTTGATTGGCATTTGCTAGAGCCAGCTGCTTCAGTATCTCCTCCATGCTGGCTTAAAAAAAACTGCCACTGGTTCTCCACCAACTGTGAGGGGGTTAGCTCGGCAGCGGGTGTGTGTGACCCCCGGGATGGGCTCCCCACACAAAAACAGGCCCAGCAAACGGAGGTTGTGGTTTTCAAAATCAAAAAAAAAGGTGCGGTTTATTTTCTATTTACAGTGACAAAACACAGCAAAGCCAAAAGAAACATATAAACAAAATAAATCCTGGTCAACTTGACCTCTGACTAAACATACAGGTTTCCTAACTAACAACTGGGATCAGCCTAGTGCTGTCCTAGTCCCTAAGTCCCTGGTTTTAAATGTCCAAGCAAATAGCCACACAGGCTTTTGTCTCACCGCACAGGGGTTCACTCTCCCTAGACAGTCCACACAGGTCTGGGTCCAGGCATGAGCTAACATCTAATGAAGCTGGGAGTTCTTATAGAGGCCTAAATGAGCTGACAAGCTTCAGCTGGTCTCATCAACTCCCTGTCTGTACGACGCTCCACACTCTCCCTAGAGGTATGAGTCATCCATGAGCCCACTAGCCTTAGCTGGGCTTATACAACTCTCCACCTAGTTGTATAAGTCGGCGTAAAGCCTGAATCTGGGCGAAATATATCTACCCCCCTGGATGCAACCAGGTGACTTTACCTTCCTGCTGTCACAATATATATATATATATATATATATATATATAGGAAGGCTGGCGAAGCTAGCCTGAAGTTATGGGAGGAGTTCGAAGGGTACTTAAACAGACCGTCCACGACGGTCAGTGTCGGCTCTAGTGCGCGGAATACGTCGTCACTGTCCGACGCTTCCCAACACACAACGATCCGCGAAGTTCAATCGAGAGTTCCAGGTCGCTCGTAGTCGTTCGTTGGTTCTCGTCGTCACTCACTGTCGCAGGTAGGACCGGCGTTACCATTCGAACGAATCGTAGCGCCGGCATTCGTTTCTAGTTTGCGAAGTAATTACCTGTTTCCGCATGTTGCAGTATTCGTTCCTTACAATCCACACTGATACCCTACACCTCCTACGATACTCTCCCTTCACCCAACTGATGCCTCACACCTCCTACTACACACACCATACACCGAACAGTCCGGCCCGAAACTGGTCGCAGAAACAGCGGCACTACAGTTCGGACCCTCGGCAATCACAAGTCCCCTCACCTTCGAAACACCAGACAGTCGATCCGAGTCCAGCCGCAGCTCCGGTGACGTGATTCGGATCCCGGCGCATCAATAACCCCATAAACCACACCACATCTACACCATCCGAATCCAGTCGTAGCATCGGCTCCAAGATTCGGATCCTTGGTCGCAACAACCAATCCGTACGCAGTCGCATACCCGGCTCCAGCAGCTTCGACCCGCACCTCCAATACAACGACGTATATCTCTGAAGTCACGAACCAGCCGTAACATCGGCCACAGTGATTCGGACCGAGTCGCTACACACACGCCTTACCATCACTGCCGTTTCACTACGAATCGGCCATCCCCACACACTCGAAAGTCACAAACTCTTCTTCTTTCGCCTTCTTAAGGCATTTGTTCCTCGCAAGCGCTGCGAGCGTTCGACGAGTGGTTGCACACCAGCCACTCATCACCTCCAGTAGTCAACACGGCTACTCACCGATTTCTCTATCCCTTTCCCCCACGCAGGTCAGGTCAGATCGAGTTTCCACCCCGTCCACCCTGCAATCCAGGTCGGACGATATTTTCCATCAGGTAAAAAAAAAAAAAAAAAAAAAGGGAAAAAATGGGGAAACGGGGTCTTACACACTTCTTCACCTGGGAGCTACCTACCGCTCCTTCAACTCCTCACACTTACCTAAAAAAAAAAAAAAAAAATATATATATATTTTAAATACACACACGTGTATCTATGTCACCCTCCTCACAGGTCCCGGTCGACCCCCGTCTCGACCTCAACCTAGACTTCAGCTACCAGGGCTCAAGACAGGTGCGTAAACGCAAGGCCCCTCCTTGCTTTCTCTCCGCACTCTTTCACGATATATTTGTCTTCACATACACAATTCGACCGCTCACCAGGCGCTAGCAACTGTCACATACCTCTACACACGACACTCTGTTTTCGAAGCCGATCCGAGATCCTTCACTACGCAGACAAGGTCGCCAACATCCACCTTGCTGGCAGTGCAGGAGTTGGCAGACCGACCACACGTCATTGAACTACAGATCGAAACATTCCTACTTAGTGTACCAGACTTTAAGCTACCCGCCCCAGTACGCCCTGGGGGCTCTGGTTCGTCAGTCCGTGCCAAGCACAGACGGCACCCGAGCTATCGGTTACCTAGCCAGTCACCTCCTGGCTCATCTCGGTTGCCACGCACTCTTTTGAGTTTTCTAAATTTCACTCAACAAGCGCTTGTACGCAAAACTTGGCTATCCTCTGCGCCTGTCATTCCTTATTCTGTCCATTCTCCCTTCCTTCTCTCTACCCACTTCGTATCTCCTCTATCCCCTCCATACCTGGCATCTCACTCTATAAACATACATTCCCCCCCCTCTTTTCTTTCTCGTTTTTCTCCAGCCCCCAACATGTCGCAAGTCGATGGTGATGACTTCACCTTCGTCCCTCCATCACCCCGTTCGGGTTCAGCGGACGACTCCACACAGTCCCTCAGGGCTTGGACCATCCCCAGGCTTACGGCCGAACTTCGCTGAAGGGATATCCCCTACCCGGCCACGGCCAGGAAAGCCGAACTCTTCCGCCTTCTGTTTCCAATACCACCAGCAACTCCTCCAGAACCCCAGGCATCCCTGCAGTCTATATCATCGGCCATCACTCAGCTGCACGACATAGTGGCTACACTGGCTACTTCCATTACGGACGTCCAGTCCAGAGTAGGGGCGCTGGAAACACGCCCAGCCGTGCCACCAGCAACCCCGACCGCTACGCTCGTCGCCATACCCCCAACAACCTCAGGTATGCCCGACGCCACTACCCCCATCTTTCCCGCCCACTTCGTCTCAGCGGGCATTAGGAAGGACATCCTAGATGGTAAGGACGTAAACCTGGCGTCCTTACTCATCTCCGTCCACGATGGGGCAGAAAACAGGTCCTATTCTTGGGGGGACGTCTCCGTCATCCTCAAGGCCAAAGACCCTAGGCTTAACCGCAAACTTTCGATCGCGGAGTTCGTCTTGGCCTTCGGCCTGTTCAGAGACGTGGTGTGCTCAGCAAACCCCGACAGGAGGGAAGAACTGGACCTCTACCTCCACGCGCTAGTAGATCTAGGACACAAGTACGGCGGGTGCTCGTTCTACGATTACCATCGCTCCTTTTCGGCAAAAGCCGCAGCCAGGCTGGCCCAGTTCCAGCTCTCCACCAACTGGAGTGCTATGGACACCGAGCTGTTTTACCGCCACTTTGCGGGCCTCCGCTCCCCTCTGTGTTCCATCTGCCAATCGGCCTCCCACACGGCAAATTGGTGCTCCGAGACTAGTGGCAGACGCCCCCCTACCTTCCCTTCCACCTCCTACACACCCCAGAATTGGCCAACAGCCATACAGTCGTCCCAGTCTGACAGGCTAGGACGTCCCGTCCGGGCGTTAGGGGGCGCAGCCATCTGCAACAATTTCAATACCAAAGGTTGCTTCTTTTCCCAATGCAGACTACTGCACATCTGCCTCCTATGCCAGAAGGCTCATCCGAAGACCACCTGCAACCTCAAACAACCGGGCCCGTCCTGACTAGGCCAGGTGCACGTCGGGTGGCTTGGCTTCTACCTTTCCACACACCCGACCCCATCCCTAGCAGCCTTCCTGGTACAAGGGTTCAGCACAGGGTTTCACACCGGACTTATCACGATACCCGACTCCACGTACGAGTGCAGGAACCTACTCTCGGCTGCCGCCGACGAGGAAGCCATCTCCTCCCTTCTGCAAATTGAGTTAGACCGAGGATATATGATCGGCCCCTTTTCACAGTCCCCATTTTCTGTATGGAGAGTCAGCCCTATTGGGCTTGTCAAGGGCAAATTCTCCAATAAACTTTGGTTGATCTATGACTTGTCCGCGCCTCATTCCTCCACCACACCCAGCCTAAACTCACTCATACCCTCAGAGGAGTTCTCCCTCAAATACTCCTCCGTCGACCTGGCTATCCAATCCATCATAAGAACAGGGGTTGGGGCCTGGCTTTCCAAAGCCGACATCTCCGATGCTTTCAAACTACTGCCCATTGAACCATACCTATGGAGGTGGCACGGGATAAAGTGGAAGGGTCTCTACTACTTCGCAACTAAACTGACCTTCGGCTCCAAAAGCAGCCCCTGGCTCTTCAACACGTTCGCCCAATCCCTATCCTGGATCCTCGTGCACCACGCACACTGCCAGGAAGTTATCCATTATTTAGATGACTTCCTACTCATTGAGTCACCCAGCAAGCCCCCCGTAGACCTAGGAAGTCTAAGAGAGGTCTTCAAGAACCTCAATGTGCCTATAGCAGAGAGCAAAGTAGAAGGTCCGGCACAACTTATCACGTTCCTGGGTATCAACCTCGACACCCGCACCATGCAGGCTAGTCTGCCACTCGATAAATTGAACCGCATTAGGTCAGTCGTTCACACGTTCACTATCACACAAGGGTGCACCAAAAGACAGCTGCAATCCCTGTTAGGGATGCTGAACTTCGCGATGAGGATCATCCCCCAAGGGCGTTCTTTCATTTCTCGTCTTCTAGTGTTCCTCTCCCAGGCACAAGATCCCGACCAACCCGTCAGACTTGACGCAGCCGCCATCGCAGATTTGAACATGTGGGACCAGTTCCTCGAGGACTGGAACGGCAGGTCCATGTTCATTCCCTCAGCGTCGCCTTCTTCCCCACAAGTAATCACTGACGCAGCAGCCTCCACAGGCTTCGCGGCTATTTTTGGCCATCACTGGTTTGCCGGACCATGGCCGCCGGAGATACTCGCCATCCCCGGGGTTCAGCCAGTCCTCCTCTCTGTTCGAGATCTACCCCATACTTGCCGCAGCCCAAGTTTGGGGCAGCGCCTGGGCGGGCCAAACCGTCACCTTTGTCACCGACAATCAAGCCACGGCCGCTATTATCAACAAGGGTAGGTCCAAATCGTTGGCCATCATGTCCTTCCTCCGCAGGCTGGTGCTTCTCTCCCTTCACCATCAATTTAACGTTCTCTGTGTCCACATCCCCGGTCACTGCAATACTTCAGCCGACGCTCTGTCTCGATTTAATTTTCATACGTTCTTTTCGCAGGAGCCTGGAGCCGACCCGACCATGTCTCACATCCCGCACTGGTCGCAGCTAACCCTGGGTTAAAACAGCACCTCCAGGGGGCTTCCGCCCTCATCAATTCGTCTTTGGCTCCCAACACGCTAAAAGCCTACCGATCCGCCTGGAAAAGCTATAACAGATTTCTAGCCACCAACCCTGGGGCACTCCCAGGTAACCTCGGCCACGTCCTGGCCTTCATTTCGCACTGCCACAACCATCTCAAACTGTCACCCAACACCATCAGGCTGTACCTAGCTGGTATCCAGCACTTCATATCCCTGCAAGATCCTACCACACCATCCTTGTTCGCCGCCCATGCAGTCAAAGCCGTTTTACGGGGCGTCCACAAGCAGCAACCGCATACCTGCACTAAGCGCTTACCTATTACCAGCGCCATGTTCCGGGGCATGTCCACTATCCTTGCACGTTCCCCTTTCGGTGTACGACCTAGCCTGGTCATCCAGGCAGCCATGTATTTAGCCTTCTACGGCTTCCTCCGCCCCAGCGAATTCACGGTCTCCGGCCCTAATGGCCAGGTTCTACGGAAGCACCACCTGACTCGCCACCAGAGTCAATTCGTCCTGCACCTAGCAGTGTCAAAAACCCAACAAAGCGGTCCCGGGGTAGAGATTAAAATCTTCCAGACCCGTAATATCTGGTGCCCCGTGGACGTACTAGACCGTTTAGTATCAACACTATCCGGCCTACCCGGAGACAGCCCACTGTTACCTTTTCCCATCGAGCCCCTATCTGGGAACCAGTTCGTCAGTCACGTCAGGACACTTTTGAACACTTTAGGACATGACCCGGGAAGATACTCAGGGCATTCCTTTCGCATAGGAGCAGCCTCAGCTGCATCACGAAACGGCGTCCCGGACCACGTCATCAAAACCATGGGCAGGTGGAAATCTTCGTGCTTCGCACGATACGTGCCCGATCCACAGGCAGAAGTAGCACGAGCCTTTAACAGTCTCGCCATGTAATCATTTCTTGTCATAATAAAACTATTTCTCCCTAAACCTCGTGTGACTTTTGGCCCCTTCTTCGGCATACCATACAGCAGGCCAGGCCACACTTCAGGTCTATTTGTGTCGTTAGTCTTGTGGCGTGTTTATGTGATCCATATCTCTTCATACAGAGGGCTCCGACCATAAATAGGAAGGCTGGCGAAGCTAGCCTGAAGTTATGGGAGGAGTTCGAAGGGTACTTAAACAGACCGTCCACGACGGTCAGTGTCGGCTCTAGTGCGCGGAACCCTCCCACCCATATCCCCCTTTATAGGGCACTCCTCTACATACAATTCTCAACAGAATTCCCACAACCTCTATCTCAGGTATGGCCCCTTCTTCGGCATACCATACAGCAGGCCAGGCCACACTTCAGGTCTATTTGTGTCGTTAGTCTTGTGGCGTGTTTATGTGATCCATATCTCTTCATACAGAGGGCTCCGACCATAAATATATATATATATATATATATATATATATATATATATATATATATATATATACACTTACCTTTAGACCCACTCTGCTCCATTTGATGGGTGGGGCAGTGCTCCTCTACATGACTGGGGCCAACTTGACTATAACATAAGGACTAATTTGCCTACCAAAATCATTTTTGCATAGACATAGAAATATTTTATTATGTAAACACATTTAAAACAACTTCTAAACTCTCTGTTTTTGTTTTTATTATAAACTTACAAAATGCAGTTTTTAAATGGTTATTTTAATTACCGTATTTTTTGCTCTATAAGACGCACCTAGGTTTTAGAGGAGGAAAACAAGAAAGAAAAATATTCTGAACCAAATGGTGTACTAAAATATTTGCTGCGGACATGGACAGAGGCTGTGCTGCGGAAAGGGGCTGCGGACATGGACCGGGGCTGCGGACATGGACATGGACAGGGGCTGCGGACATGGACATGGACATGGACAAGGGCTGCGGACATGGACATGGACAGGGGCTGTGGACATGGACATGGACAGGGGCTGCGGACATGGACAGGGACAGGGGCTGCGGACATGGACAGGGACAGGGGCTGCGGACATGGACATGGACAGGGGCTGCGGACATGGACATGGACAGGGGCTGGGGACATGGACATGGACAGGGGCTGCGGACATGGACAGGGACAGGGGCTGCGGACATGGACAGGGACAGGGGCTGCGGACATGGACCATGTCACTGTGACTGTCCCTCTACTGAGCCAGGCCAACGTCAAGACCGACCGCCCGAGCATAGCCGAGAATAGCCGAAGTGAGCTGAGCGGGGATCGCCCCCTCCCACCCGAGCACAGCCGAAGTGAACTGAGTGGGGACCGCCCCCTCCCACCCGAGCACAGCCGAAGTGAACTGAGCGGGGACCGTCCCCTCCAGCCCGAGTATAGCCGAGCCCAGCTGAGCGGGGACCGCCCCTCTTCTCGAGCATAGCCGAGCCCAGCTGAGCGGGGACTGCCCCCTCCAGCCCGAGTATAGCTGAGCCCAGCTGAGTGGGGACCGCCCCTGGACATTCACTTTATGCCGCTTTATTGGGGACTCTATTTGTGCAGCCGTCGGAACTCGTGGGGAGCTTTTTTTCGTGCGGGGGACGGCTTTCTTGCAGTGGCGGGGGGAGTTACCAGCGGCAGCGGGGGGCGGTACTGGCAGTGGCGGGGGCGTTTCCAGCGGCAGCAGGGGGTGGTGCCTGATGTACATTCGGACCATAAGACGCAGAGACATTTTCCCCCATATTTTTTTGGGGGGGGGGGAAAGTGCGTCTTATGGTCCGAAAAATACGGTATTAAGGAAAAAAAGCTGTCCAAACCTGCCTGACCGTATGTAAAAAAATAATTGCCCCCTTCTTGCTAAATCATGAATGAACTGTGATTAACCACATTTTTGGAAAACAGAGTTAAATTTCACTTGCCACACCCAATCCCCAACACCTAATGGTTCCCACTGCTGCTTCCATGTCCAATGAGGAGAGGAAGAATGAAGAGAGCTGCTGCTCTTGAGTAGACATGTGCAAAAGGAAAATATTTGTTTAGTTTCGTTTCGTTTTAATTTGTTAATTAATTAATTTTGTTTAGTGAGATTCGTTAAATCTGTTAAATTTGTTTTCGGATTTCGTTCCGTTTTCGACCAAATTCGTAAAAAAGTTCGGATTCGAAATATTTCGACCGGATTCGAAAATATTTCTACTGGATTCGAAATTATTTCAACGTGATTCGAAATCATTTCAACTGCATTCAAAAACAATTAGAATAGAATCGAAAATATTTGAAATAATCGAATAGAAAAACAATAGAACAGAATAGAATAAAATACAATATATATATATATATATTTATATATATATATATATATATATATATATATATATATATATATATATATATATAATATTTTATTCTATTCTGTTCTATTTTTTTTCTAGTCTATTTTCTATTTCTATTCTAATCTTTTCTAATTGGAATTCGAAAAATCGGTCACATTCGAAAATATTTCAACCAAATTCGAAAATATATCTACCGGATTCGATAATATTTCATCCGCATTCGTTATTTTTTCAACCAAATTCGATAATATTTCAACCGGATTTGAAATTATTTCAACCGAATAGAAAAGATTATAATAAAATAGAAAAACAGATAATAGACTAGAAAAACAATAGTACAGAATATATTATATTTTATTCTATTCTGTTCTATTTTTTTTCTAGTCTATTATTTTATATTCTATTCAAATCTTTTCTATTAAAATCAAAATCATTATATACTGAATTCGAATTTCGGAAGATGGTTTTATATATTTATATATATATATATATATATATATATATATATATATATATAAAATTCCGACATTCGAATTTCGTATAGAATGAATTCTAATTTGAATAGAAAAGATTAGAATAGAAATAGAAAATAGACTAGAAAAACAATAGAACAGAATAGAGTATAGATACTATCTATTTAATTTTTAATTTTCTTTCTCGTACATCACGGGACACAGAGCGACATAGTCATTACTAATGGGTTATATAGATACCTTCAGGTGCTGGCACTGGCAACTTCAAAAAACCGGAAGTATCCTCCCCTATATAAGCCCCTCCCATCCGGGAGCACCTCAGTTTTTTGCCAGTGTCTAAGGTGTTGGCCAAGAAGTAACATGTGTTTTTCACTGAGCTTGCGTACAGGTTCTTTTGGGCCTCAGTAAGCTATTCCGGATCCGACCAAAAAAGCTTCATAGCTAAACGGTCGGTACCCGGGCCTTGCAAGAGAAGAGCAAGGTTTTGCCTGTAATGCCTCTCTTAGGAGGGCTGGACCCTGGGATCCAGAGCTCTGGTCATACCCACGACCAAGGTGTTTTCTGTGCAGGGTGCTATACAGGTCCAGGGGAGTGGAATCCTTGGGAACCCGGTCCCTGAAGGTTTAATTACAATGCCTGCCGTGATAGGTGAAGTTTGGGCTTCTGTGGACCAAACAGAGTCCTGCGGCGAGGAAAAGGTAAGTGGGGGCCCTCGGGAACTTGGTTCTATTGAGGGACCCCCAAGCCTATTTTGTCTTTCTGCCTGTTACCTAAGGTATTCCCGCTAATATTCTGTGTATGCCTGTTACTACTGAGAAAATGTAAAAATTTTAATAGTAGGCAAGAAAAAAAATAAAAAGTGTGTAAGACCGCGGTACCTGTGTTAGACACTAGAGGCCGCTATGGTTCTTTTTCTTGTAATGTGGATTTTTTTCTTCCAAAATCAAATCCAGGCAGTTGGTAAGTTCTCTGCTGGGAAGCTGTCTCCTCTGCCCTGTTGCTGCGCTCATCCATCCCCGGGCCCTGCGGCAGGGACCCTGGCTCCCATCTAGCTCCTTATTTTTTCAAAAAAGGCGCCGAAGGCGCACGTGCCCGCGCGCGTGCGCGTGCACGCGCCTCTATATATAGAGGCGATCTGGAAAAAGGGGCGGAGCGGGTGGATGACGCTCGGTGTGCGCCGCGGCGCTACTGCGCATGTGCGGGCGTCCAGCGTGTTTTAAAGCACAATCATAGCTGGCTATTGAAGTGCACAGACAGAGCTAGCAACAGTATAAAGGCACACAGAGGCGGTTGATGCAGGCATCCCCTAGAAAGGCACTTTAGTAGACACCAACTGTTATATAGCAGCAATTGTGCTAGACTATTCTCAGTAAAAGTGGTGTATTACGGCTGGAATACCTCAGCTTTAGGCTTAGGAATATGCCGCCCAGAAGCTCCGGAACGGAATCTTCCAGGAAGCGAAGGGGGTCTCATCGGGCTCTGAGGATCTTGGGCATGCTTCTGCTGCACCAGTCTCCCCTGAAGTTCAGAGGTAAGTGACCGTAGAGACCCCGCAGGGGTACTTGGTACTGTGGCTGTCCTCAGTTCACCTGCTCCTGTGTATGTAACAGAGGAGGTTTTTTCCTCAGCTCTGGGAGGATTAGAGATTGTCAACATTGATCGCTGTCTCCCTGTCAGGGAAAGCACGCCCGATCTCCGTCTCCTCCTTCAGAGTGCCTGTTAGCAGAGCAACAGTCCCATACAGGGATCGACCTGCCTGAAGGGGATCAGGATGAGGTTGATTCTGTTATAGAGGAATCAACAGTGGGGGAACCTTTTCTCAGCATCTCAAACTGAAAGATTATGGGTTCAGTCTCTGACTAACATGGTCCGATCAGCATTTAAAAATGCACCTTGCGGAACCATCAACCACTACTGTATCCTCGTTGGGGTCGCTAGAAGCCCCCAGACTGTCTGTTCTTTTCCACTTCACCCTTTACTGAAAGGGCTCATTTACCAGGATTGGGAACATCCTGAGAAAATATTTATTCCCCCCAAGAGATTTCCGGTGGTCTATCCCATGGAGGATAAGTTCATCAAAAAATGGAAGGTCCCTACAGTGGACGCAGCCAACTCTTGTGTGTATAAATCACTGACATGTCCAGTGGATAATGTCCAAATGTTCAAGAACCCAATAGATAAAAGATTGGAGTCCTTATGAAAGTCTGCTTCTTTCTACAGCAAGCTTGGTGACACAACCAGCAGTGGGGTCTGCTAAGCAGCAATGCCACAGCAGTGGCATATATCAATCATCAGGGGGGCACCAGGAGTCGTGCAGCCCAGAGGGAAGTAAATTACATCCTGAAATGGGCAGAAAGATATGTCCCAGCCATATCTGCGGTATTCATTCCAGGAGTGGAGAATTGGAAGGCGGACTTTCTAAGTCGCCAGCAATTATGCCCAGAGGAATGGTCCCTTCACCCCGAGGTTTTCTGGACAATATGTCAGCGGTGGGGAACACCGGATGTAGATCTTCTAGCATCCAGATTCAACGCAAAGGTGGACAGGTTTGTCTCTCGGACAAGGGATCCCCTAGCTTGCGGCTCGGATGCCCTAGTGTTCCCTTGGGATCAGTTCAAGCTGATATATGCATTCCCACCGCCACAATTATTACCTCAATTCCTCCGCAGAATTAGGGTAGAAAAGAAACCAGTGATTCTGGTGGCTCCAGCGTGGCCCCGAAGAGCATGGTACGCGGAGATTGTAAAATGTCAGTGGGGAGTCCTTGGACTCTCCCACGTCGTCCGGACCTGCTTTTGCAAGGACCGATATACCACCCTTCCTTACCAGCCCTAGGTTTGACGGCCTGGCTATTGAAGCCCACATTCTAAAAAAGAGAGGGCTCTCTAATCCTGTGGTATCTACCATGATCAATGCCAGGAAGCCGGTATCCAGGCAGATCTACTATAGAATCTGGAAGGCGTACATCGCGTGGTGTGAGGCCAAGAAATGGCATCCACATAAGTACGTAATAGGTAGGAGTCCGGACTTCCTACAGTGGGCTGTACATAGGAAGCTTGCCTTGAGTACTATCAAGGGTCAGACGGCCTTGTCAATATTTTTTCAAAGGCCCTTGGCTTTGCATTCATTAGTCAAAGCTTTCATACAAGGAGTGAGGCGTATTAGCCCTCCGGTTAGTATTCCCATATGTCCATGGGACTTAAACCTGGTTCTGTCGGTTCTACAGAAACAACCATTTGAACCATTGCGGCACATTTCCTTGGTTCTTCTCACCAGGAAATTGATTTTCTTAGTAGCCATTTGTTTGGCTAAAAGAGTATCGGAATTAGCCGCCTTATCCTGTAAAGAGCCATATCTGGTTGTCCATAAGGACAGAGTAGTATTACGTCCTCATCCAGCCTTTCTTCCTAAGGTGGTATCGAGGTTCCATTTGAACCAAGATGTGGTTCTTCCTTCCTTTTTCCCCAAACCAAGCTCGGTAGAGGAAAAGTTATTGCATTCTTTGGATGTAGTAAGAGCAGTTAAAGCTTATCTAAAAGCCACTGCTCAGATTCGCAGAACGGATACTTTGTTTATTCTGCCGGAAGGCCCCAGAAAGGGTCAGGCAGCGTCAAAATCTACTTTAGCCAAGTGGATTCGACAGGTCATAATGCAAGCCTATGGCTTGAGAAGGAGACCGCCTCCGTTCAAAGTTAGAGCGCACTCCACGAGAGCAGTTGGAACTTCATGGGCAGTGCATCACCAGGCCTCCCTGGCTCAAATCTGTAAGGCCGCAACATGGTCTTCAGTACACACGTTTACTAGGTTCTACCAGGTGGACGTTAGAAGTCAGGAAGATGTCGCCTTTGGGCGCAGTGTGTTGCAGGCCGCAAAAGATCCTCATGTCTGATAGCGCTCAGCTTATGTATGGTGTATCCCCCCCCCTCATTGGGCATTGCTTTAGGACATCCCATTAGTAATGACTATGTCGCTCTGTGTCCCGTGATGTACGAGAAAGAAAATAGGATTTTTATAACAGCTTACCTGTAAAATCCTTTTCTTGGAGTACATCACGGGACACAGAGCTCCCACCCCTCTTTAGGGACACTTATTGCTTTGCTACAAAACTGAGGTGCTCCCGGATGGGAGGGGCTTATATAGGGGATGGTACTTCCGGTTTTGGAAGTTGCCAGTGCCAGCACCTGAAGGTATCTATATAACCCATTAGTAATGACTATGTCGCTCTGTGTCCCGTGATGTACTCCAAGAAAAGGATTTTACAGGTAAGCTGTTATAAAAATCCTATTTTTTTTGCAGATTACTATTTGTTTCCATAAGATCTCCTGCAGACTATTAGCATCTATTTAATTTTTTTTTCAGATCTCCTGCAGACTATTAGTAATCTGCAAAAAAATTAATAAAAAATTTAATAGATGCTAATAGTCTGCAGGAGATCTTATGGAAACAAATAGTAATATATACTATCTATTAAATTTTTTATTTTTTTTTGCAGATTACTATTTGTTTCCATAAGATCTCCTGCAGACTATTAGCATCTATTTAATTTTTTATTTATTTTTTTGCAGATTACTAATAGTCTGCAGGAGATCTGAAAAAAAATTAAATAGATGCTAATAGTCTGCAGGAGATCTTATGGAAACAAATAGTAATCTGCAAAAAAAAATAAAAAAATAAATAGATAGTATCTATACTCTATTCTGTTCTATTGTTTTTCTAGTCTATTTTCTATTTCTATTCTAATCTTTTCTATTCAAATTAGAATTCATTCTATACAAAATTCGAATGTCGGGAAAAAAATTATATATATATATATATATATATATTGTGACAGCAGGAAGGTAAAGTCACCTGGTTGCATCCAGGGGGGTAGATATATTTCTCCCAGATTCAGGCTTTATGCTGACTTATACAACTAGGGAGGGAGTTGATGAAGCCCAGCTGAGGCTAGTGGGCTCATGGATGACTCATACCTCTAGGGAGAGGGCTGGGCGTCGTGCAGGCAGGGAGTTGATGAGACCAGCTGAAGCCTGTCAGTTCGTTTAAGGCCTCTATAAAAACTCCCAGCTTCATTAGATGTTAGCTCATGCCTGGACCCAGACCTGTGTGGACTGTCTAGGGAGAGTGAACCCCTGTGCGGTGAGGCAAAGCCTGTGTGGCTATTTGTTTGGACTTTTACTAAACCAGGGACTTAGGGACTAGGACAGCACCAGGCTGATCCCAGTTGTTAGTTTAGGAAACCTGCATGTTTAGTCAGAGGTCAAACTGACCAGGATTTATTTTGTTTATGTTTCTTTTTGGCTTTGCTGTGTTTTTGTCACTGTACATAGAGAAATAAACCGCACCTTTTGATTTTGAAAACCACAACCTCCATCTGCTGGCCCTGTTTTTGTGTGGGGAGCCCAACCAGGGGGTCACACACACCCGCTACTGAGTTAACCCCCTCACAGTTGGTGGAGAACCAGTGGCAGTTTTTTTTAAGCCAGCATGGAGGAGATACTGAAACAGCTGGCTCTAGCAAATGCCAATCAACAGCAGACAAATGCAGGTTTGCAAAGGAGCCTTGCAGCCCAGCAGCAAGCTCATCAACAAGCCCAGCAGCAATCTGAGGCCCGCTTCATAGACCTGTTACAGAAGCAAGAGCAGAGACTACAACAAATGGAAGCAGTAATGCAGCAACGTCCGCAGACCAGTGAGGAAAGCCGTTCCACTAATACCGCGTCCTTTGGGGTGAGTCGTTTATTGACAAAAATGACTGGAGAGGATGATCCAGAGGTATTTTTGACCACATTTGAAAGGACTGCTGAAAGAGAAAAGTGGCCTGAGGAGCAGTGGGCTGGACTGGTGGCTCCTCTGTTAACTGGTGAATCGCAGAAGGCTTACTATGACCTAGAGCCTGACCAAGCAAAAGACTATGTGATGCTAAAAGCTGAAATATTGGCAAGGCTGGGTGTCACCCTGGCTGTCCGGGCTCAGCGTGTGCATAACTGGACTTTCCAGCTTGGAAAATCCCCCAGGTCTCAAATGTATGATCTCATTCACCTGAGCAGGAAGTGGCTACAGCCAGAGACTTTGTCCGCACCAGAGATTGTGGAACGTGTTGTAATGGATCGGTTTTTGAGAGCTCTTCCTACTGCCATCCAAAAGTGGGTAAGCCATGGAGACCCAGAGACGGCCGGTGGTCTTGTGGATCGTGTAGAGAAATACTTGGCTACAGAGAACCTGACGGCCTCTTCCAGAGACTCTCGGACTTTCCACCCTAAGACCAGACCATCCCCAGGGGCGGATAAGAGGATTCCAAGGGGTGAGGGTGGAGAGAGTGAGAGGGTGGGAGCCCTACCCAAAGTTTGGCGAGAACAGCCTGGGAAGTCAGGGGCTCAAGAGGCAGCCAAAAGGATTGTTTGCTACCGCTGCCGGCAAGCGGGACATATTGCAGCAAATTGCCCGGTTGTGGAGGAACCCATGCAATGTGACTTTCTGACGGACAGACGTCAGTCGCTGTGTGCGACAGTCGCATGCACTGCCATTCGGGGAACTGAGAAACATTTATGCAAAATGTGTATTAATGGTAGAAATGTTGTGGTATTACTGGATTCAGGTAGCCTTGTGACCCTGATAAAGGCTGAATTAGTTAAAACAGAGGTCTCTGGGAATAGCAAGGTAGCTGTTATTTGTGTGCATGGGGACACCCGAGAGTATCCAGTGACTACAGTGTGTTTCGAGACCCCCAAATGTACCCTCTCTCATCCAGTGGGGTTAGTATCTCAATTACCGCATGATGCCATTGTGGGAAGAGATTTTCCGAAGTTCTGGGAACTGTGGGATGATCCTGAGCCCCCCACTGGTGCCCCTATGTACCAGGAATGTGATAGCCAGAACTCCTCTGAGAGTGGTGAGGACTCTCCAGAATTTCCCTTGTCAGTATTGGCAGGGGAGACTCAAGAAACTGGAGAGGAGCCCACCTCCTCAGACGAAAACCTACCGTCTGTGGAGTTTTCTGATCTGGAGGTTCACAGGGAAAATTTTGAAACAGAACAGTTAAAAGACCCCGCCCTAATAAAGGCACGGGAAAACGTAGTGGAAATAGATGGCGAGTTAGTGAACCCAGATAATACCTGCACTTACCCATACTTCAGCGTAGAGAAGGACCTACTGTATCGGGTGGCAAAAAGGGCAGAAGAAACCGTTGAGCAGCTTGTGGTGCCCAAACCTTACAGGAAGTTGGTGTTGGAGTTGGCCCATGGGCACATTCTTGGAGGTCATCTGGGGACAGAGAAAACCCGAGAGAGGGTATTACAGAGATTCTATTGGCCTGGGGTGATGAAGGACATAGAAAATTATTGTTCCTCCTGCCCTGTGTGTCAGAGGTCGGCCCCGATGCCACATTTCCGTAGCCCGCTGGTCCCTCTACCCATCATTGAGGTCCCGTTTGAGAGAATCGCAATGGATTTGGTAGGTCCTATAATCAAGTCCGCTAGGGGGCACCAGTACATATTGGTTATAATGGACTATGCCACCCGTTATCCAGAAGCGATCCCTCTCAGAAATACCTCGGCCAAAACCATAGCCAAAGAGCTATCTCTTGTTTTTAGCCGGGTGGGTATTTGTAAAGAACTGCTTACGGACCAAGGTACACCCTTTATGTCCCGGGTTATGAAAGAGCTGTGTAAATTGTTCAAAGTGACGCAATTGCGTACATCTGTGTATCACCCCCAAACCGATGGGCTGGTTGAAAGATTCAACAAAACCCTAAAACAAATGTTGAAGAAAGTGGTGGATAGAGATGGAAAGGATTGGGACTGTCTACTTCCTTATTTGATGTTTGCTATTAGGGAGGTGCCCCAATCCTCTACGGGATTCTCCCCCTTTGAGTTACTGTATGGGAGACACCCAAGAGGGCTGTTGGATATTGCCAAGGAAACTTGGGAAAGTGAGAGTTCTCCCCACAGGAGTGTGATTGAGCATGTCGCCCTGATGCAAGATCGAATTGCACAGGTAATGCCCATCGTGAAGGAACATTTGGCCCAAGCGCAGTTGGCACAGCAGAGAGTGTACAACCGTGGAGCAAAGACCCGTACCTTTTCCCCGGGGGATAGGATATTGGTACTTGTCCCTACGGTTGAAAGTAAATTCCTTGCCAAATGGCAAGGCCCCTACGAGATAATGGAAAAAGTGAGCGAAGTGAATTACAAGGTCAGACAACCAGGAAGGCGAAAGCCCGAACAGATATATCACGTTAATCTGTTGAAAGCCTGGAGGGATAGAGAGTCCCTAGTCGCAGAAACTTGGTCACCAGCTCAAACTGGTTGCGTGATTCCGGAGGTTGGAATAGCAGCCACCTTGTCACAACCCCAACAACAGGAGGTTAAGGAGTTTGTGCTTCGCAACAAGGAGGTGTTCTCTGAGCTGCCGGGACAAACATCTGGGGTAGAGCATGATATTATTACCCCGCCCGGTGAAAGGGTGAAGTTAAAACCCTATCGGATCCCAGAGGCCCGACGGGAGGCAATACGGGAGGAAGTACAGAAAATGCTGAACTTAGGGGTGATAGAGGAGTCCCAAAGTGATTGGTCTAGTCCCATTGTGTTGGTGCCTAAACCGGATGGGAGCTGGCGATTTTGTAACGATTTTCGTCAGTTGAACAAAGTTACAAAATTTGACACCTACCCCATGCCACGTATAGATGAGTTGATCGACCGGCTGGGAACAGCCCGATACATGACGACTCTTGACCTCACAAAAGGGTATTGGCAAATTCCCCTGGCCAAGTCGGCCAAAGAGAAAACCGCATTTGTAACCCCAGACGGGGCGTTCCAATATAAGAGAATGCCGTTCGGGTTACAGAATGCGCCGGCCACATTCCAGCGGAAAATGGACCAGATACTGAGGCCCCATCGGAAGTATGCTGCGGCTTACCTGGATGACGTAATTGTCCATAGCACAGATTGGGCCTCACATCTGCCAAAAGTGCAAGCAGTCCTAGACTCTATCCGGGAAGCGGGGTTTACGGCTAACCCCAAGAAGTGTACCATTGGGCAGGAGGAGGCCAAATATCTTGGGTACACCATTGGCAGGGGAGTGATAAAACCCCAACTCAACAAAGTCGAGGCCATCCAGAGTTGGCCACGTCCCAACAGCAAGAAGCAGGTACGGGCCTTTCTGGGAATCGCGGGTTATTATCGGCGCTTCATTCCCCACTTTGCTTCTAAGGCTGTGCCCCTAACCAACCTGACGAAAGGGAAAGGGTCGGTCATGATTAAATGGACCCCCGAGGCTGAGGCAGCATTCCAATTCTTGAAACAAGCCTTATGTAGCCAGCCAGTGTTGTACTCACCCGACTTCTCTAAAGACTTTGTCGTACAAAGTGATGCGTCAGATGTGGGGTTAGGAGCAGTATTGTCCCAGGTCTGGAACGGGGAAGAGCACCCAGTCATTTACCTCAGCAGGAAGTTGAAGTCCCATGAGGTAAATTACGCCACGGTTGAAAAGGAGTGTTTAGCGGTGAAGTGGGCTCTAGATTCCCTTCGGTACTATCTGCTAGGTAGGCACTTTGACATGGTTACGGATCACGCTCCGTTAAAGTGGATGGCTCAAAACAAGGAGACAAATAGAAGAGTGAATAGGTGGTTCCTGGCCCTACAGGAATTCAACTTCACAGTAAAGCATCGCCCTGGCGTTCAAATGGGGAATGTGGATGCTTTGTCTCGAGTACATGCATGCCTGATTGCTGGTGTTCCAACCCCAAGGTTAAAACAAGAGGGGGGGGTATGTGACAGCAGGAAGGTAAAGTCACCTGGTTGCATCCAGGGGGGTAGATATATTTCTCCCAGATTTAGGCTTTATGCTGACTTATACAACTAGGGAGGGAGTTGATGAAGCCCAGCTGAGGCTAGTGGGCTCATGGATGACTCATACCTCTAGGGAGAGGGCTGGGCGTCGTGCAGGCAGGGAGTTGATGAGACCAGCTGAAGCCTGTCAGTTCGTTTAAGGCCTCTATAAAAACTCCCAGCTTCATTAGATGTTAGCTCATGCCTGGACCCAGACCTGTGTGGACTGTCTAGGGAGAGTGAACCCCTGTGCGGTGAGGCAAAGCCTGTGTGGCTATTTGTTTGGACTTTTACTAAACCAGGGACTTAGGGACTAGGACAGCACCAGGCTGATCCCAGTTGTTAGTTTAGGAAACCTGCATGTTTAGTCAGAGGTCAAACTGACCAGGATTTATTTTGTTTATGTTTCTTTTTGGCTTTGCTGTGTTTTTGTCACTGTACATAGAGAAATAAACCGCACCTTTTGATTTTGAAAACCACAACCTCCATCTGCTGGCCCTGTTTTTGTGTGGGGAGCCCAACCAGGGGGTCACACACACCCGCTACTGAGTTAACCCCCTCACAATATATAAAACCATCTTCCGAAATTCGAATTTAGTATATAATGATTTTGATTTTAATAGAAAAGATTTGAATAGAATATAAAAGAATAGACTAGAAAAAAATAGAACAGAATAGAATAAAATATAATATATTCTGTCCTATTGTTTTTCTAGTCTATTTGTTTTTCTATTTTATTATAATCTTTTCTATTCTGTTGAAATAATTTCAAATCCGGTTGAAATATCAAATTTGGTTGAAATATTAACGAATGCGGATGAAATATTATCGAATCCGGTAGATATATTTTCGAATTTGGTTGAAATATTTTCGAATGCGACCGTTTTTTCGAATTCCAATTAGAAAAGATTAGAATAGAAATAGAAAATAGACTAGAAAAAAAATAGAACAGAATAGAATAAAATATAATATATATATTGTATTTTATTCTATTCTGTTCTATTGTTTTTCTATTTGATTATTTCCAATATTTTCGATTCTATTCTAATTGTTTTCAAATTCGATTCGACTAGAATTCTTTTTGAATTCGATTCGAATTTCGTCCGTGGTTTTTCGATTCGAAACGTTCAGATTCGGTTGAATTTGTTAGCATTGTAATTCGTTAATTCGGATGCATCCGAACGTCCAAATAATGAAAATTCGTCCAAATTTCGATTCGGAACGAAATGAAATGCACATGCCTACTCTTGAGCACAATGCTGAATCGAGATCAGACTCAAGTACAGAATCTCACAAAAGTGAGTACACCACTCACATTTTTTGTAAACATTTTGTTATATCTTTTCATGTGACAACACTGAAAAAATTACACTTTGCTACAATGTAAAGTAGTGAGTGTACAGCTTGTATAACAGTGTAAATTTTCTGTCCCTTCAAAATAACTCAATACACAGCCATTTATGTCTAAACTGCTGGTAAAATGTCCAAATTGGGCCCAATTAGCCATTTTCCCTCCCCCGGTGTCATGTGACTCGTTAGTGTTACAAGGTCTCAAGTGTGAATGGGGAGCAGGTGTGGTAGATTTGGTTTTAATGCTCTCACTCTCACACACTGGTCGCTGGCAGTTCAACATGGCACCTCATGGCAAAGAACTCTCTGAGGATCTGAAAAAAATAATTGTTGCTCTATATAAAGATGGCCTAGGCTTTAAGAATATTGCCAAGACCCGGAAACTGAGTTGCAGCATAGTAGCCAAGACCTTACAGCGGTTTAACAGGACAGGTTTCACTCAGAACAGTGCACGTGATCAGCGTCATATCCAGAGGTTGTCCTTGGGAAATATACGTATGAGTGCTGCCAGCATTGCTGTAGAGGTTAAAGGGGTGGGGGGGGGTCAGCCTGTCAGTGCTCAGACCATGCACTGCGTCAAATTGGTCTGCATGGCTGTCGTCCCAGAAGGAAGCCTCTTCTAGAGATGATGTACAAGAAAGCCTGCAAACCGTTTGCTGAAGACAAGCAGATTAAGGACATGGATTACTGGAACCATGTCCTGTGGTCTGATGAGACCAAGATAAACTTATTTGGTTCAGATGGTGTCAAGCGTGTGTGGCAGCAAACAGGTGAGGAGTACAAAGACAAGTGTGTCTTACCTACAGTCAAGCATGGTGGTGGGAGTGTCATGGTATGGGGCTGCATGAGTGCTGCCGGCACTGGGGAGCTACAGTTCATTGAGGGAACCATGAATGCCAACATGTACTGTGACATACTGAAGCAGAGCATGATCCCCTATCTTCTGAGACTGGGCCGCAGGGCAGTATTCCAACATGATAACAACCTCAAACACACCTCCAAGACAACCACTGCCTTGCTAAAGAAGCTGAGGGTAAAGGTGATGGACTGGCCAAGCATGTCTCCAGACCTAAACCCTATTGAGCATCTGTGGGGCATTATCAAATGGAAGGTTGAAAAGTGAAAGGTCTCTAACATCCACCAGCTCTGTGATGTTGTCATGGAAAAGTGGAAGAGGACTCCAGTGGCACTCCAGTGCCACAGTGGCACTCCAGTTCTCTACAACCGGAATGTGGACTGCAGACATCACTGGCACATGCCCTTCTGCCCAGGATAACACATGACTGACCTCCATGTGGGCCAGACGACTCTTGGTGGCGCCCTGGTGGTTGTCGGTTTGCACCCTTACCAGGTGACCCTGTAGCTTTGCTTTACAATTCAATGTGAGGCGTATTGCCCGCAGCTCTAGAACATTGATGGGCAATCCTTGTTCCTTCAGAGTCCATTTCCCCTGGACTATGGAACTTTCCATGACTGCACCCCAGCCAGAGAGCCTGGGATCTGTGGTCACTACCTTCCACGATAACGGAAGAAAAGACCTTCCTTGCACCAGATTCTGGTCTATTAACCACCATGTGAGACTTCCATGAGCCCTGGTGGTTATGATCATGCAAGAATGTTCCATGCAGACTGAATGTTCTGCTGCAACACCCTGGAATGGAACTGGGCATATGGAATGGCCTCGAATGAGGAAACCATCCTTCCCAGAAGACTCATACAGAGTCGGACAGATGGGCGTCTCTTTCGGCTTTTTTTCCGAACATGATCCTTTAGGGCGTTGACCCTTCCTGGAGGCAAGAACACTCTTGCCTGGACTTTGTCCATAACCAGGCCTAAGTTTTCCAGACTCTGAACTGGTTTTAAGGCCGATTTTTTCAAATTTATGACCCATCCGAAATGTTCCAGGAATTGAACTGTAAAGGCCACATTTCACACCAAAACTTGCAATGACTGATCCCAAGTAGGAGATTGTCTAGGTAGCCTGCAATCAAGATCCCTCCTCCCTTATGCATGCCTGAGCTAATGATAGGTGGATTCCATGAAGTAACTGCAATATAAATCATCTGCCCTTACATAATATGGCTGCATCTAGAAATGCTAGGCGAGTGTTTTTCAAAGTGATTTCTCAACAAAATAAAGCATGGAGACATGGATATATGGGTGAGTTTGCTTTAAATAATAAACATTGATTAAATAGCATTTTCAGTTTGTGGTGTGCTCAGATACAGTTACATTCAACTGTTAGATGAGGTACATTCATGTAAACAGGTTTATTGCCATTGCTTTCCTGGATAAGTGTTTTGCAAAAGATTTTCTAGCCTCTAATCTCTATAATGTTTTAATAATTAAGAAGTTGACTAACAATATGTGTTATATACTATTATCTAATGGTTTAAGCAACTCATAAAATCTTCAAGGAATGCAGGTTACCAACATGCTGACTACAAAATTATACACCAATGGTCTCCAAACTGTGGCCTGGGGACCAGATGCGGCCCTTTGCTTTCTTTTATCCAGCCCTTGGGGCACTGTTCCATCCATTGACACCAATGATGTGACACCATTCTATCCACTGACACCAACAATGGAGCACTATTCTTCCCACTGACGCCAACAATGGGGCACTATTCTTCCCACTGACACCAACAATGGGACACTATCCCTCCCACTGACACCAACGATGTGGCACCTTTCCATCCACTTTCACCAATTATGGGGCACTATACCTTACACTGACACCAACGATGGGGCACTATTCCTTCCACTGACACCAACGATGGGGCATTGTTTGCTCCCACTTATGCCAGGACATTTTCTACATTTCCCACTGACCACAGTCCGGCCCTTCTAAAGTCTGAGGGACAGTAAAGTGGCCCTTCGTTTAGAAAGTTTGGAGACCCCTGTTATACAATATCATATAACACCTAACAAGGCTTTAAAGTGATAAAAAAGGAAAAGAAAGGTGCCTCTGATTTTATCATGTCTTTTGACACTCGACGATCTTGTAAGTGCTTTTAACCCTTTGAGCACTTTTTTAAATTTTGCATATTTCACTTAGAGGCACCTTTCTTTTCCTTTTTTATACAGTATCTTCAGAGTTGCTTCTCCTCTAACCAAAGTGCTGCCAGAAGTGCCATCTCATCACTATCATCCCTCTGACCAGCTGTCCACCTCCACCAGAGCGCCCTTATTTCCTCAAGGCTTTAAAGTGAACCTGTGGCCAGACTACAGACAATTTTTTTTTTTTTAAATGACAAATACAGTATGATACAGTCTTTGGCTAACATTAATACAGCAGTTTTTGTCTGCTAATAAAACAATAATAAGATTGTTTTATTATTTCTTGATCTTGTCAATAGACCCATTATTTTTCTGCTTTCTGTAACAAGCCAACAAGCCAACAGCAAAAGCGTCAGGTACAATGTTGGGACAAACCATATTACACTTTTGGGTGTTTACAATTGTGAAATCACTGCCCCTCCTCTTCACTTTGTCCAATCAGAGAACTCCCTCTATTCATTAAGAAAAAAAGGGATTCAATGAATTGTAGCAGTTCCGAATGAGCGACCCCCTGTGATCAGTATGCAAAGTGGAAGACGCACAGGGACCAAGCACACCCAGAAGATCACAGTTATCACTCTAGTAGTGTCAACTACTGCTGTGTTTACATTGCGCCGAGCTGGACTAATGCAAGCTGAGCTGCTGAGAGAACAATTTGGATGACTAAACAAAGAGTAAGAGCTCTGAATGGAAAGGAGGGTAAGAGCTGACCTGCTGAGTAAGAATTGCTCCACAGAGGCTGCAGCTTGTTAATAATATTTTAAATACTTGAATGCCCTGCATTCTCAGCTCTGATTTAATTATCATTGAGAAGATTGAAAAGATATGTGAATGGATTCTTAAAAAGAAAATTCAAAAAAATAGTCCATACTGCTTTCTTACTTTTCCAGGTTGTGTTTTTTTTTTTTTTTTTTTTGGCGGGCGGGGGGGGGGGGGGGGGGTTAGCTTTTATTAGTCTGATTAAACTTTCAATGATCTGAACACATTAGAATGTTGCATAGATATATACATATTTTTTAACACCATGTCAACTTTTCTTTTTTTTTTTTTTCACTTTTGCAAGGGAATTTTCCTTTAACTTAGTGAATGAGGTGGAGCTCTGCTGACTTCCATTTTTCCACCATGTACAGGTAAAAGTTCTGCTTTTTTATTTTCCTTGCTCATAATTGCAAACTGAATTTTCACCACATTCACTAAGCTAAGTGAACATTCCCTTGCAATTCCCTGTATAGCCGCTCAGATCCCTTTTACTAGAAAGAGAATTACCAGCAGAACAAAAAAAGTACCAGGATCATGGTTGTAGCCTCAACCATGATCCTGGTATAACCACCTCATTTTAGATAGAGTAAGGGTGGCTTATAACCCCCTGTCATTTTTATTTTTGCCATCTGTGTCCCATTGGGGAGATTTACCTTAATTTCCTGTCCCATAGGCAAAACAGGAGGTGAAAGAAAATCCCTGCAAAATAAGGGAATTCCTGGTAGTCACCAAGGTCACCAGAACTAGTGTCCCCATTGGAGGATTTCCCCTTTATTACTTTTTTGGGACAACCCAAAATGCTCAATGATGATGGTAAACAGCGCAAATAGAGAGGCTGAATCTCCCTAATGGGGGCACAGACAGCAATAAAATCCTGTCAGGTGTTCTAATTACTCTCCACTCTGTACAAAACAAAACAACAAGTTTTGCCTTTAGTTATACTTTATGTAGCACCCTGGGGTTTAGTCAGAGAGCACCTCACAAATTGACTTACAAAGAGTAGTTATCTTGGTCGTTTGATAGAGATCTATTGATTTCTCCCTAAGTTTGGCCTTGTTGTACTTTTCTCTTCTACCACTAGGTGGCCGGGTGCTTGGTGGTACTAGATATGAGAAGGGCAACCCAAGGTCAGGTTATGGGTATGTGGGGTATCTCAGCCAATGGGCAGGGGTTTTCTTGAATCTCTTGGCCTGCTGGGAGAATCTATATATACGGGTGAGGTCAGGTGATCTATGTTCTGAGCCACCTGGACGGCTGTCTGGGTGGACGTATGTTGTACACCCTGGGCTGCTGGGCTGGAGATTGGGCATATCCCGGGGGAGGCATCTTGCTGCCAGGCTATGTGAGGGCCTATCCAGAAGTATAAGGGCAGCGCAGGGTTGGGACTGCGGCTTGCAGTCCAACCAAAAGTGACGGTTCTGTCGGCCGGAGAACCTGTCAGGGGCCTCGCCGGTTAGCAGGGGTGAAGCTTGAGAAGTATCTAGAGTGCCAAGCTAGGGACCCAGCAGAGAAGCGTGGGTGGCACTTGAGGGGATACCACTGCAAACCTTGGAGGAGCTCATGGAAATCAGAGTTAGTGAATCAGTGGGTCTAGTGAGAGACCGGGAGCTCAGAGTTGAAGAACTACAAGAGGCAGTTGTAATGAAGCTGAAAGAACTGTTACGTTTGAGTTAGGAACTGCTAAAGACCGTTACCGTAGGAGACAGCATTCCTGCATGTCTCCTATGGTAACTTGCTGGGGCCTTTCCCTGCATGGCTGTCCTCCTATTGAAGTCTCGGAGTCTGCCAAATGAATCTATAACTACTTAAGGGTGTCCTGGCCCTAACCCGCTTTCCCCCAAAAATACAAAAAGGACTGTCAAAAGAAATAAAACCTATTTTACATCCAAGAAGTGTCTGGCGCCCAATGACTTTCACCATCTTTGCACCCACTATGCCACACAACCCACTACATATTGAAGGATATCAGCTATCTTTGGCTTTACCTTGCTACATTTAAATTTAATTTGGTTACCATAGAGGACTCTAATTTGTTACCAGCAATGACTACTTTACCATATTCTCCTGTAACACTGCTAGGCCAGTTCTTTATACAAGAGAATACTACATCTATTCTAGGATATAAACACATAGAGCTTCGGCACAAACAGGGAACGGATGCGGTAAGCAGAAAGATGCATGAAATTACAACATTTTGTTATGATAAAGGTTACTCTATGCAATCTACAAAGCAATAAATCCTGAACTGTTACAAATCTTTAAAGAGGAGGCAGAGAAAAATATTAATCGTAGGGCTCTTTCACACAGAGCCTCTCTGCTCCCTTCCACAAGGGTTCCATGAATGGACCTGCTGTTGAATCGAAGCTGAATGGGACTGATGTCAGTAATGTGACATCCATGCCCATTCAGTTTGTGCCTGGAGGACACAGGCGGACCCAAGATACAGTAGTTCTATGAGTAGTCAGTTGTAAATGTACTTGTGTCTGTTTACATCAAGCTACCTCCATATACAGAAGCAAAGCACCCTGGTTAATGAGTTTTAGGAGAGCAACTTCTGTGGAGGGTTATGGGTGAGAGCCAGACTTAAGTGGGTCAAGAAGGTTGTTATCATTAATTGGTACTGTGAAAGACTCAACGGGGACAGAGGCTTTTGGAGGGGACTGGATGCTAGCCTCTTGCCTACTGATTATGGGCCCTGGGTTTTAAAGGGAGCTACAAGCATTAAGAAAGATATTCTGTTAAATAATGCAAAAGGACATTATTAAGGAGGCCATGATGGTCTCTGCCAGTGTGGGACTCATATAGCTGATGTGTGTGAAAGGAATGCTGCTTAATGAGATCTGGAAAGCCCTGGGTCTCCTGTTGTCTACTAGTGTGGCTTCTAAGGGTCTTTCACCCATTGTTATTTGTGCTAATTACCTCTGCTATTGTGTGAAGAAGTTCTGTGTTGATATTTATAATTTATAATAATGTGTGTGCTAGGAGACGACAAGGCTAGGACCTGAAAGGTCATATCTCTGAGTCACCTAATCTGGTTAAATGATTAGTTAAATTAGCTCATGTTAATTAGGTTTCTGGTTACACGTTGTATTGTCATCCTGGTGTACATATTTGTGTGTTTCTCAAATAAAGTAATTCTTATTTTAGTTCACTCTAAGACTGGCGTTGTCTGGTTTTGGGGGTGACTATAGCCAGATCCATTGGTCTCGTGTTGCAGAACTTAGGAAGCGATATACTGACGGAAGCACTCAAACGGAGTGTGGGACGTTCTGTCACAGGTACCTCAGGTGGTTGTAAACTAGGCATTGTAGAAGATTGGAGGTAAATGGGAGCAAGGAGATGGGTCTTAAGAAGTGATGGGCCAAACATCCCCTGGTTCGGTTTGCACCAGAACTCCCGAACATGGAAACCACTGACCCAAACTGTAAACCATATTAAAGTCTATGGGACCCGAACTTGAAAAATCAAAAGTCCCCATTTTGAAGGCTTACAGTATATGCAAGTTATTGGCCATAAAAAGGATATGGGTGCCCCGGTACTGCCCCGAGGGACATGTATCAATGTTTTTAAAAATATAATTTTTAAAAGTGCAGTGATTTTAATGATTCTTAAAGTGAAAAATAAAAATGAAAAACTCCTTTAAATATAGTGCCTGGGGGGTCCCCTTAGGGTGCCTGTAAAGTGGCGCATCTGTACCGTGTTTAAAAGCTGCTGCAGCAAAACTGACATATATAAAGAGAACATTTTTATTTAAATTGATTTTCCCGCTTGCAAGCTTTCTTGAAAAAAAAAAAACATTTCCAGTAATTGAAAAATGTGAACAAAAATGGTGTCCCCCCCCCCCCCCCAATCCTTACCAGGCCCTTTGGGTCTGGTATGAATCTTAAAGGGAAACCCATGCCAAGATAAAAAAAAAAGAAAAAAACGTGAGTGTGTTTTTATTTCTTTTGTATACTAATTTACCCATACTCATTCACATGGGGGGAGGGGGGGTGGGATCTGGAGACCTCCATGTTAAAGGGGGCTTCCATATTACTATAAGCCCCCTGCCTGCAGACCCCCACAACCACCGCCTAGGGTTGTGGGGAAGATGCCCTTGTCCCCATGTTGAGGGCATGTGGTCTGGTATGGTTCAGGGGGGGCACTCGCACTCCCCCCTTTCCTGGCCTGCCAGGCTGCATGCTCATATAAGGCTCTGGTATGGATTTGGGGGGACACTGCCGCATTTAAAAAAAAATTGGCATGGGGGTTCCCCTCAAAATCCTTACCAGACCTTTAAGGGTCTGGTATGGATTTGAGGGGGAGGGGCAGTGCCATTTTTAAAAAAAATGTTTGCATGGAATTCCCCTTAAAATCCATACCAGACCCAAATGGCCTGGTATGGATTGGGGGGACCCCCATGCCATTTAAAAAAAAAAAATCCATGGCCAGAAATTATTTTTTTTATTCAGTTGTCAGTGGTGAAGCCCGCTGACAGCTGTGATGACTCATCTATTGTTGAGGACGTGGCAGGCTTTTGGTGAACACCCGAACGGGCGCTGTTCGGGGCCAAACCGATGCTAGGCCTGGTTAGGTCCAGCAAGGGCTGGTTAAGTATAGTGGTTACCAGGGAATGTTTTAGAGGGTTGCATGAAGAGAGAGCAGTTGCGTGGGTCTTGTCCATTGGTTTTAGTGTTGAGTTTTCCTTCTAGCATTTTCTGCCTTTCTTTTCAATCGTTTTTATTTATTTCAATAAAAGGCCAACATTAGCACATATGGCAAAAGATATGCTTCAAATGCATACAGAAGTACGAGATGGTAAAGAAAAATAAATTGTCCTTTCTATACATACAGATTTTCTCATAACACAATGCAGGAAACAGTAGTATGTAACAATGGTATAAATAATACACAGACATAAACCTTCACTACGCCTCCAAAGGTGGCACAAATGTGGGGAGGTATGAAACTGGAACCGCAGTATGGCAGAAAAAGTTTGTTCTGTACTCTTTTTTTCGTAGGTGAGGGTGGTGCAAGGTGTATATCTAACCACAGTAGATGGGCTTAATTCTTACTGTGAGCAAGCCTAGATCCATTTATATGCTACACATTATACTGTTTTTGTCGACCCAAAACCCAGATAACAAAATCAGAAAGAAAAGGGAACACAGAGAGAAAAGTAGTAGGAAAGAGAACAGGAGGAGAAAGTGCACCTTATCTGGCCAAAATATGGACCATCTGATCCATCTCAAGAGGAATCAATAGTTTGGCCCTCAATAGATCAAATTAAATCATGGGGGATTTGCAAGACCTAGTGATTGAGATTCTGACTGCTACAAAGATAATGCTATTAGTCTCCTTGTGTGTCCCGATGACCCCTCCACTGGGCATCCCATAAGAGCCTTTTGGAGGAATTTAAGGTTCACCTGGGTAAATGAAATTATATGTGCAGGTCCAAAACCTCCTGACTTTTGGACAGGTCCACGATGTATGAAATACTGTACCCTTCCCCTAAAGCATAGTGGGAAGGCTCCCGGGACACAAGATGCCATTCTTACTTTTACCATGTCCCACCTCAGGAACACCTTATAGTTGGCCTCAACTATAAGGTATTAATGTATATTTTAGATATGTACTATGCCATCTTACACCATTCCTCCAACTCCAATGGTTGTTTCTGCCTTTCAGTATAAAAAAACAACAGTGTGACACCCAGCACACAGATAGGTTGCCTACAGCTACAGTACAATATATACAGCTGTCACATTTCATGTGTATAACAAATGAAACAAAGACAAAGTAAGTTTTAACAGAGAGAGGACCCAAGTAGTGATCAGTTGTCATTTAAAGGAAGGCAAATATTTTCCTCCCCTGTTTTACAGAACCAAAATTGTCAGAATATTACATCCTAAGTATATAATTAAGTGTTGCTACAGCATTGATTGGAATACACAAGATACAAGTGAAGGTGAAAGTGAAAAAAAAAGAGTGACATAAATACATACACCAGGCTTGTTTAAATTGGCAATACAATGTGCACAGTATATTAACCCACGACCACCCATCGGATTTTATTTTATTGTAATCAGTTTAATGAATGATACATTTGGATTGACTGCTATGAGGTACTGCATTTGCTCTTCATATTGCCAAATAAGCTCAGCAGTTTAAAAGTAAAAGTACATGAAAACTATACTTGTAAACACAGTAATAGCCCATAAAAGTAAGCTCCAATGGGCACTTTTAAGTAAGTATGTTCATGAATTGCAAAAATACCCCAGCCTAAAGCTCATTGCATTATGGCAGCCATCAGGTACACTAATGGCTAGGATACCTAGTTATTAGAAAGTGAGCATGCTAGAATCAGTTAAGGATTTACAGTTTGTACAGCCAGCTAGATACTATCATGTAATAAAAGGCGAATGAACTCTGGAAAGAGAATCACAAATTTGCTCATATAAATGCATTAGTAATTGCAAAATGCGGTCCAGTTTAAAACACCAGTTCATAAAAAGACATGTCCTGGAAGTGGAAGGAGTGAAAAAAGGGGCATGCATGCAAGATGTTACAATAAAAACTATCTGTGCTAGATTTAGGTTTCATGTCAATGGGCTTAGTTTTCCTACATTGAAATGCACGTCAAACACAGTTTAGAAAATTTCTGTTTACTTCAATGGTGCAACCTTCTCCCTGTCACAGCCTCACCAATCAGGGTGACCTTCTCCCTGTCACAGCCTCACCAATCAGGGTGACCTTCTCCCTGTCTGGGATGTACCATTCTGGGCAGTCTTCTCCCTTTGCTTGGCACATTTCATTTCAGTGCAGCTTTCTGAAACGCTTTTACAAGTTTACTGCTGTGCTCCCGGTGAGCATTTTTTTCTGCTATTTGACCTACCTCAATTTCTTTCTTTTTTTGTACTTCATATCTTTATTAATCCATTTTTCATTATACATCTACACCTCCCCCAGAACATACAAATACAATAATCATGATATATCTTTAAGACCATATATAGTTCCCCGTTCCTTATAGTTGGAGTATTACTTCCAGCAATCTTTCCCTTGTCTTTCCTCCAGCTAAGCTTCCCTCCACCGTCTAACGCATTTGTCCCTCGCTCACATCCATCTACTTTTATTCCTCTATCATTCCCACTTATCCTTTATTTCCATAAATCATCTCTTCCCTTCTTCCCTAACTATTCATTATATATGGATATTACTTTTCTCCCATCACTGTCTCCAGATATTATCAATTTTTTTAAGGGCACCCTGTCTGATATACGTAACTCTTTCCTTCAATATTATTGTGTTCATGCTTTGTTTCCATTCTTTACTGGACGGTGGGAGAGCTGTTTGCCATCTCTGTGCAATCAGTCTCCTTGCCTGAAATAGGCATCTCAAAAATGCAAGCTGGTTATTCCCAATTTTTCCCTCACCCTCTACCCATCCCAGTACACATTGTATTGGTTCCAGTTCCATATTAACTTCAAAGATCTGCTCAATAGTTCCCACTACCTCCCTCCAATACCAAAATAATTCCGGGCATCTCCAAAACATGTGAATCATATCCCCTTCATTTCTTCCGCATCTGGGGAAGCTGGCATCTGATCTACGATCAAACCGGAAAAGTTTGTACGGGGTAAAATAAGCTCTATTTAATAAAAATAGTTGAGACATCCTCTGTGAGGGGGATAATGAAACCAATGGGGCAAGTTCCAGGATTCTTTCCCACTGTATCTCAGTTATATTACCAACATCTCTTTCCCACTTCTTCTTGTGTATCGGCCCTTGTGTTCCTCTCAGGCTCCCCTTATATATACTAGGGCAGTGATGGCGAACCTTGGCACCCCAAATGTTTTGGAACTACATTTCCCATGATGCTCCACTACTCTGCAGAGTGCATGAGAATCATGGGAAATGTAGTTCCAAAACATCTGGGGTGCCAAGGTTCGCCATCACTGTACGAGGGTAAAGTTTGGATATTAGACCCTTTGATGTTTTTGTATTGATAATTTCCTGGAGCAGTGGGATCTTACTCCATTCCATTTATACTGTTCAGCACGTGTGTGCCTAATCTGTAAATATCTATAAAAAGATTTATTTGGTAATGCATATTGTTCTCTTAGTACCTGAAAGGTTTTTAATATCCCATCTTCATACAGCTGGCTAATATACTTTATTCCTTGTTTCTCCCATTCTCTAATTGACCCCATCTTCTGTATTTCCCCCAAGTTATTATTTTCCCATAAGGGTGTGTACTCTGTTAGCCCTTTATATCCCAGTGCTGCCTTTAGTGCCTTCCATACTCTCATCATGAGATCTAAGGTAGGTTGTTTCCGAGGAAGGGATCCTGCCTCCATAATATCTACTAGGGAACTGTGTGTAGTGTTCTGTAGGAGTAACCTCCTCTCAGTTTCTCCCCCTCCTTTTATTGCATCCCTTCATATGTTGGAGCTGTGCCGCCAAAAAGTAACTAAACGGGTGTGGAAGTGCAACACCCCCTTCACGTTTTCACCTTTGTAGGGTGTTTAATCCGATTCTTGCCACCCCTCTTTTCCAAATTAGTTCCCTAAAGATAGGGACTTGTTTGGCCTCTTGCGGGAGGTGGTTTTCTAGAGAGTCCACTGGTAGCAACATGGATTTTCCCCAGTTTATGGTGAGTCCAGAAAATTGGCCAAAGTTTTTAATTTCTTCCATAGCTTTCCTGCGAGAGTTCTGCGTATCTCCTAGAAGCAGGAGAAGATCATCCGCATACAGAACCACTTTCTCTTCTACACGTATCTCGCCTTGTTTAAACCCTCTTATCTCAGTAGCCATTTTAAGAGCTATTGCTAAAGGTTCGATTGCGAGGGCAAAGAGAAGGGAGGACAACGGGCACCCCTGTCTCGTTCCGCTCTGCAATTGAAACCTGTCAGATTGGGCGTTGTTTACTTTTACTTTTACTACTGGTGTTTTATATAGCATCTTTACCCAATTCGTGAAGATCAGACCGATTTGAAATTCCCTCAAGACTCTCCACAAATATTGCCATTCGAGGGTGTCAAAAGCCTTGGCAGCATCTAATGACACAATTGCCCTCCCTCCTTCCTCGTCTGTTGGAATCTGAAGATTCAGGTATACTCGCCTTATGTTTGTACTAGTGACCCTACCAGGTATGAATCCCGATTGATCGGGATGGACAAGTTTCTCTATTACTTTGTTTAGTCTAGCTGCCAGGACTTTCGACAGTATTTTTATGTCCGAATTTAATAAAGATATGGGTCTATATGAGAAGGTATTAAGTGGATCTTTTCCCTCTTTGTGAATTACTATTATAGTCGATTCCGTCATAGATGAGGGGAGTTCTCCCTTCATCGCTGACCAATTAAAGACTCTCATGAGTTCCGGGAGCAGCTCCTTCCCGAAATACCGGTAGGTCTCAGCCAGGAGGCCATCTGGCCCTGGGGATTTCTGTCCCGCCATCTCTTGTACTGTCAATTGGATTTCTTCCAATGTAATGGGCTTGTCTAATTCCTTCCTGTCTATCTCGGAGAGTGAGGGAATAGTCAGCTTTCCAAAATAGTTGTCCATTTCTTCCCTCAGATCTGCATAATAGTCCCAAAATCTATCCACTATCTCTGGTGTGTGGGAGGATACTCTATCCTCCCCCACACTAATCGCTGGAACCATCAAGGTGGATGAGTTCATCTTAACTAAATGGGCTAGCATTCAGCCTACACTTTCGCCCTCCGCAAATGCTAATTGCCTTTGAAAAATGTGTTTATTCTTTATTTTTTTATGCATTGTGAGGCGGTAGTTCTGCTGTGCTTCTGTCCATACTCTAAGGTTATTGGGTGTTGGATCGTTAATATATTGTTCTTCCGTTTTTATCACCTCCTCACTGGCCACTCTCTCTCCCTCCCTAGATTTATTTTTTATTTTTGATATTTGTTGTATCATTATTCCTCGGAAGAAGGCCTTCATTGTATCCTATACTACCCCCTCTGATGCAGTGCCTTGATTCATCTCAACAAATTCCCTAATAGCTCTTAGTATCTCCTGCGGTTCTTCCATTAGTTCCATTCAATGTGGACTTATTCTCCCTTCTCTTGTGTAATTACCATCCCCATCTCTAAAATTACTGTCATTGGGGAATGGTCAGATAGTCCCCTTGTCATGTAACTCACATTCTTAACTATGGGCATCGCCTCCTCATTTCCTAAAACTAGATCAATTCTTAACAGAGTGGAGTGTGTTCTGGAAAAGCACGAGTAACACTGGGCCTCCGGATTTCGTGTTCTCCATAAATCCCTCAGACCTATCTCTCCCAAAAACTGGGATAATCTATCATCCCTTGCTTTATCCAATTGCAACGTTCCGGGGAATCTATTCAATTTGCGGTCTAAGACCATGTTAAAGTCCCCATAACGATCACCGGGACACCCGGCTTGTCCAAAACAAACTCAACGAGGCTACACAAAACCGTGGTATTAAAGGGGGGAGGGATATATATGTTAGCCAGTATGTAGGTTCTATTCTCTAATTATAAAAAGACATAACGCCCTAATTCATCAATCTTGCTCTGTATACAATTAAACATTGTTCCTGACTTAATTAAAATACACACCCCCCTAGAATAAGACGTATGAATGGAATGATACTGTATATGATAATCTCCCCACCCCAATTGGGGTATGGATGTATTCATAAGATGTGTCTCCTGGAGACATAGGATTGCGGACCCGTATATTCTTGCCATTGATAAGACTGCTATTTTTTTTCCTGGGTCTCCCAGACCCCTAACATTCCAGGAGCATACTGTTAACTTTCTGTCTGTACCCTTCTAATCATTAGTATAGACTTCTAATAAACATAAACATAAACATATCCGTTTTGTGGTGTATCCTTAATTAATAAACCGTGTCTGTACTTATTAACATATACTTCCTGTGATGTCTTTGTGTCAGCGTGATAAAGGAAGATATAATTATATTTTAAACCTGAAATTTTGAACCTTCCATTCCATACACACCATTCACACCCTTCGTACCCACTTCCTATCTCATGTGTCCCTTCCACCGCCTCTCTAGGCTTGAATTGGGGCTTACTATTGTGACCTTCCCTTACACCTTTCTTTTGAATTTTTACACTCTTTGTTATTTGCTGATTTAAATCCCTCTCTCTCCCCCAACCTCCCACCCTCTGCCCTAGCAAAAAAAACACATATAAACAGATATTGCAAGTAAACAATAACACAAAAATAAAATCCAAACAGGCTGACTCTCTCCTCCAGAGCTGTGGTTCTTTCGCTTACTTTTTGTAGATCATCTCTAACAAAGGACAGTTCTTCTTGTGTAGTTTTTAGCTGAGTAGTTACTTTGTGTAGGGAAGATTTGCAAAAGGTGATTGCTATTAATACTTCCTTTAAAGACAGTTCTCTGTTTCCACCAACCCTCTCCCCTCAGCAGGGGAGGACTGGCGGCCTTAGGCCTGGGGGGTATGTCCAGTCAAGTGGCCCATTGAACCGCCGAATCAGCTCACCATCCATGGCCCACCTGGTTTTTCAATGCAGCCTCACCAGCGCCCATTAGTGCAAGCAACTCCAGTGCCCATCAATGCAGCCTGATCACTGGGGCAGGTTACATGGGGTGTATGGGGGGGAGATGGGGGGTCAGCTAGGGGTGTCAGGGTCTCTCACCTCAACGATCTCAGCTCAGCTGGTCCTTGCACGCCACGGTTTCCTGGGGGGGTAAAGCTCCTGATCCTGGGGTCAAGTTGCAGCCAGCACCCAGCCCGGCAGCCCTGCATCCCGACTCCCTGGCACACCCTGCCTCTGCCTGCTTCCAAGAATCTGGTCCCAGGGAGTTGTAGTCTCCTCTGCGCTGCTGTGTTTTCCACCCACCAGAAGCTTGAGTGCGGACTACAACTCCCAGGATGCTACAGCTAGTGGTCGGCCCCCATGGCCATGCCCCCGGCCCGACTTCCTAGACCAGAATAAAAAAGAAAATGGTAGCGGGCAGCGGCTGCCGGCCATTTTGAACATAAGTTAGTGCGGCCTGGGAGGCAATTGCCACCCTGCTCCCTGGCCCAGCCCTCCCCTGCCCCTCAGTTATTAGACCCAGTACCTCTCTAGTCTCTCCAGCCACCAAGGGTTTCCCCTTCAGGTCGCTTGTTTCTGTTACCAGAATTGATTGGGGGTTCCCTTGCCCTTGGCTTCTTCTTACCCCTGAAGCACCAGCCAGTGGTTTAGGATGTACCTGCTGGTTCTGTTAAGTGTTTTTTGAGGGGGTCTGAATTACAGTCTGATCTGGGGTATGCGTATATTTTCCAAGTTTCGCAGCTGCTTGACTTGCTGCTAAGCTTGCCTTTGTGGTACGTTGTAATGACATTGTAAGGCGGGCAGAGGGTTTTCTTTTTTTTGCTAAGTGCGTTTATGTACTTGTGTATCTTCCTCTCCTCTTTGGTACAGTTGAGCCTATATACCCAAGTGGCAAGGCCAAAAAAAAACAATTTAGGGGTCTGAGGTGAAGCAACGCGCCAAAAGGAAGTATTTAAAATATTTTAACTAAAGCAAGTGATGAAGTATAAGTAAAAGTGGAGCGTCCAGAGAAAAAGGGAAGAACAATTGCCAGTGTTTTAAAAAAAACTAGTCTCAGTCTTTATCTTCCCCTCTAGTTAAAGTCATTCCATTTAATCTCCCCCTCTCTCAGGGGCAAAAAAGAGAAAGGGAAAGAAGAGAGAAAAGTTTTTTTTTTTTTAGTAGTAGACAGTTAGCAAGTACATTGGTTGTCTCTCACCCATCCACTGGTCCTCTGTCCAGGCTTCACGCAAAGTAAGGAAGGGAAGGGAAGACAAAGATTGCTGTGCTGCTCTTATCCAAAATTTTGCCAGGGTCCTTCTCCGACCACTAAGAGGGTAGTGGGGTAGTAGGCGATAACAGATGAACACTGCGGGGGGCCTCTCACACCCCCACCTTCTGTAGTGCTGCGGCCTCTATGTAATGATAGGCGGATGTACAATACCTTGCGTTGTCTGGTGCCTTCAGCCCTGCTAGATGCTGCGGTGGTATTTGCCTCAATTAGCCGCACGTTTCTGGGGGAGAGGGGGTCGGAGATCTCGCCGCCTCCGCCCGCTGAGGGAGGCACACGCTCTCTACCTCCGGACACGGCCCCGCCACAAGTTGGGAGGAGTGAGTCGGCAACCGTCACTCACCTGATACTGACATCCGTTTAGCTGTTCTCTCCTCCGTTGCTCAGTGCGGCTCCGACCTCCTCGTCACTTCCCCAGCTCGGCTCAGGTCAAACTACCACACACCGCTACCGCACACCTCCGGTTCTCCCTCAATACTCGGCTTAGTTTCTCCTGCTCTCTCCTGGCTTGTCTTGGCTTAGCATCACAGGATAGCTGCAACAGGAACAGAGGGAGGGAAAGCGTTCCACGCTCATTCTCACATCCTGGTCCTGCTAAATATTAGCTCATTAGCTGAAATTTCTTGCTTGATTCCTGTGTACCTACTCCTGGATTGTCTCCTGGTTATCTGTGTCTGTTACATGCAATGACTTCTGGTTTTCTTCTTGGTATCCATGTCCACAGCCTGCCTTGACCTGGTATATTCTGGTTAACCACTCCATTTTAGTGTACTTGCAGTCCGAACATCTGCTCCAGACCTACTTCCTGGTGTATTCCTGATTAATGTCTACTGTGCTCCTTGTTGCCTAGAGCAAAGTGAACCCAGGGGTTGCGACCCAGCCCAGCATGTAGCTGGGTCCAAACTCCTGTAAGGAGGTTCCTAATGAATTCCAACTGGCCCTTAGGCTCGCCAAACATGTTACAATCTGATTGTACAAACTCTTTTAGTGTAAGACCTTCCTGATTGGATAAAAATTGATTAAATACGTGTGGTGAGTCCTCTTGATACAACGTTTTGGTAAAGCTAAATGTGATTGTGCAAGGATTGTACAGTCAAGTTGTAACAATTATGGTAACCCTAAGACTGAGCGCTTTGTGGAATCCCGTGCCACCTGCTCTCATGTAAAGCCATGCTTGAGCCAATTGGCAAATTCTATTCCAGCTCCCAAGTCTTTTCTGTTCCAGTGCAGGTTCTGTTCCAGCTCCCAGGTTTTATCTGTTGCAATGTTCCAGCTTAAATTCTATTCCAACTCTCAGGTCTTATCTGCTTTGGTGGTCCAAGGTGGGGTCTGCTCCTGCACCCCAGGTCTTTCCTGTTTAGCAGTGCCTAGCCTTATCAAAAGTTGTCTATTAGCCTACATTTCTCAGGTACACCTTTTGCCTTCCTTAGCGTAGCGGGAGGATCCATGGGGGTACTAATGTGCCCTGACAATGTAATTGTAACAAATATTTATAGCATTCTTAATTTGCTTGGCATAGGTGTTTATTGGATAAATAATATATTGTAGCGCACAGACAGAATTGATTTAGCTGTTTGATCAAAGGTTCCATTCCCTGCAGCCAAGCACATGGTATTTCTCAATCACTCAAGTAAAAAAACAGGCTGTGCATGTCTTTTTTTTATATGAAACTGTATAAGGTGAGAGTGAGCCCAGGGATACTCGAATAACTGTAGAACTTGTGAATGAGGACATTAATCTACTCTGCACTTATACTCCAGGGTGAAAGCACCCCCTTTTAAGTGTAGAAGAATGTTACAAAGCAGGGACTCCTCAGCAGGAATACAGTCCTAAATGTACAAAAGGAAAGCTCTCCCATAAGTGGCCAAAGAAAGTCTCTAGGCCTGGAAGGCTAGAGACTTCTAGCCTCATATAAATGTGACTTCATATGAATTAATAATATGAATTCATATGAATGAATGATATATGAATACTGTATAGCTGTCTGCAGTATCAGTCAGCTCTTGTTCTTGGATTGCCTGTGTCCTGGATCCTTAGAAGAGCTCTCTGCAATCTTTAGGAGGCTAAACCAGAGGTCTCCCAGCCAAAGCAAAAGCTGGGACATCATAATGTATTCTTTGAGCTGCAGGTGAACTCCCAGGGATGCCACATACCTCAGGCTGGGGCTTACTCCCCCAGGAACAAGATACCTCTGCTCTGGGTTCCAGACCATTTATACCCCTCTCAGCCCCCTGCTGGTCACTCACCATACTGACCATGGATTGGCTAAAGAGGCATTAATCTGCAGGTCAGAGTCTGTATTCTTCCACCCACTATGTCCCAATGCTCTCTGGGAAAACAGTGGAAAATAATTAAGCCTGCCCTAATAGAACCCAGAGCAGACTTAACAAAATGATAAATGCTCTCTCTGGCTACAGAGAGGTTAAAAATTAAATTTAGAACCTAGTAGCCTACTAGTGTGCTACAATATTATGAAATAATTAATAATTGTATGAACAAGACTTTTCACAGAAGACTGTGTAAAACATAAAACTTTGTCTCAACTGGTTTGATTAGTTGAATTAGTCTAAGGAAATTTTATTAAATCTTTTTAACAAACTAACAATATACTATTATACTGTAAGCATTGTGTCTCAGGGCTGCAAGCATGTATCTTTAAAGAGGAGGTCCAGCTTTAAAAAATGTTTTAAATAAAAGTCAGCAGCTACAAATACTGTAGCTGCTGACTTTTAATAAGCACACTTACCTGTCCAGGTTGCCCGCGATGTCGGCCAACCTGGACTCTGTGTATGTCTTTATGTTAGTGTCTCCAGATGCTATAAAGCAAACCAAAGCAGTCACTTACAAAGAAATTGATTAATGCAGGGTAAGTGCAGTTGAGGCAAAATAATGGGAAAACTATTAATTCCACATGACAATTTTTAATGAATGCTTTAAAGTAAAATTGTTTTTTTTTTTCTAGTTTTAGAGCAGTGAAGTGGTAAAAGTATTGTCAGATCTTTATTGCTGTCTATACCTCAGTTAGGGAGATTCTCTCAAAAACTACCCTTGCAGTGTGACCTCCTTGCACTGCAAGGGTTGAATGTTCGTTCGTAAAAATTGAGAAATTAGGTGTTGAACTTACCTTATTCCTTGCTCCAGAAGGCTCTGGCTCTCTCCTCTTTTCTCCAACACTCTGGGCTGTCATTGTACTTGATGACCACCGGCTGGACTGCTGAAGAGAAGAGGCTTTGGGGCACTGGTCGCCGAACATGGAGAAAACCTGCCTGAGTGAGGAATGAGGCAATAATTATGCCATATTCCTCCATCTCTTGACCTATTGAGCACTGGGGGGAGGAAGGGGGCACTTCAGTGGTAACCTTTTTTGCAGTCCACCTCATGAAAAAGCTAACACGCTCCTTTCTTTCCAAGGCACCCTGCCGCAATGCACAAATGACACCTGTTTGATGTGGTGTGCTGAAACTCATTTGTGTTGAGGTGCCCTGGCAAAATGAATGGCACAAATGTTTTGCAGATCATGCATTACAGTGTGCTGCTGAAACATAAAGCATTACCATAACTCATCTGGGTGAATGGGCCATCACTGCTTAGTAAAAGTATTATTATTAATATTTAGAATAAATAATCCTTATCAATATCATCGCCATTATCACCATCAAATGCCCATATGTACACACGGTAACTACAATGTTAACATGTATAAATAAGATATGAAGCAATCATGGTCAACCTATTTTAGATATTTTGAGGTTGATCAAGAGGAAGTCTAAACAAACCTGCAGATGGAACTCCATTTTTAACCTCAAGGTGAATGAAATACTTCTTGACTCTAAATATAGATATTAGTCTAACTCCCTAGATCAAGCTTTCCACTAATGGATTCTATTTATAGGTGTAGATACCATTTCTTGTAAGAAATGGCATTGTATCCACTTGAACATTCACTTAAGGAATTGATCATCATTCTGTCCCCTGGGAACATTCAATGTGATCTTGCAGATCTGAGATACAGTATGTGGCTCAGAAAAATTATTATAGTAAACCCATCACAGACATCAGGAATTCTTACTGAACACATTTTGAAAATATCCGAATGGAGAGGTTACCCTCAGTGAAAAAAGCCAGACCAATCAGTAAATGCAGAGATATCTGCATTTATTTATGTGGAAATCTTGACTTTAAAAAAAGAAGAGCTTTACGCTTCCACTTTCTAAGCCTTCCTATTGATCAGTAAGGTTACCCACAAAACTAAAGAACTAATAGGGAGCAGCAAGAAGCCAGAGGAGACAAGACCAGGCTTTAAAACCCAACTCCAGCTTTAAAGTGGTTGTAAAGGCTCAAGGTTTTTTACCTTCTATGCACAAAGGTATAAAACCTTCTGTGTGCAGCCCCATCTCAATCCAGCAATGTGTACAAGAGCAGCAGCTCTCCTGGGTCTCTTCCTCCTCATTGGCTAAGACAGCAGCAGGAGCCATTGGCTCCCGCTACTGTCAGTCACATCCAGTAAACCAATGAGGAGAGAGCAGGGGCGGGGCAGGACTGAGCCATGCTCTGTGTCTGAATGGACACAGGGTAGCGGCTGAAGAGAAAGCCTGCTCAGGTAAAGCTTGCCTATGGGGGCACTTAGCTGGAGGGAGGGAGCATCGGTGGGGGACCCGAGAAGGGGGAGATCAGGGCTACTCTGTGCAAGACCATTACCCAGAGCAGGTAAGTATGATGGGTTTGTTATTTTAAAGAACAAAACAATCAACCTTTTATATTACTTTAAATTATATATAAATACTACCTTTCTTAACCACTTGTCCACCGCCCACCGTCAAATGACGGAGGGCGGTAGACGCTCTTGTTCTGACAGGACGTCATATGACGTTGCGCCTTTAAGAGCCACTAGGGGGCATGTCCGCCGTGTCACTGGGGAACGATGCGCATGCCCGATGGCCGCCGGGCACCTGCGATTGCCCAGTAACTGAGCAGGACCGTTGATCTGTGTGTGTAAACACAGAGATCCACGTCCTGTCAGGGAGAAGAGACTGATGGTGTGTCCCTTGTACATAGGGACAACCATCGGTCTCCTCCCTCAGTCAGTCCCCTCCCCCCACAGTAAGAATCACTTCCAGGGAATACATTTAACCCCTTCCTCGCCCCCTAGTGTTAACCCCTTCCCTGCCAGTCATGTTTATACAGTAATCAAAGCATTTTTATAGCAGAGATCGCTGTATAAATGTGAATGGTCCCAAAAATGAGTCAAAAGTGTCCGATGTGTCCGCCGCAATATCGCAGTCACGATAAAAATCCCTGATCGCCGCCATTACTAGTAAAAAAATAAATAAAAAATGCTATAAATCTATCCCCTATTTTGTAGACGCTATAACTTTTGCGCAAACCAATCAATATACGCTTATTGTGATTTTTTTTTTACCAAAAATATGTAGAAGAATACGTATCGGCCTAAACTGAGGAAAATGTAAAGAAAAAAGAAAAAAAAATGGATATTTATTATAGCAAAAAGTAAAAAATATTGTGTTTTTTTTCAAACTTGGCGCTCTTCTTTTGTTTATAGCACAAAAAATAAAAACCACAGAGGTGATCAAATACCACCAAAAGAAAGCTCTATTTGTGGGAAAAAAAGGACGCAAATTTGGTTTGGGTAAAGCGTCGCATAACCGCGCAATTGTCATTCAAAGTGTGACAGCGCTGAAAGTTGAAAAATGGCCTGGGCAGGAAAGGGGTGAAAGTACCCAGTAGGCAGGTGGTTAAAGAAGTACAGCCAAAGCTCATTTGACTATACTCTTCCTGTGGATCACAGCAGTGCAGTTCGTGCTGCACTCCTGTGACCCGTTTTCAGCAGAAAGCAGGCTGAAGCACAGAGCCGGTCCGGGCTAGGGCAAGATCACAACAATAAAGTTGGGAATCCGACCACATGCCTGGACCAGCTTAGCCTCTCAGTGACTCGCTGAGAGCCTGAGTCGGCCGCTCCTGCCCCCTCCACAGCCCAGCACTCCAGTGAGCAGCCTTAGAGCTGGCAGGGGACAGATGCAGCATCGGACTGATGCTGCATCCACCTAGGTAAGTATAAGTATGATTTAAAAAAAAAAAAAGCCCAACTTTTAATGTCTGTACGCAAAGTAAAAAATGCAGTTCTTGCTGCACCACTCACCCTCCCATTGGCAGTGTTGCCTGCAGAGGCTTTGTTTCATGCTATCCTGGCCTCTCTTTTTAAAAGAGAAGTATGTTGTTTTTTTTTTTTTTTTTGCTTATCATACTTACCTCGGTGGATGGAGCATCAGACCGATGCTGCAGCTGTCACCCGGTACTTCCCGAGCAGAGCAATGCTGAATGTCAGTCAGCATCGCTCCTGGTCTCCTTCTCCACTCTCATTGGAGCGATGAGCTGTGGAGGGGAGGGGAGCGGCCGTCTCAGTGGCTCGCTGAGCCGATGAGACTGCCATCAGTCAAGGCAGCTGGCGGATCCAGACTTCGGAAGTCGGGGGGAAGAGCTGCCTCGACTGATGGCAGTGACATCAGCGGAAAGCGGACTTCAGATCGCTCTCCGCTGAAAACGGGTCACAGGAGGGCAAAACGAATTGCACTTCTGTGACCCTTAGGTGAAGCCCAGCCTAAAAAGCTCAGGCTGGACTTCTCCTTTAAGGTTGAATGGCGACTATCTCTCTCGATCTGCTGATTGTTTTAAATGTGATTTTCATTGCCGATAATTTCTGCTTATGCATGTGTATTTGAGGCCGCTATATGGGAATTTAGGGGCAGTCTGAGCCAGTAGTTGGGCTCAGACCAATTATAGTTCAAATTGTTTGCTCTGCTCTGGGTGTGATACTGCCCGACAGTGTTATTCTCCTTTGCCTGCAGGTGGCACTGTCACCACCGGCACAGGCTGGATCACAGGGGCATCACAGCACCTTGGGTGTCCTTTCTCGGCAGCCGTGCAGTGGGCGTGGTCAACCTGCTGTGCATGCTGGGAGAGGGTACAACAGGGGCAGGCGCCATTTGGCGTGAGGCGATTCCAGGGGGACCCCAAGGCGTTTAGGGGGACCTCTGGTCCAGTGAGCGTGCCTCGTGGCTCACATGGCATGAGGTGCGCGGATGTGTTTAGGCCTCGGTCACCTTTAGCCCGAGGCTCTTCTGCTGCATCGTAGGCCCAGCTCTCCTAACAAGGGCCTACGCTTCGGGGAAGGACCCCAGGCTGCCCGTTTGTAAGGGGGCCCATCTTTAGGAAAGGAGTTCCAGGGGAAGATCAGTCCCGGCGGAGATAGCGACGGTACTGCTGTCTCTGTGAGAGGCCTGGAGGCCTGCCTAAAGGGTGCTCCATCCCGGCTGCTAGTATTGCTCTTATAGGGACTATCCGGGTGAGCAATACCCACTCAGGCTTGAGTGGCGACGAGTGTATATATATATTTGGGATCTAAGTGTTGCGTGCCTGAACCTTCCCCTACATCTTCAACTTTCCTGCCTTCGCTTTCTTCAAGTTGACTCAAAAGTAACAAAAAGAATAAAGCCTTGCTGATTAGGTTTAACTCATGTGTGGATATTGGCCTTATTCCTGAATACACTGGTGTACCTAGACAACGGAGCTGAAGGATCAACTCATGGGAGGTAACTCGCTGCAGACCCAAAGGTAATTAAACAGTGGATTTTCATACTTAACAAAGTGTGGATCCGGCGTAGCCGCAGGGGAAGAGTAAAGAGGAAAGCGCAAAACCCCCCTGGGAGCTACACATGCTTATTCGCTTTATTCTCTGTTTGAAATTCACAAATTTGTGACATTTTTCCCTTAGGGTACATTCACACTTGTAAATGCATGTGATTATATGTGAAAACCCCAGCAGGGGTTTCTGTGATTATGTCAGGGTAACATATTATACATTGAACACTAGATGGCAGCAAACAAGCTGTCAGGGAAACACTCAGCTGCTTAGTGCACGCATCACATGACTTCCTGGCTGTCTATAAAAGCTGTGCAAATGCTCAGAGGAATTGCTAGTTTGTCTTCAGCTTCCTGTTGTGTCCTGCTTCCTGTTTCCTGCATCTGATTACCTGTTGTGACCCGGATTGATCTTGACCATTCTGCTCTTTTCCTGCACCGACCTCTGGCTTGCCTACGGACTCCGCCTTGTCTCCAGTGTTTGACCCTCTGCCTGTGACCTGGACCTGTCTCCTGTCTCCAGTGCTTGACCTCCTGCCTGTGACCCGGACCAGCCTCTTGTCTCCAGTCCTTGACCCTCGGCCTGTACCCGAATCTGCCTTTGGCCTCCTGTGTTTATTCCTCGGTCTGTTCTGGACTTTCTGTGGAACTCTTGTCCTGCGACCCCCCCAGTCATCGCACAGTTGCCCTGCTCTACAGAGGACCTCTACGCAAGTCTTCCTTCCGTGGTAGCCTGTGCCTCTTCGTGCCATCCTCGTCCTGTCTCACTTCCAGGGGGCGGAGTGCGCCTAGTCGCAAGGGTGAACCGCTCTCGGCATCTCGGCCTCGGTAAGTACTCTCCTGACAGATTAGCTGTAAGAGGCAGTCCCATTGAAAGCAATGAAAGGCTGACGGCTCCCACAGCTAATCGGGCCCACTCACATGCTCATACAGTTATCATATCCAAGTGATCAGCCCTGGATGCAGACTGCATCCAGTGCCAATCACTCACATGAAAGTTGTAAACTGTAAGTGTTGGGAAAATAATTTTAACAAATAGTGTACAGGAGAATGTTTATATTATTGTGCTTAGCTAAAAAAAAGCTGAGGGTTTAATACTACTTTAATTATATTTCTAAACCACATAAACTGGTATAGATAGATCTGTTAGATCATATTAAACTTCTGCACGAGAAAGCCAATGATCAAGTCACTAAATTAAGTGAATTTAAGTGCGTAGAAAGCATTTCTGACAAGAATTGGTATCCATATATAAATAGAACCCATTAGCGTAGAAAATATATGACCATTTTTTAATGATGATAATGTCCCTCCCTTGCAGCAAAAAATAAATTACTGATTTATTACATTTTGATGCTCATTATTCTGAATTCCTCCAGCTTGGTTCTGACCCCCTGTCCTTTTATTAAAGTATATTGTATGTAAATCCAATTACTAAAATATCATATATACGCATTAACATGTTAATATAATTTCAAAAGTTGTTTTTAGCCTTTTGCAGTTTTTATTAAATGAATACAGGATGACCCTTCCATGAAGGTCTTTGTTCAGAGTTCCTGTTATAGGGTAGCAAATGTCACCCGATTTTGCACATGGTCTGTCATCCAGTCACATGTGACCCTGATGGAGTCTATAAGTAGTATTGGGCAATGATGTGTTGCAACCGCTGGAGCAAGCGCATGTAGATAAGAAGTGGCTAAAAAAAAGACTTGAGCAGATCAGCAGTACTTAGATGCAAGTTAAGATGAAAAATGTTAAAAACAGGATTTAAAAAAATGTCAGTTGTTTAGTATAGTCACAGTATTTTATTTTTAATCTATTTTTATTAATGTTTTCTTTTCAAGGATTATAAAACAATACAAAATCGTAATAAGGAGACAGCATCCAAGTCATATAGTAACAGAATAATGGTCTGCCAGAGCTCATATCCTTCAAGTCCTTAACAGAATAAAGAATACAAGGTCACATACTCACTGATAAAGTATACATAATAGAACATACAAGGGAGATGAATGCATTGTCCAATCCAAAACTTCTTCATAACAATAGCAAACGTATCCTTAGAAAAACTTGACCAACAAGGACTTGGCAAGGGGATGTATATACCCCTATGTATAGGGCTGAAGGTATCAGTGAGTAAACCACAATTCTAGCAAAAACCAACCAACAAAGGTAATAACCACTATAGATTGTTAACAGAAGGAGAACTAAGAATGAAAGAAAATGAGAGAAAGGGAAAAAAAGGGATGGGGAGAGGGTTACAGAATGAGCATTACCTGGACAGTCATCATGTCAAACTTTCTTTGAGGTGAAAGGTTCCAAATTGGAAGGCTAACAGAAATGGGACCACACGAGGATCACATGAGATTATAGGATTCCATTTTATCATTATTCCAGGCGATCATGTGTTACATAGTATTTTAGCAAACTAAATATCACCAAGTTAGTGTTTAGATCTTCTTAACCTTTTTACAGCCAACGCCATAGGTCATTTAGCGGGAGATTTTACACACACTGCGGGCTGCTACACTCCACAAGCCACCAACTGATGAAAGCAATCAGTAAAGTAATTAGTTTCAGGGGCCTTCACCAGCCCTGGGTGAAGAAAATGTTTTGAAATGCAGTGGGTTCCCACACAAGAATTTGGAAATCTTTCTTGGTAACAATTGTATCGCTATTTGTGATATGGGAATATGAATATGGGGTGTGCTAGTAACGCATATGGCTATGACATAAATATGTATAAGCCAGCAATTTCATAGGATAATGTTTTAATATGAACCATAAATGACTTGGATTTTTAATGGAATACGGTATGTTGTAATTGAGTTGACATGCCTAGAAAGTCCCATTTTCTTACTGTGACAAACAAAAAGTAGCAGTGAAAAAGGCTTGGTGAGTTTAAATTATCATACTTGTCTTTGATTTAGTTATGGTCTGCTTGATCTCAGGAAGAGATGTCCTGCAGCCACGTTTGCTTGGACTCCCCCCCCCCCCTGTCGGTCGGTCGGGTCTGGAGCACTTACCCCATCTATAGTGGGCAGCGCTTCTACCGGGCTTCACCGGCGGCTTGGAACTTTACCCATAACAACTTGATAAAAAAATAATGTTCTATGTTCTTTAGCAAGACACATACATTAATAATTATGCTACCAAAGTTCTGCAATTTGACTCCAGCTTTGTTCCTGTTTCTTCTTGCTAGAGACTTTTGTTTTTGCTAAAGGCCAGAGCCCCTGGGTAGCAGTAAATCTTTAGGCTGTCAGCAAATCAGCCGCTAGTGGCTCTGCTTTTCGGCACAGTGCCAAAATGGAGAGCAACTGAGCATGGGCAGAGCAGGGTGAGACATAGGGGTTGATTTACTAAAGGTAAATATAGACTGTGCATTTTAGCAAAGAGCAGTTGCTCCAGAGCTTAGTAAATGAGGTTAAGCTTCACTTTGCAAATACCCAATCATGTGCAAAGAAAAAAAAAAAACTGCATTTTTGCTTGCACATGATTGGATGATGGAAGTCAGCAGAGCTTCTCCTTATTTACCAAGCTCTGGAGCAACTGCCCTTGCAGAGCGCAACTGCAGTCTATTTGACTTTAGTAAATCAACCCTAATGTATTTCTGGATTTTAAACAGTATAAGCACTTTTTTTGAAAATGTTTTACATAGCTATACCTGCAAAAGGGGCCAGTCTGAAGTTATCTGTTATCTAGCAGGACTTAATTTTTTTGACCAAAGTTCCACTTTAGCAATGGGGTTTATTTACTAAAGCTAGAGAGTGCAAAATGAGTCACAATTCTACAGAGAAACCAATCCGCTTCTAACCTCAGCTTGTTTAACCTCCCTGGCGGTATGATTATGTCAGATTTTAGGTGCTGAAAGCGGTACAATTATTTTGCATGGAAATTTGGCATTTTATATTGTAGGCCTGTAATTCTTAGAAATAACTCACTTAAATCGGTCCAAACAAGAGTGAGTGAGTGAGTGAGTGAATAACTTGTATAGCGCTACAAATGCGAACTAAATCGCCTCAAGGCGCTTTGCATCCAGTGACATCCTGACCCTTCAGAATAGGTGGGTCTTAAGTTTTTTCCTGAAGGCCTGGTGGTTTTCTTCCATGCGGATGTTGGTGGGTAGAGCGTTCCATAGCCGTGGTCCTTGGACTGCAAATCTTCGTTCTCCCTTTGATTTGTAGCGGGACTTGGGGATGTGAAGGAGGTTTTGGTTGGTTGATCGGAGATTGCGATTGGGGGTGTAGTGTTTTATCTTCTCGCATAGATATTGTGGAGCGTTTCCCTGTGTGCACTTGTGGGTGAGACAGAGGGTCTTAAATGTGATCCGATCCTTTACGGTTAGCCAATGAAGGGTCCTCAGTGATGGGGTGATGGATTCCCAAGGTTTTTTTCCCGTTACCAGCCTGGCAGCCGTGTTCTGGATGACTTGTAGGCGCGAAATCTGGTATTTGGGTAGTCCGAGGTAGAGGGCGTTTGCGTAATCGAGTCGGGAGTTGATAATTGTTCCAACTACTACTGCTGTATCCTCTTTTGGGATGAAGGGGATGAGTCTACGTAGTAGACGGAGGAGATGGTGAGCTCCGCTGACTACTGATCCAATTTGTGCGTCCATCGACATCTCCGAGTCAAAGATGACTCCGAGACTTTTGACTTTGGTGCTCGGGGTAACGGTCTGTCCAAGGATAGTGGGGAGTGTCCAAGAAGTCTTAGTTTTTGTCTTTCGGTTTGCGTGGAGGAGAAGGAGTTCTGTTTTGGATCCGTTGAGTTTGAGGGAATTCTCAGTCATCCATTCATCGATCAATGTGAGACAGTTTTCCAATCCGTGATATTGGTCTTTTTTCCCGGTGATACGAAAGTAGAGTTGGGTGTCGTCAGCATATGAGTGGTAGCACAGGCCCTGTTTGCTGATGATTTTGAGGAGTGGGCGGAGGTAGATGTTAAAGAGCACGGGTGACAGGGGTGATCCTTGGGGGACTCCGCAAGAAATTGTGCGAGTTTCAGAGGTGAAGGCTCCTAGTTTCACTGTCTGGGAACGATTGTCTAGGAAGGATGCGAACCAGTGTAGGTCAGGGTCTGCGACTCCGGCTACTTCTTTGAGGCGAATGAGTAGAGTTTTGTGGTCTACTGTGTCGAACGCTGCACTGAGGTCCAGCAGCACCAGGAGACATGATTCTCCGCCATCTGCTGCTTTGAGGGTGTCATCCCATATTTTAAGAAGTGCTGTTTCTGTGCCATGGCCTGGGCGGAAGCCTGATTGTAGTGGATCCAAGAGTTTGTGGGTGTCCAAATAGAGTTGTAGCTGTTGTACTACTGCTTTCTCCATGATCTTGGAGATGGTGTTGAGGCTTGTTACCGGTCTGCGGTAGTTTGGGTCTTTGGGGTCCAGGTTGGGTTTCTTTAGGAGGGGTTTGATTATGCCTTGCTTGAGAGAGATTGGAACAATACCTTCTTTGAATGATTGATTTACGAGGTGTGTTATGGTGGGTGCTAAAATGTCGGTACATTCTTTCAGGAGTTTTGTAGAGATTATGTCATTTGGAGATGTGCTGTCTCTGAGGCTTCTGATTATATTTTTGGTGGTGTCGATGGTGATCGGGACCAGCGAAAATTTTGTCAATTGTATAGTGTTCATATTGATTTCCTCTATTTGCTTTGGCAGAGCAGGGTTGGTTGTTTTTTTCTGTTGAATTGATTCTCGAATGTTTTCGATTTTGTCGATAAAAAAGTCTGATAGCTCATTACAGAACTCTTGTGTTTCGTTTGCTGAAGGTTCTAGGCAGGTGGGGTTCATAGTTTGAGTTACTAGTTTGAAGAGTTCACGAGGTCAGTTTAGGCCTTTTTTGATGGTGTTTGAGAAATGTTCCTTTTTTGCTTTGAAAATTGCTTTGTGATATTTCTTAGTGAGTGCTTTGTAATTAATGTGGTTTTCCTTAGTTGGGTTTCTTCTCCAGGCTCCTTCGGCTCTTCTGCGTTCTTGCTTCAGTAGGGTAAGAGTGTCATTAAACCAGCCGGAGTTGTTTCTGCGAATGAGGGCCCTGCGTCTCGGAGCGACTGTGTCTGCTGTTTGTAGTAATGCTTTGTTTAAGGAGTTGAGTGTTTGTTCCGTTGAGTGGTTGAGATTTTGCGTTCCTATTTTATTTGATAGAGTAGTTTTGAAGAGTTCCGAGTGTAGTTTCTTCTGAGATCTTGTCCATTTTGTTGTTATTGAGTGTTCTGATTTTTGGGAGATGGTGTTGGTGGTAAGTTTAAATTTGATAGCGTGATGATCTGTCCATGGTAATGGCATGTTGTCCACTGTGTTGATGTCCAGATTTTGTTTGAAGATGAGGTCCAGAATGTGACCCGATCCATGCGTGGGGGCTTTTATCAGTTGCTGCAGACCTAATTCTTCCAATTGGTTGATGCAGGAGGTGGCGATGGGGTCCTGAGTGGAGTTAGCCCAGAGATTGAAGTCCCCGAGTAATAGGACGTTTTTGGTTTTTAAAGTGTATGTCGAGATGAATTCGGTAAAGGGTGTGAGGAGATTTGTCTTTGGTCCTGGCGGTCTGTAGCATAGCAGTATGTGAATGGTGTCCTGGGGTGTTGTTTGGAGTTGCAGAGTGAGTGTCTCCATGAACGGCAATGAGTTCTGTAGAGTTGGTTTGATGATAGAGAGGTGAGATTTGAAGATCACTGCTAGGCCTCCTCCTCTTTGTCCTGTTCTATGCTCTGTTAGGATGGAGTAGTTCTCAGGCACCAATTCTGTTAGGATGGTGTTACAGTCAGGTGTTAGCCAGCTTTCCGTGATAAAGAGGCAATCTATGTCGTTTTGCGTGATGAAGTCGTGAATTTCCTGTCTGTGCTTGACTGCCGATCTGGTGTTGATCAGGGCGCTAGCTATATGTTGTAGTTGAAGTGGTGTTTTCGTGTTTTTGATAGTCGATTGTCGATTGATCCTTAGCAGTTGTTCTTTTCGTAGTATTTTTTGGGTGGAGGTTGGTAATGTTGAGGCAGTATTCCTTAGCCTCTGGAGGGTGTCCGCTGAGTATTTAAAGTTGCACATGATGGGAAGAAAAAAAAGGTGGTGGGATGGTGAATAGGGCCCAATGACCTAACCTCCCCCCTGTTGGTCCAGAGGAAGGCGAAAAACCCCAGCCGAGTCAGGCCAATTGCTACAGCAGGGGAAAATTCCTTCCTGACCCCTCGAGAGGCGATCGGGTAAACCCTGGATCAACTTCCTAGAGGTAGGAGGTGCCCCAGTGTGCTTACCAGGTCACCACACACGGGCCCGCTGGAGAGCGAAACGGGGAGAGGGTGATGGGATGGTCGGAGTTAAGCCGCAGTCGCTGTCTGTCCTGCAGGTCTAGTAGTCTAGAGGCGGGTGCCCAGATGGCGGCAGGGGGCAGTCAGCGGCTGCGGACAACGTGATGGTGAGCTGGGTGATCTGAGCTGGGGGAGAGTGTGGTCCAGGGAAAGCCCCAGGTCATCAGGTTTACGTTTGTTAGGGGAGCGAAAATGGAGGAGTCTAGGGAGGGTCCTGGATGGCCAGAGCTCCTGCCACACACGTCCGTTACCCTTGACCGTGCGTGTGGATTGCTCTGTGCAGCGGTGAGGTCAGAGCTCCTGCCACACACGTCCGTTCCCCTGGACCATGTGTGTGGATTGCTCTGTGCAGCGATGAGGTCAGAGCTCCTGTCACACACGTCCGTTACGCTAGACCATGTGTGTGGATTGCTCTGTGAGGCGATGAGGTTAGGGGTCCTGTTACAACGTCCGTTTTGCTCGACCGTGTGTGAGGATCTGGGAAGATGGCGCAGTAGCGGTGGTCGGAGCTGTAGGTTGGGTAGCCTGAGTGCGACGGGTGGGGAAGAACCGTAATGAGTGGAGAAAGCGTTTTTAGAGGTTTTGTGAAGAATAGTGGTGGGGTGGGAGGGAGGGGGGGGGGCAATATCAGTAGGATATATAGAAGGATATATAGAATGAGAGAAAAAAAGTTTTTTTTTTTTTGTTTTTTTTTAGTGTGTCAGTGATTGAGGCCAACTCCTGGGTGTACCAAGATGGCCGCTGCTTGCCAGGCCAGATCTTTGCTTCGTCCTCCTGGCAGCCTTTTGGGAGTGATCCAGTGGGGGACACGGGCACTTGGTTAGTGAGGGGGTGCCATCCGGTGGTTTACCGGGTCGGAGTGGTCCAATGGGGCCGGGAGAGGGTGTTGAGGGCCGAGGCTGGGTGGCTCAAGATGGCCGCCGGGGCTAGGCCGAAGCCGCAGACTATCCTGTCGGGCCAGGAAGCTGCTAGTGCTGCTTCGGGAGCCCTCTGGCGCCTAGGCTTGGCTCTGGTCCCGGGGGGGGGGGAAGCGGCTTACTGAAGGTCCGGCTGTAGGAGAGGGGATACTTAAGTTAAGGCGGTGTCCGGCCGCAACTAGGCCGCAGCCGGGGACTTTCCTGACGGCAGCTGCGGGTGGAGGTGATGCCGAGTGCGTCGGGTGGCGGCTGGTGAGCTGGGCACTGTGCTGGAGCAGGGGATGCGCCTGTAGGGGGACCGATGCCCGATGGTGCTAGGCCGCAGCCGTGGTCTTGCCTGACGGTGACTGCGGGGGGGGGGGTGCTCGGCGGCAGAGGGTTTCGTGATCGTATTGTCTGTCCTTTCTATGAAGGGGTGGGGGGACCAGGGGGAGAGGAGGAAAGCACGGGGGAAAGCCAGGGAGAACTGGGAAGAGAAAGCAGTGCAGCCCTGGATGTCAGGAGCTGCTGTACGCACGTCCTCTCTCTGTCTAGTAGACATCCCGTGTATGATAAAGTTTGAAACACAAAATCATAAATTATAATATAATAAATAACTATAAATAATTATAACAAATAATATAATAATAAAAATTATTGACTAATGTAATCAAATCAAAAACAATGAAATTTGCTGAGTTGCAGAATTGTCGCTGTCATTACTTTTTGTGTTTTGATGACTAATTTCCCCACAATTCGCTATCGCTCAATTCTGCAAGTGATTCTAATTTATTATCGCTGTTTTCTAGCTGGTCTAAAACCACTTTTGATTTAAAGGGACACTTTTTGGTTGCTATGGACAACCTCCAGGTATAAAGAACAGTTTTTATAATATAGTGCAGTGCACTGGACAAACCACTAGGGACAAAGGGGATGTGTAATTATTTTATACAGTAATGTAATCTGTAAGATTACAGTATACTGTATCTATACTGTGTTTTTCACATTTGAATTTGGCGCCGAACTCCGTCCCTGTGCGTCACAATGCTCGCAGGGAACGGAGCTTGGCACTCGGCTGTGTGAATCGAGCGAGATGACGGCTCGCACACACAGCGAGGAGACATCGCAGGATCCAGGGAACAAGGTAAGTAACTTTCCCTGTATCCTACAATGCGATCCCGAGTCTGGCTCGGGGTTACCACTTTTGGTACTGAAATCTTACCCCGAGCCAGACTCGGGAATACCGCCAGGGAGGTTAATTAAGCTTAAGAAATTAAACCTGGAAGCTAATTGGTTTCTATGCAGAATTGTGACTAATTTTGCACTCTCTAGTGTTAGTAAATAAACCCCAATCTGTCAGTGTCATAGCCACAGGTTCTTAACCACTTGCTTACTGGGCACTTAAACCCCCCTCCTGCCCAGACCAATTTTCAGCTTTCAGAGCTCCCACTCTTTGAATGAGAATTGCACGGTCATACAACACTGTACCCAAATGAAATTTTTATAATTTTTTTTCCCACAAATAGAGCTTTCTTTTGGTGCCATTTGATCACCTCTGCGGTTTTTATTTTTTGTTAAAGAAATTTTAAAAAGACTGAATAAAAAAAAAAATACAAAACCGCTTTATATTTTGTTATACAATTTTGCAAACAGGTCATTTTTGTCCTCCATTGATGTATGCTGATGGGCTGCACTGATTGGCACTGATGGGGTGCACTGATGAGCTGCACTGATGGGCACTGATGAGCTAGCACTGATGGGCACTGATGGGCTGCATTGATGGGCACTGATTGGCGGCACTGATGGGCACTGATGGGCTGCACTGATGGGCACTGATGGGCTGCACTGATGGGCACTGATGGGCTGCACTGATGGGCACTGATGAGCTGCACTGATGGGCACTGATGGGCTGCACTGATGGGCACTGATGGGCTGCACTGATGGGCACTGGTGGGCTGCACTGATGGGCACTGATGGGCTGCACTGATGGGCACTGATGGGCTGCACTGATGGGCACTGATTGGCGGCACTGGTGGGCACTGATGGGCTGCACTGATGGGCACTGATGGGCACTGATTGGCGGCACTGGTGGGCACTGATAGGCGTCACTGGTGGGCAATGAGAGGTGACACAGAGGTGGCACTGATGGGTGGCACTGAAGGGCATTGATAGCTGGCAGTGGTGGGCACTGATAGCTGGCAGTAATGGGCACTGATAGCTGGCAGTGATGGGCACTGATGGGTGGCAATGATGGGCACTGATTGGCACTGGTAGGTTACACTGATAGGCAGCATTGCTAGGTGGCACTGTTGAGGCACTGATTGGAACCACTGGTGGGCATTGATAGGTGGCATTCATGAGCATTGATAGGTGGCATTTTTGCACTGGTGGGTGCTGTCAGCGTGAGGAGAAAAATAAACGGTTACTAAGCTTTTGTTTATATCACGTGATCAGCTGTCATTGGCTGACAGCTGATCATGTGGTAAGGGGCCGGATCTGTGATCACCCGAGTCTCAGTGACTCGTGATCACAGCGAGCGCTGAAGGGGAGGACGTCTATTGACGGCCACCCGGCAAAGCAGGTCCACGCTGTAGCCGTCATTCGGCTAGAGCGCGGATGCAAAGTGGTTAAAACTGTGGTAGTTAAAACTACCTGCATTTGGTGCAGGGGTCAGTAATTTTACTGAAACCGGCAGAAATGCTTGTTTGAAAAGGGAGCAGGTAGTTCTAAAGGAAACTAGTGTCAGAAATCTATTGTTACTGCTTAATTGAATTATAAAGGTGTCCCTATACTCTACTATATGATACTTTAAAGTTGTCACTCTCTCCCATCTCGGAAAGTTTGGTAGGTATGCGAAGGCCGTGTGCCTATAGGCCCCAGAAATAGAAATCTGGCCCTACATCCTACTTATATTATTTTAGATTTTTAGGACTTTTTCCTAAACTCAGAGTCCCTGTATCAGATATACTGTATACTGTAATATTCTAGGTGGCCAATCTCCTGCAGTCACCGAAACTCGCTGATTTCACATTCCGCTGTACCTTACTGCTGGCTGTGAAATCAGAAAAAATGACAGAGCTAGAAGTGAGACTTAATGAGCCCACCCATGGAACTACTTTCCTGAGCTGTCACTGGGCTGGTGGCAGCTTTACCAGAAAGAATACACTTTCAATGCCAAGAGGGAAATCAGCTCCACTTGACAGCTGGAAATACTGCAAAGGAGGTTTAGATTATTAAAAACACCAGGGGCTTAAAGTGAGGTTTCATCACTTTGTGTCTGGGAGTTCAATGGTATATTTAGTAGAACATTTTTTTATTTTTTTATCACATATTCCTTTTTTCATGCATTAATTAAACTTCTTGTTGGTTTGCTACACAGTTGACCCAAAAAGTAAATTGAAAAAATAGATGAGCTACAGCCCAAACCTAATGGTACATGTTAAAATGACCATGTTACCAAAAACTGTAAACAAAAAAGAAAAAACAAGAAAAAACAAGCATTTTAGATGCTGAGGCCTTGTACACACGACTGGTTTTCTCTGCAAGAAACGACAAGAAAACTGTTGGGAGAGCTTTCTTGCCAAGAAAACCGTTCGTGTGTATGGTTTCTCGTCAAGAAAACTGTTGTGAATCTCGACGAGAAAAAAAGAAAACCTGCTTTCTTTTTTCTCGTCGGGAGTCTAATTTTTCTCTTTGTGATTCTCGTCAGACTGTTTTTGGATGAGAAAACCGTTCGTGTGTATGCTTTTCCGAGTCTTCAAAACCGCGCATGGTCAGAATCAAGTGTAGCGCACCCTCCTCTCTCCAACCTGCATTTAATTAGGCTCCTCGCAGGCAGAGAGAAGCACACCGCACCACAAGCCTGTACCCTCCTGAGTAAAGAGGTTGAGCGGTGTTAGTTTTGGGCCTTGTCTGCGGCCAGAGTCAAAGTCCTCCTGAGAATGATCTCACCTCTACTTTAGATAGATGTAAGTCCTCATTTTCCCCAGGAATGTGAATGTCCACACTAGCTGAAAGTCCAACTCAACATTTATTTCACACAGGATAATAAACAGCCTCTTTAAGAGCAGACAGGTTGGAGCGAAGATACAGGACAGCTTAGGTGTGGAGGAGGTCCAGGCACAAACATAGCTTTACTCTTTAGACTGTTAAGGTTTATCAAACATCTTTGGCGCACAATCTCTGCCACAGACCGTGAGGTTGGTCTCTGCCACAGACCGGGTGAATAAAGTCACTGCCACTGACTTGGAACGTAGGGTCACTGCCACTGACCTGGTGAATAGGGTCTTGCCCTATGAAGTCACTGCCACTGACTTGAAGCGAGTAGGGTTACTGCCACTGACCTGAAGAGTAGGGTCACTGCCACTGACCTGAAGATTAGGGTCACTGACCTGGTGAACCTTCTTAAAGTATTTGGCCCATGTCAAGGAGAAAAACATCCCTCTGGAGAGTTACCAGAGGCCCTCACCGTCACTGCGACTCTGCGCTGGGTCTTCGGAAAGGGTTACCTCCCTGGCCTCCTCATCTCAGATACGGGTCCCCTCACAAGGCGGCACCCTGGGAGTCCTCGATCCTTAGCGGACCCCAGCTGAAGGTTGCAGGGCCCCAGGCCTTCAAATAATACCTCACCCCAGACTGAAGGTGTCTGGGATGGAACAGGAACTCCACCTCTGGACCTAAGGCACCCGGAGACGACCCTCCTCACGCCCAGGCCAAAGGTGCCTGGGTGTGGACGAACCTCAATGGAAGATGTCCGCCCCCTTTTATACCCTCTCCCGACAGGCACAGCAGATTCCCCGCCCCCCTGTACTACTGCCGAGAGGGGACACAAAAGGCGCAGCCCTGGATTGGTGGTTCAACCCTGGCCCATGGCAACAGCGCCACCTGTAAGCCACAGGGAACTGTGCACCAACACTATCTCCCATGAACAGAAATGGTCCATTAACCCTAACAATCAATGTGTCTGAGCCTAATTACCGCACTACCCTTAAATTGAACAGCCCGCTACACAAGTATGAGACGGGAGCGCACCTTCTTGTAAAACTAGCGTTCGTAATGGAGATAGCACATTCGTCATGCTGTAACGGACTGAAAAGCACGGAGACTGAAAAGCGCGAATCGTCTCTCACCAAACTTACTAACACACGTTAACAAGAGATTAGCAAAAGCAGCCCAAGGGGGTGGCGCCATGAGAATGGAACTTCCCCTTTATACTGCCGTCGTACGCGGTGTACGGCACGTCGTCTCCACGCGCTTTAGACCGACAAGATTTTGGATTGACAGTGTGTATGCAAGGAAAGCTTGACAAGAATCTCGTCAAGCTTGACAAGAAACCCGTCGAGAAAAATAACGTTTTTTTTGCAACGAGATTCTCGGCAGTGTGTACGAGGCTTTACTTGCATTTTTCCCCTGTGGTCGGGTACTTTGCTACAGTATATTAGAAGGACATTGTAGTCAATTCACTAACGTTCAAGAAATGAAACTTATAATATATTGTGGTCTTTCAACTCCTGCCATGATCAGCTGTCAGTTTTGCCCACAACAGTTGTCCACGGCACTAAACACAAACGTGGAAGACATAATCATTATAAGAGGCAGCAGACTATAGTTCAAATCCCTGAGAAGTCAAATGTTCTGATTAAAAACAAGGTCACTTAGGAGGTCTATGCTAAAGAGAAAGTATGGTGGTTCCCATTTACCTATTTTCTTTTAGATGTTATGCTCAAGACTAAAAATTTTTTTCCTTTTCTGCTCAGGTAGATAAGAAATATGGCATATAATTAATTCATATTTTCATATCTAAGCAGCAGCTAGCTATAGCTCTCATCTCTTTTCAGATGTATTTCCTTGCCTGGAATGGAATAGGCAGGCCTTTTATTTATCTGCCTGTCCTCCATTCATAGAGCCCTTTTGATTGATGGAAGCTATAGTACAGCTTCTATGAATAGAGGCGGGGGAAGGAAAGGACTCTTGACAAGTGCCAATGACTGGTCCAGTGGCTCATATTAACCCCTGCAGCACTGGAAGATTCCCGCTGCAGAGGTATGGGGAAAGGCAAAAGACAAAAAAAATGTAAGCAGCAATCAGCACAAGGGACACTTCTAATTCAATGTAAGTACAGTCCCTTGACTTGATTAAAAAAATTAAATAATGCCTCAAATGATACCTGCAAACAAAGAAATACAGGACTGTCATTGCTGATCTGTTTCTAGCAATATTAATCACCTGACTGTCTCTGTGCCTGGGGACAGGCATGCAGATTAGAAAACTGGAGTGAAATCAGAACACCTGAACTGTAAAATCAATGAATTCAGATAAAAGCCAGGTAATTTGCATTTTCAAAAACCTCTCTCTGAACAGGTTTTCTTATAGACATTTTGTGCAATATAAATATGTGACATAAATGCAAATTAAAACCTAAAAACTATAAAAAAAATCCTACAGTATATATGAATCTTGGGTGAAAAAACTGCCCCCTAAAGCCCTGTACACACGATCGGATTTCCTATGGATTCTAATCTGATGGATTTTTCCATCGGAAATCCGATGAAGCTGACTTCCATCAGTCTTGCCTACACACCATCAGTCAAAAATCTGACCGTTCCAAACGCTGTGACGTAAAACACTCCAACAAGCCGAGAAAATTAAGTTCAATACTTCTGAGCATGCGTCGACTTGATTCTGAGCATGCGTGGGTTTTTTGTCCGATGGAGTTCCACACAGACGATCGGATTTTGCTATTGTTTTTTTTTCCCATCGGATAAATTTAAAACATGTTCTATTTTTTCTCACTGATGGAAAAAAGACTGATGGGGCCCACACACGATCGGTTTGTCCGATGAGAAAAGTCCATCAGACTGTTTTCATCGGTAAAACCGATCGTGTGTACACTGCATACCGTATATACTCGAGTACAAGCCAAGTTTTTCAGCACATTTTTTTTGTGCTGAATATGCCCCCCTCGGCTTATACTCGAGTCACCTTTTTGCGCCTGATCTCCCAGATTTTGGGACCTGGTACCGGCCGGCCGTAGGTACCCTGGACCCCAAACATAGCACACATGTAGCCCCATTTCTCTTCTACAAGTGTTCAAAGTTTGTTGTCTGAGGGACCTACGGCCAGGGAGCAACGATTTTTCAAAGCCGGGCACCCCTTCCAAAGACTCCAATGTTAAACGGTCATTTCTCCTGTGATTTTGGGGACCCAGTACCGGCCGGTCGTAGGTCCCCTGGACCCAAAACTTGGCCTACATGTAGCGGCATTTCTTTTCTACAAGTGTGCAAAGTTTGTTGTCTGGGGGACCTATGGCTGGGGAGCACAGATTTTTCAAACCCGGGCACCCCTTCCATAGACTCCCATGTTAAACGTCAGTGAGGCATGGGCACAGTGAGGCATGGGCACAGTGAGGCATGGGCACAGTGAGGCATGGACACAGTGAGGCATGCACATGGACACCCTAGGCTTATACTCGAGTCAATACGTTTTCCCATTTTTTTGTGGTAAAATTAGGTGCCTCGGCTTATATTCAGATCGACTTATACTCGAGTATATACGGTAAGTTAATTTATCTTGGTGTCCTTGTTGCTGATGAAATGTTCCATATATTACAATTCTACAACAAGGGTCTATTATTCATGAAATACTTTCAGCCTGCACTAAGATGCTCAGCTTGTCCGTAAGCCAGGGTTCTCTGAAAATTGTATGCAAATTATTAGAACTCTCCTATGCATGCCGTGCCTGTACTAAAGAAAGAATAAACTATATTTCTGAAATCATAAATCATGTGGGTGCACAGCAATGCAGGTACACTTCACATATTTTTATCATTGGAATAAATAGTAATGTCCTAAAAGTTGCCCTAAATGGACAACATAAACCTATATGAGACTTGAGAGAAACATAGACCTTGCCTATGAGAACCTCTCCTGAAAAGGTAAGATGTTTAGCTGTCCTTCAGATCATCTTTGTTTTTGACTTTTCTTATTCTGCTTACTTGTTCTGGTAAAGGGGCTCACAATGGCAATCCAATGCATTTCACTAATGACAAACTGACTTTGAAAACAAAAAAAAGTTATGTAAATGATTAGTGCTGCTTTTAAAATAATAGTCTGATCCCACCTTTTGTTGTCCATCTGCTGATGCCTGATGACCACAAAGTGCCTACATGTACTTTTCAATGTCTTCTCCAGCTCCTTTGAACCACCAAAACCTGGTCCACTCATATGCAAATACTGACTTTAAAAGTAAAGTCAAAGGCTCTCCTTCCTCTTGCTGTCCTTTGATTCACTATCAGTCTTTTAGTCAGTTAACCAAAAGTTGGGAACAGAAGCAGGACGCTACACCTAAGTACTAACTACTGGTTATGATAAAGAATATTCAAAACCTGTTGATGAAAAATTACATTCTGCCCTTAAAAACAAGAGATTTATAGAGCTCAAGGTAGCTGTAATATGAGCTCTGTTACAGCCATAAGACCAAGTTATTTTACATGCCTTGGTGAGACCCCTTCTGGAGTTAAATGCTAATTTTGCTTCTTTATTCAAACAGCCCTGTACATAATTATATGGTGTCTGTGAATCAGTGCCGGGACAAGGTCTTCAAGTGCCCAGGGCAAAGATGCCAAATTGCACCCCCCTATTCTTGATGTGCAAGCTTAGGGGATCCTACACCCAGCAGTCACTTGCTTGTCAAAATGACAGCCGCTATCACTACTCCTGTCAGCTTTGTAACAGAAGGAAGGCGCCCCCATCCCTAAAGGAAACAATTGCACCCAGGGCAAGCGCCCACCCCTTTTACTGGATCAAACCAGATTTCCAGCACCAGAAAACCAGTGCGGGCTTATGCTCAAATTATTGCTTGTGTGCATTGCTCACATTCTAATACTTCTAGGCAAAGAGGCAATTGATGTACTATTCCAGTTCATCGTGCTCGCATTCGTGCATGCACATGTATACAATACAAATTAGTGTGCGTGCTTGGTACCCAGTTGCCTATTTAAACTGGCCTGTCACCATAAGCAGATGCTAAATTGTCTTCAGCTTGTACCTGTATTCCTGTGACCTGATTCATTGAACCTGCTTACCTGTGTATGACCCTGCTTTCCTGTGTATGATCTTGCTTTCTCCTGAACTTTGCCTTTGTTCCTGCATTAACCTTGTTTACCTGATCTCTTTGACCTTGGCCTGTTTACTGGACTCTTCTTTGCCTGCTAATTCTGTACTGCACTGCCCAGCTGTTACAGACCATGGTCTGCTTCCTGGATTTCCTCTGGCTGCTGACTCAGTCGCTGCCTGCATACTGGCTCTGCTACCATCACCTGCTCTGGTGCCAAGCTGTTTCAGTATCCTGTTCTTAGGACTGTGACCCCAGCTTCATCCACCTAAGGGTGGACTTCACCAGCCAGCTACTCTGGCACTCGTGCCACTTCATGCCGTCACACTCTGTGTCTCCACTCTCCACCTTCAGGAGCAGGAGGTGCAAGAGAGAGACCTCCACAATGTTTCAGTTGTCACCAGGTTCGTGATACCCAGTCCTGCTGTGAATACCCATGTGTATAGATTATGAGCTGGCTGTGTGACCTATTGCTATATACTAGCTAGTCACAGAACAATTATATTTTGGTGGATGTCCTCCAGTGGATTTTATCACCCACTGGCTTCTCATATCCTACTGAATCCCTTTCTTTGTGTTTAAACCTCTGCCTCCTCGCATCCCAAAAAAACCTTATTGATAATAAAACTGGAGACATTGTAGGTTAGATGAGCTGTTTAGGAAACACAGCATGTACAGTACTACATATGTAATTATATTCACAGTTTTAGTAAGATCTACTCATACAAAGTGTACATACATTCCATACTAGAAGCCTGACTTTTTATTGTTAAAGCAAAAGACAAGGCAAGCTTATTTTATCTGAAGCTATTCTTATACCTAGGCACCATTCCCTACATTTTTATTTTTTTTTGCTTTTAAGCTAGGTCCTGATCTGTGCATCGTTGCCAGTGTTAGTGGCATCATAATAAAATGGAAGCAATTCTTCCTCTTCCCAAGTCACCATGGCTCAGATTGTGCACTGCAGCTGGAACCCTACAGGGATATTTGTGCACCTCTCCTCTCCTTTTGCCCATAGAGGCTGACTCACGGCACAGTGCCTTCCCATCTACTGAGTGTTTTGCAGAGCACATCTCCTTCCACTCACTGTCATGTCGCTATGAAATATGTTTCCAACTTAAGCCTCTGTAACTATCCCTCTTTCTTCTTCTGAGATCGAAAGCAGACTCACAGAATTACATGACTTAATTTTGAAGCATTATTTTATTGTATTTTTTATTTTATTTTTGTACACAATACTTTTATAAGTGATTTCTGCTTGAAAAGACCCACAAGTCAGTATATTACAAAACTACTTGCAAAGCTAAACCTAGGTGTTTTAAATGGCTGACACATCTGGGGAATTCTGGAAAACTGTCAGGGATCTCCTACAGCAAAGACTCATTGCACTGCAGCAGGTGCTCATTCTCATGCATATGTGCAGGATTGTGAAGCCTAACTAGATGTGCAAGGATGAACATGAGCATGAGCGATGGCACCTGGTGGCCTATTTAAAACCAAAGTCTGCCTGGCCTGGATCCAGTGCTGGAATGTTTTCAGATCTGGCTCCTGTATTCCTAGTTCCTGAAAGTTTGCTTATGATGTTCCGGACGCTGCTACGCCTGACATCTCTCTTGGATCGCCACTGCCTGTTATGTCTGCTGCGTACTTGTAATACCAACCTCGGGTTGAACTTCTGACCACGATTCTGCCTCCTGACTTGATACCTCACTGCCAGCATGTTACCAACTCCTGCCTGTTGCTGACCTTGAACTTGATCCTGACCCTGCACCTGTTTGCCTGGCTGCTGCCGAACTGACACTGGAAGGATTCCTGCAATTCCAAACTTCAGTTCACTACTCCAACTTCCTGGTGCCTGTGCCTTTCCACTGCCATAGCAGTCCCTGTCTCCACAATCAGGGGTACTTGGACAGGAATTGCTTAACCCCTTGCAGTCCAGCGCACAACGATTTATGTCGGCACAATGGCACAGCTGGGCAAATGGGCGTACCTGTACGTCCCCTTTAAATCACGGCATTGTGGGCGTGCGCGCACCTGCCATGTGCTCCGTGAGCGTGCCCACGGGTTCCGCGGACTCGATGTCCGCCAGGGGCCGCGATCATGTCACGGAGCGGCAGAACGGGGAGATGCCTATGTAAACAAGGTATTTCCCTGTTCTGCCTAGCAACATGACAGGGATCTACTGTTCCCTGTCATTGGGAGCAGTGAACTCTGTCATGTTGTAGTGAGACCACACTTAACCCCTTGATCGCCGCCTAGTATTTAACCCCTTCACTGCCAGTGTCATTTACACAGTAATCAGTGCATTTTTATAGCACTGATCACTGTATAAATGACAATGGTCCCAAAATAGTGTCAAAGGTGTCCGATGTATCCGCCATAATGTCGCAGTCATGATAAAAATCGCAGATCGCTGCCATTACTAAAAATAAATAATAATAAAAATGCCATAAATCTATCCCCTATTTTGTAGACGCTATAACTTTTGCACAAACCAATTAATATACGCTTATTGCGATTTTTTTTTTACCAAAAATATGTAGAAGAAAACATATCAGCTTAAACTGAGAAAGAAATTCATTTTTTATTTATTTTTGGGGGATATTTATTATAGCAATAAGTAAAAAATATTGCTTTTTTTTTCCAAAATTGTCGCTCTTTTTTTGTTTATAGCGCAAAAAATAAAAACCGAAGAGGTGATCAAATACCACCAAAAGAAAGCACTATTTGTGGGGAAAAAAGGACTTCAATTTTGTTTAGGTGCAACGTTGCACGACCGTGCAATTGTCAGTTAAAACGACACACTGTCCCTAGTCATCACTCCAACAGTCTTCCTCCTTTCAGTGTGACCAATCTCCCAAAGCCGATTTACTTCACTGTCCAGCTGGTTGAAGTTCTCCAATGTCTCCGATGTCACTGCATGCAATGAAGGACTAGCAGTCAAGGACAGTCAGGGCTGCCCATGTTTCAGAGTGTCGGACAGCAGCTGGCTCCTGGGGCAGTGAGGACTAAGGTACTGTAGGTATCTGTACTTATTTCTTCCTCCCCAGCCAAGTAAACATTCAACCCATTCTGTATGGTGGAGGGACAGGCACTGCACCACTTTATGGGTAAATTTAACAATAGCCTGAGGTCAGGCTTTAACTATTTAAAAAAAAAAAATTATGTGGCTCCTAGAGGGGCATAATGAAATCAGAGGACGTTTAGCCCACCTGGTTATTTATGGCCAGAATGAGGAACGTTCATATGTCCCCATCCATTTTTTGACCATGACAGACATACCCCTTATGGAGAGATTCTTCCACTCCACTACTGCAACACAAACATGCACATTCACCCACTATACAGTAGATGTACATATTTATACAAAAATATTTTTTGGCAAGTCGTTTTGGCCAGATGAACCATGCTTTTATATTGTAGCCACTTGTAGGTATCAGGGTTACATGGGCAAGTTAAATCTAGTCCTACTAGTAGATATAACCACTGGCTTAACCGATTTCACTTTTTACATTTCTCACTAGCAAGAGAAAAAACATCATCCTTGTAGCCCTAGCCTAAACCAGGTAATTGGCCATTTCCCATCCAACCTACCTATTCTTCAGTAATACATGGCTTGTGGCTATAATCGAGCATTGAGAATACCTGACAGAAAAGAGAAAAGGGTCTCCCATTGGGGATCCGATCGCTCTGAATCATATTTAAATTAAATAATTTAACTTGTAAAGAAATAGGTATGGGGGCTGCCATTGCCATTTCTTACAATGGTAGTTGCCTGGCAGTGTCTGGATTACATTGATTTGAGTCACAGGCCTAGAACAAGCATGCTGTAAATGTGTTTCAGAAGTGTTCCCTAATCATTATCTTTATTCTTGATCCAGGTAAGTGACTCCAAAAATGTTGACACCAAAGCATAAGTACAACAGCCAGAGGACTTAATGTTCTTAAAAGGATAGAGCTTTGTAGACATTGTCAATGGTCAGTTAGTGGAGCCTTGACTCTTGGAGGGTCCTCTGAAATTTCAGCTGGTTGGAGAACAAAATTTAATTATTTAGTGTATTACATAGATAAAAGTCAATGCATTGCAGGGGATGGGGAACCCCTTCTTTAGTGCCCTGGTAATGTTAGAGCTGTTGGTTGTTTCCTAATATGATAACAGTGTTCTGGAGTGTAGGAAAAAACATAGTTTTGCCATTGCAGGCACAACAGACACTCTGGAGTTTCCAAGACATTCTATGACGCTCCTCATCTACTAGCTCAATCTCAAAATGATAAGTCTGCAATGGCATTCTACATATTTATTACGTTACTTCTACTTACAACTAGTCGCTTAGACTGACATTCTCACATATATTTATTGTCAGCCATTTTAGAGCCCTTTTTATTCAGTACCTGATTTAGGCTGGGTTCACACCTCCGACAGACGTGGCTCACAGCAGGGGTCCGGTGCATCCCTGTTCTCTGTTTCAGGGACAAATTTTTGCCAGAAATCAGCCCTAAAATGGAGCCAAAGATGCACAGCGATCCTGTGCAAGCGGCTCCACAGCTGCAATGGATATTTGTGAACTGGCTCCATAGAGAGCCGGTCACAATCTCCTGTCATGCGAATTGGATGTGGAGAAACCCGTATCCAATGTACATAGGTGTAAACCCAGCCTCAAATAAGAACTCCAGTTACTTTTTTCTTACCTTAAGTAGTGGAGGGGGTCCTCTCACCACTTTTACATCTTGTTTACTTCAGCTATACTTCATACTCTGCCAACTTCTCCAAATCTTTATTACTTAAATGGGCAGCTGCTTTGCGACACCCAGCATCATACCACCTGTTCCTGTGCAACCACACTGTCATGCCTATGCCCTCTGTGCTCTGCTACTCTATGCCCACAGCCAGAACAGAGTGATTTGGAGAGTAAATTCACAAGACTGCAAAATTGGAACACAATTCTAGGTATTTATACGGCACAAATTAATTAAAAAAGGAATATTGACCAAAAGTGGATGGGGGGGCATTGTTTTTTTTCTTTTTGAGCTGGATAACAGAACTAATGTCCATCAACTGCCATTTACATGTCCAAAGAGAGTGCTCTTATGGAACTCTGAGGCCTACTGACTAGACAGGAAAATGGCAGTTGATGAAGGTAGCCCTGAAGTCAGAAACTAAAGCCTAAAACTACTACTTGAAACTAATAGGCAAACAGAAGATGGTTCTCTGTGTAACTATAGCAGGTATGTTTTCTTGGGGTAGAATTTAAAAAATAGAAAAAATAGCTAGTAGTTTCACTTTAAGGTTTACTGACTAACATGTCACTATTTTCAAATTGCTTGAAAAGTATTCATACAAATGAGGCCAAACAGATTTTTTGGCTTCACATAATCTTGACCTAAGCATATACAGTATGTAGGCTATGACTGTGGTAGTCATCAGTCACCCCACCATCTATGCACTGACACTAGAATGCAAGGAGGAAATAGCCAACTTTCAGTGGTCATCTGTGATTTTTTTTTTGTGAGCTGTTTTCCATCATATGTTGTAAGGAAGGCCTATAACTGGGCCTTATATACTGTACGTGCAAAATAGAGACATATTTTGACAGCAAACAAACTATAGCAAAAGCCTCGCTATCTGACTACCTTGCATTATCCGTGATCAAAACTAGACTTCCTTGGACATTATCCAATAAAAAATTGACAGCGAAACGCTCTGAAATAATGGCCAAATTAAGAAAAATCAGGGATCCATGGATTTTACTCTTCCTATCAATAGATATTGAGGGGTTGATGTACTAAAACTGGTGCATTTAGAATTTGGTGCAGCTGTGCATGGTAGCCAACCAGCTTCTAACTTTAGCTTGTTCAATTAACCTTTGACTATAAAACCTGGAAGCTGATTGGTTTCTATGCACAGCTGTCACCTGATAGACCTAGGATGTTGATATGTTTTACCAGTTGGGCCTTATAAGACTCACCTTGGCTCCAAAGCACTCACCCTTCCCGTTTCTTTCCTATCTCACCTATTCATTCCGAGCTGCTTAGGTTTATAATATTTCCAAAATTCTGATTCAGTTATAGAGCTAGGTTCTCTGAGACATCTCTTATGTTATTCTTCACTGTTGTCACTGCAGTGTAACTGAATACTACAGTATGTTGCATTCCTGTATGGTGTAATAATAGTACAGTGGATATCTGTATACTTTTTTTTTTCGTTCAATATTTTTATTGAAAATGAAAATCATAGATATTGCTCGGGGTATTTTTTTCTGTTCTAGTTTTCATTAAAAAAAAATCAGCCCATCACTCAACGCAGCAGCTCTTGTCCTGGGTCCCCTTAACAGTGTAGATTCCCTAAGTTACTTCATAAGAAAACTCAATTACTTATTAGTGATGCTGAATGATTGTGATTATTACCTGAACTCATTGGCATGACAAGGGCTAAAGCTGACAATACAGTGTAAAGTACAAGCCCTTGCACCATATAGCAGATGGTGCATCTAAAGGAGATTGTACAATCAGAGTGTATGGTTGTCTTTAGAAAAATAAGCATTACTGAATTCAAGAAGGCAGTTATAATTAATCAACTTTAAAAAAAAAATGCAAGGCTCTGATAACAAAGTAACAAAAATCACATGACACGTTAAAGAAAAAAACTTGAAGATGTTATAGTAATTCCAGTTCTGTTGCCATAAGATGAAAGTTAAACACTGGCTGATTGAGATGACTTGAGGGGATGAATATGCAATGCAGCAACATTGGGTACTTCTACATCACAGCCTGCTATGGAATGACACAAACTCATCAAACAGCAAGCACAACATTTCTCCAATCTAGAATGACCATTTGATGGAATTTCTGTCACTCTAGTCAATAGTGACATCATAGTACTTAATCCGCACCGACTCAACATAAGGATTTAGGTCACTGATAGAAAAGGGACAGTGACAAAACAAGTGACCGTTTATGACATTTGAAAAAGGCATATTAACAACGTACGCACAGATGCAGTCCTGGGTCGCAGGATATTCTGCTATGCAGTCCTGGGTAGCAGGATAACAAGGGGACCCTTTGTCCTCATTGTCATGTTGCAGACTTCAGAAAGTCCCCCTCTACCCACCAAAGTCCCCACCGCCATTCCCTCTAATCCTCTGCAGTAAAATCTTATCCCCCTACCTGCATATCACATCTCACTGTCATACCTTTCAGCCAAAAGCCTTGTTGGATCCAAACAGGGATTGAATCAGCTTTTTTTTCATGAACGCTGGTGCAGTCCCTCCCTCCTCCACTTCTTTCCCCTAACCCTTCCAGGCTCAAAATGGATAAAGATACATAGGGTTATTTCAATGCATGTTACCCCTTTACTATGTAGAAGGGAGGGGGGTTACACCATACTACCTCAATGTACTCTAGACTAACAGCCCCCCCTCTCCCCTCCTTTATTCGCCAACCAATAAAAAAGTAATTATGTGTCATTCTATATCATTCTTGCTTCCCACACTTTTTTTTATATATGCTCCTCCCTATCTAAAAAGAAATCATTGGCAGGGTTGAACCGCATACGACACCCCCCCCCCCCCCACCCATACCACTGCCACCCAGTTAAACCTACAATGAATCACCGCTTTACAAATCTACACTGGAATTTGAATGCAATGTATACTACACTATGCTGCTGTGATACTATGACACCTGGCTAGAACAGCATGCATCAGCAATCAGGGTGCCCTATGACGGTGCATCAGCATGTATTATAGTCTTGTGTTTGCGGCACGCACACACGACACAGAATTGCTGACAACTTGACAAAACAATTGAATTGAGAAGTGACATGTGCTGCATGATATGTGTACAAATACTGCACTGCACGACGTCGGATAAATCCCCCCACACTATCGTAAATTAATAATGTATGTAGGGACCTTAGCGGATCACACTTCATCAATCTCGCCTTCTCGATACTGCAGATAGAAAATCTCAGCATTTCTGTGTTACCCAACAGTTCTATTAAACAGCTCAGCTGGCAGCGCAAACATTTCTACGCCAGTTAGTGGATAATTACATGGTATGCTTGGATCCATCCCACAATAAATCTTGGTTGGACTCATAAGCATTGATACAACTCTGCCCATCGCCAACTCGTACACGCCGCACATTGATGTAGACTTACCCGACATCCGTGCATGGAAAACCCCCATATTATGATGCAGCATGCGCCAGGCTTTCAGGTCAAGGAATAAAAAAAAAAACACAGCATGGAATAACAGACAGATTAGGCAGGAGAAAGCTTTCAGGGGGTCACGGTCAAGGTTTAACCCCTGGGACACGCATCGGCTAAGCTAAAAGAGTTAAATGAAGCAGGAGATGCAGAATATGACAATGTAGGACATCATCTCACCTTGTAGACACAGAATTTAAGAGCTGCGGTAGTCTTCTCTTAGCCTCTGCATAGTTACTGCTTCAACAAATCTTGGAATGGCATTCCTTTGAGTAAATGACATCTATATATGTGTCCGTATCCCCAGTCTGACAATTCTTCAACTCATCTGCATGGAAATAACGTCTTTTTTTTTTTTCTTCCCCAGGTACTTAGTGATTTTTCTCCTAGATCTGAGTCATCCTTTTCTGAAGATGTAGAGAGAAATCAGCTACATACATCTATTGGTGTAGGTATGGATCTGTGTGTCGGATGGAGGGGAGGGGGATGGGAAACTGGGGATTGCAGCTTGCTAAAGTCTAGGTACTGTAAAGTCATCTGTGCCAGGATTCTGAAGAGGACCTGTCTGGTGGGAAGCAGCTTCTCATATTTATACAATCAAAATACAAGGATGGAGGTTTAAAAAAAGAAAAGAAAATACAGCTGTCATTTCAAGGAATGGAGAAGAAGGGAGGGGGGGGTTTGATGAAAAGGGCAGACTGTGTCTTCTGTGATGAGCAGATCAGAATGGTGCGAAAGGCATCCGCAGCCCTGAAAAGACAAGCTAGGAGCCTGGTCTATCCTGAGATCCCCATTGTCTTCCCTCTACATAGCTTTTCAGGAGCACTCCGTCTCTTCTGTGAGTGGCCAAGATTTCACAATCCCCTCTCTGACCCCCTCCCTTCTCTTCAGTGTGATGTCAGAGGGGTCTCTCTTAAAGAGACAGCAGACACTGCTTCCCTTTCACTCCTGTATGTCTCTGCATTGAGCTGTACTGGTTACACCTGCCACCCATGAGGACTGCAGTGGGGAGCAGCGATGAATAAAGGGGGGGCTCATTGTGTACTAATGTGCATGTGTCTTCTCTGTCGCAGGATTCCCAGCATCCCTCCCATTCCTGGAGAGTAAACAAGGATGCTGGACATTAAATCATTGCTGCCAGAGGGGCTCTACACTTCTAATCAGCGGTGAACTATAGCCTGGAGCAAGGTGTCATGCTACCTGTCACCATCCAACCTAGATACATTTATTTACTGCGGTAGAATAGGACATTTCTTATAGAGTTGATGCATAATCAATTACCCAAATGTCTTTTATTAAATCTGTTTGACCTATTTTAGAGCCCTTTCACACTGGGGCCACCCGTGCGTTAGCGGCAAAGCGCCCCTCGTTTTAGCGGCGCTTTACCGCTGTTTAAGTGGCGCTTTTCGGCCGCTAGCGGGGCGCTTTTAACCCCAAAGAAGAGGTTAAAAGCGCTCGTCTGGCAGCACTTCCGAACCGCTTTTCAGGCACTTCAGAAGCGCTGCCCATACATTGCAATGGGCAGGGGTGTTTTGGGAGCAGTACTCCCAAACCGCCCCAAAGATGCTGCTTGCAGGACTTTTTCTAACGTCCCGCAAGCGCACCGCCCCAATGTGAGAGCACTCAGGCTTTCACATTCGGGCGGCATGGGAGGCAGTTTTCAGGCGCTTTACAGACACTATTTCTAGCGCTAAAAAGCCTGAAAACTGTGAAAGGGCTCTTATATTTGCAGCCCAGGGACCAGGCAAAATAGGCAGTTGGACTGTGGTTTTACCCCCTTGGTGGAGGGGGTTGCACACAAGCTGCAGCAAAAATGATAAGCCCTGTCACTTTTAAGTGAAAGAGGCTGCACACCAAAATCACAAACAATGCATGTGGTTGAGACACATTAGTACAGGCTTATAGGGTTATAACAGGCATCAAGGAGGAAACATATCGCTCCCACCCCCAGTAGGGGTGCACCAATACTGTCTTTCTACCGGTGAGTACGAGTACTGATACTGTCGGCCAAGTACTTGCTGATACCAAGTACCGATATCTTTGTTGTGCGATTTCAGGTCATATAAAAAGAAAGGGCTCAAATCGCACTGCAAAGAATCGCATGCATTGCGGTGCAATTCCTGTCCGAAAACGCATGCGATTTCCGGCACTGCTCCTGTATGAACCCAGGAGTAAGTCACTATGACAACCCTGGGTTCAATACGGAGTGGTACGGGCAAACCGCAGGCGATTTGGACATGAATTGCATGCAATTCATAACTGATACCTTTGCGGTGCGATTTGAGCCCATACAAAATGAATGGGCTCAAATTGCACCGCAAAGTTATCGGTTTCGGTTATCACAGCATTTGCACAAGTATGAAAGCTTGTGCAAATACTCAGTATCGACATTGGTGCAAACCTTCCTCCCAATCATTTATCAAACACCACTGATCGCTTTTCAGAAAAGGCAGCATTGACCACAGCAAGCAAAAACAGGCCCTTGTGCACATGCACTTAGGGCTCATTTAGGCTTGCATTTGGGGGGCATTAAAAACATGTGGCTATGCAACATTTTTAACCCCCCCCCAACCATCCCCCCTTAAAGGGGTTGTAAAGGTACAATTTTTTTTTTCCTAAATAGCTTCCTTTACCTTAGTGCAGTCCTCCTTCACTTACCTCATCCTTCCATTTTGCTTTTAAATGTCCTTATTTCTTCTGAGAAATCCTCACTTCCTGTTCTTCTGTCTGTAACTCCACACAGTAATGCGAGGCTTTCTTCCTGGTGTGGAGTGTCGTGCTCGCCCCCTCCCTTGGACTACAGGAGAGTCAGGATGCCCACTAACACACAGCTCCTTCCTCTATCTGCAATGTAGAGAGCGTCCTGACTCTCCTGTAGTCCAAGGGAGGGGGCGAGCACAAAACTCCACACCAGAAAGAAAGGCTTTTCATTACTGTGTGGAGTTACAGACAGAAGAACAGGAAGTGAGGATTTCTCAGAAGAAATAAGGACATTTAAAAGCAAAATCGAAGGATGAGGTAAGTGAAGGAGGACTGCACTAAGGTAAAGGAAGCTATTTAGGGAAAAAAAATTGTACCTTTACAACCCCTTTAAGCTGCAAAGGCAACAGACAGGGGTGTTTACATTTTAGTAATTACTTTTCAGTAATAATTTTGGACTTTATTTGATAAATTTTGCACAGTATGCGGGATAGAGTTGAGTTTGTTATTGTTGCACAATGCACATTTATATACAGAGTTTATTTGAAAAGTGATGTAGCTGTGATCAGGTTGGATGAGACTTGCTTCACTCACTAATGTGTATATATCATTTTGTACGTGTGCTGAATTTTATTTACATGTTTGGTCAAATATTGGTGGAGTTAGTGCATCTACATTTTTTAATCTGTTATTAGTGTTTGTATTTAGGCACATTGTGTCTTTTTTTTTTTTTTTTTCTTCCATTTATTCTGGTCACTTTATTTTCAAATTATTAATTTAAAGTGGTTGTAAACCCTTACAGACCACTTATACCTACAGGTAAGCCTAGATTAAAGCTTACCTGTAGGTGCAACAAATATCTCCTAAACCTACACGGTTTATGAGATATTTGCAAAAATGACATCACCGATGTCTACGGCGCATGCGCGCCGTAGACAACGGCGCAGGCGCAGTGAGCGTGCCGTTTTGTGAATGGGGTCATGCCGCTAGTGGCGGCTCCCGCGCGCATGCTCGGGAGTGACGTCACGCACACGCCACACGACTCCGGCCAGTCACAGAGCCGGAGTTCGCAACCCCGGAAAAAGAGGGGTGAAGATGGTAGCCCATTATGCTTTACCTTTGCAGGGAAACAAAGAGGAAGTAAATACATGAGGGTTTACTTCCTCTTTAACCACTTCAATACCAGGCACTCATACACCTTCCTGCCCAAGCCAATTTTGAGCTTTCAGCGCTGTCGCAATTTGAATGACAATTGCGCGGTCATGCTACACTGTACCCAAACTAATTTTTTATCATTTTGTTCCCACAAATAGAGATTTCTTTCAGTGGTATTTGATTGCCTCTGCGATTTTAATTTTTTGCACAACAAATAAAAAAAGAGCGAAAATTTTGAAAAAAACTATGTTTCTTGTTCATACATCACGGGACACAGAGCGGCATAGTCATTACTATGTGGGTTATATAGAATTACCTTCAGGTGCTGGCACTGGCAACTTCCAAAACAGGAAGTACCCTCCCCTATATAAGCCCCTCCCATCCGGGAGCACCTCAGTTTTTTGCCAGTGTCTAAGGTGTTGGCCAAGGTTAACATGTATTCATCTGGGCTTGTGTACAGGTTCTCTGGGCCTTAGCAAGCTATTCCGGATCCGACCAAAAAAAGCTTCATAGCTAAACGGTCGGTACCCGGGCCTTGCAGAGAAGAGCAGGGTTTTGCCTGTAATGCCTCTCTTAGGAGGGCTGGACCCTGGGATCCAGAGCTCTGGTCATACCCAAAACCAAGAGGCTATCTGTGCAGGGTGCTATACAGGTCCAGGGGAGTGGAATCCTTGGGAACCCGGTCCCTGAAGGTCTAGTACAATGCCTGCCGTGAGAGGTGAAGTTTGGGCTTCTGTGGACCAAACAAAGTCCTGCGGCGGGGAAAAGGTAAGTGGGGGCCCCTCAGGTTCTATTGAGGGGACCCCCAAGCCTAATATGTCTTTCTGCCTGTTACCTAAAGGTATTCCCGCTAATAGCTGTATATGCCTAAGAAATCCTAGAAATGTATTTTCATAAAGGAAGTTTTAAAAACTGTAAACCTAGAAATGTTTTTCATAAAGGAGGTTTTAAAAAAAAAAAAAAAAAAAGACAAAAGTGCGGTACCTGTGTTTGTCCACTAGAGGCCGCTGTGGAACGTCTTTTTTTCTTGGGACTATTCCTTCCATGGTGAAAGTCCAGGCAGATGAGTGAGCTCTCTATCAGGGAAGCTGCATTCCTCTGTCATGCTGCCAAGTAGTTTCCTTCCATCCCCGAGTCCTGGTGAAACAGGGACCCTGGCTCCTCTCCCTACATGGCGCCAAGAGCACACACGTGCACGTGCGCCCGCGCACACACGCTTTCTTTTTATAAGATTTAGCTTCAAAAAAGGGGGCGGAGCCTGGCGGATGACGCGCTCTGTGCGCCCAGCGCTTCTGCGCATGTGCGGGCGTCCCAGCAAGATAAAAGGACTCTGTCCACGCTGCTTGCTATGGACACAGAGCATGAAAAGGAGCTGGTAGCATGGTATAGGGGCTTACAGCGGGCGGTTGATACAGGCATCCCCAGAAAGACGCATTAGTAGACACCCACTGATGTACATAGCAGCAAATTGCATTAGACTATTTCAGTAAAGGGGTGTATTGCGGCTGGAATACCTCAGCTTTGAACTAAGGAATATGCCGCCTAAAAAACTCCGAGATATACCTCTCAGGAAGTGTAGGGGGTCTCCATCGGGCTCTGAGGATCTGGAGCAGTCATCTGCACCTTCCTCCCCTGAGAAATCAGAGGTTAATACCCATAAGGAACCCCCGGGAGTGCCAGGTACTGCGGCTGTCCTCAGTCCACCTGCTCCTGCATATATAACAGAGGAGGTTTTTGCCTCAACTCTGGAGGGATTGGAGCAGAGATTGGCAGCATTGATCGCTTCTTCTCTACAGGAAAGAAAGCGCGCCAGATCTCCATCCCCTCCATTAGAGTGCCTGTTGGCAGAGCAACAGTCCCAGGAAGGGACTGACCTTCCTGAAGGGGATCAGGAGGAGGTTAACTCTGTTTTTGAGGAATCGACAGTAGATGAACCATTTTCAGCATCACAGACTGAAAGATTGTGGGTCCAGACCCTAACTGACATGGTTCGATCTGCATTTAAAATGCCTCTTGTTGAACCATCAACTACTGCTGTCTCCTCGTTGGGGTCGCTAAAAGCTCCCCAGATTAATTGCTCCTTTCCAATTCATCCATTATTGGAAGGACTTATATACCAGGACTGGGAACATCCTGATAAACTATTTGTTCCACCTAAGAAATTTCAGGTGATCTATCCCATGGAGGAAAAATTCACCCAGAGATGGAATGTTCCTACGGTGGACGCAGCCATTTCTTCTGTGAACAAATCACTGACATGTCCAGTAGATAATGTTCAAATGTTCAAAGATCCAGTAGATAAAAAATTGGAATCTTTATTAAAATCTGCTTTTTCCACAGCAGGGGCTGTTACACAGCCAGCAGTGGCAGCTATTGGGGTCTGCCAAGCTTTAAAGGATCAAATGAAAATGGTCCTGAGGGATTTGCCAGACCAGCAGGCCCAGGCTCTGGCTGATCTGCCTAGAGCATTATGCTTTGCGGTTGACGCCATCAAGGATTCTATCCATCAGGCCTCCCGCCTCACGCTGTCTTTGGTACATATGCGTAGGCTTCTGTGGCTCAAGAACTGGTCTGCTGAGGCTCCCTGTAAGAAGCTCTTAGTTAGCTTCCCATTTCATGGAGAACGCCTTTTTGGCGAAGACCTGGATAAATATATCCAGAAGATTTCCAGTGGTAAAAGTACTCTCTTACCAATTAAAAAGAGGTCTAGGGGTCCGTCTTTTAAGAGGACTACCTCTCCTATCCCTGGGACGTCTGCTACTAAGCAGTTCCGACGGCCTCCTTGGTCAAACTCAGGAGGTAAAAATCAGGGACAGTCACAGGGTAATAAAAAGCCCTGGATCCGAAGAGGTACTAAACCAGCCTCCAAGTCAAGCCTATGAAGGGCTGCCCCCACTCAAACGGGTGGGGGGAAGACTTCAGTTGTTCACAGAGACCTGGCGGGAGACGATCAAAGACAGATGGGTGCTCTCCGCAGTAACTCGGGGATACAAGTTGGAGTTAAAAGAGTCTCCTCCTTCCCATTTTATGTGGTCAGGCATGCCTAAAGACCCTCTGAAAAGAAGGTGTCTCCTAGTGGCGTTAGAACAACTATTGCTCCAAGGAGTAATTATGGAGGTTCCTATGGAAGAGTGGGGGTTGAGTTTCTACTCAAACCTTTTCACAGTCCCGAAACCAAACGGGGACATAAGACCCATATTGGACCTAAAGAGTCTAAACAAATTTCTAAACGTCCGGTCCTTCCGGATGGAGTCGATCCGATCGGTCACCGCTGCCCTACAGGGGGAGGAATGGTTAGCCTCGATCGACATCAAAGATGCTTACTTGCATGTTCCCATCTTTCCAGGTCATCAAAAATTTCTACGCTTTGCAGTAGAAGGGCGCCATTTTCAGTTCAGAGCCTTACCATTCGGTCTGGCCACATTACCACGAGTGTTCACAAAAATTCTGGCCCCACTGTTGGCCGATCTAAGAACACGAGGTGTAACGATAATGGCATACCTACACGACCTGTTGTTGATGGACCACTCAGTTGCCAAGCTAGAAGTGGTAATTGTCGATACAATCAAGTATCTAGAATCTCACGGTTGGGTCATCAACCTGGACAAGTCAGCCCTACAGCCAGTGAAAAACCTGGTATATCTAGGGCTACGGCTGGATTCAGACCAGAGGAAGATTTTCTTACCTCTAGACAAGGTATCCTCTTTGAGGGGCTTGGTCCGTCTGCTTTGTGCAAAAAGACAGCCGTCCATACGCCTGTGCATGAGGCTGCTAGGAAAGATGGTAGCATCATTCGAAGCTGTGCCATACGCCCAATTCCACTCAAGGAATTTACAGAGGGCCATATTGTCAGCCTGGAACGGAAAAATTCAGGCTCTAGACTTTCCGATGGCTTTGTCCCCTTCCGTTCGGAAGAGTCTCTGCTGGTGGTTGATCCCCCAGAATCTCCAGAAGGGAAAACCCTTCAGTCCGATATCCTGGAAGGTGGTCACTACAGATGCCAGCCTTATAGGCTGGGGGGCAGTACTGGAGCAATGGTCTCTCCAGGGCAGATGGTCAAATGTAGTAAAAACCCTGCCCATCAATCTCTTAGAGATACGAGCAGCCCGGTATGCCCTAGTAGCCTGGGCATCCAGACTCCAAGGGTCCCCTGTCAGAATTCAATCAGACAATGCCACAGCAGTGGCATATATCAATCATCAGGGAGGCACCAGGAGTCGTGCAGTCCAGAGGGAAGTAAGTCACATCCTGGAATGGGCAGAAAAGCATGTCCCATGTATATCAGCTGTCTTCATTCCAGGGGTGGAGAATTGGAAGGCGGACTTTCTAAGTCGCCAACAGTTATGCCCAGGGGAATGGTCCCTTCATCCCGAGGTCTTCCGAGCAATATGTCAGCGGTGGGGAACACCGGATGTAGATCTGCTAGCATCCAGATTCAACGCAAAGGTGGACAGATTTGTCTCCCGGACAAGGGATCCCCTCGCTTGCGGCTCGGATGCTCTGGTGTTCCCTTGGAATCAGTTCAGACTGATATATGCATTCCCTCCGCTACAATTGTTGCCTCGACTCCTTCGCAGAGTCAGGTTGGAAAAGAAGCCGGTGATCTTGGTGGCTCCAGCGTGGCCCCGAAGGGCCTGGTACGCGGAGATCATCAAAATGTCTGTGGGGAGTCCTTGGACCCTTCCACGTCGTCTGGACCTGCTTTCGCAAGGGCCGATATACCACCCTTCCTTACTAACTCTAAGTTTAACGGCCTGGCTATTGAATCCCACATCCTAAAGAAGAGAGGTCTCTCTAACTCTGTGGTATCAACTATAATCAATGCCAGGAAGCCTGTATCCAGGCAGATCTACTATAGAGTTTGGAAGGCGTACATCACTTGGTGCGAGGCCAGAAAGTGGCATCCACGTAAGTACATTATAGGCAGAATTCTGGACTTCCTACAGTGGGCTGTAGACAGGAAGTTTGCCTTAAGTACTATCAGGGGTCAGGTTTCGGCCTTATCAATACTATTTCAAAGGCCCCTGGCTATGCATTCACTTGTCAAATCCTTTATGCAAGGGGTGACTCGTATTATTCCACCGATTAAAGCTCCCATATGTCCATGGGATCTAAATTTGGTTCTGTCGGTTCTGCAGAAGCAGCCATTTGAACCTTTGCGGCACATTTCCTTGGTTCTACTCACCAGAAAAATGATATTTTTAGTAGCCATATGCTCGGCTAGAAGAGTGTCGGAAGTAGCCGCCATGTCCTGTAAAGAGCCATATCTGGTTATTCATGAGGACAGAGTAGTATTACGTCCTCACCCAGCCTTTCTTCCTAAGGTGGTATCGAGGTTTCACTTGAACCAGGATGTGGTTCTTCCTTCTTTTCCCCAAACCGAGCTCGGTAGAGGAAAAGTTATTGCATTCTTTGAATGTAGTAAGAGCAGTTAAAGCTTATCTAAAAGCCACTGCTCAGATTCGTAGAACGGATTATTTGTTTGTTCTGCCGGAAGGCCCCAGAAAGGGTCAGGCAGCATCAAAATCTACTTTAGCCAAGTGGATTCGACAGGTCATAATACAAGCCTATGGCTTGAGAAGTAGACCGCCTCCGTTCAAAGTTAGGGCGCACTCCACGAGAGCAGTTGGAACTTCATGGGCAGTGCATCACCAGGCCTCCCTGGCTCAAATTTGTAAGGCCGCAACATGGTCTTCAGTACACACGTTTACTAGGTTCTACCAGGTGGACGTTAGAAGTCAGGAGGATGTCGCCTTTGGGCGCAGTGTGTTGCAGGCCGCAAAAGATCCTCATGCCTGATGGCGCCCAGCTTATGTATGGTATATCCCCCCCTCATTTGGCATTGCTTTGGGACGTCCCACATAGTAATGACTATGCCGCTCTGTGTCCCGTGATGTATGAACAAGAAAGTAGGATTTTTAAAACAGCTTACCTGTAAAATCCTTTTCTTGGAGTACATCACGGGACACAGAGCTCCCACCCCTCTTTTGGGGACACGTATTGCTTTGCTACAAAACTGAGGTGCTCCCGGATGGGAGGGGCTTATATAGGGGAGGGTACTTCCTGTTTTGGAAGTTGCCAGTGCCAGCACCTGAAGGTAATTCTATATAACCCACATAGTAATGACTATGCCGCTCTGTGTCCCGTGATGTACTCCAAGAAAAGGATTTTACAGGTAAGCTGTTTTAAAAATCCTACTTTTTCTTTCTTTCTGTTAATTTTTTTGTAAATAAGTACCTTTTCTACTTCAATGATGGGCACTGATAAGGCGGCACTGATAAGGTGACACTGATGGGCACCGATGAGGTGGCACTGATGGGCACTGATGATGGGCACTGATAGGCCGCACTGATGGGCACTGATAGGCGGCACTGATGGGCACTGATATGTGGCACTGGTATGCGGCACTGATGGGCACTCATAGGCGGCACTGATGGGCACTCATAGGCGGCACTGATGGGCACTCATAGGCGGCACTGATGGGCACTTATAGGCGGCACTGATGGATACTTGTGGGTGGCACTGATAGGTGGCACGGACGGGCACTGATAGGTGGGCACTTATGGGCACTGATAGGTGGCACTGATGGACACTGGTAGGTGGCACTGATGACACTGGTGGCTGGCATTGCTGGGCATCACACATTGTGGTCGTGCCATGATGGTGCCAGTCAGTGCCCATTTGTGGGCACTGATTGGCATATGTTGTTTATGTATTTTTACATGTGGATGGCCATGGGGGACTTACCTGGCCATCCACATGCTTGGGGCTTCCCTGGTGGTCCTGGGCGGCATCCTGGTGGTCTAGTGTGGGTATCCGAGGGGGGGCTGCGCTGATAAACAATCAGCGCAAACCCCCCCTGTCAGGGGAGCCGCCGATCGGCTCTCCTCTACTCGCGTCTGTCAGACGCGAGTGAGGAAGAGCCGATCAACGGCTCTTCCTGTTTACATCGTGATCAGCCGTGATTGGAAACGGCTGATCACGTGGTAAAAAGCCTCCGCCGGAGGCTCTTTACCAAGATCAGTGTAGCGGTGGGTCAGACTGACACACCGCTCCACCGATCGCCGCGATGCGTGCCCCCCGGGGGCGCGGCGGCTGTTATCCTGCAGGACGTCAATAACACAACCACTTCCCGGACGTCAATCTCCTATTGACTGGGCGGGAAGTGGTTAACCACTTCAGTCTCGGAAGCTTTACCCCACTTCCTGACCAGGCCATTTTTTGCAATACGGCACTGCGTTACTTTAACTGACAATTGCGTGGTCGTGCGACGCTGTCCACAAATAAAACTGATGTCCCTTTTTTCCCCACAAATAGAGCTTTCTTTTGATGGTATTTGAGCACCTCTGCGGTTTTTATTTTTTGCGCTAAAAAGAAACAAAGAGCGACAATTTTGAAAAAAAACTATAAAACATATTCAATAAAAATATGAAAGAAATAAAATCGTTTCATCAATTTAGGCCAATATGTATTCTGCTACATGTTTTTGGTCCAAAAAATCCCAATAGGTGTATATTAATTGGTTTGCGCAAAAGTTATACTGTCTACAAACTATGGGATATATTTATGGAATTTATATATTTTTAATTGTTTTTACTAGTAATGGCAGTGATCAGGGATTTTTTGCAGGACTGCAACATTACGGCGGACAAACCTGACACTAAGTGACACTTTGTTGGGGACCAGTGACACCAATACAGTGATGAGTGCTGAAAAAAAGGACTGTCACTGTACTAATGACACTGGCTGGGGAGGGGGTTAACATCAGGGGTGATCTAAGGGTTAAATGTGCTCCTAGGGAGTGCTTTCTAACTGTGTGGGTGATGCCTTGACTGGGGGAAGACAAAGACCTATGTTCCTGCTTAGCTCATCTTCCCCTCTCACAGAACGGCAGTCTGCCTTGTTTATATAGGCAGAGCACCATTCTGCCTCTCCTCAGGACGATCGCGAGGTGCCGGAAATCATCAGGTCCCCTGGACCCGCTGGTTGGCTCCCGCTGTGTCCAATCACAGCAGGAGTGGGTCGCCGGTGCTGCGTGTGCGTGCCTCAGACCCAGTGCACAAAATCACATACAGGTACGCAATTTTGCGCAGGAGGGCCGCCCTGCCACAGTATAGCTGCGTGGGGCGGTCCAGAAGGGGTAAACACCTATTTTTCACTAAGCGCAGGGGTGTATGCATAAGAGGGGTGTTCACGTGTTGCGGTCTCGATGCTTTGCTTTGTTCCCACAGCAAAATGATCGCCCCTGTTATGTGGCAGCGCTGCCGCCAAACACGACCCATTCAAACAAATAGTGATGTGTCACAAATGCCTTGCAACCGTGTGCAATGCATGCAGTTGTTGTTGCATTTACAGTGTTAAAACAGGCGGTGAGGAGACATATCAATTCCTTACTGCCTGTCAAACACCTCTGAAAAGCAGTCTGAACACGATTGCTTTTCAGAGGTGCAGCAATCTAGCTGCGCATCTAAATGTAGGTGAGCAATCTGTTTAGAGTCCATTTAAGGTGTATCTAAACTCATAAATAGAAATGTAATATTTTGCAGCTTACCAATCCTTAAAGTGGTTGTAAACCGTTTACAACCACTTTTTACTACAGGTAAGCCTATAATAAGGCTTACCTGTAGCTACCCCGGATATCTCCTAAACCTGCACGGTTTAGGAGATATCCCCTGTATCTGCATGTGCCGACATCATCGGTACATGCACACTGAAGCAACGGCACGTACGTGCCGTTGCTTCAGTTAGTGCGCTGTTACCGGGGGCTCCGGCACATGATTGGTCATCGCGGCTCTGGCCAATCACAGCATCGGAGCCCAGGATACCCGGAATTAACTCCGGGAGCGATGTCGCAAGCCGGAGTGGTGTACGAGGACCGCTGCGGGGGCTTCTATCTAAGGTAAGTAATTCTTAATGAACTAGAATTCTATGCATACTAGCTTTTGTCTTGCAGGTTTTTTTGTTTTTTGTTAGTGGGTTTACAACCACTTAAACCACTTGCCGACTGGCTTACGCGATATACGTACCTGTATGTCGCTGCGTTACTGGCAGATAGCGGGAGCGCACTCGTGGGTCCCGCAAACTCGAAGTCCGCCGGTGGCCTGCGATCATGACACAGAGAGGCAGAACAGGGAGATGCCTATGTAAAGAAGGCATTTCCCTGTTCTGCCTAGCAACATGACAGAGATCTACTGCTCCGAGTGATCGGGAGCAATGATCACTGTCATGTTCTAGTGAGCCCATCCCCCCTACAGTTAGAACACGCCCAGGGAACACACTTAACCCCTTGATCGCCCCTAGTGCTTAACCCCTTCCCTGCCAGTGACATTTACACAGTAATCAGTGCATTTTTATAGCACTGATCGCTGTCCCCAAAATAATGTCAAAATTGTCTGTCCGCCACAATGTCGCAGTCACGATAAAAATCACGGATCCCTGCCATTACTAATAATAAAAAATAAAAAAAAATAATAATAATAAAAATGCCATAAATCTATTCCCTATTTTGTAGACACAATAACTTTTGCGCAAACCAATCAATATACGCTTATTTTTTTTTTACCAAGCACATGTAGAAGAATACATATCAGCCTAAACTGAGGAAGAAATTCGTTTTTTTTTATATATTTTTTGGGGATATTTATTATAGCAAAAAGTTAAAAAAATATTTTTTTTTTCAAAATGTTCGCTTTTTTTTTCTGTTTATAGTGCAAAAAATAAATAACGCAGAGGTAATCAAATACCACCAAAAGAAAGTTAGGGTACAACGTTGCACGCCCACTCAATTGTCAGTTAAATTGACGCAGTGCCGTATCACAAAAAAGGGCTTGGTCAGGAAGGGGGTAAATCCTTCCGGGGCTGAAGTGGTTAAGGCTCCATGCACACCTGGGTGATTTGAATCGTGGTCAGAATTGCTGCAATTCTGCCCGCGATTCCACAGTCGCGCCAAAATGCGGGACACGTTTGCGATGCCATTATTTCTCAATGGAACCCCAAATGCGGAGTTTTGCCGCGATCATCGTGCGAGAAATCGCGGCAAAATCATGCAAACAAAATTGCGTCCCGCCATTGAGAAATAATGACATTGCAAACGTGTCCCGCGTTTTGCCGCAATTATGAAATCGCAGGCAGAATCATGCTCATTCTGCCCTTGATTCAAATCGCCCAGACTTTTTCACCTGGTGTTCTGGCCAGCCATAGACGGAGCAAATTCGCTCGATTCTCTCATCAACACAGACAGTGTTGACAGGGGAATCCCTCCTGGTTCCTCAATCTTCAGATTCAAATATTATTTCCATATTCCAAGGTTACTGTGACAGTTTCTTGGATCGCAAGAGCACTCCACTTACCACTCTGATGCTCCATTGGGATGCCACCAGTACAGTTTTGACAAATACACCAATAGCACAAAAGTATTATTCACCTAAAGTTAAAGCTTTGACCAACTAGGTCTAGGGCTTCAAGGTTTTTTTTTTGTTTTTTTTAGCATAATCAATGTTTATTAAAGTTTTACAAAGCAAAAATAGAAACTATAAAATAAGTAAATAACTACAAAATAGCGGCCCATGACCATGAGAGGGCAGGCACAGAGTGGGATAAACTCTTAGGTCAAAAGTTACAACAAGCAAATATGGAGCAATGGAAACAAATGCAGGTTCCCAATTAAAGACAGTTACAAACAGTAGAACTTGCCATCATACAACATATAGAAGTTAGAACCTTGCAATGTAACCACAAGCGTAAATAGACATAAACAGGTAAGGCTTGTCTGTGTATAAAAAAGAGAAATAGAAAAAAGACGACGCACCAATCTTGTGCATTATCCTTAGATATATTTTATTAAAAGAATAAATTAAAAAGTACTCACAAACATGTGAAAGAAAACCGCAATATAAAATAGCCTTCAGATAATGACAATCAGTCCGACGACAACAGTCTCCAGATGATAATAGAGAAGACTTGAGGGCCACTGCCGGCTAAAGCGTTTTGAAGGGATGCCTTCTTCCTCAGAGCCCCCCCCCCCCCCCACAATCTGTTAAAAAAAAAAAAAAAGAGTGACCAGGCACCGGACATGCGGCGGTCTATGGGAAGCTTCCCAGTCTGCAATCATTGGATTGCAGGCTGGGAAGCTGATTTGCCCGTGTTTAGGGTGTGGTCGGGCCACATGCAATGCACCCGCAAACACCCCCACTTTACTGTGATTTGTTAGTATGCCATATTAACTGGCTAGGATTGGCGCAGCGGGGACCGGAGGAGAGGACAGCGGGGGTGGGGGTGGAGTCGACTGGGACCGGAGGAGAGGACACTTGTCACTTCTGGTTTCCCGGCCACAGTGGGGATGGAGTCGACTGGTGTGCGCGCGGTGGATTCAGACGAGCGGCGCCATTGAAGGTAAGTGCTGGCCTGGCGCTGCAGACCCCAGACACTCTCTTCTCTCAGTCTCTCTGAGACCTTGCTGCCCGCCCCTCTGTTCCGCACAGCTAGCCACACGCTGACAGTGGCTCCCTGTTGTGTATGAGCCAGGAGAAGAGCGGGGGGAGGAGCCGGCCGGGATCAGCACTCCACCAGCATCTCTTCCCTGCCTCTCTCAATGCAAAGCTGCCAGCTGCTTGTTGCATGCCTTAACTCTGCAAATGGGGGCTCCTCTTCCTCCTTACTGCCTTAACAAACACAGCCAGCTGCCCCTCCTCCTCCTCCTCCTCCACTACTTTTTTGATCCAAGAGAAGGGGGGGACACTCAAAAGAAAAATTATTTCATTGCAATATTTCTGGGTGTTACAATCACAGGCTCATTCTGCTAGACTGTAAACTGATGGAGGAAGACAAGCCCCATCCAAGTTAGGAGATGATGAGAAAGAAACAGACATTGGCAGTCCGTCCATAAAGGGCACAGGGGGGAAGCACTTGGGGCACAGTGGCAGCACTTGGGGCACAGTGGCAGCATTTGGGGCACAGTGGCAGCGTTTGATGGGCACAGTGGCAGCATTTGGGGCACAGTGGCAAAGTGTTTGATGGGCAAAGTGGCTGTGCTTGATGGGCAGAGTGGCTGTGCTTGATGGGCAGAGTGGCTGCGCTTGATGGGCAAAGTGGCTGCGCTTGATGGGCAAAGTGGCTGCGTTTGATGGGCAAAGTGGCTGCGTTTGATGGCACAGTTTGTTTGCGCCCCCCAAAAATTTTTGAGCACCAGCTGCCACTGGTTGTCACCAGAACAGGAATAAAGGAGAAACATTCAAATGTTAACACTAGTTCTTGTGACCCTGGTGACAACCAGAGATTAACTTCACCTTGGAGGGATTCCCTCCCACTTCCAATTGTGGTTATGGGAAATCCCGCCAATAGGACATGAATAGCACAAAATAGGGGTTAAAAGGTATTAGAAAAGTGTTTTGGCTTAAGTTTTACTTTAAACTAAAATGTTTTAACATATGGATATCTTGTAAGTTAATTGACAAAGTAATTTCTCATCACTGTGAACTAATAAAGCTTCACTGCTGCTGGTAAACTGACATTTAGGAGCAGTTGGGCATTTTTTTCAACTGCTCCTGAACTCTCCTCTATGTTATCTTATCAGTACATGTACACAGGGTCGTCTACAGTTGTTTCTAGGCAGTTGAGTTTAGAGGCTTTTTCTGGAACCCAAAAAAATGCGTTCATAAGCTGTGTTTAGAGGCATTTCAATCGCGGCTAAACGCGGTAACTCTAGTTTAGCAGTGTTTTGTTTAGCCCAGGTTCACACTGGGCTGCGGGAATGGGTAAAATGGGGGGAAAGAGCCTTTTATAAGGCCCCCCCTTTCCTTATGGAATCTGAGGCAGCGGCAATAAGTTTTTTAAATTAACAGTTTTGAAATTTTTGATTGGTCAATATAAATTGGTCAATTACAACAAAAATGAGATTAGACTAGAGTATGATAGGTTTTTTTATTTAAAATTATCCACCAATAAATGAATTTTAAAAGCAAGGTACCCCTATAAATAAAGCCGTTCATAATGGGCTTTTTGACAGTTGGGCAAGAAGATCTGAAGAAGACAGCTCCCCACCCCCCAAAAGAGCAGAAGATAGCAGAGGAGCCCGGCAGAAGACACCGGACAGCGGGAGAAGAGGCCGGAGAGTGCGGAGAAGTGGGAAGAGACCCCCGAAGTTGGAAGAAACCCCCGGAGCTGCCTAATAAATTACTTGAAAAACCTTTGTAGTGTGTTTTTTTATTGACACTTTTTCCCCAGGTGAATGGGTAGGGGTACGATGTACCCCATACTTATTCATATAGGGTGGGGGGCCGGTATCTGGGGGCCCCCTTATTAAAGGGGGCTCCCAGATTCCGATAAGCCCCCTGTCCGCAGACCCTGACAACCACCGGGAAAGGGTTGTCGGGAAGAGGCCCTTGTCCTCATCAACATGGGGACAAGGTGCTTTGGGGTGGGGGGCACAGGGTCCCCCTGCCCCAAAGCACCAACCACCCATGTTAAGGGCACATGGCCTATTCAACATGGGGCAAGGTGCTTTTGGGTGGGGGGTGCAGGGCCCCCCTGCCCCAAAGGACCAACCCCCCCATGTTGAGGGCATGTGGCTTGGTATGGTCCAGGAGGGGGGGCGCTCGCTCCCCCCTTTTCTGACCTGCCGGCCTGCATGCTCGGATAAGGGTCTGGTATGGATCTTGGGGGAACCCCACGCCATTTTTTTTGGTGTGGGTTCCCCTTAAGATCCATACCATACCGAAGGGTCTGGTATCGTCTTGGGTGGGAACCTCGCGCAAATTTTTTTTTTTACATTTTCGCTGGGTTCCCCCTTCAAGATTCTCAGCACACAAGTCACACCGCAAGTCGGATCATCTTGATCCGACTTCTGGTGCGACTTCTATTCAAATCAATGGGCTCCCATAGGGAACCATTGATTTTGAATAGAGACAGAGAAACGCGGCTGAAAGCTAGCGCGGCTTAACGTGCATTGAATTCAATGCAAAACGCGTAAAAAATCGAATTTTTAACGCCGCTTTTTTCCTGGCGTCTGTACTAGCTTTACAGCCCGTTTTTTAAAACATCCGTGGGCATGAGGCCTAACAAAAAAATAAAACATTTCAAACGCTTCTAGACCTAAATGCGGCATGTAAAGGCAGTTTCTAGCTGTCAAGTTAAATCGTTCAGGAGAGGTTGAACAACGTCCCATGTACATGAAGCCTTTTGTAGCTATAGTAATGGATTTTTCAAGGCAGCACAATGAGTAAAAATATGCAGTGCAGCAACCTATAGCATGCAATCCTATTCTAGTTTACAGTAATAACTTTTGTTATAAGTTGATGTCTGATTATCTGATTACTTTCTATGGGGTCAGAATCTGGTGCAGCTGTGTATGGTAGCCAATCAGCTTCTAACTTCAGCTTGTTCAATTAAGCTTTGACAATAAAACCTGGAAGCTGATTGGTTACTATGCAGAGCTGCACCAGATTTTGCACGCTACAGTTTAATAAATCCCCCCATCACCCTTACTAGTGAAACTTTGCATTGCCTTGTTGAACAAGATCTGAAGATATCAAATTAAATTATTGCTGTAACCAATTTTGATTTTTAATGTCCTGTGTAAAAATAAAGGTCCAAAGGCAGCCTCTGTGCTGGAGAAATCTATTTTACTGCCCAAGATTGCAGTGACCTTGGCTTTTAATATTATAGAACTGGGAAGAAATCAGGTCATCGTATTGAGAACTGGAATTACTGTAGAATTATATAGCTACCAGGTCAGTTTATTTAGGGTTTATTAACTGCAGATGAGGACTGAAATAAGGTCACCTTAATAGACCTGGAGCAGCTCACCTTTTTAAAGGTTATGTACGCAGGACAGAAATCTGGTGACTTTCTTACAGTTTGTTAATAATAGAAGGCAATCAGATGACCTTTTTTGAAGGATAGAGGTGCTAGAGAAAAATCAGGTCATTTTCTTGAAGAGGATTTCCCATATAAACAAATCTGAAAGCTGCTTAAAGCGGCATTAAACCCAAAAACAAAAATGTAATATATGTATCCAGGTGCTTGGCTAGAGACAGAGAGTGAATTAGGACACTGTGCTACAGTGCTTTCTGTCACTGTGCTCTCACTGGACTTCAGGTTGGGTGGGTTAATATTACTTCGCCTCCACCCACCAGGGAGAACTGACAAGCAGAAGGAGTTTAAGAGACTTGAATGCTGGCCACACTGAACTGTGTGTAGTTCAGAAGAGAAATAATGCTGTGGAAGTCAATGGACTATTGGACTACAGTTCTCAAGGAGAAACTTCTATGGGGAGGAGAACAATCTGTATTTTCCCAGGCTGAAGACCAGGTGACTTCCTTTTGCTTAGAGGGGAACCAGAGGGTGCACATCAAGACTTCTGAGTGCATGCCAACTTGCTAAAAGCCTGTGGACTGGGGCAGAAATCAGAGCAACATTAACCAGTACGTTGAAGACCGGAGTCGCTCCAGGCAAAACCAGAAGCAAGCTGACACATAAACAGCGATGCATGTATCGTAACAGAAGGCTGTATCATTGGGACTGGCGAGAAGGCACTGCTGCCACTAACCTGCTGCTACTAGCAGATGCACTATATTGTCAAAAGTATTGAGACACCTGCCTTTACACGCACATGAACTTTAATGGCACACCAATCTTAGTCAATATTCAGCTGGCCCACCCTTTGCGGCTATAACAGCTTCAACTTTTCTGATAAGGCTGTCCACAAGGTTAAGGAGTGTGTCTATGGGAATGTTTCATCATTCTTCCAGAAGCGCATTTGTGAGGTCAAGCACTGATGTTGGAACGAGAACTCTCCACTCTAATTCATCCCAAAGATGTTCTATCAGGTTGCGGGCAGGACTCTATCCAGGCCAGTCAAGTTCCTCCACCCCAAACTTGCTTATTCATGTCATTATGGACCTTGCTTTGTGCACTGGCATGCAGTCATATTGGAACAGGAAGGGGCCATCCCCAAACTGTTCCCACAAGGTTGGGAGAATGAAATTGTCCAAAATGTCTTGGTATGCTGACACCTTAAGAGTTCCCTTCACTGGAACTAAGGGGCCAAGCCCGAACCCTTAAAAACAAGCCCACGCCATAATCCCCCCTCCACTAAATTATTTGGACCAGTGCACAAAATAAGGTCCATAAAGACATGGATGGATTCCCTTCACTGGAACTAAGGGGCCAAGCCCACACCATAATCCCCCCTCCACTAAATTATTTTGACCAGTGCACAAAACAAGGTCCATAAAGACATGGATGATCAAGTTTGGGAGAGAGGAACTTGACTGGCCTGCACAGAGTCCTGACCTCAACACGATAGAACACCTTTGGGATGAATTAGAGCATAGACTGTGAGCCAGGCCTTTTTTTCCAACATCAGTAGAAGAGATGAAGCTGTTATAGCTGCAAAGGGTAGGCCAATACGATATTAAACCCTACGGACTAAGACTGGGGTGCCATTAAAGTTCATGTGCGTGTAAAGGAAGGTGTCACAATACCTTTGACAATAAAGTGTATATATATTATATATATTTATATATACAGTATATACAGTGCCTTGAAAAAGTATTTATACCCCTTGACATTTTCCACATTTTGTCATGTTACAACCAAAAACTTAAATGTATTTTATTGGGATTTTATGTGATAGAGATAGACCAACACAAAGTGGCACATACACTATATGTGAAGTGGAAGAAAAATGCTAAATGTTTTTAAAAATTCTGAAAAGTGTGGCGTGCATTTGCATTCAGCCCCCTTTATTCTGGAACCCCTAACACAAATATAGTGGAACCAATTGTCTTCAGAAGTCACCTAATTAGTAAATAGAGTCCACCTGTGTGTAGTTTATTCTCAGTATAAATACAGCTGTTCTGTGAAGCCCTCAGAGGTTTGTCAGAGAACCTCAGTGAGAAAACAGAATCACGAAGGCCAAGGAACACACCAGGTATAAAGTTGTGGAGAAGTATAAAGACAGGGTTAGGTTATAAAAAAATATCCCAAGCTTTGAACATCTCACGAAGCACTGTTCAATCCATCATCCAAAAATGGAAAGAGTATGGCACATCTGCAAACCTACCAAGACATGGCCGCCCACCTCAGGCCGGACAAGGAGAGTATTAATCAGAGAAGCAGCCAAGAGGCCCATGGTAACTCTGGAGGAGCTGCAGTGATCCACAGCTCAGGTGGGAGAATCTGTCCACAGGACAACTATTGGTCGTGCACTCCACAAATCTGGCCTTTATGGAAGAGTGGCAAGAAAAAAACCATTGTTGAAAGTAGGGATGAGCTTTATGTTCGAGTCGAACTCATGTTTGACTCGAACATTGGCTGTTCGTCCGTTCGGCGAACAGCGAACAATTTGGGGTGTTCGCGACAAATTCGAAAAGCCAAGGAACACCCTTTAAAAGTCTATGGAAGAAATCTAAAGTGCTTATTTTAAAGGTTAATATGCAAGTTATTGTCATAAAAAGGGTTTGGGGACCCGGGACCTGCCCCAGGGGACATGTATCAATGCAAAAAAAAGTTTTAAAAACTGACGTTTTTTCGGGAGCAGTGATTTTAATAATGCTTAAAATGAAACAATAAAAGTGAAATATTCCTTTAAATTTCATACCTGGGGGGGTGTCTAAAATATGCCTTTAAAGTAGCGCATGTTTCCCGTGTCTCTGCACAAAATGTCATTTCTGAAGGAAAAAAAGTAATTTAAAAGCACTTGCGGCTATAATTAATTGTCGGTCCCGGCAATACAAAGAAAAGTAATTGAAAGTCATTGAAAAATAAAAAATGCGTGGGGGTCCCCCCAAATTCAATTACCAGGCCCTTCAAATCTGGTATGGATTTTAAGGGGAACCCTGCGTCAAATTTTAAAAAAAATGACGTGGGGTTCCCCCAAATATCCATACCAGACCCTTCAGGTCTGGTATGGCTTTTAAGGGGAACTCCACGGCAAATTTTAAAAAAAATGGCGTGGAGTTCCCCCCAAAAATCCATACCAGACCCTTTATCCGAGCATGCAACCTGGCAGGCCGTAGGAAAAGAGTGGGGGGGACAAAAGAGCGCCCCCCCTCCTGAACCGTACCAGGTCACATGCCCTGTGGCCTGCCAGGTTGTGTGCTCGGAGAAAGGGTCTGGTATGGATTTTTGGGGGGAACTCCATGCCATTTTTTTTTATTTGGCTTGGAGTTCCCCTTAAAATCCATACCCGACCTGAAGGGTCTGGTATGGATATTTGGGGGGAACGCCACGTCATTTTTTTTTTTACATTTGATGCAGGGTTCCCCTTAATATCTATACCAGGCCTGAAGGGCCTGGTAATTGAATTTGGGGGGACCCCCACGCATTTTTATTTTTTTTATCAATGACTTTCAATGACTGTTCTCTGTATTGCCGGGAGCCGACAATTCATTATAGCCGCGAGTGCTTTTAAATGACTTGTTTTCCTTCAGAAATGACACTTTGTGCAGGGACAGTTCTAAGCACGGGAAACAAGCGCTACTTTACAGGCATACTATACACACCCCCTAGGTACGAAATTTAAAGGAATATTTCACTTTTATTGTTTCACTTTAAGCATTATTAACCACTTCAATACCATGCACTTATACAGCTTCCTGCCCAAGCCAATTTTGAGCTTTCAGCGCTGTCGCAATTTGAATGACAATTGCGCGGTCATGCTACACTGTACCCAATTTTTTTTTTATCATTTTGTTCCCACAAATAGAGCTCTCTTTCGGTGGTATTTGATCGCCTCTGCGATTTTTATTTTTTGCACAACAAATAAAAAAAGAGGGAAAATTTTGAAAAAAACTATGTTTTTCTTTGTTTCTGTAAAAAATTTTTGTAAATAAGTACCTTTTCTACTTCAATGACGGGCACTGATAAGGCGGCACTGAAGGGCACTGATAAGGCGACACTGATGGGCACCGATGAGGTGGCACCAATGAGGTGGCACTGATGAGGTGGCACTGATGGGCACTGATGGGCACTGATAGGCGGCACTGATGGGCACTGATATGTGGCACTGGTATGCGGCACTGATGGGCACTCATAGGTGGCACTGATTGGCACTCATAGGTGGCACTGATTGGCACTTATAGGCGGCACTGATGGGCACTTATGGGTGGCACTGATAGGTGGCACGGACGGGCACTGATAGGTGGGCACTTATGGGCACGGATGGGCACTGATAGGTGGCACTGATGGACACTAGTAGGTGGCACTGGTGACACTGATGCCCAGCAATGCCAGCCACCACACATTGTGGTTGTGCCATGATAGTGCCAGTCAGTGCCCATTTGTGGGCACTGATTGGCATATTTTTTTATATATTTTTTATTGCTTACTACATGTGGATGGCCATGGGGGCCATCCACATGCTTGGGGCTTCCTGGGGCATCCTGGGGGGCTTCCCTGGTGGTCCAGTGTGGGTATCCGAGGGTGGGCTGCGCTGAACCCCCCCTGTCAGGAGAGCCGCCGATCGGCTCTCCTCTACTCGCGTCTGTCAGGCGCGAGTGAGGAAGAGCCGATCAATGGCTCTTCCTGTTTACATCCTGATCAGCCGTGATTGGACACGGCTGATCACGTGGTAAAAAGCCTCCGCCAGAGGCTTTTTACCGAGATCAGTGTAGTGGTGTGTCAGACTGACACACCGCTCCACCGATCGCCGCGATGCGCGCCCCCCCGGGCGTGCGGCGGCTGTTATCCTGCAGGACATCATATGACGTCCAGTGTGGATAACAGAACCACTTCCCGGACGTCAATTTGCTATTGACTGGGCGGGAAGTGGTTAAATCACTGCTCCCGAAAAAACTTCAGTTTTTAAAACTTTTTTTTGCATTGATACATGTCTCCTGGGGCAGGGCCCGGGTCCCCAAACACTTTTTATGACAATAACTTGCAAATAAGCCTTTAAAATTAGCGCTTTCGATTTTTCATGTTTGAGTCCCATAGACTTTAACGGTGTTTGGATGTTCAAACAAATTTATTGCCTGTTCGCATGTTCTGATGCGAACCGAACTGGGGGGGTGTTCGGCTCATCCCTAGTTGAAGAAAGCCATAAAAAATCCCATTTGCAGTTTGCGAGAAGCCATGTGGGGGACACAACAAACATGTGGAAGAAGGTGCTCTGGTCAGATGAGACCAAAATTGAACCATTTGGCCTATAAACCAAAACGCTATGTGTGACGGAAAACTAACACTGCACACAACTAGTGTTGAGCTCGGGTCCGTACCGAACTTTAGCTTTTTCCCGAACCCGAACCCGGACTTTGCCCAAAAGTCCGGGTTCGGGTTCGGTAATCTAATAACGCATTTAGAAATGCTTCAGGGGCCAGCCAATCACATTTTGATTAGCTGGTGTGCCCTTAGAAGCCTTCATAGCCATGCCTACTAATGGCATGGCTGTGATTGGTCAGTGCAACATGTGACCCAGCTTCTATATAAGCTAGAGGCACACAGCACACATGACACTCTGCTTCAGAATAGATAGGGAGAGGATCTAGTCTGCTGCTGCTGCTTTTAGGGAGAGATAGAAAGATAGAAGAGGTAGTCCTGATTCTACAATCTGAGGGAAAAGATAGAGAGATAGTGTAGTGTAGGGCCAGGTTCCTGTGTTGGTGCTTTCAGGGAGAGAGAATATTATATAGGAGTCCAGATTCAGAGATTAAAATCAGCGATCTGCATAGGTCTACCTATTTGTGTTGCAGTGCAGTCTTTTTACACTGCCATGAGCCCAGTGTCAGAGAAAATCTAACTTTTAGGGGAAAAAAAAGGCACTTTATTGTTCTCTTTTCCAAAAGACCCATAGGGCAAAAAATAAATAAATAAAAAATTTGCACTTTAATGTACGCTTGCAAAAAACGCAGTTTAGTGGCACCAAAAAAAGTTTGCAGTGTGTTATACATATTTTGAGGTGTTTGAAATAAACAATTTCTTTATAGTTTTCTCCTACGTTGCTATACTAAAAAAACAAAATTTTTTTTGAATAGCATTTTCTGCAGTTCTGTATCTGTGCGATTCAGCGGTTACGTACTGTGGGTGTGTTCTGCTCTTCCAAAAAACGTCGTTTAGTGGCACCAAAAAAAGTTTGCAGTGTGTTATACATATTTTGAGGTGTTTGAAATAAACAATTTCTTTATAGTTTTCTCCTACGTTGCTATACTAAAAAAACAACATTTTTTTTGAATAGCATTTTCTGCAGTTCTGTAGCTATGCGATTCAGCGGTTACGTACTGTGGGTGTGTTCTGCTCTTCCAAAAAACGCCGTTTAGTGGCACCAAAAAAAGTTTGCAGTGTGTTATACATATTTTGAGGTGTGTGAAATAAACAATTTCTATATAGTTTTCTCCTACTGTGCTATACTAAAAAAACAAAATTTTTTTTGAATAGCATTTTCTGCAGTTCTGTAGCTGTGCGATTCAGCGGTTACGTACTGTAGGTGTGTTCTGCTCTTCCAAAAAACGCCGTTTAGTGGCACCAAAAAAAGTTTGCAGTGTGTTATACATATTTTGAGGTGTTTGAAATAAACAATTTCTTTATAGTTTTCTCCTACGTTGCTATACTAAAAAAACAACATTTTTTTTGAATAGCATTTTCTGCAGTTCTGTAGCTGTGCGATTCAGCGGTTACGTACTGTGGGTGTGTTCTGCTCTTCCAAAAAACGCCGTTTAGTGGCACCAAAAAAAGGTTGCAGTGTGTTATACATATTTTGAGGTGTGTGAAATAAACAATTTCTATATAGTTTTCTCCTACTGTGCTATACTAAAAAAACAGCAATTTTTTTGAATAGCATTTTCTGCAGTTCTGTAGCTGTGTGATTCAGCGGTTACGTACTGTGGGTGTGTTCTGCTCTTCCAAAAAACGCCGTTTAGTGGCACCAAAAAAAGGTTGCAGTGTGTTATACATATTTTGAGGTGTTTGAAATAAACAATTTCTTTATAGTTTTCTCCTACGTTGCTATACTAAAAAAACAACATTTTTTTTTGAATAGCATTTTCTGCAGTTCTGTAGCTGTGCGATTCAGCGGTTATGTACTGTGGGTGTGTTCTGCTCTTCCAAAAAACGCCGTTTAGTGGCACCAAAAAAAGGTTGCAGTGTGTTATACATATTTTGAGGTGTGTGAAATAAACAATTTCTATATAGTTTTCTCCTACTGTGCTATACTAAAAAAACAAATTTTTTTTTGAATAGCATTTTCTGCAGTTCTGTAGCTGTGCGAGTCAGCGGTTACGTACTGTGGGTGTGTTCTGTGCTTCCAAAAACACCCATTTAGGGCAAGATCCTAAATTTTGAAAATATGAGGAGAAGGTCAAAGGGACGTGGTGGCCCCGGTCGTGGTGCTGCTGGTGGAGCTCCTGTTGCAGGGAGAGGACGTGGTGGATCTGTGCCAGATACACGCACAAGTGAAACACCTTCCTCAGGTGCGAGTAGGCGACCGAGCCTGCGGCGGTATTTTGTCGCGCCTAATGAGGCTGTACGAATGTTTAGGCCAGGACAAGTACAGGCGATAGTAGATTGGGTTGCTGACAGTGCCTCGGGTTCCTTCACATTGTCTCCCACCCACTCTTCTGATGAAAGAACAGAGTTGGCACCTGAAACCCATGTCCATCAGTCTTTCACCTCACCCCCTTGCAAATCAGCCAAGCAGTCTGAGCCCCAAATCATGCAGCAGTCTCTTCTGCTTTTCGATGACTCTGTTAGCAGGGTTTCCCAGGGCCATCCACCTAGCCCTGCCCCAGAAGTGGAAGAGATTGAGTGCACCGATGCCCAACCACTTATGTTTCATGATGAGTACATGGGAGGACCATCGCAGTACGTCTCGGATGATGACGAAACACAGGTGCCAACTGCTGCTGCTTTCGCAATTGTGCAGACAGACAAGGAGGGCAGGGGTGAAGACTGGGTGGAAGATGATGTGGAGGACGATGAGGTCCTCGACCCCACATGGAATCAACGTTATGCAGGTGACCAGTGTAGTTTGGAGGAAGAGGCGGTGGTCGCACAGAGCCACCAGCACAGCAGAAGAGGGAGCAAGGTGCAAAAGCGGAGCGTCTGTCAGCTAGACAGTATGTCTGCTACTGCCCAACGCAGCAAGGGACTGAGCACACCAAAGCCAGGTCCAAGGAGTTCCCCAGCGTGGCAGTTCTTCACACAATGTGCTGATGACAAGACACAAGTGGTTTGCACGCTGTGCAATCAGAGCCTGAAGCGAGGCATAAACGTTCTCAACCTGAGCACAACCTGCATGACCAGGCATCTAAGTTCAAAGCACGAGCTGCAGTGGAGTAGACACCTCAAAAACCAAGAAAGGTCTCTGGCTCCTCCTGCTTCCTCTTCTGGTGCAGTCTCGGCCCCTTCATCCACCTCTGTAGTGACAGTGGCACCTGCCACCCCGCAAACAGAGCATCTGCCAGCAACACTACCACCTGGGTCACCAACCATCTCCACAATGTCCCATGGAAGCGTTCAGCTCTCTATCTCCCAAACATTGGAGCGGAAGAGGAAGTACCCCCCTAGCCACCCGTGATCCCTGGCCCTGAATGCCAGCATTTCAAAACTCCTGGCCTTTGAAATGCTGTCATTCCGTCTGGTGGAGACGCAGAGTTTTAAAAGCCTGATGGCATTGGCTGTCCCACAGTACGTCGTGCCCAGCCGCCACTATTTTTCCAGGCGAGCCATCCCTTCCCTGCACAACCAAGTGGGGGACAAAATCAGGTGTGCACTGCGCAACGCCATCTGTGGCAAGGTCCACCTAACTACGGATGCGTGGACCAGTAAGCACGGTCAGGGACGTTATATCTCCCTAACAGCACACTGGGTAAATGCAGTGGCGGCTGGGCCTGAGGCAGATAGCAGTTTGGCGCATGTCCTTCCACCACCGAGGATTGCAGGGCGCTTCAGTTTGCCTCCTGTTGCTAACTCCTCCTACTCCGCTTCCTCATCCTCTACCGCCTCCTCATCCGGTCAGCGTAACACCTTCACCACCAACTTCAGCACAGCCAGGGGTAAACGACAGCAGGCAGTTTTAAAACTTTCCTGTTTGGGGGAAAAACCCCACACCGCGCAGGAGTTGTGGAGGGACATGGAACAACAGACCAATGAGTGGTTGCTGTCAGTGAGCCTCAAGCCCGGCCTGGTGGTGTGCGATAATGGGCGAAATCTCGTAGCAGCTCTGGGCCTAGCCGGTTTGACGCACATCCCTTGCCTGGCGCATGTGCTGAACTTGGTGGTCCAGAGGTTCCTTAAAAATTACCCCAATATGCCAGAGCTGCTGCAGAATGTGCGGGCTGTGTGTGCGCACTTTCGGCGTTGTCACCCTGCTGCTGCTCGCCTGTCAGCGCTGCAGCGTAACTTCGGCCTTCCCGCTCACCGCCTCATATGTGACGTGCCCACAAGGTGGAACTCCACCTTGCACATGCTGGCCAGACTGTGCGAGCAGCAGCAGGCGATAGTGGAGTTTCAGCTGCAGCAATCACGCGTGAGTCGCTCTGCGGAACAGCACCACTTCACCACCAATAACTGGGCCTCCATGCGAGACCTGTGTGCCTTGTTGCGCTGTTTTGAGTACTCCATCAACATGTCCAGTGCCAATGACGCCATTCTTAGCGTTACTATCCCAGTTCTATGCCTCCTTGAAAAAACGCTTCGGGCGATGATGGAAGAGGATGTAGCACAGGAGGATGAGGAGGAGGAGGAGGAAGCGGGATCATTTCAAAGGCTTTCAGGGCAGTCTTTCACAAGTGGATACGAGGGTGGGTTCCTGCACCAACAAACGCCAGGTACACAATTGTCCGGCGGAAAGGGAACAGTTCTGGAGGATGACGAGGTGGAGGAGGAGATGGAGGAGGAGGAGGAGGCATTTTCACAGCAGGGTGGCACCCAGACCAGCTCGTGGCCATCACTGGTGCGTGGCTGGGGGGATACAGAGGACACAGACGATACACCTCCCACAGAGGACAGCTTTTCTTTGCCTCTGGGCAGCCTGGCACACATGAGCGATTACATGCTGCAGTGTTTCCGCAATGACCGCCGAGTTGCCCACATTTTAACTGGTGCTGATTACTGGGTGGCCACCCTGCGGGATCCCCGTTACAAGGACAACGTACCGTCCTTAATTCCCTCACTGGAGCGGGATCGTAAGATGCGCGAGTACAAGCGCACGCTGGTAGACGCGCTGCTGGTGGCATTCCCACCTGACAGCGGGCGTACGGTGGAAGCACAAGGCGAAGGCAGAGGAGGAGGAAGAGGTCGCCAACGCAGCTGGGGCACCGGCAGCACCTCAGAAGGCAGGGTTAGCATGGCTGAAATGTGGAAAAGCTTTGTCAGCACGCCACAACAACCAGCACCACCAGCTGAGATGGAACGTCTTAGCAGGAGGCAGCATTTCACCAACATGGTTGAGCAGTATGTGTCCACAGGCCTACACGTACTGGATGACGGGTCTGCCCCCTTTAACTTCTGGGTCTCCAAATTGGGCACATGGCCTGAGCTTGCCCTTTATGCCTTGGAGGTGCTGGCCTGCCCTGCAGCCAGTGTATTATCTGAACGTGTATTTAGCACGGCAGGGGGCGTTATCACAGACAAGCGCAGCCGCCTGTCCAGAGCCAATGTGGACAAGCTCACGTTCATTAAAATGAACCAGGCATGGATCCCACAGGACTTGTCCGTACCTTGTGCAGAATAGACATGTATACCGGTGTTGTGACAAAAACTGTCCGGCCATCGGATTGTGTCCGGCCCATACTGCGAAGGCGCAGCGCTTGCGCAGTACAGAGGACAAGGAGATTCACAAAATCTCCGAAGATGAACGGCGCCTGCGCTGTGAGTGCAGGTTCAAGCCCCACCATCCAAGTGGACATACGGTAGCACATAATAACAGGGCCCCTCACGGGCTTGGTTCGATCGCCACGCTTCGGGCACGGCCTCACTTGGCTCGTCTTGAACCACGGATGGTGTGGCCTTCACCTGAACTCACTATGCAGGCGCCGTTCGTCTTGGGAGATTTTCAAAATCCCCTTGTCCTACATACTGAGCAAGCGCAGTACAGGGTGGACACTATTTGACGGGGGACAGAATTCGACACATCACCGGCATTACACAGCCATTGTTGTATTTTTGAATCAGTGTTGGCTACCTCGTCCTCCTCCACCGCCGCTTCCACCTACACAGCCACATCCACCGCCACTTCAACCTCCTACTCCATATGGACCTCGTCCTCCTAGGTCAAGATTATTATTTTTTATTTTTATTTTTTTTATGTTATTTTAAGTTATTTCCCTATCCACATTTGTTTGCTGAGCACTTGCCATGCTCTTAACATTTTGCTGCCATTTGCAGCCCTCTAGCCCTTTCCATTACCTTTTTAGAGCCTTTTTAGTCCTTAGAAGTCCGGGTCCCCATTGACTTCAATGGGGTTCGGGTCCGGGTTCGGGTTAAAGTTCGGTCCCGAACCCGAACTTTTTTCCGAAGTTCGGCCGAACCCGTCGAACCCGAACATCCAGGTGTCCGCTCAACTCTACACACAACACTGTTACAGCAAAGTTTTTTTTTTCCCACATCCCAAAAATCTATATTGTAAAAAAAAAATATTCTAGGGAGGGAAAGACAAACTTTAGTGGTACCCTGGGAAGACACAAAATTCATTAAAAAAATCATATATTTTATTTACATGTTAACCACTTAACGACCGCCCACTGTAAATATACGTCGGCAGAATGACACCGACAGGCAGAATCACGTACATATACGTGATTGCCTTTGTATAGTTGGGGGGTCCGATCGGACCCCCCTTCTTTACAGTGGGTGGTCGTTTTACCTTCGGGAGCGATCCGGCATGAGGGGACGGCCGTTCGATTCCGGCCCCCCCCTCTCGATTGCTCCCGGCGAATGAGAGCTTCCCCTGCCTGTGTACTGTTTACACAGGCAGGAGGAAGTGATGTCATCTCTCCTGCGGCGCTCACATATACCGAGCGCCGTACAGGAGAAGATGCAGGTTAGTGCACACAACACTACACTGACACCAGGACACATAGGCACATAAATCGCCCCCCAGCCCCCCCCAGACACCCCCAGATCACCCCCCAGCCCCCAGTCACAGTGTCACTGATTGCAGTGACCATTTATTTAGTGATCACTGCAATCAGTGACATTTGTGACTGTAAAAGTGTCACTACATTTAGTTTTAGGTCCAGTGTAGCCCCCTAACCCCCCCTAATAAAGGTTTAACCCCCTGATCACCCCCCAGATAACCCTTTCACCCCCTAGCACCGCCGTCGCTAAGCGATCATTTTTCTGATCGATGTCTTAGCGTCGGTGATGCTGATCGGTAGCCAGTAATTTTTTTTAGGTTCGCCGCAGGTTTTTATAGCGTCGGGTACCCCCATATATTACCTAATAAAGGTTTAACCCCCTTGATCGCCCCCCAGGTAACCCTTTCACCCCCTATCACCACTGTCACTAAGCGATAATTTTTCTGATCGATGTCTTAGCGTCGGCGATGCTGATCGGTAGCCAGTAATTTTTTTTAGGTTCGCCGCAGGTTTTTATAGCGTCGGGTACCCCCATATATTACCTAATAAAGGTTTAACCCCCTTGATCACCCCCCAGGTAACCCTTTCACCCCCTAGCACCGCCGTCGCTAAGCGATCATTTTTCTGATCGATGTCTTAGCGTCGGTGATGCTGATCGGTAGCCAGTATTTTTTTTTAGGTTCGCCGCAGGTTTTTATAGCGTCAGGTACCCCAATATATTACCTAATAAAGGTTTAACGCCCTTGATCGCCCCCCAGGTAACCCTTTCACCCCCTATCACCACTGTCGCTAAGCGATCATTTTTCTGATCGCTGTCTTAGCGTCGGTGATGCAGATCGGTAGCCAGTAATTTTTTTTAGGTTCGCCGCAGGTTTTTATAGCGTCAGGTACCCCCATATATTATCTAATAAAGGTTTAACCCCCTGATCGCCCCCCCAGGGTAACCCTTTCACCCCCTATCACCACTGTCGCTAAGCAATAGTTTTTATGATCGTTGTCTTAGTGTCGGTGATGCCGATAGGTAGCCAGTAATTTTTTTTTTAGGTTCGCCGTCAGGTTTTTATATAGCATCAGGTACCCCCATATATTACCTAATAAAGGTTTTAACCCCCTAATTGCCCCTAGTTAACCCTTTCACCAGTGATCATCATATAAGTGTTACGGGTGACGCTGGTTAGTTAGTTTGCTTTTTATAGTGTCAGGGCACCCGCCATATATAACCCAATAAAGGTTTAACCCCCTGATCGCCCGGCGGGTGATATCAATTAGGTTTTAGCGTCAGAGAGGGTCTGCGTCACACCCCAGGCAGCGTCAGGTTAGTGCCAGTAGCGCTAACACCCACGCGTTAAGCATACACCCCCCTTAGTGGTATAGTATCTGAACAGATCAATATCTGACCTGATCAGATCTATACTAGCGTCCCCAGCAGTTTAGGGTTCCCAAAAACGCAGTGTTAGCGGGATCAGCCCAGATACCTGCTAGCACCTGCGTTTTGCCCCTCCGTCCAGCCCAGGCCACCCAAGTGCAGTATCGATCGATCACTGTCACTTGCAAAACACAACACACATAACTGCAGCGTTCGCAGAGACAGGCCTGATCCCTGCGACTCCAGTGCTGTAGGAGGTGATTTCACCACCACAGTTTAAAAAAAAAAAACATATATGCCGAAGCATTTGGGCAGCAGGGGCGGAGGAGCGATTTTGCTCCTAATGCCGCGTACATACGGTCGAAATTCCGACGGAGGCTTGCCCGTGGAAAAGTCTGACCATGTGTACGCGGCATAACTTTTGCGGGAAGATGCCCCCATGCTTCGGCATATATAAATGGTGCATGTATGCCCATCATTAGAAGTGGGTGGATGAAGGGCGGTATTCTAATGGTGGGCATACCCACCGATCAATCTTTTTTTTTCGTTCAGCCAACAGGCTGCATGAAAAAAAAGATTACAATACATGTCCAACAAGGACCAGCAACGTACTGGTATGTTGCTGGACTTTGAATGTTTATACCAGAATGATGCCTGTGGATTTAGGTATCATCTTGGTATCATTCTTTTCAGCCAGCGGCCGGCTTTCATGTAAAAGCAATCCTAGTGGCTAATTAGCCTCTGGACTGCTTTTACAAGCAGTGGGAGGGAATGCCCCCCCCGGATATAAAAAGCGCCATTGGGAAATTGGGAAAGCATTTTATCACACCGATCTTGGTGTGGTCAGATGCTTTGAGGGCAGAGGAAAGATCTAGGGTCCAATAGACCCCAGTTTTTTCAAAAAAGAGTACCTGTCATTACCTATTGCTATCATAGGGGATATTTACATTCCCTGAGATAACAATAAAAATGATAAAAAATAAATAAATATGGAAGCAACAGTTTAAAAAAAAAAAAAAAAAGCAAAATTAATAATAAAAAAAAAAAAAAAAAAGCACCCCTGTCCTGCCCTGCTCTTGCCCAATGGCGACCGCAAGCGGCGGTCTGGCGTCATATGTAAACAGCAATTGCACCATGCATGTGAGGTATCACCGCGAAGGTCAGATCAAGGGCAGTAATTTTAGCAGTAGACCTCCTCTGTAAATCTAATGGGGTAACCTGTAAAGGCTTTTAAAGGCTTTTAAAAATGTATGTAGTTTGTCGCCAATGCGCGTTTGTGTGAAATTTTAAAGCATGTCGTGTTTGGTATCTATGTACTCGGCCTAAGATCATCTTTTTTATTTCATCAAACATTTGGGCAATATAGTGTGTTTTAGTGCATTAAAATTAAAAAAAGTGTATTTTTTCCCCAAAAAATGCGTTTGAAAAATCGCTGCGCAAATACTGTGTAGAAAAAAAAATGCAACACCCACCATTTTATTCTGTAGGGCCTTTGCTTTAAAAATATATATAATGTTTGGGGGTTCAACATAATTTTCTTGCAAAAAAAAATATGTTTTCATGTAAACAAAAAGTGTCAAAAAGGGCTTTGTCTTCAAGTGGTTAGAAGAGTGGATGTAAGCTTCCTAATGTTGTGTATAAAATGCCAGAACAGTTCAAAACCCCCCCAAATGACCCATTTTGGAAAGTAGACACCCCAAGCTATATACTGAGAGGCATGTCGAGTCCATGGAATATTTTATATGTTGACACAAGTTGCGGAAAAAAGACAATTTTTTTTTTTTTTTTTTGCACAAAGTTGTCACTAAATGATATATTGCTCAAACATGCCATGGGCATATGTGGAATTACACCCAAAATACATTCTGTTGCTTCTCCTGAGTACGGGGATACCACATGCGTGAGACTTTTTGGGAGCCTAGCCGCGTACGGGACCCCAAAAACCAATCACCGCCTTCAGGCTTTCTAAGGGTGTAAATTTTTGATTTCACTTCTCACTGCCTATCACAGTTTCGGAGGCCATGGAATGCCCAGATGGCACAAACCCCCCCCCCCCCCAAATGACCCCATTTTGGAAAGTAGACACCCCAAGCTATTTGCTGAGAGGTATTGTGAGTATTTTGCAGATCTCGCTTTTTGTCACAAAGTTTTGAAAATTGAGAAAAAAGAAAAAAAAAAATGTTCTTTCTTCATTTTCAAAAACAAATGAGAGCTGTAAAATACTCACCATGCCTCTCAGCAAACAGCTTGGGGTGTCTACTTTCCAAAATGGGGTCATTTGGGGGGGGGGGTTTGTGCTATTTTGGCATTTTATGGCCTTCGAAACTGTGATAGGTAGTGAGGAGTCAAATCAAAAATTTGCGCCTAGAAATCCTGAAGGCGGTGATTGGTTTTCGGGGTCCCGTACGCGGCTAGGCTCCTAAAAAGTCCCACACATGTGGTATCCCCGTACTCAGGAGAAGCAGCAAAATTTATTTTGGGGTGCAATTCCACATATAACCATGGCATGTGTGAGCAATATATCATTTAGTGACAACTTTTTTTATTATTATTTTTTTTTTGTCATTATTCAATCACTTGGGACAAAAAAAAAATATTCAATGGGCTCAACAGGCCTCTCAGCAATTCCCTTGGGGTGTCTACTTTCTAAAATGGGGTCATTTGGGGGGGGGTTTGTGCTATTTTGGCATTTTATGGCCTTCAAAACTGTGATAGGTAGTGAGGAGTGAAATCAAAAATTTGCGCCCTTAGAAATCCTGAAGGCGGTGTTTGGTTTCCGGGGTCCCGTACGTGGCTAGGCTCCTAAAAAGTCCCACACATGTGGTATCCCCGTACTCAGGAGAAGCAGCAGAATGTATTTTGGGGTGCAATTCCACATATAACCATGGCATGTGTGAGCAATATATCATTTAGTGACAACTTTTTGTAATTTTTTTTTTTTGTCATTATTCAATCACTTGGGACAAAAAAAAAAAATATTCAATGGGCTCAACATGCCTCTCAGCAATTTCCTTGGGGTGTCTACTTTCTAAAATTGGGTCATTTGGGGGGGTTTTGTACTGCCCTGCCATTTTAGCACCTCAAGAAATGAGATAGGCAGTCATAAATTTAAAGCTGTGTAAATTCCAGAAAATGTACCCTAGTTTGTAAACGCTATAACTTTTGCGCAAACCAATAAATATACGCTTATTGACATTTTTTTTACTAAAGACGTGTGGCTGAATACATTTTGGCCTAAATGTATGACTAAAATTGAGTTTATTCGATTTTTCTTATAACAAAAAGTAGAAAATATCATTTTTTTTCAAAATTTTCGGTCTTTTTCCGTTTATATCGCAAAAAATAAAGATCGCAGAGGCAATCAAATACCATTAAAAGAAAGCTCTATTTGTGGGAAGAAAAGGACGCAAATTTCGTTTGGGTACAACATTGCATGTCAGTTAAAGCAGCGCAGTGCAAAATTCTGAATTCACCTCTGGTCCTTTAGCTACCAAATGGTCCGGGGCTTAAGTGGTTAAAGTGTTCCAAAACCAGGACCCTGCATTCACAATATCTCGTCTCCCACAGTTCACTGAACATGGAAATGCAATTATTTTAGTAAATATAAACTTCTAAATACCTTCTTTCTCATCAGCAGTATATAGCAGACTTGTGACTTCTTTCAGTGTCTGGTTAAAGCTTGTAGGAGTAGTTTTCATTCTCCCCCGATTGTCCTATGAGGCTGTAGGATCCCTGACCCTCTGTCTGGACAGTGCTAATTGGCCCTGTGCTGATCACATGCACTTTCCCCCCCAAATAAAACTCTCAAGCAATACACACCAAACTGAGCATGTAAAGAGTGACTCCAAAGGTTCTGTCTTATCAGAAGATGGATTGGGGACAGTAGAAGAAGGGGGAAATCAGAAAAGACAGGATCAAACAGCCTTTTTACACAATGCAGAGGATTAACCCCTTAGGTTCCACAGTGAGTATAACAAGCATGCTTTACTGCATATAAAGACTGATTTTACTGTTGTGGGTTTAGTAACTCCTTAAGACCATAAAACTTGGGATTAAATACTTCCCCGCATAACATAATGTCATCTTCCATTAACAATTATCATAAAGGGTTTGTACATTTCTTAAGGATAGGCACATTGGTAGGTCAACGCGTTTCACAAATTACTTCCTCAGGACCATCAATATGCTTTACAGGAAGAGTGATCTAACTAAAGAAACATGTATTAATATACAAAAAAGATCTATGAAAATAATCACAATCACAAATTTAAGTGCAATGGCATACCCCCATGGAGCTGGTAAATTGGATAGCAGATGTGTGCGGCTCACAGACCCACATGAAGCGATTGTTCTGTATAACTGCACCATAAGGGAGACTAGTATAATAGGTGATAAGTGATATCATAGCTAAATGCAAAAAGATAATATGAAACTTAAGCCTAGTACACACTATCGTTTTTTGTTGTTTTTTTTGTGAAAAAAACTGACAGCTTAGGTCTGAGCCGCTGTACTAACAATCCGATGTTAGTACAGCAATCTCCCCCGCTGAGCTTTTGTGTTCTAAAAGGGGGACAGGCTCCCCTGCCAGAACACTCCATTAAGCGATCTGTGCCATTGGCTGAGAGCGCTGATCAGGAGGCAGTCGGCTGCTGGTTTTCCAACATTCTCGTCCGACAGAAGCCAACCGAAAGGCTAGCTTCTGTCAGACCGGCTGTCATACACACGGGCCAAATGTCGTATGTTTTTTATTGTACCGCCCGATGTCTCCCGACATTCAGACTATGTGTACTTGGCTTAAGTGTCAGCAAGCTGAATTGACCTCAAGAATAAATACCAGATAATAGAAGTTCAACTTACTTAAGGGACCAATTTCACTTGAGTACTTGTGCTTAGGAGATATTTTTTTAACGAGAATCAGCAAAGCTCGCATCTCACATATGTATAACAGGGGCAGTTGGAAAACCAAAATTCCAATTAACAGGGGGTAGCATCTTATAATTAAGGAGATTACCCTCATTAGATAGTAAATAATATTACACAAATCTCTTTAGTAGAAATAAGTAATACATATTGGCTAAGCCACAGATTCCATATAAGGAACCACAGCAAATATCATCCCCACACATCAAGTGTATTAATTTACCTGTAAAGCTTAAAAAAACTGCTACTCCAGCGCAGGTGCATCTGTCATCTAACCAACTGGAAGATAGGCAGAAGATTAACATTAAACAAAATAACCATCCTACCATCATAAACATAAAACAAAACTTACCAGTATATGGAGAATTACCTGTTGGAACTCAATATCATATACAGTAATTCGTATTGCATATGTGAAGGAGAATATTCCCATGTCCTAGTAACCCAAAGGCTCAGACCACCTAAAGTGAATAAATCACAGCACTAAATACCCTTCCATGTAATATAAAGTCACTAGTGTCCAACACATGTTTCTACCCTCACCCTCAGTATAACGTAGCCCTTGCCCAGATCGCTGCCTTGTCTTAGTGACCCTGGCAGCTGCTCTTTATAAAGGCCCACATCAATGGCACTTGGTACCACCAAGGATGCCACGGCAGCATGCGCCGTCCATGACCCCATCTGCTCCACATCTGCATGTTCATCCACAGGCACGCATGCGCACTAAAGGCATGTAGGGACATGCGTGCCGCAAGCTCCCAAAGAGTAAAACAGGCCAGCCTGTCAGATCAGTCCTCACCCTGTACATGGACCCCGTCTCCACCACCTCATCTCCGCCTTTTTTGGGCACACCAGAGATGGGAGAATATCTCCCCTCCAGACCCCCAGCTGGAAATCCAGGGTTTGTATCAACCTTCTAGATGGTACTTTATCTGGACAGTTCCCTCTGTGGGAGTAAGTTGAAAAATAACAGATTTACTGGCAAGTTTATCAGGTGAAAAATAAGAAAAAAAGGCTAAAAAAAGAAAACGAATGCAGCCACCATATCTAACAATTGGTAAGTTGTAATTTAATACATTTTTGTTTTTGGATTTAATACTGTTTAAGATTCTCGTGTTTTAATAATGTCAGTCCTGCCACTGTATAGTGCCCCTTGTGACGATAATAAGGTCTGATGAACCCCATACTAAGTAGAGGGAATGGGGACGTTGAACTGGAAAAAGTGACACTTTCATTTTTCCCCAAATGCACAAGTCAAGCCTCGTACACACGACCGAGTTTCTCGTCGTAACAATCTCGTCGTTTTTTTCGACGAGATTCTTGTTAACCTTGATGAGTTTCTCGTCAAGCTTTCCATGCGTACCCACTGACAATTCCAAATTTCCTCGTTGTTCTCCGCGGTCACGTCCAGCACGTACGACGGCACTATAAAGGGGAAGATCGATTTCCTTGGCGCCACCCCTTGGGCTGCTTTTGCTGATCTCGTGTTACCGTGTGTGAAGTAAAAGTTTGGGAAGAGACGATTCGCGCGTTTCAGTCTTCGTGCTTTTCAGTTCGTTTTCTGAGGTTCAGTTTGTGCTTGTGGGTTCGTATCTTGACTTTCAGGGCGTCTAGGCAGGTCGTATCTGTTTTACAGTGCGTTCTTGCCCGTTCGTTTCTGATTTTCAGTTCGTTATTCATAGGCCTTGCTGTTCTAAAGTGTGTTCTGTTCTGTACGTTCTGATAAGACAACCGTTTCCTAGCCATGTCGCCTGGACGTTCTCGTTGTCGAGTTCGTGCTGTGCGTGCGCTTGGTGTTGGTCTGCTTGTTTTGGACCAAGACCAGTCCATGAACGGTGTGAGGAGGAGTTCATGGACCAAGAATTGGTTGCTCCAGCGGGACCAATTCTGCCATATGCCTCTGCTGCGGGAGATTGTCGAGAATAATCCTGAGGACTACAGGAATTTTCTGCGGATGTCTGACCCCGTTTTTCAGGAACTGTTGGCTTTGGTGTCCCCCTACATTACCAGGAAGGACACCGTTATGCGGGAAGCCATCAGTGCTGAGCAGAGGCTCATCGCCACGTTACGTTATCTGGCGACAGGGAGAAGTCTTCAGGACTTGAAGTTCACGACAGGCATCTCCCCCCAGGCTCTGGGCCTCATAATCCCAGACACCTGTTCTGCCATTATACAAGTCCTGCAGGAGGACTATATTAGGGTAAGTTTTCTCCATTAACATCACATTTTATGTATTTCATGTATGATAATGTATTGTATTTCTTTCATCCTTCCCTAATTACCATGATTGTAATATGCTGAGAATGTCCCCTTTGTCCCCATGCATGCTGGAAGCTTTAGATTGCCCCTTTTTTCTCCTCCATGCATATTTCCCTTCACTAACTTTTCCAGCAGGGGCGCCTGTTGCTCCAAATGATTGGGGGTCCAACCCCAATTTAGGAAATAAACGTCCTCCTTTTTTGCGACTGTGCCTATTAAATGCCCCCGATTGCCCCCTCCAATGCAGCCATTTTGTCCCCTCCAATGCAGCCATTTTGTCCCCTCCAATGCAGCCATTTTGTCCCCTCCAATGCAGCCATTTTGTCCCCTCCAATGCAGCCATTTTGTCCCCTCCAATGCAGCCATTTTGTTCCCTCCAATGCAGCCATTTTCCCCCCAGCCCTGCACTTACCTTCTTGTGGTCAGCGCCATCCTTCTTCTGTCCTTGATGTCTTCTCCTGCCCTTGATGTTGCATCAGCCAATCATGTTACCATTAAACAGACTTGGTGAACATGATTGGCAGAGCAGCCTGTCAGTGTTTACCCATGGAATGTCCCCCCCCCCCCGCGTCACCTATTTAACTTTTATGAAGCCAATTACATCCCTCAGGCTGTAATGTGCAAGCCTATTTGCCTCCCTGTTTCTGATATGCAATTTTCACCCCATAAATGCTGCAGTTATTCATATGTTGGTCGCTTAACAGGGGGCCATCCACCTGAATAGTGGGCGGCATTGACAATACATAGGTTAATGCAAGACATGAAACTATGTATTGTTCTGAGTGACGGGCACAGGAGAGAGGGGGCAGTGCTCCAGCGCCCACTCTGGACGCACCGCCACTGCAATGCTATCCTGTGGCCAAACACATCTACCCCCCCCCCCAAAATATTTTTTGAATGAACCATCAGAGGGGGTGATGAATATGAAACATGAGCCTTCCATTATACTTCTTAAAAACAGATTAATAAACGGAGAATTTGATTGATGTTGGCCTCTAATGTTTTTTATTATAATCTCCTTGTAATGTAATATTTTAAAATTCTAATTTTCTTTCATCTTGTTTGACTCCCCAGCTTCCTTCCACGCCACAGGAATGGCAGACTGTGGCATCGGAGTTTGCCACGTGGTGGGACTTCCCCAACTGCGGTGGTGCCATAGACGGGAAGCACGTCCGCATCGTGCCGCCACCCCGTTCTGGGTCCTACTACTTCAACTACAAGGGGTTTCATAGCATTGTGCTGATGGCGGTGGTGTCAGCACGGTATGAATTCCTCTATGTTGATGTAGGGAAGAATGGTCGGATGTCCGATGGGGGATCCTTCATCCAGACGGAGTTTGCCCTCCGTCTCCAGAGTGACGACCTTGCATTGCCACCGGATGCAGGGAATGTTGAAGGACTCCCCTTTGTTTTTTTGGCTGATAAAGCCTTCGGGCTTGGACCGCATCTTATGAGGCCATTTCCTCAGAGGACCCTGACCCCAGAGAAGAGGGTGTTCAATTACCGGCTGGCCAGGGGCCGAAGAGTCGTTGAAAATGCCTTCGGCATAATGGCCAGCTGGTTCCGCATTTTTATGACTTCTATCCACTTGGCGGACTACAAAATAAACAAAATGTAGTTTTATGCTGCTGTGTGCTACACAACTTTCTCAGCAGAAAATCCACTTCTTATATGGCCACAGTATTGCCTGAGGCTGGACTTTCATCTGCAAATCCCCTGCCGGGCCTTGAATCTGCCCGTCCTGGCTTGCCCCCCCAAAATGCCCGTGAGGTTCGGGAGAAATATATGCAATATTTCACGGGTAGGGGGGGCAATTTCTATGCCAGGCTATGCCTAAAGATTCATGAAGAATGAGCTCAATTAAAAATCTGATTTCAACTTTTAACTTTTGTTTGTTTCCTGTCTCCTAGTTTGTCTTAGTGCATTTGTAGTGCCAAGTGTATTTTCCTTTAGTAAATAACAACCATTTCACTATGTAACCTTAAAAAAAACACAAATAAGGTTAGAGCGTATTGAAAAAAGAAGCTACACGTTGTTTGTGTTCAAACATTTTACTCTGTGCACATTCACACACATGTTTACTTTTTAAAAATTTTTTTTTTGTCCTGGCCACAAACCGCCAATTCTTTTCTTAGGAAAATACAAAAACAACAGTTGCATTCCAAAAAGTACAACATTGGATATCTCTGAGCAATCTGAGACATTCACTTACACAAACTATGTCTCTATGTGCCCGTCCTAATATGGGGTCTTGCCACCCCTTGCCCAGCCAAAAATTGAATATGCACACATTTTGTAGTAATTTTCAATAGGGATTTTAGACTCCTGATCCCTATTGTCAACATGTGCTATCTGCCATCAGGGGTGATCAATGGACGTGTTTTGGGGGTGCAACCCCTTCCTCAGTTCACCTACTTTAGATACGAGGAAGGGGTTGCACCCCCAAAAGACGTACATGGATATCCCCTGATGGCAGATAGCACATGTTGACACACTGTGTGCATATTCAATTTTTGGCTGGTTTGATTGTCAAAAAGAGTTTAAAAGGTTGAAGAACAGTCATTCCTGAAACAAAAATGGGGGTTTGGTTGACTTATTCGATTCTCCCCAATACATCTAGAATGTCTTTAAATGTTTGATCCATCACATGAATTATTTGTTTTATTCTGTCCAGTTCCGTGCTACATTCCATCACTTGCTGTATTATTCGGAGGGCACTGTCAGCAGAGAAACGTGTACTATCCTTCACCACAACATTTACATCCCCTAAAAACAAAATACAAAAGGTATTATAACTCTGCAGGCCTACATCTCTTACCTGAAGCTGTGGTGACAGATACTGACCTGTTGTGGTGACCAGTTCCACAACGTCATCCACCTCTCCTTCCTGCACTTCTCCTTCCTCCACCTCAACTTCCTCAACATCCTTTGGTTGTGGGTCTTTGGGAGTTTGGGGTTGTTGTGAAGCTGTGGGGTTCCTGTGCTCCCTGGAGTGTTCTCCAATCTCCTCCCAGTCTTCTCTCCCCTATGAGAATCAAACAAAAGGTCTATTTATCACACTGAAATTCTCTATGAAAAATAAAAACAGGCTAAATTGTTTGGAAGTGGGGTACACGTGTGTGTTTGTGCGGATTTTAAAGATGAATGCATTATTTGGAAACAAAAATATGTTTAGTATTCACCTTTTGGATGTAAATTTTTAGACATGGAGGCACCACAAAAATTCACTGATGCACCTGTGTGGGACACCCAAAAAATGTGGTTATGGTGGCCCACACTATAGTGCTCCAAAGTACAGATGTGGTACCAGCTGCTGAGTGTCCTCTCCTTTACACTGATTAAAGTTTGCATTTCATTCTCTTTACAAACACATCATCTAGCCGAAAATTTAGGAACAACAATTTGTAAAAAACAGGCAGATGTCTATTTTCTTTTGTGGCTGTAAAATAAGCCAAAACAGTGGATAGTGGCCGAACGAAGTGTCTGTAACGTAACGAACGATTACTGTGCCAAACCAAGTTCAAATTAGGAAATTTTGGAAGGGAGTCCAATATGAAAATAAAAAAAAAGGAGCAAGATGTAATTTGAGAAAAACATTAATAGCAGAAAAGTGTACATTTTACTTACTTTTTGCTATCATTCTCTTAATGCTCCTTAACTGCTCTGGCTCCCTCAGTTTGAGGTCTGACCACCTCTTTCTGAGCTGCTCATTTGAGCGTTTCACCCCGAAATTCTTCTTCAGACTCTTCACGACTTTCTTCAGGATTTTGGCCTTCCTTCTATTAGGTTTGCTATACGGCCCATGCTTTGCGTCATAATCCGACTTGAGCAATATGTCCACCATCTCCGCCATCTCCGCAAAAGACATATTAGATGCCTTGAATCTCCTCCTTGATCGTGACGTTTCCTCAGTCTCCGGGCTTGTCTCCTCCTTGTTATTTGAGGAATGATCAGACACCTGCTGTAAATCCGCCATATCTGTCTGCACGCCGAAAGAGAAGGGGCGGGGAAAAGATGTTATTTAGAACGTCATGGGCGGGCGACGTGTACGTAGTTTGACGCATGCGTGGTGTATATATAGCAAACACACATGTGACTATACTACGTTCGTTGTGCGGAGAGAGGAGTTCAAGTGACGGACGTGCGAACGAAGGTATGTGATTTTGTGACTTTGAGGCCTATACTGTCTGGAGAATGTTGTAGGATATATATGGTGACTACGATTTTAAGGAGGTTAGACTGTGTGCCTCACATTAGTTATATATTATTTATTTTACTTGCAGATACAATATGAATGTCTTTATTAGCGACAAAGAATTCCTGGCGGAATTTATAGACCGGGTAAGGGAGCTGCCCGCTCTGTGGGAGACCAAAAACCCCATACACAAAAAAAAGGGGTGAGAAAAGCAGCGCTGGAGACCCTGCTCCCATTTGTGCATACCAAGGTGCCCACAGCCACAGCCAAACAGGTGGACACTAAAATTGGGAGCTTGAGAGGCACATACAGGAATGAACGCTCTAAGGTCCTGGCTTCTCAGAGGTCAGGAGCAGCAGCAGATGATGTGTATGTCCCCAGTTTGTGGTACTACAGCAGGATGTCCTTTCTGGATGACCACATTGAGGCAAGGCCATCACTATCCACTCTTCCCCCCAGACTTCCCTGCAGCCAACCTGAGCCTTCTCTGGAGCAAGAGGAGGCAGCCATCCTGGATGAACCTGATTTGACCATCTGGAGCCAGGTATAGTATTTATAGAAAATGTATTGGGATAAAATTAATGTTTGACAAATACAGTAGGTGCCGCCGATATTGTGTCAATCTCACCGCTTCTAGCGGCGATATTGACACCCTTATGAGCTCCGTTGCGAGAGCCAGTGCCGAGCTGTCTCGTCATCGGGAAAGGAAAAAATTTTCCTTTCACGATGAGCGACACGCATTGCCGATAGGCGGGGATCCGACGCGGATTCCCGCCAATACCAGGCACTGCGTTTGGTATGAATCCTGAGCGGGAACTCCACGCCAATTTTTAAAGAAAAAACGGCGTGGGTTCCACCTCCAGGAGCATACCAGGCCCTTGGGTCTGGTCTGGATTTGAAGGGGAACCCTACGCCGAAAAAACAGCGTGGGGGTCCCCCTCAAGATCCAAACCAGACCCTTATCCGAGCACGCAACCTGGCAGGCCGCAGGGGAAGAGGGGGTGCGGCCCCCCCTCCCTCCTGAACCGTACCAGGCCACATGCCCTCAACATCGTACCCCTACCCATTCACCTGACGTCACAGTCACATGGTCCCATGACGTCACAGTCACATGCTCCGGGGCACATGTGCCCTGGAGCATGTGACTGTGACGTCATGTGCACATGTGCCCCGGAGCATGTGACTGTGACATCATGTGAAGCCTATATTAATCTCTGCGGACCGAAGATTTACCATTACTGCGAGAGGAAGCGACGAGTCAACATCAAGGAGGAGAAGAGGGAAGAAGACGCCGACGGCGACGACGGAGAAGACCGGCTCCTCCACTAGCAAAAGAGCTACAAGAAGTTAGTGGAGGGGCTGGCAGAAGGACAACGGAGAGCCGGACGAGGCGACGGAGAAGACCGGGCCTCTGCTAGCAAAAGAGCTAAAAAGAAGTTAGCGGAGGCCCTGCGGAAGAAAGAACCGGAGAACGTGGCGACGACACCGGAGAGCGGGAGAAGAACCGGAGAGCGGGAGAAGAAGAAGAAGACGACGGAGATGACCGGGCCTCCGTTAGCAAAAGAGCTAAAAAGAAGTTAGCGGAGGCCCGGCAGAAGAAAGAACCGGAGAACGCGGCGACGACACTGGAGACCCCCGAAGTCGGAAGAAGACCTCCGGAGCGGTGCAATAAAATACTTTTAAAAACTGTGTTGTGTTTTTATTTCCATTTATTTTCCACCAGGTGAATGGGTAGGGGTACGATGTACCCCATAATCATTCACATAGGGTGGGGGGCCGGTATCTGGGGGCCCCCTTATTAAAGGGGGCTCCCGGATTCCGATAAGCCCCCGTCCGCAGACCCCGACAACCAACGGCCAGGGTTGTCGGGAAGAGGCCCTGTCCTCATCAACATGGGGGCAGGGTGCTCTGGGGTGGGGGGCCACAGGTCGCCCCCTGCCCCAGAGCACCAAACCCCCCATGTTGAGGGCATGTGGCCTGGTACGGTTCAGGAGGGAGGGGGGGGCGCTCTCGTCCCCCCCTCTTCCCCTGCGGCCTGCCAGGTTGCGTGCTCGGATAAGGGTCTGGTTTGGATCTTGAGGGGGACCCCCACGCCGTTTTTTCGGCGTAGGGTTCCCCTTCAAATCCAGACCAGACCCAAGGGCCTGGTATGCTCCTGGAGGGGGAACCCACGCCGTTTTTTTTTCTTTAAAAATTGACGTGGAGTTCCCGCTCAGGATTCATACCAAACGCAGTGCCTGGTATTGGCGGGAATCCGCGTCGGATCCCCGCTCAATACAGTGTCGCGTCTCCTCGCCATTGCAGCGAGCGCGACACGTGTCGCCACCCTGCTGCCGACATCTCGGCACTCCTGTCGCAGAGGATCTCGGCGATGGGAGCGCGATAGAAACACAATATCGGCGGCACCTACTGTATGTCAAGATGACAAACATAAACTATTTTGGGTTCCACAAGTGAAATCAAGATCTCGAGACATTAGTCTGGCCTAAATTGGGTGCAAAATAGTCAATCTGATGTAGTTGTAAATTGGTCAAAATGATTTCTGGATTTACATTCGAATTGCTTCAATCATGATCTGAATTTTGGATGCAAAGATTAAACCAACATATTAAACTATGTCCCTTTTTCTTACACAGGATGAAATCAGCCAGGAGGAGGGTCTGGAAACTGTCAGGCAGGAGGAGGCAGGGCCCAGTGGCAGGCAGGAGGTGGCAGGGCCCAGTGGCAGCCAGGAGGTGGCAGGGCCCAGTGGCAGCCAGGAGGTGGCAGGGCAAAGGAGAAGCACCAGATCACAGGTGCCTCCCATCCAACTTCCCAAAAGAAGCAGGAGGGACAGGACCACCAGTGAGGCAGCAATGGCCCTTATTCGAGAGGCCCATGCCACCCTCAAGGAGCCCACATCCCCTGGAGAGGCCATTGCCGGCCTAGTGGAGGCAAAGTTCAAGGTGATGAGCATGGAGCAACACCTCCTATGCGAGCCCCTGCTCATCACCTTGCTGAACAAGGGGGTGATGGAAAAAATTACCCCCAATACCGCAATTTGTGAGGTAGCACAACTGTCCCAACCTCAACCTCCTCCTCCACCTCCACCTTCTTCTTCTGCCCCACCCCCTTCTCCTCAACCTCCTCCTCCACCTCCACCTTGTTCTTCTGCCCCACCCCCTTCTCCTCCACCTCCACCTTGTTCTTCTGCCCCACCCCCTTCTCCTCCACCTCCACCTTGTTCTTCTGCCCCACCCCCTTCTCCTTCTCCTCCACCTCCACCTTGTTCTTCTGCCCCACCCCTTTCTCCTCCACCTCCACCTTGTTCTTCTGCCCCACCCCCTTCTCCTCCACCTCCACCTTGTTCTTCTGCGCCACCCCCTTCTCCTCCACCTCCTCCTCCTCCTGACAGGAGTACCCCTCCAGTGGCCCAGCCTCCAGCCAAACGAAGAAGGAAGGCTGCAGAGAAGGCTTCAGGGAAGGTTGCAGGGAAGGTTGCCAGGAAGACGAGGAAGTGATGGCCTTGCTTCATTGTGTTCGGACAGAAGGCAGCCTGTTGTAGTACCACACACTTGGGACATATATCTCACCTGCTGCTGTTCCTGACCTCTGGGAGGCCAGCATCAGATTGTGCTCAGAAATGTTGGCCTTCTCTCAAGCTCCCAATTTTAGTGTCCACACAGGGTTGATGTGTGCTCTGGGATCCCTGGGATGCACAAATGGCAGCAGGTTCTCCAGCGCTGCCTTCTCTTTATTTTATTTCAAACATGAATAAATGTTATTTTTATTTAAGTTCATACTTGACTATGTGTATTTTTTAAATATTTTAAATTTAGCTTTGGAGTAAGCAGAGACAAAGGGACAGATAACAACCCCAAAAAAAGAATAACAATCTGATTTAAAAAAATAGGGTGTAAAATTTAACAAATATATATTAAAATATTCAATGGGAGATCACTAGTGTTGAGCGAACCCGAACTGTAAAGTTCGGGTCCGTACCGAACTTTAGCTTTTTCCCGAACGCGAACCCGAACCCGGACTTTGCGCAAAAGTTCGGGTTCGGGTTCGGCAATCTACTTATGCAGTTAGAAATGCTTCAGGGGCCAGCCAATCACCTTTTGATTAGCTGGTGTGCCCTTAGAAGCCATCATAGCCATGCCTACTAATGGCATGGCTGTGATTGGTCAGTGCAACATGTGACCCAGCTTCTATATAAGCTAGAGGCACACAGCACACACGTCACTCTGCTTCAGAATAGATAGGGAGAGGATCTTGGCTGCTGCTGTTGCTAATAGGGAGAGATTGTAAAATACATGAGGTAGTCCTGATTCTGCAATCTGAGGGAAAAGATAGAGAGATAGTGTAGTGTAGGGCCAGGTTCCTGTTGGTGCTTTCAGGGAGAGAGATTTATTATATAGGAGTCCAGATTCAGAGATTAAAATCAGCGATCTGCATAGGTTTACCTGTTTGTGTTGCAGTGCACAGTCTTTTTACACTGCCATGAGCCCAGTGTCAGAGAAAATCTAACTTTTATCTGCAAGCTCAGTGCACCAGCACTGCATATATTACGTTGAGAGATACACCGTTTCCATACTGTGGGTGTATTCTGCTCTTTGAAAAAGATCCATTTAGGGGGGAAAAAAAGGCACTTTATTGTGCTCTATTCCAAAAGACCTATAGGGCAAAAAAAATAAAAAATTTGCATTTTATTTTGCTCGTGCAAAAAAAGACCCGTTTAGGGCAAAAAAAATAATAAAAAATTTGCACTTTAATGTACGCTTGCAAAAAGAGCCATTCAGGGCCACAAAAAATATTTTGCAGTGTGTTATACACATGTGGAGGTGTGTGAAATAAACAATTTCTATATAGTTTTCTCCTACTGTGCTATACTAAAAAAAACATTTTTTTTAATAGCATTTTCTGCAGTTCTGTAGCTGTGCGATTCAGCGGTTACGTACTGTGGGTGTGTTCTGCTCTTCCAAAAAACGCCATTTAGGGACACAAAAAATAGTTTGCAGTGTGTTATACATATGTGGAGGTGTGTGAAATAAACAATTTCTATATAGTTTTCTCCTACTGTGCTATACTAAAAAAACAACATTTTTTTTGAATAGCATTTTCTGCAGTTCTGTAGCTGTGCGATTCAGCGGTTACGTACTGTGGGTGTGTTCTGCTCTTCCAAAAAACGCCATTTAGGGGCACAAAAAATAGTTTGCTTTGTCAGCACGCCACAACAACCAGCACCACCAGCTGAGATGGAACGTCTTAGCAGGAGGCAGCATTTCACCAACATGGTTGAGCAGTATGTGTCCACAGGCCTACACGTACTGGATGACGGGTCTGCCCCCTTTAACTTCTGGGTCTACAAATTGGGCACATGGCCTGAGCTTGCCCTTTATGCCTTGGAGGTGCTGGCCTGCCCTGCAGCCAGTGTATTATCTGAACGTGTATTTAGCACGACAGGGGGCGTTATCACAGACAAGCGCAGCCGCCTGTCCAGAGCCAATGTGGACAAGCTCACGTTCATTAAAATGAACCAGGCATGGATCCCACAGGACTTGTCCGTACCTTCTGCAGAATAGACATGTATACCGGTGTTGTGACAAAAACTGTCCGGCCATCGGATTGTGCCCGGCCCATACTGCGAAGGCGCAGCGCTTGCGCAGTACAGAGGACAAGGAGATTCACAAAATCTCTGAAGATGAACGGCGCCTGCACAGTGAGTGCAGGTTCAAGCCCCACCATCCAAGTGGACATACGGTAGCACATAGTAACAGGGCCCCTCACGGGCTCGGTTCGATCGCCACGCTTCGGGCACGGCCTCACTTGGCTCAGCTTAAACCACGGATGGTGTGGCCTTCACCTGAACTCACCACGCAGGTGCCGTTCGTCTTGGGAGATTTTCGAAATCCCCTTGTCCTACATACTGAGCAAGTGCAGTACAGGGTGGACACTATTTGACGGGGGACAGAATTCGACACATCACCGTCTTACCCAGCCATTGTTGTATTTTTGAACCAGTGATGGCTACCTCGTCCTCCTCTACCGCCGCTTCCACCTACACAGCCACATCCACCGCCACCTCAACCTCCTACTCCATATGGACCTCGTCCTCCTAGGTCAAGATTATAATTTTTATTTTATTTTTTTGTAGCGCACAGATCCTTTCCCCCTTACCTGCCTTTATGTTGTTGGCTCCTCGCAGGAGGGAGAAAGGCACACCGCACTACCAGCCCGTACCCTCCTATATAAAGAGGTTGAGAGGTGTACTTGACGGACCGTGTCCACAGCCGGAGTCAAAACTCCTCCAGAGGATGATTCTCACCTCTACTGTAGGTAGAGGCAAGTCCTTTAATTCCCAGTAAAGTCAATGTCCACACCAGCTGAAATTACAACTCTTATTCTCTCATGGCAAAATAAACTCTACTCGGATAGAAAAGGTTAGAGCAAAGAAACAGGACAGCTTAAGGTGTGGAGGAGGTCCAGGCACAAACGTAGCACATATACTTCACTGCTTAGGTTTCTCAAACAGTTTTAGGTGCACGGTCTCTGCCACAGACCTTGAGGTTGGTCTCTGCCACAGACCGGGTGTACAAGGCCCCTGCCACGGACCTGGAGAACTTTGGTCTCTGCCACAGACCAGGGTGTATAAGGCCCCTGCCACGGACTGGGTGAATAAGGCCTCTGATACAGTCAAGATGACCTTGAGCTTCTCCTTCTACGAACCTAGCCCATATCAAGGGGAAGACATCTCTCCAGGGAGTCAACAGACCCTTCCTTCACCGTGACTCCCGCATCGGTCCATCAGAATGATCCTCCCTTCCCTGGAACATGGTCCCCTACACGAGGCGGCACCCTAAGACTCCTCGACCCTTAGCGGACTCCAGACGAAGGCTCTGGACTCCAGGCTTTACTCCCGCACCTAGGCCTCCATACCCAGGGCAGCAGGAACTCCAGGATAGTACCTCACCCCGGGCTAAAGGTACCCGAGATGGAACAGGAACACATGCACCCAGGCCGAAGGCACCTGGGCGTGGACCCCACTGGACATCAGCCCCCAGGCCAAAGGTCTGCCCCTTTTATATGCTCTCCCGGCATGCACAGCAGGTTCCCCGCCCCGCTGTACTACTGCCAAGAGGGGACACAAAAGGCACAGCACTGTATCGGCGGTTCAACCCTAGCCTACCATGGCAGCGCCACCTGTAGGCCGCAAGGAACTGCACACCAATACTGTCCCCCGAGGACAAAATGGTCCATGAAACCTACAGAATTAGGGTGTTTGAGCCTATTTACCACTCAAACACTTCCCTTAAATTTAGCACCCCGCTACATTTTTATTTCAAAGTATTTTATTTTCCCACTAGCTTATCCATTAAATTGAATAATTTATTCCAGAAAGGGCGTATTCTGGGGCATTCCCACCATATGTGTGGCATCGTGCCGTTGAGTTTCTGAGGTTCTTAATGACTTCCCGTACCTCTTCTGCTGAAAAGGGGGCCTCCAGCATATTTTTTTATTTTTTATTTTTTTTTATGTTATTTTAAGTTATTTCCCTATCCACATTTGTTTGCAGAGCACTTGCCATGCTCTTAACAACATTTTGCTGCCATTTGCAGCCCTCTAGCCCTTTCCATTACTTTTTTAGAGCCTTTTTAGTCCTTAGAAGTCCGGGTCCCCATTGACTTCAATGGGGTTCGGGTTCGGGTTCGGGTTAAAGTTCGGTCCCGAACCCGAACTTTTTTCCGAAGTTCGGCCGAACCCGTCGAACCCGAACATCCAGGTGTCCGCTCAACTCTAGAAATCACTATCAAAACATTGCCAAATTACAATTAACATCAGTTTGAAAAATCTAAAAATGTAAAATATTCAGAAGATCTTGCACGATATAATACACCTAAATCTTCTTAAGAGCAGCATGAAAAAGGTTAAAAAAAGATAGTTATAACTCTGTGGGAATATCAGCAGCAAAAGAAGTTCATTCGTTTGGATTAATGTAACATTCTAAAGAAGATTTCAATGCACAACATTTAAACGATGCAATAATTTCGAGCGTGACGAATGTGCTATCTCCATTACGAAGGCTTGTTTTACCAGAAGATGCGCTCCCGTCTTATACTTGCTTCTGAGCATGCGCGCTTTTGGAAGAGTCGTAAAAGCATACACACGAACCATTTTCTCGTCACAAAACAGGCCGACGAGAAACACGACGAGGAAATCTGGAATCCTGACGAGAAAATAGAGAGCAGGTTCTCTATTTTCTCGTCGAGATTCACGCCAATTTTCTCGTCGTAAAACCATACACACGAACGGTTTTCTCGAGGAAAAAGCTCTCGCGGCACTTTTCTTGCCGGTTTTGGACGAGAAACTCGGTCTGGTGTAAGAGGCTTCAGTGACAAAAATGGTTATATTTAAATCTTCTGTCTATTTTAGGCACTTATGGAAGGAAAGACATTACAGCCCAGCTTCAGGCCAGATTCACATCTGAGCATATCGGAATTGCATGCATAAATGTACAATTATGGCTGTATTTCGGTAAAGTGCTAAAAATGCACCAAAAAATGCAATGCACATCATTCATTATTAATGGCACCTCAAATATCCTAAAGAAATGGGCGTTATTTCACACAGCAAAACACCCAAAACACTAGCAAAAACACGCTATTTAAAAAGGTGCCAAAGTCGGCTCAGAGAAATGGTACAGGAGCTACTTTTTTGTGATTTTGGAGTGTAGGGCAGCCCCATGAAAATGTGCAAACAAAATGTGCCAAAAAAAAGCGCTTCTGCATCGCTCAGATGTGAACATGGCCTCAGATACGCTGACACAAAGCAGATATGCTAGAAAGAAACTTAACATCAAATGCTGCTCAGCCTAGGATCTGGAAAAGAGTGTTTATGGGCTAGTTTGGCTGTTGTAAACTGGTTGTAAAATAGTCCAGGAGCAAATACACATATGTAGGTCTGGTTTTTCATGAGATCAAACTAGAAAACAACATAAAGTCCAATATTCCTGCTGTGATACAGTTACATTTATAATACATGGAAGTATAAGAAAATAAGAACCATATAGATGCCTGAATTAAAAGGTACAAAAGGGACACCATATCATATTTGGTGTCTATCAAATCGTAATATCATTCTGTTCAACAATATGTCAGTTGTTGGATTGTGAAACCTGTTACACAAAAATACAGATATAATTAGAATATTTGGCATTAAGGGAGTGTCTGTTGGAGCATAATAAAAAAAAAGGAGAAGTATAGCTAAAGTTTGTTTAGCTGTACTTCTCCTATGGATCACAGGGGTGCAATTCGTTTTGCACTCCTGTGACCCGTTTTCAGCAGAGAACGGACTAAAGTCCGCTCTCCGCTGACGTCGCCAATGTCAGTCCATGCACCGTGTCACCCGACCACAGAGTCTGAATCCACCAAATGCCTGGACTGACACCCCTCTCAGCCTTTCAGCCAGCCGCTGAGAGCCTGAGACGGCCGCTCCGCCACTCCACAGCTCAGCACTCCAATGAGGGTGGAGAAAGAAGAGCAGAGAGCTGTGACTGACAGTCTTCAGCTCTCTGCTCATGGAGCTCTGAAAAACAAACAATCAGTGATGTACGATCGCTCAGATCTCAGTGTAGAGGTGCATCGGACCGATGCTGCATCCACCTAGGTAAATATTAATCAGGGAAAAAAAAATCCTTTACTTCTCTTTTAAACACCCGTTCAACAAATGATGTCTGCATTTGTAAAGTAATTTTTACTTTTAAACCCATTTTATATGACTGTTTCTTACTGTTTGTTTTGTAATATATTTTCTGTAAATGTTTTCCTTTTATTGAAGCAATATTTTAAAGTTGATGGAGAAAGGAAAAAGGAAGGGGGAGAAATTCTGGATGGTGGAACTTTGTATGAAACAACACATTAGGGTAGATTAAATCAAACAAAAATATTAATTTATTAAATAGTATAATTGAATGTAGCGGGGTCCCCATATTTGGGGCCGCTATATTTGAAATTTAGGGGGTAGCCTGAGCAATAGTTTGGCTCAGGCTGTTGAAATTCCTTAAATTGGACTCTGCTCTGCTGTGGTGTTGCTTGGGTGTATAGTTCCCCTTTGACCTGTGGGTGGCATTGTTGTCCAGGTCTCGGGTCGAACCACAGGTGGCATTGTGGTGTGATTGGGTGTCCTCTCTCGGCGGTTGTACAGTGGGCATGGTCTACCTGCTGTGCATGCCAGGAGAGGGTACTTAAGGGGCAGACGCCATTGGGTCTTGGTCTTCGTCCTCAGCACGTGCCCCACCTTCGGTGGCCCTCATAGCCAGGGGTGTGTGTGAATGTGCTGGGTCCCGGGCACCTTTAGCCCGAGGCCCCATCGTTCCAGGTAGGCCCAGTACCTTTTAACTGACGCCTACAACCAAGCAACGGAATCCTAGGGTGCCCGTGGGAGGGTGACCCACTCTGAAGGAGAGGCAACCTGGGAGAGGACCTTTCTAAGGGGGTCGGTGAAGGATGCCGCCGTCTCGGGAGAGGCCTGATTACCTGTCAGAGGGAAGGATTCTGTGATACACCATAAGCTCTTGTAACGTGCCCCATTGGCACCTATGGTCTCTAGTTACAAGTGCTGGAAAGTTCGGGACTTAGGAGCTTAAAGGTTCTGTGGCAGAGGATCTTCCTAACACGTCCCTAGGAGAAACCAAGCTAAAGTAATTGTTCGTGCTTCACTCCGGCTGCTAGGACCGTGAGAGGGAACTATTCGGGTAAGCAAAACCCACTCAGGCTTGAGTGGCGACGAGGGTAAATAAGTGCCACGTGCCTGAACCTGCCTCCCTATCCAACTCTATCTCTATCTTCAACTTTCCTACTAAGTTACTACCAAAGAGAAAATAAACTTGTCTGTTGGAGTTTAACACTGTCTGGACATTGGCCCTCTTTATTAAAGAAAATAGACTTTTCCCTACACTCTAGGGACGAGAATCGGCGGAGGGGAGGTAACTCGCTGCAGGACCCAAAAACTGTTAACACCGCTCACCCTCTACAAAATGGAGGAAACTGGGCATGTGGTATGGTGTGTCCTATCCTTTAAGTGGAGGTAAGCAGGACAGGGATCTGTGTGCTACATGAACATGAACTCAATGTTTTTATAGAAGCCTCAATTGCTTTACCAATCACTTCAACCCTGGATGAGTGTTTTCCTCTTACGAGAAGTTCACCCACAATTTCTGGCCACCCTGTCGCTACATGGTCATCACCTCAACTCCCGGGGGGGGGTGTTCCCACCCCCCATTGCTTCTTACATTTCATACCATGACTTATGTTCCTCTATATTCCACCCATAGGTAAAAGTGTTAAGACTTCAGTCCCCTGGTTCTCTCTTTCCCTATGCTAATCAATTACCATTGATTACCAACTCCTTATTTATTTTAGATACCCCTACTGTATAGCTGCTCCTGATGAGTGGATAGAGTCCACGAAATGCGTCAAGACCCTCTTTTAGTTGATACCATGTCACACCAGTCATGTACCTACCATGGATTTTGATTTGTCTGAATCATCAATTAATTATACAATTTACTATGTTTTTTTATATATATCTGAGTTTATTGCTGGTTCATCAATTATCATGTATTACAGTGTTTTTATTATGTTATCAATTATATTTTGTGATTACCAATCATGTGATATTTCAAGTATGTGATTACCAATCATGTTATATGCTATTTTCTGTACCATACCTTGAGTTTTTATTGATGCCATTATTGCACTATGCTCAATTATACTATTTAATAAATTTATATTTTTGTTTGATTCAATCTACCCTAATGTGTTGTTTCATACAAAGTCCCACCATTCACAATTTCTCCCCCTTACTTTTTCCTTTCTCCCTCAACTATCAGGGATGGAGACCTATGTACCTTTGAGTCATGGTCTCATCTAAAGCCCCACCTATATATATTATATATATATATATATATATATATCTTGACAATATTTTAAAGTTGTTTAACTGAATCTCTGAGTGCTCTAAACAGAATTAAAAGAATATTTACCTCTGTGAGGGCCACAATATTTTAAAACTCTGTTACTTCCCTATATGATTGAGACAGCAAGTGTAACAGACATTTGTCAGGAGTCAGAACTGAAAAGGTATGTGTCTTCATTAAAACACGTGGTGGCGCAAGTGCTATCCCAGAAACTATTTTATGAGCAGGGCAATAAACCCGGGAGGTTATTGGCGAGATTTACACAGAGGCGAACCCTTGCATCCACTGTTCATCATGTTGTAGACGCAAATGGAGTAGCTCACTCCAGAAATGAGGACATTGCTAATCAGTTCCACTCTTTTTATAGCAAGCTATACCACCTTGAATCACATGAGCATAGACCCATTTCAGCGAGTGCACGCTCTGATCTCATTAGGGAGTTTTTGGGCAAGAATAGCTCCCGGGCGCTATCGACTAATGACTGGCAAGCCTTGGAAGCCCCGTTGTCATTGGAGGAGTGGGGGGAGGCCTTGAAGGCTACGAAGCCTGGCAAAGGCCCGCGGCCAGATGGCTTCTCGGAGCAATATTATAAAAGTTTTGCGGATCTTCTGGCGCCGGAGTTTCTTAGGGCTTTCGACACCCTCTCCCACTCTCCCTGTACTTCGAGTAGAGGCCTATATCTCCGTAATCCTTAAGGACAATAAGGACCCCACCAACCCATTTCGCTTCTGAATGTGGATGTCAAATTGTTTGCCAAGATCCTGGCCACTCGTTTATCCTATCACGTTCCTGCCTGGATAGGACTAGACCAGGTTGGCTTTGTCCCTGGAAGAGAAGCCAGGGACAACACCATTAAGGCCCTCAATTTACACCACTGGCTTACCTGGACTAACAGAGAGGGCTGTTTTCTGGCCATGGATGCGGAGAATGCGTTCGACAGAGTGGCCTAGGACTACATGGACGCGGTCCTGGTGGCCCTGGGCCTGGGAAGCCTGGGAAGCTGTATGCGGGCCTTTATTGGAGCGCTCTATGCCAGGCCTGGGGCTAGGGTACGGGTTAACGGCCACCTGTCGTACGCCTTCCCCATCCATAATGGGACCAGGCAGGGATGTCCCCTGTCTGCCTTATTATACATTCCCACCCTGGAACCCCTCCTCCGTAGCAACCGTGCAAATCCGAACATAAAAGGACTAGGGTAGTGGACTGGAGACTTCATACCAAATACAAGGGTTGGAAGTTGCTGGAAAAACTGATCTCTGGTACCGAACTTCATCTCATTCCTTGGTTCTCAAAGAAACATATACCGGCTAACATTAACTCTCACCCTTTTGTCGGAGTAACCCTGCATGCCTTTGATAGGGCGTGCAAAGTCCACTCGCTTTCAACCACACATTGTGCAAATTACGCCTGTCAAGAGTAACCCGGACTTTCCTCCTGGTATGGAAGGGGCCTTTCTAGCAGCAGAATGGACTTACGCAGAAATGCAAGCCAAACACTTATTTTCCAGAGCTGCGTCATTGTCAAACACAAAGTTTTTCCCTTTCTGGGCCTACATTCAACTGAAACACTTCCTGGACAGTCCAGTGAATAGAGAATGCTTTACGAAAACACCCACTGTGTTGGAATCGCTGTGCTCAGGCTCCTCTCCCCAGAGTCACCTAATCTCAGGACTTTATGCCACAATGTTTGGGGAGCCCTATGCCTCCTTGAGATCCGAACATGCCTATTGGGAGAATGAGCTGTGTACAGTGATTGACGATACCGCCTAGGATCGGGTTCATCTGTATATGCACAAGGGCTCCCTGAATGCTCATACTCAGGAGAATGGGTACAAAATCAAAATGAGGTGGTATAGAACACCGGAAATACTCCACAAATTCATCCCAGCGGTGTCAAATCAGTGCTGGAGGTGTGAACAGGGTTTATGCACACTCCTCCATGCCCACTGATCCAGTCATATTGGCGTAAAGTACATGACGTGGTGACTGAGATATCCTCACTTGCTTTGGAGTTCGCACCAGCGCAGTACCTCCTTCACCTCCCCAAAATTTCCCGTAAGATATACTATAGGTCAATAGCTATGCATATGATTAATGCTGCTAGGTTATGCCTGCCAGTGCACTGGAGGACCAAGTCACCCCCTTCCATAAAGGAGTGGGTGATGCGGGTCAACCAGATATCAGTGATGGAGGAGTTGATTTGCACTGCCCAAGACAGGATAGCTTTTCGGCAACGTGGGCACCTTGGCTTGAATACCGAAACTCGCAGCGCTTTCTGGACTTATCTCGGGATAACCCTTGAAAGGTGTATTAAAGCTTGCTATACCTCTTACAACACTGGGGGTTTACTGAGGAGGGTAGCTGGTGGTGATCCCACCCCCTCCTCACATACTCCCCTACAGTGCCTCCCTCATTCCCCCTTCTCCCTCTCCCTCAATCTGTTTTCTCTCTCTCCCTTACTTCTTTTCCCCAATTTTCTTTTTCTTATTCCTCTCGTTTTTGTTTTATTTTTTAAAAAGGATGTGGAGTTGTAGGCTGACATGGTTGTCGGATGCTATTTCTACGCCTTATATACTCTTTAGTACCTTCAGAAGCTGTAATGATTACCTTGATTTGAAATATTCCATTCCAACAAGAGTCAAACAGACCTGTTATACGCTGCAGTGTATCTTCTTTAACAGATTACTCCTTACCAATAGAGGTTTTCTTATGTGGCCTTCCTACTAATGGCACTTAGAGGCAGTGTCTTTTTCTTTTTCTTTTCATGTACGTTGAACCCTATGCCTCCCTTGAGTTGGAACCATGTACTTGTAGTTTTATTATATGTTGTTTTGGTACTATTTGTATTATGTATGTAGCGCACCAACCCCTGCTTTTCTTCTACTTGGCTCCTCCGCAGGAAAGAATGAGGCACACCGCACCACAAGCCTGTACTCTCCTGAATAGGGAGGTTGAGCGGTGTTAGTTTCTCGGGCCTGCTTGCAGCCAGTGTCAAAAAGCCTCCAGTGCTGACCTCGTTTCTGCAGTAGTCAGGAACAAGTCTTCAATTCTCCCCAGTAAGCAACTGTCCACACCAACTGAAAGGTCCAACACTTATTTATTCCTTCTTGCACAATAAACAGTCTCTTTGAGAGCAGACAGGTTGGGACAAGACACAGGTCAGATAAGGTGGGAGGAGGTCCAGGCACAAACTTGAATTTGGGTGTGACAGGAGGGTCACTTTGGACACAGGGTGAGCCAGGAAATAATGGACATTAAGAAATATATCTTGGACTACCTAAAATGTAATATTTATCCACCATATTCCCAAGGATATCTGTAAAGGACTATTTGCTGATTCTGAGCTCAACAGGTTAATTGAGAGATACTGATGTGTTCAGCCTCGGTCACCTGTCTGCCTAGTGTAGTGCTAATGAGTCGCAGCTTCTAAGGGACCTGTTCATTGTTTGTGGTGATTTACATTCTATTGTCCATTGTGGTTTGGGGGAATTAAGCCTATAATTATAGGTTGTGGAACTAGCAGCAGACGGGTTAATTGAAGAGATTTAGATGTATCACCTGCATACTTGTGTGTATTGGGTCTGTTATGTTGTGGGTGGAGCTGGACCATTGTTCATTTTAGGTTATTGCAGTATTGGATGGTTATAAAACTTACAATGTTTTTCTCAATAAATTCATTCGATGCTAGGAAGATACAGAGTGCGTCTCGTTCTTCCAGAAGGATTAATTCCTATGGGAAGTGGTCGTCTGGCTGTGGAGGATCGACAGGGAATTTGTGTCCAGGAGAGGGAAGGGATCTAAACGGCGTTACCACCTTTCCTATTTGGGGTGCCGTTACATTGGGTTTCTCCTGCTCTGATCAGCACGAACAGGCTTGGCGCACAGTCTCTGCCACAGGCCATGAGGTTGGTCACTGCCACTGACTGGGTGAAAAAATATGAAAACCACTGCTACTGACCTTGAGTGCGTAGTATCACTGCCACTGTGATTTAAAGAACATGCACTTCCTTCCGTTAGTGAACTAGCCCTTATAGGACAAGAACATCCCTCCGGAGAGTTACCAGAGGCCTCATCTGTCACCGCGACTCTGCGCTGGGTCTTCAGAAAGGGTCACCTCCCTGGCCTCCTCGTCCTGGATATGGGTCCCCTTGCAAGGCAGATCCCTGGGCTCCGGGCCTTTCTCCAAAGAACCTCACCCCAGACTTAAGGTGTAGAGGCCATCATGGTTTGGCCTATTTCTCAAAGCAAGAGACATTCTTGAGACAGCTAGCTACTATAGCAAATTTTTATGAAGCTTCAGTACCTTGGCTAACCCCCTGACTGATGTAACCAAAAAGAAAATACCTAAACTTGGGTCCTAGATGCCAGAGTGTACAATGGTCTTCCAGTCCTTATAGGAGGCAATGACCGGTGCTTCAAGCTACATATTTAAAATGTTTTCTGGTGCAAACTGATGTGGAGTTTTTTTTAGATCTGTCAGAAGAGAAACATCCCATCCACTCTCTGAGCAGGAAGTTAATGTTCAGATGGGCAGCATATGACACCATCAAGAAGGAGTTAATTGTGTGGGCACTGAAGAAGCTGCAATGTTACCTGTATGGCCGGTGTTGTAAAAAAAGTCTCGACCTATGCAGGGTCTCGACCGCGTCACTTCCTGTGCGGCTACGTCAAACACAGCTGATAGCGGGCTCCACTGCGCATGCGCGGCTTCACCGCACCTATAACACGCATGCGCAGACGCCCATTTCGGTCCGTGAAAATTATAGACTCGAGCGGGCGGGCGGAGGCGTTGCAAATTGCTCAACATCGTCGGCAGCACCGCCTCCAGTCCCGCCCCCAAAATGCCCCTAGCCTGCTCTGGAGAAGGGGGGCAGACAAGCTAGCCACTTAACACTGTGGACCGAGGTCGACATAAAATATAGTGCTGCGCCGCCTCCAGCCCCTAACACGCCCCTAGCCTGCTCTGCTGAAGTGGGGCGGGCCCCGTGCATAGCACTGTATATATCACAATGGCAGGTCCATGAAAAATATAGAGCTTTGCCTGTGGGAGGGGCCAAGCCTTTGCATAGAAGACATTATTCATCAATATGAGCATCCGCAAACAAACTGAACCCCCCCACTCAATTGCAACCACTGTGCCCGTCAAACGCAGCCACTGTGCCCGTCAAACGCAGCCACTGTGCCCATCAAACGCAGCCATTGTGCCCATCAAACGCAGCCACTGTGCCCATCAAACGCAGCCACTGTGCCCATCAAATGCAGCCATTGTGCCCATCAAACGCAGCCACTGTGCCCATCAAACGCAGCCATTGTGCCTACCAAAGGATGCCACTGTGCCCGTCAAATGCAGCCACTGCGCCCGTCAAACGCAACCACTGTGCCCATCAAACGCAGCTACTGTGCCCGTCAAACGCAGCCACTGCACCCAGCAAACGCAACCACATGTAGGGGTAGCAAACAGAGGGGTTCCCCGTGTAAGGGGTGCACACAGAGGGATCAGTCATGTAGGGGGATCACAAAGTGGGATAAAATTCTGATAAGTGCTGTCACAGGAGGGCCCTCACACAGGACACATGGCAGGCAGGGCAGTGAGGTTGGCATACACAGGGTGATCAGGTTCCTGTTCTTAGGGGGGGTGGGGTCCCGATCCCCAGGGAAGATGGGGGTCCCTGTCCCCAGGAAAGAAGGGGGTCCCTGTCCCCAGGAGAGAAGGGAGTCCCTGTCCCCAGGAGAGAAGGGAGTCCCTGTTCTCAGGGGGAAGAAGGTTTTCCTGTCCTCGGGGGGGCAGGGGGTCCCTGTCCTCAGAGGGGGAGAGGGTCCCTGTCCTCAGAGGGGGTCCCTGTCCTCGGGGGGGTCCCTGTCCTCAGGGAAGATGGAGTGGGATATGGGATGATCTCACTCACCATGACCAAGTTTGCAGGTCCCTCGTTTATGGTGGTCTGGGCTCCCTCCAGCAGCACGAATGCGCGAGCAGCATATCCCGAAGGAGCACAGCTACGACTTAACATCACACTTTTCAAAAGATCAAAGAGTACGCAGTGGCGGTGCTTCCATAAGGGGCGCATGGGCGCCGCCCCCTCTCTCCTGGCACCACTCTATCACCATAGATAGAATCATGCATTGCATGAATCTATCTATGGTCACTGCTGACACCCCCTATTCAGGTGTCCGGCCCCTTTTCGGGCGCCGGGCACCTGAATTACAGCGGCGGGGGTGTTTTTGGAAGCACCTGATTAGAGCCATAGGCTCTAATAGGCGCCCAAAAAGGTGAACAGCGGGCGCCATGCTGGGCGTTCTCTGTTCACTCAGCGTTGTGTTAGCAAAGCGAATTCCTTTGCTTTGCTAACACTGAACCGCCTCTTAGCCAATCAGGTGCTCGAGTCTGTTACCGGTCCCCTGATTGGCTGAAACGTCAGGCGCTGTGATTGGATGCCTGAGAGAGGACGGAAGAAGACATGGAGGACGTGCAGGACACCGCCACTGACCCGCTGCGAGACAGGTAAGTGCCGGGCAGCATTTGTGGGGCACATTAGTGGCAATTGATGGACATACTGGCAGCATTTGATGGGGCACAGTAGCGGCAATTGATGGGGCACACTGGCAGCAATTGATGGGTACAGTAGCTGCGTTTGATGGCACAGTGGCGTCAATAGTGGGTGCGTTTGATGGGCACAGTGGCAGCGGTTGATGGGCACAGTGGCTGTGTTTGCTGGGTGCAGTGGCTGCGTTTTCTGGGTGCAGTGGCTGCGTTTGACGGGCACAGTGGTTGGGTTTGACGGGCACAGTGGTTGCATTTGATGGGCACAGTGGCTGCGTTTGCTGTTTGACGGGCACAGTGGTTGCGTTTGCTGGGTGCAGTGGCTGTGTTTGACGGGCACAGTGGTTGCGTTTGCTGGGTGCAGTGGCTGCATTTGATGGGCACAGTGGCTTCGTTTGATGGGCACAGTGGCTGCGTTTGCTGTCTGACGGGCACAGTCGTTGCGTTTGCTGGGCGCAGTGGCTGCGTTTGACGGGCACAGTGGCTGCGTTTGATGGGCACAGTGGCTGCGTTTGCTGGGTGCAGTGGCTGCGTTTGATGGGCGCAGTGGCTGTGTTTGACGGGCACAGTGGCTGCGTTTTGATGGGCACAGTGGCTGCGTTTGCTGGGTGCAGTGGCTGCGTTTGCTGGGTGCAGTGGCTGCATTTGACGGGCACAGTGGCTGCGTTTGACGGGCACAGTGGCTGCGTTTTGATGGGCACAGTGGCTGCGTTTGCTGGGTGCAGTGGCTGCGTTTGACGAGCACAGTGGCTGCGTTTGACGGGCACAGTGGCTGCGTTTTGATGGGCACAGTGGCTGCGTTTGCTGGGTGCAGTGGCTGCGTTTGCTGGGTGCAGTGGCTGCGTTTGCTGTTTGACGGGCACAGTGGTTGCATTTGCTGGGTGCAGTGGCTGCGTTTGACGGGCACAGTGAGGCAGCGTATTTGATGGCAGAACAATGTACAGTACTGTACTTGGACTCAGTGCTATGCAGGGGGGCCCGCCCCCCTTCAGTAGAGCAGACTAGGGGCGGGGGCGGGGCTGGAGGCCGTGTAGCTCTATATTTTCTCTCGGCCTCGGTCCCAATAATATACTGTACACAGTGCTATGCACGCTCGAGTCTATAATTTTCACGGACTAAAACGAGCGTCTGCGCATGCGCGGTATAGGTGTGGTGAAGCCGCGCATGCGCAGTCGAGCCCGCCATCAGCTGTGTTTTTGACGTAGCTGCACCGGAAGTAACGCGGTCGAGACCCTGCATAGGTCGAGACTTTTTTTACATCACCTCAACTTCACAGTGATCACCGACCACAACCAACTCAACTGCTGCCATTCTAGGGAGATTGGCAAACTACTCCATTGGATATTTTCCTGTAATATGATTTCACCATGCAGCACTAAAAGGGAAGTAATGGCAATACGGATGGACTGTTCTGGCTAATAGAGGAATCAGAAGTTGGTCATGGTTGAAAGAAACTTAAAATCCTTTCCATGCAGCCTCCTAAAGAGGGAAGGTATGATGATAATGAGGTCTGACAGGCCTCAAAATGATTCAGGAAAATGGAGACGTTTTACTGGATGCAGTGTCATCCTCGTTTTCCCCTAAATGAACAAGCCTGTAACAAAGTGGTCAGATTTAAATCTCATGCCTATACTATGCATTCATGAAAGGTAACACATCACAGTCCAGAAAAATTTATATAAAACAGTTGTGCCGGAAGGAATGCAGATGTATTAGGCCCAACCTAGTCCATGATCTGTCAAAAGACTCTTTATGAGCTGGTTATAAATGGCTGTAACAAACCGGCCATAAAACAGTCTAGAGGCAAACACACATCTGTAGGTCTGTTTGTTTGTTTTTCCAATCATTTTTTTAAGGTTATAAAACGTACAAATATAAAACTGTACAATACCAAATAGAAATGTACCGGTACATGATAGCATTGGTAATATACACCAGTTGTCTTTAAGAACCGGAATTACACTATGTTGGGCTATGACCAGGATTCTTCCTTGTCAAAGTATTTTATTGATTGAATAAGCAAGAAAATTACAATACAGTTGTAATAAATATTACAATGAGCCATACGTGTTTAACAGATATGGTAAAACTCTAAGGTCCAACAATAAACTACTGATTGGTAGGTTATTTAACTACTATAGAAAAAGAAAAAGTACATTCGTTAATAAAACTTGAGATATCTAACTGCGGTGGAAATTATGCTACCGTAAAGCCCTGTACACACGATCGGATTTCCTATGGATTCTAATCCGATGGATTTTTCCATCGGAAATCCAATGAAGCTGACTTCCATCAGTCTTGCCTACACACCATCAGTCAAAAATCCGACCATCCCAAACGCCATGACGTAAAACACTATGACAAGCTGAGAAAATGAAGTTCAATGCTTCTGAGCATGCGTCGACTTGATTCTGAGCATGCGTGGGTTTTTTGTCCGATGGAGTTCCACACAGACGATTGGAATTTGTTATTGTTTTTTTTCCCATCTGATAAATTTAAAACATGTTCTATTTTTTCTCACCGATGGAAAAAAGACCGATGGGGCCCATACACGATCGGTTTGTCCGATGAGAAAAGTCCATCGGACTGTTTTCATCAGTAAAACCAATCGTGTGTACACGGCATAAGAGGTAATAGCTTGGACCAGAACTATTAAAACCGTTAAGTAGAATAATACCTTTTTACTCTTTAGAAAATAAGGAAAAAAATAAGAAATAAAAAAAAAGGGGGGGGGGAGAGAAACAAAAAATAAAAAAAGGGGGCACACAGAAGCAGAGAGTCACAAGGAAGAGTAGGAAAGAGTAGTAGGAGAGATAGAGAAGAGAGTACAGGAGTTCACTGGATTGGCACGAGTAACATGGCTATGACCAGAATTCTTAAGAGCAGAGAAGACATCCTCCAAAGAGGAGCTGCATGACTGAAGGACGCCCTCATTGTAGACAAGGAGTCATCACAGCCATGAGTCGTTTGCGGTAGCTGGTCTTTGTGTTTGTATACACAGCCCTCAAACTGGGAGTGGGATCGATGGCGGCCAACCAGCAACCCCACACCACTCTCCAAACTACCCAAAAGGGTAGTAAGACAGAAAAAAAGTAACAGAGAAGAAATAATAAAGAAAGGGAAGGGGGTAAAGAAAGGGAGAAAAAAGAAAAGGGGGGGACAGCGAGCCTTTCCTAAGGCACTATTAGGCTAGCCCCAGGTCTGACGAGGCTAGACAGATAGGTCATCCAGGGGTTCAAAGGTTTTTAGAATCGGGGAAGCTTGTCCTGCAGAGTGGCAGAGAGGCGTTCGTTTATCATTATCCAGGACAATTTTTGCTTTAAGAGGTCAAAGGATATCACCAGGCATTCCTCGGAGACCCTGTTGGGGGAGCCCCAAAATGCACCAAACGCCTAATATACTTCATTTTTATGGCAGCCAGAATAACGATCACAAGATCTTGGAAATCCCTGTACAATGTACATGTGGGAAATATTTCCTGGGAGTAGCTATTCTTTTGAAGTGCTGGACTCTTCACTGCCAAGTGCATAAAATAAATTCCAACACAAGACCCAGAGGACAACTAATCAACGCTGTTTCAGGGTAAACATTTTTAATTAAGCATCAAGAGCTCTACATGCAGTTGTAACATTTAAAGGATTAGTAGACAGTGTCAACTGAAAATTTCTACAAACTCGGGGGAGACATGCATGTGTAACCATTTGCGCAGATTTTTTTTTTTTCGAACAATATTTGTATCTGTACATTTTATGTGCAGTGTGTTGCATGTTTTAGGCGCATTTGCATACATTGTCATTAAGTTCAAGCATCTTTTTACTGGAAGCTGCATCAAAGATGCAGCAAGAAAGTCTATTTCCAACATACTGCACCTGCAGCACACCTAAAATACACAAATGTGAAAGTGGCGTAACTCACAGGAGTACCAGTTGTACTTCACTCCATCCGTATCATCAGAGATTAACCGGGAGAGGGGCCTTCTATTTGTAATTGAAAATCATGTGGACAGAGAAGTATAGCCATAACTTTTTTAACCATATTTCTCTTGTGGGTCGCAGGAGTACATTTTCTTTTGTACTTCTGTGACCCAGAGTGCTTATAGTGGGCTATTGCCCAGGGAAGAGCCATGCTAGGCTCAGGAAGGATCCCGAAAATATTGTCACTGACGATCACTGCTCTCTGCTCGAAGCAGACTGAGAACCAAGTGATCAGCAGTCATGTGATCGATTTCACCTTGTATATTCATACTATCACTGACAACAATATTGAAGGTAATTTTGCTCCCACTGATCTGTATCCTGAGATACTTGACCTGCTAAAATCTATTGTTGGTGACAACATGTAATTAATATATTATTTACCTATTTTTAGATATTTGTCTATGGAAAAATGTATTTCCCATCATTGCTATTTGCTAAGAACGTATCTGTATTAGTGAAAGGATTAACGTGTGTGTGTGGTGCAGTTATACATGATTAATGAATGGAAAGGATTTATTGATGTGCTGGAAGGCAATATTACATGTTGGAGGCAAGGAAATCCTTTCCTCTCTTACATGTATTTTTGTCTCTGTACACGTCACAGAGCATATTAGATTTCTCCTGGAGTCAAATCTAGGACAGTGTTCATGAAAAAAACTGCAGCAGATTGGAATATTTATATTTCTGTCCAGTAAATCTGTTCCAAATTTGTTTTCTTGCCTACACACCTAAAATATGCATAAGTGACCTATATCATTAACATATTAAAGAAGCATTCCAATAAAATCGGAAGTATTTGCAATTGAACTAAATTACAATTGACTCTGAGGAGGGATGAGCTTCAGGTTCGAACAAAGTAGAATTTAGTTGAAACTTTACCGATCTGCCTATCAGCAAACAGGCAAACTGGTGAACCCCTGGCTGTAGTGGGAAGTTGTTAGAAATTCTGTATATAGCCCTACAGAGCAGACAAACAGTGCACGGTCCACATGGGCTTTGCTGCTTAACTGTAAACAGAAACATGAATCTTTATTATATGGGGAAAAGACATAGAGTTTACCATAGAGCAGCTACAAACTTATAAACACTGCCATCTACTGGCTGATGTAGTTGTTGCAAAAAATACATGAACAATGCAATCCAAAAGAAGTGTTACATTTAGCTGTTGTTTTACAAACCCTGCTTAATATGACAGCTTCCTTCCCAGGCTGGTTTATTAGGAATTCAGCGGCAACCAGATTCCTAGCACACATTGACACATACCCAACTGGCCCATTTAGCTGTCAACTGGAGATTCCAAGCTGATAGCTGAATATAAGCAAAGGGGAGGGGATAGTGGCAGACATCATTGATCAAATGTAGCAATTTACTTGCCAGGAGTAGTTATCCCGGTTCTTCTTCTCCCTAAGTTTGGCCTTGTTGCGCTTTTATCTTCTACCACTAGGTAGCCGGGTACTTGGTGGTACTAGATATGAGAAGGGCAACCCAAGGTCAGGTTATGGGTATATGGGGTATCTTAGTCAGTGGCAGGGGTTTTCTTGGATCCCTTGGCCTGCTGGGATAACCTATATATTCGGGTGGAGTCAGGTGATCTATATTCTGTGCCACCTGGATGGCCGTCTGGGTGGACGTGTGTCGTGTGCCCTGGGCTGCTGAGCCAGTTATTGGGGCTATCTTATGAGCCTCTGGCTGCTAGTCTGTCTGAGGGCCTATTGAGAAGCAAGAGAGCAGCGCAGGGTTGGGACTGTGGCTTGCAGTCCAACCTGAAGTGACTGTTCTGCTGGCCAGAGAACCTGTCAGTAGTCGAAGGTAGTAGGGAAACCGTCTCCACTAAGGGACCAACCACCTTATTACCAGGGACCACAGTGAGTAACTGAAGCAAGTACCGGAGAAGTATTCTCACCAGTGGCGGTGCGTCCATAAGGGGCGAGTGGGCGCCGCACCCTCTCTCCTGGCACCGCTCTATCACCATAGATTTTTCATGCATTGCGGCGGGGGTGTTTTTTGGAAGCAACTGATTAGGCTCTAATAGGCACCCAAAAAGGTGAACAGCGGGTGCCATGCTGGGCGCTTGCTGTTCACTCAGCGCTGTGTTAGCAAAGCAAAGGAACTGCCTCTCAGCCAATCAGATGCTTGGGTCTGTTACCTGTCACCTGATTGGCTGAATTGACAGACACTGTGATTGGACGCCTCCGCGCTGCGAGACAGGTAAGTGCCGGGCGATGCACACTGGCAGCATAGTGGTAATTAATAGGCACACTGGCAGCATTTGATGGGGCACAGTAGTGGCAATTGATGGGCACACTGGCAGCATTTGATGGGGCACAGTAGTGGCAATTGATGGGCACGCTGCCAGCAATTGATGGGCACAGTGTCAGCAATTGATGGGCATACTGGCAGCATTTGATGGGGCACAGTAGCGGCAATTGATTGGCACACTGGCAGCATTTGATGGGGCACAGTGGCGGCAATTGATGGGCACACTCACAGCAATTGATGGGTACAGTAGCTGCGTTTGATGGCACAGTGGCAGCAATTTATGGGTACAGTGGCTGCGTTTGATGGCACAGTGGATGAATTTGATGGGCACAATGGCTGCACTTGATGGGCACAGTGGCCGCGTTTGATGGCACAGTGGCTGCTTTTGATGGGCACAGTGGCTGCGTTTGATGGCACAGTGGCTGCATTTGATGGGCAAAGTAGCTGCGCTTGATGGGCACAGTGGCCGCGTTTGATGGCACAGTGGCTGCGTTTGATGGGCACAGTGGCTGCGTTTGATGGCACAGTGGTGGCAATTGATGGGCACAGTAGCTGCGTTTTATGGGCACAGTAGCTGCGTTTGATGGGCACAGTGGCTGCGCTTGATGGGCACAGAGGCTGCGTTTGACGAGCACAGTGGCTGCGCTTGATGGAAACAGTGGCTGCACTTGATGGGCACAGTGGCTGCATTTGATGGGCACATTGGCTGTGGTTAAGCACTGATTTGCAGTGTGAAACATGTCAGCTCCTCTTGCTGTTTTTTGCTGTCATATGTGTTGATGTGACCTTGTTTTTTTAAATAAAGAACCAACAAATTTTTTGGAGTGCGGCTGTCCAAGCTTTTCTTTAGTTTCTGCATTGTTATATGCAATCACCTGCATCCACAGCTTCGGATCCAGTGAGCAGATCAACAGCCACGTCTGAGCGGTAACTTCTTTCTAAGGTGAAAGAACTGTTACGCTTTGTGTTAGGAACTGTTAAAGACTGTTGCCATAGACAGCATTCCTGCACGTGCAGATGTGGCTTCTTGCTGGAGGCCTTTCCCTGCACCGCTGTCCCGCTATTGAAGTCTCAGAGTCTGCTAATTGAATTTGGAACTACTCAAGTGTATCCTGGCCCTAACCCTCTTTCCCCCCCAAAAAAAGATTGTTAAGAGAAATAAACTTTCTTTTGCATTCAAGAAGTGTCTGGTGCCCAATAACTTAACTACTCTGCACCCACCATGCCTCACAACCCAGCACATACAGAAGGATGTCAGATATCCCTGGCCCTGGAGGTTCTCATCAGAACAAAGGAGGCCTGGGACCTTGCTACACAAGGAAAATGGCTCCAAGATGATGCCAGCTTTTACAGGAGCAGGGTATAGGAGACAATACCACAAAACACAGTAGGCATAGTAACTGAGTTGAATAGTCTTTACTAATGGTATTTGGGAATGATGTTTTGACTTTTTTCTGGTGATGGACTGCAGGGTTTAATACTGCTTTAACAAAAGTCCCAAATTCAATGTTATGGCAATAGTGGACTTGGCATTAGGGCTTGAAGGAAACAAAACAACTGCAATTATAACTTTATCTTTTATAACCTAATCAAACAATGGAAGGGATGCAAGTATACCAGGTCCCCAGGTCCCTTTTACTGGACAGACATTTATATTTCATTGCATAATATACTCAGAACAGGGTGTACTGTACACATTATATATCTTATTCCAGTTTATAGATTCTGAGGTCAGCTTTTCATTACTCAGTTTCTACACACACACACACACATTTTCTTTTTTTTTAACATGATCGTGACTGATCTTGGATAAATAATATTGCTTGCAGATACTTATTTGTCTTCATATTTGGTTTCCTTCGAGGGATTAGTGCTCACATAATAAATACTATGTTAAATCCAAAAAAAAAAAACAAAGAAACAATTTAACAACAAGTAGATATTTATTGCAAACACCTGCAGCCATCCCTATTCTTTATCATTAGGTATGTTTGCAGTCTCTGCAAGGGTATGTCTGTAAATGCAAAAAACAGCCATTGGTTTACTCTTTATTTAGGGTACCTCTAGACACTGGAAATTCATCACACTAATCAGGGGTACCTAAAGCAGCACAATTATAGGAGACATGCTAATCTCTTGTCAAGCTTTGGGTATTATGCACACGGACAGTTTCACATTCAGGAATTTAATGCCTGGAATTTTACATTGGGCATATTTTAAGCCTCTTGCCATCTGTATGCATGAAGCCCATAGGTACTAATAGATATTAGATGCTTCAAATTTGATCTTGCTGATATTGGCAGAAATGCATAATACTTGGTTTACAGCTAATTTATAAAACATGGTTGGTGGGCTTTACTTAGTTAGTTTAGTTATTAGTCAGCTTGTGTATCCTTTGGTTTGCATACATTCGTTTCCCCTTTTCTGGCCGCAATGGTAGATTTATTACATCTATGCGGACCGTTAAGGGTGAACTTCTAACTAACTTACTTCCATTCTGGGCTGCGCCTTGTGTAACATATGGCGTTGGAGCGCAGCGCAGTCAACGTAGCTAGGTAGGGACAACCCCTTTCCGGGGAAGCTGTGCCTGTCATTGAGGACGCGACATGTCACTCCTGATAGGTACTGATGTCCCCTTGCAGTGTGATGCTCAGTGATGGTCATGTGACGTGATGTCACGTGGCGGTCACGTGGAGCTGGATGACGTTGCTACGTCAGGCTCCTGTGACGGTCATGTGACACGGAGTCACGTGGCGGTCATGTGGAGCTGGATGACGCTGCTACGCGACGCTTGGGAGAAGGTAACGTCCGCACGCCAGGTGATGCTCTGTGTGCGTTTGCTCGCCGGGTGACGTGGTGTGGCGGGACAGACATACAAGGCCATTATTTGGCCTAATGACAGCATCCCAAGCGTCATGGCCCCACATTATGAGGGCTTTACATACACGTGGACTGTAGGGTTTAACCCTCACCATGCATAGGTAAGTGGTTACACAAGTTGACCATATTTATTATTACCTCCCCTTTTGGCTAATACAGATTCCTATATGCATTAATCACCTATGGAGGGGTTCCATAGAGAGGCTTGGAACGCACGCTCCGGCGCCATTTTGGATTTCACAGGAAGTGCTGTTTCAGTGGGCAGATCAGGGGGAGGTCCTTGTTTTTTATAAATAGCATACAGGCAACAGTGGAGTTATGCCCCAGACGATGCAAGGTTTTGCGAAACGCGTCGGGATGACTCCATTGCTGCCATTGAGTGTTTTTGCAAAGCGCTATATTCATGGATTGGATGTAAGTGTATCTGCCTATATTCATTAAAATTCCTTTGCGTTATTACGCTATGTGCCTTCTCCCTTCTTTTTCCACATGAACTTTATGTGAGCCTAGTCAATACTCCTATTGGCTTGAATTTCCGGTGTTTTTTCCTGAGTTTGAACCTTGGACACAAGGGTGCATTGTGCCGGCCTGGTTTCCATATGTATGGACATATACATATTCAGCCTGTCTGACCCCTTACACATACGTGCATTGGGTCCATTACATCTGGTAAGCCTCCCTTTCACGTGGTGGTGGTTACGTTACAAGTCACTTTTTTACTTTGGAAGATTCACCTTTACAATTTGGGACTGATTCAAACTGGAACTGATTCGAATTTATGTTTCTCACATCCTTTGGAGTTTCATATACATTTGGACTTATACTTAATCATTTGTGATTTAGTTTAATTTCGAGCACTTGGGTGTTTTACATTGTTATACGCATAGCGCTGCATTTTTGTATATTGTTTGCTGTTGCCTTTTTCCACAGGTATTGTAGCTGCTTATATGTGTTAGCGGCGCGAATATTGTTTGTATCTTGCCATCTGTATGCATGAAGCCCATAGGTACTAATAGATATTAGATGCTTCAAATTTGATCTTGCTGATATTGGCAGAAATGCATAATACTTGGTTTACAGCTAATTTATAAAACATGGTTGGTGGGCTTTACTTAGTTAGTTTAGTTATTAGTCAGCTTGTGTATCACCTTGAGCCAGCGAATACCCCTTTCAAATTATTATAAAGAGGAGTTATGCCCTGTACACACGACCGGACTGTCCGTCGGAATAAAGTCTGACGGATTGTCCGACAGAGTTCCGACGGAATTCCGCTCAAGCTGTCCTGCATACACACGGTCACACAAAAGTCCGACCGTCAAAAACGCGGCGACGTACAACACGTACAACGAGCCAAGATTAATGAAGTTCAATAGGCAGTTCGGCTCTTCTGCTTGATTCTGAGCATGCATGGTTTTTAATCCGTCGGAATTGCATACAGACGAACTGACTTTCCGATAGAAATTTTTGTCCGCCGGAAAAAAAGTGAACAAGTTCTCTATCTAAGTCCGTCTGAATTTCAGAAGGAAAAAGTCAGATGGGGCAAACATGGACGGAATATCCGATGAAAAGAGCCCGTCTGACTTTTTCCATCGGAAATCTGGTCGTGTGTACAAGGCATTACATTGTTTTAAGCGTTTTTAATGGGTGTGAGATGTGGGGTGCTGGCTGATGCTCTTTTTAGTTTCCCAGCATTCTTCACCCTTTCTGGACTTGGAAATGTATCTAGAAAAGGGCAAGGGATAAAGGTGATAAAAAAAGAGGGAAAAGGGCTTCTCCTCCAGTAGCTTTGATAGAACTTTTTTTTAAATATATTTTTGGTTGATTCAAATTTTGGTCAACTATGGAGACAGATCAGACATTATTGGTTTTCCTGGAATAAAAAAAAGTATTTTTTTGGTTATTTATTCATTTATTTATTTTTAAATCGAGCAGATGTAAAAAAATGTGTATTTCACAATAGTGGGAACTGGTATTGGCAGTGCTAAACCATACATAAGACAGGAACACCCAGGAATAGTGATGAGCCGAACACCCCCGGGTTCGGTTCGCACCAGAACCCGCGAACGGACCGAACGTTCGTACGAACATTAGAACCCTATAAAATACAATGGATGCGAACGTTCGAATTCTAAAGTGCTAATTATAACGACTATTATGCATGTTATTGTCCTAAAAAGGGTTTGGGAACCCGGGTTCTGCACCAGGGGACATGTATCAATGCAAAAACAAGTTTTAAAAACGGTCGTTTTTCGGGAGCAGTCATTTTAATGATGCATAAAGTGAAAAAAAAAAAAGTCAAATATTCCTTTAAATATCGTACCTGGGGGGTGTCTAAAGTATGCCTGTGAAGTGCCACGTGTTTCCCGTGTTTAGAACTGTCCCTGCACAAAATGACACTTCTAAAGGAAAAAAAAAAACATTTAAAACTGCTTGCGGCTTTAATGTAATGTCTGGTCCCGGTAATATGGATGAAAATCTTTAAGAAAAATGGCATAGCTACCCCATGACCCCCCCCCCCTACCCCAGCCCATTACCAGCCCCTTTGGGTCTTGTATGGATATTAAGGGGAACACCGCACACAAAATAAAAAAGGCCCTATATACTCTGAACAGCCGTATACAGGCGGTGCATACAAGACAGGGACTGTAGGTTTGTTCTTATGTAGAATGTGTTTGTAATTTTGAACAGGTACATTGTTTAAGTGTAGCTCCAGCCCAAAAATCTATTTTTAAACTTTTTGGAAAACATAGGTAAGGGTTATCACCCCTGTAACATTTGTTTTGCTGTCTGTGCCCCTGTTCAGAACATTTCACCTCACTTTCCGTCCCAATGACAACTGTTTTTGAAATGTGGTGTTTTTCTTGAAACAAGGATTGGTGATAAAGCATCAGTACAGAGGAGACACCTTTCTCCCATATTAATTCTTACAGGAGAGAATTTTCCTTCCTAGGGGTAGATTTCCTCTCACTTCCTGTTGTCTTCTTGCGTTTGCAAGTAGGAGTCGTTTGTAAGTTGGATGTTTGAAAGTAGGGACCTGCCGTATATACTCTGCAGAAATAGGCCCCTTAGTTGTTGGTGTTGGCACAACACTGTAAGCACTCACAGTTACTCTTGGTTGGTGCTGGAACGCCCTGCTGTCAACTATTATATCAGGAATTGTAATTACATATAATTGTTGAACAGTGGTAGTAAAAATTGGGCCTTTGATGGTGGTGCTGGTGCCACAACACTGTAAGCCCTGACAGTTACTCTTGGTGGGTGCAGCAATGGGCCCTGCTGTGAATTATTAGATCAAGAATTGTAATTGCATGCCCCTGTTGAACAGGGGCTGAAAAATTGGGCCTTTCGTGGTGGTGGTGGTGTTGCCACAACACTGTAAGCCCTCAGAGTTACTCTTGGTGGGTGCAGGAATGGGCCCTGCTGTGAATTATTAGATCAAGAATTGTAATTACATGCCCCTTTTGAACAGGGGCTTAAAAATTGGGCCTTTCGTGGTGGTGGTGGTGGTGGCGTTGCCACAACACTGTAAGCCCTCAGAGTTACTCTTGGTGGGTGCAGCAATGGGCCCTGCTGTGAATTATTAGATCAAGAATTGTAATTACATGCCCCTGTTGAACAGGGGCTGAAAAATTGGGCCTTAGGCACTGGTGGCACAACACTGCAACCCCTCACAGATACTGTACTTGGAGCACAGCAATGAGCCCTGTTGCAAAGTATTGCTTCAAAAATTGTAATGGCACGCCCCTGTTAAACAGGGGCTGAAAAATTGGGCCTTAGGCACTGGTGGCACAACACTCCAACCCCTCACAGATACTGTACTTGGAGCACAGCAATGAGCCCTGTTGCAAAGTATTGCTTCAAAAATTGTAATGACACACCCCTGTTAAACAGGGGCTGAAAAATTGGGCCTTAGGCACTGGTGGCACAACACTCCAACCCCTCACAGATACTGTACTTGGAGCACAGCAATGAGCCCTGTTGCAAAGTATTGCTTCAAAAATTGTAATTACACGCCCCTGTTAAACAGGGGCTGAAAAATTGGGCCTTAGCCACTGGTGGTGGCACCCATAAACAAAAATGATCTTCCAAGCTATCATCATCAATCGTATCATTGAGGACTCGGAGGAGGAGGATAGCCAGTCAACATAACAGCACAGGCACTCAGCATCAGCATCAGTCTTGAAGGGATGTGACATGTTAAAATCAATTAGTCTGTTATATCAGCATCAGGTGTGTGGTAGCTGGTGGTGATCCAAGACTGGTTCATCTTGATGAAAGTCAGTCGATCAACCGAGTCGGTGGACAGGCGCACCCTGTGATCCATGACAAATCCTCCAGCAGCACTGAATGTGCGTTCCGAAAGAACGCTGGATGCAGGACAGGCCAGTAGCTCAATTGCATACTGTGCAAGCTCTGGCCAGTGATCCATCCTCAAGACCCAGTAAGCCAGAGGATTTTCGGTGGGGAAGGTGTCCAAGTCTGACCTCCCCCTAGATATTCCTGCACCATGTTTATCAGACGCTGGCGATTGTTGCTGGAACCGATCATACTTTGGGGCTGCGGACTAAAGAATTGTCTGAACGCATCGGTCAGACGGCCACCTTCCCCACCGCTCCTTCTTTGACTGGCCGAAGCCTCAGCAACTCGTTGTCCAGGACCAGGAGTTTGTAACCTCCCAGTCTCTGGGAACGCGTTGCACAGACCTTTCTGCAAGGCCTCCCGGAGTTGTCTCATCCTCTGCTCCCTCTGCGACGGTAACATAAGGTCCGCAACCTTACCCTTGTACCGTGGATCAAGGAGAGTGGCCAGCCAGTAATGGTCCCTCTCCTTGATCCGAAGAATACGAGGATCCTTCCGCAGACTTTGCAGGATCAGGGAGGCCATGCAGCGTAGGTTAGCTGAGGCATTCGGTCCGGAGTCCTCTGGGTCACTAAGGACGACCTGATCCGCAGCCACCTCCTCCCAGCCACGTACAAGTCCACTGGTTTCTTGGGACTGTAAATCATCCCTAAAAGACTGCTGCTGATGATGCTGAGTGCCAGCCTCCACCTCCATACTGACACAATCCTCCTCCTCCTCCTCCTCCTCCTCTTCCTGTGCGATGGGTGGGACAGAAGGAACACTGTCTGGGTAAAGGGGGCCTTGAGAGGCAAGGAAGTCCTCCTCTTCCTGCCTCTGTTCTGCCTCAAGTGCCCTGTCCATTATTCCATGCAGCGTGTGCTCCAACAGGTGGACAAGAGGTACAGTGTCACTGATGCATGCACTGTCACTGCTCACCATCCTCGTGGCCTCCTCAAATGGTGCCAGGACAGTGCATGCATCCCTGATCATGCCCCACTGGCGTGGAGAAAAAAAACCAAGCTCCCCTGACCCTGTCCTGGTGCCGTAGTCGCACAGGTACTCATTGATGGCCCTCTGCTGCGTGTGCAGCCGCTGCAGCATGGCCAACGTTGAGTTCCACCTGGTGGGCATGTCACATATAAGGCGGTTCTTGGGCAGGTTCAACTCCTTTTGCAGCTCAGCCAGGCGAGCACTGGCATTATAAGATCTGCGGAAATGCACACAGACTTTCCTGGCCTGCCTCAGGACATCCTGTAAGCCCGGGTACCTGCCCAAGAACCGCTGCACCACCAGGTTAAGGACGTGAGCCACACAGGGCACATGGGTCAGTTGTCCCTGTCGGAGGGCGGAGAGGAGGTTGGTGCCATTGTCGCAAACCACCATTCCTGGCTTAAGCTGGCGTGGCGTCAACCACCTCTCGGCCTGGCCCTGCAGAGCAGACAGGACCTCTGCCCCAGTGTGGCTTCTGTCCCCCAAACACACCAGCGCAAGCACGGCATGGCATCTTTTTGCCTGCGTACTTGCGTAGCCCCTTGAACGGCTACGGAGCACCGCTGGTTCAGAGGACAAAGCACAGGAAGAGGCCATGGAGGAAGAAGAAGAGGAGAGGGTGGAGGAGAGAGGTGTGTCACAACCAGTAGTAGCATTTTGGAGGCGTGGCGGTGGAACAACCTCCAACACTACTGCACCTTGTCCTGCATCCTTCCCAGCTGCCAAAAGAGTGACCCAATGGGCCGTGAAAGAAAGGTAACGTCCCTGTCCATGCCTGCTGGACCATGAGTCAGTGGTAATATGCACCTTACCGCTGACCGCCCTGTCCAGCGAGGCCAAGACATTGCCTTCCACATGCCGGTAGAGAGCCGGAATAGCCTTCCGTGAGAAAAAGTGGCGTTTGGGAACCTGCCACTGAGGAACCGCACATTGCACAAACTCACGGAAGGGGGCCGAGTCTACCAACTGAAAAGGCAGCAGTTGAAGCGCTAGCAATTTAGCCAAGCTAGCATTCAACCGCTGGGCATGTGGATGGCTGGGAGTGAACTTCTTTCGACGGTCCAGCAGCTGGGGCAGGGAAATTTGCCTGCTAGAATCGGACGTCGGTGTACTGCTAGAAGAGTGGCCGCAAGTACTTGGCTGTGACACACCTAATTCTACACCTTCATTCCTCTCAGTGCATGTTTCAGAGAGGACTGAAGTTATAGTGGGGTTGGAGATCCCAGCTGATGCGGTGCAAGGAGAGGTCTGCTTTGTTCTTTGGTGTGGGTCTTTGAGGTAGGCTTGCCAACGAGCTGCATGGCAGGTCAACATATGTCTGGTCAGGCATGTGGTACCCAAGCGGCTGATGTTTTGGCCACGCGATATACGCTTGAGACATATGTTGCAAACAGCAGCTGTGCGATCTGATGCACTAGCCTCAAAAAAGGCCCACACCAAAGAACTTTTTGAATGACGGGCAGAGGCAGCGCCCTGCACAGGCGGAGCTCTGCGGTGTGATTCCGTCGGTGTACTGCCCTTACGCTGGCCACCAAAGGGCATCCTGCCTCGTTGGAGATGTGCCTCCTCCTCATCCTCCTCCTCCTCCTCTCTCCTATTAGGCACCCACGTGGAGTCAGTGACCTCATCATCCCCTCCCTCCTCATCACTGGAGCCAATCTGGCAGTATGCTGCAGATGCTGGAACATGACTGCCAGATTGGTGTCCTTCTTGAGCATCCCCTCTGTCTGCTCTCACGCTACTGCCTTCCTGTAGCTGGGTTTCATCATCAGACCCTTCGAAACGCTGGGCATCCTCCTGGAGCATGTACCCAACACTGTGCTCAAACAGTTCGGGGGACTCCTCAGGAGGAGGACATGGTGGGTCTAGGGAAGGAGTGACTGATGATGAGTCTGACATTGATACCAGGGAAGAGGACGCTTTGGCAGCTGCTTTGCCAGTACCCTGAGCCTGGGTGAGAGAGGATGAGGAGGAGGAGGAGGGCTTGGTCATCCACTCTACCAAGTCTTCGGCATGATGTGGCTCAACATGTCCAGCTGCCGAAAAGAAGGACAAGCGTGTCCCATGGCCATGTGCTGATGACAATGCACCGCGTCCACGACCAGCACTGTTGCCCCCAGACACAGAGCCTGCTTGCCCTCTTTTATTGCCTCCTGACTGTCTGCCTCTCCTTGTTTGCCTTCCAGACATTCTAATGGATGGCCTGCAGGGAGATGGGAAAAAAGCAATAAGGGCTACCTTCAGGTGTCCTTCTCTGTCCCTTTACTTAAGGATTTCTAAATATGGTTGAGGATGATTGCTTTCGCACAGAATAGCACAACGACAATTTCCCTGACTGTCCAAAAAACAAGGATTTCAAAGATGGTTGATGAGGAATGCTTTAGCACAGTATAGCACAAGGAGAATTTCCCTCACTGTCCTTCCCTGTCCCTACAAACAAGGATTAGCACAGTAAAACACACTGACACTCTCCCTACCTATAGTTTTCTGTCCCTATAAAAAATGTTTTTTTAAAGATGGTTGATGATCAATGCTTTAGCACAGTATAGCACAAGGAGAATTTCCCTCACTGTCCTTCCCTGTCCCTACAAACAAGGATTAGCACAGTAAAACACACTGACACTCTCCCTACCTATAGTTTTCTGTCCCTATAATTTTTTTTTTTTTTAAAGATGGTTGATGATCAATGCTTTAGCACACTATAGCACAAGGAGAATTTCCCTCACTGTCCTTCCCTGTCCCTACAAACAAGGATTAGCACAGTAAAACACACTGACACTCTCCCTACCTATAGTTTTCTGTCCCTATAAAAAATGTTTTTTTATAAGATGGTTGATGATCAATGCTTTAGCACAGTATAGCACAAGGAGAATTTCCCTCACTGTCCTTCCCTGTCCCTACAAACAAGGATTAGCACAGTAAAACACACTGACACTCTCCCTACCTATAGTTTTCTGTCCCTATAATTTTTTTTTTTTTTAAAGATGGTTGATGATCAATGCTTTAGCACACTATAGCACAAGGAGAATTTCCCTCACTGTCCTTCCCTGTCCCTACAAACAAGGATTAGCACAGTAAAACACACTGACACTCTCCCTACCTATAGTTTTCTGTCCCTATAAAAAATGTTTTTTTAAAGATGGTTGATGATCAATGCTTTAGCACAGTATAGCACAAGGAGAATTTCCCTCACTGTCCTTCCCTGTCCCTACAAACAAGGATTAGCACAGTAAAACACACTAAAACTCTCCCTACCTATAGTTTTCTGTCCCTATAAAATTTTTTTTTTTAAAGATGCTTGATGATCAATGCTTTAGCACACTATAGCACAAGGAGAATTTCCCTCACTGTCCTTCCCTGTCCCTACAAACAAGGATTAGCACAGTAAAACACACTGACACTCTCCCTACCTATAGTTTTCTGTCCCTAGAAAAAATGTTTTTTTAAAGATGGTTGATGATCAATGCTTTAGCACACTATAGCACAAGGAGAATTTCCCTCACTGTCCTTCCCTGTCCCTACAAACAAGGATTAGCACAGTAAAACACACTGACACTCTCCCTACCTATAGTTTTCTGTCCCTATAAAAAATGTTTTTTTAAAGATGGTTGATGATCAATGCTTTAGCACAGTATAGCACAAGGAGAATTTCCCTCACTGTCCTTCCCTGTCCCTACAAACAAGGATTAGCACAGTAAAACACACTGACACTCTCCCTACCTATCCTTCTCTTTCCCTAAACTAAAGGAATCCAGGTTAAGCAAGAAAAAAAAATGTCACTGTCCCTGCCTATGCTTCTCTTTCCCTGCTCCGGAACACACTACACTAGGCCGCCGTGCTGGCGGCCTTTTATAGTGTGGGGCGTGTACTAAACACCCTCAGCAATAATTGGCCACAGGAATCCTGCCTGTGGCCAATCATTGCTCTCCTCGCTGCCGGCGCTGTGATTGGCCAAGCATGCGGGGTCACAGTGCATGCTTGGCCAATCACAGTGCCTGGATGACACTGCGATGGCGTAGTGCATTGTGGGCCGTTCGCGTCACTCGAATTAGGCGCGAACGGCCCAAATCGTTCGATCTTCGCCGAACGATCGAACAGCTGATGTTCGAGTCGAACGTATGTTCGACTCGAACACCGAGCTCATCCCTACCCAGGAACAGTGCAGGCAGGTTTTCCCTGCATTTTTATTCAGCAAAGCCGTAAACAAACACTTTGAATGCAGGTGGGCCTTGTACAGCAATAAAATAAACAAAACATCTAGTTCAGGCCATTTTTCTGCTTTCATCATCATCTATCATATTTTGAATGACAAAACTGTAGCTAAATAAATTTTTTATCATGTGTATGAGACAGTTAAAGCTTTCATTTGAATGCATTTAATCATCACTGTTTGTTTTATTTGTTTTATTCTTTTGTTTGTTTGTTTTATTCTTTGCTATTTAACCACCTCAATACTGGGCACTTAAACCCCCTTCCTTCCCAGACCAATTTTCAGCTTTCAGTGCTCTCGCACTTTGAATGACAATTATTCAGTCATGCTACACTGTACCCAAATGAAATTTTTATAATTTTGTTCACACAAATAGAGCTTTCTTTTGGTGGTATTTATTCACAATTTCATTTTCAATTTTTTGCGATATAAGCAAAATAAGAGCGAATATTTTGAAAAAAAAAAAATTCTACGTTCTGTTTTAAAAGAAATCCAAAAAAATCAAATTTCAGCGAAAATTTAGGCCAAAATGTATTCTGCTACATGTCTTTGGTAAAAAAAAATCATGATAAGTGTATGATAATTGGTTTGTGTGAAAGTTATAGAGTCTACAAACTAAGCTACGCATTATTGCAAATTGATCAATCCTAATGCACTGATGGCCTATCTCATTTCTTGAGGCCCTAAAATGTCAGGACAGTACAAATACCCCCCAAATGACCCCTTTTTGGAAAGAAGACTGTCGGAGGCATCGTTAATTTTTTTAAGTTGCAATTTTTTTCCCACAATGCCTTGGAAACTTAAGAAATATATATATATATATTTTTTCTTCACAAAGTTGTCAATTTAGAAGATCTTTCTAACACATAGTATGTACATAGCAAAAATAACACCCCAAAATACATTCTGCTACTCGTCCTGAGTATGGTGATTCCCCATGTGTGAGACTTTTCCACAGCCTGGCCACATACAGAGGCCCAAAATGCAAGTAGCACCTTCAGGCTTCTAACACATAGCATGTACACACCAATAATTACACCCCAAAATACATTCTGCTGAGCAAAAGGTAATAAAAAAAAAAGGCTCACTCACCTATGGTTTTAGCAGGCAGGAATACCGTTCCAGAGCAGTCAAAGCATTGGTCCAGACAGCCAAATCAAATGTCCAGGAATTGTCCAGGCAGCAGACAGAGATATGGAAACGTATGAACACGGTCCATGGTTTAGCAGGCAGTTCAGGTAACAGGCAGAGGCATGGCTAGTTCAGGTGGCAGGCAAAGGCATGGCCAGTTTAGGTGGCAGGCAAAGGCATGGCCAGTTCAGGTGGCATGTAGAGGCATGGCCAGTTCATGTGGCAGCACTATAACATTTAGGCCTTGGTCAGGTAAGACCTAAGGACAGGGGTAGAGGCTTCTTCCCACCCAAATCTCTACGAAGCCTCCGAGTCTCCAGACCCTAATCCGAGAAAAACCAAAACACGGAGAAAAACATTTTCTCCACTCGGAAACTCTTTTCTGGAGCCCCTCAAATATGTGAGGAAAGAAAGGTGCGCCAATCTAAGTGCAGTAAAACAGGCTTTAATTAGCAAATTTGTATAAAACCAGCCAAATGGCTACTCACAGGATACAGGAATAATACAGGCATGTAAGGAGTTAAAGGTGGTCCGGAGTCATCTAAGGCGGTCCTCAGGGGAGATGTTGGTTCCAGATGGAGAGAGGAAGCTGAAGATGGCTGAAGGCAGGAAGGCAGGTAGCGGTGTCAGCAAGGGAAATCAAGAAAAACCAGGCATCCAAGCTTTTTGTGTTGTGTTGTGTTGTGATGCGCCCTGTGTCATCAGGGTAGACAGGGTATAACCAGGAAGCTGCAGTTCAGCGAGGGCTTCAGCGTGCGCTTCAGCGTGGAGCGCAGCGTGCCGTCGGACCGGAAGTGACGTGGGGATAGAACGGACCAATGGGATGACGCGTTTCACAGCATCCGCTGTTTCATCAGATCCATAGAAGGCATTATCATAGGTGGGTGTGATATAGTAGAGAGACGTGGCGTGATTGGTTGAAATCATACTGGTGGAAGTAAATCAGCATGGTGATTGGTTGGAAGCAAGATGTAAGGGAGATAATGACACGGAATTAGTGGGGGGTGCAGGGGGGCGAGGAAAAAAGGAAAAATGGATGACAGGGGATATTCTGTATGGTATTATGATATGAAATAAAGATACAATGTTTATATGGTGGTGAACAGCGCTAATGTGGAATTAGAAATCATAAAGGATATAAATACATAAATGGTATTAGTACATAGGAGAGAGAGAAAAAGAGCAGCACTATAAAGGGGAACGTATGTGGAAATAATTATATTGAAATTATAGGGGAAAAAAATTAATTATAGGGGCTTTCCTCATTATATTTTACAGAGTCTGCTTCTGCTCATGGTAGCTGCCGCTAGTGCTTGCAACATCAACATTAACATTCATTGATTCCTTTGATTTTTACTCTGCCTAGAACTCATTCTGCGCCATTTTTTCTCCTCAAATATGTGAGACCCCTGTGCTGTACTCAAATGATCAGTTTAGGAGGCAGGCAAAAAGCATGGTCATTTAACAGGCCGAGGTCAATTCACGTTGAAGGCAGAAACATGGTTGGCAGAGGCATAGTCAAAAACAGTCCGGGTCATTCACAGAAATGGCAGATGGTGGAAACTGGAAAAAAAATCATCTTCACTTTACTAATAGTTTAGTAAAGTATGATAGCTCTGAAAGCACTTTCCAATACAAAGGCCTGGCTGGGAGGGACATTGGGGACAGTAGTATCGGGTGTCACGACGAATTCCTCTACTTGAACACACACAACACTTTTTTTTGAGGTTTGCGACCTGTTTGGGTAAGAGGGAGGATTTCGGAAAAGTGCCTTTCATGGAGTCTGGCTACTGCATCGGAGCAAATTAGTTGAGGGGCTTGACCATGGGGATAGAGAAGGGCTTCGATCACGTCTTCTTGGAATTTTAGATAGGTTAGGGAACTTTGAATGCACTTAGAAAATTTTTATAAGAATTGAACAGGGCTAGTTGCATCAAATAAAAGGCAACTTTTTTGTACCAAAACAGTGATTTCCTGGTGGCCAAGTAGGGCTGCATCATCTGGTCGTTCATATCCACCCCCCCATGTAAATATTATAGTCATGCACACATTTTGGCTTATGGACGGGGCCTCTTCTTCTCTGCAGTTCCACCAAGGTGTCATCATGCATTGTGGAAAGGATGTAGACATCTCTTTTTTTATCTCTCCACTTCAATGCAAGGACCTCTTCAGTCCGCATACTGGCCATTTCTCCCTGTTTCAATTTCTTGGCAACCAATCTCTGTGGGAAGCCTTTACGGTTGGTCCGTGCTGTCCCACAGGCCACAGTTTTCTTTTGGTACAGATGGCGAAAAAGTGGGAGACTTGTATAGAAATTGTCTACATATAGATGGCAACCTTTCCCAAGCAATGGTTCAATCAGCTGCCAGACAATTTAGCCACTTGTTCCCATGTAGGTAGGGCATCCAGGGGGGTTTAGCTGTCTGTCTTTTCCCTCATAAATTATAAAATCATATGTGTAACCCGTGGCCCTGTCACATGCCTTATAAAATTTTACCCCACATCTGGCTCTTTTACTGGGGAGGTATTGCTTTATTCCAAGTCTTCCTGTGAAGTGTACTAATGATTCATCTACACATATATTTACATCAGGGGTAAACATCTGCTTCAAGCTGGCGCAAAAAAAATTGTTTAGGGTCCGAATTTTGAATAATTTATCATAATTGGGATGATTTCGAGGGAGGCATTGGGCATTGTCGTTGAAGTGTAGAAACCTCATTATCATCTCGTAACGGGTTCTTTTCATAAAAGATGAATAGATTGGCATGTGATAGATAGGTCGGGTAGACCAATAGGAATGGAGTTCATTTTTTTTGTCAGCCCCATGTTGAGGGTTAGGCCAAGGAAAATTTTTAATTCTTCCACGGTGAGTGGTTTCCAAACAAAAGGACGGGCATAGGAAGAATTTGGATTGTTGGCTATATGTTGACTGGCGTATAGATTACACTGCTCCACAATGTAGGTTAGGATATCATCAGTAAAAAATAAGTCAAAATAATAAATTGGGGTAGCATTTTCCGACTGTATCTGAGGGCCTGGCTGGGCTGTAAAAGGGGGAATGACAGGTTCTACTGACGTATCGGGCAGCCATGTTGGAAACAGTAAAAGATCAGGGAGGCTAGTATGGGCCCTGCCGCGTTGTTGATGGGACGCCCCATTGCTAGCATTTGGCCTATCCTCTAGGAACGTTGCAGAACTGCTGGTGGATGCCTGCCTATCCTGGCATGCTGCGCTGCTGGTGGATGCCTGCCTATCCTGGCGTGCTGTGCTGCTGGTGGATGCCTGCATATCATCATGGAGTCCTGCGCTACTGATGGATGCCTGCTGGTGGATGTCCTGGAGTGCTGCGCTGCTGGTGGATGTCTGTGCCTGCTCATAACTCCTGATCTCACTTGTTAGGATTCTATCCTCAGTTTCTATTTCAGAGCCACTACTTTCCTCTGGATAATATTCACTATCCGATTCTGACAGAGAGAGTTCCCCGCTACTCTCGTCCGACATACCCTGAAGTATCTGGAGAGCCTCCTCGCTGCTGTAGAATCGTTTAGCCATGTGGGCAGATGTGACAGATGTTGGCGGGCAGATGTGTCAGATGTTGGCGGGCAGATGTGTCAGATGTTGGCGGGCAGATGTGACAGATGTTGGCGGGCAGATGTGACAGATGTTGGCGGTCAGATGTGCCAGATGTTGGCGGTCAGATGTCCCAGATGTTGGCGGTCAGATGTGCCAGATGTTGGCAGGGCAGATGTTGGCGGGCAGATGTGCCAGATGTTGGCGGGCAGCTGTTGATGGTCAGATGTTGGCGGGCAGATGTGCCAGCTGTTGGCGGGCAGCTGTTGGCGGGCAGCTGTGCCAGATGTTGGCGGGCAGATGTGGCAGATGTTGGCGGGCAGATGTGGCATATGTTGGTGGGCAGATGTTCACTGCCAGATGTTGGCAGGGCAGATGTTGGCGGGCAGATGTGCCAGCTGTTGGCGGGCAGATGTGCCAGCTATTGGCGGGCAGCTTTTGGCGGTCAGATGCTGGCGGTCAGATGTTAGCGGGCAGATGTGCCAGATGATGGCGGGCAGCTGTTGGCGGTCAGATGTTGGCGGGCAGATGTGCCAGATGTTGACGGGCAGATGTGCAGATGTTTACTGGTATGACAGGTGTTTTCACTGTGTTTTGGGGACACTGTGTTTTTGGGACACGGTGTTTTGGGGACACTAGCTGGGTGATCAGTGGGTAAACAGCAGACAAACAGCTAAAAACTCACTGATCTCCTGGCTGCAGCACAGATTGTCTCTTCCTTTCCTCACTGACAGGCTCTGTGTGAGGAGAGGAAGAGATGAGAGCAGTTACAACTGCTCTGTGTTTACATTACATGACGGCTGTGATTGGACAGCCGTCATGTCATCAGGAGGGCCAATCACATGGCCCTCCTGTCGTGCACACCTTTCCTGTCTCTGGGGTGCACAGGCAGATCGGGATCGCGCCACTGCGTGGGCACGTGGCGGCGCGATCCCCTCACAAATGCCAACCCCCCCTCTCTTTGTTTACATCACGATGGCTGTGATTAGACACAGCCATCGTGCCGATCAGGAGGGCAAATCACAGTGCCCTCCTGCTGTTCCGAGATGCGGCGTGTCCACGGGACACGCGCGCATCTGGATCGTGCACGTGTACGCGCCCCGCGATCCCGCTCCTTCTTCGTTCGGGAACGTCCACTCAGAAGGAGAGAGCACCCACCCGGCCGTATATGTACAGTGGCCGGGTGGGAAGTGGTTAAGCAAAAAAATACTCAATATTAAAAAAAAAAAAAAAAGTTTTTCTTTGCTTCTGTTTACATTTTTCCAAAAAAATACCCTTTCTGTATAAATTGTGACCAAAATGTACTCTGCTACATTTCTTTGGTTAAAATAACCCAAATCACTGTATATTATTTAGTCTCTGTGAAAGTTATACAGGAATTAGAAAATGTCGTGCACAGACATGTGAAAAGAGTAAAACACTGATGAGAGTTCCTCTAAAAAAGTGAAAAATATATATGAGTGAAGGTGAATAAATTAATATGTATATAAACACCAAAAAATAAATAAGCAAAACAGGGACTCAACCCCTACTCAGAATACTAAAATAGTGATCAACTTAATATGTGATATTAAAATTAAACATATAAGGCACAATACTGTTGTCAAGTATTACTGCAATAGTGCTCTAAATATTGAAAAGACAGAAGAGGGAATAGTCTATTCCTTGATAGTTCAAATGAGGTCCAATATAGCAAACAGTTCCAATGCGACAAACAGTTGCTTCAGATGAAAAAACAGGGGGTTGTGAGGAGATGTTTGGAAAAAGATAGAGCCCAAGATGAATCCACAGAAAGCATAGAAGAACTGCATCCACCACGGTGTGTAGGGAATCAAGATGGGTACCTTACCACAAAAGGTGGACCTCCACTGTGGCAAGGTCAGAAGAGCCTGCAGATATCACCCTCTGCGGGGTATTGGTACTGATCCTGGGGGTGTCACGACTCCGGAGTCATTATATTCCCTCTGCCTCTCATTGTACTGTTTCCTCCACTGGTGGCTGGTATAATCCAATCATTTAAAAAGAACCAACAGACAGACACACTGAATGAGAAGCGTCTTCTTCCTCCCTTTAGTATTCTGAGTAGGGGTTGAGTCCCTGTTTTGCTTATTTATTTTTTGGTGTTTATATACATATTAATTTATTCACCTTCACTCATATATATTTTTCACTTTTTTAGAGGAACTCTCATCAGTGTTTTACTCTTTTCACATGTCTGTGCGCGACATTTTCTAATTCCTATTTACTTGATATGGTTTCACATATTTTTTATGTCGCAGCCTAGCTGCTAATAAGCACGATATTTTCATCTGTTCACAGCGCAGTATTACCTTTTATTAGTGAAAGTTATACAGTCTAAAAAGGTAGAGGTACTGACTGCCCCACTCATTTCTTGATACCCTAAAATGCCAGGCAGTACAAATATCCAACAAACGTGCCTTTTTTGGAAAGTAGACAGTTAAAGGTATTTAGTAAGAAGTATGGCGAGTATTTTATTGTTGTATTTTTTTGTCATAATTTCTTGAAAAACAAAGAAATTAAATAAAAATGTTTTTTGTTTTTCAAGTTTGTAATTTTAACAATTAATTTCTCACACACAGTATGGGCATATTTACAATTATACCACAAAACACATTTTGCTATGCCTCCCTAGTATGGGGATACCATATGTGTGTGACTTTTTCACAACCTAGATGCATAGAGGGGACCTAAATCAAAGGAGCACCTTCAGGTGTTCCAGGGATATATATTACACATATAATTTCCTGACTATCTATCACATTTATGGAGGCCCGGAGCACCAAGACAGTGTAAACACCCATAAAATGATGACATTGAAATTAAAATGAAAATATTATTTTTTTGACACAAAGTTGCCAATTTAATAGGATATTTCTCACACACAGAATGGGCATACTTAGAATTACACCCCAAATAACATTTTACTACATAAATGATATGACATTTGACAAGTATAATAATATGACAAGTGGGAGACTTTCTCAGTGCCTGGACTGATTATGTGCCAGACATTGGATTTTCTGTACTAATTGTGTCAAAACCAATATATTGTAATAATTGACTCTGTACAATTGATCAGGAATACACTGTAGCCTAGCGTAGAGCCACCTATAGCAGTCCCAGTTCCTATAAGTCAAGAAAGCTTAGCCTACTGGTATGTGGCTGCCCACAGGAATGCCATGTTCACTGGCCAGGAAGTACAGGAGGCTGAAGAAAGTAAGAACAAAAGAGTGCATTTGTCCACAGGGGATGGCTGGGACTGGTGTCTATCACGTACTTGGTACTGGAGGCCAATGGAGAGACGGCTTCCCTTGCGACTCAGCTCCAGAATCCCCTAAAGGTGGAAGAAGAGGAGTCAGGCTCAAAGAAGCATGGGTCACCTGCTGGAAGGGATTTTCTGACTGGAGTGTTGTCAAATGAGATGTCCAGGTACTCAGATGAGACACCAGAATAGTGTCTGCAGACAGGTGGTGCCCATGGGAAGTAGCAAGACTCAGGCAGAGCAGGAGTCAGGAGAGAAGCCAATTCAAAGCCAAGGACGTGTACCGGGGTGGACAAGAGCAAGCCTGGTTAGGAAGTGGCGTGGCCGGATGGTGAAGAGAGCAGTCGCATAGGCACACTGCTCCGGCTCTCAACCGACATCCTTACCTTATCCTGAGTCCGTTATCCTCGCCAAAGGTGCCAATCTGTTCCCCACGGAGGTGGGCATCTGGCAGGCGGGCTGAAATGGTGAAATATGGGCCGCCCCGGCCCCCATCCACGGAGGAGCAACTAGCGCTGTTGAGGAGACAAGATGGCGCCGGGACACATGCAGGGCAGACAGAAACGATGCAGGCCTCCTCCTCTGCTGACAAGACCCATGCTACAGGGGTAAGTGCTTCTATTCCTGCCCTCTTTTGCTCTCAAGCAGACCCCCTGATGTCCCAAGACTCCCAGCCATTAACTGAGACTGGCCCGTCTGTGGATTCTCCTACCTCTGCTGAACCTACACTGTCCACCATTATGCTAGCTATCCAGGACTGTAAGGCCTCCCTTTCTACTCAGATAGCATCTATTCGCATAGACTTTTCACTACTTAAACAGGATGTCCAGAACCTCCGTGATAGAACCGGAGAGACAGAGGAACGTATTAGCTCCCTGGAGGACACTGTCAATCCCTTATCAGTTAACATGCGGGATGTCACTAGCGAAATGGCAGCACTCCGCGCCAAAATCGACGATTTGGAAAATCGTTCTTGCAGGAACAACCTCAGATTTGTAGGGTTCCCAGAAAGGGCTGAGGGCCCTCATCCTGAAAAATTTATTTATTCCTGGCTACGGGTCATTTTTGGTACTGATGCGCCCTCATTCTCCCATGTCATTGAACAAGCACATCACATCTCTCCACGCCCTCCCCCTGAGGGTGCCCCACCACGCTCCATTATTGCTCACATCCTTAACTTCCAGGATAAAGTCACCATCATGCGCCTGGCTAGGGAAAAAGGCCCTCTCAAATATAATGGGAACACCATCTCAGTCTATCCTGACTTTTCTGCTGAAGTTCAACGCCAGCGAATCTCCTTTTCTGCAGTGAAATCTCACCTGCACACAGAAGGTCTACCCTATGCCATGCTCTTCCCTGCCAAACTGCGCATCATTTATGATGGTAAGGCTCATTTCTACACCAGCCCCAAGGAGGCCATGGTGTGGCTGAATGATCGTTTTGGAGCTGCTTACAGACGCAGAGCTGACTGACGGTGTCAGTAATCTCAGGTCATCACATACCAACTGCCTTACTATCAGACCTCTGTGCACCACCATGTGTATCCTGTGCCTTTCTTGCAATTTAAACTGACTGCTGTTTTAGCCACCTCGTCTCCTCTGATGGGTGCTACCATTTCCCTGAGGTGCCGGATGCTGTGATTTCTATACTTATCCCACCAGGCCTTCGGTTCTGGAATTTCTCCCCTATTTGCACTATTTACTATCCTGCCCTGCCTGGATTGGTAGTCAGCGAATCCTGCACTTTCCCACAGCCGTCAGGACTCTGCACTCTACACCCTGGCATGTTTTTATAATTTTTTTCTGCCACTGGTTGAGAGCCTCACCTGACTCCACACTACCCTTGCACCAGCTAGTGGTGAGGTAATAGATTGTTACTATTTTTATTTTTTCCAATGCGGGCTCTTATTCTCCTGCTGGCAGATCCACGCACTTTTTTATTTCTGTGCTTGTATGTGCTTCAGGGGGTGTGGCCTATCCGGTCATTTATGTGTATGTTTCCATGTTACTCTATGCTTACTTATTACTGCACTTATTCCTGTATGTTTTGCAATGGCTAAGCCCCTAAGGATAGTCTCATGGAACACTAGAGGTCTGAATGCACCCCAGAAGAGATCCCTGGTCTTTTCCATTTTGAAAAAATGTCACCATCATATCATCCGCCTCCAAGAGACTCACCTTACAGGCTCTAAAACAAGGGCCTTAAAACGCCCTTGGTTGTCCAACTCCTACCATGCCACTCATACTAATTACTCCAGGGGAGTTTTGATTCTATTGGCCAAATCTCTCCCAGCTGAGACACTTCAGGTTAAAACTGACCCTGAGGGGAGGTTCATTATTCTTACCTTACAGATTTCTAAAGTGACACTTACCCTGGTGAATGTTTATATCCCCCCTCCGTTTTCGGCGGAGCTACTTTCTAAACTGTCACTTCAATTGCTAACTAGACCTCCTGGCCCCTTACTTTATGTGGGGGACTTTAATGCTATTTTAGATCCAGCTCTGGACCGACTGGGGGGTGGGGGCAGATCCTTTCCCTTTTTCCTAGATCGGATCCAGGTCCATGGCCTTACAGAAGTATGGCGCTGGAAACATCTGGATGTACGCCATTTTTCCTACCATTCGGACTCTTTCCACACCATGTCCCGATTAGATATGGCATTTGTCCCGGCCGAGACCCTTCCTGTTGTCTCTACTGTTTCATAACTGCCCAGGGGGGTTTCGGATCATGCCCCTCTCTCAGTGGATCTCCTTCTCCTTCCATGTTCGGGGCCTGCTATTTGGTGCCTTAACTCCTACTGGCTGGAGGACGAGATCGTGCAGGGTGAATGTAAGAAGAGAATTGCAAACTACTGGAGAGCCAACTTGGGGAAGGTGGACCCCCCACTGAATGGGATGCGTTTAAGACCACCCTGAGGGGCACCCCTTCATGTCCATCACGGGGGCCTTGCGCTAAAATAACCAAATGCTTACTGAGGAGCTTGAGACTGCTATGGTGAGTGCAGAGTCTGATTATGCCTCTAACCCTGCCTATGACACGAGAGAGGCATGGTTACAGTGCCACAGGGAATATGAACTCTGCCTGCTGGACCTCACGCAAAAACGCATGTTACACGTTACTCAGAAATTGTTTGAACATGGCAATAAAGCTGGACGTCTATTGGCATACTTGACCAACCTGACTACTCCCCCATCTCCATCCCACGTTTCGTTACTACCCAAGGCTGTATCAGTGACGACCCGGAGGATATCTTAGATTTCTTTTTTTGTTTCTATAAAGATCTATATACCTCTAGGGTTGATTATGATGGCATCCAACTGACTGACTACCTGGATGACATATCTCTTCCTTCCTTTTCTACTGAAGGGCGAGACATGTTGGAGGCACCCATCTCGGTGGAGGAGATTGCTGCAGCCATTTCACAAATGTCTGCTCATAAGACCCCTGGGCTAGATGGTTTCCCGACCGAATGGTATAAACAATTTAAAGACCTTTTGTGCCCCCCCCCTTTTGCGGACATATAAAAAAGCTTTAGAGGCTGGGGTCCTTCCCCCAATGATGTGGGAGGCTCTGATTGTGCTTTTTTTAAAACCCCGTAAGGACCCACTTCACTGCGAATCTTACTGTCCCATTTCTCTTATTAATGTGGACGTTAAGATTCTGGCCAAAATTTTAGCTAACCGCTTTATGAATGTAGTAATGTCCCTAGTTAACAGTGATCAAGGGGGCTTTATTCCCGGGAGGTCCACTAGAATGAATATTCGCAGGCTGTTCCACAACCTGCAGTATCCTCACGACTGTCCTCCCACTTGTGCCATTGTGTCATTTGACACGTGTAAGGCATTTGATAGTGTGGAATGGCCATATCTTTTCCGGGTACTACAAATGTATGGCTTCGGCCCACGGATGGTAGCATGGGTAAAACTCCTTTACACTTCCCCGGTGGCTCGGGTACGGGTCAATTCCTCTATCACTGAACCCTTTCCGATAACTAGGGGCACACAATAGGTTTTCATCCCTCTTGTTTGCCCTGGCCATGGAGCCACTGGCGGTACGTATGCGGTCCTCCCCCTCCATTAAGGGCCTCCCAATTGCCACTATAGAAGAACGTATTTCATTATATGCGGATGACACATTGGTGTATCTGGCTGATACCGATGGGTCACTGCAAGCTTTGCTGATGGAGATTTCCACCTTTGGTGATTATTCAGGCTTCCGGGTGAATTGGGATAAGTCCAGTCTTTTTCCACTGGACGTAGCTGTGTCCCCCCCTGATTCACCCGGATTCCAAACTTCAGGTAGTGTCCTCCTTTAGGTACCTTGGGGTTGTGGTACAAACCCCTTTATCCACATATATCGCCAATAACCTAGATCCCCTATTGGTCCGCCTCCAGGAGCAGACCAAGCAGTGGATGGACTTGCCACTGGACCTTATGGGAAGGGCCAATGTCCTAAAAATGATTTACTTGCCAAGATTACTTTATATCCTTGCTAACTCCCCCTGCAAGGTGCCTAAAGCTATCTTTAAATGCATAGACACAATATGCACAACTTTCTTGTGGAAAGGCAGCTCCTCCAGGGTGGCACTTGAGACGTTGAGATTACTGGCACACTTGGCGGGCCCGGCATTTCCAAATTTCTTCCTCTATTACTTAGCATCCCAGTTGGTGAACATCCATGATTGGTTGTGTCCAGTCCCGGCAAATGCCTGTACCTCCATGGAGGGGCACATAGTATCCTCCCTGGAGACTCTGCATAATATCATTTACAGAGGACAGGTCCCTGACCGCCCCGGAACCTCTCTACTGGCCACCTCCCTTTCAATTTTTCAATACATTGTCAAAAAGGTGTCCACGCACACCTGGTCGCTGTCTCCCAACAACCCTCTGTGGTTCAACCCCAATCTGCAGGAATTGTACTCTCTTCCTGATCCCAATCGCTGGTACTCTAAGGGGGTTAAATACCTATGTCACTTATACAACGCCCAGGGCTTTAAAACTCTCTCTCAACTGTGCTTAGATTTTGACCTGCCAAACTCGTACTTATTTTACTACTACCAGCTTCGGCATGCTATACAGGCCCGGTTTGGTTCCCTAAAAGATCCCACTGACCTGCCACCTTTGGAAAAATTGCTCCGACAACCAGATCCCACTAAACTTATTTCCACTTACTATACCCTGCTGACTAATTCTAACCCCAGGTTTCACAAGGCTCAGGACAAATGGACCGCTATGGACATCCCCTTGGAGGATGAGGACTGGTCGGAAATTAGGGATACAGTACCTGCAAAACATCTGTCATTGCTTCCAGAGACCGAATTATACAAATTACGATTTTCCACCTGACCTATCTTACTCCGACGAGGTTGCACAGGAAGGGTCTCTTGTCCTCAGCCGCTTGCTTTTGAGGCTGTGGCCAGGAGGCAGATTTCTTGCACTGTTTCTGGTCATGCTCGATAGTTCGGGACTTCTGAGAGGAGGTGGGTGCCTTTATTTCCTCAGTGTTGGGCCTCCCAAACATAATTCACCCCAAGAACTGCCTACTAGGCGTTTTTGGTGACTTACACCTATCAACGTATGCTAAGACACTGCTCCGTATACTTTATTTTTATGTTAAAAAAGCCATTCTACTGTCCTGGAAGGGTGCACAGACCTCTTTGAAATCCCTTTGGTTGAAACTTATTAATGATTCCATCCTGTTATATAAACTTACTTTTGAAATCCGGAAACGGACCAAAACCTTTCATAAAAATTTGGGGTAGGTGGCTGGCTAGCCCACTGACTCTTTCTCAGCACTAACTGGAATACCCTTGCTTAACCTCTGATGGACAGTGCCCTAAGGATCTCTAGTGTCTAGACTCCCACCTTTGTTGTGCCCGTGTTGGTATACATTCCCTTTTACCAGTGTGCCTACTATATATCCTTTGTATTGATATCCCTTTATTTTTCTATGTCTGAGCATATTGCTTATCGTTTCGGACCAGTTTATCTGGTACGGTGATTGTTTTTTTTTTGTGTAATGTGTTTTTTTTGTTTGTCAGTCTGTGGAAAACTTTAATAAAAATATCTGTAGCGGGTATTTAAATTTAGGGGAAGCATCTGTGTGGTAGTGTAACCCAGATGCACTGATTGCTAAGGAATCTGAGACCCTTTTTATGGTTCTTGGAGGACTCTGGTGGTGTGAGGTTCCCTGCGGCCTACAGGTGGCGTAGTTGCCAGGGGCCTGAGTTGAACTCACACCGCAAGACTGTGCCTTTTTGTCCTCCCCTGGCGCTGGTACAGCGGGGCGGGGAACCCGCTGTGACACAAAAGGAGAGGGGATAAAAGCCTTTACCACGGGGTTCAGAGTCGGAGGACGCGGCCACACGCAGGCTCCTTCAGCTTGGGTGCTGGCGTACCGGTGTTCCGGGCCCAGGTGCCCTTGACCTGGCCGGAGCAGGAGATGGAGTCCATCGTCGGCACCTTTAGCCTGGGGTGAGGTACTATGGCGGATGCCTGGGGCTCAGTACCTTCTACTGAGTTCCGCGACGGTGGAGGAATCCGAGGGGGCCCTAACTCCTTGGGTGCCCGTGTCTGAGTTTGTGAGGTCTGGTGAGCAGAACTTCTCTGAAGAGTCCGGCGCAGCATTGCTGGTGACAGAGAGGCCTCCGGTACCTCCCTTGGATGGATATCCTTCCCCTGACAGGGGCCGAGCTAGCGAAGGTACTTCATGTTCTATTTCATATAGTCAGTGGCAGTGACTATTCGCCACTGGTGACACCACAGTGGTTAGCTTTATCTGGAAGGATTGTGCCTTGGCCTACTCCCATTGACTGTGCTGTATGTTTGTTCGCTAACAGAATAAAACTGTGTTGGACCTATTCAGTGTGTGGAACTCTGATTACTAGGAGCAAAGGAGTCAAGGACGAAGGACAGGACTTGACTCTAGGACACCTACACAAAGCCCGATATTTCTGGCCTTCACCTCGTCACTATGGAGGACATGGGCCGTGGTGTATCTTATCCCTCCCCCCAGTACTAACACCCCTAGACAAAGACAGACAAGCCGAGAATGAGAAGGGGTGAAAGGGGTGAGGTCGCTACATATCTTTAAAAAAAAAAGCCTGGTTAGGAAAGTAGCCAAGGACATACACAGAAGAGCAGGATCAGACAGTTTTTTTAAAAATTCGGGGTCAGATCAGAATCAGATCAGATCAGAAGACAGGTCCAGGGGCAAGCTGAGTCAGTAATGGGCATCCACAGATGCAAGAGTAACATAGGAACAAATGCACTTGAGAGCCGAAGATCAACCTGCAATCACAGAAAAAAACTGTCTCCCTTATAAAGGTCATTTGGTGCCAGTCTGGGCCAGTCTTCCGCCAGCGTGCATTTGTGTGGCCAAGTAACATACTGGCAGGAATGATAGGTCTTCATGAGCTTCTGCTGCAGATAGTGTCCTGACAGTGTCTCACAGGAGCATAGTCAGTGGGATGTGCAGATAGGTGAGCAATATGACTGGTGTGGCGTTAATCAGTAACAAATGTGACTAGTGTGGGGATGATCAGGGACAATATGACTGGTGGAGTTGATCGTGAATATTGTGAGTGGTACGGTGGTGATTAGCATCACTGTGAGTGGGTGGCAGTAATTAGAGACAACAGGAGTGGTGTGGCAGTGTTCAGGGACACTGGGACTGGTGTGGTGAGACCATGGACACTGCAACTGGTGTGGTAGTGATCATGGACACCGTAACTGGTGTGGTGGTCATCACCACCACCACTGTAATGGTTGTGGTGGTGATCAGGAACACTGTAACTGGTGTGGGGGTGATCACAGACTCCATAACTAGTGTGGCAGTGATCATGGACACCATAACTGGTGTGGCAGTGATCACAGACACCATAATTGATGTGGGGTGATCACAGATGCCGTAACTGGTGTGGCGGGGAACATGGATACCATAACTGGTGTAGCACATGGATCCTTTTCCCCCTCTTACCCCCTCTTACCTTCTCAAGCAGGGGGATAAGACACACCATGCCACATGCCCGTGTCCTCTAGATTATAAAGGTCAGGCGGTGTTACATACTTGGGTCCCGCAGCGAGTTGCTTCCTTCTTCTGGTTCTCCCCTCTATGTTTATAGAGGCGAGTCTTTATCTTTCCCAAATGAGGTCAATGTCCACACAACATATCAACTCCAATGTGAGTTTATTTTATCTTGATTTCAGGAACCAGAGGGTTGAAGTGAGAAAGGGTTAGCAGATAGAAGTGGATTCAGGCACACTCTTGGCTTTGTCGCCACTCGGCCCCGAGTGGGTACAGCTCACCCGGATAGTCACTCAATAGCACTAGCAGCCGGCGTGATGCTGAAACAATGACTCAGTCCCCTCCAAGGACCAAGTCAAGGAGATCCCTCCTGAACTTTCAACACTCCGCAGAGGCAGTCTGCGAAGTGAGGAATCCTCCCCTCCGACAGGTCACCAGGCCTTTCCCGAGTCAGCAATATTTTATTACTCGCCCTCTTGTTATGGGATCGATCCTCCCCTGGTTTCTTCTGTGTCAGAGCGGTTACCCTCACGCGGGTTCCCTGGGACTCCTCTTCGGTTGTAGACCCAGTCAAAGGTACTGGGCCTACCTGGAACTCTGTAGCCTCGGGCTGAAGGTGCCCGAGACTCCTCGATCAAGATGGGGCACACCCCCCTCTGAGGGGTAACTCCCTCCGGGCATGGGCCCCGGGAATTGGAATCCCGTGTCATGGCGTCTGCCCCTTATATATCCTCTCCCAGCATTTACAGCAGGCCAGAACCGCCCACCAACGGCAGCCAAGAGAGGACATCCAATACCTACTCCATCACCTGTGGTTCAACCCCGGGTAAAGGTGACAGCACCACATATACGCCCAAAGGGGAACTGCACGCCAGGTGACACAGCAGTAAGGCAGAGTCCAAATAATTAAGAGACCCGAGCCAACTATTGCTCTGGTCACCCCTAAATTTAGGTATAGCGGGGTTAAATTTGGGGACCCCGCTACACTGGCATGGCCATGATCAAGGACAATGTGACTGGTGTGGCGTGATCAGAGACACTGTAACTGGTGAGAAAAAGAAAGAACAAGGGCGCACCAGCCTAGTGTGATATCTATATTTTATTTCAAATAAAAGCAATAGAAAGGTACTGACAAAAATAGTACAATTGTTCATAATGTACAAGCGGTGCCTTGGAAGGCTGCAGCATATGGAACCCAAACCACACTTCAACCGATCATGGAGGACGTGATGGGGCGCACTACCGGCTGACGCGCTTTGAAGCGCACAGCTTCTTCATCAGAGCCAAGCAGTGCAGAGCTCTGTGTGTATCAGACGCCCACCTGGAGTCCAGCACAGGGACTATCGCCACTGACCTGGAGGTGATTCAGATGCGAAGGAGCCCGGGAGACCAGGGGAAGGAGCCGAGTACGAGCAGGGGGCAGGGACAGCATGCACAGGAACTGCAAAGTAAAGTTTGCTGTAAGTACATTACTTTATTAAAACAGCACAGTATGTCCTGCTAATGCACTATAGAGTGCTTTATTATTTCCTGTGGTTGTACTGGACTGGAGGGAGTGGTGAAAGGCCAGTTTTGGGAGAAGGCCATTATACTTGAATTGTTGCTTTTTGAGTGAAGTTGCTGAAAATATCCAGCAGATAACAAGCACACATGACCTCATAATTTTATGAAGTCAAATTTTTTGGTAAGCAGATGGTATGTGTTCTTGTGTATTGGTGATGTTACACTGAAGTCGATGCAAACAGCTTGCAGTGGATCTGCACAATTTTATCAAGGCGCAATTTTTTAGACTTTTTATTTGAAATGTATGTTTTATGCATATTATTTATTGCACTAGCACTGTGGAATGTACATGTATTAATTATTCTTAATATCTAACACGTTGCACTTTATTGTGGTTCACACATATATGATGGATGTTTTTTCTTTGTTTCTGTTTGCTTATGTAAGATATTTTTTATTACTGCAATTGTGAAAATTTGAAAGCACTTCGATAGCATTAAAAAGTTTTTAAAGGAACAGCGCACATAATTTTTGTATAGTAAAATATTTTGGTGTTGATGTATTCGGGACACTGATATACTGTAAGGGGAACTCTGCAACCCTGGTGTAAAGAGGAACTCGGATATAAGGGGAGCTTTGTCACCAGAGCCCCCTTACATCAGAGTTGCCAGTGTCCTTCCTTAAATCAGGGTGCCCAGAGCCCCTTTTCATCAAAGTTCCCCATTACAGTATAAACGGGAACTCTGTGGATTCTGATGAAAGGGCTCATTCAGACAGATGCTGAGTCCCATCCTCCCGGCAGAGCTGCTGTCTGAGGTCGGGTTTGTGGAAGGATGGTGGGGGGCACCAAAATGCACCTTCGCCTACGTACACAAAAATCCTGGCACCGGCCCTGATGACAGTTCTGTGAGTATAGCACTGTCTGTTAAGCTGAACATAAGGTCTACCTGCAAATAGGACATGTATAAATAGTGGAGTCAAAACAATTAAAATTAATTTTCTACACATTTAGTGATGTATATTTGGCCCAACAGACTATAACATGGAACAGGTCAGTGCTAGTATGTCAATTTACCTTCCTACAAAATGCAACAGTACAACAGAAACAATGAATGCTAGATTACTTAGTTGGAGCTTTTAAACAGTAAGCTCAATCCTAACTGTTGGTATTCTGTTAGGCACTAGCTATATGTTTATAGGCCTTGGGTGCTCATATGGGGCCTACACATCCTCCATGCTTCCCCATTAACCTGTTGGGCGCCAAGTACTCGGTCATATGGGGGGCCTATCCTGCGTGGGTTCTTCTGTGTTGCATTAAGCACTTTTACAAGGTCACTTTACTACACACACTTGGGGTACCTTTGTATTGTGTCGTCTTCATCAATGCTCTGGGACAAGGCTGAGGATTCCTTGGGGGAATACTCAACCTTAAGGCGAGCCTCCACTCATAGAGATGAACATACGCCATTTACACTTCCTTTGCAACTGTTTTCCAATTGGTAATCGTGACAATGTATACCTTTACTGTAACTTGCATTTAGGAGGCTACAAATCCTGGATGGACCCTCTGCACACGGCTATACACCCTCTCCAGCAAACTATGAAATGAAAAACAGGGATTTTCAGTTCACACATATTGCAATGCACTTTCGTGGGGAAAAAAATAGCAAATAAAGAAAAAATAATATAGCGTATACAATTGCAGCACAAGTCATATTGTAGTTGAATGTTATTAAAAATTACCTTTCCTTTTCAATCTGCAGCACTGTCATTTTTTGAAAATGTAATGCAATATGGCTACCTGGAGTTGTTCTGTACACAGAGTGTGTAAACTCCTGTTACTCTAGGTAAACACTTGTGTGTTCACACTACTCCAATCTACAACAATGTCTTCACACCCCAATGTGTTTAACTACTTGCCAACCAAGTAGTTAAACTCGCCGTAGCTGTACGGCAGCTTGTGCAGGCGCAGTTGTGGGCCGGCACGCTCTTGCGCCCGCAGCACACTGCAGGAGCGTGCCCGCGGGTTGGGCGGACTCAATGTTAGAGGCAGAGTGGGGATCTGCCTTTGTAAACAAGGCGGATCCCCGTTCAGACAGGGGACATGACAAAGATCTACTGTCCCGGGTTATCGGGAACAGTGATCTCTGTCATGTCCCTGGCAGCCCATTCCCTCTACAGTTAGAACACACCTAGGGAACACAGTTAACGCCTTGATCGCCCCCTAGTGTTAACCCATTCCCAGCCAGTGCCATCTTTACATTGATCAGTGCATTTTTATAGCACTGATCAATGTAATAATGTCACTGGTCCCCAAAAAGTGTAATTTGGGATCAGATTTGTCCGCCGCAATGTCGCAGTCCCGCTAAAAATCACAGATCAACACCATTACTAGTAAAAACAATAAAAAATAAATAAAAGTCCCTTAAATCTATCCCATATTTTGTAGAAGTGATAACTTTTGCGCAAACCAATCTATATACGCCTGTTGCAATTTTTTTAACAAAAATATGTAGAAGAATATATATCGGCCTAAACTGGTGAAGACATTTTTTTTTGGGGATATGTATTATAGCAGAAAGTTGTCGCTCTTTGTTTGTTTATAGCACAAAAAATAAAAACCGCAGAGGTGATCAAATACCACCAAAAGAAATCTCTATTTTTGGGAAAAAAAGGACGTCAAATAAGTGGTTAAGATCCACTCTGTGACTATGTGTGTGCCAGTTACTTACATCAAACCCCTTTCAGTAACTTCGGACCAGGTAAAGGACAATGTTTTAATACTTTACTTAAGAAAGTACAAAATAGACATCTTATAGTCTAACAGATAATGGCATTATTCTTTCCTAGTTCCCTACCTCTAACTACAGGCTTGAGTGCTGCCCCAACATAACTGCTAAGGTGTAGTCCAAGCACAGATAAGTCTTTTACAGGCATCTGTGACTATCCAACACTCCTCTGAGTGCTTCCGTCAGTAATACCGCTTCCTCAAGTCTGACCATCAGAGAGATCAGATATTTTTTTTTTTTTTTTTTTTTTTTTTTTTTTCCAAAAACAGTTTATTGAAATGTAAAAAGCATTTACAGATATCTTGAACAATAGTAGTACAATAAGGTATTAATACAACCACAAAACATGGATGAATAACATGTGTCACATACAATTCAACTTGCGGGTAGTGAAAATGAAATGGCTATGTGCATCCTTCATGAACTAGGCCGTGTTGGGGTGGGCTACCTTAATTCAAGGTAGTTGTGGGGTCTAGTCAAAGTCCACTACCATTGACGGGGATAGATCTTGTTGGTAGGTTAGAGCTAGGTAGGTTCACGGATGCCGTTATGGACTTTTGGTCTGTGTGGGAGGGAAAGGCCAACAGGTGCAATATGGCAGAAAGGGAGGGAAGGAGCTATAAACAGGTTTATTTCGTTGAGAGTGTATGAATGCGGGAGTGTAGGCTGGAGCTATGTTAGTGGTTGTATTGTACAGAAGCTTGTGGATGAGAAAGTAGGAGGGGGTAAGTGGTGGAATGAGAAGGGGTGGGGTGGGGATCGAGGGGAGGGGAGTGAGGCAGGAAGGGATGGCGTTGGCAGGGGGTCCGTCTCTGACTTCCCCGACCCCTTGGGGTGTTCAAGGGGCGTGTTATGAGAAACTAGGGGCGGATCTGTATAGGGGGAGATATAGGAGGAGAGAGGTGTCTTTGTAAGGTTTAGGGTTAAGGGGAGATCCTGGCACGTCGTAGATTTTTAATGACAATTCTCAGAGGAGTAATTTATCCTTTGTCAGGGTTCAGGGAGTTTGCAAATTCTGGGGTCGTTTTATAGTGTAACCAGCAGGCCCATTTTTTACTAAATGATGACGGAGTCTCTCTTGCAATATGTATAAGATTTTCCATTTCCTCAATTTTGCATATTCTGTTAAACCATTCTTTTATGGTTGGTTGGTGAGTCGATTTCCAGTGTATAGGGATACACTGCTTTGCCGCATTGATCATGTGCATTGCTAGGGATTTGTGATAGGAATTGTGCGACAGGGGTGAATGGTGTAGAAGGAATTGAGAAGGGGAAAGGTCCAAATGATATGAGGTGACTCGAGAGGTTATATGGCATACCTTTTCCCAGAAGTATTTTAGAGATGGACAGGACCACCAGATATGGAGAAGGGTTCCCCTTTCCCGGAGACATCTCCAGCAAACCTCTGGGATTGTGGGATTATATTTATGCAGAAGGGTGGGCGTGCGGTACCATCTAGATTGGATCTTAAAGCCGTTTTCCTGGGTCGACACATTCGTCGACCCTTTATGTATGTTGAGGAAAATTAGTTCCCATTGTTCCGCTGAAAGAGATACCGAGAGGTCTGACTCCCAGTTCTTACAGGCTAAGGTCTCGTTAGCTTTCATCTCGGCGAAGAGGAGTTCATGTGTGGTAGAAACTAGATGAGATTGGGGTGTCGTTTGGATACATAGCTTTTCGAAAGGGGTGAGTTCTCTGGAGCATTGTATATTCTTGTTAAGGGATTTTAGAAAATGAGCAATTAAAATATATGTCCAAGGGGGAATGGGTGGCTTGTTTAGTTGGGAGGAGAGTTGGGATGTAGACAATAGTTTGCCCCGGAGGAAGAACTGATGTGATCTAATTGGGCTCTGTGTCCAGTTATCGGTAAGAAACTTTGCGTGCATACCTGGTGGGAACCCAGGGTTCATTTTTACAGGTGTCAGTGGGCCGGGAATCGAAGATATGGGTGATCGGTAGCAAAGCTTTTTGAAGCATTGCAAGGTTGGGCCTATAAGTGGGTGTACGTGTAATTCAGAGGGGACGTGGGGTGAGAGTAACCATGGGAGAGACTCCAAAGGGAGAGCAGAAAAAGATGCTTCTAGGGAAACCCAATCTTTGTGGAGAGATTGAGTATTCCAGTCCACTATCCTGGTAAGGTGTGTAGCAGTGTAATAATTGAGAAGGTTGGGGAGGCCTATGCCCCCAAGTCTTTTAGGTCGGGTGAGCTGCGTAAAGCTGATTCTGGGTCTACGGTTCCCCCATAAGAATTTAGTGCATATGTTTCTATAAGATTTAAAAAAGGCCGGAGGTATATGTATAGGGATCGCCTGCAATATATAGAGTATTCTCGGGAGGGCATTCATTTTGAGGATCGCCGCTCTGCCAAACCAAGAGAAAAGCGGTTTGTTCCATGTTTCAAGATCAGAGGATATTCTGTGTAGGATAGGAACATGGTTTTTAGCGTAGAGGTTTGAGAGTTTGGAAGGGAGTTGTATCCCTAGGTATGTGATGGAATCATGTTTCCATTGGAACGGGAAGTTAGCCTTACATTGATCAACTATGTGTTGAGGTAATGTTATATTAAGGGCAAAGGATTTCGAGAAATTAATTTTAAGGTGGGAGAGGAACTGAAATTGTTTAAATTCAGAAAGAAGGTTTGGTAGGGAGATCAGTGGGTTCGACAGGAACAACAAAATATCGTCTGCGAAAGCAGCGTATTTATATTCTCTTTTGGAGGAACTTATACCTTGGATATCTGGGTTGTATGTCAGTTTACGGAGGAATGGTTCAAGTGTGAGTACAAAGAGGATGGGGGACAGGGGGCAGCCCTGTCTTGTGCCATTTCCGATGGGAAAGGCGTCCGACAGAGTATTGTTGACCCGTACCTTAGCAGATGGTCCCGTGTATAGTGACAGGATTAGGCCTAACATATATGGGCCCAATCCTATGGCCCTCAGAACCGCTGTCATATAGTCCCAAGCTACTCTGTCGAACGCCTTCTCCGCATCGAGTGACAAAAACAGGCCTTTTTGGGTTGTCTGTGTCATAAGGTGGTGTAAGTTTATTGCTTTAACAGTGTTGTCCCTGGCTTCACGTCCAGGGATAAAGCCGGTCTGGTCATGAGAGATTAAGGAAGGGAGAAGCGGTAAGAGTCTGTTTGCCAAAATCTTAGAAAAGATTTTGACATCTACATTCAATAATGAGATTGGTCTATAATTTCCCGTTTGGGTGGGGTCCTTATCTTCTTTGGGGATAACAACGATATGTGCTTCTAACATTTCGCTTTTGAAAGGATTTGTGGGAGAGAGTGTATTGAAGGCGTCAAGGAAGGGTTGTTGAAGAAGGTCTGAGAATGTCTTGAAATATACGGCGGAAAGACCATCAGGTCCCGGGCTCTTACTAGGCTTAAGTTGTTTTAAAGCTTTTTTCCATTCCTGAATAGAGATCGGGGATTCCAGAATCGTGGTGGTGTCAGTGGGGAGCTTTCCTGGAGCAAATTGGTCTAAGAACGAGTTAATATCATTGGGTCTGTCATTCGATAAGGTAGTAGGGGGTTCGGATTTATCTAGATTATATAGGGACGAGTAGTACTTCTCAAACTCTCTGGCTATGTCATTGTTATTCGTGAGAGTCTTACCCGTGGGGGATTGTATGTGGTGTATCGTATTAGCAGCCCTTTTCTTGCGTAAGGCTTGAGCAAGGAGAGATCAGATATTATAGCTGCATTGAATACAAGGCTAGCCAGTAATAGCTTGTATGAATCTTGAATGATTTATTGGACGGGAGACAGTTTTTTTTTATACACTTTTTAACACAAGGGGTTAGACAATGAGGGAGGGCTGACTCATGGCTACCCCCCCCCCCCCAGCAACAACTTAGCTGACAATGATATAATTAACATGTTAATTAACACAGCACTTAAGGCAGCCCAGGTTACCAGACTGTCTGGCTCCTGAGGCCAATGTGGCCAGCTCTTTCAATTAAGTATTGTTCAGAATTAAACAAACTACGAATAGTCTTTAGGCAAATCCAAGAAAACAGTCTCTCAAAAATGTAATGTAGCGGCCACCCCCTCACCCCGTCCTCTTTAGCCTAGGGGTATGTCACGCGACAGGGGTGAGGTGCGCTACGGCCCATGTCCTCCCCACTACTTGCGGGCGAGGTGAAGGCCAATACCTAATGTTTCCTCGGGCCGGTGTCCTGAACATGTACCGAGTCTGTCGTGCAGAAACCTCCCTTTGCTCCCATTAACAGAGTCCATACACCGATCACAGTCCAACGGTTAGATTTATTTCGTATCTTCAGTTACAAGGCAATGCGATGGCATGATACGGTGGAATGAGCAGGTCGAGGCACTATACTGATCTGGGTCCCTACACCCCCTATGCTATGACCAAGGGTTGCAGGAGTCTTGACATGAATACCTCCGTTGCGCTGCGGGCCTCTATCAGGGGAAGATGTCCTCCAAGGGAGTTACTGCAGGCCCATCCGTCACAGGGTTGACACTACACTGGGTCTTCGAACGAGTGACCTCCCCAGCCTCCTCACCTCAGATGCGGGTCCCCTCGCAAGGGGCGCCCTGGAGCAACTCCACCCTCGTGGGACCCAGTCGGAGTCACCGGGTCCCAGGCCTCCTCAATAGTACCTCATCCCAGGCTGAAGGTGCCTGGGATGGACTCCATCTTCATCCCGGCCAGGCCTAGGGTGCCTAGGCCGGAACCTTGAACCGCCCGCACCCAGGCCTAAGGTGCCTGGGTGCGTGAAGAGATGATCCCCGAAGACAGACCTCGTGGCGAGGGCGTCTCCCCCTTTTATCTCCTCCCGTCGATACCACGGCGGGTTCCCCGCCCCGGCCGTACCATCTCCAGGAAGGGACAAAGAAGGGTAGCACTGCGGTAGTGATTCTACCCCGAGCCAGTAGGTACACTGACACCTACTGGTCGAAGAGAATATTACACCACCCAATCCTCCACGAATAAGAAAAAGGGGTCTGAACCCTAACATAATTACACACTTGGGTCACACTACTCCCCAAGTGTACCCCACTAAATTGAGGACCCCGCTACACACTCCCCCCTGTGATTTGACGCTGGTCCCCAGCGTCAGGTGCACACCCATGTCTCCCAAAGAGTGGTGACATGAAGTGGGCCCCAGAGGCTATCCCTCAAATTTCTGGATACTAAATGTGCCAAGACCTGCTCAAAAGGAAAAGGGGAAATATAAAACGATAAACATTTGTATAAAACATCTGTTCTGTGCACATGTACAATCCCTCCCATCGCTGTCTAAGAACCACCCCACTCTCAGTAGTCTTGACCGATGAATCTCCTGCAGAAGGGAAACAACAAAAAGAAAACACATCCTAACACTCTGTGTTAACTTGGCATGAGTGGGTCTGTCGGCCGAGAGACCCGCTCACTCCAATAAGCAAGTAATGCATATGTAAAATTTTCAAACATTCGTTGCGCAACACTGCCACCTGGTGACAGAGCTGCGGTAATGACACTTGGTGGGATCTTCATTCTTCCTGCTTTCCTACTCTGACTCTACCCCAAAAGTCTCTGCCTTTGGCACATGAAGAAAAGGGAGAAAAAATAAACACAACAGCTCCCAAGTCTCCAGTGAGTAAAAGAAAAGCCCAAATCAAAACAAAAGTAGGGCACAGTTCTAGGCGTCTGGGAATGTCTCATCCAGAAAGTTTCAACAGCAACAAGATAGGAGCTCACTCCTCCTATAAGTAGAACCTTGGATTCGGCAGAAACAGAGGCTTCAGGTGCCCGTCAAACACTTCCACTGAATACTCGACATCCTCTCCTTCTTTCCTACAGATGAGCACCTTATCAGCATGAATATGGCGCCCAAGTCTCCAATCAGCTTGCAGTCCTTGAACTTTTTAGACACAGGCGGCGAACATGACAGGTATCGCCTGGCATGGGGTACTTTAAGCTTTTCCCATACAAACTCGTCATACCACCTTGGTCGCAGGACCTCAACTTCATACAATAATTCCCGGGGCAAGTAGGGGTACTCCCACCCATATTCACGGGCGACTCTCTGGGAGAAAAGTCTCTGCAATCTGGCTAGGGGCGGCATCACATCTCGCTCACCTTCTCCTGGCTGTACGATGGCCTCCGGGTGCCGAGGTACCTTCACCATCTCGGGTTGCTTTGTCTTTGGTGCCCGCAACGAAGCACGCTGCGTCCCCACCATCAAAGCGGATGATGTAGTTGAGTGAGGAAAGTTGGTCGAAGGGTTAGATTTCCTCTGGAACTCCGGGGTATGCGCCCGGAGCGTATTATCTTCTATGGACATGGGGGAATCCTGTGGTTTACTCAGCACAGGTAGCGGGCGTCTGTCCCAGCCCTTCCGTTGAAACAGCTCGTCTATTTCCCCGTCATCCCCACAGTCTGACAACGACTCTAAGTCGGAGGTGTCATACATCTCGGCGGGAAGGTAGTCTCTAGTAGACGGAAGGCTACCCTCCCTTTCGGGCTCCACCGGCTGTGAACTCCCGACACCTCCAACCAACACCGCAGTCCCAGCCCCTAGCTCACCTGGACCTACTGAAGAACTGGGATGTCCGGGACTCTCTTCTCTACCGGCGCCATCCAGGCCAGGCAAGCGGCGGGGTGAAGCTCGACCACGACCACAGGAGGCCTGCACCAGGCCTATCTTCCTCTTCGGGGGTGGCAGCAGGGAGTCTGTGGTGACCGAAGCAGTGTCTTCGGATTTTTCTCTCTCAATCTCTGGTTGGGCAGTCACTTCGCCCTGGTCAGCGCGTACGGGGACCTCCGCAGAGGCCTGGATCTCTCCCTCCGGAGTGGCAGTTCCTGTGATGCAGTTGAGGCGTAGGGCCCGGGGCCTTTCCGTGTATGGTTCAACCTCAAAAAGGAACTCCTTGCATGCCTCACATCGCCCGAATGGCTTTAGTTGGACCACCAGTCCCGAGCATCCGGGACAGATCACACCGAGAGCCTCGGTGTCTCTGCATGAATACAGAGCCAACTGTCCTCGGGGCCTAAGTCTTATCCCCGTGTCTGTCAGGGGAGCAGCAAATGCAGTCATCTTTGTGGGGTAAGGTACCGGTATCCACGGGGAGCTTGAGGCCATCCCGACCACTTGCTGTTCCATCACGCGCTGACCACGCGCCGGAGTCTCCACGTGTATCTCCACACGTGGCCAGACTCCTCCCACAACTTGTACGTTTTCGCAGGCTTCTGCCAGCCTCCGCCCACGAATTGTACAGTCACGGGGTGCCTCGTGGCGCAGTGCATTAACAGTCCCCACATGTAGTACTTCACACGGCTGGACCTTTCCCTTTCTACGCTCCTCTGCGTGGGCCTTTCCCGACTTAGGGTCATGTCCACAACTCCGAGCAGGGATGCACTTTGGCCAACCACATGGCCGACCCGCTCGGAACTCCTCCGGGCAGCAAAGTTCAAACACAGACGCTCTCAGTTCCATCGCCAAGACACACGATATCCCGGACGAGCCCCCACGTGTAGCGGCCACCCCCTCACCCCGTCCTCTTTAGCCTAGGGGTATGTCACGCGACAGGGGTGAGGTGCGCTATGGCCCATGTCCTCCCCACTACTTGCGGGCGAGGTGAAGGCCAATACCTAATGTTTCCTCGGGCCGGTGTCCTGAACATGTACCGAGTCTGTCGTGCAGAAACCTCCCTTTGCTCCCATTAACAGAGTCCATACACCGATCACAGTCCAACGGTTAGATTTATTTTGTATCTTCAGTTACAAGGCAATGCGATGGCATGATACGGTGGAATGAGCAGGTCGAGGCACTATACTGATCTGGGTCCCTACACCCCCTATGCTATGACCAAGGGTTGCAGGAGTCTTGACATGAATACCTCCGTTGCGCTGCGGGCCTCTATCAGGGGAAGATGTCCTCCAAGGGAGTTACTGCAGGCCCATCCGTCACCGGGTTGACACTACACCGGGTCTTCGAACGAGTGACCTCCCCAGCTTCCTCACCTCAGATGCGGGTCCCCTCGCAAGGGGCACCCTGGAGCAACTCCACCCTCGCGGGACCCAGTCGGAGTCACCGGGTCCCAGGCCTCCTCAATAGTACCTCATCCCAGGCTGAAGGTGCCTGGGATGGACTCCATCTTCATCCCGGCCAGGCCTAGGGTGCCTAGGCCGGAACCTTGAACCGCCCGCACCCAGGCCTAAGGTGCCTGGGTGCGTGAAGAGATGATCCCCGAAGACAGACCTCGTGGCAAGGGCGTCTCCCCCTTTTATCTCCTCCCGTCGATACCACGGCGGGTTCCCCGCCCCGGCCGTACCATCTCCAGGAAGGGACAAAGAAGGGTAGCACTGCGGTAGTGATTCTACCCCGAGCCAGTAGGTACACTGACACCTACTGGTCGAAGAGAATATTACACCACCCAATCCTCCACGAATAAGAAAAAGGGGTCTGAACCCTAACATAATTACACACTTGGGTCACACTACTCCCCAAGTGTACCCCACTAAATTGAGGACCCCGCTACATTAACAAAAAGAGGAATATAGCAATAACAAAGAACAGGGTGAATGTGGGCAGAAAAGGTCCCTGCATCCAGTGTTCGCAACAGCATCCCCATGTAGGTCCAAGTCCTTCCAAAGCACAGACGAGTGGTGATGTCTTAAGGGCGAACCCCAAGTTCAGATGACTTTACATTCTAATGCTGATGGATGCCTCCTTCTGCTCCTCTTGGGTGTCAGTCTGTGTCTCCCTCCCTTACAGGTACACAATCTCTCTCTTCTGCAAGGGGAAACCTCTTTGGGGCTCTAATTAGGGGAAGCCACAAACTCTCTCTGTACCGGACCACTGTCCCTTTTATAACTTACAGGACAAGTGGGCCGGACCCAGAGAAGAACCCACCAAAAAGACCAAAGAACCGAGAAAGGCATTAACGCCTAACCTCCCAGCTGGGAAAGCATATACAGTGCCTTGAAAAAGTATTCATACCCCTTGAAATTTTACACAATTTTTTCATGTTACAACCAAAAATGTAAATGTATTTTATTGGGATTTTTTTTCATAGACCAACACAAAGTGGCACATAATTGTGAAGTGGAAGAAAAATTATAATGGTTTTCATTTTTTTTTGCAAAGTCAATACTTTGCAGAACCACATTTTGCTTCAATTACAGCTGCAAGTCTTTTTGGGTATGTCTCTATCAGCTTTGCACATCTAGATAGTGAAATGTTATCCCATTCTTCTTTGCAAAATAGCTCTGTGAACAGCAATTTTCAAGTCTTGCTACAGGTTCTCAATTGGATTTAGGTCTGGACTTTGATTGGGCCATTCTAACACATGAATATGCTTTGATCTAAACCATCCCATGGTAGCTATGGCTGTATGCAGGGCCGCCATCAGGGGGGTACAGCCGATACCCATGTACCGGGCCCGAGCATCTGGAGGGGCCCGGGACCTGGCAGCAAGCAGGAAGTGTGCAGGAGAGATGAGCCAGAGGAGAAATAGTGCAGGAAAGGCACCGTAGGCTAAGCACAGTAAGCTGGCAGGGCTGGGACTCTGGAGACGTTATGAGGAAGGGACTTAACAGCCTTTCAGTTGCTCATTGGCTGAAGAGGCAGCAGGAGGCGGGCTGATCCGCCTCCTGCTGCCTCCTTAGCAAATAGTTACACAGGGTGCACTGTCCTCTGAAAAGAAGCTGCTGCAAAGGTCGAGGTGAGTGAAAAAAAAAAGTGTTTCCCTGAAACTGCTAAAAGACATGTACAGTTCACAGCCTGTGCTCCCCTAATATCAATCACTGTATTGACAGCCCTATTGCTGTCCTTTTAGCAGAGTGAAAGTAACTTTACACATGTTACATAGTTACATAGTAGGTGAGGTTGAAAAAAGACACAAGTCCATCAAGTCCAACCTATGTGTGTTATTATATGTCAGTATTACCTTGTATATCCCTGTATGTTGTGGTCGTTCAGGTGCTCATCTAATCGTTTCTTGAAACCATTGATGCCCCCCGCTGAGACCACCACCTGTGGAAGGGAATTCTACATCCTTGCCAGTCTTACAGTAAAGAACCCTCTACGTAGTTTAAGGTTAAACCTCTTTTCTTCTAATTTGTGGCCACTTGTCTTGTTAAACTCCCTTGTGCAAATAAAAAGTTTTATCCCTATTGTGGCTATTAGCTTTGTTGCCGTTCTTTGTACTCTCTCCATTTTCAGTACATCCTTCCTGAGGACTGGTGCCCAGAACTGGACAGCATACTCTAGGTGCGGCCGGACCAGAGTCTTGTAGAGCGGAAGAATTATCGTTTTATCTCTGGAGTTAATCCCCTTTTTAATGCATGCCAATATTCTGTTTGCTTTGTTAGCAGCAGCTTGGCATTGCATGCCATTGCTGAGACTATCATCTGCTAGGATCTCCAGGTCCTTTTCCATCCTAGATTCCCCCAGAGGTTCTCCCCCCATTGTATAAATTGCATTCGTATTTAGACATGTGCATTCGTTTTAGTCCGAATGCATTTTCGTCCGAATTTCGGGTATTTTCGTTATCATTTTAACAAACGAAAAAAAAAGCGCAGAATCCGAAATACGAAAGATCTGACATAAAAAAATGCTTTATTTTCATTTTCGTTGCTACAACAGTTCAATATAGATAGGAGATTCGACATGACGCTGACAATAGCAATCTTTGCCTATCGAACCTGTGGTCGAATGTGTCTAACCTTAATGCCGCGTACACACGACCGTTTTTCATGATGAGAAAAATGCCATTTTTTAATTTGCTCATTAAAAACGATCGTGTGTAGGCTCCAGAGCATTTATCGCAACGTGAAAAATGGGCATTAAAAATTTGGAACATGCTCTATTTTTTCTCGTCGTTTTGAACAAAACACGCATTCTCAGAAGCAAGTTATGAGACAGGAGACGTTCTGGTAAAACTAGCGTTCATAATTGAGATAGCACATTCGTCATGCTGTAACGGACTGAAGAGCACAAGGCTGAAAAGCGCGAATCGTCTCTCACCAAACTTTACTAACACGAGGATCAGCAAAAGCAGCCCAAAGGGTGGCACCATCCGAATGGAACTTCCCCTTTATAGTGCCGTTGTACGTTTCGTACGTCACCGCGCTTTGTTCAAGCATTTTTTTTCACGATCGTGTGTAGGCAAGGCAGGTTTGAGAAGAATCACGTCGAGAAAAACGTTGTTTTTTCAATGACATTAAAAACGGCCGTATGTACGCGGCATTACTCTATTAGTCCAATATTATTCTACATAGAGAGGAAAGATTCGACATAGAGAGAAAAGATTTGACATTATAGAGACAGTGTTGGGGTAGACCATTCAACATGAACGACGAAGATTAGACGAAGCAGCAAAAAACATACAAACGTTGAATCTGTCATTGAAGGCTTAAGGTGTCTGTCGAAAGTTCTAAGAAGATTCGACAAGCAACTAATCTGTATGACGCTGCAATCGTACATTTCTGGTCAAATGCTCGGCCCATAGGCTATAGAAGAATGTTGGTTGACTAGTAATAATAATTTATAAATATAATTATTACTAGTGTCATACAACATTAGAATTCTTCTATAGCTTGTAGGCGGAACATTCGACCGGAAAATGTATGATTGCGGCGTTGTACAGTTTAGCTGCTCTGTCGAATCTTCTTAGAACATTCGACAGACACCATAAGCCTTCAATGACAGATTCAACCTTAATTAATTTGGATTTTCGGACGAATGCATTTTTTAACGAAACAAAATAAATAAAAACGACTTTCAGGAGTAACTAAATAAATGTATTTTTCGGACGAAAACGAAATTCCGAAACAAAATATTTCAGTCTGCACATGTCTATTCATATTTTTGCCACCCAAATGCATTATTTTACATTTTTCTACATTGAACCTCATTTGCCATGAAGTTGCCCATCCCAATAATTTGTTCAGATCTTTTTGCAAGGTCTCCACATCCTGTGGAGAAGTTATTGCCCTGCTTAGCTTGGTATCATCCGCAAATACAGAGATTGCACTACTTACCCCATCCTCCAGGTCGTTTATGAACAAATTAAACAGGATTGGTCCCAGCACAGAACCCTGGGGGACCCCACTACCCACCCATGATCATTCCGAGTACTCCCGATTTATCACCACTCTCTGAACTCGCCCTTGTAGCCAGTTTTCAATCCATGTACTCAACCTATGGTCCACACCAACGGACTTTATTTTGTACAGTAAAAGTTTATTGGGAACTGCGTCAAATGCTTTTGCAAAATCCAGATACACCACGTCTACAGGCCTTCCTTTATCTAGATGTCTTTGTCAAATGCTCATGGCTATCTAAAGTATCAAAGTAGCCTAGCCTTTAAATACATTTATTGTGATATTAATCATCACAGAGCTGCATTAATTTGTAACTTTTATATCTGCCTAGAATACAGCTTTAACAGAGAAGCTAAGAAAATACAGCTAAACATGTAAAAAGGAGCCCAGGACTCCACCTGCTGCCTGAAAGTAAGAAAATATGTCTATACTGTACAGTATTTTAAACTTACCTGACTAAAACATATTTTTGTAACTTTTTTACTGCTGACCAAATTCAAATAAAAAAAAATACAGAACCACTATACATTCCCTTTAAAAATGCATGCATGTTTAAGAGCAAAAGTATAAATGGGCCCTTAGAGACTAATCCCTAGCTGCAGGGAGCTGATCTGTCAATGTTCTAAATTCAGTATACAAGTCCTGCTGTGGTTCACAATAAAAAACAGAAGAATCAGCAAACAGCAAGGCTTAAAGTCTGATGACATGAAAGTTTGCCTAGAATTTCTGTTATATATCTGGAGCTCTCATTTCAAAACCATGAATATTTGCTTGTAATACTTTCTTCAAAGTTTTACAAGGTTTGTTAATGAGCGGTATATGTTGATCAATCCTGTTGGTGGTTGATTTCAACAATTTTTTCATCCCTAAAATATTGTTTTTTTGTATTATTAAAAAAGCTAAACTAAACACTACAGCTTCCTTATGAACACTTTTTCGGTTTGTCAATTAAATGAAATTCATTATAGCATTAACATTATAGCTCCTGGGTGACATTTGTTGATGGGTGCCAATTCGTATTGCCAAGAAGATCATGTATTAACTGTAACTTGGGATGCACAGAATGCTGTCACCTATTTAAACTTTATTCTTCAAGGATTGTGTGACAGTTTGTAGGCAGGTGCAATTTAGTCTCCATCCTGTAGGTGGTGTTGTGTTGCTGTGCCACTGTGCAGATGGAGTGGAGTCTGGGGGGGAAATTGTTAGTCTCCGTATGTGTCACCAGGAGAGCTGCTGTCTGATTGGACAATGAAACACTGAGTGACCTTTGGTAGCCATCTTTAGTATGGGCAATGCTAATAAATATCAGTGCCCTGCTGGATTTGGCATGCATTTGCAAGTGGACAGTGTGGAGAAGGGATCCCTGCTTATCAGGGACAGAGAGATAGCCTTAGAGAAATATTCCTGTGCAAGTAGGGAGAGATTAGGCACACCACTGTATGCTTTAATACTTTCCAGCCTCCGGAACTACTTGTTAGACCTGTACAGCTATTTCAAGTTTTGCTTGTGGCACCCTGCCAGTTAGTCACCCTTCCTGTAGATGCCACCCTGGTATTATAGACCATGTCTGTTTGATACCTTCTAATGCTGAAGATATACCGTTGTACATCAGTGTTACTATGCCTGTTCCTACCAACATTACTCTGCCGGTTGCTACCAGCCTAAAGCCGTGTACACACGATAGGTTTTACAGATGAAAACAATCCGATGGACTGTTTTCATCGGACAAACCGATCGTGTATGGGCCCCATCGGTCTTTTTTCCATCGGTGTTTAAAAATAGAACATGTTTTAAATTTATCCGATGGTTAAAAAAAAACGATAGCAAATTACTATCGTCTGTGGGGAACTCCATCGGATAAAAAACCCACGCATGCTCAGAATCAAGTCGACGCATGCTCAGAAGCATTGAACTTAATTTTTCTCAGCTTATCGGAGTGTTTTACGTCACAGCGTTTGGGATGGTCAGATTTTTGACTGATGGTGTGTAGGCAAGACTGAAGGAAGACAGCTTCATCGGATTTCCGAAGGAAAAATCCATCGGATTAGAATCCATAGGAAATCCAATTGTGTGTACAGGGCTTTACTGTGTCTGTTACCACCAGTACTATTGCACCTGTTACTAAAAGCGTTACTAAGTTTGTTAATACAAGAGTGTATAGAACTGTTACTTCAAGTGTTCTACCACAGTTGCTACAGCCTTATTACTAGTGCTAATGATTGCTGGTTACCGGCTACCTTTGTTATCCTTTATACCTGTAACTGTCAACCCCATGTGGACTCTGTGTGCCATTTCCTAAACTTGGGTACTATCTTCTTGGCCAGCCCACATGTTACCGTAGGCTTCACATCTGTAGAATAGTTTCACGTGCAGAAGCATGCAGTGAGTAGGGATGAGCTTCGAGTTCAAGTCGAACATGAGTTTGACTCGAACATCAGCCGTTCGATCGTTCGACGAAGATTGAACATTATGGGCCGTTCACGCCAAATTTGAGCGGCGCGTCACGGCCCATAATGCACTGCGTCATCGCAGTGCACTGCTGGCTGATGATTGGCCAAGCATGTACTATGACCTGCATGCTTTGGCCAATCACAGCGCCGTCAGCACAGAGAGCCCTAATTGGCCAAAGACAGGGTGCCTTTGGCCAATCATGGCTCAGGGGATTAAGTACACGCCCCACACTATATAAGCCAGCCTGCACGTCTGCCTTGTGTAGTGTGTTGCGGCGTTGAGAGAGAGATAGAGAGAGAGACATGCCGCGTACACACGATCACTTTTCTCGTTGGGAAAAATAATTGTTTTTCTCTTGGACGAGAAAAGCGGCCGTGTGTAGGCTTTCCAACATTTTTCCCGACGAGAAAAACGACAAGAATCACGACGAGAAAAAATAGAACATGCTCTAATTTTTCTCGTCGCGAATCGCGGCATTTTTTTCCGCAGCAGTTTTCCCATAGGGAAACACTGCTAGGGAGCCTACACACGGCCGGTTTTCTCGACCAAGAGAAAACATGTCGTGAAAAACGGGCGTGTGTAGGGGACCAAGCCAGTCCTCGTTTTTCCCGTCGGGTTTCACGGCGGTGTTTTCACCGCTGTGAAACTCGATCGTGTGTACACGGCAACAGAGTGTCGTTTAATTTCATTTAGATAGATTGAGCAGGCAGGCGATTCAGCTAGCTAGATTGAGCAGGCAGTTGATTTAGTTAGCTCCAGTATATTTAGTATATACAGTGGGTAAGGAAAGTATTCAGACCCCCTTAAATTTTTCACTCTTTGTTATATTGCAGCCATCTGCTAAAATCATTTAAGTTCATTTTTTTTCCTCATTAATGTACACACAGCACCCCATATTGACAGAAAAACACAGAATTGTTGACATTTTTGCAGATTTATTAAAAAAGAAAAACTGAAATATCACATGGTCTTAAGTATTCAGGCAGTTGATTCAGTTAGCTACAGTATATCCAGTACTGTATCCTGTGCACAGTGTGCAGCTAGATCTCACTGAAGACCGTTCCTGTTGTTCTCTTCCTAATATACTACAGGCAGGCAGTTGATTCAGTTTGCTGCAATATATTCAGTATATATATACATCTCAGCTTTGTGCAGCTACATCTCACTGCAGGCCATTCCTGGTGTACCTATTCAAATCCATTACAAATACATCAAATACAGTATGTCTGGAAGGCCAAGGAGAGGCAGACACTCACAGGCCACTAAAAGAGGGCAAGCAAGCTCTGTGTCTAGAGGCAACAGTGCTGGTCGTGGACACGGTGCATCCTCAGCACGTGGCCGTGGGGCACGCTTGTCCTTTTTTCCGGCTGCTGGCCGTGTTAAGCCACAACATGCAGAAGAGTTGGTAGAGTGGATGACCAAGCCGTCCTCATCCTCCTCATCCTCTGTCACCCAGGCTCAGAGTACCTTGGCTGCCAATGCAGGTGCCAAAGCGGCCTATTCCATCGGCTCGAGGCCATCAATTACTCCTTCCCTAGCCCCACCATCATGCACGGAGGAGTCCCCCGAACTGTTCGACCACAGTGTTGGGTACATGCTGCAGGAGGATGCGCAGCGTTTTGAAGGCTCCGATGATGGTACCCAGCTTGAGGAAGGCAGTAACGTGAGCCCAGAGAGAGGGGGTGCCCAAGAAGAACAACAAACTGGCAGTCATGTTCCTCCAGCTGCAGCATACTGGCAGGTAGGTATGAGCTTCGAGTTCAAGTCGAACTCATGTTCAAATCGAACATTGCCTGTGGCACGTTCGCCGAACAGCGAACAATTTGGGGTGTTTGCGGCTAATTCGAAAAGCCGCGGAAACACCCTGGAAACACCCTGTAAAAGTCTATGGGAGAAATCTAAAGTGCTAATTTTAAAGGCTTATATGCAAGTTATTGTCGTAAAAAGTGTTTTGGGACCCGGGTCCTGCCCCAGGGGACATGTATCAATGCAAAAAAAAGTTTTAAAAACGTACGTTTTTTCGGGAGCAGTGATTTTAATAATGCTTAAAGTGAAACAATAAAAGTGAAATACCTGGGGGGGGGGGGGGGGGTTGTATAGTATGCCTGTAAAGCAGCGCTTGTTTCCCTTGCTTAGAACTTTCCCTGCACAAAATGTCACTTCTGAAGGAAAAAAAGTCATTTAAAAGCACTCGCGGCTATAATGAATTGTCGGCTCCCGTGCAGGGCGCTGCTTTTCCAAAAGTTCATTGGTGTGCCAGATTTACTCCAGTGATGAGGAGGGAGGGGATGATGAGGTCACTGACTGACTGACGTGGGTGCCTGATAGGAGATAGGAAGAGGAGGAGGAGGCACATCTCCAACTAGGCAGGATGCCCTCCAGGGGCCAGCTTAAGGGCAGTCAACTGACTGCATCACACCGCAGTGTTCCGCATGTTCAGGGTGCTGCTGTCTCTGCGCGTTATTCCAAAAGTCCTTTGGTGTGGGCTTTGTTTGACACGTGTACAGCAGATCGCACCATTGCTGTTTGCAACATATGTCTGAAGCGTATCAAGCGTGGCCAAAACAGCAGCCCCTTGGGCACCACATGTTTGACCAGACATATGTCGAACTGCCATGCAGTCCGTTGGCAAGCGTACTTAAAAGACCCACACCAAAGAACAAGACAGACCTCTCCTTGCTCCTCATCAGCTGGGATCTCCAACCCCACTACACCTTCAGTCCTCTCAGAAACCTGCACTGAGAGGAATGAAGGTGTAGAATTAGGTGTGCCACTGCCAAGTACTTGCGGGCAATCTGCTATCGCTACACCAACGTCCGATTGTAGCAGGCAAATTTCCCTACCCGTTGCTAAACCGGCGAAAGAAATTCGCTCCCAGTCATCCACATGCCCAGCCATATAATGCTAGCTTGGCTAAATTGCTAGCACTCCAACTGCTGCCTTTTCAGCTGGTAGACTCTGCCCCCTTTAGTGAATTTGTGAAATGTGTGGTTACCTCAGTGGCAGGTTCCCAAACGCCACTTTTTTTCAGGGCGATTCCGGCTCTCTACCGGCATGTGGAAGGCAATGTCTTGGCCTCGCTGGACAGGGCGGTCAGCGGTAAGGTGCATATTACCGCTGACTCATGGTCCAGCAGGCATGGATAGGGACGTTACCTATCTTTCACGGTGCACTGGGTGACTCTGCTGGCAGCTGGGAAGGATGCAGGACAGGGTGCAGTATTGTTGGAGCTTGTTCGACCACCACGCCTCCAAAATGCTGGTAGGGGTGATTCTGCCACACCTCTCTCCTCCACCCCCTCCTCTTCTTCTTCCTCTATGGCCTCTTCCTGTGCTGATTTGTCCTCGGAACCAGATGTGCTCCGTAGGCGTTCAAGGGGCTACGCAAGCACTCAGCCAAAAAGATGCCATGCGGTGCTTGAGCTGGTGTGCTTAGGGGACAGGAGCCACACTGGGGCAGAGATTCTGTCAGCTCTGCAGGGGCAGGCTCAGAGGGGGTTGACGCCACGCCAGCTTCAGCCAGGAATGGTGGTTTGCGACAATGGCACCAACCTCCTCTCCGCCCTCCGACAGGGACACCTGACCCATGTGCCCTGTTTGGCTCACGTCCATTAATTTGGTGGTGCAGCGGTTCTTGTACAGGTACCCGGGCTTACAGGATCTCCTGAGGCAGGCCAGGGAAGTCTGTGTGCATTTCCGCCGGTCATATAATGCCAGTGCTCGTCTGGCTGACCTCCAAAAGGAATACAACCTGCCCAAGAACCGCCTAATCTGTGACATGCCCACCAGATGGAACTCAACGTTGGCCATGCTGCAGCAGCTGCACATGCAACAGAGGGCCATCAATGAGTACCTGTGCGACTATGACACCAGGACAGGGTCAGGGGAGCTTGGCTGCTTTTCGCCATTCCAATGGCTCATGATCAAGAATGCATGCACTCTCATGTTACTATTTGAGGAGGCCACAAGGATGGTGAGCAGTGACAGTGCATGCATCAGTGATACTGTCCCCCTTGTGTACCTGTTGGAGCACACACTGCGTGGAATAATGGACAGGGCACTTGAGGCAGAACAGAAGGAGGAAGAGAAGGACTTTATTACCTCTCAAGGCCCCCTTTATCCAGACAGTGTTCCTGCGGGCCCGCCGATCACACAGGAAGAGGAGCAGTATTGTGTCAGCATGGAGGTGTAGCCTAGCACTCAGCATCAGCAGCAGTCTTCAAGGGATCGCTTACAGTCCCCAGAAACCCATGGACTTGTACGTGGCTGGGAGGAGGTGGCTGCAGATCATGTCGTCCTTAGTGACCCAGAGGACTCCGGACCGAATGCCTCAGCAAACCTACGCTGCATGGCCTCCCTGATCCTGCAAAGCCTGCAAAAGGACCCTCGGATTCGTGTGATCAAAGAGAGGGATCATTACTGGCTGGCAACCCTTCTTGATCCACGTTACAAGGGTAAGGTTGCGGAACTTATCCAGCCGTCGCAGAGGGAGCAGAGGATGAAACATCTTCGGGAGGCCTTGCAGAAAGGTTTGTGCAACGCGTTTCCAGAGCCTGGGAGGGTACAATTTCCTGGTCCTGGACAATGTGTTGCTGAGGCTTCGGTTAGACACAGAAAGAAGCGGTGGAGAAGCCGTCTGACCGATGCGTTCAGACAATTTTTTAGTCCGCAGCCCCAAGGTCTGATCGGTTCCAGCAATCATCGCCAGCGTCTGATTTACATGGTGCAGGAATACCTAGGGGCAAGATCAGACTTGGACACGTTTCCAACCCGAAAATCCACTGGGTTACTGGGTCTTGAGGATGGATCACTTACCAGAGCTTTTAACAGTATGCAATTGAGCTACTGGCCTGTCCTGCATCCAGCGTTCTTTCGGAACGCACATTCAGTGCTGCTGGTGGCTTTGTAACCGATAACAGAGTGCGCCTGTCCACCGACTCGGTTGATCGTCTCACCTTCATAAAAATTAATCAGTCTTGGATCACCAGCTACCAAGCACCTGATGCTGATGTAACTGATTAATTTTTTTATGAATGAGATCCCTTCAAGACTGCCTATGCTGATGCTGATTGCTGAGTGACTATCCTGTTATGCTGAGTGACTATCCTATTCCCCCTCAATGTTCATGTTGATATTTTTGGTTCTGGGCACCAGCACCAGTGCCTAAAGCCCAATTTTTCTGCCCCTTTTTAACAGGGGCGTGTATAGTTTAAATTGTTGCTGTAATAATTTGCAGCAGGGCTCAATCCTGCACTCAAATAGAGTATCTGTGAGGGGTTGCAGTGTTGTGGCACCAGCACCAGTGCCTAAGGCCCAATTTTTCTGCCCCTGTTTAACAGGGGCGTGTAATTACAATTTTTGATCTAATATTTCACAGCAGGGCCCGTTCCTGCGCCCACCAAGAGTAACTGTGAGGGCTTACAGTGTTGTGGCACCACCACCACCACCAAAGGCCCTATTTTTCTTCCCCTGCTCAACAGGGGCATGTGTCAGGGAACTATCCGCAGAAGGACTAGCAGGTCCATCAATGTCCAGCAGAATCGCGGACCAACAAACGCAATGCGCATGCGCACGTGCACACGGGAAAGACCGATCAGGAATCTACGTTCTCCAGTGCGCATGCGCCAGAGCGCACGCAATACGTGAGTGACTCTAAACGCCCAGTGGCCTATTTAAAGCCAGTCAGTAACTGCTGCATGATCTTCAGCCTTCCTGTGTGTTCCTGAGCTCCTGTCCCTACTATCTTGAATTACCGTTATCGACCTGGCTTGCCTGACCAGTCTTCCCTGTACACGACCCCGGCTTGCCCCTTAACTTGTTCCTGTATCCTGCTTCTGTCTGCTGATCCAGTGTATGACCCCGGCTTGTCCTTATACCTGCTCCAGTGAATCTACCTTTGCTTGCTACCCTGTGTATGACTTCTGGCTTGGCTCCTGACTCTGCCTTTGGTCCTCCCTGTTGTACTACCTCATCTGGTACCTCCAAGGGATCCCTGCCAACAGCCTACCCTGCTCACCAGCTGATCTCCAGTGGACATCTCTTCATCATCTCAGCTTGTCACAGCTGGCAATCCCTGCCTCTTTGAGTATAGCACTCCCTATGCCACCTTTAGGGGGCGCTCTGCCCTTAGTCGCAAGGGAAGCCCTCCCAGCACTTTGGCCTCAAGTAAGGTACGTGACAGCATGTAATTACAATTTTTGATCTAATATTTCACAGCAGGGCCTGTTCCTGCGCCCACCAAGAGTAACTGTGAGGGCTTACAGTGTTATGGCTTCACCACCACCACCACCACCAAAGGCCCAATTTTTCTGCCCCTGTTCAACAGGGGCATGTAATTACAATTCTTGATATAATATTTCACAACAGGGCCCGTTCCAGCGCCCACCAAGAGTAACTGTGAGGACTTACGGTGTTGTGGCACCAGCACCACCACCACCACCAAAGACCCAATTTTTCTGCCGTTGTTCAACAGGGGCATGTAATTACAATTCTTGATATAATAGTTCACAGAAGGGCCTGTACCAGCGCCCACCAAGAGTAACTGTGAGGGCTTACAGTGTTCTGGTATCACCAACACCTAAGGCCCAATTTTCTGCAGAGTATATAGGGCAGGCCGTATAGTATATACAGGCGGTCCCCTACTTTCAAACATTCGACTTACAAACGACTCCTACTTACAAATGGAGGGAGACAACAGGAAGTGAGAGGAAATCTACCCCTGGGAGTTAATATGGGAAAAAAGTGTCTCCACTGATTAGGGCTGCAACTAACGATTATTTTCATAATCGATTAGTTGGCTGATTATTTTTTCGATTAATCGACTAATCAGGTAATAAACGTAAAGAAAAGGGTATTTTGCTGCGATTTTGCATTTTTTATTTTTTTTTGCCCAAACACATTACATGCTTTTCTGCAGCTTCTCCATTGAAGTATATTAAACCAAAAAAACTAAATAGCACCGTTTTGCGTTAAAAAAAGTCCTTGCCCTTTCCAAATACGCAGCAGCTGAAAAAATCATGGATGTGAACGTGTCCCCATAGGAAACCATGTAAATGAACTGTAGTGTGTTTCTGAAAAAAGCACCAAGAAACAAAGAGGAGTGACCCAGGCCTGAGAGGTTTAGTAACATAATGGAGTTAAAAAAACTAAAATTAGTACAAAAAGAGCAAATAATCGCTACTGTAAGGGGTTAATTTATTACTGTGGGACAGTGAAAGTAATATTTACAGTAGCGATTTGCTCTTTGTACTATAAGGGCTAATTTTTTATTTTTTTTAACCCCATTATGTTACTGGCCGATTAATCGATTATGAAAATTGTAATCGATTAATTTCATAATCGATTCGTTGTCGATTAATCGATTAGTTGTTTCGGCCCTACCACTGATGCTTTATCACCAATCCTTGTTTCCCTAAAAAAAACAAATTTTCTAAATCCAATTGTCATTGGGCCAGAAAGTGAGGTGAAATCTTCTGAACAGGGGCACAGACAGCAAAACAAATGTTACAGGGGTGATGATAACCCTTCCCTAGGATATCCAAAAAGCTTAAAAATTTATTTTTTGGCTGGAGCTACAAAATGTACATGTTCCAAATTACAAACAGATTCAACTTGAGAACAAACCTATAGTCCCTGTCTTTCTTGGGACCGCCTGTATACTGCTGTTAAGAAGAGTATATAGGGCCTGGGGGCCCCACGCCTTTTCTTTTTTTTATTTGGGTGCGGGGTTCCCCTTAATATCCATACAAGACCCAAATAGGCTGGGGGAGAGGGACCCATGCCGTTTTTCTCAATTTTTTTTATCTATATTGCCGGGACCCAACATTACATTAAAGCCGCAAGCAGTTTTAAATGACTTTTATTCCTTTAGAAATGTCATTTTGTGCAGGGACAGTTCTAATCACGGGAAACATGCGCCACTTCACAGGCATACTATAGACACCCCCCAGGTACGATATTTAAAGGAATATTTCACTTTTATTTTTTCACTTTAAGCATCATTAAAATCACTGCTCCCGAAAAAACGTCAGTTTTAAAACTTTTTTTTGCATTGATACATGTCCCCTGGGGCAGGACCGGGGTCCCCAAACCCTTTTTATGACAATAACTTGCATTACAGCCTTTAAAATTTGCACTTTTGATTTCTCACATTCGAGTCCCATAGATTTTAACGGTGTTCGAATGTTCGGAGCGAACTTTCGGTCCGTTCGCATGTTCTGGATGCGAACCGAACCGGGAGGTGTTCGGCTCATCCCTAGCAGTGAGCATGCTCTCAGCACAGGTAAGCCATTCCGCATAAAATCATATGTGCGGCAGCTTGGTGTTAAGGACCTCCTGCCTAATTGCTGAATATATTCTCTTGCTCAGAGGGAACAGGTTGATTGGTAAGCCCCTCCCCCTCCCACTAGCACAGGCTCCCTCCTACAAGACCAGTTCTCCCTCCTCCCAGTAGAGTTCTCCCCCTCAGTACAGCTTTGTCCCATCAATACAGTTTTTACTCCCTCTATAAAACACACATTCCAGATCAGGGCAGTTCAGAGTAAGGGAAGTCCTCCCACGGCTGGGTCCTATGACTGGAGCAGGGAAAGGTAGCCTCTCTGAACTGACAGGTTTCAGGAGCACTGGGAGTGCCCAGTGCAGCTGTCAACACCAGCTTCTGTGTTGCACCACAGATGCTCTGTTGGGGGTCTGGATCCCCTACCCCCCCTATTAATTCCACTGGACAGCATACAAAGTGAGATACAGGACAGAATACACAGTAAGTGTGGTACAGGACAGGGTACAGATTAAGTAAGGTACAGGACAGGGTACAGAGTAAGTGAGGTACAGAACACGGTACAAAGTAAGTGAGGTACAGGAGAGGGTACAATGTAAGTGAGACACAGGACAGGGTACAGAGTAAGTGAGGTAGAGGACAGGGTACAGAGTAAGTGTGGTACAGGACAGGGTACAGAGTAAGTGAGGTACAGGACAGGGTACAGAGTAAGTGAGATACAGGACAGGGTACAAAGTAAGTGAGGTACAGGACAGGGTACAGAGTAAGTGAGGTACAGGACAGGGTACAGAGTAAGTGAGGTATAGGACAGGGTACAGAGTAAGTGAGGTACAGGACAGGGTACAGAGTAAGTGAGGTACAGGACAGATTACAAAATAAGTGAGGTACAGGACAGGGTACAAAGTAAATAAGGAACAGGACCGGGTACAGATTAAGTGTGGTATAGGACAGGGTACACAGTAAGTAAGGTACAGGACAGAGTACAGTGTAAGTGAGGTACAGGACAGGGTACAGAGTATATGAGGTACAGGACAGGGTACAGAGTAAGTGAGGTACAGGACAGGGTACAGAGCATATGAGGTACAGGACAGGGTACAGAGTAAGGGAGGTACAGGGCAGGGTACAGAGTAAGTGAGGTGAAGGACAGGGTACAGAGTAAGGAAGGAACATGACCGGGTACAGATTAAGTGTGGTACAGAACAGGGTACGAAGTAAGTAAGGTACAGGACAAGGTAAAGAGTGAGTAAGGTACAGAATAGGGTACAGAGTAAATGAGGTACAGAACAAGGTACAGAATTGATGAGGTACAGGATAGGGAACAGAGTAGATGAGGTACAGGACAGGGTACAGAGTAGATGAGGTACAGGACAGGGTACAGAGTAGATGAGCTACATGACAGGGTACAGAGTAGATGAGGTACAGGACAGGGTACAGAGTAGATGAGGTACAGGACAGCATATAGAATACGTGAGAGGCAAAACAGAGTACAGAGTAAGCAAGACACAGGACAGGGTACAGAATAGATGAGGTATAGGACAGGAAAGTGTATAGAGTAAGGGAGGTACTGTACAGGACAGTGTACAGAGTAGATGAGGTACAGGACAGGGTACAGAGTAAGTGAGAGGCAAGACAGGGTACAGAGTAGTGATGAGCCGAACACCCCCGGGTTCGGTTCGCACCAGAACCCGCGAACGGACCGAAAGTTTGCACGAACATTAGAACCCTATTAAATACAATGGATGCGAACGTTCGAAATCTAAAGTGCTAATTATAACGACTATTATGCATGTTATTGTCCTAAAAAGGGTTTGGGAACCCGGGTTCTGCACCAGGGGACATGTATCAATCCAAAAAAAAGTTTTAAAAACGGCCGTTTTTCGGGAGCAGTTATTTTAATGATGCATAAAGTGAAAAAAAAAAGTCGAATATTCCTTTAAATATCGTACCTGGGGGGTGTCTAAAGTATGCCTGCGAAGTGCCATGTGTTTCCCGTGTTTAGAACTGTCCCTGCACAAAATTAAATTTCTAAAGGAAAAAAAGCCATTTAAAACTGCTTGCGGCTTTAATGTAATGTCTGGTCCCGGTAATATGGATGAAAATCTTTAAGAAAAATGGCATAGCTACCCCATCACAGCCCCCCCCCCCCCCTACCCCAGCCCATTACCAGCCCCTTTGGGTCTTGTATGGATATTAAGGGGAACCCCGCACACAAAATAAAAAAGGCCCCTATATACTCTGAACAGCCGTATACAGGCGGTGCATACAAGACAGGGACTGTAGGTTTGTTCTTATGTAGAATCTGTTTGTAATTTTGAACAGGTACATTGTTTAAGTGTAGCTCCAGACAAAAAATCAATTTTTAAGCTTTTTGGAAAACATAGGGAAGGGTTATCACCCCTGTAACATTTGTTTTGCTGTCTGTGCAGTGTGCACCTGTTCAGAACAGTTCACCTCACTTTCCGTCCTAATGACAAATGTTTTTTGAAAATTTGGGGTTTTTATTGAAACAAGAATTGGTGATAAAGCATCAGTGGAGAGGAGACATTTTTCCCATATTAACTCTTACAGGAGAGAATTTGCCTTCCTAGGGGTAGATTTCCTCTCACTTCCTGTTGTATCCTTCCATTTGCAAGGAGGAGTCGTTTGTAAGTTGGATGTTTGAAAGTAGGGGCCTGCCGTATATACTCAGCTGAAATTTGCCCCTTACATGTTGGTGTTGCCACAACACTGTGAGCCCTCACAGTTACTCTTGGTGGGCGCATGAATGGGCCCTGCTGTGAATTATTAGATCAAGAATTGTAATTGCATGCCCCTGTTGAACAGGGGCTGAAAAATTGGGCCTTTGGTGGTGGTGGTGGTGGTGTTGACACAACAATGTAAGGCCTCACAGTTACTCTTGGTGGGCGCAGGAATGGGCCCTGCTGTGAATTATTAGATCAAGAATTGTAATTGCATGCCCCTGTTGAACAGGGGCTGAAAAATTGGGCCTTTGGTGGTGGTGGTGGTGGTGTTGACACAACACTGTAAGGCCTCACAGTTACTCTTGGTGGGCGCAGGAATGGGCCCTGCTGTGAATTATTAGATCAAGAATTGTAATTACATGCCCCTGTTAAACAGGGGCAGAAAAATTGGGCCTTAGGCACTGGTGCCACAACACTGCAACCCCTCACAGATACTGTACTTGGAGCAAAGCAATGAGCCCTGTTGCAAAGTATTGAATCAAAAATTGTAATTACACACCCCTGTTAAACAGGGGCTGAAAAATTGGGCCTTAGCCACTGGTGCTGGTGCCACGACACTGCAACCTCTCCCAGATACTCTAGTTGGAGTGCAGGAATGAGCCCTGCTGCAAAGCATTGCATAAAAAATTGTAATAACACGCCCCTGTTAAACAGGGGCTGGAAAATTGGGCCTTAGCCACTGGTGCTGGTGCCACGACACTGCAACCTCTCCCAGATACTCTAGTTGGAGTGCAGGAATGAGCCATGCTGCAAAGCATTGCATAAACATTTTTAATTACATGCCCCTGTTAAACAGGGGCTGAAAAATTGGGCCTTAGCCACTGGTGGCGGCACCCAGAAACAAAAATGTTCTTCCAAGCTATCATCATCAATCGGATCATTGAGGAGGAGGAGGATAGTCAGTCAACATAACAGGACAGTCTCTCAGCATCAGCATCAGTCTTGAAGGGATGTGACATTTGAAAATAAATTAGTCTGTTATATCAGCTTCAGGTGTTTGGTAGCTGGTGGTGATCCAAGACTGGTTCATCTTTATGAAGGTCAGTCGATCAACAGAGTCGGTGGACAGGCGCACCCTGTGATCCGTGACAAATCCTCCAGCAGCACTGAATGTGCATTCTGAAAGAACGCTGGATGCAGGACAGGCCAGTAGCTCAATTGCATACTGTGCAAGCGCTGGCCAGTGATCCATTCTCAAGACCCAGTAAGCCAGAGGATTTTCGGTGGGGAAGGTGTCCAAGTCTGACCTTGCCCCTAGGTATTCCTACACCATGTATATCAGACGCTGGCGATGGTTGCTGGAACCGATCATACCTTGGGGCTGCGGACTAAAGAATTGTCTGAACGCATCGGTCAGACGGCCACCTTCCCCACCGCTCCTTCTTTGACTGACCGAAGCCTCAGCAACTCATTATCCAGGACCAGGAGTTTGTAACCTCCCAGTCTCTGGGAACGCGTTGCACAGACCTTTCTGCAAGGCCTCCCGGAGTTGTCTCATCCTCTGCTCCCTCTGCGACGGTAAGATAAGGTACCCTTGTACCGTGGATCAAGGAGAGTGGCCAGCCAGTAATGGTCCCTCTCCTTGATCCGAAGAATACGAGGATCCTTCCACAGACTTTGCAGGATCAGGGAGGCCATGCAGCGTAGATTAGCTGAGGCATTCGGTCCGGAGTCCTCTTGGTCACTAAATACGACATGATCCGCAGCCACCTCCTCCCAGCCACGTACAAGTCCACTGGTTTCTTGGGGCTGTAAATCATCCCTAAAAGACTGCTGCTGATGATGCTGAGTGCCAGGCTCCACCCCCATGCTGACACAATCCTCCTCCTCCTCCTCCTCTTCTTCCTGTGCGATGGGTGGGACAGAAGGAACACTGTCTGGGTAAAGGGGGCCTTGAGAGGCAAGGAAGTCCTCCTCTTCCTGCCTCTGTTCTGCCTCAAGTGCCCTGTCCATTATTCCACGCAGCGTATGTTCCAACAGGTGGACAAGAGGTACAGTGTCACTGATGCATGCACTGTCACTGCTCACCATCCTCATGGCCTCCTCAAATGGTGCCAGGACAGTGCATGCATCCCTGATCATGCCCCACTGGCGTGGTGAAAAAAAACCGAGCTCCCCTGACCCTGTCCTGGTGCTGTAGTCGCACAGGTACTCATTGATGGCCCTCTGCTGCGTGTGCAGCCGCTGCAGCATGGCCAACGTTGAGTTCCACCTGGTGGGCATGTCACATATAAGGCGGTTATTGGGCAGGTTCAACTCCTTTTGCAGCTCAGCCAAGCGAGCACTGGCATTATAAGATCTGCGGAAATGCACACAGACTTTCCTGGCCTGCCTCAGGACATCCTGTAAGCCCGGGTTCCTGCCCAAGAACCGCTGCACCACCAGGTTAAGGACGTGAGCCACACAGGGCACATGGGTCAGTTGTCCCTGTCGGAGAGCGGAGAGTAGGTTGGTGCCATTGTCGCAAACTACCATTCCTGGCTTAAGCTGGCGTGGCGTCAACCACCTCTCGGCCTGCCCCTGCAGAGCAGACAGAACCTCTGCCCCAGTGTGGCTCCTGTCCCCCAAACACACCAGCGCAAGCACGGCATGGCATCTTTTTGCCTGCGTACTTGCGCAGCCCCTTGAACGCCTACGGAGCACCGTTGGTTCCGAGGACAAAGCACAGGAAGAGGCCACGGAGGAAGAAGAAGAGGAGGGGGTGGAGGACAGAGGTGTGTCACAACCAGTAGTAGCATTTTGGAGGCGTGGCGGTGGAACAACCTCCAACACTACTGCACCTTGTCCTGCATCCTTCCCAGCTGCCAAAAGAGTGACCCAATGGGCCGTGAAAGAAAGGTAACGTCCCTGTCCATGCCTGCTGGACCATGAGTCAGCGGTAATACTTACCTTACGGCTGACCGCCCTGTCCAGCGAGGCCAAGACATTGCCTTCCACATGCCGGTAGAGATCCGGAATCGCCTTCCATGAGAAAAAGTGGCGTTTGGGAACCTGCCACTGAGGAACCCCTCATTGCACAAACTCACGGAAGGGGGCCGAGTCTACCAACTGAAAAGGCAGCAGTTGAAGCTCTAGCAATTTAGCCAAGCTAGCATTCAACCGCTGGGCATGTGGATGGCTGGGAGTGAACTTCTTTCGACGGTCCAGCAGCTGGGGCAGGGAAATTTGCCTGCTAGAATCGGACGTCGGTGTACTGCTAGCAGAGTGCCCGCAAGTACTTGGCTGTGACACACCTAATTCTACACCTTCATTCCTCTCAGAGCAGGTTTCAGAGAGGACTGAAGGTATAGTGGGGTTGGAGATCCCAGCTGATGCGGTGCAAGAAGAGGTCAGCTTTGTTCTTTGGTGTGGGTCTTTAAGGTAGGCTTGCCAACGAGCTGCATGGCAGGTCAACATATGTCTGGTCAAGCATGTGGTGCCCAAGCGGGTGATGTTTTGGCCACACGATATACGCTTGAGACATATGTTGCAAACAGCAGCTGTGCGATCTGATGCACTCGACTCTAAAAAGGCCCACACCAAAGAACTTTTTGAATAACGGCCAGAGGCAGCGCCCTGCACAGGCGGAGCTCTGCGGTGTGATTCCGTCGGTGTGCTGCCCTTACGCTGGCCCCCGAGGGCATCCTGCCTCGTTGGAGATGTGCCTCCTCCTCATCCTCCTCCTCCTCCTCTCTCCTATTAGGCACCCACGTGGAGTCAGTGACCTCATAATCCCCTCCCTCCTCATCACTGGAGCCAATCTGGCAGTATGCTGCAGCTGCTGGAACATGACTGCCAGATTGGTGTCCTTCTTGAGCATCCCCTCTCTCTGCTCTCACGCTACTGCGTTCCTCTAGCTGGGTATCATCATCAGACCCTTCGAAACGCTGGGCATCCTCCTGGAGCATGTACCCAACACTGTGCTCAAACAGTTCGGGGGACTCCTCAGGAGGACATGGTTGGTCTAGGGAAGGAGTGACTGATGATGACATTGATACCAGGGAAGAGGACGCTTTGGCAGCTGCTTTGCCAGTACCCTGAGCCTGGGTGAGAGAGGATGAGGAGGATGAGGAGGGCTTGGTCATCCACTCTACCAAGTCTTCGGCATGATGCGGCTCAACACGTCCAGCTGCCGAAAAGAAGGACAAGCGTGTCCCATGGCCACGTGCTGATGGCGATGCACCGCGTCCACGACCAGCACTGTTGTCTCTAGACACAGAGCCTGCTTGCCCTCTTTTATTGGCTCCTGACTGTCTGCCTCTCCTTGTTTGCCTTCCAGACATTTTAATTGCCTGCAGGGAAATGGGAAAAGCAGCAATACAGGCTAAGTTCAGGTGTAATATGGTCAGGAGGCACACTCCGCCCGCTGTAAGTGCCGCAAAATCCTGTTTGTGTAACACACCAGGAAAAAGCAGCAATACAGGCTAAGTTCAGGTGTAATATGGTCAGGAGGCACACTCCGCCCGCTGTAAGTGCCACAAAATCCTGTTGGTGTAACACACCAGGAAAAAGCAGCAATACAGGCTAAGTTCAGGTATAATATGGTCAGGAGGCACACTCCGCCCACTGTAAGTGCCGCAAAATCCTGTTGGTGTAACACACAAGGAAAAAACAGCAATACAGGCTAAGTTCAGGTGTAATATGGTCAGGAGGAACACTCCGCCCGCTGTAAGTGCCGCAAAATCCTGTTGGTGTAACACACCAGGAAAAAGCAGCAATACAGGCTAAGTTCAGGTGTAATATGGTCGGGAGGCACACTCCGCCCGCTGTAAGTGCCACAAAATCCTGTTGGTGTAACACACCAGGAAAAAGCAGCAATACAGGCTAAGTTCAGGTGTAATATGGTCAGGAGGCAAACTCCGCCCGCTGTAAGTGCCGCAAAATCCTGTTGGTGTAACACACCAGGAAAAAGCAGCAATACAGGCTAAGTTCAGGTGTAATATGGTCAGGAGGCACACTCCGCCCGCTGTAAGTGCCGCAAAATCCTGTTGGTGTAACACACCAGGAAAAAGCAGCAATACAGGCTAAGTTCAGGTGTAATATGGTCAGGAGGCACACTCCGCCCGCTGTAAGTGCCGCAAAATCTAGTTGGTGTAACACACCAGGAAAAAGCAGCAATACAGGCTAAGTTCAGGTGTAATATGGTCAGGAGGCACACTCCGCCCGCTGTAAGTGCCGCAAAATCCTGTTGGTGTAACACGCCAGGAAAAAGCAGCAATACAGGCTAAGTTCAGGTGTAATATGGTCAGGAGGCACACTCCGCCCGCTGTAAGTGCCGCAAAATCCTGTTGGTGTAACACACCAGGAAAAAGCAGCAATACAGGCTAAGTTCAGGTGTAATATGGTCAGGAGGCACACTCCGCCCGCTGTAAGTGCCGCAAAATCCTGTTGGTGTAACACACCAGGAAAAAGCAGCAATACAGGCTAAGTTCAGGTGTAATATGGTCAGGAGGCAAACTCCGCCCGCTGTAAGTGCCGCAAAATCCTGTTGGTGTAACACACCAGGAAAAAGCAGCAATACAGGCTAAGTTCAGGTGTAATATGGTCAGGAGGCACACTCCGCCCGCTGTAAGTGCCGCAAAATCCTGTTGGTGTAACACACCAGGAAAAAGCAGCAATACAGGCTAAGTTCAGGTGTAATATGGTCAGGAGGCACACTCCGCCCGCTGTAAGTGCCGCAAAATCTTGTTGGTGTAACACACCAGGAAAAAGCAGCAATACAGGCTAAGTTCAGGTGTAATATGGTCAGGAGGCACACTCCGCCCGCTGTAAGTGCCGCAAAATCCTGTTGGTGTAACACGCCAGGAAAAAGCAGCAATACAGGCTAAGTTCAGGTGTAATATGGTCAGGAGGCACACTCCGCCCGCTGTAAGTGCCGCAAAATCCTGTTGGTGTAACACACCAGGAAAAAGCAGCAATACAGGCTAAGTTCAGGTGTAATATGGTCAGGAGGCACACTCCGCCCGCTGTAAGTGCCGCAAAATCCTGTTGGTGTAACACACCAGGAAAAAGCAGCAATACAGGCTAAGTTCAGGTGTAATATGGTCAGGAGGCACACTCTGCCCGCTGTAAGTGCCGCAAAATCCTGTTGGTGTAACACACTAGGAAAAAGCAGCAATACGGGCTAACTTCAGGTGTATAATGTGCAGGAGGCTTAGCAACAATGACACTGACACTGTCCTCTGCCTATCCTTTTCTCTCCCTGCACACAAGGTTTATCAAAGCATATGGCACTGACACTCTCCCTGCCTATCCTTCTCTCTCCCTGCACACAAGGTTTAGCAAAGAATATGACACTGACACTGTCCCCTGCCTATCCTTCTCTCTCCCTGCACACAAGGTTTATCAAAGTATATGACACTGACACTCTCCCTGCCTATCCTTCTCTCTCCCTACACACAAGGTTTAGCAAAGAATATGACACTGACACTCTCCCTGCCTATCCTTCTCTGTCCCTACACACAAGGTTTAGCAAAGAATGGATTTGACACTGTCCCTGCCTATCCTTCACTTTCCCTGCTCCGGAACACACTACACGAGGCCGCCACGCTGGCGGCCTTTTATAGTGTGGGGCATCCTGCCTGTGGCCAATCATTGCTCTCCTCGCTGCCGGCGCTGTGATTGGCCAAGCATGCAGGGTCACAGTGCATGCTTGGCCAATCACAGCGCCGGGATTACACTACGATGGCGCAGTGTGTTGTGGGCCGTTCGCGTCACTCGAATTTGGCGCGAACGGCCCAAATCGTTCGTTGTTCGCCGATCGCGCGAACAACCGATGTTCGAGTCGAACCTATGTTCGACTCGAACACCGAGCTCATCCCTAGTACAGAGTAAGTGGGAGGCAAGACAGGGCACAGAGTAAGTGAAAGGCAAGACAGGGCACAGAGTAAGTGAGGTGCAGTGCAGCATATAGAGTTAGTGAGATACAAGATTGCGTATGGAGAAAGTGACCGACAGCACAGTACACAGAGTAAGTGACGAACATATAGTGTACAGTAAGTGATCATAAGGACAGTATACAGAGTAAGTGATGTTAAAGAAACTGTATATAGTAGGTGACATGAAAGACGATGTACAGCCTGAGTGAAGTAAAGGACAGCATAAAGTGAGGTACAAATTGGTGTATGGAGAAATTGCCATGCAGCACAGCATACAAAGCAAGTGACATACAAGATGGCACACGTGGAAGTGGCATACAGGAGGCCTTACAGAGAAATACATACATACATGACATAAAGGACAGCATACAGAGATGTACAGGAAAGTACTGTACAGTGTAGTTCTTATAATTAAAATGGACTCTATTGGATTTAAGCTGAGTGTCTTGGCCTTTCTGCTATTCAGGAGCAGAAATCTTGTTGGCAACTATGGACTAGATCAGGGGTCTCCAAATTTTCAAAACAAAGGGCCAGTTTATTGTCCGTCAGACTTTAGGGGGGCCGGACTGTGGCCATTGGGGGTGGAAATTTTCCTGGCATCAGTGGGAGTAAACATTGCCCCATCGTTTGGTTTCATTGGGAAGAATAGTACCTCATTGTAGGTGTCCGTAGGAGAAATGGTACACCACAGTTGATATCAGTTGGCAGAATTGTCTCGGTGGGAAGAAATAGTGCTTCAAGGGCCGGATAAAGCCAAGCAAAGGGCCACATCTGGCCCCTGGGCTGTAGTTTGGAGACCACTGGACTAGACTTAACTGTCACCCGTCGCCACTTAAGCCTGAGTGGGCCTTGCTCACCCGGATAGTCCCCTCTCACGGTCCTAGCAGCCAGTGTGGAGCACAAACATTATTTTGTAATTTTCCTCAGGATACGATCAGGATATTAACCTCTAAGTCCCGAACTTCCCAGCACTTGTAACACTTGAGAACTTAGGTGCCAAAGGGGCAAGTTACAAGGCTTGTGGCGGATTGTGGATTCCTTCCCTCTGACAGGTAACCAGGCCTCTTCCGAGACAGTGACTTCCTTTACCGATCCCCTAGATAGGTCCTCCCCTGGTTCCCTCTCCTTCAGAGTGGGTCACCCTCCCACGGGCACACTGGGACTCCGCTTTCTGGCATAGGCCTCAGCTAAAGGTGCTGGGCCTACCCGGAACGATGCAGCCTTGGGCCAAATGTGCCCGGGACTGAACACACACACGCACCCCTGGCCTGGAGGGCCAAAATGCGCGAACTCCCCCTAAATCATGGCGTCTGCCCCTTATGTACCCTCTCCCAGCATGCACAGTGGGTAGACCACGCCCACTGCATGGCTGCTGAGAGAGGACACCCAATAGCGCTGCAATGCCACCTGTGGTTTGACCTGAGACCTGGGTGACAGTGCCACCTACAGGTCACAGGGAACTGTACTGCCAGGCAACATCACAACAGAGCAGAGGCCAATTAAAAGAATTCCAACAGCCTGAGCATAATTATTTGCTCAGGCTAGCCCCTAAATTAAGGCATAGCGACCCCAGTTTGGGGGGCCTGCTACACACACCCCCTCCTAAACAAGCCACTGTCCCAGTGGCTAGAATAAATCAAAAGACCCCCTCACTCCTGAGTGGGTGTTGATTTATTCAACTATAAAATTTTAAAATGGTGCCTGAACCAGTATTTTGGGAAATGGGAAAAGGAAAAGAAAAAAAGGGAAAACGTATCGCAACATACACTTTGACATCCCATTCTCAATGTCACATTTTGTTCAATATACACACAACGTCTCACATTTTACACATCCCACCCCCTCCTAAATAACTGTCCCCACCCATTCTCTGGTGGAGTTGATATTAGATAGCAGGGAAAAACAACATGCATCATAGTAAACATTCTATATACTAACTGCACAGAGAAGTGAGCCACTTCTTCGGTAAGAAATGACTTCCTTCTACAAGTATAACATGCTAATCCTAGCATTACTTGTATATACAAAAAATAATTTATTTTCTATTACTTTTCCTTTTCTAATAAAAAAATAAAAATAAAGGCTCACCGCTGCCATCTAGTGGCTATGCAAAGTTATCACCTCTACTATATTGCGTGTGGGAATGAATCACTGCACACACAAACATTTCCCATCTTGACCACAATGTCTTCTATGCTTTGGCCCTGACTAAACTACCCCAAAGTTCAGCTCAAAGAGAAAAGAGAGAAAAAAAAACAGTATTTTTCCTTTTTTTCCTTTTGAAGAGCAGAGGAGGGAGAAAACAAAGAACAACTCTCCTATTTCCTCTGCGGAGTAGGCTTTCTCTGTAACAGAGGGAAAAATTACAGAATCCAGGGCAGCTTGTCCATGTAAAACAGGATAAAGAAAAAAAACACAAATTCCTGTTTTTTAAAAGGTAGTAGTGAGTATCAGGGAGAATGAGAGTCTTCCACTGTCTGTCCAGTGTCTCTATAGAGTACACAGCGTCCTCTCTTTCTTTTTTGCAGATCACCACTCGGTCCGCATGTATGTGCCGACCATAGTTCCATTCCCTGCGGTAACCTTTAAAGTGATCAGCCACAGTGGCTGAACAAACAAAGTACCTGCGAGGTCCAGGCACTTCCGAATGGCCGTATTTGCACAGCCAAACCACCGCATCTGGGACAGAGCACACCCAGAGCCTCCGCATCTCGGCATGTATAGAGTGCGAAGCGGCCCCTAGGCTTGAGCCGGATCCCCATATCCGTGAGGGGAGCAGTAATGGGAGCGATGTCCATGGCAGAGGTAGTTGGGAACATCCGAGATCCCGATGAAATAGAAGTCCATGGAGCGGCGGACATGTTGCTTCTCCTTACTAGTCCAGGCTCTTACTGTCCCTTCGCGCCAAATGCACCACGTGCAACTCACAATAGGCGGGGGTTCCTCTCCCTTTTCTCTCCTGCACGCAGCTCGCGGGATTTTCTTCTATTGAGGCACGCCCACGAACTACGCAGTTAGAAAAAACTCAAAGCACAGTCCTGTACCTCCATTTCTCTCGATAAAGTAGTGACGCGGTCCTATTTTCCTCAATGGCCGATCTCCACAGAACACACAGACATGAGAGAAAAAATAGTCCAACTTCAAGGGGTAGCTGCAAAATCCCGGACTCGAGCCCCCACGTGTAGCACACACATCCCTAGGTCACTGCTTACCTCTGCCAGCAGGTGGGACGCACCATGCCGCATCCCCAGTATCCTCCATCTTGTAGAGGGTGAGCGGTGTTAATAGTTTTGGGTCCTGCAACGAGTTATCTCTTTCCATTGGTTCTCGTCCCTAGCGTGTAGGGAAAAGCCTATTCTCTCTCTCTCTTTGAAGAAGGCCATTGTCCAGACAGTATTAAACCCAATAAAAGAGTTTATTTCACTTGCTTGAAACTTGACAGGAAAGGTTGGAGATAGAGAAAGTTGAACAGGGAGATAGGTTCAGGCACGCGGCACTTAACTGTCACCCGTCGCCACTCAAGCCTGATAGTCCCCTCTCACAGTCCTAGCAGCCGGTGTGGAGCACGAACATTATTTTGTAATTTTCCTCAGGATACGATCAGGATATTAACCTCTAAGTCCCGAACTTCCCAGCACTTGTAACACTTGAGACCTTAGGTGCCAATGGGGCACGTTACAAGGCTTGTGATGGATTGTGGAGTCCTTCCCTCTGACAGATAACCAGGCCTCTCCCGAGACAGTGACTTCCTTCACCGATTCCCTGGATAGGTCCTCCCCTGGTTCCCTCTCCTTCAGAGCGGGTCACCCTCCCACGGGCACCCTGGGACTCCGCTTTCTGGCGCAGGCCTCAGCTAAAGGTGCTGGGCCTACCTGGAACAATGCAGCCTCGGGCCAAAGGTGCCCGGGACCAAACACACACATGCACCCCTGGCCTGGAGGGCCAAAGGGCGCGAACTCCCCCTAAATCATGGCGTCTGCCCCTTATTTACCCTCTCCCAGCATGCACAGCCGGAAGACCACGCCCACTGCATGGCTGCCGAGAGAGGACACCCAATAGCGCTGCAATGCCACCTGTGGTTCGACCTGAGACCTGGGCGACAGTGCCACCTACAGGTCACAGGAAACTGTACTGCCAGGCAACATCACAACAGAGCAGAGGCCAATTAAAAGAATTCCAACAGCCTGAGCCTAATTATTTGCTCAGGCTAGCCCCTAAATTTAGGCATAGCGACCCCAGTTTGGGGGGTCCGCTACATAACTATGTAACTTTGCAGGCTCTGCTCCTGGGACTGTGCAGAGTTGCACATTGCTCTGAGTAGCATAACCTGCAAAAAGTGGGCTTTGTTGCAGATAAGAAGATTGAAGCCATTACATCCACTAGACTCCAAGGAGAAGAAGACAATAGCACAATGACCTAGCCCCAGGGAGATTCTAAATATAAGGTAAGAACCAGACAGGGTAAATGGAGGCAGTTATGGAGGCTGTAGGAAATTGCCCGTTTGAACCCAACATGCTGCCCCTGCCCATGATTTAATCCTCTTTTAATTGCAGTAATGATCAGGGGAATTATCATCATACCTGAGAACTTTTTAAAATCAGTGGGCCTGACAGCGGGGCGGGGCTAATAGCAGTGCACATAGCATGATGGGCCAAACCATATTTAAAGTCATCAATATAATATAGTAAGAGTAGCGGAGGTCTGTGCAACAATCGCAAATATTCTCAATATTCAAATAAAAAAATATCTCTATATAAACAATCTTGCTCATAAAAAATGGATGGCTGCGAAAAATGTATCCAATATAAATAAAGTGCACATGCAAGGTCAGTGCAAATCAATATTGCAAAAAAACATCATAAAAGTGCTCACATGATAATACATACAATATTTTTACGAGCAAATGAAATTTAAAAAGTGACAACTAAATAAAAACGTTTTTTCACAAAGTTCTATTTAGAATTGTAATGTGAAGTCCCAAAAAAATGTAAAATCCCCAAAAATCTTTAATATCCAGATTATCAAAGTGCTCCACCGCAATGTGAATCCTTCACCACTCCTACTAAAATGAACTAATCAAATCGTTATGCTGGTAAGATTATAAACCAGAAGACTTGCCAGAATTGTCTCCCAAACGACACCAACTGCAGCTCACTCTCTCTCCTTATGGGTGTATGGTCAGTGAAAAAACAATAAAAATTCCACTCACATGTCAGAAGTGCCTACCCGGCACTAGGGAAACACACTCAGTTTTGTTTGCCGTTCAACTACAGGCTTGATATAGACTGAAAGTATGAACCGACACACACAATGGCATCAGCATATTCACACCGCCCTATGTACATTTCGTCACATGACGAGATAGGTGCCAATGGTTGTGGCACACCCCAGTGAATTGAAGAGCTTAATAGTGATACAAATTAGGGCTGTTACTGATTAAAATTTTCGTGTTCGATTAATCGTTTTTTTTTTTAAACGATTATTCTGTAATATCCACATCTCCCCCACTGTAATGTCCACATCTCCCCCACTGTAAAATCCACATCTCCCCACTGTAATATCCACATCTCCCCCATTGTAATATCCAAATCTCCCCACTGTAATGTCCACATCTCCCCCACTGTAATATCCACATCTCCCCACTGTAATATCCACATCTCCCCACATCTCCCCCATCTGCCTGCTTACCACTACACAAGCAGGCAGATCCACAAGCAGTTGAGGCGGGTGATGATGACATCAGCATACCGCTCACCTAGGCCGCCGCCGGGTGTACCAAGATGGCCTCCACTCCGGAGCTAGGCCGAAACTTTCCTATGGCCGAGGCAGCGGAGCGCTCCGCGGATCTCCGACGGAACTCCCTGAAGACCCGGAAGCCGACGGAGAGGTGAGTACCGATCAAAATAATTTTGATCGATCAAAAAAATTAACGATTAATCGAGGAATTAATCGTTAATTTCCGCAGCCCTAATACAAACAGGGGCGAAGGAAGAAATTCCTTGACATCAGTGGTGTCATTGAAAGGAATGAATACCGCTGTGTCATTGTCGGTGGGAGGACAAAATTCTGCTGCATGGGTGTCAGTGGGAGGAAAAAGAACATTTTAAGAAAACTAGATTAGCTATTTTTGAGTTTCTTAAAAGCATATATTATTTCTTTTAGAAGGTACACTCATTTATTATACATACATTAGACAGTATTGGAGATAACTATTATCAATGTACAATATATGCTGTTATAAAGGAGTACAATTCAATACACTTTTAAGTAATCCTTTATGTTTTTATATATTTTTGAGAATTTCAAATATACAGTATATATAATTTTTCTTCTACTACTATAATTTACTTTAACAGCAAGAAAAAACTGCTGAAACTGTCAAACGTTATATTAGGGAAACGCATATCACTGGCAAATTCTATCGTCATGAAAGACAAAAAGAATATATATGAACTAAAATGCACAACTGCAGCATATTGCGCAGAGCCCAGGCTGAAACAGGTTATTTCTTGCTAGCACAGACAGGAAACCCACTCTGTAGGATCATTGGATGGGTATGTGTATTGTGAGATCAGGACTTTATCTGGACCCTGCAAGACATGAGCATACCATGCAAAGTCCACACTAGGGTTGAGCGAACCCGAACTGTAAAGTTTGGGTTCGTACCGGACTTTTGGGTTTTTGGGTCCCGGACCCGAACCCGAACAATTGACTGTATGTTCGGGTTCGGGTCCGGTGTTTGGCGATGTAATGGCGCATTTTTAAAAGCTGCAGGACAGCCAATCAACTTTCATTTAACTGGTGTGCCATTAGAAGCCATAACAGCCATGCCTACTAATGGCATGGCTGTGATTGGCCAGTGCAGCATGTGACCCAGCCCCTATATAAGCTAGAGGCACACAGCACAGCACGTCACTCTGCTTTAGACAGTGTAGGGAAAGGTTCCTGGCTGCTGTTGCTGTGAGGGAGAGAATTACATGATAGGAGTCAGTCCTGATTCTGAAATATATTCTAATTAGTCAGTGTTCTACATAGATTTAGTTGTGTGGGTGCAGTGCACAAGCTTTTTACACTGCACTGAGAGAAAAGATAGACAGTGTAGGGCAAGGTTCCTGTTGCTGCTTTTAGGGAGAGAGAATTATCTAGGAGTCCAGATTCAGAAATCTATTCTAATAACTCAGCGATCTACATAGATTTACCTGGTTGGGTTGCAGTGCACAGTCTTTTTACACTGCCATGAGCCCAGTGCCAGAGAAAATATAACTTTTATCTGCAAGCTCAGTGCACCAGCAGTGCATACGTTACTGTGAGATACACCCTGTACATACTGTGGGTGTATTCTGCTCTTCTTAAAACACCCATTTCTGGCAAAAAAAATATTTTGCAGTGTTTTCTGCATATCTGGAGGTGTGAGATACACAATTTATATATTTTTCTTCTATTGTGCTATTCAAATAATTTTTTTTTAGGGCAAAAACATTTTTTTGGAATAGCATTTTCTGCATTTCTGTAGGTGTGAGATACACCATTTACATACTCTGGGTGTATTCTGCTATTGCAAAAGCACACATTTAGTGCAAAACAAATATATTTTGCAGTGTTTTCTGCATATCCGCATGTATGAGATACACAATTTATATAATTTTCTTCTATTGTGCTAATTAAATAAATAAAAATTACGGCAAAAACATTATTTTTTTAATATTAAAAATGGGGGTACCTATACGCCTGCCAATAGGTATAACTAAATTAAAGTGCTAATATAAAGTGCTAAGTGCAAAGTGCTAAAAATAAATAACTAATATAAGACATACAGCAGCTGACTTCTATAGTGCAACCAACACAAACAAGTACAATAAAAAATATTGAAGCAGCGCTAAAAAAAATTTTGAATAGCATTTTCTGCATTTCTGTAGGTGTGAGATACACCGTTTACATACTGTGGATGTATTCTGCTATTGCAAAAACACCCATTTAGGGCAAGATCCTAAATTTGGAAAATATGAGGAGATCGTCAAAGAAGGGACGTGGCCCTGGTCGTGGTGCTGCTGGTGGAGCTCCTGTTGCAGGGAGAGGACGTGGTCGATCTGTGCCAGCTACATGCACAAGTGAAACACCTTCCTCAGTAGGCGACAGAGCCTGCAGCGGTATTTGGTTGCGCCTAATGAGGCTGTATGAATGTTGAGGCCAGGACAAGTACAGGCGATAGTAGATTGGGTTGCTGACAGTGCCTCCGGTTCCTTCACATTGTCTCCCACCCAGTCTCCTGATGAAAGATCAGAGTTGGCACCTGCAGCCGATGGCCATCAGTCTTTCACCTCACCCCAAGCGCAGCCGCCTGTCCAGAGCCAATGTGGACATGCTCACGTTCATTAAAATGAACCAGGCATGGATCCCACAGGACTTGTCCGTACCTTGTGCAGAATAGACATGTATACCGGCCTTACCCAGCCATTGTTGTATTTTTGATCTTTCTCACTCTTTTGGGGTGTACCCTAATTAAAAAAAAAAAAAAATTGAAAAACAAAAACCAGTGTTGGCTACCTCGTCCTCCTCCACCGCCGCTTCCACCTACACGCCACATCCACCGCCACCTCAACCTCCTACTCCATATGGACCTTGTCCTCCTAGGTCAAGATTATTTTTTATTTGTATGTATTTTATGTTATTTTAAGTAATTTCCCTATCCACATTTGTTTGCAGAGCACTTGCCATGCTCTTAACAACATTTTGCTGCCATTTGCAGCCCTCTAGCCCTTTTCATTACTTTTTTAGAGCCATTTTAGTCCTCAAAAGTTCGAATTGTTTTCTGAAGTTCGGCCGAACCCATCGAACACTTACATCCAGGTGTCCGCTCAACTCTATTCCACACACATCACAGTCTCCTTAGCACTCTGCCATCATACTCCCTCACTAACCCCACACCTTTTCACTGCCAGTTATGTGATACATTAAGGTCACATGACTTTATTTACAAATATTCAGACTATCATAATCATAGAGGTAATGGAAACCTGGTTTAGGCTTACCATGCTCATTAAAAAAAAAATTACACTGGTTTGCGAAGGTTGTGGAGCCATGCCCACATTGGATCAATTATGCCACATTCCATGCTTAGCTTTCCACAACACTCTCCTGTTCCCTCTGTTCATTTTTCCATGGATCAAAAGGTGGAAACCCTAGTAATAAATGTGACTTGATCAGAAAAACTTAAAAACAGACATGTGTTTTATAAATACGGCAAGACTCCCAACAGGCAATTACCGTATATACCCCTGAGTCTTGTCTTTTAAAATTGAAATGATAGCATTACCATTTTTCAAATCTCTTTACTATTGGTCTATCACTTTTTTTATAAATTTTTTACTTTCAATCTTTTTATTAATTTCCAAATAGAAAAATACAGCTGTAACAGTAATCCAAATGCAATACAGTAGATACAAAATAAAATACAGAATATAAGTCCTCCGACATCAATTACAAGCATATAGTACGGCATTCTGTACAGATCAAGAATGATCGAGGTCCCCTCTGGGTAAAGAGAGGTGGTGTTAATTATCCCCCATCACCTTCATAGTAAAGGTAACAGAACCCGTTGGTGAGGCTTGGAGTTCCAATCATTTTGAGACCCATCAAGCATCCCGACAATACCACTTAAACCTAAGGAAAACAAAAGATTGTATGTAATGTGATTTGTTAAGACTGTCTTGCTTCATTTGGATAATTTAATATCTATACATCAAGGTAGAGGTGGGCCCTAGGAGCCATGTCTATACCAATGAATGAAGCAAATAACCATTGGGAATAGGAGACTATCCTCATGGCAAAAGTCTATGCTATAAATCCAGAAGCCTCTGGGATGTAGGAGAGAGGATAGCTTCTCAGTGCCTCTACTGTAGATGTTACCAGACCACCGATAAATAATTTCCCAGAAAATGTATAGTTCTGCCTCTGAGGCGATAAGGGGGAAGGCAAAACACTAGAAGAGAATCTCCGCCAGGTCTTAGAAGTGAACATGTACAGTTGGAAGGGACTCATTGCTAGTCAAGTATAGCCTACCGTGTAGGTCCTGCTTCAATTGAGTATAAAAGGAAATGTGAAGAAAGAGAACAAAAGAAGGAGAACAACGAGAGGAAAAAAAGAGAGTTAGAACAGTTATGGCCCAAACACAGAGATGAGAAAGATTAGGTATTGCATAAGTCAATTAAGGGGATGTGGATGTAGGTAGACCACGGATCCCAGACAGCTTCAAATTGTTTGACCGTGTCTTGTAGAATGCTTGCTGTCTTTTCTTGTGACATTATCCATGATATCTTTTGTTTAGGTGCTGTCAGGGAGACATATGGCCGCTTCCATGCACAAGCAATAGAGATCTTAGCTCCGAGCTAAATAAAATGTATTTGTTTCTGCATATTTTTGGGAAGCTTAATTGGACTCATGTTCAGCAAAGCGACCTGGGGATAACAGCCCCTGTGACCCTGCGTAATAGATGAAAGATTCTATTCCAAAAGCCTCTTATACAGGGGCACATCCACCAAGTATACAAGAGAGAGTAATTTTTGGACATCGATGTCCTCTGCTCGCCCAGACAAAGCATAACATTTTTGATTGTAATTTATTTTGATGTGATTTCAAGATCAGTATGGGTAATGAACGAAAAAAGTAAAGCAATTTGGGTAGAGGGGTCAGCCTTAAAGAATGCAGTCTCCCAGCTCCAAACACAACAGGAGGATCTGGAAAATAGGGAGCGTAAACAAAATCTACAGATTAGGGGGATGCCAGAGTCAGTCGGGGAGCAAGAAATCTGTCCCTATCTCCTGAGTCTGTTCAATACTTTGGCTCCTCTTATCCCTGATATAGACTGGGGCCTGGATAGAGCCCACAGATCAATGGCCCCTAAACCCCCTGCTGGAGCTAATCCCAGAGACATTATTGTTTGCTTCCACTATTTTTACAGCAAGGAGGCTCTTACGGTGGCTACCCAAAACAGAACCAGGATAGATTTCAAAAGCACCAAGATACAGATTTTCAGTGATCTATCACCTATATCCCTTGCTAAACGTCGAAACCTACACTCTGTGAAATCACATCTACAAAACCACAAAGTCATATATCGCTGGGGCTTCCCTTTTCGCCTTTCTGCATCCCGTGATGGTACCCAATACTCCATGCCAGACCTCCAGGAAAGTGAGGCTTTTCTGTAAAACCTGGGCCTCCCACCTCTCCCAGAAGAAGATCTCCTACCTCTACCCTCCATGCCTAAGCCACCAATTGCCCCGAGTTGGATCTGAACCCCTGCCCGGCAGAAACCACAGAAGTCTCTTTCTACACCTCAGAGATGTTCATCAAACAGGTACCCGACCTGAAGGTTTCTTCTGCACCCAACGGCTCCACCTTATCAAGATTTTTGGCTATTTGGCTCCTTGCCTCCTGCCATGTTTTCCATATGTGGGATACCCTTCTATACCCACGGGATGACTTTCTGTTTGTTTAGTTCATTCGTTTCAAGTTTTGCATTTGACATTGCTTACTGGAAGACGGTGGGGACCTCCTGTGCCAGATTTTGGAGGTCTCCTTGCTCCTCTACTTAGGCTTTGGCCCTGGTTTCCTGAACGGTTATAGCCTTTCAGGTTTTTTCTCCACCTATATTTGTCTTTTTTAAGGTCTCCTTTTTTGACCTGTTTCAGGTTCCTCGGATGGACTGTTTGGATGCTCTAACTGCTGTTTTTTCTGTTTGTTTGTTTTTTTATGCTTTTTGTCTATCTAGTACAATATGGGCCTAAAGTCCTCCCTTTCCTTTTTTTCTTTTTGGTGCAATGTATATTATTTGCTTTTGAGTATGTTTTGCTATCACGGCTTTAAGATTACTTACCTATAATGTTAAGGCTTGAACGCTGTTCAAAAGCGATGGTTAGCTTTGAAGGAGTTCATATGCTCTGCTGCTGATGTCATCATGGTCCAGGAAACTCACTTTCGTACAGGAGGGTCCTTCAAATTTGCTGTCAAACATTTTCCTAACACCTATGTGGTTTCTGACTCTTCTGAGAAAGCAGGGATGGCGATTTTGATTGAGCGCTCATGTCCTTTACGAATCAAATCCTCAAATCTGGACCCTCATGGACGTTTTATTTTAATGAACTGTGATTATCTGAAGTGCTCTCTTACGTTTGTTAATGTGTATGTTCCCAACACTGGTCAAATACAGTTTCATACCAAAGTGTTTAAGAAAGTAAAGAAGATTTCTCAACTGTTTATGGTTATAAGGGGTGATTTCAATATGACTATGACTATGTTACCAGGTAAGGACAGACATCAGGGATATGCAGTCAGGGGAGGCAGGTGAGGCATAGCCTGTCTATACTACCTGTCTTTGGATATACAGCCAAATTTATCCTTGGTCGCAGGCTGGTATCTTTCAGCTTCGACACATGGTGCCTCCACTAACACGCCAATTTAATTTATTTACAGAGATCCAAAACCAATACCTGATCCCTAAACAACTTATGTATTACTACTTACAATTTAAACCCTATTTATCCTCTAAATCCTCATCCCTAACCCTAGATAAACACACTGCATTTGAACTGTTATGTGCCCAAGGTTCTTATCAACCTTGCCTTATGTCATCTATTTATCAAATTATTCATGAGGCTACCCCACTTGATAACTCTCACCACCTCTATATGCAAAAATGGTCCCACATTATACAGCGACCCATTTCCCTCCCACAATAGCAGAGGATCTGGGACGCAGTTTATAAAGCCTCAAGATGCGTGTAACAGAGAGAGACAGCCTACAAGGTGATGCTCTTTTGGTATAGAACCCCAGATATCCTTCACAGATATAGCCCGGAGGTATCTCGGTTGTGTTGGAGATGCCATGGTGACGTGGGTTCACATTACCACATCTTTTGGGATTGTCCTATGAACTGACCTTTTTGGTCCTCTGTTCAGTCCCTCCTACAAAACCTTCTTGGAACCAGTCTCCCATTGGATCCAGACTATTATCTTTTGGGCCTGCCTATCCCTGGCATCTCCAAATACGCCAAGAAATTGATTGCATTATTCCTATTAGCTGCTAAATGGCTTATACCCCTGGGCTGGCTGTCCTCTTCTCCTTCCACACTCTCCCAATTGGTGCAGACCATAGCTTCCATACGTAGAATGAAACATCTTACAGCGGTTGTACACAACTCTATGCCTCAATTTTCGAAAACATGGAATATGTGGGATCGCTATCTCCAGCCTCTGATAAGTAATACTTTATCTTTCACATGTGAAAACCCTACTCCTTATCATTCCACTCTTTAGGATTTCCTCCCTTCCCCCCTGGTGTACCTTTTTCTTTTTGCTGTTATTATACCAAATAGACTTTAAGTTGTCAATTCAAGCTGAAATTATTATTTTTTTGGTGTTGATTTGATCCTGTTTTTTATGCCTGCTCTACTGGAGGCCACCTATGTATTATCTACATTTGTACCTCGATTTCATGTTTTATTGAAAATTTGTATTGTACTATTGCATATTGTGATATGCCCAAGCTTTTTCTACATTATTTCAATGTGTTTCTCACTTTTTTGTACTGTTTTGTTAAAATTTAACAATAAAAATACAATTATAAAAAAAAAACATAATGCATAAAAATACAACTTGTCTAAGAGAGGGTTTCTGGGTTGGCCTCCCAAGGCCACTATTTGAACACTTTAGAGTTTCTAAAGGAGAGCTCCCAAGAATTTGTTGAACAAAAGTTATTAATTCCCCCCCTTAGCTCCCAAAAGAACTAGAACAACACTTGGGGAGGGGATTTAGAATTCTTGGGAAACTTGGATTAAGAACAGCAAACTCGTGAGGAGAAAAAGTCCGTCTGTGGGGGCGTGGCTTAATGGTGGAGCAAGCGGTCGCATAGGAACACCGCTCTGGCTCTCAACGACCATCCTGCCCTTATCCTGCATCCTATCTCCTCGCCAAAGGTACCAAATCCTTCCCCACAGCTGTGGGAACTAACCAGGCTGGCTGACATGGTGAAATGTGGGCCGCCCCGGCCCCCATTCATGGCGGAACAACTCACTTGGTTACCGCGGCAAGATGGCACTGGGACACACGCAGGGCAGACAGACACGCTGCAGACATCCTCCTCTGCTGACCGGGGCTCTGCTACAGGGGTGAGTGTTTCAACTCCTGCTCTTTTCAATACCCAAATAGAGCCCCTGCTGTCCCAGGACTCCCAACAGCATGATTAAAGCTGTCAGGGCATTGATTCTCCCCCTAATAAGCCTACACTGTCTACTATTATGCTGGCTATACAGGACTGTAAGGCCTCACTCTCTACTCAGATAGCCTCCATACGTATGGATTTCTCCCTACTGAAACAGGATGTTCAGAACCTACGTGATAGAACCGGGGCCACAGAGGAACGCATAAGCTCCTTGGAAGATACTGTACACCCATTGTCAGTTACAAAGCGTGATACTACAAGTGAGATGGCTACCCTCTGGGCCAAACTCAATGATTTGGAGAACCGCTCACGCAGGAACAATCTCAGTTTTGTGGGGTTTCCTGAACGGGCAGAGGGCTCACACCCTGAAAAGTTTCTATACTCCTGGCTGCGAGACATTTTTGGCACTGATACACCCTCATTCTCGTATGTCATCGAGCGTGTACACCGCACCCCTCCATATCCTCCCCCGGTGGGAGCCTCTCCATGCTCCCCTATTGCACAGATCCTTAATTTCCAGGACAAGGTCGCAATTTTACGCCTGGCAAGGGAAAAGGGCCGCTTAAATTCAATGGCAATACTATCTCGGTCTATCCTGATTTCTCGGCCGAAGTTCAATGCCAACACATCTCCTTTGCAGCAGTGAAAGCCCACCTGCGTACTGAAGGCCTACCTTATGCTATGATTTTTGCTGCCAAGCTGCGTGTCATTCATGACGGTAAGGCCCACTTCTACACAAGCCCCAAAGAAGCCATGGCGTGGCTGAATGATCGTTATGAAAATGCACCCAGACGCAGGGGTGACTGATCGTGGCATCTGCTCCTTGAATCTGCCTTCTGGTCGATTACTATAGCTCCAGGGATCTCTACATATATGTGCCTAGGCTACAATATTTGTGTTTGCCATTTTCACCTTGTTGCCTTTCTACCCCGTGACAATCCGGGACCCCCCTCCTGCGCATTGTCAGGGAACATTTTACCAACATACCCGGCCTTCTCTCTCTGAATTATTCTTCACTTGGCTTGAACATTGTGCCTTTTGATATGCAGGGAGGCTGGGTGGCTTTGATTTCCCCTCCATCTATGGTGGATCTACAGCGAATGCATGTACTACTACTGAGGGAGCCATTGCGTCTTCCTTAGAGACCCTCCATAATATTATCTATAGAGGCCAGGTCCCAACTCTATACTAGCTGCCTCTCTTTCATTATTCCTTTCCATTATTACAAAGATATCTAAACATTCCTGGTCGACATCCCTCAATAACCCCCTGTGGTTCAACCTCAATCTACAGGAACTGTACTCCTTACCTGATCCTAATCGCTGGTACTCCAAGGGGGTTAAATACCTGTGTCATTTATATGATGCACAGGGCTTTGAATCTTTCTATAATCTGCGCCTTGACTTTGACTTGCCATGCTCCTACCTGTTCTATTACTATCAGCTCCGACATGCTGTCCGTGCCCAGTTTGGTTCTCTAGACGACCCTACAAACCCACCTCTATTGGAGAAGCTGCTGAGACACTCTGACTCCACTAAACTTGTCTCCGCTTACTATGCTGCCCTAACGACCGATTTTAATCCCAGATTCCGTAGGGCTCAGACAAAATGGACCTCTATGGGCATTCCTCTTACGGATGATGACTGGTCCGAATTTAGTGATACGTACAAAACCTCAGTTATCTCATTAAGGGACCGCATTATACACATCAAAATCTTCCATCACTCCCACCTTACCCCAGCTAGGTTACATAAAATGGGGCTAACACCCTCGGCTGGGTGCTTCCGAGGCTGTGGCCAAACTGCTGACTTCTTACATTGTTTCTGGTCATGTCCAGTGGTTCAGGCCTTCTGGGCAGAGGTGGGCTCTTTCATTTCTTCAGCATTAGGTCTCCCAAATATTGTCCATCCCAAGAACTGCTATCTGGACATTTTTGGCGACTTACACATACCGTCACATGCTAAGAGACTACTCCGCATTCTATATTTTTATGTCAAAAAACGATTTTGCTGGCATGGAAGGGAACACAGACCTCTCTGAAATCCCTCTGGTTAAAGTTAATTAATGATTCTATTCCACTATATAAGCTTACATTTGATCTCCGGAAACGGAATAAGACATTTCCCAAAATATGGGGTAGATGGATAGCTAGTCCTTTGACCCTTCCCCCAAAGTGAATACATCCTAATGTTGCTCCTTGGTCGTGCCATGTCCTTCAATGTGCTGATCTCCACTGTTGATCTATGAAGTTTGAACTGTTATGCCGCGTACACACGATCGGAATTTCCGACAACAAATGTTTGATGTGAGTTTTTGGTCAGATATTCCAACCGTGTTTGGGCTCCATCGGACATTTGCAGTCGGAATTTCCGCCAACAAATGATTGAGAGCTGGTTCTCAATTTTTCCGACAACAAAAGTTCTTGTCAGGAATTCCGATCGTGTGTAGGCAATTCTGATGCAAAATAATCTGACGCAAAAAAATCCTACGCATGCCCGGAATCAATTCGACGCATGCTTGGAATCATTGAACTACATTTTTCTCGGCTCTTTGTAGTGTTGTACGTCACCGCGTTCTTGACATTTGGAATTTCCGACAACATTTGTGTGACCGTGTGTATGCAAGGCAAGTTTGAGCGAAAATCCGTCTGAAAAAAATCCACGGTTTTGTTGTCGGAATGTCCGATCGTGTGTACGCGGCATAAGTATTAAATCCAGTAGTTATGTGATTGATTATCATATGTGACAGATACATTGCCATTTGTTCATTGACTGTAAAGCCCTGTACACACGATCGGATTTCCTATGAATTCTAATCCGATGTATTTTTCCATCGGAAATCCGATGAAGCTGACTTCCATCAGTCTTGCCAACACACCATCAGTCAAAAATCCGACCGCCCCAAACGCCGTGACGTAAAACACTCCAACAAGCCGAGAAAAATTAAGTTCAATGCTTCTGAGCATGCGTCAACTTGATTCTAAGCATGTGTGGGTTTTTTGTCCGATGGAGTTAAACACAGACGATCGGAATTTGCTATCGTTTTTTTTCCCATCAGATAAATGTAAAACATGTTCTATTTTTTCTGACCGATGGAAAAAAGACCGATGGGGCTCATACACGATCGGTTTGTCCGATGAGAAAATTCCATCGGACTGTTTTCATTGGTAAAACCGATCGTGTGTACACGGCATAAGAGTGCACTGCTTGTTGATGCATACCAATGAACAACCAAAGTTTTTTTTTTTCTCTTGTATGTTGGTTTGTCTTTAAACCCAATAAAAATATCTTTAAAAAATAAAAAGTCTGTCTGTAGAAAATACAGCTGGGGCAATAGGGTGTACCTCACGCGAGAAACCAAAAACGGAGAAAAAAATTACATAGTTCCACACATTAAATGATCCAGAATTCAAGAAGGATGGGAGTCCCAAGATCTTTTGGATTGTTGTTTTTGCCAGACCAGGGTGAGCGGGCTCAGCAGGGAAGGCCTTTTAGAGGAGCCATGAGATTTGTGGGATGAGGTTGAGGATGAGTCATGGGAAATAAGTCCCAACTGGAGCATTAGGCGTCCTCCTTCGTGGAGTGAAGAAAACCCATGTGTCTTGTTCCTGAATAGGGATGAGCCGAACACCCCCGGGTTCGGTTCGCACCAGAACCTTCGAACGGACCGAAAGTTCGCGCGAATTTTCGAACCCTATTCGTTATAATGGACGCGAACGTTCGAAATCAAAATTGCTAATTACAACGGCCAATATGCATGTTAATGTTATAAAACAGGTTTGGGGACCCGGGTCCTGCCCCAGGGGACATATATCAATGCAAAAAGAAATTTTAAAAACTAAAGTTTTTTCGGGAGCAGTCATTTTAATGATGCATAAAGTGAAAAAAAAAAAGTGAAATTTTCCTTTAAATACGGTACCTGGGGGGTGTCTAAAGTATGCCTGTGAAGTGGCATGTGTTTCCCGTGTTTAGAACTGTCCTTGCACAAAATGACATTTGTAAAGGAAAAAAAGAAGCCATTTAAAACCACTTGCGGCTTCAATGTCATGTCTTGTCCTGGCCGCCATATGGCTGAAAATCCTTGAGAAAAATGGCATGGCTACCCCATCACCCCCCCCCACCCCAGCCCCTTTGGGTCTTGTATGGATACTAAGGGGGACCCCGCACCCAAAATAAAACCCTATACCTACAACCCTATATACTCTGAACAGCAGTATATAGGTGGTGCAAACAAGACATGGACTGTAGGTTTGTTCTTAAGTAGAATCTGAACAGGTACATTATGAAGTGTAGCTACATCCCAAAAAAATCAATTTTTAAGCTTTTTGGAGAACATAGGGAGGGGTTATCACCCCTGTAACATTTGCTGTCTTTGCACATCTGTTCAGAACATGTCACCTCACTTTCCGTCCCAATGACAAATGTTTTTGGAAAAGTGGGGTTTTAATTGAAACAAGGATTGGTGATAAAGCATCAGTAGAGAGGAGATACCTTTTTCCCAAATTAAATCTAACAGGATAGAATTTTCCTTCCTAGGGGTAGATTTCCTCTCACTTCCTGTTTTCTCTTGCCGTTTGCAAGTAGGAGTCGTTTGTAAGTTGGATGTTTGAAAGTAGGGGCCTGCCGTATATACTCTGCAGAAATTTGCCCTATTAGATGTTGGTGTAGCCACAAGACTGGTGGGCACAGGAATGGGCCCTGCTGTGAGTTAATAGATCAAGATTTGTACTTGCATGCACCTGTTGAACCGGGCAGAAAAATTGGGCCTTTGGTGGTGGTGGTGGTGGTGGTGGACGGTGTTGCCACAAGACTGTAAGCCCTCACATTTACTCTTGGTGGGTGCAGGAATGGGCCCTGCTGTGAGTTATTAGATCAAGATTTGTAATTGCATGCACCTGTTGAACAGGGCAGAAAAATTGGGCCTTTGGTGGTGGTGGTGGTGGACGGTGTTGCCACAAGACTGTAGGCCCTCATAGTTACTCTTGGTGGGCGCAGGAATGGGCCCTGCTGTGAACTATTAGATCAAGATTTGTAATTACACGCCCCTGTTAAACAGGGGCTGAAAAATTGTGCCTTAGGCATTGGTGCTGGTGCCACAACACTGCAACCCCTCACAGATACTGTACTTGGAGCACAGCAGTCACACCTGTTGCGAAGCATCTTTTTAAAAAATTGTAATTACACGCCCCTGTTATACAGGGGCTGAAAAATTGTGCCTTAGGCACTGGTGCTGGTGCCACAACACTGCAACCCCTCACAGATACTGTACTCTGAGCACAGCAATGAGACCTGTTGCAAAGCATTGCCTAAAAATTGTAATTACACGCCCCAACAGGGGCTGAAAAATTGTGCCTTAGGCACTGGTGCTGGTGCCACAACACTGCAACCCCTCACAGATACTGTACTCTGAGCACAGCAGTCACACCTGTTGCGAAGCATCTTTTTAAAAAATTGTAATTACACGCCCCTGTTATACAGGGGCTGAAAAATTGTGCCTTAGGCACTGGTGTGGTGGCATGGATCATTGAGGAGGAGGAAGAGGATAGTCAGTGAACATAACAGGACAGTCACTCAGCATCAGCATAGGCAGTCTTGAAGGGATGTGACATTATAAATTATTCCGTTATATCCGCTTCAGGTGTCTGGTAGCTGGTGGTGATCCAAGACTGATTCATTTTTATGAAGGTCAGTCGATCAACCGAGTCGGTGGACAGGCGCACCCTATGATCGGTGACAAATCCTCCAGCAGCACTGAATGTGCGTTCGGAAAGAACGCTGGATGCAGGACAGGCCAGTAGCTCAATTGCATACTGTGCAAGCTCTGGCCAGTGATCCATCCTCAGGACCCAGTAAGCCAGAGGATTTTCGGTGGGAAAGGTGTCCAAGTCTGACCTTGCCCCTAGGTATTCCTGCACCATGTATATCAGACGCTGGCGATGGTTGCTGGAACCGATCATACCTTGGGGCTGCGGACTAAAAAATTGTCTGAACGCATCGGTCAGACGTCCACCTTCCCCACCGCTCCTTCTGCTACTGACCGAAGCCTCAGCAACTCGTCGTCCAGGACCAGGAGTTTGTAACCTCCCAGTTTCTGGGAACGCGTTGCACAGACCTTTCTGCAAGGCCTCCCTGAGATGTCTCATCCTCTGCTCCCTCTGCGACGGCAAGATAAGGTCCGCAACCTTACCCTTGTACCGTGGATCAAGGAGAGTGGCCAGCCAGTAATGGTCACTCTCCTTGATCCGAAGAACACGAGGATCCTTCCGCAGGCTTTGCAGGATCAGGGAGGCCATGCAGCGTAGGTTAGCTGAGGCATTCGGTCCGGAGTCTTCTGGGTCACTGAGGATGACATGATCGCCAGCCACCTCCTCCCAGCCACGTACAAGTCCACTGGTTTGTTGGGACTGTACATCATCCCTAAAAGACTGCTGCTGCTGATGCTGAGTGCCAGGCTCCACCTCCATGCTCACACAATCCTCCTCCTCCTCCTCTTCCTGTGTGATGGGTGGGACAGAAGGAACATTGTCTGGATAAAGGGGGCCTTGAGAGACAAGGAAGTCCTCCTCTTCCTGCCTCTGTTCTGCCTCAAGTGCCCTGTCCATTATCCCACGCAGCGTATGCTCCAACAGGTGGACAAGAGGTACAGTGTCACTGATGCATGCACTGTCACTGCTCACCATCCTCGTGGCCTCCTCAAATGGTGAGAGGACAGTGCATGCATCCCTGATCATGCTCCACTGGCGTGGGGAAAAAAAGCCAAGCTCCCCTGACCCTGTCCTGGTGCCGTAGTCGCAAAGGTACTCATTGATGGCCCTCTGCTGCGTGTGCAGTCGCTGCAGCATGGCCAACGTTGAGTTCCACCTGGTGGGCATGTCACATATTAGGCGGTTCTTGGGCAGGTTCAGCTCCTTTTGCAGCTCAGTCAGCCGAGCACTGGCATTATAAGATCGGCGGAAATGCACACAGACTTTCCTGGCCTGCCTCAGGACATCCTGTAAGCCTGGGAACCTGCCCAAGAACCGCTGCACCACCAGGTTGAGGACGTGAGCCATACAGGGCACATGGGTGAGCTGCCCCTGTCGCAGGGCGGAGAGGAGGTTGGTGCCATTATCAGAAACGACCATTCCTGGCTTAAGCTGGCGTGGCGTCAACCACCTCTCGGCCTGCCCCTGCAGAGCTGCCAGAACCTCTGGCCCAGTGTGGCTCCTGTCCCCCAAACACACCAGCGCAAGCACGGCATGGCATCTTTTTGCCTGCGTACTCGCGTAGCCCCTTGTACGCCTACGGAGCACCGCTGGTTCCGAGGACAGAGCACTCGAAGAGGACATGGAGGAAGAAGAAGAGGAGGGGGTGGAGGAGAGAGGTGTGTCACAACCAGTAGTAGCATTTTGGAGGCGTGGTGGCGGAACAACCTCCAACACTACTGCACCTTGTCCTGCATCCCTCCCAGCTACCAATAGAGTGACCCAATGGGCCGTGAAAGAAAGATAACGTCCCTGTCCATGCCTGCTGGACCATGAGTCAGCGGTAATATGCACCTTACCGCTGACCGCCCTGTCCAGCGAGGCATGGACATTGCCTTCCACATGCCAGTAGAGAGACGGAATTGCCTTCCGTGAGAAAAAGTGGCGTTTGGGAACCTGCCACTGAGGAACCGCACATTGAACAAACTCACGGAAGGGGGCCGAGTCTATCAACTGAAAAGGCAGCAGTTGAAGTGCTAGCAATTTAGCCAAGCTAGCATTCAACCGCTGGGCATGTGGATGGCTGGGAGTATACTTCTTTTGACGGTCCAGCAGCTGGGGCAGGGAAATTTGCCTGCTACAATCGGACGTCGGTGTACTGCAAGTACTTGGTTGTGACACACCTAATTCTACACCTTCAGTCCTCTCAGAGCAGCTTTCAGAGAGGACTGAAGATATAGTGGGGATGGAGATCCCAGCTGATGAGGAGCAAGGAGAGGTCCGCTTTGTTCTTTGGTGTGGGTCTTTTATGTGTGCTTGCCAACGAGCTGCATGGCAGGTCGACATATGTCTGCTCATGCTTGTGGTGCCCAAGCGGCTGATGTTTTGGCCACGCGAGATACGCTTGAGACAAATATTGCAAATAGCAGTGGTGCGATCTGATGCACTCGTCTCAAAAAAGGCCCACACCAAAGAACTTTTGTGATAACGTGCAGAGGCAGCGCCCTGCACAGGCGGAGCTCTGCGGTGTGGTACAGTTGCTGTGCTGGCCTCTAGCTGGCCTCCAGGGGGCATCCTGCCTCGTTGGACATGTGACGCTGCATCCTCCTCCTCCTCCTCCTCTCTCCCTTCAGGCACCCACGTGGAGTCAGTGACCTCATCATCCCCTCCCTCTTCACCACTAGAGCAAACCTGGCAGTAAGCTGCAGCTGGTGGAACACTACTGCCAGATTGCTGTCCTTCAGCATCCCCTTTCTCTGCGCGCACACTACTGACTTCCTCAAGCTGGGTATCATCATCCGAGCCTTCGAATCGTTGGGCATCCTCCTGGAGCATGTACCCAACACTGTGCTCAAACAGTTCGGGGGACTCCTCAGGAGGACATGGTGGGTCTAGGGAAGGGGTGGCTGATGATGCCATTGAGTACGCGTTGGCAGCTGCTCTGCCAGTACCCTGAGCCTGGGTGAGAGAGGATGAGGAGGATGAGGAGGGCTTGGTCATCCATTCTACCAAGCCTTCGGCATGATGCGGCTCCACATGTCCAGCTGCCGAAAACAAAGACAAGCGTGTCCCCTGGCCACGCGCTGATGACGATGCACGACCACGTCCACGGCCAGCACTGTTGTCTCTAGAAACAGAGCCTGCCTGCCCTGTGTTCTTGCCTCGGCACGCTCTGCCTCTCCTTGGCGGTCTTCCAGCCATTGTAGTCGGTAGTGTATATAGTATAAAAAATAGAACTCCTATGTGTGCTCACAACACACTGTAGGTCCTATGGGTGCTGACACTAACACACTATAGGTACTATGTGTGCTGCTGACAAGAAAATATAGGAGCTCTGTTTGCTGCCACTAACACACTAGAAGTCCTATGGGTGCTGCTGAGAAGAAAATATAGGAGCTCTGTGTGATGCCACTAACACACTAGAAGTCCTATGGGTGCTGCTGAGAAGAAAATATAGGAGCTCTGTGTGATGCCACTAACACACTAGAAGTCCTATGGGTGCTGCTGAGAAGAAAATATAGGAGCTCTGTTTGCTGCCACTAACACACTAGAAGTCCTATGGGTGCTGCTGAGAAGAAAATATAGGAGCTCTGTTTGCTGCCACTAACACACTAGAAGTCCTATGGGTGCTGCTGAGAAGAAAATATAGGAGCTCTGTTTGCTGCCACTAACACACTAGAAGTCCTATGGGTGCTGCTGAGAAGAAAATATAGGAGCTCTGTGTGATGCCACTAACACACTAGAAGTCCTATGGGTGCTGCTGAGAAGAAAATATAGGAGCTCTGTTTGCTGCCACTAACACACTAGAAGTCCTATGGGTGCTGCTGAGAAGAAAATATAGGAGCTCTGTTTGCTGCCACTAACACACTAGAAGTCCTATGGGTGCTGCTGAGAAGAAAATATAGGAGCTCTGTGTGATGCCACTAACACACTAGAAGTCCTATGGGTGCTGCTGAGAAGAAAATATAGGAGCTCTGTTTGCTGCCACTAACACACTAGAAGTCCTATGGGTGCTGCTGAGAAGAAAATATAGGAGCTCTGTTTGCTGCCACTAACACACTAGAAGTCCTATGGGTGCTGCTGAGAAGAAAATATAGGAGCTCTGTTTGCTGCCACTAACACACTAGAAGTCCTATGGGTGCTGCTGAGAAGAAAATATAGGAGCTCTGTGTGATGCCACTAACACACTAGAAGTCCTATGGGTGCTGCTGAGAAGAAAATATAGGAGCTCTGTTTGCTGCCACTAACACACTAGAAGTCCTATGGGTGCTGCTGAGAAGAAAATATAGGAGCTCTGTTTGCTGCCACTAACACACTAGAAGTCCTATGGGTGCTGCTGAGAAGAAAATATAGGAGCTCTGTTTGCTGCCACTAACACACTAGAAGTCCTATGGGTGCTGCTGAGAAGAAAATATAGGAGCTCTGTGTGATGCCACTAACACACTAGAAGTCCTATGGGTGCTGCTGAGAAGAAAATATAGGAGCTCTGTTTGCTGCCACTAACACACTAGAAGTCCTATGGGTGCTGCTGAGAAGAAAATATAGGAGCTCTGTTTGCTGCCACTAACACACTAGAAGTCCTATGGGTGCTGCTGAGAAGAAAATATAGGAGCTCTGTTTGCTGCCACTAACACACTAGAAGTCCTATGGGTGCTGCTGAGAAGAAAATATAGGAGCTCTGTTTGCTGCCACTAACACACTAGAAGTCCTATGGGTGCTGCTGAGAAGAAAATATAGGAGCTCTGTGTGATGCCACTAACACACTAGAAGTCCTATGGGTGCTGCTGAGAAGAAAATATAGGAGCTCTGTTTGCTGCCACTAACACACTAGAAGTCCTATGGGTGCTGCTGAGAAGAAAATATAGGAGCTCTGTGTGATGCCACTAACACACTAGAAGTCCTATGGGTGCTGCTGAGAAGAAAATATAGGAGCTCTGTTTGCTGCCACTAACACACTAGAAGTCCTATGGGTGCTGCTGAGAAGAAAATATAGGAGCTCTGTTTGCTGCCACTAACACACTAGAAGTCCTATGGGTGCTGCTGAGAAGAAAATATAGGAGCTCTGTGTGTTGCCACTAACACACTAGAAGTCCTATGGGTGCTGCTGAGAAGAAAATATAGGAGCTCTGTTTGCTGCCACTAACACACTAGAAGTCCTATGGGTGCTGCTGAGAAGAAAATATAGGAGCTCTGTGTGATGCCACTAACACACTAGAAGTCCTATGGGTGCTGCTGAGCAGAAAATATAGGAGCTCTGTTTGCTGCCACTAACACACTAGAAGTCCTATGGGTGCTGCTGAGAAGAAAATATAGGAGCTCTGTGTGATGCCACTAACACACTAGAAGTCCTATGGGTGCTGCTGAGAAGAAAATATAGGAGCTCTGTTTGCTGCCACTAACACACTAGAAGTCCTATGGGTGCTGCTGAGAAGAAAATATAGGAGCTCTGTTTGCTGCCACTAACACACTAGAAGTCCTATGGGTGCTGCTGAGAAGAAAATATAGGAGCTCTGTTTGCTGCCACTAACACACTAGAAGTCCTATGGGTGCTGCTGAGAAGAAAATATAGGAGCTCTGTGTGATGCCACTAACACACTAGAAGTCCTATGGGTGCTGCTGAGAAGAAAATATAGGAGCTCTGTTTGCTGCCACTAACACACTAGAAGTCCTATGGGTGCTGCTGAGAAGAAAATATAGGAGCTCTGTTTGCTGCCACTAACACACTAGAAGTCCTATGGGTGCTGCTGAGAAGAAAATATAGGAGCTCTGTTTGCTGCCACTAACACACTAGAAGTCCTATGGGTGCTGCTGAGAAGAAAATATAGGAGCTCTGTGTGATGCCACTAACACACTAGAAGTCCTATGGGTGCTGCTGAGAAGAAAATATAGGAGCTCTGTTTGCTGCCACTAACACACTAGAAGTCCTATGGGTGCTGTTGGGGTGCAATGCTGTGCTAACAGCACTGCGGTTGGTACTACTGCAATACTGTACTAACAGTAAGCACGCACCAGACTAATCCCCAGCAGCAGCTAATAACACACTAACTGTGCAATCAGCAGCAATGAACGATCAATGACTTAGGTAGCAATGGTTTAGCAAAGAAATAGCCAATGGTTTAGCAAAGAAGAGCAAATCTTTCAGTATCAAGCAAAGACAGAATCAGCAGACTAATCTCTCCTAAAGCCGGAACTCATGTGACCGGGGCCGATGGCGTGGCGGCCTTTTAAATGGTGGGGCGTGTACTAAAGCCCCTGAGCTGTAATTGGCTACAGGCGTCCTGCCTGTAGCCAATTATTGCTCTCCGAGTTTCGGGCGCTGTGATTGGCCAAGCATGCGGGGTCACAGTGCATGCTTGGCCAATCATCAGCCAGCAATGCACTGCGCCGGCCGCGCCGGCCGCAATGCATTGCGGGGCCGCTCGCATCACACGAATGTGATGCGAACGGCCCAAATAGTTCTGGGCTCGACGAGCGAGCGAACGCCCGATGCTCGATTCGAACATGGGTTCGAATCGAGCACCGGGCCCATCCCTATTCCTGAAGAGGAAAGACAGGCGAAATGGAAAGGACCACCATTATTTAACGGATTTCTGTGACAAGACCAGCAATAAGAGCTTGAGAGAGAGCGCCTCTTCTGGATGGTAGAGGGAGATAGATCAGCGGACACTTGGATCAGATGCCCTTGGATAGTGAGTTGATCCTTGTCCCTAGAGATGCGCATTACATCCTCTTTCAGCTGGCAGAAGTGTAGTTTTACCACTATATCCCTAGGAAGTCCATCAGCACAGGGTGGTTGCAGGGCTCTGGAAGCTCTGTCCAGCTCCAGGTGATGTTCTGGGATATCTGAGAAGAGATCTTTTATGAAGGAGCGTACCACTAAGTGGACATCTGGCAGGCCCCTAATGCAAAAGTTATATCCTTCTGGACCTGTTTTCCAGGACGTAAATTTTGGAGAGGGCAGTTTCCAACTGTATGTGTGCAGTGTTCTGATTTGCCCTATCCACAGTTTGGTCCACTTTTAATTCTATTGCTTCAATCCTGGTGCCCAGGTTTTGTAGGTCGGCCTGGATGATGGATGTAATTTGGGTGGTTGTTTGTGCTAAACGTCTTAAAAATATCTTGGAAAAAGTGTCCATTATAGTAGAAAAGTCTAGGGGACTTGTAGGGTAAAATTGAGCCTGAAAGCCCGGAATGGCTGGTATAACTTCCAGATCTCCCAGTGCTGTGAGTAAAATGTCATCTAGTATTCTCTCAATGAGAGATTCCGTTGAGGCCGGTGACACTAGTGCTGTGGGGAGGGTACTCACTGCAGGGTACATTGTTGCTGCGGCTGTTGGAGCTGAGGAGTCCATGTCTGCCCATGTCTGCCTCTGCACCTGCACTTTAGTTTTTAGAAAAAAACCTGGTGGGTGTTGGGACAGAGGCCCAACAGAAAGTTTAACGGTGAATCAACTACAACTGTTGAATGCAAAATATCAAAAAACAACTCATCCATAGGTTGTGACACATCCTAGAGGAGAGAAGGGTTTCTCCAGAACATATACATAACAAAATAAAATACATGAAAAAACACACAGTGCACTGTTGAAAGAGCTAAAAAAGCAAAGTAGATAAGCAACCCCCCACTCGAACGCCAAAAGAACCTGAAATGAATGACCCCTAATGTCCGGACATGATTATGTCAATAAGGAACCATGCCGATGAGAAGTCAGGAAGCGTTCATCTGGGAATAAACTAAGAGTATAACTAAAACCTGGATGAAAGATTGGGAGAAGATATGAAATGCTATGCTGACAGCTTCATAGCAGAAGTAGTCCAGACGACACCTAGGTGTCAGTGGTCAGCATAGAAGGCCCAAATTCAGGTATATGTAGATAATACTTCAGCAGAAAGTTCATGAATTGCAGATATTAGTGAAGTTATTTCCACAGTGTATAATCCAGATGCAGTACAAACAATTTCAGATGAAATAATTGTTTCAAAAGAAGAAAAATGTTGCTAAATTGGGCTGCAATAGAAGATATCCCCAACAGAGCTGGAAGCGTCTATGGGGAAAAGTGCAGTGTAAGGCGGTAAATGGACGTGATTAGTGAGCTAATGGCTCAAGTTAAGCTTACCCTTCCAGAGTTTACACTCAACAGTCCGTCCGCCAGGGTCACACTGAGTCCACTTAATGGTGCCGGTGTCTGTAAATTACCAGGATAGATGGTCCGGTGAATCAACACCTCTCCATACACGTCGTCCTGCTGCAGGTGTCTGTAGAATTCCCAGGCAGTCAGCGTGGGCAGCGTCCGTCGTCCGGTCACGTGTTCTCTCTTCAGTGAGTTCAGATGTCATCAGGCGTGACCGACGTTGTTGCGGAGGCTTGAACAGATCAACACCGTTCAGGAGCAGGATCAATGCAATGTGGATATCCAGCCACTGGGGGCAAAAACGTTCCTTTTGGTAACTCTCAAGAGACACGCTTAGTGTTGACGGAGGGGATGTCAGGGGGGATGGAGGAATGGGGCGGGCTAGCCTAGACTCTGCTTATTGTCGGACATGACACGTTTCGTGACACACCAGTCACTTCATGTGGATGTATCAGCGGTGAATAAATGCTCACTTTAAATAATGCTTGTTAGCCAATCAAGAGCCAGAAGCCGCTGAGTGACGGAATAGCACCATCTTGTGGAGACAACAGAATTTTTTTTCAATGTATACAAGGCAATAAAAAGGGAAAATCTGATAATAAACAAGGGGAAAAGAAAAAAAGTTTAATATATTCAATACCCCGGAGGTTAGGTATATCAGGGCATACAGTTCATGATATAACGTCATATGGGAATTAATGACCTTAATATCTAGCATGGCATATCTAACTTATGTGGACTAATATACAGATATACAGAAAGACTCTTTAAACCTAATTTACTTATTTTGTTCTGATTTTCACAGCCCATTTAGTGACCAAATCTCAATGTCCACATAAAAATACAAATGAGGACTGAACCTCAGTGGTAGGTAATCAAACTAACAAAGAGTGAAGTATTTAACAGAGGGCTAGCTAAGGGAGAACAGGCTGGAACAAACAAAAAAAAAATCACAATTTTTTTCCCCAAAAATTCATGTAAATCAATGGTTTTGATAGTGATTCAAAGCACTCAGTCAACACGAAGTTGACTGGGAGAGAAAACAGGAAGGGAACATAGGTGTAAAGGGCTCCAGGAACACCTTTAGGCTCAGCTCGGTGTTTAGGCCCTTGGGTTGAAGTGTCTGAAGCCTGAATATCCAGGATTTTTCATTTTTAATTAAGACCGAGTCAAAGTCTCCCCGTCTCTCTGAAAGGTTGAGCGCATAAAACCCTTTGACACGGAGACCCAATGCCTTCCCATTATGGTGTTTCAAAAAGTGCTGGGCTACAGGGGTGTCTTCCTTGAGGCGGATACCTTGGAGATGTTCTGCAAATCTGACTCTGAGTTCAAGTTTAGTCTTTCCAACATAGAGGAGATGGCACGGACACTCCAAAATATAGAGAACACGTGATGTACTGCAATTGATGAATGACTTGATCTCTCTAGAGGATGAATCTCTAAAAGTCTTAGTTTTCTCAACATATTTGCATGTGCCAGAACGTCCACACGCAAACATGCCTGTAGTGCGTGGCATCTCAGTTAGTCAGTTTTTATCAACTGGACGCTTATATTCACTATACACAAGTTCATCTCTGAGGTTCCTAGCTCTCTTTGCTGTCAGTAAGGGTTTATTACCAACTATCCCTCTAAGCAGTTCACATCCTGTGAGTATGTGCCAATGCTCAGCGAGCACAGAGCCCCCTGGTGCCACTGTGTACCAAAAGGGGTGATGAATCTAATTGGTCCATCTGTGTTTGGCTGAGAATCAGGTTTCGACTGCAAGAGCTCATCGCGTGAACGTTTGCTGGCAATGCGTTTTGCCCTACGTAGGGCTCTATGTCCATATCCACGCTCCCTGAAGCGTTGATACAGGGACTCAGATTCCCTTTGGTAATCTGTTTCACTGGAACAGTTTCTCCGGATCCGGGGAAACTGCCCCACCGGAATACCACGCTTGAGAGAGGCGGGATGGTGGCTATCTGCCCCGAGAAGAGTGTTGGCAGCTGAGGGTTTCCTAAAGGTCTTAGTACTTAACATTCCCGCATGGATTGTGTGACAGGGGTCACTTTGGGCACAGGGTGAGCAAGAAAATAATGGACAATAAGAATATGTCTTGGATTGCTTTAAAATGATATTTTTCCACAATATTCCCCAGGATATCTGTAAAGAACTATTTACTGTTTGATTATGAACTCAACAGGTTAACTGAAAAGTGACTCCTTCATGATGTTGGGACACATACTGTTAGATGCTGATGTCACCACATCCAGCCCCCACCTGTGTCTGCTAAGATGTCAGATGTGTATTGGGAGACAGTGAGGCTAGCCTAAAGGTCATGTGTCTGAGTCATCACTGTAGTTAATTAGCTCATGTAAATTAGGTCTGGTCAAAGGTGTATTGTCTGAGGAGAATGTAAGAACCTCCTCTCTGTGTGTATAAAACTGGGAGTTTGTCATTAAAGATTGTCAGTCCAGTTGGAAACTTCATACATAGTGTTTGTCTCGTATGTTTGGAAGGATTAATCCTATGGGAAGCGGTCGCCTGACTGTGGAGGATCGGCAGTGGATGTGTGTCCAGAGAGGGAATATCCTAAACGGCGTTAACCCCTTTCATACTTGGGGTGCCGTTACATTGGTTGGCAGCGGTGGGATTTTCCCTCCAGTTACTGGGACACTCCAAACCACCACAGTGAATGACCAGCTATGCAGCCTGCAGGAAAGCCAGGCTGAAAGACTTACTTGAGAGCCGTAGAGGGACCGGTGGGACAAAGAACAAGGCCACCTTGATCAGGGAGCTAGCCGAGATGGATCAGAGGGATGGTGATGCAGGACCCCGGTCAGTTGAAGACTTGTTTTAGCAACGAGTTCGAGAGCGGTTGGCATTATATGGGGCTAACCCATCAGAGACCGCCATACAGAAAGCCATTAGAGTCATCCAGCTGCAGGATGAGTGACAAGAGAGAGAACTGGAGCGACAAGAGAGAGAACTAGAGCGGCAACATGAGCGGAGAATGGCAGAAATACGGCAATCGGAGACAACGCCTAAAGATGCAGCGCCTGTCCGTAAGTTGCCCTTTCGGGCGTTCAAACTATTTAAGGAAGGAGAGGAGGAAATTGAAGCATTCCTGCAGGACTTTGAGAGACTATGCCAGATACATGAAGTACGGCCCCAAGATCGGGTCGCCTTACTGGCGAGTAATTTAACTGGCAGAGCGGTGGATGCGTATCGGGCCCTGGAGGATGAGGACGCTAAAGACTATGACCGGGTAAAAGAAGCTCTGCTAGCCCGATTTGCCATTACACCCGAAGCCAGCCGGATTAAGTTTTGAGAATCCCGGAAACAAACCCACATAACATACGTGGAGTGGGCACATCGTCTGCAGCGAGACCTTAAGGGCTGGTTCCAGGGAAGCCACGCTCATACCATAGAGGACATCACCCAGCTAGTACTCTTAGAACAGTTCTTTAACCACACCCCTCCGGTATTACGGGATTGGGTGCAAGATAAGCGACCACGGACTGTACAGCAAGCGGCTACTTTGGCCGATGAATATCTGGACTCTCGAAGGTCAGGCGAAAGCGAGCGCTATCCACTATCTCGGCCCAGTTTACCAGCCTCTAACCCAACTTCAGCACCACCTCCAGCGGCCACTTATCCTCAGCAGCCCAGGTTCAACTCCCAGGACTACTCACAACCCATCAGGTGTTTTTGGTGTAAACGGCTAGGGCACAAAAAGCCAGACTGTCCGTTGAATCCAGCCAGACAGTCCCAGTCATGGAGACAGCCAGCAAGGGGGATGTCACGTACCTGACGGTGACGAGCCCGGATCTGCAGAGGGAGGCCTCTCTTACGGCTTCCACCGGCGGCCCCTGGTACTGAAGACAGGAGGCACGGAGGTAGAAGGGGTACGAGTGCCTGGCAGGATGGATCAAGGTAGAGTAGAGTCTGAAGACTGGGACGGATCCAGGCATCCAGGAAGTATGGCAGGCTGAACCGGAACCAGGAACACAGCAACTGGACTGGAACTGAAGAGACTGGCTGGACTGGAACCAGGATACAGCAACTGGACTGGAACCAGGAACAAGCAACTGGACTGGAACTAGGAACAAGCAGCTGGACTGGAACTGATGAGGATGACTGGACTGGAACCAGGACACAGCAAATGGAGAGATTGGTCGGACAAGCCGGGTCGGTAGTATTGGCTGACGGCAAGGTACTGGAGGATCAGGCAGAAGATTGGTCAAACAAAGCCGGGGGTCAGAGGCAGGCAGGAAACTGGAAGGGTCAAGGTAAGCCGGGTCGGATGCAGGTAAATACACAAATCAGGTCTCTTTGGGTACTACACGCTGTAGAGCAGACAGCAGGGACTGTCTGTCACAGGCATGTTTAAATAGCTCTTCTGGCGCGCTTTGTGGAGCGTGCGCGCGCCCCCGCTAAGCGCGTGCGCACGTGCTCGCCATCGCGCGCCGCGCGAGGACGTGCCCGAGATTCGGAATCAGGAAGTCCAGGAATCCTGTAGCTGACAGGATTTCTATGACATTGCCCCCCCCCAAGGGGCAGCCTCCGGATGCCCAGCCGGGTGAACCTTCCAGGGTGAGTCCTTTTGAAAGCCTGTATCAAACTCCTGGCATGGATATTCTCCTCGGGTTCCCATGAGTTTTCCTCGGGTCCGTAGCCCTTCCATTTAATTAGGAATTGGTTCTGGTTATTTCTTCTCCTGAAGTCCATGATAGCTTCTACTTCGAATTCCTGCTCACCGTCAATAATGATCGGATCAGGGTGATCCGGCTTCCGATCTGGAAACGGATTAGAGACTGTGGGTTTTAGGAGAGAGACATGAAAAACTGGATGGATTCTAAGAGAGTCAGGAAGTTCCAATTCATAAGCTACTTCATTAATTTTCCTCTTAACAGGGAATGGACCTAAAAATTTGGGGCCCAGTTTTTTAGAAGGGCATGCCATTCTTAGGTTTGTGGTAGATAGCCATACTTGGTCGCCGGGTACCAACACTAATTCACCCCGTCTCTTCTTGTCATAGATTGTCTTGTTGCGTTCTTGAGTCTTGGTCATGGTCTCTTGTAAAAGCTGGTTATTGACCGAGAAAAAATTTAACTTTTCCTGGACTGCAGGTACAGGACAGGACACTCAGGAAGGGAGTTAGGCAGAAAAGTAGGATGAAAACCATAGTTTGCAAAGAAAGGAGTCTGGCAGGTAGCGGAGTGGATGGAATTGTTATACGCAAACTCGGCCAACGGAAGTAGGGAAACCCAGTTGTCCTGAGCAAAAGAGGAGAAGCATCGCAGGTATTGCTCGAGCGTCTGATTCGTTCTCTCCGTCTGTCCGTTGGTCTGTGGATGGTAAGCAGAGGAAAACGATAATTCGATTTTCAAGGTTTTGCAAAGGGATCTCCAGAATCGAGAGGTAAATTGAACCCCGCGATCGGAAACAATATTGGCTGGTACCCCGTGGAGTCTGACTATTTCTCTGATGAATACCTGTGCGGTTTCAGGAGCGGAGGGAGTCCCTTTCATAGGGATGAAGTGTGCCATCTTGGACAGACGGTCCACAATAACGAAGATGGTGGAATGGTTCTCGGCCGGGGGTAACTCGACAATGAAGTCGATGGACAACATTCTCCAGGGCCTATCTGGAACGGGTAAGGGTTTTAGTAGTCCCCAGGCCTTGGATCTGGAACCCTTGTTTCGGGTACAAGTTGTACAAGAATCTACAAACCTCCTACAGTCTTCACGTACTCGAGGCCACCAGAAGGTGCGCTGTACCAGGTCAGTGGTCTTGGCAACGCCAAAATGCCCGGCCAGGGCGTGGTCGTGGCAGAGTTCTAATGCGGTTACTCTTAGTTTCTCAGGTACGTAGATTCTGTCTTGGTACCACAATAGTCCATCCTTAACCTGCAATTCCGGCTCAGAGAACTGTCTCGGCCCGGTGGAAGCTTGTTTGATTTGAGTGAACAGGTTCTCCTGTAGAAGAAGGAAATTTCCGGGGGCAAGGATGGTATCAGGCGGAGAAGTCTCCTTGGACTTATGGAACATCCGAGACAGGGCGTCAGGCTTAATATTCTTGGCCCCAGGACGATAAGTAACATGAAAAGAGAACCGGGAGAAGAAGAGTGCCCACCTGGCTTGCCGTGGATTCAATCTTCTCGCGGCTTTCAGGTACTTCAGGTTCTTGTGGTCAGTGAATATTAGGATCGGATGAGCCGCGCCCTCCAGCAGGTACCGCCATTCTTCTAGTGCAGACTTGATCGCTAGTAGCTCCCGATCCCCCACGTCGTAGTTCCTCTCTGCTGCAGAAAGCTTGCGGGAGAAGAAGGCTACTGGGTGGAGCAAGGCTTTGACTCCCTGTCTTTGGGACAGTATTGCTCCTACCGCTATTTCAGAGGCGTCTACCTCAAGTACGAATGGTAGTGAGGAGTCTGGGTGTTTCAAGATAGAGGCTGAGGTAAATAGGGCCTTCAGGCGTTCAAAAGCTTCTTGGGCTTCAGGAGACCAGTGAAAACGTGTTCCTTGCTTGGTGAGTTGAGTAATGGGTGCGATAATAGCTGAAAACCCCCTGATGAACTTGCGGTAGAAGTTGGCGAATCCAACGAAACGTTGGATTCCCTTCTTGTCCACCGGTTCTGGCCAGTCCAGGATTGCGGTAATCTTTTGAGGATCCATCTTGATGCCCTCGCTGGAAATGATTAACCCCAGAAATGATATACTCTCTTGCTCGAACTCGCATTTTTCGGCCTTCGCATACATGCCATGCTGGCGGAGCCGACCCAACACATTTTTGACATGTCTGCGATGAGAATCAAGGGAGGAAGAAAAAATTAAGATATCATCAAGATAAACAATAACAAAGAGGTCTAGGAAGTCCCGTAGAACATCGTTGATAAAATACTGGAAAGTGGCAGGGGCGTTACACAACCCGAATGGCATTACCAAGTACTCAAAATGTCCATACCGGGTACGGAAGGCGGTCTTCCATTCGTCACCTTCTTTGATACGGATCAAGTTGTAGGCTCCGCGGAGGTCAAGTTTGGTAAAGATGGTGGCAGTTCCTAGTCTCTGAAATAACTCTGGTACCAGGGGGAGAGGGTAGCGATTTTTTACTGTAATTTTATTCAATTCCCGGTAATCCACACAAGGTCGAAGGGTGTGGTCCTTTTTCTCTACAAAAAAGATGCCTGCGCCTGCTGGGGATGTGGAAGGGCGGATGAACCCTTTTTGCAAGTTCTCATCAACATAATTTTTTAAAGCCCCTTGTTCCACCTCCGTTAAAGGGAAGACTCTACCGAACGGAATCTTTGCTCCAGGAAGTAGGTCGATGGGGCAATCGTAGGCCCGATGGGGTGGTAGAGTCTCTGCCTTTTGTTTACTAAATACGTCAAGAAAGTCGTGGTAAACTTCTGGGATGGATTGACGGGTGCCATCTTCGGTGTCAATGCATAGTAACGAGGCCGGCCCAGGAGGTTTATATGAGCCACAGGACTGTTGGCAATAGGAAGAAGGAAAGGCAACTATTCCCGTAGTCCAGTTGATAGTGGGATTGTGGGCTTGTAACCAAGGCATACCAAGGATCAAGGGAAACAACGGGGAAGAGATGATGTCCAGAAACAAGCATTCTTGGTGGGTTCCAGAGGTGGTAAAGATGGTAGCGGGTATAGGAGTGGTCTCCTGGGTCACAGGTCCGGACTTAATGACGGAACCATCAGCCAGATGGACACGAAGTCCATGGGTCTTGGTACGAAGGGGAATTTGGTGTTTAATGGCAAAGGCTGAGTCCATAAAGCAGCTGCATGCTCCGGAATCAATAATGGCGGGTACTTGCAAAGTCCTTCCTGGGAGCTGTAATGAAACAGAGAGGGCAAGGTGAGATGTGGTTTTGGCTTGTAGGTTAGTCATGTTAGAAGAAACTGAAAGAAACTTACGAAGCTTCAGGGGACAGGTTCTAACGAAATGTCCGGGGTCCCCGCAGTACAGGCACAGATTATTTATTCGGCGGCGCTGGCGTTCCTCAGGAGCGAGGGATGGACGAAGGAGCCCGAGCTGCATTGGTTCAGGCGTGTCAGATGTGGGAGTTGGAGGTGTAGCAGGAGCCGAGTACAGGTGACTAGGAGCCTGAGGAAGCATCCAGGTTGGGCGGGAGAAGCCAGTGGTCCTCTCAGCCCTCCGTTCCCTCAGACGTCGGTCAATCTGGATGGTTAGATCAATCAACAGGTTGAGTGTCTGTGGTACACCAACTCTAGCTAGCTCGTCCTTCAAGGAATCGGAAAGTCCTAAGCGAAACTGATGGCGGAGGGCGGCATCATTCCAATTGGTATCCGCACTCCACCGCCTGAATTCTGCCACATAGTCCTCCGCTGGTCTGCGTCCTTGTTGAAGGGAACGCAAGGCGGCTTCTGCGGTTACTGAGAGTTGGGGATCTTCGTATAGCTGGGCCAGGGCATCGAAAAAAGCAGCGAGGTTGTTTAGTGATACATCCTTCTGTTCAAAGAGACGGTGGGCCCAGCTCTGAGGGTCTCCAGCGAGCAAAGAGACCACAAAGCCCACCTTGGTGGCCTCTAGAGAAAAGGTACGGGGCTGTAGGGCAAAATACAGTTCACACGAATTCCGGAAGGCCCTAAACTTGCTCCGATCCCCGGAAAATCTTTCGGGTGTAGGAACCTTAGGTTCAGGAGGAAGCATAACCACTGTGGGTGAGGAACTTGTTCCGGCTGTGGAAGCAGAGGCGTGGGGCCCCTCTTGGATGGCAGAGGGATTGGAGAGGACCCGCACTTGTTCTTCAAAGCGGGTGTATCCTTGTTGAAGACTCTTGACTGCTTCAGACAAACCTGCCAGGTGCCGACAGAGTTCCTCCATAGGTGAGGCTCCCTGCCCGGGCTCAGACATGGCTGTCTGCTACTGTCACGTACCTGACGGTGACGAGCCCGGATCTGCAGAGGGAGGCCTCTCTTACGGCTTCCACCGGCGGCCCCTGGTACTGAAGACAGGAGGCACGGAGGTAGAAGGGGTACGAGTGCCTGGCAGGATGGATCAAGGTAGAGTAGAGTCTGAAGACTGGGACGGATCCAGGCACCCAGGAAGTATGGCAGGCTGAACCGGAACCAGGAACACAGCAACTGGACTGGAACTGAAGAGACTGGCTGGACTGGAACCAGGATACAGCAACTGGACTGGAACCAGGAACAAGCAACTGGACTGGAACTAGGAACAAGCAGCTGGACTGGAACTGATGAGGCTGACTGGACTGGAACCAGGACACAGCAACTGGAGAGATTGGTCGGACAAGCCGGGTCGGTAGTATTGGCTGACGGCAAGGTACTGGAGGATCAGGCAGAAGATTGGTCAAACAAAGCCGGGGGTCAGAGGCAGGCAGGAAACTGGAAGGGTCAAGGTAAGCCGGGTCGGATACAGGTAAATACACGAATCAGGTCTCTTTGGGTACTACACGCTGTAGAGCAGACAGCAGGGACTGTCTGTCACAGGCATGTTTAAATAGCTCTTCTGGCGCGCTTTGTGGAGCGTGCGCGCGCCCCCGCTAAGCGCGTGCGCGCGCACGTGCTCGCCATCGCGCGCCGCGCGTGCCCGCGCGCGTGGACGTGCCCGAGATTCGGAATCAGGAAGTCCAGGAATCCTGTAGCTGACAGGATTTCTATGACAGGGGATCCCCCGCACATCCATGCCTGCGGCCCACTGCATTGAGGAGGAAGAACATTGGAGCGTCCTGCACGAGGCTGATCCAATACAAGCAGCTAACCGGGACAACAGGCAGCAACACAGGCAGACTGTCTGGGTCAATGGAAAGGTAGCCAATGGCCTACGTGATACTGGTGCCACCATGACCCTACTACAGAAGAACCTCATCCCAGAGTTATCTTGAGATCTAGAAAGGAGATTTCATGTAAATCTGAAGCAAAAGTTAAATGTAAATTGCGGGTGTTGCAGTTCAACTCCTCCATAAATTGCATCAGTTCCATGGGGGTACCTGTCCAAACCATGAATACATCATCAATGTACCTCAGCCAGGCGCATGTGTGGCTGAGGTACAATAAAGAGGTAAACACTGTATCTTCCTCCCACCATCCCAGATGAAGGCATGCATACGATGGAGCCCAGGGGGCTCCCATCGAGGTCCCCTGGAGCTGCTGGAAGAATTAGGTGGCAAACTGAAAAAAATTGTTTTTTAACGCTAGTTCCAACAGTTCCAAAATAAATTCATTTTGGGTGGCCATTTGAGGGAATCTGAGCTCCAAAAAATGGTGGACCTCTAAGATTCCCCACTCATGGGGAATAGACTTATAAAGAGACTCAACGTCTATACTGACGAGAAGGGCCCCATCTGTAAATGACATGTCTTTAATATGTTTGAGCACGTCTCCCATGTCTCGAACATAAGAAGGAAGCTGTTTGACCAAATCCTTGATGAGACTGTCAATATACTTTCCAATTCTCTCAAGGGGACCTCTGATGGCTGACACTATGGGTCTACCCGGTGGGTTCCCCCTACTCTTGTGGATCTTCGGGATGATATAAAAGGTGGGGATATTATAATCCTCCACCTTAAGATAGTCAAGTTCTCTTTTGGACAAAAGGGCTTCATCTGCTGCCCACTTTAACTTCTCATTAATGAGTTGTACCAAGCGGTTAAAGGGATTATGGTCCAATTTTTTGTAGGTTAGGGGGGTCAGAGAGGAGTCGCAGCACCTCCTTTTCATACATGGTGGCAGAAAGGAGGACTATATTGCCCCCTTTGTCACTTGGCTTGAAGACTACAGTATCTGCCTTTCGCAGATCCTCCAAACCCTTGCATTCTAGTTAGGTGAGGTTACCTGTAGGTTTGGTGTGCCAGTTCAGTTTCAGTAAGTCTTCCTGGACGAGGTCAAGGAAGACACCAAGTCTTTTGTTCTTCTTAAATTGGGGCATATTTGTGGATCTAATCCTTAATGCTGCTTTGCGCTTGGCAGTGTCTGATTCGTCATTGTCTTCATCACTATAGGAGGGATCTCCCTCCTCCAGTAAGGATTCCAAATGACACAATGCTAGCTGTTCATCAGTATTCAGTGATTCCAAAGGTGTCTCTTGTATGGTTTTACCTGAATAAAGTGACTTGAAAAAAAACCCTTCTAAGAAATAAATTTAGATCCTTAAAGGTCTCAAAGTGATTCATGTCTGTTGAGGGGGAAAGGGAAAGGCCTCGGCTTAGAAGGTCAATATGGTGCTGTTCTAACATGAAATCGGATAAATTTACCACTTTCATGTCGTCTGTTTTGTCAGAGTCTAGGACATCTATGGACGTCTTCTCTGACTCCTCCTGATTGCTTGGTCGTTTCTTTGATTGTTTCCCCTTCCTTGATTCCTTCCGCCTCCTGTTCCCCCTGTTCTGTCTCCCTTTAGAATCCCTTTGGTTAGCGGAGGGCCCTCCTGCTCTAGTAACTCCTTGTCTAAAAAAGAGTGTCTTCTTCGCTCCCTGAGGACTGAGCACTAGCTTCAGTACCAGATTGAGAATAGGGTGTTCTCTGAAGAGACCGACCTCTCTGACCTTTAGTGGTTAAATCAAAAATCTCCCCTTTGGCCCAGTCGTCTAGATCACGTCTAAACTTACTATGTTTAGTTGTCTTAAGATTTTTTTGGGTCTTATCAACTTCCCTCTTAAGTATATCATTTTGTTTTTCAAAATCTGCGCTTTCCTTAAAGGGTTCAAGTTTGAGTCCACTCTCAGATATTGCCCCATGTAATGTCACTAATTGATCTTTCTCTTCCTCAATGATCAGTTTCATGACCTCAATCCCATGGCTGATACATTGTTTTTGCCACTTTTTTTGAAATTTTTCTGTGTGTAAATGTGCCGCTGGCACAACACGTTCACGGAAGCCTCGTGGGATAATCCCCCTATTGACATAAGACTCTAGAGACAAAATATCCCATTTGTGATTTAATGATCGTATTATTAATTTTTTGTGTTCCCTAAAAAGTGGTCTTATATCGTCTTGTGTCACCAAGTCAGACCTATCAGTGTCCTCATCAAAAGTGGCCCTAATCTCACTATCAAAGTCTTCACCTGGTATATATGCTATGCCAGACCTAACCTAAATTAAACCCAATGTAAGAAATTATATATATGAACTGGAAAAAGTGAAACCGCATTCAACAAGAAAAGTCAACCCAACGGATCTGGGCATAAAGGGATCAAAAAATGATCCAAGGCATATATGAAAAAGAAAAGGGTAAATGCCTGATTCTCAGTGGGGTACCTCCTACATATGCTAATGGATTGATTCATTTAAGTTAAACGGGATCCTCCTTGAAACATTGGGTACCATGAAAAAAACCTGGTGGGTGTTGGGACAGAGGCCCAACAGAAAGTTTAACGGTGAATCAATTACAACTCCATCAGCTAAATATAAAGACTTTATTGTTGAATGCAAAATATCAAAAAAAAAAACTCATCCATAGGTTGTGACACATCCTAGAGGAGAGAAGGGTTTCTCCAGAACATATACATAACAAAATAAAATACATGAAAAAACACAGAGTGCACTGTTGAAAGAGCTAAAAAAGCAAAGTAGATAAGCAACCCCCCACTCGAACCCCAAAAGAACCTGAAATGAATGACCCCTAATGTCCGGACATGATTATGTCAATAAGGAACCATGTTGATGAGAAGTCAGGAAGCTTTCATCTGGGAATAAACTAAGAGTATAACTAAAACCTGGATGAAAGATTGGGAAAAGATATAAAATGCTATGCTGACAGCTTCATAGCAGAAGTAGTCCAGACGACAACTAGGTGTCAGTGGTCAGCATAGAAGGCCCAAACTCAGGTATAGGTAGATAATACTTCAGCAGAAAGTTCATGAATTGCAGATATTAGTGAAGTTATTTCCACAGTGTATAATCCAGATGCAGTACGAACAATTTCAGATGAAATAATTGTTTCAAAAGAAGAAAAATGTTGCTAAATTGGGCTGCAATAGAAGATATGCCCAACAGGGCTGGAAGCGTCTATGGGGAAAAGTGCAGTGTGAGACGGTAAATGGACGTGATTAGTGAGCTAATGGCTCAAGTTAAGCTTACCCGTCCAGAGTTTACACTCAACAGTCCGTCCGCCAGGGTCACACTGAGTCCACTTAATGGTGCCGGTGTCTTTTGTTTTTAGAACCTGAGATGATCAATGCTTTGTCCAGAAAATGTATGTTAGAGTATTTGTAAGTATGCATATAGTGGACACTACTATTTCATATTTACAGTACATAGGAAACATAATTCCAATAACACATTCACCCTACACAGTGTAAATGGCTGTTTGTTCTGATGATTCTAAAAACAAATCTATTTTAAATAACCATTGGTTTTTGGCTCCAATGAATATATAGACTTATAACACAGAGTAATTAGCATCAGCTTGTTTCTACGCTAGGTAACCCCCCCCCCCCATTGGTCTGTAACTTTGAATTAACAATTTGCTCCCTTTGCAGGGCAACATTTTCATATTGTCAAAATACTGCTTTGGACAGGACCTTAACCACTTGCTGACCGCCTAACGAACATATACGTCGGCAGAATGGCTCGTGTGGGCAAAGCAACGTACCTGTACACGGCGTCCGCCGCGAGCTCCGTGACCGTGTGCGTGGGACCCGTGGACTCGATGTCCGCCGGTGTCCCGCGATCATGTCAAGGAGCTGCAGAGCGGGGAGATGCCTTTGTAAACAAGGCATTTCCCTGTTCTGCCTAGTGACAGGACAGTGATCTACTGCTCCCTGTGATCGGGAGCAGTGATCACTGTCGCGTCACTCGTAGCCCAGCCCGCCCACATTTAGAATCACTCCCTAGGACACACTTAACCCCTTCCTCGCCCCCTAGTTGTTAACCCCTTCCCTGCCAGTGTCATTTACACAGTAATCAGTGCATTTTTATAGCACTGATCGCTGTATAAATTACAATGGTCCCAAAATAGCGTCAAAAGTGTCCGATGTGTTCGCCATAATGTTGCCGTCACGATAAAAATCGCAGATCGCCACCATTATTAGTAAAAAAATTATAATAATAAAAATGCTATAAAACTATCCCCTATTTTGTAGACGCTATAACTTTTGCGCAAACCAATCAATATACGCTTATCGTGTTTTTTTTTAACCAAAAATATGTAGAAGAATACATATCGGCTTAAACTGAGGAAAATTTTTTTTTTTTTTATATATTTTTTGGGATATTTATTATAGCAAAAAGTAAAAAATATTGTTTTTGTTTATAGCGCAAAAAATAAAAACCGCAGAGGTGATCAAATACCAACAAAAGAAAGCTCTATTTGTGGGAAAAAAATACATCAATTTTGTTTGTGAGCCATGTCGCACAACCGCGCAATTGTCAGTTAAAGCGACGCAGTGCCGAATCGCAAGAAGTGCTCTGGTCAGGAAGGGGGTAAATTCTTATGGGGCTGAAGTGGTTAAAATCCCCATGTATGTACTGTATAAGCCAATTTCACTTAAGCTAATCTGCAGTTTCAGAAAATCCTGGATTGGTGAAGGGGATTTTCAAATAATGTCTGTGGCAATTGGTAAATAATGTAATGTACAAAGTTAAAACAAGTACTTCATCTGCTAGGCCATATACTTTAGGCTTTGGGTTTTCCAATAAAACTGTGTAACATCCGCCCCCCCCCCTCCTTTTTTTCAATGTATATTAAAATGTTCATGTAAATCTCTGTTGTAAAAGGAACTCTCTATGTTTCAATCAGAATGACACATACTATACATATATATTGCCTAAACTGACTTTGTTCCAATATATGCTATTGTTTTCAGCACCACATCCTAGTAGCTTAAAATACTATACTGATTATTTAGGAAGAGGGTTTTTAGGCATCATACCATTCAATCCATAGTTTAAGAAAAAGCAAGGTAAAGGGCAATGCGATACTTATTACCATCCTCCACAAGAGTCCACTACTACCCTTGAATGTGCCAAAAGGGTGCCAAAAAGGTGATGTAGTCACCCTTGTGGCCAGCAGCACATTCAAGGCCAGTAGTGATAGTGGTGGATAATAGAGCACTGCATTGCCCATTACCCGAATAACAACTGAGGGGCTATACCCACTTGGGCCTTGTGAACATTATATGAATCCTTGGCACATTCAAGAACAGTAGTGGCCTCTTGTAGTGGATGGTATGGTATACAGTATCCTTTTGGGCTGGGATAGCCATATACTTTATGTTGCATTACCTGAGAGAATATTTACCTCTCTCTGACTTTGACCAGATTTAGATGCATTAGACATAAAAATAAAAAAATAAAAACATGGGATATGTGACATAGCTATTCTAAGCTGAAAATGTGCAAGAGTGGTCTAATCAGTCTATAAATCTGTAGTTCCACCTGTAATCCTACAAAGTCCTGATATTCAGCCAGAGGTCCCATTGAATAATTTGAGGGTTCTGAGTCCACTTATGCCTTTTGCATGTCCCCTGCAGTTTTCCCCCAGGGGTTCCATGTATCTCCACAGAGTATCACACATGCATGTTTTTTTAAAGATTTTTATATACCCATATGGTTTGAGGAAGCAGGCATAGTCTGAGAAGCTTGTAACAATTAGCCAAACAATTAGCCACTATCTTGCAATCAAGATATAGTCAGCAGCTCTACCTATATGTCAGAGTGTTCATATTGATTCTGAAAAAGGTAACTGTATGGGAATAATATATGATTGTGGTTCTATGAGTAACAGCAATATTTCCTTAATCTAATGGATTTTTTTTCATTTTTGATATATTTTTCTGAAACTGTAAACTAAATGTATTGCTTCTTAAATTATGGCTTGGGAAAAACAAATGCTTTGTCGTATATGGTGTGACACACAAAAAAATCATCTTCCTAAATTTCCAGATCTGTACATACATACAAATACCTGTAAATACATAAATACAAACACCATTTTTGGAGGAAACCAGTTAACCTACCAATAGGATTCAGTACTGTGAAAAAAACAGAGCACACACAGGTAGCCCACATATACACAGAAAGAACACACAAACCATCAAAATTGAGGAACCAGAGCGGGATTGTATCTACTCACCACCTGTACCTCATGTGATCGTTGATCACTATAACTTGCAAACATATATCAAAGTGGGCATGATAATGACTTAGAGCTTTCAGAAACATTTAGACTACCATTCACTGAGTATACAAGGCTATTTTAGTGAAAGTCAGACAGCCCAATTCAAAGCATTAAAACCATACTGACTAAGGCCCCTTTCACATGGGTGGACCAATTGGGTCCACCTGTCAGTTTTTCAGGCGGACCCGATCGGACCCTCCATTATCCTCTATGGAGCAGCGGATGTAAACCGACATGTGTCCATTTACACCCATCAAAATTCAATCCGATCCCCTAAAAACGGATTGATGGGCAAATGTTCCCCACCCATCTAGTGGACCAGATGGCAGTTGGGTGTAAATGGACAGAGGAGCGTGGAGGAGAGTGGGCAATGTCTGTGTCTGCATAAGTGGAGCGGACACAGACCAGCCATCTGCCTGCTCAGCGGTGATCAGCGGACAGATTCCTTGCTGAACAGGTGGACTCTTAGAGAGGTCTGTCCCGTGTGGAAGGGGCCTAACTAATCTTTGTTAATCTACCTAGACATCATATCTGAGCTCCAGTAGGGGGTGAAATATTTCAGAGGAAGGATCTTGGATGAAGTGTTTCTGCTTGTGCTGAATATTAAAGTTAATTTACCCTCTGGAAGTGATGTGCAGCTCCAGAACTTTGCTATATTATGCTTGGGAGGAACAGACCCCGAAGTAGTGAGCCCCTGCAAGCTGGAATTGAGGATTGTAGAGGAGCGGCTTTATCTTTTGTGAGTAGCTGAAATAACGAATATTGGAGGCATCCCTGTTTAGGAGTAGGATTTGTTCAGACCAGCTACAAATGGTCAAGGATTCTGAGAGTCACCTGCAGGCTAAAAACAGGCTCTGACCAGGGTGCAATTCTTAAAGTACCCAGCTTTAACCAGAGCTGGGGGGTTCAAACTTAACTCTTAAAATTGTTTCTCTGTGGTGACCTTGTTGGCAGCGACTGGCAAGTAAACAGGCTAATATGGCATACCAGTCATTAAACCAGTTTGTGGTTATAGTCATGCTAAGATTTGTATTTAGCCAGGTGAAGACAATTCCAGAAAATTAGACAGCATGATTACATAGTGTTGCCAGATGTCTTTGATGGAGTTAGCTAGAACCAAAAATTAAAACCAAAGTAAATAGCAAACATATATACTGAGCAAAATTATAAATGCAACACTTTTGTGTTTGCCCCTATTTATCATGAGCTGAACTCAACCATTTTTACCTGCAAGTCCTGCCCACCCTCCTAAACTTTGTATCCTTTCTCGCTGTGGATGTGCAATACTTGACTAGAGCTCATAGGTTGGTTTGATAGCGGGCTTCAGCTCATCTGCATTGTTGGGTCTGGTGTCTCTCATCTTCTTCTTGACAATACCCCACAGATTCTCTATGGGGTTTAGGTCAGGCGAGTTTGCTGGCCAAGTCCTGCTGGAAAATTAAATCAGCACCTCCATAAAGCTGGTCAGCAGAGGAAAGCATGAAGTGCTCTAGAATTTCCAGGTAGAGGGCTGCACTGACTTTGGACTTGATAAAACACAATAAACCAACAACAGCAGATAACATGGCTCCCCAAATCATCACTGTCACTATTGACTGACTAATTTAGTCTCTTGAGAGTCTATTACCTACACTTTGGGTAGAGCATTATTTATATGATTCTCAAAAAAGACATAAATTGCCCACCAAACTTTCAGTTACATTGCTTAAAACAGATTAAATAGAACAGGACCTAGTACAGAGCCTTGAGGTACACCACTAGTGACTAAATTCTGTTCCAAATTAACCCCATTTACAATCACACGCTGATATTTATCCTTTAGTAAACCACATATCCACTTAACCATTCAGGTTAAGGCTTAGCTTGTAAAACTTTTATGAGTACTTTATCTGGAACTGTATCAAATGTTTTGATGAAATTAAAATATACATATGCATTAGACATGAGGACGACAAGGAACAGTTCACTGCCGGAGCATGGGGGAGTGCTGTTTGCCTGAAGAGGGAAGGATTTGCTCAGTACAAGTCCTTTCACTCTCCCCCAAACCTAACTGAGCAGTGAATCCTTGCATTGCGGGCGTAGCCCCTCTACAAAGGAGAATTGTCCGATTTCCCATATTTGAAGTTATTAGAAGTTGAAGAAATAATAAGCTGAAATATATTAAAGTTTTGCTTTTGGGTATGTTTTAAGATTTAAGCCAGCCAGTTCATCTGATATATCTTCCTCTAGAAACCTTAAACATTAACATGCACTATTTAAACCAATCATAGACTAATAGAACTCTAGACCAATATTATTTGCTAACTTGTTTTTGTCATGTAATTCTGAGATTGAACAGAATTATTGATTTATATAGTCTGCTACATCCAGGTCTCACTTAATTAGTGTTGTACCAAGTTTTTTTTTTGTGATCCCAAAGTGTTTTCCTCTTGTGACCCATATACCCAAAAAAGGGTTTCTTTCATTTCCTAACATATTTAGATCATTCGAGTTCTTTCAGTGCTGTAGCAGCTAAAGCCGTGTACACACGATAGGTTTTACTGATGAAAACAGTCCGATGGACTGTTTTCATCGGACAAACCGATCGTGTATGGGCCCCATCGGTCTTTTTTCCATCGGTGTTTAAAAATAGAACATGTTTTAAATTTATCCGATGGTTAAAAAACCGATTGCAAATTACCATCGTCTGTGGGGAACTCCATCGGATAAAAAACCCATGCATGCTCAGAATCAAGTCGACGCATGCTCAGAAGCATTGAACTTAATTTTTCTCGGCTCATCGGAGTGTTTTACGTCACTACGTTTGAAACGGTCGGTTTTTAGACTGATGGTGTGTGGGCAAGACTGATGGAAGACAGTTTCATCGGATTTCCGATGGAAAAAAACATCGTATTAGAATCCATAGGATATCCGATCGTGTGTACAGGGCTATAGAGTAGATAATATGTTTGGCCTCCTTTTGCCTGTTTTGTACATTTCTTTATCAGCTATGCCTTCTACTTTTTTACGCCTGTGCGTGTTATACGCCGATAAATACGGTACATATTACTGATTCCTGGTTACTGATTACTAGGCTTGTGCAATTCGTTTCGTAACGAATCGAAATTCGTCCGAATTTAGCAACTTTCGGACATTCGGAAGCATTCGAATTTCCGAACAGAGCAATTACGAATAAGACCGAATCCGAAATAAATTATACCGCAAAATAGCGAATGCCCGAAGGTCTTCGGCATAATTCGTTATGAAAAAAGTTACGAATGTACGAATCCATTCGAAGCACAGTAACACTCACTCTGCTCTCTGCTTCTCCCTCACCATGCTGAACTCCCTCTCAAAATGGTGTACAGGGGGCGGAGGTTATAGCCGCATGAAAAAACAAAAGTAAAATACGAGATTTCGAATCCATTCGAAGCACAATAACACTCACTCTGCTCTGCTCTCTGCTTCTCCCTCACCGTGCTGAACCCTCTCAAAATGGTGTACAGGGGCGGAGCCTATAGCCGCATGTAAAAAACGAAAGTAAAATACGAGATTTCGAATCGTTACAAATAACCGCTATGTATTTAGAAAAGTACAAATCCATTCGAAGCACATTAGGCATAATAGGCAGCGTCATTGTGAGAGAGACACGGAAAATTACGAATCAACGAACCCAAAAAAAGTTACGAAAGTAGGAGTTGTGTCCAGAATCAACGAAAAACAACGTACTCTACCGAAAGTACGAATTATAAAGCAACAAAAAATTCAACGAAAAATGTCGCTTGCAAAAATACGAATGAGTCCGAACACGAAAAATCCCGTCTAGCAAAATTACGAATGATTACGAATCAACAGGACCGGAAAGAAACGAACCGAAACGGAACGAATTTTTCCGTTGTGCACAAGCCTACTGATTACTAACTCCTGCTGATTTACTCCTACCTTTAATTCATATTTTAGAAATTCACCGATTTCTCTTTTAAAATGTTTTTGTATATGGTTTTTCAGTTTTTATTCTAATGTCAAATAAAATACATTGATGTTAATTAGAACCCAAATGTTATCCCACCACAACATCAGAAAATCGATAACTATTTGTCAGTACCAGACTCAGAATATGATCTCCTTGGATTGGTCTTTTTATTAACTGGTTTAGGCCCCTTTCACACTGAGGCGTTTTTCAGGCGGTTTAGCGCTAAAAATAGCGCTGAAAAAACGCCTGGTTGCAGGCAGTGTCAAAGGGTTTTATGCAGTTAGTTTTTTCTTTTTTAATTAATGTTAGTGTAGCACACCCTAGCATTGCTAGAGTCCTAAAGTAGGATGTTTTGTGTTAGTGTAGGTAATTTTTTAGGCTTGACTGGCAGCCAAACCTGTGTGTTTTTTTCTGGATTGGGTGAGTGACTCAGGTAGGCTAGATGACTCAACAGCAGGTTCTCTGGTAACTGTTCCCTGCTTGCTGAAAACTTGGAGAAGGTTCCAGAAGCAATTAGGAGGAGTCTAGGAGGAGCTAGCTGGAGTATTCTGAGGGCCCTGACCAATCCCCAACAGAAAAGTTGTCAGGGAGCAGGCCCCCTCAAATACTCAGGGTTAGGCTGTCGGGGGCCTTTAAGAGTAGCTCCCCAGTTTGGGGGGGTGAACTCAGGCCTGAACTCGGGTTTGGAAGGGACCCTTTATATGAAACAGAGAGGGATCCTGACCAGGAGGCACAGAAGCAAGGAGAGGACAGCAGGAGAACACTGCAGGGCAAATCTCCAGGGAGAAAGACAGTATGTGGGCTGATGAGTGTTGCAGTCAGAGGACTGAGATGCATACCTGAAGGGACTGGGTGCAAGCAGTCTGGGATGGATGCAGAGAAAGTCTGGGAGGACTGTGGAGAAGAAGCCAGGAGGGCTAGTGAAAGGGGGAGCTGCAGCCAGGCGGGCTGCAGTGCCTGAAAAGGTGGTACTGGGAGCAGTAGCCACAGGAGGAGGACAAAGACCTATATTTTTGCTGCACAATTAAAGGGGTCCACGGTCCCTGCCTGCGAAGGGCATTTGCTTTGGATCTGACTGAGTCAGTGTCAGACTATCATATCAGTGCTAGTTGGTCCTGGGAGTGGTAGTTCTACAAGCAAGTCTGTGCTGGAGATAACGGGGAGTGTGTATATACTGGATGTATATAGTTTGTGTCCCTGAAGTGTCTCTACTGATCAAGTGGGCATCCCATAATAACCCTTTCCCATTAAAGTTCAATTCCCCTAAATAAAAACAAAACAAAAACAAAGCTGCAAGGACTGCTTCTTGTCTCAGAATTGAATGGGAAATTCATGTACCTGGCTGTACAGAGTGGAAGATGACCAAAATTCACCAGAGGCTCCTGCGGAGGGTAGTGCTATATTAGCTTTATGCAAATTTTTACATATATGTCAACACCACATCCCCTCTTTCCTACTCTCTCTTTCTTGTATAGTGTGCACCCTGCCCAGTTATTTGAATCCCTGAGCCATGTCTCTGTAATCACAACAAAGTCCAAGTTTTCCTTAGCCATAAGAACTGTCAGCTCACAGTTTGTTACCTAAACTACAAGCAATAGTGCACATGACGTAACAATCACAGCCAGGGCCGCCATCAAGGGGATACAGGCAGTACACCTGTAAGGGGCCCAGAGGTCCCCAGGGGCCCGGATGGCAACCCCCCTTTTTTTGTAAGGGGCCCAGAGGTCCCCAGGGGACCGGATGGCAACCCCCCTTTTTTTTGTTCTTCTTTTATTCGTCAGCACCCAAAGCCCCCCCGACCTCAACAATTTGTGGCGGTAGCACCCCCCCCGCCTCTCAATTCCTGGCACCCCCCGCTTCTCAATTCGCTGGTGGTGGCCCTGATCACAGCTATCTACATTTTAACTTCTTCATCAGGCAAATTCTTAAAAACATAAACTGTCACATTTGTTTTTACCTGCTTGGGACAGAAATGTTCCTTATTATTTAAATCTCTGCCCCCATTTTTCAGATTAAATGATTGTCAAAAAAACTCCTAAATTTCATACAAAGTAGCAGAGTACCCTTTGGAAAGAGTTGCAGACCATCTCTTTTGTACAGCTCAATATCAGACCACCTGCTACAACCCTGAGTAACATAACTGAAACCTTCAGCTTTACATCATTCTTCTAACCAAACATAATAGTGCAACTTAACCTAAAAGTCCACAAAAGAAACTAGAAATCAAAGGGTATAAAGCACAAGGAGTAATTCACCAATTCCCACTGTCATATTATAAGTAATTACTACAAGGCTCCTAGTTAGAAGATGCTGATCTACATAATAACTCTACGTTTGTTCAGCATCCTCAACCGTCAGATTCTATAGCCTGGAGCAGAGGAAGCTGGGCACCAAGCCAGAAGGATACAGGGTCTTATTCAAGATAGATGCAAAAAAGTCCTGCAGGGAGGAAAATTGGATTTTACATTCCCTGTTGCCATAACATTACCAGGAAAATATTCTGATGACAAACTGATGACAAACGGTAGCATTAAACGGTAGCATTAAAATTTAGGTAAGAGTCCTGTTTTTAATCACATTTCCGAAGTATACTTAAATGAGTCAAACATAAAGTTTTTGTATATTAGCCGATTAAGTTTAATCATTTTCCGGAGTTGAACTTTATACAGAAAAGTGCTTCAAAAGAAGTCTACAGTATATCCCTTTTTGGCTAATTATTGACTTTTTTTGTTTTTGCTTTTTTATTTCTGTCATGGGGTAGACAATATCTAGAAATAATTATTGAAGGTGAAATCCAAGCTAGGGTAATGCAGTGCATTTCTTACAAACATGGCTCATTAGGACTTGAGATGATTGCTGGCTGTGCTAAACAACATGGGAATGGGAATTCCATTATAACATCAGGCTTTACATGACATACCTGTAGTGGGTGGTTGTGGAAATCTGTTGAGTTCTCCTGTCCTGTGTGGCTAAGGTGGTGGAGCACTGGAGCATGTTATTGGCAGATTGGCAACACGTTGAAAATTGTTTGCACAGCACGGTGGCACTTTCCAAAGAGGTTTTGTACATTTCCTTGTTCAAAGTTTGGAGATTGGTTATGAATCCTCTAACTCAGCCCCATAAGCACCTTTATACTATACAGTATGCATAGCATTGTGACACTTTTTTTTAAGAATTTCTATGATCTTTTTTGTATGGTTGGACATTTCTATGGACTTTTTTGTATGGCAATTTAAAACGTTTTCACTGATATATATAAATGAATTACACGTTTGTTGTTTAACCTCCCTGGCGGTATGATTCTGTCAGATTTTAGGTGCTGAAAGCGGTACCATTATTCTGCATGGAAATTTGGCGTTTTATATTGCAGGCCTGTAATTCTTAGGAATAACTCACTTAAATCTGTCCAAACCAGAGTCTAGTAGACATCCCGGGTATGATAAAGTTCAAAAAACAAAATTATACATTATAATAAAATAAATAACTATAAAATAATTATAACAAATAATAATATAATAATAATAAAAGTGTTTTTCAGTGTTTGATGACGAATTTCCCCACAAATCACTATCGCTTAATTCTGCGAGTGATTCTAATTTATTATAGCTGTTTTTTTAGCTGGTCTAAAACCACTTTTGACATAAAGGGACACTTTTTGGTTGCTATGGACAATCTCCAGTTTCCAGGCAGAAAAAAAAAGTTTATTATATAAAAGTGCATGCAGGACACTGGGCAGACCACTAGGGACAAAGGGGGTGTGTAACTATTACATACAGTACTGTAATCTGTAAGATTACAGTGCACTGTATGTGTATTGTGTTTTAACTTTTTTGAATTTGGTGCCGATCTCCGTCCCCGTGCGTCGTAACGTCGCAGGGAACGGAGCTCGGCGGCATTCGGCAGTGTGTGAATCGAGCGAGATGACGGCTCGATCACACAGCGGGGAAGCATCGCAGGATCCAGGGGACAAGGTAAGTAACTCCTGCCTGGATCACTGCGACGCAGCCCGAGTCTGGCTCGGGGTTACCGCTTTTGGTGCTGAAATTTAACCCCGAGCCAGACTCGGGAATACCACCAGGGAGGTTAACCACTTCAGCCCCGGACCATTTCGCTGGTCAAAGACCAGGCCCCTTTTTGCGATTCGGCACTGCATCGCTTTAACTGACAATTGCGCAGTATTGCGACGTGGCTCCCAAACAAAATTGACGTCCTTTTTTTCCCACAAATAGAGCTTTCTTTTTGTGGTATTTGATCACCTCTGCGGTTTCTATTTTTTGCGCTATAAACAAAAATTGAGTGACAATTTTGAAAAAAATTCAATATTTTTTTCTTTTTTGCTATAATAAATATCCCCAAAAAATATATAAAACATTTTTTTTTCCCTCAATTTAGGCCGATATGTATTCTTCTACATATTTTTGGTGAACAAATTGCAATAGGCGTTTATTGATTGGTTTACGCAAAAGTTATACAAAATAGGGGATAGTTTTATGGCATTTTTATTAATATTTTTTTTTTTACTAGTAATGGCGGTGATCAGCGATTTTTATCGTGACTATGACATTATGGCAGACACATCGGACACTTTTGACACCATTTTGGGACCATTGTCATTTTTACAGCGATCAGTGCTATAAAAATGCACTGATTACTGTAAAAATTACACTGGCAGTGAAGGGGTTAACCTGTAGGGGTTAAGTGTGACCTAAGGAGTGATTCTTACTGTTAGGGGGCGTGGCGTGACACGTCACTGATTGCTGTTTCTGGATGACAGGGAACTGACGATCACTGACAGTGTCACTATGAAGAAGGGGAGATGTTTGTTTACACTTACCTCTCCCCGTTCTTCAGCTCTGTGACCCAATCACGGGACACAGGTGGCGGCGCGCGCGCGACCCATGGCTCGCACCTTAAAGTGGACGTACCTGTACGCCCATATGCCCAGCCGTGTAAAATCTGTCGACATATATCGTCATGCGGCGGTCGCCAAATGGTTAAACATTGATGCCACAGGTCAGTGCTGTATACACAGTGTGAAGGAGTATTATGTCATTCCTTGATTTGGGGATTGATATGAAGCTGCTTTACCTGGAATTTAATCCCAGCGCTGGTATCATCTGAATTCCCATTGTAAATTCCAGTATATATGCCATCCTTTTGCAGAAGCTATAACTTTCGTACAAACAAATTATTTTACACTTAATCAGATTTATTTTTATTATTTTATCAAAGAATATATTTTGGCCTAAATTTATAAAGAAAAATGTTTTATCGGATACGTTTTTTTAACAGAAAGTAGAACATTTAAAAAAAAACAACACAAAATATATCACAAAAAATAAAAACCTAGTGGTGATCAAATACCACCAAAAGAAAGCTTTATTTGAGTGAAAACAATTATAAAAATGTCATTTGTATACAGTGTTGCATGACCGTGCAATTGTCTATTAAAATAGCACAGTGCTGAATAGCAAAAAATGCCCTGGTCATGAAGGGGGTAAAACCTTCTGGAGGTCAAGTGGTTACTATGTAAATTAGGGATAAAGGGGCTTCTGACACATCAGCTTTCATATATGGCTGTAATATTGTAATCTATAAGTTATGATGAGCTTAGTTTTAAACTCCAATTAGTTCAGCAGAGAGGACAAGTGGAATAGTTCTCCCAGAGACTTGCATTCTGAAGGTGCATTGGGGTGCCATTCACATTGTATGGCACCACAGTGCACCAACGTATTTGTTGCTACAATGTTCAGATATAAATGGGCCCCATGGTAAGTCCAGCTGTTTTGCTCTGAGCCAGGACTCACTGGGAATCAGCATTTCTCTTTGACAAACCTAATTCCCTTGAGTTAACTGGTAAAGCTGTTTAAGGGAGTACAGGTTTTTCACCCCTTGGTTAACCTTTTCTCCAAAGATCCATTTACCAGTACACTTCTGAAAGTGTCAGTGGGCCCCCAACACAGAAATAATGTGGATAGCCAGCAGAAATGAATAGGGATCTTACTTTTAATACTGCAGGAGGTGGAACAGAAACCCTCAGCCTCACATCTCTACCCTAATGAAGTACTATAAATCCATATTAGGATAGCACTAACTAAAGAAGTACCATATATACTCGAGTATAAACCGACCCGAGTATAAGCCGAGGTACCTAATGTTACCACAAAAACCTGGGAAAACTTACTGACTCGAGTATAAGCCGAGGGTCAACAATGCCCACCCATTGCAACTTCACTAAGCCCATTGCCACCTTACTGTTCACATCCTCACTGTTCCCATCCTCACTGTTCCCATACTCACAAGTTCCTATCCTCACCTGTGCCCATCCTCACCTGTGCCCATCCTCACTGTGCCCACCCTCACTGTGCCCACCCTCACTGTTTCCCTAGAATTATAATTGAACATTGTAAAATTGTACCTGAAGGCTGCGGCGTCCATCGTTTAAAACTCGCGCTCTCTTCCTGGTCTCTTCCGTGATAGGCGGAACTGCCTGCTGAGAATCGCCTATCACGAACGTTCTCTCATCTTCACCCATCCCAGCAGACACTGTGTTCAGTTTCCGCCAATCACGGACGTCTGCTGGGAAACTGAGGATGAGAGAACGTTCGTGATAGGCGATTCTCAGCAGACACAGTTCCACCTATCACAGAAGGGACCAGGAAGAGACCGCGAGTTTTAAACGATGGACGCCGCAGCCTTCAGGTACATTTTACAATATTTAATTTCGCTGACTCGAGTATAAGCCGAGGGGGGGACTTTCAGCCCAAAAAAAGGTCTGAAAATCTCGGCTTATACTCGAGTATATACGGTATACTACTTTTTTATTAGATCATGTACTGTATGTCACATAAGATGAAGCACCCCCCCAATAAATCCCTGCGGTGTGAAAAGAGGGATCCCCAATGGGTACTGTCCAGAGGTTACCCAGAGTGCTCAAGCTTTTTTTTGAGTGTGGAATTTCTCTTTGCTTTGGGGGCTGTGCGCTTTGCAGTTAGTTAGCTAATAAGTGGTCTTTATAACTACTGCATACCAGTTCACAAATATACCAGTTGAAATTAATCACTAGATTTACTATTATTATTTACTCATCTTCGGTGAATGTTATGGTTATAGTTAAAGTGGAATTCCACCCACATTTTAATTTTTTTAAATGCATCCCATGATGTTTTTCATTAAACCAATGTTAATATGTTATATGCCATGCCGCTTTTGTATTTTTATTTTTAATGTAAACGAACCTTAATATTCCTTTGCCAGCAGGCTCCCAACTTAATTGTGGTCATGTGAAGCCCACTTGTATCTTCTTCTGGGATAAGGTGCTGCTAGCTACCCAGCATGCACCTCCCAACCTCGTGCATGCATGCAAACCACAAGGCACGGTGCACGCATTGTAGTTCAGGTTGCCATAGCAACAGCGGCGTCAGAAGAAGTTCCCGCCCCAATGCTATGGCAACCTGTCACTCAATAATAAACCCCGGAAGCAAGAGGGCGATTGTCGCCACCTTACATGACATTATTTCCTGTTTGGAAATAACGCGATGCTGCCAGGCGGTGATGCCCACTGACTCCTGGGAATGATGACACACATCTCCCAGGAGCCAGTGCTCCAGCAGTAATGACGTACCTCGCCGCGGCGGTATAAAGAAGAAGAAAGATAAGCCCTTGGAAACAAGGTAAATTGAGCGAAAAAAAACAAAAACCCTCCAATGCTTTTTTTTAAATGCTGCAATGAAGCAGATGGTGATAACATAAAAACGTGGGTGGAACTCCGCTTTAAAGTATAAATGTGCTGTATGTGGATAAAAATTTCTCCTGAGTGTGTCCCCAGGAGCAGCATTCAGATTTGAATAAACCGCCGACTCCTGGTTGCACAAACTTTATTTCAACTAAATGATCCTGTGTCTGTTCTGTCAGCTGTGAAAACTGTAGCAGCTGCAGTCCCACTACACTGCAGCCAGTCTAATGTCTTATAATGTATAACCAGATAATCAGATATTCAGAAACTCAGGGAGTTCTGATATTGTCGCATGACAGTATCAGGACTCTCTGACTGGCTGCAGCTTCTAAGTCTAATAAATAAAACATCAGACTCACCGAAATGCAGGACGGCAGCTGTGTAACAAGCTCATTTCCCATCTGTTTAATATGGACTCACTTGGATACAGGGTCCTGACCACTTTGGGAGCATTAGCATTACTGAATATATATGCAGATTAATACATGTGTCTGCTGCCTTCTGTGTGTTGAGGATTTCCAGTCCCATATTCTGATCCCATATATATTATAACTGGATGTGGTGGGATATTCCCATGGGCCGGTAGGCACTATCCCCATCTGGAGATCCATGTCAACCTTTTCTTTTGCTTCTATGATGCCTGTAGGAGATACATATTCTCACTAAATTTAAGTGTTACATATTATACATGCTTGAATGGTCCTGAAGAAGTGGGTGTTCTGTGAAACGTGTCCAGACCAAGCTCTCATTGAGGAAATACCTCTGTGCTATCATGATATGTACTCTATACTGTATGGTATTAACTGCATTGTTGTATGCTATTAGGCATCTTTTATTTGTATAAACTTAATAAAGAACCTATTTAATCTATATGCATTGTGTGATTTGTTATCCAAGGCATATGTAAAGTCCCACCCCTTTTACCTGTGCCCTTTCTCTCTTCCAAAGTTCTGCTGTCAGTCTTCTCAGCTGACAGGACAGACACATGATCATTTAGGGCACTTTCACACTAAGCAGCGTGCCGGGCGTCAGCGGTAAAGCGCCACTTCGGCCCCGATTTCAATGGGCAGGGGTGCTTTAGGAGCGGTGTATACACTGCTCCTACAGCGCCTCAAAGATGCTGATTGCAGGACTTTTTTAGCGTCCTGTCAGCGCACGGCTCCAGTGTGAAAGCCCTCGGGCTTTCACACTAGAGTGAGAGGAGAGGCACTTTACAGGCGCTATTTTTAGCACTATAGCACCTGTAAAGCACCTCAGTGTGAAAGTAGCCATATTGCATAGAAGCATTTGTTCGATCAGGAGTCAGATCTTTTATTTCAATGAGGCTATGTACATATTTTTGTCAAATGCCTTGATATCTGGGGTAGAAAGTGTCATGGCAAAAGCCCCAGGTGTCTGCCACATAGTCCATTTACATCTGCATGTTGCGGTAATAAGAGCTACAATGCAACTTACATAAAATCAATCAGCGCAGAATATAAAGATAATATATATATATATATATATATATATATATATAAATATTTTAAAGTTGACCCCACTGACGAAGACTCATTGGACGTAAAGCGTACGGGAGGTGGAGAATCACATGTGACGTCACCCACTGCTATCTGAGCTCGCACAAGAGCAGCATGATTTGTACTACATGGGCATTTACTACATTTCAAATAAGCTTCACTGGCAGCTCCAAATACAGTTTATCATTGCCAAAGCAACTAAGGACTTAATAGGGGTGAAAGAGGGAAAGCGGGGTTGGAAGGAATAATTCCTAGGACATTATTGGAGGTAAAACATAGTGAACAGATAAGCCCTGGAATGTTAATAAGTTAAGGGATATTATAAAGAGGGTATGAGTTGAGTCCAGGTATTGCACAATTAATCTTCCTCTCTCTCCTCCCCTAAAATTCTTGGTACAGTCGATGTCCTGGCGAATGTCGTTCAAAAGTATTTAAAAATTTTGTTTGCTGGATCGGAGCTTGGTTGCTGTAATAGAATGTATAAATAACTGACTCCATTTCATTTAAGTAGAAATTAACTTTTCAATATGTTTTTTGACATAATTAGCTAAACTAACAGTTTGCATAGAAACACACCCTGCTGCAAGTCATTGCAGTTAAAGCTGATTCATGGAGCAGCGTGTTGTGTAAGGAAAATCAGCTATTTCTTGTTAAACTAAATTCAGCAGTTTTATTCATGATAAGAAAATACTGAGTCTGTATAACTTTTAGAGACATATGCATTAAAACACAGCTCCTCCCTTTTGCATATAAGCCACTGTGGTATTCAGTAAAGGTTAGAGATCTTATGAACACACTCAAATCTGTTTCCCGGTCTCATTTGATTTCGCACGGAACCGGGAGTCACTGAAAGTTATCCTGCATTACCTGAAGTACACCTGGGTGGCATTATTACCTGCTCAGTCCCGATCGGTAATGGCTGCCTGAACCTCTCGCACCATACCAGGATTACCACACAGGGACAGAGCCAAAGAAGCAACCTCATCTCCTTATGCCTCCCGAGCCACACTACTCCAGTGAGCAAGACGCCTCTTAGCTCTCACAGCACAGATGATGATGATGATGATGATGGGTATCTTAACATTTCTTTAGTAGCTCTCCCCATTACAGATAACACAGTCTGTGAAAATACTTTAAAGCAGGGGTCGGCAACCCATCGATTGCGATCAACCCATTGACCATGGGCAGGTGATGGGTAGATCACGATTGCATCCCTGCATGTCAGACCCTCAAGTGTTAGCGACAGAGAAGCACAGGGAAGCTATTAGCTTAGGAGTGTTTGTCGCCTAAGCTCTGTGGCCAGAAAGCAGTCAAAGTGCATCCTAGGCAGCAGGGGCATTTACCGCCTCATAGCCGCACTTATGCAAGGAGCGGGCTTTGACAGTGATCAGGTCAAGTTCAGGCTCTTGTGCCGCTGGCCATAGTCCGCTGATGCCAACCAGGCCTCCTCTGTCCTCTGTCCTGCTCTCCCTGTCCTCTGCCCTACTGATCCCTGTACACTGTTTTTCATACTACTTACCTCTGTACACTGCCTTAGCTACTACTGATCTCTGCACACTGCTCTACATAATACACTGCCCTACCTACTAGTGACCCCTGGACACTGCCCTACTTACTACTGACCTCTGGACACTGCCTTAACTGCTACTGACTTCAGGACACTGCTCTACCTACTACTGACCTCTACTGACCTCTGTATACTGTCTTACATACTACTGACCTCTGCGCACTGCCTTATCTACTAGTGACCCATGCACACTGCCCTGTTGATGCCCTGTCCTCTGCCCTGCTCTCCCTGTACACTGATTTTGATACTTCTTATCTCTGTACACTGCCCCAGCTGCTACTACTGATCTTTGTACACTGCCCTTCATAATACACTGCCCTACCTACTACTGACCCCTGGACACTTCCCTACATACTACTGACCCCTGGACACTGCCCTACATACTACTGACCCTGGACACTGCCCTACATACTACTGACCTCTGTATACTGCCCTAAATAATACTGACCTCTGTACACTGCCCTACCTATTACTGACCTCTACTGACCTCTGTACACTGTCTTACATGCTACTGACCTCTGTACACTGCCCTACCTACCAGTGACACCTGTACACAGCCCTACATACTACTTACACTGGTCAGAACTCAGAGCACACAGTAAGGCTAGTATTGAGGCCAGCCAGGCCTAAAACTAGTCAAGCAAGTCAGCCTGCAGTTCCAGTGGATCTGCCTTTATGATGACTCCTGTATCTGTCTTGTGGGGGGTGACCAATTATTCCCCAGACATGAAGAAAATTGTGAATGGAAGTGAATGTTGGGTATCTTGATAAAGCTGATATTTAAGGTAGGCTAAGTATATATTTTTACCGTTACATTGCTTTATAAGTTTTCTTTATGCCATCTTTTTAATGGGAGCTTGCTAGTTCATTTCTTAAAAAACAAAAAAAGGGGGCCTTTGGATCTATTTTCAATAAAAGTAAAAATTAATTGCATCCTTTAATATGCAATCTTTTAATATCTTTCAAATACACGTCTGTCTGCACTTTTTTTTTTTGTTAAATAAAATACTGAGAATTTAGCCTGTTTAAAAATAAGTGAATGAAATAGCAAGGACGTAATTGGAAAAATTGGTTACTGTAGCAGCCTTGTGGGGTTTCTGTTTACACAGATGATCAATAAGTGCTTCTATTTTGAAGTGGAAAAAATACTGTAAGTAGTGAAATTGGAGAGGCCTGTGCAAGGTTTGATGTATTCTGCAAGCCAGTGCTGCAAAAGGACTTTGACACTGAGAAGCACTGAAGGTGACTGCTGAAAGTGGGAGAGAGAAAGGAGACCAGAATGACAGGCGACCAAATATAGCTGAGACTTTCACATGGAATTTCAGTTTAAATTCAGATCATTTTTTTAAAGGAATTATATAGCCACAGCATAAACTTTAATTCTATAACATCAGCAATAAAATAGCAATACAAACAATAGTTATTATTGACAATCAAATATAAGCTTACTTGAAAATCATCTTTTCATGTTGTGAGCTCTGCCTGTCTGCTGACCATCTCTTTCCACAACTTCCTACATTCCCTGCATGCTTTGCAGTTTCTCTTATGCTGTTTACTCTTAATTTCTAAGGACTACATGTCCCATGGTACTTGTTGCCTGCAAACAGTGATTCCTTCACTTCCTGAAACTCCTCCTTTTACCACCTCCTGTAGTACCACTAACACCTGTAGATCGGAAGGCAGGCTTTATGAATTCTGTGACACCGCAGTAACCTACTCACAGGTCATAGTAAATATGTGTTACAGAATTCAAGACAGTAAATGTGTGGGGATCTTCACAGAGTAAGTTTATAAACTTCAAGATTGCTTAAATTATTAGGAGTAGGCTACAAATAATTGAAATACAATGTGGAAATGAATATGTTATATTACATATCGATCATAGATATTCTATAACCACTTAACACCCGCCCGCAATGTACTGTGGACAAGCGGCTGCTGTAGACAAAGCTGTAGGCAAAGGGACATACTGGTATGTTGCTTCCTGCTTCCGTGTTTGGGGTGCGCGCATGCTCGCTCACCCCCCCTCCCCCGTTTGCATCCGCTGTGATTAAAGCAGAGTTCCACCCAAAATTAGAACTTCCGCTTTCATGACCACTTTTGCCATGTCCTTTTTTGGGGGGGGGTTGGGTACCTAATTTTGACAGGTACCCAGCCCCAGTCTCCACTCGGGCCGCCTAGGCGACTTGAGCGGAAGTTCTCCTCCCCCCTCCCTCCCTGCAATCTTCTGGGACACGTCACAGGTCCCAGAAGATTGCCCAGACATTAAGAAGGCGCTGTACGACTCGCGAATGCGCAGTGCGCACCCCGCTGTAAAGCCGCAAGCTGTCACAGCTGGGTGCCCACACTTGTGATCCGGCACCGGAGAGAACCGACACGAGAGAAAGAACGGCCATTCGTGCGTGTAAACACACAAGTCACATTTCTGTCAGGAGAGGAGAGACAGATTGTTTGTTCCTACTAGCTAGGAACAATGACCTGGCTCCTCCCCTAGTCAGTCACATTCTCCCACAGTAAGAAACACACTAAAGGAACACATTTAACCCCTTGATCGCCCCCTAGTGTTAACCCCTTCCCTACCAGTGACATTTACACAGTAATCAATGCATTTTTATAGCACTGATCACTTTTTAAATGTCAATGGTCCCAAAAATGTGTCAAAAGTGTCCGATCTGTCTGCCAGAATGTCACAGTCCCGATAAAAATCGCTGATCGCTGCCATTACTAGTAAAAAAAAATATTAAAAAAATATTAAAATGCCATAAATCTATCTCCTATTTTGTAGATGCTATAACTTTTGCGCAAACCAGTCAATATACGCTTATTGCGATTTTGTTTACCAAAAATATGTAGAAGAATATATATCGGCCTAAACTGATGAAGAAATTTGTTTTTTTTAAGTGGGGGATATTTATTATGGCAAAAACAAAAACATTTATTTATCTATTTTCAAAATTGTCACTCTTTTTTTTGTTTATAGCACAAAAGTAAAAACCGCAGAGGTGATCAAATACCACCAAAAGAAATGTTGGTTTTGTTGTGTTTTGGTGCTCTCTTGGTTGACATTTTATTAAACTTGGTACACAATACAGTGTGGTAATGAAAAAATTATCACACGCTATGCTATGTGACTTGTTTTACCAATGTTTAGCAATTTGATTGAAGTTGATATCTTTAGCTTTTTTTTTTTTTAAATGTATACTTTTAACTGCTCAATTGTGGCCACTGCAACACAACCGGGTTTCTATGTAAAAGTAAACTACAATGTGTAAATTATCAAATTGTAACACATGCAATTTATGTGATGCCACAATTTGTTTTTGCTGATGCTGTCTGAGAATTGTAAATGTTTTTTCCCCTTTAGGGCAGTGCCCAGCAATGCCATTTTGTTGACAATACCTTGCATATTTGTCACGGTTAACCCTAACGCAGATGGTCAGGCACTATAGCTAGCTTCTGTGTTCTTCACCTATAGCAGCCCCCTTTCCCATAAGACAAGCAGGTCTTCCAGTACTCGGTTACCCCCAGGACTTACACAATGATATAGTGCCTGGGTTCCACAGCTGGGGAGGGGCGCTGACTGAGCACAAAAAAACACTTGCGGTTGGCAGACAGGCAGAGTGGTTCAATGACAGTCCAGACATAAGGCAGGCAAGGTTCAGAATAGTCAGGGTCAAATCCATAGTCAAAAGGCAGGTAGAGTTCAGAGAGTAGTCGATATCAGATCCAAGGTCGTCAACGAGGGAATCAAAACTGTCAGGCAGGGCAGACAAACAGAGAGCTTGGAGCATGTGTTACAAACGCAATATCACAAGCATGCGACTGCAGGCTTGGCTGGCTTAAATCAGGTTGTTTTTCCCCACCCAGAGACTGGCCACATCAATCACCTTGCAGGTGGACAGATAGACAGGGAGAATGTATCACAATCAAAACCAGGATGGTGGAATGGCACCAGCAACTTTGACGGAGCAGGAGCACTACACGCTCCTGACACTATTAGCCTAGAAAATGGCCATGATTGGTTTCTAAGAACCAGCCCCCATTGACTTTAATGGGGTCCAGATTTGGCATCCAGGGTTCAGTAAAGTTTGCGAAACCCTGAACAGAACCCAGGTTAGTTTTGACTCATCACTAATAGCTAGAGACTGGCATCTGCTGTCTTGGGGCCTAAATACTGTATGTGCTGGATTCTCAAGCGCTTTGAGAGTCTACAAAGCCTAAGTTAACACTTTCTTGGGGATGTTTAGTGTCCAGTGCAGATAAAGACTTGGAAGTACAACTTTTTTAGTGTACTTTTTAGTGTGGCAGCCATTGTTTTGATCTAGACTTACCATAAATCCTTAGCTGCACTTTTAGCCGCATTCACACATAAGTGTATTGTATGTTTTCACGCATTTCCCTACAACTGGTAATGCTCAACACATATAATTATATTATTTTTTATTGTGACTGTTCACATCTTTGTGCACAGTTGCTTGACGTTTGAAAAGTTGGAAAAGGTACACAAGCTTTTTTTTCCCTCTCTTCTTTTCTTCCAGTCTCTTCTTTTTTTTCTCTCTTCGCTCTACTACTGGCTATTATTGGCTATACTACTGGCTTTTTTGTTTAATAATTTGCACTCTGTGCTTGTTAACTTGGAGCTCATAGGCACAGTTTCCTTCCCCTCATTACGAAGTTGCGCTGTACGAATTCTTACTGCAGTTTTAAACTCTATAGCAACATTTCACATTGTTCAATTTCTGCTTGTAAAACTTTTATGCCAAGAGAGTGTATTATATTTGCTTTTGCATAAGCCCTTTTTATTGTTTGTAGATGTATATCTTTACTGATATTAAAACTCTAGAACAAGAAAGGTAACCAAGCTTTTTCTTTGAGCTGTGTCATGTGTTTTTGATCCCAAAGCCTGGGAGTGGAAGTGCCTGCAATGTGCAACACAAGCTTTCCTGCCCATTTTTTGGGCCTGAATGAGTACTCTTCTTTGCTGCTATACTCCTCCTCTCTTCTCACCCAGAAAGCCCAGCTAAAACTAGGTACACACTGGCAGAAAATCTGCAGATTTACAGCAGGAACCAGTCTAATTTTGATCAGTGTGTACAGCTGTCTGTCTGACAGAAGCCGGTCTAATGACTTGCTTTTGTCGAAGGGAGATGCTGGAAAACCAACATCTAATCAGCACTTGCAACCAATGGCTACGAGCGCTGATCAGTATATTTGGCAGACCAACATCACTTATGTTGGTACGTGATCTGTCAGATTTTTCATTCGACCCATTAGGTGTGCACTCGGCTTAAGAAACAGAATGGTGGAGCAAGGCCTTTCTATGTTGCTATCAGTGAGGTGCAGACATGCCCCAATCTTTACTACCCCAGATATATACATTACAAAGGCAGGAGCAAGAGGCAGAGGTTCTGGACAGACATTTTGGAAGCAGGTTTACCCAGATTAGGAGACATACTCTCCAACACAGCAAGACAGCCAAAGTAAGCCTCTATATGTCTGTAGGATCTAGTATGCATATATATGACGTCACAGATTATACTGCTTTCTTTCGCTTAAACAAAACCCCTTAGCTTCTATACACGTGTAAAAACATATTACGTGCTGTGTAATTTTTCCTTTTAATAACTAAAGAGGAGGATACTAAGTTGAAACCTTGGAACATTTTCAATATTCTGGGAGGCTTTTATCGGAAATTATCTGCCTTTTAGAAAACAAGGATAATAGCAATGGTGAGGATAAAAAAATGGGGGTAATTTTTTTCTTGCCAAAAAGAAAATTAGATTTACTCAGCGGGTGTTAGCCTTACATTTTTTTTTCTGTTTAAACAAAAAAATATGTTTTCAAGAAGCCATAGTATTCTCAATTACTTTACTACATTAAAATTCAACCACCCACATTTCTTTACAGCTCTAGAAGGTGACATGATGAGAAAAATGTGAAAGTGATGCGGTTGAAGCAGAGCTGTGACCCACACCTGCAGCTGATCTGCTAAGTTGTTACAACACAAACACAAGTGACATCTAGTGCTGCAGCGTGCGTGCACATTGAAAAGCAAAAATATCTCTAGAGCCTTTTTTCTGACGGAATTCCGTTCAGGCTGTCTTGCATACACACTGTCACACCAAATTCAAGAACGTGGTGACGTACAACACTACGACGTGTCGAGAAAAATGAAGTTTAATGCTTCCGAGCATCTTCAGCATCGACTTGATTCTGAGCATGCATGGTTTCTCCGTCGGAGTTCCATACAGACGAACGGAATTTCCGATAGAATTTTTTTTCGTCGGAAAAAAAGACAACATGTTCTTTTTCTAACTCCGTCGGAATTTCAGACGGAAAAAGGTTTAGTATTTACTAACACAGTAAGTTCACACTGCAGTAGTCTGTAAAAAGCTATCCATGGTGGATCACTTTTCAGAGGGCAGCTAAGTAGGTTCTTGACATTTTTGTCTGAGTTTTCTTTTGCCTTTTTTTCTGTTGAATCGCAGCGTGATTGCTTGTCCTCTGCTGCGGACGTCGCTGGACTCCAGGACAGGTAAGTGTCCTAATATTAAAAGTCAGCACCAGCTGTAGCTGTAGCTGCTGGATTTTAATATTTTATTTTCGGCGGAGCTCGGCTTTAAAGGGGAAACAAATGTACTAAATTACCCACATTTTTGATAAAAAATAAAAGATTAGATTGCACCAAGTAAATAGATACCCAACATGTCAAACCTTTGATTTGCGTGCGCCAGTGAATTGGCGACAAACTTCTGTACCCTGTATTTCCAATATGCCACGCTCCAAGCTCATCAGTTTAGTGTTACGGAGGAGGTCTGGTGCTAGAAATATCGCTCTCACTCTGGTGTGTGCAGCGATATGTAACATGCATATCGCAATTGACGTTTTCAACCATAGGCAAAGGGAAACTGTCAGTAAAGTCGTGTTGCTTCATAGCAGGTTTCCTACTGCGCTAGCGTGAATCACACTGCGCTCTGTGAGTGAGCCAGTTGCGGGAGAATGAGGAGGGCAGCGAACTTGTCTGGAAGTGGGGGTGGGTACCTGTCAAAACCAGGTACTTGCTCCCCCTCAAAAGGTGGCAAATGTGGCAGCGGTAGGGGGGAGGAGGCAGACAAGCGGAGCTTCTCCTTTTGGGTGAAGGTCCGCTTTAAGCAAAAAAATTAAGTTACACCCAAGCACATAATATCTGCCCCCCCCAAAAAATGTAGAAGCCCCCCACCCCCACACATACACATATTTGAACATAAACAAATGCGTCGGGGGTGCCTACACTTCAAAACCTTGATTGCGATACACATATTACATATCGCCGCACACACCGGAGTGAGAGCAATATTTCTAGCACGCGACCTCCTCCGTAACACTAAACTGATGACCAACAGGGGGCTTTTGAAGCATCGCCTATAAAAAATACAAGGTACAGAAGTTTGTCGCTATTTCACTGGTGCACGCAAATTTGAGGTTTGAAATGTTAGGTATCTATTTACTCGGTACTACCTCATCTTTTCTATTTTACCAAAAATGTGGGTAATTTATTGCATTTGTTTACCCTTTAAATTCACTTTAAATATTACTAGTGTGTTTTTTACTGAAATTTTGCATTTCCTAGACCTTTGCGGTAATATCATGTGATATAAAAAATGGGAACTATCCACTATTTTATTCTCTAGGGTGTCTGATTTCAGAAAATATATAATATTTGAGGGATTTTATGTAATCTTCAAGCCAAAAATTCTTTTTTAAACACGTCTGCAAAAACAGCTCTGGCAGCAAAGGGTTTAAGGTTGATTAACAGATGTGACAGAAAACATGTGACCTCCACTTCCACGAGTTGTGTCTGTTGAATGTTTGTGACATTTAAGTTCATTAAAAAAAAGGGGGAGTGGGGGTCACATGTTTCCTGTCAAACGTGGAGCCCCAGTCTGCAGCTACTTGCATCTACCCTCAGCTGGTCAACTCCTTCATGTGTCATGACCTAAAGTCTGTCAAGGAAGTAAGGCAGAAGTAATGGAGCACTGTTTTTAAACAGCCAGTGAGATAAGTGTGTTTAGAATAAATGAAAAGATGTTTTATTTTTGTAAAAGAAGTACATTAATGCTATATTGGTAAATAGGGGAGCTGAGTTTTAGAAAAAAAAAATTGAACAAAGGTGAACTTAGCCTTTAACTGCATCCAATATGAAAAAAAGAAGAATGAGCACAGGGGACATAATTTATAGTCAGTAGGATGTGTCCCTTGTGCTGATGACTCTTCTTTTGGTAGAAAGCCTCCTCCATCTATACCCTACCTCCATAATCTTCCATTGAGGCATGGGTTAACACAACTAAGTTGCAGTCATAGGCTCTGATCAAAAAAGTCCAACTATGCCCACCCTTTCCCTCAAGCTTCTCCATTTATAGAAGCCATACTAGAGCTTCTATGAATTAAACATGATCTATGAATGGAGGACAGTCAGATGATTGGGTTCCATTGCCAGAACGAATAGCAAAGGAGACAAGGGACAGCCCTGCCTCATACCCCTGGCAACCAGAAAATCGTCCTGCATATTTAATAAATGCTGAGGGAGTGCTATACAGCAAGTCAGGAAGCGGGGACCAAATCCCCAATTTTGCAAAACAAAGTAGAGATGGTACCATCTGGGAACATTGATGACCTTTCTAATATCAAGAAAGAGAAGCAATGTTAAGCACTTTCTGGGTTTAGTGATATGTAAAAAAAGGGAAACCCTACTGATGTTATCACTTGCCTGCCTGTCTGGAACAAACCCCACTTGGTCTTTGGAGATGAGACCAGCCAGCAGTGAATTTACTTAAGCAGTGAGAATTTTGGCCACCAGTTTAATATCTATGTTTTTTTAGGAAGTGTGATCTATTCCAGGTTTAGGGATCATGTATACAATTAACTGCAAACAGTCACATCCTAGAGAGAATCCTTCTTGAAGTTCATCGAACAGGGTTGTGAGAGGAGGTGCAAGAAATTTCTGGTAGACGGCTGTGGTTATGACATCACATCCAGGCTTAATAGCATGTTTCAATGATTTGATCACCTTTTAGACTTCCTGCAAAGTGATTCCTAATGTCCTCAAAAAAAGGACATGGAACAAGTCTAATCTAGAGGGCCTATGCCACTGTTGTAAGCTGGCCTCTGGAAGTTCGAAGCTGGAACAGTTTACGAGTCACCCCACAATCACAGAGCATGTGAGCCAAAAGGGTATTGAGTTTGTAGCCCTTTAAGTAGAAATTGTGTTGAATCCAATAAAGTAGCTGTTTGGTGAGGTGGGAAAGGCAAAGTTTTTTTTTAAGTTGAATAAACTGGCCCTATTGGCCTGCATCAAGACAGTCTTGAAGGCCTAGGAGGCTTTAGAGAGGTCTGCTTCCAAGTTCTGGATGTGAGCTTCCCTACTCTTTTTAGACTTAATTTGGGCTTATGGGCTTCCCAGACTGTCACAAATGAGCCAACTGACTGATTGTTTAGTGCAAAGTACTGTAGGAGGGAAGCTGGCACATCCAAGGCTATGGCTAGGTCTTCAAGAAGGGTGTCCCCAAGGAACCAAGTTCTGCCATTACTAGCATAAAGAGCCAGGGTGAATTTTAAGCCCACACTATCATAATTCGACCATGCGATAGGAAATATAGTGGAACTAGCTACTTGCGGTAGGAGTATGGTATACAAAAACATAGTCATTGAAGGAAAATGTATTGGTTGGAGTAAAAGGTATAAGATTCAGTAGAGGGATGTTGTTCCCTTCAGACGTCCACAAGGTTGTACTGAGACAAAAAAGTCCAAAACTGCCTAGCAGTGAAAATATCACCCGAGGACACTGCAGGTATACTGAGTCATGACGATCATTATAAGGATATACTGTATAGTCAAGTCAGAGTCCCCACACAACACCAACACACTCTTGGCATGCAAGTCAAGAACTAAAAAAAAAAGGTGAAAAACAAAAAAGTAATGGGGAAGTTGTGGATTAAAATCACTAGAACTAGGTTCCTGCCTTTCAGGTCTGCACATTGTTTATTACATGAAATGTGGACTGAATTGCGAAAGGCTATTTATACCCCATTGCTTAGTGGTCATGGAGGCCGTGTAAAATTGAGGTTAAGAGGCATGAAAATATTTTGGGACTGAGCATTGTTGGAAGGGGGTCTCTTGCATTCAAACCATGTCTGTGTGCTGGGACCGAAAGTTTAAAAAAGCCTTCACACGTTTCGGGGATAGCTTAAAAAGGAGGGTTTAGAGGAAGGAGGATTTGTGGGGGCTGTGCTGGTAGGGGGGAATGGGAGGGGGATTTTGAGGGTTGGAGGAGATTTGTGCTGGGAGGGGTATTAGGGGAATGGATTTGTGCTTTTAAAGTGGGGAAAGTATTATTGCTGGGAGGGGGAGGATTTGTGTTAGAAGGTGGACTTGGAGAGGGGGGTTGTGGTCGAAGTGGTGAAGGGAATTTTTGCTGGGAGGGGGAATTTGAGGGAGATTAGTGGTACTGGGAGGGGGTTTTGGGGGAATGAGGATTTGTGCTGTGGGGGGAGGAAGTGTGTGTGTTGGTCAGGGATTTGTACTAGAATGGGGGGGGGGTTGTGCTGGCAGGGAGGATTTGGGGGTTGCAGAGGGTTAATTGTTGGAGGGGGGAATCAAGGATTTGTGCTGGGGGGATTTGGAGGGGGAAAGGATTTGTGCTAGGAGAGGAATAGGATTTGTATTGGGAGTTGGAATTTGTGCTAGGATGGGGAAAAAACATGGATTGTGCTGGGAGAGGGAAATTGGTGGGTGGAGGAGTTTTTGTGCTGGGGAAGGGGATTCATGCTGGGAGGGGAGATTTGGGGGAGGATTTATTCTGGGGGAGGAAAGATTTGTTATAGGAGGGGTGAACGTGCAAATTAGTGCTGGATTTTTCTTTTCGGAAGGGAGGGAGTGGGGATTTGTGCTGAAAGGGTAAAGTAGAGGATAGTCTTGCAAGCAGGGAGAATTCTGCACTCTCCTGAACCCTGCACTGTGGGTTACACACCACTCCTACTATGCATTACATACTTCTGGACTCTGCTCTTTGTGCCTCATGTACTCCTAAACTGGCACTGATTACAGCAGTCTGTGGGTTACATACCCCTGTACCTTGAACATATTGCACTACACACCCTGAAACCCTGCACTCTGTGTTATGTATTGCTAAACCTGACATTGACTGCAGCCTTTTTTTCAATATGTTCTCCTGACCCTTGCACACCCCTGACCAATGCACTCTGCCTTACAGACTCCCAACACTACATACACCACCATATTGTACATAACATATTTCTCACCAAAGTGTTCATTGTTGCAACAGTTCTTGGTAGGCTCAGGTAAAGTGTAAAGTGTTAGCTCTCTATTAAGTGTATGCAATAACATATTTAATGGAAGCATTTTTTTTCGCTGACCACCATCACACCAGTCATATGATGACGCTATTCTGCACTGGAAACAGTATGTGAAAAAAAAAAAAGAATTTTGTTTGATTTATAAATTTTCCAAAAAATTTTGACTAAAAATTACAAATTAAATAAAACTCACCATGCCTCTTATTAAATACCGTATGCTGCCTACTTTCCAAAAAGGGTAATTTGGGGAATATTTGTACTGGCCTGGCATTTTAGGGCCTCAAGAAATGAGATACTTCGAACTTCCGAATTTTGGAATTTCGGAATTTCTGATTTTCGAATTTCGGAATTTCGGAAATTCTGAATTTTGGAATTTCGGAAATTCGTAAATTTGGAAATTGGAAAATTACCGAATTTTGGAATTTCCGAATTCCAAATTTTTAGAATTTCTGAAATTCGTAAATTCGGAATTTCGTAAATTTGAATTTCCAAATTCCGAATTTTCGAATTTCCAAATTCCGAATTTTCGAATCTCCCGAATTTTCGAATTTCCAAATTTCCGAAAAAAAAACAAAAAAAAAACGAATGAAATGAAAATGAAAACAATTTTTTTTTTTTAATTTCCCAAATTTCCGAATTTCCGAAAAAAGGAAAAAAAACGAATGAAACAAAAACGAAAAAAACGAATTTTTCGGCAGTGCACGTGTCTAGTCGGCAGAATGGCACAGGCAGGCACATTGGCGTACAGGTACGTCCCTTTAAATTTGCAGCCCAGCGTGCTTTGCGAGTGCGGCCGCGGGTCCCGGGAACTCAATGTTCCCGGGCGGCCCGCGATTGCGGTCGGCAAGAGCAGAACAGGGGAATGCCTTTGTAAACAAGGCATTCCCCTATTCTGCCTAGTGACACTGTCACTGATGACCGTTCCCCGTGATCGGGAATGGTCATCAGTGACGTGTCACGTGTAGCCACACCCCCTAACAGTTAGAATCACTCCCTAGGAAACACCTAACCCCTGCATTGCCACCCAGTGGTTGATCTCTTCACTGCCAGTGTCATTTTTACAGTAATAAGTGCATATTTATAGCATTGATCGCTGTAAAAATGACAATGGTCCCAAAATGTTGTCAAAAGTGTCCGATGTGTCCGCCATAATGTCGCAGTCACAATAAAAATCGCTGATCGCCGCTATAACTAGTGTAGCGCCCCTTTACTTCCAGGGGTGCTATGTACTTACATTTTAGGGTTTGGTCGGAGCCAGTAGTCAGGCTCAGACCATTTTTGATTGTTAGGACTAGATTCTGCCTATGTAATGCAGCCCGATGTACAGTTCCCTGAGGCCTGCAGGTGGCGCTGCCATCTTGGGTCAGGGTTGAACCGTGGGTGGCGTTGCTATGCCTTAGGCTGTCCTCTCTTGGCAATGGTGCGGTGGGCATGGTTAACCTGCTGTGCATGCTGGGAGGGGATACATAAGGGGCAGACGCCAACTTTAGCGGAGCAGTTTGCGTCACCCGGCCCTCCAGGCCAGGGGTGAGCGTGTTTATCGGTCTCAGGCACCTTTAGCCTTGGGCTGCAACTCTACTATTGGGCCCAGCACCTTTAGCTGGGGCCCATCCCCGAAAGAGGAATCCCAGGGTGCCCTTGCGAGGGAACCCGCTCTAAGAAGAGGAGGCCGGGGGAGGACCTTTCTGAGGGACCGGTGAAAGTTCACGGTGAAGGAGAGGCCCGGTTACCTTCTGGAGGGATTCAAAGATTCACTACAGGCCTTGAAACGTGCTGTCGCCGGCACCTGTCCTTGTGTTGCATGTTCTGAGAGGTTTGGGACTTAAAGATTCTGTGGCAGAGGATCTCCCGATCGTATCTCTGGGAAAACTCAAGTAAACGTTCAAGCATCACTCCGGCTGCTAGGATCCGCTCTTACAGGGGACTATCCGGGTAAGCTAAACCCACTCAGGATCGAGTGGCGACTACAATATTGATTGTGCCAGGACCTATCTCCCAACACCTTGCTGTCCTTTCTCTCATCCATCTTTACTGTCTATTGAACTTTGCTTATAAAAATAAACTCAACGTTGGAGTTTAAGGTGGTGTGGACATTGGAGTTACTTGGGGAAAAAATAGGATTTTTATAACAGCTTACCTGTAAAATCCTTTTCTTGGAGTACATCACGGGACACAGAGCGACATAGTCATTACTAATGGGTTATATAGATACCTTCAGGTGCTGGCACTGGCAACTTCCAAAACCGGAAGTACCCTCCCCTATATAAGCCCCTCCCATCCGGGAGCACCTCAGTTTTGTATCAAAGCAATAAGTGTCCCTAAAGAGGGGCGGGAGCTCTGTGTCCCGTGATGTACTCCAAGAAAAGGATTTTACAGGTAAGCTGTTATAAAAATCCTATTTTCTTTCTCGTACATCACGGGACACAGAGCGACATAGTCATTACTAATGGGATGTCCTAAAGCAATGCCCAACGAGGGGGGGGGATACACCATACATAAGCTGAGCGCTATCAGACATGAGGATCTTTTGCGGCCTGCAACACACTGCGCCCAAAGGCGACATCCTCCTGACTTCTAACGTCCACCTGGTAGAACCTAGTAAACGTGTGTACTGAAGACCATGTTGCGGCCTTACAGATTTGAGCCTGGGAGGCCTGGTGATGCACTGCCCATGAAGTTCCAACTGCTCTCGTGGAGTGCGCCCTAACTTTGAACGGAGGCGGTCTCCTTCTCAAGCCATAGGCTTGCATAATGACCTGTCGAATCCACTTGGCTAAAGTAGATTTTGACGCTGCCTGACCCCTTCTGGGGCCTTCCGGCAGAATAAACAAAGTATCTGTTCTGCGAATTTAAGCAGTGGCTTTTAGATAAGTTTTAACTGCTCTTACTACATCCAAAGAATGCAATAACTTTTCCTCTACCGAAGTGGGTTTGGGGAAAAAAGAAGGAAGAACCACATCTTGGTTCAAATGAAACCTCGATACCACCTTAGGAAGAAAGGCTGGATGAGGACGTAACACTACTCTGTCCTTATGGATAACCAGATATGGCTCCCTACAGGACATAGCTGCTAATTCCGACACTCTTTTAGCCGGACAAATGGCTACTAGAAAAATCAATTTCCTGGTGAGAAGAACCAAAGAAATATGCTGTAATGGTTCAAATGGTTGTTTCTGTAGAACCGACAGAACCAAGTTTAGATCCCATGGACATATGGGAATATTAACCGGAGGACTAATACGCATCACTCCTTGTATAAAGGCTTTGACTAGTGAATGCGAAGCCAAGGGCCTTTGAAAAAATATTGACAAGACCGAAATCTGACCCTTGATAGTACTCAAGGCAAGCTTCCTATCTACAGCCCATTGTAGGAAGTCCAGAATCCTACCTATTACGTATTTAGGTGGATGCCATTTCTTGGCCTCACACCAGGCGATGTACGCCTTCCAGATTCTATAGTAGATCTGCCTGGATACCGGCTTCCTGGCATTGATCATGGTAGATACCACAGCATTAGAGAGCCCTCTCTTTCTTTTTCGTACATCACGGGACACAGAGCGACATAGTCATTACTAATGGGTTATATAGATACCGTCAGGTGCTGGCACTGGCAACTTCCAAAACCGGAAGTACCCTCCCCTATATAAGCCCCTCCCATCCGGGAGCACCTCAGTTTTTTGCCAGTGTCTAAGGTGTTGGCCAAGAAGAAACATGTGTTTTTCACTGAGCTTGCGTACAGGTTCTTTTGGGCCTCAGTAAGCTATTCCGGATCCGACCAAAAAAGCTTCATAGCTAAACGGTCGGTACCCGGGCCTTGCAGAGAAGAGCAAGGTTTTGCCTGTAATGCTTCTCTTAGGAGAGCTGGACCCTGGGATCCAGAGCTCTGGTCATACCCACGACCAAGATGTTTTCTGTGCAGGGTGCTATACAGGTCCAGGGGAGTGGAATCCTTGGGAACCCGGTCCCTGAAGATTTGATTACAATGCCTGCCGTGATAGGTGAAGTTTGGGCTTTTGTGGACCAAACAAAGTCCTGCGGCGGGGAACAGGTAAGTGGGGGCCCCCAGGAACTTGGTTCTATTGGGGGACCCCCAAGCCTAATTTGTCTTTCTGTCTGTTACCTAATGGTATTCCCGCAAAATTCTGTGCATGCCTGTAACTACTAAAAAAAAATGTAATAATTTTTAATGGTGGTCAAGAAAAAAAAAAAAAAAAAAAAATGTTTTTATATATATTTAATATATTAGACTGCGGTACCTGTGTTTGTCCACTAGAGGCCGCTGTGGAATGTTTTCTTGTCATGTGGACTAGCTTCTTCTCAGCAGAGCAAAGTCCAGGCAGATGGTGAGTTCTCTTATAGGAAACTGCTTCCTCTGCCATGTTGCAGTGTTTGTCCATCCCCCGGCCTGCGGCAAAGAGGGGCCCTGGCTCCTGTCCCTTGTTACCATATTTGAAATTAGCGCCGAAGGCGCACGTGCCCGCGCGCGTGCGCGTGCACGCGCCTCTATATATAGAGGTGAGCCGGGAAAGGGGGCGGAGCCTGGGGGATGACGCTCTGTGCGCGCCGCAGCGCTTCTGCGCATGTGCGGGCGTCCCAGCAGTTTTAAAAAAAAACACAATATTGTAGTGAGCTGGCTATGAAGTACAGAGACAGAGCTGGCAACATTTAAAGGCATACAGCAAGCGGTTGATACAGGCATCCCCTAGAAAGGCACATTAGTAGACACCAACTGAGATATAGCAGCAATTGTGCTAGACTATTCTCAGTAAAAGTGGTGTATTACGGCTGGAATACCTCAGCTTTAGGCTTAGGAATATGCCGTCCAGAAGCTCCGGAACTGAATCTTCCAGGAAGCGAAGGGGGTCTCATCGGGCTCTGAGGATCTTGGGCATACTTCTGCTGCACCAGTCTCCCCTGAAGTTCAGAGGTAAGTGACCGTAGAGACCCCGCAGGGGTACTTGGTACTGCGGCTGTCCTCAGTCACCTGCTCCTGTGTATGTAACAGAGGAGGTTTTTTTCCTCAGCTCTGGGAGGATTAGAGAGAGATTGTCAACATTTATCGCTGCCTCCCTGTCAGGGAAAGCACGCCCGATCTCCGTCTCCTCCTTCAGAGTGCCTGTTAGCAGAGCAACAGTCCCATACAGGGATCGACCTGCCTGAAGGGGATCAGGATGAGGTTGATTCTGTTATAGAGGAATCAACAGTGGGGGAACCTTTTCTCAGCATCTCAAGCTGAAAGATTATGGGTTCAGTCTCTGACTAACATGGTCCGATCAGCATTTAAAAATGCACCTTGCGGAACCATCAACCACTACTGTATCCTCGTTGGGGTCGCTAGAAGCCCCCAGACTGTTTGTTCTTTTCCACTTCACCCTTTACTGAAAGGGCTCATTTTCCAGGATTGGGAACGTCCTGAGAAAATATTTATTCCCCCAAGAGATTTCCGGTGGTCTATCCCATGGAGGATAAGTTCATCAAAAAAAAATAAAAAAATTGGAAGGTCCCTACAGTGGACGCAGCCATCTCTTGTATGTATAAATCACTGACATGTCCAGTGGATAATGTCCAAATGTTCAAGAACCCAATAAATAAAAGATTGGAGTCCTTATGAAAATCTGCTTGGTGATACAACCAGCAGTAGCAGCTATTGGGGTCTGCTAAGCAGTGAAGGATCAGTTGAAACAGGTCTTGAGGGACTTGACAGATCAGCAGGCTTTGCCCTAGCTGATCTACCTAGAGCCTTAGGCTTTGCGGTTGACGCCATAGAGGATTCAGTCCATCAGGCCTCCCGCCTTACGCTGTCTATAGTACATACGCGTAGGCTCCTATGGCTCAAAAACTGGTCTGCTGAAGCTCCCTGTAAAGAATGGCTGGTTAGCGTCCCATTTCATGGTGAACGCTTATTCAGGGAAAACCTGGACAAATATATCCAGAAAATTTCCAGCGGTAAAAATACGCTCTTGCCGGTTAAAAGCAGAGTTAGAGGTCCCTCTTTAAGAGGCCTGCTTCTCCAGTCCCTGGGGCATCGGCTGTGTAACAGTTCCGACGGCCTCCTCGGTCAAATCCCGGGGGTAAAAAACAGGGACAGTAGCAGGGTAATGAGAAACCCTGGGTCAGGGGAGGTACAAAACCTCCCCCAAAGTTAAATTCATTGAAGCCCCCACTCAGTCGGGTGGGGGGAGGACTCCAGTTGTTCGCAAGAGACCTGGCGGGACACGATCAAGACAGATAGGTGCTCTCCGCAGTAGGTTTGGGATACAGTTTGGAGTTAAAAGACTCTCCTCCTTCCCATTTTTGAGGTCAAACGTGCCAAGGGATCCCCGGAAGAGAGAGTCCCTCCTGTTGGCACTAGAACAACTATTGCTCCAAGGAGTAATTATGGAGGTTCCCCTGGAAGAATGAGGGTTCGGGTTTTACTCAAACCTCTTTACAGTCCCGAAGCAAACGCGGACGGGAGGCCCATATTAATTCTAAAAGGGCCATACAAATTCCTGTATATCAGGTCTTTCCGATGGAGTCGATCCGATCGGTGGCCACTGCCCTACAAGGGGAGGATTGGTTAGCCACGATCGACATCAAAGATGCTTATTTGCACATACCCATCTTTCCAGTCCACCAAAAATTTCTACGCTTTGCAGTAGAAGGGCGCCATTTTCAGTTCAGAGCCTTACCCTTCGGTTTGGCCACAGCACCACGAGTGTTTACAAAAATTCTGGCCCTTTATTGGCCAATCTAAGAACACAAGGTGTAATGATAATGGCATATCTGGATGACTTGTTGCTGATAGACCACTCAGTGAAAAAACTAGACGTGGTCGTTCACAAGACAATCAAGTATCTGGAATCTCACGGTTGGATTATCAACCGAGACAAGTCAGCCCTAAAAACCAGTCAAAAGTCTGGAATACTTGGGGCTAAGGTTGGATTCAGGCCAGAGAAAAATATTCTTGCCTCGAGGAAAGGTGTTGTCTTTGAAAGATTTGATCCACTTAGTGGGTACAAAAAAGACAGCCGTCCATACACCTGTATATGAGGCTGCTGGGAAAAATGGTGGCATCATTCGAAGCAGTACCCTACGGTCAATTCCATTCAAGGAATTTGCAAGGGGCCATACTGTCAGCCTGGAACAAAAAAAAATTCAGGCCTAGACTTACAATGTCCTTGTCCCCTTCCGTTCGCAAGAGCCTCCGTTGGTGGTTGGTTTCCCAGAATCTGGAAAAAAGGTAATCCTTCAGTCCGATTTCTTGGGAGGTGGTCACTACAGATGCCAGCCTTATAGGCTGGGGAGCAGTACTGGAGCAATAGTCTCTCCAGGGCAGATGGTCGGATGCAGAAAAGGCCCTGCCCATCAATCTCTTAGAGATACGAGCAGCCCGGTATGCCCTAGTAGCATGGACATCCAAACTCCAAGGGTCCCCTGTCAGAATTCAATCAGACAATGCCACAGCAGTGGCATATATCAATCATCAGGGGGGCACCAGGAGTCGTGCAGCCCAGAGGGAAGTAAATTACATCCTGAAATGGGCAGAAAAAATATGTCCCAGCCATATCTGCGGTATTCATTCCAGGAGTGGAGAATTGGAAGGCGGACTTTCTAAGTCGCCAGCAATTAGGCCCAGAGGAAGGGTCCCTTCACCCCGAGGTTTTCTGGACAATATGTCAGCGGTGGGGAACATCGGATGTAGATCTTCTAGCATCCAGATTCAACGCAAAGGGGGACAGGTTTGTCTCTCGGACAAGGGATCCCCTAGCTTGCGGCTCGGATGCCCTAGTGTTCCCTTGGGATCAGTTCAAGCTGATATATGCATTCACACCGCCACAATGGTTACCTCGATTACTCCGCAGAATCAGGGTAGAAAAGAAACCAGTGATTCTGGTGGCTCCAGCGTGGCCCCGAAGAGCGTGGTACGTGGAGATTGTAAAATGTCAGTGGGGAGTCCTTGGACTCTCCCACATCGTCCGGACCTGCTTTCGCAAGGACCGATATACCACCCTTCCTTACCAGCCCTAGGTTTGACGGCCTGGCTATTGAAGCCCACATTCTAAAAAAGAGAGGGCTCTCTAATTCTGTGGTATTTACCATGATCAATGCCAGGAAGCCGGTATCCAGGCAGATCTACTATAGAATCTGGAAGGCGTACATCGCCTGGTGTGAAGCCAAGAAATGGCATCCACGTAAGTACGTAATAGGTAGGAGTCTGGACTCCCTACAATGGGCTGTAGATAGGAAGCTTGCCTTGAGTACTATCAAGGGTCAGATTTCGGCCTTGTCAATATTTTTTCAAAGGCCCTTGGCTTCGCATTCACTAGTCAAAGCCTTTATACAAGGAGTGATGCGTATTAGTCCTCCGGTTAATATTCCCATATGTCCATGGGATCTAAACTTGGTTCTGTCGGTTCTACAGAAACAACCATTTGAACCATTACAGCATATTTCCTTGGTGCTTCTCACCAGGAAATTGATTTTTCTAGTAGCCATTTGTTCGGCTAAAAGAGTATCGGAATTAGCAGCTATGTCCTGTAAGGAGCCATATCTGGTTATCCATAAGGACAGAGTAGTGTTACGTCCTCATCCAGCCTTTCTTCCTAAGGTGGTATCGAGGTTTCATTTGAACCAAGATGTGGTTCTTCCTTCTTTTTTCCCCAAACCTACTTCGGTAGAGGAAAAGTTATTGCATTCTTTGGATGTAGTAAGAGCAGTTAAAGCTTATCTAAAAGCCACTGCTCAGATTCGCAGAACGGATACTTTGTTTATTCTGCCGGAAGGCCCCAGAAGGGGTCAGGCAGCGTCAAAATCTACTTTAGCCAAGTGGATTCGACAGGTCATAATACAAGCCTATGGCTTGAGAAATAGACCGCCTCCGTTCAAAGTTAGGGCGCACTCCACGAGAGCAGTTGGAACTTCATGGGCAGTGCATCACCAGGCCTCCCTGGCTCAAATCTGTAAGGCCGCAACATGGTCTTCAGTACACACGTTTACTAGGTTCTACCAGGTGGACGTTAGAAGTCAGGAGGATGTCGCCTTTGGGCGCAGTGTGTTGCAGGCCGCAAAAGATCCTCATGTCTGATAGCGCTCAGCTTATATATGGTGTATCCCCCCCCTCATTTGGCATTGCTTTAGGACATCCCATTAGTAATGACTATGTCGCTCTGTGTCCCGTGATGTACGAAAAAGAAAATAGGATTTTTATAACAGCTTACCTGTAAAATCCTTTTCTTGGAGTACATCACGGGACACAGAGCTCCCACCCCTCTTTGGGGACACTTATTGCTTTGCTACAAAACTGAGGTGCTCCCGGATGGGAGGGGCTTATATAGGGGAGGGTACTTCCGGTTTTGGAAGTTGCCAGTGCCAGCACCTGACGGTATCTATATAACCCATTAGTAATGACTATGTCGCTCTGTGTCCCGTGATGTACTCCAAGAAAAGGATTTTACAGGTAAGCTGTTATAAAAATCCTATTTTTTTAGAATGTGGGCTTCAATAGCCAGGCCGTCAAACCTAGGGCTGGTAAGGAAGGGTGGTATATTGGTCCTTGCGAAAGCAGGTCCGGACCATGTGGGAGGGTCCAAGGACTCCCCACAGACATCTTTACAATCTCCGCGTACCATGCTCTTCGGGGCCACGCTGGAGCCACCAGAATCACTGGTTTCTTTTCTACCCTGATTCTGCGGAGTAATCGAGGTAACAATTGTGGCGGTGGGAATGCATATATCAGCTTGAACTGATCCCAAGGGAACACTAGGGCATCCGAGCCGCAAGCTAGGGGATCCCTTGTCCAAGAGACAAACCTGTCCACTTTTGCGTTGAATCTGGATGCTAGCAGATCTACATCCGGTGTTCCCCACCGCTGACATATTGTCCGGAAAACCTCGGGACCATTCCCCTGGGCATAATTGTTGGCGACTTAGAAAGTCCGCCTTCCAATTCTCCACTCCTGGAATGAATACCGCAGATATGGCTGGGACATATCTTTCTGCCCATCTCAGGATGTAATTTACTTCCCTCTGGGCTGCACGACTCCTGGTGCCCCCCTGATGATTGATATATGCCACTGCTGTGGCATTGTCTGATTGAATTCTGACAGGGGACCCTTGGAGTTTGGATGTCCATGCTACTAGGGCATACCGGGCTGCTCGTATCTCTAAGAGATTGATGGGCAGGGCCTTTTCCGCATCCGACCATCTGCCCTGGAGAGACCATTGCTCCAGTACTGCTCCCCAGCCTATAAGGCTGGCATCTGTAGTGACCACCTTCCAAGAAATCGGACTGAAGGATTTCCCTCTTTCCAGATTCTGGGGAACCAACCACCAGCGGAGGCTCTTGCGAACGGAAGGGGACAAGGACATTGGTAAGTCCAGAGCCTGAACTTTTTTGTTCCAGGCTGACAGTATGGCCCTTTGCAAATTCCTTGAATGGAATTGACCGTAGGGTACTGCTTCGAATGATGCCACCATTTTTCCTAGCAGCCTCATGCACAGGCGTATGGATGGCTGTCTTTTTGAACCCACTAAGTGGATCAAATCTCTCAAAGACGACCACTTTTCTTGAGGCAAGAAAATTTTTCTCTGGTCTGAATCCAGCCTTAGCCCCAAGTATTCCAGACTTTTGACTGGTTTTAGGGCTGACTTGTCTCGGTTGATAATCCAACCGTGATATTCCAGATACTTGATTGTCTCGTGAACAACCACTTCTAGTTTTTCCACTGAGTGGTCTATCAGCAACAAGTCGTCTAGATATGCCATTATCGTTACACCTCGTGTTCTTAGATTGGCCAATAATGGGGCCAGAATTTTTGTGAACACTCATGGTGCTGTGGCCAGACCGAAGGGTAAGGCTCTGAACTGAAAATGGTGCCCTTCTACCGCAAAGCGTAGAAATTTTTGGTGGGCTGGAAAGATGGGAATGTGCAAATAAGCATCTTTGATGTCGATCGAGGCTAACCATTCCTCCCCTTGTAGGGCAGTGGCCACCCACCGGATCGACTCCATCCGGAAAGTCCTGATATGTAGGAATTTGTTTAGCCCTTTTAGATTTAATATGGGCCTCACGTCCCCGTTGGGCTTCGGGACTGTAAAGAGGTTTGAGTAAAACCCGAACCCCCATTCTTCCAGGGGAACCTCTATAATTACTGCTTGGAGCAATAATTGTTCTAGTGCCAACAGGAGGGATCCTCTCTTCTGGGGATCCCTTGGCACGTTTGACCTTATAAAGTGGGAAGGAGGGGAGTCTTTTAACTCCAATTTGTATCCCAGATTTACTGCGGAGAGCACCCATCTGTCTCTGATCGTGTCCCGCCAGGTCTCTGTGAACAACTGAAGTCTTCCCCCCACCCGATTGAGTGGGGGCAACCCTTCATGCATTTGACTTTGGGGGAGGTTTTGTACCTCTCCTGCTCCAGGGCTTCTTGTTACCCTGCAATTGTCCCTGATTTTTACCTCCGGGATTTGACCGAGGAGGCTGTCGGAACTGTTTCACAGCCGATGTCCTAGGGACTGGAGAAGCAGGCCTCTTAAAAGAGGGACCTCTAACTCTGTTTTTAACCGGCAAAAGTGTACTTTTACCACTGGAAATTCTCTGGATATATTTGTCCAGGTCTTCCCCGAATAAGCGTTCACCATGAAATGGGAAGCTGACCAGCAATTTTTTACAGGGAGCTTCAGCAGACCAGTTTTTGAGCCATAAAAGCCTGCGCATATGTACTACAGACAGCGTAAGGCGGGAGGCCTGATGGATTGAATCCTTTATAGCGTCCACCGCAAAGCATAAGGCTCTAGGTAGATCAGCTAGGGCAAGAGCCTGCTGATCTGGCAAGTCCCTTAAGACCTGTTTCAACTGATCCTTCACTGCTTGGCAGACCCCAATAGCTGCCACTGCTGGTTGTGTCACCAATCCTGCTGTAGAAAAATCAGATTTTAATAAGGACTCTAATTTTTTATCTATTGGGTCCTTGAACATTTGGACATTATCCAATGGACATGTCAGTGATTTATTCACACAAGAGATGGCTGCGTCCACTGTAGGGACCCTCCATTTTTTGATGAACTTATCCTCCATGGGATAGACCACTTGAAATCTCTTGGGAGGAGTAAATATTTTATCAGGATGCTCCCAATCCTGGTAAATGAGCCCTTCCAGTAAAGGATGGATCGGAAAGGAACAAACAGTCTGGGGAGCTTTTAGCGACCCCAACGAGGAGACAGAAGTGGATGATGGCTCCGCAAGGGGCATTTTAAATGCTGATCGGACCATATTAGTCAGGGACTGAACCCATAATCTTTCAGCATGTGATGCTGAGAATGGCTCTTCCACTGTTGATTCCTCTACAACAGAATCGACCTCATCCTGATCCCCTTCAGGCAGGTCGATCCCTGTATGGGACTGTTGCTCTGCTAACAGGCACTCTGAGGGAGGAGACAGAGATTGAGCGCTTTTTTCCTGTGACAGGGAAGCAGCGATCAATGCTGACAATCTCTCTTCCAGCCCTCCCAGAGCTGAGGAAAAAACCTCCTCTGTTACATACACAGGAGCAGGTGAACTGAGGACAGCCACAGTACCAGGTACTCCTGAGGGTGCTCTACGGTCACTAACCTCTGATTCTTCAGGGGAGACTGGTGCAGCCGAAGCATGCCCAAGATCCTCAGAGCCCGATGGAGACCCCCTATGCTTCCTGGGATTTTTAGTCCCGGAGTTTTTAGACGGCATTATTCCTAAGCCCAAAGCTGAGGTATTCCAGCCGAAATACACCACTTACTGACAATAGTCTAGCACAAATGCTGCTATAAAAACAGTTGGTGTCTACTAATGTGCCTTTCTATGGGGATGCCTGCATCAACCGCTTGCTGTATGCCTTTTTTTTTTTTTTTTTTTTTTTAAATGTTGCCAGCTCTGTCTCTGCACTCCATAGCCAGCTCACAACACATAATTGTGGTTTTTAACATGCTGGGACGCCCGCACATGCGCAGAAGCGCTGCGGCGCGCACAGAGCGTCATCCCCCAGGCTCCGCCCCCTTTCCCGGCTCACCTCTATATATAGAGGCGCGTGCACGTGCACGCGCGCAGCCACGTGTGCCTTCGGCGCTAATTTTGAAAAGGGAAACTAGGGACAAGAGCCAGGGCCCCTTTTTGCCGCAGGCCGGGGGATGGACGAGCATTGCAACATGGCAGAGGAAGCAGTTTCCCACAAGAGAACTCACCATCTGCCTGGACTTGCTCTGATGAAAAGAAACTAGTCCACATGACAAGAAACGTTCCACAGCGGCCTCTAGTGGATTAACACAGGTACCGCAGTCTAGTATATTAAATATATATATATTTTTTTTCTTGACCACTATTAAAATTATTAAATTTTTTAGTAGTTACAGGCATGCACAGATATTAGCGGGAATACCGTTAGGTAACAGACAGAAAGACAAATTAGGCTTGGGGGTCCCCCAATAGAACCAAGTTCCTGGGGGCCCCCACTTACCTGTTCCCCGCCGCAGGACTTTGTTTGGTCCACAGAAGCCCAAACTTCACCTATCACGGCAGGCATTGTAATTAAACCTTCAGGGACCGGGTTCCCAAGGATTCCACTCCCCTGGACCTGTATAGCACCCTGCACAGAAAACATCTTGGTCATGGGTATGACCAGAGCTCTGGATCCCAGGGTCCAGCTCTCCTAAGAGAAGCATTACAGGCAAAACCTTGCTCTTCTCTGCAAGGCCCGGGTACCGACCGTTTAGCTATGAAGCTTTTTTGGTCGGATCCGGAATAGCTTACTGAGGCCCAAAAGAACCTGTACGTAAGCTCAGTGAAAAACACATGTTTCTTCTTGGCCAACACCTTAGACACTGGCAAAAAACTGAGGTGCTCCCGGATGGGAGGGGCTTATATAGGGGAGGGTACTTCCGGTTTTGGAAGTTGCCAGTGCCAGCACCTGAAGGTATCTATATAACCCATTAGTAATGACTATGTCGCTCTGTGTCCCGTGATGTACGAGAAAGAAATAGAGACTTGTCCCTGTAAACTGTTTGAGGGGAACAACCATAGGGGAGTTGTGAAGTATATACAGAAGCCGTGACATCATAATCATATTTATCAAATTTATCCTACCCACAGGGGACATTTTCAATTTAGACCACACCTTCACCTGATCTCTGCAGCGATTTATTAGAGGGAACAAGTTCAATCTGATATAATCCAGAAGGTTGGGTGTAACCTGAACGCCCAGATATCTGAACTCTGTAGACACAGGAATGTCTAGTAAAGTCAATGCTTGTGGGCCAGGAGCGGCATCCAAAAGCATAAGTGAGGACTTGGTCCAGTTACTGACCAAACCCAAGTAGTGGCCAAACTTTCGAATCACCATCATAGCCTCCTGCAGGGACGTGGTCGTGTGACCCAAAAGGAGCATGGTGTCATCTGCATACAGCATGCATTTTTCGTGAAGCTCTCCATACTGTAGGCCCCTGATAGTTGCGTTGGCGCGAATACATGCGGCCAGCGGTTCGATGGCCAGAGCGAACAGTAAGGGTGATAGGGGACACCCCTGTCTGGTGCCCCTAAATAGTTGAACGTTTTGAGACACCCTCCCAGATTCCCAAACGGCAGCCTTCGGGGAGCTATATAATAGTCTCACCCACGCTATATAGTTTCTCCCAAACCCAAACTTGTGCATTATGGCCCATAAATAGGACCATTCGATGCTATCAAAGGCCTTATGGGCGTCAAGAGATAGCAATGCCCTGTCTCCCATATTATCAGAAATAGATTGTAAATTGACAAACAGTCGGCGTAAATTAATAGCTATAGATTTTTTTTTGAGACTGGACGAAATAGCTTTGTTCAGTCTAATGCCGCGTACACACGATCGATTTTCTCGACGGTGAAAACACTGTCAAGAAAATTTACGGGAAAAACGAGGGAACAGCTTGGTTCTCTACACATGGCCGTTTTTCCCGACATTTTTTTTCTTGGTCGAGAAAAACTACCGTGTGTGGGCTCCGTGGCAGTGTTTCCCTATGGAAAAACTGCCGCGGAAAAAAATGACGGGAATCACGACGAGAAAAATTAGAGCATGTTCTAATTTTTCTCGTCGTGATTAATGCCGTTTTTCCCATCGGGAAAAATGACAAAAGGCCCACACACGGTCGTTTTTCTTGTTAAAAAAAAAATTTAATTTTTCCCGACGGGAAAAATTATCGTGTGTACGCGGCATCAGGGTTAGCACCTTGGCTAATATTTTCACGTCTGACTGCAAAAGGGATATTGGACTATATGAGCCTGGGTCTAAGGGATCTTTGCCAGGTTTCAATAGCAATACTATTATGGCCTTGGTCATAGACTGGGGAAGACACCCAGTCGTCATAGCTGCATTAAACACTCCCAGTAGTTTAGGCAACAGTTGTTCACCATAGTTCTTATACACCTCTATAGGTATACCATCCTCTCCCGGTGCTTTGGAATTAGGGAACATACCGGTCGCTGTTTGAAGCTCCTCCAAAGTCAAAGGAGCGTCAAGTTGTCTGCGATCAACATCCGACAGCGTGGGCAACTCTATTCCCTCAAGGTAGTCCTGTAGGGAGGCATCAGTGTAATCCTGCCGGGAGCAATATAAATCAGAGTAATATGAGCTAAGAATAATCATAATGTTATCCGGGGAATTAGTAACCTTGCCATCAGATGCCCTTAGGGCACCAATGGATAGCGAGGACTGTTGAGCATGGGAGATTTTTGCCAGGAGGCGACCAGTATGTTCCCCCTCCTCATAAAAGGCTAGTTTACTGAAGAAGCGTTTCCGCTCAGCCGTTGAGGAGGTGAGCCTATTCAGCGCATCCTGTACAGACAACCATGCATCCCTGCGGTCCTCACTAGGATCAGCTACAAATTGGGTCTCCAGGTCATGTACCAAGCGCTCCACCCCCTCACTTTGTGCACTAGACTACTTTTTAAAGGCATTAATTTCTCTTATAAACAACCCCCTAAGAAAGGCCTTGAACGTCTCCCATCTTACTCCTGCATCCGGGTATTCTCCTTGTTCCCCCCAGAAGTTAACAATATTCTATAATATTCAAGGGGGTGATGGTAATAAGTTAAGCCAAAAAGCATTGAGCTTCCAGGGAGCCCTAAGTAGTGTCGAAGGGGGGCATACCTCCAGGTCCACAATCAGCGGGGAATGATCCGAGATCCCTCTCAGAGCATAGGTTATTTCTGCCACCGAACGGACTGCGGAATCTGAACATAGGCACAGGTCAATGCGTGACAGGGACATATGTGACATTGAGAAACATGAAAACTGAGGGTTCCTACTCCTCCACAAATCTATCCATCCCACCTCCTCGACCAGCTTCCTCAGGGCTGTACGGCCCAATCCTCGCCCCGAGGAAACCAGAGGGTGTTTATCTACCAGTGGATCTAAGTAACAATTAAAGTCACCCATGATATATATCGGCACCTCTGGGCGACCCAGCTGAAAGTCTAGGACCGCCCACAGGACCTGATGGCTGTATGGAGGCGGAATATACAAAAAGGCTAGTATGCATTTCAACGAGATCAAACGGCAATTCAGAATGACATATCTCCCCTCGCTGTCCACCACACTATTCCTGGCAATCTAGTGAGCTATGTATCAGCACACTCACCCCTCTGGAAAAGGAGGTGTGAGTGGAGTGATAGGCTTTACCCACCCACCTGAAGTTGAGACATGTCAAGGAATCGGCGGTGAGATGAGTCTCCTGCAATGCACAGATGGCCGGGAGATATTTTTTCATAGAGGTGGAGACCATCGTACGTTTGAGAGGGTCACCTAGTCCCATAACATTCCATGACATCACTTTAAGCGTATTCATCCTACCCTGCCATAGTATAAACACATCTGGGCAATGGCAATGGCAATAAAAACACATTCCAATTCCCCCCATCTCTCGTCCCACCTCCCGCAATCAATCACATTTAACTGATATACTAAGGTCAAGATCCTAGTCTGTATGCGGTTTAAGTACTGTCCCGTACTGCATGAACAGTTCCAAGCTTTCTGAACCTCCGAGCGCAACTATTTTTCCGTGTACAGACCCATGAACTGTGGCAGCTAACAGGACCACAAACTGGTGCGTGGCCCCGGTCACAGCCGCGATCCCAAAGGCTCGCAGGAGAAGAGCATGTATCAGGGTTGAACAGCAGGCATGACTGTAGGAAAACAGGTCCTAATCTCCGCTGGCCTCACAACCACCAGTCGGAAAGTCTCATCAGGCAGATTGTAATGCATTTAGCACTTAAATTACATTATGTCGTGGCTTCGCACACACTCTCTGTGGGGGGACAGAGAGCAACAAATCAGCTCTTGTTCCCGGCTGAACTGAAAACCATTGCTCCTATACGTGGGAGAAAAAATAAACAGGGCAAGTATCAATTAGGTGGGCCGTCCAGGCTCCTGAAGGCCGATGTCCCCTAAGGACTCGGGGTAAGTCAGTCCTTCTCAGCCGCCATCCTTCTGGCCGGGCGAAAAGCACTTTCATTTATATCCAACCATACTGATGCCTCCGCCACCTGTTCAAAGAAGTGGGCCTGGTCTCTCGCTGTAATTCTGAGTCGGGCTTGGTATAACATAGCGTATGGCACTTGTAACTTCTGTAGCCGTTTCTTGACCTCTGTAAACCGGGCCCTTCTTTTCTGTACATCCGAGGAAAAGTCAGGATAAAAGGGGCTCTCTCCACAGCATAAAGGGGTGTAAAGGCATTCTTCCCAAACACCTCCGGCAGCCATTTTTCAATAAACTCAGTGGGGTCTCTACCCTCCGTCTTCTCAGGGAGACCTACTATTCTGACGTTATTCCTTCTCATTCTGTTCTCAAGGTCATCTGCATGCTGATCCACAGCAGCAACCATCCTGGTGTTCTGTTGGGAGTCTCTTATCAGAGGAGGGAGTTTGTCCTCCACATCACTAATCCTACTTTCAGCAGCAGTGGTTCTCTCCCTAATCTTCTGAATGTCCTGCCTGATTAAAGACACTTCCTCTTCCAGGCCACCAAAGCGTTCTTGCAGGGTATTAACTGAGGCTGTGCATTTGTTAACCGCCCTCAGGATCTCAGCAAGGGTGGGCTGCACAGCTTCCTCGTCCGCACTGTTCTCCTCCAGCTCCTCTGTCTGTGCTGCCATGATGCTGGCATCCGTGCGCTCCAGAACACCTTCCTCCAAAGTTCCCTGTGCTGTGGGTTCCCCCTCCTTCTCCCCCCCCACCCTCGCCGGCTCATCCATCGTCAGGGTGCCTGCCAGTTTCTGGGCATAGTAACGAATGTCCTTGGTGGAGGGGTCCCCACTGACATTTTTAGAAGTTTTAGGTGGTTTACTCACACTGTCTTTAAGTTTGTCAGCGGCGCGCTGTCCTCGCTGCTGAGGCCCCGCGGCGGCGCTATCTTGGATCTACGAGCGGGGTCCATCTACTTTACTCTTTCCTCTCAGCACCATCATTAGTTCTGCCCAGACAGGTACCGCAGCTGGGTCCCACAAGGTTCCGGAGTCGGCTGATGGCCTTAAATCAGAGTAGTGAAGCCGGGAACAGGATCGGTACAGGGTTACAGGCGGGAGCTCTGTGAGGAAGCTATTTCTCACATGCCGGTCCAGGCCACGCCCCGAACCCGCCTTAACTTTAACCCAAATATGTTCAGCTCATCACTATTCTCTTAATAATGGAAACATAGCCAGGGTAGAATTGTGCCAATGATATGTACTGTACATATAAATATGTCTTTTGCAACAACATTTAAACAAAGCCATTTTTTTTTTAAGCAAAATTCTTTTTTTTTTCTATCTTTCGCTTTTAAGATTAAAGGAGAAATTTGGGGTCTTTTAGACCCCAGATCTTTCCATTAAGAGATGCTGCACATGCTGTTTTGTTATCGCAAGAGATGTTTACATTCTTTGTGATAGCAATCAACGTGATAATTTTTTTTTTTTTAAAGGGACAGTGTATTTGTTTTTTTTAAAAGTCCACTGTCCCCATTGCTGTTCGCCCTGGCGGTGGAGCCTCTGGCTATCTTGATCCGTAATGCCACTGAAGAGGTAGGGTTTCGTAGGGGCCAGAGGGAAGAAAAAATATCCCTATATGCGGACGACGCGCTTGTATATCTAGGCGACTCGGCCGCATCGTTGCGGGCAGTGATGGGGATAATTGGGGACTTTGGAGGCTTTTCGGGCTTCACCATTAACTGGTTAAAATCAATCTTAATGCCCATAGATTAGCTGACGGGAAAGTTACCAGAGGGGGCAGAACAAATAGTTATAGCGAAAAGCTTCAAATACCTGGGAGTGGTAGTATCTCTACCTCCGGACTCGGCTGAGTATCTTCAGCTGAATTTGGGTCCATTGCTGGTTAGACAAAAAGCGAAATGTAAAAGCTGGTGCAAGCTTCCATTGTCAGTAGTAGGACGGGCAAACTTAATAAAAATGGTATGGGCCCCGCAGCTACTGTATGTTTTTCATAACTCCCCCATGTGGATCCCCAATAAGTGGTTTAAACAGATTGACACACTAATGAGGGAATTAATATGGACAAAAAAAGTCAGCTAGGATCAGCCTAGTTACCCTGCAGTATGGAAAAGATAGAGGAGGATTGGCAATACCCCACCCCAAAATGTACTTCTTGGCCTCACAGTTTCAGCAGATGGCAGGGTGGGGGCGGGAAGGGAGGGAGGACTCGATAAGTAAAATGGTGACCATTTCCGCTCCCGCAGTAGAGGCGGCATCCCACATGGAAATGGATCTGCCAAGCATACCAGGCTCGGCACCCACATGCGTCCTTCTCAAAAGAGTATGGGGGGATATCCGGAAAACTTTAAGGATAGAGGGTTTGATGCCCTTTACCCCGATATGGCACAATCAGAGATACCCAGAGGTACAGGAATTACAGGGCTTTACCCCCTGGAAAGAAAGGGGTATCTGTTTTTTCGCACAACTATATGAAGGGAAGGTTTTGAAGACATATGAACAGCTATGTCAGGAATTCCAGTTAAGTCCTAAGGGCTTTTATCAATATCTCCAACTTCGTCATGCTCTGCAGGTACAACAAAGAACACGCTCTATGATAGTGTCATAATCATCTATGCTGAGGGAAGTACTTGGGGCGGACACCCGGAAGGGATTAATATCAAAAATCTACATGGAATTGCTGTCCTCGGTCCAGGACCATACTTCTTTGAGATGTCGAAGCAAATAGGTGGAAGATATAGGGGATATAGATGGGAACCAGTGGGAAATGGCACTTGATTCTATTCCTGTTGTATCGGTATCCGCATCCCATAGACTGTCACAGCTATTTATTTTGCATAGAGCATATAGAACACCAGAGCAGTTATATACAGTAGGTGGGGAGGAAGAGATTACCCCTGTGTCCAAAATGCAAGGTACATAGGGGGGATTTTATACATTTAATATGGAAATGTCCAAAACTTCATAGGTACTGGGAGGAAGTCTCCCAGTGTCTTACGAGACTAGCCCAGGTACCTGTTCCCCTAAACCCCCTAGTAGGGATGAGCCGAACACCCCCGGGTTCGGTTCGCACCAGAACCTTCGAACGGACCGAAAGTTCGCGCGAATTTTCGAACCCTATTCGTTATAATGGACGCGAACGTTCGAAATCAAAATTGCTAATTACAACGGCCAATATGCATGTTAATGTTATAAAACAGGTTTGGGGACCCGGGTCCTGCCCCAGGGGACATATATCAATGCAAAAAGAAATTTTAAAAACTAAAGTTTTTTCGGGAGCAGTCATTTTAATGATGCATAAAGTGAAAAAAAAAAAAGTGAAATTTTCCTTTAAATATGGTACCTGGGGGGTGTCTAAAGTATGCCTGTGAAGTGGCATGTGTTTCCCGTGTTTAGAACTGTCCTTGCACAAAATGACATTTGTAAAGGAAAAAAAGAAGCCATTTAAAACCACTTGCGGCTTTAATGTCATGTCTTGTCCTGGCCGCCATATGGCTGAAAATCCTTGAGAAAAATGGCATGGCTACCCCATCACCCCCCCCCCCACCCCAGCCCCTTTGGGTCTTGTATGGATACTAAGGGGGACCCCGCACCCAAAATAAAACCCTATACCTACAACCCTATATACTCTGAACAGCAGTATATAGGTGGTGCAAACAAGACATGGACTGTAGGTTTGTTCTTAAGTAGAATCTGAACAGGTACATTATGAAGTGTAGCTACATCCCAAAAAAATCAATTTTTAAGCTTTTTGGAGAACATAGGGAGGGGTTATCACCCCTGTAACATTTGCTGTCTTTGCACATCTGTTCAGAACATGTCACCTCACTTTCCGTCCCAATGACAAATGTTTTTGGAAAAGTGGGGTTTTAATTGAAACAAGGATTGGTGATAAAGCATCAGTAGAGAGGAGATACCTTTTTCCCAAATTAAATCTAACAGGATAGAATTTTCCTTCCTAGGGGTAGATTTCCTCTCACTTCCTGTTTTCTCTTGCCGTTTGCAAGTAGGAGTCGTTTGTAAGTTGGATGTTTGAAAGTAGGGGCCTGCCGTATATACTCTGCAGAAATTTGCCCTATTAGATGTTGGTGTAGCCACAAGACTGGTGGGCACAGGAATGGGCCCTGCTGTGAGTTAATAGATCAAGATTTGTACTTGCATGCACCTGTTGAACCGGGCAGAAAAATTGGGCCTTTGGTGGTGGTGGTGGTGGTGGTGGACGGTGTTGCCACAAGACTGTAAGCCCTCACAGTTACTCTTGGTGGGTGCAGGAATGGGCCCTGCTGTGAGTTATTAGATCAAGATTTGTAATTGCATGCACCTGTTGAACAGGGCAGAAAAATTGGGCCTTTGGTGGTGGTGGTGGTGGTGGACGGTGTTGCCACAAGACTGTAGGCCCTCATAGTTACTCTTGGTGGGCGCAGGAATGGGCCCTGCTGTGAACTATTAGATCAAGATTTGTAATTACACGCCCCTGTTAAACAGGGGCTGAAAAATTGTGCCTTAGGCATTGGTGCTGGTGCCACAACACTGCAACCCCTCACAGATACTGTACTTGGAGCACAGCAGTCACACCTGTTGCGAAGCATCTTTTTAAAAAATTGTAATTACACGCCCCTGTTATACAGGGGCTGAAAAATTGTGCCTTAGGCACTGGTGCTGGTGCCACAACACTGCAACCCCTCACAGATACTGTACTCTGAGCACAGCAATGAGACCTGTTGCAAAGCATTGCCTAAAAATTGTAATTACACGCCCCAACAGGGGCTGAAAAATTGTGCCTTAGGCACTGGTGCTGGTGCCACAACACTGCAACCCCTCACAGATACTGTACTCTGAGCACAGCAGTCACACCTGTTGCGAAGCATCTTTTTAAAAAATTGTAATTACACGCCCCTGTTATACAGGGGCTGAAAAATCGTGCCTTAGGCACTGGTGCTGGTGCCACAACACTGCAACCCCTCACAGATACTGTACTCTGAGCACAGCAATGAGACCTGTTGCAAAGCATTGCCTAAAAATTGTAATTACACGCCCCAACAGGGGCTGAAAAATTGTGCCTTAGGCACTGGTGCTGGTGCCACAACACTGCAACCCCTCACAGATACTGTACTCTGAGCACAGCAGTCACACCTGTTGCGAAGCATCTTTTTAAAAAATTGTAATTACACGCCCCTGTTATACAGGGGCTGAAAAATTGTGCCTTAGGCACTGGTGTGGTGGCATGGATCATTGAGGAGGAGGAAGAGGATAGTCAGTGAACATAACAGGACAGTCACTCAGCATCAGCATAGGCAGTCTTGAAGGGATGTGACATTATAAATTATTCCGTTATATCCGCTTCAGGTGTCTGGTAGCTGGTGGTGATCCAAGACTGATTCATTTTTATGAAGGTCAGTCGATCAACCGAGTCGGTGGACAGGCGCACCCTATGATCGGTGACAAATCCTCCAGCAGCACTGAATGTGCGTTCGGAAAGAACGCTGGATGCAGGACAGGCCAGTAGCTCAATTGCATACTGTGCAAGCTCTGGCCAGTGATCCATCCTCAGGACCCAGTAAGCCAGAGGATTTTCGGTGGGAAAGGTGTCCAAGTCTGACCTTGCCCCTAGGTATTCCTGCACCATGTATATCAGATGCTGGCGATGGTTGCTGGAACCGATCATACCTTGGGGCTGCGGACTAAAAAATTGTCTGAACGCATCGGTCAGACGTCCACCTTCCCCACCGCTCCTTCTGCTACTGACCGAAGCCTCAGCAACTCGTCGTCCAGGACCAGGAGTTTGTAACCTCCCAGTTTCTGGGAACGCGTTGCACAGACCTTTCTGCAAGGCCTCCCTGAGATGTCTCATCCTCTGCTCCCTCTGCGACGGCAAGATAAGGTCCGCAACCTTACCCTTGTACCGTGGATCAAGGAGAGTGGCCAGCCAGTAATGGTCACTCTCCTTGATCCGAAGAACACGAGGATCCTTCCGCAGGCTTTGCAGGATCAGGGAGGCCATGCAGCATAGGTTAGCTGAGGCATTCGGTCCGGAGTCTTCTGGGTCACTGAGGATGACATGATCGCCAGCCACCTCCTCCCAGCCACGTACAAGTCCACTGGTTTGTTGGGACTGTACATCATCCCTAAAAGACTGCTGCTGCTGATGCTGAGTGCCAGGCTCCACCTCCATGCTCACACAATCCTCCTCCTCCTCCTCCTCCTCCTCCTCTTCCTGTGTGATGGGTGGGACAGAAGGAACATTGTCTGGATAAAGGGGGCCTTGAGAGACAAGGAAGTCCTCCTCTTCCTGCCTCTGTTCTGCCTCAAGTGCCCTGTCCATTATCCCACGCAGCGTATGCTCCAACAGGTGGACAAGAGGTACAGTGTCACTGATGCATGCACTGTCACTGCTCACCATCCTCGTGGCCTCCTCAAATGGTGAGAGGACAGTGCATGCATCCCTGATCATGCTCCACTGGCGTGGGGAAAAAAAGCCAAGCTCCCCTGACCCTGTCCTGGTGCCGTAGTCGCAAAGGTACTCATTGATGGCCCTCTGCTGCGTGTGCAGTCGCTGCAGCATGGCCAACGTTGAGTTCCACCTGGTGGGCATGTCACATATTAGGCGGTTCTTGGGCAGGTTCAGCTCCTTTTGCAGCTCAGTCAGCCGAGCACTGGCATTATAAGATCGGCGGAAATGCACACAGACTTTCCTGGCCTGCCTCAGGACATCCTGTAAGCCTGGGAACCTGCCCAAGAACCGCTGCACCACCAGGTTGAGGACGTGAGCCATACAGGGCACATGGGTGAGCTGCCCCTGTCGCAGGGCGGAGAGGAGGTTGGTGCCATTATCAGAAACGACCATTCCTGGCTTAAGCTGGCGTGGCGTCAACCACCTCTCGGCCTGCCCCTGCAGAGCTGCCAGAACCTCTGGCCCAGTGTGGCTCCTGTCCCCCAAACACACCAGCGCAAGCACGGCATGGCATCTTTTTGCCTGCGTACTCGCGTAGCCCCTTGTACACCTATGGAGCACCGCTGGTTCCGAGGACAGAGCACTCGAAGAGGACATGGAGGAAGAAGAAGAGGAGGGGGTGGAGGAGAGAGGTGTGTCACAACCAGTAGTAGCATTTTGGAGGCGTGGTGGCGGAACAACCTCCAACACTACTGCACCTTGTCCTGCATCCCTCCCAGCTACCAATAGAGTGACCCAATGGGCCGTGAAAGAAAGATAACGTCCCTGTCCATGCCTGCTGGACCATGAGTCAGCGGTAATATGCACCTTACCGCTGACCGCCCTGTCCAGCGAGGCATGGACATTGCCTTCCACATGCCAGTAGAGAGACGGAATCGCCTTCCGTGAGAAAAAGTGGCGTTTGGGAACCTGCCACTGAGGAACCGCACATTGAACAAACTCACGGAAGGGGGCCGAGTCTATCAACTGAAAAGGCAGCAGTTGAAGTGCTAGCAATTTAGCCAAGCTAGCATTCAACCGCTGGGCATGTGGATGGCTGGGAGTATACTTCTTTCGACGGTCCAGCAGCTGGGGCAGGGAAATTTGCCTGCTACAATCGGACGTCGGTGTACTGCAAGTACTTGGTTGTGACACACCTAATTCTACACCTTCAGTCCTCTCAGAGCAGCTTTCAGAGAGGACTGAAGATATAGTGGGGATGGAGATCCCAGCTGATGAGGAGCAAGGAGAGGTCCGCTTTGTTCTTTGGTGTGGGTCTTTTATGTGTGCTTGCCAACGAGCTGCATGGCAGGTCGACATATGTCTGCTCATGCTTGTGGTGCCCAAGCGGCTGATGTTTTGGCCACGCGAGATACGCTTGAGACAAATATTGCAAATAGCAGTGGTGCGATCTGATGCACTCGTCTCAAAAAAGGCCCACACCAAAGAACTTTTGTGATAACGTGCAGAGGCAGCGCCCTGCACAGGCGGAGCTCTGCGGTGTGGTACAGTTGCTGTGCTGGCCTCTAGCTGGCCTCCAGGGGGCATCCTGCCTCGTTGGACATGTGACGCTGCATCCTCCTCCTCCTCCTCCTCTCTCCCTTCAGGCACCCACGTGGAGTCAGTGACCTCATCATCCCCTCCCTCTTCACCACTAGAGCAAACCTGGCAGTAAGCTGCAGCTGGTGGAACACTACTGCCAGATTGCTGTCCTTCAGCATCCCCTCTCTCTGCGCGCACACTACTGACTTCCTCAAGCTGGGTATCATCATCCGAGCCTTCGAATCGTTGGGCATCCTCCTGGAGCATGTACCCAACACTGTGCTCAAACAGTTCGGGGGACTCCTCAGGAGGACATGGTGGGTCTAGGGAAGGGGTGGCTGATGATGCCATTGAGTACGCGTTGGCAGCTGCTCTGCCAGTACCCTGAGCCTGGGTGAGAGAGGATGAGGAGGATGAGGAGGGCTTGGTCATCCATTCTACCAAGCCTTCGGCATGATGCGGCTCCACATGTCCAGCTGCCGAAAACAAAGACAAGCGTGTCCCATGGCCACGTGCTGATGACGATGCACGACCACGTCCACGGCCAGCACTGTTGTCTCTAGAAACAGAGCCTGCCTGCCCTGTGTTCTTGCCTCGGCACGCTCTGCCTCTCCTTGGCGGTCTTCCAGCCATTGTAGTCGGTAGTGTATATAGTATAAAAAATAGAACTCCTATGTGTGCTCACAACACACTGTAGGTCCTATGGGTGCTGACACTAACACACTATAGGTACTATGTGTGCTGCTGACAAGAAAATATAGGAGCTCTGTTTGCTGCCACTAACACACTAGAAGTCCTATGGGTGCTGCTGAGAAGAAAATATAGGAGCTCTGTGTGATGCCACTAACACACTAGAAGTCCTATGGGTGCTGCTGAGATGAAAATATAGGAACTCTGTGTGATGCCACTAACACATTAGAAGTCCTATGGGTGCTGCTGAGAAGAAAATATAGGAGCTCTGTTTGCTGCCACTAACACACTAGAAGTCCTATGGGTGCTGCTGAGAAGAAAATATAGGAGCTCTGTTTGCTGCCACTAACACACTAGAAGTCCTATGGGTGCTGCTGAGAAGAAAATATAGGAGCTCTGTTTGCTGCCACTAACACACTAGAAGTCCTATGGGTGCTGCTGAGAAGAAAATATAGGAGCTCTGTGTGATGCCACTAACACACTAGAAGTCCTATGGGTGCTGCTGAGAAGAAAATATAGGAGCTCTGTTTGCTGCCACTAACACACTAGAAGTCCTATGGGTGCTGCTGAGAAGAAAATATAGGAGCTCTGTTTGCTGCCACTAACACACTAGAAGTCCTATGGGTGCTGCTGAGAAGAAAATATAGGAGCTCTGTGTGATGCCACTAACACACTAGAAGTCCTATGGGTGCTGCTGAGAAGAAAATATAGGAGCTCTGTTTGCTGCCACTAACACACTAGAAGTCCTATGGGTGCTGCTGAGAAGAAAATATAGGATCTCTGTGTGATGCCACTAACACACTAGAAGTCCTATGGGTGCTGCTGAGAAGAAAATATAGGAGCTCTGTTTGCTGCCACTAACACACTAGAAGTCCTATGGGTGCTGCTGAGAAGAAAATATAGGAGCTCTGTTTGCTGCCACTAACACACTAGAAGTCCTATGGGTGCTGCTGAGAAGAAAATATAGGAGCTCTGTTTGCTGCCACTAACACACTAGAAGTCCTATGGGTGCTGCTGAGAAGAAAATATAGGAGCTCTGTTTGCTGCCACTAACACACTAGAAGTCCTATGGGTGCTGCTGAGAAGAAAATATAGGAGCTCTGTGTGATGCCACTAACACACTAGAAGTCCTATGGGTGCTGCTGAGAAGAAAATATAGGAGCTCTGTTTGCTGCCACTAACACACTAGAAGTCCTATGGGTGCTGCTGAGAAGAAAATATAGGAGCTCTGTTTGCTGCCACTAACACACTAGAAGTCCTATGGGTGCTGCTGAGAAGAAAATATAGGAGCTCTGTGTGATGCCACTAACACACTAGAAGTCCTATGGGTGCTGCTGAGATGAAAATATAGGAACTCTGTGTGATGCCACTAACACATTAGAAGTCCTATGGGTGCTGCTGAGAAGAAAATATAGGAGCTCTGTTTGCTGCCACTAACACACTAGAAGTCCTATGGGTGCTGCTGAGAAGAAAATATAGGAGCTCTGTGTGATGCCACTAACACACTAGAAGTCCTATGGGTGCTGCTGAGAAGAAAATATAGGAGCTCTGTTTGCTGCCACTAACACACTAGAAGTCCTATGGGTGCTGCTGAGAAGAAAATATAGGAGCTCTGTTTGCTGCCACTAACACACTAGAAGTCCTATGGGTGCTGCTGAGAAGAAAATATAGGAGCTCTGTTTGCTGCCACTAACACACTAGAAGTCCTATGGGTGCTGCTGAGAAGAAAATATAGGAGCTCTGTTTGCTGCCACTAACACACTAGAAGTCCTATGGGTGCTGCTGAGAAGAAAATATAGGAGCTCTGTGTGATGCCACTAACACACTAGAAGTCCTATGGGTGCTGCTGAGATGAAAATATAGGAACTCTGTGTGATGCCACTAACACATTAGAAGTCCTATGGGTGCTGCTGAGAAGAAAATATAGGAGCTCTGTTTGCTGCCACTAACACACTAGAAGTCCTATGGGTGCTGCTGAGAAGAAAATATAGGAGCTCTGTGTGATGCCACTAACACACTAGAAGTCCTATGGGTGCTGCTGAGAAGAAAATATAGGAGCTCTGTTTGCTGCCACTAACACACTAGAAGTCCTATGGGTGCTGCTGAGAAGAAAATATAGGAGCTCTGTTTGCTGCCACTAACACACTAGAAGTCCTATGGGTGCTGCTGAGAAGAAAATATAGGAGCTCTGTGTGATGCCACTAACACACTAGAAGTCCTATGGGTGCTGCTGAGAAGAAAATATAGGAGCTCTGTTTGCTGCCACTAACACACTAGAAGTCCTATGGGTGCTGCTGAGAAGAAAATATAGGAGCTCTGTTTGCTGCCACTAACACACTAGAAGTCCTATGGGTGCTGCTGAGAAGAAAATATAGGAGCTCTGTGTGATGCCACTAACACACTAGAAGTCCTATGGGTGCTGCTGAGAAGAAAATATAGGAGCTCTGTTTGCTGCCACTAACACACTAGAAGTCCTATGGGTGCTGCTGAGAAGAAAATATAGGAGCTCTGTTTGCTGCCACTAACACACTAGAAGTCCTATGGGTGCTGCTGAGAAGAAAATATAGGAGCTCTGTGTGATGCCACTAACACACTAGAAGTCCTATGGGTGCTGCTGAGAAGAAAATATAGGAGCTCTGTTTGCTGCCACTAACACACTAGAAGTCCTATGGGTGCTGCTGAGAAGAAAATATAGGAGCTCTGTTTGCTGCCACTAACACACTAGAAGTCCTATGGGTGCTGTTGGGGTGCAATGCTGTGCTAACAGCACTGCGGTTGGTACTACTGCAATACTGTACTAACAGTAAGCACGCACCAGACTAATCCCCAGCAGCAGCTAATAACACACTAACTGTGCAATCAGCAGCAATGAACGATCAATGACTTAGGTAGCAATGGTTTAGCAAAGAAATAGCCAATGGTTTAGCAAAGAAGAGCAAATCTTTCAGTATCAAGCAAAGACAGAATCAGCAGACTAATCTCTCCTAAAGCCGGAACTCATGTGACTGGGGCCGATGGCGTGGCGGCCTTTTAAATGGTGGGGCGTGTACTAAAGCCCCTGAGCTGTAATTGGCTACAGGCGTCCTGCCTGTAGCCAATTATTGCTCTCCGAGTTTCGGGCGCTGTGATTGGCCAAGCATGCGGGGTCACAGTGCATGCTTGGCCAATCATCAGCCAGCAATGCACTGCGCCGGCCGCGCCGGCCGCAATGCATTGCGGGGCCGCTCGCATCACACGAATGTGATGCGAACGGCCCAAATAGTTCTGGGCTCGACGAGCGAGTGAACGCCCGATGCTCGATTCGAACATGGGTTTGAATCGAGCACCGGGCCCATCCCTACCCCCTAGTGTACTTGCTTGGAGCCATCGACATAGAAATGTTCCCAAGAGGAATGTACAGCATGTTGACTAGACTGATGTATCTGGCTAGAAAACGTATTGCAAAATATTGGATGGCACCAGCGGTACCTATGGGGAAGCAGTGGATTTTATATGTAAACTTCGTGCTTCTTAGAGAGCGACTGATGTACAGCCGAAGGGGAGAAGCGAGTTAATTTGATATCATATGGAAACAATGGCTGGGGGACGCTGATCTTGCGCCACCGCATCTGGTAGTGGAAAGACTCCAGATGTAAAGATCCATGGGGGTTGTAGGAGGGGAGGGTGGAGAAGAGAGGGAAAGAACGATAGGATTAAGTAAAGGTGGTATAAATAGACAGGAGAGAACATTGTGGAGGAAGAAATGAATTGTGGTGATCAGATATAATGAAGTAAAGGTGATGGATGTAGCTCTGGGGATGGGGGAGAGGTGGGATGGGGGAGGAAAAAGGGAAGAGAGAACATAGCAACAGGATAAAGTTGTATGTGCACAATGTTTGACACAAAAAATGTAATGTTTCACTGGATAAAATGTAATAAGTGTATGTATTGTGAGAATAATTTTCTAAATAAAATAAAAAAGTCATAAAATAAATGAATTATTTTTTTAAAGCGTCCCTGTGTGCTCACGCGTAGTGGTGAACGCATACGTAGGTCACGCCCACATATGTAAACGGTGTTTGTGGCACACATGTGAGGTATCGCCGTGAACGTCTGAGCTAGAGCAATAATTATAGTACTAGACCTCCTCTGTAACTCTAAACTGGTAACCTGTAGAAATTTTTAAAGAGTTGCCCATTGAGATTTTTAAGTACCGTAGTTTGGCGCTGTCAAATAGCATGCCAAATCGGATCAATGTGAACCTAGACTAAAAGTGCATCAAAATTGCATGTGAAAAAATACAAAACGTGCTCGGAAAACGCATCAACCGCCATCTGCATAGGTGTGAACAAGGCCTAAAGCCTCGTACACACGGTTCGATTGTTGTACGACCGAGCGTCAAATTTTTGTCATAATCGCGTGTGCAGGATTTTGTCTAGCATACTAACTATCTGCAAATTGTCGTTCGACAAACACGAACGTAGTGACTTTCTACGAGAGTATAAAGAGGAAGTTCATTTCTCAAGCGCTGCCCTTTGGGCCCCCTTTGCTAATTTCATGTTAGTAGAAATTTGGAGAACGTTGATTCACACTTTTTTGATTCACAGTTATTTGTATTTGAATGGCAGATAGCATCTCTAATTTAATAAAAAAAATTGTGTCGAATAATACTTGGCTATGTGTTTTTCTTCAAATGACAATTTGGGAGTAGGCAGTTACATTAAAACCAACACAATGGAAAATTAACAAGGGACACCAACATCTTTGATCTTAAAAACTCAGGGAACAGATAATGGTCAACATATGTTAAACTTAAATTACTGTTTTTTCTCCTCTTCTGTTGTTGTTGCCTTCAAAAATCACTGGAGCTTGACATAAATATCTAATTTGTGTTCTCCTTAACTGCTACTATTTATAGTGACTATGTTTATTGACAATATATGCTTGTAATTTTGAAAATTTAATAAACAAATTTGACAAGAAAAACTCAGGGAAAATGGTGTTGTGGTAACTTCCCCACAAAATCTAACAACAACCATAATATTAATATTATTTATATCACTACAAAACAAATGCCTTTTAAAATACATTTGGCATAACTACATCAGTATCACCAGCAAAGCAGCTTCATTATTATGTCATTAAAGAAGATGAGAATATGCGCTGCATATCGACATTTCATTAATTGCCGCGTCACGCAAGTTAATTCTAGATTACGAATGGGAGTTTACAAGACCGAACTCTTCCCGTTCGTTCCTTGATTCCGATCATGCGTGTTTGTACTTTTGACTTTTGTGTGACGATTTCTGTACTGACCATCCAAAAATCAGATGTTGAGTTCACATCCGACAAAATTTTTATAGCCTGCACATCCAGCTTTTGTCTGACGAAAACGTGAAATCAGCTGTCGAAAGCACCGAACAAACGATCCAAAAATCCAGTCAGCTCATCTTACGAATTTTCCCTTCTTATTTTCGTATCGTGTCGGGCCTTAAGTGTGAAATATTCATTTTTTTCATAATGCCAAAATCGGACAGCAGACTTGACATGTTGTATGGAAAAATTAATGATAGCATGTTTGTTAGTATTAAAGCACTGCAGGGGCCCAGGGTTCAGTTCCCACCAGTAAGGACCAGCATGGGGTTGGTCTGAACTTAGGTTCTTCCGCACATAACAAAGGGGATGCTCATGACCTCATTGACCTAAAATGGCCATATACTGTATAGTTGTAGTGCCCTCTAGTGTACAGTCTAGTGTGAGAAATATTTATCTTGGCAGTAGCTGAAGGGCTCTACAGGTCAGGTCTCTGGTACCTCCCTCTGGTTCTAGAAGCTACTGGAAGATTGAGGCAAGGAGGCTATGATCTGAATATTTAAGCAAATATTGCCAAACTCCAGGCAGGAGGCCTGGCAGGGTGGTTGGGTCAGCCCATAAATATTGTGGAGCCTGGCCAGCAAGGGGCGAGTTGTCATTGGGTGGAAGATGGAGTGCTGAGGCTGTGTCGTGGAGCTGAAGAGAGGGTTCTCCACTACAGTTCAGTCTCTTCTAGGAGACACCCTGGCTAGCATGGGAGGACCTGGACAGCAGGAGGACTAAACAGCAGTTTCTTCCAAAGCAGCAGGATTCCAGGGACAGTGTGAGTACCTCTGCACCCCCAGGGCCTAAAAAGGGAGAAAGATGCAATATCCAGAAAGCCAATGTCAACAGCTAATCCCAATCCCTTGTCCTGGGACACTTTACAAGACAGCCAGGTGGGTTAAGGGGACACAGAGCTCCAACAAGTTTGGGACTTTGCTAAATTCCACTAAGGGTGTCCGACACATCACTCATACCAGATACATTTTTCTTTGCCAAATCAAGAGAGACTAATATTGTTTTTAGAGGAAATTCTGTCCAGAATTTGTCAAATTCCAGCTTATAGAGTGAAGGAAGTTGTCCTCCAGTTAAGTTGGACATCCCATAATCCTTGTTTTCCCCTAATAAAACAACAAAATCATGCCCATGGACTGATTTCTGTCTCCAAATGAAAGTTGGAAAATGCATGTTGCCTGGTTGTGCAGGAATAAGGGGACCCATAAAATTCAGCGGCCCTCTAGGGGGTAGTGCTACATAGTCTTTGATGCGGCCATGTGGTCATATTAGCTAAATGGGGTTATGAGCATCCCCTTTGTTATCTGCGGCTGTAGGGCAGGGAAGGAACTGGCTGTGAGGAACCTAAGTTTAGTCAAAACCTTTGCTCTTTCCAGCTTGGTTCACACTGGTGCTATGCAGGAACCAGCGTGATTCCAGTGCGGGTTCCCACATTGCACCTGAATCAACGGCGATTCACACTGCCCTCTGCAAACTGCTGCGGGTGTCAATGCAAAGTTAATGACACCCCCAGATCGGTTTGCAGATTGTAGTGTGAACTGTAATATGGTGGGTGTGAAAAACCATGCAATCCGATTCCAGTGCGGACCAAAAAAAAGGGTCCTGCACCATTTTGGTGCGAATGTGATGCAAATTCAACCATACAAACTATATGGCTGAATTTGCATCGTACAGACATCACATGGGATCTGCACAGCAATGCGTTGCGAATCACATGTGATGTCTGACATCGCACAAGTGTGAACCCAGCCTCCTACCCTCATGACATTCTCTGTACATTTTCTCTCCCTGGGGGGGGGTGGCTTTTGAAGTAAAACTGATTTTAAGACACTATTGACCTTAGTGTGATAGGGACTGAAAAAATGACTGGTGTGGTGTTCCATTTTCCATGGAAATAATACATATGTTGTGTCTATACTAACATCCTGTAGGCAATCACATGCTTTGTAATGAAGGTCATACATAGCATTTCCAAACTGATCATTTCCCTGACACTGGGGTTCATTTACTAACACTGGAGAGTGCACAATCTGGTGAAGCTTTGCATAGAAACCAATAAGCTTTCAGGTTTTTGTGTCAAAGTTGAATTGAACAAGCTGAAGTTAGAAGCTGATTGGCTACCATGCATAGCTGCATCAGCTTTTGCACTCCCCAGTTTTAGTAAATCCCCCACCTACAGCCTTTCAATTTTAGAAATTAGAGTTGTGCTTTAAGAGGAGCTGTTAAAAAGCAGAAAGATAGCTTCTGTGGCTTGGCAGCTAAGGGGTTAATACATGCAAAATTTCACTGGCTCAGCTTGCTGTGGCTCTGCCTTCATCTCATCCAACCCCCATTACAATCACAGCTGCTGACTGCAGCATAAGATGCTCACTGCATACCAATATGATCCTGTGCTTAGCTGCCTGGCAGAGCACTTGGCGGATGGGAAAGGGGGGGGGGGGGGCATGGAGCAGGTGCTCCTATTCATGTCATATGTTTGTATGTATAAAGCAAACACACAAGCTCAGAGATGTACACAAATATCATTTATGCTTGTTTATGTGTTTTTGCCAGAAGCGCATTGCGTGAATCGGAGACAGAGAAAGCAGAAATAAAAGCCTCTATTCAGTATAGGGGGAAATCCATGAAAACACGTATTGATGCTCTCAGATTGTTATAGCTAAGGGGTGATGAAACTTTCAATATTTTCCTGTCCAACGTTTAAATAAAATACCGCTCCACTGGGGTGCACTGCAGGAGTTTGCAAACATAAATAAAAAATACATTCAAGTAGCTTATAGCAACCAGTCATCAATAACCTCTGATCTGATTGCGTTGAACACTGTATTTATGAACATCTGATTGCTGTGAATTTCCACACTTTGTACAGCATTCCTTTTTTTTTTTTTTGACGTCTGATTAACCCTTTTGCTGCCAGATATTTTTTTTGCGCACCTGTTAAAATGCATTTTAGGCCTAAACCCCCCCCCCCAACATTATACAGTATATATATATATATATATATATATATATATATATATATGTAGCAGGGTATTGCCCTTTAATCCCCCAGAGACTACAGTACCCAGTGAGCAACGGGACACCCAGGGTGCATTGCCCCGTGCAAGGACTGCTAGGGTGGGTTATTTAACTGAAGGGCGGGGCTGAATTCGGTCTCTTTGGACACCGCCTGCCCAGCAAGTGGAACTCTCGATCAAGCCTGCTGAGATACAAGGCCTGAAGCCTGGGCCTTTCTCCAAAGAGCCTTCCGCTCTCACTGAGGAACCCGAGGGATGTCTTTTCCTACTGTTGCTGTATCATCGCCAGGAGGACCGAAGACCCAGAGGTCATGAGATCTGTGTACCGGACACAGCAGCGGAAGATACGGACACGGACTGGTCCGGTTGGGTGAGAGAGCACCTGCTCAGAGAATTATATAGGATCTCTAGGCCCAATAACTGTTATCCGGAGTTATCACCAGTTGTTTGCCGCTGCGCGCCGGAGAGACAGTGCATCGGAATAACTTTAGAGATTTGTTCTTAATTCAGCAAGCTATCCAAACTCCTTTTACCCTGTGGATTACAGTTTATTTCTTCAAAAGTGCACCATCGTTTGCTAGCGAAGATTTCCCCCTACAGAACTTCTACACAGTACAGTCAGGCCTGACTTAGCGTAGACATTTCTGGGCACCATTTTGTCCACGAGGGAGGATAGCTGCAGCGGGGATCGTTAGTGTTATGCATAGTAATGTATACCTATCTGTTTGTTGAGATACTCTTTAATTGCAGGGCTCTGCACATGATATGTACACTGTTGATTACATGCTTACCCAACAATCTGAGTAAAAGTGCAAGGGTTAAGTATACTGGTGTTTGTGTCATTTACTTTGCAGAAGAGACGGTTAAGGATAACCATACTCTATTGCTGTGTGTTTTATTATAGGATTGTGTCTCCGTGAGTTGCAGGCCACACAATCCTATTATCCCCTATTAACTGTGCCAAGGGAGGTTAGGGCTAATTACCTGGGGTTGACAGCGGTGCACTACAGGGCCCAAAAATTATATCAGCAGCCCTCTTAGCTGGGGGTATCGCTACATATACATATATTATATTGGCAAAAGTATTGGGACACCTGCCTTTACACGCACATGAACTTTACCAACATCCCAGTCTTAAGCCTCGTACACACAATCAGATTTTCGTCCGTTTTTTGTGCATGCTAGTCTCATGTCAAAAGTGAAGAGGTTACTCACCATACGAAAGTTCTCGTACGACAGAATTCAACTTCCGAAGTGATGTCTTGTGTTGAATAGTTTTGTATGTATTCTTTAGTTTCTGAGCATGCGTAGTCTTGCTCTTACGATTTTTTTCGAATGAAAACTAATTATATGAAAATCAGACGTTGTGTTCACGTACGATTAAAATTTTATATTCTGCACATCCAGCTTTTGTCATACGAAAAATCGGAATCGGCTGTCGATAGCACCATACTAATGATCCCAAAATAGGCAGGTCGTTTGTCGGACAAAATTTTACTTCTGATTTTCGTATTGTGTGTACGGGGCTTTAGTCTGTAGGGTTCAATTGAGCTGGCCCACCCTTTGCAGCTATAACAGCTTTCATGTCTTTATAAACCTTGCTTTGTGCACTGGTCCAAATCAATTAGTGGAGGTGGGATTATAGTGTAGGGTTGTTTTTCAGGGGTTGAGCTTGGCACTTTAGTTCCAGTGAAGGCATACCAAGACATTTTGGACAATTTCATGCTCCCAACTTTGTGAGAGACTTCGCACCAGTTCACAAAGCAAGGCCTATAAAGACATGGATAAGCGAGTTTGTGGTGGAGGAACTTGACTGGCCTGCACAGAGTCCTGATCTCAACTTGATAGAACACCTTTGGGATGAATTAGAGCGGAGACTGCGAGACAGGCCTTCTCGTCTAACATCAGTGCCTGACCTCTTAAATGCGCTTCTGGAAGAATGGTCAAACACTCCCATAGACACACTCCTAAACCGTGTGGACAGCCTTCGCAGAAGATTTGAAGCTGTTAAATGAGGTTGCATTGAATACATAGATGCCCAACATATCAAGCCTTAAGCCCTGTACACACGAAAAACGTCCGTTTCATCGGACAAACCGATCGTGTATGGGACCCATCGTTCTTTTTTCCATCGGTTTTAAAAAATAGAACATGTTTTAAAAATGTCCGATGGATCAAAAACCGATAGAAAATACTGATCGTCTATGGGCTAGTCCATCGGATAAAAAACCCACGCATGCTCAGACTGAATTAGGAGACGGGAGCGCTCGTTCTGGTAAAACGAGCGTTCCTAATGGAGAGAGCACATTCGTCATCCTGCAAGTTATTGCCTCGTTTAATGCAGCGCATTGTTTTTTGCTTTAGAATGGTGTTAAAAATATTGTTTTTGATGCAGATCTTTATCACCAGTTCTGACAAACTTATGTCTTTCTTGTTTCTTGTGATCTTCTCAATAATTATGATTTATTCTTAAAGGCAGACCTCACAAATTTAAAAAAAGTTTTAGAATCCTTTTTTTTAAATTTTGTTTATTTTTTGCTTTTGTTTTGGGTGTCAATTTCTCACAACAACATATGTTTCTTTTATTTTTCCCTAATGGAGGTTGGTGTCCCTTGTTAATAATTCCACATTTTATTTAGGAAACGTTATTGCTACTCCCAATAAAAACACATCAGGCAAGTATTTTGGCTGAAATTAAATCTCCATTTATTCTGGCAAAATATAAAATAAAAAACGAAGGGCAACAATTCAAAAATTAGCGGAAAATATGAAGTCATTGGACCCCAAAGGCAGACATGAGTATGATGAACAATAAGATAAACAACATAATGAAATCAGGAGCAGCAGCCAAAGACATACATCATCCCAAGCTGTGGTACTCCATCAAACTGCAACTTCTGGAAGAGCAGCTTGAAGCCAGGGAATCACCTCCTGCTCTTCCCTGTACACTTCCCTCCACGCTTCCCTGCAGTGTTCCCTCCACGCCTCTCTGCAGCGTTCCCTCCACGGCCCCGTCCACGCACCCTTGCAGGCCATGCCACTGTGGGTGGTAATGTGGCAGGAGGAGGAGGAGGAGGAGGAGAAGGATTGGCCTGATGTGAGAGATGGGTGGCCTCAGTCAGCTGTCCCCTCCCCCCATGTGTACAGCTGTGTAGATAATGTGCTCGCAGAGGGCACGTTGTCCCGCCTCCATTTGGACTAATTTGTCCGCCAGGTACGTACTAAAGCCCTCCACAGGGTTGAGGGGGGCCCTCATGATGGCAGCAGCGTCATGGATCATTTTAAGTGACTCCTCCTCCACTTGTGTCATCCTACGATTTTTTTTAGGTCTGATTTGGAGGGGAGCCACTTGTGACACTGTGCTGCCACTAGGCCTGGGGACCTGCTGCATGCCACTTGGGCCTGCCTCCTCCTGGCTGACATTCACCCCTGCCTTCTCCTGCCTGCCACATTCCTGCGCCTCTTCCTCCTGGCTGGCCTCATCCTGTGTAGAAAAAAGGCACATAGTTAGATATTTTGGGGAATCAATCACACACAATTTTGATTTCATGACTGGTGCAATCTGCTATTTTAAAAACTAGCAAAGAGTTTCATTCTGTTCCCGTTCTTTTTAGATACTTTAACAATCATTCATGTGCCCGTTTTTTTTTGTTTTTTTGTTTTTTTTGGGGGGGGGGGGGTGATGTTCTCATTTTGGGAGAATAAATCAAGTTCATCACAATAGTACTTTGAGGTCAATAATTATGTTCTAAAATATTATACCTGGCTGAAGATGCGAAGATCCGACTCTTCAAGCACAGGTGGCTCCTCCTCCACCTCTGCAGGGGTGGAGGGAAGGAACGCTGGAGGGAAGGGTGGAAGGAACGCTGGAGGGAAGGGTGGAAGGAAGGGTTGAGGGAAGGCTGGAAATTGATTCCCTGGCCTCAATCTGGTCTTCCAGAAATTGCAGGTGCTTGTAGTACCACAGCTTGGGCTGTACTACATCGTCTGCTGCTGCTCCTGATCTCATGGAAGCGCCGTATTCAGTGTATTTTTTTTTATATGCATTCCGCATATTGTTTATCTTATTGTTCATCATACTGTAGTCTGCCTCTGGGACCCAGGGCTTCATATAATCCGCTAATTTTTGAATGGTTGCCCGACGTACACCACTCTTGTGGTAATCTGGATGTTTTAGTTCCCATAGGTTGCGGAGTTCTTTATATTTTTCAATAAAAACCAACATGACATCCGGCTCGTGGAGTTTATGCATTGCCAACTGTCTGCAAGTTCAAAACACATAAAAAAACATGAGAGGTCAGATTCCATTCTCCTCAACTTATCCCAATATTGGCCTTTACAATCATGAACCATTATAGGCCACTGCAGGCCCAAGTTTCCTTCTTACCTTATAGTTATGGTCTTTTCTGGACTTCCGCTCGTTCTTACTCCGCGCAACCCTAATAACTTCATAACCATTTTATAACCTGCGCATGCATCTAACTCCGCCCGCGTCGCCCGCCCATGACGGTCTTTTCCTGCATTTCCCCGCCCCTTCACGTTCGGCTCACAGTGGGATACGACGACATGTCGGTGACACAGGTGGCTTCTTTATTAGAAAGTACCGACGAGGAAAGCCCGGAGGCGGGAACGTCCCAATCCAGGATTAAAAGATGCAAGGCGACTAATATGTCATTTGCTGAGATGGCAGAGATGGTGGACATCCTGCGGAGGAAAGATTACGATGGGAAGCATGGGCCATACGACACCCCTAATCTCAGGAAGTCTCAAATAATGGACAAAGTGGCGAGGACTCTCTATCAGAAATATAGGGTCAGGAGATCCAAGGAGCAGCTCCGTAAAAGGTGGTCTGACCTGAAGCTGAGGGAGTCGGAGCAGTATAGGAAGCTTAAAAAAAGCATTGAAAAAAGTAAGCTTTTATTTTTACTGTGTTCTTTCATATTGTAATATGTATTCTTGCATGTGTTTGCTCCATGTGCTTGGCTTGACTGGTTTCACATTTGCAAATGGCAACTTTTATGTTAAGTTGAGGGACCACTTATTTGGTAATGTTTCGTAGTAAACACTTGATCGTCTTCCCCAAAACATGTTTGGCACATATCCACGTAAACCACATGTGGTCATGCCTCATTTTAATAAAACAGGTTTCTACACATTTTTGGCTAGATGATGTGTTGTAAGTAAAGTAGAATGTGAATGAAAGGCTAAACTGGATTCTGGGTAAAGGAGATGACACTCAAGCAGTTGGTTACACAGCTTTTTGCTCAGGAGCAATATACTATAGTGTACTTTCTTTTTGGATACTACTTACATCTTGCCATTGGATGTGCACTATTACCCGGAAAGAGCTTGCGGATCACCTCCTGTTTACCAGCTTGGATAGCGTGGATGAGGCATCTCTGGCGAATTCCCCAACGTTCCAGTGAGGACCATTACTCTGCTGAGTCTGTTTTGACCCCCCTGAGAAGGGCGGTCGCTTGCTGTTTGTTAAGTGGAGAGAGAGTATAGTTCTTTATCCCAGTGCAGTGATACAGGTCAAAGCTTCATCCGTAATATGTCGCATTTAAAGTAGAGAAGTCCCCTTTTGGGGATGCACTCACCACAATGTAGAAAAAAATAAGCCTTATCACCAAACATAGGATCGCCTCTTCCCTTTTTCCACTTCTCCAGCGATATCCAACTCTTGTGTGCTCAGAGGTTCAGGTTGTTCATATGGGAAAGAAATGGCCACATAGCGTGATATTGCTTTAAAACATTTATTTTCCCATAGACAGCCCCCCTTACAGATGGATACGTACACAACTTAGAACTAAAATAGGCAAGTAAAGTGCTAATGCTTGGCTGCACAGTACACCAAAGACGCCAGTAGATGGGGGTCCACGCTATCGCAGACAGCATGGAAACTCGTTACCACTTCCTGGTTCCTGGATTCAATGGAGCGCAAGCGTCACTTCCGGTTCAGTGGTCTCGCTGAAACGTTCTCTTTTGCACATCAGACACATTTTCATTTAGGTGCAAACAATCTTTAGTATATAGGTTGTATCCCAATGAAAAATCAGCCAAATGCGCAAAAAAAATGAATTCTTCACACTTGCACCAGGTCTTTAGCCATGTGTTTATTTCTTCAGGCTCCTGCTGTTGTTCCTGTGTTGAGCATGGCACAGACACTCTTCCTGGGATATAACTTTGTAGGTCCTTCCATTGAACTTCCCCCATTGAACTCCATTGACTAGTTCTTTAAATTGATTCTTAAGGATCATCCATGTATTCTGTCATTGGTCCCAACATGAATCAAAACAGCTGGGCTATGATAAGCACTTCCCAGTAATGTGTCCATTCGGTCCACTACATGCCAAACCTTAGAACCAGGGAGACAACAAACCATTTTGGTTGAGGTGATTCAGGTGACAAATTGTTCTATCACTCCTAAATATAGAATTCTCTAATACCACCAACTGTTCAGGCCTTCTTGCAACGCTACAAGGTGGGGTGCTCCTCCAGCTCTTAGGGTAGCAGTGACACCTAGGGGGCTAGAACCTTCAGGTTTGCCAACCCACATCTTTACTCGACTTTGTTTGGGTGCACAAACGCACGACTGGTCTTTCTTTTCTGTGAGCCCCTACCACGTGCTCTAACTACAATAACCCATCTTATTACTTGATCATCTGAACTCTTCGCCCACACTTCACATCAGCCCCATTGTTTGCCTTTTCAGTGAGTATAAGACGCCTTTCAAGGTTGTTAAGTCTTCTCAGTGTTGCAATTCACTCTTTCAGACCTCTGTTGTGAGCACTTATTCCCCCGATTATCATATTCATATTACTTACAGGTAGACAAAAATGTTAGTTACACGTCTGAACACTTCTTTTGGTTTAAACTTCTAAGTTTAAAACTCCACTTATACAAATCCCACTTAGTTCACAATCTCAATTGTATGTGGTTAATACCTGAAATGATATTATTCAATATATCAATTCCTTTTTCATTTAACATTTCTTTAGTTTAATTCTTCTCCACATTTACATGAAGGCCAAGTTGTCTATCAAAAGTAACTTCTACAGGGGTCGACCAGACCAAAGCAGGCTAAAAATAGGTAAGTACAGTGCCTTGAAAAAGTATTCATACCACACATCCCCCTGAGCACACCATCCTCACTGTGAAACATAGTGGTGGCAGCATCATGTTGTGGGGATGCTTTTCTTCAGCAGGGACATGGAAGCTAGTCAGAGTTGATGGGATGATAGATGGAGACAAATACAGGGCAATCTTAGAAGAAAAACTGTTATGCCGCGTACACACGGCCGGACTTTCCATTGGGCAAACCGACAGAAAAAGTCTGATGGGGCATACACACGGTCGGAATATCCGACGAAAAGCTCCCACCGGACTTTTTCTGTCGGAAATACCAACCGTGTGTACGCGGCATTAGAGTCTGCAAAAGACTTGAGACTGGGGGGGAGGTTCACCTACAACGACCCTAAACATACAGCCAGAGCTACAATGGAATGGTTTAGATCAATGCATATTCATGTGTTAGAATAGCCCAGTCAAAGTCCTGACCTAAATCCAATTGAGCATCTGTGGCAAGACTTGAAAATTGCTGTTCACAGACTCCATCCAATCTGACAGCGCTTGAGATATTTTGCAAAGAAGAATGGGCAAAAATTTCACTCTCTACATGTGCGAAGCAGGTAGAGACATTCCCAAAAAGGACTTGCAGCTGTAATTGCAGCAAAAGGTGGTTCTACAAAGGGGGCTGAATACAAATGCACGCCACACTTTTCAGATATTTATTTGTAAATTTTGTGCCATTTTGTGTTGGTCTATCACATAAAATCCAATCAATTTACAAATACATTTACTTTGTTGGTTTTAACATGACAAAATGTGGAAATTTCAAGGGGTATGAATACTGCAGGATGGTTCACTATTATGAGTGCTGCTGACCTGGGGATACTTATCAGGCAAAACAACTGTGACCGGTGGTCATCACAGCCGCCCGGTCTATCACCGTCTGGGATACATTATTGCTTCCTTGCCATATTAAAATCTAGTATTGGCTGGTATTCTAACCTATGGCTACACCAGCTGGTGATCTAAACGGCTAAACAGCATAGCGTTTGTTATTCATCTAAATAGGAATTATCTATTTATCCCCATTGTTCAGCACCTCAAAAACTCCTGCATGTGTGTCTACTGTAGTATATTGCCGGCTGTTTATTACTCTATGAACACTATTTCATAATCTACATCTACATGCTATGCTCCTGAAGAAGCGTGATTGCACGCGGAACTTGTCAAGCGAAGGCAGCATCATAATCAACAATTCCTACCGCACCATTTCCATCTCTATCCTTTGGAATGTGTACTATATGGAATATAATTGCAATTCCTTCATCATCCAATTGAGAGTTATGTTTTTATAGTGGCGGTATTGTTGTATTGATCCATTGATGTGGGCTTTTTTAACAAGTCTGTTTAAATCTATATCTATGCTTATTACATTTATATTTTTTAACCAATTAAATTTTCGTATTACTGTGCCTAAAAAGTCCAAGTCCCTAAAAATGTCCTATCTCCTGCCAGTATAGATGTATTGCCGGGCAGCCCCAAAAGATGTGGAAAAACTTACATTTACGTTTTTGGTTGTAACATGACAAAATATGGAAAATTTCAAGGGGTATGAATACTTTTTCAAGGCACTGTATGCACATTTCTACACAAGTTAGTCAGGCTGCACCGGTTAGTCAGCTTAGGTAGCAGGAGAGGGAACATTTTTTTTTTAAGCTAGTTAGTGTTAAGCAGAAATTCTCATTTAAAATCTTTGCTCTAATCGAAAAACTATTGCTGTAATTGCTTAAAAAGTGTTACCTGGTGCTGGGATTTAAGTTGTTTGTTATGGACTTAAAACTGAACTCCGGTCACAACAACTTTTATTCAGATCTATTTCTTAATAGCCACAAGGGATATAAATTAATTTTGTGTGCACCAAATGCCTTTTTTTTGTAAAAGTAGCAGTTATAGTAACTTCCCAGCAGACTCCACCCACAGGCTGACTGCAGGGCACTACAGGAGGGGGCAGAGACAAGACCAGTTACCCTGCACAAGTAGAGAGAGCACCAATGACTTGACTTTATTACAGGAAGCTCTGGCACAGAGGCAACGTTCCACACTTAATTGCTGCACAGATCTGGAAGAAATACTTAAAGCAGATTCAAGTAAGAATACATATATTTTTTGTATTTACACATTTACACATATTCGCTAATCTTAGAGTTTAACCTTAAAGATCATTTAAAGCTATATATGTCCATCTAAGATTGCTCTGTCCAAAAGGTGAAATGGCTGCTGAATTTTTCACTGCAGAATGAACAGCATTGTTATCTAGCTAGCTAAACCTATCTAGGATCAACATGTATCAAAACAGGACAGATTCAGTAAAGCAAAAAAAGGGTTGTTAATGCTGTAGGGTAGGAATTCAGGAGTGCCGAGTGTAGTTCTTCAAATTAGCCACTAGATTTCTCCACGGTTATGGGTGTGAACCCTGTAGTAAATAGTAGGCAGTGTAGATGCTAGGGTAGCCAGAATAGTGAGTGGGTTGTAACACAGATAATGAGGAAATGCCAGCCCTGCTCCTGCCAGTGTGGGGCATCTTGAGTGAGAGGGCTCTCTATAGTCTTGAGCAGGGATCTCAAACTGGTGGCCCTCCAGCTGTTGTGAAACTACAAGTCCCATCATGCCTCTGCCTCAGGGAGTCATGCTTGTAACTGTCAGCCTTGCAATGCCTCATGGGACTTGTAATTTCCAAACAGCTGGAGGGCCGCCAGTTTGAGACCCCTGGTCTAGAGGTAGTCCACCTGGTTGGTTGGTTATGGGAAGCAGTGTAAGGACCAAAACACCAAAGATGTCACTTTTGAGGATCTAGCTTCTGGGAGCTTGCTCTTGGAGATGTAAGGAAGGGGAGGTGCAGGACATATGGGACTACTTACATCCTTTGGGTATGGGATGTAGGACTCTAAAAGTATGGTCTGTTCCTTGACTCAGTTCTCTGCTTTGGTCTGTTTGCAACTAGGGATGAGCTTTATGTTCGGGTCGAACATGAGTTTGACTCGAACATTGGCTGTTCGCCTGTTCGCCGAATAGCGAACAATTTGGGCTGTTCGTGGCAAATTTGAAAGCTGCGGAACACCCTTGAAAAGTCTATGGGAGAAATCAAAAGTGCTAATTTTAAAGGTAATATGCAAGTTATTGACATAAAAAGTGTTTGGGGACCTGGGTCCTGCCCCAGGGGACATGTATCAATGCAAAAAAAAGTTTTAAAAACTGCATTTTTTTCGGGAGCAGTGATTTAAATAATGCTTAGGGGAAGCAATAAAAGTGAAATATTCCATTAAATTTCTTACCTGGGGGGTGTCAATAGTATGCCTGTAAAGTGGCGCATGTTTCCCGTGTTTAGAATAGTCTCTGCACAAAATGACATTTCTAAAGGAAAAAAAGTAATTTAAAACTACTCAAGGCTATAATGAATTGTCGGGTCCCGGCAATACAGATAAAAGTCATTGAAAAAACGGCATGGGTTCCCCCCCCCCCAGTCCATTACCAGGCCCTTTGGGTCTGGTATTAATATTACGGGGAACTCCGAACCAAAATTTAAAAAAAAATGCGTGGGGGTCCCCCCAAATTTCATACCAGGCCCTTAAGGTCTGGTATGGATATTAAGGGAAACCCTGCGCCAACTTAAAAAACAATATGGCGTAGGGGCCCCCCTTAAAATCCATACCAGACCCTTAAGGTCTGGTATGGATTTTAAGGGGATCCCTGCGCCAAAAAAAAAAACTGGCGTGGGGTTCCCCCCAAAAATCCATACCAGACCCTTAACCGAGCAGGCCCTCAACATGGGGAGGATGTTCCCATGTTGATGGGGACAAGGGCCTCATCCCCACAACCCTTGCCCGGTTGTTGTGGGGGTCTGCGGGGGGCTTATCGGAATCTGGAAGCCCCCTTTAACAAAGGGGACCCCCAGATCCCACCCCCCTATGTGAATTGGTAATGGGGTACATTGTACCCCTACCATTTCACAAAAAAAGTGTCAACATTTTTAAAAACCACAGTAGACTGCTTATGACAAGTCCTTTATTTAAAAGAAAAAAAAAAAGAAAAAAAAATCCAGCAATGTAAATCCATTCTTGAGTGGAGGATACGGAGAACACGCCGACACGATCCTGCCTCCATGGGAGGTACCCGCCGTATGATGCTCTCCCGCCATGACAGCTCTTATATAGCTCTTAAATTGCCCCCTCTGACGCAACAGAGAAACCATTTTTTTTTTAATTTTGGCGTGGGGTTACCCTTAAAATCCATACCAGACCTGAAGGGTCTGGTATGGATTTTGAGGGAGGCCCCTATGCCATTTTTAAAAAAAAAATTGGCGCAGGGTTCCCCTTAATATCCATACCACACCTAAAGGGCCTGGTATGAAATTTGGGGGGGACCCCCATGCATTTTTTTTTTTTGGTTCGGGGTTCCACTTAATATTCATACCAGACCCAAAGGGCCTGGTATTGGACGCATGTTCTGCTGCAAACCGAACCGGGGGGGGCCCTATTTGCAACTAAAGGATTGTGCTGTTACCATTTTGGATGACTGAAGCATGAAAATAGGTATAGCAACTGTGTTTCAGTAAAGGAGTTAAAAGGCTGTCGTTCTGTGAATTCTTTCTTTTCTTAACCTCAAGATGGGAACGTCTTCTGGGGTGTGTAGCTGTGAGGCCTGAGGAAGGTATGAGACAGACTACTGCTGGTTCTTGTAAGGCCAGACCAGGACCCTCCCAGGGCATGTCTCCGTTATGGTGCCTAGAAAGGAACCCATGTACGCCTCACTGAGTCTTGGGGACCAGCCTATGACAGGCAGGAGTGGATTAAAAAGCATCTCCACCATGATGCTGTGCACATGTAGACCAGCATACAACACAAATACGCTAGAGACAGAACGCATATTGTATTTATCTTTATTTTTCCCATTGATTCCCTTTAAAGCCTAACTCTGTTTTAGATACAGGGAGTGTTAGAACATCTGTCACAACATCTGTCACAATGTATTGCTTAAGGAAAAAAATGGAAGAGCGCGCCACTCTAAAGATTTTTGTCCTGGTTAGTCTTATTTGTCATTGCAATCAATAAAATAATGCAATGTGTTTTGAGGGTTTCACGGAAACCCCCTCATCAGAAAAACAGTTTGATTCTGAACAGTTTGCAGTAATATACTTGTAAGGGACTTATTGAAAATAACAGAAGTCTGCTTACAATGGTTTGGTTGCCATTCTAATTTCTGACTGTCCCAAAGACACTTGTTAGCCTCATTTGCTTTCCTGATGTCAAAGGTACAGAAAGTCTCCTTAATGAGGCCATAGACATTATTAGAAAAGCTAGGCAGCAAGACAATCAGCACCACCAGTTGCAATAAAAACTGCTGCTCTTTGATTCCCAACATTAAAAATGCTGGCAGCAAATGTGTTAACCATCTCTGGGTCTTCTTTAGTAAAAGTGTCAGTATACAGATGGATACTCCCATTTTTGGTTACAAAGTAATCAGGCTGATACAAATAAAACATGACACATCAAGAAGTCATATAGCTCCATTACATTTAAAATATTAATTTCACATTATATGACAATACAAAACTTAAAGTGGTTGTAAACCCACTTTTTCAACTTGCACCTACAGGTAAGCCTAGATTAAGTCTTACCTGTAGGTGCAAGAAATATCTCCTAAACCTACATGGTTTAGGAGATATTTACTAAAAATGACAGGGGCCGCTGTCTACGGCGCATGCGCGCCGTAGACAACGGCGCATTCATGGGGTTAATCCCATTCACAAAATCGGCTACTTCCCAGCAATAGCTGGGCGTAGCCGATTGTGACAGCTCTCGCACGCATGCGCAGAGTGACGTCTCCGCCGCTCCGGCCAATCACAGCGCCGGAGCGGCGCTGTGATTGGCTGGTGCTGCGATACCCGGAAGTAACTTTCTGGCTATCGCCGCAGCGATGGATGCGGCTGAAGAGGGAGACGAGGATGGCTTCGGGGGCCCCGATCTAAGGTAAATGATACATAATGAGCTATTATGCTAGTCATATTAGCTCATTATGCCTTTCTCTTACAGGTGGTTATGGGGGGGAAAAAAATAAATATAGGGTTTACAACCACTTTAAAGTGGTTCTAAAGGCAGAAGGTTTTTGACCTTAATTCATTCTCTTCATTAAAGTGACTGTAAAGGCACAAGGTTTTTTACCTTCACGCTTTCTATACATGAAGGTAAAAAACCTTCTGTGTGCAGCAGCCCCCCCCCTCAGCCCCCACTAATACTTACCCAAGCCCCCTCTTGATCCAGCGATGTCTACAGGGGAACCTTGGCTCTCCGGGGGCTCACACTCCTGTACAATGTACCCCATACTCATTCACATAGGGGGGCGGGATCTGGGGGTCCCCTTGTTAAAGGGGGCTTCCAGATTCTGATAAGCCCCCTGCCCGCAGACCCTGACAACCACCGGGCAAGGGTTGTTGGGATGAGGCCCTTGTCCCCATCAACATGGGGGCAAGGTGCTTTGGGGTGGGGGGGCGCAGAGCCCCCCTTGCCCCAAAGCACCCATCCCCCCATGTTGAGGGCATGTGGCCTGGTATGGTTCAGGAGGGGGGGCGCTCGCTCGTCCCCTCCCTTTCCTGACCTGCCAGGCTGCATGCTCGGATAAGGGTCTGGTATTGATTTTGGGGGGACCCCCACGCCATTTTTTTAAAAAATTTGGCATGGGGGTCCCCTCCGAATCCATATTAGACCCAAGGGCCTGGTATGGACCTGAGGGGGGACCCCACGCAGTTTTTTTTTTCTTGATTCTTTTCTTCTTCTTTTTTAGCCGGCTTTTTTTTTTTCATTCAGCGGGAAGCCCGCTGACAGCCGATGATTCATCAGTTGTTAAGGACGCGGCGGCCGGCTTCCCGGCCCCCTCCTTAGCAACCAGCTATATACAGTGTAAAAAAACGCAAATCGCTGCAAAATCGCGGTAAACCTGTGTGTCCAAAAACATGGCAAGCACCGCAATAAGCACCACAGAAACACTCAAAAGCAACATGCATAAATGTGAATCGAGTCTAACAGACAGGTTCTCAATTATCAGTACCTGTACCTGTGGGACAACTTCTGGTGGATTTCAGGGTTGTAAGGGCTCATGTGTATACGTTCTTTCCCTTAAAGTGCATTTTAAAACAAGTCTGTGGATTTCCATTTATTTTAATGTTGTATTCTGGATGACAGTTCTAGGGATATGTTTAACCAATAACCATCTTCACATGTCTTTGGACACAGCAGGACCCATCAAAGCATTATTAAACCTCAAAGCAACATTTATTATATTGCAGATTACCAATTCTTATATGTGATGGCTACAATCATTTTCTTTTTTAGACTTTCTTACTTCTATTTTCATCTGGTGATCCAGCCAGCAAGTCTGTTGTTTTTCAAATGCTCAAACTCTCCAACAGAGTGTATCAGTTTACATGGATGAGACAAACCGTTTAACACTGGCCGGGATGGTTAAAATGACTAGCTTTTATTTATTCATGTAAAACCCATGTAAAGGAAATAAGCACTGTTTATTGTATTTGACTATAATGTGTTAGCTGGAGTTTGGCTTCAAGTACTTATTGTATTTAAATCTGCTAGTACATTTAACACTACCCCCCCCCCCCCAGACTGGCAATGCTTCTGTCTGCTGTACCTCCTATGCTCTTTCGTCTAGAGTGAGGGCACTCTAATACAGGGGGTGTGTTACTAGCCAGATCACCAGGTTAAAACAGAGGGAAAGAGAAAACGAATGCAGCCATCACATCTAAGGATATGCAATATATTACATGTTTGGTTCTGGGTTTAAAACAGTTGTATACCACTGGAGGTAAAGTCATAATGTGCTAGTATGCATCGCCTCTCATCTTCACCTGTCTTGCTTCCGGGTTTGCGGGCTCTGGCTCTGTGACTGGCCGGAGCCGCAAGGACGTCACTCCTGCACATGCGCGCGGAAGCCGCTGTTTTATGGCACAGGGCCCTGAAGAAATGGCAGAGGTGGCCCTTCCTTCACAGCGCATGCGCCAGTGATGTCACTGGCTGCATGTAATGTAAATAGCTCCTAAACAGTGCATGTTTAGGAGATATTTACATTACCTATAGATAAGCCTTATTATAGGCTTACCTATAGGTAAAAGTCAGTAAAGGAAGTTTACTTCCTCTTTAATACCACTTTAAAGGAACACTAAAGGCAATTTTATTTTATTTTTTTAAATAACAAACATGTTATACTTACCTCCACTGTGCAGCTCGATTTGCACAGTGGCCCCGAACCTGGTCTTCTGGGGTCCCTTGGCGGCTGTCTCGGCTCCTCCCCGCAAGAATTCACCACCTTCATGCGAGCGAGCGAGCATGGTGGTGAGTTCTTGCGGGCACGCTCCAGTGATACAGCCGGCGGCTATAGCCGCTCACTGTATCACTCGGCCCCGGCCCCCCCGGCGCGCTGCGTCATTGGATGTGATTGACAGCAGAACGAGCCAATGGCTGCGCTGCTTTCAATCAACCAGTGAATAAGCCGAGAAGCCTGGCCAAGAAGCAAGCACGTTTACGGCGCGGGACTTTCGAGGGGTCAGGTAAGTAAATGGGGGGGGCTGGGGGGCCGCTAATCCGCAGATGTTTTTTCACCTTAATGCATAGAATGCATTAAGGTGAAAAAACTTTTACCTTTACAATCCCTTTAAGATACATTGTATGGCAGGCAAAGCAAGACAAATAGCAATACGTTTAAATGACAAATGTAACACTAGCCAAGGACCATCTACTCAACATCCTAGTCTACTTCTTGCAGTAAATCTATCATAACAATTTCAAGGCAGAACAAATTTCAGTAAGAGCCCTTTCACACTGGGGTGGTGGTGACGTCGGAGGTTAAAGCGCCTCTATTTTTAGCGCTGCTTTACCGTAATTTTCGCTGCACTATTTGGCCACTAGCGGGGCGCTTTTAACCCCCGCTAGTGGGCAAAAAAAGGTTAAAACCGCCGGCAAAGCGGCGCTGCAGCGCCGCTTTGCCGCCGCTTTGTCGGCGGTTCGGCCACGCTGCCCATTCATTTCCAAGGGCAAGAGTGGTGGAGGAGTGGCATATACACCGCTTCTTCACAGCTCCAAAGATGCTACTTGCGGAACATTTTTTAACGTCCTGCCAGCGCATCGCTCCAGTGTGAAAGCCCTCGGGCTTTCACCCTGGAGTGAAAGGAGCCGCTCTTTCAGGGAGCTTTGCAGTTGCTATTTTTAGCGTTATAGAGTCTGCAAAGCGCCTCAGTGTGAAAGGGATCTAAGAATTTTGAATTTTTACAATATACACTAGATTGTTCAGAAAACATTTACCGTATATAAAGTTAAGCCGGCCATAGATGGTTCGAATCTCAGCCGGTTCAGAAGTGACCGTCCGAGATTCGATCCATGTATGGGTAGACTGATTGTACCGAAGTGGGTCCATCGATCGACTTGGGTACAACCAGCATTTCAGATTGTCAACATGTGATTATTTCCAGCGGCTATACTGCAATTATTTTTTTTCATTTTCAGGCAACCTGAAGCAAACTCTGTTGCCCCTGGGAGGACATCCCATCGGATGAAACGTGCATAGGGCAGACTTTATCAGTGACATTATATACGCCCGTCCAGGGAGTCAGCGATGCTGTGCCACATGCTTGTCATACTATCTGTTTAATGAGTACCCACTTGGTTTATTAATAAATATTTTTGAAAAGGTACTTCACTACGGGATTTCCTTGCTCTTTCCTTGTGTAGCGGGGTGCTATATTTAAGGGAAGTATCTGAGTGGTAATAAGGCTCAGATACACAAATTGTTAGGGTTCATGGACCATTTCTGTCCCTGGGAGATAGTATTGATGTACAGTTCCCTGGGGCCTATAGGTGGCGCTGATGCCATAGGCCCGGGTTGAACCACAGTACAGGGTTGTGCCTTTTCTTATCCCCTCTTGACAGCAGAGCGGCGGGGCGGGTAACCTGCTGTGCCTGTCGGGAGAGGGTATGAAAAGGGGCTGCCATCTTCCAGAGTGGTCTTCGTCGTGGTTCCGTGCCCAGGCACCTTAGGCCTGGGTGTGTCACCTCCGGGTGCCCTAGGCCCGGAGGTCTGGTCGGTTGGTCCTTCTGCGCCCAGGCACCTTAGGCCTGGGTGCGTGTGTGTGTGTCACCTCCGGGTGCCCTAGACCCGGAGGCGGAGTTGCTGTTCCATCCCAGACAGCTTCAGTCTGGGGTGAGGTACTAAATAGGAGGCCCGGAGCCCAGCAACTTTTGGCTTGGGTCCGCTAAGGATTGAGAGGTCCCAGGGTACCGCCTTGCGAGGGGACCCGTATCTTGGATCGAGGAGGCCAGGGAGGTGACCCTTTCTGAAGACCCAGCGCAGAGTCGTGGTGACAGTGAGGGCCTCTGGTAACTCTCCGGAGGGACGTTTTTCTCTTTGACATGGGCCAAGTTCTCCAAGAAGGCAGTGCATGTTCTGTAGGTCAAAGTGGCAGTGACTCTACGCACACCAGGTCAGTGGCAGTGACCAAATAGGGCAAGGCCCTATTCACTTGGTCAGTGGCAGTGACCATTCTCACCAAGTCAGTGGCAGTGACTTTCATATTCATTAGGTCTGTGACAAAGATCGTACGCCAAACCTGTTCGTGCATATCAGAACAGTAATGCCGCGTACACACGATCGTTTTTCATGCCGTTAAAAATGCCATTTTTAAAAATGGGCATTAAAAATGATCGTGTGTAGGCTCCAGAGCATTTTTAACGACGTGAAAAACGGCCATTAAAAATTCCGGACATGCTCTCTTTTTTCACGTCGTTTTTCTTGTCGTTTTTTTTAACGACGTGAAAAACGATAGTGTGTATGCTTTAACGACGTGAAAAAAACGCGCATGCTCAGAATCAAGTAAGAGACGGGAGCGCTCGTTCTGGTAAAACTAGCGTTCGTAATGGAGATAGCACATTCATTACACAGTAACGGACTGAAAAGCGCGAATCGTCGCTCAACAAACTTTACTAACATGAAGGGTGGCGCCATATGAACGGAACTTCCCCTTTATAGTGCCGTCGTACGTGTTGAACGTCACTGCGCTTTGCTTGATCGTTTTTTTTAATGATGGTGTGTACGCAAGGCAGGCTTGAGAGGAAACATGAAAAAAAACGAGGAGAAAAACGTCAGTTTAAAAAATGACATTAAAAACGATCGTGTGTACGGGGCATCAGAGAACCAAGATTAAGTTTGTGCCTGGACCTCCCTCCCACCTTATCTGACCTGTGTCTCGTCTCAACCTGTCTGCTCTTAAAGGGACTACTTATTATCCATGTGAAATAAATACAGAAGTTGGACTTTCAGTTGGTGTGGACAGTTACTTTACTGGGGAGAATTAAGGACTTGTTTCTGGCCAAGGCAGAGACGAGATCAGCTCGGGAGGATTCAAACACCAGCCGCAGGCAGGCCCGAGAAAACTAACACCGCTCAACCTCCCCATCCAGGAGGGTACGGGCTTGTAGTGCGGTGTGCCTCAGTCTTTCCTGCAGAGGAGCCAAATTAAGAAAAGCAGGTAAAGTCTGGGGTGGGTGCGCTATACTTGGTATGTGTTTTTGCTGCTGAGACTGGTATTTGAAAAGCGACTACTTTTGGGGCATGCCATTCATGATTCTGTCATCATTTAAATGCCGATTTAGACCTCTAGAGTTGTGGGGTCTAAGAATTTGATAAGCAGCATTATAATCACTTGGTGGTTGGTGCACAGCAGCTGCACACTTTTGGTGGACTTTGCTATTTCATTTGTTGGACTTTTTTTGATTTGTACGTTATACACTATATTTTGAATTAGAAGTTTTCCTGACAGCACAATACTATTTTTTTCGGTTGTCTCTTCATATGAATGTGTGAATTTCAGAGAGTGCTGCAGTCAGGTTTTTTACTTTCTCACATTCATGTCATTTGATTGATTAATTAATTTGCCAAGTGCAAGTTAAGCACAACATTGAACCCTAAGCAAAGCAGAAAATCCTGTTGCCCCGTACACACGATCGGGTTTTCCAGTCGGAAAAAAGTTGGATGGTTTTTCCGACGGAATTCCTCTCAAGTCTGCCTTGTATACACACGGTCACACAAAAGTTCGGTGAACTTTTGACTGCCAAGAACGCGGTGACGTAAAAACTACAACGAGCCGAGAAAATGAAGTTCTATGCTTCCGAGCATGCATCGATTTGTTTCCGAGCATGCGTCGGAATTTAGCGTGTTGGGATTTATACACACGATCAGAAATTCCGATCAGTTTTTTTTCCTGAAAAAAGAGAACCTGCTCTCTATCTTTTTCCAGCAGTTTTTTCGTTGGAAAAAGTCTGATGGAGCATACACACGGTCGGGATTCCCGACCAAAAGCTCTCATCAGACTTTTTTCAACAGGAAAACCGATCATGTGTACAGGGCATGTGTCCTGCGCTATGCTGTTTAAAAGCATCATTGCTCCCTGTGTGAAAACAGGGGTCTATCTGCAGCAGTCTGACACGCCCCTGCTGAGCGTGAGCTTTGCTGATTGCTCGGTTCTAGCTGTGGTGGGTGTGTCAGACTACTGCAGAGATATTGCTACTTCCCACAAAGGGCAGAAATCCCTCTCTGAAGTAAAGTGAATACCTCATGATGTACTCTTCTCCCTGTGACTGCTTTATAAAGAAACAAAAAAAGACACTGGGAATGTACTGTTTCCCTACACACAAAATTTATAAAAAAGCATTTACTTTTAAACTTTAAAAGGGGTACAAATAGCAGGCATGCCCACATGTCTTCATATCAGCTTTTCCTTTCCTTAGCAGAACCTCTAGTACCAGAGGGCTCTTATACCCCAATAGGGGCCGGTTGCTGTTCTGTCTATTGTCTCTGTCTTATTCCTTTCTTTTAGTTAGTGAGGCCACCCATCACAAAGATAAAATTAGTGCAGCGCAATATAACATGGTACGTCCATAAACAAATGTAGCGGGGTCCTCAAATTGATGGGATACACCTGGGCAATAGTGTGACCCAGGTGTATAATTGTGTTAGGATTCAGACCCCTTTTTGTTTCGTGGAGGATTGGAGGATGTAATATTCTCCTTTGCCTGTGGGTGGCGAGGTACCCACAGGCTTCAGGTGGAATCATCTTCGCAGTGCTCCCTGGTTTGTCCCTTCCTGGAGATGGTATGGCTGGGGCGGGGAACCCGCCGGGCCGTTGATGGGAGGAGATAAAAGGGGGAGACGCCCTTGCCACGAGGTCTTTGCGGAGAAGGAGGTCCTCGGAGGAGGAGGGTTGCGGTCCGCACCCAGGGCCCTTGGGCCTGGGTGCTGAAGATCCAGGAGTCTGGTCCAGGTGCCCATGGCCTGGTCCGGAGTCACGTTGGCGTCCATCCCAGGCACCTTCAGCCTGGGGTGAGGTACTATCGAGGAGGCCTGGGGCCCAGTACCTTCGACTGGGTCCCGCTAGGGTGGACTGTCCAAGGGTCCCTGAGCGGAGGGACTCGTACCTGAGGTGAGGAGGCCAGAGAGGTTACCCACTGGAGACCCGGAGCAGCACCAACCCGGTGACAGTGGGCCTCTGGGAACTCTCTTGGGGGGACACATCCCCCTGATAGGGGCCACAGCGCATCGAAGAGGGCTCCATTGCTGTTCATAGGGGTTGCTGGAAGAGACCCCATCTTTCCTGTTCTGTAACAGCCGGATTGGCTTAGGCGCCGCTGGTCATAGTACAGTGGCATAGAACTGAAACTTTAGGAAGTGCCTTGATCTGCTCGGCCCACCGTTGGCAAAGTTATAGGTCCCAACCAGTTTGCTGCAAAAGAACTGTTTATTGTGCTTTGCGTATTGGAGTGTCAAATAAACAAGTGTTGGACCTTGCTCCGGTGTGTGAACTCCAGTTACTGGAAGCAAAGGGGAGGCTGGTGAGCTTGCAATTACAGACTCAGTGCATTCACAGAACACACCGGCCCGAGGAAACATCAGGAAGTGGCCTTCACCTCCCTACTACAATGGGGAGGACATGGGCCGTGGCGCATCTCACTCTCACAACCCAGGAACCCCTAGACATGAGTTGGCGTGTAACCGAAGAAGTTGGAGAGAGAGTGAGGCCGCTACACGTGGGGGCTCGTGAGTCCGGGATAGAGTGTGTTCTAAAGATGGACTTGAGAATGTCTACATTTGAACTTTGCTGCCCAGAGGAGTTCCGAGCAGATCGGCCATATTACTGGCCAAAGTGCGTCCCTGCTCGGAGTTGTGGAAATGACCCTAACAAGGGAAAGGCCCATGCGGAGGAGCGGAAAAAGGGAGAGGTCCAGCCGTGTGACGTACTGCACGTGGGGACTGTTAACGCACTGCGCCACGAGGCACCCCATGGCGACATCGTTCGTGGGCGGAGTCAAGAAGAAACCCGCGAAAATGTACAGCTCATGGGAGGAGTCTGGCCAAGTGTGGGGATACACGTGGAGACTCCGGCGCGGGGTCAGTGCATGATGGAGCAGCAGATAGTCGGGATGACCTCAAGTGCCCCGTGGATTATGGTTCCTCACCCCACGAGAATGACTTCCTTTGCTGCCCCCATCACAGACACGGGGATAAGACTTAGGCCCCGAGGGCAGTTGGCTCTGTACATTTGCAGAGACACGGAGGCCCTCGGTGTGATCTGTCCCGGCTGCTCGGGACTGGTGGTCACCCTGAAGCCATTCGGGCGATGTGAGGAGTGCAGAGAATTCCTTTTTGAGGTTGAGTCGTCCACAGCAAGGCCCCGGGCCCTTCGCCTCAACCACCTCACGGGTACTGCTACTCCGGAAGGGGAGGTCAAGGCCTCTGTCGAGGTTCCCGTGCGCGCTGACCAGGGCGATGGACTGCCCAACAGAGAAAAATCCGAGGATGCTGCCTCGGTCGCCACAAGTTCTCTGCTCCCACCCCCGAAGAGGAAAGTTGGCCTAGTACAGGCATCCTATGGACGTGGTCGAGCTTCACCCCGCTGCTTGCCTGGCCTGGATGGCGCCGGTCGAGAAGGAAGTCCCGGACATCCCAGTCTACAAGGGTCAGGTGAGCCAGGGGCTGGGACTGTGGTGGTGGTTGGAGGTGTCGGGGGCCCATTGGAGGTGGAGCCCCCCAGGGAGGTTGATTCTGTGTCCACCGGAAGATATCTGCCTGCGGAGATGTATGACACCTCCGACCTAGAGTCGCTGTCTTTTTGCGGAGATGATGGCGAGATAGACGAACTGTTCAGCCGCAAGGGCTGGGATAGAGTGCCACTTCTTGCTTCCCGTGCGGTACGGGATTCACCTATGCACACAGGAGACAGCACGCCTCGGGTGGAAGACCCGCAGCTTACGAGGGAACCTACCCCTCCACCTGTGTCCTCAGCTACTGTTACCTCACCTACTTTGGTTGTGGGGACACCCCGCGCTTCTCTGAGAGCGCCGAAAGTCATTTCCAGGGAGCTGGTAAAGGTACCTCGGCGTCCGGAAGCTATTGTGCTGCCTGGAACTGGAGAGAAAGCCACTATGCCACCTCTGGCCCGTTTGCAGAGACTGTTTTGCCATAAAGTAGCTCGGGAATATGGGTGGGAGTACCCGTATCTACCCCGGGACTTGCTGTATGAGGTGGAAGTCTGGAGAACAAGATGGTATGACGAGTTTGTGTGGGACAAGTTGAAGGTGCCCCATGCTCGCAGGTACCTGGAATGTGTGCCGGCAGTGTCTAAGAGGTTTGAGGACTGCAAAGCTGAATGGAAATTGGGGCGCCATATCCATGCTGACAAGATAGTCATTTGCAGAAGAGAAGGAGAAGATGTCGAGTATTCGATAGAGGCATTTGACAAACACCTGAAACCCCTGTACCTGCCGGATCCAAAGTTTTACTTATAGGAGAAAAGAACTCCTGTTTATTTCTTTTGTGCACTTGAACTTTCTGGAAGAGCCATTCCCAGACACGCAGGACTGTGCCCTGTTTTTGTTTTTGTTTGGGCTTTTCTTTTTCTCGTTGGAGACTTGGGGACTGTTGTGTTTTCGTGTTTCCCCTTTTCTTCATGTGCCAAAGGCAAGGACATTTGGGAATAGTGGCAGAGTAGGAAAAGCTGGAAGAACGAAGATTCGTTGAGTGTCATGACCACGGCGCTGTCACCAGGTGGCAGTGTTGCGCAACAAATGTTTGAAAATGTTTCACACACACATCACCTTGCTTGTTGGAGTGAGTGGGTCTCTCGGCTGACGGGCCCACTCATCCCAAATGACACAAAATTATGTTAGGATGTTGTTTTTCTTTCCCCTGCAGGAGAATCGTCAGTCAAGATCATTGAGAGTGGGTGGCTCTTAGACAGTGTGGGAGAGGGGTTGTGATTATGCAGATGTTAAAAATGTTTTATGACATAAGTTGTTTTATATGTTCCCCATTCCCTGAGCAGGTCTTGGCACTTGGGAATTTTTTTTTAGAGGAATTGCTTCAGGGGTTTCACTCCATGCCACCACTTGATGGGAGGTATGGGTGTGCACCTGACGCTGGGGACCAGCGTCAAATTACAGGGGGGAGTGTGTAGCGGGGTCCTCAAATTGATGGGATACACCTGGGCAATAGTGTGACCCAGGTGTATAATTGTGTTAGGATTCAGACCCCTTTTTGTTTCGTGGAGGATTGGAGGATGTAATATTCTCCTTTGCCTGTGGGTGGCGAGGTACCCACAGGCTTCAGGTGGAATCATCTTCGCAGTGCTCCCTGGTTTGTCCCTTCCTGGAGATGGTATGGCTGGGGCGGGGAACCCGCCGGGCCGTTGATGGGAGGAGATAAAAGGGGGAGACGCCCTTGCCACGAGGTCTTTGCGGAGAAGGAGGTCCTCGGAGGAGGAGGGTTGCGGTCCGCACCCAGGGCCCTTGGGCCTGGGTGCTGAAGATCCAGGAGTCTGGTCCAGGTGCCCATGGCCTGGTCCGGAGTCACGTTGGCGTCCATCCCAGGCACCTTCAGCCTGGGGTGAGGTACTATCGAGGAGGCCTGGGGCCCAGTACCTTCGACTGGGTCCCGCTAGGGTGGACTGTCCGAGGGTCCCTGAGCGGAGGGACTCGTACCTGAGGTGAGGAGGCCAGAGAGGTTACCCACTGGAGACCCGGAGCAGCACCAACCCGGTGACAGTGGGCCTCTGGGAACTCTCTTGGGGGGACACATCCCCCTGATAGGGGCCACAGCGCATCGAAGAGGGCTCCATTGCTGTTCATAGGGGTTGCTGGAAGAGACCCCATCTTTCCTGTTCTGTAACAGCCGGATTGGCTTAGGCGCCGCTGGTCATAGTACAGTGGCATAGAACTGAAACTTTAGGAAGTGCCTTGATCTGCTCGGCCCACCGTTGGCAAAGTTATAGGTCCCAACCAGTTTGCTGCAAAAGAACTGTTTATTGTGCTTTGCGTATTGGAGTGTCAAATAAACAAGTGTTGGACCTTGCTCCGGTGTGTGAACTCCAGTTACTGGAAGCAAAGGGGAGGCTGGTGAGCTTGCAATTACAGACTCAGTGCATTCACAGAACACACCGGCCCGAGGAAACATCAGGAAGTGGCCTTCACCTCCCTACTACAATGGGGAGGACATGGGCCGTGGCGCATCTCACTCTCACAACCCAGGAACCCCTAGACATGAGTTGGCGTGTAACCGAAGAAGTTGGAGAGAGAGTGAGGCCGCTACACAAATATAAAGGGACTAATGGATTTCCAATAGTATAAGATGAAGACATCTCGTAGGAAGAGAGATTCCAATCCACTGAATGTTCTAAGTGACAGACCCTCCACCAGCAAGTCAATATTCTTACCAGATATGGTGGACCTCTGAGCTAACACAAGGTCAAATGCGCTTGTATCCACAGTGGGATGGAGGCGGTTAGCCGGTGCAGCAATAGAAACAAGATCATCCAGGGAGAACTTTTGCTCTCCTAGACAGAAGTTGTCTGAGATTCCCAGACCAAGAGCCTCTTGTCTATGTGGCAGGGGTATGTGCCTTTCCTCCAATCAGCTGTCTCACAGTGTATGGCAAGAATCCTCACTCACAGGTGAATCAGGAAGAAAAAATTCTAACAGGGTGTGAACTTTCTAAACAGTATATAAAGCTGAAGACAGCAGATATACATGTAAAACTTATGTAGGGAGATTTGTTTCATTCCTCTGTATCATTTGAGGCTGTTCACTTCACTGGGTATATGTGAGGGTTTAAATCCCCGTTAATGCTATCCAAGTCCCTCAACCAAGACAAGTATTGCCGAATGGGATTTATGACTTAATTCTTCTGACTTCACTAGCTGTGTTCTGGGTCTGTGACTCGGGAAGAATTACAGCTATTGGAAAGCACAAAAAACAGGCAACTAGCTTGTTAAGAAGAATGGCCAGCAATGGCAGCCTACTCTCCTGACAGATTTCCTTTAATAGAATTGTGAAACACTGAACTAAAATTGTTGTCTGATGGGTACTAGCAGATGTGATGTGTGAAGATTTAACACATTTGTAAAAGACTTGGAGATTGCTAAATCAGAAGACGCTGCGCCTAATTGTACGCCTGACATCACTTTTGATGTGGCTTTAATGAAAGCGTTTAGGGCCCTCACATGCTTAGATATACTGTATATGATACCCAACGTGTAACATAAACTACAGATTTTAATAAAAAAAAAAAATTGGCATAATGACATCATCAAAATTAAAATTGATTATATTGTAGTTTAGCAATCCATAAATGTGGTGTCTGCATTCTTTTTCTATTCTATCGCATCCAAAAATTGGTAAGCTAAAAGATAATACATTTACTGTAATGCCGCGTACACACGATCTGAATTTCCAACAACAAATGTTCGATGTGAGCTTTTTGTCGGATATTCCGACCGTGTGTAGGCTCCATCGGACATTTGCTGTCGAAATTTCTGACAGCAAATGTTTGAGAGCTGGTTCTCAATTTTTCCGACGACAAAAGTTGTTGACGGAAATTCCGATCGTGTGTATCCAGTTCCGATGCACAAAAATTCTACGCATGCTCGGAATCAATTCAACGCATGCTCGGAATCATTGTACTTAATTGTTCTCGGCTCGTCGTAGTGTTGTACGTCACTGCGTTATTGACGTTCGAAATTTCCGAGCAACATTTGTGTGACCGTGTGTATGCAAGACAAGCTTGTGCCAACATCCGTTGGAAAAAAAAATCGACGGTTTTGTTGTCGGAATGTCCGATCGTGTGTACGCGGCATAAGAGCGGCAAGGATGTAGAATTCTCTTCCACAGGTGGTGGTTTCAGTGGGGGGCATCGATAGTTTCAAAAGACGATTAGATAAGCTTCTGAACAACCACAACATACAGGGATATACAATGTAATACTGACATAAAATCACATACATACTGTAGGTTGGGCTTGATGGACTTGTGTCTTTTTTCAACCTCACCTACTATGTAACTATGTAACATTTTGTTTTGGAATGAATAACGCTTTAACCTCTTCGCGCCCGCGCTATAACTGAATGATGGCTACAGCATGGACCTTAATTGCTGGGAGTCCGTCAATAGACATTCTCCCATCTATGAGCTGCCTGCGCGCCCCCTGCCCCTGCCTGTGCGGGGCGTGCTCTGTGATCACGAGTCAATGAGACTTGGCTGATCACAGATCGGAGTAAGAGACCAATACCGGCCCCTTATCACGTGATCAGTTGTCAGCCAATGACAGCTGATCACGTGATGTAAACAAAAAATCGGTAATACCCTTTTTCCTGCTCGCGCTGACAGTGTGGGTCAAGTCTCAAGATTTACACAGCTCTTGTAGACCTGTTTTTTCTCTGCAGCAGCTAAGCAATACACCTACCTGTAGGTCACCTGTCCCCAGCCTAATTGGAAAGTAGACAAGCAGCAGTAGAATGATCAGGTCATCCATCTGGTCTCTCATTCTGGCAACAATAGTGGAAAGTTGAACCACTGGCTATTTTTTTTTTTCTGTTTTGTGTCCCTATTGCAGATTTTTCAATAATGTTAAAACATTACTGGTACAGAATGTAAGGGAAAGTCTCTAAAAGATAAAACTGTTGCAGCTTCAAACTAGGGTTGCCAACTGTCCAGGATTCACAGTTCGGGTTTGGAATCATGCGTCCGGGTTTCAGACCTGAAACCCGGACACATTATTCAAACCGGACTATGACTGCCCAGCAGGGTTGCTGGCTGCAGTTGTCTAAACCAAGAGTGTCTGTTAAGCCCCGTACACACGGTCGGACTTTTGCCCAACAAACTTCGTTTTAAGCAAGTTGGACCAACAATCCGACCGTGTGTAGGCTCCATCGGACAAACTTTTTTCATTTGGTTTTGGATTTCATCGGACAAAAGTTGGGTCTGCAAACGGACAAACTTTTGCCCAACAGAAGTCCGATGGAGCAAAGTCCGACCGTGTGTACAGATAACCATCGAACTTTAGTCCGATGGACAAAACAACTAATGTTAAAATCAACCAACAATAGCAGAAGTTGACCAAAGGGTGGCAGTAAAGAGCAGAAAAGAGCAGAAAAAACACGCAATGTTGTAAGAAGTTTTAAGAAAGTTTGCAGAAAAGTCCGAGCATGTGTATGCTATGGGTGTTCCCAACCAACTCCGTTTGGACAAAAATCCACGGAAAAGTCTGATGGAATTCCGACCGTGTGTACGAGGCTTTACACTGTCTTTCATGCTGCCCAAAGCCAGCACTAACAACCCCCCCCCCCCCCCACACACACACAGACAGGAGAGGAGAGAGTGTCTGCCCACACTCCTCAGAAAAGGAAATGTGAAGTCCATCAGCCTCAAATACATCTGGATGAGAGGTGCTGACTGCCAAGGGGTGGGTGAGCACACCATCCATTCCTGTCTGTGACTGAAGTCTCCCCCTTTCTCTCTCCTGCCCCTGAGTGGGTACACTAAGGTAAATCAGGGTTGTCAGAGCACCCCTTACATCAGAGTTCCCCTTTACACCAGAGGCCACAGTGTTCCCCTTACATCAGTGTCCTCTCTGTACATCAGAGTTCTCAGTGTTCACCCTTAAATCAGGGTTCCCAGAGCATCCCTAATGTTAGAGTCCCCAGAGCTCTCCCTTACATCAGAGTCTGCAGAGTAAGGGAACTCTGTGAGTTCAGATGTAAAAGGGGAACTCTACAGATTCAGATGTAAAAGGGGAACTCTGAAGATTCAGATGTAAAAGGAGAACTCTGTGAATTCAGATGTAAAAGGTAAACTCTGTGGACTCTGATATAAAGGGGGACGCTTGTGATTAACTTCATATGATTAGAAATGTTATTTAATTGCAAAATATATGTATAGTTTGAACTAGGGTTGTCACGAGTACAAGTACCAATACTTTTTTTCAAGTACTCGCCGATACAGATTACCGATACTTTTTTTTTTTTTAATCTCATGTGACAGTGGCACATGTCAGTATTTTTTTTTGAGGGGGCCTTGGTGAAATATCAGGGGTTTTAACAGACCTCTGACATCTCCCCTTTGAGACAGGGAAAGGGAATAGGGACACAGATTGCCCAGTCCCTTTCTCAGCTGTAGGGATGAGCTTCGTGTTCGAGTCAAACATACGTTCGACTCGAACATCGGCTGTTCGATCGTTCGACGAAGATCGAACGATTTGGGCCGTTCGCGCCAAATTCGAGTGACGCGAACGGCCCACAATGCACTACGCCATCGCAGTGTCATCCAGGCGCTGTGATTGGCCAAGCATGCACTGTGACCCCGCATGCTTGGCCAATCACAGCGCCGGCAGCGAGGAGAGCAATGATTGGCCACAGGCAGGATGCCTGTGGCCAATTATTGCTGAGGGTGTTTAGTACACGCCCCACACTATAAAAGGCCGCCAGCACGGCGGCCTAGTGTAGTGTGTTCCGGAGCAGGGAAAGAGCAGCATAGGCAGGGACAGTGACATTTATTTCTTTCTTGCTTAACCTGGATTCCTTTAGTTTAGGGAAAGAGAAGGATAGGTAGGGAGAGTGTCAGTGTGTTTTACCGTTCGAGTCCTTGTTTCTAGGGACAGGGAAGGACAGTGAGTGAATTCTCCTTGTGCTATAGTGTGCTTTAAAAAAACATTTTTTCTAGGGACAGAAAACTCTAGGTAGGGAGAGTGTCAGTTTCTTTCACTGTGCAAGTCCTTGTTTCTAGGGACAGGGAAGGACAGTGAGTGAATTCTCCTTGTGCTATAGTGTGCTTTAAAAAAACATTTTTTCTAGGGACAGAAAACTCTAGGTAGGGAGAGTGTCAGTTTCTTTCACTGTGCAAGTCCTTGTTTCTAGGGACAGGGAAGGACAGTGAGTGAATTCTCCTTGTGCTATAGTGTGCTTTAAAAAAACATTTTTTCTAGGGACAGAAAACTCTAGGTAGGGAGAGTGTCAGTTTCTTTCACTGTGCAAGTCCTTGTTTCTAGGGACAGGGAAGGACAGTGAGTGAATTCTCCTTGTGCTATAGTGTGCTTTAAAAAAACATTTTTTCTAGGGACAGAAAACTCTAGGTAGGGAGAGTGTCAGTTTCTTTCACTGTGCAAGTCCTTGTTTCTAGGGACAGGGAAGGACAGTGAGTGAATTCTCCTTGTGCTATAGTGTGCTTTAAAAAAACATTTTTTCTAGGGACAGAAAACTCTAGGTAGGGAGAGTGTCAGTTTCTTTCACTGTGCAAGTCCTTGTTTCTAGGGACAGGGAAGGACAGTGAGTGAATTCTCCTTGTGCTATAGTGTGCTTTAAAAAAACATTTTTTCTAGGGACAGAAAACTCTAGGTAGGGAGAGTGTCAGTTTCTTTCACTGTGCAAGTCCTTGTTTCTAGGGACAGGGAAGGACAGTGAGTGAATTCTCCTTGTGCTATAGTGTGCTTTAAAAAAACATTTTTTCTAGGGACAGAAAACTCTAGGTAGGGAGAGTGTCAGTTTCTTTCACTGTGCAAGTCCTTGTTTCTAGGGACAGGGAAGGACAGTGAGTGAATTCTCCTTGTGCTATAGTGTGCTTTAAAAAAACATTTTTTCTCGGGACAGAAAACTCTAGGTAGGGAGAGTGTCAGTTTCTTTCACTGTGCAAGTCCTTGTTTCTAGGGACAGGGAAGGACAGTGAGTGAATTCTCCTTGTGCTATAGTGTGCTTTAAAAAAAAAAAATTTCTAGGGACAGAAAACTCTAGGTAGGGAGAGTGTCAGTTTCTTTCACTGTGCAAGTCCTTGTTTCTAGGGACAGGGAAGGACAGTGAGTGAATTCTCCTTGTGCTATAGTGTGCTTTAAAAAAACATTTTTTCTAGGGACAGAAAACTCTAGGTAGGGAGAGTGTCAGTGTGTTTTACTGTTCGAGTCCTTGTTTCTAGGGACAGGGAAGGACAGTGAGTGAATTCTCCTTGTGCTATAGTGTGCTTTAAAAAAACATTTTTTCTAGGGACAGAAAACTCTAGGTAGGGAGAGTGTCAGTGTGTTTTACTGTTCGAGTCCTTGTTTCTAGGGACAGGGAAGGACAGTGAGTGAATTCTCCTTGTGCTATAGTGTGCTTTAAAAAAACATTTTTTCTAGGGACAGAAAACTCTAGGTAGGGAGAGTGTCAGTTTCTTTCACTGTGCAAGTCCTTGTTTCTAGGGACAGGGAAGGACAGTGAGTGAATTCTCCTTGTGCTATAGTGTGCTTTAAAAAAAAAAATTTCTAGGGACAGAAAACTCTAGGTAGGGAGAGTGTCAGTTTCTTTCACTGTGCAAGTCCTTGTTTCTAGGGACAGGGAAGGACAGTGAGTGAATTCTCCTTGTGCTATAGTGTGCTTTAAAAAAACATTTTTTCTAGGGACAGAAAACTCTAGGTAGGGAGAGTGTCAGTGTGTTTTACTGTTCGAGTCCTTGTTTCTAGGGACAGGGAAGGACAGTGAGTGAATTCTCCTTGTGCTATAGTGTGCTTTAAAAAAACATTTTTTCTAGGGACAGAAAACTCTAGGTAGGGAGAGTGTCAGTTTCTTTCACTGTGCAAGTCCTTGTTTCTAGGGACAGGGAAGGACAGTGAGCGAATTCTCCTTGTGCTATAGTGTGTTTTAAAAATAAAAAAACATTTTTTCTAGGGACAGAAAACTCTAGGTAGGGAGAGTGTCAGTTTCTTTCACTGTGCAAGTCCTTGTTTCTAGGGACAGGGAAGGACAGTGAGTGAATTCTCCTTGTGCTATAGTGTGCTTTAAAAAAACATTTTTTCTAGGGACAGAAAACTCTAGGTAGGGAGAGTGTCAGTTTCTTTCACTGTGCAAGTCCTTGTTTCTAGGGACAGGGAAGGACAGTGAGTGAATTCTCCTTGTGCTATAGTGTGCTTTAAAAAAACTTTTTTTCTAGGGACAGAAAACTCTAGGTAGGGAGAGTGTCAGTTTCTTTCACTGTGCAAGTCCTTGTTTCTAGGGACAGGGAAGGACAGTGAGTGAATTCTCCTTGTGCTATAGTGTGCTTTAAAAAAACATTTTTTCTAGGGACAGAAAACTCTAGGTAGGGAGAGTGTCAGTTTCTTTCACTGTGCAAGTCCTTGTTTCTAGGGACAGGGAAGGACAGTGAGTGAATTCTCCTTGTGCTATAGTGTGCTTTAAAAAAACATTTTTTCTAGGGACAGAAAACTCTAGGTAGGGAGAGTGTCAGTTTCTTTCACTGTGCAAGTCCTTGTTTCTAGGGACAGGGAAGGACAGTGAGTGAATTCTCCTTGTGCTATAGTGTGCTTTAAAAAAACATTTTTTCTAGGGACAGAAAACTCTAGGTAGGGAGAGTGTCAGTTTCTTTCACTGTGCAAGTCCTTGTTTCTAGGGACAGGGAAGGACAGTGAGTGAATTCTCCTTGTGCTATAGTGTGCTTTAAAAAAACATTTTTTCTAGGGACAGAAAACTCTAGGTAGGGAGAGTGTCAGTTTCTTTCACTGTGCAAGTCCTTGTTTCTAGGGACAGGGAAGGACAGTGAGTGAATTCTCCTTGTGCTATAGTGTGCTTTAAAAAAACATTTTTTCTAGGGACAGAAAACTCTAGGTAGGGAGAGTGTCAGTTTCTTTCACTGTGCAAGTCCTTGTTTCTAGGGACAGGGAAGGACAGTGAGTGAATTCTCCTTGTGCTATAGTGTGCTTTAAAAAAACATTTTTTCTAGGGACAGAAAACTCTAGGTAGGGAGAGTGTCAGTTTCTTTCACTGTGCAAGTCCTTGTTTCTAGGGACAGGGAAGGACAGTGAGTGAATTCTCCTTGTGCTATAGTGTGCTTTAAAAAAACATTTTTTCTAGGGACAGAAAACTCTAGGTAGGGAGAGTGTCAGTTTCTTTCACTGTGCAAGTCCTTGTTTCTAGGGACAGGGAAGGACAGTGAGTGAATTCTCCTTGTGCTATAGTGTGCTTTAAAAAAACATTTTTTCTAGGGACAGAAAACTCTAGGTAGGGAGAGTGTCAGTTTCTTTCACTGTGCAAGTCCTTGTTTCTAGGGACAGGGAAGGACAGTGAGTGAATTCTCCTTGTGCTATAGTGTGCTTTAAAAAAACATTTTTTCTAGGGACAGAAAACTCTAGGTAGGGAGAGTGTCAGTTTCTTTCACTGTGCAAGTCCTTGTTTCTAGGGACAGGGAAGGACAGTGAGTGAATTCTCCTTGTGCTATAGTGTGCTTTAAAAAAACATTTTTTCTAGGGACAGAAAACTCTAGGTAGGGAGAGTGTCAGTTTCTTTCACTGTGCAAGTCCTTGTTTCTAGGGACAGGGAAGGACAGTGAGTGAATTCTCCTTGTGCTATAGTGTGCTTTAAAAAACATTTTTTCTAGGGACAGAAAACTCTAGGTAGGGAGAGTGTCAGTTTCTTTCACTGTGCAAGTCCTTGTTTCTAGGGACAGGGAAGGACAGTGAGTGAATTCTCCTTGTGCTATAGTGTGCTTTAAAAAAACATTTTTTCTAGGGACAGAAAACTCTAGGTAGGGAGAGTGTCAGTTTCTTTCACTGTGCAAGTCCTTGTTTCTAGGGACAGGGAAGGACAGTGAGTGAATTCTCCTTGTGCTATAGTGTGCTTTAAAAAAACATTTTTTCTAGGGACAGAAAACTCTAGGTAGGGAGAGTGTCAGTTTCTTTCACTGTGCAAGTCCTTGTTTCTAGGGACAGGGAAGGACAGTGAGTGAATTCTCCTTGTGCTATAGTGTGCTTTAAAAAAACATTTTTTCTAGGGACAGAAAACTCTAGGTAGGGAGAGTGTCAGTTTCTTTCACTGTGCAAGTCCTTGTTTCTAGGGACAGGGAAGGAAAGTGAGGGGAATTCTCCTTGTGCTATAGTGTGCTAAAGCATTCCTCATCAACCATCTTTGAAATCCTTGTTTTTTGGACAGTCAGGGAAATTGTCGTTGTGCTATTCTGTGCAAAAGCAATCATCCTCAACCATATTTAGAAATCCTTAAGTAAAGGGACAGAGAAGGACACCTGAAGGTAGCCCTTATTGCTTTTTTCCCATCTCCCTGCAGGCCATCTATTAGAATGTCTGGAAGGCAAACAAGGAGAGGCAGACAGTCAGGAGGCAATAAAAGAGGGCAAGCAGGCTCTGTGTCTGGGGGCAACAGTGCTGGTCGTGGACGCGGTGCATTGTCATCAGCACATGGCCATGGGACACGCTTGTCCTTCTTTTCGGCAGCTGGACATGTTGAGCCACATCATGCCGAAGACTTGGTAGAGTGGATGACCAAGCCCTCCTCCTCCTCCTCATCCTCTCTCACCCAGGCTCAGGGTACTGGCAAAGCAGCTGCCAAAGCGTCCTCTTCCCTGGTATCAATGTCAGACTCATCATCAGTCACTCCTTCCCTAGACCCACCATGTCCTCCTCCTGAGGAGTCCCCCTAACTGTTTGAGCACAGTGTTGGGTACATGCTCCAGGAGGATGCCCAGCGTTTCGAAGGGTCTGATGATGAAACCCAGCTACAGGAAGGCAGTAGGGTGAGAGCAGACAGAGGGGATGCTCAAGAAGGACACCAATCTGGCAGTCATGTTCCAGCAGCTGCAGCATACTGCCAGATTGGCTCCAGTGATGAGGAGGGAGGGGATGATGAGGTCACTGACTCCACGTGGGTGCCTAATAGGAGAGAGGAGGAGGAGGAGGATGAGGAGGAGGCACATCTCCAACGAGGCAGGATGCCCTTTGGTGGCCAGCGTAAGGGCAGTACACCGACGGAATCACACCGCAGAGCTCCGCCTGTGCAGGGCGCTGCCTCTGCCCGTCATTCAAAAAGTTCCTTGGTGTGGGCCTTTTTTGAGGCTAGTGCATCAGATCGCACAGCTGCTGTTTGCAACATATGTCTCAAGCGTATATCGCGTGGCCAAAACATCAGCCACTTGGGTACCACATGCCTGACCAGACATATGTTGACCTGCCATGCAGCTCGTTGGCAAGCCTACCTCAAAGACCCACACCAAAGAACAAAGCGGACCTCTCCTTGCACCGCATCAGCTGGGATCTCCAACCCCACTATAACTTCAGTCCTCTCTGAAACATGCACTGAGAGGAATGAAGGTGTAGAATTAGGTGTGTCACAGCCAAGTACTTGCGGCCACTCTGCTAGCAGTACACCGACGTCCGATTCTAGCAGGCAAATTTCCCTGCCCCAGCTGCTGGACCATCGAAAGAAGTTCACTCCCAGCCATCCACATGCCCAGCGGTTGAATGCTAGCTTGGCTAAATTGCTAGCGCTTCAACTGCTGCCTTTTCAGTTGGTAGACTCGGCCCCCTTCCGTGAGTTTGTGCAATGTGCGGTTCCTCAGTGGCAGGTTCCCAAACACCACTTTTTCTCACGGAAGGCTATTCCGGCTCTCTACCGGCATGTGGAAGGCAATGTCTTGGCCTCGCTGGACAGGGCGGTCAGCGGTAAGGTGCATATTACCGCTGACTCATGGTCCAGCAGGCATGGACAGGGACGTTACCTTTCTTTCACGGCCCATTGGGTCACTCTTTTGGCAGCTGGGAAGGATGCAGGACAAGGTGCAGTAGTGTTGGAGGTTGTCCCACCGCCACGCCTCCAAAATGCTACTACTGGTTGTGACACACCTCTCTCCTCCACCCCCTCCTCTTCTTCTTCCTCCATGGCCTCTTCCTGTGGTTTGTCCTATGAACCAGCGGTGCTCCGTAGCCGTTCACGGGGCTACGCAAGTACGCAGGCAAAAAGATGCCATGCCGTGCTTGCGCTGGTGTGTTTGGGGGACAGAAGCCACACTGGGGCAGAGGTCCTGTCTGCTCTGCAGGGCCAGGCCGAGAGGTGGTTGACGCCACGCCAGCTTAAGCCAGGAATGGTGGTTTGCGACAATGGCACCAACCTCCTCTCCGCCCTTCGACAGGGACAACTGACCCATGTGCCCTGTGTGGCTCATGTCCTTAACCTGGTGGTGCAGCGGTTCTTGGGCAGGTACCCGGGCTTACAGGATGTCCTGAGGCAGGCCAGGAAAGTCTGTGTGCATTTCCGCAGATCTTATAATGCCAGTGCTCGCCTGGCTGAGCTGCAAAAGGAGTTGAACCTGCCCAAGAACCGCCTTATATGTGACATGCCCACCAGGTGGAACTCAACGTTGGCCATGCTGCAGCGGCTGCACACGCAGCAGAGGGCCATCAATGAGTACCTGTGCGACTACGGCACCAGGACAGGGTCAGGGGAGCTCGGGTTTTTTTCACCACGCCAGTGGGGCATGATCAGGGATGCATGCACTGTCCTGGCACCATTTGAGGAGGCCACGAGGATGGTGAGCAGTGACAGTGCATGCATCAGTGACACTGTACCTCTTGTCCACCTGTTGGAGCACACGCTGCATGGAATAATGGACAGGGCACTTGAGGCAGAACAGAGGCAGGAAGAGGAGGACTTCCTTGCCTCTCAAGGCCCCCTTTACCCAGACAGTGTTCCTTCTGTCCCACCCATCGCACAGGAAGAGGAGGAGGAGGAGGAGGAGGAGGAGGAGGATTGTGTCAGCATGGAGGTGGAGGCTGGCACTCAGCATCATCAGCAGCAGTCTTTTAGGGATGATTTACAGTCCCAAGAAACCAGTGGACTTGTACGTGGCTGGGAGGAGGTGACTGCGGATCATGTCGTCCTTAGTGACCCAGAGGACTCCGGAGCGAATGCCTCAGCAAACCTACGCTGCATGGCCTCCCTGATCCTGCAAAGTCTGCGGAAGGATCCTCGTATTCTTCGGATCAAGGAGAGGGACCATTACTGGCTGGCCACTCTCCTTGATCCACGGTACAAGGGTAAGGTTGCGGACCTTATGTTACCGTCGCAGAGGGAGCAGAGGATGAGACAACTCCGGGAGGCCTTGCAGAAAGGTCTGTGCAACGCGTTCCCAGAGACTGGGAGGTTACAAACTCCTGGTCCTGGACAACGAGTTGCTGAGGCTTCGGCCAGTCAAAGAAGGAGCGGTGGGGAAGGTGGCCGTCTGACCGATGCGTTCAGACAATTCTTTAGTCCGCAGCCCCAAAGTATGATCGGTTCCAGCAACCATCGCCAGCGTCTGATAAACATGGTGCAGGAATATCTAGGGGCAAGGTCAGACTTGGACACCTTCCCCACCGAAAATCCTCTGGCTTACTGGGTCTTGAGGATGGATCACTGGCCAGAGCTTGCACAGTATGCAATTGAGCTACTGGCCTGTCCTGCATCCAGCGTTCTTTCGGAACGCACATTCAGTGCTGCTGGAGGATTTGTCACGGATCACAGGGTGCGCCTGTCCACCGACTCGGTTGATCGACTGACTTTCATCAAGATGAACCAGTCTTGGATCACCACCAGCTACCACACACCTGATGCTGATATAACAGACTAATTGATTTTAACATGTCACATCCCTTCAAGACTGATGCTGATGCTGAGTGCCTGTGCTGTTATGTTGACTGGCTATCCTCCTCCTCCGAGTCCTCAATGATACGATTGATGATGATAGCTTGGAAGATCATTTTTGTTTATGGGTGCCGCCACCAGTGGCTAAGGCCCAATTTTTCAGCCCCTGTTTTACAGGGGCGTGTAATTACAATTTTTTTAGCAATAATTTGCCATAGGGCTCATTGCTGTGCTCCAAGTACAGTATCTGTGAGGGGTTGGAGTGTTGTGGCACCAGTGCCTAAGGCCCAATTTTTCAGCCCCTGTTTAACAGGGGCGTGTCATTACAATTTTTGAAGCAATACTTTGCAACAGGGCTCATTGCTGTGCTCCAAGTACAGTATCTGTGAGGGGTTGTAGTGTTGTGCCACCAGTGCCTAAGGCCCAATTTTTCAGCCCCTGTTCAACAGGGGCATGCAATTACAATTCTTGATGTAATAATTCACAGCAGGGCCCATTGCTGCACCCACCAAGAGTAACTCTGAGGGCTTACAGTGTTGTGGCAACGCCACCACCACCACCACCACGAAAGGCCCAATTTTTCAGCCCCTGTTCAAAAGGGGCATGTAATTACAATTCTTGATCTAATAATTCACAGCAGGGCCCATTGCTGCACCCACCAAGAGTAACTCTGAGGGCTTACAGTGTTGTGGCAACGCCACCACCACCACCACCACGAAAGGCCCAATTTTTCAGCCCCTGTTCAAAAGGGGCATGTAATTACAATTCTTGATCTAATAATTCACAGCAGGGCCCATTGCTGCACCCACCAAGAGTAACTGTCAGGGCTTACAGTGTTGTGGCACCAGCACCACCATCAAAGCCCCAATTTTTACTACCACTGTTCAACAATTATATGTAATTAAAATTCCTGATATAATAGTTGACAGCAGGGCGTTCCAGCACCAACCAAGAGTAACTGTGAGTGCTTACAGTGTTGTGCCAACACCAACAACTAAGGGGCCTATTTCTGCAGAGTATATACGGCAGGTCCCTACTTTCAAACATCCAACTTACAAACGACTCCTACTTGCAAACGCAAGAAGACAACAGGAAGTGAGAGGAAATCTACCCCTAGGAAGGAAAATTCTCTCCTGTAAGAATAAATATGGGAGAAAGGTGTCTCCTCTGTACTGATGCTTTATCAGCAATCCTTGTTTCAAGAAAAACACCACATTTCAAAAACAGTTGTCATTGGGACGGAAAGTGAGGTGAAATGTTCTGAACAGGGGCACAGACAGCAAAACAAATGTTACAGGGGTGATAACCCTTACCTATGTTTTCCAAAAAGTTTAAAAATAGATTTTTGGGCTGGAGCTACACTTCAACAATGTACCTGTTCAAAATTACAAACAGATTCTACATAAGAACAAACCTACAGTCCCTGTCTTGTATGCACCGCCTGTATACGGCTGTTCAGAGTATATAGGGCCTTTTTTATTTTATGTGCGGGGTTCCCCTTAATATCCATACAAGACCCAAAGGGGCTGGTAATGGGCTGGGGTAGGGGGGGGGGGTCATGGGGTAGCTATGCCATTTTTCTTAAAGATTTTCATCCATATTACCGGGACCAGACATTACATTAAAGCCGCAAGCAGTTTTAAATGGCTTTTTTTTCCTTTAGAAGTGTCATTTTGTGCAGGGACAGTTCTAAACACGGGAAACACGTGGCACTTCACAGGCATACTTTAGACACCCCCCAGGTACGATATTTAAAGGAATATTTGACTTTTTTTTTTTCACTTTATGCATCATTAAAATGACTGCTCCCGAAAAACGACCGTTTTTAAAACTTCTTTTTGCATTGATACATGTCCCCTGGTGCAGAACCCGGGTTCCCAAACCCTTTTTAGGACAATAACATGCATAATAGTTGTTATAATTAGCACTTTAGAATTCGAACGTTCGCATCCATTGTATTTAATAGGGTTCTAATGTTCGTACGAACTTTCGGTCCGTTCGCGGGTTCTGGTGCGAACCGAACCCGGGGGTGTTCGGCTCATCACTACTCAGCAGCCTCAGCTGCGCTGAAAATGAATGGAGAGAAGACAGCGGCTCCTCTTCATTCATAAACTCAAACATTGTAAACACAGTTTACGATGTTTCAGTTATGTGAATGGACAGAGTCACTGATCACTGACTCTGTACATTCCTAACAGTAAGGAGCCGGATTTACTGGCTCCTACCTCTGCTCTCCATCCTGACAGATCGAGGGGGTGGAGGAGGAGAATGGAGGGGGACGGCAGCACGGAGGGAGAGAGCAGCATGGAGGGGGACACGGAGGGAGACAGCAAAATGGAGGGGGACACGGATGGAGACCGCAGCATGGAGGGGGACACGGAGGGAGACCGCAGCATGGAGGGGGACACGGAGGGAGACCGCAGCATGGAGGGGGACACGGAGGGAGACAGCAGCATGGAGGGGGACACGGAGGGAGACCGCAGCATGGAGGGGGACATGGAGGTAGAGAGCAACACGGAGGGAGACAGCAGCATGGAGGGGGAAACGGAGGGAGAGAGCAGCACGGAGGGGGACACAGAGGGAGACCGCAGCATGGAGGGTGACATGGAGGGAGAGAGCAGCATGGAGGGGGACACGGAGGGAGGGAGACAGCAGCAGAACGGAGGGGGACTGGAGGAGTATACAGGGACAATCAGCGGTGATCGTGTGTGGGGGAGTTACAAGCACCGAGCACCACTGATTTCACTAAAGCAGCTGAAAGCCGTGCACGTGGGGGGGGGGGGGAGAAGTGGAGAAACGTCTCTCAGACTTTTAAATCTATACAGCGGTGATTGGTGCTTGTAACTCCCCCACTGATCACCGCTGGCTGTACAAGTATCGGGTGAAGCATCGGGAGCAAGTACTCGGGCAAATGCTATTATCGGTATCGGGACAACCCTAGTTTGAACTATTAAAAAAAATTGCTGTGCGCCACTAAAGTGTTTGACTTGAAGAAAAGGTGGCAACCCTACTTCAAATCCTTACCCACTCTACCGGAAGCTAAAAAAAACAAAAACTATTTTGCTTGACATACATATTACATAAATACATAACGGTCGTCATTGGGGTTGTTTTTACACCTGCCTGGTGTTGAGCTTTCAATAATAGTGTATGTTCCAAAACAGACCTTATGTTTGCTTTAATCATAGAGACAGAAATCAAAAAGGTGGAGGTGAAAATTAACAAAAACTCACCTACCAGCTGAATTCTACATCATGTGATCTGCAGCCGCAGTACCCTGGGATGCTGACCTCAGCAGAGCCTTTAGTTATTATATACTCTTCCTCAATGACTGCAGACATCCACCTGGGAAGTTCTGAGACTTATTTGTCTGGTGGCCACAGGACATGCTGAGGATTCTACACACACACCGCCACGCATTGAGCCGATTCCGGACACTGGGAGCCCCCTGGACTATTTGGAAAAGATGAGCCTATGTTTTGCTTCTCTCTTGTGAGTGATTTTAACTACCTTGCCATTAAATAGTGATCTTAATACTGCACTTAGGTGGCGCTTCCTATTTTTTCTCTCCTTTCACTATTTGCATACAGAGTGGGCTTTCTCTGAAGGACAGCAGCCCCCTATTATACCTCACCATCCCCCTCTATGGACTGACCAACTGATTATTAACTGCCTATAGATTGCATTCTGTCTTAGTTGCACTATTTCTCGCGCTAACAGTTATTGAAACAATTTATCCCCACGACACCTGCTTGTGGGTGCCATTGCTGTTTATATCGTTTTTTTATACTTTAATAAATTGTGCTACATGCCTGCTTGGTGCTTTTGTTCACTTCCCTCTTGCTTTAAACCATACCAGTCTACATGTCCTCAACATGGGAGGGTGGTTGCTTTGGGGCAGGGGAGGGGTCTGCGCTCCTTCACCCCAAAGCAACTTGTCCCCATATTAATCTTCCTGACAACTCTGGGCTGTGGTTGTCGGGGTCTGCGGGCAGGGTCCCCCTACCTATTTAACCACTTCCAGACCGCCCACTGCACATATACTGCGGCAGGGCGGCCCGAGTGCATGAATCGATGTACCTGTCCGTCAGTCCGTGCATGAAACACAGTGGGCGTACGTGCATTCCCACTGCGCGCCGCGGTACAGAGAGGCAGAATGGGGATCTGCCTATGTAAACAAGGCGAATTCCCGCTCTGACGGGGAAAATACTGAGATCTGCTGTTTCTAGTGATCATGAACAGCAATCTCTGTGTTGTCCCAGTAAGGCCATTCCCCACACAGTTATAACACAGCCAGGGAACACATTTGACCCCTCGATTGCCGCCTAGTGTTAACCCCTCGCCTGCCAGTGTCATTTATACATTGATTAGTGCATTTTTTTTTAGCACTGATCACTGTAATAATGTCACTGGTCCCCAAAAAGTGTCACTTGGAGTCAGATTTGTCCCCCGCAATGTCGCAGTCCCACTAATGGCACAGATCACTGCCATTACCAGTAGAAACAATAAAAAAAATAAAGTCCATAAATCTATCCCATAGTTTGTAGATGCTATAAGTTTTGAGCAAACCAATCAAAATTTTTTCCCATTGCAATTTTTTTTTACCACAAATATGTGAAAGAATACTTATTGGCCTAAACTGATGAATAATTTTTTTTATATATATATTTTTTTGGGTTATGTATTATTGTCAGTCATTTTTTTGTTTATAGCACCAAAAATAAAAACCGCAGAGGTGATCAAATGCCACCAAAAGAAAGCTCAATCTGTGGGAAAAAAAGGACATAAATTTTGTTTGGGTACAACCCCGCACGACCGCGCAATTGTCAGTTAAAGTGACGCAGTGCCGTATCGCAAAAAATGGCCTAGTCATTAAGGGGGTAAATCTTTCCGGGGCTGAAGTTGTTAAGAACTGTCAAACGGTGGAGCAGGCAGTCGGCAGTTAGCCTTTATCGGGGGCGGAGCTTTTTTTTTATTATTATTCTTTTTTCGGGTCTAACGGTGCAACGGGCGTAGTGATTGACGATGGATCTACATCAGAGGAAATTGTTTTATTTTTTATTTTTATTAAAGGAATTGTCAACAACTGTGTGTGTTATTTTATTTATTTTTGACACTATTTTTGGTGAATTAGTAGGGGTACAATGTACCCCATACTCATTCACATGGAGGGGGGGCGGGATCTTGGGGCCGCCTTGTTAAAGGGGGCTTCCAAATTCGGAAAAGCCCCATGCCCTCAGACCCCCACAACCACTGCCCAGGGTTGTGGGGAAGAGGCACTTGTTTTATTTTTATTTTGGTGTGGGGTTCCCCTTAAAATCCATACCAGACCCAAAGGACATGGTATAGAATAGGGGGGACCTCCACGCAGTTTATTTTTCTATTGCCAGCAATGTTTTTTTTCAATCAGCTGTCAGCTTCCTGGCCCTGCATCTTTACAACCAGATATTCACTATGTCCTGATTGGGCAAATCTTTGCCCAATCAGGGCTTAGAATGCACTGCGCGGCGTGCAGTGCATTGTGGGTCGCTCGGCGGGTGAACATCCCACCGAGCGCCCTGCAAATTCGGGTGTTCGCCCAACTCTATCAACAAGGTATAATGCTTGTTGATTGCCATACTGATTGCAATGGCAATCAGCGAGAGCTAATTATTGTGATGGCAAAATCACAAGCATTATAGCTTAATCAACTGAGCCTATATGTGTAGAAGTTAGTGATTGTAAACGATCACCATGTAAAACAATCTATTTAGTTTAAAATAGAAATAAAAGCCAAACATTTGTATAGTGATATAAAAAATAAATATTATAAATATATTTTTCCCCCTTTTTATAAGTGATCACATCCCCTCTGTTCTCAGCTGCAGAAGAGCTGGGGGGAGGAGAAGCTACAGCAGTGAAAGGCTGCACGGGTGGGGGGGTTTGGACAAGTCTGATCATTGGAGGAAAACATGGTGAGCTCTCCTGCCTAATGTGGTCAGTTTTTAACAGTAGAGCAGAGGGACTGGCAGGAACTCCAAGGAATTTAACACAAAGGAAGCAATACAAAAAGAACAGGATACTTTGTCATACAAGTACATGGCACAGCAGGCACATATCAGGAATTTGAAATGCTAGGATAACATGCACTTTAAAACAGATCTCCAGTCGAATTTGTCTTTTTAGCCATTACAAGATGCCTATTGTTCCCTTGGCTACTAGGGATGGGCTGAACGATCCCCCCTGTTCGGTTCACACCCGAACTTTCGAACATTGCGAAAGTTTGGAACCAAATAATGTACCCTATTGAAGTCTATGGGACCCGAAAGTGTAAAATCAAAAGTGCCCATTTTATAGGCTTATATGCAAGTAATTGGGCATACAATGGTTATGGGGGTCTGGGTACTGCCCTGGGGGGCATGTATCAATGAAAATAATTTTTAAATGAGCAATGATTTATTGATGCTTCAATAAACAAAAATTATTTCAATATAGTGCCTGGGGGGTCCCCTTAGTCCACCTGTGAAGTGGCACATCTGTACTGTGCATAGAAGCTGCTGCAGCAATAATTGCATTTATAAAGCCCATTTTCTCTGCAAGCTTTCTTTATTTTGTAAGCAACAGGTTGGGTAGCAAGTCTTTATGATGAGGCCTCAATGTAGTGCACTGGGAACAAGATTAGAGATTTTTTGGATAAATGCTACCACAGACTTTAGATTTCTATTTCTGTAACGGGTGCGGAAAAATTGGTCTTTGGGTGTCTGTGTCGCCTTCACACCGTAACCCTACAGAGGTACTCTTGATGAAAGCAAGAATTTGCCTTGCTGTCAAAAATTTTAATGATATGCATCTGTCAAACAGGTGTGGAAATATTGTTCTTTGGGTGTCAGTGGTGCCTTCACACTGTAACCCTATAGAGGTACACTTGATGAAAGCAAGAATTGGTTGGCCTTGCTATCAAAAATTATTATTATTATTATTTAGGTACTTATATAGCGCCATCAATTTACGCAGCACTTTACATATACATTGTACATTCACATTGGTCCCTACCCTCAAGGAGCTTACAATCTAAGGTCCCTGACACACATTAATATACATGGGCCAATTTTAGACAGAAGTCAATTAACCTACCAACATGTCTTTGGAGTGTAGGAGGAAACCAGATTACCCGGAGAAAACCCACGCAGGCACAAGGAGAACATGCAAACTCCAGGCAGGTAGTGTCGTGGTTGGGATTTGAACCAGCGACCCTTTTTACTGCTAGGCGAGAGTGCTACCCACTACACCACTGTGCCGCAAAAATTGCAATGATATGCACCTGTCAAACAGGTGCGGAAAGATTGTTCTTTGGGTGTCGGTGGCGCCTTCACACTGTAAACTTATAGAGGTACTCTTGATGAAAGCAAGAATTGGCCTTGCTGTCAAAAATTGTAATGATATGCACCTGTCAGAGATTCTGCATCCCAAAAACACTTAATCTGCGACATCGGCATCAGGGGCTTCATAGCTGCTGGTAATGCAGGACTGATTTATTTTGATAAAAGTCAGACGTCCACGGAGTCTGTGGACAGACGCGTTCTATAATCAGTAACAAAACCTCCAGCAGCACTGAATGCCCATTCGGAAAGCACGCTGGATGCAGGGCAGCCCAGCAGCTCAATAGCATACTGGGCAAGTTCTGGCCCAGTGGTCTATTCTCATGACCCAGTAAGCCAGTGGATCGTCAACTGGAAAGATTTCCATCTCTGTTTTCGCCCCTAGATAATCGTTCACTATGTGATGCAGATGCTGCCGATAGGATTTGAATGGTGACAGCCCTGGGCGGCGAGGACTAAAAAAATTGAGAAATGCATCACTTAGGGGGCCACCTTCTCCACCGCTCCTCTCTTGACCAACAGAAGCCTCAAACTGTGTTTTCCATGACACTGTAACCTACCAGAGTTGGGAAAAGCATTCAATAAACTTTTCTAGTGTCCTCAAGAGATTCCATCTTCTGCATTCTCTGTGGGGACAGGATGAGTTCTGAGACTTTCCCCTTATAAAGGTGGCCTCTCTTAGCTTCTGTTTCTTACAGGGACCAGACTTTCCAGACTTCAGGGCAAAGGCCTGAAAATGACTAATTATAATGTCAGTGTAGCGGCCTCACGCCTCTTTCCCCTTCTCATACTCGGCTTGTCTTTCTTCGTCTAGGGGTCTCAGTGCTGGGGGGAGGGATGAGATACACCACGGCCCATGTCCTCCATAGCTAAGAGGTGAAGGCCAGAAGATTGGGTTTTGTGTAGGTGTCCTAGAGTCAAGTCCAGTACTTCGTCCCTGACTCCTTTGCTCCTAGTAACCAGAGTTCCACACAGTGAATAGGTCCAACTCAGTTTTATTCTTCTTGGCAAACAACAAACAGTTTCTTCTACTGAGTAGTAATGGGGAATAGATCGAGGCACAATCCTTTCCCTTCTCCTGCTAACCACTGTGGTATCACCAGTGGTAAATAGTCACTGCCACTGACTATGTGAGGTAGGACGTGAATTACCTTCGCTAGCACGGCCCCTGTCAGGGGAAGGAAATCTGTCCAAGGGAGAAACCGGAGGCCTCTCTGTCACCAGCGATGCTGCGCCGGACTCTCCAGAGAAGTTCCACACACCAGATCTCACAAACTCAGACACGGGCACCCAAGGAGTTAGGGCCCCCTCGGATTCCTCCACCCTCGCGGAACTCAGTCGAAGGTACTGAGCAACAGGCATCCGCCATAGTACCTCACCCCAGGCTAAAGGTGCCTGGGATGGACTCCATCTCCGCTCCGGCCAGGCCAAGGGCACCTAGGCCTGGAGCACTGGAACGCCAGCACCCAAGCTGAAGGTGCCTGGGTGCGGCCGAGTCCTCCGACTCCCACTCCGAACTCTCAACTCTGAACCCCGTGGTAAGGGCGTCCGCGCCTTTTATTCCCTCTTCCTTTGCGCCACAGTGGGTTCCCCGCCCCGCTGTACCAGCTCCAGGGGAGGACAAAAAGGTACAGTCTTGCGGTGTGAGTTCAGCTCCGGCCCAGGGCAACAGCGCCACCCGTGGACCGCAAGGAACCTCACACCACCAGAGTCCTCCAAGAACCAGAAAAAGGTCTCGGATCCCCTAGCAATTTGTGCATCTGGGTTACACTACCACCCAGATGCCTCCCTTAAATTCAAACACCCGCTACATCAGTAAGGGCAACCCATGATTGGACAAGAAAACGGCAGATGACAGGGTTCAGCTCTGATGTCAGACTCCAGTATAAAAGTGAAACTAATTTCAAAAGGGCACACAGAGGGAATTTTCTAGGGAGCCAAGGTAATAGCATGCATCTTGTGGTGTCTGCAAGACATCTACTTTTCAACATTTAAAAGGCCTGACAATAGCAGTTGGAAGACCAATGTAGCACTTGTCGCTTGGTATGATGGGTCCTCTGTTCTGCCATGACTCTGCAAAACAATTTGTCCCCTCAGAACCACCTGGTTATGTTATTGGAAGGCTGCTAGACATGTGCAGAATGAAAAAATGTGTTTTGTTTCGTTATTTAAATAATATTGTTTAGTTAAGTCTGTTAAATTAGTTTAGTCATTTTCGGAATTAGTTTAGTCTAGTTTTGTTTATTTGTTTTCAAATTCGATTTGAATTTTGCAAATGCGGTCAAATTAAACTCATTTAAACAGAATTTGAAAAATTTGAATTGCCATTTGAATTTTAACTTATTCTATTCAAGTTTCAGAAGATGGTTACATTCTTTCTATTTTATTCTGTTATATTCTATTGTTTTTTCTGTTTTATTCTATTCTTTTATTTTCTATTCTATTCTTTTCTATTCTATTCTGTTCTTTTCTATTCCATTCTAATCTATTCTATTCAAATTCTAATTTATTCTATTCGGAATTCGAATTTCTGAAGATGGTTATATTCTATGTTATTCTTTTCTATTGCTTTCCTATTCTACTCTTTTCTATTCTTTTATTTTTTATTCTAATCTATTCAAATTCAAATTTATTCTATTTTAAATACGAATTTCGGAAGACGGTTATATTCTTTCTATTTTATTTTATTCTTGTTTTCTAATTCAATTTTATTCAAATTCAATTTGGAAATGTTGTTTCGTTATTTCGGATTAGTTTAAATTCATTACTATAGAAAATTGAGAAATCTCCAAATAATGAAAAATTTGACCAAACTTCTATTTGGAACAAAACAAACTGCACATTTCTAAAGGCTGCATACCTCTAATTCACTTAGATGTTAGTACAATACCATACTATATTAGCGTACAAGAAATAGGCCACAGGCTACTCAATGGTGGATAAAGTAAGTGTATTATTGCAGGACAAGATAAAGGCAATGCTCTAAGCAAGAAATCAGCAACAGACTATGTTGAACTAAATAGGGTAAATATTAGTCTATAATATGGCCATTAAACTAGGTGAAAATAAGGCTAACCCAATTTAAACTGGTACACGCAGTGTTAATAAAGAACAGCATATCCACAAAAAAAGTATAAACACCAAAAGAAAAAGACCCAATGTAACTCTCGGCAAGGACTATTCAAAAAGTGGCTCTGAGTGCACTCTGCACATGTCCCTGTATTAGCGAGTGGGTGTACACGTTTCTGAGAGGGGATGGCTGTTAGGTACCTGGCGTCTTAATAACAAACATAAGCTGGCTAATGGTGGGGCCCATCTGTTCAGTGGTGCATGTGTTACAAACTCTTCAAGCTGAATGCAACAGACGACTGTTGGGCTGTAAGGGCAGTCTCTACTGGCCATAATTGCAGACAGTAATGGGATAAGCATAGTTGGTTCCGTTCACCACTCCTGGTACCCAATGGATCCAGTTCAGAATGTTCGGCGGTCTGTTGTCCCCGCTGGCTTGGTAATCACGATTAGTTCCTCTCAAGGATCTTTTCTCTGTGGTGTAGGCACTTACACAGCAACACGTTTCTCCAGCTCCGGTCCCAGCGCAGCAAAAGACCTTTCTGCAGCTCAGTCCTCAGGCTCTATGAACACAGCAAGGACACCCAATTTCTACACTGGCTTAGCAAAGGTAACAGGTCCATTTAGCTTGGCTTCCTACCGCAAAAGACCCCAACCTATGCAGAATTGCCTGGGGAAACTACTGTACTCTCCTCCTCTGTTTGCAGTGAATCCTGAGAGATAATGTTCACAGCCCCATCCATTTGCATTGTACAGTGCTCCTCCAGGACTACATGTCCCATGATCCTTCTCTGTGCAGCATCATCCTCCCCTCTTCACAGGCTCCCTGCTGCTGCCAGGAGGTAGGAAGATGAGCGGGGGACCACACAGCTGCTCCATCCTACTACCGTGCAGCGTTAGCAGATTGTGGGGATGTACAGACAGCCCATAGCCAACAGAGCACCCAGCTACACTCACATTATACTTTCCTTACTGAAGTAACATATACCAAACCATCCATAATGTGCCCTGTGTCAATGAAAGTATTTATTTGAGATTGTCTAAAGATCCTGCTTTATATTCTGCTGTGGTTAAGAGTGCGACTCTTGAAAGTGAAAATTAGCTCAATGAATAACCAATTTGTTTCTTCTCTCCTATTTTAGTTCATTAGGCTTATTATTCATTCTAGTGGCATTAACTAATTGTTCGTTTTCATTTTAAGGGAACAGCATGTACAAAAAGCTGATCACAGATTATCATTATTATTATACAGGATTAATATAGCGCCAACAGTTTGCACAGTGCTTTACAATATAATGAGAGACAATACAGCAACAATACAATTTAATACAAGAGGGTTAGGAGGGCCCTATTGCAATCTAATAGGGAGGGGCTGGTGAAACAAAAGGTAGTAACTGTGAGGGAATAACTGATGAGGGAAGTAGAAGATTCAGTTGTTAGCTGAAGGCAGGATAGACCTCCCTGAAGAAATTAGTTTTCAGGGATTGCCTAAAAGTGGACAGAGTATGAGATAACTGGACCGATTGGGGTATTGAGTTCCAGAGGATGGGAGAGGCTCTGGAGACGTCCTGGAGAATAGCATGGGAGGAGGAGACAAGGGAGCTAGAGAGCAGGAGGTCTTAGGAGGAGAGGAGAGGACGGATTGGGTGATATTTGGAGATAAGATTGGTAATGTCGCTTGGGGCAGAGTTGTAAATGGCTTTGCATGAATTTTATTTGTTGGGCAATGGGAAGCCAGTGGAGGGATTGGCAGAGGAGTGGTGGACAGTGAACGGTTGGTAAGATGGATGAGTCTAGCAGCGGCATTCACGATAGACTGAAGAGGGGGTAGCTTGCGGAGTTAGATCAATGAGGAGGGAGTTACAATAGTCAAGGCGAAAAGATAACAAGGGAGTGAATAAATTGTTTAGTGGTTTCAACGGTTAGAAAGCGGCTTATATTGGAGATGTTACGGAGGGGAAGTCTACAAGATTTGGACAGTGATTGGATTTGGGGCTGAAAGGACAGGTCAGAGTCCAGGATTACACCTATCACCCTGGCACGAGGGGAGGTAGGTTGTATTATTGATCTTGATTAGGGATGAGCCGAACACCCCCCAGTTCGGTCCGCATCAGAACATGCAAACAGGCAATACATTTTTTTGAACATCCGAACACCGTTAAAGTCTATGGGACTCGAACATGAAAAATCGAAAGTTCTAATTTTAAAGGCTTATATTCAAGTTATTGTGATAAAAAGTGTTTGGGGACCCGGGTCCTGCCCCAGGGGACATGTACCAATGCAAAAAAAAGTTTTAAAAACTGAAATTTTTTCGGGAGCAGTGATTTTAATAATGCTTAAAGTGAAACAATAAAAGTGAAATATTCCTTTAGATTTCAAACCTAGGGGGTGTGTATAGTATGCCTGTAAAGTAGTGATTGTTTCCCGTGCTTAGAACTGTCCCTGCACAATGGAAACCTGCGTTACATCAGAGGGGGGTGGGGTCACCCGCACGTCACTGGGGAAGCCCGGGTTTCCCCTTGGGTCAGAGGGGGATGGGGTCACTTGACGGGTGGCCCCGTCCTCAGCTACATAAGACCTGTCAGGCTGCGGCGACGATATTCTCGGGGTGTCTCCGGTGGAGACAGGATGTGCTGCGCTGGACATCTCATTGCTGGAGCCTGGACCTGGATGGAGAGGAGATCATCCACCGCTGAACCCCGGAGAGGAGATCATCCATTGCAGGATACCGATTGCGTTGGAGTGGAGACTGAGAGTGGAATACAACCGCTGGAATCTTTTTTTTATTTTTAATAGCCACTTGTCCCCCGCCCACTGTCAATTGACGGCGGGCGGAGGACACTCTCGTTCTGGGAGGACGTCATATGACGTCCTCCCTTTAAAACGAGCTAGGGGGCGCGTGCGCACACCCGCCGCGTTCCCAAGGCTCCGATGCGCGTGCCCGGCGGGCGCGATTGCCGCCGGGCAACCGCGATTGCCTGGGAAACGAGCAGGAAAGTGGATCTCTGTGTGTAAACATAGAGATCCACGTCCTGTGAGGGAGAGGGGACCAATGGTGTGTCCCTTGTACATAGGGACAACCATCAGTCACCTCCCCCAGTCAGTCACCTCCCCCCACAGTCAGAACACATTGAGGGAACATATTTAACCCCTTCCCGCCCCCTAGTGGTTAACCCCTTCCCTGCCAATCACATTTATACAGTAATCAATGCATTTTTATAGCAGGGATCGCTGTATAAATGTGCATGGTCCGAAAAATGTGTCAAAAGTGTCCGATGTGTCCGCCGCAATATCGCAGTCACAATAAAAATCGCAGATCGCTGCCATTACTAATAAAAAAAAAAAAAAAATGCTAGAAATCTATCCCCTATTTTGTAGACGCTATAACTTTTGCGCAAACCAATCAATACGCGCTTATTGCAATTTTTTTTTTTTTTTTACCAAAAATATGTAGAAGAATACGTATCGGCCTAAACTGAGGAAAATTTTATTTAAAAAAAAAAAATGGGTATTTTTTATAGCAAAAAGTAAAAAATGGTGTTTTTTTTCCAAACTGTATGCTCTGCTTTTGTTTATAGCGCAAAAAATAAAAACCGCAGAGGTGATCAAATACCACCAAAAGAAAGCTCTATTTGTGGGAAAAAAAGGACGCAAATTTCGTTTGGGAGCCACGTCGCACGACCGCGCAATTGTCATTCAAATTGTGACAGCGCTGAAAGCTGAAAAATGGCTTGGGCAGGAAGGGGGTTTTCGTGCCCGGTAGGGAAGTGGATAAAGGACTTATCCCAACGGTGTCTGTGTGTTTTTTTACAATTTTTTACACTTTCTTTGTGAAATGGTAGGGGTACAATGTACCCCTTACCAATTCACATGGGGGGGCCGGGATCTGGGGGTCCCCTTTGTTAAAGGGGTCTTCCAGATTCCGATAAGCCCCCCGCCCGCAGACCCCCACAACCACTGGGCAAGGGTTGTGGGGATGAGGCCCTTGTCCCCATCAACATGGGGAGATGGTGCTTTGAAGGGTCACAGACCCCCAAAGCATCCCACCCATGTTGAGGGCATGTAGCCTGGTAAGGTTCAGAAGGGGGGGCTCGCTCTCTCGTCCCCCCTCTTTTCCTGCGGCCTGCCAGGTTGCGTGCTTGGATAAAGGGTCTGGTATGGATTTTTGGGGGGAACTCCACGCCATTTTTTTTTTAATTTGGAGTGGAGTTCCCCTTAAAATCCATACCAGACCTGAAGGGCCTGGTAATTGAATTTGAGGGGACCCCCACGCATTTTTTTTATCAATGACTTTCAATTACTTTTCTCTGTATTGCCGGGAGCCGACAATTCATTACAGCCGCGAGTACTTTTAAATTACTTTTTTTCCTTTAGAAATGACACTTTGTGCAGGGACAGTTCTAAGCACGGGAAACAAGCGCTACTTTACAGGCATACTATACACCCCCCCTAGGTACGAAACTTAAAGGAATATTTCACTTTTATTGTTTCACTTTAAGCATTATTAAAAACACTGCTCCCGAAAAAAACCGTTAGTTTTTAAAACTTTTTTTTGCATTAATACATGTCCCCTGGGGCAGGACTTACTTATAACTTGCATATAAGCCTTTAAAATTAGCACTTTAGTTTTCTCCCATAGACTTTTACAGGGTGTTCCGCGGCTTTTCGAATTTGCCGCAAACACCCCAAATTGTTCGCTGTTCGGCGAACGGGCGAACAAGCAATGTTTGAGTCGAACATGAGTTTGACTCGAACTTGAAGCTCATCCCTAATCCTGATGGAGAAGTCATGGAAAAATCATGGGCACAGGAGGAAAAATTATGAGCTCAGTTTTAGAAAGATTGAGTTTGAGGAAGTAGTGTGACATTCATGCTGATATGTCAGCTGAGATGACTGAACAATCATAAGCTTTTAGTATTGGCTCACTACAACATTATGCACACAATTTATTTTCTTTTAATGACCAGTTTCATATTCCATAATGTCTGCTACCTTGATGTGGAAGAACATAATATCACTTAGAATTTTTTGGAAACTCTGATGCGTTCTGTTTGGATCCTCCCATGTTATTGTTTCACTTGGCTCCCTGGGAATCAGTTGCTATACACTAAAAAAGCAGAAAATTCCTTCCATTTTGTTCTGGATTCAGCATACTGTTTAATACAAAATGAATACAAAATTAGGCAAATGCACTGTGTACGTAGCGCACCCTTGAACTCTGCACTCTGTACATAGCATACCCCTGAACTCTGCACTCTGTACATAGTGCACCCCTGAATAGGGTTGCCACTTGTCCAGGATTCACCCGGACAGTTTGGGTTTGGAATCATGCATCTGGGTTTCAGACTGCCTGAAACCCGGACACATTATTTAGACTGGACAAGGGCTTCCCAGCAGGGTTGCTGCCTGCAGTTGTCTAAGCTGAGAGTGTCTGTTACACTCTTTCACACTGCCCAAAGCCAGCACTAACAAACCCCTCCACCCCAAATCCCCCTACCTATTTGTGTCTGCCCACACTCCAATCCCTGGCGCTATGCCTCAGAAAGGGAAAGTTGCGGATGGAAATTTGAAGTCCAGCAGCCTCAGTTACATCTGGATGAGAGGTGCTGACTGCCAAGGGGTGAGTGAGCTCACCATCCATCCCTGTCTGTGACTAAAGTCTCCCCCTTCTCTCTCCTGCCTCTGAGTAAGTACACTGAGGCAAATCAGGGTTCTCAGAGCACCCCTTACATCAGAGTTTCCCTTTACATCAGAGGCCACAGTATTTCCCCTCACATCAGAGTCTTCTCCGTACACCAGAGGCCACAGTATGTCCCCTTACATCAGAGTCTTCTCCGTACATCAGAGTTCTCAGTGTTCCCCCTTAAATCAGGGTTCCCAGAGCATCCCTTATGTTAGAGTCTTCAGAGTCCCCCCCCCCTTACAGTGAAAGGGAACTCTGCGAGTACAGATGTAAAAGGGGAACTCTGTGGAATCAAATGTAAATGGGGAGCTCTGTGGGCTCTGATGTAAAGGGGGACTCTTGTCATTAACTTCATATGATTAAAAAATGTATTTATTAGAATATTTATTAGCATATTTATGTATTGTTTATACTATAAAAGAAAAATTGCAGTGTGCCGCTAAAGTTTTCAGGTTTGACTTGAAGAAAAGGTGGCAACCCTACCCCTGTACTCTGCACTCTATACATAGCCATGGCTGGTGCTACCACTAGGCAAACTAGGGTGCCGGCCACTGGTGTTCCAACTCTCTTTTCTTTGCAGCAAGTCTCAGCATCAGCAGGCAGCCACCGCTCTGTTCGCACATAGAGTCAGAGGTGCAGCGCCTGGCGGAGGACTGTGTCTGTGTCCCGACTCCCGAATAAGTGGAAGCAAGCAAACATTCATTGATGGACACTGGTAGGCTGCATTGATGGGTGCTGGTAGGCTGCATTGATGGGCGCTGGTAGGCTGCATTTGATGGGTGCCGGTGAGGCTGCATTGATGTGCACTGGTAGGTTGCATTGATGGCCGCTGGTGAGGCTGCATTTGATGGGTGCTGGTGAGGCTGCATTGATGTGCGCTGGTAGGCTGCATTGATGGACGCTGGTGAGGCTGCATTGATGGGCGCTGGTAGGCTGCATTGATGGGCGCTGGTAGGCTGCATTGATGGGCGCTGGTGAGGCTGCATTTGATGGGCGCTGGTGAGGCTGCATTTGATGGGCACTGGTGGGCTGCATTTGATGGGCGCTTCATTAAAAAAGTGGGGTATACATGGGCAGGGCAAAGGGGGTGGAGTCAGGGGTGGAGCCAAGGGGGCGGCAAAATTAGGTTTTCACCTAGGGTGTCAAAAATCTTTGCACCAGCCCTGTAGATAGCACACCCTTAAACTCTGCACTCTGTATGTGGCATACCCTGAACTCTGTATGTAGCGCATCCCTGAACTTTGCATGTAGTGCATCCCTGAACTCTGCACATAACGCCCTCCTGGTATTTATTGCCCCTTTAAAATCATCCCACTGCAATTTGGCCACACCTACCATTCAATGCGGTTTCTGGGGGGCGTGGTTGAGTTCCTGCACCTATTCTCTGAGAAAAAAAGCCCTGCATAAATATATAGTATTACAGACACAACCCTTTGATGACAACCATAATGCTGTATATGATCTTAGTTACATAGACCTGACACCTACAGTCTATACACTATGTTATGTATTACATTGTCCTGACCAAAGTGTTTATTTTTGCAACATTTTCTTTTTGCTGTGTAGTGTGCAACTAATGAAGTTCTTTTTTAACCACTTCAATACCAGGCACTTATGCACCTTCCCGCCCAGACCAATTTTCATCTTTCAGCGCTCTCACACTTTGAATGACAATTACTCAGTCATGCTACACTGTATCCAAACAAAATTTGTTATCATTTTCTTCTCACAAATAGAGCTTTCTTTTGGTGGTATTTAATCGCCACTGGGTTTTTTATTTTTTGCGATATAAGCAAAAAAACTGCGATTTTTTTTTTTTAAAAAACATTTTATTTAGTTTCTAATGTAAAATTTTGCAAATAAGTAATTTTTCTTCATAAATTTGTGCCAAAATTTATACTGCTACATATCTTTGGTAAAAATAACCCAAATTAGTGTATATTATTTGGTCTTTGTGAAAGTTATAGAGTCTACAAACTATGGTGCCAATCACTGAAAATTGATCACATCTGATCACGCCTGATGTACTGAAGGCCTATCTCATTTCTTGAGACTCTAACAAGCCAGGAAAGTACAAATACCCCAAAATTACCCCTTTTTGGAAAGTAGACAGTCCAAGGTATTTACTAAGAGGCATGGTGAGTTTTTTGAAGTTGTATTTTTTTCCATAATTTCCACAATTCTTGGGAAAATTAGGATTATTTTTTTTATTTTTATTTTTTACACAAACTGGTCATTAACAGGTTATTTCTCTCACACAGCATATGCATAATTGCAACTACATCCCAAAATACATTCTTCTACTCCTCCTGAGTATAGCGATACCACATGTGTGAGACTTTTACGCAGCCTGGCCACATACAGAGGCCCAAAATTGAAGTAGCACTTTCAGGCGTTCTACAAGCATAAATTGAACATATCCTTTCTCAACCACCTATTACACTTTTGAAGGCCCTGGAGCACCAGGACAATGGAATTGTCCACAAAATGATCCCATTTTGGAAAGTACACGCCCCAACGTATAATCTATGAGGCATAATGAGTCTTTTGAATGGTTCATTTTTTTCCAGAAGGTTTTGGAAAATGTGGGAAAAAATTTCAAATGCATTTTTTTTACAGAAAGTTGACAATTTATAAGATATTTCTAACACATAGCATGTACATAGCAAAAATGACACCCCAAAATGTATTCTGCTACTCCTCCTGAGTATGGCGATACCACATGTTTGAGACTTTTACACAGCCTGTCCACATACAGAGGCCCAACATCCAAGTAGCACCTCCAGGCATTCTAGCAGCATTATTTGCACATATCATTTTCTGACTACCGATTACATTTTTGAAGGCCCTTCATATATCTAACACATAGCAGGTACATACCAAATATCAAAAGATTACATGTGGTTTTAGAAGTGCAGTGGTCCACAGAGGAGAGCATCGGTCCAGGCAGAAGGCAGGGATGAGGTCAGCGACAGCAAAAGCAATCATTCAGGCAGCAGGCAGGAATACTGTCCATAGTTCGTACAGGCAGAGATACTGTCAGCACAGCCAGAGCACAGCCAAAGCACAGGTCCAGGTAGCAGGCAGAGGTGTCCCGGCAGAAATACTGTCCAAAGTCAGTAGAGGCAGCAGGCAGATATATGGTCAACACAGCCAAAGTACTGGTCCAAGCAGCAGGAAGAAACATGGTCCATAATGTCATGGGTCATTACAGGCAGTAATATGGTCAGCACGGCCAAAGTATTGGTCCAGGCAGCAGGAAGGACCATCAAGTTTAGGGCCAGGGGGACAGGGGTAGAGACTTCTTCCACCCAAATCGCTTTGAAGCCTCCGGGCAACCAGACCCTGTTCTGGGAGCACAGAAAACGAAAAACTGGTTTTCTCTACTCAGAATGCTATTCTGAAGCCCATCACATATGTGAGACCCCTGTGTACTAAAAGTAGATGGCCAAAAGATCAGTCCAAGTGGCAGGCAAAAACGTGGTCACTTAACAGGCCAAGGTCGGTACACGTGGAAGTCAGAAACGTTGTTTAAATCGGCAGGCAGAGGCATCGTCGGTAAACAGGCTGAGGTTGGTGCACGTGGAGGTCAGAAACGTGGTTTAAATCAGCAAGCAAAGACATCGTCGGTTAACAGGCCAGGGTCAGTTAATTAACATGGAAGGTAGTAACATGGTATCAGGCAAATGGGGAAATGGCAGTCTGTTAATAATAAGGGGAACTAATGGATGTATGATAATTTTTTAAGCAATTTCCCATGCACAGGCCAGGTTGGGAGGGACAATCGGGACAATAATAGGTGGTGTCTCTTCTTACTCCTCCTCTGCTGCATACATGGCATTTCTTTTGGCGTCTTCTTCCAGATTCTGTGGGGGGGGGATGCTAAAGGGATAGTGTCGCTCGTGAAGCCGACTCACACTATCAGAGTGAATGCTTCCTGGGGCGGGATCTTGTTGGTAAATGAGGGCATCGATGATATCTTTGATATAATGGAGGTAGGGGAGTTGTTGATTTTGAGTTGCTTGTTGGTAGCAGACAAACAAATTAAAAAGGGCCATGTGAAACAGATGTAACACAACTTTTTTGTGCCAATAACGGGACTTTCTTGTTGATAAGTAGGGCTGTAGCATCTGGTCGTTTAAATCCACCCCCTCCATGTACAAATTGTAGTCGTGGACACATTTGGGCTTTACAATGGGGCCGCGTTTTCTTTGGATCTCCACCACGGTGTCATTGTGGATCGTAGAGAGGATGTGGACATCTTTCTTGTCCCTCCACTTCATGGCCAACACTAGTGATGAGCCGAACACCCCCGGGTTCGGTTCGCACCAGAACCCGCGAACGGACCGAAAGTTCGAACGAACATTAGAACCCTATTAAATACAATGGATGCGAACGTTCGAATTCTAAAGTGCTAATTATAACAACTATTATGCATGTTATTGTCCTAAAAAGGGTTTGGGAACCCGGGTTCTGCACCAGGGGACATGTATCAATGCAAAAATAAGTTTTAAAAACGGTCGTTTTCCGGGAGCAGTCATTTTAATGATGCATAAAGTGAAAAAAAAAAGTCAAATATTCCTTTAAATATCGTACCTGGGGGGTGTCTAAAGTATGCCTGTGAAGTGCCACGTGTTTCCCGTGTTTAGAACTGTCCCTGCACAAAATGACACTTCTAAAGGAAAAAAAAGCCATTTAAAACTGCTTGCGGCTTTAATGTAATGTCTGGTCCCGGTAATATGGATGAAAATCTTTAAGAAAAATGGCATAGCTACCCCATGACCCCCCCCCCTACCCCAGCCCATTACCAGCCCCTTTGGGTCTTGTATGGATATTAAGGGGAACCCCGCACATAAAATAAAAAAGGCCCTATATACTCTGAACAGCCGTATACAGGCGGTGCATACAAGACAGGGACTGTAGGTTTGTTCTTATGTAGAATCTGTTTGTAATTTTGAACAGGTACATTGTTGAAGTGTAGCTCCAGACCAAAAATCTATTTTTAAACTTTTTGGAAAACATAGGTAAGGGTTATCACCCCTGTAACATTTGTTTTGCTGTCTGTGCCCCTGTTCAGAACATTTCACCTCACTTTCCGTCCTAATGACAACTGTTTTTGAAATGTGGTGTTTTTCTTGAAACAAGGATTGCTGATAAAGCATCAGTACAGAGGAGACACCTTTCTCCCATATTTATTCTTACAGGAGAGAATTTTCCTTCCTAGTGGTAGATTTCCTCTCACTTCCTGTTGTCTTCTTGCGTTTGCAAGTAGGAGTCGTTTGTAAGTTGGATGTTTGAAAGTAGGGACCTGCCGTATATACTCTGCAGAAATAGGCCCCTTAGTTGTTGGTGTTGGCACAACACTGTAAGCACTCACAGTTACTCTTGGTTGGTGCTGGAACGCCCTGCTGTCAACTATTATATCAGGAATTTTAATTACATATAATTGTTGAACAGTGGTAGTAAAAATTGGGCCTTTGATGGTGGTGCTGGTGCCACAACACTGTAAGCCCTGACAGTTACTCTTGGTGGGTGCAGCAATGGGCCCTGCTGTGAATTATTAGATCAAGAATTGTAATTACATGCCCCTGTTGAACAGGGGCTGAAAAATTGGGCCTTAGGCACTGGTGGCACAACACTGCAACCCTTCACAGATACTGTACTTGGAGCACAGCAATGAGCCCTGTTGCAAAGTATTGCTTCAAAAATTGTAATGACACGCCCCTGTTAAACAGGGGCTGAAAAATTGGGCCTTAGGCACTGGTGGCACAACACTGCAACTCCTCACAGATACTGTACTTGGAGCACAGCAATGAGCCCTGTTGCAAAGTATTGCTTCAAAAATTGTAATTACACGCCACTGTTAAACAGGGGCTGAAAAATTGGGCGTTAGGCACTGGTGGCGGCACCCATAAACAAAAATGATCTTCCAAGCTATCATCATCAATCGTATCATTGAGGACTCGGAGGAGGAGGATAGCCAGTCAACATAACAGCACAGGCACTCAGCATCAGCATCAGTCTTGAAGGGATGTGACATTTTAAAATCAATTAGTCTGTTATATCAGCATCAGGTGTGTGGTAGCTGGTGGTGATCCAAGACTGGTTCATCTTGATGAAAGTCAGTCGATCAACCGAGTCGGTGGACAGGCGCACCCTGTGATCCGTGACAAATCCTCCAGCAGCACTGAATGTGCGTTCCGAAAGAACGCTGGATGCAGGACAGGCCAGTAGCTCAATTGCATACTGTGCAAGCTCTGGCCAGTGATCCATCCTCAAGACCCAGTAAGCCAGAGGATTTTCGGTGGGGAAGGTGTCCAAGTCTGACCTTGCCCCTAGATATTCCTGCACCATGTTTATCAGACGCTGGCGATGGTTGCTGGAACCGATCATACTTTGGGGCTGCGGACTAAAGAATTGTCTGAACGCATCGGTCAGACGGCCACCTTCCCCACCGCTCCTTCTTTGACTGGCCGAAGCCTCAGCAACTCGTTGTCCAGGACCAGGAGTTTGCAACCTCCCAGTCTCTGGGAACGCGTTGCACAGACCTTTCTGCAAGGCCTCCCGGAGTTGTCTCATCCTCTGCTCCCTCTGCGACGGTAACATAAGGTCCGCAACCTTACCCTTGTACCGTGGATCAAGGAGAGTGGCCAGCCAGTAATGGTCCCTCTCCTTGATCCGAAGAATACGAGGATCCTTCCGCAGACTTTGCAGGATCAGGGAGGCCATGCAGCGTAGGTTTGCTGAGGCATTCGCTCCGGAGTCCTCTGGGTCACTAAGGACGACATGATCCGCAGCCACCTCCTCCCAGCCACGTACAAGTCCACTGGTTTCTTGGGACTGTAAATCATCCCTAAAAGACTGCTGCTGATGATGCTGAGTGCCAGCCTCCACCTCCATGCTGACACAATCCTCCTCCTCCTCCTCCTCCTCCTCCTCCTCCTCCTCTTCCTGTGCGATGGGTGGGACAGAAGGAACACTGTCTGGGTAAAGGGGGCCTTGAGAGGCAAGGAAGTCCTCCTCTTCCTGCCTCTGTTCTGCCTCAAGTGCCCTGTCCATTATTCCACGCAGCGTGTGCTCCAACAGGTGGACAAGAGGTACAGTGTCACTGATGCATGCACTGTCACTGCTCACCATCCTCGTGGCCTCCTCAAATGGTGCCAGGACAGTGCATGCATCCCTGATCATGCCCCACTGGCGTGGAGAAAAAAAACCAAGCTCCCCTGACCCTGTCCTGGTGCCGTAGTCGCACAGGTACTCATTGATGGCCCTCTGCTGCGTGTGCAGCCGCTGCAGCATGGCCAACGTTGAGTTCCACCTGGTGGGCATGTCACATATAAGGCGGTTCTTGGGCAGGTTCAACTCCTTTTGCAGCTCAGCCAGGCGAGCACTGGCATTATAAGATCTGCGGAAATGCACACAGACTTTCCTGGCCTGCCTCAGGACATCCTGTAAGCCCGGGTACCTGCCCAAGAAGCGCTGCACCACCAGGTTAAGGACGTGAGCCACACAGGGCACATGGGTCAGTTGTCCCTGTCGGAGGGCGGAGAGGAGGTTGGTGCCATTGTCGCAAACCACCATTCCTGGCTTAAGCTGGCGTGGCGTCAACCACCTCTCGGCCTGGCCCTGCAGAGCAGACAGGACCTCTGCCCCAGTGTGGCTTCTGTCCCCCAAACACACCAGCGCAAGCACGGCATGGCATCTTTTTGCCTGCGTACTTGCGTAGCCCCGTGAACGGCTACGGAGCACCGCTGGTTCATAGGACAAACCACAGGAAGAGGCCATGGAGGAAGAAGAAGAGGAGGGGGTGGAGGAGAGAGGTGTGTCACAACCAGTAGTAGCATTTTGGAGGCGTGGCGGTGGGACAACCTCCAACACTACTGCACCTTGTCCTGAATCCTTCCCAGCTGCCAAAAGAGTGACCCAATGGGCCGTGAAAGAAAGGTAACGTCCCTGTCCATGCCTGCTGGACCATGAGTCAGCGGTAATATGCACCTTACCGCTGACCGCCCTGTCCAGCGAGGCCAAGACATTGCCTTCCACATGCCGGTAGAGAGCCGGAATAGCCTTCCGTGAGAAAAAGTGGCGTTTGGGAACCTGCCACTGAGGAACCGCACATTGCACAAACTCACGGAAGGGGGCCGAGTCTACCAACTGAAAAGGCAGCAGTTGAAGCGCTAGCAATTTAGCCAAGCTAGCATTCAACCGCTGGGCATGTGGATGGCTGGGAGTGAACTTCTTTCGACGGTCCAGCAGCTGGGGCAGGGAAATTTGCCTGCTAGAATCGGACGTCGGTGTACTGCTAGCAGAGTGGGCGCAAGTACTTGGCTGTGACACACCTAATTCTACACCTTCATTCCTCTCAGTGCATGTTTCAGAGAGGACTGAAGTTATAGTGGGGTTGGAGATCCCAGCTGATGCGGTGCAAGGAGAGGTCCGCTTTGTTCTTTGGTGTGGGTCTTTGAGGTAGGCTTGCCAACGAGCTGCATGGCAGGTCAACATATGTCTGGTCAGGCATGTGGTACCCAAGCGGCTGATGTTTTGGCCACGCGATATACGCTTGAGACATATGTTGCAAACAGCAGCTGTGCGATCTGATGCACTAGCCTCAAAAAAGGCCCACACCAAAGAACTTTTTGAATGACGGGCAGAGGCAGCGCCCTGCACAGGCGGAGCTCTGCGGTGTGATTCCGTCGGTGTACTGCCCTTACGCTGGCCACCAAAGGGCATCCTGCCTCGTTGGAGATGTGCCTCCTCCTCATCCTCCTCCTCCTCCTCTCTCCTATTAGGCACCCACGTGGAGTCATTGACCTCATCATCCCCTCCCTCCTCATCACTGGAGCCAATCTGGCAGTATGCTGCAGCTGCTGGAACATGACTGCCAGATTGGTGTCCTTCTTGAGCATCCCCTCTGTCTGCTCTCACGCTACTGCCTTCCTCTAGCTGGGTTTCATCATCAGACCCTTCGAAACGCTGGGCATCCTCCTGGAGCATGTACCCAACACTGTGCTGAAACAGTTCGGGGGACTCCTCAGGAGGAGGACATGGTGGGTCTAGGGAAGGAGTGACTGATGATTTGTCTGACATTGATACCAGGGAAGACGACGCTTTGGCAGCTGCTTTTCCAGTACCCTGAGCCTGGGTGAGAGAGGATGAGGAGGAGGAGGAGGGCTTGGTCATCCACTCTACCAAGTCTTCGGCATGATGTGGCTCAACATGTCCAGCTGCCGAAAAGAAGGACAAGCGTGTCCCATGGCCATGTGCTGATGACAATGCACCGCGTCCACGACCAGCACTGTTGCCCCCAGACACAGAGCCTGCTTGCCCTCTTTTATTGCCTCCTGACTGTCTGCCTCTCCTTGTTTGCCTTCCAGACATTCTAATAGATGGCCTGCAGGGAGATGGGAAAAAAGCAATAAGGGCTACCTTCAGGTGTCCTTCTCTGTCCCTTGAAACAAGGACTTTCACAGTGAAAGAAACTGACACTGTCCCTACCTAGAGTTTTCTGTCCCTAGAATAAATGTTTTTTTTAATCACAATATAGCACAAGGACAATTCACTCAATGTCTCTCCAGGTCCCTGGAAACAAGGACTTGCAGAGTGAAAGAAACTGACACTGTCCCTACCTAGAGTTTTCTGTCCCTAGAATAAATGTTTTTTTTAAGCACAATATAGCACAAGGAAAATTAACTCACTGTCCTTACAGGTCCCTGGAAACAAGGACTTGCAGAGTGAAAGAAACTGACACTGTCCCTACCTAGAGTTTTCTGTCCCTAGAATAAATGTTTTTTTTAAGCACAATATAGCACAAGGACAATTAACTCACTGTCCTTACAGGTCCCTGGAAACAAGGACTTGCAGAGTGAAAAAAAAAAAACACTCTCCCTACCTACAGTTTTCTGTCCCTAGAAAAAATGTTTTTTTTAAGCACAATATAGCACAAGGACAATTAACTCACTGTCCTTACAGGTCCCTGGAAACAAGGACTTGCAGAGCGAAAGAAAAAAAACACTCTCCCTACCTACAGTTTTCTGTCCCTAGAAAAAATGTTTTTTTTAATCACAATATAGCACAAGGAAAATTAACTCACTGTCCTTACAGGTCCCTGGAAACAAGGACTTGCAGAGTGAAAGAAAAAAAACACTCTCCCTACCTACAGTTTTCTGTCCCTAGAAAAAATGTTTTTTTTAATCACAATATAGCACAAGGAAAATTAACTCACTGTCCTTACAGGTCCCTGGAAACAAGGACTTGCAGAGTGAAAGAAACTGACACTGTCCCTACCTAGAGTTTTCTGTCCCTAGAATAAATGTTTTTTTTAAGCACAATATAGCACAAGGACAATTAACTCACTGTCCTTACAGGTCCCTGGAAACAAGGACTTGCAGAGTGAAAGAAACTGACACTGTCCCTACCTAGAGTTTTCTGTCCCTAGAATAAATGTTTTTTTTTAAGCACAATATAGCACAAGGAAAATTAACTCACTGTCCTTACAGGTCCCTGGAAACAAGGACTTGCAGAGTGAAAGAAACTGACACTGTCCCTACCTAGAGTTTTCTGTCCCTAGAATAAATGTTTTTTTTAAGCACAATATAGCACAAGGACAATTAACTCACTGTCCTTACAGGTCCCTGGAAACAAGGACTTGCAGAGTGAAAGAAAAAAAACACTCTCCCTACCTACAGTTTTCTGTCCCTAGAAAAAATGTTTTTTTTAAGCACAATATAGCACAAGGAAAATTAACTCACTGTCCTTACAGGTCCCTGGAAACAAGGACTTGCAGAGTGAAAGAAAAAAAACACTCTCCCTACCTACAGTTTTCTGTCCCTAGAAAAAATGTTTTTTTTAATCACAATATAGCACAAGGAAAATTAACTCACTGTCCTTACAGGTCCCTGGAAACAAGGACTTGCAGAGTGAAAGAAACTGACACTGTCCCTACCTAGAGTTTTCTGTCCCTAGAATAAATGTTTTTTTTAATCACAATATAGCACAAGGAAAATTAACTCACTGTCCTTACAGGTCCCTGGAAACAAGGACTTGCAGAGTGAAAGAAACTGACACTGTCCCTACCTAGAGTTTTCTGTCCCTAGAATAAATGTTTTTTTTAAGCACAATATAGCACAAGGACAATTAACTCACTGTCCTTACAGGTCCCTGGAAACAAGGACTTGCAGAGTGAAAGAAAAAAAACACTCTCCCTACCTACAGTTTTCTGTCCCTAGAAAAAATGTTTTTTTTAATCACAATATAGCACAAGGAAAATTAACTCACTGTCCTTACAGGTCCCTGGAAACAAGGACTTGCAGAGTGAAAGAAAAAAAACACTCTCCCTACCTACAGTTTTCTGTCCCTAGAAAAAATGTTTTTTTTAATCACAATATAGCACAAGGAAAATTAACTCACTGTCCTTACAGGTCCCTGGAAACAAGGACTTGCAGAGTGAAAGAAACTGACACTGTCCCTACCTAGAGTTTTCTGTCCCTAGAATAAATGTTTTTTTTAATCACAATATAGCACAAGGAAAATTAACTCACTGTCCTTACAGGTCCCTGGAAACAAGGACTTGCAGAGTGAAAGAAACTGACACTGTCCCTACCTAGAGTTTTCTGTCCCTAGAATAAATGTTTTTTTTAATCACAATATAGCACAAGGAAAATTAACTCACTGTCCTTACAGGTCCCTGGAAACAAGGACTTGCAGAGTGAAAGAAACTGACACTGTCCCTACCTAGAGTTTTCTGTCCCTAGAATAAATGTTTTTTTTAATCACAATATAGCACAAGGAAAATTAACTCACTGTCCTTACAGGTCCCTGGAAACAAGGACTTGCAGAGTGAAAGAAACTGACACTGTCCCTACCTAGAGTTTTCTGTCCCTAGAATAAATGTTTTTTTTAAGCACAATATAGCACAAGGACAATTAACTCACTGTCCTTACAGGTCCCTGGAAACAAGGACTTGCAGAGTGAAAGAAAAAAAACACTCTCCCTACCTACAGTTTTCTGTCCCTAGAAAAAATGTTTTTTTTAATCACAATATAGCACAAGGAAAATTAACTCACTGTCCTTACAGGTCCCTGGAAACAAGGACTTGCAGAGTGAAAGAAAAAAAACACTCTCCCTACCTACAGTTTTCTGTCCCTAGAAAAAATGTTTTTTTTAATCACAATATAGCACAAGGAAAATTAACTCACTGTCCTTACAGGTCCCTGGAAACAAGGACTTGCAGAGTGAAAGAAACTGACACTGTCCCTACCTAGAGTTTTCTGTCCCTAGAATAAATGTTTTTTTTAATCACAATATAGCACAAGGAAAATTAACTCACTGTCCTTACAGGTCCCTGGAAACAAGGACTTGCAGAGTGAAAGAAACTGACACTGTCCCTACCTAGAGTTTTCTGTCCCTAGAATAAATGTTTTTTTTAATCACAATATAGCACAAGGAAAATTAACTCACTGTCCTTACAGGTCCCTGGAAACAAGGACTTGCAGAGTGAAAGAAACTGACACTGTCCCTACCTAGAGTTTTCTGTCCCTAGAATAAATGTTTTTTTTAATCACAATATAGCACAAGGAAAATTAACTCACTGTCCTTACAGGTCCCTGGAAACAAGGACTTGCAGAGTGAAAGAAACTGACACTGTCCCTACCTAGAGTTTTCTGTCCCTAGAATAAATGTTTTTTTTAATCACAATATAGCACAAGGAAAATTAACTCACTGTCCTTACAGGTCCCTGGAAACAAGGACTTGCAGAGTGAAAGAAACTGACACTGTCCCTACCTAGAGTTTTCTGTCCCTAGAATAAATGTTTTTTTTAAGCACAATATAGCACAAGGACAATTAACTCACTGTCCTTACAGGTCCCTGGAAACAAGGACTTGCAGAGTGAAAGAAAAAAAACACTCTCCCTACCTACAGTTTTCTGTCCCTAGAAAAAATGTTTTTTTTAATCACAATATAGCACAAGGAAAATTAACTCACTGTCCTTACAGGTCCCTGGAAACAAGGACTTGCAGAGTGAAAGAAACTGACACTGTCCCTACCTAGAGTTTTCTGTCCCTAGAATAAATGTTTTTTTTAATCACAATATAGCACAAGGACAATTAACTCACTGTCCTTACAGGTCCCTGGAAACAAGGACTTGCAGAGTGAAAGAAACTGACACTGTCCCTACCTAGAGTTTTCTGTCCCTAGAATAAATGTTTTTTTTAAGCACAATATAGCACAAGGACAATTAACTCACTGTCCTTACAGGTCCCTGGAAACAAGGACTTGCAGAGTGAAAGAAACTGACACTGTCCCTACCTAGAGTTTTCTGTCCCTAGAATAAATGTTTTTTTTAAGCACACTATAGCAGAAGCACAAAACACACTGACACTCTCCCTACCTATCCTTCTCTTTCCCTAAACTAAAGGAATCCAGGTTAAGCAAGAAAGAAATAACAGTCACTGTCCCTGCCTATGCTACTCTATCCCTGCTCCGGAACACACTACACTAGGCCGCCGTGCTGGCGGCCTTTTATAGTGTGGGGCGTGTACTAAACACCCTCAGCAATAATTGGCCACAGGCATCCTGCCTGTGGCCAATCATTGCTCTCCTCGCTGCCGGCGCTGTGATTGGCCAAGCATGCGGGGTCACAGTGCATGCTTGGCCAATCACAGCGCCTGGATGACACTGCGATGGCGTAGTGCATTGTGGGCCGTTCGCGTCACTCGAATTTGGCGCGAACGGCCCAAATCGTTCGATCTTCGTCGAACGATCGAACAGCCAATGTTCGAGTCGAACGTATGTTCGACTCGAACACGAAGCTCATCCCTAGCCAACACCTCCTCGTTCCTCATGAATGCCGATTCTCCAGGTTGCAATTTTTTAGTCAACAAATTTTGTGGGAATCCCTTCCGTTTTTTTTTTAGGGTATCGCAGGCCAGGGTTTGCTTACTGTAAAGGTGGCGAAAAAGGGGCAGGCTGGTATAGTAATTGTCAACATATAAATGGTAACCTTTTCCGAACAGGGGGTATGCCAACTCCCAGACAATTTTCTGGAGCTGGGAGTCTTTGCCTTTGTAGATCCTGAATGTGAAGACGTATCCAGTGGCTCGATCGCATCATTTATTTAATTTTAACCCATACCTGGCTCTCTTGCTTGGTATATACTGCTTGAAGTGCAGTCGGCCAGTGAATTGTGTGAGGGACTCGTCCACACAAATTTTTTGGTCTGGGATGAAAACTTCTTGAAATTGCTGGGAAAAGGCATTGATTAGGGGGCGTATCTTGTACAATTTGTCATAGTTGGGATGATCTCGGGGAGGGCACTGTGAATTGTCATTGAAGTGGAGAAAACGCATAATCATGTCGTATCTTGTCCTGGACATGGCAGCGGAATATATGGGCATGTGTTGGATGGGGAGTTTGGACCAATATGCATGGACTTCGTTCTTTTTTGTAAGCCCCATATTGAACGTTAGGCCCAAAAACAATTTAAATTCATCCAATGTTAGGCGTCGCCACTGGAACATGCGGGCGTAGGAAGAATTGGGGTTGGCAGCAATAAATTGGGATGCATAGAGATTAGTTTGATCCACTATATTCTGCAGCAAATCTTGTGGGAAAAATAAACAAAAAAATCAAATTTAGAAAAATTTGTAGTGTCGGGCTGCACACCTGGCTGTGTGGTGAAAGGGGGGATGATAGCGGATCCTGAGTTGGCAGGCAACCATAAGGGGTTTGCCAGGGCATCGGGAAGGTAGGACTGGGGCTGGATTCTTCGGGTTGGGCGTGCATTTCCATTGCTTGTACTGGGCTCCTCTTCCTGGGGTATGGCGCTGCTGGTGGTGGGCAGATCTCCTGATCTTGGTCCTGATCGCATTCTTTTGGGAGGGACGGTTTCCTCCGGGGACTCGGACTCTGAGCCACTATCCTCCACTGGCTCGTATTCCGAACCAGAATCGAATAATGGGAGCTCCCCGCTGCTCTCATCATCCGACATGGCAAGAATGGCATATGTCTCCTCAGGTGTGTAAACCCTTTGGAACATTATGGCAGTGCTTATTGGTGGGCCTGTGTAATGGTACTGCTGGTGGTAGTGGTGGCGGTCTGTGTGGTGGTACCGATGGAGGTATTAGTGGTGGGCCTGTGTGGTGGTACTTATGGTGGTACAGGTGGTGGTGGTACCGATGGCGGTACGGGTGGTGGTGGTGCGGTACCGATGGTGGTACAGGTGGCGGTACGGGTGGTGCTGGTACCAATGGTGGTACAGGTGGTGGTGGTACCGATGGCGGTACGGGTGGTGGTGATGGTGGTACAGGTGGCGGTACGGGTGGTGGTGGTACCTATGGCGGTACAGGTGGTGGTACAGGTGGTGGTGATCGCTACCGACAGTGGTACGGGTGGTGGTACGGGTGGTGGTACCAATGGCGGCACTAGTGGCGATACTGGTAGCGGGCCTGTGTGTCAGTATAGATGCTGGGCCTGATGGCGGTACTAGTGGCGGTACTGGTAGTGGTACCGATGGCGGTACTGGTAGCCTGTGTGGCGGTACCGATGGAGGTGGGCCTGTGATAGATGATTGACAGATGGGCCGATTGATTGATTGACAGATGGGCTGATTGATTGATTGACAGATGGGCTGATTGATTGATTGATAGATGGGCTGATTGCTTGATTGACAGATGGGCTGATTGATTGATTGATTGACAGATGGGCTGGGCTGATTGATAGATGGGCTGATTGACAGATGGGCTGATTGATGTGCTGGGCTGTGTGACAGGTCCTCTTTATTGGGTGTTGTGCACAGTACCTATAGACAAACTACTCTGATCTCTCACTTACTGATCCCATAGTTGCCAACATTGCAAAAAAAAAAAATCTAGGACACTTTTTCTGCATGAAGGCGGAGTCTTGCTATAATTAGGGAGCGGGGCATTTGTCTGTAGGCGTATCAAACCCTAATGTAAAAATGTGGCGCGCAAAACGTGCGCTAGAGGGTGTGGATTAAATGGGCGTGACTCAGAAGGGGTGTGGTTAGAGTCCGAGATGAAGGAAGGAAGGAAGAAAGAGAGAAAGAGAGAAAGAAGCCAGATCCTACACCACAATAGAAATGTGTATTCCAGAAAGTTTAACAAAATTGGCAGATAAAGATACTCCAAAACACCTGTTGTTGGCGCTTCAATCATCCCAGCACCATAGTTGTTATAGTGTGAGGGTGATTGAAGCGCATTATTTCTATTATTACATTGTAATCTAAAATTAAATTATTCAACTCACCATAATGCCGAATCAGTAGAAGCCCTGATCGTGTCACCTGCCACGTCGCCTGCCACCAGATGGCCTCCCCAGCAGTCTGTCCTTGCATCAGGTGCCTCCCCAGCAGAGTCTATCCTTGCATCAGGTGCTTCCCCAGCAGTCCGTCCTTGCATCAGGTGCTTCCCCAGCAGAGTCTGTCCTTGCATCAGGTGCTTCCCCAGCAGTCCATCCTTGCATCAGGTGCTTCCCCAGCAGAGTCCATCCTTGCATCAGGTGCCTCCCCAGCAGTCCGTCCTTGCATCAGGTGGCTCCCCAGCAGTCCGTCCTTGCATCAGGTGCCTCCCTAGCAGAGTCCCATCCACACTTGTGTCCCCATCAGAGCCCCCACCACACTTGTGTCCCCATCAGAGCCCCTCCACACTTGCCATCAGAGTCCCCTCCACATGCAGGCCATACTACAGATGCCAGGGGCATTACCCCGCCACCCACTACACTACACAGATTACCCCGCCACCCACTACACTACACTGATTACCCCGCCACCCACTACACTACACTGATTACCCCACCACACTACACCGATTACCCACCACCCACTACACTACACTACACTACACTGATTACCCCGCCACCCACTACACTGATTACCCCACCACCCTACACCGATTACCCTGCCACCAACTACACTACACCGATTACCCCGCCACCCACTACACTGATTATCCCACCACCCACTACACTGATTACCCTGCCACCCACTACACTGATTACCCCGCCACCCACTACACTACACCAATTACCCCGCCACCCACAACACTACACCGATTACGCCGCCACCCACAACACTACACTGATTACCCCGCCACCCACTACACCGATTACCCCACCACCCACTACACTACACCGATTACCCCGCCACCCACTACACTACACCGATTACCCCGCCACCCACTACACTACACTGATTACCCCGCCACCCACTACACTACACTACACTGATTACCCCACTACACTGATTACCCCACCACACTGATTACCCCACCACCCACTACACTACAGTGATTACCCCGCCACACTGATTTCTACACTACACTGCAATAGTACATGGTACCTGCAGTGCGTGAGGATGTGCTGGTGGTCCAAGGGGTCTGCTAGAGTGAGCCAGGACCATCACAGTGTCCCCAGCCAGCGGAGCCCCGGTCCTTCCATCAGTGTCCCCACTCGTCGGACTCACGGGGTTGGGGCGGAGGGTTGTTGGCAGCAGCGGTGGGTGCTGATCAGGCGTCAGTGTCCCCAGCCAGCGAGCCCCGGTCCTTCCATCAGTTTCCCCGCTCGTCGGACACACGGGGGCAAGGCGGAAGGTTGTTGGTGGCGGGTGCAGCAGGCTTCAGTATCCGAAGCCAGCGGAGCCCCGGTCCTTCCATCAGTGTCCCCGCTCGTCAGACACACGGGAGCGGGGCGGAGGGTTGTTAGCGGCGGCGGGTGCAGCAGAATTCCTTGTGCCTCTTTGCGTTCAGTGCAGAGCGGGGAGAAGTCGCCAATCCCTGCAGCCAATAGCCTTCAGTGTACAACAGAATATTTCTATTTGTAAACTGAAGAGAGAAGTCGATTGGCTGCCCCAGTCTGTGCACTGAACACAAGGGGAAACAACACTCGTGGTGACGGCAGCGGCCATTTTTGTGTAGCCGCTGCCATTTTTAGCCTAAAACATTCCCGAATTTCCCGGGACAAAACGGGACAAAAACAATTGGGCTTGTCCCGAATCGGGACAAGCCCAATCCGGGACAAGGGTCCAAAAATCGTGCTTGTCCCGGGAAATTCGGGACTGTTGGCAACTATGTGATCCCTGCTCTCTCCTCACAAATCGGTGTGTGAGGAGAGAGCAGGGATCAGGTAGTAACTGCTGGTCTTTGTTTACATTTGTGACCGGCTGTGATTGGACACAGCCGGTCACATGGTAAACAGCCAATTTCATTGGCTGTTTACCCTGATCGGGGACGCGCTGTGTCCAAGGGACACTCGCCTTCCCCGATCCCCGCTCTGCAAGCCTCTGGCGGAGCGCGCCGCCGAGTTTGCTGTGACATGTGATCGGCTGTGACTTTGACACAGCCGATCACATGGTAAACAGCCAATGAAATTGTCTGTTTACCGTGATCGGGGAAGCGCTGTGTCCGAGGGACACACACCGTCCCAGATCACCGCGCTGCCCTCCCCCGCGGGCGCGCAAAAGGCATTATCCTGCAGGACGTCAATAGACGTCCAGTCAGGATAATACAACCACCGCCCGGCTGTCATTTTCCTATAGGCCGGTCGGGTAGTGGTTAAGGTAGGCTTGGACAAAGTTTATTCTTTAGGTTTATGTAAGTGAGACTCTAACTCATAGCACATTAATTATGGAGTATTTAGTGCAGGGGCGGGCAATTAAGTTTCCCAAGTGCCACATGAGTTTAAAAAAACTCTTACATGGGCATCTTAGCAAGGGCAATATACAGCAATATGGGAAATGATATTGACATAAACACGCGCACAAACCCGCACCCACACAGGTTGAACTGGATGGACTAGTGTCTTTATTTAACCTTACCAACTTTGTGACTATGTAACTATGTAAGAAACTGGGACTGTTTTGGAAGGCCAAACTTAATTGCGCTGATTATTAATGTTGGACCTGGGAAGGTCCTCAGGTACAAAAACATATAGAAAACAAACACCTGGCACTAAAGTCTCGTACACACGACCGAGTTTCTCGTCGTAAAAAAACTGTTGATTTTCTCGACGAGATTCTTGTCAAGCTTGACGAGCTTCTTGTCAAGCTTGACGAGCTTCTTGTCAAGCTTTCCTTGCATACACACTGTCAATTCCAAATCTCATCGTTGTTCTGCGCGGTCACGTACAGCACGTACGACGGCAGTATAAAGGGCCAGTTCGATTTCAATGGCGCCACCCCTTGGGCTGCTTTACCGCGTGTGAAGTAAAAGTTTGGGAAGAGACGATTCGCGCTTTTCAGTCTTCGTGCTTTCAGTTCGTTACAGCGTGACGAATGTGCTATCTCATTTACGAAGGCTTGTTTTACCAGAAGAAGCGCTCCTGTCTCATACTTGATTCTGAGCATGTGCGATTTTTTAAGACTCGGAAAAGCATACACACGACCGGTTTTCTCGTCGCAAACCAGGCCGACGAGAAACCCGACGAGAAAATCGAGAATCCTGACGAGAAAATAGAAAGCAGGTTCTCTATTTTTCTCGTTGAGATTCCCGGCAGTTTTCTCGACGAGAAACCATACACACAAACGATTTTCTCGGCAAGAAAGCTCTCTCTGCAGTTTTCGCATCGTTTTTTGACGAGAAACTCGGTCGTGTGTACGAGGCTTAAGAATAATAGGTACAACTGCTCATGAAATAGGTCTCTTTCAGACAAATAGTCAGGGAAGCTAAAAATGTCTGAGATGCAGTTTTACTGCCCCTGAAATGTACAATAACAGCCAGATGGGCTGTCCACATGCTGCGGCCGCAAACCTTTGCTTTGTGGCTGCAGCATTTTTAACTCAGGGTGCAAAGTTTGACAAGCAGCAAATTTGACAAGTTTCTCAAACTTGCCCACTGAGTTCAAAGGGGTTGCACTGCAACTGTGTGCAATACACATGATTGCAGTATGTTAGTGCAACATTATAGGGTTAAATCAGGAGGTAAGGAGGAAATATAACACCTTTACATTGCATGTCACAAGCCCTCTAAAAAGCTTTGTGACTGGAAGGAGAACGGTACAGCAGGGATTTCTGCAGAACCTGACCTGGTAAGAGGAACGAGGGCATGACTCCTGGGGTTTGCCGCATGGAGGCGCTGACACAGGAAGAACTTGACTCGGTAGCAGAGTGGCGGGAGGGCGCCAGGACATCTCCCATGCAACACTTTCCTGCCAGAACTAAGCCCCCCTCATACTGATCAGGTCCTCAGGCTCTCTCCTTCCAGTTCCAGCAGCTCTCCATGCTGACATATTGCTCTGCATATTTCCTCATAGGTCTAAAGAGATTTTATTACCAGATGGTCAGCTTTAGACTTTCACACTTGTTAATGGGGCCATTTGTGATTAGTTGCAGGAAACCCAGTGGGGTTCCTTGCCATAAGCTTTGGACAGGAAACCCTATTGAAAGCAATGGAAGGCTGATAGCTTCCACAGCTATTCACATGTAATCGCTCATGCAGTGATTACCTGCAGATGATCGGTCCTGGACACAGAAGCTTTCAATGGGGCCTCCCGCCTGCAGCTGATTGCAGGGAACCCTGTTGGGTCTCCCACAGCTAATGTCAAACAGCCTCATTTTCAGTTGTTAATAAGGTCTTAAATGTATATCACCAGGTTTAAGAGATCCAGACATTTAGTTTCACTTTTCAGAATTGTGCCATGCACAATAGAAGTTCTTGCATAGTAAACATGCTTACAAATTTAGTCATGTGGCATCTACCATAACATCTGTTCAATATCCAACCAGATATATACAAGAGTTACTATCTGCAGATTAGAAGCTAAAGAGTTTAATCTTCTGCAGTAATCAACACTAGATCACGCCCCTGATACATTCAGCCTGGATACAAACATATCATCTGGGATGCAAATTACATGCATATGTTTAAGTCATACAGACCATGTTGTTCAGTACTTGTGAGGTACTAGAAGGGAAACTAAAGCCTCAGAAATACTGTATGTGCCTGCATTTCCATGTAATTAATAGATAACTACTGGAAAGGGCAGGGTCAAATGTTGGTTGTTATCCTATGTGATCTATTAGGAGGCCAGTAAAATACAGAAGATTAACAGTTTGTTGTATAACAATATACAGTATTTGTATTTATAAATTCTGGGGAACTTTGAGCTTTTCTATTGAGATGTTTAGTCAAAGAAAATAGTGTAGCGCCGGTCAGCAGCTGACAGGGAGAGAAACAGCTGCAGTTTTACTGTGTCTGCTGCTGACCTTGCTTGTGTTCTTAGGAGACTTTTATTCAAATACAGCTTGGAAAGAGACTATTATTGTAGAACTGCGCAGCCAGTGTTGATCCTGCCCTCTACCCAGTAGGGATGCACACAGGATGTGAACTGCTAGGATTATGGGAGGTATAGTTTAACACAGACTGAGCTGATTTGATAGCATAAAAAGGGGAAACTACAGATTCTACAAGACACTGGGGCTAAGAGGAGAGGTGGTTTCCTGTTACTTTTCACAGAATGAGAAGTAGGACTGTGGAGGCTGTTAAAAGGGACTAAATGTACATCACGCTGCTAGCTTACCATTGCACATGAGAGGGAGAGAGGAGCAGTGACAGCAGACATTCTGGGACATTAGAGAGATCGAAGGATGCTGGAGGAGCCCACTGCCTGATCGATGGAAAGGATGCTGTGGATGCTGTACTGTAAATAGTGAACAGTGGGAGATCACTTGCTGACACAGAAGTTGGTGAGAGGCCGCTGGCCAGAACCACATTACACTTTGAAAATAGAGGGAACGTGTTGTCTGCAAGTAACAGATCCAGTGCCTTGCCCAGGGCTTAAAAGGGACCAGAACCAGTGCTTAAAGGAGAACTATCATGAGTGCTCTGACACAACATTTGGACCCCAATGAGCTGGCCAGCAGAAGAGAGTTATAATACAGACATCCGAACTGTTAGGGTGGCGTAGAACTCCCTAGTTAGGGTTGCCCCAATATATGGTTTAATATGAGTTGCTCCCTACACAGAATGAGTGTTTTATTTACAGTATATTTTTTTCTGCTGTTCACTTACTTGCCATATATAGAGATATATTCTTTGCTGTAGTTTAAATGTTTGCTGTGTTATTTCTGTTGCTTCATATCTCTTTTACCATTGAGGTACTGCATATACATCTGCAATACATATTGGTGTGTTAGAGTGTGTAGTGGTATTTTCAGAGCTATGAGCACATTAACAGGGGACCCAATACATAAATCAGCTCATTTAGGGGTGAGGGCTACACACAAGGGCTCAAATCCAGGAGTTCCCAAACGGGGGAGACTGCATGGCTTCTGCTGCTACCATTGAGTGGTGTAAGGAGCAAATGGCTGACTTCCCCAGATCCAGCAAGTAGTAATGGCATTAGTTCCTGATCAGTGAGTGTTTGCACTGGACATGAAGACAGATTGAGCCACCTAACAAACCTATGAACTAATGGAGTGGATTAAAGAGGTTCCAGCCTGTTTTTAGAATGAGAGTTCCAGCCAGAAAGCATCAGATAGTCATTACTTCCTACACGTCAGCCCTAGGATTTCCTCCTGGTTCTTTCTTTACAGATGTGGGAAAGCTGGTGGAAAGCTTTGTGAAGAACACTTCTGCTCCCGTTAACCATGGGTAGAGGAAGCTGCAGTTTTTTTCAGGAAGAGCCAATACATAAAGCAGCTCATTTAGGGGTGAGGGCTACACACGAGGACTCAAATCCAGGAGTTCCCAAACGGGGGAGACTGCATGGCTTCTGCTGCTACCATCGAGTGGTGTAAGGAGCAAATGGCTGTCTTCCCCAGATCCATCAAGTAGTAATGGCATTAGGTCCTGATCAGTGAGTGTTTGCACTAGACATGAAGACAGATTGAGCCACCTAACAAACCTATGAACTAATGGAGTGGATTAAAGAGGTTCCAGCCTGTTTTTAGAATGAGAGTTCCAGCCAGAAAGCATCAGATAGTCATTACTTCCTACACGTCAGCCCTAGGATTTCCTCCTGGTTCTTTCTTTACAGATGTGGGAAAGCTGGTGGAAAGCTTTGTGAAGAACACTTCTGCTCCCGTTAACCATGGGTAGAGGAAGCTGCAGTTTTTTTCAGGAAGAGCACCTGTCCCATCAAAGGTGGAGGACTTTGAAACATATATGGATCAAGCCTCTCAAGTATTAGAAGAGTGGAATATCCCTGAAGTCCTAAAGAATAAAAAAAAAAAAAAACGCGAGACTCTGAGGGCCAGCTGCAGAAGTGGTTTAAACTTAAAGTTGGGAAAAGCAGACTGTACAACTTTAATCTACATTGAGGCAATGTATGTTGTGTTTGGGAGAGTCAAAATACTTTCTGATTTTATGTACAGTATAAATTTGAACGCAGCCATCAATGCAGAAGGGAGAAGCTGTCCGACAACATAATCCGAGTGGATGAGATTCTGCACCAGATTATCCAAAAGAAAGGGATGGACCCATAAAATGCTGACATTGTCCAGCTGGATCAAATTCTACAGGAAGTCTGTTCAAACCATCCCATTGTCCTAAAGTATCCCCTAAAGGGCTCCAGAAACAACCCCACATAGCCAGAGTTGGTAAAGGAAATCAGGGAGGTATAAGCTTTGTTGTAGGAGAAGAATCAAGATTCAAACACCATTGGAAAGCAAACTCCCAGGAAAGAGAAGGTTCTCAGGTGTCCTGCACAGTTAGGAGATTACTTTTCACAGGATGATGACAACAAGTCAGTGTATGAGTCAGGTGTCAAACTGTTGAGGAAGACCACATCCCAAGTGCCATCTAATCCAACAATACAGGATTTACAGGCTCAGGTGGTCCAGGCTCAGCTTGAGATGCATAAGACAGGTATGCAAGTGATGGAGATTAATTTCAGAGTGCAATGCCCATGAAGAAGAACCCCACCTGACACTGCAGAAGAAGCCTTGGACGTGCTACGGAAGCTGCCATCTGAAAAGCCGTAGGGAAAACTTCAGTAGGCCCCAGTGTAGGAGTCAACTGAGTGTCCACTTACAACAACCAGCTCCAAAACCAAAGAAGAACCCAAAGCCTTGAATAGGGCCCCCCTTGCTGTTTCTGCAAGACTGACCCACTCAATTCCTTTGACCTTGGGTACTCTACCCAGAAAAAGCAATGCACACCAACCTCCTAAAACTCAGAGAATGACAAAGGAATTGGCGAGTAAAGAAGGGAGCTCAAGTACAGACTCCTATGGCCCCAGTTTCTTCAAGCAAGAAACCTGAAAAGCTAGTAGGCCCTTCTCCCACTGTGTGAGTCCAGGTAGGGGATATCGACACAAAGGCCCTTCTTGATTCAGGAGTAGGGATGAGCCGAACAGCCCCGGGTTCGGTTCGCACCAGAACCCGCGAACGGACCGAAAGTTTGCACGAACGTTAGAACCCTATTAAAGACAATGGATGCGAACGTTCGAAATCTAAAGTGCTAATTATAACGACTATTATGCATGTTATTGTCCTAAAAAGGGTTTGGGAACCCGGGTTCTGCACCAGGGGACATGTATCAATGCAAAAAGAAGTTTTAAAAACGGAAGTTTTTCGGGAGCAGTCATTTTAATGATGCATAAAGTGAAAAAAAAAAGTCAAATATTCCTTTAAATATCGTACCTGGGGGGTGTCTAAAGTATGCCTGTGAAGTGCCATGTGTTTCCCGTGTTTAGAACTGTCCCTGCACAAAATTACATTTCTAAAGAAAAAAACGGAAAATTTATTATCAAATACTTACCGTAATTTTCCTTTCCTGATAGGCTCCATGGCAGCATACGTGTGGGTTGGCCCCGCCTCCATAACTACCCTATAGGACCCCCTCCCTATAAATTTTGGCTCTGGGCTCTCAGCCGTGTTCCGTAACTAGCCTACTCCAAGCATTGGGAGGGACTCCTGCTGCCATGGAGCCTATCAGGAAAGGAAAATTACGGTAAGTATTTGATAATAAATTTTCCGTTTTCCTGACATGCTCCATGGCAGCATACGTGTGGGAAATAACTCGCCAAACACACCCGGGCGGGCAAAATGCTGAGGCAAGAAATAAATTTATTTAACACTGTCAACCGACAGAACTTGTAAACCAAAATTCAGTGATGATAAGGCAGCTGGTTCGACACAATAGTGGGAAACAAAAGTATTAATAGACGACCAAGAGGCCGCTCTGCATATAACGTCAGGTGCGACATGACGAGAGGCTGCCCAAGAAGTTGAGATGCTCCGGGTTGAGTGCGCAGTTACTGCCTCCGGAGGAGCCAAACCTTTTGCTTTGTAAGCTCTTTGGATGGTCTGAACTATCCATGCCGCAATAGATCTGATTGAGGCTCTTTTTCCTCTGTTCTTTCCATGAAGAAAAATGAAAAGAAAATCTGTTTGTCTGAAAGACTCTGTCATTTCCAGGTATTGACTTAATGTGTGGCCCACATCAAGGGGATGAACATCTTGACCTTCAGAAGTTCCAAAAGTGGGTAATACAATTTCCTGATTTTCATGAAAGATCAATATAACTTTCGGGTTTGAACCCAGCATGGGAATTAATACTGCTCTATCTGGAAAAAAGGTCAGGAAAGGCTCTTTTGAACCCAAGCTTCTGATATCAGACACTCTTTTGGCTGAAGTGACCGCTACAAGGAAGACGGTTTTGAGAGTAAGATCTTTTACCGAAAGAGGTTTTTCAGGATCTGTGTTGAGTGTGGTAAGATAGTCCAGTACAAGAGGCAGGTCCCATTTGGGGAACCTCGGTTTTCTCTGTGGTCTAAGTCTGACCGCACCCTTAAAGAACTGGCGAATCAGGGAATGATTGGCCCAAGAGATTCCAGTGAATGCTGAAATGGCTGAGATTTGAACTCGAAGAGAGCTTACTGATAAAGGCAAATCCAAACCTGTTTGTAAGAAACTAAGTACATCCTGGACTTCTGGAGAATTACAGGAATTAGCCCTGGAAGACATATGGTCTGTAAATTTTGACCAGATACGCTCATAAACTCTGTTGGTGCTATTTCTTCTAGCGTTAAGGAGAGTCGACATGGCTTCTTCTGGACATCCTAAGGCTTCCAGCCTTCCCCTCTCAAGAACCATACCCTGAGGTGCAGATGAGCTGGGCATGGGTGCAACATTGTGCCCTGAGACAGGAGATCCGGTCTGAGGGGTAGAGGGATTAAGTCCCGATAACTGAGAGACGTCAAGAGGGAAAACCATGGCCTGTTGGGCCAAAACGGAATTACTGCTATGATTTCTACTCTCTCCACTCTGAGTCTGTGAAGGAATTGAAGTATCACAGGAACTGGAGGAAAGGCATAAACCTGGCTGAATCTCCACCGATCTGTGAGAGCATCTATCCCGTAGGCTTGGGGATCCCGAGACCTCGAGTAATACTTGGTCAACTTGTGGTTGCATGGGGACGCAAACAGATCCACTTCTGGAGACACTCCCAGAGTTAGAAGCCAATTGAATACCTCTATGTGTATAGACCATTCGTTATTGTTCATTTGAGTTTGTGACAGAAAGTCCGCTTGAACGTTCTGGACCCCTGGAATGTACACTGCAGAGATGTTGCATAGGTACTTCTGGGCCCAGGTCATGATTGGTTCTACTTCCCGGAGTAAGGACCAGCTGCGGGTACCACCCTGCTTCCTTATATAAGCAACTGCGGTTGTGTTGTCCATCCTGAGCATCACAGAAGTGTCTGTCAACAGATGATGGAAGGACATGAGCGCCTGGAAGGCAGCCTGCACCTCCAGTATGTTGGACACAATTCTTTGGGACGGTGTGTTCCACCTGCCCTGGGCTATTTCCGTCAGGCAATGAGCGCCCCACCCCTGATTGCTGGCATCCGAAGTTACAGTAATCCAAGTGATGGGACGGATTGTGTGACAGTTGCGGAGATTCTTCCCCTGAAGCCACCAAAGAAGAGATTCTCTCATGGATGAAGTGAGTCTGATGCATTGACTCTTGCTGGGGGAGTCCCATTGCTGGAGGAACCCCTTCTGGAATGAGCGAGTGTGCCACTGAGCCCACCTCACCATAGGGATGGTGGCTGTCATGGTGCCGATTACCTTCAGGCATTGCAGAGCAGACAGGTGAGAGGAAGCAAGTGTTGCGCGGATCCTGTCCCGGATTGTTGCAATCTTTTCCTCGGGCAATGAAATGGTGCCGTCTATTGTGTTGAAGAGGACACCTAGAAACACAAGGGACTGTGTTGGAATGAGATGACTCTTCTCCAAATTCAGGAGCCACCCGAATTCTTGGAGAGTGGCTATTACTAGATTCTTGTGTTCCAAGAGTTGACATCTGTCTTGAGCTAGAAGTAAGAGGTTGTCTAGGTAGTGATGAAGACGAACTCCTTTCACTCGGAGCAGAGCCACAATGGCTAACAGAACCTTGGAGAACACCCGAGGTGATGTCGTGAGACCAAAAGGTAGGCAGGTGAACTGTAAGTGTTGATCGCCTACAGCAAAGCGGAGGTACTTTTGATAGTCTGCAGCTACTGGGACGTGAAAATATGCGTCCTTCAGATCTATTGACACTAACCAATCTCCTGGATGGACTGACTGCTGGATTGTCAATAGTGACTTCATTTTGAATCTTTCCTTCCGAATAAATCGGTTGAGATGCGTTAGGTCTATTACTGGTCTCCAGGTACCGTTCTTTTTTCTGTACCATGAACAACGGGGAGTACATGCCTTCTCCTCGTTCGCCCTCTGCAACAGTAATGGCTGCGCCTTGAGTTAATAAAGAGCTTACGTAATTTAGTAAGACTTGTTTCTTTTCTTCTGCACTTGGAAGACTTGTGGGTATGTATCTGAGCCTGGGGGTGCTGTTGAAGACCCACGTGTGGCCTGAAGAGACCGTCTTGATGGTCCAAAAATCTTGAATTGAAGCCACCCAAACATGCTGAAAGTGGAGGAGACGTGCCCCCACCTGACATGTTTGAACGGGCCCAATTTCAAAAAGACTTCGTAGACTCCCGACTACCGGACGGAGTACTTTTAGTTGGTTTCCTGAAAGAGGACTGTCTGGATTTCCAGGGCCTCGAAAATTCACGACCGGGTCTGTAGCTGCGTGCTTCTCTTGCACGATCTGTATTCTGTGCCCTCGAAAAGGTGCGTTTCTGGTTTTGCAAATGCCTGTCTTGAGGGAGGAACCCCGACTTACCACCCGTGGCCCGGGAAATGGCATTATCAAGTTTATTGCCAAAGAGCGAGGAGCCCTCAAAAGGAATGCGGCACCAAGCTTGCTTTGAAGCTGGATCCGCCGACCAGGGACGGAGCCATAAAGCACGGCGTGCGGTAACCGCTGACAACATTACTCGTGCCACTAGGCGAATAACATTAATAGAGGCCTCCCCCAAAAAGGCAGATGCTAGCCTGATTTCCTGAATAGGAGAGCTTTTCGCCATTTCTTCAGAGATGCTTCTGAGGGAATCATTCACATTGTCTGACCATGCTTCTAGAGCTTTTGAGATAGCTGCTAAAGCCAAAATTGGTTTACAGACTGAACCTGCTGTCAGATAGATTCGCTTCAGGTCTGAGTCAATCCGTCTCTCTAGAGGATCTTTGAATGAGACTGTATCTTCCAGAGGAAGGGTTACATATCTAACCAAACGCATTAAAGCTGCATCAACCATGGGAGCTGAATCAAGGTGTTTTACCTCTTCTTCCTTAAAAGGATATAATTTTGCAATTTTTGACTGCATAGAACTTTTCTTGTCCATTTTACCCCATTCTTCTGGGATAATGGCACCCACTTCCGTGACAAACGGGAAATAATGTCGCTCCTTACTGAGCTGTTTAAAAAGTTTCCTTTGTTTGGGGGGAGATATAACTGGATCTTCCCAATTCAGAACTTCTCTAACTGCTTTCACTAAAGCAGGAACTAAGGCATAATCAAATCCCATCCCAGGATCATCTACTTCCGAACCACTTTCTGAGGGAGGAGTTGAGGGATGGCTGGGTTGAGAGATCTCCAGAGTCTCATGCACCTGTCCCTGTTCTAACGAGGGAATCAGTGGGTCTGGAGGATAATCATGCTGCATTCTAGCATCTTTCTCTTGTAGCGATTCGTTTACGACCCGCTTAACCAATGCTTCCAGGTGTTTATCTGCACATTCTCTCTCATTTGCTGCTTTTGTAAAACAATGGTCACAAAGGGACTTGCTGGCAGGAACCGGAGCCCTGCACCCCCAACATGGTCTCTCTGACCTCTTGCTGTGAGATGAGGGGGGGGGTGAGAAGTGTCTCTACTGGGACGTCTGGATCTGGAAGAATCATGGTGTCTAGAGCCAGAAGGGGAGTGCCGGTGGTGTGATTTAGAGGACCCGCTGCGTCTGCGGGAACTACTCTGTTGTTCAGACCTAGAAGGGCTGAAACAGGGAAAGACAAGCATAGAGAGAGAGAGAGAAAAGACACAAAGTCACAATAATGCCCTACACTCCACTCTCTTCCACCCCACTCAGCAGGCAAAATAAAAGGAAACATTTTCCAATCTTACCTGCTGCAAGAGGGTTGGCCACCGGGAGGCAGTGAAGAGTCCATGATACTTCAGGGAAACACTGCAGGTGGCAACAGCAAACAATCAGATTTCAGCAAAAAGGAACAAGTGAAAAATTCAGACCCATCTGAATGAGCACTTACCCAGGAAGGCTTCTGCAGGTGCTCAGGGAAGTCGCCGTTATGCCCATGATCATTCCCAGCGTTCTGCAGGCTTCACCAGGCTTTAAATTTGGCGCCGCGTGATGTCACGGCTGCGCCAGGCCCGCGATTCTTGCGCGCATGCGCGAACCAGGCCTCGTTTTCGCTCCGGGTCGCGCATGCGCAGACCGCGGATGAACCAGGAAGAGGGAGCAGCGGCTGGAACACACAGGGAACCAGCCGCTATCAGGCATGAAATGACACTGGGAGAAATAACAAAGGCATATGCATAGACAAAACGACACACATAAACACTGCTGCCATGAAGGCGATACAGGCTTACCACCACCATCTACGATCGATTCGGCCAGGGACACCGCATCCATACACACACCGGGCTTGCAGCAGATAATGGCCACCTGCACACTGCTAGGTAATCAGGCCGTGCGCGCTCATCTCTCCAATGGAAGATATCATCCAGCTCTTCAGCGCTACTCTGCCATACACTCCATACCCTGCTTCACAGTCAAGGCTTATCGGAGGGATGAGACACCATATCGTCGGCCGATCTTGATCGTAGGAACAATCGTCTTCAGGTAGGAGAACTAAACATATAGTCCTTCGGAGGAGGACAAAAAAGGAACACGGCTGAGAGCCCAGAGCCAAAATTTATAGGGAGGGGGTCCTATTGGGTAGTTATGGAGGCGGGGCCAACCCACACGTATGCTGCCATGGAGCATGTCAGGAAATAGCCATTTAAAACTGCTTGCGGCTTTAATGTAATGTCTGGTCCCGGTAATATGGATGAAAATCTTTAAGAAAAATGGCATAGCTACCCCATCACCCCCCCCCCCCCCCTCCCCACCCCAGCCCATTACCAGCCCCTTTTGGTCTTGTATGGATATTAAGGGGAACCCCGCACACAAAATAAAAAAGGCCCTATATACTCTGAACAGCCATATACAGGCGGTGCATACAAGACAGGGACTGTAGGTTTGTTCTTATGTAGAATCTTTTTGTAATTTTGAACAGGTACATTGTTTAAGTGTAGCTCCAGCCAAAAAATCTATTTTAAGCTTTTTGGAAAACATAGGGAAGGGTTATCACCCCTGTAACATTTGTTTTGCTGTCTGTGCAGTGTGCACCTGTTCAGAACAGTTCACCTCACTTTCCGTCCTAATGACAAATGTTTTTTGAAAATTTGGGGTTTTTATTGAAACAAGAATTGGTGATAAAGCATCAGTGGAGAGGAGACACTTTTTTTCACATATTAACTCTTACAGGAGAGAATTTGCCTTCCTAGGGGTAGATTTCCTCTCACTTCCTGTTGTATCCTTCCATTTGCAAGGAGGAGTCGTTTGTAAGTTGGATGTTTGAAAGTAGGGGCCTGCCGTATATACTCTGCAGAAATTTGCCCCTTAGGTGTTGGTGTTGCCACAACACTGTAAGCCCTCACAGTTACTCTTGGTGGGCGCATGAATGGGCCCTGCTGTGAATTATTAGATCAAGAATTGTAATTGCATGCCCCTGTTGAACAGGGGCTGAAAAATTGGGCCTTTGGTGGTGGTGGTGGTGGTGTTGACACAACACTGTAAGGCCTCACAGTTACTCTTGGTGGGCACAGGAATGGGCCCTGCTGTGAATTATTAGATCAAGAATTGTAATTACACGCCCCTGTTAAACAGGGGCTGAAAAATTGGGCCTTAGGCACTGGTGCTGGTGCCACAACACTGCAACCCCTCACAGATACTGTACTTGGAGCATAGCAATGAGCCCTGTTGCAAAGTATTGCATCAAAAATTTTAATTACACGCCCCTGTTAAACATGGGCTGAAAAATTGGGCCTTAGGCACTGGTGCCACAACACTGCAACCCCTCACAGATACTGTACTTGGAGCACAGCAATGAGCCCTGTTACAAAGTATTGCATCAAAAATTGTAATTACACGTCCCTGTTAAACAGGGGCTGAAAAATTGGGCCTTAAGCACTGGTGCTGGTGCCACAACACTGCAACCCCTCACAGATACTGTACTTGGAGCACAGCAATGAGCCCTGTTGCAAAGTATTGCATCAAAAAATTTAATTACATGCCCCTGTTAAACAGGGGCAGAAAAATTGGGCCTTAGGCACTGGTGCTGGTGCCACAACACTGCAACCTCTAGATACTCTAGTTGGAGTTCAGGAATGAGCCCTGCTGCAAAGCATTGCATAAAAAATTGTAATTACATGCCCCTGTTAAACAGGGGCTGAAAAATTGGGCCTTAGCCACTGGTGGCGGCACCCAGAAACAAAAATGTTCTTCCAAGCTATCATCGTCAATCGGATCATTGAGGAGGAGGAGGATAGTCAGTCAACATAACAGGACAGTCACTCAGCATCAGCATCAGTCTTGAAGGGATGTGACATTTGAAAATAAATTAGTCTGTTATATCAGCTTCAGGTGTTTGGTAGCTGGTGGTGATCCAAGACTGGTTCATCTTTATGAAGGTCAGTCGATCAACCGAGTTGGTGGACAGGCGCACCCTGTGATCCGTGACAAATCCTCCAGCAGCACTGAATGTGCGTTCTGAAAGAACGCTGGAGGCAGGACAGGCCAGTAGTTCAATTGCATACTGTGCAAGCTCTGGCCAGTGATCCATCCTCAAGACCCAGTAAGCCAGAGGATTTTCGGTGGGGAAGGTGTCCAAGTCTGACCTTGCCCCTAGGTATTCCTGCACCATGTAGATCAGACGCTGGCGATGGTTGCTGGAACCGATCATACCTTGGGGCTGCGGACTAAAGAATTGTCTAAACGCATCGGTCAGACGGCCACCTTCCCCACCGCTCCTTCTTTGACTGACCGAAGCCTCAGCAACTCGTTGTCCAGGACCAGGAGTTTGTAACCTCCCAGTCTCTGGGAACGCGTTGCACAGACCTTTCTGCAAGGCCTCCCGGAGTTGTCTGCTCCCTCTGCGATGGTAAGATAAGGTCCGCAACCTTACCCTTGTACCGTGGATCAAGGAGAGTGGCCAGCCAGTAATGGTCCCTCTCCTTGACCCGAAGAATACAAGGATCCTTCCGCAGACTTTGCAGGATCAGGGAGGCCATGCAGCATAGGTTAGCTAAGGCATTCGGTCCGGAGTCCTCTGGGTCACTAAGGACGACATGATCCGCAACCACCTCCTCCCAGCCACGTACAAGTCCACGGGTTTCTTGGGACTGTAAATCATCCCTAAAAGACTGCTGCTGATGATGCTGAGTGCCAGCCTCCACCTCCATGCTGACACAATCCTCCTCCTCCTCCTCTTCCTGTGCGATGGGTGGGACAGAAGGAACACTGTCTGGGTAAAGGGGGCCTTGAGAGGCAAGGAAGTCCTCCTCTTCCTGCCTCTGTTCTGCCTCAAGTGCCCTGTCCATTATTCCACGCAGCGTATGTTCCAACAGGTGGACAAGAGGTACAGTGTCACTGATGCATGCACTGTCACTGCTCACCATCTTCGTGGCCTCCTCAAATGGTGCCAGGACAGTGCATGCATCCCTGATCATGCCCCACTCGCGTGGTGAAAAAAACCCGAGCTCCCCTGACCCTGTCCTGGTGCCGTAGTCGCACAGGTACTCATTGATGGCCCTCTGCTGCGTGTGCAGCTGCTGCAGCATGGCCAACGTTGAGTTCCACCTGGTGGGCATGTCACATATAAGGCGGTTCTTGGGCAGGTTCAACTCCTTTTGCAGCTCAGCCAGGCGAGCACTGGCATTATAAGATCTGCGGAAATGCACACAGACTTTCCTGGCCTGCCTCAGGACATCCTGTAAGCCCGGGTACCTGCCCAAGAACCGCTGCACCACCAGGTTAAGGACGTGAGCCACACAGGGCACATGGGTCAGTTGTCCCTGTCGGAGGGCGGAGAGGAGGTTGGTGCCATTGTCGCAAACCACTATTCCTGGCTTAAGCTGGTGTGGCGTCAACCACCTCTCGGCCTGCCCCTGCAGAGCAGACAGAACCTCTGCCCCAGTGTGGCTCCTGTCCCCCAAACACACCAGCGCACCAGCGCAAGCACGGCATGGCATCTTTTTGCCTGCGTACTTGCGTAGCCCCTTGAACGCCTACGGAGCACCGCTGGTTCCGAGGACAAAGCACAGGAAGAGGCCATGGAGGAAGAAGAAGAGGAGGGGGTGGAGGAGAGAGGTGTGTCACAACCAGTAGTAGCATTTTGGAGGCGTGGCGGCGGAACAACCTCCAACACTACTGCACCTTGTCCTGCATCCTTCCCAGCTGCCAAAAGAGTGACCCAATGGGGCGTGAAAGAAAGGTAACGTCCCTGTCCATGCCTGCTGGACCATGAGTCAGCGGTAATATGCACCTTACCGCTGACCGCCCTGTCCAGCGAGGCCAAGACATTGCCTTCCACATGCCGGTAGAGAGCCGGAATCGCCTTCCGTGAGAAAAAGTGGCGTTTGGGAACCTGGGGCAGGGAAATTTGCCTGGTACAATCTGACGTTGGTATACCGATAGCAGATTGCCCAAAAGTACTTGGCTGTGACACACCTAATTCTACACCTTCATTACTCTCAGTGCAGGTTTCAGAGAGGACCGAAGGTATAAAGGGGTTGGAGACCCCAGCTGATGCGGTGCAAGGAGAGGTCCGCTTTGTTCTTTGGTGTGGGTCTTTAAGGTAGGCTTGCCAACGAGCTGCATGGCAGGTCAACATATGTCTGGTCAAGCATGTGGTGCCCAAGCGGCTGATGTTTTGGTCACGCGATATACGCTTGAGACATATGTTGCAAACAGCAGCTGTGCGATCTGATGCACTCGACTCAAAAAAGGCCCACACCAAAGAACTTTTTGAATAACGGGCAGAGGCAGCGCCCTGCACAGGCGGAGCTCTGCGGTGTGATTCCGTCGGTGTGCTGCCCTTACGCTGGCCCCCCGGGGGCATCCTGCCTCGTTGGAGATGTGCCTCCTCCTCATCCTCCTCCTCCTCCTCTCTCCTATTAGGCACCCACGTGGAGTCAGTGACCTCATCATCCCCTCCCTCCTCATCACTGGAGCCAATCTGGCAGTATGCTGCAGCTGCTGGAACATGACTGCCAGATTGGTGTCCTTCTTGAGCATCCCCTCTCTCTGCTCTCACGCTACTGCCTTCCTCTAGCTGGGTATCATCATCAGACCCTTCGAAACGCTGGGTATCCTCCTGGAGCATGTACCCAACCTTGTGCTCAAACAGTTCGGGGGACTCCTCAGGAGGACATGGTGGGTCTAGGTCTAGGGAAGGAGTGACTGATGATGACATTGATACCAGGGAAGAGGACGCTTTGGCAGCTGCTTTGCCAGTACCCTGAGCCTGGGTGAGAGAGGATGAGGAGGATGAGGAGGGCTTGGTCATCCACTCTACCAAGTCTTCGGCATGATGCGGCTCAACACGTCCAGCTGCCGAAAAGAAGGACAAGCGTGTCCCATGGCCACGTGCTGATGGCGATGCACCGTGTCCACGACCAGCACTGTTGTCTCTAGACACAGAGCCTGCTTGCCCTCTTTTATTGGCTCCTGACTGTCTGCCTCTCCTTGTTTGCCTTCCAGACATTCTAATGGCCTGCAGGGAGATGGGAAAACCAGCAATAAGGCCTAGCTTCAGGAGTATATTTTGCAGGAAGCACACTACGCCCGCTGTAAGTGCTGCAAATGCCTGTTGGTGTAACACACCAGGAAAACACAGCAATAAGGGCTAGTTTCAGGTGTATACTGTGCAGGAGGCTTAGCAACAATGACACTGACACTGTCCCCTGCCTATCCTTCTCTCTCCCTGCACACAAGGTTTATCAAAGAATATGACACTGACACTCTCCCTGCCTATCCTTCTCTCTCCCTGCACACAAGGTTTAGTAAAGAATATGACACTGACACTGTCCCCTGCCTATCCTTCTCTCTCCCTGCACACAAGGTTTATCAAAGAATATGACACTGACACTCTCCCTGCCTATCCTTCTCTCTCCCTGCACACAAGGTTTAGCAAAGAATATGACACTGACACTGTCCCCTGCCTATCCTTCTCTCTCCCTGCACACAAGGTTTAGCAAAGAATATGACACCGACACTCTCCCTGCCTATCCTTCTCTCTCCCTGCACACAAGAATAGCACACAGAATATCAAACTGTCCCTGCCTATCCTTCTCTTTCCCTGCACCGGAACACACTACACAAGGCCGCCGCGCTGGCGGCCTTTTATAGTGTGGGGAGTGTGCTAAACCCCCTGAGCTATAATTGGCCACAGGCAACCTGCCTGTGGCCAATTATGGCTCTCCTAGCTGCCGGCGCTGTGATTGGCCAAGCATGCGGGGTCACAGTGCATGCTTGGCCAATCACAGCGCCGGGATTACACTGCGATGGCGCAGTGTATTGTGGGCCGTTCGCGTCACTCGAATTTGGCGCGAACGGCCCAAATTGTTCGATGTTCGCCGAACGATCGAACAGCCGATGTTCGAGTAGAACGTATGTTCGACTCGAACACCGAGCTCATCCCTATTCGGGAGCACAGGCTTCTATGATAAACATTTAAAGAACTTACCTTCGTGGAATTTGAAGGATCTGGAAATTTGGGGTATTTGGAGCCAAGGGGTTTTCAGTAAATACATTTTACCTATAGAATACCCCGATTACACCTTAGTGGATGTAGAGGGACAAAGTTTAATTGTCTTTGAAACTAAGGAACCTTCTCTTAAGATCGCAAATTCTCTTTCTGTCAGCCTGTAAAGATAAGAAGAGGGTCCACGGACAGTGAGAGACTCATATTTAAAATGAGCTCACAGACCTGATTTTTTTGTTTCCAGGAATGAGAGAAGAGGTCTATTCAAATACGACAATATGAAACATACTGTATTATTTACTGCATAAATAATCATATTAACATAAGTTTCCAATATATAAATAAATTATATTGGAGTAGTTATAGGCATGATTAACTGAACAATGTTACCTATAGTTTGTTTTTGGTATATTTCTATTTTAATCATGATATATTGTATGATGTATTCACTAATTACCGTATATACTCGAGTATAAGCCGAGTTTTTCAGCACATTTTTTTTGTGCTGAAAATGCCCCCCTCGGCCTTATACTCGAGTCACCTTTTTGCGCCTGATCTCCCGGACTTTGGGGACCTGGTACCGGCCCCTGGACCCCAAACTTGGCACACATGTAGACCCACATTTCCTCTAAAAGTGTGCAAAGTTTATTGTCCGGGGGACCTATGGCCAGGGAGCACCGATTTTACAAAGCCGGGAACCCCTTCCATAGACTCCCATATTAAACGGTCATTTCTCTGGTGACTTTGGGGACCCGGTACTGGCCATTGACTCCCATGTTAAACGTCAGTCTAGTCATGGGCACAGTGAGGCATGGGTACAGTGAGGCATGGGCACAGTGAGGCATGGACACAGTGAGGCATGCACATGGACACAGTGAGGCAAATTGAGGCACAGTGAGGCATGCAGCTGGACACCCTAGGCTTCTACTCGAGTCAATAAGTTTTCCCATTTTTTTGTGGTAAAATTAGGTGCCTCTGCTTATATTCAGGTTGGCTTATACTCAAGTATGTCTTCATATTATTCCTATGAGGGAAATACTGTATATGAATGTAATGTCTAGAAGTTCTATTAATGGGGATGTTTAAGAATAAGCCATTATACTTCTATATAAATACATATGGTTAAATTTCACATTACCTAGTTTAAGGAATTTAAAGATAAGGTAATTAGTGTGGGTATATTTTCTTAGAGTAATAGATCTTAGGAATCCCTACTAAGTCTACCAAATTTGAAACATAAGTGTCAGTTCTTGATATTTATATTCTTTTTCTAAGCCTAAGTCATGGGTCATTCATAAATTGAATTGGACAAGAAAAATAACATTTAATAATATCAATTTCTTATCCTAGACCGCCCCCTTTGGCAATGGTGAATAAAGGAAACTACAATTTTTCCTATAAGGGTTATCCAGGAAATTACATGTGTTTTATGTCATTCATGTCACTCATGACATGAAAGCCATTTCCCCCCATATTCTAGGGGGGATAAAAGAGTATACACGTGTTTTTATTTTAACATTTGGGTAATTAAATTTGTTTGAGAATATGCTTAACTAAACTAATCAATGTTGGAAGTGTCAGTTTTGGGAGTAAGTTGGGAGTAAGTTGAATTCAAATGGCAGTAGGAGTTCTTCCTTTTAAACAAATAGATACATATCTAGTTATATCTCAACAAAACTGACTTCAAAGTATTATGATTTAATTAGTTATAGTATGTGAGCCAAAGAAACAAAAGGTCCGACTACTGGCTGAAACACCCATAGAAATTAGTACCTCATCCCATAATGTATGTATACAAAATAAGAAAAAATGGAAGGGGGACTTTGACGGTGCGTATCATATAGTAATGAGAAACTCGTACAAGGGAATAATAAAATTTCCATTTTTTTAAATTTAGTTCAACGTTAAGAACAATCGATAATTGTCGTGACAATCACAATAGTAGCACAGTGGTAGCTGGATGGTCAAGAATACTGAGGGTACATAGCTGGTTTGATTTAATGTGCGTTTACACGTATGGATCCTTACATGTTTCGCTTGATCGCTTCATCAGGGGACATACGGGTAGATTAGAGTAGTTGCACATTACTAGACACAAATAAATAAACAAATTCGATTGAATTAACAAACATATACAGAAATGCATTTATTATAATAGTAGTGAGAATAGTGTGCATATGATCAACACATCCGCCTCCATATAGGCAGTGACACTTACCTAACTGGAGAAACCCTCCAAGAACGACCACCGTCCAGCAGGGGGAACAACAACACCCAAGGGTGGAAGCTCAAAGAGTAGCCACAGAGGGCATACTAGCACCCGGCTGCAAAAATAATAAACAGTAAAGAATTAAGAGAAAACAAGGAAAAAGCAGAAATATTTGTTTTCTATGTATGGATTTTCAAAAATGATGGGCATAATGTATGAAGATATTAAGTAAAAAATAAAAATAAAATAAAATATACTCACTTAAAAACAAAATAGATAGGGCATGGGGTCAAGGGTGCCAAGATTATGGGTGAAGGGTGCCCAGATTATGATGGAAAAGACACATAGCAGTGAGCAGAAGGCCAGGGTGGCATAAGGCACACAGGGAGCTAAAGATGTATATGGGCTCCAGGGAACCGGTATATACATAAGTTATTTATTCCATACCATTATCTACCTATTCCAATTCCTTCTCCACATTTTTTTCTTTCTTGGTTTCTTTCTCAATTCGTTTTTTTCATTCCCTGTGCCTTTTTCTTATGTCATCCATTCATTTCAATTTTTCAGCCCTATTTATAGTGATACCTGTTTTTCCATCATAATCTGGGCACCCTTCACCCCATGCCCTATCTATTTTGTTTTTAAGTGAGTATATTTTTATTTAAAAAAAAAATTTTACTTAATATTTTCATACATTTTGTCAATCATTTTTGAAAATACATACATAGAAAACAAATATTTCTGCTTTTTCCTTGTTTCTCTTCATTCTTTACTGTTTATTATTTTTGCAGCCGGGTGCTAGTATGCCCTCTGTGGCTACTCTTTGAGCTCCCACCCTTGGGCATTTTTGTGCCCCCTGCTGGACAGTGGTCATAGGTATAGTATGTGTTGAACCATAGATTCATTCTAAATTTAAAAATTAATCTTGGTTAAATTACCAAGTTTGTATATGGTTAACAAAATTGTCCATATACTGTAAAAGAGGTTTAAGCTTTAAAGTCTGTTTGTTTTGAGAAGATTCACAAGTGTAAAAGTCAACACCTAGCCTGTTTACATAAATCCATAGAGCCACAGAAAGCTATTTACCAAGTCATAAAGGGGCTGATTTACTAATAACAGTGCGCTGCGCTGGTTCTAACCTTAATTGGTGCGCCGGATAACTCCTTCACTGGGCGCAGGAAGCAGCGGCGCACTGTTATAGTAAATAGAAATTTCAGCGGCGCTCTATTGAAAATGAATGGTTCCCTATGGGAGCCCATTGATTTGAATAGAGGTCGCCCGGGAAGTCGGATCCGACTTGCGGGCGTCTCGTGTGCCGGCTGACACAGGGACAGCGTGACTTTGCGAGGCGACCTGGACACGACCTGAGCGTGCAGCAGCCGCTCAAGTCATGTCCTAGAGGCGACTAGCCGGCCGAGAATGTGTCCAGCGCGATGTCATCGTGCTGGTCCTCGGCAGTCTCGCTGTCCCATGTTTGGTATGAATCATGAAGGGGAACTCCAGGCCAAATTTTAATGAAAAAACCGGCATGGGTTCCCCTTCAGGAGCATACCAGGCCCTTAGGTCTGGTCTGGATTCTAAGGTGAACCCCCTAAGCCGAAAAAACGGCATGGGGGTCCCCCCAAAATCCAAACCAGACCCTTAGGTCTGGTCTGGATTTTAAGGTGAACCCCCTTAAGCCGAAAAACAGCGTGGGGTCCCCCCAAAATCCAAACCAGACCCTTAGGTCTGGTCTGGATTTTAAGGTGAACCCCCTTAGGCCGAAAAACGGCGTGGGGGTCCCCCCAAAATCCAAACCAGACCCTTATCCGAGCACGCAACCTGGCAGGCCGCAGGGGAAAATGGGGGATGAGAGAGTGGCCCCTCTCCCTCCTGAACCGTACCAGGCCGCCTGCCCTCAACATGGGGGGTTTGGTGCTTCGGGGCAGGGGGGCGACCTGCGGCCCCCCCACCCCAAAGCACCCTGCCCCCATGTTGATGGGGACAAGGGCCTCTTCCCGACAACCCTGGCCGTTGGTTGTTGGGGTATGCGGGCGGGGGGGCTTTTCGGAATCCGGGCGCCCCCTTTAAAAAGGGGGCCCCCAGATGCTGGCCCCCCACCCCATGTGAATGAGTATGGGGTACATCGTACCCCTACCCATTCACCTGGTGGCAAAATAAGTCAATAAAAAAAGACAACACAGGTTTGAATAGTAATTTATTGGGCAGCTCCGGGGGTCTTTCTGCCGGGCCCCCGCTATCTTCTGCTAGCTCTTTTGCTAGTGGGGGTCCCGGGCTTCCTCGCCGTCTTCTTCCGACTTCGGGGGTCTCTTGTTCTGTTCTCCGGTTCTTCTCCCGCTCTCCGACGCCTTCTCCACGATCTCCGGTTCTTTCTGCCTTCTGCCAGGCCCCCGCTATCTTCTGCCAGCTCTTTTGCTAGCGGGGGCCGGTCTTCTTCGTCGCCTTCTTCCCTCTTCTCTTCGCCCGATGTTGCCTCGTCGCTGTCCACCGCCGCAATGCTCTGTCCGAGCAGCGGTGCCACTTTTATTGGCATGGGGCGTGGTCACCGGATGATGCCACCGCTGACCCCGCCCCCATATGATGTCACAGTCCCGGGGAATGATGGGACTGTGACATGAAATGGGGGCGGGGTCAATGGTGGCATCATCCGGTGACCACGCCCCATGCCCCATGCCCGGCAGAAAGACCCCCGGAGCTGCCCAATAAATTACTTTTCAAACCTGTGTTGTCTTTTTTTATTGACTTATTTTGCCACCAGGTGAATGGGTAGGGGTACGATGTACCCCATACTCATTCACATAGGGTGGGGGGCAGGTATCTGGGGTCCCCCTTATTAAAGGGGTCTCCCGGATTCCGATAAGCCCCCCGCCCGCAGACCCCGACAACCAACGGCCAGGGTTGTCGGGAAGAGGCCCTTGTCCCCATCAACATGGGGGCAGGGTGCTTTGGGGTGGGGAGGGCCACAGGTCGGCCCCCCTGCCCAAAGCACCAAACCCCCCATGTTGAGGGCAGGCGGCCTGGTACGGTTCAGGAGGGAGGGGGCGCTCTCTCGTCCCCCCCTTTTCCCCTGCGGCCTGCCAGGTTGAGTGCTCGGATAAAGGGTCTGGTGTGTATTTTTAGGGGACCCCACGCAATTTTTTTTGGTTTTTGGCGCGGTGTTCCCCTTAAAATACATGCCAGACCTGAAGGGCCTGGTATGGATTCTGGGGGGTCCCCCACACCAGTTTTTTTTTTCATTTTTTTGGGAGGGGGTCCCCTTTGAATCCATACTAGACCCAAGGGCCTGGTATGGACCTGGGGGGGGACCCCACGCTGTTTTTTTTTTTTAAAAAATTTACATTTCCTTTAACAACCAGCAATAAACAGGTAAAACAAAAAAATGCCGCAAAATTGCGGTACTTGCGTTTTGGATGCGGGTCCATTGAATTCTATTACATCCAAAACACTGTTTTTGGCCTGGCAAAAAAAATCTGCAGTTGCGTTTAAAATCGTTTTTCACAAACCCTCAAAATGCCTTCAGACGCCAAAGATTTCCACGTTTCAGATGCGGTACCGGCGTTTAGCCGCATTTTAGTTTAGAAGCGTTTTTAAAGGTGACCTATTTTTTTACATTGATAAACTCCAAATTTATGGCAAATGAGGAAAAACCATAATATATATATATATATATATATATATAAAAGAAATTGCTTCCATTGCATTGTGGACAATCCACAACTTGGGGCAGCTGACGTGGCAAGTGGACAATCCACAACTTGTGGCAAGTGATGTGGCAAGTGACATGCTAAATACAACTACACTGCTGCTCTCAGCTGCTGATATCACTCTGGTCTCACTAAATAGCTAAAATCGTAAATAATACTGTTTTTGGAGCTTAGGGCGGCTCCTTATCATATACACGCAAATGTGGTAAAAGGTGGCATGCAAACGCCACAAAGCGCGCCTTTCTAAACGTCACTTTCAACCTTAGTTCTGAACACTTTGCACCAGCGTCCCGTCTACATGTGGCCTAAAAACGCCTATGCCATTTACAGCTCAAAAACGCCATGGTGGCCATGAGGCCATAGGCTAACATGGAGAGATGTTTTTAAGCTGCAAAAAACGCTCAAACAAGCGGCTTGAAAAACGTCCGTGTGCATGTAGTCTTATATTAACCACTTGCGCACTGCCCAGACCAAGTTTCACATTTCAGCGCTGATGCACTTTTAATGACAATTGCGCGCTCATACAACACTGTAACCCAATGAAAATGTTTTATTTGTTGGCACACAAATAGAGCTTGCTTTTGGTGCTATTTGATCACCTTTGTGTTTTATTTTTTATTTTTTTCGATAAATACAAAAGACCGAGTTTAAAAAAAAAAAATGGATATTTTACCCACTTCAGCACTGGGCCTATTCTGGCACTTCTCTCCTTCATGTAAAAAACATAAATTTATGGCTATAAAATTACTTCAAAACACCAAACATTATATATGTTTTTGGAGCAGACACCCTAGGGAATAAGATGGCGGTCATTGCAAATTTTTATCTCGCTCGGTATTTGCGCAATAATTTTTTTGGTCTAATGTGAAAGATGTTGTTATGCTGAGTAAATAGATACCTAACACGTCACGCTTTAAAATTGCGCACACACATGGCATGACACCAAACTTCAGTAATTAAAAATCTCCCTAGGCGATGCTTTAATTTTTTTTACAGGTTACCATTTTGGCATTACAGGGGAGGTCTAGTGCTAGAATTGTTGCACTCGTTCTAACGCACGTAGCAATAACTCACATGTGTGGTTTGAACGGCGTTTACATATGTGGTCGGGACTTACGTGTGTGTTCGCTTCTGAGCGCGAGCTACCGGGGACATGGGCGTTTTTTCTTATTTTTGCTTTTTTTTTTATTTTGTTTTTTTACTTTTTTGTATTTCTTACTCTTTTTTTTTTTGGATCACTTTTATTCCTATTACAAGGAATGTAAACATCCCTTGTAATAGGAATGTGTGTGACAGGTCCTCTTTATGGAGAGATGCGGGGTCAATAAGACCCCGCATCTCTCCTCCAGGCTGGAAAGCATGATATTGGTCCAAAAAAAACACCAATCTCATGCTGACAGCCGAGATCACGGCTTGGTTAACATACGGGAACACGGCGTGATGTCATAACGTCGTGCCCGCGCCTCCGACCGTCATAGAGGTGACTGATGACCATCTGGTCACCAGTCATCTCCAAATCGTTCTCCGAGCCCCAGATGGCACGGGAGAGCCCGGAGAAGCACCGGATGGCGGCAAGAGGGGGGGGGACGTCCCCTCCCCCCACCTATAAGAACGATCAAGCGGCGGAACTGCCACTATGATCGTTTTTATTGTGCACAGAATCGCCGGCTGAAAAGAATGATATCTGAATGATGCCTGCAACTGCAGGCATCATTCAGATGTCACCGCCCAAAGGCAAGGATGTCATTTGACGGTGGGCGGTAGGAAACTGGTTAATATTTTTAAAAAAGGTAATTTTTCTTCTTCATTGATGCACACTGATGAGACTGCACTGATGGGCACCGATAAGGTGGCAAGGGTGGGCACTGAGAGGTGGCATTGCTATTTGGCACTGGTGGGCAGTGAGAAGTGGCACTGCTAGGTGGCAATGATAGTTGGCAGTGATGGGCACTGATAGGCAGCACTGCTAGGTGCCACTGATTGGAACCAGTGGTGGGCATTGATAGGTGGCACTGGCAGGGGCTACTAATTGTCACAAATGATGCAGAATTGCCTCTTCCTCTTCTGGCCCGATGTCCCTTGCACATAAGCCGGTGATTGCCTTTTTTTATGCTCACGCTGTCGGCACAAGGAGAAAACAAAAACCATTACCCAGCTTTTGTTTACATCACGTGATCAGCTGTCATTTGCTGACAGCTGATCACATGGTAAAGGGCAGGGATCGGCCCCTTACTCGGATCTGTCATCACCTGAGTCTCAGTGACTCTGTGACCACAGCGCGCACAAAGGGGAGGACATTTATTGACAGACTCCCGGCAATTGAGGACCATGCTGTGGCCGTCGATCAGTTATAGCGCTGATCTCAAGTGATTAAAGAGGGTCTAAATGGGCCATTGACATGCATCACTATTCAACTTAGGAATGAGTCTTTGAAAAGTTAAACTAAATAATTTGGCCACTTTATCCTTCCAAATAATTCACTTCCTGTCACATAGCCACACAGGAAGTGAGGGAAAATCCCTAACAATGTCTTTCCTTGGGGACTCACAGGTCAGTCTAAATACTTTCCCCATTATGCACATTGCACTCCAGCATATTGCGGGGTACACCACAATTTATTAAGTAGTTTGGACTGTGGGGTTTATTTACTAAAGGCAAATCTACTTTGCACTACAAGTGCACTTGCTGTATATCTGAGGGGAACATGCAAGCCAAAAAAAAAAAAAACATCTTTGCTTTTACATGATTGTAACATCCAATCAGCAGTACTTTCACTCAGATTTTCAGCAGCTACACTTTTACTGCAGAGTGGATTTGTCTTTACTAAACCCCAAACTACCCAATGATTTGGGGTGTACACAACAAAGTGCTAGAGTGCAATTTGCTCAATGGGGACACTAGTTAGATTGATCTGTGTGTCCCCAAGAAAAGACATTGGTAGGGTTTTACCTTCACTTCCTGTTTAGCTGTGTGACAGGAAGTGAAGCCAATGTTAAGAAAAGGAGACACAAAAGCCAAAATAAAAAATAAATCTAAAAAAAACACACGAGTTTCCCTCAAAATGCCCACAATTAGAATTGTATGGCCTTGAGCTATTTTTAAGTGCAGTGCTCTAAATCAGTGCTTCTCAAGTACCCCCAACAGGCCATGTTTGCAGGTTTTCCTTCATCTTGCACATGTGCTTTAAATCACAGTCAATGGTTTTGATTTTTGGACAGCAATTCTCGATAAGATAAATTCACAAAACATGTCCTGTTGGGGGTACTTGAGGACTGAGGCTGAGAACCACTGCAGTAAAAAAGGAAAATTGAATACTTACCGCTCTGTATTTTTCATTTCCTGGTGACGCTCCATGGCAGCACACAATCCATGCATATGCTAGCATGAAGGCACCAGATTAGACAAATCACACTAGTTTTGTTTTGACATGCCAATCAGCTGTCACATTTGTTGCAAAGAAAACACAAAACAAACATCAAAACTTTGCATCAAATTTTATTGTTCAACAAAACAAAAGGGAAGGCAAAATAAAAAACATGGCCAATTTGAAACAGTTACAGACTCAACATCTTGAGCAATTTTTGGCCAAAAAAATGCAGCACAGGCAATTAAATCAAAGTGAACAAACAACACACATTAACAACATCAGAATTATTTCAGGGGAACATTTTCCCCAAACAAAAAAATATACAATCCACAAAAGTTAACCAATCACCTGTTTTGCAAAGACATAACAAATAAAATACATGTGTTACAAACTCGATAAGGACACCAACATGTACATTTTGCCCCCCACACACACACACTTGCCTCTTCTCAGGGCAAGCGACCGAATGCTCTGTGAGCTTTATATAACATGTTTGTGTGCTAATGAGGCAATTGAAAACAAATGCACAGTCCATGAAACACCCAAAATGCAAGTTCACTCAAAGTAGAGACTGAAATTCGAAGTGGGTACACCTGTTAAGGATGTCCTTCAATTACTAACCCATAAAACACTCTCTGAGCATGCCCAGAAATACCCAGGTGCTGTTCACACACAAAAAGCACCCCAAAAAAAAACTAACTGGCTGGGCATGTGCAGAACAACACCAATGCAGCTAGCAAAAAATAACCCCCCCTCCCCCCGTCCAAAATTAAGCACATCATCCAGCATGCTACAAAATTAGAGATGGGACAATCACCCCTCCCCCCCCACCAACAAATGCCATTGCAGTCTATGGGAACTGACTTGTTAATTTTGCTAGTCCCCACTTGGCTGGCTTATCTTCTAGTTATTGGCCTTAAAATGGGGGCCCAGGTCCCACCCTAAGGGACATATATCAATGTCACCAATTTGGAAAACACCAAAAACAAAACAAGGAGAAGTGCCTTTAAATATGCCAAATTGCTTAAGGGCCATTTCACACCACATGCAGTGCATTGCGTTTTTTATGCATCCAAAATGCATGGAAAGTTGGTTATATGGTTCTAAATGGCAGTGTTTGTTCCAGTGCATTCCAGTTCCACCAAAAAAGTAGAACATGCTGCATTTTACCTGCACTGGACTGTACTGGAACGCATTAAAACGCATCATAAACGCACTGGAACGCACAGGAACACACCTAAATGCACCAAAAACGCACTGGAACACACTTGTCCTTATCTGTGGTTAATAAAAAAGAGGGGTAAAAAAAAGCACTGGACTGCATCAAAAACGTACCAAAAATGCACTGGAACGCATGAAAAACGTGCATGCAGAAAAGCACCTGGAACGCATCCGGATTGTGTTTCTATGGTGTGAACTGGCCCTAGTTCACACCATAGAAACGCAGTCTGGGTGCGTTCCAGGTGCTTTTCTGCATGCGCGTTTTCGACACATTCCAGTGCACTTTTGATGCGTTTTTGATGCAGTCCAGTGTTTTTTTCCCCCTCTTTTCACTTAGGACAAGTGTGTTTCAGTGCGTCTTGGGTGCATTTAGGTGCGTTCCGGTGCATTCCAGTCCATTTTTGGTACGTTCCGTTGCGTTTTTGATGTGTTTTACTGCGGTCCAGTACAGTTCTGTACCTAAAAAATGCAGCATGACCAATTTTTTTTTTTTGCTTTCTGAAACGCACTGGAACGGACTGCAGTGGTGTGAACTATGCCATTGGCATTAATGTGATCAACTTTCTTTGCGTTTTTCAGGCATCAAAAAAACGCACTGCACTGCATCCGGTGTGAACTGGCCCTAAATATCATACCGGGGGTTGTCTATAGTATGCCTGTAAAGTAGCACATGTTTTCCATGTCTATAACAGTTGGAGAGCAAAATGACATTTCTAAAGTAAAATAATAGTCATTTAAAAGTCCTTGCGGCTGTAATGAATTGCTGGTTCCTGTCAATACAGATAAAAGTCATTGAAAGTCTTTGATTACACAAAAAAAAAGCGTGGGGGTTCCCCCAAATTCCATAACCAGGCCCTTCAGGTCTGGAATGGATATTAAGGGGAACCCCGCTGCAAATTAAAAAAAAAATGACGTGGGGTTCCCCCCAAATATCCATACCAGGCCCTTCAGATCTGGCATGGATTTTAAGGGGAACTCCACCCCAAATAAAAAAAAAATGGCGTGGAGTCCCCCCAAAAATCCACACCAGACCCTTATCCGAGCACGTCACCTGGCCGGCCGCAGGGGAAAAGGGGGGGACGAGAGAGGCCCCCCCTCCCTCCTGAACCGTACCAGGCCACATGCCCTCAACATGGGGAGGATGTCCCCATGTTAATGGGGACAAGGGCCTCATCCCCACAACCCTTGCCCGGTGGTTGTGGGGGTCTGCGGGCGGAGGGCTTATCGGAATCTGGAAGACCCCTTTAACAAAGGGGACCCCCAGATCCAGCCCCCCCTGTGTGAAATGGTAATGGGGTACAAATGTACCCCTATCATTTCACAAAGAAAGCGTCAAAAATGTAAAAAATGACAAGAGCCGGTTTTTGACAATTCCTTTATTGATGTCTTCTCCTCTCTTCCATCTTCTTCTTCCTTCTTCCATCTTCTTCCATCTTCTTCTTCTTCCATCTTCTTCCATCTTCTTCTTTTCTCCATTCGGGTTTCTTCCTCCATCTTCATCTTCCTCTTCATCTTTATCTTCATCCTCATCTTCATCTTCATCTTCATCTTCATCTTCCTTCTTCCTTCGGTCTTTTCGTCCGCATCTTGCTCCGGCGTCTTCCCTTCTTCTTTCTTCTCCGGCCGCTCCATTTGAATTGGAGGTTCCCGCTGTGCGAAGCTTCAGTTCTTCAGTTCCCCATCGGGTCCGCTTACACCCGGTGACCCCGCCCCCCTCTGACGCACATGCATTTCACGGGGACTTTCCCCGTGGTGTCAGAGGGGGGCGGAGCCACCGGGGCAGCGGACCAAGTGGGGAACTGAGGCGTCGCACAGCGGGAACCTCCAATTTAAACGGAGCGGCCGAAGAAGAAAGAAGGGAAGACGCCGGAGCAAGATGCGGACGAGAAGACCGAAAGAAGAAGGAAGATGAAGATGAAGATGAAGAGGAAGAAACCCGAATGGAGAAAAGAAGAAGATGGAAGAAGAAGATAGAAGAAGAAGAAGGAAGAAGAAGAAGGAAGAAAAGAGAAGACATTAATAAAGGAATTGTCTAAAACCGGCTCTTGTCATTTTTTACATTTTTTGACACTTTCTTTGTGAAATGGTAGGGGTACAATGTACCCCTTACCAATTCACATAGGGGGGGCCAGGATCTGGGGGTCCCCTTTGTTAAAGGGGTCTTCCAGATTCCGATAAGCTCCCCGCCCGCAGACCCCCACAACCACCGGGCAAGGGTTGTGGGGATGAGGCCCTTGTCCCCATCAACATGGGGACATCCTCCCCATGTTGAGGGCATGTGGCCTGGTACGGTTCAGGAGGGAGGGGGGGCGCTCTCGTCCCCCCCTTTTCCCCTGCGGCCGGCCAGGTTGCGAGCTCGGATAAGGGTCTGGTGTGGATTTTTGGGGGGACTCCATGCCATTTTTTTTTAAATTTGGGGTGGAGTTCCCCTTAAAATCCATGCTAGATCTGAAGGGCCTGGTATGGATATTTGCAGGAACCCCACGTAATTTTTTTTTATAAATTTTCAGCGGGGTTCCCCTTAATATCCATTCCAGACCTGAAGGGCCTGGTTATGGAATTTGGGGGAACCCCCACGCTTTTTTTTTGTGGTTAGCAATGACTTTCTATGACTTTTCTCTATATTGCCGGGAGCCGACAATTCATTACAGCCGCGGCTGCTTTTAAATGCCTTTTTTTTCCTTTAGAAATGTCATTTTGCAGGCGCAATGGAAAGTTCAGAGCTGCGCCTGTTCAACTTATGCAAATTGATTTACGTGACTTGACATTTACTAAGATTTTGCCGGCGCAGTGTCTTGGCGCATTTGAACCATTGAAATTCCCATGCTGAGCTCAAATAAACCTCCCGCAGCTCGAATCGTACTTGCCGGCGCAGCGGGCTGGTTTTGAAAAAGTTACTTTATCACTCAATTTTGGCCATGTTTGTTATTTGGGCAGGTGTCACTACACTTCCTCACATCACCCCATGTCACCCCCATTATATTCTCACTTCCAGCTTCTTTATATTTATATTTTAACATGCTGTGCGCCAGGTCCCTAGTGGCGCACTGAGCGCCTCCTCCCGTCCGCCGACAACACTATAGTAAATGGGAAATAGGGCTGCGCTACAGGCGCTAATGTTTTGTAAATACCAAAACAGCCATTGCGCACGCAGATGCGCCAATACTCATGGCGCAAACGTTTTGTAAATCAGCCCCAAAGTGTTGAAATATAACACCGTGTAACAAGAGCGTGTGGTAAAATTGTATTTTCTGTATTTCCAACATATATTTGATATTTGAAAGTACATATTATCTTTTTGTATTATCACCAATTATATAAGATTCTGTATTGTATTATTTGTATGCACATGTATTTTCGAGAGTATATGTTTATATATACAGGTCCTTCTCAAAAAATTAGCATATTGTGATAAAGTTCATTATTTTCTGTAATGTACTGATAAACATTAGACTTTCATATATTTTAGATTCATTACACACAACTGAAGTAGTTCAAGCCTTTTCTTGTTTTAATATTGATGATTTTGGCATACAGCTCATGAAAACCCAAAAATCCTATCTCAAAAAATTAGCATATCATGAAAAGGTTCTCTAAACGAGCTATTAACCTAATCATCTGAATCAACTAATTAACTCTAAACACCTGCAAAAGATTCCTGAGGCTTTTAAAAACTCCCAGCCTGGTTCATTACTCAAAACCGCAATCATGGGTAAGACTGCTGACCTGACTGCTGTCCAGAAGGCCATCATTGACACCCTCAAGCAAGAGGGTAAGACACAGAAAGAAATTTCTGAACGAATAGGCTGTTCCCAGAGTGCTGTATCAAGGCACCTCAGTGGGAAGTCTGTGGGAAGGAAAAAGTGTGGCAGAAAACGCTGCACAACGAGAAGAGGTGACCGGACCCTGAAGAAGATTGTGGAGAAGGACCGATTCCAGACCTTGGAGGACCTGCGGAAGCAGTGGACTGAGTCTGGAGTAGAAACATCCAGAGCCACCGTGAACAGGCGTGTGCAGGAAATGGGCTACAGGTGCCGCATTCCCCAGGTCAAGCCACTTTTGAACCAGAAACAGCGGCAGAAGCGCCTGACCTGGGCTACAGAGAAGCAGCACTGGACTGTTGCTCAGTGGTCCAAAGTATTTTTTTCAGATGAAAGCAAATTTTGCATGTCATTCGGAAATCAAGGTGCCAGAGTCTGGAGGAAGACTGGGGAGAGGGAAATGCCAAAATGCCTGAAGTCCAGTGTCAAGTACCCACAGTCAGTGATGGTCTGGGGTGCCATGTCAGCTGCTGGTGTTGGTCCACTGTGTTTTATCAAGGGCAGGGTCAATGCAGCTAGCTATCAGGAGATTTTGGAGCACTTCATGCTTCCATCTGCTGAAAAGCTTTATGGAGATGAAGATTTCATTTTTCAGCACGACCTGGCACCTGCTCACAGTGCCAAAACCACTGGTAAATGGTTTACTGACCATGGTATTACTGTGCTCAATTGGCCTGCCAACTCTCCTGACCTGAACCCCATAGAGAATCTGTGGGATATTGGGAAGAGAAAGTTGAGAGACGCAAGACCCAACACTCTGGATGAGCTTAAGGCCGCTATCGAAGCATCCTGGGCCTCCATAACACCTCAGCAGTGCCACAGGCTGGTTGCCTCCATGCCACGCCGCATTGAAGCAGTCATTTCTGCAAAAGGATTCCCAACCAAGTATTGAGTGCATAACTGAACATAATTATTTGAAGGTTGACTTTTTTTGTATTAAAAACACTTTTCTTTTATTGGTCGGATGAAATATGCTAATTTTTTGAGATAGGATTTTTGGGTTTTCATGAGCTGTATGCCAAAATCATCAATATTAAAACAAGAAAAGGCTTGAACTACTTCAGTTGTGTGTAATGAATCTAAAATATATGAAAGTCTAATGTTTATCAGTACATTACAGAAAATAATGAACTTTATCACAATATGCTAATTTTTTAAAAAGGACCTGTATATATTTTTTTACATTTATATATATTTTTCACATATATGTACACCTTTATATAGGAGATATATATAATTTGTAATATTTAGATCTGTGTTGTGATACACAAAGCGCTACTAATTTTGGTTATTCAATTATATAAGATTTTCCTTCTCGTACATCACGGGACACAGAGCGACATAGTCATTACTAATGGGTTATATAGATACCGTCAGGTGCTGGCACTGGCAACTTCCAAAACCAGAAGTACCCTCCCCTATATAAGCCCCTCCCATCCGGGAGCACCTCAGTTTTTTGCCAGTGTCTAAGGTGTTGGCCAAGAAGAAACATGTGTTTTTCACTGAGCTTGCGTACAGGTTCTTTTGGGCCTCAGTAAGCTATTCCGGATCCGACCAAAAAAGCTTCATAGCTAAACGGTCGGTACCCGGGCCTTGCAGAGAAGAGCAAGGTTTTGCCTGTAATGCTTCTCTTAGGAGAGCTGGACCCTGGGATCCAGAGCTCTGGTCATACCCACGACCAAGATGTTTTCTGTGCAGGGTGCTATACAGGTCCAGGGGAGTGGAATCCTTGGGAACCCGGTCCCTGAAGGTTTGATTACAATGCCTGCCGTGATAGGTGAAGTTTGGGCTTTTGTGGACCAAACAAAGTCCTGCGGCGGGGAACAGGTAAGTGGGGGCCCCCAGGAACTTGGTTCTATTGGGGGACCCCCAAGCCTAATTTGTCTTTCTGTCTGTTACCTAATGGTATTCCCGCAAAATTCTGTGCATGCCTGTAACTACTAAAAAAAAATGTAATAATTTTTAATGGTGGTCAAGAAAAAAAAAATAAAAAAATATTTTTTTATATATATTTAAGATATTAGACTGCGGTACCTGTGTTTGTCCACTAGAGGCCGCTGTGGAATGTTTCTTGTCATGTGGACTAGTTTCTTCTCAGCAGAGCAAGTCCAGGCAGATGGTGAGTTCTCTTATGGGAAACTGCTTCCTCTGCCATGTTGCAATGCTCGTCCATCCCCCGGCCTGCGGCAAAGAGGGGCCCTGGCTCTTGTCCCTAGTCTCCATTTTTCAAAATTAGCGCCGAGGGCGCACGTGGCCGCGCGCGTGCGCGTGCACGCGCCTCTATATATAGGGGTGAGCCAGGAAAGGGGGCGGAGCCTGGGGGATGACTCTCTGTGTGCGCCGCAGCGCTTCTGCGCATGTGCGGGCGTCCCAGCATGTAAAAACCACAGTTTTGTGTGGTGAGCTGGCTATGAAGTACAGAGACAGAGCTGGCAACATTTAAAAAAAGGGCATACAGCAAGCGGTTGATACAGGCATCCCCTAGAAAGGCACATTAGTAGACACCAACTGTGATATAGCAGCAATTGTGCTAGACTATTCTCAGTAAAAGTGGTGTATTACGGCTGGAATACCTCAGCTTTAGGCTTAGGAATATGCCGTCCAGAAGCTCCGGAACTGAATCTTCCAGGAAGCGAAGGGGGTCTCATCGGGCTCGGAGGATCTTGGGCATACTTCTGCTGCACCAGTCTCCCCTGAAGTTCAGAGGTAAGTGACCGTAGAGACCCCGCAGGGGTACTTGGTACTGTGGCTGTCCTCAGTTCACCTGCTCCTGTGTATGTAACAGAGGAGGTTTTTTCCTCAGCTCTGGGAGGATTAGAGAGATATTGTCAACATTTATCGCTGCCTCCCTGTCAGGGAAAGCACGCCCGATCTCCGTCTCCTCCTTCAGAGTGCCTGTTAGCAGAGCAACAGTCCCATACAGGGATCGACCTGCCTGAAGGGGATCAGGATGAGGTTGATTCTGTTATAGAGGAATCAACAGTGGGGGAACCTTTTCTCAGCATCTCAGGCTGAAAGATTATGGGTTCAGTCTCTGACTAACATGGTCCGATCAGCATTTAAAAATGCACCTTGCGGAACCATCAACCACTACTGTATCCTCGTTGGGGTCGCTAGAAGCCCCCAGACTGTTTGTTCTTTTCCACTTCACCCTTTACTGAAAGGGCTCATTTACCAGGATTGGGAACGTCCTGAGAAAATATTTATTCCCCCAAGAGATTTCCGGTGGTCTATCCCATGGAGGATAAGTTCATCAAAAAAATAAAAAATAAAAATGGAAGGTCCCTACAGTGGACGCAGCCATCTCTTGTATGTATAAATCACTGACATGTCCAGTGGATAATGTCCAAATGTTCAAGAACCCAATAGATAAAAGATTGGAGTCCTTATGAAAATCTGCTTGGTGATACAACCAGCAGTAGCAGCTATTGGGGTCTGCTAAGCAGTGAAGGATCAGTTGAAACAGGTCTTGAGGGACTTGACAGATCAGCAGGCTTTGCCCTAGCTGATCTACCTAGAGCCTTAGGCTTTGCGGTTGACGCCATAAAGGATTCAGTCCATCAGGCCTCCCGCCTTACGCTGTCTATAGTACATATGCGTAGGCTCCTATGGCTCAAAAACTGGTCTGCTGAAGCTCCCTGTAAAGAATGGCTGGTTAGCGTCCCATTTCATGGTGAACGCTTATTCAGGGAAAACCTGGACAAATATATCCAGAAAATTTCCAGCGGTAAAAATACGCTCTTGCCGGTTAAAAACAGAGTTAGAGGTCCCTCTTTAAGAGGCCTGCTTCTCCAGTCCCTGGGGCATCGGCTGTGTAACAGTTCCGACGGCCTCCTCGGTCAAATCCCGGGGGTAAAAAACAGGGACAGTAGCAGGGTAATGAGAAACCCTGGGTCAGGGGAGGTACAAAACCTCCCCCAAAGTTAAATTCATTGAAGCCCCCACTCAGTCGGGTGGGGAGAGGACTCCAGTTGTTCGCAAGAGACCTGGCGGGACACGATCAAGACAGATAGGTGCTCTCCGCAGTAGGTTTGGGATACAGTTTGGAGTTAAAAGACTCTCCTCCTTCCCATTTTTAAGGTCAAACGTGCCAAGGGATCCCCGGAAGAGAGAGTCCCTCCTGTTGGCACTAGAACAACTATTGCTCCAAGGAGTAATTATGGAGGTTCCCCTGGAAGAATGAGGGTTCGGGTTTTACTCAAACCTCTTTACAGTCCCGAAGCAAACGCGGACGGGAGGCCCATATTAATTCTAAAAGGGCTATACAAATTCCTGTATATCAGGACTTTCCGATGGAGTCGATCCGATCGGTGGCCACTGCCCTACAAGGGGAGGATTGGTTAGCCGCGATCGACATCAAAGATGCTTATTTGCACATTCCCATCTTTCCAGTCCACCAAAAATGTCTACGCTTTGCAGTAGAAGGGCGCCATTTTCAGTTCAGAGCCTTACCCTTCGGTTTGGCCACAGCACCACGAGTGTTTACAAAAATTCTGGCCCTTTATTGGCCAATCTAAGAACACAAGGTGTAATGATAATGGCATATCTGGATGACTTGTTGCTGATAGACCACTCAGTGAAAAAACTAGACGTGGTCGTTCACAAGACAATCAAGTATCTGGAATCTCACGGTTGGATTATCAACCGAGACAAGTCAGCCCTAAAAACCAGTCAAAAGTCTGGAATACTTGGGGCTAGGGTTGGATTCAGGCCAGAGAAAAATATTCTTGCCTCGAGGAAAGGTGTTGTCTTTGAAAGATTTGATCCACTTAGTGGGTACAAAAAAGACAGCCGTCCATACGCCTGTATATGAGGCTGCTGGGAAAAATGGTGGCATCATTCGAAGCAGTACCCTACGGTCAATTCCATTCAAGGAATTTGCAAGGGGCCATACTGTCAGCCTGGAACAAAAAAGTTCAGGCCCTAGACTTACAATGTCCTTGTCCCCTTCCGTTCGCAAGAGCCTCCGTTGGTGGTTGGTTCCCCAGAATCTGGAAAAAAGGAAATCCTTCAGTCCGATTTCTTGGAAGGTGGTCACTACAGATGCCAGCCTTATAGGCTGGGGAGCAGTACTGGAGCAATAGTCTCTCCAGGGCAGATGGTCGGATGCAGAAAAGGCCCTGCCCATCAATCTCTTAGAGATACGAGCAGCCCGGTATGCCCTAGTAGCATGGACATCCAAACTCCAAGGGTCCCCTGTCAGAATTCAATCAGACAATGCCACAGCAGTGGCATATATCAATCATCAGGGGGGCACCAGGAGTCGTGCAGCCCAGAGGGAAGTAAATTACATCCTGAAATGGGCAGAAAAATATGTCCCAGCCATATCTGCGGTATTCATTCCAGGAGTGGAGAATTGGAAGGCGGACTTTCTAAGTCGCCAGCAATTAGGCCCAGAGGAAGGGTCCCTTCACCCCGAGGTTTTCTGGACAATATGTCAGCGGTGGGGAACATCGGATGTAGATCTTCTAGCATCCAGATTCAACGCAAAGGGGGACAGGTTTGTCTCTCGGACAAGGGATCCCCTAGCTTGCGGCTCGGATGCCCTAGTGTTCCCTTGGGATCAGTTCAAGCTGATATATGCATTCACACCGCCACAATGGTTACCTCGATTACTCCGCAGAATCAGGGTAGAAAAGAAACCAGTGATTCCGGTGGCTCCAGCGTGGCCCCGAAGAGCGTGGTACGCGGAGATTGTAAAATTTCAGTGGGGAGTCCTTGGACTCTCCCACGTCGTCCGGACCTGCTTTCGCAAGGACCGATATACCACCCTTCCTTACCAGCCCTAGGTTTGACGGCCTGGCTATTGAAGCCCACATTCTAAAAAAGAGAGGGCTCTCTAATGCTGTGGTATCTACCATGATCAATGCCAGGAAGCCGGTATCCAGGCAGATCTACTATAGAATCTGGAAGGCGTACATCGCGTGGTGTGAGGCCAAGAAATGGCATCCACATAAGTACGTAATAGGTAGAATTCTGGACTTCCTACAGTGGGCTGTAGATAGGAAGCTTGCCTTGAGTACTATCAAGGGTCAGATTTCGGCCTTGTCAATATTTTTTCAAAGGCCCTTGGCTTCGCATTCACTAGTCAAAGCCTTTATACAAGGAGTGATGCGTATTAGTCCTCCGGTTAATATTCCCATATGTCCATGGGATCTAAACTTGGTTCTGTCGGTTCTACAGAAACAACCATTTGAACCATTACAGCATATTTCCTTGGTGCTTCTCACCAGGAAATTGATTTTTCTAGTAGCCATTTGTTCGGCTAAAAGAGTATCGGAATTAGCAGCTATGTCCTGTAAGGAGCCATATCTGGTTATCCATAAGGACAGAGTAGTGTTACGTCCTCATCCAGCCTTTCTTCCTAAGGTGGTATCGAGGTTTCATTTGAACCAAGATGTGGTTCTTCCTTCTTTTTTCCCCAAACCTACTTCGGTAGAGGAAAAGTTATTGCATTCTTTGGATGTAGTAAGAGCAGTTAAAGCTTATCTAAAAGCCACTGCTCAGATTCGCAGAACGGATACTTTGTTTATTCTGCCGGAAGGCCCCAGAAAGGGTCAGGCAGCGTCAAAATCTACTTTAGCCAAGTGGATTCGACAGGTCATTATGCAAGCTTATGGCTTGAGAAGGAGACCGCCTCCGTTCAAAGTTAGAGCGCACTCCACGAGAGCAGTTGGAACTTCATGGGCAGTGCATCACCAGGCCTCCCTGGCTCAAATCTGTAAGGCCGCAACATGGTCTTCAGTTCACACGTTTACTAGGTTCTACCAGGTGGACGTTAGAAGTCAGGAGGATGTCGCCTTTGGGCGCAGTGTGTTGCAGGCCGCAAAAGATCCTCATGTCTGATAGCGCTCAGCTTATATATGGTGTATCCCCCCCCCCTCATTTGGCATTGCTTTAGGACATCCCATTAGTAATGACTATGTCGCTCTGTGTCCCGTGATGTACGAGAAGGAAAATAGGATTTTTATAACAGCTTACCTGTAAAATCCTTTTCTTGGAGTACATCACGGGACACAGAGCTCCCGCCCCTCTTTGGGGACACTTATTGCTTTGCTACAAAACTGAGGTGCTCCCGGATGGGAGGGGCTTATATAGGGGAGGGTACTTCCGGTTTTGGAAGTTGCCAGTGCCAGCACCTGACGGTATCTATATAACCCATTAGTAATGACTATGTCGCTCTGTGTCCCGTGATGTACTCCAAGAAAAGGATTTTACAGGTAAGCTGTTATAAAAATCCTATTATTTTACACTGAATTTTTAGTTAATAAATATATATTTTTAGCATATCGTTGTAATCACTTTTCTTCAAAATAGCACGGATAGACTAAATTGAATTACTTGGTTGTATTTGTGGAAAATCTCCCTAAAACAACAGATTTTGCATTATTCCATAAACATAATACTGTTTTAATATCTCAAAATAAACGTTCTGACAGGACAGAAATATTTATCAACAATCTCCCTCAATAAATCTATGAAGATAAATTCCACTTTTTCAGACTGCTGGAAAATTGTATGAGTTTTGTTTTATGATGACTTTTCTAGTGGACATGTGAAAGCCAAACACCTGAAAGACAGCATGTGTAATGTACTTGGACGGACTGTCTGGGGTGGGCCCCCTGACTAATCAAAGCTTTGGTGCCTGGCTGTTGATTAGCTTACTGGTAATTAGATCACTGTTAAATTAGGTTACTGTTAGCTGCTAGCTGTTAATTAGATGTACTGTTAGATGTACTGATATTATTACTGTTTAAAGTAGATATAAACCCAATTCATGAAATTTGAGCTGGGCACATATATATGCCGTATTTTGTTATCTCTCTTCAAAGAGCTAAGTCCTGTAGCTCTCTCCTGAACCATTCCTCTGTTATCAGCCTGATAACTCCTGACAAATTTTCTGACACATCAGATAAAAGCAGCCTGATCGTTCTGTGAGGGGAGGTTGCTAAAAAAGATTAACAGGGAGCTGGCCCTGTTACAAAACACCTCTGAGAGTCTCTGCCTATGGTGAGAGGGGGTGTGTGCCTTTCCTTCAATCAGCAATTTTAGCTATCTTGGCTGTATGCCCAGACATCACACTCTGTGTTAACCAGGAAGAGAACATTTCCTAACACAATCTGTACTTTCTAAACAGTGTATAAATGTGAAGACAGCAGATATATATGTAAAACCTATGTAGGGAGATTTGGTTCATCTCGGTGTATCATCTGAGGCTGTTCACTTCACTGGGTATATGGAGGGTTTACATCCAATTTAAAGTTTGCATTGTTTAGGATAAGTCCAGTTCGTGTTGTTAACATGTGTGAGATGGCCTCAACCTTACACCACTTCACAAGCCATGCCCTCTGACATGTTTCACTCCACCCACTGGGGCTTAGTCAAAGTCTTAGTCAGAGGGCATGGCTTGTGGAGTGGTGTAAGGCTGAGGCCAACTCACACATGTTAATAACATAGACTGGACTTGTAGAACGGCAATTTTTCTCAGCACCTGGCAAGAGGCCACAGGTTATTCCCCATACATGCTTTGGGAGAGAAGCCCAACTGCTGGATGATTTAGCTGTTGGCACGTCTATGGATCAGACATCTGTTACATTCCTACAGAGGGTATGTGGATCTCTTGAGAAAGAACTTAAAGACAGCTTATGAAAAAGCCCATAATGCATCCGATGACAAAGGCCAGAAGGACAAAAGGAATTTTGGCTTGAGAGTTAGAGTCCAGGATCTACAGCTGGGTGATTGAGTGCTTCTAAGAAATTTAGGTCTACCTGGAAAGTTGGTTTGACTGGTGGAAATCCCAACCCTACTTCATCTGCAAGCAACTTTCTGGTCTGCTAGTGTACCAGATCAACCCAGAGGGGGGTCTACTGAAAGTTTAGCACCGTAACCATCTTCTACCTCTGGGAGCAGCTGTTCAAATGCCTTAAAAGACTGATTCATCCTCTACTCAAATATCCTCTTTAAGGCAAAGAACAGTAAAACAATTGCAGTCTAAGACAACTTTCGCTGGAGGAGGAAGAGTGTGAACAAGAAGAAGAAGACGTCTACGTGGACTGGTTGTGGCCATCTGTGTCCATAGATGGCACTCCACCTACCTCCTCTACTGAGATCTATTCAGGAACCCTTAGGCCTGAAGCCCCCAAATTTATATCCCAGGTTCAGGAGGAAGAAAGACAGGGGGAGCCTTCTGTTCTGCCAGATGAAGGGGAAACAGGGACCCCACAGCTACCTTTTGCACCTGCTGAATCGTCTTCAGGAGAAGAACCATCTGAGCCATAAGAGCAAATAGACAAAAGGTCAATATGCCCCCAAAAAGACTGACCTATTACTCCCTAGACCAAAAGAGTTTTGATGGAGGGAACATGTAGCCCTGGCCAGCAGTTGACAGATAGTGGAGCTGCAGTTTTACTGTGTCTGCTGCTGCCCTTGCTTGTGTTCATAGGAGACTTTTACACAGACACAACTGTGGGAAGAGACTATTATTGTGGAACTGTGCAGCAGGTGTTGCACCCTTCCTCTACCCAGTAGGGAAGCACACAGGGTGTGGATTGCTAGGAGTGTGGGAGGTGTAGTTTCACACAGACTGAGATCACTTACACAAACCAAACTACAGATCTCATATTGCACTGGGGCTAAGAGGAGAAGTAGTTTCCTGTTGCTTTTCTTGGGCTACGGTGGAGAAATTTGGAGGTTGTTAAAGAAGACTGTCAAATAGCCAAGTATGTCTTTTACAAAACCAAACGTATGCTCTGAGTGAGCTTCTGTAAGTCTGTTACTTCAAAAAAGCTTCCAACCTTTAGTACACAAATCAGTGAATAAAATGTGCACTAATATGCTAAGCAAATCCTACTGCTGCCACCAAAAAAATGCCACAGACCCAAGAGGAGGGTCTTCCAATATGCTCTGGAGACAGCTCCACCTTTTTGTGGGTGAAGGAAGGGAGAGGGAAAATCAGTCTAAAATCTGTTTCTGGCGTTATATTTATAAAGCAGTGAATGTGTCATTCACTGACCAAATATTCTTTGCAGGTATATTTTCCTGGTGCATATATTTTAAATTATATTTAATGATTACCACCTGTGCCCCTAGCTGTGCTTTAATTGAAGGTCTGCCAATGAACCACAAATGAACATAAAAAAAAAATATATAGATATTTGCATTTTACATCTACAGTGCTGACAGATTTGTCTAGACATGGCTAAAGACTAGAAAAAAAAATTTGTCTTAGTACAGCTTAATACTGGCTAGTTAATAGGATGTGTCCGTCTAAATCCTGAAGCACAACTCTAGACCTTATTCAGCTTAGGGTAAACTACTGCAAGAGAGTTTTTACTACTGCAAGAGTCAGTTGGTCTTTGCTCTCACTGGAGTTGGTATGTCCAGTCATAGTGCTTGGATTGTACCTACTATTAAAACAAAAAAGCGGACTCCCTGAATATAGTGCAGTTACAGGGCTTAATTTATTGAGCCTGGCAACAGGACAGAAATAAATTAAAAATCACAGGGAAGCTGCATTGTCTTAGCTAGTCATAGAAGTGTTCAGCAGCAGTCAACAGTGTGACATTGAGCATCTAAAATGCTTTCACATTTGGTGGTAGGATGGTGTGGTAATGCAGTGAATACTGTGCTTCAAACATTATACCAGAAAAGTGAGTACTGTTCTAAGTTGGTTTACAGATGGATCTATAAGGTAGCTGATAACTTAAATATGAGTAAATGACTGTTGTTTAACATAACCAAATGGATTTTAACCCCTCACATTACATTGCATCATCATAATCATCATCAGCAGTCTATTTTATAGGAAGGTAACAGGGATATTGAAAAATTGCCAGCACATAAAAGACACATGCTAATGAAAGTGGCATTGTATGTTTAGCACCACTTAAATATTGTAAGGTTTCTTTTGTATTTTATTTATAAGCTCTTCTACGTAGGTCTCTTCATAATACATTCCACCCTTTGCTATATACAGTATTCCCACATTAACATCAAGGTTACATTTTAGCTGTAAATAAAAATTTCTCTATAATAATAATTATAGTATAATATACATATACTGTATATAATATAATATAATGTAAAGATCCTGAAATAAGTACCGTAAATACGTTGACCTGTTCAGTGCAGATGTGTTTTATCCCTCATTCAAACAGGCAAAAATTTCTGTGTTCTCTTCAGTGAATTAATACACAGTCATAAAATGCAGGTCATAAAGTGATGCTGCAGAGGTTTTATTAGCAATCTATATTATGTAGAAGAGCCAAATGTATTATGCAATAACATCATTTATCATGAATGCAGCAGTTATTTACCATACTATGCTTTTAACTGTTAAGTATATTTTTACTTTTACTTTTTTTTCTGACAGAGCATCTAGTACCTATTTTAATCAGTACCTACAGTATTTCACAAAAGTGAGTACAGTTTGGTAAATATTTTATTATACCTTTTCATGTGACAACTCTGAAGAAATTACACTTTGCTACAATGTAAAGTAGTCAGTGTTCAGCTTGTATAACAGTGTAAATTTGCTGTCTTCTGAAAATAAATCAACACACAGCCATTAATGTCTAAACCACTGGCAAAAAAAAGTGAGTACACCCCTAAGTGAAAATGTACAAATTGGGCCCAAAGTGTCAATATTATGTGGCCACCATTATTTTCCAGCACTGCCTTAACCCTCTTGGGCATGGAGTTCACCAGAGCTCCACAGGTTGCCACTGGAGTCCTCCTCCACTCTTCCCTGAAGACATCAAGGAGCTGGTGGATGTTAGAGACCTTGCACTCCCAATCTTCCGTTTGAGGATGCCCCACAAATGCTCAATAGGGTTTAGGTCTGGAAACATGCTTGGCCAGTCCATCACCTTTACCCTCAGCTTCTTTAGCAAGGCAGTGGTCCTCTTGAAGGTGTGTTTGGGGTCGTTGTCGTGTTGGAAAACTACCCTGCAGCCCAGTCTCCGAAAGGAGGGGTCGACCATGGCGGGGCCTGTGTTCTGAGGGGAACCTGTCCTGTTAAACCGCTGTATGGTCTTGGCCTCCGTGCTGCAGCTCAGTTTCAGGTTCTTGGCAATCTTCTTAAAGCCTAGGCCATCTTTATGTAGAGCAACAATTATTTTTTTCAGATTCTCAGAGAGTTCTTTGCCACGAGGTGCCATGTTGAACTTCCAGTGAACAGTATGAGAGAGTGAGAGCGATAACACCAAATTTAACACACCTGCTCCCCATTCACATCTGAGACCTTGTAACACTTACAAGTCACATGACGCCGGGGAGGGAAAATGGATAATTGGGCCCAATTTGGACATTTTCACTTAGGGGCATACTCACTTTTGTTGCCAGCGGTTTAGACAATAATGGCTGTGTTGAGTTATTTTGAGGGGACAGCAAATTTACACTGTTCTACAAGCTATACACTCACTACTTTACATTGTAGCAAAGTGTAATTTCTTCAGTGTTGTCACATAAAAAGATATAATAAAATATTTACAAAAATGTTAGGGGTGTACTCACTTTTGTGAGATACTGTATCTTATGGGGTTATATAATAAGTACCTATTTTGACCCTACAGGATTATATCATAACCTATCTTGGCCTTATAAGATTATTTTATCAGTACCTGTCTTGGTATTATATCATATGTACCTTATTTGGCCCTACAGGAGTTTATCATCAGTATCTAATTTGGCTCTACAGGATTATATCATCAAAACTTATCTTAGCACTACAAAAATAATTTCAGCTGTTCAGCCTCTGTCCCACAGAGTATAGATGACCTGTGAGTTTGGACCGATGGTAACTTTCCGGACGATCAGCGTGAATTGCTCTGCCAAATGTCCCATGGTGCGCAGTAAACAACCATAACTGGCCAAAGTCTTGCACCTCACCAAAACCATTAATGGTTTTGTCCAAAGGCTTAAAGGTTGTTCCCTCACCAGCCCTTTGTCAGTGTGTTGGGAGTTTAGATTGATGGACAGCTGACAATAATATAGGGAGAGAGAGTTACCAGTTTAGTGTGCTATATACATTTTTTAACTAGAACCTGGCACTGGCCCTGTGCTTACAAGTGTAAGCACATCTCTCCCAGCAGCTCACACAGAACCCTCCCTGCCTCTGTACTCAGTAGTGTAGTGAAGGCTGCTTGGGTGCAGTGTGTTCATGGACAAAAAGGGAGGGATCATGTGCTGAACTGCAGCCTGGTGCCCACATGTTGATGCCCCTACCGACCGATCTTGCAGCAGTTGCTGGCCGAGCCTGGAGGTACTAGAGCTGACATGTGCCTTTTGCAGAGATATGCAAGGAAATGGGGGGTGGGGGCATATGTGCAAAAGTGAGGACTGAGGGGATGCAGTGGTCAGAGCTGAGAAGGGGCGCAGAAGTGAGATGTGGATTGATGATGCAGAGGCAAGGACCTGTGAAAGAGAGCTGCAGAGCTTAGTTGTAGGGGGGGGGGGTAAAGGGGGTTGCAAACATAAGCTGTGGAAAAGGGTACAGAGGTGAACTGGAGATGGGGGGTGCAAAAGCAAATTGCAAATGGGGGGTTTAGAGGTGAGTTGCAGATGGGGGGGTTCAAAGATGAGTTGTGGGCGGGGATGCAGATGTGGGCTGTGGACAGTTTTGGAGGGGAAGTGTGCACAGGTGAACTATGATCAGGGAGATCAGAAGTGAGCTGTGGATGGGGGTAGCAGAGGTGAGTTGCAAATGGGTGGTGCAGAGGTGAATTGTGGAGGAGGTGTGCACAAGTGAGTTGTATTCCTTGGTCAAAGGGATGGTCAATGTGTAGCATCTACAGGAAGGGCATGTGTGACTTTCTTTTGTGGCAGAGGGCACACTATACAGTCAGAGCATGCAGAACTGGTGGTACAGTGGTTAACCAAGCCTTCATCATCCTCCTCCTCTGTCTCTTAGGCACAGAGTAACTTATAGTCATTGGCAGCTGTTATAGTGCCAATTTCTTCCTCCTTATCCACAGCTAGTTCTGTCATTATTCTGACAACTGGCTTGGAGGTGTTGGCAGAATTATCTGATTACATGATCAGCCACTTGCTCCAGGAGGATACACAGCAATTAATTTCATCTGAGGTTAAAGAGTAGAGCAACGGAAGCAATAACAGACAAAGGAGGAAACAAAGACAAGGAGAACCAATTGGCACAGATGATTCTGCAGGACAGCCTACTGCCAAGCTGGCTCCAGCAATGAGGAGGAGTGGGGGAGCACCCACCCTATTCCACCAGACAGCAGAGACTCACAGGTGCAGGACACTGTTATCCCCTAATCTGCTACCCAGAGATCAGCTGTGGGCCTTTTTCAACACAAGTTCTGCAGACAGGACTGTAGTCATTTGCATTCTCTGCCTTAAACATATCAAGTGTAGCAATACCATCAGATTTGTGTGTACCACATTAAGAGACACCATGCAGCTCTTAAAGTGGAGTTCCACCCAAAAGTGGAACTTCAGCTTATCTGTCCCCTCCCCCCTCCTGTGCCACATTTGGCACCTTTCAGGGGGGGAGCGGGTACCTGTTTTTGACATAAACAACCTTGTTCTGATTCTGCCAACCCTATCCATCTTCACCTGTATCATTCAGCAGGCAAGTTTATCTGCCCCAGCTGCTGTAATGTTAGGAGTATGCCACATGCCCAGTGGTCCAATGCCAGGTTGGCACATTTCCTGATTTTACAGCCCCCTTTCATGAATTTGCAGCTGTTCGCACATCATGTAGAAGGTAATATTTCCAAATGTATGGAACATGCCCTTATGCAGGACCCTACACACGTGGTCCAGCAAGTATGGGCAGGAACTTTATATATCGTTCACAACCGACTGAGTAACTTTGCTGGCAGCCAGGAAAAATGCAGGTTGGACTCGGGGCACACCATTGGAGTTTATTGTGCTGTCCCATGTCCTTAAAGCTGGTGACAGAGCAGTCACCTCCTCCTCAATGCCCTCTTTGGGTGAGTCGTCCTGTGAATTACCAGTCCCACACAGGTATTCAAGAGGCTATGCAGCGGCTCAGGCAAAGCGATGTTATCCAGTGTTGAAACTGATATGCTAAGGGTACAGGAGCCACACTGTGGCAGCAGGGGCACAACTTAGTGCACGCGGAACAAGATTAGAGATGTTTTGGTTAAATTCTGTTGACTGTTGGATAGGAGTAACAGGTGCAGAAAAATTGAGCTTTGGGTGTTGGTGGTGCCTTCACACTGTAACCCTACAGAGGTACTGTTGATGAATCAAGTGGAGCCGTACCCCCGTAAGGGCTGCTGAGAATTGTGGTTTGTCTGTCACCCTGCCCAGCCCTGCATTCACTCTCAAACACTCCAAGATATAAAGCAGTCAGTGAACTTAGTTTTTTTTTGTTATTGAGGGGTATAACTTGGATGGGGATGGGAGATATGGGATGCTCAGTGTGGATAATAGAAACAGCAATTGGTTTTGGAACAACTATGTACACTCTCTGTACATACTCCTTCAACTTCCTCCTGCATAATCTTGCTTGGAGCTCATCACTCCTCACTCCACCAGCACATCACTTACTGCAGACTGTTACTTCTAGTCACCTCTAGCACATCACTTGATTCCCGAGGAACAGCTAGCACTATTTGTTGGTTAGGCCTGACACGGACTCAGCCAGGCCTCAGCACATGCCCTTTGCAGGCTGGGACCGCGGGCCCCAATGGTGTAGCAAAAAAACTTGTGCTAGCTGCCCTAACTATGCTACTTATCCCAGTTAGCCCTCTTCAGGCCCTGCCAGCCATTCTGGCTGCAGCTGCCTCCTTTCCACTGCCCCTTCCACCACAGTCCACACTAGGGATGAGCTTCAAGTTCGAGTCAAACCCATGTTCGACTCGAAAATTGCCTGTTCTGCGAATTTCGAACATTATGGGCCGTTCACGCCAAATTCGAGTGGCGCGTCACGGCCCAGAATTCACTGCGGCATCGCAGTGCATTGCTGGCTGACGATTGGCCAAGCATGCACTATGACCCGCATGCTTTGGCCAATCACAGCGCACAAAAAACGGAGAGCCATAATTGGCCAAAGCCAGGGTGGGTTTGGCCAATTATGTCTCAGGGGGTATAGTACACGCCTTACACTATATAAGGCCGCCTCCATGGCGGCCTTGTGTAGTGTGTTGCGGTGGTTAAAGAGAGAGGTTAAAGAGTGAGAGAGACAGTGTAATTTATTTTGAGTTAGATAGAGAAGGCAGGCGAGTCAGCGAGTATTTATTTGTAAAAAAACAATAAAAATAATATAAAAAACATATATGGCCTAGGTGGCCTCTTACATTAAAAAGTGCCCATCCTGGTCACGTGGTATACACATGCAGCCTGGTCACGTGGTATACACACGCAGCGCTCCATCCTGGGTCCCTGACTGCAGCGAATGGCAGCTTCGGTGCACGCCGCTTCCAGGAGTCCATGAGCTGTGAGCTCCCTACTGTCTGCCTGCAGCCCCAGTGCCGGGATGGGCACTTTTTAATGTAAGAGGCCACCTAGGCCATATATGTTTTATATATTATTTTTATTGTTTTTTTACAAATAAATACGGGTTACACTATGGAGTTCTTTTGCTTGTATTTCACATGTTCCGCCTAATTAACCGAGGGAGGAGTCTCAAACATTTCTCTACCAGCATTGTCCATATGTGTGCAGGCACAATCCTGCTCAAGCTGTTAAAGACCTTCTTTTTAACTAAAGAGGTCCACATCCTTTGGTAAGCGCAATCTATTATTTGTGCACTTTGGGTGTTAGCTTCATATGAAGATTTGGTGAAGGATTAACTCTTTGCACTACTTTGAAGAAAATAATCGCAATATATTATGAACAATATTTGTTGAAGATTTTTTCTAGCTTCACATGAAGATTTGGTGAAGGATTAACTCTTTGCACTATTCTGAAGAAACTAACCGCAATATATTATGAACATTATTTGCTGAAATATTTTTTCACGTATTGGAATTGTTACACATTTGAATTTTCATTAAATCAATTAATGGGACTTTTTTATAATTGAGTGTTATAGATTTTTTTAATTGTTGTGGGCTTCACAGCACGACATTTTCACGATTGGGACTAATTGATTTATGTATGGTGACTACCAATTCACCTTTTTGTATTTTGGTATCACAGGATTGTGGTGGTGTTTATATTTAAGAATTATTCACATAATAATTTATTAGATAAGAGATCACTTATCAATTAAGTATATTAAGAGTATCTGAGCGCCCCCTTTTTCTTATATAAACACATATTCAGATAGGAGCCAAAGACTCCATCCGCAGGGGAGCAGCTGTTGTATATAATTTGTATATTTATTTATATATAATTTTTTTTCACATAATTTTGCATATATCAATTGGCGCTGAATCACAGCAATAGGAACTCTACATTGGCCATGCTGCAGCGGCTGCACACGCAACAGAGGACCATCAATGAGTATCTGTTGCAAAATGGCACCAGGACAGGGTCAGGGGAGCTTGGATTTTTTTTCCCCACGCCAGTGGGCCATGATCAGGGATGCATGCACTGTCCTGGCACCATTTGAGGAGGCAGTGACAGTGCATGCATCAGTGACACTGTCCCTCTTGTCCACCTGTTGGAGCACACGCTGCGTGGAATAATAGACAGGGCACTTGAGGCAAAACAGAGGGAGGAAGAGGAGAACTTCCTTACCTCTCAAGGCCCCCTTTATCCAGACAGTGTTCCTGCTGGCCCACCTATCACACAGGAAGAGGACGAGGACGAGGAGGAGGAGGAGGAGGATTGTGTAAGCATGGAGGTGGAGCCTAGCACTCAGCATCAGCAGCAGTCTTCAAGGGATCAATTACAGTCCCAAGACACCCATGGACTTGTACGTGGCTGGGAGGAGGTGGCTGTGGATCATTGTCGTCCTCAGTGACCCAGAGGACTCCGCACCGAATGCCTCAGCAAATCTACGCTGCATGGCCTCCCTGATCCTGCAAAGCCTGCGGAAGGATCCTCGTATTCGTGCTATCAATGAGAGGGATCATTACTGGCTGGCAACCCTCCTTGATCCACGTTACAAGGGTAAGGTTGCGGACCTTATCGTGGCGTCGCAGAGGGAGCAGAGGATGAAACATCTTTGGGAGGCCTTGCAGAAAGGTCTGTGCAACGCGTTCCCAGAGACTGGGAGGTTACAAATTCCTGGTCCTGGACAACGTGTTGCTGAGGCTTTGGTCAGTCAAAGAAGGAGCGTTGGAGAAGGTGGCCGTCTGACTGATGCGTTCAGGCAATTTTTAAGTCCGCAGCCCCAAGGTATGATCGGTTCCAGCAACCACCGCCAGCGTCTGGTTTACATGGTGCAGGAATACCTATGGGCAAGATCAGACTTGGACACCTTTCCCACCGAAAATCCTCTGGGTTACTGGGTCTTGAGGATGGATCACTGGCCAGAGCTTGCAGAGTATGCAATTGAGCTACTGGCCTGTCCTGCATCCAGCGTTCTTTCGGAACGCACATTCAGTGCTGCTGGAGGCTTTGTAACCGATCACAGGTTGCGCCTGTCCACCGACTCGGTTGATCGACTGACCTTCATAAAAATGAATCAGTCTTGGATCACCACCAGCTACCAAGCACCTGATGCTGATGTAATAGAATAATTTTCATTGAAATGTCAGATCCCTTCAAGACTGCCTATGCTGATGCAGAGTGACAATCCTGTTATGCTGAGTGACTATCCTTTTCCTCCTCAATGATCATGCTGATAGCATGTAAGAACATTTTTGTTTCTGGGCATCGCCACCAGTGGCTAAGGCCCAATTTTTCAGCCCCTGTTTAACAGGGGTGTGTAATTACAATTTTTAATGCAATACTTTGCAGCAGGGCTCATTCCTGTGCTCCAACTAGAGTATCTGTGAGGGGTTGCAGTGTTGTGGCACCAGCACCAGTGCCTAAGGCCCAATTTTTCTGCCCCTGTTTAACAGGGGTGTGTAATTACAATTTTTGATGCAATACTTTGCAGCAGGGCTCATTGCTGCGCTCCAACTACAGTATCTGTGAGGGGTTGCAGTGTTGTGGCACCAGCGCAAGTGCCTAAGGCCCAATTTTTCAGCCCCTGTTTAACAGGGGCGTGTAATTAAATTTTTTAATGCAATACTTTGCAGCAGGGCTCATTCCTGCGCTCCAACTACAGTATCTGTGAGGGGTTGCAGTGTTGTTGCACCAATGCCTAAGTTCAACAGGGGTATGTAATTACAATTGTTGATCTAATAATTCACAGCAGGGCCCATTCCTGCGCCCACCAAGAGTAACTGTGAGGGCTTACAGTATTGTGGCACCAGCACCACCACCACCACCACCAAAGGCCCAATTTTTCCTACCACTGTTCAACACGGCATGTAATTACAATTCTTGATATAATAGTTCACAGCAGGGCGTTCCAGCGTCCACCAAGAGTAACTGAGAGGGCTTACAGTGTTGTGGCAACACCAACACCTAAGGGCCAAATTTCTGCAGAGTATATATGGCAGGCCCCTACTTTCAAACATCCAACTTCCAAACGACTCCTACTTGCAAACGGAATGAGACAACAGGAAGTGAGAGGAAATCTATCCCTAGAAAGGGAAATTCTCTCCTGTAAGAGCCAATATGGGAAAAAGGTGTTTTCACTCCACTGATGCTTTATCACCAATCCTTGTTTCAATAAAAACCCCAAATTTTCATCCCAATTTTCAAAAAACGTTGTCATTGGGACAGAAAGTGAGGTGAAATGTTCTGAACAGGTGCACAGACAGCAAAACAAATGTTACAGGGGTGATAACCCTTCCCTATGTTTTCCAGCTTAAAAATAGATTCTTTGGCTGGAGCTACACTTTAAAAATGTACCAGTTCAAAATTACAAAAAGATTCTACGTAACAACAAACCTACAGTCCCTGTCTTGTTTGCACCGCCTGTATACTGCTGTTCAGAGTAAATAGGGGACGCCACGCCTTTCCTTTTTTTTTATTTGGGTGCGGGGACCCCTTAATATCCATACAAGACTCAAAGGGGCTGGTAATGGGCTGGGGGGGGGGTTACCCATGCCATTTTTCTCAATGATTTTCATCCATATTGCCGGGACCAGACATTACATTAAAGCTGCAAGCAGTTTTAAATGACTTTTTTTCCTTTAGAAATTTCATTTTGTGCAGGGACTAAACACGGGATTCTAAACATGGGAAAGACGTGCCAGAGGGCATACTATAGAGACCCCCCAGGTACGATATTTAAAGGAATATTTAACTTTTTTTTCACCTTAAGCATCATTAAGCACTTAACGACCACCCCATGTACATATACGTCGGCAGAATGGCACAGACAGACACAATCATGTACCTGTACGTGACTGCCTTCGGGCATGTGGGGGTCCGATCCGGGATGAGGGGGTGGCCATTGGTTTCTGGCCACCCCCTCGTGATTGCTCCCAGCAAATGAAATGCTTCCCCTTCCTGTGTAATGCATACACAGGCAAAAGGAAGTGATGTCATCTCTCCTCGAGGCAGTGTTTTTGACCGGAGCTCGAGGAGAGAAGACATCAGGTTAGTACACAAACACCACACTGACACGTAGGTACACATAGGCACACTTTTCACCCCCAGTCACCCCCAGATCACCCCCCAGGTCACCCCCTGCATTCCCAGTCACAGTGTCACTGATTGCAGTGATCATTTATTTACTGATCACTGCAATCAGTGTCATTTGTGACTGTAAAAAGTGTCAGGACAGTTAGGTTTAGGCCTCTTTAAGTCCAGGGTAGCCCCCTAACCCCCCCTAATAAAGGTTTAACCCCTTGATCTCCCCCAGGTAACCCTTTCACCCCCTATAACCAGTGTCACTAAGCAATCATTTTTCTGATCGCTGTATTAGTGTCGCTGGTGCAGCTAGGTAGCCAGTTATTTTTTTAGGTTCATCGCCAGGATTTTATAGCGTCAGGTACCCCCATATATTATCTAATAAAGATTTTAACCCCCTGATTGCCCCTAGAGTTAACCCTTCCACCAGTGATCACTGTATAATTTTCACTGGTGACACTGGTTAGCCAGTTAGTTATTTTGTTATTTAGGTTACCCGTCAGGTTTTTTATATAGCGCCAGGTACCCCCATATATTACCTAATAAAGGTTTAACTCCTTGATCGCCCCCCAGGTAACCCTTTCACCCCCTATCACCAGTGTCACTAAGCAATCGTTTTTCTGATCGCTGTATTAGTATCGCTGGTGCCGCTAGGTAGCCAGTTATTTTTTTAGGTTCGCCGCCAGGTTTTTATAGCATCAGGTACCCCCATATACAACCTAATAAAGGTTTTAACCCCCTGATTGCCCCTAGAGTTAACCCTTTCACCAGTGATCATCGTATAAGTGTCACTGGTGACACTGGTTAGCCAGTTAGTTATTTAGGTTCCCCGTCAGGTTTTTATATAGCGTCAGGTACCCCCATATATTACCTAATAAAGGTTTTGACCCCCTGATTGCCCCTAGTTAACCCTTTCACCAGTGATCACTGTATAAGTGTTACGGGTGACGCTGGTTAGTTAGTTTTCTTTTTATAGTGTCAGGGCACCCGCCGTATATAATCCAATAAAGGTTTAACCCCCTGATCATCTGGCGGGAGATATCAATTAGGTTTTAGCATCAGAGAGGGTCTGCGTCGCCCCAGGCAGCGTCAGGTTAGTGCCAGTAACGCTAACACCCAAGCGCAAAGCATACCCCTCCCTTAGTGGTATAGTATCTGAACAGATCAATATCTGATCTGATCAGATCTATACTAGCGTCCCCAGCAGTTTAGGGTTCCCTAAAACGCAGTGTTAGCGGGATCAGCCCAGATACCTGCCTGCACCTGCGTTTTGCCCCTCCGTCCAGCCCAGCCCACCCAAGTGCAGTATCGATCGATCACTGTCACTTACAAAACACAACACACATAACTGCAGCGTTCGCAGACACAGGCCTGATCCCTGCGACTCCAGTGCTGTAGGAGGTGATTTCACCACCATAGATTAAAAAAAATATATATATATGCCGAAGCATGGGGGCAGCAGGGGCGGAGGAGCAATTTTGCTCCTAATGGCGCGTACATACGGTCAAAATTCCGACGGAGGCTTGCCCGTGGAAAAGTCTGACCGTGTGTACGCAGCATAACTTTTGCGGGAGGATGCCCCCATGCTTCGGCATATATAAATGGTGCATGTATGCCCATCATGTATGCAGCCCAACAGGCTGCATGAAAAAAAAGATTACAATACAATTGCTGGACTTTGAATGGTTATACCAGAATGATGCCTGCGGGTTTAGGTATCATCTTGGTATCATTCTTTTCAGCCAGCGGCCGGCTTTCATGTAAAAGCAATCCTAGCAGCTAATTAGCCTCTGGACTGCTTTTACAAGCAGTGGGAGGGAATGCCCCCCCTCCCGGATATAAAAAGCGCCATTGGGAAATTGGGAAAGCATTTTATCACACAGATCTTGGTGTGGTAAGATACTTTGAGGGCAGAGGAAATATCTAGGGTCTAATACCCCAGTTTTTTCAAAAAAAGAGTACCTGTCACTACCTATTGCTATCATAGGGGATATTTACATTCCCAGATTTAACAATAAAAATTATAAAAAAAAAAAAATGGAAGGAACAGTTTTAAAATAAAATAAAAAAGCAAAATAAATAATAATAAAAAAAAGCACCCCTGTCCCGCCCTGCTCTTGTGCAAAGGCAAATGCAAGCGTCGGTCTGGCGTCATATGTAAACACCAATTGCACCATGCATGTGAGGTATCACCGTGAAGGTCAGATCGAGGGCAGTAATTTTAGCAGTAGACCTCCTCTGTAAATCTAATGTGGTGACCTGTAAAGGCTTTTAAAGGTTTTTCTGCCTCCCTGTTATTCTATTCTTCACTTTCAACTTTCCTGTCCGGTTTCAAGCATAAAGAAAATAAACCTTCAGTCATTGAGGTTTAACCTTGTCTGGACATTGGCCTTATTGATACACAAACAACAGACTTTTCTCTACACTCTAGAGAAAGGAACCAGCCCAGGAGAGATAACTCGCTGCAGAACCCAGCAAATTGTGAACACCCCTTAACCTCTTCAAACAGGAGGGTACGGGCATATAGCACGGTGTGCCTTATCTTACAAGTGAGCCAGGTGAGAAAAAGGTCCGCATGCTACACTTAAAAATATCAAACATGTTATTTTTACCTGCTCTGTGCTGTGGTTTTGCACAGAGAAGGCCCTATCCTTTTCTTGGGTCCCTCTTCTGTGCTCCTGGCCCCTCCCTCTTGATGAGTGCCCCCACAGCAAGCAGCTTGCCATGGGGGCACCCGAGCTGAGCTGCAGCTCCAATTGTCCATTCAGACACGGAGCCATGCCTAGGCCCCGCCCCCTCTCTCTTCTCATTGGCTCACTGACTTTGATTTACAACAGCGGGAGCCATTGGCGCTCCACTGCAGTCCCATCCAATAAGGAGGAAGAGTCCTGGTAGCCGAGTCTCTCTTGCAACATCTCTGGATAGATATGGGTTCAGGTAAGTATTTAGGGGGGCTGCTGCACACAGAAGGCTTTTTATCCTAATGCATAGAATGCATTAAGAAAAGAAACCTTCTGCATTTAAGATCATTTTAATCACTGCTGAGTTTATTTTTTGCAAAATAAACAAAAAAATACCTAAACATTTTGAAAGAGTTTTTTTTCGCTCCTGTTATAAAATTTTGCAAATAAATAATTGTTCTTCATAAATTTAAGCCAAAATGTATAATGCTATATTTGTTTGGTGAAAATAACCCAAATCAGTGTTTATTGTTTAGTCTGTAGGAAAGTAGAGTCCACAAACTATGGTACAGTACCTTGAAAAAGTATTCATACCCTTTGAAATTTTACACATTTTGTCATGTTACAACCAAAAACTTACATTTATTTTATTGGGATTTTATGTGATAGACCAACACAAAGTGGCCCATAATTGTGAAGTGGAAAGAAAATGATAAATGGCTTTCAAAATCTTTTTACAAATAAATATGTGAAAAGTGTGGCGTGCATTTGTTTTCAGCCCCCCCCCCCCCCCGAGTCAATACTTTGTAGAACCCCCTTTCGCTGCAATTACAGCTGCAAGTCTTTTTGGGGATGTCTCTACCAGCTTTGCATATCTAGAGAGTGACATTTTTTCCCATTCTTCTTTGTAAAATAGCTCAAGCTCTGTCAGATTAGATGGAGTCTGTGAACAGCAATTTTCAAGTCTTGCCACAGATTCTCAATTGGATTTAGGTCTGGACTTTGACTGGGCCATTCTAACACATGAATATGCTTTGATCTAAACCATTCCATTGTAGCTCTGGCTGTATGTTTAGGGTCATTGTCCTGCTGAAAGGTGAAGGCTTCTCTGTCCCTGCATGTTTCACAGTGGGGATGGTGTGTTCAGGGTGATGTGCAGTGTTAGTTTTCCGCCACACATAGGGGGTGATTTACTATCAACAGTGCACTGCGCCGGTTTATACCTTAATTGGTGCGCCAGATAAATCCTTAATTGGGCGCATGAACCGGCGGCGCACTGCTATAGTAAATAAAAATGTCAGCGGCGCTTGTATCTCTATTCAAAATTAATGGTTCCCTATGGGAGCCCATTGATTTGAATAGAGGTCGCCCGGGAAGTCGGATCAAGACGATCCGACTTGCGGGGCGACTCGTGTGCCGGTTGACACAGGGGCAACGCGACTTTGCGAGGCAACCTAGACACGACTTTAGCGTGAAGCAGACGCTCAAGTCGTGTCCTGGAGGCGACTTGAAGTACCTGCCCGAGAATGTTCTCAGCGACAAGGTACTGCAAGCCTCACGCTCGCTGTCCCCTGTGTTTGGTATGAATCATGAAGGGGAACTCCAGGCCAAATTTTAACGAAAAAACCGGCATGAGTTCCCCTCCAGGAGCATACCAGGCCCTTAGGTCTGGTATGGATTTTAAGGGAAACCCCCCTACGCCGAAAAAACGGCATGGGGGTCCCCCCAAAATCCATACCAGACCCTTATCCGAGCACGCAGCCCGGCAGGTCAGGAAAGGGGGGGCAAGCGGCCCCCCTCCCTCCTGAACCGTACCAGGCCGCATGCCCTCAACATGGGGGGTTTGGTGCTTTGGGGCAGGGGGGCGACCTGCGGCCCCCCACCCCAAAGCACCCTCCCCATGTTGATGGGGACAAGGGCCTCTTCCCGGCAACCCTTGGTTGTCGGGGTCTGCGGGCAGGGGGCTTATCGGAATCCGGGAATCCGGGTGACCACGTCCCATGCCAATATAAGTCGTAGCACTCCGCGCACACAGCATTGTAGCGGCAGACAGCGACGAGGCAACATCGGGCGGAGAGAAGAGGGAAGAAGACGACTATGAAGACCAGGACCCCGCTAGCAAAAGAGCTGGAAGAAGATAGTGGGGCGCCCGGCAGAAGGCAGAAAGAACCGGAGATCATGGAGAAGGCACCGGAGAGCGGGAGAAGAACAAGAGAGCACGGAGATGACACCTGAGAGCAGAAGAAAAGACCCCCGAAGTCAGAAGAAGACCCCCGGAGCTGCCTAATAAATTACTTTAAAAACCTGTGTTGTGTTTTTTTATTGATTTTTTTTGCCACCAGTTGAATGGGTAGGGGTACGATGTACCCCATACTCATTCACATAGGGTGGGGGGGGGCCCGGGATCTGGGGGTCCCCTTTGTTAAAGGGGTCTTCCAGATTCCGATAAGCCCCCTGCCCGCAGACCCCCACAACCACCGGGCAAGGGTTGTGGGGATGAGGCCCTTGTCCCCATCAACATGGGGACATCCTCCCCATGTTGAGGGCATATGGCCTGGTACGGTTCAGGAGAGGGGGGCGCTCTCTCATCCTCTTTTCCTGTGGCCTGCCAGGTTGCGTGCTCGGATAAAGGGTCTGGTATGGATTTTTTAGGGAACTCCACGCCACTTTTTTTTTTAAATTTGGGGTGGAGTTCCCCTTAAAATCCATACCAGACCTGAAGGGCCTGGTATGGATATTTGGGGGAACCCCACACATTTTTTTTTTAAATTTGCGGCAGGGTTCCCCTTAATATCCATACCAGACCTGAAGGGCCTGGTAATTGAACCCAGGGGGACCCCCACGCATTTTTTTTTTTTTTACCAATGACTTTTCTATGTATTGCCGGGAGCCGACAATTCATTATAGCCGCAAATGAGTTTTAAATGACTCTTTTACCTTCAGAAATTACACTTTGTGCAGGGACAGTTCTAAGCACAGGAAACAACCGCTGCTTTACAGGCATATTATACACACACCCTAGGTACGAAAGTTAAAGGAATATTTCACTTTTATTGTTTCACTTTAAGCATTATTAAAATCACTGCTCCCGAAAAAATGGACGTTTTTAAAACTTTTTTTTGCATTGATACATACCCGGGTCCCCAAACACTTTTTAGGACAATAACTTGCACTTTTGATTTTGAATGTTCGAGTCCATTGTATTTAATAGGGTTCTAAAGCTTGCACAAAACTTTCTGTCTGTTCGCAGGTTCTGGTGCGAACCGAACAGGGGGGTGTTCGGCTCATCCCTAATGTTAACTAACTAAACGCTTATAGACGCAAATATGGTAAAACGCGGCATGCAAACGCAACAAAACGCGCGTTTAGAAACGCTGCTTTCAACCTTAGTTCTGAAGACTTTGCACCAGCGTCCCGTGTACATGGGGCCTAAAAACGGCTATGCCGTTTACAGCTCAAAAACGCCTTGGTGGCCATGAGGCCATAGGCTAACATGGAGAGGCGTTTTTAAGCTGCAAAAAACACTCAAACAAGCGGCTGGAAAAATGTCCGTGTGCATGTAGCCTTACATTAACCACTTGCTTACTGGCCACTTAAACCCCCTTCCTGCCCAGACCAATTTTCAACTTTCAACGCTAATGCACTTTGAATGACAATTGCGCGCTCATACAACACTGTAACCCAATGAAAATGTAATCATTTTTTGCACACAAATAGAGCTTTCTTTTGGTGCTATTTGATCACCTCTGCGTTTTTTTTCTATAAATACAAAAGACCGACTAAAAAAAAAAAAAATTGAATATTTTAATATTTAGTTCAAAAAATGTTCTCCTCCATTGATGTACACTGATGAGGCTGCACTGATGGGCACCGATAAGGTTACAAGGGTGGGCACTGAGAGGTGGCATTGCTAGTTGTCACTGGTGGGCATTGAGAAGTGGCACTGCTAGGTGGCACTGATTGGCACCAGTGGTGGGCATTGATAGGTGGCACTGGCAGGGGCTACTGATTGTCACAGATGATGCAGAATTGCCTCTTACTCTTCGGGCCTGATGTCCCTTGCACATAAGCCGGTGATTGCCTTTTTTATGCTCACGCTGTCAGCACATGGAGAAAACAAAAACCATTACCAAGCTTTTGTTTACATCACGTGATTAGCTGTCATTGGCTGACAACTGATCACGTGGTAAGGGGCAGGGATCGGCCCCTCACTCGGATCTGTCATCACCCGAGTCTCAGTAACTCGGTGACCACAGCGTGCGCGTGAAGGGGAGGACGTCTATTGACGGACTCCCGGCAATTGAGGACCGTGCTGTGGCCGTCGATCAGTTATAGCGCTGATCTCAAGTGGTTAAAGATGGTCTAAATGGGCCATTGACATGCATCACAATTCAACTTAGGAATGTGTATTTGCAAAGTTAAACTAAATTAAATCCTTTTTCTTATTTTTGCTTGGGGATAGAGTGCAGAGGGATTAGAAGTCTAGATGTCTGCACCCCTGATAGGGTGAAGACAACTCCCAAATTTGGCCACTTTATCCTTCCAAATGATTCACTTCCTGTCACATAGCCACACAGGAAGTGAGGGGAAATCCCTACCAATGTCTTTCCTTGGGGACACACAGGTCAATCTAAATACTTTCCCCATTATGTACATTGCACTCCAGCATTTTGCTGGGTACACCCCAAATGATTAGGTATTTTGGACTTTGGGGTTTATTTACTAAAGGCAAATCCACTTTGCACTACAAGTGCACTTGCTGGATATCCACGGGGGACATGCAAGGAAACAAAAAAAACACCATCTTTGCTTTTACATGATTGGATGTTACAATCACCAGTGCTTCCCCTCAGAATTTCAGCAACTACACTTGTACTGCAGAGTGGATTTGCCTTTACTAAACCCCAAACTACCTAATGATTTGGGGTGTACACAACAAAGTGCTAGAGTGCAATTTGATTAATGGCGACACTAGTTAGATTGATCTGTGTGTCCCAAAGTTTTACCTTTGCTTCCTCTTTAGCTGTGTGACAGGAAGTGAAGCCAATTTTGCTAAAAGGGACACAAAGCCCAACCTAAAAAAAACAAAAAAACAAGCAGGGGTTCTAACACTTACTTGGTTTCCCTCAAAATGCCCACAATTAGAATCGTTATAAAATAATTCTCGTTTTCGATGGTTGCTATAGACTGGTTGATATGGACGGTTGCTATAGACTGGTTGCTATGGATTGGTTTCTATAGATTGGTTGCTGTGAACAGCTGCTATGGACTTGTTGCTATGGACTGGTTGCAATTGATGGTTGCTATGGACTGGTTGCTATGGACGGTTCCAAATAAAAACAATATATTTTTTTGAAAAATACAATTATTTTCTCGTTTTAAAAAAAAAATTCTTATTTTGGATGGTTGCTATGGACTGGCTGCTATGGAGGGTTGCTGTGGACTGCTTGCTATGGACGGTTTCTATGGACTGGTTGCTATGGACTGACTGTTATGGATTGGTTGCTATGGACTGGTTGCTATGGAGGGTTGCTATGGACTGATTGCTATGGACAGCTGCTAAGAACTGGTTGCTATGGATTGGTTTCTATGGAGTGTTGCTATGGACTGGTTGCTATGGATTGGTTGCTGTGGACAGTTGCAATGGAGTAGTGGCTATGGACTGGTTGCTATTGATTGGTTGCTATGGACTGGTTGCTATGGATGGTTGCTATGGACTGGTTGCTATGGACAGTTCAAATAAAAAAAATCTTATTTTGAAAAAGAAAATTATTTTCTCATTTTGAAAAAATAATTCTCGTTTTGGATGGTTGCTATTGACTGGTTGCTATGGACGGTTGCTATGGACTGGTTACTATGGATGGTTGCTATGGACTGGTTGATATGGACTGGTTGCTATGGATTTGTTGCTATGGACGGTTCAAATCTCAAATCTCAAATCTCGTTTTGAAAAAATAATTCTTGTTTTGGATGGTTGCTATGGACTGGTTGCTATGGACAGTTGCTATGGACTGGTTGCTATGTATTGGTTTCTATGTAGTGTTGCTATGGACTGGTTGCTATGGAGGGTTGCTATGGACTGGTTGCTATGGACTAGTTGCTATGGATTGGTTGCTGTGGACAGTTGCTATGGAGTAGTTGCTATGTACTTGTTGCTATGGATTGGTTGCTATGGACTGGTTGCTATGGTTGGTTGCTATGGACTGGTTGCTATGGACAGTTCAAATTAAAAAAAATCTTATTTTGAAAAAGAAAATTATTTTCTCATTTTGAAAAAATAATTCTCGTTTTGGATGGTTGCTATTGACTGGTTGCTATAGACGGTTGCTATGGACTGGTTGCTATGGATTGGTTGATATGGACTGGTTGCTATGGATGGTTGCTATGGACTGGTTGATATGGACTGGTTTCTATGGATTGGTTGCTATGGGCTGGTTGTTATGGATTCGTTGCTATGGACGGTTCATATCTCAAAAAAAAAAAATGTTGAAAAAAATAATTATTTTCTCGTTTTGAAAAAATAATTTTCGTTTTGGATGGTTGCTATGGACTGGTTGCTATGGATTGGTTGCTATGGACAGGTTGCTATGGAATGGTTGCTATGGATTGGTTGCTATGTATAATTGCTATGTACTGGTTGCTATGGACTGGTTGCTATGAATTGGTTGCTATGGACTGGTTGCTATGGATTGGTTGCTATGGATGGTTGCTATGGATGGTTGCTATGGACAGTTCAAATTTTAAAAAAAATCTTATTTTGGAAAATAAAATTATTTTCTCATTTTGAAAAAATAATTCACGTTTTGAATGGTTGCTATGGACTGGTTGCTATGGAGGGTTGCTATGGACTGGTTGCTATGGACAGTTGCAATTAACTGGTTGCTATGGACTTGTTGCTATGGATTGGTTGCTATGGACTGGTTCAAATCAAAAAAAAAATATTTTGAAAAAAAAATTTTTTTCTCGTTTTGAAAAAATAATTCTCGTTTTGGATGGTTGCTATGGACTGGTTGCTATGGATTGGTTTCTATGGACTGGTTGCCATGGGCTGGTTGCTATGGATTGGTTGCTATGTATAATTGCTATGGACTGATTGCTATGGACTGGTTGTTATGAATTGGTTGCTATGGACTGGTTGCTATGGATGGTTGCTATGGACTGGTTGCTATAGACTGGTTGCTATGGATTGGTTGCAATGGACTGGTTGCTATGGATTGGTTGCTATGGACTGGTTGCTATTGGATGGTTTCTATGGAATGGTTAATATGGATTTGTTGCTATGGAGGGTTGCTATGTACTGGTTGCTATGGACAGTTGCAATGGACTGGTTTGTATGGACTTGTTGCTATGGATTGGTTGCTATGGACTGGTTGCTATGGAGGGTTGTTTTGAACTGGTTGCTATGGACGGTTGCTATGGAATGGTTGCTATGGACTAGTTTCTATAGATTGGTTGCTATTGACTGGTTGCTATGGATTGGTTGCTATGGCCTGGTAGATATGGATGGTTGCTATGGACTGGTTGCTATAAAATGGTTGCTATGGATGGTTCAAATTTAAAAAAAATCTTATTTGGAAAATATTTTTTTTCCCGTTTTGAAAAAATAATTCTCGTTTTGGATGGTTGCTATGGACTGGTTGCTATGGACTGGTTGCTATGGACAGTTGCTATGGACTGGTTGCTATGGATTGGTTTCTATATAGTGTTGCTATGGACTGGTTGCTATGGAGGGTTGCTATGGACTGGTTCTTATGGATGGTTGCTATGGACTAGTTGCTATGGATTGGTTGCTGTGGATTGGTTGCTATGGACTGGTTGCTATGGATGGTTGCTATGGACTGGTTGCTATGGACAGTTCAAATTAAAAAAAATCTTATTTTGAAAATGAAAATTATTTTCTCATTTTGAAAAATAATTCTCGTTTTGGATGGTTGCTATTGAATGGTTGCTATGGACGGTTGCTATGGATTGGTTAATATGGACTGGTTGCTATGGATGGTTGCTATGGACTGGTTGATATGGACTGGTTTCTATGGATTGGTTGCTATGGACTGGTTGCTATGGATTGGTTGCTATGGGCTGGTTGCTATGCATGGTTGCTATGGACTGGTTGCTATGGACAGTTAAAATTAAAAAAATATATATTTTGGAAAAGAAAATTATTTTCTCATTTTGAAAAAATAATTCTCGTTTTGAATGGTTGCTATGGACTGGTTGCTATGGAAGGTTGCTATGGACTAGTTGCTATGGATTGGTTGCTTGGACAGTTGCTATGGAGTAGTTGCTATGGACTGGTTGCTATGGATGGTTGCTATGGACTGGTTGCTATGGACAGTTCAAATAAAAAAAAAATCGTATTTTGAAAAAGAAAATTATTTTCTCATTTTGAAAAAATAATTCTCGTTTTGGATGGTTGCTACTGACTGGTTGCTATGGACGGTTGCTATGGACTGGTTTCTCTCTACTAGTTGATATGGACTGGTTTCTATGGTTTGTTTGCTATGAGCTGGTTGCTATGGATTTGTTGCTATGGAGGATTGCTATGGACTGGTTGCTATTGATTTGTTGCTATGGACGGTTCAAATCTTCATTTTTTTTTTGAAAAAAATATATTTTCTCGTTTTGAAAAAATAATTTTCGTTTTGGATGGTTGCTATGGACTGGTTGCTATGGACTGGTTGCTATGGATTGGTTGCTATGGACTGGTTGCTATGGATTGGTTGCTATGTATAATTGCTATGGACTGATTGCTATGGACTGGTTGTTATGAATTGGTTGCTATGGACTGGTTGCTATGGATAGGGTGCTATGGGCTGGTTGCTATGGATTGTTGCTATGGACTGGTTGATATGGACAGTTCAAATTTAAAAAAAAATCTTTTTTTGGAAAAGAAAATTATTTTCTCATTTTGAAAAAAATAATTCTTATTTTGAATGGTAGCTATGGATTGGTTGCTATGGACTGGTTGCTATGGATGGTTGCTATGGACTGGTTGCTATGGACTGGTTGCAATGGACTGGTTGCTATGGACTGGTTGCTATGGATTGGTTGCTATGGGCTGGTTGCTATGGACCTTATTGCTATGGATTGGTTGCTATGGACTGGTTGCTATTGGATGGTTTCTATGGAATGGTTGATATGGATTTGTTGCTATGGATTGGTTGCTATGGAGGGTTGCTATGTACTGGTTGCTATGGACAGTTGCAATGGACTGGTTGCTATGGACTTGTTGCTATGGAGGGTTGTTTTTGAATGGTTTCTATGGACGGTTGCTATGGAATGGTTGCTATGGACTACTTTATATGGATTGGTTGCTATGGACTGGTTGCTATGGACTTTTTGCTATGGATTGGTTTCTATGAACTGGTTGCTATGGATGGTTGCTATAAAATGGTTGCTATGGATGGTTCAAATTTAAAAAAAAATCGTATTTTGAAAAAGAAAATAATTTTCTCGTTTTGAAAAAATAATTCTCGTTTTGGATGGTTGCTATGGATTGGTTTCTATATAGTGTTGCTATGGACTGGTTGCTATGGAGGGTTGCTACGGACTGGTTGCTATGGATGGTTGCTATGGACTAGTTGCTATGGATTGGTTGCTGTGGACAGTTGCAATGGCGTAGTTGCTATTGACTGGTTGCTATGGATTGGTTGCTATGGATGGTTGCTATGGACTGGTTGCTATGGACAGTTCAAATAAAAAAAAATCTTATTTTGAAAAAGAAAATTATTTTCTTATTTTGAAAAAATAATTCTCGTTTTGGATGGTTGCTATTGACTGGTTGCTATGGACGGTTGCTATGGACTTGTTGCTATGGATTGGTTGATATGGACTGGTTGCTATGGATGGTTGCTATGGACTGGTTGATATGGACTGGTTTCTATGAATTGGTTGCTATGGGCTGGTTGCTATGGATTTGTTGCTATGGACGGTTCAAATCTCAAAAAAAATATTTTGAAAATAATAATTATTTTCTCGTTTTGAAAAAATAATTCTCGTTTTGGATGGTTGCTATATACTGGTTGCTATGGCTTGGTTGCTATGGACAGGTTGCTATGGACTGGTTGCTATGGATTGGTTGCTATGGACTGGTTGCTATGGATGGTTGCTATGGACTGGTTGCTATGGAAAGTTCAAATTAAAAAAAATCTTATTATGAAAAATAATATTATTTTCTCATTTTGAAAAAATTATTCTCGTTTTGGATGGTTGCTACTGACTGGTTGCTATGGACGGTTGCTATGGACTGGTTGCTCTCTACTGGTTGATATGGACTGGTTTCTATGGATTGGTTGCTATGGGCTGGTTGCTATGGATTTGTTGCTATGGAGGGTTGCTATGGACTGGTTGATATGGATTTGTTGCTATGGACGGTTCAAATCTTAAAAAAATATTTTGAAAAAAATAAATATTTTCTCGTTTGAAAAAATTATTCTCGGTTTGGATGGTTGCTATGGACTGGTTGCTATGGATTGGTTGCTATGGACTGGTTGCTATGGATTGGTTGCTATGTATAATTGCTATGGACTGATTGCTATGGACTGGTTGTTATGAATTGGTTGCTATGGACTGGTTACTATGGATAGGTTGCTATGGGCTGGTTGCTATGGATGGTTGCTATGGACTGGTTGACATGGACAGTTCAAATTTTGAAAAAAACTTATTTTGAAAAAGAAAATTATTTTCTCATTTTGAAAAAATAATTCTAATTTTAAATGGTAGCTATGGACTGGTTGCTATGGATTGGTTGCAATAGACTGGTTGCTATGGACTGGTTGCTATGGATTGGTTGCTATGGACTGGTTGCTATGGACCTTATTGCTATGGATTGGTTGCTATGGACTGGTTGCTATTGGATGGTTTCTATGGAATGGTTGCTATGGATTTGTTGCTATGGATTGGTTGATATGGAGGGTTGCTATGTACTGGTTGCTATGGACAGTTGCAATGGACTGGTTGCTATGGACTTGTTGCTATGGATTGGTTGCTATGGACTGGTTGCTATGGAGGGTTGTTTTGGACTGGTTGCTATGGATGGTTGCTATGGAATGGTTGCTATGGACTAGTTTCTATGGATTGGTTGCTATGGACTGGTTGCTATGGATTGGTTTTCTATGGACTGGTTGCTATGGATGGTTGCTATAAAATGGCTGCTATGGATGGTTCAAATTTAAAAAAAAATCTTATTTTGAAAAAGAAAATTATTTTCTCGTTTTGAAAAAATAATTCTCGTTTTGGATGGTTGCTATGGACTGGTTGCTATGGAGGGTTGCTATGGACTGGTTGCTATGGACAGTTGCTATGGACTGGTTGCTATGGATTGGTTTCTATATAGTGTTGCTATGGACTGGTTGCTATGGAGGGTTGCTATGGACTGGTTGCTATGAATGGTTGCTATGGACAAGTTGCTATGGATTGGTTGGTGTGGACAGTTGCTATGGCGTAGTTGCTATGGACTGGTTGCTATGGATTGGTTGCTATGAACTGGTTGCTATGGATGGTTGCTATGGACTGGTTGCTATGGACAGTTAAAATTAAAAAAATATTATTTTGAAAAACAAAATTATTTTTTTGGATGGTTGCTATTGACTGGTTGCTATGGACGGTTGCTATGGACTGGTTGCTATGGATTGGTTGATATGGACTGGTTGCTATGGATGGTTGCTATGGACTGGTTGATATGGACTGGCTTCTATGGATTGGTTGCTATGGGCTGGTTGCTATGGATTTGTTGCTATGGACGGTTCAAATCTCCAAAAAAAAATTTTGAAAATAAAAATTATTTTCTCGTTTTGAAAAAATAATTATCGATATGGATGGTTGCTATGGACTGGTTGCTATGGACTGGTTGCTATGGATTGGTTGCTATGTTTAATTGCTATGGACTGGTTGCTATGGACTGGTTGCTATGAATTGGTTGCTATGGACTGGTTGCTATTGATTGGTTGCTATGGGCTGGTTGCCATGGATGGTTGCTATGGACTGGTTGCTATAGACTGGTTGCTATGGAATGGTTGCAATGGACTGGTTGCTATGGATTGGTTGCTATGGACTGGTTGCTATTGGATGGTTTATATGGAATGGTTAATATGGATTTGTTGCTATGGATTGGTTGCTATGGAGTGCTGCTATGTACTGGTTGCTATGGACAGTTGCAATGGACTGGTTGCTATGGACTTGTTGCTATGGATTGGTTGCTATGGACTGGTTGCTATGGCGTGTTGTTTTGAACTGGTTGCTATGGACGGTTGCTATGGAATGGTTGCTATGGACTAGTTTCTATAGATTGGTTGCTATGGATTGGTTGCTATGGCCTGGTAGATATGGATGGTTGCTATGGACTGGTTGCTATGGATTGGTTGCTATGGACTGGTTGCTATGGATGGTTGCTATAAAATGGTTGCTATGGATGGTTCAAATTTAAAAAAAATCTTATTTGGAAAATAATTTTTTTCTCGTTTTGAAAAAAATATTCTCGTTTTGGATGGTTGCTATGGTCTGGTTGCTATGGAGGGTTGCTATGGACTGGTTGCTATGGACAGTTGCTATGGACTGGTTGCTATGGATTGGTTTCTATATAGTGTTGCTATGGACTGGTTGCTATGGAGGGTTGCTATGGACTGGTTCTTATGGATGGTTGCTATGGACTAGTTGCTATGGATTGGTTGCTGTGGATTGGTTGCTATGGATTGGTTGCTATGGATGGTTGCTATGGACTGGTTGCTATGGACAGTTCAAATTAAAAAAAATCTTATTTTGAAAATGAAAATTATTTTCTCATTTTGAAAAAATAATTCTCGTTTTGGATGGTTGCTATTGAATGGTTGCTATGGACGGTTGCTATGGACTGGTTGCTATGGATTGGTTAATATGGACTGGTTGCTATGGATGGTTGCTATGGACTGGTTGATATGGACTGGTTTCTATGGATTGGTTGCTATGGACTGGTTGCTATGGATTGGTTGCTATGGGCTGGTTGCTATGCATGGTTGCTATGGACTGGTTGCTATGGACAGTTCAAATTTAAAAAAAATATATTTTGGAAAAGAAAATTATTTTCTCATTTTGAAAAAATAATTCTCGTTTTGAATGGTTGCTATGGACTGGTTGCTATGGAGGGTTGCTATGGACTGGTTGCTATGGACAGTTGCTATAGACTGGTTGATTTGGACTGGTTTCTATGGATTGGATGCTATGGGCTGGTTGCTATGGATATGATGCTATGGACGGTTCAAATCTCAAAAAAAATTTGAAAAAAAATAATTATTTTCTCGTTTTGAAAAAATAATTCTCGTTTTGGATGGTTATTATGGACTGGTTGCTATGGATTGGTTGCTATGGACTGGTTGCTATGTATAATTGCTATGGACTGGTTGCTATGGACTGGTTGCTATGAATTGGTTGCTATGGATTGGTTTCTATGTAGTGTTGCTATGGACTGGTTGCTATGGAGGGTTGCTATGGACTGGTTGCTATGGATGGTTGCTATGGACTAGTTGCTATGGATTGGTTGCTGTGGACAGTTGCTATGGAGTAGTTGCTATGAACTGGTTGCTATGGATTGGTTGCTATGGACTGGTTTCTATGGATTGGTTGCTATGGACTGGTTGCTATGGAGGGTTGTTTTGAACTGGTTGCTATGGACGGTTGCTATGGAATGGTTGCTATAGTTTAGTTTCTATAGATTGGTTGCTATTGACTGGTTGCTATGGATTGGTTGCTATGGCCTGGTAGATATGGATGGTTGCTATGGACTGGTTGCTATGGAATGGTTGCTATGGATGGTTCAAATGTAAAAAAAAATCTTATTTGGATTTTTTTTTTCTCGTTTTGAAAAAATAATTGTCGTTTTGGATGGTTGCTATGGACTGGTTGCTATGGAGGGTTGCTATGGACTGGTTGCTATGGACAGTTGCTATGGACTGGTTGCTATGGATTGGTTTCTATATAGTGTTGCTATGGACTGGTTGCTATGGAGGGTTGCTATGGACTGGTTCTTATGGATGGTTGCTATGGACTAGTTGCTATGGATTGGTTGCTGTGGATTGGTTGCTATGGACGGGTTGCTATGGACTGGTTGCTATGGATGGTTGCTATGGGCTGGTTGCTATGGACAGTTCAAATTAAAAAAAATCTTATTTTGAAAATGAAAATTATTTTCTCATTTTGAAAAAATAATTCTCGTTTTGGATGGTTGCTATTGACTGGTTGCTATGGACGAATGCTATGGACTGGTTGCTATGGATTGGTTGATATGGACTGGTTGCTATGGATGGTTGCTATGGACGGTTCAAATCTCAAAAAAAAAATTATTTTCTCGTTTTGAAAAAATAATTCTCGTTTTGGATGGTTGCTATGGACTGGTTGCTATGGATTGGTTGCTATGGACAGGTTGCTATGGACTGGTTGCTATGGATTGGTTGATATGTATAATTGCTATGGACTGGTTGCCATGGACTGGTTGCTATGGATTGGTTGCTATGGATTGGTTTCTATGGGCTGGTTGCTATGGATGGTTGCTATGGACTGGTTGCTATGGACAGTTCAAATTTTTAAAAAAATCTTATTTTGGAAAATAAAATTATTTTCTCATTTTGAAAAAATAATTCTCGTTTTGAATGGTTGCTATGGACTGGTTGCTATGGAGGGTTGCTATGGACTGCTTGCTATGGACAGTTGCTATGGACTGGTTGATATGGACTGGTTTCTATGGATTGGTTGCTATGGTCTGGTTGCTATGGATTTGTTGCTATGGACGGTTCAAATCTCCCCAAAAAGTTTTTTGAAAAAAAAATTCGCGTTTTGAAAAAATAATTCTCGTTTTGGATGGTTGCTATGGATTGGTTGCTATGGACTGGTTGCTTTTGACAGTTGCTATGGACTGGTTGCTATGGATTGGTTTCTATGTAGTGTTGCTATGAACTGGTTGCTATGGAGTGTTGCTATGGACTGGTTGCTATGGATGGTTGCTATGGACTAGTTGCTATGGATTGGTTGCTGTGGACAGTTGCTATGGAGTAGTTGCTATGGACTGGTTGCTATGGATGGTTGCTATGGACAGTTCAAATTAAAAAAAAATCTTATTTTGAAAAAGAAAATAATTTTCTCATTTTGAAAAAATAATTCTCGTTTTGGATGGTTGCTACTGACTGGTTGCTATGGACGGTTGCTATGGACTGGTTGCTCTCTACTAGTTGATATGGACTGGTTTCTATGGATTGGTTGCTATGAGCTGGTTGCTATGGATTTGTTGCTATGGAGGGTTGCCATGGACTGATTGCTATTGATTTGTTGCTATGGACGGTTCAAATCTTAAAAAAATATTTTGAAAAAAATATATTTTCTCGTTTTGAAAAAATAATTCTCGTTTTGGATGGTTGCTATGGACTGGTTGCTATAGACTGGTTGCTATGGATTGGTTGCTATAGACTGGTTGCTATGTACTGGTTGCTATGGATTGGTTGCTATGTATAATTGCTATGGACTGATTGCTATGGACTGGTTGTTATGAATTGGTTGCTATGGACTGGTTGCTATGGATAGGGTGCTATGGGCTGGTTGCTATGGATTGTTGCTATGGACTGGTTGATATGGACAGTTCAAATTTTGAAAAAATCTTTTTTTGGAAAAGAAATTTATTTTCTCATTTTGAAAAAATAATTCTCATTTTGAATGGTAGCTATGGATTGGTTGCTATGGACTGGTTGCTATGGATGGTTGCTATGGACTGGTTGCTATGGACTGGTTGCAATGGACTGGTTGCTATGGACTGGTTGCTATGGATTGGTTGCTATGGACTGGTTGCTATGGACCTTATTGCTATGGATTGGTTGCTATGGACTGGTTGCTTTTGGATGGTGTCTATGGAATGGTTGATATGGATTTGTTGCTATGGATTGGTTGCTATGGAGGGTTGCTATGTACTGGTTGCTATGGACAGTTGCAATGGACTGGTTGCTATGGACTTGTTGCTATGGATTGGTTGCTATGGACTGGTTGCTATGGAGGGTTGTTTTTGACTGGTTTCTATGGACGGTTGCTTTGGAATGGTTGCTATGGACTACTTTATATGGATTGGTTGCTATGGACTGGTTACTATTGACTTTTTGCTATGGATTGGTTTCTATGGACTGGTTGCTATAAAATGGTTGCTATGGATGGTTCAAATAAAAAAAAAAATCTTATTTTGAAAAAGAAAATAATTTACTCGTTTTGAAAAAATAATTCTCGTTTTGGATGGTTGCTATGGATTGGTTTCTATATAGTGTTGCTATGGACTGGTTGCTATGGAGGGTTGCTATGGACTGGTTGCTATGGATGGTTGCTATGGACTAGTTGCTATGGATTGGTTACTGTGGACAGTTGCAATGGCGTAGTTGCTATGGACTGGTTGCTATGGATTGGTTGCTATGAACTGGTTGCTATGGATGGTTGCTATGGACTGGTTGCTATGGACAGTTCAAATAAAAAAAAATCTTATTTTGAAAAAGAAAATTATTTTCTCATTTTGAAAAAATAATTCTCGTTTTGGATGGCTGCTATTGACTGGTTGCTATGGACGGTTGCTATGGACTTGTTGCTATGGATTGGTTGGTATGGACTGGTTGCTATGGATGGTTGCTATGGACTGGTTGATATGGACTGGTTTCTATGGATTGGTTGCTATGGGCTGGTTGCTTTGGATTTGTTGTTATGGACGGTTCAAATGTCAAAAAAAATATTTTGAAAATAAAAATAATTTTCTCGTTTTGAAAAAAAAATTCTCGTTTTGGATGGTTGCTATGGACTGGTTGCTATGGCTTGGTTGCTATGGACAGGTTGCTATGGACTGGTTGCTATGGATTGGTTGCTATGGACTGGTTGCTATGGATAGTTGCTATGGACTGGTTGCTATGGACAGTTCAAATTAAAAAAAATCTTATTATGAAAAAGAATATTATTTTCTCATTTTGAAAAAATTATTCTCGTTTTGGATGGTTGCTATTGACTGGTTGCTATGGACGGTTGCTATGGACTTGTTGCTATGGATTGGTTGATATGGAGTGGCTGCTATGGATGGTTGCTATGGACTGGTTGATATGGACTGGTTTCTATGGATTGGTTGCTATGGGCTGGTTGCTATGGATTTGTTGCTATGGACGGTTCAAATCTCAAAAAAAATATTTTGAAAATAATAATTATTTTCTCGTTTTGAAAAAATAATTCTCGTTTTGGATGGTTGCTATGGACTGGTTGCTATGGCTTGGTTGCTATGGACAGGTTGCTATGGATTGGTTGCTATGGACTGGTTGCTATGGATGGTTGCTATGGACTGGTTGCTATAGACAGTTCAAATAAAAAAAAATCTTATTATGAAAAAGAATATTATTTTCTCATTTTGAAAAAAATATTCTCGTTTTGGATGGTTGCTACTGACTGGTTGCTATGGACGGTTGCTATGGACTGGTTGCTCTCTAGTGGTTGATATGGACTGGTTTCTATGGATTGGTTGCTATGGGCTGGTTGCTATGGATTTGTTGCTATGGAGGGTTGCTATGGACTGGTTGATATGGATTTGTTGCTATGGACGGTTCAAATCTTAAAAAAATATTTTGAAAAAAATAAATATTTTCTCGTTTGAAAAAATTATTCTCGGTTTGGATGGTTGCTATGGACTGGTTGCTATGGACTGGTTGCAATGGATTGGTTGCTATGGACTGGTTGCTATGGATTGGTTGCTATGTATAATTGCTATGGACTGATTGCTATGGACTGGTTGTTATGAATTGGTTGCTATGGACTGGTTACTATGGATAGGTTGCTATGGGCTGGTTGCTATGGATGGTTGCTATGGACTGGTTGACATGGACAGTTCAAATTTTGAAAAAAACTTATTTTGGAAAAGAAAATTATTTTCTCATTTTGAAAAAATAATTCTAATTTTAAATGGTAGCTATGGACTGGTTGCTATGGATTGGTTGCAATAGACTGGTTGCTATGGACTGGTTGCTATGGATTGGTTGCTATGGACTGGTTGCTATGGACCTTATTGCTATGGATTGGTTGCTATGGACTGGTTGCTATTGGATGGTTTCTATGGAATGGTTGCTATGGATTTGTTGCTATGGATTGGTTGATATGGAGGGTTGCTATGTACTGGTTGCTATGGACAGTTGCAATGGACTGGTTGCTATGGACTTGTTGCTATGGATTGGTTGCTATGGACTGGTTGCTATGGAGGGTTGTTTTGGACTGGTTGCTATGGATGGTTGCTATGGAATGGTTGCTATGGACTAGTTTCTATGGATTGGTTGCTATGGAATGGTTGCTATGGATTGGTTGCTATGGCCTGGTAGATATGGATGGTTGCTATGGACTGGTTGCTATGGATTGGTTTTCTATGGACTGGTTGCTATGGATGGTTGCTATAAAATGGCTGCTATGGATGGTTCAAATTTAAAAAAAAATCTTATTTTGAAAAAGAAAATTATTTTCTCGTTTTGAAAAAATAATTCTCGTTTTGGATGGTTGCTATGGACTGGTTGCTATGGACAGTTGCTATGGACTGGTTGCTATGGATTGGTTTCTATATAGTGTTGCTATGGACTGGTTGCTATGGAGGGTTGCTATGGACTGGTTGCTATGAATGGTTGCTATGGACAAGTTGCTATGGATTGGTTGGTGTGGACAGTTGCTATGGCGTAGTTGCTATGGACTGGTTGCTATGGATTGGTTGCTATGAACTGGTTGCTATGGATTGGTTGCTATGGACTGGTTGCTATGGACAGTTAAAATTAAAAAAAATCTTATTTTGAAAAAGAAAATTATTTTTTTGGATGGTTGCTATTGACTGGTTGCTATGGACGGTTGCTATGGACTGGTTGCTATGGATTGGTTGATATGGACTGGTTGCTATGGATGGTTGCTATGGACTGGTTGATATGGACTGGCTTCTATGGATTGGTTGCTATGGGCTGGTTACTATGGATTTGTTGCTATGGACGGTTCAAATCTCCCAAAAAATTTTTTGAAAATAAAAATTATTTTCTCGTTTTGAAAAAATAATTATCGATATGGATGGTTGCTATGGACTGGTTGCTATGGACTGGTTGCTATGGATTGGTTGCTATGTTTAATTGCTATGGACTGGTTGCTATGGACTGGTTGCTATGAATTGGTTGCTATGGACTGGTTGCTATTGATTGGTTGCTATGGGCTGGTTGCCATGGATGGTTGCTATGGACTGGTTGCTATAGACTGGTTGCTATGGAATGGTTGCAATGGACTGGTTGCTATTGGATGGTTTCTATGGAATGGTTAATATGGATTTGTTGCTATGGATTGGTTGCTATGGAGGGTTGCTATGTACTGGTTGCTATGGACAGTTGCAATGGACTGGTTGCTATGGACTTGTTGCTATGGATTGGTTGCTATGGACTGGTTGCTATGGCGTGTTGTTTTGAACTGGTTGCTATGGACGGTTGCTATGGAATGGTTGCTATGGACTAGTTTCTATAGATTGGTTGCTATGGATTGGTTGCTATGGCCTGGTAGATATGGATGGTTGCTATGGACTGGTTGCTATGGATTGGTTGCTATGGACTGGTTGCTATGGATGGTTGCTATAAAATGGTTGCTATGGATGGTTCAAATGTAAAAAAAATCTTATTTGGAAAATAATTTTTTTATCGTTTTGAAAAAATTATTCTCGTTTTGGATGGTTGCTATGGACTGGTTGCTATGGAGGGTTGCTATGGACTGGTTGCTATGGACAGTTGCTATGGACTGGTTGCTATGGATTGGTTTCTATATAGTGTTCCTATGGACTGGTTGCTATGGAGGGTTGCTATGGACTGGTTCTTATGGATGGTTGCTATGGACTAGTTGCTATGGATTGGTTGCTGTGGATTGGTTGCTATGGATTGGTTGCTATGGATGGTTGCTATGGACTGGTTGCTATGGACAGTTCAAATAAAAAAAAATCTTATTTTGAAAATGAAAATTATTTTCTCATTTTGAAAAAATAATTCTCGTTTTGGATGGTTGCTATTGAATGGTTGCTATGGACGGTTGCTATGGACTGGTTGCTATGGATTGGTTAATATGGACTGGTTGCTATGGATGGTTGCTATGGACTGGTTGATATGGACTGGTTTCTATGGATTGGTTGCTATGGACTGGTTGCTATGGATTGGTTGCTATGGGCTGGTTGCTATGGACAGTTCAAATGTAAAAAAAATATATTTTGGAAAAGAAAATTATTTTCTCATTTTGAAAAAATAATTCTCGTTTTGAATGGTTGGTATGGACTGGTTGCTATGGAGGGTTGCTATGGACTGGTTGCTATGGACAGTTGCTATAGACTGGTTGATTTGGACTGGTTTCTATGGATTGGTTGCTATGGGCTGGTTGCTATGGATATGATGCTATGGACGGTTCAAATCTCAAAAAAAAATTGGAAAAAAAATAATTATTTTCTCGTTTTGAAAAAATAATTCTCGTTTTGGATGGTTATTATGGACTGGTTGCTATGGATTGGTTGCTATGGACTGGTTGCTATGGACTGGTTGCTATGTATAATTGCTATGGACTGGTTGCTATGGACTGGTTGCTATGAATTTGTTGCTATGGATTGGTTTCTATGTAGTGTTGCTATGGACTGGTTGCTATGGAGGGTTGCTATGGACTGGTTGCTATGGATGGTTGATATGGACTAGTTGCTATGGATTGGTTGCTGTGGACAGTTGCTATGGAGTAGTTGCTATGAACTGGTTGCTATGGATTGGTTGCTATGGACTGGTTTCTATGGATTGGTTGCTATGGAGGGTTGTTTTGAACTGGTTGCTATGGACGGTTGCTATGGAATGGTTGCTATAGTTTAGTTTCTATAGATTGGTTGCTATTGACTGGTTGCTATGGATTGGTTGCTATGGCCTGGTAGATATGGATGGTTGCTATGGACTGGTTGCTATGGATTGGTTGCTATGGACTGGTTGCTATGGATGGTTGCTATAAAATGGTTGCTATGGATGGTTCAAATGTAAAAAAAATCTTATTTGGAATTTTTTTTTCTCGTTTTGAAAAAATAATTCTCGTCTTGGATGGTTGCTATGGACTGGTTGCTATGGAGGGTTGCTATGGACTGGTTGCTATGGACAGTTGCTATGGACTGGTTGCTATGGATTGGTTTCTATATAGTGTTGCTATGGACTGGTTGCTATGGAGGGTTGCTATGGACTGGTTCTTATGGATGGTTGCTATGGACTAGTTGCTATGGATTGGTTGCTGTGGATTGGTTGCTATGGACTGGTTGCTATGGATGGTTGCTATGGACTGGTTGCTATGGACAGTTCAAATTAAAAAAAATATTATTTTGAAAATGAAAATTATTTTCTCATTTTGAAAAAATAATTCTCGTTTTGGATGGTTGCTATTGACTGGTTGCTATGGACGAATGCTATGGACTGGTTGCTATGGATTGGTTGATATGGACTGGTTGCTATGGATGGTTGCTATGGACTGGTTGATATGGACTGGTTTCTATGGATTGGTTGCTATGGGCTAGTTGCTATGGATTTGTTGCTATGGACGGTTCAAATCTCAAAAAAAAATGTTGAAAAAAAAAATATTTTCTCGTTTTGAAAAAATAATTCTCGTTTTGGATGGTTGCTATGGACTGGTTGCTATGGATTGGTTGCTATGTATAATTGCTATGGACTGGTTGCTATGGACTGGTTGCTATGGATTGGTTGCTATGGATTGGTTTCTATGGGCTGGTTGCTATGGATGGTTGCTATGGACTGGTTGCTATGGACAGTTCAAATTTTTAAAAAAATCTTATTTTGGAAAATAAAATTATTTTCTCATTTTGAAAAAATAATTCTCGTTTTGAATGGTTGCTATGGACTGGTTGCTATGGAGGGTTGCTATGGACTGTTTGCTATGGACAGTTGCTATGGACTGGTTGATATGGACTGGTTTCTATGGATTGGTTGCTATGGTCTGGTTGCTATGGATTTGTTGCTATGGACGGTTCAAATCTCCCCAAAAAGTTTTTTGAAAACAAATAATTCTCGTTTTGAAAAAATAATTCTCGTTTTGGATGGTTGCTATGGATTGGTTGCTATGAATTTGTTGCTATGGACTGGTTGCTATGGATTGGTTGCTATGGGCTTGTTACTATGGATGGTTGCTATGGTCTGATTGCTATGGACAGTTCAAATTTAAAAAAATCTTATTTTGGAAAATAAAATTATTTTCTCATTTTGAAAAAATAATTCTCGTTTTGAATGGTTGCTATGGACTGGTTGCTATGGACTGGTTGCTTTTGACAGTTGCTATGGACTGGTTGCTATGGATTGGTTTCTATGTAGTGTTGCTATGAACTGGTTGCTTTGGAGTGTTGCTATGGACTGGTTGCTATGGATGGTTGCTATGGACTAGTTGCTATGGATTGGTTGCTGTGGACAGTTGCTATGGAGTAGTTGCTATGGACTGGTTGCTATGGATGGTTGCTATGGACAGTTCAAATTTAAAAAAAATCTTATTTTGAAAAAGAAAATAATTTTCTCATTTTGAAAAAATAATTCTCGTTTTGGATAGTTGCTACTGACTGGTTGCTATGGACGGTTGCTATGGATTTGTTGCTATGGAGGGTTGCCATGGACTGGTTGCTCTCTACTAGTTGATATGGACTGGTTTCTATGGATTGGTTGCTATGAGCTGGTTGCTATGGATTTGGTGCTATGGAGGGTTGCCATGGACTGGTTGCTATTGATTTGTTGCTATGGACGGTTCAAATCTTAAAAAAATATTTTGAAAAAAATATATTTTCTCTTTTTGAAAAATTAATTCTCGTTTTGGATGGTTGCTATGGACTGGTTGCTATAGACTGGTTGCTATGGATTGGTTGCTATAGACTGGTTGCTATGTACTGGTTGCTATGGATTGGTTGCTATGTATAATTGCTATGGACTGATTGCTATGGACTGGTTGCTATGGATAGGGTGCTATGGGCTGGTTGCTATGGATTGTTGCTATGGACTGGTTGATATGGACAGTTCAAATTTTGAAAAAATCTTTTTTTGGAAAAGAAAATTATTTTCTCATTTTGAAAAAATAATTCTCATTTTGAATGGTAGCTATGGATTGGTTGCTATGGACTGGTTGCTATGGATGGTTGCTATCGACTGGTTTCTATGGACTGGTTGCAATGGACTGGTTGCTATGGACTGGTTGCTATGGATTGGTTGCTATGGACTGGTTGCTATGGACCTTATTGCTATGGATTGGTTGCTATGGACTGGTTGCTATTGGATGGTGTCTATGGAATGGTTGATATGGATTTGTTGCTATGGATTGGTTGCTATGGAGGGTTGCTATGTACTGGTTGCTATGGACAGTTGCAATGGACTGGTTGCTATGGACTTGTTGCTATGGATTGGTTGCTATGGACTGGTTGCTATGGAGGGTTGTTTTTGACTGGTTTCTATGGACGGTTGCTTTGGAATGGTTGCTATGGACTACTTTATATGGATTGGTTGCTATGGACTGGTTACTATGGACTTTTTGCTATGGATTGGTTTCTATGGACTGGTTGCTATAAAATGGTTGCTATGGATGGTTCAAATTTTAAAAAAAATCTTATTTTGAAAAAGAAAATAATTTACTCGTTTTGAAAAAATAATTCTCGTTTTGGATGGTTGCTATGGATTGGTTTCTATATAGTGTTGCTATGGACTGGTTGCTATGGAGGGTTGTTACGGACTGGTTGCTATGGATGGTTGCTATGGACTAGTTGCTATGGATTGGTTACTGTGGACAGTTGCAATGGCGTAGTTGCTATGGACTGGTTGCTATGGATTGGTTGCTATGAACTGGTTGCTATGGATGGTTGCTATGGACTGGTTGCTATGGACAGTTCAAATTAAAAAAAATCTTATTTTGAAAAAGAAAATTATTTTCTCATTTTGAAAAAATAATTCTCGTTTTGGATGGTTGCTATTGACTGGTTGCTATGGACGGTTGCTATGGACTTGTTGCTATGGATTGGTTGGTATGGACTGGTTGCTATGGATGGTTGCTATGGACTGGTTGATATGGACTGGTTTCTATGGATTGGTTGCTATGGGCTGGTTGCTATGGATTTGTTGTTATGGACGGTTCAAATGTCAAAAAAAATATTTTGAAAATAAAAATAATTTTCTCGTTTTGAAAAAAAATTCTCGTTTTGGATGGTTGCTATGGACTGGTTGCTATGGCTTGGTTGCTATGGACAGGTTGCTATGGACTGGTTGCTATGGATTGGTTGCTATGGACTGGTTGCTATGGATGGTTGGTATGGACTGGTTGCTATGGACAGTTCAAATTAAAAAAAATCTTATTATGAAAAAGAATATTATTTTCTCATTTTGAAAAAATTATTCTCGTTTTGGATGGTTGCTACTGACTGCTTGCTATGGACGGTTGCTATGGACTGGTTGCTCTCTACTGGTTGATATGGACTGGTTTCTATGGATTGGTTGCTATGGGCTGGTTGCTATGGATTTGTTGCTATGGAGGGTTGCTATGGACTGGTTGATATGGATTTGTTGATATGGACAGTTCAAATTTTGAAAAAAACTTATTTTGGAAAATAAAATTATTTTCTCATTTTGAAAAAATAATTCTAATTTTAAATGGTAGCTATGGACTGGTTGCTATGGATTGGTTGCAATAGACTGGTTGCTATGGACTGGTTGCTATGGATTGGTTGCTATGGACTGGTTGCTATGGACCTTATTGCTATGGATTGGTTGCTATGGACTGGTTGCTATTGGATGGCTTCTATGGAATGGATGCTATGAATTTGTTGCTATGGATTGGTTGATATGGAGGGTTGCTATGTACTGGTTGCTATGGACAGTTGCAATGGACTGGTTGCTATGGACTTGTTGCTATGGATTGGTTGCTATGGACTGGTTGCTATGGAGGGTTGTTTTGGACTGGTTGCTATGGATGGTTGCTATGGAATGGTTGCTATGGACTAGTTTCTATGGATTGGTTGCTATGGACTGGTTGCTATGGATTGGTTGCTATGGCCTGGTAGATATGGATGGTTGCTATGGACTGGTTGCTATGGATTGGTTTTCTATGGACTGGTTGCTATGGATGGTTGCTATAAAATGGCTGCTATGGATGGTTCAAATTTAAAAAAAAATCTTATTTTGAAAAAGAAAATTATTTTCTCGTTTTGAAAAAATAATTCTCGTTTTGGATGGTTGCTATGGACTGGTTGCTATGGAGGGTTGCTATGGACTGGTTGCTATGGATAGTTGCTATGGACTGGTTGCTATGGATTGGTTTCTATATAGTGTTGCTATGGACTGGTTGCTATGGAGGGTTGCTATGGACTGGTTGCTATGAATGGTTGCTATGGACAAGTTGCTATGGATTGGTTGGTGTGGACAGTTGCAATGGCGTAGTTGCTATGGACTGGTTGCTATGGATTGGTTGCTATGAACTAGTTGCTATGGATGGTTGCTATGGACTGGTTGCTATGGACAGTTAAAATTAAAAAAAATCTTATTTTGAAAAAGAAAATTATTTTCTCATTTTGAAAAAATAATTCTCGTTTTGGATGGTTGCTATTGACTGGTTTCTATGGACGGTTGCTATGGACTGGTTGCTACGGATTGGTTGATATGGACTGGTTGCTATGGATGGTTGCTATGGACTGGTTGATATGGACTGGTTTCTATGGATCGGTTGCTATGGGCTGGTTGCTATGGGCTGGTTGCTATGGACGGTTCAAATCTCAAAAAAAATATTTTGAAAATAAAAATTATTTTATCGTTTTGAAAAAATAATTATCGTTTTGGATGGTTGCTATGGACTGGTTGCTATGGACTGGTTGCTATGGATTGGTTGCTATGTATAATTGCTATGGACTGGTTGCTATGGACTGGTTGCTATGAATTGGTTGCTGTGGACTGGTTGCTATTGATTGTTTGCTATGGGCTGGTTGCCATGGATGGTTGCTATGGACTGGTTGCTATGGAGAAGTCAAATTTAAAAAAAATCTTATTTTGGAAAATAAAATTATTTTCTCATTTTGAAAAAAATATTCTCATTTTTAATGGTTTCTATGGACTGGTTGCTATGGAGGGTTGCTATGGACTGGTTGCTATGGACAGTTGCTATGGACTGGTGGATATGGACTGGTTTCTATGGATTGGTTGCTATGGGCTGGTTGCTATGGATTTGTTGCTATGGACGGTTCAAATCTCAAAATAAATATTTTGAAAAAATAATTCTCGTTTTGGATGGTTGCTATGGACTGGTTGCTATGGATTGGTTGCTATGCATAATTGCTATGGACTGGTTGCTATGGACTGGTTGCTATGAATTGGTTGCTATGGAATTGTTGCTATGGATTGGTTGCTATGGACAGTTCAAATTAAAAAAAAACTTATTTTGAAACAGAAAATTATTTTCTCATTTTGAAAAAATTATTCTCGTTTTGGATGGTTGCTATTGCCTGGTTGCTATGGAGGGTTGCTATGGACAGTTGCTATGGACTGGTTGCTATGGATTAGTTTCTATGTAGTGTTGCTATGGACTGGTTGCTATGGGGGGTTGCTATAGACTGGTTGCAATGGATGGTTGCTACGGACTAGTTGCTATGGATTGGTTGCTGTGGACAGTTGCTATGGAGTAGTTGCTATGGACTGGTTGCTATGGATTGGTTGCTATGGACTGGTTGCTATGGATGGTTGCTATGGACTGGTTGCTATGGACTGGTTGCTATGGATTGGTTTCTATGGACTGGTTGCTATGGATGGTTGCTATAAAATGGTTGCTATGGACAGTTCAAATTAAAAAAAATCTTATTTTGAAAAAGAAAATTATTTTCTCATTTTGAAAAAATAATTCTCGTTTTGGATAGTTGCTATTGACTGGTTGCTATGGACGGTTGCTATGTACTGGTTGCTATGGATTGGTTGATATGGACTGGTTGCTATGGATGGTTGCTATGGACTGGTTGATATGGACTGGTTTCTATGGATTAGTTGCTATGGGCTGGTTGCTCTGGATTTGTTGTAATGAAGGGTTGCTATGGACTGGTTGCTATAGACGGTTCAAATCTTTAAAAAAATATTTTGAAAAAGAAAATTATTTTCTCGTTTTGAAAAAATAATTCTCATTTTGGATGGTTGCTATGGACTGGTTGCTATGGATTGGTCGCTATGGACTGGTTGATATGGATTGGTTGCTATGTATAATTGCTATGGACTGGTTGCTATGGACTGGTTGCTATGAATTGGTTGCTATGGACTGGTTGCTATGGGCTGGTTGCTATGGATGGTTGCTATGGACTGGTTGCTATGGACAATTCAAATTTTTAAAAAATCTTATTTTGGAAAATAAAATTATTTTCTCATTTTGAAAAAATAATTCTCGTTTTGAATGGTTGCTATGGACTGGTTGCTATGGAGGGTTGCTATGGACTGGTTGCTATGGACAGTTGCTATGGACTGGTTGCTATGGATTGGTTTCTATGTAGTGTTAATATGGACTGGTTGCTATGGAGGGTAGCTATGGACTGGTTGCTATGGACTGGTTGCTGTGGACAGTTGCTATGGAGTAGTTGCTATGGACTGGTTGCTATGGACTGGTTGCTATGGACAGTTCAAATAAAAAAAAAATATTTTGAAAAATAAAATTATTTTCTCATTATGAAAAAATAATTCTCGTTTTAGATGGTTGCTATTGACTGGTTGCTATGGACGGTTACTATGGACTGGTTGCTATGGATTGGTTGATATGGACTGGTTGCTACGGATGGTTGCTATGGACTGGTTGATATGGACTGGTTGCTATGGACTGGTTGCTATGGATGGTTCAAATCTTAAAAAAAATATTTTGAAATAAAAAATATTTTCTCGTTTTGAAAAAAAAATTCTCGTTTTGGATGGTTGCTATGGACTGGTTGCTATGGATTGGTCGCTATGGACTGGTTGATATGGATTGGTTGCTATGTATAATTGCTATGGACTGGTTGCTATGGACTGGTTGCTATGAATTGGTTGCTATGGACTGGTTGCTATGGGCTGGTTGCTATGGATGGTTGCTATGGACTGGTTGCTATGGACAATTCAAATTTTTAAAAAATCTTATTTTGGAAAATAAAATTATTTTCTCATTTTGAAAAAATAATTCTCGTTTTGAATGGTTGCTATGGACTGGTTGCTATGGACTGGTTGCTATGGACAGTTGCTATGGACTGGTTGCTATGGATTGGTTTCTATGTAGTGTTAATATGGACTGGTTGCTATGGAGGGTAGCTATGGACTGGTTGCTATGGACTGGTTGCTGTGGACAGTTGCTATGGAGTAGTTGCTATGGACTGGTTGCTATGGATTGGTTGCTATGGACTGGTTGCTATGGACAGGTTGCTATGGACAGTTCAAATAAAAAAAAAAATATTTTGAAAAATAAAATTATTTTCTCATTATGAAAAAATAATTCTCGTTTTAGATGGTTGCTATTGACTGGTTGCTATGGACGGTTGCTATGGACTGGTTGCTATGGATTGGTTGATATGGACTGGTTGCTACGGATGGTTGCTATGGACTGGTTGATATGGACTGGTTGCTATGGACTGGTTGCTATGGATGGTTCAAATCTTAAAAAAAATATTTTGAAATAAAAAATATTTTCTCGTTTTGAAAAAATAATTCTCGTTTTGGATGGTTGCTATGGACTGGTTGCTATGGATTGGTTGCTATGGACTGGTTGCTATGGATTGATTGCTATGTATAATTGCTATGGACTGGTTGTTATGGACTGGTTGTTATGAATTGGTTGCTATGGACTGGTTGCTATGGACTGGTTGCTATGGATTGGTTGCTATGGGCTGGTTGATATGGATGGTTGCTATGGACTGGTTGCTATGGACAGTTCAAATTTTGAAAAAATCTTATTTTGGAAAAGAAAATTATTTTCTCATTTTGAAAAAATAGTTCTAATTTTGAATGGTAGCTATGGATTGGTTGCTATGGACTGTTTTCTATGGATTGGTTGCAATGGATGGTTTCTGAGGACTGGCTGCTATGGATGGTTGCTATGGACTGGTTGCTATGGACTTTTCAAATTGCTATAGGCTGGTTGCTATGGATTGGTTGCTATGGACTGTTTGCTATGGATTGGTTGCTATGGACTGGTTTCTATTGGATGGTTGCTATTGAATGGTTGCTAAGGATTTGTTGCTATGGATTGGTTGCTATGGAGTGTTGCTATATACTGGTTGCTATGGACAAATGCAATGGACTGGTTGCTATGGACTTGTTGCTATGGATTGGTTGCTATGGACTGGTTGCTATGGAGGGTTGTTTTGGACTGGTTGCTATGGACAGTTGCTATGGAATGGTTGCTATGGACTAGTTTCTATGGATTGGTTGCAATGGACTGGTTGCTATGGATTGGTTTCTATGGCCTGGTAGATATGGATCATTGCTATGGACTGGTTGCTATGGACCGGTTGCTATGGATTGGTTGCTATGGACTGGTTGCTATGAATGGTTGCTATAAAATTTGTTGCTATGGATGGTTCAAATTTAAAAAAAAATCTTATTTTGAAAAAAAAATTTTTTTTCTCGTTTTGATAAAATAATTCTCGTTTTGGATGGTTGCTATGGACTGGTTGCTATGGAGAGTTGCTATGGACTGGTTGATATGGACAGTTGCTATGGATTGGTTTCTATGTAGTGTTGCTATGGACTGGTTGCTATGGAGGGTTGCTGTGGACTGGTTGCTATGGATGGTTGCTATGGACTAGTTGCTATGGATTGGTTGCTGTGGACAGTTGCTATGGAGTAATTGCTATGGACTGGTTGCTATGGATGGTTGCTATGGACTGGTTGATATGGACAGTTCAAATAAAAAAAAAATGAAAAAATAATTCTCGTTTTGGATGGTTGCTATTTACTGGTTGTTAGAAATGGTTGCTATGGACTGGTTGCTATGGATTGGTTGATATGGACTGGTTGCTATGGATGGTTGCTATGGACTGGTTGATATGGACTGGTTTATATGGATTGGTTTGTATGGGCTGGTTGCTATGGATTTGTTGCTATGAAGGGTTGCTATGGACTGGTTGCTATGGACGGTTCAAATCTTAAAAAAAAATGTTGAAAAAGAAAATTATTTTCTTGTTTTGGATGGTTGCTATGGACTGGTTGCTATGGATGGGTTGCTATGTATAATTGCTATGGACTGGTTGCTATGGACTGGTTGCTATGAATTTGTTGCTATGGACTGGTTTCTATGGACTGGTTGCTATGGATTGGTTGCTATGGGCTGGTTGCTATGGATTGTTGCTATGGAGTGTTTGCTATGGACAGTTCAAATTTGAAAAAAATATTATTTTGAAAAAGAAAATTATTTTCTCATTTTGAAAAAATTATTCTCGTTTTGGATGGTTGCTATTGACTGGTTGCTATGGATGGTTGCTATGTACTGGTTGCTATGGATTGGTTGATATGGATTGCTTGCTATGGATGGTTGCTATGGACTGGTTGATATGGACTGGTTTCTATGGATTGGTTGCTATGGGCTGGTTGCTATGAAGGGTTGCTATGGACTGGTTGCTATGGACGGTTCAAATCTTAAAAAAAATTTTGGAAAAATAAAATAATTTTCTCGTTTTGAAAAAATAATTCTCGTTTTGGATGGTTGCTATGGACTGGTTGCTATGGATTGGTTGCTATGGACAGGTTGCTATGGACTGGTTGCTATCGATTGGTTGCTATGTATAATTGCTATGGACTGGTTGCTATGGACTGGTTGCTATGAAATGGTTGCTATGGACTGGTTGCTATGGGCTGGTTGCTATGGATGGTTGCTATGGACTGGTTGCTATAGACGGTTCAAATTTAACGGTTCAAACGGTTCAAATTTAATTCAAAATTTTTTGGAAAAAGAAAATAATTTTCTCATTTTTAAAAAATTATTCTCGTTTTGAATGGTTGCTATGGACTGGTTGCTATGGAGGGTTGCTATGGACTGGTTGCTATGGACAGTTGCTATGGACTGGTTGATATGGACAGGTTTCTATGGATTGGTTGCTATGGGCTTGTTGCTATGGACAGTTCAAATCTTAAAACATTTTTGGGATTTTTTTTTCTTGTTTTGAAAAAATAATTCTCGTTTTGGATGGTTGCTATGGACTGGTTGCTATGGATTGGTTGCTATGGACTGGTTGCTGTGGACTGGTTGCTGTGAATTGGTTGCTATGTATAATTGCTATGGACTGGTTGCTATGGACTGTTTGCTATGAATTGGTTACTATGGACTGGTTGCTATGGATTGGTTGCTATGGATGGTTGCTATGGACTGGTTGCTATGGACAGTTCAAATTTAAAAAAAATCTTATTTTGGAAAAGAAAATTATTTTCTCATTTTGAAAAAATAATTCTCGTTTTAGATGGTTGCTATTGACTGGTTGCTATGGACGGTTGCTATGGACTGGTTGCTATGGATTGGTTGATATGGACTGGTTGCTACGGATGGTTGCTATGGACTGGTTGATATGGACTGGTTGCTATGGACTGGTTGCTATGGATGGTTCAAATCTTAAAAAAAATATTTTGAAATAAAAAATATTTTCTCGTTTTGAAAAAATAATTCTCGTTTTAGATGGTTGCTATTGACTGGTTGCTATGGACGGTTGCTATGGACTGGTTGCTATGGATTGGTTGATATGGACTGGTTGCTACGGATGGTTGCTATGGATTGGTTGCTATGGACTGGTTGCTATGGACAGGTTGCTATGGACAGTTCAAATAAAAAAAAAAATATTTTGAAAAATAAAATTATTTTCTCATTATGAAAAAATAATTCTCGTTTTAGATGGTTGCTATTGACTGGTTGCTATGGACGGTTGCTATGGACTGGTTGCTATGGATTGGTTGATATGGACTGGTTGCTACGGATGGTTGCTATGGACTGGTTGATATGGACTGGTTGCTATGGATGGTTCAAATCTTAAAAAAAATATTTTGAAATAAAAAATATTTTCTCGTTTTGAAAAAATAATTCTCGTTTTGGATGGTTGCTATGGACTGGTTGCTATGGATTGGTTGCTATGGACTGGTTGCTATGGATTGATTGCTATGTATAATTGCTATGGACTGGTTGTTATGGACTGGTTGTTATGAATTGGTTGCTATGGACTGGTTGCTATGGACTGGTTGCTATGGATTGGTTGCTATGGGCTGGTTGATATGGATGGTTGCTATGGACTGGTTGCTATGGACAGTTCAAATTTTGAAAAAATCTTATTTTGGAAAAGAAAATTATTTTCTCATTTTGAAAAAATAGTTCTAATTTTGAATGGTAGCTATGGATTGGTTGCTATGGACTGTTTTCTATGGATTGGTTGCAATGGATGGTTTCTGAGGACTGGCTGCTATGGATGGTTGCTATGGACTGGTTGCTATGGACTTTTCAAATTGCTATAGGCTGGTTGCTATGGATTGGTTGCTATGGACTGTTTGCTATGGATTGGTTGCTATGGACTGGTTTCTATTGGATGGTTGCTATTGAATGGTTGCTAAGGATTTGTTGCTATGGATTGGTTGCTATGGAGTGTTGCTATATACTGGTTGCTATGGACAAATGCAATGGACTGGTTGCTATGGACTTGTTGCTATGGATTGGTTGCTATGGACTGGTTGCTATGGAGGGTTGTTTTGGACTGGTTGCTATGGACAGTTGCTATGGAATGGTTGCTATGGACTAGTTTCTATGGATTGGTTGCAATGGACTGGTTGCTATGGATTGGTTTCTATGGCCTGGTAGATATGGATCATTGCTATGGACTGGTTGCTATGGACCGGTTGCTATGGATTGGTTGCTATGGACTGGTTGCTATGAATGGTTGCTATAAAATTTGTTGCTATGGATGGTTCAAATTTAAAAAAAAATCTTATTTTGAAAAAAAAAAATATTTTCTCGTTTTGATAAAATAATTCTCGTTTTGGATGGTTGCTATGGACTGGTTGCTATGGAGAGTTGCTATGGACTGGTTGATATGGACAGTTGCTATGGATTGGTTTCTATGTAGTGTTGCTATGGACTGGTTGCTATGGAGGGTTGCTGTGGACTGGTTGCTATGGATGGTTGCTATGGACTAGTTGCTATGGATTGGTTGCTGTGGACAGTTGCTATGGAGTAATTGCTATGGACTGGTTGCTATGGATGGTTGCTATGGACTGGTTGATATGGACAGTTCAAATAAAAAAAAAATGAAAAAATAATTCTCGTTTTGGATGGTTGCTATTTACTGGTTGTTATAAATGGTTGCTATGGACTGGTTGCTATGGATTGGTTGATATGGACTGGTTGCTATGGATGGTTGCTATGGACTGGTTGATATGGACTGGTTTATATGGATTGGTTTGTATGGGCTGGTTGCTATGGATTTGTTGCTATGAAGGGTTGCTATGGACTGGTTGCTATGGACGGTTCAAATCTTAAAAAAAAATGTTGAAAAAGAAAATTATTTTCTTGTTTTGGATGGTTGCTATGGACTGGTTGCTATGGATGGGTTGCTATGTATAATTGCTATGGACTGGTTGCTATGGACTGGTTGCTATGAATTTGTTGCTATGGACTGGTTTCTATGGACTGGTTGCTATGGATTGGTTGCTATGGGCTGGTTGCTATGGATTGTTGCTATGGAGTGTTTGCTATGGACAGTTCAAATTTGAAAAAAATATTATTTTGAAAAAGAAAATTATTTTCTCATTTTGAAAAAATTATTCTCGTTTTGGATGGTTGCTATTGACTGGTTGCTATGGATGGTTGCTATGTACTGGTTGCTATGGATTGGTTGATATGGATTGCTTGCTATGGATGGTTGCTATGGACTGGTTGATATGGACTGGTTTCTATGGATTGGTTGCTATGGGCTGGTTGCTATGAAGGGTTGCTATGGACTGGTTGCTATGGACGGTTCAAATCTTAAAAAAAAATTTGGAAAAATAAAATAATTTTCTCGTTTTGAAAAAATAATTCTCGTTTTGGATGGTTGCTATGGACTGGTTGCTATGGATTGGTTGCTATGGACAGGTTGCTATGGACTGGTTGCTATCGATTGGTTGCTATGTATAATTGCTATGGACTGGTTGCTATGGACTGGTTGCTATGAAATGGTTGCTATGGACTGGTTGCTATGGGCTGGTTGCTATGGATGGTTGCTATGGACTGGTTGCTATAGACGGTTCAAATTTAACGGTTCAAACGGTTCAAATTTAATTCAAAATTTTTTGGAAAAAGAAAATAATTTTCTCATTTTGAAAAAATTATTCTCGTTTTGAATGGTTGCTATGGACTGGTTGCTATGGAGGGTTGCTATGGACTGGTTGCTATGGACAGTTGCTATGGACTGGTTGATATGGACAGGTTTCTATGGATTGGTTGCTATGGGCTTGTTGCTATGGACAGTTCAAATCTTAAAACATTTTTGGGATTTTTTTTTCTTGTTTTGAAAAAATAATTCTCGTTTTGGATGGTTGCTATGGACTGGTTGCTATGGATTGGTTGCTGTGGACTGGTTGCTGTGAATTGGTTGCTATGTATAATTGCTATGGACTGGTTGCTATGGACTGTTTGCTATGAATTGGTTACTATGGACTGGTTGCTATGGATTGGTTGCTATGGATGGTTGCTATGGACTGGTTGCTATGGACAGTTCAAATTTAAAAAAAATCTTATTTTGGAAAAGAAAATTATTTTCTCATTTTGAAAAAATAATTCTCGTTTTGAATGGTTGCTATGGACTGGTTGCTATGGAGGTTTGCTATGGACTGGTTGCTATGGACAGTTGCTATGGACTGGTTGCTATGGATTGGTTTCTATGTAGTGTTGCTATGGACTGGTTGCTATGGAGGGTAGCTATGGACTGGTTGCTATAGATGGTTGCTATGGAATAGTTGCTATGGATTGGTTGCTGTGGACAGTTGCTATGGAGTAGTTGTTATGTACTGGTTGCTATGGATTGGTTGCTTTGGACTGGTTGCTATGGATGGTTGCTATGGACTGGTTGCTATGGACAGTTCAAATAAAAAAAATCTTATTTTGAAAAAGAAAATTATTTTCTCATTTTGAAAAAATAATTCTCGTTTTAGATGGTTGCTATTGACTGGTTGCTATGGACAGTTGCTATAGACTGGTTGCTATGGATTGGTTGATATGGACTGGTTGCTATGGATGGTTGCTATGGACTGGTTGATATGGACTGGTTTCTATGGATTGGTTGCTATGGGCTGGTTGCTATGGATTTGTTGCTATGAAGGGTTGCTATGGACTGGTTGCTATGGACGGTTCAAATCTTAAAAAAATATTTTGAAAAAAAAAATATTTTTTCGTTTTGAAAAAATAATTCTCGTTTTGGATGGTTGCTATTGACTGGTTGCTATGGAGAGTTGCTATGGACTGGTTGATATGGACAGTTGCTATGGATTGGTTTCTATGTAGTGTTGCTATGGATTGTTTGCTATGGAGGGTTGCTGTGGACTGGTTGCTATGGATGGTTGCTATGGACGAGTTGCTATGGATTGGTTGCTGTGGACAGTTGCTATGGAATAGTTGCTATGGACTGGTTGCTATGGATTGGTTGCTATGGATGGTTGCTATGGATGGTTGCTATGGACTGGTTGATATGGACAGTTCAAATAAAAAAAATGAAAAAATAATTCTCGTTTTGTATGGTTGCTATTGACTGGTTGCTATAAATAGTTGCTATGAACTGGTTGCTATGGATTGGTTGATATGGACTGGTTTCTATGGATTGGTTGCTATGGGCTGGTTGCTATGGATTTGTTGCTATGAAGGGTTGCTATGGACTGGTTGCTATGGACGGTTCAAATCTTAAAAAAATATTTTGAAAAAGAAAATTATTTTCTCATTTTGAAAAAATAATTCTCGTTTTGGATGGTTGCTATGGACTGGTTGCTATGGATTGGTTGCTCTGTATAATTTCTATGGACTGGTTGCTATGGACTGGTTGCTATGAATTTGTTGCTATGGACTGGTTGCTATAGACTGGTTGCTATGGATTGGTTGCTATGGGCTGGTTCCTATGGAGGGTTGCTATGGACTGTTTGCTATGGACAGTTCAAATTTGAAAAAAATATTATTTTGAAAAATAAAATTATTTTATCATTTTGAAAAAATAATTCTCGTTTTGGATGGTTGCTATTGACTGGTTGCTATGGACAGTTGCTATGTACTGGTTGCTATGGATTGGTTGATATGGATTGCTTGCTATGGATGGTTGCTATGGACTGGTTGATATGGACTGGTTTCTATGGATTGGTTGCTATGGGCTGGTTGCTATGGATTTGTTGCTATGAAGGGTTGCTATGGACTGGTTGCTATGGACGGTTCAAATCTTAAAAAAATATTTTGAAAAAGAAAATTATTTTCTCATTTTGAAAAAATAATTCTCGTTTTGGATGGTTGCTATGGACTGGTTGCTATGGATTGTTTGCTATGGACAGGTTTTTATGGACTGGTTGCTATCGATTGGTTGCTATGTATAATTGCTATGGACTGGTTGCTATGAATTGGTTGCTATGGACTGGTTGCTATGGGCTGGTTGCTATGGATGGTTGCTATGGACTGGTTGCTATAGACGGTTTAAATTTTAAAAAAGTCTTATTTTGGAAAAGAAAATTATTTTCTCATTTTGAAAAAATAATTCTCGTTTTGAATGGTTGCTATGGACTGGTTGCTATGGAGGGTTGCTATGGACTGGTTGCTATGGACAGGTTGCTATGGACTGGTTTCTATGGATTGGTTGCTATGGGCTGGTTGCTATGGATTTATTGCTATGGACGGTTCAAATCTTAAAAAATTTTTGGAAAAAAAAAATATTTTCTTGTTTTGAAAAAATAATTCTCGTTTTGGATGGTTGCTATGGACTGGTTGCTATGGATTGGTTGCTATGGACTGATTGCTATGGACTGGTTGCTATAAATTGGTTGCTATGTATAATTGCTATGGACTGGTTGCTATGGACTGTTTGCTATGAATTGGTTACTATGGACTGGTTGCTATGGATTGGTTGCTATGGATGGTTGCTATGGACTGGTTGCTATGGACTGGTTGCTATGGACAGTTCAAATTTAAAAAAAGTCTTATTTTGGAAAAGAAAATTATTTTCTCATTTTGAAAAAATAATTCTCGTTTTGAATGGTTGCTATGGACTGGTTGCTATGGAGGGTTGCTATGGACTGGTTGCTATGGACAGTTTGCTATGGATTGGTTTCTATGTAGTGTTGCTATGGACTGGTTGCTATGGAGGGTAGCTATGGACTGGTTCTATGGATGGTTGCTATGGAATAGTTGCTATGGATTGGTTGCTGTGGACAGTTGCTATGGAGTAGTTGCTATGTACTGGTTGCTATGGATTGGTTGCTATGGACTGGTTGCTATGGATGGTTGCTATGGACTGGTTGCTATGGACAGTTCAAATTAAAAAAAATCTTATTTTGAAAAATAAAATAATTTTTTCATTTTGAAAAAATAATTCTCGTTTTAGATGGTTGCTATTGACTGGTTGCTATGGACGGTTGCTATAGACTGGTTGCTATGGATTGGTTAATATGGACTGGTTGCTATGGATGGTTGCTATGGACTGGTTGATATGGACTGGTTTCTATGGATTGGTTGCTATGGGCTGGTTGCTATGGATTTGTTGCTATGGACTGGTTGCTATGGACGGTTCAAATCTTAAAAAAAATATTTTGAAAAAAAAAAATTATTTTCTCGTTTTGAAAAAATAATTCTCGTTTTGGATGGTTGCTATGGACTGGTTGCTATGGAGGGTTGCTATGGACTGGTGTATATGGACAGTTGCTATGGATTGGTTTCTATGTAGTGTTGCTATGTACAGGTTGCTATGGACTGGTTGCTATGGATTGGTTTGCTGTGGACAGTTGCTATGGAGTAATTGCTATGGACTGGTTGATATGGACAGTTCAAATAAAAAAATTTTTTTGAAAAAATAATTATCGTTTTGGATGGTTGCTATGGACTGGTTGCTATGGATGGTTGCTATAAAATGGTTGCTATGGATGGTTCAAATTTAAAAAAAAATCTAATTTTGAAAAATAAAATTATTTTCTCGTTTTGAAAAAATAATTCTTGTTTTGGATGGTTGCTATGGACTGGTTGCTATGGACTGGTGTATATGGACAGTTGCTATGGATTGGTTTCTATGTAGTGTTGCTGTGGACTGGTTGCTATGGATGGTTGCTATGGACTAGTTGCTATGGATTGGTTTGCTGTGGAGAGTTGCTATGGAGTAGTTGCTATGGACTGGTTGCTATGGACTGGTTGCTATGGACAGTTCAAATAATTCTCGTTTTGGATGGTTGCTATTGACTGGTTGCTATGGATGGTTGCTATGGACTGGTTGCTATGGATGGTTCAAAGTTAAAAAAATCTAATTTTGAAAAAGAAAATTATTTTCTCGTTTTGAAAAAATAATTCTCGTTTTGGATGGTTGCTATGGACTGGTTGCTATGGAGGGTTGCTATGGACTGGTGTATATGGACAGTTGCTATGGATTGGTTTCTATGTAGTGTTGCTATGTACAGGTTGCTATGGACTGGTTGCTATGGATTGGTTTGCTGTGGACAGTTGCTATGGAGTAATTGCTATGGACTGGTTGATATGGACAGTTCAAATAAAAACATTTTTTTGAAAAAATAATTATCGTTTTGGATGGTTGCTATTGACTGGTTGCTATGGATGGTTGCTATGGACTGGTTGATATGGATTGGTTGCTATGGGGCTGGCTGCTATGGACGGTTCAAATCTTAAAAAAAAGATTTTGAAAAAGAAAATGTTCTCGTTTTGAAAAAATAATTCTCGTTTTGGATGGTTGCTATGGACTGGTTGCTATGGATAATTGCTATGGGCTGGTTGCTATGGACAGTTCAAATTTAAAAAAAAATATTATTTTGGAAAATAAAATTATTTTCTCATTTTGAAAAAATAATTCTCGTTTTGAATGGTAGCTATGGATTGGTTGTTATGGACTGTTTGCTATGGATTGGTTGCAATGGACAGTTTCTGAGGACTTGTTGCTATGGATGATTGCTATGGACTGGTTGCTATGGACTGTTCAATTTGCTATGGGCTGGTTGCTATGGATTGGTTGCTATGGATGGTTGCTATGGACGGTTCAAATTTAAAAACAAATCTTATTTTGAAAAACAAGCATAGTTAAGCTACAGCTGTCACATTTGTTGCATAGAAAACAAAAACAAACATCAAACTTTGCATCAAATTTTATTGGTCAACAAAAAAGGACTTGGAAAACAAAGGGATGCAAAAAAATAAATAAATAAAAAAGACATGAAGGTAGATTTGAAACATTAGTCACATCTTGAGAAAGATTTAGCAAAATAATGCAGCACAGACAAACCCTTTCATGACTAAGCCCATTTCTGACATTTGGTGTTTACAAGTTAAAATGTGTATTTTTTGCTAGAAAATTACTTAGAAACCCCAAACATTATATATATTTTTTTAGCAGAGAATCTAGAGAATAAAATGGCGATTGTTGAAATATTTTATGTCACACAGTATTTGCGCAGCTGTGTTTTAAATGCAACTTTTTTGGAAAAATTAACTTTCATGAATTTAAAAAAAAAATAAAAGCAAAGTTAGTCCAATTTTTTTGTATAATGTGAAAGATGATGTTACGCCGAGTAAATAGATATCAAACATGTCATGCTTTATAATTGCCCGCACTCGTGGAATGGCGACAAACTACGGTACCTTAAAATCTCCATAGGCGACGTTTTAATTTTTTTTTACGGCTACTTAGTTAGAGTTACAGAGGAGGTCTACGGCTATAATTATTGCGCTCGCTCTGACAATCGCGGCGATACTTCACATGTGTGATTTGAATGCCGTTTTCATATGCGGGCGCGACTTCCGTATGCGTTTTCTTTGCTGTGCGAGCTCGCGGGGACAGGGGCGCTTTAAAAAGTGTTTTATTTTTTTTTCTTATTTTTTTTTTTTATAATTAAAAATAGTGTTTTTTTAAAAAAAAAAATTGATCACTTTTATTGCTGTCACAAGGAATGTAAACATCCCTTGTGACAGTAATAAGTGGTGACAGGTACTCTTTATGGAGAGATCGGAGGTCTAAAAGACCCCCAATCCCTCCTTTGCACTTCAAAGTATTCAGATCGCCGAAAACCGCGATTATGAATACTGTGTACTTTTTTAAATTCGGTGCCATTGGCAGCCGAGTAACCTGGACGTGACGTCATGACGTCGCTTCCGTGGTTACAGTGAAGATACTGGATCAAAGCCGTTCACGGCTTCGATTCAGTCTGTCTCTAGCCGCCCGAGGTGGTGGATTGTGGATCGGGTCTCCCGGTGGGACGGGAGGCCCGGTAAGAGTGGCGGAGGCGGCGGGAGGGGGGGGATGTCGCCTCCCACTTTTCCAGTATAACAACCGAGCGGCTTTTAGCCGCATCGGTTGTTATACCTAGAAAGCCAATCGCCGGCTCTAAACAACGGTACCGGGATGATGCCTGCAGCTTCAGGCATCATCCCGGTATAACCCCCGAAAGCCGAGTACGCATATGTGCGTACCCTCGGCGGGAAAGGGTTAAATCAAAGTGAACAAAAGACACACATTAACAACATCAAAAATATTTCAGGGGAACATATCCCCCACACAAAAAAAAACAATCAACAAAAGTAAAATAAACATCTGTTTTGCAAAGACATAACAAATAAAATGCATATGTTACAAACTTGATAAGGACACCAAAATGTACATTTTGCCAGCCACATTCACACACAATCTTGACTCTTTTCAGGGCAAGGGAGAGAATGCTATATGCAAGCTTTATATAACATAGGTTTGTGTGCTAATGAGGCAATTGAAAACACATGCACAGTCCATGAAACACCCAAAATGCAAGTTCACCCAATGTAGAGACTGAACTTCAAAGTGGGTACACCTGTTAAGGATATCCTTCAATTACTAACCCAAAAAACACTCTCTCTCTGAGCATGCCCAGAAACATCCAGGTGCTGTTCACACACAAAAAGCACCAAAAAAAACCCTAAGTCCCTGGGCATGCTCAGACCAACACAAATGCAGCTATCAGAAAATAATCCCCCCCCCCCCCCCGTTTAAAATTAAGCACATCATCCAGCAAGCTACAAAATTAGAGACGGGACAAGCACCCGTCGGTCCGGGGGGCAAACAAAGAGCCTAACATGGGCAAAAGTTAAAGAACAAATACCATTGCAGTCTATGGGAACTGACTTGTTAATTTTGCTAGTCCCCACATGGCTGGCTTATCTTCTAGTTATTGGCCTTAAAATGGGGGCCCAGGTCCCACCCTAAGGGACATATATCAATGTCACCAATTTGGACAACACCAAAAATAAAACAAGGAGAATTCATTTAAATATGCCAAATTGCTTAAGGGCCATTTCACACCACATGCAGTGCATTGTGTTTTTTATGCATCAAAAATGCATGGAAAGTTGGTTATATGGTTCTAAATGGCAGTGTTTGTAGAAAAGTAGAACATGCTGCATTTTACCTGCACTGGACTGTACTGGAACGCTGCAAAACGCATCAAAAACGCACTGGAACTCACCGGAACACACCTAAATGCACCAAAAATGCACTGGAACACACTTGTCCTTATCTATGGTTAATAAAAAAGAGAGGTGAAAAAAAAGCACTGGACTGCATCAAAAACGTACCAAAAAAGCACCTGGAACGCATCCGAATTGCATTTCTATGGTGTGAACTGGCCCTAATTCACACCATAGGAACGCAGTCTGGATGTGCGTTCCAGGTGCTTTTCTGCATGCGCGTTTTTGACGCATTCCAGTGCATTTTTGATGCGTTTTTGGTGCGTTTTTGATGCAGTCCACTGTTTTTTCCCCCTCTTTTTACTTAGAACAAGTGTGTTGCAGTGCGTCTTTGGTGCATTTAGGTGCGTTCCGATGCCTTCCAGTGCGTTTTTGGTACGTTCCGTAGCGTTTTTGATGTGTTTTACTGTGGTCCAGTACAGTTCTGTACATAAAAAATGCAGCATGACCAATTTTTTTTTCCTTTCTGAAACGCACTGGAACGGACTGCAGTGGTGTGAACTATGCCATTGGCATTAATGTGATCAACTTTCTTTGCATTTTTCATGCATCAAAAAAACGCACTGCACTGCATCCGGTGTGAACTGGTCCTAAATATCATACCTGGGGGGTGTCTATAGTATGCCTGTAACGTAGCGCAAGTTTTCCATGTTTATAACAGTTCGAGAGAAAAATGACATTTCTAAAGTAAAATAATAGTCATTTAAAAGTACTCGCGGCTGTAATGAATTGCTGGTTCCCGTCAATACAGATAAAAGTCATTGGAAGTCTTTGAAAAAAAAAATGCGTGGGTGTTCCCCCAAATTCCACTACCAGGCCCTTCAGGTCTGGTATGGATATTAAGGGGAACTCCGCACCAAATGTTAAAAAAAAATGGCGTGCGGGTCCCCCTCAAAATCCGTACCAGGCCCTTCAGGTCTGGTATGGATTTTAAGGGGAACCCCCGCGCCAAACTTAAAAAAAGATGGCGTGGAGTCCCCCTGAAAATCCACACCAGACCTTTTATCCGAGCACGCAACCTGGCAGGCAGCAGGAAAAGAGGGGGGGACGAGAGAGCGCCCCCCTCCCTCCTGAACCATACCAGGCCACATGCCCTCAACATGGGGAGGATGTCCCCATGTTGATGGGGACAAGGGCCTCATCCCCACAACCCTTGCCGGTGGTTGTGGGGGTCTGCGGGCGGGGGGCTTATCGGAATCTGGAAGCCCCCTTTAACAAAGGGGACCCCCAGATCCTGTCCCCCCCTGTGTGAAATGGTAATGGGGTACAAATGTTCCCCTACCATTTCATTAAAAAAAATGTCAAAATTTTTTAAAATGACAATAGCCGGTTTTTGACAATTCCTTTATTAATGTCTTCTCCTTTCTTCCATGTTCTTCCTTCTTCTTCTTCCACCTTCTTCTTCCATCTTCTTCTTTTCTCCATTCGGGTTTCTTCCTCCATCTTCATCTTCATCTTCCATCTTCCTTCGGTGTTCTCGTCCACATCTTGCTCCGGCTTCTTGTTCCCTTCTTCTTTCTCCGGCCGCTCCGCTTGAATTCGAGGTTCCTGCTGTGTGACGCTTCAGTTCATCAGTTCTCCTCTGGGTCCGCTGCCACCCGGTGACCCCGCCCCCCTCTGACGCAAATGGATTTCACGGGGACTTTCCCCGTGGTGTCAGTGGGTCAAAAAGTATTTAGTCAGTTACCAATTGTGCAAGTTCTCCCACTTAAAAAGATGAGAGAGGCCTGTAATTGTCATCATAGGTATACCTCAACTATGAGAGACAAAATGTGGAAACAAATCCAGACAATCACATTGTCTGATTTGGAAATAATTTATTTGCAAATTATGGCGGAAAATAAGTATTTGGTCAATATCAAAAGTTCATCTCAATACTTTGTTATATATCCTTTGTTGGCAATGACAGAGGTCAAACGTTTTCTGCAAGACTTCACAAGGTTGTCACACACTGTTGCTGGTATGTTGGCCCATTCCTCCATGAAGATCTCCTCTAGAGCAGTGATGTTTTGGGGCTGTCGCTGGGCAAAACGGACTGTTAACTCCCTCCAAAGGTTTTCTATGGGGTTGAGATCTGGAGACTGGATAGGCCACTCCAGGACCTTGAAATGCTTCTTACGAAGCCACTCCTTCGTTGCCCGGGCGGTGTGTTTGGGATCATTGTCATGCTGAAAGACCCAGCCACGTTTCATCTTCAATGCCCTTGCTGATGGGAGGAGGTTTGCACTCAATTTCTCACGATACATGGCCCCATTCATTCTTTCATGTACACGGATCAGTCGTCCTGTTCCCTTTGCAGAGAAACAGCCCCAAAGCATGATGTTGCCACCCCCATGCTTCACAGTAGGTATGGTGTTCTTTGGTTGCAACTCAGCATTCTCTCTCCTCCAAACACGATGAGTTGTAGGCGGGGTCTGATGTAGGAGGGGTCTGAGGTACGAGGGGGCGGGGGCGCCCTCGTATCTTAAACCCCGCCTACGTCATTGGCTGAGCGGGCCTGATGGGGAACTTCCTCCGCAGTGTAAAAAATGAATAGACCCGCCCCTTCTCACGTTCCCCATCAGGTCCGCTCAGCCTTACACCTACGTCATTGGCTGAGCGGACCTGATGGGGAACATGATAAGGGGCGGGTCTATTAATTTTTTACACTGCGGAGGAAGTTCCCCATCAGGTCCGCTCAGCCAATGACATAGGCGGAGTCTGAGATACGAGGGCACCGCGCCCTCGTATCTCAGACCCCGCCTATGTCATTGGCTGAGCGGACCTGATGGGGAACTTCCTCCGCAGTGTAGGTCCGCTCAGCCAATGGGATTCACCATGATTAAGTCGATGTGGCAAAACATGTCGGGGTGTGTCTGTACGGCAATCCTCATCACTGACGTGTGACGTCGAACCAGATAGTGGAGAGTCGACACCGAGATTCAATTCTGTGGAGCGGGTGAGAGTGGGTTATCGAACGCACACTTTGGGTCCGCCGTGACCGCAATACGCCACTGTGCTATTATCTGAAAGATCTGCTGTGATTTTCAAGTTTTGCTGGTTTTCTTTGGTTGAAATGTGAGTGTAAAGGTTGAAGATTTTAAGTGTTTTAATAAACTGGTTTTACGTTATCACACTATCGGAGCACTTTTATTATTACTTTCATGTGGAGAGATCCCTTATATGCACGGCTAAATATTTGATGGTCGTTTAACCCTTTCATGTGGTTTAAAAGCGTCTTAGCCTGACACGAGAGTGGTAGGTAGGGATGAGCTTCGTGTTCGAGTTGAACACACGTTCGACTCGAACATCGGCTGTTCGATCGTTCGACGAAGATCCGTTCGCGCCAAATTCGAGTGGCGCGTCACGGCCCATAATTCACTGCGGCATCGCAGTGCATTGCTGGCTGATGATTGGCCAAGCATGCACTATGACCCGCATGCTTGGCCAATCACAGCGCCGTCTGTACAGAGAGCCATAATTGACCAAAGCCAGGGTGGCTTTGGCCAATCATGGCTCAGAGGAGTAGGTACACGCCCCACACTATATTTTATTACTAATAAATGAATACACCCCCCCTCCTAAAGTTCCCCATCAGGTCCGCTCATCCAATGACGTAGGTGTAAGGCTGAGGACCTGATGCAGAACGTTAGAAGGGGCCGGTCTATTCATGTATTACACTGTGGAGGAAGCTCCCCTTTAGACATGTGCAAAAGGAAAAAAATTGTTTAGTTTCGTTTCATTTTAATTCGTTAATTAATTTCATTTAGTTAGATTAGTTAAATTTGTTTTCGGATTTCGTTCCGTTTTCGACCGAATTCGTAAAAACGTTCGGATTCGAAAATATTTCGACCGGATTCGAAAATATTTCTACCGGATTCTAAATTATTTCAACATGATTCGAAATCATTTCAACTGCATTCGAAAACAATTAGAATAGAATAGAAAATATTGGAAATAATTGAATAGAAAAACAATAGAACAGAATAGAATAAAATACAATATATATATAATATTTTATTCTATTCTGTTCTATTTTTTTTTCTAGTCTATTTTCTATTTCTATTCTAATATTTTCTAATTGGAATTCGAAAAATCGGTCGCATTCGAAAATATTTCAACCAAATTCGAAAATATATCTACCGGATTCGATAATATTTCATCCGCATTCGGTAATATTTCAACCAAATTCGATAATATTTCAACCGGATTTGAAATTATTTCAACTGAATAGAAAAGATTATAATAAAATAGAAAAACAGATAATAGACTAGAAAAACAATAGGACAGAATATATAATATTTTATTCTATTCTGTTCTTTTTTTTTCTAGTCTATTCTTTTATACTCTATATAAAATCTTTTCTAATAAAATCAAAATCAGTATATACTGAATTCGAATTTCGGAAGATGGTTTTATATATATATATATATATATATATATATACATATATATATATATATATTTATTTATTTTTTCCGACATTCGAATTTCGTATAGAATGAATTCTAATTTTAATAGAAAAGATTAGAATAGAAATAGAAAATAGACTAGAAAAACAATAGCACAGAATAGAGTATAGATACTATCTATTAAATTTTAATTTTTTTTTGCAGATTACTATTTGTTTCCATAAGATCTCCTGCAGACTATTAGCATCTATTTAATTTTTTTTCAGATCTCCTGCAGACTATTAGTAATCTGCAAAAAAATAAATAAAAAAATAAATAGATAGTATCTATACTCTATTCTGTTCTATTGTTTTTCTAGTCTATTTTCTATTTCTATTCTAATCTATTCAATACAAATTAGAATTCATTCTATACGAAATTCGAATGTCGGAAAAAAATTTATATATATATATATATATATATATATATATAAAACCATCTTCCGAAATTCAAATTCAGTATATAATGATTTTGATTTTAATAGAAAAGTTTTGAATAGAATCTAAAAGAATAGACTAAAAAAAAAATAGAACAGATTAGAATAAAATATAATATATTCTGTCCTATTGTTTTTCTAGTCTATTATCTGTTTTTCTATTTTATTATAATCTTTTCTATTCGGATGAAATAATTTCAAATCCGGTTGAAATATTATCGAATTTGGTTGAAATATTAACGAATGCGGATGAAATATTATCGAATCCGGTAGATATATTTTCGAATTTGGTTGAAATGTTTTTGAATGCGACCGTTTTTTCGAATTCCAATTAGAAAAGATTAGAATAGAAATAGAAAATAGACTAGAAAAAAAATAGAACAGAATAGAATAAAATATAATATATATATATATATATATTGTATTTTATTCTATTCTGTTCTATTGTTTTTCTATTTGATTATTTCCAATATTTTCGATTCGACTAGAATTATTTTCTAATTCGATTCGACTAGAATTATTTTCTAATTCGATTCGAATTTCGTCTGTGGTTTTTTGATTCGGAATCGGTTGAATTCGTTAGCAATGTAATTCGTTAATTCGGATGCATCCGAACGTCCGAATAATGAAAATTCGACCGAATTTCGATTCGGAACGAAACGAAATGCACATGCCTATTCCCCATCAGGTCCGCCCCCTCGTATGTCAGACCCCGCCTACATCATTGGATGAGCGGACCTGATGGGGAACTTCCTCCAGTATAATAAATGAATAGACCCGCCCCTTCTCACGTTCCGCATCTTTAGAAGGGGCGGGTCTATTCATTTATTACACTGCGGAGGAAGTTCCCCATCAGGTCCGCTCAGGCTCAGCCAATGACTTTTCGTGTGGACAGCGCTGGACATCGGATCACCGTGGGACACTGGATTTCATCGCTGGAATGTTTTTTTTTATTTTTTTATTTTTTTATTTTTAATAAAGGACTTTCCCAACGGTGTCTGTGTATTTTTTTTATAATTTTTTACACTTTCTTTGTGAAATGGTAGGGGTACAATGTACCCCATTACCAATTCACATAGGGGGGCGGGATCTGGGGGTCTTCTTTGTTAAAGGGGTCTTCCAGATTCCGATAAGCCCCCTGCCCGCAGACCCCCACAACCATCAGGCAAGGGTTGTGGGGATGAGGCCCTTGTCCCCATCAACATGGGGACATCCTCCCCATGTTGAGGGCATGTGGCCTGGTACAGTTCAGGAGGGGGGAGGCGTCTCTTGTCCCCCCTCTTTTCCTGCAGCCTGCCAGGTTGCGTGCTCGGATAAAGGGTCTGGTCTGGATTTTTGGGGGTACTCCACGCCATTTTTTTTTTAATTTGGGGTGGAGTTCCCCTTAAAATCCATTTGGGGGAACCGCACGCATTTTTTTAAAATTTGCGGCAGGGTTCCCTTTAATATATACACCAGACCTGAAGGTTTTTTTTTATTTTTTATCAATGACTTTTCTATTTATTGCCGGGAGCCGACAATTCATTATAGCCACGAGTGAGTTTTAAATGACTTTTTTCCTTCAGAAATTACACTTTGTGCAGAAACAGTTCTAAGCACAGGAAACAAGCGTGAATAGTCCTCAGAAGTTCGGGTCCCCATTGACTTCAATGGGGTTCGGGCTTGGGGTCAAGTTCGGGTCAAGTTCGGTCTCGAACTCGAACTTTTTTCCGAAGTTGGGCCGAACCCGTCGAACCCGAACATCCAGGTGTCCGCTCAACTCTATACAATTCTTGATCTAATATTTCACAGCTGGGCCCATTCCTGTGCCCATCAAGAGTAACTGTGAGGACCTACAGTGTTGTGGCACCAGCACCACCGCCACCACCAAAGGCCCAATTTTTCAGCCCCTGTTCAACAGGGGCATGCAATTACAATTCTTGATCTAATAATTCACAGCAGGGCCCATTCATGCGCCCACCAAGAGTAACTGTGTGGGCTTACAGTGTCATGGCACCAGCACCACCACCAAAGGCCCAATTTTTCCTACCACTGTTCAACAGTGGCATGTAAATACAATTCCTGATATAATAGTTGACAGCAGGGCGTTCCAGCGCCCACCAAGAGTAACTGTGAGGGTTTACAGTGTTGTGGCAACATCAACACCTAAGGGCCAAATTTCAGCTGAGTATATACGGCAGGCCCCTATTTTCAAACATCCAACTTACAAACGACTCCTACTTGCAAACGGAAGGAGACAACAGGAAGTGAGAGGAAATCTACCCCTTGGAAGGAAAATTCTCTCCTGTAAGAATTAATATGGGAGAAAGTTGTCTCCTCTCCACTAATGCTTTATCACCAATCCTTGTTTCAATAAAAACCCTAAATTTTCCAAAAACATTTGTCATTGGGATGGAAAGTGAGGTGAAATGTTCTGAACAGGTGCACAGACAGCAAAACAAATGTTACAGGGGTGATAACCCTTCCCTATGTTCTCCAAAAAGCTTAAAAATCGTTTTTTTGGCTGGAGCTACACTTAAAAAATGTACCTGTTCCAAATTACAAACAGATTGTACTTAAGAACAAACCTACAGTCCATGTCTTGTTTGCACCGTCTGTATACTGCTGTTCAGAGTATATAGGGCCTTTTTTATTTTGGGTGCGGGGTTCCCCTTAATATCCATACAAGACCCAAAAGGGCTGGTAATGGGCTGGGGTGATGGGGTAGCCATGCCATTTTTCTCAATGATTTTCATCCATATTGCCGGGACCAGACATTATATTAAAGCCGCAAGCAGTTTTAAATGGATTTTTTTTCCTTTAGAAATGTCATTTTGTTGGGGTGGGCTTATCATGCCACTCACACCTCATATTCCAGAGGAGTATCGGTCCTGGTTGCCAAACGGGTACCTTTTGAGCTAATACTGCTCCGCACGGATCAGCAGGGCAGATATGTGTTTATGCACGCCACCATTAATGGGTCTCCTATCCTGCTACTTGCCTGCTATATTCCCCCCCCCCCCGTACAACTCAGCTGTAATTCAGGAAGGCCTTGCCTTTATGACACAATACCCCTCCGTACCGGCAGTGTGGATGGGGGACTTCAATATGACCCTGATCCCCGCTCTGGACCGTCTGGGCACACTGGATCCCCCCCTTAACCCACCGACCCATACCAGACTGCACCGCATAATGACCGACTTTGCTCTTGTCGACACTTGGCGCCACAAACACCCGCACACTAAAGTCTTCTCATGCTTTTCAGCCAGTCATAACACAATGTCACGAATTGATTTTGTTTTTATCTCAATGTCCCTGCTGCCTAAGCTAGGAGATGTGGGCTTTGCTCCGAGAGTACTCTCGGATCACGCCCCCTACTGGGTCACGATCCAGCTCCTGAAGGCTTCCCCTGCTCCTTCTTGGCGGCTAAACCCGTTCTGGCTGACTGCCCTGCAGGACCAGGATGACATCCCCACAGAATTGCAATACTATTTTACGGCCAACAGGGACACTGCCACGCATGACTTGGTGTGGGAAATGTTTAAACTTCACGCTCGTTCCCTACTTTCCACACGTATTAACAGGCTTAAACGGTCATCAACATTTATTGTCCAGCAGGCTGCGGAGCACCTGCAGGTGCTGGAGGAGGCGTTCCACCGGGACCCCTCGCCCAGCGCGGCCAACAATCTAAAGATTCAGGCGCGCCAGGTCTCCCAATTGCACATAGAGAAGGCTAAACAACGTATCTTCTTCTGTAGACAGAGGGTGTTTGAGTATGGAGAGAGATCGGGCAAACTGCTCGCATATCTCGCCCACTTGGATATGCGTCCCCCTGTGGTGGTGTCCTTGACCGACCCACAGGGGAACGACATCACCGAACCGCAACTGGTGGCGGAGGAATTTGGGAGATTCTACCGTGCACTCTACACTTCCAGGGTCACCCACACTCCCCAAGACACCAGGGACTACCTGGCGGGAGTTCAATTCCCTAGACTGACAGACGACCAGCTTGAAATTCTGGAAGCCCCTATTACTGAGGAGGACATCTCCGAGGCCATTTCCTGTCTGGCCTCATCCAAGGCCCCAGGACTGGATGGCCTACCTCTTGAATTCTATGCCACCTACTCTGAAATCCTAATCCCTGAACTTAAGTACCTGTATAAATCCATATTTGACTCAGGAGTTCTACCCCCATCTATGCGAGAAGCCCAAATAGTCGTAATTCCCAAACCCGGAAAGGACCCTAAATACCCGGAGTCGTATAGGCCCATTTCCCTGTTACAGGTAGACATTAAAATATTAGCTAAGATTCTAGCCTCCCGCCTTAACCAGGTTATTCTGTCATTGATACACCCTGACCAAACCGGCTTTATGCCAGGGAAGAACACGGCCATGAATATTCGCCGCCTATTTATGAATATTCAGGGGTCCCATGATGAAATTGGCTCGAGGGTCGTGGTGGCGCTGGATGCCGCCAAGGCCTTCGACTCCGTGGAGTGGAACTACCTGTGGGAGTGTCTCTCAAGATTTGGATTTGGCCCCAGCTTTATTCGCTGGGTCCAACTCCTCTATCAGTCCCCAAGGGCCAGAGTGTTTGTGAATGGTTGGCTTTCTGACCAGTTCCCACTGGAGAGAGGGACCCGGCAGGGCTGCCCCCTTTCCACCATGCTTTACGCATTGGCTGTGGAGCCGTTGGCCATAATGGTCCGTGCGGACACTTGCATCCAAGGTCTCAGGATGGGGAACCTGGAAGAAAAGATTGGGATGTATGCCGACGACACACTTTTGTATCTGGCGGACTCCGGTCCTTCTCTTATAGCAGCCCTCCAGTCCATAGAACGTATGGGTGGCCATTCGGGTCTGAGTATTAATTGGTCTAAGTCCCAGATCCTTCCGATTGACAATTTCCCCCCCTCGTTCGCGTCCCCTCCTCTGGCTCTTCCAAGGGTCTCCCAGATTAAATACCTTGGCGTACAGGTCACCAGATCGCTCTCAGATTATAAACTACTGAACATTGAACCCCTGTTTGCTCTGATCAAGAACAAGACGCAGACTTGGGCCAGACTACCCCTGGGTGTTATGGGTCGCGTCAGCTTAGTTAAGATGATACTCCTTCTCAAGATACTCTATTTGATCTGGCATGCTCCCCTCTATATACCACAAAAAAATTTCAGGACAATTGAATCCATCCTGAATTCATTTATTTGGGGTCATGGCAGACACAAATTATCCTGGAGAATTCTGAAGAACCCTGTGACGTTGGGAGGAGCTGCTCTCCCTGACCTTCAGGATTATTATTTTGCCTCCCAGCTGTCCCACTTCTATTATTTTGATAAACATGAACTAACGAGATACCAGACACTACTCTGTGAGCACCCAGATGACTCGGCCCACACCCCACTTCAATCGGTCCTAAGAGCCCCATTGACAAGACGCCCCCCCCAACGCACAGCAGACATGTTGACTCACCACCGGAGGGTATGGCGGGCGGCACTGCAAAGAACTGGGACCCCAAAGGTACACTCTCATACCCCTCTCTGGTACAATACATGCTTGCCAGAATTATTGTCCATTCCGGACCCCGCGGCGTGGATACGCCATGGGATCTTATACATACACCAGATCATGACCGATTCAGGCCTTAAGCCATTCCAAATGCTGAAGGACGAATTTTCCCTCCCCAATTGCCTTTTCTTCAGGTATTTGCAACTCCGTCACGCCATACAGGCCCAGTTTTCTGGCTCTTACCCGTCCCTGGCAGTTCCCTCCATAGTGGACACAGTCACGGGTAATGTGCCTGCTAAGCTCATCTCCATTTTGTACTCCGCCATTCGTCTCTCTAGCACCACAGCATTGGCCTATACTGCTAAGACTAGATGGGAGGCGGATGTTGGACTTATAGAGGATGAGGACTGGGGCGAGATTTTGGAGGACGTGAAAAAGGTTTCCCCCAAGCTGTCGGACCGCCTCACACAGCTGTACATTATACATAGAACATATCTGACCCCTCAGAGAGTGGCACGTTTCAGGCCCACGTACAATCCAGGATGCCGCCTCTGTGACCATACCCCGGGCTCCTTCTACCACCTCATATGGTTCTGCCCTACCATTCAGGCATACTGGACACAGGTGATACGCTTCCTACACGATCAGATGGGCTCCCCTGCTACCCTTGACCCAAAGATGTGCCTACTTGGCCTGTTGCCAGACTTGGATGCCGACAAACCCCTCCGTACCTTTTTACATGAGACGCTATTCTTGGCAAGAAAAGTAGTGGCCCGTAATTGGATGCAGGCCCTGCCCCCTACAGTTCAGTGCTGGAAAAAGGCGGTTAACGATGCTCTCCCATATAAAAAACTGATTTATGTACATAGAGGGTGTCCGCTAAAGTATGAGAAGGTCTGGGACAGATGGATGGCGGATGGTGAAACGTGTACTTGACATGTCGATTTTTTATTTTTGTTGTGTACCGGCTCTACTTTCACTGCTGTTATTATCTTTATGTCACACAGATGCTTCACTGTGTTCATGTATGCACTATTATATTGGCCATACTGGCTTATGTTGATTTATGTACCATGCATACTTTTCAATAAAGTTGGTTTCCAATAAAAAAAAAAAGAAATGTCATTTTGTGCAGGGACAGTTCTAAACACGGGAAACACGTGCCACTTCACAGGCATACTTTAGACACCCCCCAGGTACGATATTTAAAGGAATATTTCACTTTTTTTTTTCACTTTATGCATCATTAAAATCACTGCTCCCGAAAAAACTACAGTTTTTAAAAATTATTTTTACATTGATACATGTCCTTTTTAGGACAATAACATGCATATTAGGCGTTATAATTAGCACTTTAGATTTCGAATGTTCGCGTCCATTGTATTTAATAGGGTTCTAAAGTTTGCGCGATCTTTCGGTCCGTTCGAAGGTTCTGGTGCGAACCGAACGGGGGGGTGTTCGGCTCATCCCTAGTGGTAGGCATTGGATGCTGGTGAGTGCCTTTTCTGAAGGGAGTGGAGTCACTTTCACATTGGTGTGGTGGATGAAATAAGAAGATACTGCACAGAAGTCATTTACTGCATCACCTATATTTTTTATGAACTTTACTTTTCACTATATACACTATTTGAACTTCTGTGAATATAGTCGTTTATTTATTTTTTTCACTTCTCACTGGGTGGTTTAATTATCACTTTTACTTTTTAAGCGATAGTTCTATGTTTAAATTATATTTAATTTAAACATTTAGCGACACTATTTTTCACTTTTCATTTGTTTGGATTAGAGTTAAAATACAGTTACAAAAGAATATTTTCTGCTGATTCTGTCAATAAAAGATCTAGTTCTAAACATGCTTTGTCATAGTTTAATTTGTTTGATGGAGAGGGTGTTGTTTGGAAATCCTCAGAAGCTTTATAGAAAGCCTCTTCTAATTGTTTATGGAGATGACGTTTCATCTTACGGTGGTGAGAGGCTTGGCCAATGCAGACCCCTCTAATATATGGTTTGAGGGCTTTCCAGCGGGTTAGTGGGTCTGTATTAGTAGTACTGTTCATAAGATAATCTTGTATGGCTGTTTCTATTTGTAATCGATATATGGGTTTTGTCAATAAACTATCGTTTATGTACTAAGCGTGGAGGTTGGATCTGGGAACCAAAGAAGAAAGAGTTGTTATAACTGCATTATGATCTGACCCGGTACAAGGCATAATAATTGAGTTAAGAATAAGTGCTGAGGTACTAATATTCACCAAAAGGTGGTCTATTCTGGAAAACTGTTTGTGGGGATGGGAATAATACGTACCGTATATACTCGAGTATAAGCCGAGTTTTTCAGCACATTTTTTGTGCTGAAAATGCCCCCCTCGGCTTATACTCGAGTCACCTTTTTGCGCCTGTTCTCCCGGAATTTGCAGACCCGGTACCGGCCCGCCGTAGGAGCCCTGGACCCCAAACTTGGTACACATGTAGCCCCACTCTTCCTCTACAAGTGTGCAAAGTTTGTTATCCGGGGGATCTACGGCCGGGGAGCACCGATATTTCAAACCCGGGCAGCCCTTCCATAGACTTCTATGTTAAACTGTAATTTCTCTGGTAACTTTGGGGACCCGGTACCGGCCGGTCAAAGGTCCCCTGGACCCGAAACTTAGCACACATGTAGCCTCATTTATCCTCTACAAGTGTGCAAAGTTTTTTGTCTGGGGGACCTATGGCCGGGGAGCACCGATTTTTCAAAGCCAGGCACCCCTTCCATAGACTCCCATGTTAAACGTCAGTCTAGTCATGGGCACAGTGAGGCATGGGCACAGTGAGGCATGGACACAGTGAGGCATGGACACAGTGAGGCATGCACATGGACACAGTGAGGCGAAGTGAGGCTCAGTGAGGCATTCAGATGGACACCCTAGGCTTATACTCGAGTCAATAAGTTTTCCCAGTTTTTTTGTGGTAAAATTAGGTGCCTCGGCTTATATTCGGGTCGGCTTATACACGAGTATATATGGTATATTGGCTTCTGGCTGGATTGTGTTCTCTCCATGTGTCTAAGAGAGAGTATTGGTTAAGGAATCTTTGATAAGAGAGTCGAGGGGCCGTAGTTGGGGTTGGGATTTGTCCAGAAATGGGTATAATATTAGATTTGAATCACCACCAAGAATGAGTGTGCCACTTTTATGTGTTTCTACTGCTGATAATGAATGTGAGAGGAAAGATAAGGGGTTCTTATTGGGAGCATAGTAAGAAACTATAGTGACTTCATCATCTAACAAGAGGCCGGAGAGAATAAGGTATCAACCTTCAGAATCTTTAAATTCTTTCCGTAGGGTAAACGGAGTAGTATGATGGAAAGCAATCAATACACCCCTTTGCTTAGTGTTTGCTGATGCAGTGAAAACCTGTGGGTATTTTCAACCAAAATATTTAGGAGAGGACTGTGTCGTGAAATGTGTTTCTTGTAAACAAACAAAGAAAGAAAAAAGGAGGGCGCACCGACCTAGTGTATTACCACTTAGACGTTTTATTTAAAATATAAAAATATAAAAAGCTGATTTGTCCGATAAGCTTTTATTTAAGCTCCGTTTGTGAGTAAGATTACTGCTTTTTTATATTTTAAATAAAACGTCTAAGTGGTAATACACTAGGTCGGTGCGCCCTCCTTTTTTCTTTCTTTTTTCTAGCCACATGAACACCCATTGTTCTGAGGAGGGCTGCAAGACTTTAGACTTTGCCTTTAGACGGAACCACACTACCCGTGATTTGACGATACACCGAGAGCGCAGGAGATTTTTGTCTTTCTGTCTTGTAAACAAACAACATGAGCTGAGAGTTTACAGAAGGATTGGAAAGCTTTGGTATTGTCAGGAAAGGCTTCACCCGCTGGTGGTGCTGTTGGTCCTATGGACTGCAGTACTAGTGTCCACCAGCAGGTGTCCTCTTGCAGCCAATATCTTTGTTGGAGGATCTCACCTGCTGGTGGTAATGCCTGATCTATGGGCTGTAGTACCGGCATCCCCCAGCGGGTATATAGTGTGGGGCAGGAAGCACTTCCTGCGCTCAGCTGTGACCTGAAGCTAATCACAAGCCTTCCTATAAATACCCGGCAAGTACAAACACTCCTTGCCCTGGTATCTCTCTCCCTGACCTAGGACCTGTGATCTGGACTTTGAACCTGCATTTTGCCTGACCCGATCCGACCTGATCCCTATCTTTAACTCATCCTGCTTCTGTCCCTCTTGTCTCCTGATTACCACTGGCCCTTGTCCTCCTGTTACCTGGATTCTTGGATCCCTGCTCTGCAGCCAATCCATCCGTCCCCTCCCTGTTCCTGTCTGCTTCCCGTCCATACCCATCTGCTTCCATCCCCTTGTGTATGACCTCGGCCTGGCTTTCACTACGATTCTGGTATTTCCCATTATTGTATATATTTTCTATAGTCACTGTTATTTGGTTAGGTTGCTGCACTGTGTTCTGTTGGAGATGGTTATTTGTCTGTTCACTTATCGTAATAAACTGTTATACTTTCACTTACACCTGTTTGGTCTCCTCTGTGCAGTCACACAGTCTGGTTTGCTAGCCTTCTATGACAGTATACCAGGGCCACCCCAAAACCAGACGTGGCTGCATTGAGGAATCATCCTGGTTTGTTAAATCCTGTTAAGATGGATAATAATGAAACCATTTATTATTCTCTGCTGGCAGCAGAGGATGAAGAATATTGTTGTCAGATGTTAAAAGATTGGACCAGTGACCAGCTGATAGAAACCATCCGATCAGCTTATTCCCTAGTGGGGCAGGGTTACATATCTTTTGAGGATATTCAGCCGTTAGTCCAGTTATGTGAAAAGCCAGTGGTGTAAAAAATTAAAGCAATAAACCGCGCTAGCCAGTAACATAAATAAATATACAGCAGCACCTGTGATATGTGATAACATATAAAGTATACAAAAGAATAAAAAAGAACAAGTGCGCTAATGTGAATTGACTAATAATCAAAAATTATGAATCCACACATATATTGAATAAATAAAGTCCAACAGTGATAACAATGAATGTGTCCTGTAAAAATGAATATATCCTAAATAAGTCCCATCAAAAATCAGCAATGAAGGGAAGCCGTGAAGAGGTGAACCGCAAAAAGTTTGAAATTCGGTGCATGCACACCCGTGTCCACCACCAACAATCAAGCTGCTTACCAGAGGTAAGAAACAAATAAGCCCATCAGCAATCCCAGGGGGAGATCCAGAGAAATCCAGATAAACTTCGCAGAGTTCCAACGTCACTTGATAGGCAGTGGATACAGCAAAGATTTCCCAAGGAGAGAGAGGAGGCTCAATAGTGCATTACCCAATGTAAAATTTGTTTTTAAAACGGGTTTAAAAACACTTACACAATGTACAATTTAAAGAACATAACAACCGGCCGGTCCGCCGTACCTGTCCCGTAGTGATGACGTCAGCACGCACACCTCCCGACGTACGTTTCGTGTTCCTACACGTCGTCTTGGGGATCAGGTGACGTGCTGACGCATCACAAGATATAGGGAAAGGAAGCCAGGCCTCGCTCTGAGCGGCCAATGGAGCTGCGGCAATTACACTGAAAAAAGTACACTCCGATAGGACTCTCACTGAAGGCCTTGATTCTCTTTGCAAAAATAGAGATCTTGTCATTAGGCCTGCGGACAAAGGGGGGGGGTATCATCATCTTAGACAAGGCTGATTACCTCTCTGAGATGTTCCGGATTGTCAATGATCGGGACACATACACTCCCTTACCCTCTGACCCAAAGGCCCTTTACACCAGAGAGCTATCAGTATTGGTCCAAAGAGGTCTTGATCTTGGGATATTGAATAGAAAGGAGAGTGAGTATTTGGTGCCTAGGGCGCCACGTACACCTGTTCTCTATTATCTTCCCAAGATACACAAAGATGCCATCCACCCCCCGGGACGACCTATTAGTAGTGGAATCGATTCCATCACGTCCCGGGTAGGACGTTACATTGATGGCTTTTTACAACCGTTAGTTTCGATGATGCCCTCGCATCTTAAGGACTCACGCCAGGTTATTAATATCATGACTGGAATTACCCCCAAAAACAATATGTGGTTGGTAACGGCGGACGTCACGTCCTTATATACCATTATTCCCCACAAATTGGGTTTATTTGCAGTAGAATACTACTTGAGGCGTGACTCTGGATTGTTTGATGAACAGATTTCATATATTTTTGAATTATTAACATTTGCTGTTTCTAGGAGTTATTTCTGGTTCAACAACCAATTCTACAGGCAGGATAGAGGTGTGGCTATGGGGGCAAAGTATGCCCCCAGCCTGGCCAACCTCTTCATGGCCCTATGGGAGGAGGACGTCGTCTATGTCCAACGCCCGCCCCAACTTATGTTGTGGGCGAGGTACATTGATGACGTCCTCCTCCTGTGGGATGGAGAGCGCCAAGATTTGGATGTCTATATGGAGCACCTCAATAATAACACTAGGGGTATTGTTTTGAATTTTGAGGCAAGTCAGGAGGAGATTCATTTTTTGGATTTAAAGATATGTATTAAGGATGGCTCCTTCACTACCTCCACCTTCTTTAAAAATACTGATAGAAATTCATATATACCTATCAATAGCTGCCATCATCCATCATGGCTTAAATCCGTACCGAAGAGCCAATTCATTAGGCTGAAACGGAACTGTACAGACCATAAGGAATTCCTAACACAGGCTCAGATTTTGATTGGTCGATTTGTGGAAAAAGGGTATTCCAATGACTCACTTACTCATACCTTAAACGAAGTTGCATTGTTGGATAGGAAAGACCTATTGGCTGAGAAGCCTAGGTCTCAATCAAGAGTACCATCCATCCCATTTGTTACCACCTATTCAGCCCAATATAGGGGCATTAAACAGTTGATTAAAAAACATTGGCATATACTTACCAATGATCCTGTTTTACATGAAGTATTACCTGTTCATCCTCAGGTCGTATACAAAGGTGCACCCTCCATACGTGGGAGAGTGGCACCTAATATACTAGATCCTCCGTCTGTGCATAAGACCTTTCTTGATCAGTTGGTAGGCTTCTATCAGTGTAGGAGGTGCAGAGTATGTTCGTTGAGCGGATGTACCCATAGGCGTACCAATACGTTTAAATCCACCGTAACTAATGTTGAGCATAAAATATTGCCTTTCATTACTTGCTCCACGGAGAGGGTCGTATATCTCCTGCAATGCCCATGTGGGCTTCAATATGTGGGCAGGACCAAGCGACCTCTCCGTGTTAGATTGAATGAACATATCACAAATATCCTCACAGGTTTCCCAAAACACCCAGTATCCCGGCACTATTTAGAGATCCATGATAAAGACCCCACTAATACGATCTTTCTGGGGATTGATAAATATTCTACCAGATGGAGAGGAGACTCTATGATTAGAAGTATTTCTAGACTAGAGATGTCCTGGATCCACAAACTGAAGAGTTATGTACCGTTTGGGATGAACGTTGAGGTAGACCTCAACGCTTTCATTGATAACTCTTAGTTTGGTGCGAGTGGGGGCTATGTCCATATATCTGAGAGCTATGTGAGGTCTGGCATTTTGTTGATTTGAACTGTCTACCAATATACATTTATATGTGTGTAATTTTGTCATAATATGGACCCCTATTGGGCCCTTACCTGCCAGAATAACACCTCCCCCTCTTCTCCTTTATTATCAGGTTTGGTGGAGGTATTTTTTTGTCTTTTTTTGACCTCCATCATACATGATATTTTACAAAGGTTTCTTTCCTCATATGAGAAGAATAGATATAAATCCTTTTAAAAAAAATTTCAATATCATTTATACATACGTGTGTTTTCATATGACACACACATATGTATATATTTTCCATAATATACCTTTTTTATTTTTAGGTTCAAATGGTATACCGTGCTGTGGTGGACATGTGGATGTTCTTTCATATTAGGCATTAAACCTGTCCACTTACACGACATGGTTAATTTCCATTGGGTTTTATCACCTAGATGTCATTTTATGTGGTACCCTCTTATTTAGAATATATTTGGGGCTACATTTGCCCATTTATATACCGCTGCCTGTACTTCAAAGTGAGGCTTGGTCTTATTTTGGTTCTGGGCCGGGCCTTGTGGGTGGCGTGGAGGCTTGGTATAACTGCCATGACTCCATTTGCCGCTTAGAGCGAGGCTTGGTTCTGGGCCGGGCCTTGTAGGCGGTGTGGAGGTTCGGTGTAATTGCCGCAGCTCCATTGGCCGCTCAGAGCGAGGCCTGGCTTCCTTCTTCCTATATCTTGTGATGCGTCAGCACACCACCTGATCCCCAAGACGACGTGTAGGAACACGAAACGTACGTCGGGAGGTGTGCGTGCTGACGTCATCACTACGGGACAGGTACGGCGGACCGGCCGGTTGTTATGTTCTTTAAATTGTACATTGTGTAAGTGTTTTTAAACCCGTTTTAAAAACAAATTTTACATTGGGTAATGCACTATTGAGCCTCCTCTCTCTCCTTGGGAAATCTTTGCTGTATCCACTGCCTATCAAGTGACGTTGGAACTCTGCAAAGTTTATCTGGATTTCTCTGGATCTCCCCCTGGGATTGCTGATGGGCTTATTTGTTTCTTACCTCTGGTAAGCAGCTTGATTGTTGGTGGTGGACACGGGTGTGCATGCACCGAATTTCAAACTTTTTGCGGTTCACCTCTTCACGGCTTCCCTTCATTGCTGATTTTTGATGGGACTTATTTAGGATATATTCATTTTTACAGGACACATTCATTGTTATCACTGTTGGACTTTATTTATTCAATATATGTGTGGATTCATAATTTTTGATTATTAGTCAATTCACATTAGCGCACTTGTTCTTTTTTATTCTTTTGTATACTTTATATGTTATCACATATCACAGGTGCTGCTGTATATTTATTTATGTTACTGGCTAGCGCGGTTTATTGCTTTAATTTTTTACACCATTGTATTTTTTGATATTTGCACTGCAGCTTGCTCATACAGTTCATTTTGTATTATATAGAATTTGTTTACCATTCATATTATCACAAACTCTATCCTCTAAATCAGGGATATGCAATTAGCGGACCTCCAGCTGTTGCCAAACTACAAGTCCCATGAGGCATAGCGAGACTCTGACAGCAGCAAGCATGACACCCAGAGGCAGAGGCATGATGGGACTTGTAGTTTTGCAACAGCTGGAGGTCCGCTAATTGCATATCCATGCTCTAAATAATCCGTCCCACATCCAGGGGTGATGGATATTTTTGAGTTTAGAGCCACTAGAGTGGTTAACACCGAGGGTGTGTTTGAGGCTTTTTCTAATGAGGGAGGCGACCTTGGGGGCATGTTTATGCGTCTTAAGAATCTCATGATTTCAGAGACGCACACCCAATGGGATATCGCCTATTTGGAAACATATGTTAAAAACAAGATGGTTCCACGCAGTCTCAGGTGGGAAGTAAGTCCACAGAAAGGAGAAACACAATTAGAGGAATGGTTCAGGTATTTCAATACAGCTGGGATCAATTTCCTCCAGTTTCTCATTGAGAGGAAAAACATCAAATTGGCCCGGTTGGATGAGGAGATTAAGGTCCTAAAGGAACAACTCACCCCATTTAACGGGACCAATGAATATAAGGAGAGGTCATTACCACTTTTAAAAATATTAGAGAAAGAGGAGAGGGAACAGAAATTCAAAAAAAAGAAAAAGTACAATCGGGATTTGGTTGACTATCAAAATAGCATCATATTTGATTGGCAAAAGAAACTTTTAGCCGAACAGCCTGCCCCTATAAGTCAAGAGATGGAGGTTATTACTCAGGCTACTGTGAACAGTGGGAACATTGGTCCATCTGTTCCTAACCCTCAACTTGCCAATAAACATTTAACAGGGGGTCGCACACAAGCCCCACAAAAGGGGAGGCGGGGTTCATACCAGTCACCCTCCAGACAGGGTGGGGGGGTAGGGGATTACCCTCACAGGCTCCCAAACCTCCACGTCCCTTTCGTAGACCAGGACCCCAGGGCCAATCTCAGGGCCAACGGGGGCGTGGTTATGGCCATGGCCCTACAGGATTTAATCAGCCTCGGCCACCCTATATACCTAATCAGGGGAATGCATATAGGAATGCACCACCGTACCCACAAAATCCCAATCAGGGATGGGCTCAGGGGTATTATCAAGGTCCCCATTCAAGTTACGGTTTGGGCCATTTGGAAAAAGAGGGTGCTACATCCTACCATTTCCAACCCCCAGGTCCGTCCACGTACAGGGATGATTACGAATACAATGTGGATGTATCAAACAATTTTTTTCCCCTTAGTGACCGATATGGCCCCCTATCCGACCATGGGAATGATTACCAGAGTCAGATACAGCACTCTGGTGCCACTCATCATGAGATCTGTGATAACCCCGGTCCATCTGGACAGGAGGGACATAATTGGGGTTTTCACAAATTGGGCCAAGGCACAAAAAGGTCGTGCGACGCACGAGAGGAACTAGAGGGGGGGTTAGGGCTAGAAACAAAAAGACAAAAATCATAAGGGGCTCAGGAATTTTTAATTTAAGTTCTGTTATTCTAACTGATGCAGAACAGATTGTACTTGATAAGGGTCTTAAATATGTCCCCCCATGTAGGCTGAATAAATTCCAGACCTATATGGATGTTCATCGATTTATCAGGAGAGTCAGCATTAAACGCCATTTTTTATGTAATCCCATTGGGACAAATAATGACTTGACACCTGGGTTTACCCACTCGGGACTATCCAATGCTTCTCTGTTCAACCCTCCCGGAGCATTGGCTCCTCCTCTTAAAGTATTCAGGGATGTGGTTCTTAGGGATTTGGACCAGTTGCCACTTAAAAAAGTACACTCCGATAGGACTCTCACTGAAGGCCTTGATTCTCTTTGCAAAAATAGAGATCTTGTCATTAGGCCTGCGGACAAAGGGGGGGGTATCATCATCTTAGACAAGGCTGATTACCTCTCTGAGATGTTCCGGATTGTCAATGATCGGGACACATACACTCCCTTACCCTCTGACCCAAAGGCCCTTTACACCAGAGAGCTATCAGTATTGGTCCAAAGAGGTCTTGATCTTGGGATATTGAATAGAAAGGAGAGTGAGTATTTGGTGCCTAGGGCGCCACGTACACCTGTTCTCTATTATCTTCCCAAGATACACAAAGATGCCATCCACCCCCCGGGACGACCTATTATTAGTGGCATCGATTCCATCACGTCCCGGGTAGGACGTTACATTGATGGCTTTTTACAACCGTTAGTTTCGATGATGCCCTCGCATCTTAAGGACTCACGCCAGGTTATTAATATCATGACTGGAATTACCCCCAAAAACAATATGTGGTTGGTAACGGCGGACGTCACGTCCTTATATACCATTATTCCCCACAAATTGGGTTTATTTGCAGTAGAATACTACTTGAGGCGTGACTCTGGATTGTTTGATAAACAGATTTCATATATTCTTGAATTATTAACATTTGCTGCTTCTAGGAGTTATTTCTGGTTCAACAACCAATTCTACAGGCAGGATAGAGGTGTGGCTATGGGGGCAAAGTATGCCCCCAGCCTGGCCAACCTCTTCATGGCCCTATGGGAGGAGGACGTCGTCTATGTCCAGCGCCCGCCCCAACTTATGTTGTGGGCGAGGTACATTGATGACGTCCTCCTCCTGTGGGATGGAGAGCGCCAAGATTTGGATGTCTATATGGAGCATCTCAATAATAACACTAGGGGTATTGTTTTGAATTTTGAGGCAAGTCAGGAGGAGATTCATTTTTTGGATTTAAAGATATGTATTAAGGATGGCTCCTTCACTACCTCCACCTTCTTTAAAAATACTGATAGAAATTCATATATACCTATCAATAGCTGCCATCATCCATCATGGCTTAAATCCGTACCGAAGAGCCAATTCATTAGGCTGAAATGGAACTGTACAGACCATAAGGAATTCCTAACACAGGCTCAGATTTTGATTGGTCGATTTGTGGAAAAAGGGTATTCCAATGACTCACTTACTCATACCTTAAACGAAGTGGCATTGTTGGATAGGAAAGACCTATTGGCTGAGAAGCCTAGGTCTCAATCAAGAGTACCATCCATCCCATTTGTTACCACCTATTCAGCCCAATATAGGGGCATTAAACAGTTGATTAAAAAACATTGGCATATACTTACCAATGATCCTGTTTTACATGAAGTATTACCTGTTCATCCTCAGGTCGTATACAAAGGTGCACCCTCCATACGTGGGAGAGTGGCACCTAATATACTAGATCCTCCGTCTGTGCATAAGACCTTTCTTGATCAGTTGGTAGGCTTCTATCAGTGTAGGAGGTGCAGAGTATGTTCGTTGAGCGGATGTACCCATAGGCGTACCAATACGTTTAAATCCACCGTAACTAATGTTGAGCATAAAATATTGCCTTTCATTACTTGCTCCACGGAGAGGGTCGTATATCTCCTGCAATGCCCATGTGGGCTTCAATATGTGGGCAGGACCAAGCGACCTCTCCGTGTTAGATTGAATGAACATATCACAAATATCCTCACAGGTTTCCCAAAACACCCAGTATCCCGGCACTATTTAGAGATCCATGATAAAGACCCCACTAATACGATCTTTCTGAGGATTGATAAATATTCTACCAGATGGAGAGGAGACTCTATGATTAGAAGTATTTCTAGACTAGAGATGTCCTGGATCCACAAACTGAAGAGTTATGTACCGTTTGGGATGAACGTTGAGGTAGACCTCAACGCTTTCATCGATAACTCTTAGTTTGGTGCGAGTGGGGGCTATGTCCATATATCTGAGAGCTATGTGAGGTCTGGCATTTTGTTGATTTGAACTGTCTACCAATATACATTTATATGTGTGTAATTTTGTCATAATATGGACCCCTATTGGGCCCTCACGTGCCAGAATAACACCCCCCCCCCTCTTCTCCTTTATTATCAGGTTTGGTGGAGGTATTTTTTTGTCTTTTTTTTTACCTCCATCATACATGATATTTTACAAAGGTTTCTTTCCTCATATGAGAAGAAAAGATATAAATCCTTTTTAAAAAAAAAATCAATATCATTTATACATACGTGTGTTTTCATATGACACACACATATGTATATATTTTCCATAATATACCTTTTTTATTTTTAGGTTCAAATGGTATACCGTGCTGTGGTGGACATGTGGATGTTCTTTCATATTAGGCATTAAACCTGTCCACTTACACGACATGGTTAATTTCCATTGGGTTTTATCACCTAGATGTCATTTTATGTGGTACCCTCTTATTTAGAATATATTTGGGGCTACATTTGCCCATTTATATACCGCTGCCTGTACTTCAAAGTGAGGCTTGGTCTTATTTTGGTTCTGGACCGGGCCTTGTGGGCGGCGTGGAGGCTTGGTATAACTGCCATGACTCCATTGGCCGCTTAGAGCGAGGCTTGGTTCTGGGCCGGGCCTTGTAGGCGGTGTGGAGGTTCGGTGTAATTGCCGCAGCTCCATTGGCCGCTCAGAGCGAGGCCTAGCTTCCTTCTTCCTATAGCTTGTGATGCGTCAGCACGTCACCTGATCCCCAGACGACGTGTAGGAACACGAAACGTACGTCGGGAGGTGTGCGTGCTGACGTCATCACTACGGGACAGGTACGGCGGACCGGCCGGTTGTTATGTTCTTTAAATTGTACATTGTGTAAGTGTTTTTAAACCCGTTTTAAAAACAAATTTTACATTGGGTAATGCACTATTGAGCCTCCTCTCTCTGCTTGGGAAATCTTTGCTGTATCCACTGCCTATCAAGTGACGTTGGAACTCTGCGAAGTTTATCTGGATTTCTCTGGATCTCCCCCTGTGATTGCTGATGGGCTTATTTGTTTCTGACCTCTGGTAAGCAGCTTGATTGTTGGTGGTGGACACAGGTGTGCATGCACCGAATTTCAAACTTTTTGCGGTTCACCTCTTCACGGCTTCCCTTCATTGCTGATTTTTGATGGGACTTATTTAGGATATATTCATTTTTATGTGAAAAGCCAGCCCTGTCATTTATTCCCGATGGGAGTGACAATTTTTCGCCCCCTTTCAATTTCGACCAAATTGAATCTTTAGTATGGCTATTAGAGGATGATCCAGCCTATTTTTGGGAACATTATTCCTCCTGTTCCCAGCAGGTGTTGTCCGATTACATCCATTCAGTGCAATCCCTGGTCGGACAGGCTGTATGTGAGACAGTTTTTGTCCAACCTGTGCTACAGGCATGGTCAGATCTCCTGAACTTAGCCAAACCACAACATTCCAGCCCTGCCATTAATCACCTGCCTCCCCAAGAATTTATCCGCCCATCGCCTATGGCAACCCATGTTACAGCCCAGTTTGCACAGCCCCCTACCAAATATTATTACACAGTCTCTACCTGTCGCACCTACCCTGCCTTCAATCCACCTGCTTCTTCCCTTACACCTGTAGCAAATCCACAAGAACCTCCTCCAGCCACTGCCCCCGTATCTCTGCCGCATTCTAGTCCTTCCTCTTACTCAATTCCATCTTTTTCATACATTCCCCCCGTTATTTGCAAGTCTGCAGTGACTAAGTCTAAGAAGAAGCGGAAGTACTTCCCGACCTACACAATCCTACCAGTAACCCAACCTACTTCCACACCCACCAACCTGCTCCAGCCTGCGTTCATGCTAGTAGAACCTGACGATCCACCTAAATCTGACGTCCCCGTGCCTTTTACCCAGTCTGACGCCCCAGTGCCGGTTTGCCAGCCGGAAGTTCCTGTGTCGATCTGCCAGCCTGAGGCTCCTGTGCCAGTCTGCCAGCCTGAGGCTCTTGTGCCAGTCCGCCAGCCTGAGGTTCCTGTGCCAGTCTGCCAGCCTGAGGTTCATGTGCCAATCTGCCGGCCTGAGTTTCCTGTGCCAGTCTGCCAGCCTGAAGTTCCTGTGCCAGCCTGAAGTTCCTGTGCCAGCCTGCCAGCCTGAAGTTCCTGTGCCAGTCTGCCGGCCTGAGGTTCCTGTGCCAGTTTGCCAGCCTGAAGTTCCTGTCTGCCAGCCTGAGGTTCTTGTGCCAGTCTGCCAGCCTGAGGTTCCTGTGCCAATCTGCCGGCCTGAGGATCCTATGCCAGTTTGCCAGCCTGAAGTTCCTGTGCCGGTTTGCCAGCCTGTAGTTCCTGTGCCAGTCTGCCAGCCTGAAGTTCCTGTGCCAGTGTTCCAGCTTGAGGTGCCAGTGTTCCAGCTTGAGGTGCCAGTGTTCCAGTCTGTGGTGCCAGTGTTCCAGCCTGAGGTGCCAGTGTTCCAGCCTGAAGAGCCAGTGCCAGAATTCCAGCCTGGGGAGCTAGAGCCAGCATTCCGGCCTGGGGAGCTAGAGCCAGCATCCCGGCCTGAGGTTGTGGTGCCCGTTTCCCGGCCTGAGGTGGGGGTGCCCGTTTCCCGGCCTGAGGTGGTGGTGCGCGTTTCTTAGCCTGATGTTATGGTGCCCGTTTCCCGGCTTGAGGTTGTGGTGCCTCTTTCCTGGCTTGAGGTTGTGGTGCCCGTTTCCCGGCTTGAGGTTGTGGTGCTTGTTTCCCGACTTGAGGTTGTGGTGCCCGTCTCCCGGCCTAAAGTTGTGGTGTCCATTTCCCGGCCCGCGGAGCCTTTGCCTGCTGCCCAGCCTGATGAGCTTCTGCCTGTTGCCCAGCCTGATGAGCTTCTGCCTGCTGCCCAGCCTGACGTGTTCCTGTCTGCTGCCCAGCCTGAGGTGATCCTGTCTGCTGCCCAGCCTGAGGTGATCCTGTCTGCTGCCCAGCCTGATTAGATTCTGCCTGCTGCCCAGCCTGATGAGTTTCTGCCTGCTGCCCAGCCTGACGAGCTTCTGCCTGCTGCCCAGCCTGATGTGTTCCTGTCTGCTGCCCAGCCTGATGTGTTCCTGTCTGCTGCCCAGCCTGAGGTGTTCCTGTCTGCTGCCCAGCCTGAGGTGTTCCTGTCTGCTGCCCAGCCTGAGATGTCCCTGTCTGCTGCCCAGCCTAAGGTGTTCCTGCCTGCTGCCCAGCCTGAGATGTTCCTGTCTGCTGCCCAGCCTTAGGTGTTCCTGCCTGCTGCCCAGCTCGATGACCCAGAGCCTGCTGCCCAGCTCGATGACCCGGAGCCTGCTGCCCAGCTCGATGACCCGGAGCCTGCTGCCCAGCTTGATGTCCCGGAGCCTGCTGCTCAGCCTGATGTGTTCCTGCCTACTGCCCAGCCTGGTGTGTTCCTGACTTCTGCCCAGCCTGGTGTGTTCCTGTCTGCTTCCCCACTTGATTTGCCCCTGTCTGCTGCCCAGCTTGATGTGACTGTCTCCTGCCCGGATATGCCTGCTTCCCAGTTGGATGTACCCACTGTTTGCCCGGATGTGCCCGCTGTCTGCCAGGATGTGACTTTGTCTGTTGCCCAGCTTGTTGCCATGAACTTTCCCCAGCAACAGTTAGTTGGAGCGTCCGGAGGCCGCTCCTTTGAGGGGGGGTACTGTCAGGAAAGGCTTCACCCGCTGGTGGTGCTGTTGGTCCTATGGACTGCAGTACTAGTGTCCACCAGCAGGTGTCCTCTTGCAGCCAATATCTTTGTTGGAGGATCTCACTTGCTGGTAGTAATGCCTGATCCATGGGCTGTAGTACCGGCGTCCACCAGCGGGTGTATTCTGGCAGTGTGGAGCAGGCAGCACTTCCTGCTCTCAGCTGTGACCTGAAGCTAATCACAAGCCTTCCTATAAATACCAGGCAAGCACAAGCACTCCTTGCCCTGGTATCTCTCTCCCTGACCTAGGATCTGTGATCTGGACTTTGAACCTGCATCCTGCCTGACCCGATCCGACCTGATCCCTATCTTTATTCTATCCTGCTTCTGTCCCTCCTGTCTCCTGATTACCACGGTCCCTTGTCCTCCTGTTACCTGGATTCTTGGATCCCTGCTCTGCAGCCAATCCATCCATCCCCTCCCTGTTCCTGTCTGTTTCCCGTCCATACCCATCTGCTTCCATCCCCTTGTGTATGACCTTGGCCTGGCTTTCACTACGATTCCGGTATCTCCCATTATTGTATATATTTTCTATAGTCACTGTTATTTGGTTAGGTTGCTGCACTATTCTGTTGGAGGTGGTTATTTGTCTGTTCACTTATCGTAATAAACTGTTATACTTTCACTTACACCCATTTGGTCTCCTCTGTGCAGTCACACAGTCTGGTTTGCTAGCCTTCTATGACAGGTATGTTTAGGAGGAGAGTTGAGACCCTGAACATTGAGAGTCAAAAGGTTTAGGGAAGTAATTTCAAAAAGAGGTAAGGACAGAGAGTCTGATTATTGGGTAGAGGGGTAGTGTAAGAACATATACCAGTGGATACAAAAAAGTCCATGGAGTGTCCAAGCACCTGAGTTGGGCACTCGAGGAAACTGTGGAGGTGCAGTGGCTGTCTCCGGGACTAGGACAGCCAACAAATAAATTATACATATATTTGGTTAGAAGTCTAACGAATCTCAAAGTTTAATAAACTTTGAAATAACTTTCAGGAAGGAAGTTATAATGTAGAGCAAGAATGTCATAACTAAAGTGGTAAGTCAGAGGTTTTATAAATTAAATTCGATATACTGTATCTCCTACATTTGATTAGAGGAAAACTATATAACAGAATGAAACAAATAAATATGAGATAAGCTAACTATATAGAGAACCTAATCTATAATTTTAGTTATTGTTAAACTTTCTATTAGAGAATGTATAAAGTATGAATCTTGAGGATGTTGTCAAGAGGATTTAGTGTATTAGGTGTGAAAGGGGTAACCCCTTAATAGAATATATCACCTATACAGGATTCATCAGTTTATCGGTATTTCAGTCTATTAGATCTCCTTCTGCAATGGGCGGTGAAGCAATGCGACTTCTCTTGAAGAGTGATTGATGATCAGGGGAGTCTTGTAAATTCTGAGGAAGACCATAGGGTTCTCAGGATCTGGGGTCTTCTATTGGTGCTGCAGATATTGACAGGCGAAGCTCTTGTATGATGTTTATTAGGTCATCAGTTGTTTTGCAGACATATGAAGTTACTTTATAAGAAAAGTGGACAACAAAGGGAAACCCCCATCTATAAGATATGCGATGATGCTGGAGCACTTGTAGATGTGGTTTCATTTCTTTATGTTTAATGAGTCTTTGTTGAGATAGATCTTGGTAAATTTGGTATTTATGACCCTGGAATGTAAGAGATTCTTTATTGCGAGCAGTTTCCAATAATTGCTTCTTAGTCCGGAAGTAATGAAACGTTATGATTATGGGTGGTCCAGAATCTTTGCGAGGGACCAGGGATCTATGTATTCTATCCATTTCTAAGTGTTCTATAGGAATAAATTGGGCAAGTTCTTGAAAAAGTGCTGTAACTGTTGATTGATGATCCTCAATTACTTTAGGGATACCGTGTATCCGTAGGTTGGACCTCCTGGCCCTGTTCTCAAAATCTTCAATGCGGTTTTGAAGAAGAGAATTTTCATCTTTGAGGAATTCTAGTTCTTCCATCTGCTTAGAGGTAGTGGCATTCACTTCATCCGTCCTTTGTTCAATGATAGTGGTGCAGCGGCCCACCTCGCAAATCTCCCTTGTCAGTTTGTCTGTGATATTATCTGAGGTATTCTGTAAGGCTCTATTGAGAATCCTTTCAAATTGATTTAATAAGTCAGAGCTATTTGTAGCATTTTGTATATCTGTGGGGGTCACCCCAAGGTCATGTGAATGTGAGCGTGCTGTATGAGGGGATGCTGATGCTGCCATTTTAGCTGCAGTTTTAGTCAGCGCTTCCTGAGCCTTCTGTGGTTTCAGCTTTGTTTTCCTCACACTGTGCATCATGTCAGAATGTGCCCGGGAGTCACAGGTATGTGACAGGTACTGTGGGGGGGGTTAATATCTGGCCGTCGGGTCCCGGTCAGTGCGGAGCGCTAAGCGGTCCCGGTCAGTGCGGAGCGCTAAGCGGACATGTCCTGCTCAGTCAGCTTTGTGCATGCATCTCTCGAATATTTTATGTTTTATACAGTCAAATAAAACACTTGTTGCCATGCCAAGACAGGACAATAACTGAATTTTAAAACTAGGCAACCCAGAACTCAAAATTCTTTCATTTCTATTCAGAGCATTCAGAGATTCAGCTTAAATATTTAAAATAAAGTTTTAATGAAAAGAAAGGTAGAATCGTGCAAGAAGAGATTTATAGAAAAGATATTGCAAAAGAGACAATTAGAAACAGTGAACTAATATAAATGGAATTGGGAGTGAAAAATATTTAAAGTTTATATAAAGTAAATGTGCATTTATTATTTTTCCCTGAAAGGTCAACTTAGCCTTTAACAAAGTTTGCCTGGTCTTTGCGTAGAGTCCAACCTGCTGCAGAGCAAGTCCAATCTGATGTATTAGAGCCACTGGGAGTTTTTTTTACTAAAACTAGAGAGAGTAAAATCTGGTGCAGCTCTGCTTGGAAACCAATTAGCTTCCAGGATTTTTTTGCCAAAGTTTAATTGAACAAGCTGAAGTTAGAAGCTGATTGGCAATTATAGTTTTGTGTTTCAGGGATGCCTGCAGAAAAACAAAACCTGTTGACCCACCAACATGATCGGCTCTAATGGAAACTAGCACTAAATAACAAATTCCTGACTCACATTTATATTGTAAACAAATGGGCTGGGATGGCGGCTGATGTAATTTTGGTCAATGTCTTTGACCAGTAAATCAACCTATCTATCTATCTATCTATCTATCTATCTATCTATCTATCTATCTATCTATCTATCTATCTATCTATCTATCTATCTATCTATCTATCTATCTATCTATCTATCTATCTATCTATCTATCTATCTATCTATCTATCAATCTATCTATCTATCTTTCCGTATATGAAGGTATCATTGGTATTGGTCTTTCAAAGCGATAGTGCCACATATATCCTACAATGACATTTTTACAGCCCTTATTATCTTCAACTCTTTGTACTGAAGTGCACAAGGTACAACTCAATAAAACAACAAAAGAGCCTGGTTAGCAGCTCCAAGACAGGGTAAACCTTTACTGCTTGCTCAGTGTGACACCACGGTAAGACACAATTATAAAAAGATGCAAATAATTTATAAAAAAACAAAACAACAGTATACTTCATTCTACTTAAGTTCTTGAGTTGTCTCTCAGTAATAAAAGGTACTGATTTTTTTGCTACAAGATATTGCACGAGTTTGCTTATCTTTAACAACTTAACCTAATTAACACCTAGGAGCTACTGCATAACAGGGGAGCCAAAGAGAAATATAACACTCCCATCTGTTACAAACAACATAAGTGTAAAGCTATGCAATATATCTTTCTAATAATAATCTTATGCATGCTAAATATCCAGTGCTTCAGATTTCATCTGTGCCTATCAAGCATCTTTACGGCTTGATTCACACTAATGTGTTTTTTGGTGCATTTTGCATTTTGCAGAAATGCATGGAAATTTTTTAACATGGGTTTCTATGGATGTTCACATCAATGCATTTTTGTGCCTCTGCGTTTTTGGAAAGGGTTGGGGACTTTTTTTCCTGCAAAAAGCAGCGTTTTGCATGTAATAGAAGTCAATGGACCTGCATCAAAAACGCAAGTACCGCGTTTTTGCAGCGTTTTTACCGCGTTTTCCCGCGATTTTGCCGCGATTTGCGGTTTGCGTTTTTATTTTTTTATTTTTTTAAAGGAAATGTAAAAAAAAGAAAAATTAATGTATAAAAAGAAAGAAATATAAAAAAAAAAACGCAAAACGCAAATCGTGGTAAAAACGCAGTAAAAACGCATGTTGAAAAACGCGGCAAGCACTGCAAAAAGCAAGGCAAAAACGCTCAAAAGCAACATGCATAGGTGTGAATCGAGCCTACAACCTTACTGGGGGATATCCGGGGGAGTAGTACACATGAATAGTGCTTACTGCACATTACATTAAAGTGGATGCAAACCCATTCTCATCCTTTCTAAACTACTGCCATAGTGCTGATCTATAAGGATATAGATGCCTCCTGCATGTATCCTTATCTGTCAAATGTCTCCCCTCTGTCTGTTATAAGAATTGAAAAACTGCAGATTCTGTGGGTGGATCTGTTGTCTGGAGCTCGGTGGGTGGAGTCGTGATGTCAGTAGACTCACCGCCCACCTCTACACTCCCCTTGTTAACATGCATTTTCTCCTGTGGATTCCTTCTGCTATGATCACTAACATCCAGTCAAAATCCAGAAAAGTAACCACATGACTTCAGAAAAGGAGTGGGGGTGGGAAATAAAAAATAATGTCTAAAGCTAGTGCACAAGATATGTAAATAACCTGTCACTCAAAGAAAGGGGGGGGAACGGACAAAGGTAACTCTGTCCGTTTTATCTCACTGAACAATAAAAGAGGATTGCTTGGAGCTGGATTAACTCTTTGTGGCAAGACCTGGCACAAATGATAGGAAATCTTATGCCGCGTACACACGACCGTTTTTAATGTCATTGAAAAAAACAAAGTTTTTCTCAACGTGATTCTTCTCAAGCCTGCCTTGCCTACACACTATCATGAAAAAAAATGCTTGAGCAAAGCGTGGTGACGTACGAAATGTACGACGGCACTATAAAGGGTAAGTTCCATTCAGATGGTGCCACCCTTTGGGCTGCTTTTGCTGATCCTCGTGTTAGTAAAGTTTGGTGAGAGATGATTCACGCTTTTCAGCCTCGTGCTCTTCAGTCTGTTACAGCGTGACAAATGTGCTATCTCCATTACGAACGCTAGTTTTACCAGAATGAGCGCTCCCGTCTCATCACTCGTTTTTTTCACGTCGTTAAAGCCTACACACGGCCGTTTTTCATGACGAGAAAAACGACGACGTGAAAAACGACGAGAAAAATTAGAGCATGTTCCAAATTTTTAATGCCCATTTGTCACGTCGTGAAAAATGCTCTGGAGCCCACACACGATCGTTTTTAATGACCAAATAAAAAAATGGCATTTTTCTCGTCATGAAAAACGGTCGTGTGTACACACCATTATACTCTACATTGTGACAGCAAAAAAAATAAAAAATTCGGGTTTACATCCACTTTAACTCTATTGTAACATAACACAAAGTCAGAGTTTATGAGGAAAATAAAAGAAATGAAGCAAAGGTGATAGCAAAGTGCTCCTGGAACTAATTCAGACAAATGTGCCATCAACTTGAGCTTTTTTTGTGAATATACTTCTTTAGAAATCTTCAATGTCTTTTCAAATTAAACTGTTCAGCAGTTAAGACTGAGTTCATGGGTTTAATTAGTGAATGAGGTGAAGCTCTGCTGATTTCTATCATCCAATCATATGCAAGCCAAAAATGCTGCTTTTCTAAAAATTTCTTTGCGAGTAATTAGGTATTCTTTGCAATTTTCACCACAATTACTAAGCTAAGGGAAAATTCCCTTGTAAAATGTAAATTCTCTTGCAAAGTGACAGCCTATTTCCCTTTGATAAATCAACCCCTGGGGTTACTTCAAATCCAGGTAGCCAGGTATTAACACACCTTAAAGCCAATCTGCAAGTCCAGAAATCCAGGTGATATATTTAACCAGTCCCCCGATTCTGGGCTTCCAGTGTCACAGGGAGGAGGAGCCTGCAGGGCACCCTGAAGAGCTATGGAGACATCGAGATCAGTCAAGTAGTTCATAGCTAAATGGTTCAGATGACCTGTTTCCTCAATGGGAAATGCTCCTGTTATAATAGTTAGTGGCCAAAAGTTTGCTAATCAACTATACTTAATAGGAGTTGTTGGCTGGATGAAGATGTGCCGCAACAAAACATTTGCACTTGCAACAAAGATAACAATCTCCCCACACAGCTGTATGTAATCACCTCACACATTATAAAGAAATAAAACTATAAATAAAACATTTATATGGGAATTTCAACCTTCCCATAAAAGTCATCATTCACTCCACTTCCCAAGCCTCCCATAGGTCAATGAAGCTGCTTATCACATTAAAGGACAATAGCAGGTGTTTGGATACTATAAGGGATGGGATAAAGCTTGACATTAACAATGAATGTGCTTTGTGTGTATTAGGGAGATTAGCAAATTTATTTTACAATTTTCCAGGGTTTAAGAAAATATGACTAATGAAAATTATTTTAAACCGTATACAAATACAAATCTGAATATTCTTTTACAATGGGGAGAGAGTGGAATAATATTAGTAATATTAAATATTTTTCTTCCATTGTGGTAATGGAGATGCTGTTTTTTAGCTGAGTACACGATGCCCTGCCATAAGTGTGTTCACTGCTTCACTACATCATATTTTATGACAGCTTTGCTTACACACAACAAAGCACTGAAAGCTTGCATTGCATCATGGGTTCTAATAGATGTTTTTTAGTGTGACATGCAGAAAAGAAGAAACTGACCACACATGGGTACAAATGAAGGATACATGTCTATATACAAAAGCACACATGCTAACTTCTCTATTGTAGTGCTCACCCCCGGAGGAGGGTGATTTCTTGTGGCTTCACAGCCAGCTTCCCACTGCAAATGCGCAAGCCGCGCTGCGCTTTGTGAATGGTCCTGCAGCCTTCTGGGACCTGTGACGTGTCCCAGCAGGCTGTGGGCAAAAGGGGGGAGGGAATTAGGAGCGGGTACCTGTCAATACCAAAAAAAATATTAATAGAGGAGGGGAGAGGAGGTGGAAAAGCGGAACTTCTGCTTTTGGGTGAGTGAAGTTATGCTTTGAGGACAATGTTGTTTGGACTTCCCAATTACTAGAGAGTTAAGTATTCAGTGGGGTTGATTTACTAAAGGGCAAATAGGCAAATAGGCCATTCACTTTGCAAGTGCAGTTGTACTAATTTTCCTAGTACAGAGCTTAGTGAATGTGATGAGAATATCCAATAATGTGCAAAGGGAAAAGAAACAGCATTCTGCTTGTACATGATTGGATGATGGAAATCAGCAGAGCTTTACCACATTCACTAAACTCTAAGGAAAATACTGCAACTGCACTTGCAAAGTGCACGGTCTCTTTGCCTTTAGTAAATCAATACAAGTGGCTACTTTGGAAGTAGCCAGGCTTATCATTTTTGTTGGAAAGTGACAGAGATGCCTTAAGTGCTATCAGTAACTTGATGGATCAGAGTCATAGTATTTAACACTTTTAAAAGTTATCCTTTAAAAATCATATTTGTAAAATAATCACATATCATATTAATATTATAAACTTAATATACTGTCATTTAAGATAGGAAATAGGCATAAAAAGAGTGCAGATTTCTCAGCTATTCTGTTCTGTGATGCCATCTGCTGTCCTCAGCTGGTTATTGCAGAAAGGGTTGATCTCTCCTGCCAGGTAATGTGTGCGCTAGTTATTCAGATAGAACATGACAAGTACAAGATAGAAAAGCAGAGGAGAAACAAACTGATGTAGGTTAAAGCTTTTGTTTTACATATCCTTAGCTAATGAAACTCCCCTGTGGCCTCATACTGTCTAACAGAAGCCCTGAGGAGCTGAGACTACAAAAGCGCTCTTCATTGCTCCAAAAAATAAAAGGCACGGATGTGCTTTGATAACACTGAGGCTGTAAAAGATTATATATTAAAGGAGAAGTATGGGACTGGTTAAATAACTAGTACATATTACATTGGTCACATATCAGCTAATCTTTTTTTCCTACCTCTTTTAGTTTTTACAGCATGTGCACATGAACTTTCCTTCTGCTGGCCCATTTTCAGTTTGAAAAGTTTCAGGGGGGTGTGTACATCTCCACCAACACACCAACAACACCTGCCTCTGCCCCCCCCCCCTGTGTGTTATACGTAATAAAATTGTCCCTGTACCATGTGATCACTATGAAACAATCACAGTGATCACATATGTAAACAAAGGGTGAATTTTGCAGCCAGTGCTTTGTTTCCTCTCACATACTGATCAGCTGCCGATCAATGCAGTGTTTCTTGCAGTGATCAGCAGGAGCAATTTTTACAGTACACTCAAGCCAGTCACAGTGTTCCTGATCACTAGACACCAGTCATATTGTCACCAGACCAGTGCAGCCAGCTGCAGTGTCCATGATCACTAACTACACCAGTCACAGTGTCACAAGCCCAGTGCAGCCAGCAACAGTGTTCCTATCACTAGCCACACAAATTCCGGTGTCACGTAGAGCCAGTGTAAGCCAGCGACAGTGTTCCTATCACTTGCCACACAAATCTGGGGGTCACTAGAGCCAGTGTAAGCCAGCAACAGGGTTCCTGATCACCTCTACACCAGTGCCAGTGTCATCAGACCATTTCAGCCAGCAACAGTGTTCCCGATCACTGTAGCAGTGCCAGTGCAGCCAGCAACAGTGTTCCTGTTCGCTGCCACACCAGTGTCACCAACAACAGTGTTTTGATTTCTAGTCACACCATTGACAGTGTCATCAGTGTAAACCAACAACAGTGTTCTGATGGCCACCACACCAATACAGTGTCAGCAGAGCCAGTGCAAGCTGCCACACCAGTACAGAGTCACTAAAGCCAGTGTAATGCCGTGTACACATGCTCGGAATTTCCGATGGAAAAGGTCAGACGGAAATTTTTTATCAGATATGTGTGTATGCCCCATCAGACTTTTTTCCGTCAGAAATTCAGACGGAATTAGATAGAGAACATGTTCTCTTTTTTTCCAATGAAATCGGAATTTCCGTTCGTCTGGATGCAATTTTGACGGACTAAAAACCACGCATGCTTGGAAACAATTTGACGCATGCTCGGAAGCATAGACCTTAATTTTCTCGGCTCATTGTAGTGTTTTACGTCACCGCGTTCTTGACGGTCAGATTTTAGTGTGACCGTGTGTATGCAAGACAGCTTGAGCGGAATTCCATCGGAAAAACCTGTCAGAGTTTATTCCGATGGAAATTCCGCTTGTGTGTACAAGGCACAAGGCATTGTTCACATGGACATACTTAAGTGTATGCATACCTCCAAACTTTCTGAGATGGGAATGAGGGACACCTATTAGCAAAAGTATGTGGGCGTAGGACACACTCCTTGCCACACCCCTTAAAAGAGAATTGTACCAAAAAAAATGCAACATTATTAGTTGAACGCAAAGGTGCTTTTTTTTACCACTACTATTCCTTTATACTGATTTTTGGAATTTTCAAATGCAGCAATTTAGAAATTGGATGAAAGTGTAGCGATACCTCCAACTAAGAAGGCCGCAGATTTAGTTTGGGCCCTGAAGACAGCTCCGCCAACCCCCGGCAATATACTCGACCCCCTACTGGCACAGCTAGTTCTGACAGCAAAATGTCTATCTTATACTGTATGAGTAATTAAGCACCGAGACAATACTAAAATGAAATAGGTATAAAATTTACTCAAGCTTTAGTTAGGAAAGGGGATAACATTTATTACAGTTTACAATATATATATTGCAGAGCCCTGCAACACTAACACACTATGAATATAAAGCTAACAGCAATAAGTGCGCCACACGGGCGACCGTTAGTTAGGCGCCCTGTGGCGCAGTAACCATACAAATTAGAAAACCCCACCAGGCCTGGTTCAAACAGCTAAAACTTAGTCTATAGGGGATGATGTTCTTTTCTTCACCGGCAGGTCTTTAACGGTGGTGCACATTAACAGAGTATAATTTGTAATCCAATGGGAAAGGTAAAGATGGGATAAACACTTTGCTATGCGAACTGAGTTCAGCTCTGATAAGGTTCTTCAGTGAAAGTATCAGGAACAACTTGTGGGCCACGGCAGTCTATAGGCCTATTAACAGTAACAGTATATGGTTTGGGCATACGCCCTCTCACCCAACCGGACTGCGGTCCCAGTCCGGGAACTTCCACCGACTGTGTCACACACACTGTCTCTCCAGCGATCGGGTCCCCGATCCAACCAATCTGTAATAGAGCGAAGTCCGATGCCACCCAGGCTCGCAGAGGGGTGGAAGGCTCCTTGGTGCTGTGCAAGACCTCAGGCTTCAGGCCTTGCACTCCGACACATCCGCACAGGAGGATCAGTCTCTGAAGTCTCGTGTCCCAAAGAGGCCGAGCCCAGCCTCGCCTCCTCCTTTTATAACCCCTCCCATGAGTCTCTGCGGCGGAAACATTGCCGAACGGGGTTCTGGGTAATGTAGTCTCTCTGCGTTAAAGGGGAACACCCCGCTACAAAAGATTTAGTAGTGGAAAACTTGTTTTTAAAGATAAGTGGTGCATTTTATATACAACTATATCGATCAGATTAAATTGAGAGACAAATTAGAAGGAAGGAGGGACTTTATTCCAAATCAGGGACAGTCCCTCGAAATCAGTTGGGAGCTATGCGTATGACCTTCTGAGGGCCGTGTTTGTCTGAATAGGGATGCACAGGTGTTCCGTGCATCCCCATTCATGTGATATGGGATGCAGCGGCTGCATGGACACAGCTGCTGTTCCCAATCTGACAGCCTTGTGAGTGTGTTATTATAAAATGTTTATTATACAGAATTTATATAGTGCCAGTGAGACAATACAGTTACAATACAATACATGAGGGTTAGAAGGGCTCTGCCCATAAGAGCTTCCAGTCATATAGGGTGAGGCAAGTGGTACAAAAGGTAATAACTGTGAGGGATGAGCTGATAGAAGAATTACAATTTCAGTTGTTAAGTGGAGACAGGAAAGAGCCCAGAGAGAGCTTTTTAAGTATGGGGATAGTTTCTGCATGCTTTGGGGGGTGCCAGTAGAGAGGGAGAAATTGAAGATGCAAGTGAAATGGCAAAGGATAGAGGAAGAGGGTGACTGTAGTAGTTGTCAGGGAACAGTGGTGAAGATACAGTATCTGTACAGTAAAGATGTTCTCACAAATTACAATAATCTTGTTTTTTAAGTGATTGGCAAACTAATGGGCAGTGATTTAGTTAGTGGGTGTACAGTAGGTGATAGAGGACAAAGTAGAGAGTTTAACCACTTCAGCCCCGGAGGATTTGGCTGCCAAATGACCGGGCCACTTTTTGCGACTTGGCACTGCGTCGTTTTAACTGACAATTGCGTGGTTGTGCGATGTGACTCCCAAACAAAATTGACCTTCTTTTTTTTCCAACAAATAGAGCTTTCTTTTGGTGGTATTTGATCACCTCTGCGGTTTTTATTTTTTGTGCCATAAACAAAAATAGAGCGGCAATTTTGAAAAAAAAGTAATATTTTTTAAGTTTTGCTATAATAAATATCCCCAAAAAATATATATAAGAAAACATTTTTTTCTCAGTTTAGGCCGATACGTATCCTTCTACATATTTTTGGTAAAAATCGCAATAAGCATTTATTGATTGGTTTGCGCAAAAGTTATAGCGTCTACAAAATAGGGGATCGTTTTATAGCATTTTTATTAAAATATTTTTTTTTTACTAGTAATGGCGGCGATCAGCGGTTTTTATTGTGACTGCGACATTATGTCGGATACATCGGACACTTTTGACGCTATTTTGGGATCATTCATATTTATACAGCGATCAGTGCTATAAAAATGCACTGATTACTGTATAAATGTGACTGGCAGGGAAGGGGTTAACCACTAGGGGGCTAGGAAGGGGTTAAGTGTGTCCTAGTGGGTGATTCTAATTGTGTGGGGGCGGGGCTTACTGTGACATGACATTGATCACTGCTCCCGATGAGAGGGAGCAGACGATCAGTGTCCTGTCACTAGGCAGAACAGGGAGATGCCTTGTTTACACAGGCATCCCCCCATTCTGCTGCTCCATGACACGATCGTGGGACACCGGCGGACATCAAGTCCGCGGGTCTCGCAGGCACGGTCACAGAGCTCGCGGTACCTGTACGCCCGTTTGCCTGTTCGTGCCATTCTGCCGATGTAAAAGTGCATGCGCTGGTCGGCAAGTGGTTATGGTACACAAGAGCCATTAAGAACTCAATGATAGAGTAATAATAAGAGTGACAAAGTAGGGTTGTTTGACAGCATGGAAGTAGGGCAGATTTGTATAGGGTGAAGACTTGCACAAACTTAGTTTTACATCACAGTTGCATGGCTATGTCTCTGTTTCTGGTGTCATCAGTTTTCTAAGGCCGTAATGGCCCGAAGCCTAATTCTGTGTGCAGTTAAAGGGCCAGGTTAGGGACATGGGTGAGATTTTGTCAGTAGCAGAAAATAAAAGTGAACGGTTAAAGAGGTAGGTTTCTATGAGCAATCGTTTCCTGCTTGGAGGGACAGGTGGTTGAAGACAAGGACACTCTGAAGCTAATGAGGTTTTGATAAGAGAGAGGAAAGGGGGTGTTGGCGAGGTTGCCAGACGTGAAGAGATGGGAGAATACAATGTCAAGGGTTCAAGTAGTAAACCGCTCTGGATAGCAATTCCAAATTCTCACCCCCCTCCCCGCACAAATAGGGTGCTGGCTCAGTATGCAAGATACATGTGAGCAGAAAAAGTCCGGATGGCCGCACTCCAACTTAATATCTTAATTGAAGGAAGGGACCCAAAAAAAGTGTGGTGAGAAACGGGTCAGCTATTGTGCTTTTTGTCCTGATTGTTGTATGGATTATTTCTTCAATAAAGATATTAACTTGGAATGCAGCCATTTGGGATTTTTCTGCTCACAAGGTCAATTGTGTTACCATCAGAGTGAGTGGAAGAGTGTGTCCATTGAGTTAGGTCAAAAGATGAGGTTACGTTAAAATGTTGAGATGGGCTGTTAACATTAAAAGGGATGTTAAAGGCCCCAGGAATGATAATAGGTATTATATTTCACAGGAGAGAAAGTAGTGTAAGCAGGCAGAGGAGTCATCAAGGAAACGTAATACTGGTAAAGGAGGCCGATAAACCACTGCATTCCTCAGAAAAGTTAGAGAAAACAAAAGAGGAGAGAGATAAAGAGGGAGGTGTAGGAAGGACTTAAAAGGTGCCTAGTGGGGATAGAAGAAATCAAACTCCACATCCTTTCCATCCACTGGGCATGGGTGAGTTTAGTGGAGACCACCATAGGAGAGGGCAGCAGGAGAAGCAGAGTCATATTCTTGAAGCCAAGTTTCAATAATGACAAGTATATTAAAGGAATGGGATATAGGAAGGCCATGCACAGAGGCGAGCTTGTTAAAGACAAAGCAAGTATTGCAAAGGGCGCTTGACAAAGGAAGGGATGGTTTTTGGAAGCAGGGGGATAGAAATTAAACTGAGTGGATGGTAGCTGTTGCCAGAGGAGGGAGGGTGCCGGATGTGGAGGTTGCAGATAGACAATGGAGGGCCAGAACTAGGGGAAATGTCTCCAGAGACTAGGAGAAGAGGGGCGAGGAAAGTAAGATGGGGGCGAGATGTACTGTATATGAGTGCACATACCTCACTGTTCTGGTGTTTAGGTCAGCATGTGGGTTCAGTATTTGCAAGAAGTGATGAGTGCAGTAGTAGGGGGAGCGTAGGAGTGAGGGTGATATATATGAGGGTTCTTCAAAAGGTTTATGCACTTTTTTTAACTCTATTAAATATAAAAAAGTGCAGAAACTTTTTGAAGACCCCTCGTATATAAGCTGTGGGGTTTGGGCTGTAGGGTATAGAGGAGGGGAAAAGTAATGAGAATTTGAGGACAGCTGACACTAATGTGAGAAGGAAGGGTAGAGGAAGCAAATTAGAGGATAGAGACAGAAGGAATCAGATATCATAAGAAAAAATCAACAAAATATTTGTTTGCCTACAGTCTTTCTGGAATAGAGCATAGTTTTTTACATAGTTACATAAAGCACTGCATATGTTACTGTGAGATAAAAAAATTTAGGGCAAAAAATTTTGGGGTTTGTTTTCTGCCCAAAATTTTATTTTGCTGCATTTTCTGCATATGTGTACGTGTGAGATATACACTTTAGATACTGTTCTCCTATTCTGCTATTCAAAAAAATAATAATTTAGGGGAAAACATTTTTTTGGTGTGTTTTCTGCATATCTGTACGTGTGAGATACACACTTTAGATACTGTTCTCCTATTCTGCTATTCCAAAAAAATTAATAATTTAAGGCAAAAAAATAAATTTTTGCTGCATTTTCTGCCCAAAAAAAAATTTGGTGCATTTTCTGCATATCTGTATGCGTGAGATACACACTTTAGATACTGTTCTCCTATTCTGCTATTAAAAAAACCAAACAATTTAGGGCAAAAAAAAAAAAAAATTTGGTGCATTTTCTGTATATCTGTACCTGTGAGATACACCATTTAGATACTGTTGCTCTATTCTGCTATTCAAAAAACACCCATTTAGGGCAAGATCCTAAATTTGAGAAATATGAGGAGAACTTCAAATAAGGGACGTGGCCCCGGTCGTGGTGCTGCTGGTGGAGCTCCTGTTGCAGGGAGAGGATGTGGTTGATCTGTGCCAGCTACACGCACAAGTGAAACACCTTCCTCAGGTGCGAATAGGCGATAGAGCCTGCAGCGGTATTTGGTCGGGCCTAATGCGGCTCTACGAATGTTGAGGCTAGGACAAGTACAGGCGATAGATTGGGTTGCTGACAGTGCCTCCAGTTCCTTCACACTGTCTCCCACCCAGTCTACTGCTGAAAGATCAGAGTTGGCACCTGCAGACGATGTCCATCAGTCTTTCACCTCACCCCCTTGCAAATCAGCCAAGCAGTCTGAGCCCCAAGTCATGCAGCAGTCTCTTCTGCTTTTTGATGACTCTGTTAGCAGGGTTTCCCAGGGCCATCCACCTAGCCCTGCCCCAGAAGTGGAAGAGATTGAGTGCACCGATGCCCAACCACTTATGTTTCAAGATGAGTACATGGGAGGACCATCGCAACACTTCTCGGATGATGAAGAAACACAGGTGACAACACTGCTGCTTTCGCAATTGTGCAGACCGACAAGGAGGGCAGGAGTGAAGACTGGGTGGAAGATGATGTGGAGGACGATGAGGTTCTCGACCCCACATGGAATCAACATGATGCAGGTGACCTGTGTAGCTCGGAGAAAGAGGCGGTGGTCGCACAGAGCCACCAGCACAGCAGAAGAGGGAGCAGGGTGCAAAAGCGGAGCGTCCGTCCCCTAGACAGTACGCCTGCTACTGCCCAACACAGCAAGGGACCGAGCACACCAAAGCCAGGTCCAAGGAGTTCCCTAGCGTGGCAGTTCTTCAGACAATGTGCTGATGACAAGACACGAGTGGTTTGCATGCTGTGCAATCAGAGCCTGAAGCGAGGCATAAACGTTCTCAACCTGAGCACAACCTGCATGACCAGGTATCTAAGTGCAAAGCATGAGCTGCAGTGGAGTAGACACCTCAAAAACCAAGAAAGGTCTCTGGCTTATCCTGCTTCCTCTTCTGCTGCAGTCTCGGCCTCTTCATCCACCTCTGTAGTGACAGTGGCACCTGCCACCCCGCAAATAGAGGATCTGCCAGCAACACTACCACCTGGGTCCCCAACTATCTCCACAATGTCCCATGGAAGCGTTTAGCTCTCTATCTCCCAAACACTGGAGCGGAAGAGGAAGTACCCCCCACCCACCCGTGATCCCTGGCCCTGAATTCCAGCATTTCAAAATTCATGGCCTTTAAAATACTGTCATTCCGTCTGGTGGAGACGCAGAGTTTTAAAAGCCTGATGGCATTGGCTGTCCCACAGTACGTCGTGCCCAGCCGCCACTACTTTTCCAGGCGAGCCATCCCTTCCTTGCACAACCAAGTGGGGGACGAAATCAGGTGTGCACTGCGCAACGCCATCTGTGGCAAGGTCCACCTAACTACGGATACGTGGACCAGTAAGCACGGTCAGGGATGTTATATCTCCCTAACAGCACACTGGGTAAATGCAGTGGCGGCTGGGCCTGAGGCGGATAGCAGTTTGGCGCATGTCCTTCCACGTCCAAGGATTGCAGGGCGCTTCAGTTTGCCTCCTGTTGCTAACTCCTCCTACTCCGCTTCCTCATCCTCTACCGCCTCCTAATCCGGTCAGCGTAACACCTTCACCACCAACTTCAGCACAGCCAGGGGTAAATGACAGCAGGCAGTTTTAAAACTTTCCTGTTTGGGGGAAAAAACCCATACCGCACAGGAGTTGTGGAGGGACATGGAACAACAGACCGATGAGTGGTTGGTGGCAGTGAGCCTCAAGCCCAGCCTGGTGGTGTGCGATAATGGGCGAAATCTCATAGCAGCTCTGGGCCTAGCTGGTTTGATGCACATGCCTTGCCTGGTGCATGTGCTGAATTTGGTGGTGCAGAGGTTCCTTAAAAATTACCCCGATATGCCAGAGCTGCTGTAGGAAGTGCGGGCCATCTGTGCGCACTTTCGGCGTTCTCACCCTGCTGCTGCTCGCCTGTCAGCGCTGCAGCGTAACTTCGGCCTTCCCACTCATTGCCTCATATGTGACGTGCCCACAAGGTGGAACTCCACCTTGCACATGCTGGCCAGACTGTGCGAGCAGCAGCAGGCGATAGCGGAGCTTCAGCTGCAGTACGCACGCGTGAGTCACTCTGCAGAACAGCACCACTTCACCACCAATAACTGGGCCTCCATGCGAGACTTGTGTGCCTTGTTGCGCTGTTTCGAGTACTCCACCAAAATGGCCAGTGCCAATGACGCCGTTCTCAGCGTTACTATCCCAGTTCTATGCCTCCTTGAAAAAACGATTCGGGCGATGATGGAAGAGGATGTGGCACAGGAGGAGGAGGAGGAGGAGGAGGAGGAGGAAGAGGGATCATTTCCAAGGCTTTCAGGGCAGTCATTCACAAGTGGCTCCGAGGGTGGGTTCCTGCACCAACAAACGCCAGATACACAATTGTCCAGCAAGGGCACAGTTCTGGAGGATGACGAGGTGGAGGATGAGGAGGAGGAGATGGAGGAGGAGGAACCATGTTCACAGCAGGGTGGCACCCAGACCAGCTCATGGCCATCACTGGTGCATGGCTGGGGGGATACAGAGGACACAGACGATACACCTCCCACAGAGGACAGCTTTTCGTTGCATCTGGGCAGCCTGGCACACATGAGCAATTACATGCTGCAGTGTCTCCGCAACAACCGCCAAGTTGCCCACATTCTAATTGGTGCTGATTACTGGGTGGCCACGCTGCTGGATCCCCATTACAAGGACAACGTACCGTCCTTAATTTCCTCACTGGAGCGTGATCGTAAGATGTGCGAGTACAAGCGCACGCTGGTAGATTCGCTGCTGGTGGCATTCCCACCTGACAGCGGGGGCACAGCACAAGGTGAAGGCAGAGGAGGAGGAAGAGGTCGCCAATGCAGCCGGGGGAAACCCCCAGCACCTCAGAAGGCAGGGTTAGCATGGCCGAAATGTGGAAAAGCTTTGTCAGCACGCCACAACAACCAGCACCACCAGCTGATATGGAACGTTTTAGCAGGAGGCAGCATTTCACCAACATGGTGGAGCAGTATGTGTGCACATGCCTACACGTACTGAATGACGGGTCTGACCCTTCAACTTCTGGGTCTCCAAATTGGGCACATGGCCTGAGCTTGCCCTTTACGCCTTGGAGGTGCTGGCCTGCCCTGCAGCCAGTGTATCATCTGAACGTGTATTTAGCACGGCAGGGGGGCGTTTTCACAGACAAGCGCAGCCGCCTGTCCAGAGCCAATGTGGACAAGCTCACGTTCATTAAAATGAACCAGGCATGGATCCCACAGGACTTGTCCGTACCTTGTGCAGAATAGACATGTATACCGGCCTTACCCAGCCATTGTTGTATTTTTGATCTTTCTCACTCTTTTGGGGTGTACCCTAATTGAAAAAAAAAAACTGTGTTGGCTACCTCGTCCACCTCCACAGGGATGAGCCGAACACCCCCCTGTTCGGTTCGCACCAGAATCTGCGAACAGACAGAATGTTCGCATGAACTTTAGAACCCTATTAAATACAATGGACTCGAACGTTCGAAATCTAAAGTGCTAATTATAAAGGCTTATATGCAAGTTATTGTCCTAAAAAGTGTTTGGGGACCCGGGTCCTGCCCCAGGGGACATGTATCAATGCAAAAAAAGTTTTAAAAACGGCCGTTTTTTCGGGAGCAGTGATTTTAATAATGCTTAAAATGAAAAAATAAAAGTGAAATATTCCTTTAAATTTCGTACCTAGGGGGTGTGTATGATATGCATGTAAAGTGGCGCATGTTTCCCGTGCTTAGAACTGGACCTGCATAAAATTTTATTTTTGAAGGAAAAAATGAAGGCCTCTTGAACCCCCCTAGGGAAAGAGAGCCTTGACTGATGGGGGCATGGCCAGGTGCAGGACAAGGCGTTGGTCACCCAAGGATTGGTCAATGAGGGGGATGGGTTGGGCCTGAGCTCGGGTAAAGGATTGCCCCAGGGAATTCTGGGGTCCTTTCGGAAGACGTGCTGGGAAGAGCTGCCCACCCTCCCGCCCCTTTTTCGGTGGTATGTCACAGCTTGCTGCGGTTTTTCTTGACCTTGCCAGCAGAAAATGGAGGTAATGGGCCATCCCCTTGATGGATATCGGAAGTAGGCAGCCTGTCCAGCACTTATGGTAAGGACAGGCCCCTCCCACCCCCTTTTGGTATTGTGTGCTCACAGTACAACTGTGACTGGCACTTGTTAAAATAATGTTCACATGTTATGTTTGGAATCAATAAAGCTGTGGCCTTGCCCTTTCCAACCTAATGGTTGTAAGCGTTTTATTTTAATAGGGTGAGGGGGCAAGGGGGAAGGTTTATAATATATATATGTTACAGTTAATGGTACCTGGGCCCATTGCGCCTCAGCAGTCAAGTCATTTAAAACTCACTCGCGGCTATTAATGAATTGTCGGCTCCTGGCAATACATAAAAAAGTCATTGATAAAAATAAAATAAAAAGCGTGGGGGTCCCCCAAAATTCAATTACCAGGCCCTTCAGGTCTGGTATAGATATTAAGGGGAACCCCGCCGCAAATTTTTAAAAAAATGCGTGCGGTTCCCCCAAATATCCATACCAGGCCCTTCAGATCGGATTTTAAGGGGAACTACATGTATTACACAATGAGGGAAGTTCCCCATCAGGTCCACCCCCTCGGTATGTCAGACCCCGCCTACGTCATTGGCCTGAGTGGACCTGATGGGGAACTTCCTTCACTGTGTCAATTTAAATTACACAGTGAAGGAAGTTCCCCGCTCAGGCCAATGACGTAGGCGCGGTCTGACATACCGAGGGGGCGGACCTGATGGGGAACTTCCCTCACTGTGTAATACATGTATAGACCCGCCCCTTCTCATGTTCCGCATCAGCCTTAAACCTAGTCATTGGCTAAGCGGACCTGATGGGAAACTTTAGAAGGGGCGGGTCTATACATGTAATAGACTGCGGAGGAAGTTCCCCATCAGGTCCGCTCAGGCTCAGCCAATGACGGACAGCGCTGGACATCGGATCGCCGCGGGACACTGGATTTCACCGCTGGAATGGTTTTTATTTTATTTTTTATTTATTTTTTTAATAAAGGACTTTTCCAAGGTGTGTGTTTTTTTTTTTTTTTGACACTTTCTTCGTGAAATGGTAGGGGTACAATGTACCCCTTACCAATTTACATAGGGGGGGCGGGATCTGGGGGTCCCCTTTGTTAAAGGGGTCTTCCAGATTCCGATAAGTCCCCCGCCCGCAGACCCCCACAACCACCGGGCAAGGGTTGTGGGGATGAGGCCCTTGTCCCCATCAACATGGGGACATCCTCCCCATGTTGAGGGCATGTGGCCTGGAACGGTTCAGGAGGGGGGGCACTCTCTCAGCCCCCCCCTCTTTTCCTGCAGCCTGCCAGGTTGCGTGCTCGGATAAGGGTCTGGTATGGATTTTTGGGGGTACACCACGCCATTTTTTTTTAAATTTGGGGTGGAGTTCCCCTTAAAATCCATGCCAGATCTGAAGGGCCTGGTATGGATATTTGAGGGAACCGCACACATTTTTTTTTTAATTTGCGTCGGGGTTCCCCTTAATATCTATACCAGACCTGAAGGGCCTGGTAATTGAATTCTGGGGGACCCCCACGCTTTTTTTTTTTTTTTTTATCAATGACTTTTGTATGTATTGCCGGGAGCCGACAATTCATTAATAGCCGCGAGTGAGTTTTAAATGACTTTTTTTCCTTCAAAAATGACATTTTATGCAGGGACAGTTCTAAGCACGGGAAACATGCGCCACTTAACATGCATATCATACACACCCCCTAGGTACGAAATTTAAAGGAATATTTCACTTTTATTGTTTCACATTAAGCATTATTAAAATCACTGCTCCTAAAAAAACTGCAGTTTTTAAAACTTTTTTTTGCATTGATACATGTCCCCTGGGGCAGGACCCGGGTCCCCAAACACTTTTTAGGACAATAACTTGCATATAAGCCTTTATAATTAGCACTTTAGATTTCTCCCATAGACTTTTCGAATTTGCCGCGAACACCCCAATTTGTTCGCTGTTGGGCAAACAGGCAATGTTCGAGTCGAACATGAGTTCGACTCGAACTCGAAGCTCATCCCTACTCCTCCACCACCGCTTCCACCTACACCGCCACATCCACCGCCACCTCAACCTCCTACTCCATATGGACCTCGTCCTCCTAGGTCAAGATTATTATTTTTTATTTTTATGTATTTTATGTTATTTTAAGTTATTTCCCTATCCATTTGTTTGCAGAGCACTTGCCATGCTCTTAACAACATTTTGCTGCCATTTGCAGCCCTCTAGCCCTTTCCATTACTTTTTTAGAGCCATTTTAGTCCTCAGAAGTTCGGGTCCCCATTGACTTCAATGGGGTTTGGGTTCAGGGTCAAGTTCGGGTCAAGTTCGGGTCCCGAACTCAAACTTTTTTTGCGAAGTTCGGCCGAACCCGTCGAACCCGAACATCCAGATGTCCGCTCAACTCTAGTTGTAAAGGTTCGTTTTTTATTTTCTAAATAGGTTCTTTTAAGCTAGTGCATTGTTGGTTCACTTACCTTTTCCTTTGATTTCCCTTCTAAATGTTTTTTTTCTTTGTCTGAATTTCTCACTTCCTGTTCCTCCTCAGTAAGCTTGCCCCCATCATCCGAGCCGTTCTGGCTGGGGGTTAGTCAGACTGCTCGCCCCCTCCCTTGGGACTACATCCCTGCGGGGCGACAATTTGAACGTTCACAGCATCTCCCCGCAGGGATGTAGTCACAAGGGAGGGGGCAAGCACGCTGACTAACCCCCAACCTAGAACGGCTTGGATGATGGGGGCAAGCTTACTGAGGAGGAACAGGAAGTGAGAAATTCAGACAAAGAAAAAAAACATTTAGAAGGGAAATCGAAGGAAAAGGTAAGTGAACCAACAATGCACTAGCTTAAAGGAACCTATTTAGAAAATAAAAAACGAACCCTTACAACCCCTTTAAGGTTGTTTAGGTGCCTATCTAATAGTTTTTTTTAATAATCTATGCTCCCTGCTGAAACCACTGCTTGTGGAAGAGAATTCCACATTCTTACCACTCTTACAGTAAAGAACCCTGTCAAGGTCACCTGTGGCCAGGTGACAGATGCACACCGTAGGGGGACAGGAGTGCACCGCAAGGTAGTGAACCCTATGGCTGACTGCTGCGGATAGGAAAGGTGGTTGTGGAAAGCGGGACCAGAGGAGCACAACCGGGATCCTAACGGAAGCTAGAGCCAAGATTCCCCAGGGCGCGGAGTCTAAGACCCAGCAGGTCTTCTCCAGGGCCTCTAGTGGTGAGGATGTTATGCTGCAGGCTGGGACCAGGTCGCGGCCCCTGGAGTTTCCTAGCTCACGCCCCGTAGGATAAGGGGGAAAGAGGGGAAGCAGCAGCACAAGATATGAGAGAACCGAATAACAAGCTGAAGGTCAGGGGCCACAAGCAGACAAGGATAACGAAAGAACGAGCCGAAGGTCAAGGGTCACGAGCAGACAGGGATAGTCTGGGACAAGCCAATAACGTAACAGAGAGACAGACGTAGCACACGGCAGGCAGGAACCCAAACACACAATGCCTAACAAACACGTTGATCAGCAAAGCAGGCTTGCAGTGCACAGGTTAATATAGTGTTCTGTGGGGCGTGTCCAAGATGGCGACGGGAGCGGACGTCTAGTGGCTGAGCTCCCGCTCTAACATCCGTCCTTATACTCATCCTGCTGTGGAACACGGCTTAATCCGGCATCTTCCACCGCCTTGTGCCCTAGGGAATGCGCCGTAACAAGACCGGGAGCCAGGAGCGCCGAAACACCGCCGCTGCAGCCACTCTGCCGAAGCCTGGGCCCAAGCCTCCCCCCTCCACCTTCCACATGGCGGCTCAGACGGATGCCCCGCCGGACGGAGTTATACAGGCAGGCTCCACGGCATTTGAAGCCCTCATGCTGGCCATAACAACCTGCCAGTCTACCCTGACGGTAAAGATTGGCCATGTCCAGGAGGAGACTGCCCTGATACGTAGAGACCTGGATTCGTTCAGGGACCGGGTGTCGGAAGCGGAGAGACGGGTCTCTGACGTGGAGGACGCCCAGAGGGGACACCATGCAGATCTCCAGTCCCTGAAGATCAGGGTCAAGGCACTCGAGCACAGAGCAGAAGATGCCAAGAACCGTAATCGCCGCAACAATTTGCGGGTGCTGGATCTGCCGGAGGGGGCGGAAGGCACGGACCCGGTCACCTTCATGGAACAGCTGCTGCCAACCCTCCTTCCCGCGGCCCGGTTCTCTCCTCATTTCTCTATTGAAAGAGCACACCGTATTCCAGCAACCAAGGGACCGCAGGGAGCCCCGCCGCGCACCTTCATCTTTAAGTTCCTCCATTATAGGGACAGAGACACGGTCCTCCGGGAAGCCCGTCTTCAAGGTGAGATGCAGTTTCAAAATGCCAGACTCCTAGTATTCCCGGATTATTCGGTGGAGACGCAGCGCCAGCGCAAATCATTCGATCAGGCCCGCGCCATGCTGAGGGATCGTGGGATCAAATACAGCATGCTTTTTCCAGCAAAGCTGCGGGTACAAGATGGCGAACAAGTGCAACTCTTCACATCCCCGAGGGATGCAGTGGCCTGGGCAGAGACACTGCCGCGCTGATGGGACCAGAATCTCCTCAATGCTGCCCGACTGTGAGTAAGCTCTCTGGGATGTTGATGGGGGACGGTCCGGGGTGAATTTTGTCCTGGTTCCCCTATTGTGGGTCATCCTGGGGGGGTCCTACCTGGTTTGGCCCACTCTGCTGCTGACTTGGGGGGTAAAGCCCCCGGATTGTGGACTGTGGGTGCCCCCCCCTCCCCGCTCCTCCGGCACCATGAACTGTGAACTCCTGCCCCTTAATGTGTCTGGCCGGTCTGGGGGGGAGGGGGGCATTGGTCCTTCGTTCCACCGTCCCCCCCCCGTCCCCCACTTCGGATCCTCGCTGTGTGGGCCTTCTCCTCCCCCCTCCTGCCCTCCTGCCCTCCTTCTCTCCAACCATCCTGGAGGTGGTGGGGCCCATCCCTACAGAGAGCTCTTGCACCCTTCTGTTGTTGACTGTTCCTGGTTGGGCTGCTGAAACCACGTTCTTCAAGATCTGCGCCCCCGGGGCTCCGGGTGTTCCACACAAACTATTATCCTTCCATGGATATACGGATTTAACTGACTGTTCGGTTATACAAGGGCGAATAGCCGCTTGTTCACTGCCTTCATGTCCAGCCTGAAGGCTGGGGTTGGTTTTGGGAAACAGACTCTCCTCCGCGTTCTGGGGGGGGGGGGGGTGGGGTGGGGGGGGGTTGGGTGGCCCTGTTGGCGCCCTGTTATGTTTTTGTTCCTATGTGATATACTACATGACAGTACTGCTCATTATTTTGTTACCTCCACTGGCGGGGGATCTGACTCTCCCTTTGGCTGTATTCCGGCCGTGGGGACTGGTCTGGATCCTCTAGACCCTACTACTCCTCCTGTCCTATCCCTCACGGGCGTGTATGGCTACTCTTGATATTCTCTCCTGGAACACACGAGGCTTAAACTCCCCCGTTAAACGTTCCCTGGTATTTCAATTTATTAAGAAATACAATCCCCAAGTCTGTGTGTTACAGGAGACGCATTTGGTGGGAAGCAAGACTCTAAGCCTTAAGAAACCGTGGGTGGCCCACCACTACCACTCCACGTATTCTAACTATGCAAGGGGGTCAGTGTTTTGATTCATAAATCTCTGCCCTTTAAACTACTGGACCTGGTTCTGGATCCAGGTGGTAGATTTGTGTTGATACATGCTCTGATTTATAATCTTCCATGGGTTCTGGTGGGCCTATATTTGCCGCCGCCGGCTTCCCTGGGGGTCCTGGGTACTATCTTGGCCAGACTGGCGCAGTTTTCCTGTGATAACGTGGTCCTCATGGGTGACTTCAACCTCGTCCCGGACGCGGACATGGACAGGTTTACCCCGGCGGGCTCTACCCGCCGGGGGCTGGCGGAGTGGGCTGACACCTTTGCGCTCACAGATGTTTGGCGGTGGAGGCACCCAAAATCTCGTGCCTTCACCTGCCACTCAGCCACCCACAAGTCGTTCTCCCGGATTGACTTGGCCTATGTGGGGGCGCCTGTCCTGCCCAGGGTCCGGGACGTTGTTGTTCTCCCCAGGGGGATCTCAGACCACGCCCCTCTCCTTCTGTCCCTTACGGCCATGACCGACCAGACTGAAAATCTCTGGAGACTCTCTAGGTACTGAGTGTCAGATCCGGACGTGGAGCCAAGGTTTGGGGAGACGTTGAGAGATTACTGGACGACCAACCCGGGCTCGGCCCCCGAAACCACGGTGTGGGACGCCTTTAAGGCCTCCTCCCGTGGCCAATACCAATTGATCATAGCTGGGGTGAGGAGGGAGCGCAGGGCTGAGCTAATTGGGGTGGAGGACGAGGCTGCTAGACAGGAGGCTCTATATGTTAGGACCCGTGACCCCCGGCACTACTCTCGCTTAAAGTCCTTGACACAGCAGGCCCTTCTTCTGCGATCTGCTTTGACCCAGAAGAAACTGCTCCATCAGTCCCAGCGTATATTTGAGCAGGGGGAGAGAGCGGGGAAGCTCCTGGCCTGGTTGTCTAAGGAGCAATCGGGACCCTCTACCATTGCACAGATCAGGGACTCGGACGGGTCCCTCCGTTCTACCCCGTCTGAAATTAACCAATGCTTTGCCGCATTTTATCAAAGCTTATATAGCTCCAGGGTGGCATATGAGTCGGTGGACTTGGCGGCCTACCTCGGCGAGGTAGATGTCCCCGTCCTTACTCCTTCCTCTGCGCGCAAGCTGGATGCCCCCATCCAGCTGGAGGAGATAAGGGTGGCACTCAAAATGATGCAGGTCGGCAAGTCCCCGGGCCCGGACGGGTTCCCGGTAGACTTTTACAAAGCCTACATGGAAGAACTGGCCCCTAGGTTACAATCACTTTTTGCCCATGCCTCTCAGTCTGGCTCCCTCCCGGATTCCATGAACGACGCGGTGATCGTGGTTATCCCCAAACCAGGTAAGGATCCCACTCTTTGTTCGTCGTACCGACCCATATCCCTCCTCAATGTAGATGCCAAGATCCTGGCTAAGATTCTCGCCAATCGGCTGAACACCGTCATCACAGCCCTGGTCCACTCGGACCAGACGGGCTTTATGCCGGGAAGGGGTACAGACATCAAACTTAGACGCTTACACACTCACATCGCGGTTGCGGGCCCTGAGGCCCCCGGGGTGGTGGCCTCACTCGACGCCGAGAAGGCCTTCGACTCGGTCGAGTGGGGCTACCTGTGGGCGGTTCTCTCCCACTTTGGTTTTGGCCCTCGGTTTCTTTCCTGGATACGGATGCTCTACTCCTGGCCCGGGGCCCGTGTCCGCACCAACTGGGCCCTGTCGGCCTCCTTTCCTTTGGAGAGGGGGACCAGACAGGGCTGTCCGCTCTCCCCGGCCTTATTTGCTTTGGCCCTGGAGCCGTTAGCTGCCCTTATCCGGCGGGATCCGGGGGTTCGGGGTGTGCGGGTGGGTCCCCTGGAGGAGAAGCTGTCGCTCTATGCAGACGATACGCTGTTGTATCTTGCGGACGCAGCGGGTTCCCTGCGCAATGCGTTAGTTCACTTTGACACCTTCGGCCGGTTTTCGGGAATCCCAATAAACTGGGACAAATCAGTCCTGTTCCCGCTCCACCCGACATTGGCCCGTACAGACTCTAACACGCCCCTGATCTGAGTAGACAAATTCACTTATCTTGGTGTGCATGTTGGGTTAGAGTCGAAAGGCTACCTGACAAGGAATGTCCTCCCGGTACTGGAGCAACTCACTAAGAGATGCGCGGTGTGGCGTTCCCTCCCTCTCTCGCCGGTGGGACGTGGGAATATTATCAAAATGATATATTTACCTAAACTATTATATTTTTTCAGACAGACCCCCGTCCCCATCCCCAGGTCCTTCTTTCGGAAGCTTGATAGTATAGTCATGACCTTTATCTGGGCTGGGCGCCCCCCCCCCGCGTGGCGAAACGCTTCCTCTACCTCCCACTCTCGAGGGGTGGACTGGCCTTACCGAACTTTCTAGCATACTACTGGGCGGCGGTCCTTGTCACGGTTCGGTGGTGGTTTTCCCAGCCACGGCAGAACCCGGCTGTCACGCTCGAGGCGGCGGTCCTGGGATCCTACGCGGCCCTGTCAAATCTGGTCTTTCGGGGTGCGAAGGCACACTCCTCGGTCACGGGGCCAATGACTACAGTCATCCGGGTTTGGAAGTCCGCTAGGGCGAAATATGCCAAAGCCGGTACCTTATCCCCGTATACCCCCCTATGGGGGAATCCCCTCCTCCCTCATCTCGACTCGGTCCCGGATCCGGTGGTATGGGCTCGGCGGGGCATCCTCACCCTCCGGCATGTGATGCCGGGAGGAGGGATCCAGTCCTTCAGAGACCTGTCTAGCGCATACCGCCTCCCCGCCTCCCTGAGCTTTCGTTATTGCCAGCTACGACATGCCCTTACATCTCAGTTCCCTGACCCGGTGACCCTAGACTCAGACCCGATCGAGCGTCTACTGATCTCGGGGGTGATGGGGAGGCCTCTCTCCTCCCTTTACCTCCGACTCACGGTGGCTTACGACACGGACACGACTGAGGTGCTGGCTAAATGGACCGCGGACATTCCCGACCTAGACGAGGAGACCTGGGAGGACTGTGTCTCTTCGTACTTGCCCTCTATGATCGCCTCTAGGGATAGGTTCATGCAACTGAAGTTCCTTCATAGGGCGTACTATACCCCGGTTAGGCTGGCCAGGATTTATCCTTCCAGGAGTCCGTTGTGCACCAGGTGTCTGGTGTCGCTGGGTTCCTTTTTCCATATGGTCTGGACCTGCCCCGGACTGGCTCCCTACTGGCGAGAGGTGGCGGAGGAGCTCTCGGATCGTTGCGGTGTTGAGGTCCCGCTGGATCCGAGAGTGTTCCTCCTCAGCTACCTGGGTGATGTTGAGGGCCACCGATACGTTAAGCTATGTATAACTTTTGCCCTCTTCTATGCAAGGAGGGAAATCCTGCTCCGTTGGAGGAGACCGGAGCTCCCTACTAAATCATCCTGGCTTGAGGCTATCGCTAAGGTACTCCCTCTGTATAGGTTAACCTATGAGAGTAGGAACTGTCCTGCCAAATTTGGGAAGGTCTGGTCGGGCTGGGCCGACACGTCTGACTGAGACTCCCTCCCACTCAGGGGCGATCTCCCCTGTTCACCTTGATGGGGCTGCCTGGCCTCTCCCCTCTGCTCCCCTCCCTGTCTTTATCCTCCCCCCTCCCCTTCCATCGCCCTCTATCCACTGGATTCCCCCTGGCTCTTCCCTTGGCCTTGGGTGGAGGGGACGACCACCAGCACGAAGGCGCACTGATGTTCTCCCTTGCTTGAATAACTTCTCCCACTGGTGTTGATCTCACGAGTCCTCTTCCCCTTCGTTGTTAATTCTATGTGCTATGCTGCCTGCTAAGATGTATTGAGGTCAAAATGCAAATGTTACCCTTAATGTACTGTCATTTCGGTGTATGTGTGTTTGTCTTTTCAAAAAAAAATAAAAAACGTTTCTGTTAAAAAAATATAGTGTTCTGTGATAGGGCCTGGGGTGGAGTCTGGCTGGGAGGAGATTATAAAGGAAGCCAGGTGAAAGGGCTCAGGCCTCTAAGATGAACACATGGGAAGGAAGGTAAGCTGACAGACAAACACTACTGCATATCCATGACAGTACCCTCCCTCTTATGGGCCCTCCCCCGCCTGGGACCAGGCTTAAAGGGAAATCTCTGATGAAACCTTCTCAACAGATGAGGTGCAGCGACATCAGATGCAGCGATCCAAGACGCCTCCTCAGGACCAAAACCTCTCCAATGCACAGGGTACTGAAGAATGCCTCTGCAGAGCCAAGAATCCAGAACTTGTCTAACCTCGTACTTAAGATTATCCTCAGAGACCGAAAACGAGGTAGGGAGATGACAAGAAGATCTATTGAGGACCAAAGGCTCTCTAGGAATAAGCAAGGGCAAGGGCAAGGATCAACAGGAATCTGAGGAGGGTCCCCTAGACCCTTAAAGGGGAACTGGTCATCTTGCACAGGATCATCAGACTGGGCAGATGTCAGTGGAACCCTGAAGTCAGGTTGGTTAGAAGGTGACATGTCGCCGGAGTCAAACTGAATAGCTGAAGGACAAGCAGAATGTCCCGAACAATAAAAAGTAGGAGGCTCACTGGGCATGGGCTGGACTGGCATAACTAGTACAGAGGCAGAGTGAATAGCTGAGTCAGGTGTAGCGACTACCTGAATCGCATCGCAAGACGTAGCGGCTGCAGGACTTGTAGACAAGCTAGCCTGGCTGTGCGTCCAAGGGTGGTTAGGGACAGAGAAATGTAAATGGTTATGCAACCTGGAATGAATGACCGGCTCAGATTCACAGGGGGCAACCTTGGGTAGGCAGGACGAGGAACAGGAGGGACCCCAAGCCAGGATCTGTCCAGTAGTCCAGTCCACATGAGGAGAATGGAGCTGTAACCATGGGAGACCCAAAATTATAGGCGTTGAGGCCTTGGGTAAGATAAGGAAGGATATCCACTCCTGGTGGAGTGTCCCTACCGACATCTTAACAGGGAGGGTCTGGAAACGGATAGGTCCCCCTGGGAGAACAGTACCATCAATCGCCAAGACCACCAATGGTGTGGTGAGGGGCAAAAGAGTAAGTCTCATGGACGATGCGATTTCCCAGTCCATAAAATTACCAGCCGCTCCGGAATCCAGATATGCTGAGACCGAATGAGAAGAAGCACCAACATGAAGGAACACAGAAAGCAGAAGACGAGAAGGGGAAGGTGATATTTCTGGGTCCAATACTCCACTTTCCAGATGAAGTGGACCCGAACGTTTTTCTGGACAAAGAGAGCAAGTGTCACGAAAATGACCTTTGCCCCCACAGTAAAGACACAGACCAAGAGTTCTGCGCCTAGCATGTTCCTCGGGGGATAGCCTGGTCCGACCCAGCTGCATGGGTTCCTCAGCTGGTAGGAGATGCTCTACGGGTCGAAGAGAGGGGAGCTCAGGCTGACTAAGAACCAAGGAGTGCTGGCGTTGCTTTTCTAAGGTCCTCTCCTGAAAGCGAATATCGATCTGGTTACACAAGGAGATAACGCCGGCCAGATCAGTGGGGATGGTTCTTCCTGCTAATTCATCCTTCACTCTATCAGACAGGCCATGCAAAAAAGGTTGCGACTAAGGCCTCATTGTTCCAGCTCAACTCAGCCGACAGTATGCGGAAATGAAGGGCATACTGTCCCACAGAAGCAGACTCTTGGCGGAGACGTAAAAGGGCGCTGGCCGCTGAAGAGACACGAGCCGGTTCTTCGAAGATATTCCGAAAAAGTTTCAAGAAGCCAGACAGGCTAGAAACCACTGGATCATTCAGTTCCCACAGAGGGGCTGCCCAGGCTAAAGCTTCACCAGAGAGGAGGGAAATGATATAGGCTACCTTAGCCCGATCAGACAGGAAGTTTTGGGGCTGGAGCTCAAAATGAATTGTGCATTGGCTAAGGAACCCCCTGCAAGCCTTGGAGTCCCCAGAGAAATGGGACGGAGCTGGCAGTTGTAGTGAGTGTGTGGCTGCGACTGGTGCAATAGGTGCAGCCGCTGGTTGTATTTGAGGTTGCGGATTCAGGGTTCCCAAGGAGGCCTGAAGCTGCTCAAAGCGAGAAGCCAGATCCTGGAGGAATCGCATCACCTGGGTCTGATTCGATTCCTGGGTTTCAAGTCTGCAAACTATGCCCTGCAACGGATCATCCACGGGTAACGGGATGTCAGCCGGGTTCATGGCTGATCAAACTGTCAAGGTCACCTGTGGCCAGGTGACAGATGCACACCGTAGGGGGACAGGAGTGCACCGCAAGGTAGTGAACCCTATGGCTGACTGCTGCGGATAGGAAACTGGGTGGTTGTGGAAAGCGGGACCAGAGGAGCACAACCGGGATCCTAACGGAAGCTAGAGCCAAGATTCCCCAGGGCGCGGAGTCTAAGACCCAGCAGGTCTTCTCCAGGGCCTCTAGTGGTGAGGATGTTATGCTGCAGGCTGGGACCAGGTCGCGGCCCCTGGAGTTTCCTAGCTCACGCCCCGTAGGATAAGGGGAAAGAGGGGAAGCAGCAGCACAAGATATGAGAGAACCGAATAACAAGCTGAAGGTCAGGGGCCACAAGCAGACAAGGATAACGAAAGAACGAGCCGAAGGTCAAGGGTCACGAGCAGACAGGGATAGTCGGGGACAAGCCAATAACGTAACAGAGAGACAGACGTAGCACACGGCAGGCAGGAACCCAAACACACAACGCCTAACAAACACGTTGATCAGCAAAGCAGGCTTGCAGTGCACAGGTTAATATAGTGTTCTGTGATAGGGCCTGGGGTGGAGTCTGGCTGGGAGGAGATTATAAAGGAAGCCAGGTGAAAGGGCTCAGGCCTCTAAGATGAACACATGGGAAGGAAGGTAAGCTGACAGACAAACACTACTGCATATCCATGACAAACCCTCTACGCAGTTTAAGGATATACTGCTTCTCTTCTAATTTTAGTGAATGGCCGCTTGTCTTTTTAATTTCCCTTTCACGGAAAAGTTTTATCCCTATTGTGGGGTCACCAGTACAGTATTTGTACATTGAAATCATATCCCCTTTCAAGCGTCTCCTCTCCAGAGAGAATATGTTCAATTCTCATAATCTTTCTTCATAACTAAGGTCCTGCAGTCCCTTTATTAGCTTTGTTGCCCTTCTCTGGACTCCCTCCAGTTCCAGCACATCCTTCCTGAGGACTGGTGCCTAGAACTGGACGACATACTCCAGGTGCGGCTGGACCAGAGTCTTGTAGAGTGGGATAATTATCGTTTTATCTCTGGAGTTATTCCCATTTTTAATGCATGCCAATATACTGTTGGCTTTGCTTGCAGCAGCCTGGCATTGCATGCCATTGCTGGGCCTGTCATCTACTAGGACCCCCAGGTCCTTTTCCATCCTAGATTCCCCCAGAGGTTCTCCCCCTAATGAGTAGATTGCATTAATATTTTTGCCATATGCATAATTTTACATTTTTCTACATTAAACCCCATTTTCCCTGTAGTTGCCCACCCCAATAATTTGTTCAGATCTTCTTGCAAGGTTTCCACATCCTGTGGAGAAATTATTGCTCTGCTTAGCTAATACCGAGATTGAGCTGTTTATTCCATCCTCCAAGTCATTTATGAATAAATTAAATAGGATTGGTCCCAGGACAGAACCTTGGGGGACCCCACTTTCCACACCGGACCATTCCAAACACTCCCCATTTATCACTACCCTCTGAACTCCTGTAGCCAGTTTTCAATCTATGTACTCACCATTTAGTCCATGCTGACAGAACTTAGTTTGTACAGTAAATGTTTATGGGTGACTGTAACAAATGCCTTTGCAAAATCCAGATACACCACGTCTATGCCGCTTCCTTTATCTAGATACCTGTTCACATCCTCATAGAAGGTTAATAGATTGGTTTGGCAAGAACGATACTTCATGAACCCATGCTGATTTGATTTCTGCTAATGATATCGTTTTCATTATCAAATCTTGTATATAATCTCTTATCATCCCCTCAAAGAGCTTACAAACTATTGACGTTAAGCTAACTGGTCTGTAGTTCCCAGGGATATATTTTGATCTTTTTTTAAATATTGGTGCTACATTGGCTTTTCTCTAATCTGCTGGTACCATTCCAGTCAGTAGACTTTTTCTAAAAATTAGGAACAATAGTCTGGCAATTACGTGACTGAGTTCCTTAAGGACCCTCGGGTGCAAGCCATCCGCTCCCGGTGACTTATTAATGTTACGTTTTTGCTCTTAAAGCACACCCATTTTTCCTCCATGTTCTTTGTTCCTAAGATTTTATCCAATTTAATATGTGGGGGAGTGGGGGAGATGTGGATATATTACAGTGGGGGAGATGTGGATATATTACAGTGGGGGAGATGTGGATATATTACAGTGGGGGAGATGTGGATATATTACAGTGGGGGAGATGTGAATATATTACAGTGGGGAGAGATGTGGATATATTACAGTGGAGGAGATGTGGATATATTACAGTGGGGGAGATGTGAATATATTACAGTGGGGAGAGATGTGGATATATTACAGTGGGGAGAGATGTGGATATATTACAGTAGAAGAGATGTGGATATATTACAGTAGAAGAGATGTGGATATATTACAGTGGGGAGAGATGTGGATATATTACAGTGGGGAGAGATGTGGATATATTACAGTGGGAGAGATGTGGATATATTACAGTGGGGGAGATGTGGATATATTACAGTGGGGGAGATGTGGATATATTACAGTGGGGAAGATGTGAATATATTACAGTGGGGAGAGATGTGGATATATTACAGTGGGGGAGATGTGGATATATTACAGTGGGGGAGATGTGAATATATTACAGTGGGGGAGATGTGGATATATTACAGTGGGGAGAGATGTGGATATATTACAGTGGGGAGAGATGTGGATATATTACAGTGGAAGAGATGTGGATATATTACAGTGGGGAGAGATGTGGATATATTATAGTGGGGAGAGATGTGAATATATTACAGTGGGGGAGATGTGGATATATTACAGTGGGGAGAGATGTGGATATATTACAGTGGGGGAGATGTGGATATATTACAGTGGGGGGAAATGTGGATATATTACAGTGGGGGGAGATGTGGATATATAACAGTGAGGGAGATGTGGATATATTACAGTGGGAGAGATGTGGATATATTACAGTGGGGGAGATGTGGATATATTACAGTGGGGGAGATGTGGATATATTACAGTGGGGGAGATGTGGATATATTACAGTAGGGAGAGATGTGGATATATTACAGTGGGTAGAGATGTGGCTAAAAGTAGTTGGATCTATATGTGCGTTATAATTAATTGAAATTAGTTGATTCATCGATTAAAAAAAAATCGATTAATCAAACACGAAAATTTTAATCAGTAACAGCCCTAATAGAAACTCTAGTTCTCCCATCTTGTCCACCAGACTCCTGGCATTGGTGAAAATGCCCTGTAGTTTAGTTCGGACGCATACTATCTCCTTATTTTGTGTTTTGAGGTTGCAAATAGGACTTGTTACTGTACTTACTGTCACGTACCTGGTAGGAGTCTGAAATTACGAGGTCGGCCTCTCTTGTATCTACAGCCCAAGCCCTACTGGAGGTGGAACAGATGGTGGCTAGGGTCAGGAGGAACACAAGTGCCTGTAAGTGTTGCGTGCAGAACTTGTAAGTGGAGTTTCAGGCTTGGAGGTGCAGGCAGAGCATCCAGTAGGGAGCTGGACCCAGGGAAGCTGAGAGGATGGACAGCCAGCACAGGCACTCAAAGATAGCATTGAGCCAAGCAGGAGACAGGAGCAAGGTCATAAGGATAGCCGGGTTCAGTATCAGGCGGGCAGCAAGGTAACTAGGCAAAAGCAGAAGCAAGATCAGATGGGAAGCCAGGATCAGGAACCAGTAATCAGAGTAATCAGAGTCCAAAAGCAGGGTCGAGGAAATCCAAAGTTCAGCAGCAGGAATCAAGCCAGGTTTAACACGGTTCAGAATATCAGGACATAGCTGTAGACCAGTCAGCACTTTTCAGAAGACAGGGAATCCTTTAAATAGGCCGTCTGGTGCCAGTTGTGGCTAGGGGTGCGCTCCTGCGCTTGCACGCAGTGCCATGCGCATGCGCATGCGCATTGGTGCGTATGGGAATCTGCCGTTGCCCGTTAGTGATCGCATGCACACGTGTGCACACCGGGCGCATTCTAACAGTTCTCTTACACTTATCTTGGGTTTAGGTGCTTTAGTCAACCTACCACTAATACCCCAAATACTACCCTCTGGAATTTGTTCTGCGCTGACTATCTCTACCTCTGAACCCTCCACCCTTCGCCTAGTTTAAAAGCCCCTCTAACTTGTCAGCCATTTTCCCTCCCAGCCAATCTGCACCTTCCCCATTTAGGTGCAGTCCGTCCCTGTTAAAGAGCTGGTAACAAACTGAGAAGTCGGCCCAGTTCTTCAGGAACCCAAACCCCTCGTTTTTACACCAGCTCCTCAGCCACTTGTTTACTTCCCTAATCTCCCGCTGCCTTTCTGGTGTGGCTCGAGGTGCCAGTAGTATTTCTGAAAATACTAGCTTGGAGGTCCTTTTCCTCAATTTAGTTTCTAAGTCCCTAAAATAGTTTTTTAGGACACTCCATCTTCCTCTGACTTTGTCATTGGTGCCAATGTGCACCATGACAGCCGGGTCTTCCCAAGCTTCTTCCAGTAATCCGTCCACCAGATCCGTGGATTTTATTGTTGTATTTTTTTACTGATTTAGTTAAAGAAAACGGGAAGTTTAGCTTTTCTGCACCTCTACAATAGGTGTCCACCCTCCTCTACAAGATTGGCACATAAAAAAAATTTTGTGCCAAAAACTAAGTACAAGCTCTCACTTCCACTGGGATCACCTAAACAAACCGAGCAGAAGTTCGCCTCCCTCACCCGCAGCTTCTTTGGACACATCACATGTCTCAGAAGGCTGCAGGACCAATCACAAAGTACAGCTTGCGCATACGTGCAAAGCTGGCTGTGAAGCCGCAAGGAGTCACAGCCAGCTTCCCACACTAAAGATGCTGGCGCCAAGGACCTGAAGAATGGGTGAGGACTGCGCTGGATCCTTGGACAGGTAGGTGTCTTTTTAATAAAAGTCAGCAGCTACAGTATATGTAGCTGCTGACTTTAAATGTTTTGTTACTAGGGTAAAAAAAAAAACCTCTTTAAACTGTGTGTGTGTTTAACTGCCTTAATACATAGGGAATTATTGGCCTAAGTATATTTTGCACATCTGTGACGTGCCCCTTTTCTGGGTGTGTGGCACTGAATGCAAATTGCAAATTGGGAGCATAGGGAAGGGTTAACACTAAAACATTTGTTTTGCTGTCTGTGCCCCTGTTCAGATGATTTCGCCTCACTTTCTGTCCCTATGACAATTGGATTTTGAAAATTTTGGGTTGTTGTGGAAACAAGGATTGTTGATAAAGCTTTAGTGGAAACACATTTTTCCCATGATAACTCTTATGCCTCGTACACACGACCGGTTTTCCCGGCAGGAAAAAAAAAACAACGCTTTTCCCGACGGGATTCCTCTCAAGCCTGCTTTGCATACACACGGTCACACAAATGACCGCTGAACTTTTGACTGCCAGGAATGCGGTGACGTCAAAGACTACGACGAGCCGACAAAATAACGTTCTATGCTTCCGCGCATGCGCCAAATTGTTTACGAGCATGCGCGTTTTTTTCCCCCCTCGGGAAATCATACAGCAGGATTTTTTCCTGACAGGAAAAAAGAGAGCTGGTTCTCTTTTTTTTCCCCGCAATTTTCCTGTCGGGAAAACTGCGATGGAGCATACACACGGCCGGTTTTCCCGGCCAAAAGCTGTCATGGCAGTTTTCCCGATGGGAGAACCGGACATGTGTATGAGGCATCACAGGAGTGAATTTCCCTTCATAGGGGTAGATTTTCTCTCACTTCTTGTTGTCTCCCTCCGTTTATAAGTAGGAGTCTTTTGTAAGTCAGATGTTTGTAACCCAGGGACTGCCTATATAAGAAAATCTGGCGAACATTTTGTCCAAAGAACTTTTGTACGATTTTGGTATAGTGTGTATACAACTTTCGACACCCGATTCCGACTTTTCGTCTGAAAATTCCTGAAGGGACAAACTCCCAATATTTTTTCGTACGGGAACAGAACAAACTATTTCCGTTTAATGTGTACCGTTTTTGTACGATTTTCCTACAAAAACAATCAGAAAAGAAATACTGCACATGATTAGAAGCAATAAAGAACAATAAAAAAGCCTTATGCTCTGTACACACGATCGGATTTCCGATGGAATAAAATCCAATGGAATTTTCCGTCGGAATTCCGATGAAGCTGACTTTCATCAGTCTTGCCTATACACCATCAGACAAAATTCCGACCGTCCAAACGCTGTGACGTACAACACGTACGACGGCACTATAAATGGGAATTTTAAAGTGGTTGTAAACCTACTTTTGCAACTTGCACCTACAGGTAAGCCTAGATTAAGGCTTACCTGTAGGTGCAAGAAATATCTCCTAAACCTACACGGTTTAGGAGATATTTGCTAAAAATTACATTGCTCCGTGTCTACAGGGCATGCGCGCCGTAGACAGCGGCGCATTCATGGGGTTAATCCCATTCACAAATTCGGCTAAGTCCCAGCAATGCTTGGGCTTAGGCGAACTTGACGGCTCCCGCGCACATGCGCGGAGTGACGTCTTCGCCGCTCCGGCCAATCACAGCACCGGAGCGGCGCTGTGATTGGCTGAAACGGCGATACCCGGAAGTAACATTCCGGCTCTCGCCGCAGCGATGGCTGCGGCTGAAGAGGGAGACGAGGATGGCTTCGGGGGCCCCGATCTAAGGTAAGTGATGCATAATGAGCTATTATGCTAGTCATATTAGCTCATTATGCCTTTCTCTTACAGGTGGTTTAAAAAAAAAATTGTTATAGGGGTTTACAACCACTTTAAATCCAATGGCGCCACCCTTTGGGCTGCTTTTGCTGATTTCGTGTTACCACGTGTTAGTAAAAGCTTGGTGTTAGCCGATTCGCGTTTTTCAGTCTCCGTGCTTTTTAGTCCGTTACAGCATGACAAATGTGCTATCTCCATTACGAACGCTAGTTTTACCAGAACGAGCACTCCCGTCTTGTAATTTAGTCTGAGCATGCGTGGATTTAAAACATGTTCTGTTTTTTTACACCGATGGAAAAAAGTCCGATGGGGCCCACACACGATCGTTTTTTCTGATGAAAAAAGTCCATCAGACTTTTTTCATCAGAAAAACCGATCTTGTGTACAGGGCATTAGTCGTACAAGAATTTTCATACAAATTTTCGTTCATCGATTCCAATTTGCTGTGAAACGAGGAAACAGGGACGATCGTTCGCCCGATTTCCTTATAGTGTGTACCCCACATTACTCTATCCAAAATAAAAATAAAAGTTTTGCCTGTAGTTCTACTTTAACATATTAAGGATTATATGACTTTTTAGTGACTAGGTTTACAGCCATCTATATTGTGATATCACATATCACCTGCACTATGGATGTGTTATAAGTGTGTCAAGATGGTGTTCTAACTGTGCTACCTACTCAGTGCACATGTAATGCAAACTGCAAACAGCACTAATACATAAACTGTGAAGCTAAGCATGATAATTATAATAAGTCAATCCAGGAAGCCAGAACCTGCAAATCAGGAGCCAACGGCTTGCAGAACACTTTGAAGGAGAGCACTAGGAAGTCTCCCTCTTGTTTATTTTGCATAACTGGATATCAGTGGAGCAAATGAGGTGGCTGTTCTGTGTCAAACTGTTACTGGTCGTTTGGAGATTGGAGGCTTAATGATTGGAGGACCGCTTTATTATCATTCTATGCCCTGTGACCTCCTGTTGGTCGAATTGCTGAGGTGAGAGGCCACTCTGTGTGCGGTGGAGGGATTTCTTTTTCTGGTCAAATTTGCTGTGATCCACATCGCATGCTACAATTAGTGCACCACTCACCCTGTATGGACTTTTGCCTCTTTTTATGGAATTTTATCATTTCATTATTTAACCTTTTGCGCTGCACTCTTTTAGTTTTATAAATCCTGTATACAACAAAAGTGAATTCAAATAAGCCACAATAGTGCCAAACTGTGACCATCAGTGACCTTAGTGGCCTCAAACTATGTAAATGTTCCACAAAAAGATCAAGTGCCTGCGCTTCAACCAATGTGTCACTCCACTTCATAGAACAACACTCAGGGCCATGATCCAAAACTGTCCCACATGGATCTAGACTCACCAGAAGGTTTTGACCCTTTAGGTAAAAAACTGGGTCCAATTTGCAACACCAGATTCTCTAAATATGGCTCAGACCAGGGGATATAAAATCTGCAGCACAAATATCATTGTGAACCACCTAATCTTAAAAACAGCAACATAAAAACACAATGTACCGACACTCTGTGTATCCAGCAATAATGTTAGTACCCGTCGTTGCTGTCTCGAGTGGCTGGAAACGGCCTACATTCCACAGGGAGGATGTGATGTAACCAGAAGTGATGCGTATGCCCGAAAGTATCACCATGGGATTGAATAAAGCATTTGCAACACTTTTCTGTAGTTTTGGAATTTGAAAGTTTTGCACCAAATTCATGAAAGCTGTGCAACAGTTTTCTTGCTGTTTCCAATGAGTGTAACCATTTTAGGTAATTATTATATGTGAAAGTTTTTTATTCTGACACGAAGGCTGTGACAAATACATTAAGAAATATCTCCATGTCGGTGATAAGAAAGGCGGAGGTAAATAGTCTGAGGCAAAACTCTGGCAATTATTCAAATTCATATACTCCTCACTGACAGTTAAGCCCCGTACACACGATCGGTTTGACTGATGAAAACCGTCCGATGGATGGTTTTCATCAGACCAACTGATCGTGTATGGTACCCATCGGTCTTTTTTCCATCGGTTGTAAAAAATAGAACTTGTTTTAAAATTTTCCGATGGATAAAAAACCGATGGGAATTTCCGATCATCTATGGGCAAGTCCATTGGTTAAAAAACCCATGCATGCTTAGAATAAAGTCGACGCATGCTCAGAAGCATTAAACTTCATTTTTCTAGGCTCATCGGAGTGTTTTACGTCACCGCGTTTGGAACGGTCGGTTTTTTGACTGATGGTGTGTGGCCAAGACTGATGAAAAACAGTTTCATCGGATTTCCGATAGACAAATCCATCGGACGAAAATCCATAGGTTATCCGATCGTGTGTACGGGGCTTTACATGAATTTGTTGCAATTTCTGTCATTTGTTGCATGGATGGGAGACAAATTTCTAATGAGTGTCTACGACACTCCTTATGAATTTCAGGGAACATGCTTTTAGAGAAAAGCCTCGTACACACGCACGGTTTTCTCGGCAAGAGAGCTGGGAGAGCTTTTTGCCATGAAAACCGTTCGTGTGTATGGTTTCTCGACAGGAAAACTGCCGGGAATCTCGACGAGAAAAAAAGAGAACCTGCTCTCTATTTTTCTCGTCTTGATTCTCGGCAGAGTGTTTCCTGCCGAGAAAACGGTCGTCTGTATGCTTACCTGTCCAAGGTAAACCCGCGCATGCTCGAAAAGACTTTGACGCATGCGCGGTAGCATACAAGGTTAGTGTGGGGTGTAGCAAGATGGTGGCGACGGCATCAAATGTGAGGAGCGCCGGCTCGTCGTAGTCAATGACGTCACCGCGTTCTTGCCATTCAAAAGAACAACGTTTTTTTGTAGTGGCCATCTGTACACAGGGCTTGGCAAGACAAGCTTGCCAGGAATCCTGTCAGGAAAACCGACGGTTTTCAAATAGACGGGATTCCCGCCCGTGTGTACAGGGCTAAAGTGTCTTGAACTTTTCCCAAATTTGTATTTGTAAATTTTTTTACAATTTTACTTCAAATTGATTTGCATAGAGTTTTAAAGGTAAGGGAAACATATGAAAACTAATCTTCCTTGTTTTACAAAAATGCATGGCAAAAAAAAAAAAATGCAGATAAACACTGTTCTATGCAATCCAATTCAAAACTGAAATCCTACGAGGACCCCACCATTGCCTTCCAGACACTTCTAAAATGCTTCACAAAAACGTGCTAGAATCAATACACGCTGGAGTTGATTTACTAAAGGCAAAAAGGTTGTCCACTTTGCAGAAGAGTTTTTCCTCTGCCTAGTTAATGTGGTGAAAATTCAAGAAATAGAAAAATACAATAAATAGTATTTTGCAAGCACATGATTGCCTGTTGGAAGTCAGCAGAGCTTCACCGCATTCACTAAGCTAGGGGAAATTAATTTGAAAACCGGTGAGTCTATTTGTCTTTAGTAAATCAAACCCAGAGAGTAAACCAACTCATGGTTGTCCATGAACCTGACAGATCTATTACTACCCCCAAAAGTCTGGATTGGTGATTTAGATAAAGTATATTAGGGAGAATCTAGCACACCTTACTTCTAGTTCAATAATAACTTGCCGGTTATAAAGAATATGTAAAAGTCAAATCACCCAAACAGCGCATTTCATAAATTTTAATTGTTAGAGTACCACGGCTCACTAGTGGTGAATATAGTTTTAAGAATTAATACCCATAACCAAAACCTATCCAGGATTTTATCCACAAAATATTTCCAAATAAAAAGAAAAAAAGAAATACATACAATACATTGGATTTCTGCAATAACTGGTAGAAACAAACCTTGGAAGAAATGACTAAAACCTTGGACGAAAAACTGAAAACCAACATACACTCTAAATGTTATAGCACTTCGCCATCTAGTGGTTTTCTAGTAGTTATGTTCAATTTGAAAATATTTTTCTTGCTCTGGATCAGTGTTTCTCAAGGTTATATTTAGGAATGAGTTTCTGGTCTACCACTAACTATGGGTTTGAGGCTTATCCTACGGGTTCAGAATTTGTGGCCCTGGTAAATTTATGTGCAGACTTTCCCAGGAGATTTTTAAAAACCTTTGAACTATGCCTATCAGACAAGCAAGGGAGCTTTTGGTTAAGACTACCCTCTCACAATAAAAGAGGAGGCACAGTTCAGACATAGTGTCAGCAAATTAGGAGCTTTTGTAGACATTGTTATCCTAATTGTTATCCTAATGTTATCATTTATTATGGGGCTATTTGTTTTTCTATTATTTCATGTTAATGTGGCCTTTATATTAGGTTAAACGGTCACACCCCCCCCCCTCCTGCAAGGCTTTCCTTAGAAAAAAAAGTGGGTTTGGTTTCAAAGGTGGTATTTTGTGACTTTCATTTCATTTTATTTTTCTATTTTGTTGATTTATTTTAATAGGACACTCTTTAAGTTTTGGGTGCTGAAAATAAAAAAATATATAAAATAAAATTAATAATAATAATAATAATAATAATAATAGAATAAAAGTTAGGAATTCACCAGTTAGGCCTATTATGCTTGAATAAAAATGCCCTGTTGCAGGCCAATTTTACACTACTGTATCTTCTGCACTATCCTAGTTCTTGCAGTAAAACCCCAGCATGTACTCTTTGTGGGTTGATTTACTAAGGGCAAATGGGTTGCTCACTTTTCAAAGAAAGCTGCACTTTTGCAAGGAATTTGCTGACTTCTATCATCCAATTATGTGCAAGCAAAAATGCTGTTTTTTTTTTATTTTCCTTGAATGCGATTGAGTATGCAAAGTGAAACTTCATCACATTCACTAAGCTAAAGGACCAACTTCCTTACAAAGTGAAACCTCCCCTGCACAGTCAACAGCCAATTTTCCTTTAGTAAATCAACCCCTTTGTCTGTAGTAAATTTAACTCAAGCTTTGCTCATTAAAATTATCCACTGCTGCATAGCTCTCAACTGTCCCGATTTTGAGGGACTGTCCCTGATTTGGAACATAATCCCTCTGTCCCTCTTTCCTCTTCATTTGTCCCTCATTTTGGTCTGATCTACTGTTTATAGGTGTATATAAAATGCACTTTTTATCTTTCAAAAAGTGTTTCCCAGTGCTAAACTGTTCATGCAATTTCTAAATTACTGCATTTGTAAATTTCAAAAGCCAGTATAAAGGAATAGTAGTGGTAAAAAAAAAAACACTTTTGGGTTTAACTAATCATTTTTTTGGGTATAATTCTCCTTTAAGGGGGTGTGGCGGGGGCATGTAGTATGCCTACATACTTTTGCCAATAGGTGTCCCTCGTTTTGCCAATAGATGTTCCCATCTCAAAAAGTTGGGAGGTATGCTACTGTATAATCTCTGTTCATTTTTGTAATAAAACAGCTGTCTGTACTTTTTATCTCTAGCACATTTGGGCATAGCCTTGCTGGACAATTTTATACTGCTGTGTAATCTGTGGTCTTTTAAATCTTGTAGTAAAACACTTGCCTGTACTCATTTGTACTAGTACATTTCAGCAAATTCTCCCTCATTTAAAAAGACCCACAGCTAGCCAGTTTTATGCTGCTGTATCATCTACAGTCCCAAAATTTTTAGTAAGCATGTAAAAAATCAAAAGTAGAACACGAAGAGAAACAAAAACACAGTGGTCATAGAATATCAGTAGAGGCGGGACACAGACTTGACTGTTAGAGACTAAACCAAGTCATCACCCTAAAATGAAATAGGAGTATTGTATACATGTATTTGTATTATTTCCTGTTTTCGCCTTCCTCTATTTTTTTAGTTAAAAGATGCCTGTTACATAGAGAAATATGGAAGCTGCCATTGCTGACCTCCCTCTAAAAAAACATGTTGCCTATTTCTTTTTGAGCCACTAACCAGAAACAAATGTGCATTAAGTGAAATAAAAAAAAAAAGATCTGTATACTTGTTCTACGCCAGTGACCGAGAAAGTATTGAACCCTTTAAATCAACAAAACAACTAATCAACCAGGATTTTCTAAAGTACAGTTCACCAATGGCAGCCTAGATATTTTCTCAGTGAAGGTTTCTGTCAACATCAACCTTGTTTGGATTTGCTCTGAGAGATAAAAATTGGATTTATAGGTGCGGAGCTGACGTGTCCTGCTGAGGCTCCGTTCTTCTCAGGTCTTCATGGCTTCCATGGACACCTGAATGACAGGGTAAATAACCAAAATCTACCCCATAATCTTCTCTAACGCCCTGGGAACATAATAGTATGGTTTTTGGAGTGACCCGCAGGAAAGCCGAGACAAAAACACACAAGGAAAAAATGTTTAGAGGCTCTGTTGTAATGGCGCTGTCTAATTCACCTCACACAGCTAAAGCCCGCGCTGACAGAAAACAGCTGAGTTATTCACAGGACTCAAATTACACAGAATATGAACAAAGTGCCGGTTCTTTAACACAACAAACTGAGACATTACACCCAAACATTTTTAAACAAATAGAGAAGATGCTTCATAAAGCTCTGCAACAGACCTCTGACCAAATAACAGAGAAATTGACTAAAGAGATTCGTGACTTAGGCCAACGTACTGCAGACTTAGAATGCAGAATGGATGACATTGAAACCAATGTAGTTTCCCATGACAACGAACTTGAGCTACTCAGAGATGAAAATTTGACTTTGCAAACGCGTTTTTTGTCTGAATAATATAATTGGTTCCCTAATCAACAAAGATCAAGTAGGTTTCATCCCCTAGCTCCAAGCTTCAGATAATGTTCGTAGAACAGCCCGATTGATCCAAGCAGCTCAAACTAGACGAATACCTACATGCCTTGTATCACTAGTAGGGTTGAGCGAACCCGAACTGTAAAGTTCTGGTTCGTACCGGACTTTTGGGTTTTTGGTACCCGGACCCGAACCCGAACAATTTACTGTATGTTCGGGTTCGGGTTCGGGTTCGGTGTTCGGCAATGTAATGGCGCACTGCAGGGCAGCCAATCAACACTTGTGTGCCCTTAGAAGCCATCACAGCTGTGATTGGCCAGTGCAGCATGTGACCCAGCCTCTATATACTGTAAGCTAGAGGCACATAGCACAGCACGTCACTCTGCTTTAGATAGTGTAGGGAAAGGTTGCTGCTGCTGCTTTGAGGGAGATAATTATCATAGGAGTCCTGATTCAGAAATCAAATTACTCAGCGATCTACCTTGATTTTGTTGTGTGGGTGTCATGAAGATCTTGCCAGTAACAGGCGCCTCAGACTATCCAGCTCCCGATCGTGGGTGCGTTCCTAGTTCCAGTCCAGTTTGCTTAACCATTCCAGTCTGCTGAAGCTTCCTGTGGTTCCTAGCTCCAGTCCAGTCTGCTGAACCATTACAGTCTGCTGAAGCTTCCTGTGGTTCCTAGTTCCAGTCCAGTTTGCTGAACCATTCCAGTCTGCTGAAGCTTCCTGTAGTTCCTGGTTCCAGTCCAGTCCACTGTACTTCCTGTTGTTCCTGGTTCCTGTCCAGTCTGCTGAGCTTCCTGTTGTTCCTCGTTCCAGTCCAGTCTCCTAGTTGCTCCAGCTCCTGTCTCCTAGTTCCTGCAGAGACACCATGGGCGTTGGACTACCATCTCCTCTGTTGATCTTGCCAGGCAGTCATACCACTCTTCACTTCCGCGCCTCCTGTTACTTTACCAGGGGGCGCAAGTGGGAGCCGTTAAGGAGGCCCTCCTCTGCAATATCGGGCTCATGACCATCAGGTACGTGACAGTGGGTGCAGTGCACAATCTTTTTACCCTGCCCTGAGCCCAGTGCCAGTGAAAAGATAACTTTTATCCGTTGGCGTTGGCGGGCATTTTATGCAAGCTTAGTGCACCAGCACTGCATATGTTACTGTGAGATACACCATTTAGATACTGTTGCTCTATTCTGCTATTCAAAAAACACCTATTTAGGGAAAAAAAAAAAATTTGCAGTGTTTCCTGCATATCTGTACGTGTGAGATACACACTTTAGATACTTTTCTATTCTGCTATTCAAAAAAAAAAATATTTAGGGCAAATACATTTTTTTTTGGTGAGTTTCCTGCATATGTGTAAGTGTGAGATACACACTTTAGATACTTTTCTTCTATTCTGCTATTCCAAAAAATTTTATTTAGGGCAAATAAAAAAAAATTGGTGCGTTTCCTGCATATGTGTACGTGTGAGATACACACTTTAGATACTGTTCTTCTATTCAGCTATTCAATTTTTTTTTATTTAGGGCAAATCATTTTTTTTGGTGCATTTCCTGCATATCTGTACGTGTGAGATACACACTTTAGATACTGTTCTTCTATTCTGCTATTCAAAAAACACCCATTTAGGGCAAGATCCTAACCTTGAGAAATATGAGGAGAACTTCAAATAAGGGACGTGGCCCCGGTCGTGGTGCTGCTGGTGGAGCTCCTGTTGCAGGGAGAGGACGTGGTCGATCTGTGCCAGCTACACGCACAAGTGAAACACCTTTCTCAAGTGCGAGTAGGCAACAGAGCCTGCAGCGGTATTTGGTTGGGCCTAATGCGGCTCTACGAATGTTGAGGCCAGGAGAAGTACAGGCGATAGTAGATTAGGTTGCTGACAGTGCCTCCAGTTCCTTCACATTGTCTCCCACCCAGTCTCCTGCTGAACGATCAGAGTTGGCACCTGCAGCCGATGTCCATCAGTCTTTCACCTCACCCCCTTGCAAATCAGCCAAGCAGTCTGAGCCCCAAATCATGCAGCAGTCTCTTCTGCTTTTTGATGACTCTGTTAGCAGGGTTTCCTAGGGCCATCCACCTAGCCCTGCCCCAGAAGTGGAAGAGATTGAGTGCACCGATGCCCAACCACTTATGTTTCAAGATGAGTACATGGGAGGACCATCGCAGCACGTCTCGGATGATGAAGAAACACAGGTGCCAACTGCTGCTGCTTTCGCAATTGTGCAGACCGACAAGGAGGGCAGGGGTGAAGACTGGGTGGAAGATGATGTGGAGGACGAAGAGGTCCTCGACCCCACATGGAATCAACGTCATGCAGGGGTGTACCCTAATTTAAAAAACAAAAAATTAAAAACAAAAACCAGTGTTGGCTACCTCGTCCTCCTCCACCGCCGCTTCCACCTACACCGCCACATCCACCGCCACCTCAACCTCCTACTCCATATGGACCTCGTCCTCCTTGGTCAAGATTATTATTTTTTATTTTTATGTATTTTATGTTATTTTAAGTTATTTCCCTATCCACATTTGTTTGCAGAGCACTTCCCATGCTCTTAACAACGTGTTGCTGCCATTTGCAGCCCTCTAGCCCTTTCCATTACTTTTTTAGAGCCGTTTTAGTCCTCAAAAGTTCGGGTCCCTATTGACTTTAATGGCGTTCGGGTTCAAGGTCAAGTTCGGATCAAGTTCGGGTCCCGAACTCAAACTTTTTTGCGGAGTTTGGCCGAACCCGTCGAACCCGAACATCCAGGTGTCCGTTAAACTCTAATCACTAGACATCAAAAAAGCTTTTGACACGGTATCATGGGCATATTTACATTTCGCTCTACAAAAATGGGGTTTTGGCCTCCACTTTCTAAGCTGGGTTTCATCATTATATAATAAACCCAAAGCTTATGCTAAATACGCAGGATACAAATCTGACATGTTTGATATCAATAGAGGTACATGCCAGGGATGTCCTCTCTCCCCACTCCTATTTGCCCTATTAATTAGACATGTGCATTCGTTTTCGTCCGAATGCATTTTCGTCCGAATTTCAGGTATTTTCGTAATCGTTTTAACAAACGAAAACGAAAGCACAGAATCTGAAAACCGAAAGATCCGACATAAACAAATGCTTAATTTTCGTTTTCGTTGCGACAACAGTTCGATATAGATAGGAGATTCGACGTGACGCTGACAATAACAATCTGTGTCTATCGAACCTGTGGTCGAATGTGCCTAACCTTAAAGGGGTTGTAAAGGTACAATTTTTTTCCCCTAAATAGCTTCCTTTACCTTAGTGCAGTCCTCCTTCACTTACCTCATCCTTCGATTTTGCTTTTAAATGTCCTTTTTTCTTCTGAGAAATTCTCACTTCCTGTTCTTCTGTTTGTAACTCCACACAGTAATGCAAGGCTTTCTTCCTGGTGTGGAGTGTCGTGCTCGCCCCCTCCCTTGGACTACAGGAGAGTCAGGATGTCCACTAACACACAGCTCCTTTCTCTATCTTCAACGTAAAGAGCGTCCTGATTCTCCTGTAGTCCAAGGGAGGGGACGAGCACGACACTCCACACCAGGAAGAAAGCCTTGCATTACTGTGTGGAGTTACAGACAGAAGAACAGGAAGTGAGGATTTCTCAGAAGAAATAAGGACATTTAAAAGCAAAATCGAAGGATGAGGTAAGTGAAGGAGGACTGCACTAAGGTAAAGGAAGCTATTTAGGAAAAAAAATTGTACCTTTACAACCCCTTTAACTCTATTAGTCCAAGATTATTCTACATAGAGAGAAAAGATTCGACATAGAGAGAAAAGATTTGACATTATAGAGAGAAAAGATTTGACGTTATAGAGAGAAAAGATTTGACATTATAGAGAAAAGATTTGACGTTATAGAGAGAAAAGATTCGACATAGAGAGAAAAGATCGCTGCTGGAATTAGGTGGGGGAAGTAAAATAAAAATAATGATGATGATGAATGTTATTGGCTGATTGTAGGAGCAGTAAAATAGCTAGAACTAACTTGACAATTCAACATGAACGACGAAGATTCGACAAAGCATCGAAAAACATACAAACTTCGAATCTGTCATTGAAGGCTTATGGTGTTTGTCGAAAGTTAGAAGATTTGACGGTGCAGCTAAACTGTACGACGCTGCAATCGTACATTTCCGGTCAAATGCATCCACCCATAGGCTATAGAAGAATTCTAATGTTGGCTGACTAGTAATAGTAATTAATAAATATAATTATTACTAGTCATACAACATTAGAATTCTACTATAGCTTGTAGGCGGAACATTCGACTGGAAATGTATGATTGCAGCGTCGTACAGTTTCGCAGCTCCGTCGAATCTTCTTTGAACATTTGACAGACACCATAATCCTTCAATGACAGATTCGACCTTAATTAATTCAGATTTTTGGACGAATGCAATTTCTAACGAAAAACGAAATAAATAAAAACGAATTTCGGGAGTAACTAAATAAATGTATTTTTCGGACTAAAACGAAATTCCGAAATTAAATATTTCAGTGTGCACATGTCTACTATTAATTGAACCCCTTGCCCAATCCATTCATGCAGATCCCTCAATCAAAGGTATAGAATTAGCAGGTCATCAATAGGGATGAGCTTCGAACAGTGAACAATTTGGGGTGTTCGGGGCATATTCGAAAAAAGCCGCAGAACACCCTGTAAAAGTCTATGGGAGAAATCTAAAGTGCTAATTTTAAAGGCGTATATACGAGTTATTGTCATAAAAAGTATTTGGGGACCCGGGTCCTGCCCCAGGGTATCAATGCAAAAAAAGTTTTAAAAACTGACGTTTTTTCGGGTGCAGTGATTTTAATAATGCTTAAAGTGAAACAATAAAAGTTTAATATTCTTTTAAATTTCGTACCTAGGGAGTGTGTATTGTATGCCTGTAAAGTAGCGCTTGTTTCCTGTGCTTAGAACTGTCCTTGCACAAAGTGTCATTTCTGAAGGAAAAAAGTGAGCAAGCAGTGTTGACAGTCCTTTTATAACTGAGTCGGAAACCCGTGGTTTTCCGTGACGCGTTAGAGGGGGACGGGACGGGTAACCCTGCCCCCTCTAACGCGTCATGGGTGTTTCCAACCTCGGTTATAAAAGAACTGTCAACACTGCTTGCGCGTCATTAGCCGGGAGGCTCCGGTGCAGGAAAGATGTGCATCGTTCATCGCTGGAGACTCGCCGCATCGCTGGAGAATGATTCATGGATCGTCGCTGGACAGACTGCATTACAACGCTGGAATTACTTTTTTTTTTTTTTAATAAAGGACTTTTCACAACGGTGTCTGTGGGGTTTTAACATTTTTGACACTTTCTTTTGTGAAATGGTAGGGGTACAATGTACCCCGTTACCAATTCACATGGGGGGGCTTCCAGATTCTGATAAGCCCCCTGCTCGTAGACCCCCACAACCACCGGGCAAGGGTTGTGAGGATGAGGCCCTTGTCCCCATCAACATGGGGACATGGTGCTTTGAAGGGTCACAGACCCCCAAAGCATCCTCCCCATGTTGAGAGCACATGGCCTGGTACGGTTCAGGAGGGGGGGCGCTCTCTCGTCCCCCCTCTTTTCCCGCGGCCTGCCAGGTTGCATGCTCGGATAAAGGGTCTGGTATGGAGTTTTGGGGGGAACTCCACACCATTTTTTTTTTTATTTGGCGTGGAATTCCCCTTAAAATCCATACCAGACCTGAAGGGCCTGGTATGGATATTTGGGGGGGAACCCCACATAATTTTTTTTTTAATTTGACGCAGGGTTCCCCTTAATATCCATACCAGACCTGAAGGGCCTGGTAATTGAATTTGGGGGGACCCCCACGCATTTTTTTTTTTTTTTATCAGTCACTTTTCTCTGTATTGCCGGGAGCCGACAATTCATTATAGCCACGAGTGCTTTTAAATTACTTTTTTTCCTTCAGAAATGACACTTAGTGCAGGGACAGTTCTAAGCATGGGAAACAAGCGCTACTTTACAGGCATAGTATACACCCCCCAGGTACGAAATTTAAAGGAATATTTCAGTTTTATTGTTTCACTTTAAGCATTATTAAAATCACTGCTCCCGAAAAAAACGGTAGTTTTTAAAACTTTTTTTTTGCATTGATACATGTCCCCTGGGGCAGGACCCGGGTCCCCAAACACTTTTTATGATAATAACTTGCATATAAGCCTTTAAAATGAGCACTTTAGATTTTTCATGTTCGAGTCCCATAGACTTTAATGATGTTCGGATGTTCGAACAAATTTATTGCCTGTTCGCAAGTTCTGGTGCGAACCGAACTGGGGGGTGTTCGGCTCATCCCTAGTCATCAACATAAGCTTTGCTTATTTGCTGATGACATCTTCATTTTTATGACTTCCCCACATATTACTGCCCCTAATCTTATCAACAAATTAGACCAATTTGCCCGAATATCAGGTTTAAAAATAAATTCACAAAAATCTACAGCTCTAAATATTTCTTTATCTCCAGATACATTACAGCAAGGGAAAACGTCCCTCCCTTTTACTGGGTCATCTAAACACCTCACTTATTTAGGTATTACTCTCGCTCCTGATCTCACCGACAAATTCTCTGCTAACTATCCCCCACTATTACGGAAAATTACTAATTATCTAAAACAATGGTCTACTCTCCCAATATCATGGATAGGCATGTAAAATGGGGGAACTAATGCGCAAACCAAAGGGGGGGGGGGTGGATAATAATAAACTAAAAAAGTAGCAGCCACCTGAAGAGTGTTCACACACTAATAACAGTATAAAAGAAGAGCGAGGGGTAACAGGGGCGCTTAAGCGCCCCTGTTACCCCTCGCTCTTCTTTTATAAAAATGACTATACTTCCAAAAATATTATACCTTTTTCGTGCTTTACCCATTCCAATACCCTCATACTTCTTGAGAAATCTTCAACGCAAAACACAAGCATTTATATGGAACTCTCTAAAATCCCGTTTACCCTCACACACTCTATATCTCCCAAAATTGAAAGGTGGACTAGGCTTTCCCAATTTTACCACCTATTTCCATGCCGCACAAATAGCGAATATCCCCAAATATCATACAAAACATGAAATCCCTCTTTGGGTAGCAATTGAAACAATTGATAGTAACCCAACATCCTTACCTAATCTAATATGGTCTACCTCCTCTGACCATAAAATTATTGAAAATAAAATAACCAAACATACAATTACCATTTGGGATAAATTTAAAATAACCAAAGGTTTGCCATCTCCACATACACCTTTAATATCATTTATCAGAAACCATAAAATTTTACCCAGCCCACACATACCCTAATACTTTCAAAAAATGGACTTCTGTTGTGAACATCACAAACTCCCGGCTTCTGAACTCTTTCGCTACTTACAAATCAAAAATATTTTTGAACCTTATTTACATGATACTAATCAATTAAGTAATATATCGCAATTCGAACGTATATGTAAACAGGACCCTCATACCAAAGGTCTTATTTCAATGTTATATAATCATCTGATCACTACTTCTGACTCAAAGCTACCTTCATATGTGGAAAAATGGGAGAAAGAACTGGGAACTAAAATCGACATTTCCAACTGGAATAAAGTCTGGACCAATACAAAAATGTCTTCTCAAAATATAATTGCTTTGGAAACAAACTATAAAATAATCATGCACTGGTACTTGGTTCCTGTTAAAATTGCAAAATATGCTCCTCAACGCTCCCCATTCTGTTTTCGTGGCTGTGGTGGTCTGGGAACGCACTTACATACATTCTAGGATTGTCCGATTGCAAAAAAGTTCTGGAATGAAATTTTCCTCATGGTATCTAAAATATTTAAGATAGCTATCATTCCAGACATGACTATTGCGCTTTTAAATATAAATCCAGTTCATATTTCTTACACTCAATTTAAGCTCTTTCTCCAGATCACCACAGCCGCAAAGTAAACCATTTCAAAAGCTTGGAAAACCAATACATTAATGATCTCTGAAGCTAAAAACAGAATAAACCAAGCAATGATCCTTTCCAAAGCAGAAGCCATAACCAACGATACTATACAAAATTTTGAGAAAATATGGAATGCTTGGATGACGTATTTTCTTCCTACGATCCCTGACAATTCCCTAATAATACCTTGATATACTATAATACTATAATATTATACAACAATATGAGTGGAAACAAGTACTAAACATGAACATTTATCTTCTGTACTAACTTAATAATATTCTTACAATATAGATGCTCCGGAGAACTTACTTACCCTAACCTCTTGTCTCTCTTTCTTACCTTCATTCTTTCCCTTTTACTATTACTCTGTACTTTTTTTCTATTTTTGTATTACCATATTTAAATGGTAATGTATTATACATAAATACTATATTTAGTTATTACTTACAATAATTATAAATTTTTGAAGTTTTTATTGAATTAGTTGATTTCCAATTACCGTAGCTTTCTTTCCATAGTGACTATATATTAATTGAATATGCCTGGAACTAAGTGTATTAGCACATATTTACATTGTACATTTTTCAATTGTTTATATTAACTTAACATTTCATTTTCGAGTTGATTACCTGTTTATGTAAAATATCTAATCTTCAGATATGTATAATTCTATCCAATTTATTATCATATACTTAACTAATATTACCATTTGTTGTAACTATTTATTACTAAATGTAACTGTCTTTATTATTTAATATTCAATAAACAAAATTTACAAGAAAAATGGGATTTTGTATAGTTCCCACGTCAATTCTTTGTTATATTAACTAATTAAATACCAATAGAAAATGTAACTAGACACCCTGGGTCAACAGCTGGACTTAACCAGTTGCCTACTTTGGGTGTGTTAGACATGGCCATAAAAATCCCTCCACAGTACACAGGGTATCTCCTGTACATCCAGGAAACTGCCAGTACTGTCTCACCTACCCTGCGTACTCCCGTGCCTGCCCTCGCAAGACCCGCTGTCAGGAGAAATTGAAACTCCCGATCCTATGATCGGGAGCAAATTAGAATGCATCCTCGCTGAATGATCACTGTGACAGCCAATTACAGTGATCATTCTGTGTAGCTTATATAAATGTTTACAAAAGTTACACAGTAACTGTTCCAGTTACCTCAGCACTCTCAAAGGCAGCAATCTGTGTGTGAGAGAGCAGCAGCTGTATACCAGTGTGAGAAAAAAGATTTTGTGAAAAAAAACATTATTCCATGATCATTAACCCTTTGTTTCCTCCCTAAGTATTTAGTGTATATAAAACGTTAAAAAATAATATGTTTTTGTACTAAAATGTAGTGTGATTTAGTCTACATTCACACTGATCCATTTTTGCCACATTTTTACCTCGTTTGTGATTAGGGTGACCACATTTCCAAACTGTCATTCAGGGACAACCCCCCCCTCCTAAAAAAAGATGATTCTTTTTCTACCTTTTTTTGTGACCCCCACAGATTTCACTGGTTCATCCTGGGACCTGTAGTTCGTCACTGGTTGGGGGGGGATCACATCTTCAGCTCTGAGGGGTTCATGGTGGGACCTGTAGTCCTTCAGTTTTGGGGGTCACATCCCCCCAAAAGTGAAGGACTACAAGTCCCAGCATGAACTCCTAATATCTAAAGATGTGACCCCCCCAAATTTGAAGGACTACAACACCCAGCATGAACCCCTGAGATCTAAGGGTGTGATCCCATAGATTTCACATGTTTATGCTGGGACCTGTAGTTCTTCACTATTTGGGGGGCAGGGGGGTCTCACATCTTCAGCTCTGGGGGGGTTCATGCTGGGACCTGTTGCCTTTCACTTTGGGGAGGTCACATCCCCCCAAAGTAAAGGACTACCAGTCCCAGCATGAACCCCTGGGATCTAAGGGTGTGACCCCATAGATTTTACGGGTTCATGCTGGGACCTGTAGTTCGTCACTATTTAGGGCGGTGTCACATCTTAAGCTCTGAGGAGTTCATGCTGGGACCTGTGTCAGTTTCATTCCGGGACACTGTATTGTCCCAGAGTGAAGGTGCCCGGGACAGGCCTGCAGAATGCGGGACTGTCCCGGGCAATCCGGGACACGTGGTCACCCTATTTGTGATGCTTTTTTTATAGTGACTCAAATTTTGGTGTGGTTTTTTTCCGCACCAAACCTGTACCGAAAATTCAGCAAGCTTTTTTAAAAATGCAGTGGACCCGCAACGGATTAGTAAGAACTACTAGTTTTGGTTACAATTATTGTGTGTGACTTATTAATTATATCTGAAAATCCACAATTGCTCTTTGAAGGCAACTTCTAACCAAAAAATAAGATTGAAACCTTTTAATTTGAGAAAATAAATGTTATTATTTAAATCTTATTTTTTGGTTAGAATTTGCCTTCAAAGTCCTATAACTAGTTTTGGTTAGATTGATGCATTCATGTTAGTGTAATAAAATTTTCATATTAATGGCTGCATTTTATTTTCTCTCACATCAGCAATGTTACACAAAGACAAGGCTGGACTCACTGGGGTTGATTTATGAAAGGCAAATCCACTTTGCACTACAAGTGCACTTGGAAGTGCAGTTGCTGTAAATCTGAGGGGGAAGATCTGAAATGAGGGGAAGCTCTGCTGATTTTATTATCCAATCATGTACAAGCTAAAATGCTGTTTTTTTTTATTTTCCTCGCATGTCCCCCTCAGATCTACAGTGACTGCACTTCCAAGTGCACTTGTAGTGCAGAGTGGATTTGCCTTTAGTAAATAACCCCCACTATGTCATCTTTCAGTCCAAACGTATTAATATTTTAAGAGCTCAGTCACTAAATGTTAAATTGAATGTAATTTTTTTTTTTCAATTAGACAATACTTGAAAGAAGGCATATTATCTGAATTTTTTTTAGAAACCACCATCTTACAGTTTTTCCATATAGCAGAAGGAAACCCACAGTAATGGGCCTCTGTGCTACTGAGAACTTTCTGATTCCCAGACATCTTGAGGAGCCTAGGGATTGAAGCCTGGAGAGGAGAGGCTTTGATTAAGGCAGTGCTACGATTTATAAGGAAAGAAATACACACATCACTTTACTTTAATAGGAAACTTAGAATATTATCTGTCAAACTAGCAATAACCTCTTTCAGCTTCTATTCACACTTCTAACAACATCTTTAAAGATTGCCAAAAACAGCTTTGGCTCAAAACCTTTTTCTTGAATCTTGCATTGTCTTCTGAGTAAGCTATACAGGCTAACTACCTGACACAATGATACTGAACATCCCCCTCTGTACCCATAATTATAAAGTATCTTGAGAACCCTGCAATTTTATGCAATAACTTAACATGTTTCCTTTTCATTTCCTCTCTTCCTCCTCTGTAATATTTCAGTTCTTTGCTCTCTAAATCTCAAACCATACCATTTGCATAATAAATGAGTTGCTTCTTTCTCTCGGTCATATTTTTAACAGTAAAAAGCCTGTAGAAAGCATAAGAATTTCTTATGTAGCGGGGTGCTAAATTTAAGGGAAGTGTTTGAGTGGTAGTTTACTCAAACACACTAATTTTTCAGGGTTTTTGCAACCATTTCTATCCACAGGGAGAGTATCGGTGTACAGTTACCTGTGGCCTATAGGTGGCGCTGCCATAGTAGGCTAGGGTTGAACCACTGATACAGTGCTGTGCCTTGTGTGTCCCCTCTCGGCAGCCATACGGTGGGTGTGTTCTACCTGTTGGGCATGCTGGGAGAGGATATAAAATGGGCAGACGCTGCCTGTTTGGGGTTTGTTCGGTCATCGGGAGTCCTACTCCCAGGGAGTGTGTTCCTGTCTGCCCTGGGCACCTTAGGCCCAGGGGCGGGTGTTCCTGTTCCATCCTGGGCACCTTTAGCCCAGGGTGAGGTACTACCATGCTGTTCCTGTCCGCCCTGGGTATGTAAGCCCAGGGACCGCAGTGGAGGCCTGGGGCCCAGCACCTTTGGCTGGGGTCCACCTAGGATCGAGGACTCTCAGGGTGCCGCCTTGCGAGGGGACCCGTATCTAGGATGAGGAGGCCGGGAAAGGAAGTCTCCGAAGACCCAGTGCAGTGTCATGGTGACGGTAGAGTCCCGGTAACTCTCCAAAGGGATGTCTTCTCCTAAAAAGGGGCCATAGCTAAAGAAGGGGATCAGCTTCACCAGGTCTGTGGCAGAGACCAACTTCACAGTCTGTGGCAGAGACTGTGCGCCTAGTTAATCTTGCTTGAGAATCTGAGCAAACATTTGTAATGTTTGTGCCTGGACCTCCTCCACACCTTGTACTGTTTTGTTTCTTGCTCCAACCTTTTTCCTATCAGAGACTGTGTTATTTGGCTAAGAGAAAATAAACTCTGAGTTGGAGTTTCAGCTGGTGTGGACATTCACTTTACTGGGAAGTCAAGGACTTGTCTCTACCTTAACATAGAGGTGAGAATCAGGCTCTGGAGGTTTTCATGTTCTGACCGTGGAAGACCCAACAACAATACCGCTCAACCTCCTCACACAGGAGGGTACGGGCTGGTAGTGCCGTGTGCCTCTCTCTTCCTGCGAGGAGCCAAAGTTAATGCAGGTAGGAGCGGGGTGTGTGTGCGCTACACTTATGTGGCAAAAGGTGAAGTCATGGTGAAACGTAAAATTTATATTTTGATTTATATACCTATCTAAGCTATAAAATGATTTACTAACCATTTTAACAAATTTTAACAAATGAAAATTAAATATACTGCATTATGCATTCTGTCACTAGTTAATTCTAGAGTTCCCCCTGTAATAGAGTTTAATTACCTGTTGATCATGTAATTACAGTAGATCCATTATTTTCCCACTTTCTGGAATACAGTAGGGTGACTGTTTATTGTGCAGATAAATTTGCACAGCACTGTTGTCACTTTCCGGACAGGTTAGTCTTACATAGTCTTTAAAATGGACTTTGGGTAAGATACAGACAAGTAGAGTTGAGCGGGTAGCTGGATATTCGGGTCCGGCGGGTTCGGCCGAACTTCGGAAAAAAGTTCGGATTCGGGACCGAACTTTAACCCGAACCCGGACCCGGACCCCATTGAAGTCAATGGGGACCCGGACTTCTGACGACTAAAAAGGCTCTAAAAAAGTAATGGAAAGGGCTAGAGGGCTGCAAATGGCAGCAAAATGTTGTTAAGAACATGGCAAGTGCTCTGCAAACAAATGTGGATAGGAAATAACTTAAAAGAACATAAAAAAAATTAAAAAATAAAAAAATATGCTGGAGGCCCCCTTTTCAGCAGAAGAGGTACAGGAAGTCATTAAGAACCTCAGAAACTCAACGGCACGATGCCACACATATGGTGGGAATGCCCCAGAATACGCCCTTTCTGGAATAAATTATTTAATTTAATGGATAAGCTAGTGGGAAAATAAAATACTTTGAAATAAAAATGTAGCGGGGTGCTAAATTTAAGGAAAGTGTTTGAGTGGTAAATAGGCTCAAATACCCTAATTCTGTAGGATTCATGGACCATTTTGTCCTCGGGGGACAGTATTGGTGTGCAGTTCCCTGCGGCCTACAGGTGGCGCCATTTGTGTCCCCTCTTGGGAGTAGTACAGCGGGGCGGGGAACCTGCTGTGCATGCCGGGAGAGCATATAAAAGGGGCAGACCTTTGGCCTGGGGGCTGATGTCCAGTGGGGTCCGCGCCCAGGTGTCTTCGGCCTGGGTGCATGTGTTCCTGTTCCATCTCGGGCACCTTTAGCCCGGGGTGAGGTACTATCCTGGAGTTCTTGCTGCCCTGGGTATGGAGGCCTAGGGGCGGGAGTAAAGCCTGGAGTCCAGAGCCGCCTCGTGTAGGGGACCCTGTTCCAGGGAAGGGAGGATCATTCTGATGGACCGATGCGGGAGTCACGGTGAAGGAATGGTCTGTTGACTCCCTGGAGAGATGTCTTCCCCTTGATATGGGCTAGGTTCGTAGAAGGAGAAGCTCAAGGTCACCTTGACTGTATCAGAGGCCTTATTCAACCGGCCCGTGGCAGGGGCCTTATACACCCTGGTCTGTGGCTGAGACCAAAGTTCTCCAGGCCCGTGGCAGGGGCCTTGTACACCCGGTCTGTGGCAGAGACCAACCTCAATGTCTGTGGCAGAGACCGTGCGCCAAAAACTGTTTGAGAAACCTAAGCAGTGAAGTGAATGTGCTATGTTTGTGCCTGGACCTCCTCCACACCTTAAGCTGTCCTGTTTCTTTGCTCTAACCTTTTCTATCTGAGTACAGTTTATTTTGCCATGAGAGAATAAGAGTTGGAGTTTCAGCTGGTGTGGACATTGACTTTACTGGCAATTAAAGGACTTGCCTCTACCTACAGTAGAGGTGAGAATCATCCTCTGGAGGAGTTTTGACTCCGGCTGTGGACACGGCCCGTCAAGTACACCGCTCAACCTCTTTATATAGGAGGATACGGGCTGGTAGTGCGGTGTGCCTTTCTCCCTCCTGCGAAGAGCCAACAACATAAAGGCAGGTAAGGGGGAAAGGATCTGTGCGCTACAAAAAAATAAAATAAAAATTTTAATCTTGGCCTAGCAGGACGAGGTCCATATGGAGTAGGAGGTTGAGGTGGCGGTGGATGTGGCTGTGTAGGTGGAAGCGGCGGTGGAGGAGGACGAGGTAGCCAACACTGGTTCAAAAATACAACAATGGCTGGGTAAGGCCGGTGATGTGTCGAATTCTGTCCCCTGTCGAATAGTGTCCGCCCTGTACTGCGCTTGCTGAGTATGTAGGACAAGGGGATTTCAAAAATCTCCCAAGACTAACGGCGCCTGCGTGTTGAGTTCAGGTGAAGGCCACACCATCCGTGGTTCAAGCCGAGCCAAGCAAGGCCGCGATCGAAGCGAGCCCGTGAGGGGCCCTGTTACTATGTGCTACCGTATGTCCTCTTGGATGGTGGGGCTTGAACCTGCACTCACAGCGCAGGCGCCGTTCATCTTCGGAGATTTTGTGAATCTCCTTGTCCTCTGTACTGCGCAAGCGCTGCGCCTGCGCAGTACGGGCCGGGCACAATCCGATGGCCGGACAGTTTTTGTCACAACACCGGTATACATGTCTATTCTGCACAAGGTACGGACAAGTCCTGTGGGATCCATGCCTGGTTCATTTTAATGAACGTGAGCTTGTCCACATTGGCTCTGGACAGGCAGCTGCGCTTGTCTGTGATAACGCCCCCTGCCGTGCTAAATACACGTTCAGATAATACACTGGCTGCAGGGCAGGGCAGCACCTCCAAGGCATAAACGGCAAGCTCAGGCCATGTGCCCAATTTGGAGACCCAGAAGTTAAAGGGGGCAGACCCGTCATCCAGTACGTGTAGGCCTGTGGACACATACTGCTCAACCATGTTGGTGAAATGCTGCCTCCTGCTAAGACGTTCCATCTCAGCTGGTGGTGCTGGTTGTTGTGGCGTGCTGACAAAGCTTTTCCACATTTCGGCCATGCTAACCCTGCCTTCTGAGGTGCTGCCGGTGCCCCGGCTGCGTTGGCGACCTCTTCCTCCTCCTCTGCCTTCACCTTGTGCTTCCACCGTACGCCCGCTGTCAGGTGGGAATGCCACCAGCAGCGCGTCTACCAGCGTGCGCTTGTACTCGCGCATCTTACGATCCCGCTCCAGTGAGGGAATTAAGGACGGTACGTTGTCCTTGTAACGGGGATCCAGCAGGGTGGCCACCCAGTAATCAGCACCAGTTAAAATGTGGGCAACTTGGCTGTCGTTGCGGAAACACTGCAGCATGTAATCGCTCATGTGTGCCAGGCTGCCCAGAGGCAAAGAAAAGCTGTCCTCTGTGGGAGGTGTATCGTCTGTGTCCTCTGTATCCCCCCAGCCACGCACCAGTAATGGCCACGAGCTGGTCTGAGTGCCACCCTGCTGTGAACATGGCTCCTCCTCCTCCTCCTCCTCCTCCTCCTCCTCCATCTCCTCCTCCACCTCGTCATCCTCCAGAACTGTGCCCTTTCTGCCGGACAATTGTGTACCTGGCGTTTGTTGGTGCAGGAACCCACCCTCGTAGCCACTTGTGAAAGACTGCCCTGAAAGCCTTTGAAATGATCCCGCTTCCTCCTCCTCCTCCTCATCCTCCTGTGCCACATCCTCTTCCATCATCGCACGAAGCGTTTTTTCAAGGAGGCATAGAACTGGGATAGTAACGCTGAGAACGGCGTCATTGGCACTGGCCATGTTGGTGGAGTACTCGAAACAGCGCAACAAGGCACACAGGTCTCGCATGGAGGCCCAGTTATTGGTGGTGAAGTGGTGCTGTTCCGCAGAGCGACTCACGCGTGATTGCTGCAGCTGAAACTCCACTATTGCCTGCTGCTGCTCGCACAGTCTGGCCAGCATGTGCAAGGTGGAGTTCCACCTTGTGGGCACGTCACATATGAGGCGGTGAGCGGGAAGGCCGAAGTTACGCTGCAGCGCTGACAGGCGAGCAGCAGCAGGGTGAGAACGCCGAAAGTGCACACAGACAGCCCGCACTTTCTGCAGCAGCTCTGGCATATTGGGGTAATTTTTAAGGAACCTCTGGACCACCAAGTTCAGCACATGCGCCAGGCAAGGGATGTGCGTCAAACCGGCTAGACCCAGAGCTGCTACGAGATTTCACCCATTATCGCACACCACCAGGCCGGGCTTGAGGCTCACTGACAGCAACCACTCATCGGTCTGTTGTTCCATGTCCCTCCACAACTCCTGCGCGGTGTGGGGATTTTCCCCCAAACAGGAAAGTTTTAAAACTGCCTGCTGTCGTTTACCCCTGGCTGTGCTGAAGTTGGTGGTGAAGGTGTTACGCTGAATGGATGAGGAGGCGGTAGAGGATGAGGAAGCGGAGAAGGAGGAGTTAGCAACAGGAGGCAAACTGAAGCGCCCTGCAATCCTCGGTGGAGGAAGGACATGCGCCAAACCGCTATCTGCCTCAGGCCCAGCCGCCACTGCATTTACCCAGTGTGCTGTTAGGGAGATATAACGTCCCTGACCGTGCTTACTGGTCCACGCATCCGTAGTTAGGTGGACCTTGCCACAGATGGCGTTGCGCAGTGCACACCTGATTTTGTCCCCCACCTGGTTGTGCAGGGAAGGGATTGCTCGCCTGGAAAAGTAGTGGCGGCTGGGCACGACGTACTGCGGGACAGCCAATGCCATCAGGCTTTTAAAACTCTGCGTCTCCACCAGACGGAATGACAGCATTTCAAAGGCCAGGAATTTTGAAATGCTGGCATTCAGGGCCAGGGATCGCGGGTGGCTAGGGGGGTATTTCCTCTTCCGCTCCAATGTTTGGGAGATAGAGAGCTGAACGCTTCCATGGGACATTGTGGAGATGGTTGGTGACCCAGGTGGTAGTGTTGCTGGCAGATCCTCTGTTTGCGGGGTGACAGGTGCCACTGTCACTACAGAGGTGGATGAAGAGGCCGAGACTGCAGCAGAAGAGGAAGCAGGAGGAGCCAGAGACCTTTCTTGGTTTTTGAGGTGTCTACTCCACTGCAGCTCGTGCTTTGCACTTAGATGCCTGGTCATGCAGCTTGTGCTCAGGTTGAGAACGTTTATGCCTCGCTTCAGGCTCTGATTGCACAGCGTGCAAACCACTCGTGTCTTGTCATCAACACACTGTGTGAAGAACTGCCACGCTAGGGAAGTCCTTGGACCTGGCTTTGGTGTGCTCGGTCCCTTGCTGCGTTGGGCAGTAGCAGATGTACTGTCTAGGGGACGAATGCTCCGTTTTTGCACCCTGCTCCCTCTTCTGCTGTGCTGGTGGCTCTGTGCGACCACCGCCTCTTCCTCCGAACTACACTGGTCACCTGCATAACATTGATTCCATGTGGGGTCGAGGACCTCATCGTCCTCCACATCATCTTCCACCCAGTCTTCACCCCTGCCCTCCATGTCTGTCTGCACAATTGCAAAAGCAGCAGCAGTTGGCACCTGTGTTTCGTCATCATTCGAGACGTGCTGCGATGGTCCTCCCATGTACCCATCATGAAACATAAGTGGTTGGGCATCGGTGCACTCATTCTCTTCCACTTCTGGGGCAGGGCTAGGTGGATGGCCCTGGGAAACCCTGCTAACAGAGTCATCGAAAAGCAGAAGAGACTGCTGCATGATTTGGGGCTCAGACTGCTTGGCTGATTTGCAAGGGGGTGAGGTGAAAGACTGATGGACATGGGCTTCAGGTGCCAACTCTGATCTTTCATCAGAAGAGTGGGTGGGAGACAATGTGAAGGAACCCAAGGCACTGTCAGCAACCCAATCTACTATCGCCTGTACTTGTCCTGGCCTAAACATTGGTACAGCCTCATTAGGCGCGACAAAATACCGCCGCAGGCTCGGTCGCCTACTCGCACCTGAGGAAGGTGTTTCACTTGTGCGTGTAGCTGGCACAGATCCACCACGTCCTCTCCCTGCAACAGGAGCTCCACCAGCAGCACCACGACCGGGGCCACCACGTCCCTTTGACCTTCCCCTCATATTTTCCAAATTTAGGATCTTGCCCTAAATGGCGTTTTTTGGAAGACCACAACACACCCACCGTACGTAATGGCTGAAACGCACAGCTACAGAACTGCAGAAAATGCTATTCAAAAAAAAAAAGGTTGTTTTTTTTAGTATAGCACAGTACAAGGAAAATATATAGAAATTGTTTATTTCACACACCTCCAGATGTGTATTTCACACTGCAAAATATTTTCTGTGGCCCTAAATGGCGTTTTTTGGAAGAGCACAACACAACCACAGTATTTAACCACTGAATCGCACAGCTATAGAAGTGCAGAGAATGCTATTCAAAAAAAATGTTGTTTTTTTTAGTATAGCACTGTACAATATATAGAAATTGTTTATTTTACACACCTCCACATGTGTATTTCACACTGCAATTTATTTTCTGTGGCCCTAAATGGCGTTTTTTGGAAGAGCACAACAACCCCAACAGTATATAACCGCTGAATCGCACAGCTGCAGAGGCCAGAGAATGCTATTCAAAAATAATGTTGTTTTTTCACACACCTCCAGATGTGTATTTCACACTGCAAAATATTTTCTGTGGCCCTAAATGGAGTTTTTTACAAGAGCACAACAACCCCAACAGTATATAACCGCTGAATCGCACAGCTGCAGAGGCCAGAGAATGCTTTTTAAAAATAATGTTGTTTTTTCACACACCTCCAGATGTGTATTTCACACTGCAAAATATTTTCTGTGGCCCTAAATGGCGTTTTTTGGAAGAGCACAACACAACCACAGTATTTAACCACTGAATCGCACAGCTATAGAAGTGCAGAGAATGCTATTCAAAAAAAAAATTTGTTTTTTTTAGTATAGCACTGTACAATATATAGAAATTGTTTATTTTACACACCTCCAGATGTGTATTTCACACTGCAAAATATTTTCTGTGGCCCTAAATGGTGTTTTTTGCCAGACCACAACACACCCACAGCACGTAACCGCTGAATCGCACAGCTACAGAAAATGCTATTAAAAAAAAAAGGTTGTTTTTTTTAGTATAGCACTGTACAAGAAGAATATATAGAAATTGTTTATTTTACACACCTCCAGATGTGTATTTCACACTGCAAAATATTTTCTGTGGCCCTAAATGGCGTTTTTTGCCAGACCACAACACACCCACAGCACGTAACCGCTGAATCGCACAGCTACAGAAAATGCTATTCAAAAAAAAAGGTTGTTTTTTTTAGTATAGCACTGTACAAGAAGAATATATAGAAATTGTTTATTTTACACACCTCCAGATGTGTATTTCACACTGCAAAATATTTTCTGTGGCCCTAAATGGCGTTTTTTGCCAGACCACAACACACCCACAGCACGTAACCGCTGAATCGCACAGCTACAGAAAATGCTATTAAAAAAAAAAGGTTGTTTTTTTTAGTATAGCACTGTACAAGAAGAATATATAGAAATTGTTTATTTTACACACCTCCACATGTGTATTTCACACTGCAAAATATTTTCTGTGGCCCTAAATGGCGTTTTTTACAAGAGCACAACAACCCCAACAGTATATAACCGCTGAATCGCACAGCTGCAGAGGCCAGAGAATGCTTTTTAAAAATAATGTTGTTTTTTCACACACCTCCAGATGTGTATTTCACACTGCAAAATATTTTCTGTGGCCCTAAATGGCGTTTTTTGGAAGAGCACAACACAACCACAATATTTAACCACTGAATCGCACAGCTATAGAAGTGCAGAGAATGCTATTCAAAAAAAATGTTTTTTTTTTTGTATAGCACTGTACAATATATAGAAATTGTTTATTTTACACACCTCCAGATGTGTATTTCACACTGCAAAATATTTTCTGTGGCCCTAAATGGCGTTTTTTGCCAGACCACAACACACCCACAGCACGTAACCGCTGAATCGCACAGCTACAGAAAATGCTATTCAAAAAAAAAGGTTGTTTTTTTTAGTATAGCACTGTACAAGAAGAATATATAGAAATTGTTTATTTTACACACCTCCAGATGTGTATTTCACACTGCAAAATATTTTCTGTGGCCCTAAATGGCGTTTTTTGCCAGACCACAACACACCCACAGCACGTAACCGCTGAATCGCACAGCTACAGAAAATGCTATTCAAAAAAAAAGGTTGTTTTTTTTAGTATAGCACTGTACAAGAAGAATATATAGAAATTGTTTATTTTACACACCTCCAGATGTGTATTTCCCACTGCAAAATATTTTCTGTGGCCCTAAATGGCGTTTTTTGGAAGAGCACAACACACCCACAGTATTTAACCACTGAATCGCACAGCTATAGAAGTGCAGAGAATGCTATTCAAAAAAAATGTTGTTTTTTTTAGTATAGCACTGTACAATATATAGAAATTGTTTATTTTACACACCTCCACATGTGTATTTCACACTGCAATTTATTTTCTGTGGCCCTAAATGGCGTTTTTTGGAAGAGCACAACAACCCCAACAGTATATAACCGCTGAATCGCACAGCTGCAGAGGCCAGAGAATGCTATTCAAAAATAATGTTGTTTTTTCACACACCTCCAGATGTGTATTTCACACTGCAAAATATTTTCTGTGGCCCTAAATGGCGTTTTTTGGAAGAGCACAACAACCCCAACAGTATATAACCGCTGAATCGCACAGCTGCAGAGGCCAGAGAATGCTATTCAAAAATAATGTTGTTTTTTCACACACCTCCAGATGTGTATTTCACACTGCAAAATATTTTCTGTGGCCCTAAATGGCGTTTTTTGCAAGAGCACAACAACCCCAACAGTATATAACCGCTGAATCGCACAGCTGCAGAGGCCAGAGAATGCTTTTTAAAAATAATGTTGTTTTTTCACACACCTCCAGATGTGTATTTCACACTGCAAAATATTTTCTGTGGCCCTAAATGGCGTTTTTTGGAAGAGCACAACACAACCACAGTATTTAACCACTGAATCGCACAGCTATAGAAGTGCAGAGAATGCTATTCAAAAAAAATGTTGGTTTTTTTAGTATAGCACTGTACAATATATAGAAATTGTTTATTTTACACACCTCCACATGTGTATTTCACACTGCAATTTATTTTCTGTGGCCCTAAATGGCGTTTTTTGGAAGAGCACAACAACCCCAACAGTATATAACCGCTGAATCGCACAGCTGCACAGGCCAGAGAATGCTATTCAAAAATAATGTTGTTTTTTCACACACCTCCAGATGTGTATTTCACACTGCAAAATATTTTCTGTGGCCCTAAATGGCGTTTTTTGCAAGAGCACAACAACCCCAACAGTATATAACCGCTGAATCGCACAGCTGCAGAGGCCAGAGAATGCTTTTTAAAAATAATGTTGTTTTTTCACACACCTCCAGATGTGTATTTCACACTGCAAAATATTTTCTGTGGCCCTAAATGGCGTTTTTTGGAAGAGCACAACACAACCACAGTATTTAACCACTGAATCGCACAGCTATAGAAGTGCAGAGAATGCTATTCAAAAAAAATGTTTTTTTTTTTAGTATAGCACTGTACAATATATAGAAATTGTTTATTTTACACACCTCCACATGTGTATTTCACACTGCAATTTATTTTCTGTGGCCATAAATGGCGTTTTTTGGAAGAGCACAAAAACTCCAACAGTATATAACCGCTGAATCGCACAGCTGCAGAGGCCAGAGAATGCTATTCAAAAATAATGTTGTTTTTTCACACACCTCCAGATGTGTATTTCACACTGCAAAATATTTTCTGTGGCCCTAAATGGCGTTTTTTGCAAGAGCACAACAACCCCAACAGTATATAACCGCTGAATCGCACAGCTGCAGAGGCCAGAGAATGCTTTTTAAAAATAATGTTGTTTTTTCACACACCTCCAGATGTGTATTTCACACTGCAAAATATTTTCTGTGGCCCTAAATGGCGTTTTTTGGAAGAGCACAACACAACCACAGTATTTAACCACTGAATCGCACAGCTATAGAAGTGCAGAGAATGCTATTCAAAAAAAATGTTGTTTTTTTTAGTATAGCACTGTACAATATATAGAAATTGTTTATTTTACACACCTCCACATGTGTATTTCACACTGCAATTTATTTTCTGTGGCCCTAAATGACGTTTTTTTGAAGAGCACAACAACCCCAACAGTATATAACCGCTGAATCGTACAGCTGCAGAGGCCAGAGAATGCTATTCAAAAATAATGTTGTTTTTTCACACACCTCCAGATGTGTATTTCACACTGCAAAATATTTTCTGTGGCCCTAAATGGCGTTTTTTGGAAGAGCACAACACACCCACAGTATATAACCGCTGAATCGCACAGCTGCAGAGAATGCTATTCAAAAAAAAGTTTTTTTTTTTTTTTTTTAGTATAGCATAGTACAAGAAAAATATATAGAAATTGGTTATTTCACACAACTAGAGATATACACTGCAAAATATTTTTTTTGCCCAAAAATAGGTCTTTTTTGCGCACAACAAAGTGCCTTTTCTTTTTTTTTGCAACAGCACAATAAAGTGCCTTTTTTTTTTTGGGGCCCAAAAATGGGTCTTTTTAGCAAAAGCACAATAAAGTGCCTTTTTTTTTTTTTTTTTCCTGCCCGAAATGGGTCTTTTAGCAAGAGCACAATACAGCCACAGTATGGAATAGGTGTATCACTCAACGTAATGCAGTGCTGGTGCACTGAGCTTGCAACACAAACAGATAAACCTATGCAGATCGCTGAGCTATTATATCTCTCAATCTGGACTCCTATCTAAATCTCTCTCCCTGAAAGCACAAACAGGATCCTGCCCCTACACTACACTACACTGTCTCTCTATCTTTTCTATCAGTAGATTGCAGAATCAGGACTAACTCCTATCATATAATTCTCTCCCTCACAGCAACAGCAGCCAGGATCCTTTCCCTACACTGTCTAAAAGCAGAGTGACGATCTGTGCTGTGTGCCTCTTGCTTATATAGAAGCTGGTCACATGCTGGGTCACATGTTGCACTGACCAATCACAGCCATGCCATTAGTAGGCATGGCTATGATGGCTTCTAAGTGCACACCAGCTAATCAAATGGTGATTGGCTGGCCCCTGAAGCATTTCTAACTGCGCCATTAAATTCCCGAATCCGGACCCGAACCCGGACTTTAGCGCAAAATCCGGGTCCGGGTCCGGGTCGGGAAAACGCCAAAATTCGGTACGGACCCGAACTTTACAGTTCGGGTCCGCTCAACACTACAGACAAGTTAAAGCCTAAGTTTAGAAAAAATCAGCAAAAGGGACATTACTTGCTATTAATCTGATGTGTCCCGTGCAAAGTTTCCACAGTCTGTGTTGATTTGGGGAGCCATGTCATCTGCTGGTGTTGGTCCACTGTGCTTCATTAAGTCCTGGGTCAACGCCGCCGTCTACCAGGAGATTTTGGAGCACTTCATGCTTCCTACCGCAGACGAGCTCTATGGGGATGCTGACTTCATTTTCCAGCAGGACTTGGCACCTGCCCATACTGCCAAAAGCACCAAAACCTGGTTCAATGACTGTGAGATTACTGTGCTTGATTGGCCAGCAAATGCGCCTGACCTGAACCCCATAGAGAATCTACTGTATGGGGCATTGTCAAGAGAAAGATGAGAGACATGAGACCGAACAATGCAGAAGAGCTGAAAGCCGCTATTGAAGCATCCTGGTCTTCCATAACACCTCAGCAGTGCCACAGGCTGATGGCTTCCATGCCACGCTGCATTGAGGCAGTAATTGCTTCAAAAGGGACCCAAACCAAGTAATGAGCACATATGCATGCTTATAATTTTCAGAGGTCCGATATTGTTCTATGTACAATCCTTGTTTTATTGATTGCATGTAATATTCTAATTTTCTGAGATTGTGGATTTGGGGTTTTCATGAGCTGTAAGCCATAATCATCACAATTATGACAAATCACAGCTTGAACTATCTTGATTTGCATGTAATGAGTCTATCTCATATATTAATTTCACCTTTTAAGTTGCATTAGTGAAATAAATGAACTTTTGCACGATATTCTAATTTTTCGAGTATCTCCTGTAATTAATGAAAAAACAATCAGAAAAATATAAGTTAAAATATATAGTCAGATCAGGCTTCTAGTGTAGTTGAATGACCCAGACCAATCCAATGAAGATGATATACTGTAACAGCAACCAGTTTATTTAAGTGTGGTATAGTCGAGGTGAAGTTGGTATAGGTCAGAATAGCCTGCTAGAGCTCAACATGTTTCATGAAACATTGGTTCCTCAGGAGCTTAATTATATATTCTGGATGAATAAAAATCTATACAATGAAAACCTTCAAATATGTAAGAACCACATTAAGAATATTCACTTTAACCACTTGCCTACAGGGCACTTTCACCCCCTTCCTGCCCAGACCAATTTTCAGCTTTCAGCGCTCTCACATTTTGAATGACAATTACTGCATCATGCAACACGGTAACCACATTAAATTTGCGTCCCTTTTTTCACACAAATATAGCTTTCTTTTGGTGGTATTTAATCACTAGTGGGTTTTTTATTTGTTGTGCTATAAATAAAAAAAGACAGAAAATTTAGAGAAAAAATCTATTTTTCTTTGTTTCTGTCATAAAATTTAGCAAATTTGTAATTTTTCTTCATAGATTTTGGCCAAAATTTATACGGCTACATATCTTCAGTAAAAATAACCCTAATTAGTGTATATTATTTGGTCTTTGTGAAAGTTATAGAGTCTACAAGCTATGGTGCCAATCATTGGAAATTGATCACATCTGATCACACCTGATTTACTGAAGGCCTATCTCATTTCTTGAGACACCAACAAGTCAGGAAAGTACAAATACCCCCCAAATTACCCCTTTTTGGAAAGTAGACATCCAAAGGTATTTAGTAAGTCACATGGTGAGATTTTTGAAGTTGTATTTTTTTCCCTCAATTCTTTGCAAACTGAAGATTTGTGTTTTTTTTTCTTTTATAAAATTGTCGTATTAACAGGTTATTTCTCTCACACAGCATATGCATGCTTGAAACTACACACCAAAACACATTTTGCTACTCTTCCTGAATATGGTAATACCACATGTGTGATACTTTTTCACAGCCTGGCCACATACAGAGGCCCAACATGCAAGGAGCACCGTCAGGTGTTCTAGGGACATAAATTACACATATAATTGCATGATGACCTATCACAATTTTGAGGGCCCTGGAGCACCAGCACAATGGAAACGCCCACAAAATGACCCCATTTTGGAAAGCAGACACCCAAACGTATAATCTACAAGGCATGATGAGTCTTTTGAACGGTTCATTGTTTTTTTCCAGAAGTTTTTGGAAAATGTGGAAAAAAAATTAAAACAAATTTTTGTCAATTTTTAAGATATTTCCAACACATAGCATGTACATAGCAAAAATGACACCCCAAAATACATTCTGCTACTCCTCCTGAGTATGGCAATACCACATGTGTGAGACTTTACACAGCCTGACCACATACAGAGGCCCAACATCCAAGTAGCACCATCAGGCATTCTAGGAGCATACATTACATATATAATTTCCTGGCAACCTATCATTTTTGAAGGCCCTCATATTTCTAACACGTAGCATTTACCAAAAATTACACTCCAAAATAAATTCTATTGAGGAAAGGGTAAAAAAAAAGTATTACCTGTGGTTTTAGTAGTGTCCCCAGAGGAGAGAACTGGTCCAGGCAGCAAGCAGCAGGCAGCAGGCAGGGATTTGCTTAGCAACAACAATAGTAATTATCCAGGTAGCAGGCAGGAATATTGTCTATAGTCAGCACAAGAATATCCTCAGCACATCCAAAGCATTTGTCCATATAAATTGTCCAGGCAGAGACAGCCAGCACAGCCATAATATTGGTCCTGGTACACCGTTACCTGCCTGCACTCATTATTGTACCGCTCTCCAGCCCTTCATAAACATACTGTCTCTTGCTACAGCTAATTATTTCCATAGTCCAGGTAGCAGGCAGAGATGTGGTCAGTTTATGCGGCAGGCAGAGGCATGATGGCAGTAAGTCAGCAGCAGGCTGAGGGCCGCAATCAGGGGCACAGGGGTAGAGGTTTTACCCACCTAAATCTCTATGAAGCCTCCAGACTCCAGACCCTAATTCGGAAATTACGAAACCCGGAGACAACAAAACATTTTTTTTCTCCATCTGGAAAAACATTTCTGGAGCCCCTCACATGTGAGACCCCTGTGTACTACAGTAGCAGGGCAACAGATCCATCCAAGCGGTAGGCAAAAGCATAGTCCATAAAACAGGCCAGGGTCAATTCACGTGCAAGCAGTCCAAGCAGTAGGCAGAAGTGTAATTGATAAAACAGGCCAGGGTCAGTTCACATGGAAGCAGTCCAAACATTAGGCAGAGGCATAGTCAAAAAACAGGCCAGGGTCAGTTCACGTGGAAGGCAGTGGCATGGTTATTTGAGGAAGCATGGGAAATGGTCAGCACAGATGATGAAAATGGGGAAATGGTTAAGAATATGGGCTAATATTTTAGGGATGTGTGATACAGTTTGAAGCATTCACCAATGCAAAGGCCGAGTTCGGAGGGACACTGGGGACAATGGTAGCTGGTATCTCTTCAAAATCCTCTTTTGCTGCATACTCAACATCTTTTTTGGCGTCTTCGGCCTGCTTCAGATGGTGAAATGTTGTCTGGGACAGTCGTGGAGTCGGCTAACAGCATCAGAGCGAAGATTTTCTGGGGGGGGGGGGGGGTCTTTGATGGTAGATGAGGGACGTGACAACTTCTTTGTTGAATTTTAAGAAGTGGGAAGGGCTTTCTGTGGATTTGGTGTGAATTATGTAAGCATTATAAATCGCCAAATGAATTAAATAGATTGCTACTTTCTTGTACCAGAAACGGGACCTCCTTATTGATAAATAGGGCTGAAGCATTTGGTTGTTGAAATCCCCCCCCCCCCCATGTAGAGATTGTAATATTGTACACATGTTGGCTTTTCAATGGGACCTCGTCTTCTCTGAACTTCAATTGTAGTTTCATCGTGGATGGTGGACATCATGTGCACATTCCTGGTATCCTTCCAACTCAAGGCCAGGACTTTGTTGCATCTCAAAAGTTGCTCTTTCTCCCCTTCACATTTTTTTATTCACTCTGGCTTGTGGGAAGCCCTTCCTTTTCTTTCAGGAGGTTTCACAGGCCAGGGTTTCTGCGAGGTATAGGTGTTTGAAAAGGGGCAGGCTGGTGTAGAAGTTATCCAGGTATATGTGGTAACCTTTCTTCAGCAGTGGGTATGCCAGGTCCCATACAATTTTACCAGTTGTGCCAATGTAGGCCGGGCACTCAGGGGGCTGAAGCTGGGAATCTCTTCCTTCGTATATGCGGAACGCATACAGATATCCCGTGGCTCTCTCGCAAAGCTTATAAAATTTCAGTCCGTATTTGGCCTTTTTGCTAGGAATGTATTGCTTTATTCCTAGCCGGCCTGAAAAGGGTACCAGGGACTCATCTACAAAAATATGCTGATCGGGGACATAAAGTTCTGCAAATCATTGGGAAAATAAATTAATGAGTGGGCGAACTTAATATAACTTATCGGAATTTGGATGATTGCGGGGAGGGGAGTGGGTGTTGTCGCTGAAATGAAGAAAGCGCATAATCATCTCGTATCAGGACCTGGACATTACGGAAGAATAAATGAGCATGTGGTGGATGGGTTTGGTGGACCAATAGGCATGTCCTTCATTTATTTTTGTAAGCCCCATGTTTATGGTGAGGCCCATAAACACTTTGAACTCCTCCAGAGTCAAATCCTTCCACTCAAACGGACGGGCGTATGATGATTGGGGGTTGTTGGCAATATGCTGCTGGGCATATAAATTGGTCCAGGGAAGGCTGGCACTATTGGTTATAGAGAGCCGAGCCCCCAGCTGGTCACCTAGCAGCAGTAATGCTGTATAACCTTCTCTGTTGACATGCTGATCGGGATGTGATCCAGGTGATGTTCCCAGTCAGATCTAATAAACACAGTATTTATTAGCATCAAGAGTACAACCACATATATATAATCAACCGTATGTTCAGCAGCCATGTGGGCTCAATGCCTGTAAAGTGTGGGCTTTGATCAATAAAATCACTGATATTTAACACTAGGATTTGACTAGGAGCATCACCTGGATTGCATCACGATCAGCATGTCAGAGAAGGCTCCACTGCTGCTAAGCAACCTGCAGGGAGCCCAACTGTCTACAACCAATACAGATGGGCTCGGGTGTGTTTGAAATCCCACATGTCCGATCCCGCCAGGAAGCCGTCACTCCACAGTGCTAATCACAGCCAGTGAGTTTCCTGATCTGTGCAGCTGCAGACCGGGAAATGTCTCACTGCCTGTGATTAGCGCTGTGCAGTGTCGGCTTCCTGGCAGGCTCTGGCATGTGGAATTTTGAACATGCCCAGCCCATCTCTAGCAACAAATTGTGCTGGCCCTCCTGTACATCAGCCCTATAAAGTAACGGGCACTGGGTTCCAATGTGCTGCCGCCCCTGCCATGGAGACAGAGACCAGCGCTGTGTTTGGTAGCTGGTGGTGATCCAAGACTGGTTCATCTTTATGAAGGTCAGTCGATCAATCGAGTCGGTGGACAGGCGCACCCTGTGATCCGTGACAAATCCTCCAGCAGCACTGAATGTGCGTTCTGAAAGAACGCTGGATACAGGACAGGCCAGTAGCTCAATTGCATACTGTGCAAGCTCTGGCCAGTGATCCATCCTCAAGACCCAGTAAGCCAGATGATTTTCGGTGGGGAAGGTGTCCAAGTCTGACCTTGCCCCTAGGTATTCCTGCACCATGTATATCAGACGCTGGCGATGGTTGCTGGAACCGATCATACCTTGGGGTTGCGGACTAAAGAATTGTCTGAACGCATCGGTCAGACGGCCACCTTCCCCACCGCTCCTTCTTTGACTGACCGAAGCCTCAGCAACTCGTTGTCCAGGACCAGGAGTTTGTAACCTCCCAGTCTCTGGGAACGCGTTGCACAGACCTTTCTGCAAGGCCTCCCGGAGTTGTCTCATCCTCTGCTCCCTCTGCGATGGTAAGATAAGGTCCGCAACCTTACCCTTGTACCGTGGATCAAGGAGAGTGGCCAGCCAGTAATGGTCCCTCTCCTTGATCCGAAGAATACGAGGATCCTTCCGCAGACTTTGCAGGATCAGGGAGGCCATGCAGCGTAGGTTAGCTGAGGCATTCGGTCCGGAGTCCTCTTGGTCACTAAGGACGACATGATCCGCAGCCACCTCCTCCCAGCCACGTACAAGTCCACGGGTTTCTTGGGACTGTAAATCATCCCTAAAAGACTGCTGCTGATGATGCTGAGTGCCAGCCTCCACCTCCATGCTGACTCATTTCCTCCTCCTCCTCTTCCTGTGCGATGGGTGGGACAGAAGGAACACTGTCTGGGTAAAGGGGGCCTTGAGAGGCAAGGAAGTCCTCCTCTTCCTGCCTCTGTTCTGCCTCAAGTGCCCTGTCCATTATTCCACGCAGCGTATGTTCCAACAGGTGGACAAGAGGTACAGTGTCACTGATGCATGCACTGTCACTGCTCACCATCCTCGTGGCCTCCTCAAATGGTGCCAGGACAGTGCATGCATCCCTGATCATGCCCCACTGGCGTAGTGAAAAAAACCCGAGCTCCCCTGACCCTGTCCTGGTGCCGTAGTCGCACAGGTACTCATTGATGGCCCTCTGCTGCGTGTGCAGCCGCTGCAGCATGGCCAACGTTGAGTTCCACCTGGTGGGCATGTCACATATAAGGAGGTTCTTGGGCAGGTTCAACTCCTTTTACAGCTCAGCCAGGCGAGCACTGGCATTATAAGATCTGCGGAAATGCACACAGACTTTCCTGGCCTGCCTCAGGACATCCTGTAAGCCCGGGTACCTGCCCAAGAACCGCTGCACCACCAGGTTAAGGACGTGAGCCACACAGGGCACATGGGTCAGTTGTCCCTGTCGGAGGGCAGAGAGGAGGTTGGTGCCATTGTCGCAAACCACCATTCCTGGCTTAAGCTGGCGTGGCATCAACCACCGCTCGGCCTGCCCCTGCAGAGAAGACAGAACCTCTGCCCCAGTGTGGCTCCTGTCCCCCAAACACACCAGCGCAAGCACGGCATGGCATCTTTTTGCCTGCGTACTTGCGTAGCCCCTTGAACGCCTACGGAGCACCGCTGGTTCCGAGGACAAAGCACAGGAAGAGGCCATGGAGGAAGAAGAAGAGGAGGGGGTGGAGGAGAGAGGTGTGTCACAACCAGTAGTAGCATTTTGGAGGCGTGGCGGCGGAACAACCTCCAACACTACTGCACCTTGTCCTGCATCCTTCCCAGCTGCCAAAAGAGTGACCCAATGGGCCGTGAAAGAAAGGTAACGTCCCTGTCCATGCCTGCTGGACCATGAGTCAGCGGTAATATGCACCTTACCGCTGACCGCCCTGTCCAGCGAGGGCAAGACATTGCCTTCCACATGCCGGTAGACAGCCGGAATCGCCTTCCGTGAGAAAAAGTGGCGTTTGGGAACCTGCCACTGAGGAACCGCACATTGCACAAACTCACGGAAGGGGGCCGAGTCTACCAACTGAAAAGGCAGCAGTTGAAGCGCTAGCAATTTAGCCAAGCTAGCATTCAACCGCTGGGCATGTGGATGGCTGGGAGTGAATTACTTTAGAAGGTCCAGCAGCTGGGGCAGGGAAATTTGCCTGCTAGAATCGGACGTCGGTGTACTGCTAGCAGAGTGCCCGTAAGTACTTGGCTGTGACACACCTAATTTTACACCTTCGTTCCTCTCAGTGCAGGTTTCAGAGAGGACTGAAGGTATAGTGAGGTTGGAGATCCCAGTTGATGCGGTGCAAGGAGAGGTGCGCTTTGTTCTTTGGTGTGGGTCTTTAAGGTAGGCTTGCCAACGAGCTGCATGGCAGGTCAACATATGTCTGGTCAAGCATGTGGTGCCCAAGCGGCTGATGTTTTGGCCACGCGATATACGCTTGAGACATATGTTGCAAACAGCAGCTGTGCGATCTGATGCACTCGACTCAAAAAAGGCCCACACCAAAGAACTTTTTGAATAACGGGCAGAGGCAGCGCCCTGCACAGGCGGAGCTCTGCGGTGTGATTCAGTCAGTGTGCTGCCCTTACGCTGGCCCCCCGAGGGCATCCTGCCTTGTTGGAGATGTGCCTCCTCCTCATCCTCCTCCTCTCTCCTATTAGGCACCCACGTGGAGTCAGTGACCTCATCATCCCCTCCCTCCTCATCACTGGAGCCAATCTGGCAGTATGCTGCAGCTGCTGGAACATGACTGCCAGATTGGTGTCCTTCTTGAGCATCCCCTCTCTCTGCTCTCACGCTACTGCCTTCCTCTAGCCGGGTATCATTATCAGACCCTTTGAAACGCTGGGCATCCTCCTAGAGCATGTACCCAACACTGTGCTCAAACAGTTCGGGGGACTCCTCAGGAGGACATGGTGGGTCTAGGGAAGGAGTGACTGATGATGACATTGATACCAGGGAAGAGGACGCTTTGGCAGCTGCTTTGCCAGTACCCTGAGCCTGGATGAGAGAGGATGAGGAGGATGAGGAGGGCTTGGTCATCCACTCTACCAAGTCTTCGGCATGATGCGGCTCAACACGTCCAGCTGCCGAAAAGAAGGACAAGCGTGTCCCATGGCCATGTGCTGATGACAATGCACCGCGTCCACGACCAGCACTGTTGCCCCCAGACACAGAGCCTGCTTGCCCTCTTTTATTGGCTTGTGACTGTTTGCCTCTCTTTGTTGGCCTTCCAGACATAGCAATGGCCTGCAGGGAGATGGGAAAACCAGGAATAAGGGGTAGCTTCAGGTGTATATTTTGCAGGAAGCACACAACGCCCGCTGTAAGTGCTGCAGATGACTGCCTGTGATACACAACAGGAAAAAACAGCAATAAGGGCTAGCTTCAGGTGTTTATTTTGCAGGAAGCACACTCCGCCCGCTGTAAGTGCTACAAATGCCTGTTAGTGTAACACACCAGGAAAACACAGCAATACGGGCTAGCTTCAGGTGTATATTTAGCAGGAAGCACACTCCGCCCGCTGTAAGTGCTGCAAATGCCTGTTAGTGTAACACACCAGGAAAATACAGCAATACGGGCTAGCTTCAGGTGTATAATGTGCAAGAGGCACACTCCGCCCGCTGTAAGTGCTGCAAATGCCTGTTAGTGTAACACACCAGGAAAACACAGCAATACGGGCTAGCTTCAGGTGTATATTTAGCAGGAAGCACACTCCGCCCGCTGTAAGTGCTGCAAATGCCTGTTAGTGTAACACACCAGGAAAACACAGCAATACGGGCTAGCTTCAGGTGTATAATGTGCAGGAGGCACACTCCGCCCGCTGTAAGTGCTGCAAATGCCTGTTAGTGTAACACACTAGGAAAACACAGCAATACGGGCTAGCTTCAGTTGTATATTTAGCAGGAAGCACACTCCGCCCGCTGTAAGTGCTGCAAATGCCTGTTAGTGTAACACACCAGGAAAACACAGCAATACGGGCTAGCTTCAGGTGTATATTTAGCAGGAAGCACACTCCGCCCGCTGTAAGTGCTGCAAATGCCTGTTAGTGTAACACACCAGGAAAACACAGCAATACGGGCTAGCTTCAGGTGTATATTTAGCAGGAAGCACACTCCGCCCGCTGTAAGTGCTGCAAATGCCTGTTAGTGTAACACACCAGGAAAACACAGCAATACGGGCTAGCTTCAGGTGTATATTTAGCAGGAAGAACACTCCGCCCGCTGTAAGTGCTGCAAATGCCTGTTAGTGTAACACACCAGGAAAACACAGCAATACGGGCTAGCTTCAGGTGTATAATGTGCAGGAGGCACACTCTGCCCGCTGTAAGTGCTGCAAATGCCTGTTAGTGTAACACACCAGGAAAACACAGCAATACGGGCTAGCTTCAGGTGTATATTTAGCAGGAAGCACACTCCGCCCGCTGTAAGTGCTGCAAATGCCTGTTAGTGTAACACACCAGGAAAACACAGCAATAAGGGCTAGCTTTAGGTGTATACTGTGCAGGAGGCTTAGCAACAATGACACTGACACTGTCCCCTGCCTATCCTTCTCTCTCCCTGCACACAAGGTTTATCAAAGAATATGACACTGACACTCTCCCTGCCTATCCTTCTCTCTCCCTGCACACAAGGTTTAGCAAAGAATATGACATTGACACTGTCCCCTGCCTATCCTTTTCTCTCCCTGCACACAAGGTTTAGCAAAGAATATGACACTGACACTCTCCCTGCCTATCCTTCTCTCTCCCTGCACACAAGGTTTAGCAAAGAATATGACACTGACACTGTCCCCTGCCTATCCTTCTCTCTCCCTGCACACAAGGTTTAGCAAAGAATATGACACTGACACTCTCCCTGCCTATCCTTCTCTCTCCCTACACACAAGAATAGCACAAAGAATAGCACAATGACACTGTCCCTGCCTATCCTTCTCTTTCCCTGCGCCGGAACACACTACACAAGGCCGCCGCGCTGGTGGCCTTTTATAGTGTGGGGCGTGTGCTAAACCCCCTGAGCTATAATTGGCCACAGGCAACCTGCCTGTGGCCAATTATGGCTCTCCTAGCTGCCGGCGCTGTGATTGGCCAAGCATGCAGGGTCACAGTGCATGCTTGGCCAATCACAGCGCCGGGATTGCACTGCGATGGCGCAGTGTATTGTGGGCCGTTCGCGTCACTCGAATTTGGCGCGAACGGCCCAAATAGTTCGATCTTCGTCGAACGATCGAACAGCCGATGTTCGAGTCGAACGTATGTTCGACTCGAACACCGAGCTCATCCCTAAAGAGCAGTAAGGATGTGGACTTCTCTTCCACAGGCAGTGGTTTCAGCAGGGAGAAACGATTAGACCGCAGCATACAGGGATATACAATGTAATACTGACATAAAAACACACACACACACACAGGTTGTACTTGATGGACTTGTGTCTTTTTTCAACCTTACCTACTATGTAATGCTTAAAAAACACCTTAAAAACGTCCAGCGCAGTGCGCTAATTTTAGCACTAGCACTTTTTCAAATGCCTCAGTGTGAAAGGGGTTCAAAGAGGAGCTCCAGTCTCCTTCAAATTTTTTTTTTAAAGTCAGCAGCTCAAATACTGTAGATAAAAGCAAGGGAAGGGAGAGAACAGAGCAGATGTCTGGTGTAGTAGTATGAGGATCAAAGTTATTTAAAAGTTTATTAAAAACATCATATTATACACTCACAAAATAAAATGTGAAGGAGCACATGTAGTCCACTGAACACAAAGCACAATCACAAGGAAAGGATGGATGAGCAGCTGACAGGTGAATAGCTGGGCTGGATGCCAGAAGTCTGTGCTCCGGCTCGGCTCATTTTTTTCTGTACCTTTTTCAGTTTTTCAGTTTTTTACTGTAACTGAGGACTGCACACAGTATTTAAAGTGGAGTTCGACCCAAAAATTGAACTTCTGCTTTTCGGAACCCTCCCTCCCTCCGGTGTCACATTTGACACCTTTCAGGGGGAGGGGGAGAAGATACCTGTGTAATACAGTATCTACACCACTTCCGGCACCTTCTCTGTCTCCCCCGCTGTCTTCTGGGAGACACACAGGTCCCAGAAGACAGCAGGGACCAGTGGGATAGCCCAGCGCGAGCTGCGCATGCACGGTAGGGAACTAGGAAGTGAAGCCGCAAGGCTTCACTTCCTGATTCCCTTACTGAAGATGGCGGCACATCCATCCGAGAGCCATGGGACAGATCGGCTTCGGGTGCTGACATCGCGGGCGCCCTGGACAGGTAAGTGTCCTTATTTTAAAAGTCAGCAGCTGCAGTATTTGTAGCTGCTGACTTTTAAAAAAAATAAAAAAATTGGCGGACCTCCGCTTTAAGGCACAGGATTTAGGTCAGTACTCACAATGACACAGGATCATTAGTTGCTGACTTCTGATATTCAACCGATACCACAGGACAGCTGGACACAGTGAGCTTCTCCAGACTGTAAGAAAGAAATCCCAAGATTTAGAAGATAGGCCCTCGAGATTAGACGATAGCTGGGAACTCAATGACCTCCGAGCAACATCTCCAACAGGCTGCCCTAAGGGGCCGATCCCTTTAAACAGGTGACTCTTCTGTCAGGACTGATCTCAGGATACAACAAGCCCCTGCTCCAGGTCTCTGACTATTTAAGGGCTCTTCAGTCATCTACTGGACACTCCTCTCCAGGGATTGGCTGGGTACCCAAAAATATTCAGGCTGCCTTTCTATATTCCTCAAAGTCTCAAATCCTCTAGAATGCAGGGCGGAAGTAATCAGATCAACAGCCTGTGAAACACTGAGCAGGCTAGAAAAATCAACTTCTGCTCCACTGATTACAGAGGAGCTAAACTAAATTCACCAATCAACTTACTTTGACAGGTAGGGTGCTACATCCACCCCCTATTAAAAAAAAGAGGCCCTGTCCTCATGGGCCAAGGCACAAAAACTACTCTTGTTGCAAGAGTGAGGATATCCCATGATGATGGGGAGGGAAAAAAAGGGAAATTAACAAATCAACGAAACATGTGGCATTGCACATGGTAAATGAAAGCATTTCAGAGTAACAGTATAAATTTGGATATAAACTCTAATTCCGCGTACACACGACCGTTTTTAATGTCATTGAAAAAAACAACATTTTTTCTCGACGTAATTCTTCTCAAGCCTGACTTGCCTACACACTATCATGAAAAAAAATGCTCGAGCAAAGCACGGTGACGTACGAAATGTACGACGGCACTATAAAGGGGAAGTTCCATTCAGATGGCGCCACCCTTTGGGCTGCTTTTGCTGATCCTTGTGTTAGTAAAGTTTGGTGAGAGACGATTCGCGCTTTCAGCCTCGTGCTCTTCAGTCCGTTACAGTGTGATGAATGTGCTATCTCCATTACGGACGCTAGTTTTACCAGAATGAGCGCTCCCATCTCATCACTTGCTTCTGAGCATGCGCGTTTTCTTCACGTCGTTAAAGCCTACACACGTCCGTTTTTCTTGACGAGAAAAACGACGACGTGAAAAACGACGAGAAAAATTAGAGCGTGTTCCAAATTTTTAATGCCCATTTTTCACGTCGTGAAAAATGCTCTGGAGCCCACACACAATCGTTTTTAATGACCAAAATAAAAAATGGCATTTTTCTTGTCATGAAAAACAGTCGTGTGTACGGGGCATAAGTATAAACTTTATACTGTAAAGTGGATGCCTTGCATTAAGTCATATAAGGAATGGCTCAGATATTCAGATTCTCAATATATATTTACACAAATATTTACAGTTTAACTAAAACACCAGTTAGTGTTGTATTGTAAACCAAATCGCGGTGCAAAATTTCCAGGGTTCTCCCCTGCAAGAGAACAGTTATCAAGGTATTATAAGCAAAATATTAGCAATGTGGAGCATTATTCCCTAGAAGATAACCCTCCAACAAAATCAGCAGTATACTTCATTGCTGAAGCACAGTATTTTAAAGACCATGAACATTGTCATTTAACTACATTGCCACCTAATGGTAAACCTGCTGAAGTGCCCATAATGAGCCTACAAGTATATATAATATGGAGGTGCAGTTGCAGCAGTCCTGTCTCTGGAATGACATGAAAGGAGTCATTAGCTGAATGTTCAAAGCCTGTGGGGACGTGCACCATGTTGTGGAGGCAGTTAACACTCAAGCCGTGTACACACGATCGGTTTTACCGATGAAAACAGTCCAATGGAATGTTTTCATCGGACGAACCGATCGTGTATGGGCCCCATCGGTCTTTTTTCCATCGGTGTGAAAAAATAGAACATGTTTTAAATTTATCCGATGGGAAAAAAAAAATAGCAAAATCCGATTGTCTGTGTGGAAATCCATCGGATTAAAAAACCACGCATGCTCAGAATCAAGTCGACGCATGCTCAGAAGCATTGAACTTCATTTTTCTCGGCTCATCAGAGTGTTTTACACCACCGCGACAACGGTCGGTTTTTTGACTGATGGTGTGTGGGCAAGACAGATGGAAGACAGTTTCATCGGATTTCCGATGGAAAAAAACATCGAATTAGAATCCATTGGATATCCGATCGTGTGTACAGGGCTTTAGAGTCCAGATGCAGAGAGCAAAACTTGTATTAATATAAAGGTTCAGCAATTCACAACAAGCCCAGCGGAAAGACACCCAACCCAGAACACTCACAGAATGCAACAGCAATATGTCGCAGAGCAGGTCTCAGGCATGCCAACAGCAGCTGTCTCTTAATGCAGCTTGGCCAGTTTGTATTTAAATGGGGAGGTGTCCAGGAAGGATAGTGTGTCCCTATCCTTTGCCTTCCCCAGTGACATAAGAAACCATAGAGGAACCATGTTCCTCTTGACTTCCCCTCCAACTGCAATGCCATTGCTAGACTTGTGCGGTATGTTTCATTACAAAACTAAATTCAGACAAAATTTTCAATATTTGGAGGTTTGGATGTATCTGAATATCCGAAGAATAATATAAACAAATTTCTATGAATCTAAAATAAATTATTATTGTAAAATATTATTATATATTCTTACAACGAAATTAATTTGTTTCATTCAGATGTTTAAAGCCTCCAAAGTAATTCATTAATCAAAATGAATCAATAAATAGCTGATTAAGGAGCATACAGCCCCCACATCCTTAACAACTATGACTCATCTGCTGTCAGTAGGCTCCCGCTGACAGCAGAATGTAAACAAAATAGAGCCAGCATTAAAATAAAATGTGCCTTTTTTTAAAAACAGCGTGGGGGTCCCCCCTCCAATTCATACCAAGCCCTTTCGGTCTGGTATGGATTTAAAGGGGGGGACATGCGGTCACAGTAGATCTACCAGGGTGAAGGCACCCACAGCCATCTGGTTTTTGCAACACACCCTCATTCTTTCATCCACTTAATGGTAAATACACCTTGTGAACATGAATATAATTTTGCACAATTCGGAATGTTTTACCGATGTTCTGTATACTGTCAAATGTCTTATTTTTGATGTTCTGATATATTCCCCTAGAACGTAAAACCCCCTGAAGAAGACTGAAAAAATTTATGGTCGAAATGCATTGGGGTATTCTGTGGATATCAATATTGTATATTTTAATTGGCAAACCATGTTTTTATCTGGGATGTTCTTTGCCCTGAGTGATGCTGTATGATGTCATGTGTGCTCTCAACCAGAGTATGTAAATTTTATTTATTGTATATCTCCACTTCATTCATTTTTTTGTTTGGATTAATAAAATATATTTTTTATATTATTACTCTTTATATAACTTCTTGCTGCCTTTGAAAAACCCCTGGGGAACCTTCCTTGTTTTTGTTCTGGTATGGATTTAAATGGGGACCTACACCAAAAAATGCATGGGGTCCCCCCAAAATCCATATCAGGCCTTTAGGTGTGGTATAGATTTTAAGGGGAACTCCTCTGGTCCCCCACAAAATCCATACCAGACCCTTATCTGAGCAGCCCAGCAGTCCAGGAAAAGGGGGGATAAGTGAGGGCTCCCATTCCAAAGCACCTTGTCCCCATGTTGATGAGGACAAGGCCCTCTTCCCCACAACCCTGGCCCGAAAATAAATGAAAAAAGTAAATAAAAACACAAAGACAGTTTTTGACTGTCTTTTATTAAGTTCTTTATTAAATAAATAAATAAATATGTCCTCTGATATAAATCCAGCCTCAGTCATGATGAACGCTGGCTGCCCACCCGCACAAAAAAAAGTTAAAAACCCATGATCAGTCCATCTAGAGACAGTTACCGAAGTACAGCTGCTTCTCTCCCACCAGTAAGTAAACATAGGGGCAGGGTCACCCAGTGACGTCACCCTGTACTTTACTTTTCACATATTGTCGGTGAATGAGTAGGTGTACTATGTGAGGGGATTGGGATCTGAGGAACCCCTTTTAAAGGGGGCTTCCAGATTCCAATAAGCTACCGCCACAACTAACGGGCCAGGGTTGTGGGGAAGAGGCTCTTGTCCTCATCAACATGTTGAGGGCTATGTGGCCTGGTATGGTTCAGGAGGGGGGGCTGCTCTCTCATTCCCTCCTTCCTGGCCTGCTGGGCTGCATGCTCGGATAAGGGTCTGGTATGAATTTTGGGAGGGACCTCACAGCATTTTTTGGGGGTGTAGAGTTCCCATTAAAATCCATACCAGATCTGAAGGGCCTGGCATCGATTTTGGGGGGGAACCCCAGGCTGTTTTTTTTAATTTTCTAATGCTGGCTCTTCTTTTGTTTACATCCTGCTGTCAGAGGGGGAAGCCCGCTGACAGCAGATGAGTTATAATTGTTAAGGAATGCGTTGGCCGCCCTCTCCATAACAACCAGCTTTTCTACGCTGTTTTTTGTTTGTCTACATTCTGCTTTTTACACATTAATTGTAAAAAGTTAATAGAAACACTACAGTTTTTGACAAGTCCTTTATTAAAAGACAAAAATAAAAGTCCCCCGAAGTAGATCCAACATCAATCACGATGCCCGACGCTACCGCCGACCGGAACAAAAAAAAAGCTCTTCACCTGACGAAGGCTCCCGCCATCTGACAGTTCTTAAATAACTTATTATTTAAGAACTAACAGAAGGCACAACTGGCAGACAACGGGATCTGGCAGACGGTGGGAGCCAGTGACGGGTGCAGACCTTTTTTTTTTATCCCCGGGTCGGCGACGGCGGTGTTCATCGTGATTGATGCTGGATTCACTTTGAGGGGATATTGTTTTTTTAAATGAAGGAACTATCAAAAACTGTCTATGTTTTTATTTATTTTTGACACTTTTTGGTGAATGTGTAGGGGTACAATATACCCCATACACATTTACAGGGGGGGCCAGGATCTGGAGGCCCCTTTTTTAAAGGGGGCTTCCAGATTCTGATAGGTCCCCTGCCCCAATGGTGTATTTTGGTTTTGTGCTGCCCTAGGCAAGATCAAAATCAGGCACGCCCCATCTAAATTTGTCCCACCCCTTCCTATTTAAGATCCACCCCTCCATCTGTAATCTGCACCCTTCTTCTTTAGGCTCCACTCTTCCTTTTTGTACATTAAAGCGGATAAAGTGTGCATATATTTTGTTGTTTTATGTACCTATATAAATGTTGTATATATTATTTTAAGAGATATTTATATACAAAAATGATAAGTCTCAATTCAAACATTTTTACTTTATTTTAAGTAAACAAATATATAAATATTTTAAACTGCAATGCAACTTGTTGAATCTAATGCCGCGTACACACGATCGTTTTTCATGACGTTAAAAATGCCATTTTTAAAAATGGGCATTAAAACCGATCGTGTGTAGGCTCCAGAGCATTTTTAACGACGTGAAAAACGGCCATTAAAAATTTCGAACATGCTCTATTTTTTCACGTCGTTTTTCATGTAGTTTTTTTTAACGTCGTGAAAAACAGTAGTGTGTATGCTTTTACGAGGGGAAAAAAAACGTGCATGCTCAGAATCAAGTTTGAGACGGGAGCGCTCGTTCTGGTAAAACTAGCGTTCATAATGGAGATAGCACATTTGTCACGCTGTAACGGACTGAAAAGCACGAGGCTGAAAAGCGCGAATCGTCGCTCAACAAACTTTACTAACATGAAGGGTGGCACCATTCGAACGGATCTTCCCCTTTATAGTGCTGTCATACGTGTTGTACGTCACTGCGCTTTGCTCGAGCGGTTTTTTTCATGATCGTGTGTACGCAAGACAGGGTTGAGAGGAAACAAGAAAAAAAACGACGAGAAAAACGTCGGTTTTAAAAATGACATTAAAAACGGACGTGTGTATGCGGCATTAGAGGGTGTCATTCAGTGTAGTTTCATATATATAGCAACTTGCTTTCTATTTTATTTTTTTAACTACTTGCCACCTGCACTATAGCCGATGGGCACTGGTAGGTGGCACTGACAGGCAGCACTGATCGGTGGCACCAATGAGGCACTAATGGGCATTAATTGGCAGCACTGGTGGGCAAAGGTAGGTGACACTGGTGGGCAGAGGTAGGTAGCCCTGTGGGCACTGGTAGGTGGCACTGTGGGCACTGGTAGGTGGCACAGGCAGGTGGCACTGGTGGGCACTGATGAGGCACCTGCGGTTCTCTGTGTGAGGGACTGATGTCCTTCTGACAGAAGATCAGTAATCTAATCAGTATATTTTTGTCAACATTTTCAGTCTTTTTTTGTTTGTTTTTTAGCAAAAAATAACCCAGCAGTAATTAAATACCGCCAAAAGATAGCTCTATTTGTGCATTTGAGTACAATGTTGCATGACTGCGCAATTATCAATCAAAGTGCGACAGCGATGAAAGCTGAAAATTGGCCTGGGCAGGAAGGGGGTTTAAGTGCCCATTAGGCAACTGGTTAATAAATATTATTGTCTAGTTCTGTGCCTCTCTTTGGATGTGCCTTTCAGAATCCTATGCTCCTTTATCTGATAGAGCAACACAACATATATAAAAAAAACAACAACAAAATGAAAAGTGCCTTCTCTGCTGCAATTAACCTTTCATATTTAAGGAAACGTGATAGTAATTATACTCACAAAGATAAAAACAAAGACAGCTCAGCTTCTTTATAGTACTCAGCAGGTGTGTTTCAAGGCAACAAAAACGATAGCAATATGCCCAATGTGCATTACCCGCTCACCAATCGTGCTAGACACCAAAAGCCACATGGCTGGGTGCTTTCAGGGGCCCTCCCTCTTCTTCAAAGCCGAATAAATAAAACTATAAACACTTATAATTTAAATAACTGTTGAATGTTAAACTGAAGATTTTATGTGAAATATCCAATTCTAACTTGTAAACTAAAGTGACATTCACCAAACTCTCTGTGTGGCAAAGCTGTTGTTAAGCTTATCATAGTCCAAAGATTTTGTGAGTTCAGATTCAATTGCCCACTACAGCCAGGGAGTTTAATCTTTCCTCTCCCATTCTGGATCGCAAGTAGATTTTCACATGCTTCAAAGTTGAAAAAGAACACTCAGCTGAGCACTTGGGCCTTATACACACAACCGGTTTTCTCGGCAAGAAACGACAAGAAACTGCTGGGAGAGCTTTCTTGCTGAGAAAACCAGTCGTGTGTATGTTTTCTCGTCGGGAAAACTGCCGTAAATCTCGACGAGAAAAACAGAGAACCTGCTAGCCCTGTACACACGGCCGAGATTCTCGTCAGGAAAAAACCCGTTGTTTTTCCTGTCGAGATTCTTGACAAGAATCTTGTGCCGGCTGAGTGTACACACACTCCATTCCAAAGAACCGCCGTTCTTTTGAATGGAACGAACGCGGTGACGTCATTGACTATGACGAGCATGCACTCGTCACATTCAATGCCGTCGCCGCCATCTTGCTACACCCTACCTATGCCTAGGAAGCTACCGCGCAGGCTTACCGGAGGACAGGTAAGCTTGTTGCTGCATACAAACACACAGTTTTCTCCTCGGGAAACAGGCCGGCAAGAATCCCGACGAGAAAATAGAGAGCGGCCTCGTACACACGACCGATTTTCTCACTGGTTCGTTCCATTCAAAAGAACGGCGTTTCTTTGGAATGGAGTGTGTGTACACTCGGCCGGCACAAGATTCTTGTAAAGAATCTCGTCAGGAAAAACTACGAGTTTTTTCCTGACGAGAATCTCGGCCGTGTGTACAGGGCTTTAGTCTCTGGTCAACTGTGGACTCTCAGGTGGCTATGCGGGGTCCCTAGTTGCTATGTGGGGTCTCTGGTTGCGGGGTCCCTAGTTGCTATGTGGGGTCTCTGGTTGCTATGTGGGGTCTCTGGTTGCTCTGTGGGGTCTCTGGTGGCTATGTGGGGTCTCTGGTGGACATGTGGGGGTCTCTGGTGGACTGTGTGGACTCTCAGGTGGCTATGTGGGGTCTCGGGTCGACTGTGCAGACTCTCAAATGGGGAATCTGAAGTGGCTATGTAAGGTCCCTGGTTACTATTCAGGGTCTCTGGTGGCTATGCAAGGTCTCTGGTGGCTGTGGGGGGTCTCTGGTGGCAATGGGGGAGTCTCTGGTGACTATGCGGGGTCTCTGATGGACTTAGGGGTAGTAACATGCAGTCTCTGGTCTTACTGGTGTGAGTCAGTCAGGCAGCTCAGATATGAGAACAGAGTTATTAACCCCCTTAACCTCTTAAAAATATGAAAGGAAGGGTGCACTGGCCCAGTGCATTGTTCCACATTTTATTTTTAATGTATTAAAAAAATACTCATAAGCATAGGTTATGTAGCGGGTATATACTTTTAAAACTGGTAAAGACACCAGTGATGCATAGTTCCCTGCGGCCCAGCAGGTGGCGCTGTCACTTTGGGCCGGGGTTGAACCATCGCTGCAGTGCCGTACCCTTTGTGACCTCTCGCAGCGGTTGTACGGCCGGGCGGGGAACCCGCTGTGCTTGTTGGGAGAGGGTATAAAGGGGGCGGACATCTTCGCCACGAGGTTTGAGTCCCAGGCACCTTCAGCCTGAGGGCTGCTGTTCGCGGTCGGTGTCCAGGCGGCCTAGGCCTGGACACCTGGAGTTTGTGTTTCATCCCAGACACCTTCAGTCTGGGGTGAGGTATTCGGCCGGAGGCCTGGGGCCCAGTACCTTCCGCTGGGTCCCGCGAGGGAGGGATTGTCCTAGGGGGCCCCGGGAGTGGGGCACCCGAATCCAGAGGCGTAAGGGACCGGAGGAGGAACTCATCCGAAGATCTGGTGCAGCAGATTGGCAGTGCCGGGTGAACCTCTGGAGACCGCCCGAAGGGATATCTTTCCCGAACAGGGGCCAAGTTCAGAGAGGAAGGTGGTTCATGTTCAATGACCGGTGGCAGCAGTCCAACTATTCAACTCAGGTCAGTGGCAGAGACCTGCTATTAGGCCTGTGGCAGGGGCCTCAACAGTTCATCTGGTCGGTGGCAGCGACCAAAACTCACGGTCCGTGGCAGAGACCGTGTGCCAGGCCTATTCGCTAGCAAAGGAATAGGAGAGTTCAGTTGTGCCTCTGCCTACTCGTATCCACACCCCTGTCTGTCTGTTACTGAAAGTTCAACTGATTGTGTTCACCCTGAAAGCAGAGAAATAAAGGAGTGTTGGACTTTCGATTGGTGTGGGGCTCTATATTATTGGCAGACACATCTCCATGGAACAGCTGGGGGGTTCGTATGCAGTGAACAGACCCAGAGGTAATTCAAGTAACTCTGCTCAACTCTCATACACATACGAGGGGAGAGCTTGGCGTAGTGTTCCTGCACTCTCCTCTCCCAGGTACCCCTAGACACAAGCCAATCAAACGAGAAAACCCGAGAGGGAGAGTGAGGCTCCGCTACACGTGGGCGCTCGTCCGGGATGTGTTCGTGCTACAATGGAGCTGGAGTTGTTGGAATTTGAAAGTGTCTGCCCGATAGAGTTCCGAGTAGGTCGGCCATATTGGCCACTGCGCCACGAGGCACACCCTCCCTGCTCAGTTCGTGGGCGTGACCCAGGGAAGGAGAAAGCCCGCAAACTGGAGTGCAAGAGGGGAGGAGTCTAATCGTGTGAAGGACTACACGTGGGGACTTTGGCGCCAACAATGCAGTGCGCAATGGATCAGCAGAGAGTCGCCATGTTCACCAATGCATCGTGGATTCCTATTCATCCTACTACCATGAGTCTGACTACTGCTGCTCCGATAACGGATACAGGGATTCGTCTAAAGTCCCGGGGACGATTCGCCCTGTACTCATGCATGGACGTTGAGGCCCTGGGTTTGATTTGTCTCGGCTGTTCGGGACTGGTGTGTCAGCTGAAGCCATTCGGGCGCTGCGAGGCCTGCGGAGAGTTCCTATTTGAGGTGGAATCACCCATTAAGAAACCCAGAACCATCCACCTCAACCGCGCAACGGGCCACACCACTCAAGAAGGAGGAATCGCTGCTTTTACAGCCATCCCTGTGCGCACTGCAGCGACCGCAGGGGAGGTCGCAATCACTGAGGTACAGGAGAAATCCGAGGATGCTGACTCAGTCACCACTGTTTCCCAGCGTCCACTGCCAAAGAGGAAGACCGGCTTGGTTGCCCCATCCAGCGGTTGCGGTGGATCACCCTGCTCGCCTACGCCTGTCCCGGATGGATCCGGTCGGAAGAGTCCCGGACATCCCTTCTCTACTTTGGGCCCAGGTAAGGCGGGCGGAGGGACTTGGTGTTGGGGTGGAGGTGTCGGATATTCATGGCCCTGTGTGCCCATGGGGGTAGCAATTCAGCCTCTACTACAGTCTACCAGCCCGCGGAGGAGTGTGACACCTCCGACCTAGAGTCGCTCTCCGATCCGGGAGACGACGTCATCATAGATGAACTTTTCGCAAAGAAGGGCTGGGACAAGATGCCTCTCTCCTCATCACGCAGAGTCAGGGATCCACCCATGTCTACAGGGGATAGTACACCCCGGGTGGAGGCACCAGCGCCTGAGGAGGGATCCCGTCCCCAGTCTGCCCTTCTACCTCCGGTGCCTCCTGCATCTGGCACCAGGGAAAAGAGACTGTTGCTGCGGGCGCCTATGCCTAGAATGGAGGTGATCAAGGCACCTCGTCACCCGGACGCCATCGTCCAACCGGGTGAGGGAGACCGGGCCACTATGCCTCCGCTGGCAAGACTACAGCGCCTCTTTGGCCAAAAGGTTGCTAACGAGTACGGGTGGGAGTACCCGTACTTACCTAAGGAGCTTCTATATGAAGTGGAAGTCTGCCGGGATCGCTGGTACAACGATTTTGTGTGGACGCACCTTCAGGTCCCACATGCCCGCAGGTACCTCGCGTGTTCCCCTAAAGCCTCTCAACGGTTCAAGGACTGCAAGTCAGAATGGATGCTGGGTCAGCATATCCACGCAGACAAGGTGTTAATTCAGCGCAAAGAGGGGGAAGATGTCGAATACCATGTAGAGACAATGGACCAGCACTTGAAACCCCTTGTTTTGCCGCACCCAAAGTTCTATTTGTAGGAGAAAAAAAGACTCCGTTCTTGCTTTGCCTTGTTGCTGCTGAACTTTCCGGGTTGGTTCCCGGGAAAACCCAGTGACTGTGCCCGTGTTGATGGGTGTTGTGCTCTCTGGAGGAATTGAAGGACTGTTGCCGTTGTTTGTTCTTCATTCTTCCATCCCACAAAGTGATTATGGACTTTGGGGTAGTTAGAGCCGCAAGAGAAAAAAAAAGAAGATCTTCAACCAGTGCAGTTACCGCGGCACTGTCACCAGGTGGCAGTGTTGCGCACCGATATTCACTGTTCACTCACACACTTATAGAAGGAAAGGGTTTCTCTGCGGAGAGGTTATTTTCTTACACGAACATATGTGTCAGGGATATGTGTGTTTAACATTTCTTTTCCCCTCTGTAGGAGAACATCTCATCAAGACCACTGAGAATCGGGTGGGTCTTAGTCAGGATGGGTGGGAAGGAATGTTGATGTGAATACGTCTTTCAAATAATGTTGTTATGTTTTGTTTGTTTTCCTTCCCTCCCCTTTCATGTCAGGTTCAGGCACAACTGTTTGGTTAGTTTTCAAAACTTTTGTATTTTTTTTTAAATTGTTAGTCAGTTTCTGGATCAGGCTATGATGGCCCCTTTGGGCATGGGTTGCTCCAGACACTGGGGACCAGTGTCCAATAACCGGGGGGAGAGTGTAGCGGGTATATACTTATTAAACTGGTGAAGACACCAGTGATGCATAGTTCCCTGCGGCCCAGCAGGTGGCACTGTCACTTTGGGCCGGGGTTGAACCATCCCTGCAATGCCGTACCCTTTGTGACCTCTCGCAGCGGTTGTACGGCAGGGCGGGGAAACTGCAGTGCTTGCTGGGAGAGGGTATAAAGGGGGCGGACATCTTCGCCACGAGGTTTGAGTCCCAGGCACCTTCAGCCTGAGGGCTGCTGTTCACGGTCAGTGTCCAGGCGGCCTAGGCCTGGACACCTGGAGTTCGTGTTCCATCCCAGACACCTTCAGTCTGGGGTGAGGTATTCAGTCGGAGGCCTGGGGCCCAGTACCTTCCGTTGGGTCCCGCAAGGGAGGGATTGTCCTAGGGGGCCCCAGGAGTGGGGCACCCGAATCCAGAGGCATAAGGGACCGGAGGAGGTACTCATCCGAAGATCTGGTGCAGCAGATTGCCAGTGCCGGGTGAACCTCTGGAGACCGTCCGGAGGGATATCTTTCCCGAACAGGGGCCAAGTTCAGAGAGGAAGGTGGTTCATGTTCAATGACCGGTGGCAGCGGTCCAACTATTCAACTCAGGTCAGTGGCAGAGACCTGCTATTAGGCCTGTGGCAGGGGCCTCAACGGTTCATCCGGTCGGTGGCAGCGACCAAAACTCACGGTCGGTGGCAGAGACCGTGCGCCAGGCCTATTCGCTAGCAAAGGAATAGGAGAGTTCAGTTGTGCCTGGACCTACTCGTATCCACACCCCTGTCTGTCTGTTACTGAAAGTTCAACTGATTGTGTTCACCCTGAAAGCAGAGAAATAAAGGAGTGTTGGACTTTCGATTGGTGTGGGGCTCTATGTTATTGGCAGACTCATCTCCATGGAACAGCTGGGGGCTTCGTATGCAGTGAACAGACCCGGAGGTAATTCAAGTAACTCTGCTCAACCCTCATACACATACGAGGGGAGAGCTTGGCGTAGTGTTCCTGCACTCTCCTCTCCCAGGTACCCCTAGACACAAGCCAATCAAACGAGAAAACCTGAGAGGGAGAGTGAGGCTCCGCTACAGCTATAATAGCTGCGATTCTGCCCGCAATCCCAAATCTCTAGATGTGAACGGGGCCTAAGGCCTCGTACACACGGCCGATTTTCTCGGCAAGAACCAGCAAGAAACTTGCTGGCAGAGAGGTCTTGCCGAGTAAATCGGTCGTGTGTACGCTGCTATCGGGTTTCTCGTCGAGAAAACCGACAAGAAACCTCGACGAGAAAATAGAGAACCTGCTCTCTATTTTCTCGTCGAGATTCTCCTCGGCATGTTTCTCGACGAGAAAAGTGAGTGTGTGTACACTTACCTGTCCGCCCGGAAGCCCGCGCATGTTCGAAATGAATTTGACGCATGCGCGGTAGCTTCCTAGGCATACGTAGGGTATACCAAGATGGCGGCGACGGCATCGAATGTGACGAGCGCATGCTCGACGTAGTCAATGACATCACCGCGTACACTCCTTTCAAAGAACCGTGGGTTCTTTGAAACGAGCGTGTGTACACTCGGCCGGGACAAGTTTCTTGTCCAAGAATCTCGTCAAAAAAAACGACATTTTTTTTCAACGAGAATCTCGGCCGTGTGTACGAGGGCTTAGTCTCCCAGTGGCCTGCTTAGAGACTGAGCCAGCTGTCGGTCCAGGCACGATCTCCTTTTAGAAACTGCATGCTCGCCAGTTCTAAAGGTTTCTAAAGTGCGCCTGCGCCGTAGACATCGAAGCCCGTCTAATTTGTAAATATCTCCTAAACTGTGGAGGTTTGGGAGATATTTCAAGCACCTACAGGTAAGCCTTAATCTAGGCTTACCTGTAGGTACAAGTGGTTGTAACAGGTTTACAACCACTTTAAAGTTAAAGTGTTACTAAACCCAGGATCCTGCATTCACTATATCTGGTGTACACAGAACATGGGAATACAATAATTTTTGTAAATATAAACTGCTAAAAACCTGTTCTCATAAGCAGTACATGAGTCCTTTCAGTGTCTGGTTGAACACTGGTTAAAACATGTAGGAGGAGTTTTCATTCTCCTCTGAAGCCCTGTACACACGATCGGATAACCTATGGATTTTCGTCCGATGGATTTGACCATCGGAAATCCAATGAAACTGTTTTTCATCAGTCTTGGCCACACACCATCAGTCAAAAAACCGACGGCAAGAAAACGACGGCATGTTCAAAACGTACGACGCGCTATAAAAGGGCCGAACAAATCTAATGGCGCCACCCCTTGGGCTGCTTTTGCTGATTTTGTGTTACCGCGTGTTAGTAAAAGTTTGGTGAGAGCCGATTCGTGCTTTTCAGTCTCCGTGCTTTGCAGATCGTTTCCTGGTGTTCAGTTTGTGCTTGTGGGTTTGTATTTGTGATTCAGTGCGTGCAGTCAGGTCGTTACTGCCTTGCAGTGCCTTCTTGGCTGTTAGTTTACTGTTTTTCAGATCGTTCTTTTCAGGCCTTGCTGTTCCACGGTGCGTTCTGTTTGAGTGCGTTCTGACCAGCCGACCGGTTTAAAACCATGTTTGAAGTGCGTTCTCGTTCTCGAGCTCGTGCTGGCTTTGGGCTTGGTGTTGCAGTTAACACTGTAACCCGAGTTCAGTCTGTGAACAGGGTGAGGTGGAGTTCATGGACTAAGAATTGTTGCTCCAGCGGGACCAATTCTCTCATATGCCTCTGCTGCGGGAAATCCATGAGAATAACCCTGATGATTTCAGGAATTATCTCAGGATGACGGACCCCGTATTTCACCGTCTGTTGGATTTGCTGTCCCCCTATATCACGAGGCAGGACACTGTGATGCGCCAGGCCATCACTGCCGAGCAGAGGCTTATTGCCACGTTGAGATACCTGGCGACTGGGAGAAGCTTGCAGGACCTCAAGTTCTCAACAGGCATCCCCCCCCAGGCTCTCGGGATCATTATCCCTGAGACGTGTTCGGCCATCATTCAGGTCCTGCAGAAGGACTATATGAAGGTAATTTTGCTCCTTTAACCTCACATTATATGTTTTGATTGTTTTTGAATCTTCTCTTTTTTTTTCCTCCTAACCCAAATTTGCCTGTTTGTAATATCCTGGTAATTTCCCCATTTTCCCCATGCCTTTTTTTACCTGTAAAGCCCTTTTTGGGCCCTACATGCCTATTTCCCTTCACTAACCTCTCCAGCATGCTATCGTGGGCGCAAACCCAGCTAGCCTTCTATTTTCCTTTTCATTTTTGGGGGGTCATAGCCCTCGTAGTTTGACAACCCTCCCCCTCCCCCCTAAAGATGTTAAAAAAAAATTAGTTCTCAATCAAGCTCAGCAGAGTGGTAGAGTGTTTTTTTGGATTCCCCACAATCACCTCAAGCCCCCCCCCTTAGATTATTTTAGAATGTCCACTCAGCGGGGGTGAGGCATCTGCTAAGTGGGCCTTTGTTTATTGGTCGGAAAAACTCCCTTAAATAATAATGTTAGAATGATGTTGGTCACAAATGTTTTTGTGTGTAATCTGCTTGCACTGTAAACCTAAACCGTACTAATGTCTTCTTTTTGTTTAACTCCACAGTTCCCTAGCACACCACAGGAATGGCTGACTGTGGCCTCCCAATTTGCCCAGCGGTGGGATTTCCCCAACTGCGGAGGGGCAATTGATGGGAAGCACATCCACATATTGCCGCCACCCCCGTTCGGGGTCATACTATTTCAACTATAAAGGTTTTAATAGCATAGTGTTAATGGCGGTGGTGTCGGCACGGTACGAGTTCCTATATGTGGACGTGGGGAAGAACGGCCGGATGTCTGATGGCGGATCATTCACGGAGACGGAGTTCGCTCACCGTCTGCAGGCTGGGGGTCTTGCACTGCCTCCAGATGCAGAGAACGTTGAAGGGCTCCCGTTCGTTTTCATTGCGGATGAGGCTTTTGGACTAGGACCACACCTGATGCGGCCGTTTCCCCAACGCACCCTCACCCCGGAGAGGAGGGTTTTTAATTACCGGCTGGCCAGAGCCCGGAGAGTTGTGGAGAATGCCTTCGGGATAATGGCCAGCCGGTTCCGCCTGTTCCAGACAGCGATACATTTGGCAGATTATAAACTGAAACACATCGTCTACTGCTGCTGCTTGTTGCACAATTTTCTACGCAAATTTGCGACAAATTATGTCTCATCGTTTGGGCCTGAGGCCGGTCCATCAGAACTGATTAATCTGACCGGCCTCAGCACTGCCCGTACTGGCTTGGCCCCCCAAAGTGCCCGTGAAGTACGCCAGAAATACGTAGAGTACTTCACGGGTAGGGGGGCCATCGCAATGCCAGACCACATCTGACCGAGGATTTTACCTTTTTAAAATAAAGCAAAAAATTTGAATTCCTACAAACTTGTGTTGTCATTCTTGTATTTTCGGTTTATGTGTCTCCCAGGTTCTAGTAGTGCCAAGTGTATTTTTCCTTAGTAAATAGCCTCAAAATTCAGAGGGAAAAACACTGTTTTTGCATCTTCAGAACTGCTCTTGAGCATAGAAAGAACAAGGCACACCTTTTTTACACTTCCCAAATCTTTTTATTGATTGCACCACATTTTTTTATTCTTTTTGAAATACTAGCCTTTTTTTTTGTGGTGTGGCTTTATTTGCAGAAACATGCATGGGTCGAAAGCCATTTTTTTTTCCAAAAAAAGGAAGAAAATAACACAGTGAAAAATACAAACAGGAGATGGGGTGATGTTACCCCTGATCCATCCCAAATGTGAAGAACCACACTTTATTTTTGGGGCTCAAATGGGTATCTTCAACATGATCCCATGGCTAAGGTAAACATGTGCTATCTGCCATCATGGGGGATCAATGGACATGCTTTGGGGGTGAAAACTAGACTTGTGCACAACGGAAAAATTCGTTCCGTTTCGGTTCGTTTCTTTCCGGTCCTGTTGATTCGTAATCATTCGTAATTTTGCTAGACGGGATTTTTCGTGTTCGGACTCATTCGTATTTTTGCAAGCGACATTTTTCGTTGAATTTTTTGTTGCTTTATAATTCGTACTTTCGGTAGAGTACGTTGTTTTTCGTTGATTCTGGACACAACTCCTACTTTCGTAACTTTTTTTGGGTTCGTACTTTCGGTAGAGTACGTTGTTTTTCGTTGATTCTGGACACAACTCCTACTTTCGTAACTTTTTTTGGGTTTGTTGATTCGTAATTTTCTGTGTCTCTCTCACAACGACGCTGCCTATTATGCCTAATGTGCTTCGAATGGATTTGTACTTTTCTAAATACATTGCGGTTATTTGTAACGATTCGAAATCTCGTATTTTACTTTTGTTTTTAACATGCGGCTATAGGCTCTGCCCCTGTACACCATTTTGAGAGGGTTCAGCACGGTGAGGGAGAAGCAGAGAGCAGAGCAGAGTGTTATTGTGCTTCGAATGGATTCGAAATCTCGTATTTTACTTTCGTTTTTTACATGCGGCTATAACCTCCGCCCCTGTACACCATTTTGAGAGGGAGTTCAGCACGGTGTGGGAGAAGCAGAGAGCAGAGCAGAGTGAGTGTTATTGTGCTTCGTATGGATTCGTACATTCGTAACTTTTTCATAACGAATTATGCCGAAGACATTCGGGCATTCGCTATTTGCGGTATAATTTATTTCGGATTCGGTCTTATTCGTAATTGCTTTGTTCGGAAATTCGAATGCTTCCGAATGTCCGAAAGTTGCTAAATTCGGACGAATTTCAATTCGTTACGAAACGAATTGCACAAGCCTAGTGAAAACCCTTCCTCTCACCTACTTGAGTAGGGAGGAAGAGGTTGCACCCCCAAAACAGGGACATAGATATCCTGTGACGGCAGATAGCACATGTTGAGTCAGTGTGTGCATCTTCACATTTGGGCTGGTGGAAATCCCAGAGATAATTTCAGACGCATAACAAAACACACAAAAAGGGGGGAGGTTCACACTATTCTCCCCAAAATATCTATCATGTTTTTATATTTTTGCTCAATCACAATCATTCTCTTTCTCATAATGTCCATTTCGCTACTGCATTCCATGATTTCCTGAATGATTATTTTGGCACTGGCACTCGAGAATGGCGGATTTGGACTTCCTGACACACCCCCACGTTCAGTCCCTAAAAAGAAACCAACATTTTTAAACTAGGCAGGCCTACATCTGTATTTACCTTGAAGTTGTGGTGACAGACACTGACCTGTTGTGCTGATAAGCTCCACCTCTCCTTCCTCCACCTCCCCTTCCTCCACCTCCACTTCCTCCACCTCTGCTTCCTGAACCTGCTGATCTTGGTCTGCTTTGGGATCTTCGGGGAGTTTCTGTGGTGTTGGGTTCCTCGTCTCATGAGCATGGTGTCCTCCCAGTCTCCTCTCCCCTATGGGAATTTAAAAAATAATGTATACTTTAGCACACAGACTTTTTAAAGGCCTGCAAAGGGATTCTCAATGTTTTGAAGTGGGGTACAATTGATATTTGGCCCTGAGTTCCAACATGAACATATGTGATCTTGCAAACTCAACAAAGCAACATGTTATTTTTGAGGACACTCACAAATACACTTGGATAACCACCAAGGTATCCACTGGACCACCTGTGTGTGACACAGTTAAGAAATTTGGTCATGTGGCCCAGAGTATAGTATCTTGATGAAGAACAAAAAAGAGTACACAACTGCTGGAGTGTCATCTCCTTTACCCAGAATACAGATTATCCTTTCATTCACATTCTAGTTTTCCTTACAACACATCATCTAGCCAACAATGTGTAGATAAACATTGTTGAAGTAAAATGAGGCATGCCCACATATAGTTTACGTGCATATGTGCCAAACATGTTTGGGGGAAGAGCAGCAAGTTTTTGGTCAACACATTTTGCAAATAAGTGGACTCTCCACTTAACATAAAAGATGAGATTTAAAAATGTGAACCCAGTCAAGCCAAGCACATGTTGCAAAACATGGAAGAATACATATTACAATGTGAAAGAACACAGTAAAAAATAAACTTACTTTTTTCTATGCTTTTTAAAAGCTTCTTATACTGCTCCGGCTCCCTGAGCTTCAGGTCTGACCACCTTTTACGGAGTTGTTCCTTGGATCTCCTGACCCCATATTTTTTATAGAGACTCTTCACCACTTTGTCCATAATTTGTGACTTCCGGAGATTAGGGGTGTCGTATGGGCCATGCTTGCCGTCGTAATCCTTCCTCCACAGAATGTCCACTATCTCGGAAAAAGACATATTAGTCGCCTTGTATCTTTTTTTACAGGATCGGGACGTTTCCGCCTCCGGGCTTTCCTCGTCGGTAATTTCTACTAAAGAAGCCACCTGTGTCTGCGACATGTCGCCGTCTCACACTGTGCGCCGATCGTTAAGGGGCGGGGAAATGCGGAAAAAGTCCGTCATGGGCGGGCGACGAGGGCGGAGTTACACGCATGCGCAGGGTATAAAAAGGGGAAAGAAGTTATTAGGGATGCGCGGAGTAAGGACGACCGGAAGTGAACCAACGAAGTGAACTAAGGTAAGAAGGGAACTCGGGCCTGCAGTGGCATATTAATGGGTCATGATTGTAAAGGGCAATATTGTGATAAGTTGAGGAGAAACAATTCTGATCCTTTTCTTTTTTTTTTTTTTTTTTGTACTTGCTGATCCAAATAGATGCATAAACTAAGAGAGCCAGAGGTGATGCTGATTTTTATCGAAAAGTATAAGGAACAGCGCAACCTGTGGGAGCTCAAACAAAAGAGATGTACGACGGGCAACTATTACCAAATTAGCAGAGGATATGAAGCCATGGATCCCAGATGCAGACTACACAATGATCAATAATAAAATCAACAACCTGCGCAATTCTTATAAAAAAAAATACAAAGAAGTGCGCCAGTCCAAGAGATCAGGAGCAGCAGCCGACGATGTAGTAAAGCCCAAGCTGTGGTACTACAGACATCTCCAATTTCTGGATGACCAGATTGAGGCCAGGGAATCTATTTCCAGCCTTCCCTCAACCCTTCCTTCCACCCTTCCCTCCAGCGTTCCTTCCACCCTTCCCTCCACCCCTGCAGAGGCGGAGGAGGAGCCTCCCGAGCTAGAAGAGCCAGATCTTCACATCTTCAGCCCGGTATAGTATTTTTGATCATAATTATTGTCCACTAAGTAATATTGAGTTGAACTGTTTTGATTAGCCATAAAGGATCCCACCCCCCCCCCCCCTCAAAAAAAAAACAGTACTGAGTTCAAAATTGTGTGATCGATTCCTCAAATAATAGAATTTTTCATTTTATTTTATAAACAGGATGAGGCAAGCCAGGAGGAAGAGGGTCAGGAGTGTGACAGGCAGGAGGAGGCAGGGCCCAGTGGTACTCAGCAGGTCCCCAGGCCTAGTGGCAGCACCGTCTCCCAAGTGGCTCTCCTCCACGTCAGACCGCCAAAACAATGGCGGATGACACAAGTGGAGGAGGAGTCACTAAAGATGATTCAGGAGGCTGCTGCCATTATGAGGGCCCCCCTCAACCCTACGGAGGGGTTTAGCACCTATCTGGCAGATAAGCTGCTCAGAATGGAGGCGGGACAACGGGCCCTCTGTGAGCATCTCATCTATATGGCTGTACACATGGGGGCGAGGGGACAGCTGACTGAGGCCACCCATATCTCACATCAGCCCAATCCCTCTCCTCCTTCTCCTCCTCCTCCTGCCACATCACCACCCACAGTGGCCCAGCCTGCAAGGGTGCGTGGATGGGGCCGTGGAGAGAACGCTGCAGAGAGGCGTGGAAGGAAGGCTACAAGGAAGAGCAGGAGGTGATTCCCTGGCCTCGAGCTGTTCATCCAGAAATTGAAGGTTGATGGAGTACCACAGCTTGGGATGATGTATGTCTTTGGCTGCTGCTCCTGATTTCATGCTGTTGTTGATTTTATTATTGATCATAGTCAGGTCTGCATTTGGGATCGAATGACTTTATATTCTCTGCTAATTTGGGAATAGTTGCCCTTCGGTTTTTGTTTTGTTTATTTCCGAAATAAAGGGAAATTTGATTTCAGCAAACCTACATGCCTGATGTGTTTTTTTTGTGAAGTAGCAATAAGATTGCATAAATACAATGTGTAATTAATAACAAGGGACACCAACCTCCATGATTTGTGAAAAATAAAATATTATGTTGTTCTGAGAAATTGACACACCCAAAAATGCACAACAAAATTAAAGACCAAAAAAAAAGGGGGAATTTGTGAGGTCGGCCTTGAAGAATTTTAATAATTATTCCTCAAATCACAAGATAAAAGAAAGACATACGTTTGTCAGAACTCATGAGAAAGTTCTGCTGCCAAAATGACATTTTAAAGACCGTTCGAAAGCGAAAAAACATGCGCTGCATTAAACGAAGCAATAACTTGCAGAATGACGAATGTGCTCTCTCCATTAGGAACGCTAGTTTTACAAGAACGAGTGTTCCCGTCTCCTAATTCAGTCTGAGCATGCGTGGGTTTTTGAACCGATGGACTTGCCCATAGACGATCGGAAATTCCCATCGGTTTTTTATCCATCGGAAAATTTTAAAACAAGTTCTATTTTTTCCAACTGATGGAAAAAAGACAGATGGGTACCATACACGATCGGTTTGTCTGAATATAACCCTTTATATTCCACAGTGAAAATAACAAGCATGCTTTACTGCATATACAGACTGATTTTACTGTTGTGGGTTTATTGACACTTTAACCACTTGACCACTGGGCACTTAAACCCCCTTCCTAACCAGACCAATTTTCAGCTTTCGGTGCTCTCACATTTGGAATGACAATTACTCAGTCATACAACACTATACCCATATGAAATTTTTGTCCTTTTTTCACACAAATAGAGCTTTCTTTTGGTGGCATTTAATCACCGTTGGGTTTTTTTATTTTTTGCGCGATAAAAGAAAAAAGACAGAAAATTCTGTAATAATTTTTTTTTCTTTGTTTCTGTTATAAAATTTAGCAAATTTGTAATTTTTCTTCATAAATTTTGGCCAAAATTTATACTGCTACATATCTTTGGTGAAAATACCATATTTTTCGGACCTTAGGACGCACTTTTCCCCCCAAATATATGGGGGGAAAAGTCTCTGCGTCTTATGGTCCGAATAGTGAATGGAAAGCCCCCCCATCTCCGTCATTTAACATACCGGGCCAGCGGTGGTCACAGAACACGTCCGCAGATGGCAGGCAGCCGGCGCCATCAGTGGGCTCACGGGGAGTCAGACTGGTCTGCGGCGGCATCTTTTTCACAGCGGCATGTATCACACAGCAAGGGAAGGGGGCAGCCTATGAAGAAGAAGCCCCAGGAAGCTTTGCAGCAGGTCCAGTACACGGAGGCACGCCCACACGACGTCATTACGTGTTGCTCCGCACACTCGGCCTATTCTCCTGTTGCCGAATCAGCTGACCCATATAGTGAGCCCTCATTGGTCGCTACCTCACAAGTCCCTTCATAGCAATTGCAAGCAGTGCCCGCCCTGCGTTTTGAAGTACATACAGTACACTTATACTATGAATGAAAAAAGGCTAATTATTACATATAAGTGAATACTGACCAGGTGCCAGTACACCATTTGGGTCAGAATATTTTTTTTCTCATTTTCCTCCTCTAAAACCTAGGTGCGTCTTATGGTCAGGTGCGTCTTATGGTCCGAAAAATACGGTAAGTACAAATTGGCAGGGCCGATCCTAGGGTCACAGACGCCTGGGTGCAGATATATTTCTGGCGCCCCCACATGGGTGTGGTTAGAGTACTAACTCCTCCCCTTTACAAATGTTTCTATGGCAACGACTCAAACACAGAGATGCTCCCCTGAGAAGTCTTCGTTACCCTGGGATCCTCCCATGATCTCTTAACAATAAACAAAATACAGAAAGAGAAGCAGAGTACTCTAATGGGACCTGGAGGAGGGGTCTCTCTAATGTACACAGAGAGGGCTTCTGTTAGAAAGAGCTGCCAGACATACTACTGATCACGGATCACTATGGTACATGGAAGGCAGGAAGGAGGGATCATTATGGTACATGGAAGGCAGGAATGAGAGATCACTATTGGACATGGAAGAAAGGAATAAAGAATCACTACGGTACATGGAAGGCAGGAAGGAGGGATCACTATGGTACATGGAAGGCCGGAAGGTGGAATCACTATGGTACATGGAAGGCAGGAAGGAGGGATCACTATAGTACATGTAAGGCAGGAAGGAGGGATCACTATGATACATGGAAGGAAGGAAGGAGGAATCACTATGGTACATGGAAGGCAGGAAGGAGGGATCACTATGGTACATGTAAGGAAAGAAGGAGGGATCACTATGGTACGTGGAAGAAAGGAAGGAGGGATCACTATGGTACATGGAAGAAAGGAAGGAGGGATCACTCTGGTACATGGAAGAAAGGAAGGAAGGATCACTATGGTACGTGGAAGAAAGGAAGGAGGGATCACTATGGTACATGGAAGAAAGGAAGGAAGGATCACTATGGTACGTGGAAGAAAGCAAGGAAGAATCACTATGGTACATGGAAGGCAGGAAGGAGGGATCACTATGGTACATGGAAGAAAGGAAGGAGGGATCACTATGGTACATGGAAGAAAGGAAGGAGGGATCACTATGGTACATGGAACAAGGGAAGGAGGGATCACTATGGTACATGGAAGGCAGGAAGGTGGGATCACTATAGTACATGTAAGGCAGGAAGGAGGGATCACTATGGTATATGGAAGAAAGGAAAGGGTAACACTATGGTATATGGAAGGAAGGCAAGAAGGAAGGATCACTATGGTACATGGAAGGCAGGAAGGATCATGATGGTACATGGAAGGATCACTATGGCACACAGAAGGCAGGAAGGATCACTATGACACCTGGAAGGCAGTAAGGATCACTGTGGTACATGTAAGGCAGGAAGGAGGGATCACTATGGTACATGGAAGGCAAGAAGGAGGGATCACTATGGTACATGGAAGAAAGGAAGGAGGGATCACTATGGTACATGGAAGAAAGGAAGGAGGGATCACTATGGTACATGGAAGAAAGGAAGGAGGGATCACTATAGTACATGTACGGCAGGAAGGAGGGATCACTATGGTACATGGAAGAAAGGAAGGAGGGATCACTGTGGCACATGGAAGAAGGGAAGGAAGGATCACTATGGTACATGGAAGAAAGGAAGGAGGGATCACTATGGTACATGGAAGAAAGGAATGAAGGATCACCATGGTACATGGAAGAAAGGAAGGAGGGATCACTATAGTACATGTAAGGCAGGAAGGAGGGGTCACTATGGTACATGGAAGGCAGGAAGGAGGGATCACTATGGTATATGAAAGAAAGGAAGGGGGAACACTATGGTACATGGAAGGAAGGCAAGAAGGAAGGATCACTATGGTACATGGAAGGCAGGAAGGATCATGATGGTACATGGAAGGATCACTATGGCACACAGAAGGCAGGAAGGATCACTATGACACCTGGAAGGCAGGAAGGATTACTATGGTACATGGAAGGCAGGAAAGAGGGATCACTATGGCACATGGAAGGCAGGAAGGATCACTATGGTACATGGAAGGCAGGAAGACTATGGCAATGGAAGGCTGTAAGACTGACACATGGAAGGTTGGAAGGCTATGGGACATGGAAGGCTATGGGACATGGAAGACTATGTCACATGGAAGGCTGGGAGACTATGGCACATGAAAGGCTGGAAGACTGACACATGGAAGCCTGGATGGCTATGGGACATGGAAGGCTATGGGACATGGAAGGCTGGGAGACTATGGCACATGAAAGGCTGGAAGACTGACAAATGGAAGGCTGGAAGACTGGCACATGGAAGGCTGGGAGACTATTGCACATGAAAGGCTGGAAGGCTATGGAACATGGAAGGCTGGAAGGATCACTATGGTACATGGAAGGCAGGAAGACTATGGCACATGGAAGGTTGGAACACTAGCACATGGAAGACTATACATGGAAGACTATGGCACATTTAGAGAAAAGAGAGAGGGGAGAATCACTCACCCAGGCTGCATTGTATTCAGAGGCACAGGCACTCAGGCAGCGACATCAGGCAGGATCGCTGGCTGGTTTGAAATCTCCTGCCCACACTCCTTTCTCAGGCACAGATTGGATGCATGAAGGGGTTGTGGGTGGACACAGGGTGGACATGGGGAGGAGGTGGGGCAGACCTAGCCTACCTCCTCCTCAACTCGTACTGAATATACAGTGGGCGAGGGATGTGCAGCAGCAGCAGGCAAGCGGGGAGCGCGCCGGGGGGAGGGGGGGGCAGGGCCGCGGGGAATATGAACATTGCCGGAGGGTGGGAATATGCTGTTTACACACTGCTGTTGGCGCGCCGAGGGGTGGGAATATGAGGCTTACACACTGCCAGGGGTGGGGGGCGGGGAATATGAACATTGCCAGAGGGCGGGAATATGCTGTTTACACACTGCCGTGGGGCGGGAATATGAGGCTTACACACTGCCGGGGGGCGGGGAATATGCACATTGCCGGAGGGCGGGAATATGAGGCTTACACATTGCCGGGGGGCGGGGAATTTGCACATTGCCGGAGGGTGGGAATATGAGGCTTACACACTGTTGTGGGCGCGCCGAGGGGCGGGGAATATGCACATTGCTGGGGGCGGGGAATATGCTGCTTTATACACAATAGGGGGGGGCAGGGAATATGCACACTGCCGCGGGCGTGAGGCAGCACACCCGGGACTGACGATAACCTAGCATTTCGGCACCCCCCGCTCTGCGGCGCCGGGGTGCAGTGCACCCCGTGCACCCGCCCAGGATCGGCCTCGCATATTGGTGTATATTATTTGGTCTTTGTGAAAGTTATAGAGTCCACAAGCTATGGTGCCAATATCTGAAAATTGATCACACCTGAAGTACTGACGGCCTATCTAATTTCTTGAGACCCTAACATGCCATAAAAGTACAAATACCCCCCAAATGACCCCTTTTTGGAAATAAGACATTCCAAGGTATTTAGAAAGAGACATGGTGAGTTTTTTGAAGTTGTAATTTTTTCCCACAATTCTTTGCAAAATCAAGATTATATTTTTTCACAAAATTGTCATATTAGCAGGTTATTTCTCACACACAGCATATACATACCACAAATTACACCCCAAAACACATTCTGATATTACTCCCGAGTATGGCGATACCACATGTGTGAGACTTTTACACAGCGTGGCCACATACAGAGGTCCAACATGCAGGGAGCATCTTCAGGCGTAAATGTAAAAATCATAATTTATTTGCTAGAAAATTACATAGAACCCCAAAACATTATATATGTTTTTTTTAGCAAAGACCCTAGAGAATACAATGGCGGTCGTTGCAACTTTTCGAACACGTTTTAAAAAAAACCAAAAAAAATTGTTTTGTGCTTTAAAAAAAAAAAAACAGTAAAGTTAGCCCAATGTTTTTGCATAATGTGAAAGATGAAGTTATGCTGAGTAAATAGATACCTAACATGTCACCCTGGTGCCAAACTTCGCTACTTAAAAATCTTCATAGGCAACGCTTACATTTTTTTTACTGGTTACATGCTTTGAGTTACAGAGGAGGTCTAGGGCCAAAATTATTGCTCTCACTCTGTCGTTCGCAGCGATACCTCACATGTGTGGTTTGAACACCGTTTTCATATGTGGGCGGGACTTACGTATGCGTTTACTTCTGAATGCGAGCACACGGGGACAGGGACGCTTTAATTTTAATTTTATTTTTATTGTTACTTTTACTTTATTTATTTTAGTTTGACACTTTTTTCCCCAAAAATTATTTTTTTGATCACTTTTATTCCTATTACAAGGAATGTAAACATCCCTTTTAATAGGAATATGGCATGACAGGTCCTCTTTACAGTGAGATATGGGGTCAATAAGACCCCACATCTCACCTCTAGGCTGGGAAGCCTGAAATAAAAAGATAAAAAAACGATCCTGGCTTCAATCGTAGCAGTGAGTCGGTAGAAGCACCGGAGGGCGGCGGGAGGGGGGATGTCCCCTCTCGCCTCCCGTAAGAACGATTAAGTGGTGGAACAGCTGCTATGATCATTCTTATGGTGTAGGGAATCGCCGGCTGAAAAATCTGATATCTGAATGAAGTCTGTAGCTGCAGGCATCATTCAGATATCCCTGCACAAAGTCAAGGACGTCATATGACGGCCGGCGGGCGAGCGGGAAGTGGTTAAAACACATTTATTTTTATACAATATTTCTAACACATAGCATGTACATACCAAAAATGACACCCCAAAATAGATTCTCCTACTCCTCCTGAGTACGGGAATACCACATGTGTGAGACTTCCACAGCCTGGCCACATACAGAAGCCGAGTACAGCCAAGTATGGCAGAGTATGGCTGAGCATGGCAGAGTATGGCAGAGTATGGCTGAGCATGGCTGAGCATGGCTGAGAAGGGCCGAGCATGGTCGAGCATGGCCGAGTATGACTGGGTATGGCTGAGTATGGCTGATTATGGCTGAGTATGGCTGGGTATGGCTGAGTATGGCTGAGTATGGCTGGGTATGGCCGAGTATGGCTGGGTACGGCTGGGTATTGCCGAGTATGGCTGGGTATTGCAGAGTATGGCTGGGTATCACCGAGTATGGCCGGGTATTGCCGGGTATTGCAGAGTATGGCTGAGTATTGCCGAGTATGGCTGGGTATTGCAGAGTATGGCTGGATATTGTAGAGTATGGCTGGATATTGTAGAGTATGGCTGGGTATCGCCGAATATAGCTGGGTACCACCGAGTATGCCTGGGTATGGCTGGGAATTGCAGAGTATGGCTGGGTATCACCGAGTATGGCCGGGTATTGCCGGGTATTGCAGAGTATGGCTGAGTATTGCCGAGTATGGCTGGGTATTGCCGAGTATGGCTGGGTATTGCAGAGTATGGCTGGGTATTGCAGAGTATGGCTGGGTATTGCAGAGTATGGCTGGGTATGGCTGGGTATTGCAGAGTATGGCTGGGTATCGCCAAATATGGCTGGGTACCGCCGAGTATGGCTGGGTATGGCTGGGAATTGCAGAGTATGGCAGAGTATGGCTGAGCATGGCTGAGCATGGCTGAGAAGGGTCGAGCATGGTCGAGCATGCCTGAGTATGACTGGGTATGGCTGAGTATGGCTGAGTATGGCTGAGTATGGCTGGGTATGGCTGAGTATGGCTGAGTATGGCTGGGTATGGCCGAGTATGGCTGGGTACGGCTGGGTATTGCCGAGTATGGCTGGGTATTGCAGAGTATGGCTGGGTATCACCGAGTATGGCCGGGTATTGCAGAGTATGGCTCAGTATTGCCGAGTATGGCTGGGTATTGCCAAGTATGGCTGGGTATTGCAGAGTATGGCTGGGTATTGCAGAGTATGGCTGGGTATTGCCGAGTATGGCTGGGTATTGCAGAGTATGGCTGGGTATTGCAGAGTATGGCTGGGTATGGCTGGGTATTGCAGTGTTTGGCTGGGTATCGCCAAATATGGCTGGGTACCGCCGAGTATGGCTGGGAATTGCAGAGTATGACTGGGTATCACCGAGTATGGCTGGGTATTGCAGAGTATGGCTGGGTATTGCAGAGTATAGCTGGGTATTGCAGAGTATGGCAGGGTATTGCAGAGTATGGTAGGGTATTTCAGGGTATTTCAGGGTATTGCAGAGTATTGCAGAGTATGGCTGAGCATGGCAGAGTATGGCTGAGCATGGCTGAGCATGGCTGAGAAGGGCCGAGCATGGCCGAGCATGGCGGAGTATGGCTGGGTATGGCTGAGTATGGCTGAGTATGGCTGGGTATGGCTGAGTATGGCTGGGTATGGGCGAGTATGGCTGGGTACGGCTGGGTATTGCCGAGTATGGCTGGGTATTGCAGAGTATGGCTGGGTATCACCGAGTATGGCCGGGTATTGCCGGGTATTGCAGAGTATGGCTGAGTATTGCCGAGTATGGCTGAGTATTGCCAAGTATGGCTGGGTATTGCCGAGTATGGCTGGGTATTGCAGAGTATGGCTGGGTATTGCAGAGTATGGCTGGGTATCGCCAAATATGGCTGGGTACCGCCGAGTATGGCTGGGTATGGCTGGGAATTTCAGAGTATGACTGGGTATCACAGAGTTTGGCTGGGTATTGCAGAGTATGGCTGGGTATTGCAGAGTATGGCTGGGTATTGCAGAGTATGGCAGGGTATTGCAGAGTATGGCAGGGTATTTCAGGGTATTGCAGAGTATTGCAGAGTATTGCAGAGTATGGCTGGGTATTGCAGAGTATGGCTGTATGGCTGGGTATTGCAGAGTATGGCTGGGTATTGCAGAGTATGGCTGGGTATTGCAGAGTATGGCTGGGTATTGCAGAGTATGGCTGGGTATTGCAGAGTATGGCAGGGTATTGCAGAGTATGGCAGGGTATTTCAGGGTATTGCAGAGTATTGCAGAGTATGGAAGGGTATTGCAGAGTATGGCAGGGTATTTGCAGAGTATTGCAGAGTATGGCTGGGTATTGCAGAGTATGGCTGGGTATTGCAGAGTATGGCTGGGTATTGCAGAGTATGGCAGGGTATTGCAGAGTATGGCAGGGTATTTCAGGGTATTGCAGAGTATTGCAGAGTATTGCAGAGTATGGCTGGGTATTGCAGAGTATGGCTGTATGGCTGGGTATTGCAGAGTATGGCTGGGTATTGCAGAGTATGGCTGGGTATTGCAGAGTATGGCAGGGTATTGCAGAGTATGGCAGGGTATTTCAGGGTATTGCAGAGTATTGCAGAGTATGGAAGGGTATTGCAGAGTATGGCAGGGTATTTGCAGAGTATGGCTGGGTATTGCAGAGTATGGCAGGGTATTGCAGAGTATGGCAGGGTATTTCAGGGTATTGCAGAGTATTGCAGAGTATGGAAGGGTATTGCAGAGTATGGCAGGGTATTTGCAGAGTATGGCTGGGTATTGCAGAGTATGGCTGGGTATTGCAGAGTATGGCAGGGTATTGCAGAGTATGACAGGGTATTGCAGAGTATGACAGGGTATTGCAGAATGTTGCAGAGTATGGCAGGGTATTGCAAAGCATGGCAGGGTATTGCAGAGTATTGCAGAGTATGGTAGGGCATGGGAGGGTATTGCAGAGTATTGCAGAGTATGGCAGGGTATTGCAGAGTATGGCAGGGATGGCTGAGCATGGATGGATGGATCTCTCCCCCCTCTCCTACTGTACCGATCGGTATACAGAGGGGAGAGAGGAACCGGCGTCATAACATTTGACGGAGCGATCACATGGTAAACGGCCGCTATCATCGGCCATTTACCATGATCTTTGATGTGCCGGGTCTTCCCAGGGGGGAGCGTGCGAGCAAGATTCTGGGAGGACGTCCATGGACGACTCCCAGAATAAGTCGACCGCGCTGTAGCCGTCTTTCGGCTATGGTCCGGTCGGCATGTGGTTAAAGTTCGACAATTCACAACAAGCCGGCGGGAAGGCACCCAACCGGGAACACTCACAGAATGCAACAGCAATGTGTAGCAGAGCAGGTCTCAGATGTGCCCATAGCTGGTCCATACCCAAATGGGGATGTCTCCAAGAAGGATGGAGTACCCCTATCCTATGGAATCTCTCTCTGCTGCTAATCACTCTCCATGTCAGACGGGTGACCTGTTCCTACACTACCCACAAACAAAATGCACACCAAGCATGAAAGCTAGGGCCTTAAAGTGATACTAAAGGTTAATTTTTTTATTTTCTAAATAGGTTCCTTTAGCCACTTCAGCCCCAGACCATTTGGCTGCCCAAAGACCAGAGTACGTTTTGCGATTCGGCACTGTGTCGCTTTAACTGACAATTGCGTGGTCGTGCAACGTGGCTCCCAAACAAAATTGACGTCCTTTTTTTGCACAAATAGAGCTTTCTTTTTGTGGTAGTTGATCACCTCTGCGGTTTTTATTTTTTGCGCCATAAACAAAAAAAGAGCGACAATTTTGAAAAAAAAGCTATATATTTTACTTTTTGCTATAATAAATATCCCCCAAAAATATCTAAAAAAACAATTTTTTTCCTCAGTTTAGGCCGATATGTATTCTTCTACAATTTTTTGGTAAAAGAAATTGCAATAAGCGTTTATTGATTGGTTTGCGCAAAAGTTATAGCATCTACAAAATAGGGGATCGTTTTATGGCATTTTTATTAATGTTTTTTTTTACTAGTAATGGCGGCGATCAGCGATTTTTATCGTGACTGCGACATTATGCGGACACATCGGACACTTTTGACGCCATTTTGGGACCATTCACATTTATACAGCGATTAGTGCTATAAAAATGCATTGATTACTGTGTAAATGACACTGGCAGTGAAGGGGTTAACAAAAAGGGGGTGCTGAAGGAGTTAAGTGTGTCCTAGGGATGTGTTCTAACTGTAGGGGGCTGGGCTACGTGTGACACGACATTGATCACCGCTCCCAATTACAGGGAGCTGTGATCAGTGTCCTTGTCACTAGGCAGAATGGGGAAATGCTTGAGTATGGCAGGTAGGGATGAGCCGAACACCCCCGGGTTCGGTTCGCACCAGAACCCGCGAACGGACCGAAAGTTCGTACGAACATTAGAACCCTATTAAATACAATGGATGCGAACGTTCGAATTCTAAAGTGCTAATTATAACAACTATTATGCATGTTATTGTCCTAAAAAGGGTTTGGGAACCCGGGTTGTGCACCAGGGGACATGTATCAATGCAAAAAGAAGTTTTAAAAACGGTCGTTTTTCGGGAGCAGTCATTTTAATGATGCATAAAGTGAAAAAAAAAAGTCAAATATTCCTTTAAATATCGTACCTGGTGGGTGTCTAAAGTATGCCTGTGAAGTGCCACGTGTTTCCCGTGTTTAGAACTGTCCCTGCACAAAATGACACTTCTAAAGGAAAAAAAAGCCATTGAAAACTGCTTGCGGCTTTAATCTGGTCCCGGTAATATGGATGAAAATCTTTAAGAAAAATGGCATAGCTACCCCATGACCCCCCCCCCCCTACCCCAGCCCATTACCAGCCCCTTTGGGTCTTGTATGGATATTAAGGGGAACCCCGCACATAAAATAAAAAAGGCCCTATATACTCTGAACAGCCGTATACAGGCGGTGCATACAAGACAGGGACTGTAGGTTTGTTCTTATGTAGAATCTGTTTGTAATTTTGAACAGGTACATTGTTTAAGTGTAGCTCCAGCCCAAAAATCTATTTTTAAACTTTTTGGAAAACATAGGTAAGGGTTATCACCCCTGTAACATTTGTTTTGCTGTCTGTGCCCCTGTTCAGAACATTTCACCTCACTTTCCGTCCCAATGACAACTGTTTTTGAAATGTGGTGTTTTTCTTGAAACAAGGATTGCTGATAAAGCATCAGTACAGAGGAGACACCTTTCTCCCATATTAATTCTTACAGGAGAGAATTTTCCTTCCAAGGGGTAGATTTCCTCTCACTTCCTGTTGTCTTCTTGCGTTTGCAAGTAGGAGTCGTTTGTAAGTTGGATGTTTGAAAGTAGGGACCTGCCGTATATACTCTGCAGAAATAGGCCCCTTAGTTGTTGGTGTTGGCACAACACTGTAAGCACTCACAGTTACTCTTGGTTGGTGCTGGAACGCCCTGCTGTCAACTATTATATCAGGAATTTTAATTACATATAATTGTTGAACAGTGGTAGTAAAAATTGGGCCTTTGATGGTGGTGCTGGTGCCACAACACTGTAAGCCCTGACAGTTACTCTTGGTGGGTGCAGCAATGGGCCCTGCTGGGAATTATTAGATCAAGAATTGTAATTACATGCCCCTGTTGAACAGGGGCTGAAAAATTGGGCCTTAGGCACTGGTGGCACAACACTACAACCCCTCACAGATACTGTACTTGGAGCACAGCAATGAGCCCTGTTGCAAAGTATTGCTTCAAAAATTGTAATGACATGCCCCTGTTAAACAGGGGCTGAAAAATTGGGCCTTAGGCACTGGTGCCACAACACTCCAACCCCTCACAGATACTGTACTTGGAGCACAGCAATGAGCCCTATGGCAAATTATTGCTAAAAAAATTGTAATTACACGCCCCTGTAAAACAGGGGCTGAAAAATTGGGCCTTAGCCACTGGTGGCGGCACCCATAAACAAAAATGATCTTCCAAGCTATCATCATCAATCGTATCATTGAGGACTCGGAGGAGGAGGATAGCCAGTCAACATAACAGCACAGGCACTCAGCATCAGCATCAGTCTTGAAGGGATGTGACATGTTAAAATCAATTAGTCTGTTATATCAGCATCAGGTGTGTGGTAGCTGGTGGTGATCCAAGACTGGTTCATCTTGATGAAAGTCAGTCGATCAACCGAGTCGGTGGACAGGCGCACCCTGTGATCCGTGACAAATCCTCCAGCAGCGCTGAATGTGCGTTCCGAAAGAACGCTGGATGCAGGACAGGCCAGTAGCTCAATTGCATACTGTGCAAGCTCTGGCCAGTGATCCATCCTCAAGACCCAGTAAGCCAGAGGATTTTCGGTGGGGAAGGTGTCCAAGTCTGACCTTGCCCCTAGATATTCCTGCACCATGTTTATCAGACGCTGGCGATGGTTGCTGGAACCGATCATACTTTGGGGCTGCGGACTAAAGAATTGTCTGAACGCATCGGTCAGACGGCCACCTTCCCCACCGCTCCTTCTTTGACTGGCCGAAGCCTCAGCAACTCGTTGTCCAGGACCAGGAGTTTGTAACCTCCCAGTCTCTGGGAACGCGTTGCACAGACCTTTCTGCAAGGCCTCCCGGAGTTGTCTCATCCTCTGCTCCCTCTGCGACGGTAACATAAGGCCCGCAACCTTACCCTTGTACCGTGGATCAAGGAGAGTGGCCAGCCAGTAATGGTCCCTCTCCTTGATCCGAAGAATACGAGGATCCTTCCGCAGACTTTGCAGGATCAGGGAGGCCATGCAGCGTAGGTTTGCTGAGGCATTCGCTCCAGAGTCCTCTGGGTCACTAAGGACGACATGATCCGCAGCCACCTCCTCCCAGCCACGTACAAGTCCACGGGTTTCTTGGGACTGTAAATCATCCCTAAAAGACTGCTGCTGATGATGCTGAGTGCCAGCCTCCACCTCCATGCTGACACAATCCTCCTCCTCCTCCTCCTCCTCTTCCTGTGCGATGGGTGGGACAGAAGGAACACTGTCTGGGTAAAGGGGGCCTTGAGAGGCAAGGAAGTCCTCCTCTTCCTGCCTCTGTTCTGCCTCAAGTGCCCTGTCCATTATTCCACGCAGCGTGTGCTCCAACAGGTGGACAAGAGGTACAGTGTCACTGATGCATGCACTGTCACTGCTCACCATCCTTGTGGCCTCCTCAAATGGTGCCAGGACAGTGCATGCATCCCTGATCATGCCCCACTGGCGTGGAGAAAAAAAAACAAGCTCCCCTGACCCTGTCCTGGTGCCGTAGTCGCACAGGTACTCATTGATGGCCCTCTGCTGCATGTGCAGCCGCTGCAGCATGGCCAACGTTGAGTTCCACCTGGTGGGCATGTCACATATAAGGCGGTTCTTGGGCAGGTTCAACTCCTTTTGCAGCTCAGCCAGGCGAGCACTGGCATTATAGGATCTGCGGAAATGCACACAGACTTTCCTGGCCTGCCTCAGGACATCCTGTAAGCCCGGGTACCTGCCCAAGAACCGCTGCACCACCAGGTTAAGGACGTGAGCCACACAGGGCACATGGGTCAGTTGTCCCTGTCGGAGGGCGGAGAGGAGGTTGGTGCCATTGTCGCAAACCACCATTCCTGGCTTAAGCTGGCGTGGCGTCAACCACCTCTCGGCCTGGCCCTGCAGAGCAGACAGGACCTCTGCCCCAGTGTGGCTTCTGTCCCCCAAACACACCAGCGCAAGCACGGCATGGCATCTTTTTGCCTGCGTACTTGCGTAGCCCCTTGAACGCCTACGGAGCACCGCTGGTTCAGAGGACAAACCACAGGAAGAGGCCATGGAGGAAGAAGAAGAGGAGGGGGTGGAGGAGAGAGGTGTGTCACAACCAGTAGTAGCATTTTGGAGGCGTGGCGGTGGAACAACCTCCAACACTACTGCACCTTGTCCTGCATCCTTCCCAGCTGCCAAAAGAGTGACCCAATGGGCCGTGAAAGAAAGGTAACGTCCCTGTCCATGCCTGCTGGACCATGAGTCAGCGGTAATATGCACCTTACCGCTGACCGCCCTGTCCAGCGAGGCCAAGACATTGCCTTCCACATGCCGGTAGAGAGCCGGAATAGCCTTCCGTGAGAAAAAGTGGCGTTTGGGAACCTGCCACTGAGGAACCGCACATTGCACAAACTCACGGAAGGGGGCCGAGTCTACCAACTGAAAAGGCAGCAGTTGAAGCGCTAGCAATTTAGCCAAGCTAGCATTCAACCGCTGGGCATGTGGATGGCTGGGAGTGAACTTCTTTTGACGGTCCAGCAGCTGGGGCAGGGAAATTTGCCTGCTAGAATCGGACGTCGGTGTACTGCTAGCAGAGTGGCCGCAAGTACTTGGCTGTGACACACCTAATTCTACACCTTCATTCCTCTCAGTGCATGTTTCAGAGAGGACTGAAGTTATAGTGGGGTTGGAGATCCCAGCTGATGCGGTGCAAGGAGAGGTCCGCTTTGTTCTTTGGTGTGGGTCTTTGAGGTAGGCTTGCCAACGAGCTGCATGGCAGGTCAACATATGTCTGGTCAGGCATGTGGTACCCGAGCGGCTGATGTTTTGGCCACGCGATATACGCTTGAGACATATGTTGCAAACAGCAGCTGTGCGATCTGATGCACTAGCCTCAAAAAAGGCCCACACCAAAGAACTTTTTGAATGACGGGCAGAGGCAGCGCCCTGCACAGGCGGAGCTCTGCGGTGTGATTCCGTCGGTGTACTGCCCTTACGCTGGCCACCAAAGGGCATCCTGCCTCGTTGGAGATGTGCCTCCTCCTCATCCTCCTCCTCTCTCCTATTAGGCACCCACGTGGAGTCAGTGACCTCATCATCCCCTCCCTCCTCATCACTGGAGCCAATCTGGCAGTATGCTGCAGCTGCTGGAACATGACTGCCAGATTGGTGTCCTTCTTGAGCATCCCCTCTGTCTGCTCTCACGCTACTGCCTTCCTGTAGCTGGGTTTCATCATCAGACCCTTCGAAACGCTGGGCATCCTCCTGGAGCATGTACCCAACACTGTGCTCAAACAGTTCGGGGGACTCCTCAGGAGGAGGACATGGTGGGTCTAGGGAAGGAGTGACTGATGATGAGTCTGACATTGATACCAGGGAAGAGGACGCTTTGGCAGCTGCTTTGCCAGTACCCTGAGCCTGGGTGAGAGAGGATGAGGAGGAGGAGGAGGGCTTGGTCATCCACTCTACCAAGTCTTCGGCATGATGTGGCTCAACATGTCCAGCTGCCGAAAAGAAGGACAAGCGTGTCCCGTGGCCATGTGCTGATGACAATGCACCGCGTCCACGACCAGCACTGTTGCCCCCAGACACAGAGCCTGCTTGCCCTCTTTTATTGCCTCCTGACTGTCTGCCTCTCCTTGTTTGCCTTCCAGACATTCTAATAGATGGCCTGCAGGGAGATGGGAAAAAATCAATAAGGGCTACCTTCAGGTGTCCTTCTCTGTCCCTTTACTTAAGGATTTCTAAATATGGTTGAGGATGATTGCTTTTGCACAGAATAGCACAAGGACAATTTCCCTGACTGTCCAAAAAACAAGGATTTCAAAGATGGTTGATGAGGAATGCTTTAGCACACTATAACACAAGGAGAATTTCCCTCACTGTCCTTCCCTGTCCCTAGAAACAAGGATTATCACAGTGAAAGAAACTGACACTCTTCCTACCTATAGTTTTCTGTCCCTAGAAAAAATGTTTTTTTAAAGCACACTATAGCACAAGGAGAATTTCCCTCACTGTCCTTCCCTGTCCCTAGAAACAAGGATTATCACAGTGAAAGAAACTGACACTCTTCCTACCTATAGTTTTCTGTCCCTAGAAAAAATGTTTTTTTAAAGCACACTATAGCACAAGGAGAATTTCCCTCACTGTCCTTCCCTGTCCCTAGAAACAAGGATTATCACAGTGAAAGAAACTGACACTCTTCCTACCTATAGTTTTCTGTCCCTAGAAAAAATGTTTTTTTAAAGCACACTATAGCACAAGGAGAATTTCCCTCACTGTCCTTCCCTGTCCCTAGAAACAAGGATTATCACAGTGAAAGAAACTGACACTCTTCCTACCTATAGTTTTCTGTCCCTAGAAAAAATGTTTTTTTAAAGCACACTATAGCACAAGGAGAATTTCCCTCACTGTCCTTTCCTGTCCCTAGAAACAAGGATCATCACAGTGAAAGAAACTGACACTCTTCCTACCTATAGTTTTCTGTCCCTAGAAAAAATGTTTTTTTAAAGCACACTATAGCACAAGGAGAATTTCCCTCACTGTCCTTCCCTGTCCCTAGAAACAAGGATTATCACAGTGAAAGAAACTGACACTCTTCCTACCTATAGTTTTCTGTCCCTAGAAAAAATGTTTTTTTAAAGCACACTATAGCACAAGGAGAATTTCCCTCACTGTCCTTCCCTGTCCCTAGAAACAAGGATTATCACAGTGAAAGAAACTGACACTCTTCCTACCTATAGTTTTCTGTCCCTAGAAAAAATGTTTTTTTAAAGCACACTATAGCACAAGGAGAATTTCCCTCACTGTCCTTCCCTGTCCCTAGAAACAAGGATTATCACAGTGAAAGAAACTGACACTCTTCCTACCTATAGTTTTCTGTCCCTAGAAAAAATGTTTTTTTAAAGCACACTATAGCACAAGGAGAATTTCCCTCACTGTCCTTCCCTGTCCCCAGAAACAAGGATTATCACAGTGAAAGAAACTGACACTCTTCCTACCTATAGTTTTCTGTCCCTAGAAAAAATGTTTTTTTAAAGCACACTATAGCACAAGGAGAATTTCCCTCACTGTCCTTCCCTGTCCCTAGAAACAAGGATTATCACAGTGAAAGAAACTGACACTCTTCCTACCTATAGTTTTCTGTCCCTAGAAAAAATGTTTTTTTAAAGCACACTATAGCACAAGGAGAATTTCCCTCACTGTCCTTCCCTGTCCCTAGAAACAAGGATTATCACAGTGAAAGAAACTGACACTCTTCCTACCTATAGTTTTCTGTCCCTAGAAAAAATGTTTTTTTAAAGCACACTATAGCACAAGGAGAATTTCCCTCACTGTCCTTCCCTGTCCCTAGAAACAAGGATTATCACAGTGAAAGAAACTGACACTCTTCCTACCTATAGTTTTATGTCCCTAGAAAAAATGTTTTTTTAAAGCACACTATAGCACAAGGAGAATTTCCCTCACTGTCCTTCCCTGTCCCTAGAAACAAGGATTATCACAGTGAAAGAAACTGACACTCTTCCTACCTATAGTTTTCTGTCCCTAGAAAAAATGTTTTTTTAAAGCACACTATAGCACAAGGAGAATTTCCCTCACTGTCCTTCCCTGTCCCTAGAAACAAGGATTATCACAGTGAAAGAAACTGACACTCTTCCTACCTATAGTTTTCTGTCCCTAGAAAAAATGTTTTTTTAAAGCACACTATAGCACAAGGAGAATTTCCCTCACTGTCCTTCCCTGTCCCTAGAAACAAGGATTATCACAGTGAAAGAAACTGACACTCTTCCTACCTATAGTTTTCTGTCCCTAGAAAAAATGTTTTTTTAAAGCACACTATAGCACAAGGAGAATTTCCCTCACTGTCCTTCCCTGTCCCTAGAAACAAGGATTATCACAGTGAAAGAAACTGACACTCTTCCTACCTATAGTTTTCTGTCCCTAGAAAAAATGTTTTTTTAAAGCACACTATAGCACAAGGAGAATTTCCCTCACTGTCCTTCCCTGTCCCTAGAAACAAGGATTATCACAGTGAAAGAAACTGACACTCTTCCTACCTATAGTTTTCTGTCCCTAGAAAAAATGTTTTTTTAAAGCACACTATAGCACAAGGAGAATTTCCCTCACTGTCCTTCCCTGTCCCTAGAAACAAGGATTATCACAGTGAAAGAAACTGACACTCTTCCTACCTATAGTTTTCTGTCCCTAGAAAAAATGTTTTTTTAAAGCACACTATAGCACAAGGAGAATTTCCCTCACTGTCCTTCCCTGTCCCTAGAAACAAGGATTATCACAGTGAAAGAAACTGACACTCTTCCTACCTATAGTTTTATGTCCCTAGAAAAAATGTTTTTTTAAAGCACACTATAGCACAAGGAGAATTTCCCTCACTGTCCTTCCCTGTCCCTAGAAACAAGGATTATCACAGTGAAAGAAACTGACACTCTTCCTACCTATAGTTTTCTGTCCCTAGAAAAAATGTTTTTTTAAAGCACACTATAGCACAAGGAGAATTTCCCTCACTGTCCTTCCCTGTCCCTAGAAACAAGGATTATCACAGTGAAAGAAACTGACACTCTTCCTACCTATAGTTTTCTGTCCCTAGAAAAAATGTTTTTTTAAAGCACACTATAGCACAAGGAGAATTTCCCTCACTGTCCTTCCCTGTCCCTAGAAACAAGGATTATCACAGTGAAAGAAACTGACACTCTTCCTACCTATAGTTTTCTGTCCCTAGAAAAAATGTTTTTTTAAAGCACACTATAGCACAAGGAGAATTTCCCTCACTGTCCTTCCCTGTCCCTAGAAACAAGGATTATCACAGTGAAAGAAACTGACACTCTTCCTACCTATAGTTTTCTGTCCCTAGAAAAAATGTTTTTTTAAAGCACACTATAGCACAAGGAGAATTTCCCTCACTGTCCTTCCCTGTCCCTAGAAACAAGGATTATCACAGTGAAAGAAACTGACACTCTTCCTACCTATAGTTTTCTGTCCCTAGAAAAAATGTTTTTTTAAAGCACACTATAGCACAAGGAGAATTTCCCTCACTGTCCTTCCCTGTCCCTAGAAACAAGGATTATCACAGTGAAAGAAACTGACACTCTTCCTACCTATAGTTTTCTGTCCCTAGAAAAAATGTTTTTTTAAAGCACACTATAGCACAAGGAGAATTTCCCTCACTGTCCTTCCCTGCCCCTAGAAACAAGGATTATCACAGTGAAAGAAACTGACACTCTTCCTACCTATAGTTTTCTGTCCCTAGAAAAAAATTTTTTTAAAGCACACTATAGCACAAGGAGAATTTCCCTCACTGTCCTTCCCTGTCCCTAGAAACAAGGATTATCACAGTGAAAGAAACTGACACTCTTCCTACCTATAGTTTTCTGTCCCTAGAAAAAAATGTTTTTTTAAAGCACACTATAGCACAAGGAGAATTTCCCTCACTGTCCTTCCCTGTCCCTAGAAACAAGGATTATCACAGTGAAAGAAACTGACACTCTTCCTACCTATAGTTTTCTGTCCCTAGAAAAAATGTTTTTTTAAAGCACACTATAGCACAAGGAGAATTTCCCTCACTGTCCTTCCCTGTCCCTAGAAACAAGGATTATCACAGTGAAAGAAACTGACACTCTTCCTACCTATAGTTTTCTGTCCCTAGAAAAAATGTTTTTTTAAAGCACACTATAGCACAAGGAGAATTTCCCTCACTGTCCTTCCCTGTCCCTAGAAACAAGGATTATCACAGTGAAAGAAACTGACACTCTTCCTACCTATAGTTTTCTGTCCCTAGAAAAAATGTTTTTTTAAAGCACACTATAGCACAAGGAGAATTTCCCTCACTGTCCTTCCCTGTCCCTAGAAACAAGGATTATCACAGTGAAAGAAACTGACACTCTTCCTACCTATAGTTTTCTGTCCCTAGAAAAAATGTTTTTTTAAAGCACACTATAGCACAAGGAGAATTTCCCTCACTGTCCTTCCCTGTCCCTAGAAACAAGGATTATCACAGTGAAAGAAACTGACACTCTTCCTACCTATAGTTTTCTGTCCCTAGAAAAAATGTTTTTTTAAAGCACACTATAGCACAAGGAGAATTTCCCTCACTGTCCTTCCCTGTCCCTAGAAACAAGGATTATCACAGTGAAAGAAACTGACACTCTTCCTACCTATAGTTTTCTGTCCCTAGAAAAAATGTTTTTTTAAAGCACACTATAGCACAAGGAGAATTTCCCTCACTGTCCTTCCCTGTCCCTAGAAACAAGGATTATCACAGTGAAAGAAACTGACACTCTTCCTACCTATAGTTTTCTGTCCCTAGAAAAAATGTTTTTTTAAAGCACACTATAGCACAAGGAGAATTTCCCTCACTGTCCTTCCCTGTCCCTAGAAACAAGGATTATCACAGTGAAAGAAACTGACACTCTTCCTACCTATAGTTTTCTGTCCCTAGAAAAAATGTTTTTTTAAAGCACACTATAGCACAAGGAGAATTTCCCTCACTGTCCTTCCCTGTCCCTAGAAACAAGGATTATCACAGTGAAAGAAACTGACACTCTTCCTACCTATAGTTTTCTGTCCCTAGAAAAAATGTTTTTTTAAAGCACACTATAGCACAAGGAGAATTTCCCTCACTGTCCTTCCCTGTCCCTAGAAACAAGGATTATCACAGTGAAAGAAACTGACACTCTTCCTACCTATAGTTTTCTGTCCCTAGAAAAAATGTTTTTTTAAAGCACACTATAGCACAAGGAGAATTTCCCTCACTGTCCTTCCCTGTCCCTAGAAACAAGGATTATCACAGTGAAAGAAACTGACACTCTTCCTACCTATAGTTTTCTGTCCCTAGAAAAAATGTTTTTTTAAAGCACACTATAGCACAAGGAGAATTTCCCTCACTGTCCTTCCCTGTCCCTAGAAACAAGGATTATCACAGTGAAAGAAACTGACACTCTTCCTACCTATAGTTTTCTGTCCCTAGAAAAAATGTTTTTTTAAAGCACACTATAGCACAAGGAGAATTTCCCTCACTGTCCTTCCCTGCCCCTAGAAACAAGGATTATCACAGTGAAAGAAACTGACACTCTTCCTACCTATAGTTTTCTGTCCCTAGAAAAAATGTTTTTTTAAAGCACACTATAGCACAAGGAGAATTTCCCTCACTGTCCTTCCCTGTCCCTAGAAACAAGGATTATCACAGTGAAAGAAACTGACACTCTTCCTACCTATAGTTTTCTGTCCCTAGAAAAAAATGTTTTTTTAAAGCACACTATAGCACAAGGAGAATTTCCCTCACTGTCCTTCCCTGTCCCTAGAAACAAGGATTATCACAGTGAAAGAAACTGACACTCTTCCTACCTATAGTTTTCTGTCCCTAGAAAAAATGTTTTTTTAAAGCACACTATAGCACAAGGAGAATTTCCCTCACTGTCCTTCCCTGTCCCTAGAAACAAGGATTATCACAGTGAAAGAAACTGACACTCTTCCTACCTATAGTTTTATGTCCCTAGAAAAAATGTTTTTTTAAAGCACACTATAGCACAAGGAGAATTTCCCTCACTGTCCTTCCCTGTCCCTAGAAACAAGGATTATCACAGTGAAAGAAACTGACACTCTTCCTACCTATAGTTTTCTGTCCCTAGAAAAAATGTTTTTTTAAAGCACACTATAGCACAAGGAGAATTTCCCTCACTGTCCTTCCCTGTCCCTAGAAACAAGGATTATCACAGTGAAAGAAACTGACACTCTTCCTACCTATAGTTTTCTGTCCCTAGAAAAAATGTTTTTTTAAAGCACACTATAGCACAAGGAGAATTTCCCTCACTGTCCTTCCCTGTCCCTAGAAACAAGGATTATCACAGTGAAAGAAACTGACACTCTTCCTACCTATAGTTTTCTGTCCCTAGAAAAAATGTTTTTTTAAAGCACACTATAGCACAAGGAGAATTTCCCTCACTGTCCTTCCCTGTCCCTAGAAACAAGGATTATCACAGTGAAAGAAACTGACACTCTTCCTACCTATAGTTTTCTGTCCCTAGAAAAAATGTTTTTTTAAAGCACACTATAGCACAAGGAGAATTTCCCTCACTGTCCTTCCCTGTCCCTAGAAACAAGGATTATCACAGTGAAAGAAACTGACACTCTTCCTACCTATAGTTTTCTGTCCCTAGAAAAAATGTTTTTTTAAAGCACACTATAGCACAAGGAGAATTTCCCTCACTGTCCTTCCCTGTCCCTAGAAACAAGGATTCGCACAGTAAAACACACTGACACTCTCCCTACCTATAGTTTTCTGTCCCTAGAAAAAATGTTTTTTAAAGCACACTATAGCACAAGGAGAATTTCCCTCACTGTCCTTCCCTGTCCCTAGAAACAAGGATTCGCACAGTAAAACACACTGACACTCTCCCTACCTATAGTTTTCTGTCCCTAGAAAAAATGTTTTTTTAAAGCACACTATAGCACAAGGAGAATTTCCCTCACTGTCCTTCCCTGTCCCTAGAAACAAGGATTCGCACAGTAAAACACACTGACACTCTCCCTACCTATCCTTCCCTTTCCCTAAACTAAAGGAATCCAGGTTAAGCAAGAAAAAATAAATGTCACTGTCCCTGCCTATGCTTCTCTTTCCCTGCTCCGGAACACACTACACTAGGCCGCCGTGCTGGCGGCCTTTTATAGTGTGGGGCGTGTACTAAACACCCTCAGCAATAATTGGCCACAGGCATCCTGCCTGTGGCCAATCATTGCTCTCCTCGCTGCCGGCGCTGTGATTGGCCAAGCATGCGGGGTCACAGTGCATGCTTGGCCAATCACAGCGCCTGGATGACACTGCGATGGCGTAGTGCATTGTGGGCCATTCGCGTCACTCGAATTAGGCGCGAACGGCCCAAATCGTTCGATCTTCGTCGAACGATCGAACAGCCGATGTTCGAGTCGAACGTATGTTCGACTCGAACACCGAGCTCATCCCTAATGGCAGGGTATTGCAGAGTATGGCAGGGTATTGCAGAGTATCCGTGAGACGATCGCGGGACTCCCGGCGACCATCGAGTCCGCAGGACCCGCGGTCACACTCACAAAGCTTGCGGCGGGCGCACCCACAATGACTCGTCTTAAAGGGGACATACCTGCACGCCCATATGCCCAGCCGAGCCATTGTGCCAACGTATATAATTGTGTGCTGGTCGGCAAGTGGTTAAGCTAGTGCATTGTTGGTTCACTTACCTTTTACTTCGATTTCCCTTCTAAATGCTTTTTTTCTTTGTGTGAATTTCTAACTTCCTGTTTCTCCTCCTTAAGCTTGCCCCCATCATCCGAGCCGTTCTGGCTGGGGGTTAGTATGCATGCTCGCCCCCTCCCTTGGGGCTACATCTCTGCGGAATGACGCTGTGTACGTTCACAGGCACGGGAGGCAGGGGAGCCGCGGGCGTGTCTAAGACGCTGTAGCTCCACCTCCCGTGCCTTGTTATTGTATTGTATTCTGTCACACGACGAAAAAGCGGCAGTGCGCATGCACAATCTTGCTAAGCCTCAAGGGAACTGTAGTTCCTTTGGAGCCGTGACGTAGTTGAAGTGAAAGCGCTCAAAAATAGAGTACACAAAGGAATGGAGGAAGTGGAGAAAAAGCATACTTATCTAACAGGTAATTAAATGATTTGGGCTCAAATAACATCTATATTCACAATATATATATATCATATAGATCACATATTGTCCAAGAAAAATTTACCTTTACAACCCCTTTAAATAGGCTCTGCCTGAACCAAGATGGCTGCCAGAGTCACATGTTCAACAACATTCAATCGGACAGCTTCCCCAGTGACTCAGGAAAACATAGAGGAGCCGTGTTCCTTTTGACTTCCTTGACTGTCCCTCCAACTGCAATGCCACTGCAGGCAAACGCCACTTACAGTGGAGAAAATAGACTGCACCTGCCTGCAATCTATCCAGCCGGGGACTCAGTATTAGGAAACTGCTTTATGTAACAGGTTTGGAGCTTGACCTTTCCATATAATACAAGCACCAGAAACTGTGGGATTACAAATAGAATTAGAGATGCGTTTGCTGATTAGCCTACATTGAGCACCAATTATGGCATTGCATAACAATCTATTGTATATTTATTTTCTCTGTTTAACACTGTATCTGAAATCTGTTTCCAGGTTGCAGACTGACTGCTAGTTGCATGGCAACAGAGGCTGAGATTTACAGGGAGAGAGAAAGCAACTGATAACTCATTTTGTCCATGGAGATTAAGTTGTTCGCCTTGTCACAGCCGCTGTGCTTTTGGGAAGCATTTCAAAGGACTGACTTGTGGGAGCCAAAGACACAGAAATAGTACAGAAGAAAGTTAGAAAGTCAAAAAGGCACACTGGGGATTATGTATTGAAGCTACATGGTAAAAGATCTAAAACCTACATGGATTAACATGCAATTTCCAGTGTTCTGATAAATCCTGATGTGCAAAAGTATTAATAGCGCAAACAGAGTTGTATTTGTGGTCTAGTCAGGGTTACCAACTATTCAGAAATTTATGGAATGTCCATAGACAATGAAGATGATTGAAGTTCTCTGTAGGGATGAGCCGAACACCCCCCAGTTTGGTTCGCACCAGAACTACAAACACTGTTAAAGTCTATGGGACTCGAACATGAAAAATCTAAAGTGCTAATTTTAAAGGCTTATATGCAAGTTATTGTCATAAAAAGTGTTTGGGGACCCGGGTCCTGCCCTAGGGGACATGTATCAATGCAAAAAAAAGTTTTAAAAACTGACGTTTTTTCGGGAGCAGTGATTTTATTAATGCTTAAAGTGAAACAATAAAAGTTAAATATTCCTTTAAATTTCGTACCTAGGGGGTGTGTATAGTATGCATGTAAATTAGCGCTTGTTTCCAGTGCTTAGAACTGTCCCTGCACAAAGTGTAATTTCTGAAGAAAAAAAAGTCATTTAAAAGCACTCGCGGCTATAATGAATTGTCGGCTCCCGGCAATGCAGAGAAAAGTCATTGATAAAAAATAATAAAAAATGTGTGGGGGTCCCCCCAAATAAAATTACCAGGCCCTTCAGGTCTGGTATGGATATTAAGAGGAACCCTGCATCAAATAAAAAAAAAATGACGTGGGGTTCCCCCCAAATATCCATACCAGACCCTTCAGGTCTGGTATGGATTATAGGGGGAACTCCACGCCAAATTTTAAAAAAATGGCGTGGAGTTCCCCTCAAAAATCCAGACCAGACCCTTTATCCGAGCACACAGCCTGGCAGGCCGCAGGAAAAGAGGGGGGGATGAGAGAGCGCCCGCCCCCCTCCTGAACCGTACCAGGCCACATGCCCTCAACATGGGGAGGATGCTTTTGGGGTCTGTTGTCATGTGGATGGGGACAAGGGCCTCATCCCCACAACCCTTGCCCGGTGGTTGTGGGGGTCTGCGGGCGGGGGGCTTATCGGAATCTGGAAGACCCCTTTAACAAAGGGGACCCCCAGATCCCGCCCCCCATGTGAATTGGTAAGGGGGTGGGATCACAAAGAAAGTGTAAATTTTTAAAAAAAAACACACAGACACCATTGAGAAAAGTCCTTTATTAAAAATAAAAACAATAACAAAAAGATTCCAGCGGTGGTAATCCACTCTCGGTATCCTGCGATGTCTGATCTCCTCTCCGGGGTCCAGCGATGGATGATCTCTCCTAGGGATGAGCTTCAACTCAAACATCGCCTGTTCGGTTGTTCGTCGAAATGCGAACATTATGGGCCGTTCACGCCAAATTCGAGTGGCGCGTCACGGCCCATAATTCAATGCGGCATCGCAGTGCATTGCTGGCGGATGATTGGCCAAGCATGCACTATGACCCACATGCTTTGGCCAATCACAGTGCCCAAAAAACGGAGAGCCATAATTGGCCAAAGCCAGGGTGGCTTTGGCCAATTATGTCTCAGGGGGTTTAGTACACGCCCCACCCTATAGAAGGCCGTGGCGGCCTTGTGTAGTGTGTTGCGGTGTTGGTTAAAGAGAGAGCTTACAGAGAGAGAGACAGTGTCATTTATATTGAGTTAGATAGAGAAGGCAGGCGAGTCAGTTAGCTGCAGTTACAGTGTGTAGAGGATATATATGCATCCTAGGTGTTGTATATATATTTATACACTGTATTCAGTTTAGCTAGATCCGTTCCTGTTATTCTCTATACTATGACAGGCAGGCAGGTGATTGTGCTAGCTGCAGTGTTTGACTTAGTGTACTGTGTGCTTTGCATAGCATTCACCTAAAACTTACCTGAATACAATTAGCGGTGTTCTCATAATAAAACAACAGGCAGGGAGCTGCATTAATTTCATTTAGTGTACTGCAGTACTTCTTTCCTTTGCACAGCGTTCACTTAAAGGAACCTGAATACAATTTGTGGCGTTCTCATAATAAAACCACAGGCAGAGAGCTGCAAGTATTTTCAGTTAGTGTACTGTGTCCTCTGCACAGTGTTCACTTAAAACTAACTGAAGACAATTGCTGCTTTTCTCATACTAATACCACAGCAGGCAGTTGATTCTGATAGCTGCATTATAATATATATATATATATATATATATATATATATATATATATATATATGTAGCACACAGATCCCTTCCTTGCTTACCTCCGCTAGCAGGTGGGACACACCATGCCACATGCCCAGTATCCTCCTTATTGCAGAGGGTGTTATCTGATTTGGGTCCTGTAGCAAGTTACCTCCTTCCGTTGGATTCTTCAGCCTAGAGTGTAGGAAGAAGTATATTTTCTCTCTTTACTTCAAGAAGGCCTTTGTCCAGACAGTTTATTTTGGTTGCTTAAGCACTCAATAGGAAAGTTGGAGATAGAGAGAAATGAACTAGGAGGCAGGTTCAGGCACGTAGCACTCAATCATCAATCATCGCCACTCAGGCCTGAGTGGGTTTTTGCTCACCCTGATAGTCCCTCCAAGAGCGATCCTAGCAGCCGGTGTGGAGCACGAAACGTTTTCTTGTAGTTTCCTAGGGATACGATCAGGAGATAATCTCCAAGTCCTAAACTTCCCAGCCTAGTTATATTTAAGTCCTTAGGTGCCAATAGGGCACGTTACTAGGCTTTTGGCGGATAGGAATCCTTCCCTCTGACAGGTAGCCAGGCCTCTCCAGAGACAGCGAACCTTCTACTAATCTCCTTCGGACCGATCCTCCCCTGGCTTCCTCTCCTTCAGAGTGGGTCACCCCTCACTTGGGAACCCTGGCATTCCTCTTCGGGTGTAGGCCTCAGCTAAAGGTGCTGGGCCTACTTACAGCGATGCAGTCTCAGGCTAAAGGTGCCTGGGGCTGGTATACACACACACGCACCCCTGGCCTGGAGGGCTGGGAGGCGCGAACTGCTCCCCGAATAATGGCGTCTGCCCCTTTTGGCTTGGGGCCAAAAGGGGCCCAAAGACCCACACCAAAGAACAAAGCGGAGCTATCCTTGCTCCTCATCAGCTGGGATCTCCAACCCCACTATACCTTCTCTGAAACCTGCACTGAGGGGAATGAAGGTGTAGAATTAGGTGTGTCACAGCCAAGTACTTGCGGGCAATCTGCTATTGGTACACCAACGTCAGATTGTACCAAGCATTCACATGCCCAGTGGTTGAATGCTAGCTTGGCTAAATTGCTAGCAATTCAAATGCTGCCTTTTCAGTTGATAGATTCTGCCCCCTTCCATGAGTTTGTGGAATTTGTGGTTCCTCAGTGGCAGGTTCCCAAACGCCACTTTTTCTCACGGAAGGCTATTCCGGCTCTCTTCCGGCATGTGGAAAGCAATGTCTTGGCCTCGCTGGACAGGGCAGTCAGCGGTAAGGTGCATATTACCACTGACTCATGGCCCAGCAGGCATAGACAGGGACGTTACCTATCTTTCACGGCGCATTGGTGACTCTGCTGGCAGCTGGGAAGGATGCAGGACAAGGTGCAGTAGTGTTGGAGGTTGTTCCGCCACCACGCCTCCAAAATGTTACTACTGGTGATTCTGACACACCTCTCTCCTCCACCCCCTCCTCTTCTTATTCCTCCATGGCCTCTACCTGTGCTTTGTCCTGGGAACCAGCGGTGCTCCGTAGGCATTCAAGGGGCTACGCAATTACGCAGGCAAAAAGATGCCATGCGGTGCTTGAGCTGTTGTGCTTGGGGGACAGGAGCCACACTGGGGCAGAGATTCTGTCAGCTCTGCAGGGGCAGGCTCAGAGGTGGCTGACGCCACGCCAGCTTAAGCCAGGAAAGGTGGTTTGCGACAATAGCACCAACCTCCTCTCCGCCCTCCAACAGGGACAACTGTCCCATGTGCCCTGTTTGGCTCACGTCCTTAACTTGGTGGTGCAGCGGTTCTTGGGCAGATACCCGGGCTTACAAGAGATCCTGAAGCAGGCCAGGAAACTCTGTGGTTATTTCCGCTGGTCATATAATGCCAGTACTCGGCTGGCTGACCTGCAAAAGGAATCCAACCTGCCCAAGAACCGCCTAATCTGTGACATGCCCACCAGGTGGAACTCTACATTGGCCATGATGCAGTGGCTGCACACGCAGCAGAGCGCCATCAATGAGTATCTGTTGCAATATGGCACCAGGACAGGGTCAGGGGAGCTTGGATTTTTTTCCCCACGCCATGATCAGGGATGCATGCACTGTGTCCTGGCACCATTTGAGGAGGCTAAGAGGATGGTGAGCAGTGACAGTGCATGCATCAGTGACACTGTCCCTCTTGTCCACCTGTTGGAGCACACGCTGCATGGAATAATGGACAGGGCACTTGAGGCAGAACAGAGGCAGGAAGAGGAGGACTTCCTTACCTCTCAAGGCCCCCTTTATCCAGACAGTGTTCCTGCTGGCCCGGCTATTACACAGGAAGAGGGTGAGGAGGAGGAGGAGGAGGAAGATTGTGTCAGCATGGAGGTGGAGCCTAGCACTCAGCATCAGCAGCAGTCTTCAAGGGATCAATTACAGTCCCAAGACACCCATGGACTTGTACGTGGCTGGGAGGAGGTGGCTGCAGATCATGTCGTCCTGAGTGACCAAGAGGACTCCGGACCAAATGCCTCAGCAAACCTACGCTGCATGGCCTCCCTGATCCTGCAAAGCCTGCGGAGGGATCCTCGTATTCGTGCGATCAAGGAGAGGGATCATTACTGGCTGGCAACCCTCCTTGATCCACGTTACAAGGGTAAGGTTGCGGACCTTATATTGCCGTCGCAGAGGGAGCAGAGGATGAAGCATCTTCGGGAGGCCTTGCAGAAAGGTCTGTGCAGAGACTGGGAGGTTACAAATTCCTGGTCCTGGACAACGTGTTGCTGAGGCTTCGGTCAGTCAAAGAAGGAGCAGTGGAGAAGGTGACCGTCTGACCAATGCATTCAGACAATTTTTTAGTACGCAGCCCCAAGGTATGATCGGTTCCAGCAACCATCACCAGCGTCTGGTTTACATGGTGCAGGAATACCTAGGGGCAAGATCAGACTTGGACACCTTTCCCACCAAAAATCTTCTGGGTTACCGGGTCTTGAGGATGGATCACTGGCCAGAGCTTGCACAGTATGCAATTGAGCTACTGGCCTGTCCTGCATCCAGCGTTCTTTCGGAACGCAAATTCAGTGCTGCTGGAGGCTTTGTAACCGATCAAAGGGTGCGCCTGTCCACCGACTCGGTTGATCGACTGACCTTCATAAAAATGAATCAGTCTTGGATCACCACCAGCTACCAAGCACCTGATGCTGATGTAACCGAATATTTTTTTTTAAAATGTCAGATCCCTTCAAGACTGTCTATGCTGATGCTGAGTGACTATCCTGTTATGCTGAGTGACTATCCTCTTCCTCCTCAATGGTCATGCTGATAGCTTGTAAGAACATTTTTGGTTCTGGGCATCGCCACCAGTGGCTAAGGCCCAATTTTTCAGCCCCTGTTTAACAGGGGCGTGTAATTACAATTTTTGATGCAATACTTTGCAGCAGGGCTCATTGCTGCGCTCCAAGTACAGTATCTGTGAGGGGTTGCAGTGTTGTGGCACCAGTGCCTAAGGCCGCTTTTTCTATGCCCCTGTTTAACAGGGGTATGTAATTACAATTCTTGATCTAATAATTCACAGCAGGGCCCATTCCTGCGCCCACCAAGAGTAACTGTGAGGGCTTACAGTGTTGTGGCAACACCACCACCACCACCAAAGGCCCATTTTTTCTGCTCCTGTTCAACAGGTGCATGTAATCACAATTCTAGATCTAATATTTCACAGCTGGGCCCATTCCTGTGCCCACCAAGAGTAACTATGAGGACTTACAGTGCTGTGGCACCAGCACCACCACCAAAGGCCCAATTTTTCCTACCACAGTTCAACAATGGCATGTAATTACAATTCTTGATATAATAGTTCACAGCAGGGCGTTCCAGCGCCCACCAAGAGTAACTGTGAGGGCTTACAGTGTTGTGGCAACACCAACACCTAAGGGCCAAATTTCTGCAGAGTATATACGGCAGGCCCTACTTTCAAACATCCAACTTACAAACGACTCCTACTTGCAAACGGAAGGAGACAACAGGAAGTGAGAGGAAATCTAACCCTAGGAAGGGAAATTCTCTTTTGTAAAGCCCTGTACACACGATCGGATATCCTATGGATTTTCGTCCGATGGATTCTTTTCATCAGACAAACCGATCGTGTATGGGACCCATCGGTCTTTTTTCCATCGGTTTTAAAAAATAGAACATGTTTTAAATTTTTCCGATGGATAAAAAAACGATCGAAAACTCAGATCGTCTATGGGCAAGTCCATCGGATCAAAAACCCACGCATGCTCAGAATCAAGTCGACGCATGCTCAGAAGCATTAAACTTCATTTTTCTCGGCTCATCAGAGTGTTTTACGTCACCGTGTTTGGAACGGTTGGTTTTTTGACTGATGGTGTGTGGGCAAGACTGATGGAAAACAGTTTCTTCGGATATCCGATGGACAAATCCATCGGACGAAAATCCATAGGATATCCGATCGTGTGTACAGGGCTTTAGAGTTAATATGGGAAAAAGGTGTCTCCTCTCCATTGATGCTTTATCACCAATCCTTGTTTAAAAACAAAAACAAATTTTCAAAAAACATTTGTCATTGGAAAGACGGAAAGTGAGGTGAAATGTTCTGAACAGATACACAGACAGCAAAACAAATGTTACAGGGGTGATAACCCTTCCCTATGTTTTCCAAAAAGCTTAAAAAATAGATTTTTTGTCTGCAGCTACACTTAAAAAATGTACCTGTTCCAAATTACAAACAGATTATACTTAAGAACAAACCTACAGTTCCTGTCTTGTTGTTCAGAGTATATAGGGCCTTTTTTTAATTTGGGTGTAGGATTCCCCTTAATATCCATACAAGACCCAAAGGGGCTGGTAATGGGCTGGGGGGGGGTACCCATGGCATTTTTCTCAATGGTTTTCATCCGTATTGCCGGGACCAGACATTACATTAAAGCCGCAAGCAGTTTTTAATGACTTTTTTTCCTTTAGAGATGTCATTTTGTGCAGGGACAGTTTTAAATACGGGAAACACGTGCCACTTCACAGGCATACTTTAGACACCCCCTAGGTACGATATTTAAAGGAATATTTCACTTTTTTTTTCACTTTAAGCATCATCAAAATCACTGCTCCCAAAAAAACTATTTTTTGCATTGATACATGTCCCCTGGGGCAGGACCCGGGTCCCCAAACCCTTTTTAGGACAATTACTTGCATATTAGCCTTGATAATTAGCACTTTTGATTTTGAACGTTCGAGTCCATTGTATTTAATAGGTTTCTAAAGTTCACGTGAACTTTCGGGCCGTTCGCAGGTTCTGGTGCGAAACGAACCGGGGGGTGTTCGGCTTATCCCTAATCTCTCCTCTCCGGGGTCCAGCGATGGATGATCTCTCCTCTCCAGGTCCAGACTCCAACGATGATGTCCAGCGCAGCGAGGAACAGCAAGCATCCTGTCTCCACCGGAGACACCCCGGGAATCCCGGCAGCCTGACAGGTCTCTTCTGTAGAGGGCGGGGCCACCCATCATGTGACCCCATCCCCCTCTAAAGCAAGGGGAAACCCGGGCTTCCCAAGTGAGGGGCGGGTGACCCGCCCCCCTCTGATGCAACGTAAACCTGCGTTACATCAGAGGGGGCGGGGTCACCTGCACGTCACTTTGGAAGCCCGGGTTTCCCCTTGCGTCAGAGGGGGACTGGTGGCCCCGCCCTCAGCTACATAAGTGACCTGTCAGGCTGCCGGGATTGCCGGGGTGTCTCCGGTGGAGACAGGATGCTTGCTGTTCCTCGCTGCGCTGGACATCATCGTTGGAGCCTGGAACTGGAGAGGAGAGATCATCCATCGCTGGACCCCGGAGAGGAGAGATCATCCATCGCTGGACCCCGGAGAGGAGATCACCCATCGCAGGATACAGAGTGTGGATTACCACTGCTGGAATCTTTTTTTATTTTTTTACACTTTCTTTGTGAAATGGTAGGGGTACAATGTACCCCTTACCAATTCACAAAGGGGGGGCTGGGATCTGGGGTCTCCGATTCCGATAAGCCCCCGCCTGCAGACCCCCACAACCACCGGGCAAGGGTTGTGGGGATGAGGCCCTTGTCCCCATCAACATGGGGACATGGTGCTTTGAGGGATCACAGACCCCCAAAGAATCCTCCCCATGTTGAGGGCATGTGGCCTGGTACGGTTCAGGAGGGGGGGGCGCTCTCTCTTTTCCTGCGACCTGCCAGGTTGCGTGCTCGGATAAAGGGTCTGGTATGGATTTTTGTGGGGAACTCCATGCCATTTTTTTTTTATTTGGCGTGGAGTTTCCCTTAAAATCCATACCAGACCTGAAGGGTCTGGTATGGATATTTGGGGGAGCGCCACTTAATTTTTTTTTTATTTGACGCAGGGTTCCCCTTAATATCCATACCAGACCTGAAGGGCCTGGTAATTGAATTTGGGGGGACCCCCACGCATTTTTTATTTTTTTTTATCAATCACTTTTCTCTGTATTGCCGGGAGCCAACAATTCATTATAGCCGCAAGCGCTTTTAAATGACTTTTTTTCTTCAGAAATTACACTTTGTGTAGGGACAGTTCTAAGCACGGGAAGCAAGCACTACTTTACATGCATACTATACACACTCCCTAGGTACGAAATTTAAAGGAATATTTCACTTTTATTGTTTCACTTTAAGCATTATTAAAATCACTGCTCCCGAAAGAATGTCAGTTTTTAAAACTTTTTTTTGCATTGATACATGTCCCCTGGGACAGGACCCGGGTCCCCTTAGGACAATAACTTGCATATTAGTCTTGATAATTAGCACTTTTGATTTCGAACGTTCGAGTCCATTGTATTTAATAGGTTTCTAAAGTTCACGTGAACATTCGGTCCGTTCGCAGGTTCTGGTGCGAATCGAACCGGGGGGTGTTCGGCTCATCCCTAATCTCTCCTCTCCGGGGTCGAGCGATGGATGATCTCTCCTCTCCAGGTCCAGGTTCCAACGATGATGTCCAGCGCAGCGAGGAACAGCAAGCATCCTGTCTCCACCGGAGACACCCCGGGAATCCCGTCAGCCTGGCAGGTCTCTTCTGTAGAGGGCAGGGCCACCCATCACCTGACCCCATCCCCCTCTAAAGCAAGGGGAAACCCGGGCTTCCCCAGTGAGGTGGTATGGTATGATATGATAAACCGACACATTAATCGAGTTTGACCCCAAAGGAATAACGGTTAATCATATAAATGTCCATATAAGAGTCCATATAAATTCTGAACATAAACGAATTGCAATGCAAATTGGAAGAAGGGTGAACTCCTAAATTGCACCAAAAAAATGCACACGTGCAGAGGCAAGCTATTGGAATGCCAAACTATGAATCACTTGCTTCCTTGCAGTAGATGGATATCCAAGGATGGAGAGGAACTCTTGCGATATTGGAACTCAGTATTCACCAGTCATAAAAATGAGAAGGGGAAACCACATCGTGTATATCGTCCAAACAGCATTTATTTAGAGTTGAGCGGACACCTGGATGTTCGGGTTCGACGGGTTCGGCCGAACTTCGGAAAAAAGTTCGGGTTCGGGACCGAACTTTAACCCGAACCCGAACCCCATTGAAGTCAATGGGGACCCGGACTTCTAAGGACTAAAAAGGCTCTAAAAAAGTAATGGAAAGGGCTAGAGGGCTGCAAATGGCAGAAAAATGTTGTTAAGAGCATGGCAAGTGCTCTGCAAACAAATGTGGATAGGGAAATAACTTAAAATAACATAAAAAAAAAAAAAAAATGCTGGAGGCCCCCTTTTCAGCAGAAGAGGTACGGGAAGTCATTAAGAACCTCAGAAACTCAACGGCACGATGCCACACATATGGTGGGAATGCCCCAGAATACGCCCTTTCTGGAATAAATTATTCAATTTAATGGATAAGCTAGTGGGAAAAAAAAATACTTTGAAATAAAAATGTAGCGGGGTGCTAAATTTAAGGGAAGTGTTTGAGTGGTAAATAGGCGCAAAATATTTTTTGTGGCCCTAAATGGCATTTTTTGGAAGACCACAACACACCCACAGTACGTAACCGCTGAATCGCACAGCTACAGAACTGCAGAAAATGGTATTCAAAAAAAATTTTGCTTTTTTAGTATAGCACAGTAGGAGAAAACTATATAGAAATTGTTTATTTCACATACCTCCACATATGTATAACACACCGCAAAATATTTTTTGTGGCCCTAAATGGTGTTTTTTGGAAGACCACAACACACCCACAGTACGTAACCGCTGAATCGCACAGCTACAGAACTGCAGAAAATGCTATTCAAAAAAAATGTTGTTTTTTTAGTATAGCACAGTAGGAGAAAACTATATAGAAATTGTTTATTTCACACACCTCCACATATGTATAACACACTGCAAAATATTTTTTGTGGCCCTAAATGGCGTTTTTTGGAAGACCACAACACACCCACAGTACGTAACCGCTGAATCGCACAGCTACAGAACTGCAGAAAATGCTATTCAAAAAATATGTTGTTTTTTTAGTATAGCACAGTAGAAGACAAATATATAGAAATGGTTTATTTCACACGCCTCCACATATGTATAACACACTGCAAAATATTTTTGTGGCCCTAAATGGGTCTTTTTGCAAGCGTACATTAAAGTGCAATTTTTTTATTTTATTTTTTTGCCCTAAACGGGTCTTTTTTTGCACGCAAAATAAAATGCAATTTTTTTTTTTTTTTTGCCCTTAATGGGTCTTTTGGAAAAGAGCACAATAAAGTGCCTTTTTTTTTTCCCCCTAAATGGATCTTTTTCTAAGAGCAGATTACACCCACAGTATGGAAACGGTGTATCTCTCAACGTAATATATGCAGTGCTGGTGCACTGAGCTTGCAGATAAAAGGTAGATTTTCTCTGACACTGGGCTCATGGCAGTGTAAAAAGACTGCACTGCAACACAAACAGGTAAACCTATGCAGATCGCTGAGTTATATCTCTGAATCTGGACTCCTATTCCTATATAATATATCTCTCTCCCTGAAAGCACCAACAGGAACCTGGCCCTACACTACACTGTCTCTCTATCTTTTCCCTCAGATTCCAGAATCAGGACTAACTCATGTATTTTTCAATCTCTCCCTAAAAGCAGCAGCAGCAGACAAGATCCTCTCCCTATCTATTCTGAAGCAGAGTGACGTGTGTGCTGTGTGCCTCTAGCTTATATAGAAGCTGGGTCACATGTTGCACTGACCAATCACAGCCATGCCATTAGTAGGCATGGCTATGATGGCTTCTAAGGGCACACCAGCTAATCAAAAGGTGATTGGCTGGCCCCTGAAGCATTTCTAACTGCGCCATTAGATTGCCGAACCCGAACCCGAACCCGGACTTTTGCGGGTTCGGGTTCGCTCAACCCTACATTTATTCAAATAAAAAGGTGGTAACTTACATCAAGTAGGTAAAATTCAGGCATAAAAACATAGGAAGACCGGCCGGCATGCAGTCTCCCGTTCAGCGATGACATCAGCGCGTCAACCTCCCTGGGAGATTTGGACATTTATATGATTAACCGTTATTCCTTTGGGGTCAAACTCGATTAATGTGTCGGTTTATCATATCATACCATACATTATATAAAAAAATATTTTTTGTCACTATGTATTTTTTTTTTTTACACTATATTAAGTTAGAGTTATTGCACAATATTTCCAGATTATTGTTAGATTGTATATTCACTGTATACAGGTTTGCGCAGCTCTTTTTTCCTTTTTTTCAGCCTCAAAAGATGGTGTCCAATATTCCATGAGGGATCTTCAGAAAAGCGAGGCGTTCATACGCAATCTTGGTCTTCCACCGCTGCCAGATGAAGACCCCATACCACTCCCCCAACACCTAAACCTGCATCCAACCCAGGCCGGATTTGGACTCCTGTTCGCCAGAAATCACAGAAAGCCTACTCCACACCCCAGCGATACCCCTTTCCCAGGCTCCCACCTTGAGATAAGTCTCTCCTGTAGTTTTTTCAATCTTGCCCACGGCCCTTACCTTACCGATTTCCCCCTAGTTTGGGGAGTTTTCACCCATACACATGGGATGACTCTTTCGTGGACTATGGTTCAATTTTTCTAGCAATTTTCTTCAATTTTGTCGGAAGATGGGAGGAATCACTCCAGAGAAGTTGGAGCCCCTCTTGTGCCTCCTTTTGATCCACGGCCATGGCTGTGGAATCCTGGGTGTTTTTCACCCCCCAGGCTATACTTCAAAACATTTTTGTTTTTATAGGTCCTTTTTTGACCTATTTTTCACTTTTTGTTTGTTTTGTTTACATCTTTTTTCATTGTTGTTTCTCACTACTGTTGAGTACTATTTCATGTTTTCCCTCCACAGGACACACCATGGACTTTTTTGCTATTTTTTTCTGTTTATGTTTTTGTTGATGTTTTCTTATGACAACCACAGCATAACCATGTTTTACTGTGATGGCTTTACGGGTTCTTACTTATAACGTGAAGGGTTTGAACTCTATTCATTAAAGGTGGCTAACCTTGAAAGAGTTCAAATCCTCTGCTGCAGACGTAATCCTAGTCCAGGAGACTCAATTCCGCTCAGGAGGATCCTTTAAATTTGCTGCAAAACACTTTCCTGTTTCATTTATAGCCTCTGACCCCTCTGGCAAAGCGGGGGTTGCCATATTGATTAGAAAATCCTGCCCCCTAAATGTATGAGTAAAATCCTCATACATGGACCCTCAGGGTAGATATATCTTCCTGGACTGCGATTATCTCTCACGTTCTTTCACTCTGATCAATGTTTATGCCCCCCAACTCAGGTCAAATCCAGTTTCTCACTGATGTACTTGGGAAACTCGGCAAATATGCTCAGCCCTTTATGATTGTTGGGGGAGATTTCAATATGATCTTGTCCCCTAGAAGAGACAGACGCACACTATTTTCTTCTACCCCTTCAGCTAAAGTAGAACGCTAATCCGCCTCTTTCCGTAGACTCATCAGATCTCACAACTTATTGATATCTGGAGAATCAAACACCCCACACATAAACAATTTACTTTTTTTCCCCTCCACACAGGATGTATTCCAGATTAGATTATCTCTTTGTCACGGCTCCCTTACTGACATCCTCTGTAGCCTCAGAATTAAACCCTATAACCTGATCAGATCATGCCACAGTTCAGCTTGATCTCACACTTTCCTTATCTACACCTAGAACTTGCCATTGGAGACTTAATGATTCTCTCCTCCACAACCCTATCACCAAAACTCAATTATCTCAAGATCTAACCGAATTCTTCCAACTGAACGACAATTCTGTGGCAGATGTGTCTACTCTATGGGAGGCCCATAAGGCATACTTTAGAGGCCAATGTATCTCAGCTGGATCCCGCTTAAAGAAGGATTCTGCAGCTCAGAGACTCAATATTCTTTCTCAGCTACGAAAAGCAGAAGGCCTGTTACTATCCTCCCCTACGGTGGCACGTCTGCGCACAGTCACCTCTTACGCGAACGGTTAAAATCTATTGATATGAACAAATGCTCCAAATCCCTACTTTGGGCTAAACAGAAATTCTACGAATGCGCGAACAAGCCTCATAGGATGCTAGTAAATAAACTCAAACCACGTCCGTTTCATTCTTACCCTGAATTTCTCACCCAGGTTGATGGAACCCCAACCCACTGCCCACAAACAATGTCTAAAGTCTTTGGGGCATTTTATAATAAGCTATATAATTGTCTAAGCACAGACCCCAAGCACCTCTTTTCCCAAGATGAATGTAACTCCTTTTGCGACCCTTTGAAATTGCCTAAATTGTCATCTTCTCAAAAATCTACCTATAACGCTGCTATCATGCCAGAAGAATTAGCCGGAGTTGTTAAAGAGCTGCCTTTGCATAAATCATTGGGACCCACCTGGCGCAACTTTACCTTGGCCATGTTGAATCGGTTGCACATACAGTGCACCAGTGGGTCATAAATTATTACCTGTGTGATAACGGCAAGAGGATAATTTCAGGGATCTGGGTCTTTTCCTTACATCATTGGTTCTCATTCAGGGCACATGCACTGTATTGTCACAATTTAGGGAGGCAACCAGAATGGTGAGCATTAAAATACATTCACCAACATCACTATTCCTGTAGTGTTTAATCTGGGGCAAACATTGCATGAGATAATAGACTGGGCACTTAAGGTACAGTAGCAGGAGGAAGAGGAGTCTGCTCTGTTGTGCATTTACTGGCGCACTGTCTGTCTGCTGGTCTGTTTCTTTCTTTCCTCTCTTTCTTGATATTTTTGCTTCCTCTGTGTAGTGTGGACTCCTTGCTTCAATATGAAACTTCTGCCACACTACTAAAACCTCTATGTGCTCAGGTAGGGACCATTGTGTATTAAGTAAAAAGAGGAAAGAAATATAGTATGTTTTCTATAAACATGGCCTTCGTCTTCTGGTGCAACCTAACCCACGTTGGCTCTTACTTAAGGTCAAGCTAAAAGACTGTCATCAGGTAATGACATGTCTGGTGTGGACAATGGCTCATCCAGCCCTCTAGGTTTTTCCCAGGATACACAGAGAGTCAGCATACCTCCTCCCCTGAGCACTAACAGTAACAAAAGGGTAGGAAGTGCTGGGCCTGCAGCGTGGACCTACCACCAGACTTACATGTCTGTAGATATTGCTCTAAGACCTCTCTAAGGGCAAAAGGCTCTGTAAGCCAGAAAGTCAAGGGTAAGTAGTTAATGAGTCTCTAAATGAGTTCTCCAGCCACTTATGCCAGCGGACTCCTAGTGCAACGTCAAGGATGCAGCCCTGCAGATGAGTTCAGGGCATCACAGTCAGCCTTCCTAACCAAGGAGGCCCTGAGTCCATCACAGTCACCTTTAATTCTAGCTCAGAGGGCACCTTATCCAAATTATTCACCCCCTGACTTACACCCAGCCTAACTAGAGGCAGAAGAAGGTCAATAATCCTCATCAAAGATGCAAAACAGGGTTAAATTTTCTCTCAGGTCCAGTCATTTATTAGGGAGGTTAAGAAACGGAATGACCTTTCTTTCCCCCGATGAACGGAAGGTTGAAGGGGTTGAGGCTGGGTTCACACTTGTACGATAAACGCTCTGACATGAGAAAATCAATATTTTCCTATGAGAGCCGTCTTAACTGGTCCGACACAAGTCGGTCCGACTTTGAAAATGCTCCCTGCACTACTTTGGTCCGACTTTGATCCTACTTCAGCCAATTGAATATCATTGAAGTCGGATCAAAGTAGGATCCTTGTCCCAACCATCCGACTTGTGACATCCGACATGGTGATTACAGCAGCAGTAAAAGGAATTTATATCACACTGGGATTTTTTTGATTGGTCAAAGGACAAATCATACTATCACAAAGTTAGATCAAAGTAGTATCCTTTTCATTCATGTCGGACCAATGTAGGACCGATGTAGGACTGATGTCGCACAGCAAAGTAGGATGAAAGTCGTATTACTGTAGTGTAGTATCAATGTAGTATCAGTGTGAACCCAGTCTATCTTTGAAACAGGTTTCTGCACTACTTTGGAATGACTTTGGTCCTACTTCTGGTGAGTGCGCTAGTAGTTAATAAATACAAATATTACCTATAATAGAATGTGAATAAAAATAAATAAATGAATAGCAAGTGATATACCAGCCTACCTAATAAAACCTAAATGACACACAAAAAAACAAATTTGGCAGCTAGACACCAACGTAACAGGTGCCTATTTTAAAACCTTAATGATTAATTTGTGAAAAAAATATCTATATAAATTGATAATAATCCATACATAATCACAATAACATAAATTGAATAAGTTCATGTGCTGATAGTAAAAGTCCATGCAACTGTAGTATGCTAAAAAGACCACAGCAATCGCAACGAATATCCAGTGAAATGATATCCAGTAGTAAAAGCTGTTAGTGATCCACCTTCACTGACTCTAATATGGACACCAACAAAAGTGCTCAAAAGATGGCAGCTTACCACAAGTAATTGACCCTTTTAATAAAAAAAAAAGTGGTCAAATGCGCTTCTTAGCAAGTTAGACTTTGCTATTATCAGATGAATAAGCAGATAATGGAACAACCTCTTAGCCCATGGAGACTCAGGACAGCATATGCAAATAAGGAGATAAGGTCCGAAATAGTGTAATCCCGTTTATTATACTTAAAAATGTTCAAATAAAAAAGCCAAATGGCTGCTTACTTTAGGAGTGCCCAAGGCCCGGCACTGAGGCTGGATGGCATAGTATCATATTGGTGGAGAAGGTCCCGACTCGTGTGCGCAGGCGTGCATTCCACCCTGCACCGCAGTGAGCCAAAAGGAACCGGAAGTGACCTCGGTACGTGACCAGGTGACGCCTCTATGTCCGTTTCATTTGACACGTCTTCAGGAAACGTGCCTAGTCACTGAATGTACTGGTATAAATGTGTCTGTCAATTAGGCCAACAGCAAATTTCCACAGCCTCAGTCCCAGTCTGAACAGCGTAATAATACTGACAGCCAGCTAGTTAAGAATTGCATGGAATAAATAAAGTACAGTACCATACACCATGTAAATCCATATTGTTGTTAATTGGTCTATAGGTAAATATCAATGTTGTTTTGAACAAAATCAAATCGTCAGCTATAAACAGAATTATTAAAAAATACATAAAAAATTACTTTTTATTTTTAATTTATGACATACTAAAAATTAACAATAAACAGCCCAGTTAAGGTATAAAAAAGGGGTGCGGGAAACCCTATAAAATGACATGTAACCAATATGCAAAAAATATTTCTTTACATACTAGATTAGTGCTATAAAACCCCATTAGGGTATAAAAAAAGGTGCAGGAAACCCTATAAGATGACATGTAACCAATATGCAGAGAATTACATAAGTCATTTGTCAAAAAGCAATTGAGGTCCAGATCTATATTTAGTCCCAGCGGCTGCATAGTTCTCAAACGATACAGCCACTGAGTCTCATTCTGAGAGATGGCCTTCTTCATGTCCGTGCCTCTCCAATGATATTTAACTCTGTCTATGCCATGGAAGGTCAAATAGCGTGGGTCCCTATCATGAAACTGGAGAAAGTGTCATGAGACACTGTGATTAGAGATTTGATATTAAATTCTTGTTGGGTTACATGTGACTTATATTTGGTGACTTTCTTAGTATGTCTTAAAGTGGTGCGACAGGATTTGCATCTTGTGCAGTAATGAAACCCCGTTCCACCCAAAAACGTAGGGGGCTTTTTTGGGGGGTCTGGGACATTGGGTGCAATGATGTTCCTCAGTCCCAAGGCCCTCCTGTAAATTAATTTAGGTTTGGAAGGTAAGACAGTTTCCAAATCCCTGTCCTTCAAAAGGATCGGCCAAAACTTTTAAAAAACTTTCTCTATACTTTTATATTGCTTGTGAAAACCAGAGATGAAAGCTAGTTCTCCCTGGAATGGGTTTTTCTTCTTGGCTACCAAAAGATTTTCCCTATTCATGGTGGTCACCTCCTCTCTGGCTTTGGTAAGCATCATTGGGCAATAGCCCTTTTCACTGAATCTGTCTGTAAGAATGGCCGCCTGTGTGTGAAAGTCTGTCATGCTATCGCAATTGCGCCGGATACGCATGTACTGACTTTTGGGGACTGACCCCAACCACCGGGGGTGGTGGCAGCTGTTCAGCGGCATGAAGGCGTTCCTATCGGTGGTTTTAAAGAAAGTCCTCGTGCAGATTTTGTTACCATTCTTAACTAAAGTGAGATCCAAATAATTGACCGCATTCAGGCTCCATTCTGCTGTGAATTTAAGTCCATATTGGTTGTCTTTCATAGATGCTATAAACAACTTCAATGATGTCTGGGAGCCCTCCCATAATAAAATAACGTCATCAATGTATCTTTTATAATACAATAGAGCTTGACAATTTGCTTGATAAATGGTCTCTCCTTCCCATTTATTTAATACCAGATTTGCTACACTGGGGCATAACGAGCCTCCATTGCTACCCCCTTTATTCGATTATAAAATCTATCCTGCGCCCAAAAATAATTATTGCCCATGGCCTGCTAAAGGCCTGCTAGTAAAAAAATCTATTTGTGCCTGTTTCAAACTGGAGTCATCTGTTAGGGCTAATTTTACTGCCACAATTGCATAATTTTGCTTGATATTGGTAGACAATGACTCAATGTCAATAGTGACCATTAGAGTGGCATCCATCACTCCTATAGAACATATAGATTTAATGAGCTCTCGACTATCCTTCAAATAGGATTTCCCTTGGACAACCAGAGGCCACAAGTAGCTGTCCAGGTACTCCCCCACTCGAGAATAGAGGGATCCTATCCCACTAACAATGGGTCGACCAGGGGGCTGTTCTTTACTCTTATGGATTTTGGGCACTATGTATAGTACTGGAGTACGAGGTGCCTGCGGTAAAAGATATTGGGCCTCTTTGGCATCCAATATCTGTTGGGCTACTCCATTATTAACCCAACCAGTTAATTAAATTTTTAACTTTACTAGAGGGTCCTGGGCTAATGGTTTGTATGTACTGGTGTCTTCTAAAAGTCTTTGGATCTCTGTATAGTAGTTTTCCTTACCACCACTCCTCCTCCTTTGTCTGCCGGACGTACTACTATTTGTTTGTTATGTTCTAGTTTTTTAATACCTTCTACAAGGGAATGGTTAGTTCTGGCCTTAATTACATGTAAATCTCTAATTTCATCCTGCACCATATTTTTAAAAACTTCAATGTGATGATGTGTACCCTTTTTGGGGTTGAACACAGACTTATTTCTCAATCCACTGTGCTGGTATTCGCTTACTGTTTTTGAAGAGGAGTAGGATGTTTGGGATGCAAAATATTTTTTAATATTCAGTTTCCTAACATATTTTTCTACGTCTATATATAAATCAAATTTATTGACGTTTGTATTGGGTGCAAACTTCAACCCTTGGGCTAACACCTCTAACTCTTCTTTAGAAAATACAACATCAGTTAAATTAAAAATGCCTGCATTTAATTGTCCTGTGGTCTTTTTCTTTCTGGTGCCCCCTCTTCTGTCTCTTTTTCTACAGTTTCTCTGGGGTATTGGGGTGTAGTAGTAGGAATTTTGTAAGGTTCTTTCCATCCCCTCCGTTCCCCTCCGTTGGTAACTATTTTGATGTTGCATGGGTCTACCCCTAAAATTCCCCCTAAAGTTACCTCTAGGTGGTCTGGGTGGATAATGGTTAGGCCCCTGGTTGTAGTATGGATAACCATATTCCATGGGTCTGTTGTCTAATGGTGCATACCTGTTGGAGGTCGGTACTGAATAATTAGCTGTATGATAATCATTCGGCGGTGGATAGTTCCCAGCATGATGGGGAGAGGAGGTGGTCCTCCACCATACTGAGACCCCTGGCCTTTGGTAGGGGGAGGTGGCTTCTTAGTTTTTTGGGAGTTTTAAAGTTCTTAGCTAGCTGGGTAACCACATTATGAACTTCTATATCACCCTCCACTGATGATTCTTTAGAATTCATAGGATTGAACTCTGCCTGCCATTTGTAGACCTAGTTGTCTTCAAAATCCTTGACATCCCTCTGATATTTTTTACGTTTTTTTTTGCTTGATCTCACTGTCATATTTTGAAAGGTGAGTTTGGAGACTCTGGGCTTTATCCACATATTCCTTGGTTCCTATGAGTGGCTCCATAGTCGCCTTGAGATCTGCAATCTTGGCCTCAATTAAAACATTTTTAGCTCGTCATCTCCTTATCATTAGCTGCATGAGTTTCTGTTCGCAGGCATTGAAGAACTGAAACCACTCATCAATGAGGGTCAGGTCCTCAACTCCATCATTAGGGTTCACGTCCCATCTCAGTCTCCTGGGGGTGAGATTTCTACCAATATAAATTTCGAATGAGGCTATATCCCACCACAATCGTATTTGTTTTTCCATATCGTACTAGAGTTGCTTAAACCCTCGCTCCAAGTCTAGATTAGGACTGGGTGCTTGCTTAAATATCTCTTCAATGTTGGTCTGCCGACCTTTCATGAAATTAAAAACGTCCATGGCTGCGCAGATAGAAAGTTTGGTAGAAACTTCAATGCGGTAAATAGAAAAAATGTATCTCACGCCAAATGTGCAAATAAATAAAGAGTTAAACTAAATAAAAGCTGCACCTCAAAAAAACTGTGGAAACCACTGCTGCAAAGTGAATAAAAAAATGGGTGAGTGCGCTAGTAGTTAATAAATACAAATATTACCTATAATAGAATGTGAATAAAAATAAGTAAATAAATAGCAAGTGATACACCAGCCTACCTAATAAAACCTAGATGACACAAAAAAAAAATTGGCATCTACTCGTCTTATTCGTCTCCAAAAACAGTAAGCGAATAACAGCACGGTGGATTGAGAAATAATTATGTGTTCAACCCCCAAAAAGGTACACATCATCACATTGAAGTTTTTTAAAATATGGTGCAGGATGAAATTAGAGATTTACATGTAATTAAGGCCAGAACTAACCGTTCCCTTGTAGAAGGTATTAAAAAAATAGAACATAACAAACAAATAGTAGTACGTCCAGCAGACAAAGGAGGAGTGGTGGTACTCACTAAGGAAAACTACTATACAGAGATCCAAAGACTTTTAGAAGACACCAGTACATACAAACCATTAGCCCAGGACCCCCTAGTAAAATAAAAAATGTAATTAACTGGTTGGGTTAATAATGGAGTAGCCCAACAGATATTGGATGCCAAAGAGGCCCAATATCTTTCACCGCAGGCACCTCGTACTCCAGTACTATACATAGTGCCCAAAATCCATAAGAGTAAAGCACAGCCCCCTGGTCGACCCATTGTTAGTGGGATAGGATCCCTCTATTCTCGAGTGGGGGAGTACCTGGACAGCTACTTGCGGCCTCTAGTTGTCCAAGGGAAATCCTATTTAAAGGATAGTCGAGAGCTCATTAAATCTACAGTATATCCTCTATAGGAGTGACGGATGCCACTCTAATGGTCACTATTGACATTGAGTCATTGTATACCAATATCAAGCAAAATTATGCAATTGTGGCAGTAAAAGCCCTAACAGATGACTCCGGTTTGAAACAGGCACAAATAGATTTTTTACTAGCAGGCTTTCAGTAGGCCATGGGCAATAATTATTTTTGGGCGCAGGATAGATTTTATAATCGAATAAAGGGGGTAGCAATGGAGGCTCGTTATGCCCCAGTGTAGCAAATCTGGTATTAAATAAATGGGAAGGAGAGACCATTTATCAAGCTAATTGTCAAGCTCTATTGTATTATAAAAGATACATTGATGACGTGATTTTATTATGGGAGGGCTCCCAGACATCATTGAAGTTGTTTATAGCATCTATGAATGACAACCAATATGGACTTAAATTCACAGCAGAATGGAGTCTGAATACAGTCAATTATTTGGATCTCACTTTAGTTAAGAATGGTAACAAAATCTGCACGGATAGGAACGCCTTCGTGCCGCTGAACAGCCCGGTGGTTGGGGTCAGTCCCCAAAAGTCAGTACATGCGTATCCGACACAATTGCGATAGCATGACAGACTTTCACACACAGGCGGCCATTCTTACAGACAGATTCAGTGAAAAGGGCTATTGCCCAATGATGCTTACCAAAGCCAGAGAGGAGGTGGCCACCATTGATAGGGAAAATCTTTTGGTAGCCAAGAAGAAAAATCCATTCCAGGGAGAACTAGCTTTCATCTCTGGTTTTCACAAGCAATATAAGAGTATAGAGAAAGTTTTTTAAAAAGTTCTGGCCGATCCTTTTGAAGGACAGGGATTTGAAAACTGTCCTACCTTCCAAACCTAAATTAATTGACAGGAGGGCCTTGGGACTGAGGAACATCACTGCACCCAATGTCCCAGACCCCCCAAAAAAGCCCCCTACGTTTTTGGATGGAATAGGGTTTCATTACTGTACAAGATGCAAATCCTGTCGCACCACTTTAAGGCATACTAAGAAAGTCACCAAATTTAAGTCACATGTAACACAACAAGAATTTAATATCAAATCTCTAATCACCGGCTATTCCAAACATGTCACATATGTCCTGGAATGCCCTTGCTCTCTGCAGTACGTGGGTCGCACCACCCGCAAATTAAGGGTTAGGATAAATGAACATGTGACAAACATAAGGAAAGGTTTTCCTAATCACAGTGTCTCACAACACTTTCTCCAGTTCCATGATAGGGACCCACGCTATTTGACCTTCTATGGCATAGATAGAGTTAAATATCACTGGAGAGGCACGGACATGAAGAAGGCCATCTCTCAGAATGAGACTCAATGGCTGTATCGTTTGAGAACTATGCAGCCGCTGGGACTAAATATGGATCTGGACCTCAATTGCTTTTTGACAAATGACTAATGTAATTCTCTGCATATTGGTTACATGTCATCTTATATTGTTTCCCGCACCCTTTTTATACCCTAATGGGATTTTATAGCACTAATCTAGTATGTAAAGAAATATTTTTTGCATATTGGTTACATGTCATTTTATAAGGTTTCCCGCACCCCTTTTTTATACCTTAACAAGGCTTTTTATTGTTAATTTTTAGTATGTCATAAATTAAAAAGTAATTTTTTAATGTATTTTTTAATAATTCGGTTTATAGCTGTCGATTTGATTTTGTTCAAAACAACATTGATATTTACCTATAGACCAATTAACAACAATATGGATTTCCATGGTGTATGGTACTGTACTTTATTTATTCCATGCAATTCTTAACTAGCTGGCTGTCAGTATTATTACACTGTTCAGACTGGGACTGAGGCTGTGGAAATTTCCAAATTGTTTCACCTGCTGTTGGCCTAATTGACAGACACATTTAAACCAGTACATTCAGTGACTAGGCACGCTTCCTGAAGACGTGTCAAATGAAACGGACGTAAAGGCGTCACCTGGTCACTTCCGGATTCCTTTTGGCTCACTGTGGTGCAGGGTGGAACGCACACCAGCGCACACGAGTCGGGACCTTCTCCACCAATTTGATACTATGCCATCCAGCCTCAATGCCGGGCCTTGGGCACTCCTAAAATAAGCAGCCATTTGGCTTTTTTATTTGAACATTTTTAAGTATAATAAACGGGATTACACTATTTCGGACCTTATCTCCTTATTTGCATATGCCGTCCTGAGTCTCCATGGGCTAAGAGGTTGTTCCATTATCTGCTTATTCATCTGATAATAGCAAAGTTTAACTTGCTAAGAAGCGCATTTGACCTCTTTTTTTTTATTAAAAGGGTCAACTACTTGTGGTAAGCTGCCATCTTTTGAGCACTTTTGTGGGTGTCCATATTAGAGTCAGTGAAGGTGGATCAATAACAGCTTTTACTACTGGATATCATTTCACTGGATGTTCGTTGCGATTGCTGTGGTCTTTTTAGCATACTACAGTTGCATGGACTTTTACTAGCAGCACATGAACTTATTCAATTTATGTTATTGTGATTATGTATGGATTATTATCAATTTATATAGATATTTTTTTCCCTAATGAACACTAATCATTAAGGTTTATAAATAGGCACCTGTTACGTTGGTGTCTAGTTACCAAATTTGTTTTTTTTGTGTAATTTAGGTTTTATTAGGTAGGCTGTTGTATCACTTGCTATTTATTTATTTATTTGTATTCACATTCTATTATAGGTAATATTTGTATTTATTAACTACTAGCGCACTCACCTGTTTTTGAATTCACTTTGCAGCAGTGGTTTCCACTGTTTTTTGAGGTGCAGCTTTTAATTAGTTTAAGTCTTTATTTATTTGCACATTTGGCGCAAGATACATTTTTTCTATTTGGTCCTACTTCTGCCCACTGAATATCATTGAATTTGGTTCAAAGTCATATCCTTGTCCTAACCATCCGACTTGTGACATCCGACATGGTGATTACAGCAGCAGTAAAAGGAATTTATGTCACACTGGGATTGTTTTGATTGGCCAAAAGACAAGTCAAGCTATTTCAAAGTTGGAGCAAAATCTTATCCTATTCATTCAAGTCGGATGGAAGTAGGAACGAAGTAGATAGAATGACAGTCGTACAAAAGTCGTGTCGTACCAGTGTGAACCAGGCCTGATTCAGGAGGAGTGGCAGTAACTGTGTGGTCAGGGCAGGGTAGCCGATTGTGCACACGAATGGGCAAGTCAATTTTTTGGGATCCATGGGTACCTTTACATGATAAACATGGTTACATTTGGGGTTTCAGACATCACCCTCCAGAACATTTCTTCATCCCAACCATAGTAACACATTCTGCTCAGGAGGTGGATGTCCTCTCTAAGTACATTTATATGATACGAATGCAAAGAACAATAAATCCATCACTACTTGGATGGCATGCAACTGTTAGCACAGAGTCCGGACCACCTACTATTTTAAAATGAGATTTTTCTGGCCAGCCTGAGAAGTTTTGGCTGCATTGGAGGTGTTAAGACAGTTTGAGTTGACTCAATTCATCAATAGGGGGGCAAAATTCAATACTCAAACAAGTACTTTTGTGCTTTGGCCAAGCAGCAAAGAGAGTCTTCAGAAGGCAGTATCTTTGTCAGTGATGTCAGCTTCCAAATACATGGGTCTCCAGGGAAAAATGGTGTCATGCATCCCTATGCTACCTTGGGCATACTGAAATCTCTGAACATTCCATGTTTTGCAAAGCAGAAGGCAGCACCCCAGCCAACTCAAAGTGTTTCAGGGGTCCCTCACTTAATCCTGTCTGTTAGGTCCATTATCCTTGAACATTGCACCACCGATGCCAGTGCTATAGGGTGGAATGCTACCTGCGGTCATCTTAGAAAGCAAGCCAAGTGGAGTTCCCGAAGGATAGGGTAGTCTCCAATGTACAGGAAATCAGTGCAGTTGGGATAGCACTAAGTGTTCTTATTCAGGCTCGCCTGGTTATTCTGTGCATGGGCAACACGGCAGCAGTGTCACATGTTCAGAGACAAAGGGGAAAACAACGACAGGTTCCTGAGAGAAGCGGAAGGATCATGGCCCTGACCAAAGGTAACTCTCAGGAGCTATGGGCTCCTGGAATATCAAAGTAGACTGTCACGCCAAGTGTTTTTTGGTTTCCAATGAATGGGTAACTATTTATATTTCTTTGCATACCTGCTGAGTAAAACAACAAGAGGAGGAGGATTTAAAGAGACAGTACCGATCTGTTGATTGATATGATCTGGAGAAATAAATAGAAGGCTATATACTGTACAGTAGTGACCAGGTGAGGGCACATATGGTGAAGGTGGCACTGGTGGTATTAAACGTTTTTCACTAAATGAAATAATAAAGCACAATCATGTTTTATATTATGTGAGTAGAATTTGCACACTAGAATTGTGGTGTCTAAAGGATAAGGCACTATATATTTTTTTATTTTCACATGTACTCTGAGTGGAGTAGAGAAGGAGTGGAGAGGATTACAGAGTGAAGAAATTTGATCAGCTAATCAAAGTGGGACTCTTAACCAAAGCTATATTTGACCATACAATTTTATAGGGTCAAGGTACTCAGGTGAGAGTACATCATAATCACAGAAGGAGTGCACTAGAGCGATCAACAATCACACAGTTTTAAGAAAAGTCTTTTATTGGTGAAAAGGACTAAATTGAAAGGACATTTCAGTATATTATTTTTAGTTAAATTTTTGTTGGATAAAATTGCTATGTCCTTTTCTGTTTAGGCAGAGCGGTAGCCGGGTATAAACAGACAGTGGCATTCATTAACTCCCATAGAGCAGAGTGGGCAAAAACTATTTTTTTCAAATAACTTTTTATTAAAGGTTTATCGCTTTGCATACAACAAAACCAAACAAAACAAAAGAAAAAAAAAGTCTAATTTCTCCTTTCATTGCTCAATAGTTATCATACAGTTCCATGAGGATGACAAAGTAAGAAATGGCATCAGAACAGAGTACATAAACAACAAAATAGCTATGAATCAGTCGAGCATTAAATGCCAAAAGAGTCCATTCTTACTGGTAATGACCATTATTGTGGTGAGATATAGCAGATATATGCCTAGTATACAACCCATAAGGCGTCAAACTAGGAGCTGTCCTACCACTGAACCCACAACTAAGAACAAACTTGAATCACAGTAAACATGCCTACCCACTATGTGACATTGCCATCCATATCTGCAACCAAAGCAACACAGACCTTGTCTAATTAAATGTTAACCCAGCAGGTCAATTAACATTGTAATAACTGCAGGGACACAAGAGCTAAAGGGGATAGACCTGGAACCAGTAGCCAAGGGTCCCATAAGTTGTTGTATTTAAAGGGAGTACATGGGTGCCTCAAGATACTGTATGCCTTTCCTTAAGAAGGGTAGAGTTAGAGGGTAGCAGTAAGAGATCTGCATTCACCACTCCTCAAACGTAGGAGGCAATGGCGCAAGCCATTTAAACAAAACACATTTACGTGACAAAAACAAGTCGAGAGTTAGCAGGCTGGGCCTGGGGTGTATATAACTCTTCATCTAAGAACCCCAATATAGAGGTCAATGGATCAATAAGTCACCTAAAATGCCAGGCTAATAGTATTCATTATTTTACATCAGTAGCGCACCAATTTGGGGCATTCCAAAACATATGTAAGTGATCAGCAAGAGATCCCTCACATCTAGGACAGTCCGGGCCCTCTCTATGATGCAATATATGGGGTGTTCTATATGCCCGACGTGTAACAAAAAGTTGTGACAAGCATCGGTTTGGAGAAATGGACACATAAAATAGATTGTCAAACCTCTTCATCTATGGTAGTTACAGTATATCTGTAAACCAGCCTCTCCTGCTGGGAAGCTGCATGTGACAATGGGAGTAATCCAAAAGGACCTATAAAGAGAGGATATAAGACTCTTCTTATCAGTAGCATTTGCTAGTTGATCTATAAGTGGAGTATTAATCTGTCTTAGGGCTCTTTCACACAGACTTTTCTTTTTTCTTTCCGTTCAGTTCAGTTCAGTTCCTTTTTTTTGGGTGAAAAACATATGCTGATGTCAATTTTGACAGCCGTTTTCATGTCCGTTTTACAGCCGCGAACGTCCGTTTTACATCCGCGAATGTCCGTTTTTCCATCAGCAGGCATCCGGGTTTTTTTAATGGGTGTCCGTTTTTCATCTTTTACAATTGCTTTTTGTTCAGTTTCTCATGCATTTTTCATCCTTTTTTCATCTTTTTTTTTTTCAAATCTCCCATGAGACGTTGCTCTCCCCCAGCATGCATTGTGTTTCCCATGATGCTTTGTGGTCCCAGTGATAGTGTGCAGACATTTTTTTTGTCCTGTTACCTGTCTCTGAGCGTTTGTAGCATTTTTAGCGATGTTTTCTACCCGATTTTGGGACAACATGACATGTGTTGTCCTTATGGAGTATGTGAGGAGAGTGGAGAGTCGGAGAAGATTGCAGCGAAAACGTTGCACCTATTGGGCACATACCCTGCTGCTGAAGAGGGTTTCGTTGCTCAGCACTTTAACCACTTTAACCGGCAATTTAACCTTAGATAATATGTGGAGGGAGCGAATCTGAAGGTTCGAGTTACCAGATGTCAGCCTCAAAAAATTTACTTGGAGAGGATCTGCAAAGAGGATTGTGCCTAAATCCTTCCTGAGATATGTGCAAACTTGGTGGCCAACTACAAGAAACGTCTGACCTCTATGATTGTCAACTTTTGCAAAAAAATAAAACGTCATGTTTTCAGCATGTGTATAATACTTATACCCCCATGCAATAAACAGTGCTACTTTAAAGATCCTGGTAATAAGCCTCTTTGGGGGAATTCGAATATAGATAGGTCGATTGGGAGGAACTAGCAAAGGAGTGCATCTGAGACCTGGATGCCTCATATGAACTGGAGATAGGCTGGCTAAGAGGCGCCACTTGAGGTGGGGTCATTACATTGTGGACACTGGTGGTGGGTTGATGTTGCTGATGGGGGGTAATACTAAAAGGGTGCCACTTGAGGTGGGGTCAATACATTGTGGAGACTGGTGGTTGGTTGATGTTGCTGATGGGGGGTAATATTTGGAGGGTAATGATGATGATATATCTGCTGTGATGATAGGTTTAGTGGAGCAGGGTCCAATGCATAACCCTGGTAGGGGCGTTGTTGCTCATTTGTGAGCGGTGGCATGGGGTCACCAGAAATTGCGGCCCTTACACACACACCAGTGTAATTGAAAAGGGACATTTGCACCTCCATTTTTCGATGCATGGGGACCTGTGCTAGTTGGTGGTACAGGCTCCTTAGGTAAATTGCATCCTGATTTGAGGGGGATTTGAGGGGTCAGCAAAGGGATCCCTTGTGTCAGCCCTCCTCATTGCCCTCATGTCTTCCATAAACTCTAACATTACTCCTTCCATATAGAGAAGAAAATAAAAAATATGGACAGCCGCACTCCAAAAAACCTTTGATGGTCGCCTTTATTGTAAAAAATGGAAGATCACACCAAAAATCATCACAGCACAGCATAGCCGGGGTAACAGCTTACATGTTTCACACTGAAGGTCAGTGCTTAATCATAGCTAATATGTTACAAACATCACACCTCTAATATAGAGAGAAAAGACATACACTCATGTGATCCAAGACCTCAAATTAGGAACCAATTAGGAACCAATTAGTGTTGGAAAGTGTTGTGAATGAAAACCCATCACATGTATATAATTAACAATTATTATCTATGTGACACTTGAAAGATGAACATAAAATTAGAAAAAGTTTTAACTATTACAGTGTGTATATGTGTTGATTGTCTGTTGTGTGAAAAAAAATTAAAAATAAATAAATAAATAAATAAATAAATAAATATAAAACTGGGTGAAAACAAAAATAAAAAACAAGTGTGTGAAAATAAAATGTATTGAAAATGTAGTGAATTAATGTGTGGGTGTGTAAATGTACCAAACAGAAATAGTGATCATTGTAATAATAGACAAAGAACTAGTGAAGTGTGTGTATGTACTAATTGTCCATTATAAAAAATATAAAGTGAAATAAAATATATATATATTTTTTTTGTAAAAATATAAGGGTGTATGAAATATTATGAACAAAAAATATAATAAATTAATATGCGGTGTATGGATGTAATGAATAAAATTAATAATAGTGGTGAAAGGTAAAGCTAATGTAAAAATAGGTTATGTGAGTGCTGATGCATGTGAAGAAAATAGGTGAAAATTAATACATACTATAAGCATAAATATAATAATGAGGATGATAAATGATTGTGAATAAAACTGAGGATTGAAAATGTGATGAAAGGAAAAAAAACAAAAAAAACAAAAAAACAAATGGTGTCTCCATACATAAAAATATATGTCGATGAGGTCAATGAGTGTGTCATACACAATGTTTGTGGTGTATTAACGAAAACAACATACTAGTGTATAAATGTATTGTGCAAGCTATTGTTGATATGTTTTACATATATGTGTATATATATTTTTTAGTATACTTTTATCATTTTTTGGTAATTGTCATTGTGTCCACGGAACTGGATGTTATTAATTTGTTTGTGTATTCATACACTAAAATGTTACTGATATAGTTAAAACAATTTTTATACCCAATTACTAAGAAACCATAAACAATACCAATATTACAATGTATAAAAAAGTTATTTCAATATATAAAAAACATTATAAAAGCATATATAGTACAATAAAAACAAAAGAGGTACAAAAAGAAGAATAGTGATCGTGAAAATTATATTTGTTATTTGTGACTACTCCGACATTTGCCATCATAGTCTATAATTTCTTGCGGCTTAATAGCTTGCAATAGTAGACATACTACCGTCCTGGCAAATACGTGTTTTTTCACTTTTATCCCGATGTCACAAAAATATCTAATTTTTAAGAAGGAAATAAAAATATAAACACTCGTGAGTATAAGCGATCATCCTATTCTTAGATTTTTATTATTTTGTGTGTTTTTTATAGTAGAACTTTGATTATTGTAGATAGAGCCTTATGTTGGTTTTATTAGACAATCCTCATAGGTGCAACTGTGGGGTATACAGTATTGCTGTGTTTTGGATGTTCCATCGTATATCAGTCCCAGTCCCATCGCAGTATGTATGGCTGTATACACATACAACCAGCCAACCGTCCCAGAGGCTACGCATGGACGTGGGGAATGGAAATAGCAATCATGTCATGCAAAAAACGTCCCAATCTATCTGTGTATGGGTGAGCACAGACATTGATTGCAACTAATGCTGGACCTATTTGACTGTAGTTGGTCCAAACATGTTTTCCATAGTTACCGATAAAGAAAAACAAAACAAAAACAAAACCCAAAAAATCAAAAAAATGGGAGGAAAGGGCAAAAAAAAAAAAGATTTTTTCCCCTTTTTTTCCCCTCTTCCCTTCCCTTTTCCCTTGAACACGATGGAACAACCAAAGTAACCAGAGGAGAAGGTAGGAGCAGTGAAACGACGAAAAGAATGAAACACAGAGAAATAGAGAATAAAGAACAGACACAGCTGGGGGGGGGGGGCGCAGAGAGGGGACTTTCCTTATGTTGTTTAATCATAGTAGTGTGAGATGTCCCACTCAAAATTTAACCCCTGAGGTATTCTAGTATTAAGGGAAAAAATCCAGAATACTTCTCGTTTACAAAGTCTTCTGAATTCATCCCCTCCTCTTATTGAAGTGGTGATTCTCTCTATTCCCTGAATCGACAGGCTTGATGTGTCCTTAGAGTGGACACTGTTCCAATGTTTGGCTGCATTGGTGTTGCGTTCTTTTTCTATATCATACAGATGGTCATATAACCTATCTTTTAGCCTGCGAATGGTTCTGCCCACATACTGGATTTTGCAGCGATCACAGTTGATCACATAAACTATATACCTAATATTGCAGTTAATGAACTCTTGTATTGAAAAGCTCTTGTCGGTCACATATGAGTGGATGTGTGGACCTGATTTTATACGGATGCAATATTGGCATCCCTTTACTCCACATTTATAGGTTCCTTTGACCGATAACCAATTGGAACCAATTGGTTTTGTATGGAACAAACTAGGTGACAGTTTGTTTCCCAAAGTGGGTGCTCTTCTTGATACAGTTTTAATTCCATTGGACAAAATGTCTTCATATGTTTCATCATTGTAAAGTACCGGAAGATATTTTGTAACAATGGATTTTATCTGTTGAAATTCCGTGCTGTATGGAGTGGAAAAAATTGGCACATTCTTGTAAGGCATACTGACTTTTTCTTTTTTCTTTTTCTTTTTATTGTCGCTACTGTTCATGTCCTTATTTTTGTTCTTATCTAATAATAGTGAATTTCTAGGTATTCTTTCCACTTTGGACAGAGCTTTTGTAATAGTTTTTATTGAATAGCCCCTCTCAGTGAATCTCTTGGACATTTCTACTGCTTCCCTGGTGAAATCCTCGGCTGTGCTACACAGGCGTTTTAGCCTGAGAAATTGGCCAAAGGGTATCCCCTCAATGGTGTGTTTGGGATGAGCTGAATCAGCCCTGAGCAACACATTGCCTGCCGTGCTTTTTCTGTGTAAACCTGTGGTAACTCCATTCTTGTTGCCAGTAAGTTTAACATCTAAGAAGTCTATGGTTGTTCTTTCCAGAAATTTAAGATTTAAGCTGTTATCGTTAAGATAAATAAGCCATGTATCCAAATTGCCATTACCGTCCGTGGTAATAAACAGGAGGTCATCTATATAGCGACAGTAAAATGCTGTATCCATGCGACGGGGACTACCATGTCCAAAAATGCGGGACCTCTCCCACCAGCCCATACGGTAGTCCTGATACTACAAATTGCTGGAGCGTGTTCACCTGGAGCGGTAAAAATCTCTTTCTCTATTACTCCTTCCATGTCTGGCCTGGATTGTCCTCCTCTTTGACTACTTCTTGTCGTTGTGACGCGAATAGAACGATTCTGTTGAGGGAGAAATTTCTTAGAACATTTATCAATGTAAACATTTTAAAATGGGGCATTTTGTATGGGATTCTTACAGGCACACATTGTCTTTCCAGGGTGATTATTCTTGATGAACCTTGATTTGGGGTCAGTTGGGGTGACGCGGGTTGTTTAGCACCATGCTCTGCTGGTATCTCTTCCTCTGCCGCTTGCACTATATTCTCAGAGTCCGAATCCCCCTCCTCTTCTGTCTCGGAAATGTTGGTGCTTGTACTGTAAAAGATATGTTGATCGATGGATTACAGGACAGCACAGTACATTTATTACAATACATAGATCCATGTGTGCCATTACTGTTCCAAATGAGTCTATGATTTGGTAGACGTGGTCAACTAATTAAATTTTGGGGAGCAAAAAGGTATTGAGTTATTTTACTTACGGTTTTAAGTCCATAACAGCTCTTAAAAACCCCAACATTTCATAGAAAGGGCTTCTTCTTTTTTGAGTCGTTCCTGCACCACTTCTATTTTGTTCTGCTTCATCATTCAATTCGCGTCTGAAACGTCTTATGGATGTCCAACGCGTCACAATTTTTTTTCCTGCATAGGAAAAGTAGACAAAATGAACAGAAAGAAATTAGGTATACTATTTGTAACCCATATGAATTCAGCAAAAGGCAAAACGCTAGCGCTAAAAAAACACGTAAAAACGCACAAAAACGCCAGTGCAATAACGCTGAAAAAAGCTGAAAACTCACTACAAAAGCTACTGAAATTTTTAGACTGTTTTTAACGTCCTGTGTGAATGAGGCCTAAGTGACATATGGGTGTACTACAAGTCTCACCATGCCACCCCACCCCCATCCCCCCAAACTGCTTACCACATATCTTACGCTGCTTCTCACTCATTGTCGTCCAGTTTGGTGTGACCTCTTTAAATACTTCTTCCCAGATCCTGGATTTTGTAATACAGTCACTATATTTGCAGCATTTCTTGTCCCAGATAGCTGGCCTGGCATGCACCAGGTTGATAAGGTGCTTTTGGAACACATCTTTTGCCATGTCTCTGTGTTTTTGACCCTCTTCACTCTCTCTGTCCAGGCACTGGGCTGCATGTGACTTCCTTTTAGACCACTACCTGGGTCATAGGTTACTTTTTTAATGAAATATGAAAAAAAAACATATTTGGGTAAAAAACAGATGTCAGCGGATCGGATGTAATCGGATCAATCCGCTGACAACCGTTTTACGTCCGTTCTGTTTTTTTATACGGAAAAAAAAATATGGTTTTCATCCGTCATGATAAACAGAGCATAGCGGAGATGGATGTCATCGGATGTCAGCAGATGTTCATCCGCTGACATGCGCTATCTCATAGGGATTAGAGTTGAGCAGACATCTGGATTTTCGGGTTTAACGGGTTCGGCCGAACTTCGGAAAAAAGTTTGAGTTTGGGACCGAACTTGACCCAAACTTGACCCCGAACCTAAACCCCATTGAAGTCAATGGGGACCCGAACTTCTGAGGACTATTCGCGCTTGTTTCCCGTGGCTTAGAACTGTCCCTGCACAAAGTGTCATTTCTGAAGGAAAAAAAATCATTTAAAACGAACTCGCGGCTATAATGAATTGTTGGCTCCCGGCTATACATAGAAAAGTCATTGATAAAAAAATAAAAAAAAGCGTGGGGGTTTCCCCAAATTCAATTGCCAGGCCCTTCAGGTCTGGTATGGATATTAAGGGGAACCCTGCCGCAAATTTAAAAAAAAAATGCGTGCGGTTCCCCCAAATTTCCATACCAGGCCCTTCAGGTCTGGTATAGATTTTAAGGGGAACTCCACCCCAAATAAAAACAATGGCGTGGAGTACCCCCAAAAATCCAGACCAGACCCTTTATCCGAGCACGCAACCTGGCAGGCCGCAGGAAAAGAGGGGGGATGAGAGAGCGCCCCCCCTCCTGAACCGTACCAGGCCACATGCAGTCAACATGGGGAGGATGTCCCCATGTTGATGGGGACAAGGGCCTCATCCACACAACCCTTGCCCGGTGGTTGTGGGGGTCTGTGGGCGGGGGGCTTATCGGAATCTGGAAGACCCCTTTAACAAAGGGGACCCCCAGACCCCGCCCCCCTATGTGAATTGGTAATGGGGTACATTGTACCCCTACCATTTCACAAAGAGCATAAGAGTCGTTAGCCTGGCTTGAACAGAAAGGGCATGGTGGAGCTGAAGGTATTGGAAGAATTTACAGGAAGGGATACCAAATTCATGTTGTAGATCTTTAAAGGATTTCAGTTGGTCATTATTATATAACTGATAAAGAAGATGTAGTGTAGTTTTGCTTCAATATGCGGTATTCCAGGCAAGGAAAAATGGAGGAAGATCAGCTTTTGCTTTTGGGAAACACATTAATAAAAGAGCATGCTTGCCATCTAGTGGCAATATTAAAGAACTACTGTATGTATTCAAATTTGAGAATAAATATTTTTAAGGTATTGCTAGAAGATTAAACTAAATCCATTATTGTCTCTGCGTTTGGTTCGATTTATTATTGAGCTAAGCAAATTCATAATATTACTTTTATGTTTATGATAGATACAAAGCTAGTTTTTATATCTAGCAGCCTGTGGGCACAAAACTGCACAGAACTGTCTATCCTGTTTTCTGGAAGTAATTCTCAATATCTGTTCATATTCTGTTTGTATGCACCATGCACAGTACAACTTCTCATCCAGTATTCTGGGTATAATCCTCAGTATCTGTTATGGGCACTGCTCAGTAGCAGTGGCGGCTGGTGCTCAAAAATTTTTGGGGGGGCGCAAACAAACTGAAAAAAAAAAAATCAATTGCCGCCACTGTGCCCATTAAACGCAGCCACTGTGCCCAAATGCCACCAGTTTGCCCCCTCAAATACAGCCAGTTTGTTTCCATATACAGCCAGTGTGCCCCCATATATATACAGCCAGTGTGCCCCCATATATATATATATATATATATATATATATATATATATATAGCCAGTGTGCCCCCATATACAGCCAGTTTGTCCCCATATATATAGCCAGTGTGCCCCCATATACAGCCAGTGTGTCCCCATATATACAGCCAGTGTGCCCCCATATACAGCCAGTGTGCCCCCATATACAGCCAGTTTGTCCCCATATACAGCCAGTTCCCCCCAAATGCAGCCAGTTTGTCCCCCATATACAGCCAGTTCCCCCTAAATGCAGCCAGTTTGTCCCCCATATACAGCCAGTTCCCCCAAATGCAGCCAGTTTGTCCCCCATATACAGCCAGTTCCCCCCAAATGCAGCCAGCGTGTCCCCCATATACAGCCAGTTCCCCCCAAATGCAGCCAGTTTGTCCCCCATATACAGCCAGTTCCCCCCAAATGCAGCCAGCGTGTCCCCCATATACAGCCAGTTCCCCCCATATTCAGCCAGTTTGTCCCCCATATACAGCCAGTTCCCCTCATATTCAGCCAGTTTGTCCCCCATATTCAGCCAGTTCCCCCCATATTCAGCCAGTTTGTCCCCCATATACAGCCAGTTCCCCTCATATTCAGCCAGTTTGTCCCCCATATTCAGCCAGTTCCCCCCATATTCAGCCAGTTTGTCCCCATATTCAGCCAGTTTGTCCCCCATATACAGCCAGTTCCCCTCATATTCAGCCAGTTTGTCCCCCATATACAGCCAGTTCCCCTCATATTCAGCCAGTTTGTCCCCCCATATACAGCCAGTTCCCCTCATATTCAGCCAGTTTGTCCCCCATATTCAGCCAGTTTGTCCCCATATTCAGCCAGTTTGTCCCCCATATTCAGCCAGTTCCCCCCATATTCAGCCAGTTTGTCCCTCATATTCAGCCAGTTTGTCCCCCATATTCAGCCAGTTCCCCCCAAATGCAGCCAGTTTGTCCCCCAAATGCAGCCTGTTCCCCCCCCAGCCCTGCACTTACCTTCCTCGGTCCGCGCCGTCCTCGATGTGTTCTTCCGCCCTCGATGTCGCTTCAGCCAATCAGGTTACCGGTAACCAGAAATGGTGAACCTGATTGGCTGAAACCTCCACACAGTCTTCTTCCAGGAACGCACCCCCGTGCGTACCTGGGAGGAGTTTTTGGAAGCCGAATACAGCGTGAGAGCTGTATTCGGAAAGCCTATCAGAGCCGCTGGCTCTGATAGACACTTCCAAGTCACACCCACCGCCGGCCGCCGCTCTAATTCATATGGCCGGCGCTCACCAGGAGGCCGGCCATATGTATAGTGGGCAGCGCGGCAGCGGTGACAATACACAGATTCATGCAATGCATGAATCTGTGTATTGTCTTTCAGTGGCGGTGCGGGAGCGAGAGGGGGCGGCGCTCCGGCGCCCTCTATGGACGCACCGCCACTGTTCAGTAGCATGTCTCATCCTGTATTCTAGGTGTCATTCTCAGTATCTGCTCTTATTCAATATGCATGAAACCTGCACAGCAGCACTTCTGGTCCTGTATTTTGGGTGTAAAGCCTCGTACACACGGCCGAGATTCTCGTCGAAAAAAACATGTCATTCTTGGACAAGAAACTTGTCCCGGCCGAGTGTACACACGCTCGATTCAAAGAACCTGCGGTTCTTTGAATGGAGCGTACGCGCTCGTCACATTCGATGCCGTCGCCGCCATCTTGGTATACCCTACCTATGCCTAGGAAGCTACCGCGCATGCGTCAAATTCATTTCGAACATGCGCGGGCTTCCCGGAGGACAGGTAAGTGTACACACACTCACTTTTCTCGTTGAGAAACAGGCTGACGAGAATCTCGACGAGAAAATAGAGAGCAGGTTCTCTATTTTCTCGTCGAGATTACTTGTCGGTTTTCTTGACGAGAAACCATACACACGAACAAATTTCTCGGCAAGACATCTCTGCCAGCAAGTTTCTTGCTGGTTCTTGCCGAGAAACTCGGTCGTGTGTACGAGGCCACAGTCTCAGTATCTGTTATTAGGGCCAGTTCACACCACATGCAGTTCAGTGTGTTTTTTTCCTGCATCAAAACACATGGAAAGTAGGTTATATGGTTTCCAATGGCATAGTTTACACTAGTGCGGTCAGTTCCAGGGCTTTCCAGTTCTGGAAAAAAAAGTAGAACTTGCTGCATTTTTTCCTGCACAGAACTGTACTGGAACGTGGTAAAATGCATCAAAAACACACCAGAATGCAACGCATCGCCACAAAAACGCACTCCATATCCGTTCCGGATGCGTTGCTGAATGCACATTTTTATGCATTTTCGGATGCATTCCAGATGCTTATTTCTTATTTTTTTCTGTTTTTTTTTTTTTTTTTCACTGTACTGGGGTCCAGTGCTTTTTTGATGTGTTTTATTGCATTCCAGTACAGTCCGTTGCAAGAAAAATTAAGCATGTTCTACTTTTTTTTTCTGGAACTGGAAGGGGAACGGGAACGCCCTGTAACTGACTGCACTGATCTATGAACTATGCCATTGGAAACAATATAATCTACTTTCCATGCGTTTTTGATGCAGAAAAAAATGCACTGGACTGCATGTGGTGTTAACTGGCCCAATCTGTATATATATATATATATATATGGACCCTGCACAGCACAACTTCTGCACAGTAGCACCTGTCATCCTGTACTATGAGTGCAATTCTCAGTATCTGTTCTTAAAGTGCTTGTACACCCTGACAACCACTTTTACCTACAGGTAAGCCTAGATTAAGGCTTACCTGTAGCTGCTGAAAATATCTCCTAAACCTCCACGGTTTAGGAGAAATTTACAGTAAAGCCGTGCGCCGATGTCTACGGCGCATACGCCATAGACAGCGGCGCAGGCGCACTTTAGAAACGGCGATCGTGATGTTTCTAAAGGGGGTCATGCCGTGGCTGGCCGCTCCCGTGCGCATGTGTGTGAGTGATGTCTCGCAACTCCAGCCAGTCACAGAGCCGGAGTTCGCGGCCCGGAAGGAAGAGGGGTGTAGATGGACGCTTGCTGCTAGTGGGGACAGCAGTGACATCGCAGGCTTCGGTTTCAGGTAAGTGACACATAATGGCCTAATATGCAATGCATAGTAGCCCATTATGCTTTACCTTTTCAGGGAAATAAAGAGGAAGTAAAACCCATCAGGGTTTACTTCCTCTTCAAATTATATGCTTGGATTCTACACAGTAACACTTCTTGTTCAGAATTCTGAGTGTAATCCTCAGTATCTGTTCTTGTTTGTATGTTGTTACCCTACACAGTAGCACGTCTAGTCCTGTATTCTAGATGTAATTCTCAATATCTGTTCTTATTTTATATGTACAGACCCTATGGAGTAGCACTCCTCATTCTGTATTCGGGGTGCAATTCTCAGTATCTGTTCTTTTTCTATATGTACTGGACTCTTGTCCAGTGTTCTGGGGTGCAGTTCTGCAATGAGCACTGCATAGTAGCACTTCTCATCCTTTAGTGTGGGAAAATCCTTAGTATCTGCTCTTATCCTATATGCATTGGCCCTGTACAGCAGCACGTCATGTCCTAGATTCTGAGTCTCTCAGAATCTGTTCTTATTCTACAAGTATGCAGCACTTCTCATCATTTATTCTGGGTGTAATTCATACTATATTTCCTTAATCATTATGTATAGTGCTACCCCCTAGACAAGCGCTGGATTTTGGGTCCCCCTGTTCCTCCACAGCCAGGCAGCATGCATTTTCCAACTCTCACACAAAGACATGGGCTTTTTTTGTTGTTATATTATGGGGAGGTGGGAACAACTTGGACAGGGTATAGGGGTTATGGGATGCCTAACTTTACTTGAAGAATAATAAATGAGGACAATTTCTTTCTCTATATACACCGCAAAAATATCAAGTCCTCGAACGGTATTCCCTCTTTAACAGCAACAGTCTTTCTGGAATTGGCAAGGGAAATTCTTCTTCTAGAAGCTCTGTGTCCCCTGAGTGGAATTGTAGTAAAGTCCCAACTTGTAGGAGCTCTATGTCCCTTTTCTTGAAAAATGCCAGCTCACCTTGCTGCTTGGGTGAAATGTCCCAGGACAAGGGTGTGGATTTAGCTTGTTGGCACTGTCCTACTGTTGCTAAATATTACTGTAGCGATACCTTCAACTAAGAGGGCCGCTGATTTAGTTTGGGCCCTGAAGACAGCTCCGCCAACCCCCGACAATTTACTCAACCCCCTACTGGCACAGTTAGTCTAGGGTAAATGTGTATATCTTATGCTCTATGATTAAATGCAAACACCCAGACAGTAATAGGATAATAACGAATTTACTCTTTATGGCAAATGGAAATTAACAGTGATAACAGATCAGGAGAATCTATCTGCAGAGCCCTGCAGCAATAGTCACACTACAACCGTTAAGATATGGCGCACACGCGCCACGTGTAACAGTACCTCACTATGCGCCCTATGGCGTAGCAACTAAATAAACTACCTAGATGGCCAGGCCTGACCATATAACTCAGTCTCTAAGAAGGGTAAAATTCTTTGCATGCAAGTCTTTAAACGGTGGTGCACATTTCAGGAACACATTTGTAATCCAAGGGTGTGGGGGGGGTAAAAATGCCAACACAGTACACTCCAATAAAGATCTGTTCAACTTAGTTCTGCTGTGGATCTCAAATGGGGAAAAGAACTCAAATAGGAACTGGTGGGCCACGGCAGTCTGTAGGCCTAACAATTATATAAAGTATTTGTAGATTGAGCAAGTGCTCGCTCACCCCTCCGGACGCGATCCCAGTCCGGGAACTTCCACCTGCTGTGTCTCCTCACACAGCTCTGCAGCAGTCTCGTCTCCGGCTCAGCAGCGGTTGAGGAACCCGAGTCAGATGCCACCCAGGCTCGAGATGGGGTGGAAGGCTCTTTAGGTAGCAGCGCAAGGCCCCAGGCTTCAGGCCTTGCACTACAGCGGATCCGCACAGGAAGATCTCTTCCTTGAAGTCTCGTGTCCCAAAGAGGCCGAGCCCAGCCTTGCCTCCTCCTTTTATAACCCCTCCCATGAGTCTCTGGGGTGGAAACATTGCCGAAAGGGGTTCTGGGTAAGGTAGTCCTGGGAGTCTTAAAGGGGACCCCGCTACATTACATTGGGCAGTTTTCTCTATTTTAGGTGTAAAGGTACTCACACTGTCTCTGGAAATCCTGCTGCTTTAGAAGAGACTCCTGCTGTCCAGGTCTTTCCATGCAAGCCAGGGTGTCTCCTAGAAGAGACTTTAGGGTAGTGGAGATCTCTCTGTGCTTCTTTCCTCAGCTCCCAGCCTGGAGGCAGAGCCCCCCTCAATCCTGGGGTCCCCTCCCAGGCTACACGACCCAGCTTCCTCACTCCATCTTCCACCCGACTCCCCTGCTGGCCAGGCTCCACAATATTTATGAGCTGATCCAGCCACCCTGCCAGGCCAACTGCCTGGGGATTGGCCAGATTCTCATAAATATGCAGATGAGTACTGTGACGAACGCGGGTATCAGATCAGATCCCACCGCACTGTCACTTAAGTAACAATGCCACTCTTAGCTGCACCCGACACAAATATTTTCCAGCTTGCGGGACCCCAATCTAGGTGCCAGCAGCCTGAGAGCGATTACCACTGGGCTAATTAAGCAATTAACCCTTTAACTGACACCACTGAGATGTGTTACGGAAGGGTCAGAACATCCATCTATTTAGCATTACAATTATGATTTTAGACAGGTTCTTTCAAGCTTGCATTAAAGGAGAAGTCCATCCTGAGCTTTTTAGGCTGGGCTTCTCCTCTGGGTCAAAGGAGTGCAATTCCTTTTGCACTCCTGTGACCCGATTTCAGCAGAGAGCGGTCTAAAGTCCGCACTCTGCTGACGTCAGTGCCATTAGTCGTGGCAGTGCGTCATCATGACTTCAAAGTCGGGATCCGCCAGCTGCCGTGATTGATGGCAGTCTCAGCGTTATAGCGAGATGCTGAGACGCTGAGACAGCCTCTCCCCTTCCCTCCACGGCTCAGCGCTCCAATGAGCGTGGAGAGGCAGAGAGGAAAGACGCTGACTGACAGCCAGCAGCTTTCCCCACGGGGATCTGTGAGAACCGAGCCAACGGCCATGTTCAGTGGCTCGGTTCTCAGTGCACAGACGCCAGGGGAAAGATGGAGCATCGGCAATGCTGCCCAGCTCTGTCCTATTGCCATGTAGAGATGACTCACCTGCAGACCACGTGTTTACATGTAAATAACCTGCATTGATATGTAAATAGTGGCAGCATTAATATGTAATTAGCGGTGGACCGGCGGCATTGATATGTAAATAGAGGTGGCATTCATAGGTATATCATGCCCCCTGAGGTCTTATCCACCATCACTGCTGAATGCTGCTCACTAGAGAGGTAAAGGGGCATGCTTAAAAGTCCTGCCTACAACTGTGTTCATTAAGCCTAACATCAGCCTGTTTTGCAAAGGTAAGCATATTGGAGGTAGAACCATTTTTTTAAATAATATGGTGCCACATAGGGATGAGCTTCGAGTTCGAGTCGAACTCATGTTCGACTCGAACATTGCCTGTTCGCCCGTTCGCCGAACAGCAAACAAATTGGGGTGTTCGCGGCAAATTCGAAAAGTCTATGGGAGAAATCTAAAGTGCTAATTATAAAGGCTTATATGCAAGTTATTGTCATAAAAAGTGTTTGGGGACCCGGGTCCTGCCCAAGAGGACATGTATCAATGCAAAAAAAAGTTTTAAAAACGGCCGTTTTTTCGGGAGCAGTGATTTTAATAATGCTTAAAGTGAAACAATAAAAGTGAAATATTCCTTTAAATTTTGTACCTAGGGGGTGTGTATGATATGCATGTAAAGTGGTGCATGTTTCCCGTGCTTAGAACTGTCCCTGCATAAAATGTCATTTTTGAAGGAAAAAAAGTCATTTAAAACTCACTCGCGGCTATTAATGAATTGTCGGCTCCCGGCAATACATACAAAAGTCATTGATAAAAATAAAATAAAAAAGCGTGGGGGTCCCCCAGAATTCAATTACCAGGCCCTTCAGGTCTGGTATAGATATTAAGGAGAACCCCGCCGCAAATTTAAAAAAAAAATGCGTGCGGTTCCCCCAAATATCCATACCAGGCCCTTTCAGATCTGGCATGGATTTTAAGGGGAACTCCACCCCAAATTAAAAAAAAATGGCGTGGAGTCCCCCCAAAAATCCATACCAGACCCTTATCTGAGCACGCAACCTGGCAGGCCGCAGGAAAAGAGGGGGCAAGAGAGCGTCCCCCCCTCCTGAACCGTACCAGGCCACATGCCCTCAACATGGGGAGGATGTCCCCATGTTGATTGGGACAAGGGCCTCATCCCCACAACCCTTGCCCAGTGGTTGTGGGGGTCTGCAGGCGGGGGGCTTATCGGAATCTGGAAGACTCCTTTAACAAAGGGGACCCCCAGATCCCGCCCCCCCCATGTGAATTGGTAAGGGGTACATTGTACCCCTACCATTTCACGAAGAAAGTGTCAAAAAATGTATAAAAAAAAAACACACACACCTTGGAAAAGTCCTTTATTAAAAAATAAAAAATAAATAGAGGGAAGTTCCCCATCAGGTCCCCCCCCCCCTCGTTATGTCAGACCACACCTACGTCATTGGCCTGAGTGGGGAACTTCCTTCACTGTGTAATTTAAATTTACACAGTGAAGGAAGTTCCCCATCAGGTCCACTCAGGCCAATGACGTGGGCGGGGTCTGACATACCGAGGGGGCGGACCTGATGGGGAACTTCCCTCACTGTGTAATACATGTATAGACCCGCCCCTTCTCATGTTCCGCATCTGGTCCTCAGCCTTACACCGAGTCATTGGCTGAGCGGACCTGATGGGGAACTTTAGAAGGTTCGGGTCTATACATGTAATAGACTGCGGAGGAAGTTCCCCATCAGGTCCGCTCAGGCTCAGCCAATGACGGACAGCGCTGGACATCGGATCGCCGCGGGACACTGGATTTCACAGCTGGAATGTTTTTTTTTTTAAATGTATTTATTTATTTTTTTAATAAAGGACTTTTCCAAGGTGTGTGTGTTTTTTTTTTTACATTTTTTGACACTTTCTTCGTGAAATGGTAGGGGTACAATGTACCCCTTACCAATTCACATAGGGGGGGCGGGATCTGGGGGTCCCCTTTGTTAAAGGGGTCTTCTAGATTCCGATAAGCCCCCTGCCCGCAGACCCCCACAACCACCGGGCAAGGGTTGTGGGGATGAGGCCCTTGTCCCCATCAACATGGGGACATCCTCCCCATGTTGAGGGTATGTGGCCTGGTACGGTTCAGGAGGGGGGGGCTCTCTCTCATCCCCCCCTCTTTTCCTGCGGCCTGACAGGTTGCGTGCTCGGATAAGGGTCTGGTATGGATTTTTGGGGGGACTCCACGCCATTTTTTTTTAAATTTGGGGTGGAGTTCCCCTTAAAATCCATGCCAGATCTGAAGGGCCCGGTACGGATATTTGGGGGAACCGCACGCATTTTTTTTAAAATTTGCGGCGGGGTTCCCCTTAATATCTATACCAGACCTGAAGGGCCTGGTAATTGAATTCTGGGGGACCCCCACGCTTTTTTTTTATTTTTTATCAATGACTTTTCTATCTATTGCCGGGAGCCGACAATTCATTAATAGCCGTGAGTGAGTTTTAAATTACTTTTTTTCCTTCAAAAATGACATTTTATGCAGGGACAGTTCTAAGCACGGGAAACATGCGCCACTTTACATGCATATCATACACACCCCCCAGGTACAAAATTTAAAGGAATATTTCACTTTTATTTTAAGCATTATTAAAATCACTGCTCCCGAAAAAATGGCTATTTTTAAAACTTTTTTTTGCATTGATACATGTCCCCTGGGGCAGGACCCAGGTCCCCAAACACTTTTTAGGACAATAACTTGCATATAAGCCTTTATAATTTGCACTTTAGATTTCGAACGTTCAAGTCCATTGTATTTAATAGGGTTCTAAAGTTCACGCAAACATTCTGTCTGTTCGCAGGTTCTGGTGCGAACCAAACAGGGGGGTGTTCGGCTCATCCCTGTGAACTAATACTAGCCCCCCCCCTTGAACATTTCAGACTGATCCCCTTATCCCATATATTTCTAATTTCATGCATTAGTACCCAGAGTGCACTTAATTAACCTTTTGTATTGTCATCAGGGCACTGATGATCACTCGTCTCTCCTGTGAGGAGATGCAGCTGATCGGCTCTTGTTATCTCACACTCTGTCAATGTGAGGTGAGGAGAGCCGATAAACAGGTTTGTTTTCATGTGGTCGGCTGTGATTGGACACAGCCGATCACATGGGTAAAGAGCGGCAGTCATGGGATCGCGGGTAAACTGGGCGCCATCATATGGCTTTGTCCCACAACAAAAGCTGCCTTGGTCCGCCATTGTTTGTCTATACGGCGGGCGGGATGTGGTTAAGGGGGCATTGCAGGGGGTATGCCTACAGTATATACATCAGTGTTATTTGGGTGATGAGCTGTATTGGATTTGTGCCAGACATATCGTTTGGTGTTGAGGCAAAATAATTCAATGTTATTCTCATCTGACCATAACACCTTTTTCCATGTGGGCTCAGAATCTTCAAGGTGCGTTTAAGGTGGTCAGATGAGACTAAAATTTAATTATTTGGCCTCAACACCAAACACTATGTCTGGCGAAAATCCAATACAGCTCACCATCCAAACAACACAATCTTTGCAGTAAGAATGGAGGTGGTAAAATCCTGTTATGCTGTTATGGAGGTGTTTCTCTGCAGCAGGGACTGGAGCACTTGTCAGGATAGAAAAAAAAATGGATGGGGCAAAATACCATCAAATTCTTGAGAAAAATCTACTGCCCTCCGCCAGAAAGCTGTCAATGGAAAGAAGTCTTAACTTCCAATATAACAATGACCCAAAGCACACGGCAAAAATGACCACACAGTGGTTGAAGGATAAAAAAGTGAATGGCCTAGTCAGAGCCCAGACTTAAACTCCACTGAAAATCTGTGGAATGACTTGAAGACTGCAGTCCACAAACGGTCACCATCAAATTTAACTGAACTTGATCAGTCCTGCAAAGAAGAGTGGGCAAATATTGCAAAGTCTAGATGTGCAAAGTTAGTAGAGACATATCCGAACAGACTAAAGGCTGTAATTAAAGCAAAAGGTGGTTCAACAAAATACCGACATAAGGGGGTGATCCTTTTTCCAACTCAGTGATTCTGTTTTTGATTCTTGATTTTCTGACATATTGGTGTTATATCTTTCACTTGGATGTTATAAATTGCACTAGTAAATACAACTGGATAAAACAAAAACTATGTCTGTCTTCATTTCAGGCTACAATGCAACAAAATGTGATTATTGTGATTAAAATGTTGATTATTTTCTATACCCACTGTATATATATATATATATATATATATGTAGCGGGGTGTTGTTTGAGGAACCCAGAGACTACCATACCCAGGATGCATTTCCCGGCACAAGTACTGCTGGGGTGGGGTATTTAACTGAGGGGCGGACCGGAGTACGGTCTCTTTGGACATCGCCCGCCCAGCAAGTGGAACTCTCTGCTGAGTCTGCTGTTCCGGACAGGGCCTGAAGCCTGGGCCCTGTGTTTCCAGAGAGCCTTCCGCTTCCACCAAAGAGCCTGAGGGACGTCTCATCCTGCCATCCGTCTGCTGCTGCCAGGGGGACCGAAGACCCGGGTGTCGTGGAACCTGTGTACCGAGACACAGCAACGGAAGATACGGACGTGGACTGGTCCGGTTGGGTGAGAGAGCACCTGCTCAGAGATTAGTGCAGGACCTCTAGGCCTAGTGTTTTGTTGTTCGGGACTCACCCGCTAGAGTTTGCATATGCACACCGGAGGGACCGTGCATTGAATAGCGTTAGTGACTTTATCTTTATTCACCAAGTTTGTCTTCAAAAGTGCACCACCATTTGCTAGCAAAGATTCTTTTCTTTTCTTTTCTTTTCTGCGGGACTTACACATAGTTACAGTCAGGCCTGACATATTAGTGTAGACATTGCTGGGTGCCATTTTGCCCATGAGGAAGGAGAGTTGCAAAAAGGGGGGCCTATTAGTCATCTTTGTACAGGATTGTATATCTGCCTATTGTTGCACACCCTTTCATTGCAGGGCTCTGCATATGCTAAAGTATACTGTATTAATCTGTTTAATCATCCCCTTTAGTAAAAGTACCAGGATTAATCAGAATAGTTGTCGGTGTTATTACTGTGCAGAAGAAACAGTCAAGCCCCGTACAAACGATCGGTTTGACTGATGAAAACCGTCCGATGGATGGTTTTCATCAGACCAACCGATCGTGTATGGTACCCATCGGTCTTTTTTCCATCGGTTGGAAAAAATAGAACATGTTTTAAATTTTTCAGATGGATAAAAAACCGATCGAAAACTCAGATCGTCTATGGGCAAGTCCATCGGATCAAAAACCCACGCATGCTCAGAATCAAGTCAACGCATGCTCAGAAGCATTAAACTTAATTTTTCTCGGCTCATCGGAGTGTTTTACGTCACCGCGTTTGGAACGGTCGGTTTTTTGACTGATGGTGTGTGGGCAAGACTGATGAAAAACAGTTTCATCGGATTTCCGATGGACAAATCCATCGGACGAAAATCCATAGGTTATCCGATCGTGTGTACGGGGCTTCAGTGTTCGCTATATCACTGTCTGTGTTTTTGTTGCGGGATTGTGTTGCCTAGAGTTGCAGGCTTCACAATCCTATCATCCCCTACTAACTGTGCCAAGGGAGGGTAGAGCCAATTGCTGGGGGTTGACAGCGGTGTGTTACAGGCCCGAAAATCATATCAGCGGCTCTCTTAGCTGGGGGTATCGCTACACAAGGAATCAGAGAACATAGAAAACTTTTGGTGATCAGCAGCAGTCCTACTGTCAGTATACAATGTCCAAACAGGGGGAATCTTTCCATCCACCTAGTTTGTGTGGTGTTAATTGCTAGGGTAAGTGTTAATTGCTGGTGGGTTAAAGGCTCAATTTAGCGTAACTCCACTTTTGTTGAGAAACATTCCCCTCTGGGTGATCAATGTACATTGCAAGAATTATAAAAAACTTTGTTGCAGATTCCTACCTTTTGCTATTCTGAAGAAATCCATGTGTGTTTCTCTGTGCCTCTGTTCTGAGTAGGTCTAATGGGAGTGGTTTCATAATTAACTGTCAGGTGTGGAGCTACTGGGCACTAATGAGGAAATCTACTGGGCCTGCATTCCTTTAGACGTGTTCCCTATTGAAAGTATCTCTCAAAAAATGAAATTTTTGTTGCAAGGGATGCCTGAACTTTGACTTGTATCTTAGGAAGACTTCTGGGAAAATTGGTGAGCCAATCACACAAGCAGGAAATGATGTTTCTGGGGAGTGGTCAGTACACATTCTGTGTACAGAAAACTCCAGGTAGGGGCGCATGCGCGGCGCGATGCTGGACGGACGCTGCTGAGTTGAGCTCCGTCTGACCAGGTTCGCCAGGCAGGATTCCCGGGGCCATCCGTGCACTAAACTCAGCCCAAATTCACTCAACACCCCTGTGGGACATCCGGGTACATGCCATCAGGCAGTAAAGGATGGAAAACTCGCTCCCAACACTCGCTGACCAACTTTCTTTTGGGGATTGAGCGCTCCTGTACAACGAGGAAGATGACCCAAAATGGTGCCGGCTCACATGCGGCCTCCAGCAGCTCCATGCAGGCTCAGGCAACAAATGCCTCAAACAGTGAGTACAATCCCCCCTTGACCAAAGCTGATCTGGACGCTAGTCTCACAGCCATATATGAAAAGCTGGCAGGGAAGCTGAAGTCTGAACTGTTTAAATCTACCAGCGCTCTATCACAGGAGATAGCCAGCATAGGAGGCAGAACTGACATCTTAGAAGCCAAGCATGATGAGCTTTCCTTGGCTCATAATGATCTCAGGAAAGATTATGAGATACTTGCAGCAGAAGCGATTGCATTGGGCAAATTCAAGTGATACTTTTGGTAAGTGCTAGATACTGGCATCAGTGTCTGATATACTTGCGAAGTACAATACAAATGTATATATTTATGATGCATATCTAAAATTTGATTTTCTATCTTGAAATTTAGAAGCTCCTGAGGAAGCGATTTGCGGACAATCGCGAAACATGTTGAGCTATTTTTAAACTATCAAGAAATACATGGACTTCCTTTTGGGGGACATCTCTTTGCCATATATATCTTCAGTGGGAAGATTCATCATGTACACCCTCGAATTCAGTATTTTGTATCATTGAATGTCCCAATATGGTTCATGTCCATGTTTTCTTATTTTAGATTATATCTTCTTGTATTCTGAGAATACAATTAGTAAATTGTACTATTGTGCTAATAAAATTTGTTTAATTTATATATATTTGTGCCTTCAAAGTCCATTTTCAATCTACCTAGCTACATACATTCAACTAGGACGTGGCACCTTTGTTATTTAGGGGGACCGATTACTACCCCAGGGCTAATGTAATCAATGATCACACACTTGCAGCAGAGGCGTACTAAGTGGGGGGCGGGGGGGGCGGGCCGCACCGGGGTGCCACACACTGGGGGGTGTCAGCGGTGATACCGCCGGCGCCGCTCCGTCAAGTAAGAGCTGCCTGCAGTGAGACTCCAGGCAGGCACAGGCAGATATATCACGATACGAAGGGATGGGGGGGTGACATTGCTGCACCATCCATCCCCTCCTCACGGCCGCGGCTGAGCTATCCTGATGTTCGGCACTTCTCACAGAACACAGGCACAGCCGAGTGAAGTCGCCTCCCCCTCCTTTCTGTTTATGTGTACAGAGGGGGAGGGGACCTTCTGTGCATGTGCTGCCTCACGCTGATCTAAGGTACTGAATGGGAGGGGGGGTTTTCACTGACCGGGGGGGGGGGGGGTTGGGTTTGCACAGGGGTCTGCATTGAGGGGGGGTTTGCATGGGGGGGAGGTTTGCACTGAGGGGGGGTGTCTGCATTAAAGGGGGTTTGCACTGAGGGGGGGTTGCACTAGGGGGTCTGCACTGAGGGGGGGAGGTTTGCACTGAGGGGGGTTTGCACGAGGGTCTGCATTAAGGGGGGGAGGTTTGCACTGAGGGGGGGTGTCTGCATTGAGGGGGGTTGCACTGGGGAGGTTTGCACTGAGGGGGGTTTGCACGGGGGTCTGCATTAAGGGGGGATGTTTGCACTGTGGGGGGTATGCACGGGGGTCTGCATTAAGGGGGGGAGGTTTGCACTGAGGGGGGGTGTCTGCATTGAGGGGGGGGTTTGCATTGAGGGGGGGGTTTGCATGGGGGGGAGGTTTGCACTGAGGGGGGTGTCTGCATTAAGGGGGGTTTGCACTGAGGGGGAGGGGGGTTGCACTGGGGGGTCTGCACTGAGGGGGGAGGTTTGCACTGAGGGGGGTTTGCATGAGGGTCTGCATTAAGGGGGGGAGGTTTGCACTGAGGGGGGGTGTCTGCATTGAGGGGGGGTTGCACTGGGGAGGTTTGCACTGAGGGGGGTTTGCACGGGGGTCTGCATTAAGGGGGGAGGTTTGCACTGTGGGGGGGTTTGCACGGGGGTCTGCATTAAGGGGGGGAGGTTTGCACTGAGGGGGGGTGTCTGCATTGAGGGGGGGTTTGCATTGAGGGGGGGTTTGCATGGGGGGGAGGTTTGCACTGAGGGGGGGTGTCTGCATTAAGGGGGGTTTGCACTGAGGGGGAGGGGGGGGGTTGCACTGGGGGGTCTGCACTGAGGGGGGGAGGTTTGCACGGGGGTCTGCATTAAGGGGGAAGTTTGCACTGAGGGGGGTTGCACTGGGGAGGTTTGCACTGAGGGGGGTTTGCACGGGGGGTCTGCATTGAGGGGGGGTTTGCACTAAGGGGGGGTCTGCACTGAGGGGGGAGGTTTGCACTGAGGGAGGTCTGTGTAACATGCAGGGGGTCCAGAGCTGTGAGGTGCTGTGTAATGTAAAAGGGTCCAGAGGTGCGGTGCTGTGTAATGTAAAGGGGTCCAGAGTGCTGTGTACTGTCAAGGGGTCCAGAAGTGCGGGGGGCTGTGTAATGTCAAGGCATCCAGAGGTGCAGGGGGCTGTGTAATGTAAAGGGGTGCAGGGTGCTGTGTAATGTAAAGGGGTCCAGAGGTGCAGGGGGCTGTGTAATGTAAAGGGGTGCAGAGGTGCAGGGTTCTGTGTAATGTAAAGGGGTGCAGAGGTGCAGGGTGCTGTGTAATGTAATGGGGTCCAGAGGTGCAGGGTGTTGTGTAATGTAAAGGGGTGCAGGGGGCTGTGTAATGTAAAGGGGTGAAGGGTGCTGTGTAATGTAAAGGGGTGCAGGGTGCTGTGTAATGTAAAGGGGTCCAGAGGTGCAGGGGGCTGTGTAATGTAAAGGGGTGCAGAGGTGCAAGGTGCTGTGTAATGTAAAGGGGTGCAGAGGTGCAGGGTGCTGTGTAATGTAATGGGGTCCAGAGGTGCAGGGTGCTGTGTAATGTAAAGGGGTGCAGGGTGCTGTGTAATGTAAAGGGGTCCAGAGGTGCAGGGGGCTGTGTAATGTAAAGGGGTGCAGGGTGCTGTGTAATGTAAAGGGTGCAGAGGTGCAGGGTGCTGTGTAATGTAAAGGGGTGCAGAGTGCTGTGTAATGTAATGGGGTCCAGAGGTGCAGGGTGCTGTGTAATGTAAAGGGGTGCAGGGGGCTGTGTAATGTAAAGGGGTGCAGGGTGCTGTGTAATGTAAAGGGGTCCAGAGGTGCAGGGGGCTGTGTAATTTAAAGGGGTGCAGAGGTGCAGGGGGCTGTGTAATGTAAAGGGGTGCAGAGGTGCAGGGTGCTGTGTAATGTAATGGGGTCCAGAGGTGCAGGGGGCTGTGTAATGTAAAGGGGTGCAGAGGTGCAGGGGGCTGTGTAATGTAAAGGGGTGCAGAGGTGCAGGGGGCTGTGTAATGTAAAGGGGTCCAGAGGTGCAGGGGGCTGTGTAATGTAAAGGGGTCCAGAGGTGCAGGGGGCTGTGTAATGTAAAGGGGTCCAGAGGTGCAGGGGGCTGTGTAATGTAAAGTGACGCAGAGGTGCAGGATGCTGTGTAATGTAAAGGGGTGCAGAGGTGCAGGGGGCTGTGTAATGTAAAGGGGTGCAGAGGTGCAGGGGGCTGTGTAATGTAAAGGGGTCCAGAGGTGCAGGGGGCTGTGTAATGTAAAGGGGTCCAGAGGTGCAGGGGGCTGTGTAATGTAAAGGGGTCCAGAGGTGCAGGGGGCTGTGTAATGTAAAGTGACGCAGAGGTGCAGGATGCTGTGTAATGTAAAGGGGTCCAGAGGTGCAGTTGTGTAGAGGGGCTACACAGTAGTAACAAAGAGATATTGAAGGATGCAGAGGTATGCAGGGGACACAGAGGGGTGTTTTTACATTTTAACGTGGGGGGAGGTGCCAGATATTGGATCCGCCCCGGGTGCCAAATGCTCTAGGTACGCCCCTGACTTGCAGACAGCTTTTCCTTTATGCAAGCCCACGTAGAAGATTTAGACAACAGGAACAGGAGGCACAATATAAGGCTGCATGGTGTCCCTGAAACAATCACTGATCTAAACCAGGCCATCACTAAACTGTTTCACAGCCTTGTCCCAGACAAGCCCCTATCTGCCTTTGCATGCGATAGATTACACAGAGCTCTTAGGACCAAACCAACTCCTGATAAACCTCCCCGTGACATAATCATGTGTATGAAAGACTTTGTCACCAAGGAAGACATCATGAGAGCGTCTAGAAATACTCAGAACATAGAACTTGATGGAATCAGAATCCAGATTTACCCTGACATCTCCCCTGCGACTCTGGACAGACGACCCAGGATGAAGGAGGTCACCAGAATCTTACAATCTGCCAGAATTAAGTACAGATGGGGATTTCGCTTCAAGTTATCAATTATGCACAATGGCACCATGTTTTCTGTATATAATGTCATAGAAGGGAAGGAACTGCTGGTCAAGCTAGGCCTCTTGGAACAGGCCCCCCAACGCCAATTCCCTTCCACACCTAGATCATCACCCATCTGGTCCACCCCTAGGCGCTCACAAAGGAATCAGAGAGACCAGAGAGATCAGAGGAGATGGAATCCACCCTCCCCAGACCATCCTGCATGATTCTGCAAGATCACTTTCTATAAACTGACCATACTAATCTTCCAAGATTCCAAATTGCTGCTCGATTTTTGTATCTTCCTTTTTATATTTCACTGCAAATGTATATCCTCCTGATACAAGGTGCATTCCTGGGTTTATCTTTTTGCTCCCTCCCTCGTCTGTTTTCCTCAAGCTTCATCTTTAAACATCTGCTTTTTAATCCACGTTAAGGAGCACTATTTTTATATGGTTCTATATGACCCCCTCATTGAGATCAAGTGGTCACCCAAAATCAACAATGTTTCCTGTCAAGTTGTTCCTAGATAATGGCACTCCTCTTACCAAACAAAATGTTATTGAAGGGGAAAACTACTTATTGAGTAAGGCCCCCTTTTTTAGGCCCCTCAGCATAAATCCCTTCCCACAACTGAATCATCACTCATCTGATCAACTCCGGGGAATTCACAATTGGATCGGAAGTTTCTGAGGAGTAGGATCCAACCCTCCCCTGACTACTCTGCAAGACCATAACCTATAAACTGACCACACTAGTCTCTCACAACTTCATTTTTGCTACTTGTTGGTTTTTTGATATTTGCATTGCATCTATCCTTCCCCTTGATACCACTTGCCCCTTCTAGAGGTCACTCATATAAAACCAAAGACTTTCTGGGCTCTTTCATTGATTATTTTCTTGATAGGTTTGAACCCCTTGCAGGGCGAATTGTCCCAGATGAACCTGACCTCATAACAGCCTCGTCTTCTAGATGGACTCTACCGGAAAACAGACTCTCAGGATATACGTGAGACTTTTCTCCCCCTCCTTCTTTTTATATCGTTCCTTCATATGTTTCCATTACCCCTCAATTTTTCATTTCTTGTACCTTATATTGTAGTTATCATTTATTACCATGTACCTTCTACTTGTTATACTTCAATGTTTTCAATTGCCTGGCGAGTCCGCCGTCGCTGGATTGTTCCCCACTCTGCCCCCGTGGTTTGCCCCCGCGTCTCACTGAGGTGGTGTGGCTGACCTCGTTGGTAGATCTAGGACTGATTTGTCCTCAACATATTGTTACTGGGCCAGGTGACTCTCTGTTTCCTGACCCCCAGTTTTTTCTCGTTCACTTTTTAGTTACTTTTGCCCTTTTGGCCTCAAATTTTTTTTTAAATGTTAATGGAAGACCACAAATAACCTTTTTCTGCAGTTCCACTAGGATGACTACATAATTAGTCGCCATAAGCTCTATAATGACACCTTTGTTTTTACACTTCATCAAAATACATGTTTGGCATTATACAACTTTTTCACATAATGTACCCTTCATTATTGTGTTTAGACATCTCAGGAGCCCTTATTGGTTGACAGGGCTCGAGATGTATTATTGTTTCAGGTATATCTCACCTAACGGGACTTCCCCCCTTTTTTTACAACAATGGGTATTAGAATAATTTCTCACAATGTTCAGGGTTTTAACTCTCCCATTAAACGCAAGAAAGCATTTAAACACTATAAAAGACTGGGAGCCGACATTATTTTATTACAAGAAACACACTTTGCCCAAGCCAACCACCCACAATATTTAGACAAAACATTCAATCAATTTCATTATACTACCTTTGCTAATAAAACCAGGGGGGTCGCCATCTTTATTAAAAACTCAATTATCTTCGAACTCCAAAATATTTACAAAGATAAGGATAGCCGCTTTATTATACTAAAAGGCACTATGGACAGACGTTCCATCACAATAGCATCAGTATACGCCCCTAACGATTCACACTCAACCTTTTTTAATAATTTATTTTCTATTTTAGATCAATACAGTTCGCCCCACATGATTGTGGGAGGTGATTTCAATCTAGCCGCCCACCCCTCATTATACAGGAGTAACACAACCCCCTCCTCTAAAGCCTTTTCCAAAACCATTAATCGATCTCTAAACAATCTCCAATTGATTGACACATGGAGATCACACAATATAGGTGTTAAAGCATTCACACACTACTCTCATCCACACGATTTTTATGCCCGCCTTGACTATATTTTTAGTACCCCAATACTCTTAGCAAACTCCTCTTCAGCTCAGATTCACCCTTGCCCATGGTCAGACCATAACATGGTCGCCTTTGAGACCTCGCACATAGGAATGGCCCCAACCACCTTTAACTGGCGCCTTAACGATTCACTACTTACAGACCCCGCCACTTTCCAACAAATAAATTCTCACATTGAAAATTACTTCAAGGAAAACATGACAAATGGGACACCTCCCACATCCATATGGGCCGCCCACAAAGCTGTTCTGAGGGGTCATCTCATCAACATTGCTGTGACTAAGAATAAAGCTAAAATTGCAGACATCAAATGTCTTACTAAAGAATTGAACGATTTATACAATAAGTTGAGTCACTCGGTTTCCCCAGAATTAACTAACCTAATCCAGACCAAACGTCAAACACTGAATACACTTTTATCCGGTGACACTGAAAAATCTCTACGATTTTCAAAAGCCAGATTCTTACTTTTCAGCAATTCTGCCTCAGCAATGTTTGCTAAGAAACTCAAACAAGAATCTAATCCTACACATGTCTACAAATTACGAAACCAAAATGGCTGATCTTCGAATCTTCTTCCATCTTCCCTTTATCATTAAAAGGCATCTTATGGTCCTCTATAACACCATACCGCTCTCTTCTTAAGAAGAAATTGATAGTTGCCCACTCTATACAACTATGGAACAAAATCAAAGACTATTACGTCTTGTCCTCAATCACCCCTCCTATGGCCAACTTCCTTGGTGACCCCAGATTTATCCCCACGTTCCCAAACTACAATCTCTTCCATCACTGGATTCAACTCAAATTAACCACCCTTAAATCACTAGTGATTAACCTAAAATTCCCACCCTTCACATCCCTACAATCCCGATACAAACTCCCTGACACAGAACTTCCCCGATACCTTCAAATTCAAAACTTTTTTGCCACTCACTTCTCCCTTTCCATTGACACACCATACACTATTTTCAAGCGTATCTGCTCATCCTCTTATAGAGATAAAGGTATCATCTCACAACTATACAATTTTTTAAATAATTTACAACAACCGGAAAAGACGGGCCCTATGATACGTTGGGAAGCTGACTTGAATTGCTCTCTCCCCATAGAAACTTGGTTAAAGATGATAGACAACCTCCGCAAGAGCAATCGTGCAGCAGCCTTTAGAGAATCCCCTCTTAAACTTTTTGTTAGATGGTATATGACCCCTGCCAAGATCCATTCTTTTTATCCCTCAGTCTCCCCTACCTGCTTTAGAGGTTGCCCCGAAGAGGGGAACTATCTTCACATCTTCTGGAGCTGCAAACTTCTTGAACCCATATGGCAGGCAGTAATCACTACATTAGAACCCTCACTCAAAAACAAAATCTCCCTTTCCCCACAAATCTGCATTCTTTATGCTGAAGTTTCAGATATCCCCTTGTCTTGTAATAGACTACTTCATTCACTGATAAGCTCTGTCCAATGGATGATTGCCCTAAACTGGAAATCACACAACCTACCCTGGTCTCAGGTTTTATCTAGAATGGAGGCTCTTAGACTATCTGAGAGGATCCACCACACTCTCTTTGACAGTATGCAAACCTTTAATGGAAAGTGGATGTTTTGGTCTCCAACTTAATGAATATATATGTATATATCATCTTGTGCCGAAGTTCACCACCCACCCTTCCCTTATCGCATAGATTCCTACTGTCTAAACCTATTACTGAGCTTTCCCCTGTAAAATTCATATTCACACCACTCATCCTTCATACCCAACTGTTATCTTATCCTCACTATTGGTACTGATTACCTACTGATCTAACCTTTGTTGCCCTATTCATGTATACACCTTGTATATCCTAGCACTACCGTACTTTATATATTGCTTTGTACTGATTTTTGTCATTTTATTGTCTTCCAAATAAAAATTTTTGTAAACGAAAACTCCAGGTAGCCATATTGCAATGTATTCTCAGAAGATTACATTGGCTGCAGATTGAAAAAGAAAGGTAATTTTTAATAACATTCAATTACAAAATGATTAGTGTCGCAATTATATGCTCTTTATTATTTTTTCTTTATTTGCAGATTTTTTTCCCCACGAAAGTGGAGTTACCCTTTAAGTACTAAGGGTTTAGGTAGATGAGGGTTAAAGTCTATGTATAGCCAATATTTCATTTTATTTACTTGTACTGGTACTCACCTCTCTGCCGGCTTCCGGGTCTTCAGGGAGTTCCGTCGGAGATCCGGTGATGTCACGGACATCGACGTTGAAAGGTTCTGGTTCTGTTGGACCTTCTTGGCTCGAGCTGGACTCAGGATCTGTGGAAGTCTCTCTGACCGGTCGGATATTCAAGACACCAATAAACAGTGAATGGGTATACAAGAATATGTGGTTTAATGGTTACATGTCCTTTTTTATACACAGCGAGAAAAGTTGCCTCCCTCCTATGGACCTATCAGCAATAAGCAAAAACCTCATGAGTTAGACAAAAATAAATTCTAACAGGTTTTTTGACTTCTGCAAAAGCGCTCAGTTAACATACGTCAATTGTGGTCAAACTAGACATGTTCTGACATTTGAAACAGGAAGATAAGAAACGCCAGATGTCAGTGCGGTCAATCTGTCAGTTAAAAAGCAGAAGTGAGATAAACTTTTTCACGGAAAAGGCCTAACCACAAAGTCACATTTCAACCTAAATATACATGCCTGTTACACAGAAGAAAGATTAGCTTGACCAAAAAAGTCACATCTTGTTCACACTCATGTCAGAGAAACATTTTCTGTAAAATATATTTTTATTTGAGGAGAACTCTAACCATGAATATTGGTTCATGATCTTCTTATACCTTACAGACGTCACCGAAATCCTCCCCCCTTCCCCAAGTGCCTCCATCTGCTAATGAAGGGAAGAGGGGAGGAGTCCGGTGACGTCTATGTCCGTGACGTCACCGGACAGTGTATATTTTGTCCTATTGGCCGATAAGCTGTGGATTTGTGCCGTCCGGCGTGGTGTCTGCTGTTGCTATGAAAGCGGCGCGCTGCAGTAGGTTGACGTGTGACGTCTCAGGAGTGCCTCGCTGTGTCAGGCTTCAGCCGTAGCTATGGCGACGGTTCTCTATAAGTAGTCTGTCGGGTGACGCCGTAGCTCCGCCCCGCTGAGAAAGTTCTAAGGAACGTAACGCGTACGGGGGAGGAGCTGCGTATGACGTCACACGCTTCTGTCCTTGGAAGGGATATGGACATATGATACATGCTGTATTCTATCGTTTTTATGTGAGTAGTTCATGTTAAACACATTAATACATTTTTAATGTTATACAGTGAGCACTTGGATCTTTTCTTTATATTTATGATCCGGTGCCCTTGCTGAGTAATAAGGAGACTTGAAGGAAGTCTTTGGTCCGTGCTAACCGACTGTTTTTCTGCTTGCATGATGCGTTATAATTAATCGAAATTAGTCGATTAATCGATTTTAAAAAAAAAATTGATTCATTGAACATGAAAAGTTTAATCAGTAACAGCCCTAGTTTTTATCTATACGTTTAATGATATTCCCCTGTAGACCTTTGTCACAAAAACAGGTGTTCCCATTTGATAAATGCAAGGACCCATTTACTCTAGGCAATAAGGTAGTGGTCTCCAGACTGCGGCCTAGCAGCCCCCACTCACAACAAAAATAAGACTTTTTTTACCCCAGGCCCTATTTTGTCTTATACATAGCAGAGTATAGAGGGAAGGGTTTAGCACCACAAGCCATACACTGTAAAGCTACACCTTCGTGATTGTCCAAACCCACTTTTCATCAGGGCCCATCTGTCCATCTGACATTTTTTTTCTTACACTCTTCCAGGTATCCCTAATTCCAAATGTTCACATCTATACATGACGTCAGCAGATGCTGGTGCTGGCACAACTACTCATTGACTGTTAGAAACATCTCCTGCCATCTAATAATTACAAAAACATGGAAAGAATACCTTGCAGAAGAAGCATGGGGACTATTATAGGCACAACAGACCGTAGAAACTCAACATTTTAAAGTATATATCTTTTATTACAAAATGGATAAAAACAAGTAATGAAACACAAGCGGCTGTAAGTTGCATGCATTAACACATTACTGATCACAATTTTTCTTGACCATGAGAGAAGAGTATATAGAGACATCCAACATGATTCGAAAATAGGATTTTGTGATTCTTCTTCAGGGATGCTCATATATAGGTACAAAGATATTCTATAATATAAAACAGTTGTTAGATTTCACATAATTATGTAAAGATGAATGTAATAAATATTCAACATAATTACTGACCCAACTGTGTTGAATGTTTTAGCAGGCTCAGCCGCCTTTGAGATTAAAAACCAAGGAGGAAATATGCTGGCGCTTCACAATAAGCCAACATGCAAAGGGGTCACGCTAAACCTGGGCCAACAAGGCCACTGAGGTCGCCAGCCGCTAAGGGGAGTCACCCATTTAATACCATCACTGTGTGATGGGAATATATATGGGAATGTAGTGGAAAATATCCAACAAATAAATTAGGACAATCAAGACAATTCTGCATATAGGGTATATGAAGACATGGCTTACATAATTGGTTACCCAAAGATAGAATTGCACCAGGTCGAGGAAGAAGCTGCAGTTGGTAAAACCGAAGGGGCAGTATTGCTGGAAACTACTGGTAGGTATAGAACTAAACCACAGTGACCAAAAACTGCCTGAAAATGTATCTAAAAGTCAACAAAAGAATTTGCAAGGTAAATGTTAATGCAAGGTGCTTGTGTAAAAAAAGTACTGGCAGAGAAAGGAAGGGAAGATATTTTTGAAAACATACCAATAATAAAAGAAGTTACCATTCAGCCGAGAGCCTGGAGTGACAATGAGTCATCAGAGCTGGACATGGTATATAAGGGCAGTGGTGAATTGACAGTGTACCATTCCGGTTCAAAGGGTAGGGCTCAAATAGGTAAGCTGCCAGTCAGCTCCCAATTTATAACTTGGACAGCAGTGGATCGGCATTGCACCAATCGGTTGCAGATGGTGGAGGTCTGATCGGAGAATAGCCGATCAGCTCCCACTATGCACCTTAGGCAGGATATGGCGTAACCATGCCTTCAGCACAATGACGTCACACGTTGCTGGGCCGCCAACGTATGAGAATGGCTGCATCCAGAGCCCAGAAACAGAAGGCAGGGCTGAAGCCAAGCCTAGCTGTGAGATGAACAAAGCTGCCAGGATCCAATGCCATCGATTGGTTTGACCAGGAGCTCTGTGGTTTAGGTCTACTAAACACTGTGATGCATTGTCTTAGGTCTTTTTCACATGGGCATCTGTCTAGGTTTGGGGGACGCACCCACATGAATGTTAAATTGGGAGCAGCGGCTGTGTCTGTGCAACCACTGCATCCCAGATAACATAAATAGGACTGCTCAAATGTGGATGCACTGAACACCTGTGCATCCAGTGTAAGAAAACAATGCCCTCGCATGTGCAGCACCCCCAGACGCATGGTAGTACCCCCAAAGACAGGGTTGGCTGACATTTCAACTCAGGGTGTAGATTATTTAGGCAATAGTGGGATGTGAACAAAAGAACACCATTCACTTTAGGTTGTAACAAATAAGAGTTTATTGTTCACACATAAAACTCAAAGGAGAAAGGGTAAGGGCACAGGACACCCATAACCTAGCAGATTTCACAAAGTAAACAAAAGTACCCAAAGAAATAGAACCTGGAGGCCGACCTTGCATTCTGTGATTGTAGCTTTTAACTGTGAAAAAAATCAGTTGCCAGCGCCTTGAGGAGAGTGCTCCAAACTTCAGTAAGGTCTAAGTGGCGTTTAAAAGCTTTTTACAGCCCCTCTTCACCTCTGGAGATCATCTATGGCTCCTTATTCCCCAGGCTCCACAGGCTAGGTCCAAATTCCAGGCACATCCAAACTACTTGGTCACCTCTTCAGGCAGCAGGCCTTAGAGGTTTCAGCAGCAAAAACACCCCTCCCCTAGGCAGGAGGTCCAGGGGAGAATAGTCAGACTTCTCAAGGTAACTCCCTGAATATTTATACCCTCTCCCAGCATCCAAGCAAACTCCTACTGGTTGGCCAGGGAGAAATAAATATTCATAACTCTGGTTAGTGTAGCTCTCAAACTATTTCCAGAGGCAGCAGTGCCACCTACAGTTATGCAGAAAGCCACATACAGTCAGGGCTGCTGATAGGGGTGGACCACCAGTCCTCTTGTAGGGGGCCCAAGCACATAGGGGGCCCACACAGGGAGGGGGATTAGTGATGGATGACAATTGTCTCTCTCTTACTCCAGCAGCTGAAAGCTGGTCTCCCCCCCTCTCCTGCTGCCCGATTTTATGTACTGAGAAAAAGACAGTCGTTCCTCACTAATCCCCCCTCCCTGTGCGGGCCCCCTCTCAGCGCTGGCCCTAATGTTAGCTGTGCTCCTGAGTTTGTTATCTCTGTAACTTTGTTTCTCTCCCTCATCTTTCCTGTATCTCTGAGCTCCAACTGCCCAGCCTGTATATTTTTTTCATCTCATCTTCACTTCTATTTATTAACTTAGTTTTATCTTTTATATTTAGCAGGAATTATGTTGTATTTGTGTCTTATAATTTTATCTTTAGCGAAATATAGCTTTAATATTTTCTTTGGGGAGGGGGGGGGGCTTGCAGGTAGTCTGTATGGGGCCCTGCGATTTCTATCAGCAGCCCTGCATACAGTAACCAGGGTATAGGAGAAAACTGGGAAAGCCTAACTAGCAATTCAGCTAAGCCGACTGCAGCTTAGCACCACTAAACATAGACACTCCTGTTAAGGGCAGGGTGGTATTTGTTTGGTGCTCAGTTTGGCTCAACTATACTTAAATTCCCTTATTTTAGTGATCAACCCCCCCCCCCCACTACTTGTGAGGGGAAGTCATTTAGTTGAGAAACCCAACCTATCAGGCTCAATTACTTTTTCTAATTGGCTGAAGATTTGTGCCCTGTGCCTTATCTCTACTTATCCTTAGTGGGTCAACCTGACAGGTATTCAAACCCTTCCCCACTTTTTTTACACCCGCCAGGAGTCCAACTTTAAATCTTAGTGTATGTTTAAAGCATGTTTAACCACTTTGCATCCAGGGTAATTTTTTAATTTGTTGCAGTCAGTATTTTTATACTTTACACATTCTCCCCCCCACCTTCCAAATAACACATTTTCTTAAAGCAAAGGCCCTGTAGAATAAAACAGTGTCAGCTGCAATCGCTGGCTAAAAACAAATAATACCAAGCTCATGGCTGCAGCTGTAGCCATGAAATGAGCTTGCTTTAACCACTTTAGGTCCAAGACATTTAAAAAAACTAAGGACATCAAGTGGTTCAAGCAGATCTTGACAAGTCCCGTGGTGTTCCAATTCTACAACATGTGATCTGCAGCCGCAGTACCCAGGGTTGCTAATCTCAGCAGAGCCTCAAGTGATTGTACACTCTGCTAATGTCGGCATTCATCAACTACAATACAAATAAGTCTTAGAACTTCCCAGGTAAATGTCTGCAGTCAGCGACAATGGCTGCCACTTTAACTACTGACAATGAAACAAAGAGCAAAAAAGAATAAAAAATATGCCAAGAAAAAAAAAAAATTTTTACTTATTTATTTTCATATAATCTTTTCTAAATTGAAACCTTCTAAAAGTTCAGTCATTGTTCCACTAAAGATGTCATATTTATGCTTTTATTGTATTAATATTGCAAGCTCTGAGTTCAAAGACATTACTATACAGTAAAAATATAACATAAGTAATCATAATGGCAAGCATGCACTCTTGCTTGTGTTCACATTGCATTTCAGAGGTATTTTAACTTTCACAGAATTAAATCCAGCTATTTTATATGTGTAGAAGTTAAATGAGAGCTCTGCCCCAAAACTATCAATTTAGTTTTGCATGGAAGGTCACAAGGGCACCTGTTTTAAAAATACTGAACTGGATCTACATGCAACATTTTCTAACAACAAAAACTAACATCCCAAATTGTAAAATCAAAATAGAAAATATAAATCTGGGCTTAAACAATGTACAAATAATGAAAAAACACACAAATGTAAATATATTGTCTAATGCCTCATACACTCGGTCAGACTTTTGACCGGGCAAAACTCCGTCGGAATTTCCGATGGAAACATAGAGAACCTGCTCTCTATATAAGTCCGTCGGAAATTCAGACGGGACAAGTCCGATGGGGCATACACACGGTCGGAATATCCGATGAAAAGCTCCCATCGGACCTTTTCCATCTGAAATTGCAACTGTGTGTACGAGGCATAAGGCTCGGTTCACACTGGGGCAACTTGTATGGCGACTTAGTCGCCTGACAAGTCGCGCTCCATTGAGTGCACTAGAACCGTTCTAATTGGAGCGGCTCAAGTCGCTCCGACTTGGAAAAAAGGTTCCTGCACTACTTGGGGGCGACTTCAGAGCGGCTTGCATTGACTTCTATTAACTAGTTACCGACCGCCCGCCGCAGTTGTACTGCGGCAAGTTGGCTCCATTGCGCAAATCGCTGTCATTGTACGTTGGGCGCATACACAATTTGTAGGCGCTCGCCCATTCACGAGCGGGGGATCAAACCAGGGGATGTCTGCCGGTCACCCATGATCACTCGAGACAGGCAGAACGGGGATCTGTCAGTGTAAACAAACAGAGCCCCGTTCTGTCCGGGGAGGAGAGAGAGCTTGTCTGTTCCTAGTGATTAGGAACAATGGTCTCTCTCTGCTCCTCCAGTCAGCCCAGCATACAGTTAGCAACACCTCCCAGGGAACATACTTAAACCCTTGATCGCCCCCTAGTGTTAACCTTTTCCCTGCCAGTGACATTTTTACAGTAATCAGTGGTTATTTTTAGTTCTGATCGCTGTATAAATGTCAATGGTCCCAAAAAAGTGTCAAAAGTGTCCGATCTGTCTGCCGCAGTCCTGCTAAAAATTGCAGATCACCGCCATTACTAGTAAAAAAAGAAGAATAATAAAAATGCCATAAATCAATCCCATAGTTTGTAGATGCTATAACTTTTGCGCAAACGAATCAATATAAGCTTATTGTAATTTTTTTAACAAAAATATGTAGCAGAATACATATTGGCATAAACTAAGGAAGAAATTTGTTTTCTTTACATTTTTTTGGCTATATTTATTATAGCAAATAGTAAAAATATATATTTTTTCAAAATTGTAGCTCTTTTTTTGTTTATACGCAAAAAATAAAAACTGCAGAGATGATCAAATAGCACAAAAGAAAGCTCTATTTGTGGGAAAATTGGACATAAACTTTGTTTGGATATAGCGTCTAACGACCGTGCAATTAAAGCGACGCAGTGGCATATCGCAAAAAATGTCCGTGTTTATTAAGGGGGCAAATCCTTCCAGTCCTTAAGTTGTTAAAGAAGTTGTTTGCAAGCTGCGCTGTGCGGGTCAGCTTCAAAGTTGGGCAACTTTGAAGCCATCCCAGTGTGAATCGAGTCTTAGTTATACTTGACAAGTTATTCCAACAAAGTCCTACTTTAGGCCTTGTTCACTTTGGTGTATCTAAGCGTACATCCATGCAAAGGGTTTGCCCGCACAGGATGCACATGTGTTCCGTGAATTCATGCAGGCAGTCCCATTCATGTCTTTTGGGATGCAGCAGCTGTACAGTAACAGCCACTGGTCGCAGTTTGACAATCCTGCTGCATCTAAAAAGACATGAATGGGACTGCCTGCATGCAGATGCATGAAACACCTGTGCATCCTGTGCAGGCAAACACACCCTTTCGCATGGATGTATGCTTTCGATACGCCTATTTGAATAAGGCCTTTTTTATTTGAAAAAATAGCTCAGCCCATGTGCACATAATGTACATGTATCAACACTATTATTTAATCACATTCAACATAGAGGAATGGGTGCCGAGGGTTAAAACAAAAGGAATGAGAACCTCCTCCTGATATCCATCTAGCACCACATAACTGCAGTGATATAGGTTATATACATTAGAAATCTGTCTGTTTACATATATCACACATTTGATATACCATGTGTTATCCACAGAAATTCACAGCATATAAAGATAAACTGATAGCATGGACTAATCTTTGTTGGATTACAAGCTCCTGCTACTGTAAGCTTGGTGAATAAAAAGTATGTACAAACTGATCAACCTTGCCTAGCATAATCTCAGGGAAATGTTGCTGCACTGGAAAGCTTCCATTCACCAAGACAGCGAAAGATAGAGCAGAAATTCCTGCACACAGCTCAAGTCACTACAATTTATTAAATCTTCCATGATACAGATATATTACAGTCTGCTGGAAGATTAACAAGTAGTTGTGACTCGATCTGTGTGCAGGAATTTTTGCTTTACCTTCACTGGCAGGTTGGTGCCATTATCTTTTGGCACAGAATTGACTGCACGATTGTCAAGGTTCAGTGCAGGGACACCTAGGGTGGGGTAAACTGAGTACACAGACGAAAATTACATTTTAAAGCTTAGTTTAGGAACTGTTATGTTCAGGAGTTAGGTGATGCAATTTTGGTTTGATTATGGAGAGATAAAAGGTCATCATTTAGGAGGGTTGAGTATTAAGAGCTCACATAACAGGTATTTTAGGGGTGAGGGCAAGTATTAGGGTCAAATTAAATATTTAGTCATAGGTTAAAAGTTTGGTGCTGGGGGTAAATAATAGGGTTCATTCAGGTGAAGAGTTAAGTGTTGGGAGCAGTTTACAACACTGGAACAGTTATGCCCCGTACACAGAGTTGGAAATTCCGCCAGCAAAAGCCCGATGTGAGCTTTTGGTCGGAAATTCCGACCGTGTGTATGCTCCATCTGACTTTTGCTGTCGGAATTTCCGCCAGCAAAAGATTGAGAGCTGGTTCTCAATTTTTCAGACGGAAAAAATCTGATCGTCTGTAGCAATTCCAACGTGCAAAATTCCGATGCATGCTCGGAAACAATTTGGCGCATGCTCAGAAGCATTGAACTTAATTTTCTTGGGTCGTCGTAGTGTTGTATGTCACCGCGTTCTTGACGGTCGAAAGTTCAGAGAACTTTTGTGTGACCGTGTGTATGCAAGCCAAGCTTGAGCGGAATTCCATTGGAAAAACCATCCAAGGTTTTTCCGACGGAAAATTTGATCGTGTGTGAGCGGCATAAGAGAAGCTTTAGAATTCCCACGTATTGTAAGCACCAAAAGCTAACATCCTAGGGCTAATGTACTAAAGTATATGCACATACGCCAGCATACCAGTCAAATGTAAACAATCAATTCATACCTGTTATCTGTCTTTTGGCGCTGCTCAAAGTAGAGGTGAATGCATATCCCTGTGTCCCAGAGCATGGGGTGCAAGCTTGTCCTGATACCCAATCTAGAGGGCTAGTGAATGTAAAGAGGAAAGGATAGTCACGACTCCCAACCAACCCAGGTGAATAAATGATAAGGAGCTGCCTCAGCCTACATGGCTCTACTAAACCCACTAAACCACCAGTGGGTGGGGGCGAAATGCATCAGGGTGTGGCTTGGTGCAGACATGTAGTCTGAGGCTGCTCCTTATAGTTTATTCACCTGGGCTGGTCTGGAGTAGTGGTGATCCTTTCCTCTTTACACAATTGAATCATACCCTTTAATGTTTACTATACACCAACACTACATTTGCACAAGTATGGTTTGCTATGAAATGTATGATCCAGCATCCAAATTTATGCTGGCTAAGCCATGGTATATCTAAAACAAAAAAAATAAAAAAACTAGGACTGCATCATATGTTCTATTTGAGTCCACAAAAGTGTGAGTTCAAGTAAATGGATGCCAAAGTACCACAAGACTAGAGATGTACAAGGTTGGATGGACCCTGGTGGTCATATTGGACACCTCCAGCTTTGTGATGCCATACCACTTTTTATGTTTTTATGCACAGCATGCACTAGCTATTTTTAATCAGTATATAAGGATTTTGTTGGCATAGAATGTTGCCATAAAATAATGTAAATGTAATATGCATGTGTTTATTTAAAGCTGTATTTATAGCTGTGTTTTATGTGGACACGGTTTGAGTCCCAGGTTTTCTTTTCTTGTACCTGTTTTAAGAAGATATATTTGGCATGAGAGTTCTGTTGTGAAAATCTTTTTTTTTTCTGTGGATTGTATATAGATTTTCTTCCAGTTACTGCTCCCAGTGTAGCCTTTTTTCCTTGGAGGATAACCCAGATAACTCATATCACTGAAAGCAACTGGAGGGGGAACCTCACTACATCACACCTTCCCTGCTTGGCTCTGCTTTCGGATACAACTTTACAAAAGCGTATCATCATTTGATAACAAGGAAAGACGCAAAACACTGGACGAAAAGTGATATAACCCAGAGCAACCAAGCAAAATTCACTTTACCTGAGTAGTACATAATGGACTCTGACTTAATGCACTTTGCTCCTTGTACTATTTTGTTCAGAAAGTCTGCAGCTGAAAAACAGAATTCTTCTTTGAGACCTAATTTGGAGTCTTTCTTTTGCTGTTATTGTTTTAATTTTAGAAAGAGCAAAATAAAGCTCTTAGTACATGAAAATATACACACCTGCAATAAAAATCCACTAAAGGGCTACACGGTCCTGTTATAATAATTACTACTATGAAATTTTCCTTTCTAATGCTACTGTGCCTGATAATGTATCTGTAGATGCCTCTGATATCAGTGTAAATTACATAAATCTGTAGAAGAAATGACAGAAGGAACAGCAAAGGGCAGTGATTGATAAAGAAACTTCACATAAGGGAGTGATCAAAGCTAGGCTGCATTTGTCAGAATAGCTGTAAATATCGGATGCCCTTGTTGCCTATTACTGAAAATTATTTTAAAAGTTTTGGGTGGAATTCATCTTTAAAATGAGCCGATCGGCTATTTTAAGCTTTTAACAGTATAATTCCTGCCTAACAACAGACAACAAAATATTCCCAATAGTACCTTGGCTACTCAGAAAACCCTCCTATGTGTGCCTCTTTGAAATTAACTTCAGTTTGTTACTGGGATCAGACTTCAGGGCTAAGCCCTGCCATCTGCAAATGGGAATGCTGTAGTGCCCAGTAAGGTTGAACCCATTGGATGTCAAATGCCCATTGTTATGGATTAGGCTTAAAGTCAAGTCCAGTATCAAAGGGAAGCTAGTTTCAAAGTGACACATAGAGCAGCATTTTTTAGGTAGTTAAAGTATTGCATCTTGTGTTGTCTAGAAGACACCTACCGGTAATTCTTAATATTTAAAATAGCTGATAGTCTCACTTTAAATTACAAAGACCCACCTTATAATTTCCTTGCTGCAATAAATCACCACATCATCCATATTGTACCCTATGTCAATGAACTTATTCATTAGAGATCTACTAAAGATCCTGCTTTTCATTCTGCTGTGGTAAAGAGTGCAACTCTTGAAAGTGAACTTAGTTCAATGAATAACCAATTTTTTTCTTCTCTCCTATTTTAGTTAATTAGCCTTGTTAATCATTCTAGTGGTATTGACTTGTTTTCTCTTATGTTTTAAGGGAACAGCATGAACAAGAAGCTGATTAGACATAATAAAAAAAAAATCATAAGCTATTTGTATTGGCTCACTACAACATTATGCACACCATTGTTTTCTTTTAATGACTAGTTTCTAATCCCATAATGTCTGCTACCTTGTAGCGGAAGAACATGATATCACATACAATTCTACAGATGCTCTGATGTGGTCTGCTTACATCCACTCCTGTGTTATTGTTTCCATCGGCTCACTTGACTCAAAACCTACATAAAAATTGGTTGTGAATCAGTTGCTATACAATATAGAAAACAGAAAATTCCTTCCACTTTATTCTGGATTCAGCCTAATAGGTATATTTTAATGCAAACTAAGTCAAACTACCCAAAACACTACAATAAAATGTTCAGAAAACACTGAAGTTATATATCAAAATACAACCATGGAAGCCCTAACCAGTTATCCTGCCTTAGACATCCTGATCCACTGTTTGTAGACCAAGTCCAGAAAGACTCAGAGAAATTGATCAAACTAGTGAGTGTGTATACACAGTATGCTCTCGTACAGCCCATGCATTAAAGAAAATGATCAAGGCATATAATACAGGTGTGTTCAACTGGGGAACGTATGTCCCAAAGAGGAAGGGGATGCCTGTGTCTACTTGTACAGGATAACATCTAGATATATTGTACACATACAAGTATATTAAAGGGCCATGCATGCCAGTGCTAGATGCAATTTGGGGCAGGGGGTGCAGGCAGTGTGTAGTCCATTCCGGGGTGTGGAGGGGGGTTTGCAAAAATTACATTAAATTCTTAATGTCTGTTTGAGTTTTAATTCAAGTATGATGCACATCAACAAAGTAAAATCCTAGGCGATCATTACGTAGACTCAACATCCATGTTTAGGGTCCAACGTTACCAATGGGTGCATGTATTCTCCAGGTTCCTGCATGTGACTTTGAATTCTGACTGCTATGCAGGTGACACGGCAAAATCTTGATTCTGTATCCCAAAATCTCGAGGTGCTGATAAACCCAGAGGAAAAATACACACAATTAAAACTTCAGCAGCGTTTCACATGGTCTGAACAGAGTGAAATGCCAGATCAGTGTGAGGTCCCAGAAGGAATGGATTCACTATTGCATCCTTGCCCCTCACACAGCACATTACAACACGGAGTGCTTCTCCAAGATGCAGGGAGGGAAGGAGGAAAGAAGATGGGCATATATTGCCAAGAAAGCCATAATCAAGGAGTATACCATGCTGGCTAAAGGATGGTACACGTGGAGAGGTCACACCAGGGATATGGGCACTGGGCTATGTGGATTGGTGTGAACGAAATCTGGATTGATGAAGGTGAACCCAGCAAATTCACTCTGATCGATGCCAGCTAAGACAATTTGATCAGGAGGTGTCAAGACTGCAGCAGCTCGGGTGAAGAATTTGTCAAAATTTTCTCCGCTTTTCCCACACTGCAATAAAAAAATGAAACAAGTCAATTTTCGTTTTGCAAGTAAATATCATACTGCACTATTAATGTGTATGTTCATCCAAATTGATACTTATGGATATGCAGTGATAGGGTGACTTATCAAAAGCCTGCTATTATATGCCTCTTAGAGACTCCATGTCAGAAAATAAATAATATCCAGTAGGGTGACAACCCCCTTACTGGTCACATCATGGAACTAAAGAACCTCAGTACTGAAGTTCCCAAGATAAAAGATAGCTCTGCTTTCTGGTATCTGCCTAAAGCTGCAACTAATATGCTTTTACACTAGCAGACTTAAAGCTGAATGCAGTCAGACAGATAACTACACAATGGAAATACTGTATACCAAATGTATTTTATTATTTGTATTATACAGGATTTATACAAATCTAAGGCCTCATGTACACTGCTGCTGCTAAACGGACGTTCAGAGGCAGTTGGACACTTTTTTTCAACTGTCCCTAAACTCATTCAATGTTATCTTATGTGCACATGTACATAGGTTTGTTTACTGTCGTTTTTAGGCAGTTGCGTTTATAGGCCTTATTTTGAAGGCAAAAAAATGAGTTCAGACGCCAAAGTTTCCCACATTTCAGACGCCAAACGCTTCTAAACGCAGCTAAACGTGGCTAAACGCGGCAACCCACGTTTAGCAGCGTTTAGTTTATAGGCGTTTTTTTTTGTTGTCCATTTAAAAAAATACAAATTTTAAACGCTTCAAAACGCAAACGCGGCTAAACGCGGCATGTAACCGCCGCAAAATGGACGTTTTAAACATGGATTACTATCTGTCAAGTTAAATCGTTTCAGGAGAGGTTGTAAAAACGTCCCATGTACATGAAGCCTAACAGTTTGGTCAGCACTTTACAAAATAAAGCAAGACAGTACAGTTACAATATCAATCAAAACAAGAGGCTTAGGATAGACCTGCTTGTGAGCACTTTCAATAAAAAAAAAAAAAGGGAGGGAAAGTGATACAAAAGGTATTAACTGTGGGGATATGAGTTGTTTAAGGCAGTGGTCTGCAAACTGTGACCCTTTGCTTGCTTTTATCTGACCCTTGGGACACTATTTCATCAACTGATGCTAACATTGGGGCATAATTCCTCCCACTGACACCAACGATGGGACACAATTCCTCTCAATTATACCAATAATGGGGCAAAATTCCTTGCAATGACACCAATGATGGAGCACAATTCCCCCCAACGACACCAATGATAGGGCTCAATTCCTCCCAATGACACCAACGAAGGGGAACAATTCCTCACAATGACACCAACAATGGGGCATAGTTTCTCTCAATGACACCAACAATGGGGCCCAATTCCTCTCAATTATACCAATGATGGGGCACAATTCCTTCCAATGACACCAACAATGGGGCATGATTTCTCTCAATGACACCAACAATGGGGCCCAATGACACCAGAGGCACAATTATTCCCATTTAAACAAACAACGGGGCATTATTTTTTTCCCAGTGATATCGGGACCTTTTCACTGACCACTGTCCGGCCCTCATAAAGTCTGAAGGACAGTAAACTGGCCCTTTGTTTAGAAAGATTGGAGACCCCTGGTTTAAGGTATTAACTATGGGAATATGAGAAAGTAAAATGCAGTTTTCAGATAAAAGGAAATTGTTTAAAGGAATATGGAGTAGGAGATAGCTGTACAGGTCCTTACAGGGAGTTCCAGAGGATAGGAGAGGGTCTACGGAAATTCTGGAGGTGAGTATGGGAGGATGGGACAAAGGGGGCTAGAGAGCAGTGTTGTGGAGATTTTTATGGAGATGTATTTAATATGTATTGTCATAGTGTCACCCAGTGTTAGTACTTCCGCAACCCGCTCTAAAAGAGCTGATTGGGGTAGTCTGAGGCTGGTTGAATCCCGTCTGATAGGGGAAAACGTTTTGAGTGTGATGTTTGCAGGGTGCGGATATGTCTGCCAACGGGGGCCCTCTGTGCATTAGCATGGACGATCGTTAAGGAGGGGATATGCTCGCTCTGTAATGACATCATTGGTTATAGGCGGATGGGCGCTCTTGTCTCTGCTATGTCTGATCAACATTGGTTGGAATTCGTAGCTAGTGATGAGCCGAACACCCCCGGGTTCGGTTCGCACCAGAACCCGCGAACGGACCGGAAGTTCGAACGAACATTAGAACCCTATTAAATACAATGGATGCGAACGTTCGAATTCTAAAGTGCTAATTATAACAACTATTATGCATGTTATTGTCCTAAAAAGGGTTTGGGAACCCGGGTTCTGCACCAGGGGACATGTATCAATGCAAAAAGAAGTTTTAAAAACGGTCGTTTTTCGGGAGCAGTCATTTTAATGATGCATAAAGTGAAAAAAAAAAAGTCAAATATTCCTTTAAATATCGTACCTGGGGGGTGTCTAAAGTATGCCTGTGAAGTGCCACGTGTTTCCCGTGTTTAGAACTGTCCCTGCACAAAATGACACTTCTAAAGGAAAAAAAAGCCATTTAAAACTGCTTGCGGCTTTAATGTAATGTCTGGTCCCGGTAATATGGATGAAATTCTTTAAGAAAAATGGCATAGCTACCCCATGACCCCCCCCCCCCCTACCCCAGCCCATTACCAGCCCCTTTGGGTCTTGTATGGATATTAAGGGGAACCCCGCACATAAAATAAAAAAGGCCCTATATACTCTGAACAGCCGTATACAGGCGGTGCATACAAGACAGGGACTGTAGGTTTGTTCTTATGTAGAATCTGTTTGTAATTTTGAACAGGTACATTGTTGAAGTGTAGCTCCAGCCCAAAAATCTATTTTTAAACTTTTTGGAAAACATAGGTAAGGGTTATCACCCCTGTAACATTTGTTTTGCTGTCTGTGCCCCTGTTCAGAACATTTCACCTCACTTTCCGTCCCAATGACAACTGTTTTTGAAATGTGGTGTTTTTCTTGAAACAAGGATTGCTGATAAAGCATCAGTACAGAGGAGACACCTTTCTCCCATATTTATTCTTACAGGAGAGAATTTTCCTTCCTAGTGGTAGATTTCCTCTCACTTCCTGTTGTCTTCTTGCGTTTGCAAGTAGGAGTCGTTTGTAAGTTGGATGTTTGAAAGTAGGGACCTGCCGTATATACTCTGCAGAAATAGGCCCCTTAGTTGTTGGTGTTGGCACAACACTGTAAGCACTCACAGTTACTCTTGGTTGGTGCTGGAACGCCCTGCTGTCAACTATTATATCAGGAATTTTAATTACATATAATTGTTGAACAGTGGTAGTAAAAATTGGGCCTTTGATGGTGGTGCTGGTGCCACAACACTGTAAGCCCTGACAGTTACTCTTGGTGGGTGCAGCAATGGGCCCTGCTGTGAATTATTAGATCAAGAATTGTAATTACATGCCCCTGTTGAACAGGGGCTGAAAAATTGGGCCTTAGGCACTGGTGGCACAACACTGCAACCCCTCACAGATACTGTACTTGGAGCACAGCAATGAGCCCTGTTGCAAAGTATTGCTTCAAAAATTGTAATGACACGCCCCTGTTAAACAGGGGCTGAAAAATTGGGCCTTAGGCACTGGTGGCACAACACTGCAACTCCTCACAGATACTGTACTTGGAGCACAGCAATGAGCCCTGTTGCAAAGTATTGCTTCAAAAATTGTAATTACACGCCCCTGTTAAACAGGGGCTGAAAAATTGGGCGTTAGGCACTGGTGGCGGCACCCATAAACAAAAATGATCTTCCAAGCTATCATCATCAATCGTATCATTGAGGACTCGGAGGAGGAGGATAGCCAGTCAACATAACAGCACAGGCACTCAGCATCAGCATCAGTCTTGAAGGGATGTGACATTTTAAAATCAATTAGTCTGTTATATCAGCATCAGGTGTGTGGTAGCTGGTGGTGATCCAAGACTGGTTCATCTTGATGAAAGTCAGTCGATCAACCGAGTCGGTGGACAGGCGCACCCTGTGATCCGTGACAAATCCTCCAGCAGCACTGAATGTGCGTTCCGAAAGAACGCTGGATGCAGGACAGGCCAGTAGCTCAATTGCATACTGTGCAAGCTCTGGCCAGTGATCCATCCTCAAGACCCAGTAAGCCAGAGGATTTTCGGTGGGGAAGGTGTCCAAGTCTGACCTTGCCCCTAGATATTCCTGCACCATGTTTATCAGACGCTGGCGATGGTTGCTGGAACCAATCATACTTTGGGGCTGCGGACTAAAGAATTGTCTGAACGCATCGGTCAGACGGCCACCTTCCCCACCGCTCCTTCTTTGACTGGCCGAAGCCTCAGCAACTCGTTGTCCAGGACCAGGAGTTTGCAACCTCCCAGTCTCTGGGAACGCGTTGCACAGACCTTTCTGCAAGGCCTCCCGGAGTTGTCTCATCCTCTGCTCCCTCTGCGACGGTAACATAAGGTCCGCAACCTTACCCTTGTACCGTGGATCAAGGAGAGTGGCCAGCCAGTAATGGTCCCTCTCCTTGATCCGAAGAATACGAGGATCCTTCCGCAGACTTTGCAGGATCAGGGAGGCCATGCAGCGTAGGTTTGCTGAGGCATTCGCTCCGGAGTCCTCTGGGTCACTAAGGACGACATGATCCGCAGCCACCTCCTCCCAGCCACGTACAAGTCCACTGGTTTCTTGGGACTGTAAATCATCCCTAAAAGACTGCTGCTGATGATGCTGAGTGCCAGCCTCCACCTCCATGCTGACACAATCCTCCTCCTCCTCCTCCTCCTCCTCCTCTTCCTGTGCGATGGGTGGGACAGAAGGAACACTGTCTGGGTAAAGGGGGCCTTGAGAGGCAAGGAAGTCCTCCTCTTCCTGCCTCTGTTCTGCCTCAAGTGCCCTGTCCATTATTCCACGCAGCGTGTGCTCCAACAGGTGGACAAGAGGTACAGTGTCACTGATGCATGCACTGTCACTGCTCACCATCCTCGTGGCCTCCTCAAATGGTGCCAGGACAGTGCATGCATCCCTGATCATGCCCCACTGGCGTGGAGAAAAAAAACCAAGCTCCCCTGACCCTGTCCTGGTGCCGTAGTCGCACAGGTACTCATTGATGGCCCTCTGCTGCGTGTGCAGCCGCTGCAGCATGGCCAACGTTGAGTTCCACCTGGTGGGCATGTCACATATAAGGCGGTTCTTGGGCAGGTTCAACTCCTTTTGCAGCTCAGCCAGGCGAGCACTGGCATTATAAGATCTGCGGAAATGCACACAGACTTTCCTGGCCTGCCTCAGGACATCCTGTAAGCCCGGGTACCTGCCCAAGAACCGCTGCACCACCAGGTTAAGGACGTGAGCCACACAGGGCACATGGGTCAGTTGTCCCTGTCGGAGGGCGGAGAGGAGGTTGGTGCCATTGTCGCAAACCACCATTCCTGGCTTAAGCTGGCGTGGCGTCAACCACCTCTCGGCCTGGCCCTGCAGAGCAGACAGGACCTCTGCCCCAGTGTGGCTTCTGTCCCCCAAACACACCAGCGCAAGCACGGCATGGCATCTTTTTGCCTGCGTACTTGCGTAGCCCCGTGAACGGCTACGGAGCACCGCTGGTTCATAGGACAAACCACAGGAAGAGGCCATGGAGGAAGAAGAAGAGGAGGGGGTGGAGGAGAGAGGTGTGTCACAACCAGTAGTAGCATTTTGGAGGCGTGGCGGTGGGACAACCTCCAACACTACTGCACCTTGTCCTGAATCCTTCCCAGCTGCCAAAAGAGTGACCCAATGGGCCGTGAAAGAAAGGTAACGTCCCTGTCCATGCCTGCTGGACCATGAGTCAGCGGTAATATGCACCTTACCGCTGACCGCCCTGTCCAGCGAGGCCAAGACATTGCCTTCCACATGCCGGTAGAGAGCCGGAATAGCCTTCCGTGAGAAAAAGTGGCGTTTGGGAACCTGCCACTGAGGAACCGCACATTGCACAAACTCACGGAAGGGGGCCGAGTCTACCAACTGAAAAGGCAGCAGTTGAAGCGCTAGCAATTTAGCCAAGCTAGCATTCAACCGCTGGGCATGTGGATGGCTGGGAGTGAACTTCTTTCGACGGTCCAGCAGCTGGGGCAGGGAAATTTGCCTGCTAGAATCGGACGTCGGTGTACTGCTAGCAGAGTGGGCGCAAGTACTTGGCTGTGACACACCTAATTCTACACCTTCATTCCTCTCAGTGCATGTTTCAGAGAGGACTGAAGTTATAGTGGGGTTGGAGATCCCAGCTGATGCGGTGCAAGGAGAGGTCCGCTTTGTTCTTTGGTGTGGGTCTTTGAGGTAGGCTTGCCAACGAGCTGCATGGCAGGTCAACATATGTCTGGTCAGGCATGTGGTACCCAAGCGGCTGATGTTTTGGCCACGCGATATACGCTTGAGACATATGTTGCAAACAGCAGCTGTGCGATCTGATGCACTAGCCTCAAAAAAGGCCCACACCAAAGAACTTTTTGAATGACGGGCAGAGGCAGCGCCCTGCACAGGCGGAGCTCTGCGGTGTGATTCCGTCGGTGTACTGCCCTTACGCTGGCCACCAAAGGGCATCCTGCCTCGTTGGAGATGTGCCTCCTCCTCATCCTCCTCCTCCTCCTCTCTCCTATTAGGCACCCACGTGGAGTCATTGACCTCATCATCCCCTCCCTCCTCATCACTGGAGCCAATCTGGCAGTATGCTGCAGCTGCTGGAACATGACTGCCAGATTGGTGTCCTTCTTGAGCATCCCCTCTGTCTGCTCTCACGCTACTGCCTTCCTCTAGCTGGGTTTCATCATCAGACCCTTCGAAACGCTGGGCATCCTCCTGGAGCATGTACCCAACACTGTGCTGAAACAGTTCGGGGGACTCCTCAGGAGGAGGACATGGTGGGTCTAGGGAAGGAGTGACTGATGATTTGTCTGACATTGATACCAGGGAAGACGACGCTTTGGCAGCTGCTTTTCCAGTACCCTGAGCCTGGGTGAGAGAGGATGAGGAGGAGGAGGAGGGCTTGGTCATCCACTCTACCAAGTCTTCGGCATGATGTGGCTCAACATGTCCAGCTGCCGAAAAGAAGGACAAGCGTGTCCCATGGCCATGTGCTGATGACAATGCACCGCGTCCACGACCAGCACTGTTGCCCCCAGACACAGAGCCTGCTTGCCCTCTTTTATTGCCTCCTGACTGTCTGCCTCTCCTTGTTTGCCTTCCAGACATTCTAATAGATGGCCTGCAGGGAGATGGGAAAAAAGCAATAAGGGCTACCTTCAGGTGTCCTTCTCTGTCCCTGGAAACAAGGACTTGCAGAGTGAAAGAAAAAAAACACTCTCCCTACCTACAGTTTTCTGTCCCTAGAAAAAATGTTTTTTTTAATCACAATATAGCACAAGGAAAATTAACTCACTGTCCTTACAGGTCCCTGGAAACAAGGACTTGCAGAGTGAAAGAAAAAAAACACTCTCCCTACCTACAGTTTTCTGTCCCTAGAAAAAAATGTTTTTTTTAATCACAATATAGCAAAAGGACAATTCACTCACTGTCCTTCCAGGTCCCTGGAAACAAGGACTTGCAGAGTGAAAGAAACTGACACTGTCCCTACCTAGAGTTTTCTGTCCCTAGAATAAATGTTTTTTTTAATCACAATATAGCAAAAGGACAATTCACTCACTGTCCTTCCAGGTCCCTGGAAACAAGGACTTGCAGAGTGAAAGAAACTGACACTGTCCCTACCTAGAGTTTTCTGTCCCTGGAATAAATGTTTTTTTCAGCACAATATAGCACAAGGACAATTAACTCACTGTCCTTACAGGTCCCTGGAAACAAGGACTTGCAGAGTGAAAGAAAAAAAATACTCTCCCTACCTACAGTTTTCTGTCCCTAGAAAAAAATGTTTTTTTTAATCACAATATAGCAAAAGGACAATTCACTCACTGTCCTTCCAGGTCCCTGGAAACAAGGACTTGCAGAGTGAAAGAAACTGACACTGTCCCTACCTAGAGTTTTCTGTCCCTGGAATAAATGTTTTTTTCAGCACAATATAGCACAAGGACAATTAACTCACTGTCCTTACAGGTCCCTGGAAACAAGGACTTGCAGAGTGAAAGAAAAAAAATACTCTCCCTACCTACAGTTTTCTGTCCCTAGAAAAAAATGTTTTTTTTAATCACAATATAGCAAAAGGACAATTCACTCACTGTCCTTCCAGGTCCCTGGAAACAAGGACTTGCAGAGTGAAAGAAACTGACACTGTCCCTACCTAGAGTTTTCTGTCCCTAGAATAAATGTTTTTTTTAATCACAATATAGCAAAAGGACAATTCACTCACTGTCCTTCCAGGTCCCTGGAAACAAGGACTTGCAGAGTGAAAGAAACTGACACTGTCCCTACCTAGAGTTTTCTGTCCCTAGAATAAATGTTTTTTTTAATCACAATATAGCAAAAGGACAATTCACTCACTGTCCTTCCAGGTCCCTGGAAACAAGGACTTGCAGAGTGAAAGAAACTGACACTGTCCCTACCTAGAGTTTTCTGTCCCTGGAATAAATGTTTTTTTCAGCACAATATAGCACAAGGACAATTAACTCACTGTCCTTACAGGTCCCTGGAAACAAGGACTTGCAGAGTGAAAGAAAAAAAATACTCTCCCTACCTACAGTTTTCTGTCCCTAGAAAAAAATGTTTTTTTTAATCACAATATAGCAAAAGGACAATTCACTCACTGTCCTTCCAGGTCCCTGGAAACAAGGACTTGCAGAGTGAAAGAAACTGACACTGTCCCTACCTAGAGTTTTCTGTCCCTGGAATAAATGTTTTTTTCAGCACAATATAGCACAAGGACAATTAACTCACTGTCCTTACAGGTCCCTGGAAACAAGGACTTGCAGAGTGAAAGAAAAAAAATACTCTCCCTACCTACAGTTTTCTGTCCCTAGAAAAAAATGTTTTTTTTAATCACAATATAGCAAAAGGACAATTCACTCACTGTCCTTCCAGGTCCCTGGAAACAAGGACTTGCAGAGTGAAAGAAACTGACACTGTCCCTACCTAGAGTTTTCTGTCCCTAGAATAAATGTTTTTTTTAATCACAATATAGCAAAAGGACAATTCACTCACTGTCCTTCCAGGTCCCTGGAAACAAGGACTTGCAGAGTGAAAGAAACTGACACTGTCCCTACCTAGAGTTTTCTGTCCCTAGAATAAATGTTTTTTTTAATCACAATATAGCAAAAGGACAATTCACTCACTGTCCTTCCAGGTCCCTGGAAACAAGGACTTGCAGAGTGAAAGAAACTGACACTGTCCCTACCTAGAGTTTTCTGTCCCTAGAATAAATGTTTTTTTTAATCACAATATAGCAAAAGGACAATTCACTCACTGTCCTTCCAGGTCCCTGGAAACAAGGACTTGCAGAGTGAAAGAAACTGACACTGTCCCTACCTAGAGTTTTCTGTCCCTAGAATAAATGTTTTTTTTAATCACAATATAGCAAAAGGACAATTCACTCACTGTCCTTCCAGGTCCCTGGAAACAAGGACTTGCAGAGTGAAAGAAACTGACACTGTCCCTACCTAGAGTTTTCTGTCCCTAGAATAAATGTTTTTTTTAATCACAATATAGCAAAAGGACAATTCACTCACTGTCCTTCCAGGTCCCTGGAAACAAGGACTTGCAGAGTGAAAGAAACTGACACTGTCCCTACCTAGAGTTTTCTGTCCCTAGAATAAATGTTTTTTTTAATCACAATATAGCAAAAGGACAATTCACTCACTGTCCTTCCAGGTCCCTGGAAACAAGGACTTGCAGAGTGAAAGAAACTGACACTGTCCCTACCTAGAGTTTTCTGTCCCTAGAATAAATGTTTTTTTTAATCACAATATAGCAAAAGGACAATTCACTCACTGTCCTTCCAGGTCCCTGGAAACAAGGACTTGCAGAGTGAAAGAAACTGACACTGTCCCTACCTAGAGTTTTCTGTCCCTAGAATAAATGTTTTTTTTAATCACAATATAGCACAAGGAAAATTAACTCACTGTCCTTACAGGTCCCTGGAAACAAGGACTTGCAGAGTGAAAGAAAAAAAACACTCTCCCTACCTACAGTTTTCTGTCCCTAGAAAAAAATGTTTTTTTTAATCACAATATAGCAAAAGGACAATTCACTCACTGTCCTTCCAGGTCCCTGGAAACAAGGACTTGCAGAGTGAAAGAAACTGACACTGTCCCTACCTAGAGTTTTCTGTCCCTGGAATAAATGTTTTTTTCAGCACAATATAGCACAAGGACAATTAACTCACTGTCCTTACAGGTCCCTGGAAACAAGGACTTGCAGAGTGAAAGAAAAAAAATACTCTCCCTACCTACAGTTTTCTGTCCCTAGAAAAAAATGTTTTTTTTAATCACAATATAGCAAAAGGACAATTCACTCACTGTCCTTCCAGGTCCCTGGAAACAAGGACTTGCAGAGTGAAAGAAACTGACACTGTCCCTACCTAGAGTTTTCTGTCCCTAGAATAAATGTTTTTTTTAATCACAATATAGCAAAAGGACAATTCACTCACTGTCCTTCCAGGTCCCTGGAAACAAGGACTTGCAGAGTGAAAGAAACTGACACTGTCCCTACCTAGAGTTTTCTGTCCCTAGAATAAATGTTTTTTTTAATCACAATATAGCAAAAGGACAATTCACTCACTGTCCTTCCAGGTCCCTGGAAACAAGGACTTGCAGAGTGAAAGAAACTGACACTGTCCCTACCTAGAGTTTTCTGTCCCTAGAATAAATGTTTTTTTTAATCACAATATAGCAAAAGGACAATTCACTCACTGTCCTTCCAGGTCCCTGGAAACAAGGACTTGCAGAGTGAAAGAAACTGACACTGTCCCTACCTAGAGTTTTCTGTCCCTAGAATAAATGTTTTTTTTAATCACAATATAGCAAAAGGACAATTCACTCACTGTCCTTCCAGGTCCCTGGAAACAAGGACTTGCAGAGTGAAAGAAACTGACACTGTCCCTACCTAGAGTTTTCTGTCCCTAGAATAAATGTTTTTTTTAATCACAATATAGCAAAAGGACAATTCACTCACTGTCCTTCCAGGTCCCTGGAAACAAGGACTTGCAGAGTGAAAGAAACTGACACTGTCCCTACCTAGAGTTTTCTGTCCCTAGAATAAATGTTTTTTTTAATCACAATATAGCAAAAGGACAATTCACTCACTGTCCTTCCAGGTCCCTGGAAACAAGGACTTGCAGAGTGAAAGAAACTGACACTGTCCCTACCTAGAGTTTTCTGTCCCTAGAATAAATGTTTTTTTTAATCACAATATAGCACAAGGAAAATTAACTCACTGTCCTTACAGGTCCCTGGAAACAAGGACTTGCAGAGTGAAAGAAAAAAAACACTCTCCCTACCTACAGTTTTCTGTCCCTAGAAAAAAATGTTTTTTTTAATCACAATATAGCAAAAGGACAATTCACTCACTGTCCTTCCAGGTCCCTGGAAACAAGGACTTGCAGAGTGAAAGAAACTGACACTGTCCCTACCTAGAGTTTTCTGTCCCTGGAATAAATGTTTTTTTCAGCACAATATAGCACAAGGACAATTAACTCACTGTCCTTACAGGTCCCTGGAAACAAGGACTTGCAGAGTGAAAGAAAAAAAATACTCTCCCTACCTACAGTTTTCTGTCCCTAGAAAAAAATGTTTTTTTTAATCACAATATAGCAAAAGGACAATTCACTCACTGTCCTTCCAGGTCCCTGGAAACAAGGACTTGCAGAGTGAAAGAAACTGACACTGTCCCTACCTAGAGTTTTCTGTCCCTAGAATAAATGTTTTTTTTAATCACAATATAGCAAAAGGACAATTCACTCACTGTCCTTCCAGGTCCCTGGAAACAAGGACTTGCAGAGTGAAAGAAACTGACACTGTCCCTACCTAGAGTTTTCTGTCCCTAGAATAAATGTTTTTTTTAATCACAATATAGCAAAAGGACAATTCACTCACTGTCCTTCCAGGTCCCTGGAAACAAGGACTTGCAGAGTGAAAGAAACTGACACTGTCCCTACCTAGAGTTTTCTGTCCCTAGAATAAATGTTTTTTTTAATCACAATATAGCAAAAGGACAATTCACTCACTGTCCTTCCAGGTCCCTGGAAACAAGGACTTGCAGAGTGAAAGAAACTGACACTGTCCCTACCTAGAGTTTTCTGTCCCTAGAATAAATGTTTTTTTTAATCACAATATAGCAAAAGGACAATTCACTCACTGTCCTTCCAGGTCCCTGGAAACAAGGACTTGCAGAGTGAAAGAAACTGACACTGTCCCTACCTAGAGTTTTCTGTCCCTAGAATAAATGTTTTTTTTTAAGCACACTATAGCAGAAGCACAAAACACACTGACACTCTCCCTACCTATCCTTCTCTTTCCCTAAACTAAAGGAATCCAGGTTAAGCAAGAAAGAAATAACAGTCACTGTCCCTGCCTATGCTACTCTATCCCTGCTCCGGAACACACTACACTAGGCCGCCGTGCTGGCGGCCTTTTATAGTGTGGGGCGTGTACTAAACACCCTCAGCAATAATTGGCCACAGGCATCCTGCCTGTGGCCAATCATTGCTCTCCTCGCTGCCGGCGCTGTGATTGGCCAAGCATGCGGGGTCACAGTGCATGCTTGGCCAATCACAGCGCCTGGATGACACTGCGATGGCGTAGTGCATTGTGGGCCGTTCGCGTCACTCGAATTTGGCGCGAACGGCCCAAATCGTTCGATCTTCGTCGAACGATCGAACAGCCAATGTTCGAGTCGAACGTATGTTCGACTCGAACACGAAGCTCATCCCTATTCGTAGCGCGCATCTGCGGATAGCCTCCCTCCCCCATTCAATAATAGTATAATCTTAATATGCGTTATTCTATGGAATAGCGCAGAATAAGAATTCCTATCAACGGTAACTTTAGCCACCCTACGTTATTGTATTCATGTATGACATCTCCTGTTGGAAGGAATGTCCAGGTATTGTCATTCTCATGTGGAAGGAACATCCTGTGATGTTCCCGCCCATGGGGGGAGGTGACTGGTTGCTGCAACCAATCACCTCCTGTCTTGAGATCTTTTGAGTTTAATAAAAGCCTATGATTAGGCGTCGGCTGGACAGTCTTTGCTGGAATGGCCTGATAAGAAGATAAGCTTTTGTGGTGCTGCCTTTCTTGGATGAATGATGGAATGAACGGTGAGTGGATTTTAGCAAACTTAGTCTACAGATAGCATTATTGCAAAAAGATGAAATCTGATGTGTGCTTAGATAGCACAGGAATTATAGGCTGTGTGCTCTGTAAACAGCAGCCTGGAATTCCACAACAGTAATGGCGGGCCAGGATTTTTGGGAATAGATGGAGTCCCTTTGGACATCGGATCGAGATGGGGGGAAGAGTGGATCTACGTTCCGATGGGGGGGCTCTACTCTTTAAAAGAAATTTTTTTGTCTTTTTGAAATAATGCTTTAAGTTTGCAGCGTGTGTATGTCTGCGAATCGTATGTGTATGTGTGTGATTTTGTCATGGATCGTATGCCTGTGAATTTGATTGTGTGTGGGTATGCCTGCATGTGCCTGTGTGATTAGATTGTTTGGCTGCCATGTGCTTGAATGTGGGAAGGGCTTGCCCACTGCTTTGTGTTGCAGAGGTTGTGCCCTAAGGGAAGGACAATGGTGCTGGAAGGGAAACGCCCTGAGAGATGATCTGATGTTACAAGCAACAATATACTGTATGTGTGTGGTGTTTGTGATTTCTATGAAAAATAGAAATGGTTAGATTGTGATTTTTGCCTTTATAGGGGACAAAGACACATGTCCCCATAAGTGTAAAAATATTTTAACGAAAGTGTTTGGTTTTAAAGTTGAAAATTCCTGCCGCATATTCAAGTGGCCAGGCATTGTTGGAAGCCAGACAATAGTAGCTGTTTGTTGAAAGGAATACGCCCTTTGAATAGTTGCAGGCTGTTTTGGATGCTAGCATTGAGGAGGTATGTCTCTGCAATGGCTTTGTTATGGAAGCTGAGGCCACTGTGTGTGAACTTTAGGTAGAGAAAAGTGGTGAATATCTCAGAGTATATGAACTTAGAGAAATGAATATGTTTTTAATATTGTCATGTAACTCACATTTATTGAATGTGCTGTTTAGTTGGCAAAAGGGAGGCTAAGTTTGTAAGTGTACATGTGGTCCTTGTAGAGTGTAGCTGACACCTTTTTAAGTGGACTTTGATGATAATTTAGAAAAGTTTCAATGGTGTAGTCAGTCTTTGTGGAGAAAAACATTTTTGATTTTCTTTTAAAGAGATGCCGGTTTTGGCGGGAAAAAGTAATGGCGCCATTCTTGGCTTTTGTTAGCCTTGCAGGTTTGTCTGCCATTTTGAGGCACAGTTTTTCCTTAGCCTGTGGGTATCCTATAAGGGAAGGTGCAGCCACCTTTCCTTTGGGTATGATATCATGTGACCATGCTGTGGCATTCGTCAGCTATGTTGCTGATAGAATTTCTCAGTTTTTGATGTTTAGTGCGAATTGGGTAGTGCGGCCTTTTTAACCTGCTGGAGGCCATTTGTGTTTGTCTTTGTGTGGGGGAACCCATGTGGTGTTCATTGTGACGTCCCATGCTGGTTTTGGTGGGAAAAATTGCATGCGTCAATGGCGCAATTTTTGTTGTCCATGAGGTGCTGTGGTGGGTCATCCACCATTTTGTAGTCCTGGCTTGTCGGCCATTTTGAGAGACGTTTACAGTTTGAGATAGGAAGTTCCAGTTTAGCAAACACGGCTCCTGAATATGCTGTATTGGCATTTGTTGATCGGCGCAGTTTTCTTATGTTTTATGCGTTTACAGTTTGACCTGTGCACTGCTGGGAAGAGTAGTGAGACACCAGGGGGACATACTGAGAGACTGGTTTTTGTTTAATGAATTCGCTGGTTTAAATTGTTTTTCTAAGCATCGCCTTTTGAGCAATGATGTGTTTTTATGTTTAAATATTTGGGAGTTTCCCAGAGAGCAATTAATTTTTTTGGAACTTGTACTGTATAGCCATCTTTTGGCAGGAGTTTGTATTTTGGGTCCCAACTTATGGTTTGACTTCCACGGAATGTGGGTCAGGGGGGATTCCCTCCCATTTGCAAAGGGGGTTTTACTCCATCATTTCCTTGACAAGGTTTTAAATGGTTGAAATATATAATGTGTAGCCATGGATTTTTTTGGAGTCTTGATAGACAAGCCTAAGGCCTCCCCACCCCCTCCCTCTTCCTGAACAATTGATATGTAAATAAACCAGTTTGGTTTTTTTAAGTAGCTGAGCATAACCGGAAGTTTCTTTTCAGCATTTATATATCAGCAGAAAGTTAGTGGGAGGAGCTTGGGGTTTTTAAAGGTGAGCAATGAGATTTGTGTCTGGAAGGAAAATGGAAAGCATTTTTGCGTTAAGTCTTTTATATTTTGTTCCAGTTTTGTGAAGTTTTGTACTGTAATACAGTTTTGGGTAGAGAGAAAAACAGGGGGTATCACCATTATTTTATCATCTAGATACAGAGAGAAGCCACATTGTTCTGCAGGTGGTAAACTGGCGTAAGTGTTCTGTGAGGTTTAGTCTGACAACGCAGTGTATGGGTGTATAGCCGAAAACGCTTGTGTATGCATACACTATGAGGGGTAGAGGCCTAATTCGGGGGTTGATCTGTGGTTGTTCTGTAGTTCCAAAAGTGTTGGGACAACAAGCCATAGAGTTGATGCCTCGGTTAGGGTTTCTAGTTGGAGGACTTGACCATATAGTGGTTGTAGTTCTGCAATTCACCGTATAAGAAGACACCGGGCGGTGATCTCCGAAAATGGGTGCAACGGTTTAACCTGGACGCAGGTTTAAGACGATAAGCCGATTCGAATCGCCATGGACACAAGGAGGTCTGTGCAAAGGGAAGGAATGGAGGCTTCCCATAGTCAGACGGTCACACAGTGCACGAAGCCTAGTTTTGGGGCAAAGGCCTTTGAACCCCAAAAAGATTAACATAGGTGGTCCAAGGATACTATTTTGGGTATCCCTCTGGAATGGATGTAGTTAAGCTGCGGCTTCAGAAATCTGTAATGATGAGTGTTGATGGAGGTGTAGTCTCATGCCTGTTTGTTTGAACTTTGTATGGCTGGTCCATGCAAGCTTCTCGAGCTGCTCTCATGGTTGTCCCATTGTATTTTTTTCTATTGCTGAAAGAGTGAAGGTAGAATTCTGGCTGTTTGTTTTTTTTAATTTTTGGTTTTGGAAACTTTGAAGTATCTCCCCCACGTTTGTATCTGAGTGTTTATATGTAGTAACGTGAATATGTTCGAACTTACCGCGGCGATCCTCCGATGCGTCGACGCTGTTGTATTTTTGTAGGAACGGGAAAAGTAAGGGTTACAGAGGGTTTTGTTTGAATCGGTTTTGAAAGAATGTCATTGACAATTTACCAATGTACAGGAATGTCATTATTATTTTACCATTCTTTGCAGGTTAAATATGAAGAATAGAGTAATGATTTTGCTTATAAGTATTTTTCAGGTCCAAGGAGTTTGTACACAGAGAACAGGTGTATGTAGACAGCTGTACATATGGATAAATCTAAGGGAGGTAAAAGTATCACAGGCTATTTCATTGTTTCTTTTTTTCCTGCACCACGCATTTCTTCCTTCAGTCTGTAATGAGGAAGTAAGGGGGGGAGAATGATAAATGTAAGAGTGACAGTTTTTTTTTTACTGTCAAACTAATAATAACCTCTGTAATTCTAACCAAGTTTGTGCCAAGACAGTCTTTCTTTAATAGAATTTGAATCGGCAAGCAGCAGTCTGGTGAAGTAGGTTCCCATCCCAGAGGCTAAGAACCTTTTGTCAATGGTTTCAGGTATTGTAAGCCACGCACAGGTTATGCAGTGACCACAGTCCCGATGTCTGGGTTATTGTCATATGAGGGTTGTTTGGAGGTCAATCAAAATCAGGGTCGTACTCTCCTCATTAGCTGTCACTTATATTCTCGGCTGATGGGGGAGGTGCGATCGTTGTAACATGAACTTCAAAATGTCCACCAAAAGGTTTTCACGAGTCCCTCCTGGACCCGACTCAATAATCAGTTTACATTCTTTCCAACCAGGTGACTGGGTCGTTGTAAAGAAGCTTGAGGGATGAGACCACGCCAGCCACTGCAAGAAGCGGCTCAACCACACCAAAGAATGAGGAGTATCTTTGTTTATTTATATTTTTGTTGTTTAGTAAATTTTAGCGAGGGTAAAGGTGAAAAGCATCCCAAGTTATTATTTAAAGTGTATGTCCTGACTAGCTCAGAAAGCGAACAGGACCGATGGTCTGTTCTGAGTCTTCACCGAGTTTTAGTCCCCAGCGATGACAGCGGTACATGCCATTCATGATGTTATTATGGGTATGAGGAGTTTTAGTCCCCAGCGATGACAGCGGTACATGCCATTTATGATGTTATTATGGGTATGAGGAGTTTTTGACAAACTAGTGAAGACTCCAGACAGACACTTGTCAATGGAACCTAACGATGTATTTTTAGAGGGTAAAATTGGTTTTAGTTTTAATGGCTCTGTCTCTTGTCGGTTTGGGTATCTAGGCAGCCCACAAGTGTGTTTGAACTTTAGTTTGGTGTTTATGTGGATCTGCAGCTTATAAAGGTAATTCCCCCAAAGCAAGAGGTTCATGCGCGATGGTGAAGCTGTCCCAACATTTTAGGTCGCGGCCGATCGCGAGGATCTGATGGCGCAGGAAATTAAGAATGGCAGGGACAGCTAGAAGGGATTTGTTCACCAATCCCGACCAGGTCTGGGCATGGGGTCCTGCATGTACAAGGTGGGGGGGGCTCGGGCTTGGGATACAATTGAACAATTCTCATCCGTTAAGGATAGGGTTCTTCATGTAATTGTTGAAGCCAGAGCTGTAGCTAAGTGAAGGTTGGGAGTCCTTTTTAAGGGTCTGGGAATCTTTGGGGATCTAATTTTTATTTTACAGCGGATCGTGGTTAAAGGAAGTGGGAATATATATACTCATGTAGTTTTTATTTCTATTCTTTCTATGTCGTGACGAGAGGCTCCTGTTGCCTGATTTGACGCGTGACCAGAGTTTCCTTGATGAGACGCCCCGAAGCCGGACCCACATACAAGACAGAGAATCACAGACGGATCGGCGATTACTACAGCTCACCATGTCGTGTCCTCCTTTATAAGTCATGCCCCTGAAGAGTAGAGTCTACATGTCAAGCCGTGTTTTCCTTTTTATGGACAAGAACTGATTCATTTCCAGGTGTAAGAAGCATATCAACTCTCATCGATGGACACATGGGGTGCATATGACAAAAAAGGGAGGTCTGTTGTGGAGATTTTTATGGAGATGTATTTAATATGTATTGTCATAGTGTCACCCAGTGTTAGTACTTCCGCAACCCGCTCTAAAAGAGCTGATTGGGGTAGTCTGAGGCTGATTGAATCCCGTCTGATAGGGGAAAACGTTTTGAGTGTGATGTTTGCAGGGTGCGGATATGTCCGCCAACGGGGGCCCTCTGTGCATTAGCATGGACGATCGTTAAGGAGGGGATATGCTCGCTCTGCAATGACATCATTGGTTATAGGCGGATGGGCGCTCTTGTCTCTGCTATGTCTGATCAACATTGGTTGGAATTCGTAGCGCGCATCTGCGGATAGCCTCCCTCCCCCATTCAATAATAGTATAATCTTAATATGCGTTATTCTATGGAATAGCGCAGAATAAGAATTCCTATCAACGGTAACTTTAGCCACCCTACGTTATTGTATTCATGTATGACATCTCCTGTTGGAAGGAATGTCCAGGTATTGTCATTCTCATGTGGAAGGAACATCCTGTGATGTTCCCGCCCATGGGGTGAGGTGACTGGTTGCTGCAACCAATCACCTCCTGTCTTGAGATCTTTTGAGTTTAATAAAAGCCTATGATTAGGCATCGGCTGGACAGTCTTTGCTGGAATGGCCTGATAAGAAGATAAGCTTTTGTGGTGCTGCCTTTCTTGGATGAATGATGGAATGAACGGTGAGTGGATTTTAGCAAACTTAGGCTATAGATAGCATTATTGCAAAAAGATGAAATCTGATGTGTGCTTAGATAGCACAGGAATTATAGGCTGTGTGCTCTGTAAACAGCAGCCTGGAATTCCACAACAGCAGTAGGTCTTAGGAGGAGCATGGATGATGATTTGGTTGATATTTTGAAATGTGGTTGGTAATAAAGCTGAAGCAAAGTTTTAAAAAATGGTTTTACACTGTGGAGCTTGTTATCTGTTTTGTTTGCAAAAATCCTGACATGTTGAGGTACTGGCTGCAGCTGAATTCCTTTGATCTTTGTTGGTGTGCCCTGTGATTCCCAATCATCCCAAGCCAGTTACAGTGTGCGTGAACTGACCTCTGAATAGGGATGAGCTTCGTGTTCGAGTCGAACATACGTTCGACTCGAACATCGGCTGTTCGATCGTTCGACGAAGATCGAACGATTTGGGCCGTTCGCGCCAAATTCGAGTGACGCGAACGGCCCACAATGCACTACGCCATCGCAGTGTCATCCAGGCGCTGTGATTGGCCAAGCATGCACTGTGACCCCGCATGCTTGGCCAATCACAGCGCCGGCAGCGAGGAGAGCAATGATTGGCCACAGGCAGGATGCCTGTGGCCAATTATTGCTGAGGGTGTTTAGTACACGCCCCACACTATAAAAGGCCGCCAGCACGGCGGCCTAGTGTAGTGTGTTCCGGAGCAGGGATAGAGCAGCATAGGCAGGGACAGTGACTGTTATTTCTTTCTTGCTTAACCTGGATTCCTTTAGTTTAGGGAAAGAGAAGGATAGGTAGGGAGAGTGTCAGTGTGTTTTGTGCTTGTGCTATAGTGTGCTTAAAAAAAACATTTATTCTAGGGACAGAAAACTGTAGGTAGGGACAGTGTCAGTTTCTTTCACTCTGCAAGTCCTTGTTTCCAGGGACCTGGAAGGACAGTGAGTGAATTGTCCTTGTGCTATATTGTGCTTAAAAAAACATTTATTCTAGGGACAGAAAACTGTAGGTAGGGAGAGTGTCAGTTTCTTTCACTCTGCAAGTCCTTGTTTCCAGGGACCTGTAAGGACAGTGAGTGAATTGTCCTTGTGCTATATTGTGATTAAAAAAAAACATTTTTTCTAGGGACAGAAAACTGTAGGTAGGGAGAGTGTTTTTTTTCTTTCACTCTGCAAGTCCTTGTTTCCAGGGACCTGGAAGGACAGTGAGTGAATTGTCCTTGTGCTATATTGTGCTTAAAAAAAACATTTTTTCTAGGGACAGAAAACTGTAGGTAGGGAGAGTGTTTTTTTTCTTTCACTCTGCAAGTCCTTGTTTCCAGGGACCTGGAAGGACAGTGAGTGAATTGTCCTTGTGCTATATTGTGCTTAAAAAAAAACATTTTTTCTAGGGACAGAAAACTGTAGGTAGGGAGAGTGTTTTTTTTCTTTCACTCTGCAAGTCCTTGTTTCCAGGGACCTCTAAGGACAGTGAGTGAATTGTCCTTGTGCTATATTGTGCTTAAAAAAAACATTTATTCTAGGGACAGAAAACTGTAGGTAGGGAGAAATTATTGCTGAGGGTGTTTAGTACACGCCCCACACTATAAAAGGCCGCCAGCACGGCGGCCTAGTGTAGTGTGTTCCGGAGCAGGGATAGAGCAGCATAGGCAGGGACAGTGACTGTTATTTCTTTCTTGCTTAACCTGGATTCCTTTAGTTTAGGGAAAGAGAAGGATAGGTAGGGAGAGTGTCAGTGTGTTTTGTGCTTGTGCTATAGTGTGCTTAAAAAAAACATTTATTCTAGGGACAGAAAACTGTAGGTAGGGACAGTGTCAGTTTCTTTCACTCTGCAAGTCCTTGTTTCCAGGGACCTGGAAGGACAGTGAGTGAATTGTCCTTGTGCTATATTGTGCTTAAAAAAACATTTATTCTAGGGACAGAAAACTGTAGGTAGGGAGAGTGTCAGTTTATTTCACTCTGCAAGTCCTTGTTTCCAGGGACCTGTAAGGACAGTGAGTGAATTGTCCTTGTGCTATATTGTGATTAAAAAAAACTTTTTTTCTAGGGACAGAAAACTGTAGGTAGGGAGAGTGTTTTTTTTCTTTCACTCTGCAAGTCCTTGTTTCCAGGGACCTGGAAGGACAGTGAGTGAATTGTCCTTGTGCTATATTGTGCTTAAAAAAAACATTTTTTCTAGGGACAGAAAACTGTAGGTAGGGAGAGTGTTTTTTTTCTTTCACTCTGCAAGTCCTTGTTTCCAGGGACCTGGAAGGACAGTGAGTGAATTGTCCTTGTGCTATATTGTGCTTAAAAAAAAACATTTTTTCTAGGGACAGAAAACTGTAGGTAGGGAGAGTGTTTTTTTTCTTTCACTCTGCAAGTCCTTGTTTCCAGGGACCTCTAAGGACAGTGAGTGAATTGTCCTTGTGCTATATTGTGCTTAAAAAAAACATTTATTCTAGGGACAGAAAACTGTAGGTAGGGAGAGTGTCAGTTTATTTCACTCTGCAAGTCCTTGTTTCCAGGGACCTGGAAGGACAGTGAGTGAATTGTCCTTGTGCTATATTGTGATTAAAAAAAACATTTTTTCTAGGGACAGAAAACTGTAGGTAGGGAGAGTGTTTTTTTTCTTTCACTCTGCAAGTCCTTGTTTCCAGGGACCTGTAAGGACAGTGAGTGAATTGTCCTTGTGCTATATTGTGATTAAAAAAAACATTTTTTCTAGGGACAGAAAACTGTAGGTAGGGAGAGTGTTTTTTTTCTTTCACTCTGCAAGTCCTTGTTTCCAGGGACCTGGAAGGACAGTGAGTGAATTCTCCTTGTGCTATATTGTGCTTAAAAAAAACATTTATTCTAGGGACAGAAAACTGTAGGTAGGGAGAGTGTCAGTTTATTTCACTCTGCAAGTCCTTGTTTCCAGGGACCTGTAAGGACAGTGAGTGAATTGTCCTTGTGCTATATTGTGATTAAAAAAAACATTTTTTCTAGGGACAGAAAACTGTAGGTAGGGAGAGTGTTTTTTTTCTTTCACTCTGCAAGTCCTTGTTTCCAGGGACCTGTAAGGACAGTGAGTGAATTGTCCTTGTGCTATATTGTGCTTAAAAAAAACATTTATTCTAGGGACAGAAAACTGTAGGTAGGGAGAGTGTCAGTTTATTTCACTCTGCAAGTCCTTGTTTCCAGGGACCTGTAAGGACAGTGAGTGAATTGTCCTTGTGCTATATTGTGATTAAAAAAAACATTTTTTCTAGGGACAGAAAACTGTAGGTAGGGAGAGTGTTTTTTTTCTTTCACTCTGCAAGTCCTTGTTTCCAGGGACCTGTAAGGACAGTGAGTGAATTGTCCTTGTGCTATATTGTGATTAAAAAAAACATTTTTTCTAGGGACAGAAAACTGTAGGTAGGGAGAGTGTTTTTTTTCTTTCACTCTGCAAGTCCTTGTTTCCAGGGACCTGGAAGGACAGTGAGTGAATTCTCCTTGTGCTATATTGTGCTTAAAAAAAACATTTATTCTAGGGACAGAAAACTGTAGGTAGGGAGAGTGTCAGTTTATTTCACTCTGCAAGTCCTTGTTTCCAGGGACCTGTAAGGACAGTGAGTGAATTGTCCTTGTGCTATATTGTGATTAAAAAAAACATTTTTTCTAGGGACAGAAAACTGTAGGTAGGGAGAGTGTTTTTTTTCTTTCACTCTGCAAGTCCTTGTTTCCAGGGACCTGTAAGGACAGTGAGTGAATTGTCCTTGTGCTATATTGTGCTTAAAAAAAACATTTATTCTAGGGACAGAAAACTGTAGGTAGGGAGAGTGTCAGTTTATTTCACTCTGCAAGTCCTTGTTTCCAGGGACCTGTAAGGACAGTGAGTGAATTGTCCTTGTGCTATATTGTGATTAAAAAAAACATTTTTTCTAGGGACAGAAAACTGTAGGTAGGGAGAGTGTTTTTTTTCTTTCACTCTGCAAGTCCTTGTTTCCAGGGACCTGTAAGGACAGTGAGTGAATTGTCCTTGTGCTATATTGTGCTTAAAAAAAACATTTATTCTAGGGACAGAAAACTGTAGGTAGGGAGAGTGTCAGTTTATTTCACTCTGCAAGTCCTTGTTTCCAGGGACCTGTAAGGACAGTGAGTGAATTGTCCTTGTGCTATATTGTGATTAAAAAAAACATTTTTTCTAGGGACAGAAAACTGTAGGTAGGGAGAGTGTTTTTTTTCTTTCACTCTGCAAGTCCTTGTTTCCAGGGACCTGTAAGGACAGTGAGTGAATTGTTCTTGTGCTATATTGTGATTAAAAAAAACATTTTTTCTAGGGACAGAAAACTGTAGGTAGGGAGAGTGTTTTTTTTCTTTCACTCTGCAAGTCCTTGTTTCCAGGGACCTGTAAGGACAGTGAGTGAATTGTCCTTGTGCTATATTGTGCTTAAAAAAAACATTTATTCTAGGGACAGAAAACTGTAGGTAGGGAGAGTGTCAGTTTATTTCACTCTGCAAGTCCTTGTTTCCAGGGACCTGTAAGGACAGTGAGTGAATTGTCCTTGTGCTATATTGTGATTAAAAAAAACATTTTTTCTAGGGACAGAAAACTGTAGGTAGGGAGAGTGTTTTTTTTCTTTCACTCTGCAAGTCCTTGTTTCCAGGGACCTGTAAGGACAGTGAGTGAATTGTTCTTGTGCTATATTGTGATTAAAAAAAACATTTTTTCTAGGGACAGAAAACTGTAGGTAGGGAGAGTGTTTTTTTTCTTTCACTCTGCAAGTCCTTGTTTCCAGGGACCTGTAAGGACAGTGAGTGAATTGTCCTTGTGCTATATTGTGCTTAAAAAAAACATTTATTCTAGGGACAGAAAACTGTAGGTAGGGAGAGTGTCAGTTTATTTCACTCTGCAAGTCCTTGTTTCCAGGGACCTGTAAGGACAGTGAGTGAATTGTCCTTGTGCTATATTGTGATTAAAAAAAAACATTTTTTCTAGGGACAGAAAACTGTAGGTAGGGAGAGTGTTTTTTTTCTTTCACTCTGCAAGTCCTTGTTTCCAGGGACCTGTAAGGACAGTGAGTGAATTGTCCTTGTGCTATATTGTGATTAAAAAAAACATTTTTTCTAGGGACAGAAAACTGTAGGTAGGGAGAGTGTTTTTTTTCTTTCACTCTGCAAGTCCTTGTTTCCAGGGACCTGTAAGGACAGTGAGTGAATTGTCCTTGTGCTATATTGTGCTTAAAAAAAACATTTATTCTAGGGACAGAAAACTGTAGGTAGGGAGAGTGTTTTTTTTCTTTCACTCTGCAAGTCCTTGTTTCCAGGGACCTGTAAGGACAGTGAGTGAATTGTCCTTGTGCTATATTGTGATTAAAAAAAACATTTTTTCTAGGGACAGAAAACGGTAGGTAGGGAGAGTGTTTTTTTTCTTTCACTCTGCAAGTCCTTGTTTCCAGGGACCTGTAAGGACAGTGAGTGAATTGTTCTTGTGCTATATTGTGATTAAAAAAAAACATTTTTTCTAGGGACAGAAAACTGTAGGTAGGGAGAGTGTTTTTTTTCTTTCACTCTGCAAGTCCTTGTTTCCAGGGACCTGTAAGGACAGTGAGTGAATTGTCCTTGTGCTATATTGTGCTTAAAAAAAACATTTATTCGAGGGACAGAAAACTGTAGGTAGGGAGAGTGTTTTTTTTCTTTCACTCTGCAAGTCCTTGTTTCCAGGGACCTGTAAGGACAGTGAGTGAATTGTCCTTGTGCTATATTGTGCTTAAAAAAAATATTTTTTCTAGGGACAGAAAACTGTAGGTAGGGAGAGTGTCAGTTTCTTTCACTGTGAAAGTCCTTGTTTCAAGGGACAGAGAAGGACACCTGAAGGTAGCCCTTATTGCTTTTTTCCCATCTCCCTGCAGGCCATCTATTAGAATGTCTGGAAGGCAAACAAGGAGAGGCAGACAGTCAGGAGGCAATAAAAGAGGGCAAGCAGGCTCTGTGTCTGGGGGCAACAGTGCTGGTCGTGGACGCAGTGCATTGTCATCAGCACATGGCCATGGGACACGCTTGTCCTTCTTTTCGGCAGCTGGACATGTTGAGCCACATCATGCCGAAGACTTGGTAGAGTGGATGACCAAGCCCTCCTCCTCCTCCTCATCCTCTCTCACCCAGGCTCAGGGTACTGGAAAAGCAGCTGCCAAAGCGTCGTCTTCCCTGGTATCAATGTCAGACAAATCATCAGTCACTCCTTCCCTAGACCCACCATGTCCTCCTCCTGAGGAGTCCCCCGAACTGTTTCAGCACAGTGTTGGGTACATGCTCCAGGAGGATGCCCAGCGTTTCGAAGGGTCTGATGATGAAACCCAGCTAGAGGAAGGCAGTAGCGTGAGAGCAGACAGAGGGGATGCTCAAGAAGGACACCAATCTGGCAGTCATGTTCCAGCAGCTGCAGCATACTGCCAGATTGGCTCCAGTGATGAGGAGGGAGGGGATGATGAGGTCACTGACTCCACGTGGGTGCCTAATAGGAGAGAGGAGGAGGAGGAGGATGAGGAGGAGGCACATCTCCAACGAGGCAGGATGCCCTTTGGTGGCCAGCGTAAGGGCAGTACACCGACGGAATCACACCGCAGAGCTCCGCCTGTGCAGGGCGCTGCCTCTGCCCGTCATTCAAAAAGTTCTTTGGTGTGGGCCTTTTTTGAGGCTAGTGAATCAGATCGCACAGCTGCTGTTTGCAACATATGTCTCAAGCGTATATCGCGTGGCCAAAACATCAGCCGCTTGGGTACCACATGCCTGACCAGACATATGTTGACCTGCCATGCAGCTCGTTGGCAAGCCTACCTCAAAGACCCACACCAAAGAACAAAGCGGACCTCTCCTTGCACCGCATCAGCTGGGATCTCCAACCCCACTATAACTTCAGTCCTCTCTGAAACATGCACTGAGAGGAATGAAGGTGTAGAATTAGGTGTGTCACAGCCAAGTACTTGCGCCCAGTCTGCTAGCAGTACACCGACGTCCGATTCTAGCAGGCAAATTTCCCTGCCCCAGCTGCTGGACCGTCGAAAGAAGTTCACTCCCAGCCATCCACATGCCCAGCGGTTGAATGCTAGCTTGGCTAAATTGCTAGCGCTTCAACTGCTGCCTTTTCAGTTGGTAGACTCGGCCCCCTTCCGTGAGTTTGTGCAATGTGCGGTTCCTCAGTGGCAGGTTCCCAAACGCCACTTTTTCTCACGGAAGGCTATTCCGGCTCTCTACCGGCATGTGGAAGGCAATGTCTTGGCCTCGCTGGACAGGGCGGTCAGCGGTAAGGTGCATATTACCGCTGACTCATGGTCCAGCAGGCATGGACAGGGACGTTACCTTTCTTTCACGGCCCATTGGGTCACTCTTTTGGCAGCTGGGAAGGATTCAGGACAAGGTGCAGTAGTGTTGGAGGTTGTCCCACCGCCACGCCTCCAAAATGCTACTACTGGTTGTGACACACCTCTCTCCTCCACCCCCTCCTCTTCTTCTTCCTCCATGGCCTCTTCCTGTGGTTTGTCCTATGAACCAGCGGTGCTCCGTAGCCGTTCACGGGGCTACGCAAGTACGCAGGCAAAAAGATGCCATGCCGTGCTTGCGCTGGTGTGTTTGGGGGACAGAAGCCACACTGGGGCAGAGGTCCTGTCTGCTCTGCAGGGCCAGGCCGAGAGGTGGTTGACGCCACGCCAGCTTAAGCCAGGAATGGTGGTTTGCGACAATGGCACCAACCTCCTCTCCGCCCTCCGACAGGGACAACTGACCCATGTGCCCTGTGTGGCTCACGTCCTTAACCTGGTGGTGCAGCGCTTCTTGGGCAGGTACCCGGGCTTACAGGATGTCCTGAGGCAGGCCAGGAAAGTCTGTGTGCATTTCCGCAGATCTTATAATGCCAGTGCTCGCCTGGCTGAGCTGCAAAAGGAGTTGAACCTGCCCAAGAACCGCCTTATATGTGACATGCCCACCAGGTGGAACTCAACGTTGGCCATGCTGCAGCGGCTGCACACGCAGCAGAGGGCCATCAATGAGTACCTGTGCGACTACGGCACCAGGACAGGGTCAGGGGAGCTTGGTTTTTTTTCTCCACGCCAGTGGGGCATGATCAGGGATGCATGCACTGTCCTGGCACCATTTGAGGAGGCCACGAGGATGGTGAGCAGTGACAGTGCATGCATCAGTGACACTGTACCTCTTGTCCACCTGTTGGAGCACACGCTGCGTGGAATAATGGACAGGGCACTTGAGGCAGAACAGAGGCAAGAAGAGGAGGACTTCCTTGCCTCTCAAGGCCCCCTTTACCCAGACAGTGTTCCTTCTGTCCCACCCATCGCACAGGAAGAGGAGGAGGAGGAGGAGGAGGAGGAGGAGGAGGATTGTGTCAGCATGGAGGTGGAGGCTGGCACTCAGCATCATCAGCAGCAGTCTTTTAGGGATGATTTACAGTCCCAAGAAACCAGTGGACTTGTACGTGGCTGGGAGGAGGTGGCTGCGGATCATGTCGTCCTTAGTGACCCAGAGGACTCCGGAGCGAATGCCTCAGCAAACCTACGCTGCATGGCCTCCCTGATCCTGCAAAGTCTGCGGAAGGATCCTCGTATTCTTCGGATCAAGGAGAGGGACCATTACTGGCTGGCCACTCTCCTTGATCCACGGTACAAGGGTAAGGTTGCGGACCTTATGTTACCGTCGCAGAGGGAGCAGAGGATGAGACAACTCCGGGAGGCCTTGCAGAAAGGTCTGTGCAACGCGTTCCCAGAGACTGGGAGGTTGCAAACTCCTGGTCCTGGACAACGAGTTGCTGAGGCTTCGGCCAGTCAAAGAAGGAGCGGTGGGGAAGGTGGCCGTCTGACCGATGCGTTCAGACAATTCTTTAGTCCGCAGCCCCAAAGTATGATCGGTTCCAGCAACCATCGCCAGCGTCTGATAAACATGGTGCAGGAATATCTAGGGGCAAGGTCAGACTTGGACACCTTCCCCACCGAAAATCCTCTGGCTTACTGGGTCTTGAGGATGGATCACTGGCCAGAGCTTGCACAGTATGCAATTGAGCTACTGGCCTGTCCTGCATCCAGCGTTCTTTCGGAACGCACATTCAGTGCTGCTGGAGGATTTGTCACGGATCACAGGGTGCGCCTGTCCACCGACTCGGTTGATCGACTGACTTTCATCAAGATGAACCAGTCTTGGATCACCACCAGCTACCACACACCTGATGCTGATATAACAGACTAATTGATTTTAACATGTCACATCCCTTCAAGACTGATGCTGATGCTGAGTGCCTGTGCTGTTATGTTGACTGGCTATCCTCCTCCTCCGAGTCCTCAATGATACGATTGATGATGATAGCTTGTAAGATCATTTTTGTTTATGGGTGCCGCCACCAGTGCCTAACGCCCAATTTTTCAGCCCCTGTTTAACAGGGGCGTGTAATTACAATTTTTGAAGCAATACTTTGCAACAGGGCTCATTGCTGTGCTCCAAGTACAGTATCTGTGAGGAGTTGCAGTGTTGTGCCACCAGTGCCTAAGGCCCAATTTTTCAGCCCCTGTTTAACAGGGGCGTGTCATTACAATTTTTGAAGCAATACTTTGCAACAGGGCTCATTGCTGTGCTCCAAGTACAGTATCTGTGAGGAGTTGCAGTGTTGTGCCACCAGTGCCTAAGGCCCAATTTTTCAGCCCCTGTTTAACAGGGGCGTGTCATTACAATTTTTGAAGCAATACTTTGCAACAGGGCTCATTGCTGTGCTCCAAGTACAGTATCTGTGAGGGGTTGCAGTGTTGTGCCACCAGTGCCTAAGGCCCAATTTTTCAGCCCCTGTTCAACAGGGGCATGTAATTACAATTCTTGATCTAATAATTCACAGCAGGGCCCATTGCTGCACCCACCAAGAGTAACTGTCAGGGCTTACAGTGTTGTGGCACCAGCACCACCATCAAAGGCCCAATTTTTACTACCACTGTTCAACAATTATATGTAATTAAAATTCCTGATATAATAGTTGACAGCAGGGCGTTCCAGAAAACCAACCAAGAGTAACTGTGAGTGCTTACAGTGTTGTGCCAACACCAACAACTAAGGGGCCTATTTCTGCAGAGTATATACGGCAGGTCCCTACTTTCAAACATCCAACTTACAAACGACTCCTACTTGCAAACGCAAGAAGACAACAGGAAGTGAGAGGAAATCTACCACTAGGAAGGAAAATTCTCTCCTGTAAGAATAAATATGGGAGAAAGGTGTCTCCTCTGTACTGATGCTTTATCAGCAATCCTTGTTTCAAGAAAAACACCACATTTCAAAAACAGTTGTCATTGGGACGGAAAGTGAGGTGAAATGTTCTGAACAGGGGCACAGACAGCAAAACAAATGTTACAGGGGTGATAACCCTTACCTATGTTTTCCAAAAAGTTTAAAAATAGATTTTTGGTCTGGAGCTACACTTCAACAATGTACCTGTTCAAAATTACAAACAGATTCTACATAAGAACAAACCTACAGTCCCTGTCTTGTATGCACCGCCTGTATAGGGCTGTTCAGAGTATATAGGGCCTTTTTTATTTTATGTGCGGGGTTCCCCTTAATATCCATACAAGACCCAAAGGGGCTGGTAATGGGCTGGGGTAGGGGGGGGGGGGTCATGGGGTAGCTATGCCATTTTTCTTAAAGAATTTCATCCATATTACCGGGACCAGACATTACATTAAAGCCGCAAGCAGTTTTAAATGGCTTTTTTTTCCTTTAGAAGTGTCATTTTGTGCAGGGACAGTTCTAAACACGGGAAACACGTGGCACTTCACAGGCATACTTTAGACACCCCCCAGGTACGATATTTAAAGGAATATTTGACTTTTTTTTTTTCACTTTATGCATCATTAAAATGACTGCTCCCGAAAAACGACCGTTTTTAAAACTTCTTTTTGCATTGATACATGTCCCCTGGTGCAGAACCCGGGTTCCCAAACCCTTTTTAGGACAATAACATGCATAATAGTTGTTATAATTAGCACTTTAGAATTCGAACGTTCGCATCCATTGTATTTAATAGGGTTCTAATGTTCGTTCGAACTTTCGGTCCGTTCGCGGGTTCTGGTGCGAACCGAACCCGGGGGTGTTCGGCTCATCACTACCTCTGAAGCTTCAAGGTCTGTTCATCTAGTAAGAGGCTGTCATTTTATATATTGGTGGTGGAGTCCCAAGAGATTTTGAAAAAGCTTTTATATCACTGGATCACAATTATATTGGATGTGTTAACCTTATACACACATTTCTTTTCTCCCCCCCCCACCCTTTTCACCCTTCCCCCTCCCCCCACCCTTTTCACCCTTCCCCCTCCCCCACCCTTTTCAACCTTCCCCCTTTTCTCCCTTCGTTCCCCCCCTCCCACTTCCTTCCCATTTCTCCCCCTTTGATGGTACCCTTTTACCCTTATATATTTATATTATATATGAGGCTTAAGCTTTATTAATATACAGTCATGGCCGAAATTGTTGGCACCCCAGAAATTTTTCCAGAAAATCAAGTATTTCTCACAGAAAAGTATTGCAGTAACACATGTTTTGCTATACACATGTTTATTCCCTTTGTGTGCATTGGAACAAAACAAAATAAGGGAGGAAAAAAAGCAAATTGGACATAATGTCACACAAAACTCCAAAAATGGTCTGGTCAAAATTCTTGGCACACTTAACTTAATATTTTGTTGCACACCCTTTGGAAAAAATAACTGAAATCAGTCGCTTCCTATAACCATCAATAAGCTTCTTACACCTCTCACCCAGAATTTTGGACCACTCTTCCTTTGCAAACTGCTCCAGGTCTCTCTTATTGGAAGGGCGCCTTTTCCCAACAGCAATTTTAAGATCTCTCCAAAGGTGTTCAATGGGATTTAGATCTGGACTCATTGCTGGCCACTTTAGAACTCTCCAGCGCTTTGTTGCCATCCATTTCTGGGTGCATTTTGACATATGTTTGGGGTCATTGTCCTGCTGGAAGACTCAAGATCTCGGACGCAAACCCAGCTTTCTGACACTGGGCTCTACAGTGTGACCCAAAATCCTTTGGTAATCCTCAGATTTCATGATGCCTTGCACACATTCAAGGCACCCAGTGCCAGAGGCAGCAAAACAACCCCAAAACATCATTGAACCTCCACCATATTTCACTGTAGGTACTGTGTTCTTTTCTTTGTAGGCATCATTCCGTTTTCGGTAAACAGTAGAATGATGTGCTTTACCAAAAAGCTCTATCTTGGTCTCATCTGTCCACAAGATGTTTTCCCAGAAGGATTTTGGCTTACTCAAGTACATTTTGGCAAATTGTAGTCTTGCTTTTTTATGTCTCTGTGTCAGCAGTGGGGTCCTCCAAGGCTATTCCAAAGGCCGAACAGACTTCAAATTGAGCCTATATGCCAATGATGTCCTTTCAGACCATTTCATCACCCTTCCTAACCTTATTAAAGAACTAGAAGTATTCCAGGATCTCACTGGCCTAGGGGTTCATTTATCTAAATGTCTTGCAATGCCTATAAATATTCTACCATTGTTAGTGACATCTTACAGGGAAGATTCTCTTTTGCCTGGACATCACATTCTTTTAAATATTTGGGCATCCGCCTTACCCCATCTTATAAAACTCTTTCAAACCAATTATCCATCACTATTCACAAATATTAAAACGCTACTAAAATCACTTTAAAGGAGTGGCCATAAAACCTATATTAGGACCATTTGGATTAACAAATAAGGAATCCTTTTACCTAAAAGAAACAATAGACAAAAGGTAAAATCCGATGGACCTCACCACATCCAGGTAATAGAGAGGGATCTCCTTGGGATGAACTGGTACCTGAACCAGGGAAGGTAACACAGTATTCTTTTTAAGCTGAAAAGCCGAGACCAGTTTAGGCAAAAAGCAGGGCCATTGGTCTCAAGAAACTTCAAATGAGGCTCCCTACAGGACAACGTTGATAACTAGAAATCATATTAGCTGAAGATATGGCTCAAGAAAAAGAAACAGACAGAGCAGACCCCTGAAGCTACGAGGGACAAGGTTTGATCTAATCTCCAACTGAAGGAAGAATTTTGATTCATGTATGGCTATCTTAAGACAGTCATTGTTCCTGTTCCCCTAACCAAATAGTTTCAAGGCTTGATTTAAACCTGTTTACAATTCTTAAACCCATAAGAGACTTTTATTATATTTTGGTCTTAAAGGCCCCCAACCATTTCTAAGTCCTCAAAAGTGTTGGATTATTCAGTCAGTTATTGTATCTCTCTTTGCATTGGAGGCTTCTTGGATCCCATCAGCCCATCGATTTGTGTACAACCAGCCTGTTGGGTTCTTCCCTAAAAAGGAATAGTACTGCCAGCTATAGCTGGCAAAATATATCAATATGTTCTGCTGGCAAGGAAGGCTCTCCGCTGGCAGAATACAATAATGCTACGGGAGGTATTTCCCCATCAACACTGTGTTACTGGGGAAAATCGAGTAATTGCATAATCTATGGCCTGCCTTAGTGAACAATTCCTCAATGATTAAAAGGTGGTTAAAAAACTCCGCCTTCATCAGGGCTTGTATGCACTGGACAGCTGTCCATCATAATAAGAATAACCCCAAGAATTGGGCTGCCAAACTGACATGCTGATTTTATTAACATGTCTTGGCGAATACAGCTCTTACTGGACATGTCCAAACTTTGTGGAGCTGTCTTCTTTCCAATATTCAAAAGAATGTACAGCTGTCACAGAAAGAACGCCAATATACTAAGTAAAATAGGATATTCTGAGCTCATTGGCCGGCTGGGAAGGTTTCCAGAATTTCATTATCTAGCCTGAATCTACAAGTAGCTGTTGATAGTAGAAAATCATCCAAACAAGCAGTAAAACAGCACAGCTGAAGAAAACACATCCACTCTCCTGAGGACACTAACTGAGCAGGTGTGAGGTGGGGATGGGGGATTATAGCCTTAAAGGGGCGGGTCTCCAGTTTTCCTTGTGCTCAGTGTCCATTATTCCTGAAAGTGGTAGTATAACCATAGGTTTCTTACCATCAAGCTGTGTCTCCTAATGGACAAGAGAGAAATAATAATTTAACTGAAACAAACCTGTTGCTTGCCAACAAAAAAACTAAAACCACCTTGCATGGGAAGAACATGAATACTCACTTTTCCAGTGGGCAGTGTATAAAAAGTTCACTCTCTTGCAGAACCCCAGGCACTTCAGCTATTTGATGTTTCAGGGTGTGTGGGATAGCATAGACCCTGCTGAATGCTGTGTGTCCTACCACTGACCCTTACATCACTACTATGTCTTGTAGTAACACTGTGGTTGACAATAAAAAAACTAAATTTTTTGGGACTTTGAATTGAAGCGTGCAGCCAGGAAAATAGAATTGCATGGTACTATAATGCTGTCTGGTGGTGGAACCATCTATAGTGCCATATAGTAAATGCATAGACATGTAGTAACCATCATAGTAAAGTAAAAAACTTTTATTCCATGACATGATGGTTGACAAGAGAAACTACAACTGGCATACAAAGGAAAGTAAGAAATTACATCATACTCAGGTGTGAAAACTGTTAACTTATCTAAAGCCCACTTGGAATAAATTGCAAAGGTAAAATCAATGTTTAAAATTGCATACAAAGGAAAGTAAGAAAAGCCCACTTTATTTTGCAAAGGTAAAATCAATGTTTAAAGTTTAATTAGTCTCGCTTTAAAGTGAAAATGTGCAAGAAGATCAAATAGATAGGTAGACAAACAAAGCTTAGTCATCACCGTTATATTTAATAGTGGTTGCTTTAGTACTAAATAAGAACATAAAACTAAACTGAATGAGTAAACCTTCCACCTTATACCACAAATATGAACACTCACAGGGCGAGGCTTGAAAGGTGGTTGGATTTCCAGACGTTCTAAACGCTCCCAGTCTATCCAGCGGAAAAAGGCATGGTCACGTATATCACGTTCCCCATCACAGCCAGATCCAAGGCGTTTCAGTGGATGTTTCGTAAGCAGCTGGAGAAGAAAGAATATTAGACAGGACAGTTATACTGTTTATCCTTTAGGGAAATTACAGCAGTATTGTCACCCTGTGGACTGGGTAGTCTTAGATGGAGAAGGAAAACAAATCATATCAATTCTTCCCATCCCTGCTAATTCAGCAGTTGGCTGGTAAACACTGAGAGCTGTGCAAAGTATGTCCAGTAATATTGCACAATGCAGAGTTTTTGGAAGTTCTTAGCACAGCCTTAGGCCCCTTTCACACTACTGCGACTTCAAAGTCACGCAATTTTACCACGATTTTGCAGCTACTATTTTGCCGCGATTTCAGGGACTGCCTGTGTAAGTGGCATCAAAATTGGACCAAAGTAGTGCCGGGACTAATTTGAAGTCGGAACGACTTGAAGTTATACTAATATGAATGGTTGTCATTGGAAATCATGGGAAACGACTTGTCATGCTACTTTGCCATCACAAATCGTGGGACAAGTCGTATAAGTGTGAAAGGGGGCTTAATTGCACTGCTGGAGGCCCACATGGATGCTCTGAGTACCTCCACAGCTCTACTGCATACATGTACATACAGTTTAAGACAGTATTAGCTTTGTTACCCCTTTGCATATGGAGACAGCTTCTCTGGACATAGATTTGGGATAAGATACAGTCTGCTCCATTATGGACTGGAAAAGTTCATCTTCATCTTCACCATCAAATGGAGGCTGTTGAGACACAGGGAAAAGGAAGACAGATTTGTAAGCATGTTTTCAAAACATACATAACACAGTCTATATGCAGATGATGTGATCCTTTCACTAACTAACCCTACATCTTCCCTCCCAGCAGTTACCACACTATTGCAAGAATTCGGTCAACTTTCCCTGTATTAAGTGAACATCTCCAAATCGCAGATGCTCCCTGTAGCACTTTCTAACAAATTGAAGGATCAGATAACACCGTCATCCGGATTTTCCTGTGCCCCACATTCATCTATACAGTATATGGGTATTAAAATAATCTCCCCTAGTTCCTCACTCTTCAAGGCCAATTATGAGTCTCTTCTAAGCAACATATGGCAACAAACAAGCTCTTACTCTAAGCTTCAAGACTCTTGGGCAGGTAGATCAGCAGTCACTAAGATGTGACTATTACCAACGATCCTATACTAATTCAGAACGCTGCCTATTCCACTTACCATATCTTTTGTTCAGAGTCTGTAATCAACTCGGAACCTCTTTATTTGGGGAAAAATACCCATCCTGGCCCGCATGGTGGCACCGACCGTCCGGCAAACAATGGATACATATTCCATTATCACACAGTCATCCAGTTAACGCATTGGTGGCACCCACCGTCCAGCAAACAATGGATACATATCGAACAAGCAATATTGGGACGCCAGTTAAAAGGGCTGTTAGGAGCACTGTTATTGGGATTTCCTGCCCCACCGTCAAAACTACCTAACCATGAAAGCTGCTGCAAAATCCTGGATTTTTAGTGGATCCTCAAAATTTCGACCGACCTCTTAAAGCTACAGCCCTCAACCTCTCTGCTCCCTTAAACTCTTCACTAAAGACCTCTCCTTCAGCATATGGGTAGATTCAGGAATCTCTACCATTGGTCACCTTTGTTACGGAGCAACACTAATGTCATATTCAGACTTACAATCGCGTTTCAATATTCCACACAAAGAACTCTACAAATACCTCCGTACCAGACACATTATTGACTCCATCGTAAGGAAGAGATCACATTTCCATTAGATCTTCTCTCCTTTATCCAAGACTACTCTACTAACCAAAAATGAATCACATACCATTGGTTTCTGTCTCCCTCATCCAAGAAAAAATCTCACTCTATGATGTTTGGGGAAAAAGATCTCCCCCAAACTTTTCAGGCTCAACAATGCTCTTAAACATTCAAGATGTACTACACACTGGGAATCCCAACTAAAACTTGTTTATCAATGGTACTACACTCCAACACCATCCAAGTTCTCCCCCTCCTACTCCCCACTTTGCTGGAGACACTGTGGTGAACTTGGATCTCTGCTGCACACGTGGTGGCAGTGTCCTAAATTATATCCGTTCTGGGTCAGTATTTTTAAATTAATCTCCTCAGTAATTGGTTTGAAATTGGATCTAGATCCCGCATCAGCACTCCTCCTCCTAAACTATAAATGCTGGCCAAAACGTCACCTCCCTCTCATCATACACTGCATGATCGCAGCCAGGAGATCTATCACATCTAACTGGAAGCAAGCAGAACCTCCTGATCTCTCTTCATTCACAGTTAATCTTAACACTCAGACTCAATTTAAACTTATGTTCTCCATCAAGAATGGCAATGGCCAATCCTTCTGGTCTCAATGGTCTCCTTTGTTACAACATCTGTCCTGCACAGGGGGTCCGTAATGATGGCACGATAAAACCCAATATTTCACTGGGAAGCCATTCTTCATGTTTCACAAGCCTATCTTTTGCTTTTCCCCCTATTTTAGAAGTACCCGGTTGGGTTCTTCTCCCTGGAGTTGTTAATACCAGTTAATGCATTTCTATATCTACATTTTTTGTGTAAAAATTCCTTGTACCATGCAATTTGTGATAATAAAATATCAAAAATACTTACCTATTAATGGTTATTTTGCTGCCTTAAAACCCCTTGGGGAACCGTTCCATTTTTTAAATCAGTTTTGGGGTGTGCAGCTTTGTTGACTCTCATTCATGTGTTATTCCATGTTGCATTTCTATATCTATCCTCTTGCATGCTTGCTACTACATAACCCTTCGTATACCTGAACAGTCTTATAGAACTTGCCATAACATACTACACCCTAAAAAATTTGTGGGTGATTAGCTACGTTTTATGTCAAAATGTTAAAGTGTATCCTATGCCTAAGATTGGATATTATTTCTTGGGATGTTACTCTTTGAAACCTATGTTTTTGTTTATCTGTAGCAAAATTGTATTGACGATACTTGTTTATGCAGCTTCAAAAATTGTATAAAATATGATTGATATAAAAAAAACACATACATAGCAGAAACTGCACATGGTTCATTACCTGTGTTTTCTGTGGTGTATTGTAATGCAAAGTCAACTGCACCCCAATGCACATATAAAGTGTGCTGCATCACACTTGTATTATAGCACTCTGCAACAACTAGATGCATGTCATCTGTGCATTGCATCGAAATTGCTTTTGAGCTTGAAATCAGGACCACAACAGTACTAGTAGGCAGTGGGGGCCAGACGCATGGATTCCAATGTTTTTTTTAAGCACACGATTAGAGCCTGAGGCTCTAATTGGCTTAAAAAAAGGGTGGGTCCAGGGTGCAGAGCACTGCACCCTGAGCCCACCCAGTTGTTTTACAATAGCAAATTAATATTCGATATTGTCTTCCTGATTCTCTACCCGGTCAATCAGGAAGCAGGTCCTGAGACCCGATTGGCCAGGGAGTCTTAGAACTCCCAACCAATCAGGACCCACTTCCTGTTCAGCCGGGAGGAGAAGCCTGTCTGTTCGGCTGGGAGCAGAAGCCCTGGCTCTTCTTTTGGCTGGAACGAGGAACAGTAGCCCTACCCCTCCTTATTTCCTAAGGTAAGGTCACCTTCCCATTCATCACCCGCAGGGTGGCGTCGGCGGGTGGCGGTGCGAGTGAGGGGGGGAGGTTTGTTTACCCCCCAAAATATAGAGCACCAGCCACCACTGCTAATAGGGCTTCACAAATTTTAATGCAAGCCATAAGGTTGACAAGGGGCTTACTGATAGAAATATTTTAGCATCTTTTCTCTGTTCAGGTCTTCCATCAATTTCTGCTGCGTTTCTGGTCATGGTATTGATTAAAGTGAAGAAGCTGACTGTGGCTGCTCCACCCAGCAGATTTTTTACATTTTAGAATAGCACAGGCTAATAGTATATTTAGTATTATTATTGTTAACGCTATTTGAACAAGACCTAAAGGCTATGGTTTAATATGTATGCTCCCCCTCCTGACAAATAAATATAGAGAAGGGAGCAGAATTTGCTGTAGAACCCATGAGTACTAGATACACTTTTGGTTTTCAAACAACTATAGCTATGGGGTTGATATACCAAAAAACACAATAGACTGTGCACTTTACAAAGTGCAGTTGCACTCTGCAAGAGCAGTTTCTCCAGAGCTTAGTAAATGAGCAGAAGCTCTACTGACTTTCAATATCCAATCATATGCAAAGAAAAAAACTTTTTTTTTTTTCCTTACACATGATTGGGTATTCTTTACAAAGTGAAGCTTTACCTAATTTACTTAGCTCTAGAGCAATTGCACTTGCAGAGGGCAACGGCATATTGCAAAGTATACGGTCTATTTGCCTTTAGTAAATCAACCCCTACAGTATGTACATTATTTACAGAAATAGTGAAGTTTATTTTTTTATCAAATGACTCCACTAGTTTGATAAACCAAAATATTACTGTGCACTGCTTTCCAACACTGTGTTCATTTGTGTATTCATTTATACCCTGACTCTGCTAAATAATTTCTTGTACTAACTAAGCCTTTGCTCACTGATCATATTCAACTCTGACCTCATTTAAGGACTGGTAAGCTGCAATAATTTACATTCATGTTTTTGAATTGAGATATTCTTAACCACTTAACCACCAGAAGGTTTTACCCCCTTTATGATGAGGGCATTTTTTTTTGCTGTTCAGCACCGTAATACTTTAAATTCAACACTGTACAAAAAAATATATATATATATTTTTTTTTCACACACATAGAGCTTTCTTTTGGGGGTATTTTGTTACCACTGGGTTTTTTATTTTTTGTTATATAAGCAAAAAATTTTGAAAAAAAAAAAGATATTTTCTACTTTCTATTATAAAACATATCCAATAAGTCTTCATAAATTTAAGCCAACATGTATTCTACTACACAGGGCTGCTGATAGAAATTGCGGGGCCCCATCCAGACTACCTGACAGGCCCCCCCCCAAAGAAAATATTAAAGCTATATTTCGCTAAAAATAAAATAAAATTATTAGCAGACACAAATACAACATAATTCCTGCTAAATATAAAAGATAAAACTAAGTTAATAAATAGAAATGAAGATGAGATGAAAAAATATATACAGGCTGGGCAGTTGGAGCTCAGAGATACAGGAAAGATGAGGGAGAGAAACAAAGTTACAGAGATAACAAACTCAGGAGCACAGCTAACATTAGGGCCAGCGCTGAGAGGGGGGCCCACACAGGGAGGGGGGATTAGTGAGGAACGACTGTCTTTTTCTCAGTAGATAAAATCTGGCAGCAGGAGAGGGGGGGGAGACCAGCTTTCACCTGCTGGAGGAAGAGAGAGACAATTGTCATCCATCACTAATCCCCCTCCCTGTGTGGGCCCCCTATGTGCTTGGGCCCCCTACAAGAGGACTGGTGGTCCACCCCTATCAGCGGCCCTGCTACTACATGTCTTTAGTTAAAACCAAACTACATTTTTGGGGACACTATACTATTGGGGACACTAGTATAGCTCTAATCATGATCAAGATACTGATCCATACAGATGCTAGACTAGCGATGGCAGTGATCAGCAAATTATAGTGTGGCTGCTGTGATAAGTTAGGGCCAGACTGCCCGCAACACTGACAGAGGCTGGGAGGGACACTAACTGACTAACTGACACTGACGTTGCTAGTGAAACTAATACAGTGATCAGGCATAATAGTGTACACTGACACTATGGCGTTGATTTACTAACAGCAAATAGATGGTGCACTTTGCAAAGTGCAGTTGCACTCTGCAAGTGCAGTTGCGCCAGAGCTTAGTAAATAAGCAGAAGCTCTGCTGACTTCCATCATCCACTCACATGCATGTAAAAATTCTGTTTTTTTTAACCTCCCTGGCGGTATTCCTGAGTCTGGCTCGGGGTAAGATTTCAGTACCAAAAGCGGTAACCCCGAGCCAGACTTGGGCTGCATCGCAGAATACAGGGAAAGTTACTTACCTTGTTCCCTGGATCCTGCGATGGATACTGCTGTGTGTGCGAGCTGTCTCCTCACTCGATTGACACACAGTGCCCAAGTGCCGCCGAGCTCCGTTCCCTGCGACGTTGCGGCGCACGGGGGCAGAGATCGGCGCCAAATTCAAAAAAGTAAAAACACAATACACATACAGTACACTGTAATCTTACAGATTACAGTGCTATATAAAAAAATTACTCACCCCCTTTGTCCCTAGTGGTCTGTCCAATGCCCTGCATGCACTTTTATATTATAAATACAGTTTTATCTGCCTGGAATTTGGAGATTGTCCATAGCAACCAAAAAGTGTCCCTTTATGTCAAAAGTGGTTTTAGACCAGCTAGAAAACAGCGATAATAAATTAGAATCACTTGCAGAATTGAGCGATATCGATTTGTCTGGAAATTCGTCATCAAACACTGAAAGTAATGACAGCGACAATTCTGCAACTGAGCAAATTTCTGTGTTTTTGATTTGATTACATTATTGAATAAATGTTATTATTATTATATTATTATTTGTATTAATTATTTATAGTTATTTATTATATTATTGTAGCGCCCATCCCAAATGGTTGGGACGCTATTTAAATTTAAAGGGATGTCTGAACCAGTAGTTGGGCTCAGACGTTTGAATTACAACTTGTTTTGTCTCTGTTTTAGCTGTGGCTTGCCCGATAGTAGTTTTCCCTTATTGCCTGTAGGTGGCGTTACCACCTCAGGCACCTGTTGGAACATGGGCAAGCCATGGTGCATTGAGTGGCCCTTCTCGGCAACGGTACAGGGGGAGTGGTGAACCCACTGTGCCTGCTGGGAGGGGATACTAAGGGGCAGACGCCATTGATTGGGGTCTTTCTTCGCTTCGTGGCCCTCAGGGCTCGAGGTATGTGTGTGGTTTTGGTCTTGGGGCCACTCTGGCCCGAGGCTGCATCGCTGTCTAGTAGGCCCAGCTAACCTGGCTGGGGTCTACATCCAGAAAAAGGGATCCCAAGCTGTCCATCCAAATGGGGAGGAAGCATCTTAGTGAAGGAGACCAGGGGAGTATCAACCCGGAGGAGACCGGCAAATTACCGCTGTCTCGGGAGAGGCCTGGAAACTTCATTAAGGAGGGATTCACTATATTACAAGCCCTGCAGTTCGCCGATACGGCTTAAAGGCTCATTGACTGTACGACTGGATTTATGGGGCGGAGAAATCCTGTGGCAGAGGGTTCCTGGACTATCCTTTAATTCAATCCTTCATCTAATTCTAAAGGTCTGAGGAGGAAGTTGTCCGCTGTTGATTCGTGTGTCATTCCGGCTGCTAGGCCCTGTGAGAGAGGACTATCCGGGTGATCAATACCCACTCTAACATTGAGAGTGTTGAGTGACTTTGTACTGACACTGTGACATTTCGTGGCGAGTGCCTGAACCTTCCTCTGCTCTTCTATACCTCCGGCTTTCTCAACGTTAATTGCAAAAGAAAATAGAGCCTAACTGTTTGAGGTTTTACATCTGTGTGGACATTGCCATTACTACAGACTTTCCTACCCGGACAACGCAGCTGAAAGAGGTAACATGCAAAACCCAAAACTAATCAGCGGCCCTCTAGGGGGTATTGCTACATTATAATTTATGATTTTGTGTTTCAAACTTTATCATACCCGGGATGTCTACTAGACTCTTGTTTGGACAGATTTAAGTGAGTTATTCCTAAGAATTGCAGGCCTACAATATAAAACGCCAAATTTCCATGCAAAATAATTCCCCTTCCCCTAACCCACTAATGGTGGGGTTTGTTATATCTCTACACCTTCTTTGTCAGACATCTCACTTCCTCTCTTCTTTTTTCCCTTCCTTCCCCTTCCTCTTTCCCCTTTCCATATCATTCCAACTATTCATTGCTTTCATTATCCTGTAGCCGTTGTAGATTCCCCTATCCAACTTGCCCATACTTTCTCATATTTCTCCTCATATCCTCAATTACAGTATGTTTCCCTATATATTGACAAATTACTATTTGCTAAATGTTTCCAATAGACTAATGAAGGAGCCTCAGCCTTCCTCCAGCTCAATACTATTGCCTTTCTTGCATAGAAGAGTAGCAAGCCCACCTGTGTTCTTTTTGCTATAGTGGTGATATTATTTCCTGCCAACCCTAGAAGATAAGTTTATGACTCTTGTTCCAGGGTAACTAATGTTACTGTAGTGATTACCCTCAAGACCTCCCTCCAAAATACAGTACCACTATCATCGGATAGGACCAGAATATGTGGATGAAATTTCCTGGAATGCTTCCATATCTCCAGCAGTTTTGGGGATTCGATGGGGATATCCTATATAGTTTAAACAGTGTATAGTAGCTTCTGTGTGTTATCTTAAATTGTATCAGTTTGTCTCGAAGTGACACTAATATCTGAAATGGAAATCCCCATACCTCCTCCCAGTTCTCCTCTTCTAATTTTAGGACATCTCTTATCCAGCATTCTCGTAATTTACTTATATCTGACAATGCTGTCTTTAATAAGTAAGTATATACGATTGAGATTGATTTCCTTTCGCTTCTCTTCCTAACTATTTGTTCTAGTCCTGATTCTACTAATTGTGGGATGCCCTGGGGGAACTAAGTGGATAGAGCATGTGTCAGCTGCATGTATCGGAAGGTATAACTCTCTGGAATATTCCAGCATTGCCTCATTCCTGCAAATAGTAAAAAAAATTCTCCATATACTACTTGGGATAAGTTTTTGACCTTAAATTTAGTCCATGCCCCTGGATCTTGAATGGAGTCTAAGTGTGGAAGCCAAGGGTTTTTCCATAGTGGAGTGTTTGGGGATAGATTAGCTTTTGAATATTTCTCTTTCGCCACTCCAGCTCTCCATCTCTTTACTGTCGTTATCATCAGTGGGGTCAAATCATGACCAGATTTTAACCCACAAACCGGCAGTGCCTGGAGTGCCTCAACAGAATGCACCACTGCAGCCTCTAACATTGTAGCGGGGTCATATTTGTCAGGGTTCAGCCATCCCCCCACCATCACCAACTGTGTAGCTAAGTAATACTTATAGAAGTCTGGGAAGACCAATAACCCCTGTGCTGCCGGATGCATAAGTGTGGTCAATTTAATTCTGGCTGGTTTGTTTTTCCATATAAATGAAGAAAAAATACAATATAGCTACACGAAAAAGCACGTAGGCAGCCATTGTGGAGAGTTTCTAAACAAATACAAAAATTTAGGAAGAATCTTCATCTTTATTAAATTTATGCGTCCAAGCAGTGACAGGGGCAACGCTTCCCATACCCTTAAAGGAGTAGTAAAGGTAAATGTTTTTCCACCTTAATGCATCCTATCCCCTTACCTGGCCCCTTCGAAAGTCCCGCGCTCGCTCCCGTCATCCTCCGAGTTCCTGTGCCTGGCCGTTGATTGGCTACTGTGGATAGATTGAAAGCAGTGCAGCCATTGGCTGGCGCTGCTGTCAATCACATCCAATGACGCGGCACGTCGGGGGCGGGGCCGAGTGATACAGTCGGCGGCTATGGCCGCCGCTGTATCACGGGAGCGCGCCCGCAGTAACTCCACACCATGCGAGCTCGCTCGCATTATGGTGTGGAGTCCTTGCGGGGAGGAGCCGAGACAGCCGCCGAGGGACCCCAGAAGCGGAGGATCGGGGCCACTGTGTGCAAAACGAGCTGCACAGTGGAGGTAAGTATAATATGTTTGTTATTTAAAAAAAAAAAAAAACGGGAACCTGTAGTGTTCCTTTAATTTTTTCTTAAACTCCTGTATTACTGGATCCAGCGTTCGGAATTCGTCAACCTGTCGTGATATTATTATATCAAGGTATTTGAATTCTGTTACCCATTTCAATGGCAGATTTGGGGCAGCTGTATCTTGTGCTCCTTGATCGCTAGGAAATAATAAAGATTTACCCCAATTTACTTTGAGCCCTGTAAATAATGAGAAGGTGTTTAATAGTTCTAAAGCTCCCCGCAACGAAGGCTACCCTCTCCTCCAGCTCCCCCATACAAAGTCCTTGAATATTTGGGGAGGTCCGATTGGGGACCCCATTTCTCGGTTAAAAGCGCCCGCTAGTGGCCGAATACCCCCGCAAATACGACGGTAAAGCGCCGCTAAAAATAGCGGCGCTTTACCGCGGACGCCCCAGTGTGAAAGGGGCCTAACTGCTGCAATATTTGAGATGTATTCTCCTCGCAGATATGCTTTAAAAGCATCCCAGACAATGTCTACTGAGGATGACCCAGCATTATTTTCTCAGTATTCCACTATTATAGATGTAGGCCTGTAATTCTTAGTAATAATTCACTTAAATCTGTCCAAACAAGAGTAGTCTAGTAGACATCCCAGGTATGATAAAGTGTTAAACACTAAATCATAAATTATAATATAATAAATAACTATGAATAAATATAAAAAATAATAATATAATAATAATACAATTTATTTCCCCTCGATTCACTATCGCTCAATTCTGCAAGTGTTCTAATTCACTATCGCTGTTTTCTAGCTGGTCTAAAACCGCTTTTGCTGTAAATGGACACTTTTTGGATGCCATGGACATTCTCAAGTTTCTAGGCAGAAAGAACAGTATATATAATATAAAACTGCATGCAGGGTACTGGACAAAGCATTAGGGACAATGGGGATGTGGAATGATTTGATACAGTAATGTAATCTGTAAGATTACACTGTATGTGTTATAATTTTTGTACTTTTTAAATTTGCAGCCGATCTCCCGCCCCATGCGTCGCGACACGCTCGCAGGCAACAGAGCCCAGCACACAGAGGCATTGGGCGGAGGACACAGCCCACAGACACAGTGGGGGGACATCGCAGAATCCTGGGGACAAGGTAAGTACACTGCACCAGGATCCTGAGATGCAATCCCGAGTGTGGCTCGGGGTTACCGCTAATGGTACTGAAATTTACCCCAGAGCCACACTCGGGAATACTGCCAGGGAGAATAAAAGATGAGTGTGGGTTTTTAGAAAACAAAAAAAATGTTTATACTCACCTAGGTGAATGCAGCATCAGTCCAATGCTCATCTGTCCCCTGCCACCTCTACACAAGAACTTAGTGATAAAAGACCGGTTATCACTCGGTCTTCAGTGAGCAAAAGCAGACACCAGCTCTCTGCTCTGCCCCTCTAGTGCTCACTTAAGCACTAGGCTGTGGAAGGGGCGGGAGCGGCTGGTTAAGGTTCTCAGCGGCATGCTGAGAGGCTGAGCCAGCTGCTGGTCATGCATCTGAGTAATGTCAGCCAATAGCAGGCTTTAGTCTGCTGTCGGTTGAATACGGGTCACAGGGGTGGAGAACAAAGTGCATTCCTCTGTCCCAAAAAAGCTTTAGCCCTACTTCTTTAAGGCGTCTCTCCTAATGTTATCATAAACCATTGTGGCATGTCATACACATTTTAACAACTTGAAGAATAAAAAGATTTACCTGTCCTGCAAGCATTTCATACAGCAAGACTCCATAGGACCACCAGTCAACAGATTTTCCATAAGGCTGATATGCGATAATCTGACAGGAATAAACACGTAGTAATAAAGAAATGCCCCAAAATATTAAAACAACCACATACATTATCTTGCCTCACTTTATTGTCCTTTGTTCAGTGAATATTTTCTTTTGAATCTCCAGTGAATATTTACTTGTGAGACGCTCAACACCATTCATAACCTACTGGTTTGTGTATGTCGGGACAAAATATAAAAATGTTGGGTCAAAAAAAACGAAAAAAAAATAAAATATGTAGCACAAATCTGCAATACATATACATTTGCTGTTTTTTATCACTTTAAAGACCCTGCAATTACATTTCTGCACCAGAAATGCATTTTCTTAACTCCGGTTGTGTGCTGACAACAGACAGCATTTCTGTGGTCTGAATGGTATTAGCCCTACTGATTTTTTTTTTTGCTAAACTACTGAATCACACTCCTCACATCCACAACATAAGCACTAATTTATCTGTAGTCATAGATAAGAGAAAACACAGGAGTGTGAATAGGATGCAGGACATCTTTTCATATCTGGCATAGCCAACATGCATTTTTATTGTACATACGGTATATAACAAAACAATTTCAATGGCATATTAGAGCTGTGAGATTTAATCATTAAAAAATCGTTATCGAGATTTAACCCCCCTCAGGATCTTAATACAGCATTTCCCCGATTCATGGTAAACAAGTGCAGAGCCAAGCAGAGCTGTCAAAAGAAAAAAAAAATGTTCATGAACCACGATAAAGATAGACAATGTAGTTAATTTACTAAAGGCAAATAGACTGTGCACTTTGCAAAGTGCAGTTGTACTCTGCAAGTGCAATTGCTCCAGAGCTTAGTAAATGAGCAGAAGCTTTTCTTACTTCCATCATCCAATCATGTGAAAGCAATGCACTTGATTGGGTATTCTTTGCAAAGTGAAGCCTTACCTCATTTACTAAGCTCTGGAGCAACTACACTTGCAGAGTGCAACTGCACTTTGCAAAGTGCACAGTCTATTCGGCTTTAGTAAATCAACCCCAATGCATCTCTTGATTCTTTTAGCTCAAAGGAAAGAACTTCGGTCTGTAAATGAGGTAAGTTAAAGACTAAACCTTTTTTGACACTTATTGCTTACAAGTTAAAATCAGTACTTTTTTGCTAGAAAGTTACATAGAACCCCAAAACCTTATATACCGTGTATTTTTTTAGCAGAAACCCTAGAGAATAAAATGGAGATCGTTGCAATATTTTATGTCACACTGTACTGTATTTACGCAGCGGTCTTTCAAAAGCAATTTTTTGGGAAAAAATATACTTCAATGAATTAAAAAACCTAAACTGTAAAGTTAGTCCAATTTTTAGTTTTTTAGTTTTTTTTGTATAATGTGAAAGATGATGTTACGCCGAGAATTGTGAGCGAAACGTGATGTTTATTCTAAGCAAAAAAATCTGAATTCTCATTTTATCCAGAATCGTGCAGCTCTATGGTATATTTAACAGACCAAGAGGGGACATACAAGAGAAGTTTATTTTTAGGGTTTACAAACATTTTTAAGTAATCATTGTTAAAATTCAAACCACAATTTACGCTACTTTCCTGTAATGTTCCCAGGAAATAAATAAGTTACAGCCTTGAAAATGTGCCTGTTCATCAGCTTTATCTTTTCTTGGGTGTAGGATGGGAGAAAATTTGTGTTATGCATGTTGTTAAGATGGCATAAATAGCCACAATTTTCAATCAGTGATTGCTTCTGCATGATGCAGGAGTTTAATTCAAGATAAGTATGCATTGTCAAAGCAGATCAGGTACAAGGCTTTGCCAATTCGGGCACAGAGCACTGTCAGAGCCTTGATTGGACAAAGTGATGATGACTTTGTCCAATCACGGCTCAGTGCTCATAGTCCCATGCTTTTTGCAGTGTGTTGTTGGAGTAGAGAAAGATAGAGCAGGACTCAGTTTGCTACTAGCGAGTTAGTGTGTTCAATTATTGTGAGTGTAGAGTGTTAGTGTAGTGTCAGTATAGTGTGAGCATAGTGTGTCAGTATAGTGCAGTGTGAGTATAGTGTGTCAGTATAGTGTGAGTATAGTGTGTCCGTATAGTGTGGGAATAGTGTGAGTATAGTGTAGTGTGAGTATAGTGTAGTGTGTCAGTATAGTGTGAGTATAGTGTGAGTATAGTGTAGTGCAGTGGTTCTCAACCCTGTCCTCAAGTACCCCCAACAGGCCATGCTTGCAGGTGTTCCTTTATCTTGCACAGGTGCTTTCAATCAGAGTCAATGGCTTGGTATTTTGGACAGCTATTTTATCTAAGAGAAATTCACAAAACATGGCCTGTTGGGGGTACGTGAGGACAGGGTTGAGAACCACTTGCGTAGTGTGTCAGTGTAGTGTGTCACTAAAGTGTAGTGTCAGTGTAGTGTGTTAGTGTAGTGCAGTGTTTAACACAACATTACATAACATTTAGTGCTGTATACAGTGCTGTATACCCTTTTGTTTTTGGTTGCTTCATGGTTTATTTTTTTATTTTTTTGGGGGGGTTAACTTTATTTGTCCCCTCCCTGCCCCCCTTTTTAAAATTGTCAGCTGCAGTTTTTCTGACTGCGACACTGGTGTTCCCGTTTTCTTTTTTTTTATAGGTCATACATTTCTGTCAGCGTCAGTCCTTAATTTAAAGTGCACCAAACACCACTTTTCATTCAATAAAGTGCATTTGATCACATATTTACCAGTTTCTATTCAATTTGGGTACTAAGCCCCCTCCCATTATGTCTGGGAGGCCAACAAGGAGAGGCAGACATTCCCATGCCACTATGAGGTGAGATGTCTCTGTTTAGTGATGTTGCCGTGCTATACAGCCACAGCATGCAGAGGAGTTAGTGGACTGGCTTACTAAACCATCCTCATCCTTCATGACCCAAGCTGACACTAGTGCGCAGTCCACCACAGCTGCTAGAGCGGCTTATTCTGCCTCTTTGTCCACAGCTACTTCTGCCATAGTCCCAGGATCATGTATAAAGGAGTCAGCTGAATTATTTGAACGCATCAGCCACTTGCTTCTTGAGGATGCACAACATTACTTGATTCTGATGATGGTTCTGAGGTAGAGGAAGGGAGTACCATGAGCCTACAGAGAAGGGAGAACACTGATAAACAACAAATTGGCAGTCAAGAGAAGCCCGGAGCAGAAATAAATATAATGCATGGGCGGAGGGCTGGCATGACTAGGGAAACAGGGACTGATAAGAGGGAGTTTGGGATTGGTGGGGTTTATTGTGTGGGAGGGGGCACAGAGGGTATAAATGAGTGACTCCTCCCCCCCGGGTAACACACAGCGCAAGGGAAAGTTAGCCATGTCTGGTGTGGACAAGCTCCTGGCCCAATTGCGGGCAGAGGCTGCAGCGCGAGGCCCGGATTTGGTTCAAGAGAACCTGGGGCCTATGCTGGTGTGACCAGCCGAAGACGAAAACAATAGGGGGAGGGAGTCAGCGCGAGCTCGGCAGTCTAGGCCGCTGGAGCGCTTCTCCCCTGACCTCTCCTCCGGAGCTCGACATCACTTAGGGTGTCCCCATTCGCGGGCCCCTTCGGGTCCTGCCGCAAAGCGTGCGGCTGCTATCGCCGGGGTGGATGCCGGAAGGAATCCCCAGCAAAGATGGAGCTCCGCGGGTGGCCGCGTGGCGGTGGCTGGAGTCAGAGCGAGCGGGCCCTGCCCCCAGAGTGATGTCACCGGGGACGGCACCTCGGCATGGGAAATCCAGAGTGGCGGTGGCCGGGCCTTCTGCCTCCTCGGCCGGGGACCTCGTGGAGGGGGAGCGGAGAACGGAGCAGGCTGCAGTAGATGGAGGCGACAGGGCTGGACATAGCCCCCCCCCGGTCCGGGGAAATCTGCTAAGAAATCCGACGGCGGGTCCGGTGTGCGGAGGGGGAGCCGGTTTGCAGCGGGACCCTCGGCATCCAGGGATCTTCCCCTGGAGGGCTTTCGTCCGGCGAAGAGGACCTGGTGGAGCTGAGGTCTAAAGGTGAAGTGTCGGATTCGGAGGACGATCGGGAGCTTCCTAGACGATCGGCAGCGATGGAGACAGGACGGTCGGCCGGTGGGTCTCTTCCTAGGCAGCCTGGTAAGTCTGTTTTTCCTTTATCTTCTCTGGATCGGTCAGGTGTGCTGGGTGATGGGGGTTGCAGCGGTAGCCTAGCGGGGGGTAGTGCTGGGCCTGTGGTGCTGGGGGCCCCGACTGGGAATAGTGTTATGGCAGGCCCGGGTCAGGGGTCGGCAGTGGGGATGGATGCGGGTTTGCTGGGGTTTTTGGCAGGGATCAAGGAGCTGGTAGGGAACTTAGTAGCAGGAGTGCCTACTACAGTGATTTCTAGATTCCACAGGTACAGTATGACACATACATACTTACATTGGTCCAAGTGAGCTTTAAGCTTTAGATATTGAGCTTTGTAAACCACAAGCTTATTTATCAGCAAAAAACAGACATATGCACAAGCGAAAAGTAGTGTGGAGTGCTACCTACTGACTGGAAAGGTAAGTATGAAACATTCAAGTGCAATATTTCAAAGTTACTTATTTAAAAAGTTGAATAAATGTTTTCAAAATGTTCATATTTTAGTCCTCAATATGATACAGTAAACATTACCAAAGTAAAAATACTGTGTATATATATATATATATATATATATATATATATATATATGTCCCCTCTGTCCCCGGCTGCATTTGGAGCCACTATTGTGCGGAGGATCGGCCGGTGGAACCTTGGCCATTGCACACATGCGGCCGCCGCCATCTTCCCAGCCTGTGCCCTGCTGAGTGAGCTGATTCCGGCCTGGTCGAGAGGTAGGGGACTCCCGATCCTCATCCTGCCTGCCCTTCCACCTGCCTGGAGTGTTCCGGTTGTCCACAGGGCCGTGGATAGGGCTCCTGGCGGCAGTGGCCCGGTGCGGCCTTGTGAGGCCTGCCGATCCCCGCAGTTTCCTGAGCCGCCGCCCCACGGGAGTGCGCTACAGCCGGCCTGTCCTGGAGTCGGAAGCACGGCCTTGTTGTTCCACCTGCCACAGCATCCATCCACCTCCCGGTCATATCCTGCTGTGCGGGTATCCGGCGCCATATTGCGGCCTGCGGACCCGGCTGAGGCCGCCCCCCTCAGGTACTGTGACTCCCTGGCTGCCTCACCGCTCCTCGCCCTCACCCCCGAGCTAATCCCGGTGCTGCCATCCCTACCCTGCCTGCTGGGATCTGTCCCCTATCTCTTGCAGTGAAACTGCGGCCCGAGCGGATCGGAGCGTCCGCGCCGCTCTCAGGAAAGTCCGCGGCTTCGGCCTACTCCCGGAGCACGGCGGCCATCTTGATACACCCAGGAGCTTAAACTCCCCACAACTCCAGCTTTCCTGCATCCCAGCTCCATTCTTTCACATCACAGTGGCCTGCTCTTTTATCTCCTCCCCACGGACATTGTAGAAGTGCCCTTCTCAATAGGCAAGAGAGCATAGCAAGTGATCAGCGGACATTTTGCTACACCCTGAAATTTATTCACAGCACCTATACCTCTCCACTGTTTAACCTCCACATCTTCCTTGGTGCCGGGGTGCCCGGGCTTAAAGGGCCATTCCCCCCACTACATCTACGCCATCTACACGTCCCCCCCAGGACAGCTAGCCTACACATGGCGCTAAAAAACAGCACTTGAAATGCTCTCCGTCTAGCTGTCGGCCTTACAGTAACAAGCAATGCCATCCAAAGGTTCTTCCTCCCGTTCAACACTACGAAAGCGTTCTGCAAAAACCTCAAAACTGCATCAAACCAGTGCGGGGACCATTAAAAGATTCCTAGCCGCGGAAGGAGAAAGCCCCAGTACTAGGATCAACAAAACCAGAGCCTCGAGATCACTTATCTCCCCAGCTTCACACGCCGCTTCTACCCGTGAGAGCTCTCCGGCCTCTTCCTGCGGCTCGGAGTTGATGGAGGAGCCCGGGTCCCCCACGGGTTCCGACATGTCTTCCTTGATGAATGAACTTAAAAAGGAGATGGCGAGAATGTTTCACAGTATGGAAAAATCCATCAAAAAGGAGATTTCCGCGGTTAGAGCAGATGTAGCGCACTTACTTGTCAGAATAGAGGAAACAGAACAGCGTCAAGACTCACATGAGGTTGCCATTAAAGAATTGCAGGATACCGTCACTCAATTAGCATATGCAAATAGGGCCTCGCTATACAAACTCGAAGATCTCGAGAATCGCAACCGCAGAAACAATTTGCGTATACGCGGACTGCCAGAAGCAACCAGAGATAATGATCTAGAACCCTCGGTACGAGGTATCTTCAATACTATCCTGGGCAATCCTGCTACGGATCCTTTACGATTCGACAGAGTGCACCGCGCTCTGAGACCTCGCAACTTCTCGTCTGATCAACCTAGAGATGTGATTTGCCGTCTCCATTATTTCGAAGACAAAAACGCCATCATGACCAAGATGCGGAACACCCCCAACATTGACTTCGATGGTGCTACTCTTAACATCTTTCCAGATCTATCTAAGGAGACTCTTGACCGCCGCAGGGCTTTAAAGCCCCTCTTGGAGCAACTAAGAGGTGATGGAACTAACTACCGTTGGGGTTTTCCCGCATGCTTAATTGCTACTAAGAATGGCCGCTCCTCCACTTTGCGGTTCCCTGAGGATCTCCCCACCTTCCTCCGAGACCTGAGCCTGCCGCACGTGGAGCTACCAGGTTGGCAGAACCCCTTACCCACTTTCTCTGCGCTCCAATCCTCCCAGTGGCGGAAAACCCCAGCCAAGCAAAGGCGTGTTTCAACTCCATGTTCATCTCAGAAGAATGGTTGAGGTATTCTGCTGAACACAATCTTCCCTCTTGATAGTTTCTCTCCTTATCTGGATGACAACCTACACTTTGATTTCAATTATTTCTCTCCCATACGAAAAGTTTGACTTGCCTTACTAAACTCTCTTAGTTATACTACTACAGTACTGTTATTATGCTCACATTGGGTCTGTTAGTTGACCTGATGATTGGAGAGCGTTGCATTCATGCTTAACCATTGCTTGTCTTTAAAAATGTTAATTTCCTTTTTTTTCTAGGCCGATAGCTGACGGAGCTTAATGCTCCACATTGATGCCTCCACAATGGCGTTTGCTCCCTGCCCCTATTCTCTTGGGGTTGATGGGAGTTGGCAGTCTTTATTTTCTCCTTGCTACTTCCCTCTGGGAAACCTTTTTGGCTGCCTGCTCCCCTCATCCCCACTGGGAACACCGCAGACTTCTGCGTGACTCTTTTTTCAATCCCATTCGTTCTATAGATTGTTCTAATGTTTTTCATATATCTCTCTCTTTTTTCTTTTCCCTTTCTTCTCCCTTCCTGGATTCTCCTCTCCCCCCTCTTCTGGTCCCTCTCTCCCCCCCCCCTTTGTATTACTGGCATACAAGGTTAAATGAAGTAGTGGTCTACCTCTTGCTGATGACATGGCTAACCTAAAGCTCCTTTCTTATAATGTAAGAGGCCTCAGTGTATCCGCAAAGAGACATCAAGTGTTACGAGAATTAAGGGACTCTGCATGTTCTATTGCTTTCCTGCAGGAAACCTATTTGACTCATACTACTTCAGTGAAATTATACTCGCAACACTTCCCTCAATGGTACTATAGTCTATCGGACACTAACAAGGCCAAGGGAGTGGCCATTGGACTCAGCAGAGGTACGTCATTCCGTTTTACTGACATGTTAGCGGATGATCATGGTCGCTTTCTTTTTGTCAAAGGATATATTGGCAATACTTGTTGCACCCTAGCTAATGTTTATTGTCCCAATCGTAATCAACCTACTTTTTTTACCCAAACCCTCACAAAACTTTCACAATTCGCTGAGGGAATGTTAGTCCTGGCGGGGGACATAAATATGCCTCTAGATCCCACTATAGATACATCCCACGGCCGCTCCAGTATCCCATTTAAAAGATTAGCACAAGTGAAAAAAAAACTACTAGATCTACAACTTATGGACGCTTGGCGTCTCCTACACCCTAAAGGAAGAGACTACTCCCACTTTTCAAAAACGCACAACTCATACTCCAGAATAGACAATATTTTCCTAGATCACTTCCACCTTCCTCTCCTGAGCTCAGCCAACATAGGGAAGGCTACTCTCTCTGACCATGCACCTGTCTCTGTCAGCTTGACCGTACCCGATTTACCTCCCCGCCCCAACAGCTGGAAGCTTAATGACTCTCTCATCACTAACCCAACAGAGGTTTCCATCCTCTCTACTACCTTATCCCAATACTTCAAAGAAAACTCCACCTCGGACACCTCCCCCTCTGTTCTATGGGAGGCACATAAGGCCTTAATGAGAGGTAGCCTTATCGAACTTGGTGCAAGGAGGAAGAGAGAACATGGCCAGCAGCTTAAACAGGTCCTACGACAAATTGCTGAATTAGATAAAAAGCACAAGCTCTCGCTGCACGTCTCTCACCTCGAAGCGCTCACTCTTAAAACAGAAGAACTTAAAACTCTCCTCGCCCTAGAAACTAAGCGGAAATTTCACTACGTATCTCAGAAAGTGTATGAATGGGGCAACAAACCAGGCAAACAATTGGCTAGATCCCTTACTGCTAAGAAAACTTTATCCTTTATACCCAAAATCAAATTGTCATCAGGGGACCTAGTGCACACTACCCCGCAAATCTCAAAGGCCTTCAGGGAATTTTATGCTGATTTATATAATGTGGAGGGAGGTTTGGCTTCTCTTACAGTACCAGAAAAACGTAAGCGTATCCTCAAATACCTTAGAGACGCTGGCCTCCCAAAACTGTCAAAATCGGCCCTTAATGACCTAGAAGCAGATTTCTCAGTAGAAGAATTCCACTGTGCGCTAAAATCCTCTCCTTCCGGTAAGGCTCCTGGCCCGGATGGCTTCACCCTATTATATTATAAAACCTTCAGAGACATTTTACTCCCCCATCTCACAACTTATGCTAATTCAATCTCCCACAAATCTGGCCTCCGCCCGGAGTCCTTATCTGCCCACATTACCGTTATTCCCAAACCCGACAAGGACCCCACACTTTGTGGTAGCTATAGACCCATATCTCTCCTAAACGTCGACACTAAATTATATGCCAAGGTAATGGCAAACAGACTGCTTCCCCTTTTACCTAAATGGGTCTCGGCTGACCAAACTGGGTTCATTCCTAATAGAGAGGCCAGAGATAATTCTCTCCGCACTCTGTCCTTGATCCACTATGTTCGCAGGTGCTCCCAGTCCACCCTCCTTCTCTCTACTGACGCAGAGAAGGCGTTTGATAGGGTGGATTGGGACTACCTTAAAACTACCCTTAGGTATTTTGGCCTTGGTCCTAAAATGTTCCACCGTATTTCCTCTCTCTACTATAACCCCACCGCGCAAATACGCATAAACGGCTTCTTGAGCGACCCCTTCACATTACACAACGGAACCAGACAGGGCTGCCCTTTATCCCCTCTCTTATTTGCCATTTCCCTTGAACCCTTTCTAGCTACTATTAGGCACAATAGGAATATTAATGGCATCCAGGTCGGTAATAGACTTCATAAATATGCAGCATACGCTGACGATATTTTGTTTTACATTCAACAACCACGCATTTCACTGCCGAATCTAATGTCTGAATTCTCCACCTTCCAAACCTTATCTAACTTTAAAATCAATCTAGCTAAGTCTGAAATTTTAAACATCACAGTACCCCAGCCAATAGCTGATCAATTGAAACCCTTATTCCCCTTCCGTTGGGTATCCTCACGAATGAAATATCTGGGCGTGTACCTTACCCCCCGCCTGCATTCCCTTTTTAGGCATAATTACATACCTCTCCTCAATAATATCAGAGCTGATCTCAGGAAGTGGTCTTCCCTCTCACATTCATGGCTAGGCTAGGTTAATATAATCAAAATGAACATACTCCCCCGTATCCTCTTTATTCTTCAAATGATCCCCTTGAAGGTCCCCATAGGCTTCTTTACTCTACTGCAGACCATGATCGCTCGCTTTGTTTGGAGAGACAGCCATCCCAGGATCTCTCGGGAAGTCCTCTATCGAGCCAAGCGTTCTGGGGGACTGTCTCTTCCTAACTTTAAAGCCTACTATAACGCTGTTATTTTATCACGTATAGCAGACTGGAAGTATGCTGTTGCTACTAAACTCTGGGTACAATTAGAATACTCCTTAAGCGGCTCAGATCTCTCTACGGCCCAGTGGATTCCACATTCTTCTAGAAAACTCTCCCACAACACCTCGCCTCTCACCACATCCTCATTGGGCGTATGGGATGGTCTCCATAGAAAATTTGCATGGTCTTATGACTCTCCACTGACCCCCTTGCTGCAGCATAAATACTTCATGCCAGGCTCCATTGACCCAGGATTTCAATCCTGGTCACCCGGCGGCCCTCTCCTGCTACACCATGTCCTATCCCCCAATGCCCTTAAACCTTTGTCAGAAATTTTGGGCCATAAACCAATTACATTCATGGACACATGGAGATATAACCAACTGAAACGCTTCCTTCAGACTCTTCCCCAGCCATTACGGGGACTCCAAGATCTAAATGGTATTGAACAGCTCTTTCTCCATAAAGACCCCCCTCTACACAGTATCTCCCAGTTCTATAAAGCGATCACGAATTTGCAGAGTCCTGCGTATCCAAACTACCTGACCAGATGGGAGACCGATCTGGATGTTAGTATCACGGACAAGACAAAAGACAAAATTCTCCAACTTACTCATGTCTCCTCCTTGGCATCTTCCATGGCAGAGTCTAACTTTAAACTTCTTACTAGATGGCACCACACGCCTGTCAAACTCAACCGCATGTTCCCTGTTAACTCCCCGCTATGTTGGAGGAATTGTGGTCAGAATGCCACTCATGCCCACATATGGTGGTCTTGCCCCCTTATTCGACCATACTGGTCTAAAGTGCTAGACCTGATTCATCAAGTCACCAATGTTAGACTGCCTATGGATCCGTGGGTAGTCCTCTTTCACGCTACCTTGATGTCCATAGGTAGATATAAACGTTCACTCACGCCACATCTCCTTAATACTGCTAAAGCCCTCATACCTACCCTCTGGGGCCAACCCACAACTCCAACCATAAAGTCCTGGATACAAAAAGTTTCGGAAGTATGTCTCATGGAGGAACTCACCCACATTGCGAGAGACACTACTACACAACATACCCTAACCTGGGCACCTTGGTCCTCCTTCCTCTCCACCCAATGCTACAAAGACATTATCTCCTCGTCCACTTAAGCTACCCAAGCTTCTTGCAGAACTTGACCGCTATTCCTGGCACCATTTTTGGTACATCTACATTGACTGTAGAGGCATTATCCTCCCGTTAAGACCTCCCTACTCTAAATGCACTCGATATCTGCTCATTGTGCCTGCCAGGTATGCCAGTTTCCCCTCTCCCCTTCCTGCTCCCTCCTCCCTTACCCCCCTCTCTCCTAGCCCCCTCCTACCTTCCTTTTTCTTCTTCCTCTTTCCCCTCTTTTTCTTATCTGTTAATCAAGCTATTGTTCATTTCATTGTACTCGGGTTGATCAAGATGTTTTACATTCTAAAACGGGCCGACTCTTCTTTGTTTGCTAACCCGACGTACCATTTACTTTGTATCTGTTTCTATTGTTGTATCTACATAGCTTCTCAATAAAAAAATATATTAAACAAAAAAATATATATATATATATATATATACCATTATTCATCCCTCTTAAAATCATGGCAAATACTTAGATTTAGTTAAAATTATTTTTTAAATTACAAAGGTCCTCATGTTACAGGTAAGTATGGTGGAGAAAAGGTGCACTACCTCTGGAGCGATGTAGTCTGGAGTTCCACAGAAGGTGCGAGTAGTAGATCCGCTAAAAATGTTCTCTTTACACATTCCAAAGTCAGTGATTTTTATGTGTCCCTCAGCATCCAGCATAACATTGTCCAGCTTCAGGTCCCTGTGTACAGAAAGGCAGTATTAGCAAGACGAGAACAGAGGACTAGTATTCTACAAATATACTGTACTAACAGAACACAGAAGAGCAGTGTGTCATGGATCTCTACAAAAACACATAGCAACCTGTTAATATTTACAAGAAACTGAATATATGCACATCACTATCAGAGTACAGTAGTGAATCATTACAATAGAAACAAAACACATACACATGAATTACTCTTGAAATATAGTGTAGGTTCACACCAGAAAAATGCATTCCAGATCTGTTCCGGATGCATTTCTCTATGCACCTTCTAATGCGTTTTTGATATGTTTCCAGATGTTTTTTTCTTCTTTTTTCACCGTACTGGAGTCGGGTACGTTTTTGATGCATTTTTATGTGTTTTACTGCATTCCAGTGCAGGAAAAATACAGCATGTTCTACTCTTGTTTCCAGAACTGAAATACCCTGGAACTGACCGCAGTGATTTGAACTTTGCCATTGGAAAGCATATAACCTACTTTCCATGCATTTTTGATGCAGAAAAAAAACGCACTGGACTGCATGTGGGTTGAACTGGCCCTTAAACTGAAACATAATTTACAAAACACTCACTTTAAATTGATTTTCCAGTTTAACTGTAATGTATCCAATGAGGTTATGAACCTCTTAAAAATTCAAATGAATGTTCAACATTAGGAATGAGTAAATCAATTTGTCAAATTGGATCAAGTCAAAACCTGGATGATTCAAAAAGTAAACAAGACCACAAGACCACTTAACACTTTACTCCTGGCTTATGAAGAGAGGATTCCTGCTATTTATCACATCAATAAATCAGGAGTTAGCATACTTCCTTATTAGATGCTGTTTTGGATAGTACACTTGATGTTGAAGGGCTTCGCCACTGCTGTGCTCCATAGCAAAAATGTGCCCGTTCAATTAACCAATGAGGCAGCCTATCGCAATACTGGTCCAATAGTGGGGCAGCAAGGGCAGGAGAAGGCATGCAATCCAAGTGACCCTGAAAATATCTGCATAACAGAACACCTGGACATTCTTGGTACCATAGTACCATAGTGGTACCATAGTGCATAAAGGGGTCATAAACCCTTACGTATGCAAACTGTAGGAACAAAATACTGGTGCACCAGTTTTTCAAGGCATGCATGTGGATTCATACCTTTATTGCAGTTAAAGTTGTTCTAAAGGCATTCTCTGCATTAAGGTAAAAAACCTTTTGAGTGAAGTCCCCCCCGCCGAACTCCCTCTTATAGGCTTAGTGGCCCTTTTGGCTCTCTCCCTCCTTTTTGGCTCAGAGAAAGCAGTAGGAGTCTTTGGCGACGGGAACGATGCTGAGCCATGCTCAGGAGCAAGCCCGCACAGGTGCCCCCACATCAAGTGGCTTGCTATGGGGACCCGAGAAGAGAAAGATCGGGCTGCTCTGTGCAAAACCATTACACAGAGCAGGTATGTATAACATGTTTGTTATTAAAAACAAATTAAGATTTACAATCACTTTAAGATGTTCATAGTGGACTAAATGATATGAATTTGGCTAATATTAAAAATTTACATTGAAGGAATTTACTCTAAGGTTGAGATAAAATATTAGCCATGCTGGTCACATATTCATTTTATTTTTTTTGTTACAGATGCATATTTCAACTTTGCATGTCTGCAAAAAAGATGGGTTTGTTATTTTGTTTAAATATCCTTGTATATGTGTTTTTTATGTAGGGAATCTCTAATATAAATTTGAGGAAGCCTAATCAGTAAAATATCCCTATATTATATTATAGTACTTAGGACAGAATACAAGCATGTGCATGCTATACCTGTAGATGATTCCCTTGTTGTGGAGGAAAAAGAGACCAATGGCAATCTCAGCAGCATAAAACCTACATAAAAACATAAGAATAGTGAAGAACATGAATGTAACATGAATCTGATCAGTCATGGTGGAACAGTTCTTCCCCAAACGTTTGCCACAAGGATGGAAGTGCACGACTGTCTAAAATGTTTTTGTATGCTGCTGCACTCCTGAACTTAATCTGGACGGTTGTCCACATACATTTGGCCATATAGTTGCTGGTGTGATGGTTAGATGTCAAGAAACTGTTTGCCATAAGATGTATAAGATCTTTGTGATATTGATTCTGTAGGCAGGTGCAGTGTAGTTTCTTCACTGCAGGTGGCAATCATCCACAGCCGCAATGCAGGTGGAAGAGGAAGTCGAGAGGAATCTAGTTCCTCTATGATCTCCTTGGTCACAAAGAGGCAGCATCCAATTGGATGCTGGCTTCCCATGTGACTCTAATGGTCATCTTGTGTCAGGCAGTGTCTATTTAAGGCCCTGGCTCCCTGGTATGGCATGCATTTAACATGTGTCTAGAATAGGAACAGGTCACCCATCTGTCAGGGATAGTGCTTAGCATCAGGGAGAGGTTCCAGATGAGTAGGGACAGTGCAGAGACAAGCCATCCTTTCTGGAAGCCTCCCCACTTAGGTACGGACCGGTCAGGCCACATTCTGCTCCCTGAGACAGACGTTGACAGCACACGTGATAGCTACTGCTAAGGCTTCATGTGCACAGGACGTTTTTACAACTGCTCCTGAGGCTGGGTTCACACTAGTGCGACACAACGCTTGTCCTACTTTGGATCCGACTTTGCCCTACAACTTGAAGCTGACATACGTCCGACTTTCAATGAACGGGGATCCGACTTGGATCCCCGCCAATACCAGGCACAGTGTTTGGTATGAATCTTAAAGGGGGAACTCCATGCCAAATAAAAAAAAAAACCCAGCATGGGTTCCTCCTCTAAGAGCATACCAGGCCCTTCGGTCTGGTATGGATTTTAAGGGGAACCCCCTATGCCGAAAAAACAGCGTGGGGGTCCCCTCCAAAGTCCATACCAGAACCTTATCCGAGCACGCAGCCCGGCAGGTCAGGAAAGGGGGTGGGGACGATCGAGCGCCTCCCCGTACCTATATAAGTCGTTGCGCACTGCGCACATGGCATTACGGCGGGAGAGAGCTTTGAGTCAACTTCGGAGGAAGAGAAGAGGGAAGAAGACGACAGAAAAGACCAGGCCAACGCTAGCAAAAGAGCAGCAAAAGAGCAGAAGATAGCGGAGGAGCCCGGCAGAAGAACCGGACACCGGGAGAAGAGGCCGGAGAGCGGGAGAAGAACCGAAGAGCGGGAGAAGAGGCTGGAGAAGTCGGAAGAGACCCCCGAAGTCGAAAGAAGACCCCCGGAGCTGCCTAACAAATGTCTAGTGTGTTTTTTTTATTGACACTTTTCCCCCAGGTGAATAGGTAGGGGTACGATGTACCCCATACTCATTCACATAGGGTGGGGGGCCGGTATCTTGTGGACCCCTTATTAAAGGGGGCTCCGGGATTCCGATAAGTCCCCCGCCCGCAAACCCCAACAACCAATGGCCAGGGTTGTCGGGAAGAGGCCCTTGTCCTCATCAACATGGGGACAAGGTGCTTTGGGGTAGGGGGGCCGCAGGGTGACCCCCTGCCCCAAAGCACCCACCTCCCCATGTTGAGGGCATGCGACCTGGTACAGTTCAGGAGGGGGGCGCTCAATCGTCCCCACCCCGTTTCCAGATCTGCCGGGCTGCATGGTCGGATAAGGGTCTGGTATGGACTTTGGGGGGACCCCACGCAGTTTTTTCGGCGTAGGAGGTTCCCCTTAAAATCCATACCAGACCGAAGGGCCTGGTATGCTCTTGGAGGGGGAACCCATGCCGGTTTTTAATTAAAAATTTGGCGTGGAGTTCCTCCTCAAGACCATCAGAGCACATGTCGCATGCCAAAGTCGGATTATGCAAGACGGCGATGCAACTTTGATCCGACTTCAGTGATGTTCAATGGGCTCAAGTATGATCAAAGTCAGACCAAAGTAGTACAGGGAGCATTTTCAAAGTCGGACCGACATGTGTCGGACCAGTTAAGACGGCTCCTATAGGGAAACATTGATTTTCACACGTCATGCGACATGAACTCCCAATGTCGGAGCGTTTGTCGCACCAGTGTGAACCCAGCCTGAATGATTTAACTAGACAGATAGTAACCCACGTTTAAAACGTCAGTTTTGCCACGTTTACATGCCACGTTTAGCGGCGTTTTGCCGTGTTTGCGTTTAGAAGCATTTACATTTTTTACTTTTTTTAAATGGCCAAAAATGAAAAATGCCTGTAAACAAAATGCTGCTAAACGCGGGTTACCGCGTTTAGCCGTGTTTGAAACGTGGAAAAAAAAATTTTTTTGCTTTCAAAGAAACGCTGTTAAACGCAACTGCCTAAAAACGGCAATAAACGAGACTGTGTACATCACATAGGATAACATTGAATGAGTTCAGGGGCAGTTGAAAAAAGTGTCCAACTGCCTCTGAAAGTCAGTTTAGCAGCATCCCGTGTAAACAGGGCCTAATACTGAACGCTGTACATCCTGTGAGTGCATCTGGATAGGTTGTCTTTCCGCTGGGCTTGTTGTAGCGGACCTACACTGCGGAGGAAGTTCCCCATCAGGTCCGCTCAACCAATGATGTAGGCGGGGTCTGAGGTACGAGGGGGCGGGGGTGCCCTCGTATCTCAGACCCCACCTACGTCTTGGCTGAGCGGACCTGATGGGGAATTTCCTCTTCAGTGTAAAAAAAATTAATAGACCCGCCCCATCTCACATTCCCCATCAGGAGCGGACCTGATGGGGAACGTTAGAAGGGGTGGGTCTATGAATTTTTTTACACTGAAGAGGAAGTTCCCCATCAAGGCTGCTTAGCCAATGACGTAGGCAGGGTCTGAGATACGAGGGCGCCCCGCCCCCTTGCACCTCAGACCCTGACTACGTCATTAGCTGAGCGGACCTGATGGGGAACTTCCTCTGCAGTGTAGGTCCGCTCAGCCAATGACGTTTCGAGTGGAGACTGCAGCACTGGACATTGGATCGCTGCTGGACATTGGATTAAATTGCTGGAATGTGTTTTTCTTTTTTTATTTTTAATAAAGGACTTTTCCAAGGTGTCTGTGTGTTTTTTTTACATTTCTTTTTACACTTTCTTCATGAAATGGTAGGGGTACAATGTACCCCTTACCAATTCACATGGGGGGCAGGATCTGGGGGTCCCCTTTGTTAAAGGGGTCTTCCAGATTCCGATAAGCCCCCTGCCCGCAGACCCCCACAACCACCGGGCAAGGGTTGTGGGGATGAGGCATCCTCCTCATGTTGAGGGCTTGTGGCCTGGTACGGTTCAGGAGGGGGGGCGCTTTCTCGTCCCCCCCTCTTTTCCTGCGGTCTGCCAGGTTGCGTGCTCAGATAAAGGGTCTGGTATGGATTTTTGGGAGAACTCCACACCATTTTTTTTTATTTGGGGTGGAGTTCCCCTTAAAATCCATACCAGACCTGAAGGGCCTGGTATGGATATTTGGGTGGAACCCCACGCATTTTTTTTTAATTTGCGGCAGGGTTCCCCTTAATATCCATACCAGACCTGAAGGGCCTGGTAATTGAATTTGGGGGGACCCCCATGCATTTTTTTTATTTTTTATCAATGACTTTTCTATGTATTGCCGGGAGCCGACAATTCATTATAGCCGCGAGTGAGTTTTAAATTACTTTTTTTCCTTCAGAAATGACACTTTGTGGAGGGACAGTTCTAAGCATGGGAAACAAGCGCGACTTTACAGGCATACTATACACACACCCTAGGTATGAAATGTAAAGGAATATTTCACTTTTATTGTTTCACTTTAAGCATTATTAAAATCACTGCTCCCGAAAAAACTGCTGTTTTTAAAACTTTTTTTTGCATTGATACATGTCCCCTGGGGCAGGACCCGGGTCCCTAAACACTTTTTATGACAATAACTTGCATATAAGCCTTTAAAATTAGCACTTTAGATTCCTCCCATAGACTTTTACAGGGTTAACCGCGGCTTTTCGAATTTGCCGCGAACACCCCAAATTGTTCGCTGTTCGGCGAACATGCGAACATTCAATGTTCGTGTCGAACATGAGTTTGACTCGAACTCGAAGCTCATCCTTATTCTTGACTACTGGATTCTGAGGGGTTTATTTTCTAAAGCAAGAGAGTGAAAAATCAGGCTCACTTCTACATAGAAACCAATCAGCTTCCAGGTTTTATTGCCAAAGCTTAATTGAACAAGCTGAGGTTAGAAGCTGATTGGTTTCTATGCAGAAGTGAGCCGGATTTTGTACTCTCCACCTTTAGTAAATAAACCCCTAAATGTTTTCTGCCACTGCTCAATGCTGCACCTATCTGCACATCCACTTCTAGTAAAATCTTCATGATGATCTACCTTTAATCATGGGTTACTCAAACCATTTTTTTACATAAAACTGCAAAACAGTCAAGTTGCCAGGATACTTACATGGCATGGGGCTCCTTGAACTTGCCAACCTGTTGGATGTGATACATCAGGTCCCCACCATTCACATATTCCATAACAAAATAAAGGCGATCCTAGAGATAGAATCACAATCATTTAGTTCACAGGTAATCTAAATATAGTGGATGCAGAAGAATGCACAATAATATTCTTCCAGATTAATTTTTTTTTAAGAAATAGTCCAGTGATAAGTCTTGGTGAATTTTTTATAATATATTAACCTTTGTAAGGTGGTTTGAACTGTTATATTGTACTCTTTTTGAAGCCAAAAGATAAAGGAGCATTACATGTAAAGCATACCACAGTCTGAAATGTTGAATGAAGCTGTGTCAGGAAATGAGGCCTATCAAGCAAGGCCAAGACACGTTTCTCCACCATGGTACACTCCACATCATCATCCTGTATAATGACATCCTTCTTCAGAATTTTGATGGCATAGAGTTCATCAGATCCACGCCTCTCAGCCAACATGACCTGAAAAATTAGAAACAGAAGTAGAATATGAAGAGAAATTAAAGCCCAATGGACACCATTTATCGGTGGAGGCTGGACACTGACTTGACTGCTGGAGCCTGGTCCAAGGAATCACATTACAATTAAATAAAGAAAAAGACCAAGATGCTGAAATAAAACCAGTTTGGTCTCTTATATTTTTGGTACTCATGTAAAAAAAAAAATTACTAAGTTTAGGAGCCAATTTGTTTTTTTTTCAGCAGCTTGGTCTCTTAATGTTATTAAAACTTACTTTTGTAGTACTTGTTTTAGTAGTCATTTATTTCAATTTTAGACAGATTTTTCAGTATTGTTTGCACATTTTCTCTTAGATGCAATTTAATACATGGTTACATTATATGCCCACTTTTTTTATTTTATGTTTTACTGTGTATTATGTTTGTATATTTTAACCTTCTCTGATTCAATGGAGACAACTGAAGTTCATCTAACAAGTATGTGATTTGCCAGATTTTGTGGTATATACTTATATGCATATGTAGACATCATTAATATTCTGGCTCTAGTAGCCCTGATGAAGGGGAAGTAGTGTTGCCTCCTTTATGTGTTGGCTGCTTTTATTTGCCCTATTTTTTTACCAACAATTTTAATAATTTTTTTATCTGGTTTTGGTCTGGCGCTGCTTTCTGTATTTTTATGGTTTGAGCTACTGTTGGGTACCCATTGAGGGGAGCTTTGCTGTGTGGGAGCTATCTTGCATCATTTGACTACACTTGGAAGTCTAAAAGTTCCCAGTGATCTTTAAAGTGTTTGTTACCCCAACACTTCATATTTCTGATATGTGTCTTCTGTATCATGTACTTGTATGAGAAAGTATCCTGTTCTCTTTGTATTGCTTCCTTAATGTGAATACCCTGGTGTTCCTGCTAGTCCCCTTGCTTTCCTATTAAAAACTAACCACACTATGCATGAGAGCACACCATGGCCTGTTCTATAGCTGTGATGGGAACACAGTGTGCTCTCCTCCAATGATCACACTTGTTCTGACATGCCCCTGCTGCACAGCCATTCACTGGGAATCGCAGTGTACTGCTGCTTCTCCCCCCCCCCCAGCTCTTTTGAAGCTGAGAACAGAGGGAATGTGATCAATGTTTTTTTTTATATTTATACAAAAATGATTCTATTTTAAACTGAATGGGTTGTTTTACAAAGTGATCGCTTACCATTAATTTAAATATATTGTCTATCAGTTCTAGTTGAGTCACTGACATGTATGCATTAAGTGAAGTCAGAAATCTTGCTCTGTATACTTGCTGTATGTCAGTGACTCAGGAAGTATTGAACCCTTTAGATCCCTTTCACACTGGCAGCGCCCGGATTTTAGCGCTAATGCAACGCTCGTTTTTGCGGCAATTTAGCACTGTTTTAACTGTGCTTTTGCAGCACTTTTCGGCCACTAGTGGAGCGCTTTTTACCCCCAAAAAATTGGTAAAAAGTCCAGTTTTGCAGTGCTTTAAATTGCTTTTCAGGTGCTTTGGAAGAGCTGCCCATTCATTGCAATGGGCTGGACGTTTTGAAAGCAATATTTACAGCGCTTCCAAACTGCTCCAAAGATGCTGCTTGCAGGACTTTTTGTAACGTCCCACAAGCGATCAAGGGCCATATTGGCCCTGGAACCCCTGGCTATCAAACTTAAGTGCCATCCCGACATAAAAGGGATACATTGTTGGGACTCTGAGCACAAGTGTGCTCTTTTTACTGACGATATCCTCCTCCTCCTCTCCTCCCCGTCACGTGACTCCCAATTCTTTATCAATTAATGCGCCACTTTTCCACTATCTCGGGTCTCTCTATCAACCATGCAAAATCAGTTGCCCTTAATCTCTCGTTGAATGCGACTACTACAATTACAACAATCATTTCCTTTTAAATGGCAGACAAAGGCCCTTCCATATTTGGGAAACACCTACTATAGATACGTTGTATTGGGCAAATTAGCAACCATTATACAGAAGAATGATAGCAGAGCTTCAACGATGGGAAAACAACCCCCTGTCGTGGTTCGGTAGACTGTACACAATTAATATGAATCTTTTGCCCAGGTTGTTATATTTATTCAGAGCATTGCCTATTATAATATGTATGCCGGAATTACGCAAGTTCCAAAATAAGGTTCTGAAATTCATATGGGGGAATAAGAGAACTCGAGTGAATAAACGCACCTTATACACGCCCAAACTAAAAGGTGGCCTGGGAGTCCCGGACTTAGCTAAATACTTTCATGCAGCACAACTGGCAAAAATAATCCACTTTCACTCTGTTTCACCTCAACCTACTTATATGAATTTGGAATCCTCTTTACATCCCACAAAACCGATTAGCCATTTAATTTGGCTGAAAGCAAAAGACAGACGGGTTATGATGTGCCCCACATTATCGTTCTCTTTACATTTGTGGTATAGATTAACAAAGCCTTACAGCTTTAAGTCCCCACATACTCCCATGGCTTCCCTGACTGGCAACCTAGATTTCACTCCAGGTCTTAATCCCCACACTTTTGCCTCGTGGACTAACAAAGGTTTGATGCGCATTGCTGACCTTTGCGACCACAGAGGGATCTTATCAAAGGAAACCCTACGAGACAAATATCAACTCCCAAATTCAGAATTCTTTCATTATGTTCAAATGGTGCATTTCTTGAAATCCCTACAGCGTACATCTGATATAACCACGTCTACCTCGATAGAGTATTTGTGTAGGTCCTTTGATAAGCATACTGGCCACATCTCTAAAATCTTTAACATACTGACGTCCAAGTCGGACAAACTGTTTTATATGACGAAATGGGAGAAAGACATAGGCGAGACATTCAAAATGGATGAATGGTCCAAAATGTCACAGTGTGCGTCAAAATCATACATAAATACCTCATTAATTGAAGAGAACTACAAGGTACTGATGAGATGGTAAAAACAACAGAATTGGGAAGCGCTGATCCTGGAGGTGGCAAGGAATCAATTGGAGATGGAATCCATGTGAAATTTAAAACAGTTTATTGCTAATAAAACATGTAACCAATACACAGTACAAATGGGAAATATCGTCAGAATGGCCAAACTCACTGTGATAGTGTCAGCAATGGAGCCAAAGGGGGTGGAGAAATGGCTGCCCCGCTTCAATGAGGGCTGTGAACAGGGGGGGCTGCAGACCAAAAATGGGATGCCTGAAAACACTTTCTAACAGCTGGGAGCGGTGACCATAAAAAAAGCCATCAGGAAGGAGAAAGGCTGGGTCCCGATCCAGGAAGCACAATCACTGTATGACCGGAGTGGAAAATGGCAGAGCCGCTGCAGTGGCAGGTGAAACCAGAGATGGATGCTGGAGGTACAGCGGGTATGAGGCTGAGCTGCAAGGTGTCTGGACACCACAGGACTCTTCCCCAGTCACATCACACGCTCCGACCGCAGGCAGACATCAGCAAAGCCTGATGGATCAAATGGATCAGAGAAGGGGATGTGATGAGTATCACAGCAGGTGTTGGAGCTTGAGCGGTATACGATTACATGTTTCGGGGTTTAACCCCTTCCTCAGATAACACGGGCGTGATTAGCCAAGTTTGTCACAGGGGCTACTTTTTCTTGTTTGCGAGGGTGCAGGGTTGAAAGCACGGTATTACATATCTGGTGGTCCTGTCCTAAGGTGAAACATTTTTGTATTCGTATCTACAATTTAATTTATTCACTTACACAGGTGAACTTACATAAATCACCAAAGCAAGCTCTTTTGGGACAACCAGTTGATGTAACACCAAGACAGACAGGGAAACTCATAGACTTTATTTTCACGGCAGCTAGAATAGTGATAGCTAGGTCCTGGAGGATACCTACGATCCCCTTCGACTTGGTGAAAAACAAGTTGTCATGGATCATGGTGAATGAATGCAATTTTATTAGACAAACGAACTAGGTTCGATAACATCTGGGAACCCTGGATTAAATATTTGTCTGATCCCCTGTGAACTGTTTGGGTTTGGACAAACTCACTCTAGGAAGTGCACTCTCTTCTTTGGTATTCTTTTCTCTTTCTCTATTCTTTTCCCCCTCTATTCTTTTGTTTACCCATTTCCTTATACTCTCCCTGCAGCATCAGGGAGACAGATGTTACAAAATCTACAACACTGAGTTATAAAATTAAAGGGGAGGTTATAATACTCTGTTCAAATGTTGAATTTAGGGCATGTATCACCAGATCACACTGATCCCATAATAACCAGGACAGAGGATACTGGCCTCACAGTAATTTTGTCATGGTCCACCCCCTACTTCCTCATATGGAATGCAGTGGAACGACGTGAAAAACATATCGTTGCCTCTAGGGTGCAGAAATACAGTTTTGTTGGGCAATCGTCTCTTTTTCTCTTAACTATCTCTCCCTGAGAGGGAGTAACGAGCGGTAACGGGTGTGTAGGTCATGTGATGTCAAATATTCTCCCCGAAACATTTACAGCACTGTGATACAGATATTTGATACGTTGTTCAATTTCTCAAACCTTTGGAATTTCTTGTACTCTAGTAAAATTTCAATAACAATCATTGAAACAGAAGTATTACTGCTGCAGTGCCCTGCAGCACCCCCCCCCCCTTGTTGCTCTGATGCCCGCCCGGGGATCATACACATTTGGTGATGGGTTGCTAAGGTATGTCCCACACAGCAAACTTGCACTGTACCATTATAGAGGATCATTGTACTGTGTTCATGCGTCCTGATGAAGCTATATCTTGGTGTTGACACATGAAGACTCTATAATCTATCGGAGATACTATACCAAGCAGGAGAATAACCATTGCTGTATATATATATACAGTTGATTCATTTTGCACCATGATAACTGTTTTTTTATGGAATCTCTTTGTTTTATTACTATGTGTAATGGAAATGTATGATTTAATACAAGACTCCATGTTCTGGCCTATATAGTTTGACTTTTTCTAGTCTTCTATCTATTTATACAATACGGATGTTGACCTAGTTTCACATTACTAATTTATGACTTAGAATAATGTCAGATTATGACTTAAATACTAGTTTTGGTTAGATTCATTCATATACTCAAGGGCAATAACATTTTCATTTTATTGATTGTGCATTTCTTTTCCTCTCACACCAAGAAACTAAGGCCCGGTTCACACAGGGGCGGCACGACTTCGGGGGCAACCTCGGCGGCGTGATCTCAAGACGACTTGAGAAGCCCGTCGAGGCGATTTGCATAATGACTTCTGTATAGAAGTTAATGCAAGTCTCCCTGCGTCGCCCCCAAAAGTAGTACAGGAACCTTTTTCTAAATTGGAGCAACCTGAGTCGCTCCTATTAGAACGGTTCCATAGCACAGAGCGGGACGCGACTCGTCAGGTGACCGAGTCGCCTAACGAGTCGCCCCTGTGTGAACCGGGCCTTACACAAAAGCAAGAATGAGTTAATTATTTTCTATTTCTGTTCATACCATTAATACACCAAGAGCTCACTAAATCTTCTGATCTAATTTAATAGCAAAAAAACCTTGCAGCTAGAGAATACTGGAAATAGGACATACACGTTGTGCTTTATTTTTTACAAACCACTAAAATCTTATGGAGTTCTACATAGTCTACCTAGCAGAAAGAAGTTCATAGTAATGGGCCTCTATGACAGCTTCCTAATTCCAATGCTGCAAAAGGAGCCTAGGGATTTATTCTGAAGTCCTGAGAGGAGAGGCATTGGCTAAGGCAATGCAAAGATTTACAAAGTAAGAAATATACACAACCCGTTGCTTTTAGACCCCTTTCACACTGGGGCGTTTTTCAGGTGCCTTTGAGCTAAAAACAGGGACGTTAGAAAAAGTCCTGCAAGCTGCATCTTTTGGGTGGTGTGTGAGATGTGTATACACCGATCCTGCACCGCCCCTGCCATTTAAATCCATGGGCACCTCTGCCGAATCGCCTGCAAAGCACTTCAGCAGCGGCGCTTTGAGGGCGATTTTAACCCTTTGGCCGCTAGCAGGGGTTAAAAGCGCCCCGCTAGCGGCCGAAAACGCTAACGCCCCCCCGCCCCAGTGTGAAAGTAGCCTAAAAGGAAAGTTAGAATATTAACTGTCAAACTGGCAATAACATCTTTTAGCTTCTACTCATATTTCTAACAACAGTTAAAGATTGCCAAAACCCAAGTTTGGCTTAAAACCTATTTTTTATAAGCTTCTTTTGTTTTCTGAGTAAGATATACAGGCTAACTACCTGACACAATGATACTTCATATCCTCCTCTGTACCAATAATTATAAAGTGTCTTTAGAACCCTGTAATTTTACGCAATAACTTAACATGTTTCCTTTTCATTTCCTCTCTCTCCTCCTCTATATTATTTCAGTTCTTTGCTCTCTGAATATCACACCACACCATTTGCATAATAAATAAGTTGCTCCTTTCTTATGGTCATATTTTAACAGTAAGAAGCTTGTCGGGAACGGATTTCTTATATGGCAAAAAGGGCAGTTATTACTCATGACTCAATTTTGGTGAAACATTTGAAGTGTATATTTTGATTTATATACATTTTAAAGCTATAGAATTATTTACATTTTACTAATCACTTTAGAATAATAAAAAAAAAAAAATGATTTGTATGATGCATTCTGCGAGTTCCACTGTAATATGTTTATACCTGTTAATCCTGCCAGTAGATCTGTTATTTTTTTTTTTCACTTTCTGGTATAGGGTGACCACACCGTTAGTTGTGAAGAGAAATTGCACATCACTGTTGTCACCCTGTGGTCAGATTAGTCCTAAATGGAAATTTAGTTTTAACTGGACTAGGTAGGAGACAGACAGTTCTAATTGCAACTAACACTTTTTAAGCAGTTACATCAACAGATTTTTTTTTTCCTTTTCTGCTGCCCTTCCCACTAGTACAGCAGAAACGGAATCCTCATCCTTCTGTCCCTGTATAGTTTCTGCTGTTTAATTGATGGAATAATGGCATGTGAGCCTATAGTTCACCCTCTTTGGCTTTATTCACAAAATCAGGGTTCTCCAAACTGGGGCCCTTTGCTTGCCTTTATCTGGCCCTTGGGGCATTATTCCTCTCACCAATATGAGGCAATATTTCTCCCACTGGTACCAGAGATGGGGAACTAATTCTCCCACTGACACCAATTACATTCCACTACACTGACACCAGTGGTGGAGCACTATTTATTCCACTGACACCAATGATGGAACAGTATTTCTTCCACTGACACCAATGATGCAGCTCTATTTCTTCCACTGACACCAATGATGGAACAGTATTTCTTCCACTGATACCAATGATGGGGCACTGTTCCTTCCACTAATACCAATGATGGGGCACTATTCCTCTCACTGACACCAATTATGGGGCACTTTTACTCCCACTGACACCAATGATGGGGCACTATTCCTCCCACTGACACCAGTGATATCATTTTTTTTTACTTCCACTGACAACCAAGCCTATGACATTGTTTACTCTCACCATAGCTAGGACAATTTCTACTCCTACTGGCTATAGTCTGCCCCCCTTAAAGTTTGAAGGGCAGTAAAAAGGCCCTTTGTTTTGAAAGTTTGGAGACCCCTGACCTAAAGTGAACTGCTGGCACAGTAATGCAATAATCTGAACTTCTCTTTCAGTCATAAAATCTACGTGTATTGATGCAGAGCGGGCAAACTGTCACTTTTGGTCTGGGCACACCTTGTGTAGCAATGCATTGATCTGGTTAGCATGATACTAAGGCTATCTAATTGACTTAGATAGGAAGAGGGCAGATGGCTTAGGGGGCAGAAAGTATAACTCTGGCCCTGGATAGGGAATTAGCTAACCTATAAACCAAATCTATTTAGACTAATAGGCAAATTAGTGAGTATGAAGCCTCTGCTGAAGTGTGCCCGTAACCACATTTTCATTTTAAAAGGTTTGCAGTATATGTTATTGCTGTAGCTTCAGTCCAGCTTTACTTTATTTAACAATATTTTATTTGCCTTAAAGATATAGAAGCTTGCCTATCAATTTTAGTAAATATGGTTGGGCAAGTGATGGTGATGAAAAGAAGTGTATATCTGCCAGATGCTTGGCATGGAAGCTATCTTGCCTGGTATCAATAATACACATATCTAGATGCATATCTAGATGCTGAACTAAGAAGATTATGCTGAGAAGTGTACAAGCTGGGCCCAACACAAACAGGTATTGGGACTGTAGGCCACACTCACCCCCTACCTAAAAACCCCAGATACAACCCCACAAACCAACACCACCACATGCTTATTTTGGCATAAAAAAGGCCGCAACACTTTATTGGTTTAACACAATTCTCAACACAACCATTATAATTGAAACTTGTATAATAATACAAAAACCATAAATCATTCACATAAACTCTGCCCAGTTTTTGGAACTCGGGCAGTATCACTGTAACATCACCAAAAATGTCCCCCCCGCTTCCGGGGTGACCCTACCACATAAAATGTCGCGACGGGAGGGGGGGTGGGAGCTCTTCTTCCTTCTTTCCGGGCCGCTGCAGAGGACGTCCAGGACCCTCTGCGGCCCTTAAATATCCTCCTGGGGGAACCAGAACCTTCTCTGGCCCACTATTGGCTTGCTCACACCTGCAATATAATTTAAAGGAACAGTACCGCCCCTCCCCTGGCCTATTCTTCCTCAACCCCTTATTAAACAGAGAGGGGACAGGTGGCCCCAGTCCCAAGAAAGCGGGCCCCAATGCTTTTGCCCGCTTTTACATGGGACTGTAGGCCACACTCACCCCCTACCTAAAAACCCCAGATACAACCCCACAAACCAACACCACCACATGCTTATTTTGGCATAAAAAAGGCCGCAACACTTTATTGGTTTAACACAATTCTCAACACAACCATTATAATTGAAACTTGTATAATAATACAAAAACCATAAATCATTCACATAAACTCTGCCCAGTTTTTGGAACTCGGGCAGTATCACTGTAACATCACCAAAAATGTCCCCACCAGCCGGGCTTGAGCAACAAGCCCGGCCTACCCCACATACGCGGCCCTCTCAATACAGTATTGTAAACCGAGATTAAATATATCGGAACCCACATCCGAAAGATGGACCCCATCCTGCCGGTACAGGCCTGGGATCCCCCCCTCCAGATCCACGTGCCGATACGCAAAACCTCCCAAGGACGGCATAAATTTAGCCATTGCCCGATTAATCCTCTTCCTCATTTTTTCCATCACCCTATGCAACGGAGAAGATAGCCAACACATGCGCGGCACTATCTCCGAGAATACGATGGTTGTACCTGGGGAAGTTAAATGAAAACGATAAAGATCCCTTTTAACTGAGGCCAACAACTCTAATGTTCGGGTGTTTCCTATATCATTCCCACCCAAATGCACTATTAATATTGAGGGGAGGGGCCAAACCTGACATAATCGTGATAAATGACAGTACAGCTGGTGCCACCTCATGCCCCGCACACCTTTCCAAAATAGAGTGAAGGATTCCGGCTGTAAGGACAGATTCGTTGAATACCTACGCTGAGCCGCACGCTTTTGTGCCCAGACGATATAGGAATGGCCCAGAATCCATACATAATGATGAAAGCCTATGGATTAAAAAGAGAGATTAGGTCTGACATAACGCTTGAAACAACTGGACGACCATCTACCCAAACCCATAATGGCCGAAGCCGGGAGACCCTGCTCAGCTGCGTCAGACGCAGCCCCTATCCTAAAAGAATGAGAGGAAAACTTTAATTTGTCCAGACCTAAATGTGCCATGCAGCGCTGTAGTACATATGTAAATTGATACTTAGTGACTGGGGACCGATCCCTATGTATCAGAAAATGGCCATCCCCCCGAGGACGCACCACCAAAAAACGGCTAACCACCACCACCGGGCACAGCGAGCTATCCTCGCCTGCTGATAACGACACCCATTCCCCACGACCCATCTGGTCCCTTTTAGACTGCCGCAGGAAAAGATACACCCTCCCATCCTCTACTAGCACATGCTCAGCTAACATGCCCCGCGAACACGTCTTGGAACCTGGAAGCAATTCTGAGACCCGAAAAGCTCCAAAATAGGCCAACACAAAGGCGGTTTGGAATAGTAATGCCTCATACTCCGTAAAACACACCACCAATGTCGCCTCGCAAATCCGTTTTAGTAATAACTGACCAATGGGCCTCCGTCCATCTGGGGTAAAATTGTGTTTTTTGTAACCCTTCAAAGCCTGTTTTACTGAGAAAAAACTAGAGCAAGGCGGGAGCTGCCGCAGACGCAAGAAAAAGGATACCCCGGCCAGCGTCTTTGCAATGTAACTGTGCGACAACCGCCGTTCCATCAAAGAAACCAGAAAAGCCAAAATAGCCGATTCTGAGGGTGCGTCCCAGGCAAAACCCGTACAGCCGGCAAACGCCACCCATTTCCTCCATGCAGCAGAATAATCCACCCATGTATGCGGGGCAACTGATTGCCTAATAACCTCCAAAACTGGTGTTAGATCAAATCCCACAGGTAATCCGGGCACGGTTTGCCTACCTCGTCCGCCTCCGGCAGCAACCGTCGAAAACGCTGCATCTGGAAACGGGAAAGAGAATCCGCGATCACATTCAGCACTCCTGGCGTATACCGTGCCTTAATCCATATATTAAACTTCAGGCATAAAAAAACCAAATGACGCAGGATTTTGACTACAAACAGAGAACCGGAAGAAAGACAGTTGATTGCGAAAAGGACCCCTTTATTGTCAGTTTCCACCAAAATCCGCTTATTGGCAAAGAAATGGCCCCACAGCGAGACTGCCACCAGCACCGGAAATAGCTCAAGGAGCACAATGTTCCTTGTAGCCTTCTTGTGGACCCAGGACTCTGGCCAGGCACCACAACTCCAATGTGACCCCCAAACTGCCCCAAAACCCTTGGAACCCGCCGCGTCGGTAAATAAACGAAAATCTGGAGCAAAAATAAAATCGGACTGAAAAAAGGATCTACCATTGAAATCCGCCAAGAAATCGGCCCATACCAGCAAGTCGTCCTTAAGCGTTCCCGTCAACCTGATGTGTGCGGACGGGGACTTCAAGCCCGAAGTAGCGAGATACAATCGTCGCGAAAAGATCCTACCTACCGGCATGATCTTGTAAGCGAAGGCCAGCAGGCCTAGTAACGATTGCATTTCTTTCAACAGCACCTTCCGGCGTCTCAAGAAAAAGGCGATAAGATTCTGCGTCCTTACCACCTTTGCCATAGGCAGGCTAAATTCCATAGCCTCCGTGTCCAGTTGAATTCCTAGGAATTCCATCTGCGTTGTCGGTAGACAAGTCTTCTCCCTCGCCAGAGGAACACCAAAATGGCCTGCCAACACTGTGAATAAATGCAATAGACGGGAACAAAGCGTAGATTCCGCTGGTCCTACAAACAAAAAATCGTCTAAATAATGTACCACCGTGTCCTGACCTGCCTCAAAACTCACGACCCAATGCAGGAACGTGGAAAATGACTCAAAATATGTACAAGACAGGGAGCACCCCATTGGTAGGCATTTGTCGAAAAAATAAGCACCCTCGAAACAAAATCCCAATGAACTGAACGCCGCCGGAGCAATGGGCAAGAGCCGAAAAGCCGACTTGATGTCTGCTTTTGCCACAAGCGCCCCCCGGCCTTGTGCCTTAATCTTGACAATGGCTTCTTCAAATGTCGCATAAACCACCGAGCATGAATTAACGTCGATGTCATCATTCAACGAGCCCCCCTTAGGGAAAGAGAGGTGCTGAATCAAACGGAAGGTGTTCGGCTCCTTTTTAGGCACTACCCCAATTGGTGAGATCCGGAAATTAGGAAAACGCGGCGCGGAAAAAGGCCCTGCCATCCGCCCCTCCGCTATTTCTTTCAAAACCTTCTCCCGTACCACCTCCGGAAAGCGCCGGACGGACTTCAAATTCTCCATAACCGTACAACCTTTGCCTGAGAACACCGGAAGGGGAAAACCGAATGAAAAACCGTCAATTAATAAAAGCGCCTTCTCCCTGTTTGGGTACAGATCCAACCAGGGGCGCATGTTTCCCAGCCTCACCGGCGTGCAGGCTCTTTGGAAAAGTATCCCTGGAAGACGGCGGCGCTGACTTCCGAAAACATTTCACCATCGGGTGGGGCCCTGCACAGACCGAGCACTCGTGCCTATACTTGCATGCCGCGTTAAAACGGCACGAACTTTCGTTAAAGGTGAAGCAACAACCTCTGCGGTACCCCGGGGTACCTGGGGTACCCTGGCTCGACCTAGCCAGAGGTGCTTTCTGAGGAACGATCAGGTTAAGCCATAAGCCCACGTCCTTCATCCCCCACCTCAAAGACGGATGTACCGCCAGTTTCTGGCGGAAGGATTCGTCGTAGAAGTACCAGCCCAAACCGCCAAAACTTTTATAGGCCTCCAACACGTGATCCATATGTTGAAAAAGGCCCCCGCTCAACTCCGGCCGTTTCTCAACCAATACACTGGCAAAAACAAAAAATGCCTGTAACCAGTTATTAAAAGAGCGAGCCACCGGCCTGCGCCTATCCTCCTCCTGCCTATCCTCCCCTCTCTTTTCCGTTTTAAAAATAAAATCCTTAGCCGCCGGAAGGAGGGATAGCATATCCACAAACTCCCCAGCCCAAATTTTTTCCTTCACTGACCCTGGTAAGTGATAACCTAAGGGGGACATCTCACATGGCAATACTTCTTTCATACTCACCTCCGGGACTGACCTTCTAGCCGTCTCCCTAGGCGAGCGCAACTCAGGGCTGTATATCGCGCAACCTAGCAAACTATCTGACACTGGGTTAGTAATAGGAGAGGTATGAAAAGAACCAGCAGTAGAAAACAGTGTGGGTGCAGCAGCAGGGAAAGCAGGAATAGGGATACCAGCAGCAGAAAGAGCAGAAGAGATAGCTGACAGGTAAACCATTACATCAGGTGTTACATTATTTCTTAACTCACCCTGCGCCGCTGGAGCTGGTACTGGTGCTGGACCTGGTACTGGACCAGATATCAGAGCTGGCACCGGAGTTGCCACAGGACCTGAAAGCAAGGCTGGTGATGGGACGGGCAGTGGAAACTGCACCGTAGCTGGTACAGAAACTTGACTCTCTGGAACAGAGGCTGACCCTTGACCTGTCAGCACCATAGGTGTTGCTGTAGCACGTGCTGACGCCTCCAGTCCTGGCTGCACCATGCCGAATACGGTGCCTGGAACCAGGGCATCCTGCCGAGCCAGCAGCTGAGTGGAAGCTGCAGCCTGATGTCCGGCGCCCGCTGCGGTAGGCGGCGCCATCTTCCTGCGTCTTCCCCCCTGAGGCACAGAGCTCCCGCCCCGCCTTCTCGCAGGGGACTGCGACTGACGTCTCTTCTTCTGCCCAGGCCGCCGCCCGGGCTCCGTTTCTTCGCCGCCTGCCCCCGCACTGGCCGCGGGGTTACGGCACTCGTCCTCCCTCGTCTGCCGCTCCGGGGGTATACTTCGCCGTGTAAGTCGCCTAGGGGAAGGCACCGCCGCACCGCCGTCATGCTGCTGTGCCGCTTCCTCCACCACCGATGGCACGTCTTCCTCCAGGGACATCTCCAGGCACCGCCGCAGCCAGGCTTCTCCCCCCCCGGCTCTCTGCTCGCTCCACGAATCCGCGGATCAGGTCCTCCATTTACCGGTACGTGCAGCTCTTCTTCCTTCTTTCCGGGCCGCTGCAGAGGACGTCCAGGACCCTCTGCGGCCCTTAAATATCCTCCTGGGGGAACCAGAACCTTCTCTGGCCCACTATTGGCTTGCTCACACCTGCAATATAATTTAAAGGAACAGTACCGCCCCTCCCCTGGCCTATTCTTCCTCAACCCCTTATTAAACAGAGAGGGGACAGGTGGCCCCAGTCCCAAGAAAGCGGGCCCCAATGCTTTTGCCCGCTTTTACATTCTTCTCCCAAATAAACATGCATAGAAATAAACATTATATACTGTATGCATAGCTCCCAACTGTCCCTGATTTTGAGGGACTGTCCCTGATTTGGAACAAAGTCCCTCTGTCCTCCTCATTTTCCCCTCATTTTGGTCTGATCTATATATTTATATAAAAAAAGAACTTTATATCTTTCAAAAAGTGTTTCCCAGTGCTAAACCTTTCATCTAATTTCTAAATGGCTGTATTTGAAAATTTCAAAAGCCGTATAAAGGATTAGTAGTGGTAAAAAAAAAGCAGGGTTTAACTAATAATTGTTTTTGTATAATTCTCCTTTATGAGGGAGTGGCAGGTGGTGTGTCCTATGCCTACATACTTTAGCTAATAGGTGTCCCTTATTCCCATCTCAAAAAATTGGGGGGTATGCTGTATGTCACATGGTTGCATTATTCTTATTTGGGTACACATGTATATTCAGGTTTTTATTTTAGGAAAGATTTTAAATTGGAGAAAGGAATTGAAAAAACATGTTATCTAGAGATACAGCCTGTAACTTCACTGCTATCTACAAGCAGCTTCTTAATAATCAGTGCAACTGACTTGACTGTTATAAACAGGAAAGCTCACAGCCAGCAGTAAATGGAACTTCTACTCACCTTTCCAAAACTTCCTTTGCCAAGTACCATAAGAAAATTGAAATCAGAGATGTGAAAGCGACTTGTTCCAAAAAAGCTCACGCGCTTGGAGTCTGTGGGACTTGGACTCGGGCCTGGGCCTCTTCTAACTTTCTGCATGAAAACAAGTGGAGAGATAACAATGAATCACCTTTGGCAAAAAATAAATGTGCTGAGCTTAAAAGGAAATTATATATGTGGGCAGCACAGTAGCTAAGTGGTTAGTGCTTCCGCGCGGCAGCACTAGGGTTGTCCGTTCCAATCCCAACCACGGCACTACCTGCATAGAGTTTGCATGTTCTGCCTGTGCTTGCTTGGATTTCCCCCCACACTCCAAAGACTTGTGGGAAGGTTAATTGGATCCTGTCCAAATTGCCCTAATATGTGTATGTTTAAATGTGAGTTATGGATTTTATGCCGTGTACACACGATCGGAATTTCCGACAACAAATGTTCGATGTGAGCTTTTGGTTGAATATTCCGACCGTGTGTAGGCTCCATCAGACATTTGCTGTTGGAATTTCCGACAACAAATAATTGAGAGCTGGTTCTCAATTTTTCCGAAAAAAAAAGTTCTTCTCGGAAATTCAGATCGTGTGTAGCCAATTCCAACACAGAAAAATCCTACGCATGCTCGGAATCAATTTGATGCATGCTCAGAATCATTGAACTTCATTCATTCATTCAACTCGGCTCGTTGTAGTGTTGTACATCACCACGTTCTTGGCGATCTGAATTTCCGACAACATTTGTGTGACCGTGTGTATGCAAGACGAGTTTGAGCGAAAATCCATTGAAAAAAACCCCACGGTTTTGTTGTCGGAATGTCCGATCGTGTGTAAGCGGCATTAGATTGTAAGTTTCTTGAGGGCAGGGACTGATGTAAATGTATAATGAAGATGTAAAGCACTGGGTAAGTTGAGAGCGCTATATAAATACATGTAATATATATATTGCACATACAGTGGTACTTGGATTACGAGCATAATCCGTTCCAGGAGAATGCTCGTAATCCAAAGCACTCGCATATCAAAGCGAGTTTCCCCAAAGAAGTCAATGGAAACAAAAATAATTATTTCCGCATTGACTTCAATGGCATGCAATACCGCAGATGACCAGAGGTAGGGGGTGCCGGAGAGCCTCGGAAATGCTCAGGGATAGCTCGGCTGACCTCGGAAACCCTTGAAAAGTCTCGGAAACACCCGGGAACTGAGTATTTCCGAGTGATTCCGAATATTTCCGAACAGCTCCGGACCGTTACGAGTGTCACTGGCGCCCCTGCACCCTTAGTGGTCAATTGGGATCCACTCTATTCCTTTGAATGGGTACTTTTTATTTGCGTTTATCTCCAAAACTCAAAAATGTCCTAATTTAGATTATGGTGCTGCCAGATAATTGGTTAGGCAAGAGCTATGGCTGCTCTTGTTCTTGACATTAACAGAAAAAATAGGTTCCCTTTAAGCTCATTTCACCTGGACCATGTGAAGCAAGAATAGACATTTTGAATGTGACAACATTTATGACAGACAGTGATGCTAGTATGTTGTTATGTTTGAGTCCTAGCAATCTTACCCATTATAAGCATTGTTCCAAATCTGAAGTAATTCTTTTCTACAAATTCTCTTATCCAGAGACATATAAATATTATACAGTTTTGTAATAAATAACAAATATTGGGTACCATATATTTTACTTTCACAGTCACCTTTTGAAGAAATCATGAGATTCATATACCAAACTTTACAAGTTCACATTGAACATTTGTTGTCGGAAATTTCGACCGTGTGTACGCGGCATAAGGGCTCACAAATCTGTGATCCATCTACTATTTCAATGAACCACCTACATACAGAATTAAGTTGATAAAGTAATGCCAGCCTGAAAACATGTGCCTGCTAACCAGCCGGGGACTCAGTATTAGAAAACTGTTTTATGTAACAGGTTTGGAGCTTGACCTTTCCATATAATACAAGCACCAGAAACTGTGGGATTACAAATAGAACTAGAGATGCGTGTGCTGATTAGCCTACATTGAGCACCAATTATGGCATTGCATAACAATCTATTGTATGTTTATTTTCTCTCTTCTTCAACACTGTATCTGAAATCTGTTTCCAGGTTGCAGGCTGGCAACTAGTTGCATGGCAACAGAGGCCGACTTACAGGGAGAGAGAAAGCAACTGATAACACGTTTTGTCAATGGAGATTAACTTTTCTGCTTTGTCACAACTGCTGTACTTTTGGGAAGTAGGAATGATTACACCGGCACAGCTAGCAGTGAAGAAGGTTGTGGCCTCGAGGTAGGGATGAGCCGAACACCCCCCAGTTCGGTTCGCACAAGAACTTACGAACAAGCAATAAATTTGTTCGAACATCCGAACACCGGTAAAGTCTATGGGACTCGAACATGAAAAATCGAAAGTGCTAATTTTAAAGGGTTATATGCAAGTTATTGTCATAAAAAGTGTTTGGGGACCCAGGTCCTGCCCCAGGGGACATGTATCAATGCAAAAACAGTTTTTTCAGGAGCAGTGATTTTAATAATGCTTAAAGTGAAACAATAAAAGTGAAATATTCGTTTAAATTTCGTACCTGGGGGTCCTCCCAAATTCAATTACCAGGCCCTTCAGGTCTGGTATGGATATTAAGGGGAACCCTACGTCAAATTTAAAAACAATTATGTGGGGATCCCCCCAAAAATCCATACCAGACCCTTCACGTCTGGTATGGATTTTAAGGGGAACTCCACGCCAAATTTAAAAAGAATGGCGTGGAGTCCCCCCAAAAATCCATACCAGACCTTTTATCCGAGCACGCAACCTGGCAGGCCGCAGGAAAAGAGGGGGGTCGAGAGAGCGCCTGCCCCCCCTCCTGAACCGTACCAGGCCACATGCCCTCAACATGGGGAGGATGCTTTGGGGGTCTATGACCCCTCAAAGCACCATGTCCCCATGTTGATGGGGACAAGGGCCTCATCCCCACAACCCTTGCCCGGTGGTTGTGGGGGTCTGCAGGCGGGGGGCTTATCGGAATCTGGAAGACCCCTTTAACAAAGGGGACCCCCAGATCCCACCCCCCATGTGAATTGGTAAGGGGTACATTGTACCCCTACCATTTCACAAAGAAAGTGTACATTTTTTAAAAAAACCGTTGGGAAAAGTCCTTTATTAAAAAAAAAAAACAGATTCCAGCGGTGGTAATCCACACTCGGTATCCTGCGATGGATGCTCTCCTCTCCGGGGTCCAGCGGTGGATGATCTCCTCTCCATCCAGGTCCAGGCTCCAGCGATGAGATGTCCAGCGCAGCGCATCCTGTCTCCACCGGAGACACCCCGGGAATCCCGGCAGCCTGACAGGTCTCTTATGTAGCTGAGGGTGGGGCCACCCGTCACGTGACCCCATCCCCCTCTGACGCAAGGGGAAACCCGGGTTTCCCCAGTGACGTGCGGGTGACCCCGCCCCCCTCTGATGCAACGGAAACCTTGTCAAGTACCGTGGTGGGATACCCACGCTCCATGAATTTCCTATACATGGCCGTCAGTTGTGAATTCCTCTGACTCTCGTTTGAACAGATACATATCACCCTTTTAAACTGTGAAATGGGTAGGCTGTCCCAGAGATGTTTTGGGTGTGCACTCTGATAGTGTAACAAGGTGTTCCTGTCAGTGGGTTTTGCAAACATAAATGTGTGTAATGTGCCCTGTTCATTTGTGGTCCTAACATCTAGGTAGGTGATGCTGTCCTGGGATATTTCTTGGTTGAATAGGATACCAGGGAATATACTATTCAGGTGCCCCACAAACTCACAGAAAATGGATCTCTCACCCTCCCAAGCTAAAAAGATATCATCAATATATCTTAGCCAACACTTAACGTTTTCTGAAAAAATAGTCATATGGTAAATGTGGTGTTCCTCCAGATATCCAACAAACAGATGGGCAAGTGAAGGGTCTGCTGAACTGTCCATGGCTGTACTACTAATTTGAGCATACATCGTTCCTTCGAACAAGAAACAATTACTTTCAAGGACAAATCGTAGACCTTCAATGAGAAAGTCATCAGGGGGATTATGAACCGTCAATTTAGATAAATAATATCTCATCGCCGTCAAACTGGCCTCATTTGGTTTGCTTGTGTGCAAGGACGAAATGTTCATAGTGGCCGAAAAGGCTTACAATGTGTGCTAGAGATTGGTAACATGTTTCTATTTAAAATTGAAAATCAAAATCAAATATATTTTATTTTTTAGATGCAATTTGCATGTTCACTCCCTTTAAAACTTGTAGTTAGTCCAAAGGGGTTTAAAACCTGTGCTGCAAATCTGTAAAATGTTTCCATATTTAGTCTGGAGAAAACACAACCCAGTTTTCTATTGCAAGATGCAGTCTGCTTACTCTTTTCCTCAGAAATAGCAGTCTGTCCAAACACACTTAAAGCTTTTGTTAATCGCAAAAAAAATAAAAAATATTGCTCCTGTCTCTTTAAAGCATGTTATACTACACAGTGCTTGTGCTGTGTGATTTGGCCCACCGTATCACCTAAAATACCTCGCTGATCCTGTCAGTTTATGACCTCTCCCCTGTAAACTGACCACGATAATCAGGGCTGCTGAGCCCTGAGACCGTGGTCAGAGTACATGCCTCCATCATTCGCAGCCTGCTCTCTTGTTTCTGTGTCCTCCTCTGTCCTCTTCCCCCCTTCCCTCTCTGCCTGTCAGCTCCCCAATCCGCCTAACCTGCTCTAACTATAACAGCATTTTTCTGCTATAGTTCCCGCTGATATATAACACTAAGCTCCCCAGTGGATGACCTTTATAAAAATATGCAGTATAATAGCTTACTTCAGAGCACTGTTAGGCACTCACGTGACTGCCCGCTGGTCTCCTCCTCTCCTCCTCTTGGTTGACATCAGCAGGGGTTTCGCAGCACCACCCCCTGCAGCTATCGCATTGAGAAAAGAGACCAGCGGGCAGTGAGCTGAGCACCAAACGTCGCTCTGAAGTAAGCTATTATACAGAATATTTGTATAAATCACATCCACTGGGGAGCTTAGTGTTATGTATCAGTGAGAACAATAGCAGAAAATGTTTAACTTTAAAGCGGAGCTCCACTGTAAAAAAAATATTAAAAGCCAGCAGCTACGAATACTGCCTGCTGCTGACTTTTAATATTAGGACACTTACCTGTCCTGGAGTCCAGCGATGTCAGCAGCAGAAGATGAGCCATCGCTCATCACTCTGCTGCCCCCACCGCCATCCTCGGTGAGGGAACCAGGAAGTGAAGCATTGTGGCTTAACTGCCCGGTTCCCTACGGCGCAAGAGCGAGTCACGCTGCGCTGAGCTCACTGGTCCCCGCTGTGTTTTCCAGAACACAACGGGGGGGGCGGGAAGTGACGTACTACCCGCAGATCCGCGCAGAGTGGACTCCCGGAAGTGGGTGTAAATACCTGTCTTAGACAGGTATATGCACCCCCCCTCCCCCTGAAAGGTGCCAAATGTGACACCGGAGGGGGGGAGGGTTCCGACTTTAAGTTCCACTTTAGGGAGGAGCTCCGCTTTAACAAACACTTTAACAGATGTGCTGAAAATGTGTGCATTTCTTCTGTTTTAAAACTCACATAAAGAGGCACACATTTTTAAGTCCCAAATGCAATGTTTCTGCTCAATCCCTCAAACATTGTGGCTTGGGTGTAAAAGCTTTATAGTTTTGGTGCAAATCTGTAACATTTTCCTTTTTCAGTCTGCAAAATATTTTTTTTTTCTAGATACAATCTCTTTGCTCTCTGACTTCGGACTGTTGTCCTCTCCACAGCCTATCAAAAAGAAAGTATTTGCTGCAAATCTGTAATTTTTTCCGTCTTCGGTCTGGGAAAAAAATAACCAAACCTTTTCTTGCAAGATGCAGTCTGCTTATCTCTTCCCCAGAAATTGCACCCTCTCCAATCAGGCTTGAAGGAAGTGCTGCACATGTGTGAATTGTTTTTGTTTCCAAATTCAAAAATAAAGAAACTAATTTCTCAGTTCCAGATGCAATATGCCTGCTCATTAATTCATACATTGTGGCATGGGCAAAAAGGCTTAATTGCTGTGGTCCAAATCTGTAACATTGTTCAATATGCAATCTTCTTGCTCACTTACTTAGAAATGGCAGCCTGTCCAACAAAGATTAAAAGCTGTGCTGCAAATCTGTAAAATGTTTACATTTTTAATTTGTGAAAAAATAACCAAATTTTTTATCGCAAGGTGCAACCTCCTTGCTCTCTCCCTCAGAAATAGCTGCCAGTCCAAAGAGGCTTAAAAGCTGTGCTGCAAAACTGTAATCTTGTATCTTTGTAATGTGCCTGTCCAATCCCTCCAAAACTGCAACCTGCCAAAATAAAGGATCAATAGCTGTTGTACAAATGGGTGAATTTTTTCCGTCTTCAAGAGGAAGTAAACCCTTCTCAATAAAAATAAAAATAAGACCATGCAAGACAAAGGGATAATGAGCTAGTATGCATAGCATACTAGCTCATTATGTAGTACTTACCTGAGTTCGAAGCCCCCGCAGCAGCCGTCTTTCCTCTCCTCCACCGCCACCATCTCACTTCCTTGTATCGCAGCTCCGGCACTGTGACTGGCCGGAGTCATGATGACGTCGCTCCCACGCATGCCTTCACTCACGGCTCGCTCAGTGCGCCTGCGCCGTTGTCTATGGTGTGCATGCGCCGTAGACATCGGTGCCCGTTTTTTGGGGAAATATCTCCTTAACCGTGTAGGTTAAGGAGATATTTCTTGCACCTACAGGTAAGCCTTAATCTAGGCTTACCTGTAGGTCTAAGTGGTCTGTAAGGGTTTACAACCACTTTCAGTACCCAACAAAAGACAACAGTTTTTTATTTCCAGAAGCAATCTAATTGCTCTCTTCCTCTAAGATTACTGCCTATTAATAAGGATGTAAGGCTGTACTTCAAATCTGTACAATTTTTCTCTCTTGAGTCACAGGAAAAAGATACATTTTTTATTTCCAGAATAAATTCACTTGCTCTTTTCCTCTCAAATTGCATCCCAGCAAAAAAGGAGTGCATACTGTCCATCAAATCTGTACAATGTTTCTGTCTTCCGTGTCAGAAAAAATACACATTTTTTTTTAATTTATTGAAAAAAACTTCTACTGTGGCAGTGTACAATGCAAGATTTCTGGCTCTCCATTTTGACATAACAAAATGAAATGCTTACATAACGAGCAATTTTTTTACAATATTTCTGAAGCTGTCTTTGAAATGACATTTAAAGTGGTCTTAAACCCTGTTACAGCACTTGTAAGGTAAGGCTATGAAAAGGCTTACCTGTAGGTACTGTAGATATCTCCTAAACCTGTTCAGATTAAGAGATAATTACCATATACGCTTGCATGGACGTCATTGGCACATGCACACTGAAGAAACGGCTCGATCGTGCCATTTTTAAAGGGCTTGTGCCATGACTGGCGGCTCCCATGCACATGCGTGGGAGTTACATTATCGCGGCTCCGGCCAATCACAGTGCCGGAGCCCGCGAACCCAGAAATAACTCAGGGAGACATGTCGCCAGTCACAGCGGTGTACGGGGACCGCTGCAACAGCTTTGATCTAAGGTAAGTATTTCATAATGAGCTAGTATGCGATGCATACTAGCTCATTATGTCTTTGTCTTGCAGGTTTATTTGTTTTGTTTTTTATATGGGTTTACAATCACTTAAATGTTTCTTGATTACATTGCTGCCCAGTGTCCAGTCAAGCTGCTTACATACTCTCCAAATTCTTTGGCTATCTGAAACATGGCCCTGTAATTTATTTATTTTGCCATAATAACTGCATCATCTCTAGAATGTCTTGATGATTTTGACACATTTTTGTACACTCTTTGTTGAAATTTTGTTAAACTTTATACATAACAGTGAACACAAAATATGCTGCATAACTTTTATTGCCACTGTTTGCCAATTTGTATGAAGTTGATTGCTTTAGCCTTATTTCTTTTTAATGTATACCTTCCAAAAGATTTTAGCTATATTGTGTCAGTTGTCCTTGCAAAAAGCACCCAATTAAAAAAAAAAAAAAAGAGTGAAAATAAATCATATTGAAATGTTGCTGTATCAATGAATACATGTAAACAATATAATTAAAGATGCAATTTATGTGAAGCCAGAATATGGTGTCACTGAAGCTGTTCCTGAGAATTGTAATGTTCTGTAAAACCACATTCAACTTTAGGGCACCATCGCATTTACAATGTTGTCCTTTCAGATGCATGAAAATACCCTCTCCCAACTGAATGACAATTTTTAAAAATGCATTAATTTAATTAATTAATCTGGTCTGAAAAGCACCACAATGCAGAGTCCATGGACCTGAGGTCACACTGAAAGCTACCCCTGCATTTTCAGTTCAGTGTGGACCAGGTATAGTGTTTAAAGATAGGCTGAGAAAACACCAACCCAGATAGCTGATATATATAGACCAGCTAAAGCACCGGTGTCGGCGAGGAATCTTGATTGAAGTTAAAACAAAGTAATTCACAAACAAAAGAAAGCCAGCAAAAAAATAGACTTTTCAGCCGAGCTGAAGAAAACGTGCCCAGTCTTCTAGGACATTAGCAAGAAACTGAAGGATGCCGGATAGAGAAGGGGTTATACAGGGCCTAACTCATAATTTTTTTGTTTGCTAGGGTCCCAACCTTCTATGAGTGGCAAGACGGACTGTAACTGAATACCTTCTGATCCTTCCTGAGTTGGTTGGTGCCACTCAGCATTGCCTGGATGAATAAATGACTATGCTTCCTGTATGCAAATCTTTTCTGTGTTCTATCAGATTAGCGAACCTGTCAGATCAGCTAATGGAAGTGACGTGCCGTCAGCTGCGCATGCGTTCCCCCGCTACCAGGTTTGCTATTCTGACAGAACGCCTGCAGTCAGGAGAGAGCTTCTAACTTACTGATTGAGCCAACAGTGCAGCCTCTGCTTCACTAAAATCCCAGGCACCCCTAACAGCTCTGCCCTATTCTCCCCTACTTGACTACAGAATACCTCCCCTGTAGGTTATGGATATGCTGAGAGGAGGTGTTCAGCGGTCCAGCATATGAGAGCTTTGACAGGACTGATAACACTCCTTGAGATTTCAGTGCAGCGGTCAGCAATATCAGCTCAAACAGGAAGTCAATGCATAATTCATTTCTGGCTGATCAACAGGCTATTTTCTGCATTTTCAGCATTTGCAATGGGATAAAACATGGGAATTGTGTGTGCTGCAACAATGTTCTATATACCGTATAAACTTGAGTATAAGCCAAGTTTTTCAGCACATTTTTTTGTGCTGAAAATGCCCCCCTTGGCTTATACTCGAGTCACCTTTTTGCGCCTGATCTCCCGGACTTTGGGGACCCACTACAAACTTGGCACACATGTAGCCCCAGTCTTCCTCTTTCTCGATTTTTCAAAGCCGGGCACCTCTTCCATAGACTCCCATGTTAAATGGTAATTTTTCCAGTGACTTTGGGGACCCGGTACCGGCCTTGGCACACATGTAGTCCCATTTCTCCTCTATAAGTGTGCAAGGTTTTATGTTTGGGGGACCTACGGCCGGGGAGCACCGATTTTTCAAAGCCGGGCACAACTACCATAGACTCCCATGTTAAACGTCAGTCTAGTCATGGGCCCAGTGAGGCATGGGCACAGTGAGGCATGGACACAGTGAGGCATGGAGACAGTGAGGCATGGAGACAGTGAGGCATGCACATGGACACAGTGAGGCAAAGTGAGGCACAGTGAGGCATGCAGATGGACATCATAGGCTTATACTCGAGTCAATATGTTTTCCCAGTTTTTTGTGGTAAAATTAGGTTTCTCGGCTTATATTCGGTCGGCTTATACTCGAGTATATACGGTATGTGTTTTTTTTTTATTTTGCCCCGTCATACACATTAAAGTTTTTTTTTTGATTCATACATGGCTACATTAATTGGTGTTTTTTTATGTCTGCTGGATTTGGCTTTACATTTTAAATTAATAACCCCCTAAATCCATTTTAATTTTTAAGGATGTTGGAAACTCACTCTCCTACACTTTAGTATTCCATAAAAAATAAGCACCAAAATGTTTTATAACAAGACTTAAATGCCCTTTTTGGGCAGATACAATGCAAAATAGTTGACGGCGGCATAGCATGTAACCAAAGCTTTTAAGACTGCAAACAGCAAAGAGATTATTTTGTCAATGTGTGCTATCAGATTTTGGTATATTAAAGTGGTTGTAAACCCTTACATACTGACCTCAGGTGATAAACAGAGATGAAACCAATCCTTCTACATAAACTGTGCCTGTTTATCTGCAGTCTTCAATTCTCTACATCCATTCACAGTACTGACTCTTTAAGCTTGTCTGAGAGTTCAAAAAAAGAGGATGGAGAGCTGAAGTTACACTTTGCAGAGCTCAGTAAGAAGAGAGCTCTGAGAGGTGATTGGAGGAAAGGGACACATCACACAATACATAGGATCAGCCGAGGGTGTTAATCTGCAGGAGAGCCCTCCCCTGTCACAATTTTTCTCTTGGTGTCAGGAAAACTTCTCTTGGTGTCAGAAGTAACTCATGCTGATAGCAGAGGAACAAAGCAGCAGACAAAAGTGACACTTAGTGCTCTTAATTGAGATTGACAGTACACACTATAGAAGGATGTGCTTTGCTCATATTTCATGTCTGATGTTTACAACCACTTTAAAAAATGCACCCTTAGTGCCGGTTCACATAGGGTCATCCCAACTTACAGCGCGACTATGCAAGGCGATCTGTACACAACTTCAGCGGCAGCTTGCAAAATGACTTCTGTATAGAAGTCAATGCAAGTCGCCCTGAAGTCGTCCCAAAGTAGTACAGGAACCTTTTTCTAAGTCGGAGCAACTTTAGTCGCTCCTATTAGAACGGTTCCATAGTACAGAACGGAGCACGACTTGTCAGGCGGCTAAGTCGCCTGACAAGTTGCCCCTGTGTGAACCGGCACTCAAGGAAAATAACACATTGTTTATGCTGTCACCTAGCTGAGGTGTTGTGGCAGGACTTTTTGTCTTGTCCTGTAGAGGATGTAGAACAGAAGGCAGACCAGGGGATGCTTGGTTATGTCTAGATGCCTATTATTTTCATGCAATATAGTTGGAGGCTACCCACAGTAGAAATTCCCAGTGGGCACATTCCTTAGAAATTAACTTATGCCGTGTACACAGGATCGGTTTTACCGATGAAAACAGTCCGATGGACTTGTCTCATCGGACAAACCGATCATGTATGTGCCCCATCGGTCTTTTTTCCATCGGTGAGAAAAAATCGAACATGTTTTAAATTTATCCGATGGGAAAAAAACTATAGCAATTCTGATCGTCTGTGTGGAACTCCATCGGACAAAAACCCACGCATGCTCAGAATCAAGTCGACGCATGCTCAGAAGCATTGAACTTAATTTTTCTCGGCTTGTCGGAGTGTTTTACGTCACAGCATTTGGGACGGTCGGATTTTTGACTGATGGTGTGTAGGCAAGACTGATGGAAGTCAGCTTCATCAGATTTCCAATGGAAAAATCCATCGGATTAGAATCCATAGGAAATCCGATCGTGTGTACAGGGCTTTAGTTTTGGGTTAGCCAGTAAAATATCATATTCACTGTTGAAGACATGGATACTTTTCTATAATACATTTGATTACAGAGCATCCTGGGGCTGATTCAGGAGAACTGAAAAATAAGCATAAAAACGGAGCTGTTGAAAATAGCAACCAAAAGCATTCACCTTTCATGTAATGAAAACGTTAAACTGGAATTTCAATTGGTTGCTAAAGGGAACAACTCCAAATTTGGGCTCATTTTCTTTTTCAGGTTTAAATAAATTTGTTTGTAAATAATGAAAAATATATGTATATATAGATAGATACACAGACCCGGTGTAATCATATTTCTATGTTTTTTAAAACCACATCTAAAATGTATACACCCAACAGACAATATGAATCTGCCACTGCTGCAACAAATAAACAAGACTGACACACAAGACACTCTTTTTGTTCACAACAAATAACATACAAATTACCTCATAAAGTTCAAGTGGGAAATTGCATGCCTGAAATAAAGAGGAAAATGTAATGTTTGGGGATGAAAGAGATATTAAATGGGAAGTTCAGGAAGCAAAACAGACCAATATAAGCAGATTAGAGAGGAAGAAATATGATTGGATTTATGAACCTGGTACCTTAAGATTGTTATAACAGGAGTATGGGGAATTTACAGAAAATGGAGCATACGTATTCTGGAGCAGCTGGGCATATCAACCAATCAGCTTCTACTTTAAGATTGTAACTTTAAGCATTGTAAATGAAAGACAGAAGCTGATTGGTTTCCATGCACAACTGGTTGCTCCAGCCTTAGTAAATTCCCCTCTTTGCATCCAATGCCACAGTACAGGCTTGGAATAAGAGAATTACTGAACATTCTAAACAAGCATAGCAATATAAATGCTAGAGTCCCCTTCTAAAAACAGCCTTGTTACCTTAGGCAGCTGATAGTGGGATGTCTGTACATGGTAGAAAGGTAGCATACCATTTTTGCATGGTGCTGAAACACATCTGTGTCCATTCACATTGTGTGAATTTTGACAAAGTTGCAGATTATTTGTGTATGTACGATAAGCCAGAAAGACTAAGGGGCTTATTTATAATGGAGCGTGAATAATGCAGTCTGAACCCGATTATACTTCCCAGAGTTTCTCCATACCATAGCCTGCATTTTGTAGCTGGTGGTATCTTTCAGAGTTCCTCTGCTTAAAGCAGAACTAAACCCATTTATTTAACTATTTCTCAAAACAGCTATATTAAAGGAAAGCTGTGAAAGATCGTGTAGGAATGAGTGCAGCATTATAACAGAAATCTATCCAAATGCTATATATAATCACTCTTATTAAATTAACTTCCCAAATTGTCTAATACAAATGATGGGGGGCAAGCGACACTCCAGGGAGCTATGGCAGCCCAGTGGACAAACGCTGCTCTATATAACCAAATAAAGTGCCATCTGTGTCTTCTTCGATGCTTATACATTGCATATTTCAATTTTGTGACTCACTCACGTGGAAATCTAATAACCAGTGCTCCATTAAGTCTATTCACAAACTGGTATTGTTATTTATAATGGACTTTTAGCTGTGCAGTCCCCTTCCGTGAATAATAACTGTCACAGTTGCTTGTGCTCTCAAACAAATTGTCAAGTTATCAAAATGGCTGGTTTCATAACTGATCACATGTGCAGAACCATAGCAACTGCAGATCAAACAGAGACTAAGATGACAGGGTCATCTTTGAATGATCAGATTGATAATGAATTATCCTCATTCACATACGCGTCTTTTGAGAATGTGGTGCACAAAATTAGGTTTCTAGATGATAATGCTTTATTGGCTAAAGCAGATATTAAATCTGCTTTTAGGCTCCTCCCAATTCACCCAATTCACCCATTTTGTTGTAACAAGGTCCCAGGCCTCCTTCGGTCTAATGAGAACCTCCAGGGCCAAAGATAGCTGACATCCTTCTGTATTTGGTGGGTTGCAAGGCATAGTGGGTGTAATGCAAGGTAGATTGATTGGGCGCCAGACACTTCTTGAATGCAAAAGAGATTTTATTTCTCTTAACAGAATTTTGGGAAAGAGGTTTAGGGCCACCACACCCTTAGGTAGTTGCAAAATTAATTAGCAGACTGCAAGACTTCAACAGGAGGACAGCCATGCAAAGAAAGGCATCCATTAAGACGCCACATCTGCATGTGTAGGAATTCTGTCACCAATGGTAACAGTCTTGAACAGTTCCTCCCACAAAGTGTAACAGTTCCTTCCCTTCCACTACAATCACTTCTTGCAGTTCTTCAACCCACTGAGCTCCCACTCTCTCTTACTAGACTAGATGATTCACTGCCACTGATATCTTGAGCTCCTGGTCACTTCTGGTTTGACTGCAAGCCGCAATCCCAACCCTGCGCTGCTCTCTTGCTTCTGGATAGGCCCTCAGACAGTCTAGCAGCCAGATGTGCCCGGGATAGGCCCAAACTCCAGCCTAGCAGCCCAGGCAGTACAACACACCTCCACCCAGACAGCTGTCCAGGTGGCACAGACCCTGATCACCTGACTCCACCCAAATATATAGCCTCTCCCAGCATGCCAAGGGATTCACGAAAACCCCTGCCCATTGGCTGGGATACCCCATATACCCATAATCTGACCTTACTCTGCCCTTCTCATATCTAATGCCACCAGGCACCTGGCCACCTAGCGGAAAAAGAGAGAAGTGCAGCAATTACCGACTTGATCCTCAACAATTAGCCAAGGTTGCTATACCTGGCAGGTAAATTTAGGAGCAACCCTGCCTAAACATCGTTTTAACTCGCTAGGTTTTCAATTTCAAGGAAAATGTTATTTTGATAGATGTCTCCCATTGTAGTGTTCCCTTTCTTGCTTTTAATTTGAAGAATTCTCTACTTTCCTTGACTGGGTGGTATCCAATAGAGCTGTGTCCCCTTTTTTGCTACATTATCTTGACGACTTTTTATTCATGGGGCCTTCCATTTCTTCACAATGTATTACAATTCTAAACATCTTTTTTGACACTGGCAAGGAATTTGGCATTCCTTTAGCTTTGAAAACAACGGTGTCACCGTCCACATCTCAAGTTTTTAGGTATCACATTGGACACATACATAGGGAGTAGTACTTAGGGAGTTTAGACTTCCTGCAGAAAAAGTTAATTCACAGGCTAACAAATCTTCTTGGCTCCTCGATTAGGAAAAATAAGATTTTATTGAAAGAAATGCAGTCATTATTAAGTCTCTTAGCCTTTGCCACCCGTATTTTACCAGTGGGAATAATATTTTTCACAGTGTCTGTATTTAGCAATTTCTGGTTATAAAAATCATTTTCCCCATATAAGGCTAACCACTGAGTTAAAGGAAGACATGCTAGTATAGTTAAATTTTTTAATTAATTTCAGTGGGAGAACAGGATGATTTCATTTTGGACAGGGACTTCTGCTTGTACACTGATGCAGCAGGATCCATGGGTTTTGCAGCAATCTGGGGAAACAGCTGGTGTGCTGATTCATGGCCTGTTCATTGGTCAAGCAAAGGTCTCTGTAAAAATATTGTGTTACTTTAGTTGTTTCCTTTAGTTGTGGCTCTGGAGATATGTATGGGGGAGTGGTTTTCAAACAAGAGGATCCCTTTCAGTATGGATAACAGGGGTGTCTTGTTTGCAGTGAACTTCTTGTCATCTAAGTCTCCACCGGCAATTTCACTTTTGCGCTACCTGGTTTATAAGTGCCTCCATTTGAACATTTAGGTAAAAGCCAGATATATTCCAGGCAAAGTGAATGAAATTGCCAACGCACTTTCTCGTTCACAGATGGAAGGTTTTTTTCCTTATTGCCATCAGCAGATTGTCACGGAATTCCATGTCCACTTTGTCTGTGGGAAATTGTCTAGTGCCATAATATATTAAAAAATCTTTAGCGGCATCCTCATGGTCTGGTTACTAGACATCTTGGTTGGCTACAATTTGAATGAACAGAGGGTTCATGTTTACATGTTCTGAACATTTGGTTTTAATTTTTTGGATGCAGATTTCTCCATTGGTGTCAGTCAGCAAGAAAAATCATTCTGGCCTACAAGTGCAGCATATTATCTTGGAAGAGTTAAAAAATGTTATCCGGTCAAGTAGGACTGACCAATTGGTTATGGGTACGTGGTTATGATTGCTATCTTGCCCTGGATCCCCTATTTGCCCCGTTATAAGAATGTCTACTTATTTGGCTATCCGTCCAAAAATTGGGGGAGTTCTTTTTGTTCATGGGGATTGTTCCCCGCTTACGAAATTTCAATTCAACAGGGTTCTGTCCGTGTACTGGGCCCAACAACATGCTACTTTTTATTACTACTCTACTAATTTGGGTTTGGACTTGGATTCTTTTAGCCACTTAAGGACCGGAAGGATTTTCTCCCTTAATGACCAGGCCATTTTTTGCGATGCGGCAATTGTGTGGTCGTGCATCGCTGTACCCAAACAAAATTGATGTCCTTTTTTTCCCATAAATAGATATTTATTTTGGCTGGTATTTGATCACCTCTGCATTTATTTATTTTTATGCTATAAACAAAAAAAGACCGAAATTTTTTTTTTTATATATATTTTTTGCTATAATAAATATACAAAATAAATTACACAATTCTTCATCAGTTTAAACCGATATGTATTCTTCTACATATTTTTGCTAAAAAAAAAAATCGCAATAAGCATATATTGATTGGTTTGCACAAAAGTTCTACCATCTACAAAATAGGGGATAGATGTAATGGCGGTGATCAGCGATTTTTAGCAGGACTACGACATTCGGCAGACAGATTTTACACTTTTGACACTTTTTTGGGACCATTTACATTTATACAGCGATCAGAGCTAAAAATAGCCACTGATTACTGTATAAATGTCACTGGCAGGGAAGAGGTTAAGTGTTCCCTAGGAAGGTGTTTATAACTGTGGGGCCAGTGTAGTGATTGGGGGAGGAGACAGATCACTGTTCTTAATCACGATCTGTCTACCCTCCCCTGACAGAACTGGGATCTGTCTGTTTACATTGACAGGTCCCCTTTCTGTCTCTCTCAGGAATGATCGTGGCTGCCGGCCACGCGCATCAGCTCCGGCGTCATGCCGTGTGCGCGCCATCCCCCTAGTGGTCTTAAAGGGGCCGACGTACCATGACGGCGATTCGCGCAGGAGAGCCAACCTGCCACATTATAACTGCGGCGGCTGGTCTTTAAGTGGTTAAAATATTTTGGTTCAGGCAAAGGGGAATAGTATGGGATGAACTATTGTTGAAGTTCAGTAGGCTTAATTTATGTTGGCCTGCACCTCATATTTTGATCCTACACCTAGGTGGCAATGATGTAGGTCAGCTTAGTTTTTTAGCTCTTATATTTAATATGAAATATACTATACTGTACATCATATTAAAATGTCACCAAACTTAGTTGGTATTTTTTCCGAAATTATCCAGAGGTTACGCTGGTTAAATTCTATTATGATGAAACCTTTTGAGAAAGTCCATAAGAGGATCAAAAGGGCTATTGAAAAATTTACGTGCCCTTCGTTTGGTTTTTCCTCCTGACATGTGGACATAGAAGGGGTTATTTCTGGTCTTTTCAGAAGTGATGGGTACACTTATCTAATATTGGCCTGGATATAATGAATTTAGCATTTCAATCCTGCATCGAAAAAAATGCGTGCTGGGGGTGAGGGTGACAGGTGGGGTTTTTTACAACCCCCCCTGTCTTTTGGGGACAGTTTTAAAATAAAATTAAAATCTGATTGTTTATTCAGCTTGAGTCTTAGTGGCTGAGCTGACTTATTGAAGTTTGGTATATGCAGTTATTTATTGCTAAGTTAAAGCTATATATGGTCAGTTGACATTTTTTTTGTTTTTAATTTAGAGAAAGAACAGGAAGGGGAGGAGGATTAGAGGGAGTAGAAAGTGGAAGAGTTGAGAGTTGAGTTGAGTTGAGAGGTATCTTGATATAGCGCAGTCTTACCCCGAAGGATCCCGACGCGCTTACAAACACATACACATACTAGGGCCAATTTTTATAGACAGGATCTGATTAACCTACCAGCATGTCTTTTTTGGAGTGTGGGAGGAAATCAGAGTACCCGGAGGAAACCCACGCAGGCACAGTTGACTTTTTTATTTAATCTGAATGTAAACCAATAATAAAAGCCGTGGCCAATAATGTATCCAATAAATATGTTAAATAAAGAATAATGTTCTGTCTTTTTTTTATGCCTACAAACCCATAAGTAAAACTTAGATGTAAAAATGTATATTCAATCTTTCTATTCCATGCTCTCTATTTTCCCTTTCCCTCTTGTTTGGTAGTGTAACTCCTGACTCCTGGATAGAGTAGACCCATTAAGGGTCCACTGATTCTTATAGTTAACTGCTTATGTTTCCAATATCATGTATACTGATGGTCCCTGGACCACATGATGTATTTTCAGATTTTTCTATGTATGTAGATGATATGCTAATTTCTTAGCATGGGCATAGCTGCATATTATCATTGTTATGGAGTCATTAATTGTTACCTTTGACTAGTTCTGTTTTTTGTACTCTTGTTACGCAATAAACACATATTCAACCTAAAATATATATTCATGAAAAACTGTTCTTGTCTTCCATAGCAACCAGTTTATCTGTTTCATGCTCAAGTGTAGGTGTCTGGATAATAAAAGGAAGAATGGGACAGGTTTTATGTCTAATAAGCACAGTTCTCCTTTATATACTTAATACGTTATCCTTTTCAATTGATTATTAAAGAAGACCAACTGGGAAAAGGAACAATTTACATTCATAGAAAAACCTGGAAAGTGAAGTGAGAAGTGAAATCCCTTGGTGCCAGAGAGCTGCCTAACCAGAATCATATCTTAATGCTGAAGAACTATCTTCTAACCAATCTCAGATCAAGTGCTATCTATCTATTTATTTATTTATCTATCTATCTATCTATCTATCTATCTATCTATCTATCTATCTATCTATTTTTTTTTTCATATAAAATAGGTACACATAACCTTACAGTTCATGTACTTCAGGACTTTAAAGAATATGTTGCATATGAACTCTTGAATGATAAATAAATATGCATAAATTAAAAAAGTCCTCTTCTCAAAACTATTCAAACTATTCAATTACTTTCTGCTAATAATTAGAGGTTCTAAAGCTGCACTTTATCCCAAAGACTTACCACTGTGCTTATGTTGCTTATGTTGATATACTGAGTGAAGTTCAGGTCAAATGTATGTTTTGAATTTCCCTGAACATGACTTATTAAATTAAATACAGGTTAGCATGTAGATAACGCATTTACTATATTAGCCCCATATTAGCTGAATAATAATAATAATCCAATCTTAGAGAGATGTACTGTAAGTGTGTGGACAGAGTGCCTAATTCGTGATTATGTTGTAAAACACTGTACACTAGATATTTGTAACAACCTCCATAGAACTGGTTACCCTAGCAGCTCAATGCCCATTCCATTACTTTTCTACATAATATATCTAAGTGGGAGAAATGACTGAGAGACAGCTTCCCATTAGTGGCTTCAGTGGTTGCCATCAATGATTTTAAGAAGTACGTGTAGATGGTGTAGGAAACCACCAGACAGATCAGTGTTTTTAAAAATTGTAGTTCAGTCATGATAAGGGTCTCTGCCACTAATTAGGTGATAGTTAAACGTGTCTAAAAAGTTTCTAGCACATTCACTAGATCTTTAAACAAAGTTTGTTGGCCATTACAAGTGTCTACTGTGTACAATAGCTGTTTCCTCTTATGACCTTGCTGAATATAACATGGGCATATTTTTACTTCAAACATAATTCCAAGTATTAGCGTTAGAAAAGATATACAGTTAATTTATTCCAGTATAACTCAGGTATACCTGCCAAATTATCCTGTAAGGATTGACCCCAAACCTAACAAAGAACACACAGTAATATATGTTTTGTGGATGAGGAAGGACCAACCCCATTTTTTTTTAATCTTGATCTACAAACAACAATTTGTCAAATACAACTATCTCTGTCACGTTTCTTTGGAACTAAAGCTGAGACCCCTTTTACCTGTACCCACCTCTATTTGTGCTTCCCTACCCCTGCATATATCCTACCTAAATCCAAACATAGACTTTCCTTTTGCCTAAATCCATACAAATGTTTGCTGTGCTGTTCGATCACAGCATATAGAGCTCCCTAAACCCAACCAAGACCTTTTTTATCTTAACACCCCATCCTATATAGAGACACCTAAACCAATTCCAATCTTTCGTGTGATTTGCTCCCCCTGCATATATATATACCTTTTTACCGAAAACTATCAGAATTTCTTTTGTGCTTTCTTACCCCTGCATGCAGAACCACGTAAAGCCAACCTGAGACCCCTTTAATTAAACCCACTCTCAAGCCTCGTACACACGACCGAGAATCTCATCGGAAAAAAAACGACGATTTTCTCGATGGGTTTCTTGTCAAGCAGACAAGATTCTTGTCAAGCTTTCCTTGCATACACACTGTGAATCCAAAATCTCGTCGGTCAACACGTACGACGGCAGTATAAAGGGGAAGTTCAATTCTCATGGCGCCACCCCTTGGGCTGCTTTTGCTAATCTCGTGTTGCCGCGTGTTAGTAAAAGTTTGGGGAGAGACGATTCGCGCTTTTCAGACTTTGTGCTTTCAGTTCGTTACAGTGTGATGAATGTGCTATCTCCATTACGGACGCTAGTTTTACAAGAAGGTGCGCTCCTGTCTCATACTTGAGTCTGACCATGCGCGGTTTTTGAAGACTCGGAAAAGCATACACACGAACGGTTTTCTCGTTGCAAAACAGGCCGACGAGAAACCCGACGAGAAAATCGAGAATCCTGACGAGAAAATAGAGAGCAGGTTCTCTATTTTTCTCGATGAGATTCCCGGCAGTTTTCTCGACGAAAAACCATACACACAAATGGTTTTCTCGGCAAGAAAGCTCTCTCTGCAGTTTTCTTGTCGTTTTTTGACGAGAAACTCGGTCGTGTGTACGAGGCTTAACTCTTTAATTCTCTCTTGTACTTTCCACTAACTGTAACCACCCTTCATGGTAATCAATGATTTATTTTTTACCATGCACCACCTTTCAAGAAGCATACATATACTATGAGGGTTTTAATAATATCAAAAGGAAGATTTGTCTGTTGCATCTGCTGTAAACTGTTACACATCCTGTGCTTTCTAAGGGGAAATTGCTTCATTTTTTTTGGTATACTTATCCATCTGTCTCCTTTTTGTATAATCTATTTCGATATGTAAGGCACTCATGTTAAAGTTAATGTAAATTTCACTTTATATTATATAGTGCTATAGTACTGATTATCCATTGTTTTTAATAGATCTGCACCAGTAGGTTAAATTGTATTCCTGTTTGCTCATCTTTATAGTCACTGAAATATGTCAGTACACACCACAGCCATCTCTTATTGCAATTTTGCACTTAGCAGTGGACATAGACAGGATCAATCTTTTTGCATTTTCTTTTAAATGTGATCAAACATAGATCAGCATGATGGAAAATCTAACAAATATGTGCACAACATCTGTACCCAGCAAGCAGATTGATACTAAGGATTGAATATAGTGCTAAGCTTGAAAAAACAGATCTATCTACAGAGTACCTTCCTATATGTAGCCATTCAGTTATTAGTCAGTGGGGCTAACTATCCAGACTCTATAGTGAATTACTGTACAGTGGTGCAAAGAATAAACTAGGTATTAAAGTCAAACTGCACTAAAATGTTATGCTAGCAATTCAGTCAGCCCCCTTTCTATATAAATCAATATTTTATATTGATGTGGGGGCGTTCATCCATGCCTTTCTTCTACCTGTAATTTACTGTCTACTTTCCTGGTTCCGTTTATGTCATAGATCATCTCATTTTAGGATTCATTATTTCAATATTCTATTTACCACTGCTAGCTAGAGTATACTTCTGGCTCATATATCTTCATATAGATACATGATTTTTATATTATTATTCATATATATTATGTATGGTTATTTTTAACATTTTATGTTTTTCATTCCTGCTACACATCTCATGTCTATTTATACGATGTGGATGATTATCTGTAGTGGGTTATTTGCACCTAGTGGTACAATAGTATATTGATCCACATTTCTTTGGTATTAATGATTTTTTTACATTTCTGTATAGCTGTCATATACTGCCAATATTGTACCCTTTTTTTAAGTACATTCTTTTTATTTTTACTCTTCAGAATGTTTTTACATTTATTTGTACAGATCTCATTTGTGCTATAAGTGATCCCTGCATTGCACTGGTGCTATAGACCAATACTTTTCAGTGTATATCAATTATGTCTGCCCCCTTTTGTGTCCGTCATTTCTACTAGCCAAGCTCTGCTTGTGGTTGTGCTGACTGTTTGAAAGCATTGAGGGGCTGTTATCGGTGCTGTTACTTGGCTGTCTGTCTCTGGACGCACTTCCTGTTGCGGTTCATGATATGGACCTCACGATGGAGATATGGAACGCAAGCATTTCCTGGAGGAGTTGCATGATGACGTTCCCCAGCGTCAGTATGATGACGTCATTACGTGCGTCGCTTACATGATACGACGCACGTGGGACAAGGAACGCATTTACTCCTCGGATTGGCGGCGTGATGACGCATGCCAGCTGAGACGTCATGTCTCATCTCCATGCGCGGCCCCTTTCGCTTGGTCAGTCTGTGTTGAATGACGAATACATAGGTGGGTAACTCTTGTTTGCGATTGGATAGCCTCTCTTATGGGGAGGTCACACATCAGCTGTGATGAGTCCAAGCAATTATGTTACATGTATATTATGGCGTGGTATTTTCCTGCAGGTTCATGCCCCAGTTGATGCATTCCTTATGCGAAACATGTCGGGTACATGAACCTGCTTTGCTGCTACGCCGTTATTTGAAACCATTTCTGTGATCACCATATTTGCAAGTCTCTGCATGGAAGACTGCATGTTTTCTTGTTTTATTTTTTACACCATGTGTGTTTTGTGACTTGTTCCTGAATAAATGTGATTTTTATCTTGCCATCTGATCCTGCACTATGAGGAGTCTCCTCTGTTCCATTTTTTTATATGATCTTTGATATACTGACGTCTTGGAAATTTCGTGCCTGTATCCTGGAGAGGATTGGATTCCCTGAGTTTGTTTCATCTGCTGCTGCTCCAGGAGGACAGATCCAGTGTGGTCTACACTTACATCTTCTGCCTGTTTGACTCACCACCGCTGGTGTGTGCGTCCACATATAGGGGTAAGAGTATCCATTTCTTTCCCCCATCCCTGGTGTTGGAGTCACATCCCCGGGTGCTATGGATTTATGAACATACGTGTCCTATGATCTCGAAGTCTCGTTGGATTTCTTATATGGGGACAATGTTCTAATGTTTCAACATTCATGTAACATTTCTGTCATCCGTTTCCAGTCCACACATTGTCACTCTCATTGGACTTTTATATGAGTTTACTGTACACAGCTACACATGAGTTTTTATATATATGTGTAGGTATTATCTGGAGTGAAGCACAGTTGGAATTTAACATTCTTGGCCTCTCTGTGGGCTGTATACTTTTTTCACTGTTTGTTGTCTGTCCCAATCCCTTTGTGTGTTTGGGCCTTCATACACTTTTTGGGCGCTGCATTTTTTGTTTTTATATGTTATTTTTGCAATATGTCTATTTGCTGATGCTGGCAGCCACGATTACACTATATTCACCCAGTAGCGCAACTTTTCTCTTTCTTGCATTTTTCCTTTAGACTAATTTATTGTTGCAGCTTCTTTCACACATTTTTTGGAAATGGATGTGTTTGATTATAGAACAGCTCGTTCCTTTAATACGGAAGGGGTTTTTGTCCCTTTGAATGCCAATTCAGAGGTCAGTGGTCTCTTTATGAGGCTTAAAAATCTTATGGTCTCAGAGATTCATTTGGAATGGGACATTGCGTTCCTTGAACAATATACAAAGGAACACATGGAACCCAGAGGGTTACGTTGGGATGTACATCCCCAACAGGGCGATCCCGACATAGACGTTTGGTTTCGTTATTTCAATGAGGCGGGTATTAATTTCCTAAGTTTTCTCGTTGACCGAAAAAAAACTAAAATGTCTATCATTGATAAGGAGATTAGGGAACTAAGAGATTCACTTCTCCCGCATAAAACCACATCTGAGTATATTTCTCTTTCATCGAGTCTCAAAACACTTCTTGAAAAGGAAGAAAGAGACCAACGTACCAAAAAACAAAAGAAATATACTCGTGATGTCAATGATTACAAAACCAATTTTGTTTTCAATTGGCAAAAAAAAGACATTATCTCTCAGTCCGATCCCTCTGCTTCTGTGCAGATGGATATGTCACTTCCACCAGTAATGGCTGGGCCATCTACATTTATATTACCCCCCACCCAAGCTCCTGTGGTGAATAGGATTGAACATCCACGCACTCCTAATGTTCCTAATGGTCTAATGACCATGTCCCTAATAGGGGCAATGGAGGTAATAATCCTCCTCGTGGGAGAGGTAGCAATATGAGAAGTAGGGGAAGAGGGACCCAACACGGGAGGAACGATGGCTCGAGGCATTTTGATTACCATGATAGGTCATCTTATGGCCATAATGCTAATTATGGTGACCAATATCAGGAACCTTATTATTCACAACACACCCCTATTCGTACTCATAATAGGTTCTCACCCCTTAGAGAGGGTTCATTACGGAACAACCAAGAACCTTATCATCCTTATATGCAAAGAGAATATGATCAATATGTTAGATCACCATATACCTACAATGACACATACACTGCTCCCCACTCGGATTTTCCCAGAGCTCTTGCGGGTCCCAAGCGAAGAGGAGAACCAGACGAGGCAGCCGAGGTGGGAGGCGGGCCAGGAAAAAGAAGGAAAGTCTAATATCCAATATGAGTGGTATTTTCAATTTGAGTAAAGCCACGTTTTCAGAAGCTGAGATGCGTATCTTGGACAAAGGCTTAAAATACGCACCCTCTAAGACTTTGAATAAATTTAATACATTTGTGGACGTACATAAATATGTCCGCAAATTGAATATACAGAGGCACTTCATTGCTAACCCATCCCTACCCAGAGATATTAGTGGAGGGACTGATTGCGTCATTCATACTGGCTTGTCTAATCCCTCCTTATTTAACCCTCCTAATGTCTCTGCTCCATCTATTAGGGTGTTTAGAGATTTGGTCCTTAGGGACCTTGAGACATTACCTAAGGCCAAAATCTATGATCATCCAGACATTAAGGCAGGTTTAAAAACCTTATGTGAACGCAAGGACATCATAATCCGCCCTGCCGATAAGGGGGGTGGTCTAGTTGTGTTGGATAAATTAGATTATCACACCGAAATGTGCAGAATCCTTGATGACACTAGCACTTACATGCCCCTGAATAGAGATCCCACTAAAGTATTGAAGAAAGATCTGAATAATTTGCTAGATAAGGGATTCCAGTTAGGAATTCTGGACAAAAAGGAGAGAGACTTCTTGGTGCCGATTGCACCTAGAATTCCCATTATGTATTATCTCCCGAAAGTCCATAAAAACATTTTACACCCTCTGGCAGACCCATAATAAGCGGGATTGACTCTGTGACGTCCCGCATTGGTCGTTACATTGATTTCCATCTACAACCGCTTGTTCAATCCACTCCATCTTTTCTAAAAGACACGGGAGCCACTATACGTCTTTTAGAAGATGTTGACTTTAGTGGAGATTGCATTCTTGTTACTGCAGATGTAACATCACTATATACGTGCATACCGCACAGACTAGGATTGCACGCAGTGAAACATTTCATGGCCATGTCTGGTCTGATACCTCAGGTCCAACAATGCTATATTATGGATTTGTTAACATTTGCCACTCAGTCCAATTATTTCTGGTATCATGGCCAGTTTTTTTTACAAACTAAAGGTGTCGCAATGGGCGCCAAGTTCGCCCCTAGTCTTGCGAACCTTTTTATGGCCCTGTGGGAGGAGGATGTCGTCTATGCCTTGCAACGCCCAGAACTAGTTCTGTGGGCAAGGTATATTGACGACATCCTCCTCCTATGGAAGGGTGATGAGGAGTCTTTACATGACTTCATGGTCACCCTGAACGATAATGATATGGGCATTGTGCTTACCTATGAGATGAGTCGTAACACTATCCATTTTTTGGATTTAGAGATTTCAGTTGTGGACCAAAGACTGGTGACAAAAACTTTTTTTAAGCCAACAGATCGTAATGGGTATATCCCAATCGACAGCTGTCATTACAGCTCTTGGCTCAAATCTGTACCATTTAGTCAACTACTTAGAGTCAGGAGAAACTGTACACATCTTGACGATTTCTACATACAAGCGGACACCCTCAAGTCAAGATTTGCTGAGAAAGGTTATCTTCCGTCTGCTATAGATACAGAAATCGCAAAGGTGTCTTTGCTAGACAGACAGTCTCTAGTTGTTGAACGTCCTAAACGTCCACCGGATCCACGATTTAGGTGGTCCTTTGTGACCCAATTCTCTATACAGCATAGACGGATCAAGCATATTCTGAACCGACACTGGGGAGTTCTTAAGAACGATCCCCTGTTGGGCGCAGTGCTCCCAGATCGGGCAGGTGTTGTTTATAGAGGAGCTCCATCTCTTCGCAACCAGATTGCTTCTAATGTAGTCGACCCTCCGGACAAATCATGTCCGTCTCTTTTTCCTGATATGAAGGGCTACTATCCGTGTAGACGCTGTAATGTGTGCATTCACAATGTCATTGGGCATAGTAGAAGTGCCAGTTTTACATCCTCTACTACCTCCACCATATATCATATGAAACAGTTTACCACATGCACTACAAGTTTTATTGTATACCTTATTACATGTCCATGTAATAAGCAGTATGTGGGACGCACTATTCGTAACTTCTCTATTCGTGTTAATGAACACATTACCGGCATCAAAAAAGGTCGCACCAACCATAGTGTACCTAGACATTACCTTCATGTTCATAATAAGAAGGTTATAGGTACCAAATTCCAGGTGATTGACCATTTTGTCCCTCACTGGAGAGGGGAGTCTCGCGTCAGGGGTGTTTCCCAATTGGAAACTTTCTGGATTTACCAACTTCGATGCTATTCTCCGTTTGGGCTTAGCATCGATTGGGACATTAATTCCTTTATTAACAAGGCCTAATTTAGATTAATCTATCTCCATGTCTTATTTTTATATTGATGTGGGGGCGTTCATCCATGCCTTTCTTCTACCTGTAATTTACTGTCTACTTTCCTGGTTCCGTTTATGTCATAGATCATCTCATTTTAGGATTCATTATTTCAATATTCTATTTACCACTGCTAGCTAGAGTATACTTCTGGCTCATATATCTTCATATAGATACATGATTTTTATATTATTATTCATATATATTATGTATGGTTATTTTTAACATTTTATGTTTTTCATTCCTGCTACACATCTCATGTCTATTTATACGATGTGGATGATTATCTGTAGTGGGTTATTTGCACCTAGTGGTACAATAGTATATTGATCCACATTTCTTTGGTATTAATGATTTTTTTACATTTCTGTATAGCTGTCATATACTGCCAATATTGTACCCTTTTTTTAAGTACATTCTTTTTATTTTTACTCTTCAGAATGTTTTTACATTTATTTGTACAGATCTCATTTGTGCTATAAGTGATCCCTGCATTGTACTGGTGCCATAGACCAATACTTTTCAGTGTATATCAATTATGTCTGCCCCCTTTTGTGTCCGTCATTTCTACTAGCCAAGCTCTGCTTGTGGTTGTGCTGACTGTTTGAAAGCATTGAGGGGCTGTTATCGGTGCTGTTACTTGGCTGTCTGTCTCTGGACGCACTTCCTGTTGCGGTTCATGATATGGACCTCACGACGGAGATATGGAACGCAAGCATTTCCTGGAGGAGTTGCGTGATGACGTTCCCCAGCGTCAGTATGATGACGTCATTACGTGCGTCGCTTACATGATACGACGCACGTGGGACAAGGAACGCATTTACTCCTCGGATTGGCGGCGTGATGACGCATGCCAGCTGAGACGTCATGTCTCATCTCCGTGCGCGGCCCCTTTCGCTTGGTCAGTCTGTGTTGAATGACGAATACATAGGTGGGCAACTCTTGTTTGCGATTGGATAGCCTCTCTTATGGGGAGGTCACACATCAGCTGTGATGAGTCCAAGCAATTATGTTACATGTATATTATGGCGTGGTATTTTCCTGCAGGTTCATGCCCCAGTTGATGCATTCCTTATGCGAAACATGTCGGGTACATGAACCTGCTTTGCTGCTACGCCGTTATTTGAAACCATTTCTGTGATCACCATATTTGCAAGTCTCTGCATGGAAGACTGCATGTTTTCTTGTTTTATTTTTTACACCATGTGTGTTTTGTGACTTGTTCCTGAATAAATGTGATTTTTATCTTGCCATCTGATCCTGCACTATGAGGAGTCTCCTCTGTTCCATTTTTTTATATGATCTTTGATATACTGACGTCTTGGAAATTTCGTGCCTGTATCCTGGAGAGGATTGGATTCCCTGAGTTTGTTTCATCTGCTGCTGCTCCAGGAGGACAGATCCAGTGTGGTCTACACTTACATCTTCTGCCTGTTTGACTCACCACCGCTGGTGTGTGCGTCCACATATAGGGGTAAGAGTATCCATTTCTTTCCCCCATCCCTGGTGTTGGAGTCACATCCCCGGGTGCTATGGATTTATGAACATACGTGTCCTATGATCTCGAAGTCTCGTTGGATTTCTTATATGGGGACAATGTTCTAATGTTTCAACATTCATGTAACATTTCTGTCATCCGTTTCCAGTCCACACATTGTCACTCTCATTGGACTTTTATATGAGTTTACTGTACACAGCTACACATGAGTTTTTATATATATGTGTAGGTATTATCTGGAGTGAAGCACAGTTGGAATTTAACATTCTTGGCCTCTCTGTGGGCTGTATACTTTTTTCACTGTTTGTTGTCTGTCCCAATCCCTTTGTGTGTTTGGGCCTTCATACACTTTTTGGGCGCTGCATTTTTTGTTTTTATATATAAATTATGCTTAATCCAAACACAAGTAACTAGACAAAGAAAAACAATGGTCATAGGACTTCATATGAGACATGTCACTTCAAAAAATAATACAGAGGGTACATAATATTGGAAATTTATTTTACAATCAAAATAGAAACATTCCATAATCTTCATAAGGTACATGATGTGATTTGGTAACAGGGTCATGTTTCAATTTTGATTGTAAAGTACATTTCCAATATTATGTACTTTTGTGAAGTGACATGCCTCATATAAAGTCCCATGACCATTGTTTTTCTTTGTGTGTGTATATATTTGGGTTGGAGGCCTGTCACTGTGGTTGCCCCAGATTACACCTTGTTTTTCGAATACAAGTAACTATTCCTTTCTTACACATTTTAAAATATTGTATCAAAGAAAATCAAAGCTTAAAGTAATTGTAAAGCTTTGTTTTTTTTGTTTTTTTTAAAATATCAAACATGTTATAGTTACCTCCTCTGTGCAGGGGTTTTGCACAGAGTGGCCCTGATCTTCCTTTTCTGGGGCACACCCGCGGCGCTCCTGGCTCCTCCTCTGCATTGAGTGCCCCACAGAGAGGCGCTTTCCATTAGGGGGGAAACTCGCACGGGCGCGCTCCCGAGTCCTGCTGCTGCGTCCATTGACACAGACAGCAGGACTCGGACCCGCCTGCCGGCTCCTGTGTCAAAGAACATTTATTTTCTGTCTCTAAACCCTCCTGCCTCTAAACATCTGTAAACGCCTATGTCTACAGTTTTACCCAGTTTTGCAAACAAAAGCAAAACCTAGACACAAGGTAATGTGATCTTTGCTGAAAGGAATGAAAGTTCAGACTGACTGATTGTCCCCTCCTGCAGTGATCATGTAATTAGTACCTTACCCTTTTGCCAGGAAAGGTAGGTAATTCTGCACTTATTTTATTCTTTATTTAGTCATCCAAGCAAGACTGTTAAAGCAGGCCTTGCATCAACATGCAAGTTACCACTATTTAGGAGAGCCAGATCCCCCATGTAAAAATGTACATGCAGGGGCACATTCTTGTAAGATTTGGGATATTTCGTTTTCTCAGGATCCTACCAAAAGACTGAGTGACACCACCTAGGTACCATGGCACCTATCTGAGGATGCATGAAACTAGTGTGTTTTTTCTTTTTTTTTGGTATTTTTACATGATGGAGCTCTGCTAAGTATCAATACCTTGGATTTTGATGGAAGGTCCACTTTAACATAGCTGAAGTTTAAGCATGACGTTTACTGCATAGTTATATGGGCCAATGTAAGTATGCATTTTTCATACCTGAGAAATCCCCTTTGAATCTGCAAATCACTATAGTAGTTGCTGATACAACAGTGATAGAAGCAGTCTTCCATGTACAATGTTGAACAGCTATCCTTCTGCATAGTATCCACAGAGGGTCACTCAGTGCAGAAACCATTCACCAAGCACTTTGTATTTTTTTCAGTGAATATAAAATAGAGAGGCAAGGCGGTGATGTCACAATGTCTGCCTCATCCAATCAGAGAATGCATTGTATTCATTGAAAAAATGCAAGGCGTTCTGTCAATGGTGGCAGTAATGAGCAAACAACCCCCTGTGATTACAATGCAGTAGGGCATCTGCTTCACACCTGGCCTGGAAGACTGCTGCTATCATTGTGGTGGCAGCAATGCCTATATTGATTTGCAGCTTTTAAAGGGATCGCTCAGGTATGAGATATACATACTTGAATTGGTCTAAGCTGCACCAATGTAACTATACAATAAACTTCAGATTTAAAGTTAACATTGGAGAATAGTTCCACTGTATTGGATACTGGTCGTCATTTGGATACATGAAATGATATATGACCAGTTTTGTTTGATATTTCAATGTTCACTGTAGGTATCTTACTAGATCGAGCCACACTATGCTTAAATCAGCTAAAAACAAATATGGCTTATTATGTTAAATTATATCTGTGCATCAAACCATTTGTTGCAGATGTACAGATAGTCACAGGGCACAACGGCTCTATCTACTAACCTACACCCACATTTCTTTAGGCGAAGAGTAACATTTTCTTTTGGATTTGTAAAGGTAACAGTGCCCTGCGTTTCAAAAAATTATATCTATAGCTTAACTATAGAAGAGGGGCTATGTTTCCCATTTGGCTCTATTTTAACTGCCCTTTAATTTACCAGGTATAGAAGAAATGTTTTAATCTGAATAGTTATATGTTATACATTTTTAGAGCACTAAAGAGAATAATGTATAACTAGAAAAATAAGTACATTTGCGTTGATTTGGTATACAAATCTGAGCATGAAGACCAGAAGATAGAGTTCTTTCAGAAATTACATGAGATTATTGTTATATCTCATACTCAATGGGTCTGTGGATGTGAGTAGAGGTAAACAAAGGGGTAGATTATATGAACATCTGTGCCCAAATCCTTAAATCTGCAGTTACTAACCTAGGATCCCAAGAGCTATCTAAAATATCAACCGGTGTTTGATTTTTCCATTAACTCATGTGGGCTTGCCAAATAACAAACATACCAACTCAACATAAATGGTCTTTGCTGGGTTGGCTGATAGTATGCATAGGATGTAATATGATACTATAAGGGTTTATAGTGTGTGTATATATAGGCAAAATGTTTTCGTTTTAAATATAATGTGGAATAATTAACACCTAATATTACTGTCTGCGTTCCTGCTGGAGAGTTTTGCCCAATGTACTATTTCTGTTAACCACTGTCTCCATTAGAGATAGTGATGGTGATGGAAAATTAAAACTTCTTGAGTTGTCACAGGAACAGGACTCTCTTGACATACATTCTCTCTTGACAGCTACCTAACAGGGGATATCTCCTCAATTTAGAGAGATTACTTCCTGATGTATCTGTCACAGGAAGCAAAGTGAAACCTCCCCAATGGGACAAAAACGGCAAAAGAAAAAAATTTGACAGGGATCTTAAATAATCGATATGCTATCCCAAACAAGAAAACAAAAATTGGCTTCATGTACACTTTATATTTTAGAGGGATTTAAGCACCTGGCTACTTGACCCCTGCTTCAATCACATGTTTCAAAATTAAAAATTTCTATTAGGTTCTAAAGGCCAAGGGAAAAGTATGAAAAGGTTGCTGAGCAGAACACAAGAGAAGCATTACTATGAAACTGCAGAGTTCTGGATCTAATTTAAAGAGGTGATGATAATCAAAACCCAACCATATCACTATGCTTCAATTATACAATGCTACATTTCACAAATTGCAAATTTTTTAAGGTAAGTGTAGAACCTGATATATCTGTAGATTTACATAAAAGGAGTGTTACGTTCCTAGAAATTATGATAAAAACCAGGTACTGCCACAACCTAAGCTTCTGCCCTATGGTGTGCATGGGCAAAGCCTGTACCTCAAACTTTTGCCGAAGTCCAAAGTCATCTGGGTCATCAGTTATGGGCACATTGTAATACTCGCCTTCTTCTTGGTTCAAAAGCTTGTACCTGAGAGAGACATGCGGCAGACAGACAACCAGGACCAAAAAAGAGGGCAACACAGTGATAAGGTGGCAGAGCAAAGAAATGATGTGGGAGGTTTGAGTTGATCAGAAAACCGTGGATGAGGAATGTTAAAACAGTTGAAACCACAAAAGTAGCATCATGTGTGATTTCATGGAGATATAATAATAATAATAAAAAAATCCAAATCAAATATGAGAAAATTTAAAATTAAGGAATTAATTCAGAAAATGAGGGCAAATAAAATTAGATAAACACAGAATGAACAAATATAAAACAGAGAAAGAAAGATAAGGAAAAAAAAGAAAGGAAAGTAAGGTAGGTATTGGTAGAAAATTGCATTTGTGATTGATGTTCCATATATCTGCAATGCTTTATTTATATTACAGCTTGACGTTTCACGGATAACCTACATTACAACTTCAGCCAGCACATTCACCAATAAGCTCCACAGAGGCACAATATTGTATTAGTTCACTGAGTCTGCTAGAGTGAAAAATAGTACAGACAATTACCAGCCGTCTACGGAATTCTTCATAATTTCTGAGACGCCAAAAGACATGGAGCCCATGAAGTCGTTCCGCGATGTACGGTCCCAGTCCCAGATTTCCACAGAAAGACGTCTGTCTCCATCCCCTGACTTTAGAGAGCTGAGGAAGCCAAAATTACAAACAACATTATCATTCTGCTAAACAATAACAATGTTATCTGAAAAAGAAAATGAAAGGGTATTATTCACTTTCAGAAACATTACACCCATCTCTGTGTGCCTAATTCACTAGACAGATGTAAATCTTTCTGCAACCAATTTTCAACACATTATGCAGTCTAAAGTTTTAAATGCATGGCTAGAAATTTCTCCTTTAGCCCGTGGGATGATCAACAGAAAATCAGTAGATTATTCTATCCATGTTAAACAGCTTTGGTCAAAGAATTTTCACTGTTGGTTATTGTACTTAAGCAACAGCAGTATCCCCGGCTACTTACCAGTGACTGCATCTCATTAGATACAGTCACTATTTGGCTGAGAATTTTCCACCTGGTTTGATTTTTAGGCTGGCCATATACAGAGCGATTTTATTTCCTGCAACCATGGGTTGCAGGAAAGAAAATCGCTTGATTCCCCCATTAACACAGACAGTGTTGATGCAGGAATCTCTCCTGCCGAGCCATTGTCTGCTCCCAGTGGGGGGGCAGCCGTCCCCAGCAGGAGAAGACAGAGATTATTGCTAGCGGTTATAACAGTCGCTAGAGATAATCACAGGTAAAACCCTGCATGCTGGTTGTACCTAAGTTTTTTTTTTTTTTAAGGTATTTTTTTAGTTTTCAAACAAACATACCAAAGAAAGGGTACATATCAGTCAGTTTGCAATATCAGATGACAAAAATATAGACACAAGGACATTGCTTCGTACCCAGATGGTAAACAATAATTACCAGGAGACAGTTGTACCTAAGTTGATCAATCAATCAACTTGGTACATTTAGCCTGCCCATACATGGTTCAAACCGTGTATGGCCTGCCTTAGTCAAGTTTTGTTGAGCCAGGTGCTGCCAACACGGCCACCCACAGTTCAAGTTTCAGTGATTTCAGCAAGAACTTAAATTTGATTAGATACTTTATCATTAGTGTATTCAATATAACAACAATTTACAAGGTTCCTGCTGAACCGGCCGAGATTCGGACCGTGTATGTCCAACCTTACCATGTCAATTTTTGTTTTACTGAATACACTAATGATAAAGTATCTAATCTAATCTACCGTATTTTTCGGACCATAAGACGCACTTTTTTCCCCCAAAAATATGGGGAAAAATGTCTCTGCGTCTTATAGTCTGAATGTACATCATGCTCCGCCCCCCCGCCGCCATGGTCAACGCCCCCGCCACTGCCGGAAACCCCCCCCCCGACCTGTACTCCGGAGTCCTGGTTCCCGCGGCCTCCTCCCGCACAGATGCCCAGATAATTGCTCCAGCCGCCGCTGCAGCCACGGAGGTGACTGCCTGGCCAGTAATCTGCAGCCTTGTGTGCTGCGGGTAGGAGAATTATGGTATACAGAACACCGGGGTCTCTGGGAGCAGGGACATGTCTTAGGAGAAGGGGAAATCATGTCCACTGCCCCACTATGCAGCGCGACATGCCGCCCAGACTCAGGTAGGAAACTATTGTAAGGGGAGAGTGGGGAGGAGTGGATGGAAGGCTGTGCAGTCTCCTAATGCTGTGTTTGGAGGAGAGGTGACAGCCTGCTCTGCTGGGACTTGTAGTGCCTCTGTGGGGGGGCTGAAATATGGCAACCTGCTGTGCTGGAACTTGTAGTGCCTCTGTGGGGGGGGGCTGAAATATGGCAACCTGCTCTGCTGGGACTTGTAGTGCCTCTGTGAGGGGGCTGAAATATGGCAACCTGCTCTGCTGGGACTTGTAGTGCCTCTGTGAGGGGGATGAAATATGGCAACCTGCTCTGCTGGGACTTGTAGTGCCTCTGTGGGGGGGGCTGAAATATGGCAACCTGCTATGCTGGGACTTGTAGTGCCACAGGTCAGGCCGCATTGTTGGCACAGGTCAGGCGCATTATTGGCAATGGTCAGGCTGCATTTCTTTGGCACAGGTCAGGCTAAATTTCATGGGCACTGGTAAATATTTTAGTAGACCATTTGGTTCAGAATATTTTTTTTTCTTGTTTTCCTCCTCTAAAACCTAGGTGCGTCTTATGGTCAGGTGCGTCTTATAGAGCTCAAAATACGGGTTGCAGGAAAGAAAATCGCTTGATTCCCCCATTAACACAGACAGTGTTGATGCAGGAATCTCTCCTGCCGAGCCATTGTCTGCTCCCAGTGGGGGGGCAGCCGTCCCCAGCAGGAGAAGACAGAGATTATTGCTAGCGGTTATAACAGTCGCTAGAGATAATCACAGGTAAAACCCTGCATGCTGGTTGTACCTAAGTTTTTTTTTTTTTTAAGGTATTTTTTTAGTTTTCAAACAAACATACCAAAGAAAGGGTACATATCAGTCAGTTTGCAATATCAGATGACAAAAATATAGACACAAGGACATTGCTTCGTACCCAGATGGTAAACAATAATTACCAGGAGACAGTTGTACCTAAGTTGATCAATCAATCAACTTGGTACATTTAGCCTGCCCATACATGGTTCAAACCGTGTATGGCCTGCCTTAGTCAAGTTTTGTTGAGCCAGGTGCTGCCAACACGGCCACCCACAGTTCAAGTTTCAGTGATTTCAGCAAGAACTTAAATTTGATTAGATACTTTATCATTAGTGTATTCAATATAACAACAATTTACAAGGTTCCTGCTGAACCGGCCGAGATTCGGACCGTGTATGTCCAACCTTACCATGTCAATTTTTGTTTTACTGAATACACTAATGATAAAGTATCTAATCTAATCTAAGTTGCTGCTAAAATTACTGAAACTCAAACTGTGGGTGGCACTGTTGGCAGTACCTGGCTCAACAAAACAGCATGTATGTATCCACACATACATACATAAATATGCACCAATATTGCATACCTATTTAATAAGAACAACAGCCTGTGCAAATAATAAAAATGTGTTAAAAGTAATAAAAATATAAAAAAGTAAGAGAAAAGATACTAATACAATATTTGCATATGAAAGATAAACTTCCAAGGTGCATTACCATTCTTAGGAGGTTGTACATGAAGGACTAATGGATAGTACACCTCTGGGAAAGAAACTGTACTTCAGTAGCTTTGTGTGAGTATTGATTGCTCTTTATCTTGTTCCTGATGAAAGTGAGATAAACACAATATATCCTGGGTGAGTTGGATTTTTGTTGATGCTGCTAGACCTTTTCTTTAGTTGGCCAGCATACACAATGTCCAACTTTGGTATTTCAGTACCTACAGTGGGTACGGAAAGTATTTAGACCCCCTTAAATTTTTCACTCTTTGTTATATTGCAGCCATTTGCTAAAATCATTTAAGTTCATTTTTTTCCTCATTAATGTACACACAGCACCCCATATTGACAGAAAAACACAGAATTGTTGACATTTTTGCAGATTTATTAAAAAAGAAAAACTGAAATATCACATGGTCCTAAGTATTCAGACCCTTTGCTGTGAGACTCATATATTTAACTCAGGTGCTGTCCATTTCTTCTGATCATCCTTGAGATTGTTCTACACCTTCATTTGAGTCCAGCTGTGTTTGATTATGCTGATTGGACTTGATTAGGAAAGCCACACACCTGTCTATATAAGACCTTACAGCTCACAGTGCATGTCAGAGTAAATGAGAATCATGAGGTCAAAGGAACTGCCTGAAGAGCTCAGAGACAGAATTGTGGCAAGGCACAGATCTGGCCAAGGTTACGAAAAACATTCTGCTGCACTAAAGGTTCCTAAGAGCACAGTGGCCTCCATATGCCTTAAATGGAAGACGTTTGGGACGAGCAGAACCCATCCTAGAGCTGGCCGTCCGGCCAAACTGAGCTATCAGGGGAGAAGAGCCTTGGTGAGAGAGGTAAAGAAGAACCCAAAGATCACTGTGGCTGAGCTCCAGAGATGCAGCCGGGAGATGGGAGAAAGTTGTAGAAAGTCAACCATCACTGCAGCCCTCCACCAGTCAGGGCTTTATGGCAGAGTGGTCCGACGAAAGCCTCTCCTCAATGCAAGACACATGAAAGCCTGCATGGAGTTTGCTAAAAAACACCTGAAGGACTCCAAGATGGTGAGAAATAAGATTCTCTGGTCTGACGAGACCACGATAGAACTTTTTGGCCTTAAATCTAAGCAGTATGTGTGGAGAAAATCAGGCACTGCTCATCACCTGTCCAATACAGTTCAAACAGTGAAGCATGGTGGTGGCAGCATCATGCTGTGGGGGTGTTTTTCAGCTGCAGGGACAGGGCGACTGGTTGCAATGGAGGGAAAGATGAATGCAGCCAAGTACAGGGATATCCTGGACGAAAACCTTCTCCAGAGTGCTCAGGACCTCAGACTGGGCCACACAGCTAAAATAACGAAGGAGTGGCTTCACAACAACTCCGTGACTGTTCTTGAATGGCGCAGCCAGAGCCCTGACTTAAACCCAATTGAGCATCTCTGGAGAGACCTAAAAATGGCTGTCCACCAACCTTTACCATCCAACCTGACAGAACTGGAGAGGATCTGCAAAGAGGAATGGCAGAGGATCCCCAAATCCAGGTGTGAAAAACTTGTTGCATCTTTCCCAAAAAGACTCATGGTTGTATTAGATCAAAAGGGTGCAAATACTAAATACTGAGCAAAGGGTCTGAATACTGAGCTGTAAGGTCTTATATAGACAGGTGTGTGGCTTTCCTAATCAAGTCCAATCAGCATAATCAAACACAGCTGGACTCAAATGAAGGTGTAGAACCATCTCAAGGATGATCAGAAGAAATGGACAGCACCTGAGTTAAATATATGAGTCTCACAGCAAAGGGTCTGAATACTTAGGACCATGTGATATTTCAGTTTTTCTTTTTTAATAAATCTGCAAAAATGTCAACAATTCTGTGTTTTTCTGTCAATATGGGGTGCTGTGTGTACATTAATGAGGAAAAAAATGAACTTAAATGATTTTAGCAAATGGCTGCAATATATCAAAGAGTGAAAAATTTAAGGAGGTCTGAATACTTTCCGTACCCACTGTATATCGAAGCTGATAAGCTGTCTTATCATTGTCATGTATAATTCCAATTAGAGTGATATCATCTGCAAACTTCACTATAGTAGAGGCATGAATAGGGATGCGATCATGTGTAAACAGAGCTGGACTGAGCACACAGCTTTGTGATGCTTGTAGTGTTCAAAATTAAGGTGGAGGAGATTTGCTTTCCCATTCTCATGGTTTGTAGTAAGGAAATCCATATATCAGCAACAGAACAAGGGGCCTAGCACAGGTTACTAAGCATGTATTCTAGAAGAAATTAAGGGTCTGTACTTTTTATCATAGGTGTATTTTTAATGATAGAGACAGACTATCAACCAAAAATCCTAAAAAAAACACATAAAACAAATGCTATAAATTACAGTATTTATCGGCATATAACACGTACAGGCGTATAACACGCACCTTCATTTTAGGAGGGACGTTTCAGGAAAAAAAACTTATATTTTAAATAAAGAACTTTGAAGCAAAATAAGGGTCAGTGCCCATCAATGCAGCCTCATCATTTGTTTTATGTGTTTTTTTCTGGATTTTTGGTTTATTTGTCTCCACCATTTAAAATACTATGATAAAAATGATAGACCCTTTTTCAAATAATTATTTTCCCCACTGTAAGTGTTTTGTGCTTAAAGCGAAGTTCCACTCAAAAGTGGAACTTCCGTTTATCCATCTCCTCCCCCCTCCATTGCCACATTTGGCACCTTTCAGGGGGGAGGGGGCAATAGGTACCTGTTTTTTTTTTTTTAAGCAGTAGATTTTTATTGAAAAATTTTCATTACAACAAATGAAAGAAGACAAGTTGACATACATACAAACATATCAATAACAGTATTTGTCGTGTAATACCGAATAGATTTGTTTAACCAGTATAGATAAAACTATATGTGAAGTGATACAACAGTATCACTGTGGAAGGTAATGGGTACCTGTTTTTGACAGGTACCGTTCCCCACTCCCGGGAGACCAATTAGAAAGCTCAATGCCCTTTGCGCATGTGCAGTAGGGAACCAGCTGTGAAGCCAAAAGGCTTCACTGCTGGGTTCCCTTATCAGGAATGGCGGAGGCTACAGCCGATCTGGAGATCAGCTGGGGTGCTGACATTGCGGGCTCCCTGGACAGGTAAGTGTCCAAATATTAAAAGTCAGCAGCTGCAGTAATTGTAGCTGCTGACTTGTTTCTCTGAATTTTTCGTGGGGGGGCTATACCTCCACTTTAAGATGTATCAAGGCTGTGCGTGATGTCACAGTGATAGCATCACCAGTTGATCTATTTGATTGGTAGACAAACTGATGTTTATCTAGCTCATTGAGGATGCTAGCCTTGATGGGTGAAAGTACAAGTACACTTTGTAATCACCAGAGTTAAAGCATTTTGGTGATTATCATTCACATATCTCACTACCAAATTTGTGAGTATAGGAAAAAGTTGATTAAAATGAGTAGGGACAACAGCTTGTTGCAATGAGAGATTACAATTGTTAATAACATCTGCTATCCATTCAGCACATACCCTCAGTGCACACAACATCTGGTTCTGCTGCATTGTTGATGTCAATCTTCTTCAGAATATATCTCACCTCATATGGCTATGATACAAGTGACTGTTTCTCCACAGTTTCTTTAATTTGGATTTAATCTCGGAGGTTTTGATAATAAAAATGGGTAAAAAAAAAATCAGAAGGGGCGTGACCGGAAGCCGACCTGGACGGACGTGTAGCCTGAGAGCTCTCCCCCAGCCCGCAGCAAACAGGCTAACTATCAGGGATTTAACTTGGGCAGATCCATGGGCAGATCGCGGATCACACGATCCTCTTCAGACAGGGGATCTTCCCAACCACCACTAGGCTCTACTTCAGATCGCCCGACATGCCGCCGGGCGGAGAAAAAAAATGGCGCCGGCCCTCTGACCTCCCGCTACCGAGCCTCCCCTCCTGCATCCCCGCAGAGCAAGCAACCTCCACAGGACTTGCCTGCTTCCCCACACGCGGCTCCGAGACATGGAGGGCCCCCACAGGCGGTGAGTTACTCGCAGTGCGCCCTCCCCATCCCAGCCACACCACATGGAGAGAGGGCCGAGACCATCCCCCAGCCTGCATCGCAGTACACGCAGTGTACAGGTGCCTTCCCGAGACTGCTACGAGCAGCATCAGACTCCGGAATCCCTGGGAGCAGTCCTCTCTCCTCCACACCCCACGCTGATGAGGAGGAATTTCTGACTCTCCCGGGACCCCATACACCCACGGGTATACCCGGAGCCTGCAGGTGGTGGTAGGCCGCAATTTACTAGCTGGCCTGCCCCAACCTCCCCCAAGGCCCAAAGACTGTCCCGTTCCAGGGAATCCGGCTTCTCCAAAGGTGATGCAGCAACTCCTCCCTCCTATGCTCAGATGACATTAGCCCCAGCACAGCCTTTGAGGGGGAGCCCACTGGCACCAGCGCCTCCAACCTCCCATGCACCACTGTGGTCTGAGCCGTGGGACCCACTACAGCAGCCTACTCCATGTCCCCAGGGTATCCCTGCAGTGGGATACTATTCACAGCCAAAAAAGAAAAGAGAGTATTGAGACACAAGGGGTCTCAAAATATTGTCTAAGGGAGAATCAACCACGGAATGATGTCAGTATAGTAATTAGACTTTATTGATGAATGCACACAAATATAAATAGATCACCCTGGGATGGCACAAAGGACCTCCCAGAGGAGAATGTTCCTCCGAAGTATCAAAATCTGTAAAAACACACTGCATACATTAAAAAAAACAACGTTGTGTAATAAAAAGTGAACATGGGATGCAAAACCCTGCTCTGACCAAATGAAAAAATACACCCCTAAAATATCTGAAAAAAATTGGGCGTCTGACATGACGAAAATTGCAGCAGTCCTGACTGATAAGCTCTAATGGCTGTGGATGAATCACATTTGTGAATGACGTCCTGATTAGGGCTACAACAAAATAGTCTCCACAGAGTAATTGTGCAACAAGTGGACAGCTTCCTGTGATGGGGGTATAGCACCACTAGAGTAGAAGACTTTGCAGAACAGTGTAGACCAGTCTGTAATAAGATGTATAATCAGGATGCAAAGAAGCCAATAAATTACTTCCTGAAGTGGCAGTGACACCAAAAATAAAATGGCATATCAAAAATGGATGTGAAATCAAACCATCAGTACAAAAGTCTATCGTTCATATAAGGAACTGAAGGGGTCTATCCATAGTGGCTGTTTGAGCCCCGCTGAGTAAGGCACTCAGCCCTCAACTCCCCGCCTGGGTTCTGAAGGGGATGGGGTGGCTCACCCCCCCTGGCAATTCTACCTGCAAGCCATCCCGACTAAGGAGGACTTCAAACAACTCATTACAGACGTGAAAGCCACCTGTCGAGCCTAGATCCAAACCCTCCATGCTGGCCTTAAACACCTAGCTGACAGGGTGGAAATGGCAGAAGAGGAAATACAGAAGACCAAACTAGCCATACATCGCACCCAAATTCAGGGCTCAGACCATCGCCTCATGTTGAGAGACATGCAGCGCCACATCGAAGACCTGGATAACTGGGGCCGCAGGAACAACATCCGTGTGCGAGGCCTACCCGAAACAGAAAAAGCGGAAGATCTACAGTCCACCCTACAGGCTCTGTTGAATGATCTGCTGGGGGAAAACGCTGACAAACATATTGAAATGGACAGGGTCCACCGAGCTCTTCGACCTAAAGGTCCCCATTCTAAACCACGGGATGAAATCTGTTGAGTTCATTCATACCCGCTGAAAGAAGACATCATGCGCAAAGCCCGCTCCATCCGCAAACTGGTCTTTGACAACAACCCGATACAGATTTACCCTGATCTATCCTGGATCACACTTAAAAAACGGAGACTGCTGCAACCCCTACTCCGCACCTTACAAGAAAAGGACATCATCTACAGGTGGGGATACCCCTTCAGCCTAACCGCAAGACACCAGGGGAAGTCTGCTGTCCTACACTACCCAGAAGACCTGGATTCCTTCTGCGACACCCTTGGAATTTCCGTCCCTCAATTACCTGAGTGGGACTTGGTGGCCACCCCTCCTCCACCACCGGTGGTCTGGCAGAAGGTCCCCCCTACCAAATGCTCCAGAGGACAGAATTCCTCCAGCAAGGAGGCCAACCACAGGAATGGCTGAACCAAATGCTTGGCGCTCTTCCAGAGCTCAGTTAATCTTTTTGCCCCACTCCATGTGCCCGGCTGGGCCATACCACGATCTCACACCCGCTCCTGAGTGATTTTACACTCCACCATGACAAAGTTCCCAGAATGCCTATGCTTCATCTTTGTTTCACACCACGGGCTGGCCTCGGCTGAGACACCAGACAGGCCGTCTTTCAGATTAGCAACCCCACCTTGGTTTACCGTCCAACAGTTCCTTTAATTTTTGACTTTTCTCCCTTTTTTTTACCTCTTTGGTAGTGGACTTCTACCGTATTTTTGTGTCCACCCGACCCAAACTTTTTTTTTTTTTTGATCCAGTGGGGCGAACATACAGGAACTGCACAGGTCCCATGACCCCTAGGTTTTATAGGGCCCACTTAATGATACATGTTGTTATAACTATATGTGTTCTTCTCCTAACCCCTTTTCTTATTCTTTTCTCTAGACTTTTCCCTTATTCTTCTCTGCAGATTGGCTCCTCGCGAAGACCTCGTTGGTCGCCGGCTCTCCACCCGTTGATGCCATGTTCCCAGGACGTGACACATCACCAACAGAATCAGCTAAGTATACCCGTAGTACACCACACCCTTGACAATGGCTAAGATAATGTCACTAAATGTCCACGGCCTAAACTCTAACAAAAAAAGACACTTGGCACTCCGAGAATTCAAACAGTCAGGGGCTGACATCATAATGGTACAGGAAACCCACTTTAACAGGGGAGACTCCTTCACGTTCGCCTCCAGACATTACTCCCAAATTGATCAGGCCTTTAACCCGCGTAAAAGAGCGGGGGTCGCTATACTCTTTAAAAAGGGATCCCCCTTCACTTGCTCTGCCTCTTACCTGGACCCGCACGGTCACTTTGTTATTCTCCACGGTACTTGGCAGACACAGGCAATCACCCTCTGTGCTCTTTATGCCCCGAACACCCGCCAACAACGCTTCCTGAAGAGAGTTCTCATTCGCCTATCCCAGACGCCCCACGATTTCCTCGTAATCGGGGGAGATTTCAATTTATTCCACTCCACAACTTGCGACCGTCTTGTGGTGAGCCCCCAGGCATATTAAACTCGAGCCCTTTGGGACTCTAAGCTCTTTCGCCACCTTACCAGAAGGTATGCTCTTTTTGATGCATGGAGGGCTCTCCACCCCGGCGATTGTCAATATAGCTTCTACTCTGCCCCTCATCATACCCACTTGCGCATAGACTTCTTCTTTGTCAATAACAACACGCTCCGTATCACCAATTCCGCATAAATACTCCCTATCTCTTGGTCCGATCATGCCCCTATCATGTTAACCCCTCCTCACACTGTGGGCCACGCACAAGGCAGTCTTCTGGTGCTGCTGTATTGCCCTCTCTTTAGCCATGAAGAGGGATGCAAAGGCTGCCAAGCTACAAGCTGGAAAACAACAGAAGGCCCTTGAGGCTCAGCTCCAAACCGCACCGTCCCTGCCATTCCTTAAACGTATCACACGAATGACATGTAGGGAACGCACGATGGGACAGGTAGAGAAAGCACTGACCCGACTGAGACAGCTATACTATGACAAATGAAACAAGGCACAATCACTCCTGGCCAGGAAACTGGCTGACCGAACTCTCACATCTCCCTGCACCAAATGAAGAACAGATAGGGATGTCTCGTGTTTTTACACCGACCTATACAACAATTCGGAGATACCACATAATCCCCCCTCGCCAGACTTAGTCGATCGTATGACCCAGTATCTAGAGCAGGCCGGATTACCCCAACTTCGAGCCTCAGACTTGCTGGAGTTCAATGCTCCCATCTCTGCGGAAGAACTCACGATGGGCGTTAAAGCTCTACCCACTCACAAGTCCCCTGGCCCGGACGGCTTGCCGTACAAGTACTACAAAACCTTCCTTCCCCTCCTGCTCACGTATATGACCAAACTGTTCAATGCCTTTCTCCAGCAAACCCCTGTCCCGAGTGACATGCAAAGCTCCTTCTTAACCCTGATCCCAAAACCAGACAAAGACCCTGCCTCTTGTGCCAGTTATAGGCCCATAGCCCTATTAAATTCGGACCAAAAAATATTCACGAAAATCCTCTCAATCCGACTGAATGCGATCCTTCCCACCTTGATCCATAAGGACCAGGTGGGCTTTGTCCCCTTCCGCCAAGCAGGAGACAACACGAGAAAGGTCATAGACCTAATCAATGTAGCTAATAGAGACAACTCAGAATCTGTGATCCTGAGTCTAGACGCTGAAAAATCTTTTGACCGCCTTGGTTGGCCTTTCATGCATGCCACATTGCGCCACATGGGCTTTAGGGGGCCCTTCACACCAACCCTACTTCACAAGTTAAACTCCCTTTGCTACATTGCCCACCTTCCAAATCACTAATGGTACCTGCCAGGGCTGCCCGCTCTCCCCTCTGCTATTTGCCCAATGTGTAGAGCCTCTGGCGGCGACCATTAGAGGCAACCCGGACATTCGAGGTATATAGGTAAGGGGAAGGGAATATAAAATCCCTCTATTTGCGGACAACATCATCCTCACCCTGACCCAGCCCAGGATCTCCCTGCCGAACCTGCACGCTGAACTCGATAAATATGGGGCGATCTCTGGATACAAAACGAACGCATCGAAGTCCACGGCCCTCCCAATCAATATCCCGGAGGAAGAAATTCACCGAAAAGAAAAGCAAGGGGAGAGGCGCCTCTGAGTGCAGATGTTTAAAACAATTTAATAAGAGATTGCAGTACAAGCAACTCACATTTTACTGGATAAAAACAGGCATTGTACGATTTCCATATGTAGAAGAGGGTATCATCAGGTCAGTCATCAGCCTCCTTCTCCTGCTGGGGCGCTGTGTTGCTGGTTCTTCCTATCTGCGCCTCTCCCCTTGCTTTTCTTTTCAGTACTTTTGGAACACGGTTTCTGTTTCTCCTTGATGGCAGCCCTGAGACTGTATATGTGACTGTTTTTACTACTCCCCGCCCGGCTCCCTCCCCTTCATTCATTTATCCATTTTTTCTCTCTCCCCTCCACATGCCCCGAGAGCCTGGTCTCTATGTTTACCGATTGTACATGCATTGTACATACACTATCCTAAACCCCATACTCTAAGGATAACAGCGATTTGGACTCATGCGCATATTTACTTGTATAATGAAGAAATTCACCACCTGCAGTCTGGTTTGCCTTATAAATGGGAACGTGTTTCCCTTAAATACCTAGGGGTTCACCTTACCCCGTCCTTTGACACCCAATATCAAGCCAATTTCCCTCCCCTCTATAAGTCGATTAGGGAGCTTATACAAAAATGGAAGACACATCATATCTCCCTTCTTGGGCGGATCACATCTGTTAAGATGGTCATCCTCCCTAAACTCCTTTATCTTTTCCAGACATTGCCCATTCCCATCCCCTACGCCCACCTGCGCAAGCTACAGAGTGACCTATTGCAATATATATGGAACTATAAAAAACACAGGATACCTAGCTCGGTCATGATGGTGTCTCACCCCGAGGGGGGCCTGGCGTTCCCCAACTTAGTTAGGTACTATCAAGCGGCCCAATTACGTGCAATAGTTTCATGGTTCCCCCAGCGATCCTATAATAAGTGGACGGAGATAGAAAAAATTTGGTTAGCACCCGTACACCCAAATAGCCTTCTCTGGAGTGCGGACGTGGAGGTGGACCCTGGACGATTATTAGGGTCGATGTCTCAGCTCCGTCAGCTCTGGCGCAAGCTGTCCCGTGAATGTGAGCTTAAATCCGAATGGTCATTGATGACTTCCTTCCTCTGCAATCCTAAGGTGCCAGCAAGCCTAACCCATCAGATGTCATGGCCCTGGGCCTCACAAAACTTATTCCACTTAGGCCATTTAGTGGACCCCAAGTCCCGTAAGCTGTTGTCATTCTCGGAACTCCAAGCCAAACATGACCTACCCCGACAAGTGTTTTACAGCTATCTGCAGATCCATCACTATGCCCAAACTATAGCCCCGCCCCTGCAATTCTCCGCACCCTCCTTGAAAGCATCATACTAGAAGGCCGCTCACGTAGAGGGTTGATTTCAGACATATACCAGATTTTGAACACATACTCTATACCAGAGCGAGGTAAACATACATTCATGCTCCGCTGGGAGAGAGAGTTAGGGGAAGAACTCCCGATGGAGGCCTGGCAGGCGGTCTGGAGTCAGGCTGCCAAAAGTTCCCTATGCACCCTCTACAAAGAAAATGCGTACAAGATTCTCTTCTTTTGGTACCAGACTCCAGACGTACTCCATAAAATATACCCTTCCACCTCTGACCGGTGCTGGCTCTGCCAAAGAGACAGAGGCACTCTCTTCCACATTTACTGGTCATGTCCCCTTATAGCCCCGTTTTGGTGTTCAACACAACAATTACTGATCCGCCTTTTTGAGGTGCTAATACCTCTGCCACCAAAATTATTCCTGTTCGGCCTCTTTCAACCAAAAATAGTTAAACCATACAAGAAACTGCTAAGACACATTTTCACAGCGGCAAGGTGCCTAATTGCCCTTAATTGGAAAAAAAACTTTACCCCAATCCCAAGATGCCCTATACTCAAGGGTCAAGGATGTGGAACTTATGGAGAAAATGACGGCCAGAATACGGGACAGACTGGACGATCACAACAAGGTCTGGGAGCAGTGGCATCTCCGGGAGGATTCGTCGTGAGACGATATATGAGTCATTGCTGTAACCTACTACCCACTCCTATCTTATATCCCTTGCTTTCTTTTCCCCCTCTTTTCCTCATCTTTTCTTTTGTTCTGCAAACTATCTATGCAAAGTTATATGTGCTATCAGTTCTAAGATACTGTTTGTTATGTTTTTTTTTTATTAGCAATGTTATTAATGAAGTTGGAATATATACTGCACTACTTCCGAAGAAGGCTTGCCACTTCTCACCACTGTTGCGTATATGCTTTACATTGTCCAGTTTTTGCATTTGCTTTAACTGACTTCATCGGTATCTGTGTACTGTTCATCTTTTTTGAGACATTTAATAAAAAAAAATTATTTGGAAAAATAAATAAAATCATGACAACTGATCTGTGGAATACTATGTATTTTTATAATTTCCTTTTCACATGTAATTTGAATTATTGTTTTTTAAGATGGCATTTAATGCAGTGTTTGTATTTACACTTAGCCCCTCTAATAAAACTTTTTATTTCTCTGCTTGTAGACCAGGGATTCCCAATTTGGGGTGTGAGATGGAATTTCAGGGGGGGCAAAAAAGAGTGGCTTGTGTCCCTCAGTGACGTGTCAGAAATTCTCACTTAGCCAGCTATCAGTGTTCCTTAAGCAGTGGTAGTAGGTGGTTGTGTTGTGTAGGTCCCAGTTTTTTTAACCACTTGCCGACTGCTGCAGTACATATACTGTGGCGGGGCAGCTCGTACTGTCAATGTGACCTACCAGTACATCTAGGCTTTCTTCCGGATCCGCTAATGCATGCACACCTGGAAACATGAGCTGTCATTCGCTGTAGCACAAGCGGATGGAATAGCACATTTCTGCTGCTTGTAGTAGAGAGCCCTGTGTTGGTAAACAACACAGGGCTCTCTACTACAAACAGCAGAAATGTGCAATTTTTTTCCAGGGAGTTAAACCCGGAACATTGCTTAGTAAAAACAGCACACAGTACACCCAGTAAACATTGTTAGGCACACAGATAACGCCTTGATTGTCCTTAAATGTTAACCCCTTCCCAGGCAGTGTCATTTGTACAGTACCAGTGTATATTATTAGCACTAACCACTGTATTCGTGTCACTGGTGATGTCAGTTAGTCAGTTCCCCCCAGCATCAGTTAGTGTCAGATTGTCGGCCACACTATCACAGTCCCACTATAAGTCGCTGATTGACCGTCATTATTAGTGTAAAAAAAAAAAAAAGAATATATATATATATATATACCAAAGTTTGTAGATGCTATAACTTTAACGCAAACCAATTAATATACACTTACTGGGTTTACCAAAGACATGTAGCAGAAAACATTTTTACAACAATTAATGAAGACATTTTTTTTTCTATTATTATTATTATTGTATATGTTTTATAGCAGAAAGTAAAAAATATTGTTTGTTTTTTTGTGTGTTTTTGTTTATATCGCAAATAATGATCAAATACCACCAAAAGAAAGCAAAATTACCACCTCAAGTGGTTAATCAGTGAATAACAGAAATCACATATAAGTAAAAGAAGCAACTGATGGTTAAATACAGGTACTCCTCACTTAACGACCAGGTTCCGTTCCAACGCCCAGGTCATTAAACGAGGTTGGTTGTTAAAACGAGGAGCCACAAGTAATCAATATTTTAGGCATTCTTAACTACTGTAGTGTACTGTATTGTGAAAAAAAAGGTCTAAACACAAAACATCAGCTCAATAACATTGTTTTAATTTGCATAAGTACAGAACACAAACTAAAATTCTGTACTGTACAATACAATGATGTATAGCACGTTGTTTAAGTGGGGAGAGCTGTATTGTATTGTCACGGTCATGTGGCTTCATCAGGGAATCCTTAATCGTGACGATACGCGTTGGAATAGATGGGCACCGGAAGTGACGTTAGGCCGCGAGTTTGCTGCTCGTTTATGTTTCACCTTGTTTTAAACTGCTTCATGTGAGTACTTTATTGTTTGCTGTCAGAAAATAAACATTAGTTCTACTTTACTATTGGGATCCCCCGTTTTTCCATTTTTCTCCATCTGCTAATGCGCTTCCCTGACAGGAATTCTACTGCCAATTATTCACAGAAAATAAAATAAATATATGTAAGAAGTATTTACCAGGCTCCATACAGATCGTAACTGATAAGGAAATATTTAGGGAGATCGTTTGCAGAACCCTAGAATCTGGATCATCCCTGGCTATTCTTATTCTTACAGCAGTAAAGTAAGGAGCAACTGCACCTTTAGGTGGAATTGCACTGAAGAAAAGGATCACCCAAGTCACATCGTCACTTATGCTAGTTGAAATCCAGCACTTTAATCACCAGCATCTTCTTTGAAGATACCATTCACTGTGAACTTTTATGGCACTTGCACTTTATTACGTTTAGATTTATATTGTCTTGGTGCATGCACCATATTGTATGAATTTTTATTTATTTCACCTGGAATACTTAGCACTCATTTATTATTTAGTATAGTAGATTTGTTATGTATTATCTTTTTATATATGCATGTAGTGAATATTTTTGCAGCAATTAGTGTTTATGATCAAGTACATGTAGCACTTTATACTTTATACTGAAGTACTTTAAATTTGAAGTGCAGCACCATATATTGTTTTTTTATTATATTGTTTGTTGGGTAGTGTTTGATCCGGTCGGTGCTTTCTGCAACCAAACACCTTATATATTTATTTAGTTCAGGAAGCGCGGGAATACCTATTGTATTTACGTCCCCGTCTTTAATTTCAAAGCAGTCCTGATAGAGTGAGGTGGCTTCCTCACTCCAGTTTTGGACAGTATTAATAACCAGTCTTATTCTGCTGATTAGAGGTTTGTATGATGGAATCATCATTAATGAGGAGTAATTTGATAGACCAAATTAGATTTGTATGCTCAAAGAATTTTTGTGGATACTTGGCCCAAGATGTTATTTTCCCTTTTATATATCCAGAAATTATTATGACAGTAGTAAACTTCCTCAGTATAAAAAAACGGTTTCCATTTCACTATTAGGTAGTTCAAGTCCAGTGAGCAAATTGTCTCAATAATATCTTTATCAGTCCTTGTTTACATATTATACAGGATGCCAGGGATGGGTCTTGGGTGACAGGTATATTTGCCCACTATTTGTGTTGTGGTCCCTTTTAAGGGGAGTGGGCTAAAGAGTACTCAAGGGTTGTCACCCATGCAGGGTGAGGGGTTCTGGGGTAGTCCAATTGGAGAGGAGAGGACTGATTTTCAGTACTCTCTAGATTGAATTCCAGGTCCCTAATAAGAACTTACCAGAGACTTGGAGAGATCTTTGTGTGGGAAAGAGCCTCCAAACCCGGGTTACAGGGACTTTGGTCCTGAAAGGGTTAAGTCACATGCAAGGGAGTCTTCAAATGCAGCAGAAAGAAAGCAACACCTGTCTGTAAAGGAGTGTGGAGTGGTTCACAGCTGTGAAACACAATTTTGCTGAGGTCCTGCAGCCTGTGTGGTACACCTGCAACAGATGGGAAACCCCAAACCCTATTGTAGGACTGGTATAGTGGCAGTCAGCCATTCTCTTGTTTTTCATGATACCAGGGTTATGGACTATTTTGCATTTGTTTGTCTTAACAAGTTGCTTACTGGGCACTTAAACCCCCTTCCTTCCCAGGGCAATTTTTAGCTTTCAGCGCTGTCACTCTTTGAATGACAATTGCGCAGTCATGCAACACTGTACCCATATGGAATTTTTAGCATTTGTTTTACACAAATAGAGCTTTCTTTTGGTGGTATTTATTCACATACATGGACGCCCTCCCAGCAATTTAGGCCCGTGCTGTAGCCTTCTTTCAGCTATAGCGAGAGTGCGAAGAGGTTAATAAAGCTGTTTTTGTTTTCTGGTTTTGTGCAAGTTCAACAAAGATTGTCACTTTTACAAGCAGCTGGCGTTGATCCTGAGTTCCTACTGTATATCACAATATTTACAGCTATGTCCACCTTTGGACTTATCTGAGTCTGCAGTCCTGTATGCCCAGTAGACATAGCAGTCTGCTATCTTGATACCCACATCGGGAATGGAGTCATCCAGCCAAGTCTCTGTAATAGCAATCACACAACTTTTAATTTTGTGTGAGGTAATCCTAAGCCTGAGTTTGTAATTCTTGTTAGTGATTGGGAGTTGCTGAGAAAGAGACTTGGCAAAGCTAGTCTACGTGGGTACATTTTTAACCTACCTTGAAAGCTGGCTGTCTTGCTCTGCTTTTTGCTTACTATACCTATGTGACCTTTGTTGCTTCTCTGATGAGATGGTAATAATTCCAGTGGGCTTCACTGAGCATAGGATCTCAAGTTGAGTAGAGTAGAGTATGGGCTTTTTGGAGTGTATTTCTCTGACAGTAACATATACAGTATGTGCTTTAGTTGTCTATAACAAAAATACTGATTGTTGTCAAGAGCATCAAGACACTGCACTTTCAAGATTCAAGCTGGGTATGGCCAATGAGACCTGCTGTGTCACATTATGAAGTCAGTGGGATTTCTTAGAAAAATGTAGAAATGCTGTCCTTTTTCCTAAGAGAATTATTAGAATAGTGATAAGGTATTGTACTACGCCTATACTGTACTGCATGTCTAGACATAACTTAACATTTGATTGCGTGGTCAACACAAGTGGCGGTATAAATCATATGTTTACAAACTAAAACAAAACAGTTTTTTATACATTGTTTTTACTGCCTTTGCACATTCTCATTGCTTTTGGCAACTCCATAATAAATGAGTCTGTTATAGTCTGTACACATGTTCTACTTAGAGATGTCAAATTTCTGGAAATTTTTAAGCCATAGGAAAAAAAATGTCCCTGTTTTTTTCTTTCCGGAAAAAATTTAAATTTTGGAAAAATTTTAACAAAAATTAAGTGTGGAGTAGTTTTACAAATTGAAAGTCATTTTATTACACTGGGAAGGTGAAATGAAGTGCTTTAAATAAAAGTACAGCTTATTCAGTAAATAAACTAACCCCCCCCCCTCTTCTTTTTTTCTTCTGAGGATAGATCAATATTAGGGCTCTAATTGGGAACCTAAGATGTGCCAGTATCATTATAAATATGGTGGTCAAATTAATTATGACACTGATATCATTGCTTTTTTCATCAAGCTGAAGAAACTTGTGGAACGAAAGTTTACTGCCTTCTGGCATGTTACATTTTTTAAACAATATATACAAGAAAACTGTTGCCCCATGGGACTGCATGTGCAGATTTTTCCTAGCCTGACAAATATTGGAAGGAACCTCTATTCCCAACTCAGCATGGCTGGTAACGATTGATGTCAAAGCCTTTTATTGCAGTATCCTCCATGATTGTGGTGTTGAGACAGTATGGTCATATTTGTCACAGGGCCCACAGGACAGAGAACAGGACAAATTTGCTATTGATTTGTTGGACTTTATTCTTAGGTCTTATGTCTTTTGCTTCATTAGCTCCCACTACTTCCAGGGAGTGGCAATAGGCACATGCTGTGCACTTTCCTATGTCACGCTTTACCTGTGGGGGTGGGAGAACCAGCTGTTTTCTGAGGAGTATCTCGCAATGTACCTGTGCCACGCTGTTTTATGGCATAGGTACATCAATGACATCCTTGTCATGTGGGACGGTGACAAAGCTGTGTTGGGTCAATTTCTGTTACGTCTGAATTCCAACCATTGGAATCTTCAGTTTACTATGTCTTGCCATCAAGAAGAAGTCCCTTTTTTGGACATTGTTATCAAAAAGAACAATGAAGGTTTATAATCTAATGCTTTGTTTCATAAGCCTACAGCAATCAACACAATCCTACATGCTAGCAGTACTCATCCTTTACCCTTAATACATTTACTTCCATATAGCCAGTATCTGAGGTGAAAACAAAATTGTGACGATAATGATACTTTTTCATTGGAAGCAAAAAATTCCAAGATCATTTTTTCATGTATGGTTTGTGAGGACTCCTCTGGATTGGTCTCTGTTCTGGGAGCTGCAATGCCACTAGTAGCCCTCTTGAGGCTCTTCAGTAAATTTTTTCTTATTTATTTTTTTCTCTTTATTATTTATTTTTTCTAAATATTATTTTTTTATATTTATTTTTATATCTTTGCTTACTTATTTTTTTATATATTTATTTAATATTTTTAATTTTTATTTTTATATCCACTTTTGTCCTTTTCTCTCCCTTTTTTCCCTTTCTTTTTCCTTCTCTTTTTCCAAGCTCCTGAGTGGCCATGTCATGCCTTTGGATACTTGTTGGCCGGCAGTGAGTGGCATCATGTTTGTTTCCTCCTTGGGGGAACCTCTGCGCCTGCGCCAGCCATCTGACGCTGCACCCTCGCCCAAAGCATGCACAGTTGTTATATGTTGCTGCGCCGACAGACTTGTGACATGGCGCCGCTGTCACGCCTGCATGATGACATTTGGCGCATGTGCATTTGCTGCTCCACACACCATACCTTCAGTGGTGGTCTGCCACCATTCCCCGTGTGGCGGGAGCTTTGTGGGCTCACAGCCTCATACATATGTAGAGGCCTCACCCCATCTCTTTCGTCTAGGGGTATCACACACGATAGGGTGAGATGCGCTATGGCCCATGTCCTCCCCATAGCTGTGGGTGAGGTGAAGGCCAGTACCAGATATTTCCTCGGGCCTGTGTGTTTCTGTCAAGGATTAAGTCCTGCCGTGCCAACACTTCCCTTTGCTCCCATTAACCAGAGTTCCACACACCGATCACAGTCCAACTCTTGTTTTATTGCATAACTCACAATAAACAGTGCTTCAGTAGCCAACTGGTTGGGACTCAATAACAGTTTGATACAGTGGAATGAGCAGGTCGAGGCACTATCCTGATTGTCAGCTAAACCACTGTGATCTCACCAGCGGTTACTATAGCTTTGGCTAGAGAGAACTTAGAACTTGAGAGTCTCTACCAGCGACTCAAGAGAACCTAGATAGGAGTACTTTTGCTGCGTTGTGGCCCCTGTCAGGGGAAGATGTCCCTCCAAGGGAGTTACCAGAGGCCCATCCGTCACTGGGTTGATGCTGCTCCAGACTCTCCGAATGGGTAACCTCCCCGGCCTCCTTGCCTCAGACATGGGCCCCACCCACTTCAGGGACCCTCGGATTTCTCCACCCTCGCGGGACCCAGTCGAAGTCACTGGGCCCCAGGCCTCCTGGTTTAGTACCTCACCCCAGGCTGAAGGTGCCTGGGATGGACTCCAACTCCATTCCGGTCAGGCCTAGGGCACCCGAGCTGGAATTCAGAACCGCCCGCACCCAGGCCTAAGGTGCCTGGGCGCGTGATGAAGGACCTCCAAAAGAGCAAGACCTCGTGACCAGGGCGTCTCCCCCTTTTATCCCCTCCATTGACGTCACGGCAGGTTCCCCGCCCTCGCCGTACCATCTCCGAGAAGGGACAAAAAGGAAAGCACTATGGCGGCAAATCTACCTCGAGCCTGCGGGCACCTGCCACCCACAGGCCAAGGAGATTATTAAACCGCCCAATCCTCCACGAATACAAATGGTCCAATTACTCCCATACATTACCACCCAGGTGTACCCCACCTAAATTTAGAGACCCCTCTACACATACATGACACTAGGGGGCGGGGCTTTCCTCAGGCAAGGCACTATATACAATAGTGAGGCCCCCTCTGGACAGGATCTACATTTATCACTTGTGGGCTGCCAAGATTATAGGTACAGTTAGCCCTCTCTTTGGATCTTCCATTGTAACATTGGGATTGGCGCCTCATTGTTTTTATAATTAACCAATATATGTCAACTTACATTTGTACTTCTTTAATTTTTATTATGACATAGGTATTAATTACTATGTCTATTTATTTATTTATTTATTTTTTTTATTTATAGATAAGACACAGATACAAACATAAAGACAACTTTGCAATTGTAATGAGCATATTAAGTATAATAACCGTACAAAACAGTTGCATGTGAGTTAAGGTCACAATTCAGTCAGGGTCATACCACTCACTGAAGTCTAATATTGGGTAAACAAAAACATCTGTGCTCATCACATTTTGTTCCCTTTTTATTGAAAAAAGAAGTAGAAAGGGGAAAGATAGAGAAGACAAAAGAAAAAGAGCAGAAAAAGAGAGAGAGAAAGAGAGAGAAAAAAAACCAACACATACACAAGAGAGGGGGGGGGGCAATTATCCCCAGGGAGCCTAGATCGGTAACGCTGAACTGGCGATGGGGATCCTAAACGGTGGATCCTGCCATTTATTGGGGGAATTCATCAGAGAAGCGAAAGAGGTTCCAGTGAATCCAGCTGGACTTATGTTCCTCTGACTTATCTCGCAGCGCAGAGGTCAGATTATCCATTTGCTCAATGTCCTTCACACTTGCGAACCATTGGGTTACCGTTGGTGCAGACTGTTGCTTCCAAAAGAGGTGGCATGCAGGCCCGAGCCGCATTAAGGAGATGCTTGAGGAGGGATTTATGGTAACGTTTCCTTGATAAGGGAGTAAGGTTAAGGAGAACCACAGCTGGGTTATCCTGAAGGGAGATGTCCATGAGTTTCTGTATGAGCTTAAGTACCAGTTGCCAGAAAGTTTGGAGCACAGGGCAGTCCCAAAAAATATGCAATAGGGTGCCTGGGTGTAGGCCGCATTGCCAACATCGGTCAGTTTGTAGAGGAGATATCTTAGCCAGCACGGAAGGAGTTCTGTACCAGCGCATCACTATTTTATAGGCGGTTTCTTGATATTTGCTGCATAGAGAGGATTTCTGTGCGAAAAAGAGAATGCAGTCTTTTTGGGGTTCTGTGAAGATGACTTGCAAGTCTCTCTCCCATTTTGCTAAGAATGGGGGGTCTTCCGTGGCGTGAAGGTCTAACAAGGATTTGTAGGAGGTAGATAAGGACCTACGGTCGGTCCCTCCCCCAAGCAGAGTTCCTCAAAACAGTGGAGCTTTCTGACAAAGTGGGCCGGTTTGTGCAGTGAGCTGAGAAAGTGAGATAGTTGGTTGAACCTCCAGCGGTCTAAGGAAAGTGGGGCCTGTCCTGAGAGAAAGTTCTCCTTGGTGAGCCAACGGGTGGAACGCAAGAATGAGGAGGCCCTCATGAGTCCCTGTGGGGCTTGCGAGAGAAAGGACGGATCAGTAAGGCCAGGTACAAAATCCAGATGACCAATAAGTGTCGTCAGTGGGGATGGAAAATTTTGCAGCGAGGCTAAATGGAAAAACCTTTTCAGTTCCATAAGAGTAGGCCCAATCAGTGGATGAGTAGTCAGTTGGGTGTCAGGAGTTTTCCCTGCCCAAGGAAGACCCGCCAGGGGGGCCCTGGCTGACTCCTGTTCCAGTGACACCCAGAGCTTCAAATCACTGTGACGGTACCAGTCCACGACCCTTGTCATATGTGCCGCAGTGTAGTACAGGGCTGGGAATCCAAGACCGCCTTTAATCTTTGGTCATAGTAGGAGTGCTCTGCCGAGACGCGGATGTTTACCACGCCATATGAATATGATGAATATGGAACGTACGGCGTGAAAGAATGTCTGATGTACAGTATCTTGACGGGCAGCGCCTGCAATAAATACAGAAGTCTGGGCATTGCATTCATTTTTAGTACTTTGCAACGGCCGAACCAGGAAAGGGCCAGAGAGTCCCACCTCCCAAGATCAGCCGAGAGCGTTGATAAAAGGGGCTGGAAGTTGAGGGCAACAATGTATTGTAAGTTTGCAGAGATTTTTGTTCCTAGATATTGGATTGAGCGGGCAGCCCATTTGAATGGGAAGAACTATGTCTAATTTTTAACTTCAATATGGAATACATTTAGTAAATTTCATCTAGTAGTGGTATTAACTTTATTTGGCATAATTTAAAAAAACTTTTTCTTTTGTAATTTAGTAAAAAAACAAAACTTGCTTTTAAAATTGTATTTTTTATTACAAATGGAATAGCAAGGACTGTATATGTTAGGAAAATTTCACCTATAAATGAGAATAATTAATGACAAATACACCAACACATGATGGTACTGTGGGTGTAAATTAGTACATAGTGCCACATCCTAATAATGGAATGTATACGTTTGGAAAGGAAATATGGACTTTTTGGGCACCAGTAGTAAAAACAAATTTTATTTAGAACAATTCACATATAATACCATAAAAGCCATATTAAAACATTACTGTAGCATCCTACAGTTAAGCATTGATATCTCCAACTCAAGCCGCTAGATCATGGGTCAAAGAACCTGAAGACCCTAATAATGATCAACACGGCTGAAGTAAAATGGCAGTAGTAAGGGAAAGCTCTACATGTTTCGCGAAGACTGCTTCTTCAGGAGATTATTTTCATTTTTCTAAATGGAATAAGGAGACATCAAATAAGTATATATACACAAATAGGGATGAGCCGAACACCCCCGGGTTCGGTTCGCACCAGAACCTTCGAACGGACCGAAAGTTTGCGCGAATTTTCGAACCCTATTCGTTATAATGGACGCGAACGTTCGAAATCAAAATTGCTAATTACAACGGCCAATATGCATGTTAATGTCATAAAACAGGTTTGGGGACCCGGGTCCTGCCCCAGGGGACATATATCAATGCAAAAAGAAATTTTAAAAACTAAAGTTTTTTCGGGAGCAGTCATTTTAATGATGCATAAAGTGAAAAAAAAAAAAGTGAAATTTTCCTTTAAATATGGTACCTGGGGGGTGTCTAAAGTATGCCTGTGAAGTGGCATGTGTTTCCCGTGTTTAGAACTGTCCTTGCACAAAATGACATTTGTAAAGGAAAAAAAGAAGCCATTTAAAACCACTTGCGGCTTTAATGTCATGTCTTGTCCTGGCCGTCATATGGCTGAAAATCCTTGAGAAAAATGGCATGGCTACCCCATCACCCCCCCCCACCCCAGCCCCTTTGGGTCTTGTATGGATACTAAGGGGGACCCCGCACCCAAAATAAAACCCTATACCTACAACCCTATATACTCTGAACAGCAGTATATAGGTGGTGCAAACAAGACATGGACTGTAGGTTTGTTCTTAAGTAGAATCTGAACAGGTACATTATGAAGTGTAGCTACATCCCAAAAAAATCAATTTTTAAGCTTTTTGGAGAACATAGGGAGGGGTTATCACCCCTGTAACATTTGCTGTCTTTGCACATCTGTTCAGAACATGTCACCTCACTTTCCGTCCCAATGACAAATGTTTTTGGAAAAGTGGGGTTTTAATTGAAACAAGGATTGGTGATAAAGCATCAGTAGAGAGGAGATACCTTTTTCCCAAATTAAATCTAACAGGATAGAATTTTCCTTCCTAGGGGTAGATTTCCTCTCACTTCCTGTTTTCTCTTGCCGTTTGCAAGTAGGAGTCGTTTGTAAGTTGGATGTTTGAAAGTAGGGGCCTGCCGTATATACTCTGCAGAAATTTGCCCTATTAGATGTTGGTGTAGCCACAAGACTGGTGGGCACAGGAATGGGCCCTGCTGTGAGTTAATAGATCAAGATTTGTACTTGCATGCACCTGTTGAACCGGGCAGAAAAATTGGGCCTTTGGTGGTGGTGGTGGTGGTGGTGGACGGTGTTGCCACAAGACTGTAAGCCCTCACAGTTACTCTTGGTGGGTGCAGGAATGGGCCCTGCTGTGAGTTATTAGATCAAGATTTGTAATTGCATGCACCTGTTGAACAGGGCAGAAAAATTGGGCCTTTGGTGGTGGTGGTGGTGGTGGACGGTGTTGCCACAAGACTGTAGGCCCTCATAGTTACTCTTGGTGGGCGCAGGAATGGGCCCTGCTGTGAACTATTAGATCAAGATTTGTAATTACACGCCCCTGTTAAACAGGGGCTGAAAAATTGTGCCTTAGGCATTGGTGCTGGTGCCACAACACTGCAACCCCTCACAGATACTGTACTTGGAGCACAGCAGTCACACCTGTTGCGAAGCATCTTTTTAAAAAATTGTAATTACACGCCCCTGTTATACAGGGGCTGAAAAATTGTGCCTTAGGCACTGGTGCTGGTGCCACAACACTGCAACCCCTCACAGATACTGTACTCTGAGCACAGCAATGAGACCTGTTGCAAAGCATTGCCTAAAAATTGTAATTACACGCCCCAACAGGGGCTGAAAAATTGTGCCTTAGGCACTGGTGCTGGTGCCACAACACTGCAACCCCTCACAGATACTGTACTCTGAGCACAGCAGTCACACCTGTTGCGAAGCATCTTTTTAAAAAATTGTAATTACACGCCCCTGTTATACAGGGGCTGAAAAATTGTGCCTTAGGCACTGGTGTGGTGGCATGGATCATTGAGGAGGAGGAAGAGGATAGTCAGTGAACATAACAGGACAGTCACTCAGCATCAGCATAGGCAGTCTTGAAGGGATGTGACATTATAAATTATTCCGTTATATCCGCTTCAGGTGTCTGGTAGCTGGTGGGGATCCAAGACTGATTCATTTTTATGAAGGTCAGTCGATCAACCGAGTCGGTGGACAGGCGCACCCTATGATCGGTGACAAATCCTCCAGCAGCACTGAATGTGCGTTCGGAAAGAACGCTGGATGCAGGACAGGCCAGTAGCTCAATTGCATACTGTGCAAGCTCTGGCCAGTGATCCATCCTCAGGACCCAGTAAGCCAGAGGATTTTCGGTGGGAAAGGTGTCCAAGTCTGACCTTGCCCCTAGGTATTCCTGCACCATGTATATCAGACGCTGGCGATGGTTGCTGGAACCGATCATACCTTGGGGCTGCGGACTAAAAAATTGTCTGAACGCATCGGTCAGACGTCCACCTTCCCCACCGCTCCTTCTGCTACTGACCGAAGCCTCAGCAACTCGTCGTCCAGGACCAGGAGTTTGTAACCTCCCAGTTTCTGGGAACGCGTTGCACAGACCTTTCTGCAAGGCCTCCCTGAGATGTCTCATTCTCTGCTCCCTCTGCGACGGCAAGATAAGGTCCGCAACCTTACCCTTGTACCGTGGATCAAGGAGAGTGGCCAGCCAGTAATGGTCACTCTCCTTGATCCGAAGAACACGAGGATCCTTCCGCAGGCTTTGCAGGATCAGGGAGGCCATGCAGCGTAGGTTAGCTGAGGCATTCGGTCCGGAGTCTTCTGGGTCACTGAGGATGACATGATCGCCAGCCACCTCCTCCCAGCCACGTACAAGTCCACTGGTTTGTTGGGACTGTACATCATCCCTAAAAGACTGCTGCTGCTGATGCTGAGTGCCAGGCTCCACCTCCATGCTCACACAATCCTCCTCCTCCTCCTCCTCCTCCTCCTCTTCCTGTGTGATGGGTGGGACAGAAGGAACATTGTCTGGATAAAGGGGGCCTTGAGAGACAAGGAAGTCCTCCTCTTCCTGCCTCTGTTCTGCCTCAAGTGCCCTGTCCATTATCCCACGCAGCGTATGCTCCAACAGGTGGACAAGAGGTACAGTGTCACTGATGCATGCACTGTCACTGCTCACCATCCTCGTGGCCTCCTCAAATGGTGAGAGGACAGTGCATGCATCCCTGATCATGCTCCACTGGCGTGGGGAAAAAAAGCCAAGCTCCCCTGACCCTGTCCTGGTGCCGTAGTCGCAAAGGTACTCATTGATGGCCCTCTGCTGCGTGTGCAGTCGCTGCAGCATGGCCAACGTTGAGTTCCACCTGGTGGGCATGTCACATATTAGGCGGTTCTTGGGCAGGTTCAGCTCCTTTTGCAGCTCAGTCAGCCGAGCACTGGCATTATAAGATCGGCGGAAATGCACACAGACTTTCCTGGCCTGCCTCAGGACATCCTGTAAGCCTGGGAACCTGCCCAAGAACCGCTGCACCACCAGGTTGAGGACGTGAGCCATACAGGGCACATGGGTGAGCTGCCCCTGTCGCAGGGCGGAGAGGAGGTTGGTGCCATTATCAGAAATGACCATTCCTGGCTTAAGCTGGCGTGGCGTCAACCACCTCTCGGCCTGCCCCTGCAGAGCTGCCAGAACCTCTGGCCCAGTGTGGCTCCTGTCCCCCAAACACACCAGCGCAAGCACGGCATGGCATCTTTTTGCCTGCGTACTCGCGTAGCCCCTTGTACGCCTACGGAGCACCGCTGGTTCCGAGGACAGAGCACTCGAAGAGGACATGGAGGAAGAAGAAGAGGAGGGGGTGGAGGAGAGAGGTGTGTCACAACCAGTAGTAGCATTTTGGAGGCGTGGTGGCGGAACAACCTCCAACACTACTGCACCTTGTCCTGCATCCCTCCCAGCTACCAATAGAGTGACCCAATGGGCCGTGAAAGAAAGATAACGTCCCTGTCCATGCCTGCTGGACCATGAGTCAGCGGTAATATGCACCTTACCGCTGACCGCCCTGTCCAGCGAGGCATGGACATTGCCTTCCACATGCCAGTAGAGAGACGGAATCGCCTTCCGTGAGAAAAAGTGGCGTTTGGGAACCTGCCACTGAGGAACCGCACATTGAACAAACTCACGGAAGGGGGCCGAGTCTATCAACTGAAAAGGCAGCAGTTGAAGTGCTAGCAATTTAGCCAAGCTAGCATTCAACCGCTGGGCATGTGGATGGCTGGGAGTATACTTCTTTTGACGGTCCAGCAGCTGGGGCAGGGAAATTTGCCTGCTACAATCGGACGTCGGTGTACTGCAAGTACTTGGTTGTGACACACCTAATTCTACACCTTCAGTCCTCTCAGAGCAGCTTTCAGAGAGGACTGAAGATATAGTGGGGATGGAGATCCCAGCTGATGAGGAGCAAGGAGAGGTCCGCTTTGTTCTTTGGTGTGGGTCTTTTATGTGTGCTTACCAACGAGCTGCATGGCAGGTCGACATATGTCTGCTCATGCTTGTGGTGCCCAAGCGGCTGATGTTTTGGCCACGCGAGATACGCTTGAGACAAATATTGCAAATAGCAGTGGTGCGATCTGATGCACTCGTCTCAAAAAAGGCCCACACCAAAGAACTTTTGTGATAACGTGCAGAGGCAGCGCCCTGCACAGGCGGAGCTCTGCGGTGTGGTACAGTTGCTGTGCTGGCCTCTAGCTGGCCTCCAGGGGGCATCCTGCCTCGTTGGACATGTGACGCTGCATCCTCCTCCTCCTCCTCCTCTCTCCCTTCAGGCACCCACGTGGAGTCAGTGACCTCATCATCCCCTCCCTCTTCACCACTAGAGCAAACCTGGCAGTAAGCTGCAGCTGGTGGAACACTACTGCCAGATTGCTGTCCTTCAGCATCCCCTCTCTCTGCGCGCACACTACTGACTTCCTCAAGCTGGGTATCATCATCCGAGCCTTCGAATCGTTGGGCATCCTCCTGGAGCATGTACCCAACACTGTGCTCAAACAGTTCGGGGGACTCCTCAGGAGGACATGGTGGGTCTAGGGAAGGGGTGGCTGATGATGCCATTGAGTACGCGTTGGCAGCTGCTCTGCCAGTACCCTGAGCCTGGGTGAGAGAGGATGAGGAGGATGAGGAGGGCTTGGTCATCCATTCTACCAAGCCTTCGGCATGATGCGGCTCCACATGTCCAGCTGCCGAAAACAAAGACAAGCGTGTCCCATGGCCACGTGCTGATGACGATGCACGACCACGTCCACAGCCAGCACTGTTGTCTCTAGAAACAGAGCCTGCCTGCCCTGTGTTCTTGCCTCGGCACGCTCTGCCTCTCCTTGGCGGTCTTCCAGCCATTGTAGTCGGTAGTGTATATAGTATAAAAAATAGAACTCCTATGTGTGCTCACAACACACTGTAGGTCCTATGGGTGCTGCTGACAAGAAAATATAGGAGCTCTGTTTGCTGCCACTAACACACTAGAAGTCCTATGGGTGCTGCTGAGAAGAAAATATAGGAGCTCTGTTTGCTGCCACTAACACACTAGAAGTCCTATGGGTGCTGCTGAGAAGAAAATATAGGAGCTCTGTGTGATGCCACTAACACACTAGAAGTCCTATGGGTGCTGCTGAGATGAAAATATAGGAACTCTGTGTGATGCCACTAACACATTAGAAGTCCTATGGGTGCTGCTGAGAAGAAAATATAGGAGCTCTGTTTGCTGCCACTAACACACTAGAAGTCCTATGGGTGCTGCTGAGAAGAAAATATAGGAGCTCTGTGTGATGCCACTAACACACTAGAAGTCCTATGGGTGCTGCTGAGAAGAAAATATAGGAGCTCTGTTTGCTGCCACTAACACACTAGAAGTCCTATGGGTGCTGCTGAGAAGAAAATATAGGAGCTCTGTGTGATGCCACTAACACACTAGAAGTCCTATGGGTGCTGCTGAGAAGAAAATATAGGAGCTCTGTTTGCTGCCACTAACACACTAGAAGTCCTATGGGTGCTGCTGAGAAGAAAATATAGGAGCTCTGTTTGCTGCCACTAACACACTAGAAGTCCTATGGGTGCTGCTGAGAAGAAAATATAGGAGCTCTGTTTGCTGCCACCAACACACTAGAAGTCCTATGGGTGCTGCTGAGAAGAAAATATAGGAGCTCTGTGTGATGCCACTAACACACTAGAAGTCCTATGGGTGCTGCTGAGAAGAAAATATAGGAGCTCTGTTTGCTGCCACTAACACACTAGAAGTCCTATGGGTGCTGCTGAGAAGAAAATATAGGAGCTCTGTTTGCTGCCACTAACACACTAGAAGTCCTATGGGTGCTGCTGAGAAGAAAATATAGGAGCTCTGTGTGATGCCACTAACACACTAGAAGTCCTATGGGTGCTGCTGAGAAGAAAATATAGGAGCTCTGTTTGCTGCCACTAACACACTAGAAGTCCTATGGGTGCTGCTGAGAAGAAAATATAGGAGCTCTGTTTGCTGCCACTAACACACTAGAAGTCCTATGGGTGCTGCTGAGAAGAAAATATAGGAGCTCTGTGTGATGCCACTAACACACTAGAAGTCCTATGGGTGCTGCTGAGAAGAAAATATAGGAGCTCTGTTTGCTGCCACTAACACACTAGAAGTCCTATGGGTGCTGCTGAGAAGAAAATATAGGAGCTCTGTTTGCTGCCACTAACACACTAGAAGTCCTATGGGTGCTGCTGAGAAGAAAATATAGGAGCTCTGTGTGATGCCACTAACACACTAGAAGTCCTATGGGTGCTGCTGAGATGAAAATATAGGAACTCTGTGTGATGACACTAACACATTAGAAGTCCTATGGGTGCTGCTGAGAAGAAAATATAGGAGCTCTGTTTGCTGCCACTAACACACTAGAAGTCCTATGGGTGCTGCTGAGAAGAAAATATAGGAGCTCTGTGTGATGCCACTAACACACTAGAAGTCCTATGGGTGCTGCTGAGAAGAAAATATAGGAGCTCTGTTTGCTGCCACTAACACACTAGAAGTCCTATGGGTGCTGCTGAGAAGAAAATATAGGAGCTCTGTGTGATGCCACTAACACACTAGAAGTCCTATGGGTGCTGCTGAGAAGAAAATATAGGAGCTCTGTTTGCTGCCACTAACACACTAGAAGTCCTATGGGTGCTGCTGAGAAGAAAATATAGGAGCTCTGTTTGCTGCCACTAACACACTAGAAGTCCTATGGGTGCTGCTGAGAAGAAAATATAGGAGCTCTGTGTGATGCCACTAACACACTAGAAGTCCTATGGGTGCTGCTGAGAAGAAAATATAGGAGCTCTGTTTGCTGCCACTAACACACTAGAAGTCCTATGGGTGCTGCTGAGAAGAAAATATAGGAGCTCTGTTTGCTGACACTAACACACTAGAAGTCCTATGGGTGCTGCTGAGAAGAAAATATAGGAGCTCTGTTTGCTGCCACTAACACACTAGAAGTCCTATGGGTGCTGCTGAGAAGAAAATATAGGAGCTCTGTTTGCTGCCACTAACACACTAGAAGTCCTATGGGTGCTGCTGAGAAGAAAATATAGGAGCTCTGTTTGCTGCCACTAACACACTAGAAGTCCTATGGGTGCTGCTGAGAAGAAAATATAGGAGCTCTGTGTGATGCCACTAACACACTAGAAGTCCTATGGGTGCTGCTGAGAAGAAAATATAGGAGCTCTGTTTGCTGCCACTAACACACTAGAAGTCCTATGGGTGCTGCTGAGAAGAAAATATAGGAGCTCTGTTTGCTGCCACTAACACACTAGAAGTCCTATGGGTGCTGCTGAGAAGAAAATATAGGAGCTCTGTTTGCTGCCACTAACACACTAGAAGTCCTATGGGTGCTGCTGAGAAGAAAATATAGGAGCTCTGTTTGCTGCCACTAACACACTAGAAGTCCTATGGGTGCTGCTGAGAAGAAAATATAGGAGCTCTGTGTGATGCCACTAACACACTAGAAGTCCTATGGCTGCTGCTGAGATGAAAATATAGGAACTCTGTGTGATGCCACTAACACATTAGAAGTCCTATGGGTGCTGCTGAGAAGAAAATATAGGAGCTCTGTTTGCTGCCACTAACACACTAGCAGTCCTATGGGTGCTGCTGAGAAGAAAATATAGGAGCTCTGTGTGATGCCACTAACACACTAGAAGTCCTATGGGTGCTGCTGAGATGAAAATATAGGAACTCTGTGTGATGCCACTAACACACTAGAAGTCCTATGGGTGCTGCTGAGAAGAAAATATAGGAGCTCTGTTTGCTGCCACTAACACACTAGAAGTCCTATGGGTGCTTCTGAGATGAAAATATAGGAGCTCTGTGTGATGCCACTAACACACTAGAAGTCCTATGGGTGCTGCTGAGAAGAAAATATAGGAGCTCTGTTTGCTGCCACTAACACACTAGAAGTCCTATGGGTGCTGCTGAGAAGAAAATATAGGAGCTCTGTGTGATGCCACTAACACACTAGAAGTCCTATGGGTGCTGCTGAGAAGAAAATATAGGAGCTCTGTTTGCTGCCACTAACACACTAGAAGTCCTATGGGTGCTGCTGAGAAGAAAATATAGGAGCTCTGTTTGCTGCCACTAACACACTAGAAGTCCTATGGGTGCTGCTGAGAAGAAAATATAGGAGCTCTGTGTGATGCCACTAACACACTAGAAGTCCTATGGGTGCTGCTGAGAAGAAAATATAGGAGCTCTGTTTGCTGCCACTAACACACTAGAAGTCCTATGGGTGCTGCTGAGAAGAAAATATAGGAGCTCTGTTTGCTGCCACTAACACACTAGAAGTCCTATGGGTGCTGCTGAGAAGAAAATATAGGAGCTCTGTTTGCTGCCACTAACACACTAGAAGTCCTATGGGTGCTGCTGAGAAGAAAATATAGGAGCTCTGTGTGATGCCACTAACACACTAGAAGTCCTATGGGTGGTGCTGAGAAGAAAATATAGGAGCTCTGTTTGCTGCCACTAACACACTAGAAGTCCTATGGGTGCTGCTGAGAAGAAAATATAGGAGCTCTGTTTGCTGCCACTAACACACTAGAAGTCCTATGGGTGCTGCTGAGAAGAAAATATAGGAGCTCTGTTTGCTGCCACTAACACACTAGAAGTCCTATGGGTGCTGCTGAGAAGAAAATATAGGAGCTCTGTGTGATGCCACTAACACACTAGAAGTCCTATGGGTGCTGCTGAGAAGAAAATATAGGAGCTCTGTTTGCTGCCACTAACACACTAGAAGTCCTATGGGTGCTGCTGAGAAGAAAATATAGGAGCTCTGTTTGCTGCCACTAACACACTAGAAGTCCTATGGGTGCTGCTGAGAAGAAAATATAGGAGCTCTGTTTGCTGCCACTAACACACTAGAAGTCCTATGGGTGCTGCTGAGAAGAAAATATAGGAGCTCTGTGTGATGCCACTAACACACTAGAAGTCCTATGGGTGCTGCTGAGAAGAAAATATAGGAGCTCTGTTTGCTGCCACTAACACACTAGAAGTCCTATGGGTGCTGCTGAGAAGAAAATATAGGAGCTCTGTGTGATGCCACTAACACACTAGAAGTCCTATGGGTGCTGCTGAGAAGAAAATATAGGAGCTCTGTGTGATGCCACTAACACACTAGAAGTCCTATGGGTGCTGCTGAGAAGAAAATATAGGAGCTCTGTTTGCTGCCACTAACACACTAGAAGTCCTATGGGTGCTGCTGAGAAGAAAATATAGGAGCTCTGTGTGATGCCACTAACACACTAGAAGTCCTATGGGTGCTGCTGAGATGAAAATATAGGAACTCTGTGTGATGCCACTAACACATTAGAAGTCCTATGGGTGCTGCTGAGAAGAAAATATAGGAGCTCTGTTTGCTGCCACTAACACACTAGAAGTCCTATGGGTGCTGCTGAGAAGAAAATATAGGAGCTCTGTGTGATGCCACTAACACACTAGAAGTCCTATGGGTGCTGCTGAGAAGAAAATATAGGAGCTCTGTTTGCTGCCACTAACACACTAGAAGTCCTATGGGTGCTGCTGAGAAGAAAATATAGGAGCTCTGTGTGATGCCACTAACACACTAGAAGTCCTATGGGTGCTGCTGAGAAGAAAATATAGGAGCTCTGTTTGCTGCCACTAACACACTAGAAGTCCTATGGGTGCTGCTGAGAAGAAAATATAGGAGCTCTGTGTGATGCCACTAACACACTAGAAGTCCTATGGGTGCTGCTGAGAAGAAAATATAGGAGCTCTGTTTGCTGCCACTAACACACTAGAAGTCCTATGGGTGCTGCTGAGAAGAAAATATAGGAGCTCTGTTTGCTGCCACTAACACACTAGAAGTCCTATGGGTGCTGCTGAGAAGAAAATATAGGAGCTCTGTGTGATGCCACTAACACACTAGAAGTCCTATGGGTGCTGCTGAGAAGAAAATATAGGAGCTCTGTTTGCTGCCACTAACACACTAGAAGTCCTATGGGTGCTGCTGAGAAGAAAATATAGGAGCTCTGTTTGCTGCCACTAACACACTAGAAGTCCTATGGGTGCTGCTGAGAAGAAAATATAGGAGCTCTGTTTGCTGCCACTAACACACTAGAAGTCCTATGGGTGCTGCTGAGAAGAAAATATAGGAGCTCTGTTTGCTGCCACTAACACACTAGAAGTCCTATGGGTGCTGCTGAGAAGAAAATATAGGAGCTCTGTTTGCTGCCACTAACACACTAGAAGTCCTATGGGTGCTGCTGAGAAGAAAATATAGGAGCTCTGTGTGATGCCACTAACACACTAGAAGTCCTATGGGTGGTGCTGAGAAGAAAATATAGGAGCTCTGTTTGCTGCCACTAACACACTAGAAGTCCTATGGGTGCTGCTGAGAAGAAAATATAGGAGCTCTGTTTGCTGCCACTAACACACTAGAAGTCCTATGGGTGCTGTTGGGGTGCAATGCTGTGCTAACAGCACTGCGGTTGGTACTACTGCAATACTGTACTAACAGTAAGCACGCACCAGACTAATCCCCAGCAGCAGCTAATAACACGCTAACTGTGCAATCAGCAGCAATGAACGATCAATGACTTAGGTAGCAATGGTTTAGCAAAGAAATAGCCAATGGTTTAGCAAAGAAGAGCAAATCTTTCAGTATCAAGCAAAGACAGAATCAGCAGACTAATCTCTCCTAAAGCCGGAACTCATGTGACTGGGGCCGATGGCGTGGCGGCCTTTTAAATGGTGGGGCGTGTACTAAAGCCCCTGAGCTGTAATTGGCTACAGGCGTCCTGCCTGTAGCCAATTATTGCTCTCCGAGTTTCGGGCGCTGTGATTGGCCAAGCATGCGGGGTCACAGTGCATGCTTGGCCAATCATCAGCCAGCAATGCACTGCGCCGGCCGCGCCGGCCGCAATGCATTGCGGGGCCGCTCGCATCACACGAATGTGATGCGAACGGCCCAAATAGTTCTGGGCTCGACGAGCGAGCGAACGCCCGATGCTCGATTCGAACATGGGTTCGAATCGAGCACCGGGCCCATCCCTATACACAAATATAGAATGCTTTATCAATAATTGTAAACAAAATATTAAAGCCGTGTCTGGGATCCAACAACCCAAACAAAAGAATTGCATGCATGGAATGCTGTGGAGAAATGTGTGGACACACCCGGTGCCTATAAAGGTAAAAAAATAGTAGAATCACACACCAAAATATGTTGTTTTTTTTAAGTACATATAATATTCAACATATTTATGGTAAGAAGAAAGATCAGGCAATCAAAAACCATCATTTGTATCACTTCTCATTAGCTATAAGACCTTCCCCAAAAGAATAATATACACCGACACCACTCAAACAAACAGGATCACAGCCAGAGTCTAAAAGCATAAAAGACGAGAATAGCATAAGCAAAAAAGCTTCCAAAGTCAAGGGAAGCATTAAACTAAGAGACTGTTACATAACCAGTGCACACCTTAGATGTATTTGGAAACACCAAGCCCGGCCGCAGGAACACGGTGAAGAAATCTGTCACAGTGTAACTTACTGTGTAAGGCTCAATGGTTAGCCTTATACTGTATGTGTGGGCCAATCAGGGAGGCGGCATCGTGCCACTTTCACATCACCTAACCCAGCCGAGTAGAGGTGCGCACGCCCCACGAGCGCATCTAGGTGCGTGACGTCACCGGAGCATGCACGCTCCTTTGTCAAGTGTCAAGAATACTTGACAAATGAGCGCGCATGCTCTGTACGAAGACGGAACCATAAGATATGAGTAAACTATGTGAATGTTGGCTAACAGATGTTCCAAAAATAGCAGTAGAGAACTGGGAGGAGATATAGAGATTCCCATTTCAGATTCTGGTATCACTTCCGGATAAATTAATTCAATTTAAAATAACACATAGGAGCTATTATACACAGTATAAACTGTATAAAATATTTCCATCAAACCCTCTAAATTGCTGGAGATGCGCCAATATTCCAGGAAATTTTGTCCATATATTCTGGTCCTGTCCGAAGATAGTGGTATTCTGGAGAGAGGTCCTGAGAGTAATTGCTATAGTAACATCAGTTTCTCTAGATCGAGAGGCAGGGATCTGCCTATTAGGACTAGTAGGAGGAAATATAGCTTCTACAGAAAGGAGAATACAGGTTGGCCTGTTGCTCTTCTATGCAAGGAAGACAATAGTGTTAAACTGGAAGAAGACTGAAGCCCCCTCGTTGGCATACTGGAAAAACTTAGTGAATTTAACCTACCATTGTATAGGGAGACATACTGTAATAGAGGAAACGGGGAGAAATATGAAAGAGTATGGGCAAATTGGATAGAGAATTCTATGATGGCCTCAGGGTAAGGGGGCAGGAAAATAGGGCAAACCACACCACTGGAAGAAAGGGTAGAGGAAGGGAATAAATGTATAAGTGTTTTTGTGTTTGTAATGAAATGATTTTATGGAAGCTCCTGAGAGAGCGGATAAATGTAAGCTGTGAAATGTATATTTGGATATGGAAAAAACTAATAAAGAAAAAAAAAACTGGAGACTTTCCCCTGCAGTGCCCCCTTGTGGCAGAAATGCATATTTTTCTTGTTGGAGGTCTGCATTGAGAAATAGTGTTACTTGAATTTTGTTCCAGGATCAGTTTGTCATCAGCTGAGAGAACTTGCAATAATTTAGGACTTTGCTTACAGTCACAGAAATATTTAATTAAGCTCTACATGTTTTATAGTCTGAATGCCATATCATACATATATTATTTATCATTGTGAAAGAACACAATCCAAATTTCTTTTTTTTTCTCCAATTCTTCCGGAATAAAACAAAAACTAAAAGAAGCTTTCCCATCTCTAGTTTTACTCCCATCTTTATTCCACTTCTCTATTTCATTTATGCTTTGAAAAAGAGATGGAAAAACATACAAAGATATTAATAGGTAATCCCTGTACAATAAAGAAGCCTTGAACTGATAGCAGGTAGAAAAGGAAGAAGTGAAAGATAGTCCCGCTGACTATAGAAATTTGCTGAGCAGGTAAAAAAAAGCCAGGCTGTAGCCAGACAATGATTTTCAGGTAATTTGTAAGTGCTGTTGCCCATATTAAAACTAGTTTACTTTCTATCACTAACCTATTGTAGGACAATTGATCTTAGAATTCAATCATTTTCTTTGAGGAATGGTTTTCATAATTTGGCCTCAAACCTTATTTACTCATCTGTGCCAGCTCATACTTTACTACAGTCGATCATTAAAATTCACATCTTACACCAAAAGTCGATTGAGTATCATTTATCTTTTAAAAACAAAAATATATACATACACACACACACACACACCTTTTTGCTATAAATAAAGATGTACAGTGCCTTTAAAAAGTATTCATACCCCTTGAAATTTTCCACATTTTGTCATGTTACAACCAAAAACGTAAATTTATTTTATTGGGATTTCATGTGATAGACCAACACTAAGTGGCACATAATTGTGAAGTGGAAGGAAAATGATAAATAGTTTTACATTTTTTTTTACAAATAAATATCTGAAAAGTGTGCCGTGTATTTGTATTCAGCCCCCCTAAGTCAATACTTTGTAGAACTACCTTTCGCTGCAATCACAGCTGCAAGTCTTTTTGGGTATGTCTCTACCAGCTTTGCATATCTAGGCGGGCATTTTGTGCCGATTCTTATTTGCAAAATAGCTCAAGCTCTGTCAGATTGGATGGTGAACATCAGCAATTTTCAATTCTTGCCACACATTGGATTTAGGTCTGGACTTTGACTGCGCCATTCTAACACATGAATATGCTTTGATCTAAACCATTCCATTGTAGATCTGGATGTATGTTTTACGTCGTTGTCCTGCTGGGCCAGTCTCAAGTCTTTTGCAGACTCTAACAGGTTTTCTTCTAAGATTGCCATGTATTTGTCTCCATCTATCTTCCCATCAACTCTGGCCAGCTTCCCCATCCCTGCTAAAGAAAAGTATCCCCACAACATAATGCTGCCACCACCATGTTTCACGGTGGGGGGGATGGTATGTTTAGGGTGATGTGCAGTGTTAGTTTTCTGCCATACAAAGCGTTTTGCTTTTGGGTTAAAACGTTCAATTTAGGTCTCATCTGACCAAAGCACCTTCTTCCACATGTTTGCTGTGTCCCCCACATGGCTTCTCACAAACTGCAAATGGGACTTTCCATAAAGGCCGGATTTGTTGCGTGCATGACTCATAGTTGACAAATTCTCCCACCTGAGCTGTGGATGTCTGCAGCTCCTCCAGAGTTACCATTTGGCTGTTTCTCTGATTAATGCTCTCCTTGCCCGGCCTGTCAGTTTAGGTGGATGGCCATGTCTTGGTAGGTTTGCAGTGGTGCCATACTTTTCCCATTTTCGAATGATGGATTAAACAGTGCTCTGTGAGATGTTCAAAACTTGGAATATGTTTTTTTACAATTTTATCCCTGACCTGTCGGCTGTGTTCCCTGGCCTTTGTCATGCCTTCAGCAAGTGTTTCTTATGTTCTTTTGTTAATTGTTGAATATGCTAATGGTATGTAAAGTAAATATAATAATATCGCCTTCTAGTGGTTCTTTTACATACTTATAGTTTTATAGATTTAATGTAGGTAGGCATATTGTTTCTTGAAAGCCACCATAGTTTCCCATCAGTCTAGTGGACTAGACCATGAGGTCTGAGAGACACCCCCCTAGTAGCCATATTACATCTTCTCCAGAGGACACCACATCTTCTCAGCTGCAATTCTATCTCTGGTATGTTCATAACCCCTTTCCCTAGTTAGACTAGTGTGTCAGGACAATATATGTTGTATGTTATACACTGATTGAATGCAATTTCTTTAATTTTAGTTTTACTCTAACTTCTCTGCAATAAAAGTTGAAAAAAGGACCTAGCGCCTGCCTTAATGAGTTGTTAAGGAAGGAGAGTTAGCTGTCTGTCTAATTATACCTCAGCCACGTGTAATGAGGGCAGAACAGCCTTTATGATGCTTTTTCACTAAGGTTCTGAAGGCAATTGTTTCCACTAGATATTAGTTAGGGGTATTAGAGTAAAGGGGGCTGAATATAAATGCACGCCACACTTTTTCGATATTTATTTGTAAAACATTTTGAAAACCATTTTTCATTTTCCTTCTACTTTACAGTTATGTGCCACTTTATGTTGGTCTATCACATAAAATACATATACGTTTTTGGTTGTAACATGACAAAATGTGGAAAATGTCAAGGGGTATGAATACTTTTTAAAGGCACCTCCTTGATGTCACCTAAAGCATATGAAAAAGACTGCATGTATTCTGGCTACCTGGAACACTGTGGGTGTTTCACTTCATTAGAGACTTGAGAGACAGAAACAGACCCTGTCTGACAGGCATACAGTGAGGGAAGATAATAAACAAGGCAAAATCATATTAGCAGGAAGAAAATGTTTACATCTCATGTATACCTTACAAATATGTCTGCCTTCTTTGTACAAATGTATGTACAAACTAGCAACATGGTTTTTAGGAAATTATCAAACATTAATAAGATTATTGGTATTCAGATGATTGCTTTTATATGTATACTAAAGCATTAAATACCATCCCCTTTAATGGTAAATGGTCAGAACAGCTTACTTACAATATAAAGGCTTCATTCCATATAGGGTTAAGCGTAGACTTCACAGTCCTGGTTTTCTGTTTGGTCAGGTTCTTTGGGTCTGGTATGAGCTTCAACTTCACATATGGGTCTGACAAGCCATTGGGATCCATAGGAATAAGATTCCGAGCTTCACATACTTGAGAAATCAAATAAAGAAACAAAATAATTGCGTGTGTTCATTTTTTCGGAATGTTTCAATTAACAGACTCAAATAACAAAAAAAACTAAAGGACAACCCCATCCAAAACAAATAATTTAGATAAGGATTCATTATTAACCACTTCAGCCCCGGAACAATTTACCCCCTTCCTGACCAGAGCACTTTTTGCGATACGGCACTGCGTCGCTTTAACTGACAATTGTACGGTTGGGCGACGTTGCACCCAAACAAAATTGACGTCCTTTTTTGCGCTTTAAACAAAAAAAGAGCGACAATTTTGAAAAAAAAAATATATTTTTTACTTTTTGCTATAATAAATATCCCCCAAAAATATATAAAAAAAACTAATTTCTTTCTCAGTTTTGGCTGATATGTATTCTTCTACATATTTTTGGTAAAAAAAAAAAAAAATGCAATAAGCGTATATTGCTTGGTTTGCGCAAAAGGTATAGCGTCTACAAAATAGGGGATAGATTTATGGCATTTTTTTTTATTAGTAATGGCAGCGATCTGCGATTTTTATCATGACTGTGACATGAATAAAAACAGCAGAAGTAATAAAAGCCGGCCAGCTATCGAAAACCCGTCCACTGCAGAGATACAACACAATGATGTCAGCACGTCACTCCTCCCGACTCGCATTTCGTCACACTCTGACGTCGTCCTGGGGCTTGCCTTCCGGGAAGCTTGCACTTTATGTGGTGGAGGTGCACATGTCTGTTTGGTGATAAGAAGGACCATCCTACCCTACATACTAATATATCAATTGGTGGTGTATACACACCCATTCTTTACTTATGGACTAACTAGTCACTCTTTATACTCACATATATATTTTTCTCTCATTTGTTTACAGCGCAGCTTTATTAATTATTCATTCTGCTTATGTGTGTATCCCACTTTCTAGCTGCTGCTTTTTGTAATATTAGTTTTATTTTTTGTTTTTTTACTGTCTCATGTAAGCGCGGTATTCTTTACTACCAGCAGTAGATCCCTGTCATGTTGCCAGGCAGAACAGGGAAATGCCTCGTTTACATAGGCATCTCCCCGTTCTGCCACTCCGTGTCACGATCGCGGGCCCCTGGCGGACATCGAGTCACGGAGTACGCGGCGGGCACGTGCCCACTAAGCTGCGATTTAAAGGAGACATACTTGTATGTCCATTTGCGCAGCCGTGCCATTGTGCCGACGTACATCATCGTTCGCTGGTCGGCAAGCGGTTAACATAGTTTTTGCAGTGTGCTTCCACAGCCATTTATTTAAATCTTTATATTATTTTTACCTAAAAAGTGAGAGGGTAGATTTTATAAAAAAAGTATAGAATTATTGAAGTTACCTAATAGAACAAATTAACACATAATACCTAATTTACAGATAATTTGTAGCTCAGTTCTTGAAACCCTAGAAAATTGTATATCTACTCACCCCTGTATACAAATAGGACACATTTCGCATGGCAAAGCTCTAAAAGCTGACATTATCAGAGTTTTTTTCCCAGGCTCATACTAGAGTTGAGCGAACAAATTACCGGGGCGTTTGACCGGTTGTTCGGCCCACTGAATGACCACAGTGCACTGTGATGCCGCACAGTACATTGAAAGCCCTGATTGGCTGAAGCAATGAAACTTTGCCCAATCAGGGCACAGAGCACTGTCAGAATCATGGCTCATTGATCTTGGACCCGCCCCACACTATAAAAATATTCTCCCCATAGCGGCCATTTGCAGTGTGATATTTGCATGGAGAGAGATAGAACAGGGCTATTTTCAGTGCTGCTAGCAAGTTAGTGTGCGACATTGTGCTATTGCACCTCTATTGTCAGTGTAGAATATCAGTTTAGTGTGAATCTAGTGATAGTTCAGTGTGATGATTAATCTTTACTTGTGTCAGTCTTGTGAGTGTAGTGTGACTATTCATTTTTCTTTAGTGTCAGTTCAATTTGCCAGGGCAGGTTTCCTGCAGTACTGTATATATCAATGCATTACTGCATGTTTAACGCAGTATATATCAGTGCGTTACTGTACATTTAACACAGTATATATCAGTGCAGTAATGCACATTTAACGCAGTATATATCCATGCGTTATAGCATGTTTAACGCAGTATATATCCATGCGTTACTGCATGTTTAATGCAGTATATATGAGTACGTTACTGTAAGTTTAACACAGTATATATAAGTGCGTTTCTGTACGTTTAACAAATTATATATCAGTGCACTATTGATATAAAAGTACAGCGCAAATATATCATATATCATATAGTGAATAAAAGTCCACATCCAAGGAAAGACACAGTGTTAAGATTCCTGTGGGAAGAAATCCAGAGATGCGGAGACACCGATTCCAAGTGTAAAGAGCCCACCACCAGCATAAAAGTTGCTTCGCTTACCTCAAAAAGATTGACCCCTGTATCTACAGTCAGGTCAAGACTCACAATTTTCCCTCTACCCCGGGGAAAAAAGGGGGGGCGGGGTGTAGGCGGATGTAAATCGGTCTCAGCAGATCAGAAAATCCCCATCATTCAGATGGCAAATATAAGACAAAAAAATAAATCTAAGTGCTCTCTGTATCGTCATACAACGTGTGCTTTATTTAAAAAGTAACTTACAGACTCCTGCATTTTGTGTACAGCATATAAAACATCCGCCGGAGGGTTAGTATAGTAAAAACACAATAGCACATGATACATTCAAATAGCAGCGGGTGATGTCTAAGAACGTGGCTCCTCCTCCCGTATGCATTGCGTCCTACGGGACATAGTCAGCGGGGGGGGACCAAGGCGTCACCCGATGTCTAAATATAGAGCAAGCGTGACCTAGGGAATGACTATGCTCAACTACTCATGCATGCGCGCTCTGCACAGAAACATCTAACCTAACCAGGACGGAATGCAAGAGCTGCACGCAACAGAAGGCAGAGATACAACTCTGCTTTCAAGGGATAAAAAATATCATCACTGCTGTAAATACCATTCTTTTCACCAAGTTTTAAAAAATATCAACAACATATTATAAAACATTTTAAACATCTATCCATTACAGGAAAATATGTACATAAAAATCCATGCATTTTATAGAAAACTAAATTAATAAAAAAGAAAACAAAAAAAAACAATACAATATAAAAAAATATAAGTATATATATTTTTATTATTGTATTGTTCTTTTGTTTTTGTTTTGTATGGGGTTTTTTGTGTTTTTTTTTTTAATGTTTTTTATTAAGAATTTTTTTCTATAACATACATGAATTTTTATATATATATTTTTCTGTAATGGATAGCCGTGGGTGTTTAATTAAAATGTTTTATAATATGTTGTTGATATTTTTTTAATCCTTTGTGAAAGGGATGGTATTGACAGCAGTAGGGATGGGCCCGGTGCTCGATTCGAACCCATGTTCGAATCGAGCATCGGGCGTTCGCTCGCTCGTCGAGCCCAGAACTATTTGGGCCGTTCGCATCACATTCGTGTGATGCGAGCGGCCCCGCAATGCATTGCGGCCGGCGCGGCCGGCGCAGTGCATTGCTGGCTGATGATTGGCCAAGCATGCACTGTGACCCCGCATGCTTGGCCAATCACAGCGCCCGAAACTCGGAGAGCAATAATTGGCTACAGGCAGGACGCCTGTAGCCAATTACAGCTCAGGGGCTTTAGTACACGCCCCACCATTTAAAAGGCCGCCACGCCATCGGCCCCGGTCACATGAGTTCCGGCTTTAGGAGAGATTAGTCTGCTGATTCTGTCTTTGCTTGATACTGAAAGATTTGCTCTTCTTTGCTAAACCATTGGCTATTTCTTTGCTAAACCATTGCTACCTAAGTCATTGATCGTTCATTGCTGCTGATTGCACAGTTAGTGTGTTATTAGCTGCTGCTGGGGATTAGTCTGGTGCGTGCTTACTGTTAGTACAGTATTGCAGTAGTACCAACCGCAGTGCTGTTAGCACAGCATTGCACCCCAACAGCACCCATAGGACTTCTAGTGTGTTAGTGGCAGCAAACAGAGCTCCTATATTTTCTTCTCAGCAGCACCCATAGGACTTCTAGTGTGTTAGTGGCAGCAAACAGAGCTCCTATATTTTCTTCTCAGCACCACCCATAGGACTTCTAGTGTGTTAGTGGCATCACACAGAGCTCCTATATTTTCTTCTCAGCAGCACCCATAGGACTTCTAGTGTGTTAGTGGCAGCAAACAGAGCTCCTATATTTTCTTCTCAGCAGCACCCATAGGACTTCTAGTGTGTTAGTGGCAGCAAACAGAGCTCCTATATTTTCTTCTCAGCAGCACCCATAGGACTTCTAGTGTGTTAGTGGCAGCAAACAGAGCTCCTATATTTTCTTCTCAGCAGCACCCATAGGACTTCTAGTGTGTTAGTGGCATCACACAGAGCTCCTATATTTTCTTCTCAGCAGCACCCATAGGACTTCTAGTGTGTTAGTGGCAGCAAACAGAGCTCCTATATTTTCTTCTCAGCAGCACCCATAGGACTTCTAGTGTGTTAGTGGCATCACACAGAGCTCCTATATTTTCTTCTCAGCAGCACCCATAGGACTTCTAGTGTGTTAGTGGCAGCAAACAGAGCTCCTATATTTTCTTCTCAGCAGCACCCATAGGACTTCTAGTGTGTTAGTGGCATCACACAGAGCTCCTATATTTTCTTCTCAGCAGCACCCATAGGACTTCTAGTGTGTTAGTGGCAGCAAACAGAGCTCCTATATTTTCTTCTCAGCAGCACCCATAGGACTTCTAATGTGTTAGTGGCATCACACAGAGTTCCTATATTTTCATCTCAGCAGCACCCATAGGACTTCTAGTGTGTTAGTGGCATCACACAGAGCTCCTATATTTTCTTCTCAGCAGCACCCATAGGACTTCTAGTGTGTTAGTGGCAGCAAACAGAGCTCCTATATTTTCTTCTCAGCAGCACCCATAGGACTTCTAGTGTGTTAGTGGCAGCAAACAGAGCTCCTATATTTTCTTCTCAGCAGCACCCATAGGACTTCTAGTGTGTTAGTGGCATCACACAGAGCTCCTATATTTTCTTCTCAGCAGCACCCATAGGACTTCTAGTGTGTTAGTGGCAGCAAACAGAGCTCCTATATTTTCTTCTCAGCAGCACCCATAGGACTTCTAGTGTGTTAGTGGCAGCAAACAGAGCTCCTATATTTTCTTCTCAGCAGCACCCATAGGACTTCTAGTGTGTTAGTGGCAGCAAACAGAGCTCCTATATTTTCTTCTCAGCAGCACCCATAGGACTTCTAGTGTGTTAGTGGCATCACACAGAGCTCCTATATTTTCTTCTCAGCAGCACCCATAGGACTTCTAGTGTGTTAGTGGCAGCAAACAGAGCTCCTATATTTTCTTCTCAGCAGCACCCATATGACTTCTAGTGTGTTAGTGGCAGCAAACAGAGCTCCTATATTTTCTTCTCAGCAGCACCCATAGGACTTCTAGTGTGTTAGTGGCAGCAAACAGAGCTCCTATATTTTCTTCTCAGCAGCACCCATAGGACTTCTAGTGTGTTAGTGGCATCACACAGAGCTCCTATATTTTCATCTCAGCAGCACCCATAGGACTTCTAGTGTGTTAGTGGCAACAAACAGAGCTCCTATATTTTCTTCTCAGCAGCACCCATAGGACTTCTAGTGTGTTAGTGGCAGCAAACAGAGCTCCTATATTTTCTTCTCAGCAGCACCCATAGGACTTCTAGTGTGTTAGTGGCATCACACAGAGCTCCTATATTTTCTTCTCAGCAGCACCCATAGGACTTCTAGTGTGTTAGTGGCAGCAAACAGAGCTCCTATATTTTCTTCTCAGCAGCACCCATAGGACTTCTAGTGTGTTAGTGGCATCACACAGAGCTCCTATATTTTCTTCTCAGCAGCACCCATAGGACTTCTAGTGTGTTAGTGGCAGCAAACAGAGCTCCTATATTTTCTTCTCAGCAGCACCCATAGGACTTCTAGTGTGTTAGTGGCATCACACAGAGCTCCTATATTTTCTTCTCAGCAGCACCCATAGGACTTCTAGTGTGTTAGTGGCAGCAAACAGAGCTCCTATATTTTCTTCTCAGCAGCACCCATAGGACTTCTAATGTGTTAGTGGCATCACACAGAGTTCCTAAATTTTCATCTCAGCAGCACCCATAGGACTTCTAGTGTGTTAGTGGCATCACACAGAGCTCCTATATTTTCTTCTCAGCAGCACCCATAGGACTTCTAGTGTGTTAGTGGCAGCAAACAGAGCTCCTATATTTTCTTCTCAGCAGCACCCATAGGACTTCTAGTGTGTTAGTGGCAGCAAACAGAGCTCCTATATTTAGTTCTCAGCAGCACCCATAGGACTTCTAGTGTGTTAGTGGCATCACACAGAGCTCCTATATTTTCTTCTCAGCAGCACCCATAGGACTTCTAGTGTGTTAGTGGCAGCAAACAGAGCTCCTATATTTTCTTCTCAGCAGCACCCATAGGACTTCTAATGTGTTAGTGGCATCACACAGAGTTCCTATATTTTCATCTCAGCAGCACCCATAGGACTTCTAGTGTGTTAGTGGCATCACACAGAGCTCCTATATTTTCTTCTCAGCAGCACCCATAGGACTTCTAGTGTGTTAGTGGCAGCAAACAGAGCTCCTATATTTTCTTCTCAGCAGCACCCATAGGACTTCTAGTGTGTTAGTGGCATCACACAGAGCTCCTATATTTTCTTCTCAGCAGCACCCATAGGACTTCTAGTGTGTTAGTGGCAGCAAACAGAGCTCCTATATTTTCTTCTCAGCAGCACCCATAGGACTTCTAGTGTGTTAGTGGCATCACACAGAGCTCCTATATTTTCTTCTCAGCAGCACCCATAGGACTTCTAGTGTGTTAGTGGCAGCAAACAGAGCTCCTATATTTTCTTCTCAGCAGCACCCATAGGACTTCTAATGTGTTAGTGGCATCACACAGAGTTCCTATATTTTCATCTCAGCAGCACCCATAGGACTTCTAGTGTGTTAGTGGCATCACACAGAGCTCCTATATTTTCTTCTCAGCAGCACCCATAGGACTTCTAGTGTGTTAGTGGCAGCAAACAGAGCTCCTATATTTTCTTCTCAGCAGCACCCATAGGACTTCTAGTGTGTTAGTGGCAGCAAACAGAGCTCCTATATTTTCTTCTCAGCAGCACCCATAGGACTTCTAGTGTGTTAGTGGCATCACACAGAGCTCCTATATTTTCTTCTCAGCAGCACCCATAGGACTTCTAGTGTGTTAGTGGCAGCAAACAGAGCTCCTATATTTTCTTCTCAGCAGCACCCATAGGACTTCTAGTGTGTTAGTGGCAGCAAACAGAGCTCCTATATTTTCTTCTCAGCAGCACCCATAGGACTTCTAGTGTGTTAGTGGCAGCAAACAGAGCTCCTATATTTTCTTCTCAGCAGCACCCATAGGACTTCTAGTGTGTTAGTGGCATCACACAGAGCTCCTATATTTTCTTCTCAGCAGCACCCATAGGACTTCTAGTGTGTTAGTGGCAGCAAACAGAGCTCCTATATTTTCTTCTCAGCAGCACCCATAGGACTTCTAGTGTGTTAGTGGCAGCAAACAGAGCTCCTATATTTTCTTCTCAGCAGCACCCATAGGACTTCTAGTGTGTTAGTGGCATCACACAGAGCTCCTATATTTTCTTCTCAGCAGCACCCATAGGACTTCTAGTGTGTTAGTGGCAGCAAACAGAGCTCCTATATTTTCTTCTCAGCAGCACCCATAGGACTTCTAGTGTGTTAGTGGCATCACACAGAGCTCCTATATTTTCTTCTCAGCAGCACCCATAGGACTTCTAGTGTGTTAGTGGCAGCAAACAGAGCTCCTATATTTTCTTCTCAGCAGCACCCATAGGACTTCTAATGTGTTAGTGGCATCACACAGAGTTCCTATATTTTCATCTCAGCAGCACCCATAGGACTTCTAGTGTGTTAGTGGCATCACACAGAGCTCCTATATTTTCTTCTCAGCAGCACCCATAGGACTTCTAGTGTGTTAGTGGCAGCAAACAGAGCTCCTATATTTTCTTCTCAGCAGCACCCATAGGACTTCTAGTGTGTTAGTGGCATCACACAGAGCTCCTATATTTTCTTCTCAGCAGCACCCATAGGACTTCTAGTGTGTTAGTGGCATCACACAGAGCTCCTATATTTTCTTCTCAGCAGCACCCATAGGACTTCTAGTGTGTTAGTGGCAGCAAACAGAGCTCCTATATTTTCTTCTCAGCAGCACCCATAGGACTTCTAGTGTGTTAGTGGCAGCAAACAGAGCTCCTATATTTTCTTCTCAGCAGCACCCATAGGACTTCTAGTGTGTTAGTGGCAGCAAACAGAGCTCCTATATTTTCTTCTCAGCAGCACCCATAGGACTTCTAGTGTGTTAGTGGCATCACACAGAGCTCCTATATTTTCTTCTCAGCAGCACCCATAGGACTTCTAGTGTGTTAGTGGCAGCAAACAGAGCTCCTATATTTTCTTCTCAGCAGCACCCATAGGACTTCTAGTGTGTTAGTGGCATCACACAGAGCTCCTATATTTTCTTCTCAGCAGCACCCATAGGACTTCTAGTGTGTTAGTGGCATCACACAGAGCTCCTATATTTTCTTCTCAGCAGCACCCATAGGACTTCTAGTGTGTTAGTGGCAGCAAACAGAGCTCCTATATTTTCTTCTCAGCAGCACCCATAGGACTTCTAGTGTGTTAGTGGCAGCAAACAGAGCTCCTATATTTTCTTCTCAGCAGCACCCATAGGACTTCTAGTGTGTTAGTGGCATCACACAGAGCTCCTATATTTTCTTCTCAGCAGCACCCATAGGACTTCTAGTGTGTTAGTGGCAGCAAACAGAGCTCCTATATTTTCTATTCAGCAGCACCCATAGGACTTCTAATGTGTTAGTGGCATCACACAGAGTTCCTATATTTTCATCTCAGCAGCACCCATAGGACTTCTAGTGTGTTAGTGGCATCACACAGAGCTCCTATATTTTCTTCTCAGCAGCACCCATAGGACTTCTAGTGTGTTAGTGGCAGCAAACAGAGCTCCTATATTTTCTTCTCAGCAGCACCCATAGGACTTCTAGTGTGTTAGTGGCATCACACAGAGCTCCTATATTTTCTTCTCAGCAGCACCCATAGGACTTCTAGTGAGTTAGTGGCAGCAAACAGAGCTCCTATATTTTCTTCTCAGCAGCACCCATAGGACTTCTAGTGTGTTAGTGGCAGCAAACAGAGCTCCTATATTTTCTTCTCAGCAGCACCCATAGGACTTCTAGTGTGTTAGTGGCATCACACAGAGCTCCTATATTTTCTTCTCAGCAGCACCCATAGGACTTCTAGTGTGTTAGTGGCAGCAAACAGAGCTCCTATATTTTCTTCTCAGCAGCACCCATAGGACTTCTAGTGTGTTAGTGGCAGCAAACAGAGCTCCTATATTTTCTTCTCAGCAGCACCCATAGGACTTCTAGTGTGTTAGTGGCATCACACAGAGCTCCTATATTTTCTTCTCAGCAGCACCCATAGGACTTCTAGTGTGTTGGTGGCAGCAAACAGAGCTCCTATATTTTCTTCTCAGCAGCACCCATAGGACTTCTAGTGTGTTAGTGGCAGCAAACAGAGCTCCTATATTTTCTTCTCAGCAGCACCCATAGGACTTCTAGTGTGTTAGTGGCAGCAAACAGAGCTCCTATATTTTCTTCTCAGCAGCACCCATAGGACTTCTAGTGTGTTAGTGGCAGCAAACAGAGCTCCTATATTTTCTTCTCAGCAGCACCCATAGGACTTCTAGTGTGTTAGTGGCATCACACAGAGCTCCTATATTTTCTTCTCAGCAGCACCCATAGGACTTCTAGTGTGTTAGTGGCAGCAAACAGAGCTCCTATATTTTCTTCTCAGCAGCACCCATAGGACTTCTAGTGTGTTAGTGGCAGCAAACAGAGCTCCTATATTTTCTTCTCAGCAGCACCCATAGGACTTCTAGTGTGTTAGTGGCATCACACAGAGCTCCTATATTTTCTTCTCAGCAGCACCCATAGGACTTCTAGTGTGTTGGTGGCAGCAAACAGAGCTCCTATATTTTCTTCTCAGCAGCACCCATAGGACTTCTAGTGTGTTAGTGGCAGCAAACAGAGCTCCTATATTTTCTTCTCAGCAGCACCCATAGGACTTCTAGTGTGTTAGTGGCAGCAAACAGAGCTCCTATATTTTCTTCTCAGCAGCACCCATAGGACTTCTAGTGTGTTAGTGGCATCACACAGAGCTCCTATATTTTCTTCTCAGCAGCACCCATAGGACTTCTAGTGTGTTAGTGGCAGCAAACAGAGCTCCTATATTTTCTTCTCAGCAGCACCCATAGGACTTCTAGTGTGTTAGTGGCATCACACAGAGCTCCTATATTTTCTTCTCAGCAGCACCCATAGGACTTCTAGTGTGTTAGTGGCAGCAAACAGAGCTCCTATATTTTCTTCTCAGCAGCACCCATAGGACTTCTAATGTGTTAGTGGCATCACACAGAGTTCCTATATTTTCATCTCAGCAGCACCCATAGGACTTCTAGTGTGTTAGTGGCATCACACAGAGCTCCTATATTTTCTTCTCAGCAGCACCCATAGGACTTCTAGTGTGTTAGTGGCAGCAAACAGAGCTCCTATATTTTCTTCTCAGCAGCACCCATAGGACTTCTAGTGTGTTAGTGGCAGCAAACAGAGCTCCTATATTTTCTTGTCAGCAGCACACATAGTACCTATAGTGTGTTAGTGTCAGCACCCATAGGACCTACAGTGTGTTGTGAGCACACATAGGAGTTCTATTTTTTATACTATATACACTACCGACTACAATGGCTGGAAGACCGCCAAGGAGAGGCAGAGCGTGCCGAGGCAAGAACACAGGGCAGGCAGGCTCTGTTTCTAGAGACAACAGTGCTGGCCGTGGACGTGGTCATGCATCGTCATCAGCACGTGGCCATGGGACACGCTTGTCTTTGTTTTCGGCAGCTGGACATGTGGAGCCGCATCATGCCGAAGGCTTGGTAGAATGGATGACCAAGCCCTCCTCATCCTCCTCATCCTCTCTCACCCAGGCTCAGGGTACTGGCAGAGCAGCTGCCAACGCGTACTCAATGGCATCATCAGCCACCCCTTCCCTAGACCCACCATGTCCTCCTGAGGAGTCCCCCGAACTGTTTGAGCACAGTGTTGGGTACATGCTCCAGGAGGATGCCCAACGATTCGAAGGCTCGGATGATGATACCCAGCTTGAGGAAGTCAGTAGTGTGCGCGCAGAGAGAGGGGATGCTGAAGGACAGCAATCTGGCAGTAGTGTTCCACCAGCTGCAGCTTACTGCCAGGTTTGCTCTAGTGGTGAAGAGGGAGGGGATGATGAGGTCACTGACTCCACGTGGGTGCCTGAAGGGAGAGAGGAGGAGGAGGAGGAGGATGCAGCGTCACATGTCCAACGAGGCAGGATGCCCCCTGGAGGCCAGCTAGAGGCCAGCACAGCAACTGTACCACACCGCAGAGCTCCGCCTGTGCAGGGCGCTGCCTCTGCACGTTATCACAAAAGTTCTTTGGTGTGGGCCTTTTTTGAGACGAGTGCATCAGATCGCACCACTGCTATTTGCAATATTTGTCTCAAGCGTATCTCGCGTGGCCAAAACATCAGCCGCTTGGGCACCACAAGCATGAGCAGACATATGTCGACCTGCCATGCAGCTCGTTGGCAAGCACACATAAAAGACCCACACCAAAGAACAAAGCGGACCTCTCCTTGCTCCTCATCAGCTGGGATCTCCATCCCCACTATATCTTCAGTCCTCTCTGAAAGCTGCTCTGAGAGGACTGAAGGTGTAGAATTAGGTGTGTCACAACCAAGTACTTGCAGTACACCGACGTCCGATTGTAGCAGGCAAATTTCCCTGCCCCAGCTGCTGGACCGTCAAAAGAAGTATACTCCCAGCCATCCACATGCCCAGCGGTTGAATGCTAGCTTGGCTAAATTGCTAGCACTTCAACTGCTGCCTTTTCAGTTGATAGACTCGGCCCCCTTCCGTGAGTTTGTTCAATGTGCGGTTCCTCAGTGGCAGGTTCCCAAACGCCACTTTTTCTCACGGAAGGCGATTCCGTCTCTCTACTGGCATGTGGAAGGCAATGTCCATGCCTCGCTGGACAGGGCGGTCAGCGGTAAGGTGCATATTACCGCTGACTCATGGTCCAGCAGGCATGGACAGGGACGTTATCTTTCTTTCACGGCCCATTGGGTCACTCTATTGGCAGCTGGGAGGGATGCAGGACAAGGTGCAGTAGTGTTGGAGGTTGTTCCGCCACCACGCCTCCAAAATGCTACTACTGGTTGTGACACACCTCTCTCCTCCACCCCCTCCTCTTCTTCTTCCTCCATGTCCTCTTCGAGTGCTCTGTCCTCGGAACCAGCGGTGCTCCGTAGGCGTACAAGGGGCTACGCGAGTACGCAGGCAAAAAGATGCCATGCCGTGCTTGCGCTGGTGTGTTTGGGGGACAGGAGCCACACTGGGCCAGAGGTTCTGGCAGCTCTGCAGGGGCAGGCCGAGAGGTGGTTGACGCCACGCCAGCTTAAGCCAGGAATGGTCGTTTCTGATAATGGCACCAACCTCCTCTCCGCCCTGCGACAGGGGCAGCTCACCCATGTGCCCTGTATGGCTCACGTCCTCAACCTGGTGGTGCAGCGGTTCTTGGGCAGGTTCCCAGGCTTACAGGATGTCCTGAGGCAGGCCAGGAAAGTCTGTGTGCATTTCCGCCGATCTTATAATGCCAGTGCTCGGCTGACTGAGCTGCAAAAGGAGCTGAACCTGCCCAAGAACCGCCTAATATGTGACATGCCCACCAGGTGGAACTCAACGTTGGCCATGCTGCAGCGACTGCACACGCAGCAGAGGGCCATCAATGAGTACCTTTGCGACTACGGCACCAGGACAGGGTCAGGGGAGCTTGGCTTTTTTTCCCCACGCCAGTGGAGCATGATCAGGGATGCATGCACTGTCCTCTCACCATTTGAGGAGGCCACGAGGATGGTGAGCAGTGACAGTGCATGCATCAGTGACACTGTACCTCTTGTCCACCTGTTGGAGCATACGCTGCGTGGGATAATGGACAGGGCACTTGAGGCAGAACAGAGGCAGGAAGAGGAGGACTTCCTTGTCTCTCAAGGCCCCCTTTATCCAGACAATGTTCCTTCTGTCCCACCCATCACACAGGAAGAGGAGGAGGAGGAGGAGGAGGATTGTGTGAGCATGGAGGTGGAGCCTGGCACTCAGCATCAGCAACAGCAGTCTTTTAGGGATGATGTACAGTCCCAACAAACCAGTGGACTTGTACGTGGCTGGGAGGAGGTGGCTGGCGATCATGTCATCCTCAGTGACCCAGAAGACTCCGGACCGAATGCCTCAGCTAACCTACGCTGCATGGCCTCCCTGATCCTGCAAAGCCTGCGGAAGGATCCTCGTGTTCTTCGGATCAAGGAGAGTGACCATTACTGGCTGGCCACTCTCCTTGATCCACGGTACAAGGGTAAGGTTGCGGACCTTATCTTGCCGTCGCAGAGGGAGCAGAGGATGAGACATCTCAGGGAGGCCTTGCAGAAAGGTCTGTGCAACGCGTTCCCAGAAACTGGGAGGTTACAAACTCCTGGTCCTGGACGACGAGTTGCTGAGGCTTCGGTCAGTAGCAGAAGGAGCGGTGGGGAAGGTGGACGTCTGACCGATGCGTTCAGACAATTTTTTAGTCCGCAGCCCCAAGGTATGATCGGTTCCAGCAACCATCGCCAGCGTCTGATATACATGGTGCAGGAATACCTAGGGGCAAGGTCAGACTTGGACACCTTTCCCACCGAAAATCCTCTGGCTTACTGGGTCCTGAGGATGGATCACTGGCCAGAGCTTGCACAGTATGCAATTGAGCTACTGGCCTGTCCTGCATCCAGCGTTCTTTCCGAACGCACATTCAGTGCTGCTGGAGGATTTGTCACCGATCATAGGGTGCGCCTGTCCACCGACTCGGTTGATCGACTGACCTTCATAAAAATGAATCAGTCTTGGATCACCACCAGCTACCAGACACCTGAAGCGGATATAACGGAATAATTTATAATGTCACATCCCTTCAAGACTGCCTATGCTGATGCTGAGTGACTGTCCTGTTATGTTCACTGACTATCCTCTTCCTCCTCCTCAATGATCCATGCCACCACACCAGTGCCTAAGGCACAATTTTTCAGCCCCTGTATAACAGGGGCGTGTAATTACAATTTTTTAAAAAGATGCTTCGCAACAGGTGTGACTGCTGTGCTCAGAGTACAGTATCTGTGAGGGGTTGCAGTGTTGTGGCACCAGCACCAGTGCCTAAGGCACAATTTTTCAGCCCCTGTTGGGGCGTGTAATTACAATTTTTAGGCAATGCTTTGCAACAGGTCTCATTGCTGTGCTCAGAGTACAGTATCTGTGAGGGGTTGCAGTGTTGTGGCACCAACACCAGTGCCTAAGGCACAATTTTTCAGCCCCTGTATAACAGGGGCGTGTAATTACAATTTTTTAAAAGGATGCTTCGCAACAGGTGTGACTGCTGTGCTCCAAGTACAGTATCTGTGAGGGGTTGCAGTGTTGTGGCACCAGCACCAATGCCTAAGGCACAATTTTTCAGCCCCTGTTTAACAGGGGCGTGTAATTACAAATCTTGATCTAATAGTTCACAGCAGGGCCCATTCCTGCGCCCACCAAGAGTAACTATGAGGGCCTACAGTCTTGTGGCAACACCGTCCACCACCACCACCACCACCAAAGGCCCAATTTTTCTGCCCTGTTCAACAGGTGCATGCAATTACAAATCTTGATCTAATAACTCACAGCAGGGCCCATTCCTGCACCCACCAAGAGTAACTGTGAGGGCTTACAGTCTTGTGGCAACACCGTCCACCACCACCACCACCACCACCAAAGGCCTAATTTTTCTGCCCGGTTCAACAGGTGCATGCAAGTACAAATCTTGATCTATTAACTCACAGCAGGGCCCATTCCTGTGCCCACCAGTCTTGTGGCTACACCAACATCTAATAGGGCAAATTTCTGCAGAGTATATACGGCAGGCCCCTACTTTCAAACATCCAACTTACAAACGACTCCTACTTGCAAACGGCAAGAGAAAACAGGAAGTGAGAGGAAATCTACCCCTAGGAAGGAAAATTCTATCCTGTTAGATTTAATTTGGGAAAAAGGTATCTCCTCTCTACTGATGCTTTATCACCAATCCTTGTTTCAATTAAAACCCCACTTTTCCAAAAACATTTGTCATTGGGACGGAAAGTGAGGTGACATGTTCTGAACAGATGTGCAAAGACAGCAAATGTTACAGGGGTGATAACCCCTCCCTATGTTCTCCAAAAAGCTTAAAAATTGATTTTTTGGGGATGTAGCTACACTTCATAATGTACCTGTTCAGATTCTACTTAAGAACAAACCTACAGTCCATGTCTTGTTTGCACCACCTATATACTGCTGTTCAGAGTATATAGGGTTGTAGGTATAGGGTTTTATTTTGGGTGCGGGGTCCCCCTTAGTATCCATACAAGACCCAAAGGGGCTGGGGTGGGGGGGGGGGGGTGATGGGGTAGCCATGCCATTTTTCTCAAGGATTTTCAGCCATATGGCGGCCAGGACAAGACATGACATTAAAGCCGCAAGTGGTTTTAAATGGCTTCTTTTTTTCCTTTACAAATGTCATTTTGTGCAAGGACAGTTCTAAACACGGGAAACACATGCCACTTCACAGGCATACTTTAGACACCCCCCAGGTACCATATTTAAAGGAAAATTTCACTTTTTTTTTTTCACTTTATGCATCATTAAAATGATTGCTCCCGAAAAAACTTTAGTTTTTAAAATTTCTTTTTGCATTGATATATGTCCCCTGGGGCAGGACCCGGGTCCCCAAACCTGTTTTATGACATTAACATGCATATTGGCCGTTGTAATTAGCAATTTTGATTTCGAACGTTCGCGTCCATTATAACGAATAGGGTTCGAAAATTTGCGCGAACTTTCGGTCCGTTCGAAGGTTCTGGTGCGAACCGAACCCGGGGGTGTTCGGCTCATCCCTAGACAGCAGTGCTGATTAGGGATCGGTGAACGGTTCGGCTCGAGCATACGGTCGGGCCGAATATTCGATGTTCGACCATTTGTTCGCCTCCCCCCGAACCGATCACAATACATTGCAGCGCTGAACAGTTCATTGCAAGCTCTGATTGGCTGAAGCAGTGAAAGCTTCAGCCAATCAGGGCACAGAGCACTGTTATGCCGCGTACACACGATCGGAATTTCCGACAACAAAACCATGGGGTTTTTTTTCGACGGATGTTGGCTCAAACTTGTCTTGCATACACTCGGTCACACAAATGTTGCTCGGAAATTCCGATGGTCAAGAACGCGGAGACGTACAACACTACGACGAGCTGAGAAAAATGAAGTACAATGATTCCGAGCATGCGTCGAATTGATTCCGAGCATGCGCAGAACCTTTGTGCGTCGGAAATGGCTATTCGTAAAAATTGAGAACCAGCTCTCAATCATTTGTTGTCGGAAATTTCGAAACAGCAAATGTCCAATGGTGCCTACACACGGTCGGAATATCCGACCAAAAGCTCACATCGAACATATATTGTCGCAAATTCTGATCGTGTGTACCCGGCATTAGAGTCATGATTGGACACTGTCATCATGACTTTATCCATTAATTGCTCATTCCCGCCCCACAGTATAAAAGTATTCTTTCAATGCCAGCCATTTTCAGTGTGATTTTGGCATGAAAAGAGATAGAACAGGGGGCTCTGTTCAGTGCTATTAGTTAGTTAGCGTGCTATACTGTGCTATTTTGCTTCAATTGTCAGTGTAGAATATTAGCTTAGTGTCAGTCTAGGGATAGTGTGAGAGTAGTGAGGAGGACCATCATTCAGCTTTGATAAGTGTGCAGCTAGAGTAGGGACAGCTCAGATAGTTTCACTGTAGTGTAGTGAGACCGTGTCATTAATACATACATTAGTGTAGAGTAGGGACAGCTCAGATAGTTTCAGTGTAGTGTAGTGAGACCGTGTCAGTAATCTTTACATTAGTGTATAGCTAGAGTAGTGACAGTTCAGATAGCATCAGTGTAGTGCCTGTTGAACACCGTCTGTTTGATTGTGTTACTGTCAGTTTAACGCCAATTAACTCGGTGTGCGTTACTGCCAGTTTAACGTCATTTACTTCTGTGTGCGTTACTGCCAGTTTAACTCCATATAGTTCTGTGTGCATTACTGACAGTTTAACGCCATATCGTTTTGTGCGTTACTGACAGTTTAACGCCATTTACTTCTGTGTACGTTACTGACAGTTTAACGCCATATAGTTCTGTGTGCATTACTGCCAGTTTAAAGCCATATAGTTTTGTGCGTTACTGCCAGTTTAACGCCATTTTATCTGCCAGTTTAATGCCATTTACTTTTGTGTGCGTTACTGCCAGTTTAACGCCATATAGTTCTGTGTGCGTTTCTGCCAGTTTAACTCCATTTACTTTTGTGTGCGTTACTGCCAGTTTAACGCCATATATTTATGTGTGTGTTACTGCCAGTTTTATGCCATTTACTTTTGTGCGCGTATCTGCCAGTTTAACGCCATATAGTTTTGTGCGTTACTGCCAGTTTAACGCCATTTACTTCTGTGTGCGTTACTGTCAGTTTAACTCCATATAGTTCTGTGTGCGTTACTGCCAGTTTAACGCTATATAGTTTTGTGCGTTACTGCCAGTTTAACGCCATTTACTTTTGTGTGCATTACTGCTGGATTGTGGCCCGAAAAGGAGAGAAAAGGAGAAGGAGGAACATACTCACTTACAGCAAGATTCCAGCTACAGAGTCATGCCAGCTTTTCTTCATGCTCGCTTCCTATTACACTTCTTATTACTGTACATGGCTAGCCACTATGTAATGCAATAGACTGTGGGAGAGGCTAATAAGGCATATAGGAGGCTGTTATAGGAGTCTGAAGGCGCATAGCCTGTAGGAGAATTCTAGGATACCCCCCTTATACTCTCTACACCCTAGGAAAAAAATAGGCATATATGCTCCCATATAGGGGGAATGAAAAAAAGCCTAATGGACTATGTTGAAGTATGTTGAACTGTGAGTAATAAACTCCTCAATCTGTAAAACTATCCCAAACCATCAGAAAAAAAAAAGATAAAAGAAAGTTCTGATATATATATATATATATATATATATATATATATATATATATATTTATGGTCGGAGCCCTCTGTCTGAAGAGATATGGATCACATAGACACGTCACAAGACTAACAACACAAATAAGACCTGAAGTGTGGCCTGGCCTTTTGTACGGTATGCCAAATAAAGGGGCCATACCTGAATAGAAGTAATAGATAATTCTGCTGAGAATTGGTTGTAGAGGAGTGCCCTAGAAAAGGGAGATATGGGTGGGTGGGTACCGCGCACTACAGCCGACACTGACCCTGGTGGATGGTCTGTATAAGTACCCCTCGAACTCCTCCCATAATTTCAGGCTGGCATACCAGCCTTCCTATTTATGGTCGGAGCCCTCTGTCTGAAGAGATATGGATCACATAGACACGTCACAAGACTAACAACACAAATAAGACCTGAAGTGTGGCCTGGCCTTTTGTACGGTATGCCAAATAAAGGGGCCAAAAAGTCACACAAGGTTAGGAAGGAATTGTTCTATTATGACAGGTAAACCACTATAGAGCGAGACTGTTAAAGGCTCGTGATATTTCTGCCTGAGGATCGGGAATGTGTCGGGCGAAACACAAGGATTTCCACCTGCCCATCTTCCTTATTGCGTGGTCAGGAACTCTGTTTCGTGATGTTGTTGGGGCTGCTCTAATGCGAAAGCAAGTCCTGAGTAACACCCTCGGTTAAGGCCCGAGATGCTCAGGGGTGTTCTGACGTGGCTGATGAACTGTTTCCCGCTTAGGGGTACAGTTGGGAAAGGTAGTAGAGGGCTGTCCTCTGATGGATCGGACAGCCGAGTTTACCGATTGCACCAGAACGGCCATGGGGTTATGTGTCCTGAAAGGTTTAATGTCTACTCCGGGACCGGGTTGTATTGTTTCCGATACCGTCGGGTGTAGGATGAAATGACTTTGGTGGCGAGACGGGTGGTGCCTGAGTAGTACTTGGCATTTAGGGCTGGTGATAGTAATTCGCCGGGCCGTGAGACCGTAACAAGGCTAGGTAAATGGCTGCTTGATTTACCAGGCTGGGCCATAGACCGAAGGGGGAACGTGAAGGATAGCAGACATGTCCCGGAGTATGGCGCTGGTCACTGGTAAGCGTTTGGTACTAGAGTGTGGTTGCCGCCACCTGTAGTGTGTTGGCGGATCAGGATGCATTGATGAGGGAGGTAGCACCATGGAGGTGTTATCCGATTCCAAAGTTGGTTGGGACTAATGTGGGATGCCGGACATGGACGAGTCGGCTCCAGGCTTCTGTGAAAGGATGTGGCATGGTTAGGCGGGATAGCGCGTCGGCCGAGGTGTTGCATTGGCCAGGGATGTGGACCCTGAGGCTACTGAGCTGACGTTGTAGGGAAAGTAGCAACAGCCTGCGTGGGAAGGACATGACGGATAATGATTTATTGACCTGCCTTTGTTAATGACTGTGGCTGTAGCCTGGTTGTCTGTGGCGAACATGGCGGTCTGTCCTGCCCGGGGCTGCCCCGTACTAGTGTTGCTGCGACTATGGGGTAGATCTCAAATAGAGAGGAGGACTGACTAAAAAGCGGAATTGTGAGCATCTCTGATGGATCGGATCTCCTGAAACCAATGATGGCCAAAAATTGCAGCGAAGCTTGTGGAAGCTGCTACGTCCGTGGTCATCTGAGGTGACGAAGAGGATGCTGATGGGATAAACAAGGGTCTACCTATCCGGTCTCAAGGAATTGGTCCCCCATGGCCAGCTCCTGCTACGGAGGCTGCGTCTAGCTTAATGACTTGGTCAATGTCTCGTGCCTGGGAGAGGAACACTAAGAAGCGTGCGATAAAGGAACGCCCTTGAGGGACGATCCTCATCGTGGTTTGAGCATGCCCAGTAGGGATTGTAGCTGTGGGTTAGTGCCCCCCTGCGTGTCGGTAGACGTATGGATGACTGTCCTGATGCGGGTCAATCTACCGAGAGGTGGGCTGGCCCGCATGGCGCGTTTGTCTAGAACGATTACCAGGAAGGAGATGAACTGTGCCGGTTTTCCTACTTTCTTCACGGTTATGGGCACGTCAAGGTTTTAAAGACCTCTCTTGGATTTCTTAGATCTCACAAGATTTCTAAACCATCGGGAGAACTCCTGTGAGGGTATGCAGGAGTTTGACTGGGTAGTTTTGGAATGAGTCAGGCAGTGTAATGAGTCTGGTGTGGAACCCTGTAGTGCCCCCTGCACTAATACACTAAAGTAATAAAATAAACAAAATAAAAATATCGTGCAATCCCATATACCCAATGCTATACCCACAGTTGATCCAGAGGAAGGCAAAAAACCCCAGCGGAGCATGATCCAATTTGCTACAGCAGGGGAAAAAATTCCTTCCCGGTCCCCCGAGAGGCAATCGGATTTACCCTGGATCAACTTTACCTAGACTGTTAGTACTCAGTTATATTATGTACATTTAGGAAAGCATCCAGGCCTGGTTGCCAGTGTGGTCACTGAGGCGTGTAGCTGAGTAAATGCCGAGGATATCGACAGCAGCGGAATTTGTCTGGTAGAGTTGCCGCTGGTTATGGAACGGCAGCCTAACAGCTTGGTTTTCCTGGCCGTGGCCGGGTAGGGGATGCCCCTATGGCGTAGTTCGGCCGTAAGCCTGGGGATGGTCCAGCCCTGAGGGACTGTGTGGAGTCGTCCGCTGAACCCGAACGTGGTGATGGAGGGATGAAGGTAAAGTCATCGCAGTCGGTCTGCGATATGTTGGGGGCTGGAGAAACGAGAAAGAAAAAGGGGGGGGGGGAATGTATGTTTATAGAGTGAGATGCCAGGTATGGAGGGGATAGAGGAGGTACGAAAGTGGGTAGGGAGAAGGAAGGGAGGATGGACAGAATAAGGAATGACAGGCGCAGAGGATAGCCAAGTTTTGCGTACGAGCGCTTGTTGAGTGAAATTTAGAAAACTCAAAAGACTGCGTGGCAACCGAGGTGAGCCAGGAGGTGACTGGCTAGGTAACCGATAGCTCGGGTGCCGCCTGTGCTTGGCACAGACTGATGAACCAGAGCCCCCAGGGCGTACTGGGGCGAGTAGCTGAAGTCTGGTATGCTAAGTAGGAATGTTTCGATCTGTAGTCCAGTGACGTGTGGTCGGTCTGCCAACTCCTGCACTGCCAGCAAGGTGGATGTTGGTGACCTTGTCTGCGTAGTGAAGGATCTCGGATCGACTTCGAAAACAGAGTGTCGTGCGTAGAGGTATGTGACAGTTGCTAGCGCCTGATGAGCGGTCGAATTGTGTATGTGAAGACTCGGATGTCGTGAAAGAGTGCGGAGAGAAAGCAAGGAGGGGCCTTGCGTTTACGCACCTGACTTGAGCCCTGTCTTGGTTGAGGTCGAGACATGGGTCGACCGGGACCTGTGAGGAGGGTGACATGGAGATATATATATATAATCCTTTTTTTTTTTTTTTTTTTTTATTATTATTATTTATATATATATATATATTTTTTTTTTTTTATTTATTTATTTATTTATTTTTTATTAAATATATATATATATATATTTTTTTTATTTATTTATTTTTTATTATATATATATATATTTTTTTTTTAATTTATTTATTTATTTATTTATTAATTTTTATTATTATTATTTATATTATTTTTTTTTTTTTTTTTTTTTTTTTTTTTAGGCCTGAAGAGTTGTGGGAGCGGTAGGTAGCTCCAGGTGAAGAAGTGTGTAAGACCCTTTTTTTTTTTTTTTTTTTTTATTATTAATTTATTTATTTATTTATTTTTTATTAAATATATATATTTTTTTTTATTTTTTTTTATTTATTTATTAATTAATTAATTTATTTATTTATTTATTTTTTTATTATATATATATATATATATTTTTTTTATTATTTATTTATTTATTTATTTTTTTAATTATTATTATATATATATATTTTTTTTTTTTTTTTTTTGTAGGCCTGAAGAGTTGTGGGAGCGGTAGGTAGCTCCAGGTGAAGAAGTGTGTAAGACCCCCTGCCCCTCTTTTTTTTTTTTTTTTTTTTTATTATTAATTAATTTATTTATTTATTTTTTATTAAATATGTATATTTTTTTTTTTTTTTTATCGGGAAATATCGTCCGACCTGGATTGCAGGGTGGACGGGATGGAAACTCAATCTGAACTGACGTGTGTGGTGGAAAGGGATAGAGAAATCGGTGAGTAGCCGTTTGACTACTGGAGGAGGTGAGTGGCTGGTGTGCAACCACTCGTCGAATGCTCGCAGCGCTTGCGAGGAACAAATGCCTTAAGGAGACGAAAGAAGAAGAGTTTGTGACTTTCAAGTGTGTGGGGATGGCCGTTTCGTGATGAAACGGGAGTGGTAAGTAATGCGTGTGTATAGCGGCTTGGGGTTCGAATCATTGTGGCCGATGCTACGGCTGGATTCGTAACGTTCTGAGACGTTCGACGTTGTATCGGAGGTATGGGTCGGAGCTGCTTAGAGCCGGGTATGGGCCGCGAACGAATTGGTTGTTTCAGCCGAGGATCCGAAACTTGGAGCCGATGCTACGACTGGATTCGGATCGGTTAAAGAAGTTTACTACTGAAGATCGGAGCGGTATGCGCCGGTGGTGCGACTGTGACTCGACCGATTGAAAATGCCATAGAGCCGAAAAATTGAGCCGCTGCTACGACTGAATTCGGATCAGCTCGAAAGTTCGATGTTTGTGAACCCGAGCCGACGAGCCGGTGGTGCGACTGGGCCCAGATCGGCCATGTAAGCGGAGGATCCGAACCTTTGAGCCGATGCTACGACTGGGTTCGGATCGGATAGGAGGGTCTGTTGCTAGAGATCTGAGTCGATTGAGCCGGTGAAGCGACTGGATTCGGATCGCTTGGGAATGCCATTGGTTCGAAAGTTTGAGCCTATGCTACGACTGAATTCGGATGGTTTGGCGGTTCGATGTTTGTAGGTCCGAGCCGATGAGCCGGTGGTGCGACTGTGCTCGGAACCAACGTGGATGCCAGAGATCCGAATCTCTAAGCCGATGCTGTGCCTGTATACGGGCTGATAACGGGTGCAAGGCGGGGATTTGAATTTCCCGGGTCCGAATCGTAGCGCCGGAGATACGGCTGGATTCGGACGGGTGTTCGATGTTTGAAGTTGAAGGGGCTTGTGATTGTCGAGGGTCCGGCCTGTAGTGCCGATTGTTAGCGACAAGAGCCGGCCCAGACTGTTTGGTGTATGGTGTGAGTAGGAGGTGTGGGGCATCAGTAAGGTGAAGGGAGAGTATCGTAGGAGGTGTAGGGCATCAGTGACTAGGGATAAGGAAGTGCAGTGTGGGATACCAGTCCGACGACTGGGTATCGGATGTGCGACTGAGGCGAGAGCTTTGCGAGCTGTGAGTAATTCGTACAACAGCTCTGAGAGCCGTAGTGACTGGACGGACCGTTACCGGTGGCAACGTGGGTGTGACAGGGTACGAAAACAACTGGACTAGTCGATAAACATACGATGCAGACGGAAAACACGGGGTTATGGACCGTGTGATTTTGTAAAAGAAGAAACGTGTACCGGCGCTACGATTCGTACGAACAGTAACGGCCGGTCCTACCTGCGACCGCGAGCGGGGATACGATCAACTGCGAGCGAAGCTGGAAGGTACGAAAGCAACTACACGAACGTTGCGAGTCGTAAGGCGTCGGCTGATGACGACGAATACCGCGCACTACAGCCGACACTGACCCTGGTGGATGGTCTGTATAAGTACCCCTCGAACTCCTCCCATAATTTCAGGCTGGCATACCAGCCTTCCTATATATGCTACGACCATGAGCGTAGGCTTAGAAATATGCCTTATCTTTTTACTAGCTGAAAGTAATACTTTATATAACACTTTATCTTTCTGCCTGCTGAGTGACCCCCCCCCCCCACTTGACAAAGGGGGAGCATACTCCCGGGGTAAACAAAGATTGCATGCCCAAGTTGAAGCACACTGCTGCAAAACATGTCGGGTACATGAACCTGCTTAAAGTTTTACTACGCCATACGTGAACTTTTTGTGATCACTATTTTACAAGCAGTTTCAGGACGCCTGTACCTTTTTATTGTTTTTTTGATGTGTTCGTTTTTGGAATAAACAAGCTTTTTTACTATACACCACCCGACTGATCTACACTATGTGGAGGCTTTTCTTGTTCCTTTCTATGGTGGATATTGGTGTTTGGATGTCTTGAATTCAGAGAGATACTAAGGCAGGAGAATTACAACTTTATGTGTATGCCTTGTCTGGTGCCGTTATAGAAGGTAATTCTCCACAGGAGTTCCAGTCTACACGTGAATCCAAGTGGATCATCTCTATGCCTATTTGACCCACCGCTGCTGGCGTGTGTGTCCATACTTAGGGGTAAGAGTATTTATTTCCCCCTCCCCACCTCCCCCGGTATTGGAAGCCATGTCCCTGGGTGTCGTGCATCCTTAATATCCACCTGCAGTACAGCTACTCCATATGGGTTAATGTGGACAGTGCATTTGATGTAGGATTTACACGGATTCCTTATTTTTCAGCATTTCTCATATTGAATATTTATATATGGACTTTACACACCCATTTTTTGGTTTAATATTTTTATTCATAGTGTCATTTATATATATATGTTATTTCACATTTCTATATATTATCACCATTGTTGATTGCACACGTGTGGATTAATGTAGGTGCATTTCAGTCCAGGTGCATATTAGTCCAATTTATGGTGGTCACTAGGGATGAGCTTCGTGTTCGAGTCGAACATACGTTCGACTCGAACATCGGCTGTTCGATCGTTCGACGAAGATCGAACGATTTGGGCCGTTCGCGCCAAATTCGAGTGACGCGAACGGCCCACAATGCACTACGCCATCGCAGTGTCATCCAGGCGCTGTGATTGGCCAAGCATGCACTGTGACCCCGCATGCTTGGCCAATCACAGCGCCGGCAGCGAGGAGAGCAATGATTGGCCACAGGCAGGATGCCTGTGGCCAATTATTGCTGAGGGTGTTTAGTACACGCCCCACACTATAAAAGGCCGCCAGCACGGCGGCCTAGTGTAGTGTGTTCCGGAGCAGGGATAGAGCAGCATAGGCAGGGACAGTGACTTTTATTTCTTTCTTGCTTAACCTGGATTCCTTTAGTTTAGGGAAAGAGAAGGATAGGTAGGGAGAGTGTCAGTGTGTTTTGTGCTTGTGCTATATTGTGCTTAAAAAAAACATTTTTTCTAGGGACAGAAAACTGTAGGTAGGGAGAGTGTGTCAGTTTCTTTCACTGTCAAAGTCCTTGTTTCCAGGGACCTGGAAGGACAGTGAGTGAATTCTCCTTGTGCTAAATTGTGCTTAAAAAAAAAACATTTTTTCTAGGGACAGAAAACTGTAGGTAGGGAGAGTGTGTCAGTTTCTTTCACTGTCAAAGTCCTTGTTTCCAGGGACCTGGAAGGACAGTGAGTGAATTCTCCTTGTGCTAAATTGTGCTTAAAAAAAACATTTTTTCTAGGGACAGAAAACTGTAGGTAGGGAGAGTGTGTCAGTTTCTTTCACTGTCAAAGTCCTTGTTTCCAGGGACCTGGAAGGACAGTGAGTGAATTCTCCTTGTGCTAAATTGTGCTTAAAAAAAACATTTTTTCTAGGGACAGAAAACTGTAGGTAGGGAGAGTGTGTCAGTTTCTTTCACTGTCAAAGTCCTTGTTTCCAGGGACCTGGAAGGACAGTGAGTGAATTCTCCTTGTGCTAAATTGTGCTTAAAAAAAACATTTTTTCTAGGGACAGAAAACTGTAGGTAGGGAGAGTGTGTCAGTTTCTTTCACTGTCAAAGTCCTTGTTTCCAGGGACCTGGAAGGACAGTGAGTGAATTCTCCTTGTGCTAAATTGTGCTTAAAAAAAACATTTTTTCTAGGGACAGAAAACTGTAGGTAGGGAGAGTGTGTCAGTTTCTTTCACTGTCAAAGTCCTTGTTTCCAGGGACCTGGAAGGACAGTGAGTGAATTCTCCTTGTGCTAAATTGTGCTTAAAAAAAACATTTTTTCTAGGGACAGAAAACTGTAGGTAGGGAGAGTGTGTCAGTTTCTTTCACTGTCAAAGTCCTTGTTTCCAGGGACCTGGAAGGACAGTGAGTGAATTCTCCTTGTGCTAAATTGTGCTTAAAAAAAACATTTTTTCTAGGGACAGAAAACTGTAGGTAGGGAGAGTGTGTCAGTTTCTTTCACTGTCAAAGTCCTTGTTTCCAGGGACCTGGAAGGACAGTGAGTGAATTCTCCTTGTGCTAAATTGTGCTTAAAAAAAACATTTTTTCTAGGGACAGAAAACTGTAGGTAGGGAGAGTGTGTCAGTTTCTTTCACTGTCAAAGTCCTTGTTTCCAGGGACCTGGAAGGACAGTGAGTGAATTCTCCTTGTGCTAATTTGTGCTTAAAAAAAACATTTTTTCTAGGGACAGAAAACTGTAGGTAGGGAGAGTGTGTCAGTTTCTTTCACTGTCAAAGTCCTTGTTTCAAGGGACAGAGAAGGACACCTGAAGGTAGCCCTTATTGCTTTTTTCCCATCTCCCTGCAGGCCATCTACTAGAATGTCTGGAAGGCAAACAAGGAGAGGCAGACAGTCAGGAGGCAATAAAAGAGGGCAAGCAGGCTCTGTGTCTGGGGGCAACAGTGCTGGTCGTGGACGCGGTGCATTGTCATCAGCACATGGCCATGGGACACGCTTGTCCTTCTTTTCGGCAGCTGGACATGTTGAGCCACATCATGCCGAAGACTTGGTAGAGTGGATGACCAAGCCCTCCTCCTCCTCCTCATCCTCTCTCACCCAGGCTCAGGGTACTGGAAAAGCAGCTGCCAAAGCGTCCTCTTCCCTGGTATCAATGTCAGACTCATCATCAGTCACTCCTTCCCTAGACCCACCATGTCCTCCTCCTGAGGAGTCCCCCGAACTGTTTCAGCACAGTGTTGGGTACATGCTCCAGGAGGATGCCCAGCGTTTCGAAGGGTCTGATGATGAAACCCAGCTAGAGGAAGGCAGTAGCGTGAGAGCAGACAGAGGGGATGCTCAAGAAGGACACCAATCTGGCAGTCATGTTCCAGCAGCTGCAGCATACTGCCAGATTGGCTCCAGTGATGAGGAGGGAGGTGATGATGAGGTCACTGACTCCACGTGGGTGCCTAATAGGAGAGAGGAGGAGGAGGAGGATGAGGAGGAGGCACATCTCCAACGAGGCAGGATGCCCTTTGGTGGCCAGCGTAAGGGCAGTACACCGACGGAATCACACCGCAGAGCTCCGCCTGTGCAGGGCGCTGCCTCTGCCCGTCATTCAAAAAGTTCTTTGGTGTGGGCCTTTTTTGAGGCTAGTGCATCAGATCGCACAGCTGCTGTTTGCAACATATGTCTCAAGCGTATATCGCGTGGCCAAAACATCAGCCGCTTGGGTACCACATGCCTGACCAGACATATGTTGACCTGCCATGCAGCTCGTTGGCAAGCCTACCTCAAAGACCCACACCAAAGAACAAAGCGGACCTCTCCTTGCACCGCATCAGCTGGGATCTCCAACCCCACTATAACTTCAGTCCTCTCTGAAACATGCAGAGGAATGAAGGTGTAGAATTAGGTGTGTCACAGCCAAGTACTTGCGGCCACTCTGCTAGCAGTACACCGACGTCCGATTCTAGCAGGCAAATTTCCCTGCCCCAGCTGCTGGACCGTCGAAAGAAGTTCACTCCCAGCCATCCACATGCCCAGCGGTTGAATGCTAGCTTGGCTAAATTGCTAGCGCTTCAACTGCTGCCTTTTCAGTTGGTAGACTCGGCCCCCTTCCGTGAGTTTGTGCAATGTGCGGTTCCTCAGTGGCAGGTTCCCAAACGCCACTTTTTCTCACGGAAGGCTATTCCGGCTCTCTACCGGCATGTGGAAGGCAATGTCTTGGCCTCGCTGGACAGGGCGGTCAGCGGTAAGGTGCATATTACCGCTGACTCATGGTCCAGCAGGCATGGACAGGGACGTTACCTTTCTTTCACGGCCCATTGGGTCACTCTTTTGGCAGCTGGGAAGGATGCAGGACAAGGTGCAGTAGTGTTGGAGGTTGTTCCACCGCCACGCCTCCAAAATGCTACTACTGGTTGTGACACACCTCTCTCCTCCAACCCTCCTCTTCTTCTTCCTCCATGGCCTCTTCCTGTGGTTTGTCCTATGAACCAGCGGTGCTCCGTAGCCGTTCACGGGGCTACGCAAGTACGCAGGCAAAAAGATGCCATGCCGTGCTTGCGCTGGTGTGTTTGGGGGACAGAAGCCACACTGGGGCAGAGGTCCTGTCTGCTCTGCAGGGCCAGGCCGAGAGGTGGTTGATGCCACGCCAGCTTAAGCCAGGAATGGTGGTTTGCGACAATGGCACCAACCTCCTCTCCGCCCTCCGACAGGGACAACTGACCCATGTGCCCTGTGTGGCTCACGTCCTTAACCTGGTGGTGCAGCGGTTCTTGGGCAGGTACCCGGGCTTACAGGATGTCCTGAGGCAGGCCAGGAAAGTCTGTGTGCATTTCCGCAGATCTTATAATGCCAGTGCTCGCCTGGCTGAGCTGCAAAAGGAGTTGAACCTGCCCAAGAACCGCCTTATATGTGACATGCCCACCAGGTGGAACTCAACGTTGGCCATGCTGCAGCGGCTGCACACGCAGCAGAGGGCAATCAATGAGTACCTGTGCGACTACGGCACCAGGACAGGGTCAGGGGAGCTTGTTTTTTTTTCTCCACGCCAGTGGGGCATGATCAGGGATGCATGCACTGTCCTGGCACCATTTGAGGAGGCCACGAGGATGGTGAGCAGTGACAGTGCATGCATCAGTGACACTGTACCTCTTGTCCACCTGTTGGAGCACACGCTGCGTGGAATAATGGACAGGGCACTTGAGGCAGAACAGAGGCAGGAAGAGGAGGACTTATTGCCTCTCAAGGCCCCCTTTACCCAGACAGTGTTCCTTCTGTCCCACCCATCGCACAGGAAGAGGAAGAGGAGGAGGAGGAGGATTGTGTCAGCATGGAGGTGGAGGCTGGCACTCAGCATCATCAGCAGCAGTCTTTTAGGGATGATTTACAGTCCCAAGAAACCAGTGGACTTGTACGTGGCTGGGAGGAGGTGGCTGCGGATCATGTCGTCCTTAGTGACCCAGAGGACTCCGGAGCGAATGCCTCAGCAAACCTACGCTGCATGGCCTCCCTGATCCTGCAAAGTCTGCGGAAGGATCCTCGTATTCTTCGGATCAAGGAGAGGGACCATTACTGGCTGGCCACTCTCCTTGATCCACGGTACAAGGGTAAGGTTGCGGACCTTATGTTACCGTCGCAGAGGGAGCAGAGGATGAGACAACTCCGGGAGGCCTTGCAGAAAGGTCTGTGCAACGCGTTCCCAGAGACTGGGAGGTTACAAACTCCTGGTCCTGGACAACGAGTTGCTGAGGCTTCGGCCAGTCAAAGAAGGAGCGGTGGGGAAGGTGGCCGTCTGACCGATGCGTTCAGACAATTCTTTAGTCCGCAGCCCCAAAGTATGATCGGTTCCAGCAACCATCGCCAGCGTCTGATAAACATGGTGCAGGAATATCTAGGGGCAAGGTCAGACTTGGACACCTTCCCCACCGAAAATCCTCTGGCTTACTGGGTCTTGAGGATGGGTCACTGGCCAGAGCTTGCACAGTATGCAATTGAGCTACTGGCCTGTCCTGCATCCAGCGTTCTTTCGGAACGCACATTCAGTGCTGCTGGAGGATTTGTCACGGATCACAGGGTGCGCCTGTCCACCGACTCGGTTGATCGACTGACTTTCATCAAGATGAACCAGTCTTGGATCACCACCAGCTACCACACACCTGATGCTGATATAACAGACTAATTGATTTTAACATGTCACATCCCTTCAAGACTGATGCTGATGCTGAGTGCCTGTGCTGTTATGTTGACTGGCTATCCTCCTCCTCCGAGTCCTCAATGATACGATTGATGATGATAGCTTGGAAGATCATTTTTGTTTATGGGTGCCGCCACCAGTGGCTAAGGCCCAATTTTTCAGCCCCTGTTTTACAGGGGCGTGTAATTACAATTTTTTTAGCAATAATTTGCCATAGGGCTCATTGCTGTGCTCCAAGTACAGTATCTGTGAGGGGTTGGAGTGTTGTGGCACCAGTGCCTAAGGCCCAATTTTTCAGCCCCTGTTTAACAGGGGCATGTCATTACAATTTTTGAAGCAATACTTTGCAACAGGGCTCATTGCTGTGCTCCAAGTACAGTATCTGTGAGGGGTTGTAGTGTTGTGCCACCAGTGCCTAAGGCCCAATTTTTCAGCCCCTGTTCAACAGGGGCATGCAATTACAATTCTTGATCTAATAATTCACAGCAGGGTCCATTGCTGCACCCACCAAGAGTAACTCTGAGGGCTTACAGTCTTGTGGCAACGCCACCACCACCACCACCACGAAAGGCCCAATTTTTCAGCCCCTGTTCAAAAGGGGCATGTAATTACAATTCTTGATCTAATAATTCACAGCAGGGCCCATTGCTGCACCCACCAAGAGTAACTGTCAGGGCTTACAGTGTTGTGGCACCAGCACCACCATCAAAGCCCCAATTTTTACTACCACTGTTCAACAATTATATGTAATTAAAATTCCTGATATAATAGTTGACAGCAGGGCGTTCCAGCACCAACCAAGAGTAACTGAGTGCTTACAGTGTTGTGCCAACACCAACAACTAAGGGGCCTATTTCTGCAGAGTATATACGGCAGGTCCCTACTTTCAAACATCCAACTTACAAACGACTCCTACTTGCAAACGAAAGAAGACAACAGGAAGTGAGAGGAAATCTACCCCTAGAAAGGAAAATTCTCTCCTGTAAGAATAAATATGGGAGAAAGGGGTCTCATCTGTACTGATGCTTTATCAGCAATCCTTGTTTCAAGAAAAACACCACATTTCAAAAACAGTTGTCATTGGGACGGAAAGTGAGGTGAAATGTTCTGAACAGGGGCACAGACAGCAAAACAAATGTTACAGGGGTGATAACCCTTACCTATGTTTCCCAAAAAGTTTAAAAATAGATTTTTGGGCTGGAGCTACACTTCAACAATGTACCTGTTCAAAATTACAAACAGATTCTACATAAGAACAAACCTACAGTCCCTGTCTTGTATGCACCGCCTGTATACGGCTGTTCAGAGTATATAGGGCCTTTTTTATTTTATGTGCGGGGTTCCCCTTAATATCCATACAAGACCCAAAGGGGCTGGTAATGGGCTGGGGTAGGGGGGGGGGTCATGGGGTAGCTATGCCATTTTTCTTAAAGAATTTCATCCATATTACCGGGACCAGACATTACATTAAAGCCGCAAGCAGTTTTAAATGGCTTTTTTTTCCTTTAGAAGTGTCATTTTGTGCAGGGACAGTTCTAAACACGGGAAACACGTGGCACTTCACAGGCATACTTTAGACACCCCCCAGGTACGATATTTAAAGGAATATTTGACTTTTTTTTTTCACTTTATGCATCATTAAAATGACTGCTCCCGAAAAACGACCGTTTTTAAAACTTCTTTTTGCATTGATACATGTCCCCTGGTGCAGAACCCGGGTTCCCAAACCCTATTTATGACAATAACATGCATAATAGTTGTTATAATTAGCACTTTAGAATTAGAACGTTCGCATCCATTGTATTTAATAGGGTTCTAATGTTCGTTCGAACTTTCGGTCCGTTCGCGGGTTCTGGTGCGAACCGAACCCGGGGGTGTTCGGCTCATCACTAGTGGTCACGGCTTCATAGGCCACATTCCATTTTTTAGTCATACCTATATTCATTTATTATTGTTACACAGGTTACACTTTCACATGTAGCATTTGTGGTTGGTATTTATATATCAATTTTCAGGATTGATTTTTTTTCACGGCGCCGCATTTATTTATTTTCTATAACCTGATATAGTGCACATACAACACAAGAATATAATGAGAGTCAGTCAGTCAGATGGATCGGGGTGAACCCCCCCAAAGTAAGCTCCAGCCCAGGTACAATTAAGAAATATATGACACAAGAGACAGGTAAGTATAGCCCTGGAAAACAGTTGGGAGCAAAGAGTAAACAAACGGATGGAACTAATAAAAATGGGCAAAATAGACAATCTGTGGGAGCAAATAGCTCAATCTATGCAAAAAAAGAGCACGATGAGGAGAATGACAAAGAACGAAGAATAAAAAGCCAACTTCCAACTAAATGTGAACGGGCAGATATGTTCTCAAGACCGGAGCAATCTTTAAAAGGGGAAATGGCAACCTTACATGGAGATCTGAGCCAAATATTAAAATGAGTTGAAGAGACAGAGGAAAAACTGGATATACTGTACAAGCAGTGGAAATAAATTAAATGAATGAACAGATGAAAAAAGTCCAAACTGAGCAGAGGAATATGCTGTATAAAGTGGAAGACCAGGAGAACTGAAACAGAAGGAAAAAATCTAAGAATCCAGGGTCTTCCAGAAACACCACAAGAAGAGGACTTACAAAGTAAAAGTTAAGTTAAATCGTTCAGGAGAGGTTGTAAAAACATCCCGTGTACATGAAGCGTTAAGCCGTGTACACACACGATCGGATTTCCGATATATTCTAATCCGATGGATTTTTCCATCAGAAATCCGATGAAGCTGACTTCCATCAGTCTTGCCTACACACCATCAGTCAAAAAGCCGACCGTCCCAAACGCTGTGACGTAAAACACTCTGACAAGCCGAGAAAAATTAAGTTCAATGCTTCTGAGCATGCGTCGACTTGATTCTGAGCATGCGTAGGTTTTTTGTCCGATGGAGTTCCACACAGATGATCAGTATTTGCTATTGTTTTTTTTCCCCATCGGATAAATTTAAAACATGTTCTATTTTTTCTCACGATGGAAAAAAGACAGATGGGGCCCATAAACGATCGATTTGTCCGATGAGAAAAGTCCATCAGACTGTTTTCATCTGTAAAACCGATCATGTGTACACGGCATACGTTTCAAATGTTGCCAATCCCTCTCCCACAAGCATACTTCAAGGCATTAAAAACTATAATACTAAGGTTTATATGGCAGAGTAAAAAAACAAGAATAGGTTTCTCGGTTTTGAAGAAAGATATACATCCGTGAGTTACGGGATGTTTAACGCAGTATATATCATTGCATTACTGCACATTTAACTCAGTATATTTTAGTGCATTACTGCACATTTACCATAGTATATTGCAGTGAGTCAGTGCAGTTTTACTGCAGTATATTGTAGTGCGTCAGTGGAGTGTGTCTGTGTAGTGAGTACTCATGTTTAAGTGCACCAAACACCACCAAACACCACTTTGATTAACAAACACCATTGATTAACCACTTGCCGACCAGCCGCTGCAGTTATGCATGGCGATCTGTGGGTGCGTGGGTGCTCCCATTGGCCAGTGGGGGAGCCAATCAGTGGGTTTGGAGGATTTGATGTCCACCAGCCACCCGTGATTGTTCCCCGCAGTGACAGATTGGGGATCTGCCTGTGTAAACAAGGCAAATCTCTGTTCTGACAGGGAGGATCACACAGATCCTGTCTTTCTGCTATGCAGGAAGACGGATCTGTGTGTTGTCCCAGTTGTCCCAGTCACCCATACAGTTAGAACACACAGTGAGGGAACACAGTTAACTCCTTGATCACCCCTGATGTTTACCCCTTCCCTGCTAGTGTCATTAGTACAATAACAGTGCATATTTTTAGCACTGATTACTGTAGTAATGTCACTGGTTCCCAAAAAAGTGTCAAAAATGTCCGATCTGTCAGCCGCAATGTCACAGTCCCGCTAAAAATCACAGATCACCGCCATCACTAGTAAGAAAGAAGTAAATAATAAAAATGCATAAGTCTATCCCCTATTTTGTAGACGTGGTAACTTTTGTTTTTTTACATTTTTTTTTTGGAAATGTTTTATAGCAGAAAATAAATTTATTTAAATTTTTTTCTAAATCGTTGCTCTTTTTTTGGTTTATAGCGTAAAAATAAAAACCGCAGAGGTGATCAAATATATCGTATGTGTCCACAGGCAAAGGTGGAGGTGGTCCGTCCTCAGGCAGGGCATCATTTCCTCTGTTTAGTGATGTCCCCTGTTCCACCCAGCCACAGCATGCAGAGGAGGTGGTGGACTGGCTTACTAAACCATCATCATCCTCCTCATCCTCCGTCACCCAAGCAAAGACTAGTGCACAGTCCACTGTAGCTGAAAAAGTGGCTTATTCTGCCTCCTTGTCCACAGCTATTCCTGCCATAGCCCCAGCATCAGGCATGGAGGAGTCAGCTGATTTATTTGAACACAGCATCGGCCACTTGCTCCTTGACGATGCGCAACCATTACTTGATTCAGATCTTGATTCTGAGGTTGAGCAAGGTGGGAAAATTAGCCTACAGAAAGGGGAGACCACTAGTAAACAACAAATTGGCAGTCATATTCCCTCAGCCGTAATGTATTGCCAAGTTGTCTCCAGTAATAATGAGGATGGAGGGGATGTTGACGATGATGAGGTCACTGATGCGACTTGGGTGCCGGATAGAGCAGAGGTGGAAAGTGAAGGTGAGGCACAACCCCACAGAGGAAGCCATCAGGCTGTGGAGCTGTTATCTCCTGGCCCACTTCCCACAGCTCAGCTCTTTGGGCCTTTTTTAGCACATGTGCAGCCGATCGCACTGTTGTAATTTGCAAACTTTGCCTCAAGCACATCCAGCGTGGCAAAAACACCACCCATTTCGGTACCACATGTTTGACAAGACATTTAACTTCTCACCACTCAGCCCGTTGGCAAGAGAACCTGAAAGACACACAAAGGGGATGCAATTCGGCTCCTTCTCACTCCTCACCTTTCCGATCTACCCTCACTATATCTCAAGCTCTCTCAGCAGCCTCCACTGACAGGGATGATGTTATAGCACAGGGTGTCCCAGGTCCTTGCAGCACAGCTGCCAGTAGCACACAACCAGCTGTAGACAACAGCAGGCAGATTTCTCTGCCCCATCTGCTGCAGCGGACAAAAAAAATACAGTCACTGCCACCCATAGTCTAAATTCAAGCTTCTTAAAGCTGCTGGCTTTACAACTCCTGCCTTTCCATCTGGGGATTTCTGCCCCCTTTTGTGAATTTGCAGAATGTGCTGTACCACAATGGCTGGTTCCCAGTCACTATTTCTTTTCACGTAAGGCTATTCCAACTCTCTACCATCAAGTGGAAGGCAATAGAGAAAAGGATTGCCGCTCTCAAAGATTCTGAACCTTCACAGAAAAGTATCCCGCCCTACTAGGAGCTGACAGGTGCTGGCTCTGCACAAGTTTGATGAGGAAAAGTATCCTGGATGGCCGCACACCGTGAAAAAGGCAGCTTTACTGTAGAAAATAAAATAAAATCCAGTGAACAGTAGTCAAATCATATAGAGAAACAGGGGAGAATAGCTCTATATGATTTGACTGCTGTACACTGGATTTTATTTAATTTTCTACAATAAAGATGCCTTTTTCACGGTGTGCGGCCTGCCAGGATATTTTACCACAACATTGCCTTCCACTTGATGAGGTATCGTTGGGCAAGGCAGTCAGCCGCACAGTCTGCTGACAAGTGGTCCAGCAAGCATGGTCAGGGACGATAAATTTCATTCAAAGCACACTGAGTAACTCTGCTTGCAGCTTGGAAGGATGCAGGACAGGGCTCAGTGCTGCAGCTTGTTATGCCGCCACGGCTCCATACAGCTAGTGGTGATGATGCGGGATTTGTCAGCTTTACCCTCTCCTCCTCCATGCCCTCCTCTGCTGAATTGTCCCATGAACTACAAGTACCCCCTAAGCGTTCAAGGGGCTATTCAATGAGTCAGGCTGAAAGGTGCCATGCAGGGAACAGGAGCCACACCAGAGCAGAGATTCTGGCAGCTCTGCAGCTGCAGGCCCAGAGGTGGTTCACGCCATGCCAGCTGGAGTCAGGTATGGTGGTGTGCAATAATGGAACAAACCTTCTGTCTGCCCTTAGACAGGGAAAGTTGACACATGTGCCATGCTCGGCACATGTCCTCAATTTTGTGTACAACATTTTTTAAACAGGTACCCAGGGTTGGAAGATCTTCTGAAGCAGGCCAGAAGAGTCTGTAGCCATTTTAAGCAGTCATACACAGCCAGTGCTCGGTTGGCTGAAATTCATCAGGATTTCCACATGCCCGTAAACCACCTGATTTGTGATATGCCCACCAAATTTGGCAGTGCTACAGCGGCTGCACATGCAGCAAAGGGCCATCAATGAGTACCCGTGTGAGTATGGCACAATGACAGGCTCAGGCCGGCTCAGTTTTTTTTCCCACGTCAATGGCTGTTGATAAAGGATGCATGCACTGTAATGTCACGATTTGAGGAGGCCACAAGGATGGTGAGTCATGACAATGTATGCATCAGTGACACAATCCCTGTTGTGTTCCTGCTGGAGCAGACTCTGCGTGGCATTATGGACAGGGCACTCGAGGCAGAGCAGCGGGAGGACACCATTCTTCCTATGCCACAGAACACACTAGAGGAGAGGGAGGAGGATTCTGGCAGCTTTGAAGGCATTGAAGCAGAGCAAGACATACGTCAACCCTTAACACATGGTTTTACATCCTCAGAACCCTTGGGAGTAGTACGTGGCTGGGGGGAGGCAGTTCCAGATACTGTATTCCTCAGCGATCCGAGGAGTCTGCTTCTCATGCTTCCAAAAACTTGCAGTGCATGGGCTCCTTCATTCTTCAAAGCCTGTGAAAGGACCAGAGAATACGTGGTATCAAGGAGATGGATCACTATTTGTTGGCAATCCTCCTTGACCACCATAACAAGAAGAACATTTCAGAACTCATCAGAGGGAGCAGAAGATGAAATCTCTTGAGGACACCCTAAAGAGGAGTTTATGTAACACCTTTCCCGACTATGGTAGGTTACAGTCTAGTGGAAAACTTAATTTTGAGGCTTCTGTTGGTCAAGAGAGGAGCAGTGGAGAAGGGGGACAGCCTCAGTGATGTCTTTCAAAATTTTTTTTAGTCCTCAGGGCTGTCAGCTTCGACATCTTCATCATATGGTGGGAGATTATCTTGGGACGATAACAGATATGGAGAGCTTTACAGTTGATGATCCACTGAGTTACTTTGTCATGAGAAAAGACCACTGGCCAGAACTTGCCCAATATGCAATAGAGCTGCTGGGCTGCCCTGCATCCAGCATGCTTTCTGAACTGGCATTCAGTGCTTCTGGAGGTTTTGAGACAGATAGGAGAGAGCATCTGTCCACAGACTCTGTGGACCGGCTGACATTTATCAAAATGTATAAGTCCTGGATTAGCAGCAGCTATCAAGCCCCTGATGCCGATGTCACTGATTAAGTGCTTTCTGGATCTGAAATCTCTGAAAGACTGTCTAGGCTGTTTAGCTTTGTGGGTGTTTATTTAATTTGGAAGAATTTTTTTGGTGTAGGTTTCATGGGGACAAATAACACCCAAGGGCCAAATTTTCCACACCTGTTTGACAGGTGCATATCATTGTAATTTTTGACAGCAAGGCCAATTCTTGCTTTCATCACAAGTACCTGTATAGGTTTACGGTGTGAAGGCACCACTGACACCCAAAGACCAATTTTTCCGCACCTGTATGACAGGTGCATATCATTGCAATTTTTGACAGCAAGGCTCAAGAGTACCTCTATGTTATGGTGTGAAGGCACCACCAACACCCAAAGCTCAATTTTTCCACAACTGTTACTTCTATCCAAAGTCTGCGAAAGAGACACCAGAATTAATGACAATGATGCATCAATGTTCACATTTTGCACTGTAGAGAAATGTAGCTCCCCTCATGTGTTCAGTAATGATTAGATCAGCAGCAAGCAGAGCCTTCTCTAAGCAGTGTATGAAAAAAGTAAAAAAAAAACAAACTTTAGTGTCTGATCATTCAATGGTCTGAATTACAGCTTGGAGACATTAGCACCTTTTAATCTCTTTAATAAAATAGGGAGAAATATAGTCAAAGGCTTATTGTGCACCAGAGGGAAAAAAAATCACATCATACTGTTGTAGCGCCCCCCCCCAATATTTGGGGGCGCTATGTGTAAATTTAAGGGTAATCTGAGCCAGTAATTGGGCTCAGATCAATTGTTTGTTCTGGATTTTCTTCTGCTCTGGGTGTGATACTGCCTAGCAGTAGTGTTCCCTGTCCGCCTGTAGGTGGCAATGTCATCACCGGCATAGGTTGAACCACAAATAGGGTATCACAACACCTTGGGTGTCCTCTCGGCAGCCGTACAGTGGGCGTGGTCTACCCGCTGTGCATGCTGGGAGAGGGTACATAAGGGGCAGACGCCATTAGTTGAGGTTCGTTCCCTGTGCGCCTCATGGCCCTCCAGGCCAGGGGTGCGCGTGTGTGGAATAGCCCCGAGCACCTTCAGCCCAAGGCTGCATCACTACCTGGTAGGCCCAGCACCTTTAGCTAGGGTCTACACCTGAAGAAGGATCCCAGGCTGCCCACGTGAGGGAAGCCACGCTTAGGGAAGGAAACCAGGGGAGGATCTGCCCCGGAGGAGACTAGCGACAGTACTGCTGTCTCGGGAGGAGGCCTGGAGCTCACCTAAGGAGGGATCCATCGTTACAAGCCCTGCAATACGCCAATCCGGCTTAAAGGTTCTTCATTATTGCTTGGCTGGGAGGTTCGGGACTAATAATCCTGTGGCAGAGGATTCCTGATCGCATCCCCTAAAAAGTTCACAATTTATCCCTGCTCCAGTCCCGGCTGTTAGGACCAATCACATAGAGACTATCCGGGTGAGCAATACCCACTCAGGCTTGAGTGGCGACTAAAGAGTTGCATTGTGTTTTAAGTGCTGCGTACCTGAACCTTCTACTGCTTCTCTCGTTTCCTACTCTCTCTTCAAGTTTACTGCAAAGATAAAGAATAAAACCTTACTGCTTAGGTTTTACTCCTGTGTGGACATTGGCATTATTCTGAGAAACGTCAACCTAGACAACGGAGCAAGGGATCCATTTGAGAGAGGTAATTGCTGCAAGGCCAAAACAACAACACCACTCACCCCTCTACACAAGGGGGGATACCAGGCAAGTAGCAGGTGTGCCCGACTGCAAACGGAGGATGGCAGAAAAAGGGTCTGTGTGCTACACTGTTCTTTTCTCTGACATTCCTCTCTTTACCGTTTTAACCCTTCAGCAATTGGGACAGGAGATTCAGAATTACATAGAAAATTCTAGATCTGTATGCTGAGCTATTATTGAATATGTTTTTGGTGTTGGTCTAAAAATTTGCAAAAAAAGAAAGGATAAACTTGCTTAGAGTTCATACTCTAAATATCAATGAGTGGCCACATCTACACATATATACACACACAAGGTCTCAAATGCATTGTATTTGTATAATACAGTACTTGGCGATCACAACCTTTGTTGAATCTGACTCCGAAATATCTGCCTGAAACCTTAGGTTATATCCCTATTTCTGGGCTCACTAGGTTAAAAGTGGTTAAGAGCTAAATTACAGTTAGATTTAGGGTGTAGGTAATTAAATTTAGGATTAAAGTGATTGTAATGGTGTTTTTTTTTTTTTAAATAGCAAACCTGTTGTACTTACCTGCTCTGTGCAACGGTTTTGCACAGAGTGGCCCCGATCCACCATTTTTCGGGCCCCCCTCTTCATCGGGTGCCACCCACGGAGAGCCGCATTCCATGGAGGCACTCACACGGGCGCGCCCCCGAGTCCTGCCGCTGAGTCTATTGACACAGACAGTGGGACTTTGCCCCACCCACCGGCTCCCATGTCACTGGATTTGATTGACAGCAGCGGGAGTCAAAAGCTCCTACTGATATCAATCTGTCCAATCAGGATCCGAGACAGCAGCTGGAGCTGCTGGGATCGTTCTCATCCCTGGAATGATCGGGTTCAGGTATAAAAAGGGGGGCTCTGGGGGGCTGCTGCAACACAGAAGGTGTTTTACCTTAATGCATGGAATGCATTAAGGTGAAAAACCCTGAGACCTTACAACTCCTTTAAGATTACAAAATGAGAGACAAGGTTAGGTGTTGGGCTTAGGTCATGTGTCAAGGTTTAATTTTTACACATTAGTTAGGGGCTTGATGATTCATTTAAGGGATAATAAGTTTAAGGGTGACTCCACTTTCCTACAAAAATATAGAAAAAAATAATATTGCATATACAATTACTAAACAAGCCATATTGTAATTTAATGTTATTTGTACAGGACACCGGGAATGTGTCCTGGACAGCAGGTATATTTCTTTGGTATTTGGATTGTGGTCCTTTTAAGAGGGACAATAAGGGATGTTGTTGAGTACTCAGGGGTTTTCACCCATGCAGGGTGAGGGGTTCTGGGGTAGTCTGGTTGGAGAAGAGAGGACTGATTTGCAGTACTCTCTGGATTGGTAAGTCCTCATTTTGGACCTTAAGTTTGGAGGCTCAGATCAACTTTGGGTGGTAAAGAGCCTCCAAACCTTAATTACTAGTCCTTTGGTCCTGAAAGGGTTAACTCGCCTTGAAAAGGTGCAGGAAAGAGTCAGCACTCGTCTGTAAGATGGATTGAAATAGTTCACAGCTGTGAGAAAGTTTGGGCTGTCTGGCAAATGAAACTTAATTTTATGAGCTCCTGCAGGTTTTCCTGTACCCTGAAGCAGTTGGGAACCCTACCCAAAAGCGGGACTGAAATGCATGCGATGAGCCATTATTGTTTGCAATATACCAGAACTAAGGACTCTTTGTATTTGCTTTGATGAAGAAAGCTGGTTTATTTGCCCGTTTTTTGAAAGAACAATATAGACAGTTAAACTTTTACAAATGGCTGGTTGGTGATCCCAGGCTCCCCATATTACATATTGTCTTTCTTTTTCAACCTGTAGCTGCTGTAATTTATGGTATCATTTAATGCTACAGTAGGTGCCGCCGATATTGTGTCAATCTCGCCGCTTCTAGCGGCGAGATTGACACCCTATGAGCTCCGTCGCGAGAGCCAGCGCCGAGCTGTCTCGTCATCGGGAAAGGAAAAATGTTCCTTTCACGATGAGCGACACGCATTGCCGATAGACGGAGATCCGACGTGGATTCCCGCCAATACCAGGCACTGCGTTTGGTATGAATCCTGAGCGGGAACTCCACGCCAATTTTTAAAGAAAAAAATGATGATAACCTGGAAGCATTCAGTTTCCTTCTTGTGTAATTGGCTCGCTGATTTTCCAAGAAGCACTAAGCTACAAGTCTAATTTTAGGTATCCTCTGCAATAGAAATTTTAGTTTTGATGAGATACTCTATTAGGGTTACATACTTCTAAATGGATGTAAACACTGGAGCTTTTCTCATCAAAACATGTAGAATGCACAAGCTGATTATACTTAACTAGTCACAGTATGCGAAGGACAGAACAGCGATTTCTTCAAAGCAGAAAAAGGAATGACTCAGCAACAACATTTGTTAAAACCCTTGCAATGTACATTAATCACCCAGAGAGGATTGTTTTTTTTCAACAAAGCAGAGTAAAGTGGTTGTAAAGGAAGGAGATTTTTTTACCCTACCGCATTCTATGCAGTAAGGTAAAAAAGCATTCTGCATGCAGCTTCCCCCACAACCCCCCTAAATACTGTACATACCTGAGCCCGATCGATCCAGTGATGTGCATGAGACCTTAGGCTCTCTCGGCTCTCTTGGCTCTCTTGCTCCTTATTTGCTCAGATACATCAACAGGAGCCATTGCCTCCCGGTGCTGTAATTTAGTACCAGGGACTAGGGATGGGGGGGGTGGGGCTGTTCCCCGCTCTGTGTGTTTTATGGGCGCAAATAGCAGGGCTCGGGAGCGAGCATGCCTCAGTGTCCCCATTGCAAGTGACAAATCGGTAGTTACTTTTATAGCTTTGGGTCTTGACTAGAAGCTCAATGTACAAAGCTAACCCACTAGGATAAGTGAACGTTATTTTTGTCTGCCGCTAATAGGAATTGCAAATTACAATCACATTATTATAATACAAATGCTTATCTAGGTATAAAAGCCTTGTAAATTGTACCTATCCTATCAAAGACCACCTAGCAATGATAAATATAAAAATATGGATTTAAGATTAGTGGCATTTAGGGATACATTTTTATTTTTTTAGGAATGTTACCAAATTTTATTTGAGCCGAACCACAAGCTCTCTCTGTCATCTCTTATACTTTACATATTGATCTACAGTATTAAGAATGCAGAATAATCTACATGCATGCAATGGCACGGTTGCAATGCTGAGCTCAGAGGACAGCTTGAATATTGTTTTTATGTGTGCACACATCAGGAGATAGAAATCCAAGTTTAGCATAAAGGTTATTTTTAACTACGGCTTGTTGCTAAGGGGTATCACTTCTGTTAGGTGTTAGATTGACATTTGATGGCACATATTCTCCACAAGGTGGCAACAGAGACAAATAACTGCACATTAAAGCTTATTTGAAGCTGAATGGAATGATTCTAAAACAATTAAACAGTTAGCCATGCATCTCAAGCTGTAACATAGCTGCCAAGTCTCATTAATTTCCAGGCAAGGCATCAGCGTTTTAGAAATCTTAACATTCTTGTCTATGCAAATACTACTGCTTTTTAAATACTAACAACACTGAAACTGAGTTGTAGAGTTTCGTTCTCTATATAGGCTTAAGCTTTTCCTTTCATTTTAACATAGTATTCAGTGCCTTGAAAAAGTATTCATACCCCTTGAAATGTTACAACCAAAAACATAAATGTATTCTATTGGGATTTTATGTGATAGACCAACACAAAGTGGCACATAATTGTGAAGTGGAAGGAAAATGATAAACGGTTGTCAAACTTTTTTAACAAATAAATATCTGAAAAGTGTGGGGTGCATTTGTATTCATACTTTGTAGAACCAACTTTCACTGTAATTAAAACCACATGTCTTTTTGGGGATGTCTCTACCAGCTTTGTACATCTAGAGAGTGAATTTTTGCCCATTCTTCTTTGCAAAATAGCTCAAGCTCTGTCAGATTAGATGGAGAGCATCTGTGAACAGCAATTTTCAAGTCTTACCACAGATTCTCAATTGGATTTAGGTCTGGACTTTGACTGGGCCATTCTAACCCATGAATATGCTTTGAGCTAAACCATTCCATTGTAGCTCTGGCTGTATGTTTAGGGTCGTTGTCCTGCTGGAAGGTGAACCTCTACCCCAGTCTCAAGTCTTTTGCAGACTCTAATGCCTCGTTCACACGACCGGTTTCCCATCGGGAAAACCGGCCGTGTGTATGCTCCATCGCAGTTTTCCAGACAGAAAAACTGCGGGAAGAAAAAAGAGAACTTGTTCTCTATTTTCCCGTTGTCTGTATGCTTTCCCGAGGGGGAAAAAAACGTGCATGCTCGTAAACAATTTGACGCATGCGCGGAAGCATAGAACGTCATTTTGTCGGCTCGTCGTAGTCTTTGACGTCACCGCGTTCTTGGCAGTCAAAAGTTCAGCGGTCTTTTGTGAGACTGTGTATGCAAGGCAGGCTTAAGAGGAATCCGTCGGGAAAAGCGTTGTTTTTTTTCCTGCCGGGAAAACCGGTCGTGTGTACGAGGCATAACAGGTTTTCTTCTAAGATTGCCCTGTATTTGGCTCCATCCATCTTCCCATCAACTGTGACCAGCTTCCCTGTCACTGCTGAAGAAATGCATCCCCACAATATGATGATGCTGCCACCACCATGTTTCACGTCCCAATACTTTTGGCAATATAGTGTACCTGCACATCCTTTTTTCATGCATGTGTGCACACATTTTCATCACTGTCGGACTTAGGGAAATAGATCTATTCAAAAGATCAAGCTCTTTTCCCCCCTTGTCCATCGTAGCATCATGCTTTGTTGGAAAAAAATTATCAAAAAAGCGCAACCCAATGTAATTGATATCAGTGAATACAATCTCTGAAACAGTGTGACTGAGAAATTCCAACTGATATGCCAGACGATATCTCAAAGCTGGAATGTAAGTGAAACAAAAAAGTATATATATAAAAATATATATGTATAAAAAATGTGAATTGAATAATGAAAAAATAATAAAACTTATAACATAAAAACTCTCAATTGATAAAAGTCCATATGATGTTATATCTATAGGGGGCTGATCCAAAGATGACACATATAGGATTGTTGCCGTGAAGGTACTCCTATGCGGCAGAAGGCATGATACTCAGACAGGTTGATAGTATAAGCTTCACATCCAATGGATAACTGATAAGTAAATGGCTTGCTTACCAGATATAAGATGATATTGGGCTCAGGATTAGGCCGACCTGCCTTCACACGATCTATTCTTGGTGTTCATCACACATGGATCGATTGAAAAATCTGGAGGCGATCCCACAGACTGCAGACACTTCAAAAATCTTTCACTTGCCGTAAGGTGAGTGTTGTATTTTATATACAGTAACTCACGTTTTCCACATACAGCAAGCAGAGGTCAGCAGTCAATTACCAAAGAGAAGGAAGAAGAAAAGATCCTCATGAAGTATTTCTTCATAAAAACGTATTTGTTGCACAGGCTTCATAAAACACTGACATCCATGGAACAGAGACAAATTTTCAAAAACAGCCGCGGTTAGCACCAGCTGGCTGGAACGTGATGACGTCAGAGACTTGTAGCTCCACCCTACATGTTTCCCCGTACAAGGATTCTACTGGGAACGGAGGCTCTATCATGCTTTGTTAAAGCAGTCACAAAAGAATTGAGGAATTTAAGATAGAAAGGCATTGCCAGTGACAATCTAACACCTGCAGAATGCAATGTCTTATAGGAGTTGCAACTTAACCCCAATTTAATTATCAAGACGGCGGACAAGGGGGAAAACATTGTAGTGATGGATAAAAAGGGTTTTCCTTTGTAATGCGTAGACAAATTTTGAATAACACGGATTGGTATACTCCAATACTCAGCATCAATTTGGAGAGAGAAAAGGCTTGATTATTTACCATAATTGACCAGTCTTTTCGTGAGAATATCATTGACAGAGATGCAGTGGAATTCCTGCAGGTGGAATACCCAAGGATTTCAGTTTTCTTTTTCAGTGAACAGGACGTCCAATTATCTCGGGTATAGGGTCACTCACCAAACGAGCAAGTGAATACATAGACAAGATTCTACAGTCATTTGTAGTAAATCAGTTTTTATTTGTCAGAAATACTTTGCACCTCTTGACCTTGCTGCATGATTTGACCATATCTGATGACACTATCCTACTAACCCTTAACAATGAGTTTTGCATCCCCTTTCTGTAAAAGAATGGGCTAATCCTCAACTCACTCTCTCTTCTTCCTTATATTTATAATGATTCCTTGCAACCAAGCGTTGTGCCAACACCTTGAACCTAATTAACTGAAGCATGTAAAAATTAAATTGAATGATTAAGTAAAGCATTGAAAAAGGCTTTCTTGGTGGAGCTGCCCTGCCATCCAGACCTTCTGGGGTGAAGTCCACCAAATTATAAAGAAATTAACCACATACACACTAGACTTTTCCCCAGCACAATTCCTTCTACACCTCACCACCTTACCGAATAGTACCTACCTTAAATCTTTACAATGCACGTGGTAAATGCGGCGAAACAATGCATTCCAGTACACTGGTGCACCTCACATACACCATCAATAAAAGAATGGCTACATAGAATCTCTAAGATAGCTGAAATGGAATGCCTCATCAGCATTGCCCATGATACACCCGCTAAATTCTCATCCAAATGAGCGTGCTGGACCCACTTTCAGATGACAACAGACTACAAAAAGCTCATCAATGCCAATACACCTACCATCTGACATCTCCCTACTACACCTAAATGAACTTAGACTTAACCTAGACATCCTCTAACACCCATTTCGAACAACAAAAACAACGAGCTGTTTGCACCGGCCAGATTTTCACAAAATCCTGTCATTCCCCCCTATCTTCCTCCACCGGGGGGAAGGAGAGATGGACAACGAACCCCCCCCCGGTTCCCTACCACCACCGATAATAAGCATACCGCCTCCCCTCACCCTCACCCTCACCCCTCCTCTCATCTATCCCACCTCCTCTTATACCCCCCTTAACGTCATAAATACCTCCTCTTTTAATACACACGCCTCCTCCTAGATACCTAAACATCCTCCTAGTTTCACAGAAATCCATGCTCTGATTCTGATCTTGAACCCTCCACCTAACCAGATACCTCATCGATACACCCCGATTAAACCAAAACATTCCCATCTCTACATAACTCCTATTCCACTCTCAAGGTTATAAAACTCATAAGCCCGTTCAAAAATGTTGATCCCATCAGGCTTATAACCCCTCAGATTTCTCCCTTCTTAGCATAATGACATTTTACAGTTTGATGTTTATAACCTATAAGTTACATTGTTATCATACCTTGATCATTGTCATTTGACTTGTATTATGTATTTCTGATACACTCTACATATGTGTGTTCTTTATTATTTTCAATAAAAACTTTATGGAAAAAAAAAAGAAAAAGGCTTTCTGTTTCTGGGTATCTAATTCTCCTTTTGAGAATGTCACCTGGTATATGGCTTATGTCAGTGCTGGACAGCTGTGGGACTCAGTGCTGTAAGGCCTGTAATGGTTATGTCAGGCCTGGCACAGTGTCTCTAAAAAAGGTGAGCAAATGCAAAGAGGTGAGCCAAAGCACAAGCCAGAATCCCCAGGTGTCAGGTGCTTTACTCTTTGAACTAGCCTTCCACCTTCTTCCTTTGTTCCTCAGATACTTGTTAGTGAGGCCTAATCAGTGTACTCGAAGATTGTGGGGAATAACACACTTTACTTGAACATTGTTTTTATTGTAGAAATTGAATAGGCAGTCATAGAAATGATTTTACATATATTGCAGATCATACAGTCCTTCAGCCCAGGTTCACACTGACAGTGGGAATAAAATCGTAAGAGTTCAGCTGAACTTACACAATTTCATTCCCGCATGTCAGTCCCGACTTCGGGGGCGATTTCAGAGACATCTGTGCGGGTTTCTGCACAGATGTCTATTGAAATCGCACCTCGAAGTCGCCAAAAGTAGCACAGAAACTACTTTTGGGAAACGGCGCAGCAATGTAAATGCGGCGTCGCACCGATTCGGACGGTGTCATTGCCGGGAATAGCTACCAATTTGGCATGCGATTTGACATGTCAAATTGCATGCCAAATCACAGCAATGTGAACCAGGGCTTAGGCAGAGAAAGTAATGTCCATCAGCAAGGCACTTTTCCAGATATGTTATAGAATAAATTTACTGAACACGGAGTGCCAGATGAGCACCTACTTTGGAGAGGTTCTGGTATTTTTTGGAACACAGTTCATCCCCAAAAGTCCCTGCAGTTATCCGGCTGCCAGTGGAGAACTGTTCCAAGAAGATGAAAGAAGAGACACCCTAAAATGGTTGAGGTGATTTTACCTATATTAGTGCACTTGCAAAAAAAAACAACAAAAACAATTGGGTACTATCCATGATACTATTTGTATTTTCGCTAACATCCAAATTTTCAGGACAAGCTTTTGGGGTGTACCCCACTTTTTCAAGGTCCAAGCAGTGCTCAGTACTTCAGTACCCCAAAAGCTTGTACTGAAAATTTGTATGTTAGTACTCTAATGATAGTACCTAATTGTTTTTGACCCTGAAATGGGAAACCTATTCTCTTTCTCTCTAATATTGTTTCTACACTCCCTGATCAGCCCAGCTCTGTCCCTAACTTTCTCTTACACTCAGGGCCGGTGCTATCACTAGGCAAACTAGGCAAACTAGGGCGCCCTGCTGCCTAGGGCGCCCGGCTACTGGTGTTCTTACTCTCTTCTCTCTGCAGCAAGCAACTAAGTCTCAGCATCAGCAGGCAGGAGGACTGTGTCTGTGTGCCGACGCCTGAATGAATGAAAGCAAGCAAACATTCATTGATGGGCACTGGTAGGCTGCATTGATGGGCGCTGGTAGGCTGCATTTGATGGGCGCTGGTGAAGCTACATTTGATGGGTGCTGGTAAGGCTCCATTTGATGGGCGCTGGTGAGGCTGCATTGATTGGCCCTGGTGAGGCTGCATTGATGGGCGCTGGTGAGGCTGAATTTTATGGGCGCTGGTGAGGCTGCCTTGATGGGTGCTGGTAGGCTGCATTGATGGGCGCTGGTAGGTTGCATTTGATGGGCGCTGGTATGGCTGCATTAATGGGCTCTGGTAGGCTGCATTTGATGGGTGCTGGTAGGCTGCATTTGATGGGCACTGGTAGGCTGCATTTGATGGGTGCTGGTAGGCTGCATTTGAAGGGCGCTGGTGGGCTGCATTTCATTAAAAAGGTGGGGTTTACATGGGCAGGGAAAAGGGGGTGGAGCCAAGGGGGGTTGCAAAATTAGGTTTCGCCTAGGGTGTCAAAAATCCTTGCACCAGCCCTGCTTACACTGCAGGTGCACCAAATTATGTAAAAGATGTGATTAAGTATAAAAAGCAGCATGAAATCTAGCATACATAACAACAATATTTCATAAAACACAGAACAATTGGTGCCCATAAGTCCTCCGGTAGCCCCTGCATAGACGTGGGTCCCAATAACCACATCACCATCTGAAGGTGGAACATCTCCAACAGGAAAATCTGAGGCTCTGGGAGTAGGGGGAAGCCGTTCATCCTGATGATCATCACCCACAGTCAGGAAATAGAGGAATACTGTTCACTCTGAGCCTCTGGACTAGGTGATTGAGTCTCTATCAGTGGTACATGCTACTCCAATGGAGTCTAAAGGATTGGGGGCAAGTCTCTTACACTGGAACCACCAATGCTCATGGAAGGCGATGGAAATGAGTCCACACCAAAGACACAAGGTTACAGCAAATTCCAATGAATGTGTTTGTAAAGCCCTTCCTGGTATTTTGAAACAATGTCATAGATATAGTTTGATCTGGAAAGTGTTGCTTCTCAATGCAGTATGGATAAGGTTCCCATCAGGGTTCACTTACACTTGGGATTTTGAAGTAGTACTATATCTCTAGGTCAAAGGGGTAGGAGGTCAACCACATGTTCATCTGCTAGGTTTTGATGTTGTTTCAATGCCACCTGCTTAGCTTTAATTAGTTGGACCAATGTATGAGTAATTGGTTTTATCATCCAAATATTAGAAAGAAGGGCATAGACATTGTGGCCTTGTGAACTATTTGGTTGTAGGTCCAAAACACATCACCAACATGATGTGGCGATCTATCACAATACTCCTGCTCCAGGGTGTGGATCATACCTAGCAGAGTGATATGTGACTTACGAATACCACTCAAATTTCAAAATTAGGACCTTGATCGTATTATTTTTTTGGTACCCATTTCATATCATTAAATGGTTTTAATTTAGCAGCTTACTTTTATTTCTACAGCTTGATCATTTAGTATATTTTAGTACTTTTTTTTTACTTGTTTTTTTTCTTTCTTTCTTTCTTTTTCAGTAGCCTGATTATTCAGTACTCTTTTTTTGCACATTGCCTTTTTGATGCAATTTTGATACATGTTTACACAAAATATCCACTATTTATATTCTTTGTTTTACTATGTATATCGCTTGTACCTTTTAACATTCTTACCCTGCCCATAGAGCTTCTCACATGCCTCAATATGGGCATACATAAATGTATGTTGTACCCTACAGCTTGATCTACAGCTTGATCTTTTAGTGTATTTTAGTACTTTTTTTGCTTGTTTTTAGTTGCCAATTATTTCTATTTCAGTAGCCTGATTATTCAGTACTCTTTTTTTGCACATTTCCTTTTTGATGCAATTGAATACACGTTTACACAAAATATCAACTTTTTTTATTCTTTGTTTTACCGCTGGCCTCTACCCACCCTCAGAGTTAGATCCAGGGTGTCCGAGGGATGACCTCAGTGAGCTGTTTCCCCAGCACTTGGACACTACCCCAGTGTTTACCCCCCCAGCAGAAGCGCTGGCTGCATGGCAGAGTGACACTGGCCCCTGCCCAGCCCTCAGTATGTTTTTGGAGGGTTTGGGAGACAGCCCCCGTCAGAAGTCGCCCCAGCGGCTGGTCACAGAACTGGGAGGGGAGAAAACCCTTCCCCCTCTCCAGCGACTAAACTCTACCTTTGTATATGTCCCCCCAGCAGAAGCGCTGGCTATGGGGCAGAGCGCTGTTGGTCTCTGCCCAGCATCAGAAAAAGAGATGGAGAGTCCGGGAGATAGTCCCTGCAAGATAACTCCCCAGCAGCTGGTAACTACACCAGGAAAAAAGCAAGTACCTTTTCCTCCCCCAGCGGCTGTTTTTATTCACGGGAGACTGTATGTGCGATTTTGCTCCCCAGCGCCAGAGTCGTACTTTTCCTTTTTCTGTTTGCCTGGGGTGGAAGTTTGTGACTAACGCAGGTCCAGACCAGTTGAGGGTCAGGGACCTGGTTAGACTGTTTTTAAAAGGGGAGAAATGTGACAGAAGCCACTGCCACTCTGTGTTTTGGAAGGGACTGTGGGCTGGCCTCCTACCCACAGACTATGGCCCAGAAGAGACTGAGAGACTTGGTGACAAGCTGGCATTGAGATAATGTAATGTAATGTAATGCTACATCCCTTCTCCCCCATCTCCCCCTCTTGTTGCTGTGTTTAATTGTGTTGGGTCATGGCACGTGGACAATGGTCTGGACTGGAGACATCTCTCCGCAAGGAATGTGTAAGGAGGGGCTGCCTGCTTATCATAATCCCTTTATGTTTAACTGTAGTTTCTATTTCAATGTACAAGTGTTGAGTTCCCATTGGTTCTTCCTTGTCCCCTACCCCCCTCTATGACAAGGCTAAGGGGAGTGTCCCTAACTGTGTGTAAAAGTGTATGTTTTGTATTAAATAAACAGTTGATGCTCTGCATGTTTAACCCTCAACACCTGTGTGGCTTGTCTCGTGATTGAGGGGTTAAGGGCTGGTTATGGCGAATCTGCAGGCTGCGGGTGCGTTTGGAGGACAGGAGACACAGGTCTGGCGGATGTGCCCACCTGGGGCATCCGAGATCCGCCACACGGAGTGTTTGTATGGCCCTTGCGGTCCAGCGATAGGAATGTGAACTCTAGCAGCCCTACTGTGTATCAGACTTGACATTCATGGCTGCAAAAGGTACTAAGTGGGAAGTTTACTGTTTAACATACATAAGAATACTAGTAGAACGTGCGAGATACAGTTGAATTATATGACATTATATGTTTTATTAACCCATTATTACCTATTTTTGGAGTATGTATTATATATATATATATATATATATATATATATATATATATATTGTTTTATTCTATCGCATTGATGTGCTTATCCTGAATTATGCCGAGTAGAATTACGTACTGTCCCCCTCCTCTTCTGGCTACTTTTTGCTCTAATTGGTTGGGGGCCATGGCTCTGACAAGGTGGGTGATGTGGTGACTAAAATGGAGGTATATAAGACTGTAAGATAATTTGCTGTTTGGCTCTGATGAAGAAGGATATGCCTTTAAAACGCATTAGCCAGCAGGGACCCTGGATAGGTCCCCCCATGTATGAGTGTTCGGAGAGTTTGGAAAACTGCAACCAACCTGTGTTGTCAGATGAGTGCTTATACTACCGATGTTTGTGAGTAGTACCTATCTATTTCCTTTTATTTTAATAAAGTTTTCTGGATAATGCACCAGGCCAGTGGGACCTCTTTCTTGTATTTATCTCAACAGTAAATTTATGTGGAATCATAATAAACCCAGGGCTAAGAGTTCTACATTATTGTTGCACAAAAGCAGTGCCAAGAATGGCACTCCTGAAAATGTCTCTCTATCTCCATTCCTCCATAATAATATGAATTCTGGACTGGTACCATAGTAGATCCAATAAATTGTGGACTAATTTGGAAGATGACTTAATTAAACCAGATCTTTCATCATTATTATGGACAAACCCTAGCCATAGGGTTTGGTAATTCATTGCTGCTCTTAGTGCCATCTACACTCAGTACCTGTAATTCTTATGTATGTAAAGGTCCCCTCTCTTCCAGGCCTAGCCCCATCATGCTGTTGTTTGACAGCCTCACATTTCCACTGGCATTACAGAAGTCTAATTTTTTTTCATGGACACAAACCGAGAGATCTTTGTTACATCAGATTAGAGCTGCCACGACGTGTCAACGTAATCGATTACGCCGACTACAAAAATACGTGCGTGAAAGGCGTTGATGCGTCACACGTTGCGAGTTGCAGGTCAATACACCCCCACCGCGGCTTTCAGCGAGGTGCTTCTCTCCCACACACGATCACTGCTGACTGTCCCCTATCCTCCTCCAGTCCCCGTCCATCCTTCTCCATGCTGCTGTCCCCCTCCATGCTGCTCCGTGTCTCCCTCTCTCCTCCGTGCATCTGTCCCCCTCTCTTCTCCGTGTCCCCCTCCATGCTGCTCCGTGTCTCCCTCTCTCCTCCGTGCATCTGTCCCCCTCTCTTCTCCGTGTCCCCCTCCATGCTGCTGTCCCCTTCATGCTGCTCCGTGTCTCCCTCTCTTCTCCGTGTCCCCCTCCATGCTGCTGTCCCCCTCTCTCTTCTCCGTGCATCTGTCCCCCTCTCTTCTCCCCCTCCGTGCTGCAGTCCCCCTCGGTATCTCAGGATGGAGAGTGGAGGTAGGAGCCGGTAAACCCGGCTCCTTCGTTTTCTGAATGGACAGAGTCAGTGATCACTGACTCTGTCCATTCACATAACTGAAACATTGTAATCTCCTCTGATTACGATGTCTCAGTTAATGAATGAAGAGAAGCCGTTGTCTTCTCTCCATTCATTATCAGTGCAACTGAGGCTGCTGAGAAAGGGACTGGGGAATCTGTGTCCCTAGTCCCTTTCCCTTTCTCAAATGGGAGATGTCAGAGGTTTGTTAAGACCCATGATATCTCACCATAGCCCCCCAACAGGGCTGATAAAAAAAAAATTGCAATAAATAATAATAAAAAAAAAAATTTGTAAAAAATAATAATAATAAAAAACACACTGACACTGCCCCCCCCACCCCCCCCCTAAAAAAAGAAATCATTGTAAAAAATAAAAATACAATTATAAACATTCATGAACTTCTGAACAGAAAAGAAAAACAGAACATAAAAAAAAGGTAAGATAAAAGAATATAACTACATGCATATATATTATATATATATATGTATGTAGTTATATTCTTTTATCTTAACTTTACAAAAAAATTATAAGTACATAAAAAAAAGTTAAGATAAAAGAATATAACTACATACATATATATAATATATATATATATATATATATATATATATATATATATATATATATATGTATGTATGTAGTTATATTCTTTTATCTTACCTTTTTTTTTATGTACTTATCATTTTTTGTAAAGTTATTCAAAGGATTAATTAGCTAATCAAAAAAAAAGAACACTAGATTAAGTAAAAAAATAAAATAAAAATAATCGTTATAGTCGATGACTAATCGAAAAAATAATCGCTAGATTAGTCAACAGACAAAATAATCGTTAGTTGCAGCTCTACATCAGATCTTACATGACAGAAAACGTCCCCTTTTCTCGGTTTTTCTACCATTGTGCCATTTCCCTTCATTGGCCTGGTTGGAATATTCTCAGCTACTACATTCCCTTCAGACTATATCGATCAGACCTTCTTTTCAGACCATACATGAACTTTGAGGCTATGCTCATGCAGCAATAAAAGCCAGTCATTCTTTATCTTTGTTATATCAACTTCTTCTGATGGAATACTTCCCTTGAGCTCCACATGCCTTTTCTAAGTGAGAAAAGGAACTCGGCACTACACGGATGCATTGGAGTGGTATAAAATCTTGATGTTTACACATAAGGCTTTGATTACAATAAGAGCACAGGAGTGGAATTATAAAATACTCTTTAGGTGGTACCCGTGTCCTACTGTGCTCCATAATATTGATCCCTATTCCGAAAGAGTGTTGGAAGTTCCTGGGGGCTCAAGGTACGATGACTTAAATTTGGGGTAAGTGCCCATTAATTGCTCCATTCCGGGATAAAATACTGCAGGTATATCATAAGCTTATGGGGGATAACATTCTCAATATCTCACAAATCACTGCGCTCTGATCCCAGGCTCTTTCAAGCAAATGAAAAGGAATAACTGTCATTTCCTAACCTCAGGAAGGACTATTTCCTGTAAACACTGGTGTAAGCCTCATACTCCGCTTATGTCTGAGTGGACGAGTGAAATGGATTCTATATGCCACATGGAACAAATGGTCTCTTGGGAAAAGGGCATGAAAGAGGCAATCAAACTCACCTGGACCATTTTAGATATGCATTAAATTTAATTTCCTTTATTTGAGATATCTTGTAGGCTTGTAATAGGATCTACCTCTAATCTCCAGGCATATAATAGGGATACAGGTGGCGTGTGGACCTAGTTCTTTACACATCCCTTTCTTTCTTTCTTTCTTTCTTTCTTTCTTTCTTTCTTTCTTTCTTTCTTTCTTTCTTTCCTATTTATGCTTACTTTTTTCTCTCCCCCTATGTCTGATGGTTGATTTTTCTGCTAATGTGTAGTCTTCAATATATGTTAATTTGGTTTGTTGACTGCAAACTACATTCTAGTAAGCTTTCTCCCACTCTATCCGGTTATTGCAGTATATAGAGAATATCTTCATATATAGCTTTCATTTGACATTGTATGGCTTTTGTTTCCTAACATTCTACCTTTATATTATCTCTATGTAAACATTGTATTACAGTATCCCATGCTTCAGGTGTCCCCCACATCCGCCGTAGGGGAATCTTGGGTGTTTTGATGCGTATCCATCGGTAAGTGGCAGTTTTGGAACTTTTCCCCTCGTGTCCCCGTTGTAAATTGAATGCTCTGCATTTATATGTGACTGGTATTTCTTGATCACCATGTGTATTTTTGTCAACCTATTACAGATAATACTCTCCTGATGAAGCGGCAAAGCTCCGCAAAACATGTTGAGAAAGGCATGATTTGTGAGGATCCACCATACCTCTGTTCTCCTCTATGGAGCACATTCAGTAATAGTGACACACATGTAATGCTGGGATATATTTCCAAATGGCATTAGAACGTGTATTTGTATAACTTTTCTATCTTAGTTCAAGATACCTATTCTAAATTTTAATTTGTTGTATTAATAAAACATACAGTATCTCACAAAAGTGAGTACACCCCACACATTTTTGTAAATATTTTATTATATCTTTTCATGTGACAACACTGAAGAAATTACACTTTGCTACAATGTAAAGTAGTGAGTGTACAGCTTGTATAACGGTGTAAATTTGCTGTCCGTTAAAATGAACTCAACACACTGCCATTAATGTCTAAACCACGGGCAACAAAAGTGAGTACACCCCTAAGTGAAAATGTCCAAATTGGGCCCAATTAGCCATTTTCCCTCCCCGGTGCCATGTGACTCGTTAGTGTTACAAGGTCTCAGGTGTGAATAGGGAGCAGGTGTGTTAACTTTGGTGTTATCGCTCTCACTCTCTCATACTGGTCACTGGAAGTTCAACATGGCACCTCATGGCAAAGAACTCTCTCAGGATCTGAAAAAAGAATTGTTGCTCTACATAAAGATGGCCTAGGCTATAAGAAGATTGGCAAGACCCTGAAACTGAGCTGCAGCATGGTGGCCAAGACCATACAGCGGTTTAACAGGACAGGTTCCACTCAGAACAGGCTTCACCATGGTCGGCCAAAGAAGTTAAGTGCATGTGCTCAGCGTCATATGCAGGGGTTGTCTTTGGGAAATAGACGTATGAGTGCTGCCAGCATTGCTGCAGAGGTTGAAGGGGTAGGGGGTCAGCCTGTCAGTGCTCAGACCATACGCTGCACACTGCATCAAATTGTTCTGCATGACTGTCATCCCAGAAGGAAGATCATCTAAAGATGATGCACAAGAAAGCCCGCAAACAGTTTGCTGAAGACAAGCAGACTAAGGACATGGATTACTGGAACCATTTCCTGTGGTCTGATGAGACCAAGATGAACTTATTTGGTTCAGATGGTGTCAATCGTGTGTGGCGGCAACCAGGTGAGGAGTACAAAGACAAGTGTGTCTTACCTACAGTCAAGCATGGTGGTGGGAGTGTCATGGTCTGGGGTTTGCACGAGTGCTGCCGGCAATGGGGAGCTACAGTTCATTGAGGGAACAATGAATGCCAACATGTACTGTGACATACTGAAGCAGAGCATGATCCCCTCCCTTCGGAGACTGGGCCGCAGGGCAGTATTCCAACATGATAACAACCCCACACACAACTCCAAGACGACCACTGCCTTGCTGAAGAAGCTGAGGGTAAAGGTGATGGACTGGCAAATCATGTCTCCAGACCTAAACCCTATTGAGCATCTGTGGGGCAGGTGAAGGAGCTCAAGATCTCTAACATCCACCAGCTCCGTGATGACGTTATGGAGGAGTTGAAGAGGACTCCAGTGACAACCTGTGAAGCTCTGGTGAACTCCATGCCCGAGAGGGTTAAGGCAATGCTGGAAAATAATGGCGGCCACACAAAATATTGACACTTTTGAGCCCAATTTGGACATTTTCACTTAGGGGTGTACTCACTTTTGTTGCCAGCAGTTTAGACATTAATGGCTGTGTGTTGAGTTATTTTGAGGGGACAGCAAATTTACACTGTTATACAAGCTGTACACTCACTACTTTACATTGTAGCAAAGTGTCATTTCTTCAGTGTTGTCACATGAAAAGATAAATTAAAATATTTACAAAAATGTGAGAGGTGTACTCACTTTTGTGAGATACTGTATGAATCTTTGTATCTCCGAAGAGATGGACTTGTTTAACCACTTTCTATTCTTCTGGTCACTGTACATGTTTTCTTTTTGTACTAAATAAAATACCCATGGGAACAGAAAAATACAGGTGCCTTCCAGGCGACTTCCTTTCCAATCAAAGGTGCTGGTCAGGTTTACAAAAATTGATAATGATAGTCACAATGTGTAATTTAAAACTGTTTGCCAAAAACAATTGCCAGGCTTACACAGCCAGCCTGTCAGTCTATATATTTTAAAATGTATCCACCATGTGTTATCATTAATTGTGAAGGTACAGCCTGTATTTCATAACTAGAGGGATGGCTGCAGGGCAGGTTATAGGGCTTAATCCATTATGTGGATCTATTATACGTGGTGACCTAAATTTTGTTTTTGCTTCCTGACATAAAACCGTGTATTTCATATTTTACTTATCACAACAAGATGTTCAATAGATTCTGCATGCATATTTTTGATACAAATTTTTCTTGTACACACAGGCGTTTGTAGAAATGTAAGTATGTATAAATGACTTAGTATTTCAGTAAGGAAATATATATTATGTAAAGAATGTGTTATTCCTGAATTTCTAGTTTTCCTCCAATTTTAAACATAAATGAGACTCTAAATTAACGTGCTTGCAGCTCCTCTGTAATGAATATGACTTGATCTTCCCTATTAGGCAGCAATTTATCTGCCACACACCAAGGCAATGCTAAGCATGGGCAGTCAGAAACTATAAAAGAGTTCAACTTCATTCTGAAATTCCTCCCTGCTGCTCTAAAGTATAGAAACTTCTAAATTGTGCATCTGTTTGAAGTAAAAATCTGCCTACCCTTCAGTGATCAGATGTTTGCAACAAATTATGAATGATAGGCAGATCTGTGTCCAATTGTGTTGCTAATTTGTTTGATAAATGTCCTCCTGTTTTACAAGTTCTATATGAAATCTATGATGTTTCAATCTTCATCCCTCAGTTCATCAAGTTCTATGAAGCAACATTAAAGTAAGGTTCCTACTGCTATTTATTAAAATTCTACTGGTGTTTATGCTGCAAAACTTTTGCACCATATGCAGTAGAAGGTTATCATGGGAGATATCACATTACAAATGAAAACCTAAAGCTTACACTATAAAAACATTTAAAAATGCTGGTAGACACAGTCTTTATTCCCTGAAGAGAAAATTGTTATAACCTGTAATGGAAATCTTAAATTTGAGGGTATAAAGTGATGGTTAGTTTAACATGATTGGAATGTATAAGGTACAAATCTTGCTGTAATCTAGTACTAAAATGTGAAAGCATTTTTGATAAAGTTGTTGATAGATGCATCAGACAGCTTCAAACAATCCCGTGGCTCCAGAGGACCGTCACTCACATCAGGGATTCCCTGCCTTTCCAAGCATCAAAATCTTGGAAATGGCTACACCTTCTGCAGACCCTTCCAAATGATACTTTCCATAAGACATTACATGCTTCTTAACTTATTCTTGATACAGAAAAGTTCCCCGACCAAGCTCAGGTGATTTTTCAGACAAAGAAAAGAGTATATTTTATACCTAATGTAGTGGCTCAAGCTGTAGTTTCAACTTCTGTGATTTTATCTCTAAAGTCACTGACGACACCTAGTAGAGCACATACTACAACGTATATATACTGTTTTTGTGACTTTAAATGTGCATAGTGGAAACACCTATTAACAGCCCCAAGTACATTTAATGTCTGCATTTGCATAAATGAAAAATTATACATAAATTCATGATGCACCCACTGTCAATATCAGCTATAAATGGCATCTGAGATTATGCTGAAGAATTTGGGACACCTCACCAATAATTCCAAACTCTTGATCACTAAAGGCTTGATATTGATTATGTAGCAGGGTATTGCCCTTTAATTCCCCAGAGACTACAGTACCCAGTACACCTTGAGGCACCCAGGGTGCATTGCCCCGTGCAAAGACTGCTGGGGTGGACTTTATAAGAGGGAGGCGGGCCCCACTTCTTTCTCTTTGGACACCGCCCTCCCAGCAAGAGGATCCCTGTGCTGACCTGCTGTGTGTACAAGGCCTGAAGCCTGTGCCTTGTGCTTTTCCAAAGAGCCTTCCGCTCCACCGAGGAGCCGGCGGAGCATCTGATCCTGTTGCTGAGTGCTGTTATCAGGAGGACCGAAGACCCGGGTGTCGTGGGCACTGTGAAGCGAGTCACAGTAACGGAAGTAACGGACAAGGACTAGTCCAGTCGGGTGAGAGAGCATCTGCTCAGAGCTACACCATAGTATCTCTAGGTCCATTAACTTTATACAGGGCCATCACAGTGATTGCAGTTACACTCTGGGGAGACTATCCGCAGAACTGAGTTTTTAGTCTCCATGGCATTATAAACTTACCGATCATCGTTACTTTGTTGGATTACAATTGTTCTTAAAGTGCACCACCGTGTTTGCTAGCAAAGATGTCTTCCACAGAACTATACCCAAATCATAGTCAGGCCTGACTGGGTAGTATAGGACATTGCTGGGCGCCATTTTGTCCACGAGGGAGGATAGCTGCAGCGGGGTCTGTTAAACTGTCTATCATATTGCTGAACGTTTTGATGTTTTAATAAGTATATCCATATTGCAGGGCTCTGCATGTGACATTGCATACTGTTTATCATTTTAACCTTTACCAACAGTAAAATATTAGAGTTAAGTATACTGGTTGTCAGTGTCATTTACTGTTCTATACCATTACTGTGTGCCTTACTGTGGGATTGTGTCATAGAGTATATTAGAGTGATTGCAATTCTATCATCCCCTTTACTAACTGTGCCACGAGAGGTTAGAGCCGATTGCCAGGGGTTGACAGCGGTGCACTACAGGGCCCCGAAACAATCAAGGCAGCCCTCTTAACTGGGGGTATCGCTATAATTAGTAAACACAATGGTATTTACTAAACTCCACTTCAGTGTGCAACTTTCTCAATCCTTTGATGATGTAGGGAGACACAGGCTGTTGCACCAAGCTCACCCATTAGCAAAAACTTGGAACCCTTAAAGACCATTGATCATAATTTAACTGACCAATCTAACTCCCTAGTTTGTCACAAACAATTTAGAAGTATCAACACTAGTCTCCAACTTTTAATCAAGGCTTGTGGAGAGTGATCAGCTAACAACGAAGTTCTTACTAAAGCTGGCCGTAGATGGAGCAATTTTCGGGGGGGGGGGGGGGGAGGTGGTGTGGAGAACCATCCTGTCCAGGAAAATGCAGTAATTATTGCTAGCGTTTTTTTGACGCTGTCAATAGTCACATGAGAAACTTGACATGCTGGTTGTACCCAAGTTGATCAGTCAATCAACTTCAGTACAATCATCCTGCCCATACATGGTTCGAATCTTGGCTGGTCCCTGCTGAACTGGCCGAGATTTGAACCGTCTATGGCCGGCTTAAGTCATGCTTTGCTATAAAGATATTCACTACGATAATGCAGGGAATGCAAAGGGACTGAATTTTGCATTGCAGAGTAAAAAAAAAAATCAAATCAGAGCTCAAGATTTTGATTATAAAAAGACTAAAGTGGAACTAAACTATATGTGAGCATTAAATGTTTTTTGCTTAACTTTTAATATTCAAAGCAAACTCAACAATCCATCCATGTTTCCATGCTTTATTTTGTTGAGAAATTGCTTTAACCCACCCCCCCCCTTGCATTTCTAGCCACAACCATCTTGAATAAGGGCAAATGATTCATGTAGCATTTACTTCCTAGAATCTATCTGCTCTTAGGTCAGTCTCACAGGCAGGAGGGCATGCTTACCTGAGAAAACCCATCCTCCCCACCACCAGATGAAAGAAAAAAAGCCATTAAGACTTGGGAAGCATGATATCATTTTGGCCAAGGCCAGAAACTAGGAAGCAATTGAAGAAATTTAAAAAGTTTAAAACAAGTAAATATAATATACTTTCCTATCTATTTACTAAGGATAGCAGCATAAGGATTACAAATAGATAAAGCAGAATTTAACCCAAAAGGGGAAGTTCCGCTTTAAGTCCTCCTCTAACATATTTGGCTAATCATTTTTTGAGGGGAGAGCAGGTACCTAGTTTTGACAGGTACCCACTCCCACTTCCGAAGTTCTCCTCTCCTCCCCTCTTCCCACAGTCTTAGGGAACACATCATAGGTTCCAGAAGGCTCAAGACCATTGACAAAGTGCAGCGCAGCTCCTGCATGCACAGTGGGCAGCCAACTATAAAGTCGAAAGCAGCATAGCCGGCTGCCGTACAGTTAGGATGGCGGCGTGAGGAACCCAAAAGCTAGTGAAGAACTAGCCCAGGTGAGGATGGTTCTGGATCTCTGGACAGGTAAAGCCGTGTACACACGATCGGTTTTACTGATGAAAACAGTCCGATGGACTTTTTTCATCGGACAAACCGATTGTGTATGGGCCCCATCGGTCTTTTTTCCATCAGTGAGAAAAAATAGAACATGTTTTAAATTTATCCGATGTGCAAAAAACCGATAGCAAATTCCGATCGTCTGTGTGGAACTCCATCGGACAAAAAACCCACGCATGCTCAGAATCAAGTCGATGCATGCTCAGATGCATTGAACTTAATTTTTCTCGACTTGACGGAGTGTTTTACGTCACACCCTTTTGGACGGTCGGATTTTTGACTGATGGTGTGTAGGCAAGACTGATGGAAGTCAGCTTCATCGGATTTCCGATGGAAAAATCCATCGGATTAGAATCCATAGGAAATCCGATCGTGTGTACAGGGCTTTAGTTTCCTTTTGTAGCTGCTGACTTTTATTTCTTTTTTTTTGCCGCTCAGAGAACCGCTTTCACATTGATTAAGTGAATTTAGTTCCACTTTAATAAAGTAATAGATTAATATACTATCAGAGAGGGCTATTGTCACATACCTGTTACCTGAAACTCTTCATCGTGAATTGCTTCCACTCTTATAAGCATACGACCTCGGCGCTCAGTATGGTCCACCCCACATAAGCTTGGCACGCTCTGGACACAGCGTTTGTGTACATTCATCTCACAGCCTGGAATGAAGCAGTAATAACTACATTGAACAAAAGGCATTTTAAAAAAGATGAAAAATAAAATATTTTTATGGATCATTTGAAAAAATCTTTGAAGCAAGTATGCTCAGACTGTGTTCAACAACATATTCAAACTGTAATTATTCTGTTGTTCAAGTTCATTTATTTATTTTTAACTATGTCCATCAAATAGTTATTATTATTTTAATTGCAAAGCTACTAGCCACACAATATATTAAAATAAGGGTGATCCTAGAATCCGTATTCACTTTGCAGAAGCTGCATTCCAATTTTGTTTGTATTTCTTGACAGATTAAGGGGCCTATTTCCAGCAGCAAGCACGTGTTGCATGTTCTGTATAACAAGCACCCTCCAGTGTGTGATATGTAGGGGCATGCCTGGTTAAAGTGCATCATACTATTTACTTTTTATTTTTTTACTTATTGAAGTACCACAAAATAACAATTAATTCTTTTCTATGCACCACAGATGTGCTGCAATGCATCGCAACTCATCGCTTAAAAATGCAGCCTATCCTCTTTTTTTCAGAACACACCAATGCACTGCAGAAATCAGAACAGAAGTCATATTGTCTTGTTTTTTTTTATCATTTATTACAGGTGTAGCACACACGGCCCTCTTACTCCCGTCTTTGGCTCACTCACAGTAGAAAGAGGCACACCATGCCATCATGCCCGTACCCTCTGGTTTGCAGAGGTTAAGCACACTTATAACTTATGGGTCTTGCAGCAAGGTTCTCGGTAAAGTTGGTTCTCGTCCCCTAGAATGTAAAGGACAAGTCTCTATACCCCCAAGTAACTCCAAGGTCCACACCAGTAGCAACTCCAACGTAGAGTTTATTTTCCTTATGCATGAATAATAGGGATAAGCTTCGAGTTTGAGTCAAACTCATGTTCGACTCGAACATTGCCTGTTCGCCCGTTCGCCGAACAGCGAACAATTTGGGGTGTTCGCGGCAAATTCGAAAAGTCTATGGGAGAAATCTAAAGTGCTAATTATAAAGGCTTATATGCAAGTTATTGTCATAAAAAGTGTTTGGGGACCCGGGTCCTGCCCCAGGGGACATGTATCAATGCAAAAAAAAGTTTTAAATACGGCAGTTTTTTGGGGAGCAGTGATTTTAATAATGCTTAAAATGAAACAATAAAAGTGAAATATTCCTTTAAATTTCGTACCTAGGGTGTGTGTATAGTATGCATGTAAAGTCACGCTTGTTTCCCGTGCTTAGAACTGTCCCTGCACAAAATGTCATTTCTGAAGGAAAAAAAGTCATTTAAAACTCACTCGCGGCTATTAATGAATTGTCGGCTCCCGGCAATACATAGAAAAGTCATTGATAAAAAATATAAAAAAAGTGTGGGGGTCCCCCCAAATTCAATTACCAGGCCCTTCGGGTCTGGTATCGATATTAAGGGGAACCCCGCCGCATATTTTTTTTAAAAATGCGTGCGGTTCCCCCCAAATATCCATACCAGGCCCTTCAGGTCTGGCATGGATTTTAAGGGGAACTCCACCCCAAATTTTTAAAAAAAATGGCGTGGAGTCCCCCCAAAAATCCATACCAGACCCTTATCCGAGCACGCAACCTGGCAGGCTGCAGGAAAAGAGGGGGGGACGAGAGAGTGCCCCCCCTCCTGAACCGTACCAGGCCACATGCCCTCAACATGGGGAGGATGTCCCCATGTTGATGGGGACAAGGGCCTCATCCCTATAACCCTTGCCCGGTGGTTGTGGGGGTCTGCGGGCAGGAGGCTTATCGGAATCTGGAAGACCCCTTTAACAGCAAAAAGGAGAAAGACAGAAACATTTTCACAATATACAGTAAATGACATTCCCTCCCACCATCCTATCACAACTAAGTCCCACCCAATCTCCGGTGAAGTTGTTTGATGGTCTCCTGCATGGGAAAGAAACACATATCACAAAAAAAAAACATCCTATCACTACGGTATGTACATGAATCGAACCATCTCTCCTAGAAAAGATAATTTGCTTCATTTAACGGCACACACTAAACCTAGTGTATTTTAAATAGCAATACTTATGTAAGTGCTTATAAAAGTTCTGCAGACCACTACCACCTAGTGGCAGCACACACATATTTCTCTCAACCTAAGTGCACACTGACGCACCACACTACAAGGATCCCCTTGTTGATCACGGCGGCTTCCAGCTTGGCCCTGACTAGCTCTACCCCAAAGTTTTTTCCTTTGAAAAGGAAGGGAACACGAAAAAAAAACAGTCCTTCAAAAAGTAAAAATCCCCGGGAATAGAGTCAGCACAGCAGTTCAAGGCATTGTCCCTGAAGCGGTAATAACAAAAAAAAAACAAGTGCCACTTCAGAGATAAAAACTGGGATCAGGGAGAGTCAGAGATTTCCAGTCCTTATCCAAGGTCTCTATGGAATAGAGCACATTGTCTCTGTCTTTACTGCAGATCACGACCCTGTCCGCATATATGTGCCGACCCAGAGTCCAGTCTTTTCGGCAACCTTTGTATCTCCCAGTCATTACGGCCGAACATGAAAAGTACCTATGGCCTTTCTTTACCTCCAAATGATCCCAGATAAAGTCACTGTACCATCGTTCCCGAGAGGCTTCGATCTCGAACAGTAAATTCTTTGGGACGTATGGGTACTCCTATCCATAGTCCGCAGCAACCTTTTGATTCAACAGCCGTTGCAGTCGGGCCAAAGGCGGCATGGTCGCCGATCTCCAGCTCCTGGCAGGACGATGGCGTCCGGAGATCTCCTAGGGCACACAGGCTCCAACTGTGGCATAGGAGGCCTTAGTGATGAACGGGCCTCCGGTACAGCATGCACGGAAGCCCCCGGAGCATGCAAAGCGGGCACGGGAACAACTTCTCCAGCATAAACAGGGGCTTCCATCCGGGGTGCAGTTTCCCCAGAGTCCATGGGTGATCCCTTTACACTACGGGCAGAGGTTAGCGAAATCTTGTCTCATCCCTTACTTGAAAACAGTTCATCAATCTCCACATCATCTCCCAAATCAGAGGAAGAGTCTATATCCGAAGAGTCCCATATCTCCGCTGGCAGACAAACTCTCGTGGACACAGTATCACCCGCTTTAAAAGTTCCTTTGGGTCAGGCACCCAGGCATCCCCAATAGAATGGACACTGACCTTTTTTCCTTTCCCCGGCCTACCTCGACCTTCACCCGTCGTAGATCGTTCGGAAGCTTCTCCGGCTGGACGATCCGGGTCAGGCAGGCGCTGGGGTGGGCCTCCACCGCGGCTGCGGGAAGCCATTACGAGTCCTTTGTTCCTTTTAGCAGTCGGAAGGGAGGGCTCCGTTGCGACCGAGGCAGTATCTGCTGGGTTCCCCTGCCTCGAGCTCCTCAATGGCCGGAACCTCAGTCTTTACATCCGCCACCTCCGCGGGACTGCGCGTGGGTATTGCGGTGAGGGCACACACCTCCTCCTCGGGAGTAACAGCACCCGAGATCCAATTCACACAGTAAACCGTTGGCTTCTCTGTTGGCTGCTCCACCTCGAACAGGAATTCCCCACAGCGGGTACATCTCCCGAAAGGCCGAAGGTGCACAATCAGTCCCTGACATTTCACACAGATCATGCCCAAGGCCTCAGCATCTCTGCATGCATAAAGGGCAAAGCGGCCTCGGGGCTTCAGCCGGATTCCTGTGTCAGTCAAGGAGGCAGCAATAGGGGTCACATCCATGGTTGAACTGGGCAAAAGAGCACAAGGATTCCGGTGAAGCAGGCTTCCATGAAAGAGCAGACATGTCGCTTTGTCAATAGTCCAACAGATAATGTCCCTTTTGGCACCAAACGCACCACGAGGAGCACACACTTGGCGGGCTCCTCCCCTTTGTCTTCCTTCGATGCACGCACTTCGTTGGCTTTTCCAGACTTGAGACACGCCCACGAACTACGCAGCTGGAAATACAGCCAGGCCTGAATCTTCCTTTCTCTTACTTGTGGCGCAGGTCAAATTTTCAAAAATGGCCGACCTCCACGGAGCCTCACTGGGGAATAAAGTCCAACTTTTCCGGGGGGTATCACTGCAAAATCCCGGACTCTGAGCCCCCACGTGTAGCACACACGGCCCTCTTACTCCCGTCTTTGGCTCACTCACAGGAGAAAGAGGCACACCATGCCACCATGCCCGTACCCTCTGATTTGCAGAGGTTAAGCACACTTATAACTTACGGGTCTTGCAGCAAGGTTCTCAGTAAAGTTGGTTCTTGTCCCCTAGAATGTAAAGGACAAGTCTCTATATCCCCAAGTAACTCCAAGGTCCACACCAGTAGCAACTCCAACGTAGAGTTTATTTTCCTTATGCATGAATAACCACAAAGTTGAGAAGAGAGAAATGTGTTAGAAAGAGCAGATCAGATTCGGACACTCCTGGCTTCTTCGCCACTCGATCACGAGTGGGTACAGCTCACCCGGATAGTCACCCAATGGTACTAGCAGCCGGCATGTAGCTCAAACAGTCAATCAGATTCCCTTGATAGATGCGATCGGGAGATCCCCTGCCACAGAATCTATAGTGTCCCGAACCTCCTAATGGTTACGTTGTTAGATCCCTTTTCGGATGGATGACATCCATCGAGAGAGTTACTGGGCCCCTTCCTTCACTGTGATCTCTCACCAGTCCTTCGGAACGGTCCTCCCCCAGCCTCCTCTTCCAGATGCAGGTCCCCTCACAAGGCGGCACCCTGGGATTCTTCCTCCCCGAAGTGGGCTCCAGCTAAAGGTGCTGGGCCCAGGGCTAATGTTGCAGTCCCAGGACTGAGGCGCACGTGGCCCCATGGTACAGGTCCCCGGGGTAAGTCCACCAAAAAACTCCCTTCCTAATGGCGTCTGCCCCTTTTGTACCCTCTCCCAGCATGCACAGTGGGTAGACCACGCCCATCGCACGACTGCCGAAAGAGGACACCCAATCGCCACTCCATCACCTGTGGTTCAACCCCGAGTACAAGTGACAACGCCACCCATACTTCTAAGGGGAACTGCACGCCAGGTAAAAACAGCAGCAAGGCAGAGTCCAATAAATTGAAAGATCCGAGCAAAGTACCACTCGAATCACCCCTAAATTTAGTATAGAAGCCCCCTAAATTGGGACCCCCTCTACACAGGTACTTATATAGAGCTGTCAATTTACGCAGCACTTTACATATATATTGTACATTCACATCTGTCCCTGTCCTCAATGAGCTTACAATCTAAGGTCCCTAACTCACATATACGTACATTCACATACTAGGGCTAATTTAGACAGGATTCAATTAACCTACCAGCATGACTTTGGAGTGTGGGAGGAAACAGGAGTACCGCCAGGAATCCCATGCAGGCACAGGGAGAACATGTAAACTCTAGTCAGGTGTACACAAAGGTGTATGCTTTGTGACTGCATTTGGCAACAAGGTTGGTGTGAACAAACCCTAAAGCATATGTCAAGGCAAAAAAAAATTGTATTCCCAAGAAGTAGTACCAAGAACTGGGAGATTTTTAAGACAACACAGAGTTGTTGTAAACTTGTCAAAGTTTGCAAAGGACTTTTTTGCACTTATCAAACATTTATAACAAATACTTTCGGTGGTGTATTTACCAGACCAATATGGGGTAAATAAGAGAAGAGTATTATTAAGGTTTTTACTTGTATTCATGCAAAAGTAATGGCACTCAGGAGTTGAACGGTGGCTGATCCCAAGATACACCCAATGATGACACTAAAACGTGAGATTGCAGCTTTCAATTTCTGCAAAGGAAGGATGTTGTGGTTGGCAGAAAATAATGTGAACACTATGTATAGGGATCCAAATCATCTGAAGATGTAAATACATATGCCTTTTTTGTAACCCTTTTGAAAATACTAATGCTAACTAGTGTCATACGTCCTTATCTGCATAAATGATACAGAACAGTTACACCTAGTAATGAAGCAAGAGGATCAGCATGACAGCTAGGCAACTCATTTTTCCAGAAACAGAGATCAACTATGGCAGCCTCTATGTTTTAAAGACTAATCTTTGAATGTGAAACTTATAAGAATCCACATATTTCAAAATATCTTCAGCCCTGTGTTGGCAGGCTTTTGTTTATGTCAAGCATGTTTTGCATTCCCATTCAACTATAGGATTGCAAAACCCACTTGAAAGGTCAGATAAAGGTCAGAATGAGGTGTACTGCAGGTCAACTGCATCTGTCTATAAATTCTGAATGCTCTAAAACAGATGTCAAAGCCATCGACACCAACCAAAATACTGTCAACACAGGCCCTAAATGTGTTAAAAAATCCCTGTATTTGTACAGACCCCATACATAATTTCACCACATAGACCCAGAAGAAAGAACCAGCATTTAAATACATCTGAGAAAAGGGCAACAGTCAAATAATTCAACATTAAGCAATACATTTTCACTTAGTATGTAAATTTTCACCAGGCGCTAGAAGCTCAATAAACGACAAAACACTTTTCCAAGATGACCCAAGGATAATGGGCATGTAGCACCCTGACACAACCTATGGTGGTAATACAAAGCAATTCTAGAGTTTCTGGAAGTTGATTCAGGACTCGGAGCCTGATGCCGCGTACACACGACCGTTTTTAATGACAAGAAAAATGCCATTTTTTAAAATGGTCATTAAAAATTATCGTGTGTGGGCTTCAGAGCATTTTTCCCGACGTGAAAAATGGCCATGAAAAATTTGGAACATGCTCTAATTTTTCTCGTCATTTTTCACATGGTCGTTTATCTCGTCATGAAAAACGGCCGTGTGTAGGCTTTAACGACGTGAAAAAAAATGCGCATGCTCAGAATCAAGTATGAGACGGGAGTGCTCGTTCTGGTAAAACTAGCGTTCGTAATGGAGATAGCACATTCGTCACGCTGTAACGGACTGAAAAGCACGAGGCTGAAAAGCGTGAATCGTCTCTCAACAAACTTTACTAACATGAAGGGTGGCGCCATCCGAATGGAACTTCCCCTTTATAGTGCCGTCGTACGTGTTGTACGTCACCGCGCTTTACTCAAGCATTTTTTTCCACGATAGTGTGTAGGCAATGACATTAAAAACGGTCGTGTGTATGCGGCATGAGTCCAAAATCATGATGGTATCTTTGGTCTCAGAGGTCTTTATGCTGCCTCTGGTTCCCACAAAAATAAGGAGATACAAAAAATATCACCATTGGTCTGATGAAAGCATTAAAGAACATGATGTACCCGATGTTAGACTGGCTTGCCTGTATCACCCTAATTGTGGAAATGGACCAAGTCAGATACATTAAAGCTGCAATCACACAGGTATGGTATATACTGTACATAGTTGCACCGGTCCAAGCTAGACCTATGTAACTATGTAAAAATATATCAAATACAGTGCATAGACTTTTTTTTTTTTTTTTTGGATAGCATAGAGAAGGGTTAAAAAACCCTGCCAGTTTCATTTTTACTGTCTGTGTACTGTTGAGGACATTTCCTTTCAATTCCTGTCTTAAGAATGCAACAGGAAGTTGGTGGAAATCTCCCAAAGTGAGATGAATTCCCTTCTTAGATAGTTGTCTCTGAAACAGGTATCCCCATTGAAAGATTTCCCCTTACCTCTTATTCTGGGTACAATGTTGGATTTACTCTCATTTTTTCCATGACAATGGTCACCAGTACAAATAGAGGGGTTAGTCTCCCCAGTGGAACACAGGCAGAGAGTCTAACCTTTCCCCATTCCATCTAAAATTCAGAAAAAGGTTTGCCTAAAAATATACTTTACGTATTTTAAAATACGTCTGTAAATGTTATTCACATTAAATTTACATGTGCCACATTTTTTACAGCTATACAAACACTGAAAGAGCTCATGTTTTACCATCCAAATGAGTTACTTACAAGCACATTTCATTCCCTGGTGAACCATCCCATAAAGAAGAGAACCACAGTGATCGCAGAAGGTGGGGCTGCTGTAGCTGTGAACTTTGAACTTGTGTCTGCTACGTGGATCCTGCAAGCAAAACACAAATTAGCGTAACATTAGAAACTTGTTGACTTAGAAGGATGCCTTGCATATAGCCAGATAAGCAGAGTCACACAGGTGTCTTGAGATATAGAAGTGCTCCCTTTCAAATGCATTTTCAAGGCCCGGGGCATCCAAAACTTGTACCAATTTTAGATTGCTCATGCAGATTGTGAAATAGATAGAAAGTATAGGTTCTGATCAGGCTCTTTAGAGCAGTGTTTCTCAACTCCAGTCCTCAAGGCACCCCAACAGGCCATATTTTCAGGCTTTCCATTCATTTGCACAGGTGATTTGATCAGTTTTGCTGCCTTAGTAATTACCACATCCGTTTTTACCTTAGCCCCCTTTCACACGGGACGGATCCGTGATGATCCGCCCCGTGAACCTCCGCTTGCTCAGCGGGGATCGCTCCGTTGATCCCCGCTGAGCCGGCGGATGACAGGGCAGTCCCCGCACACTGTGCAGGGACCGCCCTGTCAGATCTCCGCTCTCTCCTTTGGGGGGATCCGATAAACACGGACCGTCTGTCCGTGTTTATCCGATCCGCTCCGCAGACGGATAGAAAAATAGGAATTTTTCTATCCAGAAAAACGAAGCATTGCGGACACGGATGAGATCGGGTGTCAGCGGATGTTTCATCCGCTGACACCCGCGATCTCATAGGGACCAATGTATGTCCCTTTTTCATCCGTAAACGGATGGATGAAAAAGCGGACATACGGTCCGTACGTGTGAAAGGGGCCTAAGGGAAATCCTGAAAACATGTTGGGGTACCTTGAGGACTGGAGTTGAGAAACGCTGCTTTAGAGTGTCCTCATCTGATGCCAACTACTGGGAGTGCCAGATGGGAACAGAGCTCGTCTCATCTCCAGACATCACCATGCAGCAGAAACAGTGTCCCATAAGCCACACATCACTGCAAGCCCTCTGTAAAGGAGTATGTGACAGTGTCAGCCAGGGCTCCAACCAGGCCACGCCCCAATGCATTTTGCTCTGCCGGAGCTTGATCATGGGAGTGGAGTTAAATATGTTGCGGGCCTGGCGTTGTTGGAGCACTGGCTGAGAGGACTTGAAGTGATATGCGGTGATGTTCTACATGATGATACAGATTGTTTATATCTCACCCACCAGCATTAAATATATTTTTAGGATTTTAGAGGCTAAACCCCCCCCCCCCTCCCCAAATCTCCAGCTCATATGATTTGCTGTGGTCCCACTCAGATATGATCCCATTCTCATTTTTAATAATAAAGAATTTTCTGGTGACCATTATCACTGAAAGAAAAATGTATGGTAAATCTAAAATGTTACAGTCGTCACCAGAATAAGAGATGAGTGTATCCAAACTAAATTTACAGGTCCTGCTCAAGGCTCCACCAGGTCACTTGGAGTGCAGAAAAGGACAGAGCTCGTCCCAGCTCTATTCACTTAATGGAAAAGGTAAAAGTCCTGGAAGTTACACATCTCTGCAAAACGAAGGAAGAAAGTGCATGCCAGCCTCAGCCCGGGCTCTAACGAGGCCACACCCCCACAGAGCTTAGTCATGGCGCATAAATAAAATTGGACAACTTTACCAGAATGTCAGTGTCCACCTTTGACATCTTACTAACTATTGTTAGACCACATCTGCAAAGAATGAATACCAACATGAGGATGAATGAGAACCAACATGAGAAGGATAACCAACATTTCAGGAAGCGCATAATTTTCTGCTGCTAAACGCACTGCAGCTACTTAGCGGCATATAGCTCCAGGTAGGAATGAAAAGTCAACCTGGATTCAGCACTTTCCTTCTTTTCCTATACGCAGCTAAACTATATTCAACTAAACATCTCTAAACACAGCTAAACTCTAAAATTTAGACACCTGTGCAAATGTAGCCCTAAATTAGAAGTTCAGCCTCATGCTATCTAATCTTAAACCTAAGCCCTATGCTAACTACCCTGTAAAGAAAAGGTATCTATACTTACCTAATCTGAAGGTGCTCCAGTTTGGTCACATGATCTCCCGAGCGGCTGGCTTCAGTATAGAAGAGAGGTCGCTGACAACGGATGCAATGCCTATGTGGTAGCATCACCCATATGCTTACTGTGCGAAATCTGTTGTCGGCTGTCCCTCCTCTATATTGCGCTGGGAGCCGATCATGTGACTGGACTGGAACGCCCTCAGAATAAGTAAGTATAGAAATCTATCCTTTACAGGCTAGTTACTATATGGCTTAGCATGTGCGTGGGAACAGGTCTGCAAACTACATCTTAACAGTTTTCCTGCTGTGTACAGAATCAGTGTGGGCCACACTACAAGAAGACAGACAATGCACAACATCCACAAATGAAGCTCATTATGTACATATTGATACAATTTTAAAGCTGCACCTATAAATATTTTACACATCTCATGACCTTTACCTTATTGTCTTACAATTTGATTAACACATCTACAATATTAAATACAGCAGGTGTTCAATTTTTGTTGGACCAGAAGACATTTGTAACTACAGTCTAATCTTATGGTGTCATACTTCTAACAGAAACTCAGAATAAATGATCATTTTCAAATTACAATTGTTGTAAATGTAAAGGCAGATTTCAATTTATCAGCAATGAAAAAAGGTCATACCATCAAACAAGTGTAATTTTATTTATTTAGGTCTGAGGACTAGGACCCTTTCCACACCAAGTCTGGAGGTGTATAATGCGTCATGATTATGTAAATCTCTCTTAATTAATTATAGGTTGTTTATTTTGTGTGTAGATGACAATGGGGTTGATTTACTAAACCTGGAACGTGCAAAATCTGGTACAGCTCTGCAAAAAAGGAATCAGCTTCCACATTTTTTTTTTTTTGTCAAAGCTTAAAGTGTTAGTAAACTCTATTTGTGAACCTATACCCAGGGCCAGCTCTACCATGGGTCCCGCTGGGTCCCATGGCAGAAAAAAGCGGCGGGGCTGCGGGGATTCGGGGAAGGTGGCCAGCGAGGAGGGCAGTTAGACATGTGAGAGCCTGGTAGGGAGAAGAGCTCCACCCGCTTCCTGACCACCAAAGAGGTGAGTAGGAGAGGGCGCAGTCTCCCTGGCGCTCCCAGAACCTCGATTCCTTTAGCCTCCTCTCTGCTCCAAGATGAACAGTAAGGCCCAAGCCGGAGGACAGGCTTACTGGGGGCCCAGAGGAAGAGGACAGGCAGGAGGCAGAGGCTGCCAAGGAGCCGCTGGAAGGAGCAGAGCAGTGAGGACACCTCAAGACAGGGTTGATAACTGGCAGTAAATTTACTGACAGTTTGTAAAAATCAGTGATTTTTTTACAACTGCCAGTAAATATCAGGGGCTGATAATTTCATGCTGTGTTGACTTTTTAAGTGTAATGCCGCGTACACACGATCATTATTCACGGCGGTTAAAAAACCGCCGTGGATAATGTCATTTAAAACGGGGGAACAGCTTGTTCCCCACACACGGTCGTTTTTCACGTCATTTTTTCTCTTGACGAGAAAAACGACCGTCTGTGGGCTCCGCGGCAGTGTTTCCCTATGGGAAACACTGCCGCGGAAAACATGTCGAAAAAAACGACGAGAAAAATTAGAACATGTTCTAATTTTTCTCGTCGTTTTTAATGCCGTTTTTCTAGTCGAAAAAAACGACAGAAAGCCCACAGACTATCGTTTTTCTCGTCGAATGGGAAAAATGTCGTTTTTTTAGACGAGAAAAACGGCCGTGTGTACGCGGCATCAGTCAAGCAAATTACTTTGTTATAGGTATTGTAAGTGTTTCCATATCATGTTTATACTGTTCAAATATTCACTGTGTTAGTTTTCATAAGGAGTTCTTTGATTTGTATGGTTGCCAGTAAAAAAAAAAAAAAGTGCTCCGCCAGTAAATTTTCTATGTTTTGTCAGTAAAAAATGCTGCAAGAGGTTGGCAACCCTGCCTCCAGATCGAGAAGGAGACTGGGCGCTGCAGATAAGGACAGGGCTATGTGGTCTCTCTCAGCCCTCCCATCTCTCTTACAATTTACACCTCTCTCACTCTCCCCATTTCTCACCCCCTCTGTCTTTCAGCCCCCCTCTGTCTTTCAGCCCCCCTCTGTCTCTCAGTCCCCCTCTGTCTCTTAGCTCCCCTTTTGTCTCTCAGCCCCCCTTCTGTCTCTCAGCCCACCCTCTGTCTTACTCACTCCCTCTCTCTTACACTCACCCCCTCTCTCTTTCTCACCCACCGCTTCTCTCAGCCTCCCCCCTCACACTCCATCCCTCTCTCTCTCACAACCTCTCTCATACTCCACCCCTGTCTCTCTCAGCCCTCCATTCGTTAGCCCCCCTCTCTCCCACCCCTTCTCTCTCTCACCCCTCCCTATCTCACTCACTCCCTCTTTCTTACACTCAGCCCCCTATCTCTCTCCCACCCCCTCTCTCAGCCCCCTCTTTCTCACCCCCATCTCTTACACTCCACCCCTCTCTCTCACACCCCTCTCTCACACTCCACCCCTCTCTCTCTCTCACTCCCCCATCTCTCGGCCCCCTCACCCCCTCTCTCACTCACCCCCTCTCTCTAACACTCACCCCCTCTCTCCTTCTTACCCACCCCCTCTCTCGCACCCTCTCTCTCACACTCCACCTCTCTCTCAGCCCCCCTCGGTCTCTCAGCCCCCTCCTCTGTCTCACCCCATCTCTCTCTCACTCACTCCCTCTTTCACACTCACCCTGTCTCTCTCTCACCCACCCCCTATCACCCACTTTCCCTCAACCCCCCTCTCAGCCCCCCTTTCTCTCACTCCCCCTCTCTCTCACCCCCACCTCTCTATCTCTCTCCCACCTCCCTCTCACTCCCTCCTCTCTCTCCCCCCTCTCTCTGACATCTCCTCCCTCTCTCACCCCCCTCCCTCTCTCACTCCCTCCTCTCTCTTACTCGCCCTCTCATGATATACAATAATGGATGTGGGGGCGTAACTTATTTTTTTTGGGGGGGGTGGGGGGGCAGCATTTAATTCTGGGACCCAGGCAGCAAAATGCCCAGGCAGCCAGCCCTGCTTGTACCTACTGGCAAGCATATAATAAGGTACAGTGAATACCTTCTAAACTTTCAGTGTTTAGAAAATATCCACAGTGACATCATGTGCTCTGAAGGTTGAGCATACCGTGCCGGAACTTTAGAGCTCCATGCACAGTGAGGTCATCGTGGCCCCGGCCACTCATATAGCCAGAGCCCGTAAACCCGGAAGGAAGATCGGGGGAAGATGGAATCCCCGTCAGTGGTGATAGCGCACCACTGGAGGGCTTCTTTCTAAGGTAAGTATTTCATATTGTGCTAGTTATGCCATTTCTCTGCAAGGGATGTACTACCACTTTAATTGAACAAGCTGAAGTTAGAATCTGATTGGCTACCATGCACAGCTGCAATAGATTTTGCACTCTCCAGTTTTAGTAAATCAACCCCAGTATGACAGTGTGTAAATGTTTTGTGTATAGATGACAATAACTAATTTTAAACGCACATCTAAAAGTGGTATTAAACCCAAAACCAAATATGTAATATATTGTAGCTTACCAGTCGTTACATGAGGTGGCGGTGTTCGTTTTCTTTTTTAGGCTTTTTCTCTGTTTTCACCTGGTGACCTGGCCAGTAACACACCTCCTGCATTAGGGTGTCTACATTCTGGAGAAAGGAGCAACAGAGACTCCTCAAGACATCAGGGTTTTTTATCTGGGGGGGGGGGGGTATCCAATTTAAATATACTAACAAATTAAAGTTGAACTCCAGATAACACTTTATAAGAAGATACAGTTTTCTTTACTTTTGGGATAAAGATTTTACATAAAAATAAAAGTTGACCATTATAAGCACCCTTCTCAGTGCTAATTGGTTTGTCTCAATCCTCTAATTGCTACATCTGCAGGACAGCTTGTTCTGTTGAAAAACAACAGACTTACTGGCAGGCTCACCTTTTGAAAATAAAAGAAAGAAAGCCTAAAAAAAGAATGCAGTCGTCACATTTAAGAATTGGTAAGCTACAATATAATAAATATTTGCTTATGGGTTTAATACTGTTTTAACCCTAAAACCTAACACTTAACTTCTTTGATCCTAACACTAACATTAAAGCATATCTAAAGCCAAAACTTTTTATTTTACATTTGGCAGAGTAAGGACATGATAAAAGCCCTGTCAAGTTCTTTTTGCTGTCTCTGTCTGGCAATTGTCAGGGACGCAGAAAATTATGGGAAAGCCAAAATGTTAGGGTTGCCACTAGAACAAGAATGAAGGGCAAACCCTCTAATGTGGACGCCTGTTTAAATTGTGATTTTTAAGCTTTTGAAGAGGTGTTTTAACCATGTCTACCTAAGACGAAAAAACTGCCTTTAGGATTTAACCCTTAACCAACCCCTCACCCTAACCTTAACGTTAACCTAGCCCCTAACTCCCTGACCCTAACTATAACAAAAACCTAACCCCAAACACTAACAATTCTCTTCCCCTTCATTCCTGCAAAGATCCCAGCCCCTACACCAATATAAATGTGCATTCAGATGTCATTGCCAAGATCCACTGATCCAATCACTGTGAAGATGCATATGTTTTCCACTAGCTTAGCTGATCTGTGCTGGGTTATAATGTACAGTGAGGTCAAGCAATTTTCTATTTTTACATTTCTATTAGCCTGATGGGTGTTATAAAGTATGTGAATTGCTGAGCTAGCATGTAATGTGAACACTTCAGTGAGCTGTCCCCTATGGGTTTTAATTATGGTTTGCAAACAATCAAGTGGACTTATTATTAGGCAAAATAATGTACTATAGTGCTGTGCAGCAGAGGAGTAAAATGCGTCAGAAATGTTTTCAATAACGGTGTTGCCATAGTTTACAACTCATTTAACCCCTGGTGCAACTACTCTGGGGTATATACTATTTATTCACTGTCAGTTTACCATCGAAATGGTTTTAAATTTGTCCACATTTTCTGCAGAACAGATACAGTATATACAAATACATAGTCCTGAATGCAGACCAAACTATGCATGTGCCTAGACTTATTTATGGGGAAGTATATGTTTGGCACCACATTAAATCCACCTAAAATTTTGGTGAAAATCTAAAGCTTTTGTTAAACTTTTGCCATTTTGGTGAATTGTGAAGGCAAAGTAGAATTATAGTTTTTAGGTGTGCAGTAGGCTTTAAATTGTTCCCAAGAATTGCAGAACCTCCTTTCAATCACCCTGGACCAATTTTTTGTCAAAGGGGTCTCCTCATTAGCCTCATTATTGTGTTTCCTTCACAGACAAATTGAAATGACAGTACGAGAACTATAAAATTTACAAAAAAAAGTAAAAAAAAAACACAAATACAAAGAACAAATACATGAAATAAACTATCCTACTCTAAGTACCCCCCCCAAAGAAAAACATATCCCCCAAAGAAAGATGTCAAGCAAATTTTGACAAATCAACTCAATCAGCTAAATAGAGAGCTTCTGCTTTAGTGGAATTTTACCAAAGGCAAATCTAGTAATTTCTTAGTAACACTCAAGTCATTATACACGTCATCTTTGAGATATTAAAATGGTTTGGAATACAAGTAATTCACTTGATATATGAAAATAAAGTGAATAAAGTGAATTGCGCTAACTTATAAAATAAATATCCAATCCTATATTAAAAATAATTTTGCTAGAAATGATTGATTGCAAGAGCGACCCAGCTGTACGTAGGGGTGACCCGGACAAAATTTGGGGAAAGTTTATAGTGCAAATAGATTGTGTAGATAATGCTTTGGTTAAGCGTCTGTACATGCGTTTTTAAACATGATTTTAAAACATGATTTTGCTAGAAATGATTGATTGCAAGAGCGACCCAGCTTTACATAGGGGTGACCCGGTACAAAATTTGGGGAAAGTTAATAGTGCAAATACACCTGAAATATATTAAATCCCGAGAGGGATTACTTGTGGAAAGTCCCAAAAACGGGGGTTAATATTGCCAGTAGATTCATACCTTTGGCAACAGACACTCGCCAATAGTTAAAATGGCGGTCAGCCTACTTCCGGTAGAACGGAGGGGGTGCTTCTGACCGGATGTTATAATCAATGGGGCAGCGCCAGTAGCTAAGATGGCAGATTCACCACTTCCTGTCATACGGAGCGGCTGTTCCTCATCTAAAAAATTAGGATAGGATAATATGAAGCACAAGGGGGTATAAATGAGGGGACAAGCAGTGATGAGGCAGCTTCCTGATGACGCATTTGATGCGAAATGCATAGAGGCTGCGGGATCATTATCTGCTCGTCACTTCCGGAACCATAATGAGGCTTGGGATGCAAGCCAGCATGTAAAGGAACCATAGGGGCACACGTGCGGAACCAAGCATATATATCTTCTATGTATAGCTGGATCAGCTCAGTGCCAGCTTCAAGGCACTTTTACATGTGAGTTGATGGAATTTTTAAAATCTCAATATGTTTTTTATGATATACTACACCATGATAGTCCTTTATATGTTCCATGAGCGATCATAGAGCAAGATTCTCTACCAGTACATTGGGAGGAACTGCTGACAAGTCTGAGAGATGGAGTGGTTATCCCTATGAACCAAAGGCGTATAATCTAGCCTATCTGGTGAGTGGCCATTCTACTTGGTGGTGGTGTAGGCACAAACACGGTGAAGGTGGAAGCACAGCAAGTCACCAGTGATTATTCACATAGGACTCTTTGTGCATTTTTTATTGCAGCTATTTGGTCATTGGAGTTATATTTCACTGCACATCTCCTTTTATTTATATAGCATATCTGATGGACTAAATGAATTATAATATGAGGTTTTTTGGCACTTCATATATATTTTTTTGGACATTGCACTTTATATATTTTATGTATAGCGCTTACCACCCTCTCCTCCTTGTCTTTCGGCTCCTCACAGGAGGAAAGGGCACACCCAGCTCTAGATGCCCGTACCCTCCTGTGTGAGGAGGTTGAGCGGTGTTGTGATGGGTCTCCGCAGCCAGATACTCCCTCCAAATGGTTCTTATCTCTATAGCTAATAAAGACAAGTCTCTATTTCCCCCAATGCCTTCAATGTCCATACCAGCTGTAACTCCAACTTAGAGTTTATTTCTTTTAAACGACAGTCTCTGATAGGAAAGGTTGGAGAAAGAACAGGACAGCATAAGGTGTGGGAGAGGTCCAGGCACAAACGTAATACACTTCACTGCTCAGCTTCTCAAGCAGACTTAGTCCATTTGGATAGTCACCCTAGATAGGGACTAGCAGCCAAAACGGTACTCGAACTGTTCAGCCAATCACTGTTCAAACTGGCACGTGGGTCTCTGCCACAGACCTGGTGAACTTGGTCTCTGCCACAGACCTGGTGAACTTGGTTTCTTTAAAGCTTGGCCTCTTTGTAAGGAGAAGACATCCCTCCAGAGAGTTACCGGGCCCCTTCCTTCACTGACTTCTCACCAGTCCCTTGGAACGGTCCTCCCCTGGCCTCCTCGTCTAAGATACGGGTCCCCTCGCAAGGCGGCACCCTGAGATTCCTCGATCCTTGATGGGCCCCAGCCGAAGATGCTGGGCCCAAGGCCTTTAATTGCAGCCCCAGGACTAAAGGTGCCTGGGACTGATTCACGACCTCCGCCCCTAGGCCAAAGGTGCCCAGGGTGGACAGGAACACACACTCCCAGGGAGTAGGACTCCCGATGACCAACCAACCCTGAACAGGCAGCGTCTGCCCCTTTTATATACTCTCCCAGCATACACAGCAGGCCGACCACTCCCACTGTATGGTTGCCGAGAGGGGACACACAAGACACAGCACTGCATCAGCAGTTCAACCCTGGCCCACTATGGCAGCGCCACCTGCAGGCCACAAGGAACAGTACACTGATACTCTTCCTGCAAACAAAAATGGTTGATAATGTCCTAACAATTTAGGTGTTTGAGCATAACTACCACTCAAACACTACCCCTAAATTGAGGACCCCGCTACATGTTAAAAATCGCAGCAGGATTTTTGATTGGTTTTATACAAGCAATTGTGGATACCACACCCTTATGACGCGTACACATGGCCGTTTTTCCCATCGAAAAAAACGACATTTTTCCCATTCGACGAGAAAAACGATAGTCTGTGGGCTTTCTGTCGTTTTTTTCGACGAGAAAAACGGCATTAAAAACGACGAGAAAAATTAGAACATGTTCTAATTTTTCTCATCGTTTTTTTCGACATTTTTTCCGCGGCAGTGTTTCCCATAGGGAAACACTGCCGCGGAGCCCACACACGGTCGTTTTTTTCGACCAAAAAAAAAATGACATTTAAAACGGCCGTGTGTGAGGGGAACAAGCTGTTCCTCGTTTTTAACGTCGATTTTTTCGACGGTGTTTTCACCGTCGAAAAAATCGATCGTGTGTACGCGGCATAAGAGTAGAAAGTTCACAAGATTCACACACCTAATTGTTTTGACAAACATAGGGATATAGGATTGGATATTTATTTTATAAGTTAGCGCAATTCACTTTATTTTCACATATTTTCAGTCAGCCTATATTGGTTGTATATTTAATTGCAGCAAACTGTTTGTAGGAAATAAGCATCTTGGCGCCGGTAACACATTTATTCTATAATTCACTTGATATGCGTGATTATTTCTGTGTAAAATCTCAGGACTGCCAGTACACTGAATGAAACAGCTAATATTCAAGCTTCATGATAAAAATTCATTGATTTGACATTCCAAATCTCGTGTTTTGACCGCATTTGTAGTTTAAAATACAGCACTTGACAAGTATGCCTGCAAATAAATTTGTATTATTTTTTCCAAGCAGTGAAATAAGGAAAATGATGTATACTGCTCTGTACACAACTATAGAAAAGGCTGCTAAAAATTATCCATTTGTTATTTGTAATCCAAAATTTTAAACCAAAAAGGAAACATATTTTTCAAACTGTACATTTTAAGAACTCTAGACTAACTGAACGGAAGCTTCACCTGCCTATATTTTGCACTTCCTGGCTCCTCCTTTCCCCCTCATCAACATGTCAATTATCATTTTAAATAAAATTGTTTTTCTTTCCAGCCATATTTTAGACCCAGTGACGTCATCACTGGGTCTCTATGCTTTTTTATGCAACGAGAGCAGATCATGCCTTGAAGGGCATGCAGGGTGTTGTACATAGCTTTCTGAAAATATCACAGCACCCTATCCCAGTATTTATCTCGGCCTGAAGAAGGAGCGCATGCTCGGCAAAAGCGTTGCTGTAGCCTTCACGTCTACACTGTTACCGAGAAGTGACGTCATCTCCATCTTGCCAGTGCGTTCCACCGACCTTGAAGCGCCGGAAACCACCTGCATTGACAGCCCATCTCCACTGACAGGTGACAGTGTCCCTTGTGGACCCCCGCCAGAGATAGTCTGATGGGGTGGGAATTCCTAGGCAGGATGCATTTGCATGTAGACCATCATAGGTACAGTGTCGAAGCTAGACATTCTTTCACCCACGGCAAAGACTCAGTTCGGTTCCCCCATCTGAGAGAGAAGTTCTTCATCCACACACTCCCAGCCCCCTGCCCAGAGAGAGTAGTTCAAGTGTAATAAATAAATAAGCCATAGGATGGTAATAATATTATATATATTAGTCACTTCAAAGTTTTGGTAACAGTGATTTGCTGCACATGTAGCGTGAAGGCCTACACAATAACTGTGTAGGTGAGGTTCGAATGAGGCAATTTCAAGCCCCACTTCCCTTGCAGATTAGGAGGGACACCACCGGGAAAGAAGAAGTGAACCAAGAAGTGGGTCTTTAATAAGACCTGCTACTCTGCACTCTTCTTCCTTCCCAGTGGCGCCCCTCCCTATCCGCCACGGAGGTGAGGCTTGAAATCACCTCATTCTACAGTCATGGCTGGTTTATTAAAAGCTCATCACCCTGCTGGGCTGTTTTTTTTTTTGTGGCAATGGCACCCCTTCCAATCTGTCACAGACATGAGGATTGAATGAAGTGATTTCCGTCATCACTTCTAGTGCAGATTAGGAGGGGCGCCACTGGGAAAGAAGAAGTGAATTATTAAAGCCTCTTTTCTGGGCAGAGGAAGAGATGATCCGCACTCCGGTCGTTGCTCTTAAAAAATTGTAGTGTTTATTAACAAGCCACAGTGGACAAACGAAAAAAGAAATGGTTGTTGCGTTTCAGCCTACAAGGCCTTAGTCATAACCTTTCTGGGCTCTCTTTTGTTTCTAGCGGTAGTGCACCTCCTAAATTGCCACAGAGGCGAGGCTGCTACTTTCTTTTGGTGCAGCGGCTAGGGTTGCCACCTTTTCTTCAAGCCAAACCCAAAACCCAAAACCAAACCCAAAACTTTAGCAGCGTATGGCAATTTTTTTTCCGTAGTATACACTATCCTATCCTCCTATACAGTGAGCGCCCGTTTATCATTGGGGAGCGATCAGAGATGAGGGGGTGACCATTTGATTTCGGCCACCCCCTCGCGATCGCTCCCGGCGAATGAAAATGCTTCCTCCGCCATGTGATGTAAACACAGGCAGGAGGAAGTGATGTCATCTCCCTCGCGGCGGTCTTTTCGATTCCGGCGCCGAGGAGAGAAGAAGCAGGTTAGTGCACCAACAGTCCACTGACACTTAGGTACACATAGGCACACATTTCACCCCCCAGTCACCCCCAGATCACCCCCCAGGTCACCCCCCCAGCCCCCAATCACAGTGTCACTGATTGCAGTGATCATTTATTTTACTGATCACTGCATTTAGTGTCATCTGTGATAGTAAAAAGTTGCAGGGCAGTTAGGTTTAGGCCCCTTTAGGTCCAGGGTAGCCCCCTAACCCCCCTAATAAAGGTTTAACCCCTTGATAGCCCCCCAGGTAACCCTTTCACCCCCTAACGCCAGTGTCACTAAGCGATCGTATTTTCGATCGCTGTATTTAGTGCCGGTGGTGCCCTAGATAGCCAGTTATTTATTTTTAGTTTCGCCGCAGGTTTTTAGAGCGTCAGGTACCCCCATATATTATTTTAACCCCCTGATTGCCCCTAGAGTTAACCCTTTCACCAGTGATCACCGTATAAGCGTCACTGGTGACACTGGTTACCCAGTTAGTTATTTAGTTATTTAGGTAACCCGTCAGGTTTTTATATAGCGTCGGGTACCCCCATATTTAACCTAATAAAGGTTTTAACCCCCTGATTGCCCCTAGTTAACCCTTTCACCAGTGATCACCATATAAAGGTTATGGGTGACGCTGGTTGGTTAGTTTGCTTTTTATAGCATCAGGGCACCCGCCGTATATAACCCAATAAAGGTTTAACCCCCTGATCACCCGGCGGGTGAGATCAATTAGGTTTTAGCGCCAGAGAGGGTCTGCGTCGCCCCAGGCAGCGTTAGGTTAGTGCCAGTAACGCTAACACCCACGCGCAAAGCATACACCTCCCTTAGTGGTATAGTATCTGATCAGATCTATACTAGCGTCTCCAGCGGTTTAGGGTTCCCAAAAACGCAGTGTTAGCGGGATCAGCCCAGATACCTGCTACCACCTGCGTTTAGCACCTCCGCCCAGCACAGCCCAGCCCACCCAAGTGCAGTATCGATCGATCACTGTCACTTACCAAACACAAAACACATAACTGCAGCGTTCGCAGAGACAGTCCTAATCCCTGCGACCGCTAACAGTTTTTTTTGTAGCATTTGATAAATTTGCTGACGACAGTCGGGTGCTTTTTTTCCTGTGAATCTTACTAGTGTACCCCTAAATTTAGAGCCCAAAATGGCAAGACGAAGGTACACTAGTAAAGAGGCCTACGAGATTCTGGGCATGACAGATAGTGAAGAGGAGGTCACGTATCTGTCAGATTCAGGCTCAGAATATCTTCCCGTAGAAGACAGTGGCGTCAGCGGCCCCACGTCAGATAGCTCTGACGACGAAGTTGAGGTCCCTGCTAAGGTCAGGCGTACCCGATCCTGATCTTCTGAGGTTGTTGAGGAGCAAGAACCGCAGGGCTCTCGTATCATGGAGCAGAGTAGTACTAGCGCCGCTATTCCTTCTGGTGAATTGGCAAGCACCAGCGGCCTAGTACAGCCTGGGCGTACATCCAGCACTGCAGTATCACTTGGTGACGTGGCGAGTCCCATAAGTGCAGTTCAAGCTGGCGAGGTGGCAAGCACAAGTAGTGTCCCGCTGCCACCAATAAGAAGACAAAGGCAGGCCCGTCGTACCCATAGTGCTCTTCCTGCAGAATTCGCCTATCCTGATAGGGTCCCCACCACTTCTGCAGAACCCGTACTTCCCCCATTCACTGCCCAACCCGGTATTCAGGTGGAAACAGCTGATTTTATGCCAATTTATTATTATTCGCTATTTTTCACGGAAGATCTTTATAGATCTATTGTGGACCAGAGTAATTTATATGCTGGTCAATTCATCGCCGCTAATCCCCAGTTGCCTTCCATTGCCAAAGATTGGAAACCAATTACGGTTTCCGAATTTAAGACCTTTCTGGGCCTTTCCCTCAACATGGGCACACATAAATTCCCGTCATTGCGTGCTTATTGGTCCACACACCCAATTGACCACATGCCCGTGTTCTCTGCCTCCATGCCCAGGAAACGATACGAGCAGATTTTGCGGTTCATGCACTTCAACGACAATGAACTTTGTCGTCCACGTGGGGACCCTGAATACGACCGGCTCTATAAAATTCCGCCCCTCATAAACCACTTCAACGAACGTTTTGCAGCCTTGTTTATTCCTGATCAAGCTGTCTGCGTTGATGAGTCCCTGATTAAATTTTCTGGCCGCTTGGCTTTCAAGCAGTACCTTCCCAGCAAGCGTGCCAGATACGGCGTCAAGCTCTATAAGTGCTGTGACAGGGCAACAGGCTATGTATAGAGCTTTATGATTTATGAGGGAAAAGATAGTCAGGTTGAGCCGGTCAACTGCCCGGATTACATAGGGAGCGCTGGCAAGATAGTGTGGAACTTGGTGTCACCCTTATTCGGAAAGGGGTACCACTTGTATGTGGACAATTATTACACGAGCGTGCCACTGTTTAGTCACTTGTTTGATCATCAGATTGGAGCATGTGGCACTGTGCGACCTAATCGCCGGGGCTTTCCCCAGCGGCTTGTAGATGCCCGTCTTAGGCTGGGGGAGAGAGCCTGCGTAAAATGTAATAACTTGCTCGCTATGAAGTGGAGGGACAATAAGAATGTTTTCCTTCTTACCTCCCTTCATGCAGACACGACAGTCCAAATTCGTACGGCGACTGGTGTTGTGGAGAAACCCCTCTGTGTCCACGAATATAACAAAAATATGGGAGGGGTGGACCTCAACGACCAGTTGTTGGCGCCGTATCTAATTGACCGTAAGGCGAGACGCTGGTACAAAAAAGTGTCTCTATCCTTATTTCAATTGGCTTTGCTGAACGCTCATGTGCTATACAGAGCTTCAGGCGGGACGTTATCTCTTCTAAAATTCCAGAATGAGATTGTCACAGAACTGTATCCAGGCGGTTCTGCACCTCACCATCCCCTACCAAATGCAGTAAGCCGGCTGCATGAGAGGCATTATACGCATGTCCTCCCGAGTACCCCTACCCAACGAGCCCCCCAAAAAAGATGTTGTGTCTGTAGCAAGCGCGGATTTAGGCGTGACACCCGTCATTATTGTCCACTCTGTCCTGACAAACCTGGTCTTTGCCTTAATGAATGTTTTGAACGCTACCACTACCAAGTTTTAGCGTAGGGTACAGCATTTCACAGACTAGGACACACTTACACAGGGTCTCCCAAGATGCCATTACATTTTGAGAGACCCGAACCATTACAGTTGTTAAAGTTACAAAAAAAAAGTGTAAAAAAAACCGTAAAAAACAAAAACACAAAAAAAATATAAAATAAAAAAACCAAAAATAGTTGTAGTTTTATTGTTCTCTCTCTCTCTCTCTCTATTTTCTCTCTATTGTTCTGCTCTTTTTTACTGTATTTCATTCTGCAATGTTTTATCATGCTTGCTTTTCAGGTATGTAATTTTTTGTTTTCAGGTGTGCCATTCAACTGCAGCGCGGAATTATTTATCTTGACAGCAACAGTGTTTGCTCCCACGATACATAAAGCCGTGACTCCAGTGCTGTAGGAGGTGATTTCACGACCACAGTTAAAAAAAAAGAGCATATATGCCGAAGCATGGGGGCAGCAAGGGCGGAGGAGCGATTTTGCTCCTAATGCCGCGTACATACGGTCGAAATTCCGACGGAGGCTTGCCCGTGGAAAAGTCCGACCGTGTGTACGTGGCATAACCTTTTATGCCGCGTACATACGGTCGATATTTCGACGAAGGCTTGCCTGTGGAAAAGTCCGACCGTGTGTACGTGGCATAACTTTTTTGCGGGAGTATGCCCCAATGCTTCGGCATATATATATATTAGGCACAGGTTGCGTTAAAAAAATGTTTTATTTTTTACTAGGTTTTGTTTTGGTATTTGCTTTGCAGGTATGGTATGGTAAGGTCTTACTGTTGTACTGTAATGTTACTTTGTTTTAATGTTAACCATCATTTGCTTAGCAGGTACGCCATTCAGTTGCATCGCGGATTTATTTATCTTGACAGCAACAGCGTTTGCTCCCACGATACATAAAGCCGTGACTCCAACGCTGTAGGAGGTGATTTCACCACCACAGTTAAAAAAAAGAGCATATATGCCGAAGCATGGGGGCAGCAGGGGCGGAGGAGCGATTTTGCTCCTAATGCCGCGTACATACGGTCGAAATTCCGACGAAGGCTTGCTCGTGGAAAAGTCCGACCGTGTGTACGCGGCATAACTTTTTTGCGGGAGGATGCCCCCATGCTTCGGCATATATGCCCATCATTAGAAGTGGGTGGATGGAGGGAGGTATTCTAATGGTGGGCATACCCACCGATCAATCTCTTTTTTTCGTTCAGCCAACAGGCTGCATGAAAAAAAAGATTACAATACATGTCCAACAAGGACCAGCAACGTACTGGTATGTTGCTGGACTTTGAATGTTTATACCAGAATGATGCCTGCAGGTTTAGGTATCATCTTGGTATCATTCTTTTCAGCCGGTGGCCGGCTTTCATGTAAAAGCAATTCTAGCAGATAATTAGCCTCTAGACTGCTTTTACAAGCAGTGGGAGGGAATGCCCCCCCCCCGGATATAAACAGCGCCATTGGGAAATTGGGAAAGCATTCTATCACACCGATCTTGGTGTGGTCAGATGCTTTGAGGGCAGAGGAAAGATCTAGGGTCTAACCCCCCAATTTTTTTCAAAAAAAGAGTACCTGTCACTACTTATTGCTATCATAGGGGATATTTACATTCCCTGAGATAACAATAAAAATGATAAAAAAAAATTAATATGGAAGGAACAGTTTAAAAATAAAATAAAAAAGCAAAATAAATAATAAAAAAAAAAAAAAAAAAAAAGCACCGCTGTCCCCCCCTGCTCTTGCGCAAGCGTCGGTCTAGCGTCATATGTAAACAGCAATTGCATCATGCATGTGAGGTATCACCGCGAAGGTCAGATCGAGGGCAGTAATTTTAGCAGTAGACCTCCTCTGTAAATCTAACGTGGTAACCTGTAAAGGCTTTTAAATGCTTTTAAAAATGAATGTAGTTTCTCGCCGCTGCGCGTTTGTGCGCAATTTTAAAGCATGTCGTGTTTGGTATCCATGTACTCGGCCTAAGATCATCTTTTTTATTTCATCAAACATTTGGGCAATATAGTGTTTTTTAGTGCATTAAAAATAAGAAAAGTGTGTTTTTCCCCCCAAAAATGCATTTGAAAAATCGCTGCGCAAATACTGTGTGGGAAAAAAAATGCAACACCCACTATTTTAATCTGTAGGGCCTTTGCTTTAAAAAAATATATAATGTTTGGGGGTTCAACATAATTTTATTGCAAAAAAAAAATGTTTTCATGTAGCAAAAAGTGTCAGAAAGGGCTTTGTCTTCAAGTGGTTAGAAGAGTGGATGATGTGTGACATAAGCTTCCTAATGTTGTGCATAAAATGCCAGGACAGTTCAAACCCCCCCCCCCCCAAATGACCCCATTTTGGAAAGTAGACACCTCAGGATATTTGCTGAGAGGCATGTTGAGCCCATTGAATATTTTTTTTTTGTCCTGAGTGATTGAATAATGACAAAAAGAAAAAAAAAATGTACAAAAAGTTGTCACTAAATTATATATTGCTCAAACATGCCATGGTTATATGTGGAATTGCACCCCAAAATACATTCTGTTGCTTCTCCTGAGTACGGGGATACCACATGTGTGAGACATTTTGGGAGCCTAGCCGCGTACAGGACCCAGAAAACCAAGCACCGCCTTCAGGATTTCTATGGGTGTAAATTTTTGATTTCACTCCTCACTGCCTATCACAGTTTCAGAGGCCATGGAATGCCCAGATGGCACAAAACCCCCCCAAATGACCCCATTTTGGAAAGTAGACACCCCAAGCTATTTGCTGAGAGGTTTGTTGAGTATTTTGCAGATCTCGCTTTTTGTCACAAAGTTTTAAAAATTGAAAAAAGAAAAAAAAAATATGTCTTTCTTCATTTTCAAAAACAAATGAGAGCTGTAAAATACTCACCATGCCTCTCGGCAAATAGCTTGGGGTGTCAACTTTCCAAAATGGGGTCATTTGTGGGGGTTTTGGGCTATCTTGGCATTTTATGGCCTTCAAAACTGTGATAGGTAGTGAGGAGTGAAATCAAAAATTTGTGCCCTTAGAAATCCTGAAGGCGGTGCTTGGTTTTCGGGGGCCCGTACGCGGCTAGGCTCTCAAAAAGTCCCACACATGTGGTATCCCCGTACTCAGGAGAAGCAGCAGAATGTATTTTGGGGTGTAATTTCACATATGCCCATGGCATGTGTGAGCAATATATCATTTAGTGACAACTTTGTGCAAAAAAAACAAAGTTTGTCATATTCCCGCAACTTGTGGCAAAATATAAAATATTCCATGGACTGAACATGCCTCTCAGTAAATAGCTTGGGGTGTCTACTTTCCAAAATGGGGTCATTTGGGGGGGTTTTGTGCTATTTTGGCATTTTATGGCCTTCGAAACTGTGATAGGTAGTGAGGAGTGAAATCAAAAATTTACGCCCTTAGAAATCCTGAAGGCGGTGCTTGGTTTTTGGGGCCCCGTACCCGGCTAGGCTCCCAAAAAGTCCCACACATGTGGTATCCCCGTACTCAGGAGAAGCAGCAGAATGTATTTTGGGGTGCAATTCCACATATAACCATGGCATGTGTGAGCAATATATCATTTAGTGACAACTTTTTGTACATTTTTTTCTTTTTTTTTTCTTTTTGTCATTATTCAATCATTTGGGACAAAAAAAAATATTCAATGGGCTCAACATGCCTCTCAGCAAATAGCTTGGGGTGTCTACTTTCCAAAATGGGGTCATTTGGGGGGGGTTTGTGCCATCTTGGCATTTTATGGCCTTCAAAACTGTGATAGGTAGTGATAGGTAGTGAGGAGTGAAATCAAAAATGTATGCCCTTAGAAACCTTGAAGGCGGTGCTTGGTTTTGGGGTCCCGTACGCGACTAGGCTCCCAAAAAGTCCCACACATGTGGTATCCCCGTACTCAGGAGAAGCAGCAGAATGTATTTTGGGGTGTAATTTCACATATGCCCATGGCATGTGTGAGCAATATATCATTTAGTGACAACTTTGTGCAAAAAAAACAAAGTTTGTCATATTCCCGCAACTTGTGGCAAAATATAAAATATTCCATGGACTAATCATGCCTCTCAGTAAATAGCTTGGGGTGTCTTCTTTCCAAAATGGGGTCATTTGGGGGGGGTTTGTGCTATTTTGGCATTTTATGGCCTTCGAAACTGTGATAGGTAGTGAGGAGTGAAATCAAAAATTTGCGCCCTTAGAAATCCTGAAGGCGGTGCTTGGTTTCCGGGGTCCCGTACGTGGCTAGGCTCCTAAAAAGTCCCACACATGTGGTATCCCCGTACTCAGGAGAAGCAGCAGAATGTATTTTGGGGTGCAATTCCACATATAACCATGGCATGTGTGAGCAATATATCATTTAGTGACAACTTTTTGTAATTTTTATTTTTTTTTGTCATTATTCAATCACTTGGGACAAAAAAAAAATATTCAATGGGCTCAACATGCCTCTCAGCAATTTCCTTGGGGTGTCTACTTTCCAAAATGGGGTCATTTGGGGGGGGGGTTTGTACTGCCCTGCCATTTTAGCACCTCAAGAAATGAGATAGGCAGTCATAAATTAAAAGCTGTGTAAATTCCAGAAAATGTACTCTAGTTTGTAGACGCTATAACTTTTGCGCAAACCAATAAATATACGCTTATTGACATTTTTTTTACTAAAGACATGTGGCTGAATACATTTTGGCCTAAATGTATGACTACAATTGAGTTTATTCGATTTTTCTTATAACAAAAAGTAGAAAATATCATTTTTTTTCAAAATTTTCGGTCTTTTTCTGTTTATATCGCAAAAAAATTAAATCGCAGAGGCAATCAAATACCATTAAAAGAAAGCTCTATTTGTGGGAAGAAAAGGACGCAAATTTCGTTTGGGTACAACATTGCATGTCCGCACAATTTACAGTTAAAGCAGCGCAGTGCAAAATTCTGAAATCACCTTTGGTCCTTTAGCTACCAAATGGTCCGGGGCTTAAGTGGTTAAATGTGAGTTTTCAACTTACATTTTAATAAATACTATAGGAAAACGTTTTACGCTATGACTCTATCTTCATTTGAGTTTTGGTGGAAGAAATCTGATATGATGAGGGAGGATGAAGATGGATTGAATTCCTGAGATAATTGGATCTGGAGAAACATCTGAACTTACATCTACCCGGTTTAAAGGGAAAAGCATTATTTGACCTAACAGTCATTTGGGTCAAATACTGGAGGTGAGGGTATATATATATATATATTTGTTGGTGAAGGGAAAAGCACTACGGTTGGTGGAACAATCACAAGTGAAATATATGGATTGCACATTAATCAATCAAGTTGCATGAATTTGCAAATTATCCCATTGCTCCACATAGCCTCTGGACTGAAATTACACTTTCTTACAGATATGTACAACAGTTCCAGTCATTACTTTTCCTTCCCTTTTATTTATTTATAATTTTTGTTTTTTATTCTTTTTTTTTATTTATAAATTATTCCTATTTTATATGTTATTTTATTAGACTTTATTATACTCTAAATTACTCAGTTGGAATGGGTTTTTGACAAGGAATCTAGAATTGTTAAAATGTTAAACTGCTTAACAATTACTATTACGTTAAGAGTACAAATTATTATTATCAGATGATCCGAACATACTGTATTTACCATTCTTCAAATATAAGCATTATTTGACACATTCTGTATGATAACTTATTGTCTGTACAAATTATTCAGAAAACAATAAGAATTATGGAAAAAAAATAAATGTGCATGAATTAATTAGGATTTGAATAACATCTTTGGCACGTTTATATATCAGCACTAATTCTTTGAACCACATAGACTACATAGGAGGACTATACAGCACTTTCTGATTGATTAATGACATTGATTTATAAAGAAGGACATTATGCATGTTATTTAAGTGAATGCTTTACTGATGAAATTTGCTATTTTGATGTTGGTTTTGTCACGCATGATATGTTTTGAGCACGTTTGATCACAAATTATAAGACAGGGCTGCGCTGAGATACCGGTATATGTCATATACTGCTCTCCCCATTACAACTCTGTACTTGTACTGATTTTGTGTATAACATCATTGTCTACTACAACTGTTTGTTCTTGCCTTTGATCAGATTTTACCCAACATTAAACTGAATCTAAAAGCCTGTACGCAGTAAACATATCTATGTATAGAACAGAAGACATAAGCATTGATAAACAGAAAACATAAGTACCGATAGACAAATTAGGACTGATTTGTGAAAAAGATAAAAATAAATAAAACTGGAATATAAAAGATGCCTTTTTCATTTCCAATAATTTTTATTAGAGCGAGATTAGCCCAAAGGTACAAGAGGTACAACATCCATCTAAAAGTGATGCCTTTTTATTGCAAAGTTAAAACCTGGTCAGGTGCCATTTATATAGTGATGGCAATTTACACAGCACTTTACATCAGTCTCTGCCCTCAAGAGCTTACAATCTAAGGTCCCAATCTCACATGCATACAGAAGCCAATCATACTATTAGCATGGCTTTTGAGCATGAAAGGATGCCAGAGTATCCAGTTTCCATGCAAGCCCAGGAAGAATATCCAAACTCTATTGCCGCGTACACACGACCATTTTTCTCGTCTGGAAAAATTGAATTTTTTCTCTTTGACGAGAAAAAGACCGTGTGTGGGCTTTTGGTAATTTTTCCCGACGAGAAAAACGTCATTAATCACGACGAGAAAAATTAGAACATGCTCTAATTTTTCTCGTCGTGATTCACGCCATTTTTTTCCGCGGCAGCTTTCCCATAGGGAAACACTGCCGGGGAGCCTACACACGGTCGTTTTTCTCGACCAAGAGAAAAAATGACGGGAAAAACGGCCGTGTGTAGGGGAACAAGCCGTTCCTCGTTTTTCCCGTCGGGATTCATGGCGGTGTTTTCACCGCCATGAATCTCGATAGTGTGTACGCGACATATGCATCATATTCTGGCAGGAATTCCAACTGGGGACACCAGTGCTGCAGGGCAAAAGTGATAACCACTAAACTTCTATGCTGCTCATGGGCAGTATGATAATGTTCACCCAGCTACTCTATATGTTTTCAGCATCACTTAGCTCTATACCCTCACTGTTAAATACCCAAAAAAAAAATACCTGTACCTGTGTAAAAAATGAAGACTTCTATTGAAATTGTTTATTTATGCACAAAAATGGTGTCTGTCAGGAAAGGCGTTTTTACAATCTGCCTGGCAACAGTGCCGCCAGGAGATTGTCTACACTCCATAGGTCCACTCCGCGCATGCGCGTGCACAATAGCGCGATCGGCGTGCGCGGGCGTGCGCGTTCACGGGAGCGCGCGCGCGTGCGTTCACGGGAGCGCGCGCGGTGACAGCATTTGGCGCCAAACAAGGTATTTAAACTATCTGCCTACCTTGCTTCTTGCTGTCTGGTCTACAGCGTTCCCGAGACCCCTGCTATTGACTTCTGATTCCTGTACTCCTGTTATCTGATCCGGCTTGTCTCTGTTAACCCCGATTGCTGCCCGCCCCGACTTCGGATTGCTCTGACAACTCTCTTGGTCATCCCTGTACCTAGTCGCCTGCTGGTCCGACCCATCGGTCTGCTCGAACTATAAGGCACCTCCACCTGAACTACAGTGCACCCTGCCTGAAGCCACCGTGCATCTCTGCCTGAATCATAGCGCACCTCTGCCTGAACTACCCTGCACCTGTGCCTGAGCTACAGCACACCTCAGCCTGTACTACAATACACCACCTTGTTTCCGCAGTCTGATCTGGGACTTTTATACATCTGCCTGCCGTCTGCATTCTGATTAGTCCTACTGTGCACCTTCCAGCTATCTTCGGACTGTTCCAGTTTGCCGTGCACCATCTGCTGCCGCAACTACCCAATATCCTGCTTACCTGCCAGGCACTTGTGCCCCCTGTCCTCCTGAGCCTCTGTCTGCTCTATCAGGGGCTCTCGAGCCAGGGGTTTACGAGAGGCCGCTCCCTGCACGTTGGGCTCCCATCACAAGGTACGTGACAGTACCAGACAGCCATGTCGGAGCCTACGCAGGGGGCCTCTCCCATGGAGGAACTATGCCGCCACCTGGACGGACTTACTGCTGCAGTCAGGAGTTTGCAAGAGGGATATACCCGGCTAGAGGAGCGTGTCCAGACCCTGGCTACCTCAGCACCTGTCGCATCAGGTACCTCACCTGCACCGTCGGTTGTCATGTTGCCACCTGAACCCAGGGTCCCTACTCCGGAGAGGTTCTCTGGGGACCGCGGCAAGTACAGGGCCTTTCGTAACGCCTGCGAACTTTTCTTCGCGCTACAGCCCAGGACCTTCTCCCTGGAATCTACCAAGGTGGGCTTTGTCATAGCCCTATTGTCCGGTGAACCTCAGGCCTGGGCACACCGCCTCCTGGAACAGAAAAACACCTGCCTTGACCAACTAAGTACTTTCCTCCAGGCCATGGACCTCCTCTATGAGGACCCTCAACTGGCCGCTACCGCCGAAGCAGCATTATGCTCTCTCCAGCAGGGTCGCAGAGCCGCTGAAGACTATGTATCGGACTTTAGGCGCTGGAGCGCCGATACCAGCTGGAACGACGCCGCCCTGCGACACCAATTCAGGCTGGGACTATCTGAGCCCTTAAAGGACGAGTTGGCCCGGGTCGGTATACCGAACACGCTCGATGCCTTGATCCTTCAAGCTATTCAGATCGACAGGCGACTAAGGGAGCGTAGAGCTGAACGGTCAGCGGGACCATCCCGTCCAGTATGGATGTTGCCACGGGTACCCTATCCTCCTCATTCCGCTTCTTCGACCTCCCCACGCTCCACTACCGATGCCTCTGAACCCATGCAACTGGGGTTGATCCGACCTTCACTTACTCCGGAGGAGCGCCAGCGACGCCGGGTTCACAACCTCTGCCTCTACTGCGGGGACTCAGGACATTACGTGAGGATGTGCCCCGCTAAACTGCGTAAGTGCCACCTCTCCTCTACTGTCTCGCCTGTTCTGCCTAACCATTCCGCTCACCTGATCGTTTCCATCTCTCTACAGCTCCCAGGAAGGAACATCCGGACTCCCGCCATTATTGACTCCGGTGCCTGCAGCGGCTTCATGGACCTTTCCTTCGCCTTGAAACATCAAGTCCCTTTGAGGCCCAGACCTAAAGAACTCACGGTCCACCTTGCCGACGGATCGGCCATCAGATCAGGACCAGTGACACAGCAGACTATTCCCCTGCGCACAACCACTGCGGACAAGCATCAAGAACTATTGTGCTTGGACATTATAGAATCCCCTCTCTTCCCAATTATCTTGGGGATACCATGGCTAAAAGCTCATAATCCTCAGATCGACTGGAACACTGGAGAGGTTCGCTTTCCATCTTTCTATTGCCGTGAACACTGTTTTCCAGCACCATCCGACACCTCGTCCCCATTACTTTGTCTGGGGAGTGATATGGAGAACCGGCGGCTGGTCCCGGAGGCCTATCACAACTTTCTAGATGTCTTTAGCAAGAAGGGCGCGGAGACTCTACCTCCGCACAGGCCCTACGATTGCCCTATTGACCTTCTTCCGGGGGCAGAGGTCCCTTTTGGAAGAATTTTCCCCTTATCTGAACTAGAGCTTGGAACTCTCAAGACGTATCTGGATGACAACTTAGAGAAGGGATTCATACGTCCCTCCACCTCTCCTGCCGGAGCCGGTATATTCTTTGTAGAAAAGAAGGACCACTCCCTACGCCCCTGTGTGGATTACAGAGCCCTGAATAAAATAACTATTAAAAATAGGTATCCCCTGCCATTAGTACCCGAACTTTTTCAAAGACTTGGGACAGCAGCCATTTTCACTAAACTGGACCTCCGCGGCGCCTACAACTTAGTCCGCATTCGGAGCGGTGATGAATGGAAAACAGCGTTTCGCACCAGATTCGGGCACTTTGAATACCTGGTCATGCCCTTCGGGCTATGCAATGCCCCTGCCACGTTCCAACATTTCATAAACGATATTTTTAGAGACTACCTAGATCTGTTCGTTATCGTCTACCTAGACGATATCCTGGTCTTCTCTTCCTCCTTAACCGACCATCGTGAACACGTCCGGAAGGTATTGGCCCGACTTCGCCAACATGGTTTGTACGCCAAGCCCGAGAAATGTGCATTCGAACAACAAGATATTCAGTTCCTAGGGCTAATCATTTCGGTAGAGGGTATTAAGATGGACCCTCAGAAGGTCACGGCCATTCTGGATTGGCCAGCCCCCAGCGATAAGAAGGGGATCCAACGCTTCGTGGGCTTTGCGAACTTCTACCGGAAATTCATTAAAGGATTCTCCTCTATCATTGCCCCCATTACCAACTTAACTAAACAAGGTAACCGGTTTCACTGGTCCCCCGAAGCTCAGGCCGCCTTCGCTAACCTTAAGAATCTGTTCATCTCGGCCTCTGTCCTAAAGCACCCTAACCCGGCCTTACCTTACATCTTGGAGGTGGATGCCTCTGAAGTGGCAGTTGGAGCAATACTTTCCCAGAGACAAGGCCCAAAGGCCGCATTGCATCCAGTAGCCTTCTTCTCCCGTAAACTAACAGAGGCCGAGAAAAACTACGACGTCGGGGACAGGGAACTTCTGGCAATAAAGTCCGCACTTGAGGAATGGCGCTACCTCCTGGAAGGAGCAGCACATCCTATTCTGATCTATACCGACCATAAGAACTTGGAATACTTAAAGATTGCCAAGAGACTGAGACCACGCCAGGCCAGGTGGGCACTCTTTTTTACCCGATTTTCGTTTCACATCACGTACCGACCCGGATCAAAGAACACCAAACCGGACGCCCTTTCCCGGATGTTTGCCGAATCTAAGGTCCTTTCCCCTCCGGATACCATTCTACCTCCCGGTAACTTCCTCCTGTTACAAGAGGACCTCCTGTCCCAAATCAGACAGGCCTCCTCAGGACCATGCCCAGTTCCTGGCCTTGCCCTACAGTCTAAAGACGGTCTGCTGTGGAACAAGGACAAGATTTTTGTACCTCAACAACTTCGGGTGGCCGTCTTGAAATCCTGTCATGACCACCAGTTAGCCGGCCACTTCGGTGTGTACAAAACTTCCGAACTTCTCCAGCGGACATTCTGGTGGCCACGATTATCCCAAGATTGCAAGCGCTATGTGGAATCTTGTACCACCTGCATCCAGAACAAAAACAGCAAAACCAGAGCCTGGGGGTTACTAAAACCACTACCCGTCCCGGAGAGGCCATGGAGGATGATCTCAATGGACTTCATAGTTGAACTACCTCCATCAGAAGACTTTACGACCATCTTTGTAGTGGTGGATAGACTCTCCAAGATGGCCCATTTCCTACCCATGAGGGGCGTCCCCTCGGCCTCTGAGACTGCAAAGATCTTCATCAGGGAAATAGTAAGGCTGCACGGTGTACCTGCTAACATTACATCTGACCGGGGGGTACAGTTTACATCAAGATTTTGGAGAGCACTATGTAAATCACTGAAGATCGATCTGTTCTTTTCCTCAGCATACCATCCCCAAACCAACGGCCAAACAGAACGCACCAATCAAACGCTCGAGCAGTACCTGCGCTGCTTTTCAAGCTTCTCCCAGAACGATTGGGCCCCTCTTTTGCCTCTTGCTGAGTTTGCCTACAACAACTCTGTTCATTCTGCCATCAAGCAATCCCCATTTTTCGCAAACTACGGGTTTCACCCATTATTTCTATCTAACAACATGCCCGAATGTCCGGTACCAGCCGCCCAGGAAACTCTAAATTTCTTCTCCACCAACAATAAACTTCTCCAGGAGACCATGACTAAGGCACAAAGCTACAACAAGGAAATTTTCGACAGGAAGAGGAGAGGGGAGCTCAACCTGGCACCTGGGGACCAAGTTTGGCTCTCTACCCTGAATCTAAAATTGGCATGCCCATCCAAGAAGTTGGGCCCTAAATTCGTGGGTCCCTTCCCTATAACAAGGAAGATTAACGAGGTAGCTTACGAATTGAAACTGCCTGAGTCCTTCCGGATCCACCCAGTTTTTCATGTAGCCCTGCTTAGGCCCACAGTCCCCGATCCCTTTACAGATCGGGACATCAATCCTCCCGAACCCGTGCTTATCGATGGAGAAGAGGAATTTGAGGTTGAGTCCATTCTGGGTTGTAGACGAAGACGAAACCAGATCCAATACCTGGTGAAATGGAAGGGTTACGGCTCAGAAGAAAACTCATGGGAGCCAGAGATGAATGTCCACGCGGAAAGGCTAATCAAGGACTTTGAGAGATCTCACCCAGACAAAGTGGCCCAGTTGGGCATCCGGAGGCTGCCCCTTGGGGGGGGGCAATGTCAGGAAAGGCGTTTTTACAATCTGCCTGGCAACAGTGCTACACTCCATAGGTCCACTCCGCGCATGCGCGTGCACAATAGCGCGATCGGCGTGCGCGGGCGTGCGCGTTCACGGGAGCGCGCGCGTGCGTTCGCGGGAGCGCGCGCGGTGACAGCATTTGGCGCCAAACAAGGTATTTAAACTATCTGCCTACCTTGCTTCTTGCTGTCTGGTCTACAGCGTTCCCGAGACCCCTGCTATTGACTTCTGATTCCTGTACTCCTGTTATCTGATCCGGCTTGTCTCTGTTAACCCCGATTGCTGCCCGCCCCGACTTCGGATTGCTCTGACAACTCTCTTGGTCATCCCTGTACCTAGTCGCCTGCTGGTCCGACCCATCGGTCTGCTCGAACTATAAGGCACCTCCACCTGAACTACAGTGCACCCTGCCTGAAGCCACCGTGCATCTCTGCCTGAATCATAGCGCACCTCTGCCTGAACTACCCTGCACCTGTGCCTGAGCTACAGCACACCTCAGCCTGTACTACAATACACCACCTTGTTTCCGCAGTCTGATCTGGGACTTTTATACATCTGCCTGCCGTCTGCATTCTGATTAGTCCTACTGTGCACCTTCCAGCTATCTTCGGACTGTTCCAGTTTGCCGTGCACCATCTGCTGCCGCAACTACCCAATATCCTGCTTACCTGCCAGGCACTTGTGCCCCCTGTCCTCCTGAGCCTCTGTCTGCTCTATCAGGGGCTCTCGAGCCAGGGGTTTACGAGAGGCCGCTCCCTGCACGTTGGGCTCCCATCACAAGGTACGTGACAGTGTCTGTACATTAAAAATATCCAATGTTATACCCCCTGAGTCCCATACCTCATTTGAGTCATTGTGTCGAACAGCCCCCAGACAAAAAGGCTTAATCTCAGCCCTGTATAAATCCATGAAAGTTAGGGGAGACTGCCACAAACTGAAGCATATGACCCAGTGGGAAACTGAATTAAACTTAGAATACGATCATAAAGACTGGGAGACCAATTGGAAGAACTTGCGTAAATGCACCAAATCTCTCACCATCAGGGGAAACAGCGGTTAAACTGTTCACCCGCTGGTACTACACACCCCTGCATTTGGGTAGGATATTTCCACAATCCTCCTCATCCTGCTTCCGGGGTTGCGCTAGCCCGGGTTCTTTTCTGCACCTGTTCTGGATGTGTGAGAAACTACTACCCACCCAGGGGCGTCGGAACAGGACAGGCAAACCAAGCAGCTGCTTGGGGCCCCGACTTGTCCTGGGGACCCAGCAGAGGGCAGCACAGCAGAAAGAGGAGCCAGAGAACTCGAGGAGGCAGCACAGGTGGAGGAGGTAAGACATCCCCCCCCCCGCATATCCACTGTAATACTGTGCGATCGCCCCCCCCCCCCCCCGGGATGGCCCCCCCTCCCGCGCTCAACAACTTGGTGTCCTGAAAAAAATGCCAATGTCCCACGGTAGCACTGGCGGTAGATGGCGGGGAGATGCTCTGACACACACATGCTGTCTGCTATTTGAAAAAATCCCTGATACCCCTAAACCTTTAATGAAACTACTACATACTATTTGTATTGCCTTACATTGGGCTATCGCCCTTAACTGGAAGTCTAATTTGGTTCCATTTGCCCAAGTCCTCACAAGCATTAATCAAATAACGCTTTCAGAAAAAATATTTCACACGCTGCATGACTCTATCCCTATCTATGATGCTAAATGGAACCCTTGGCGTATGCAGCGTTTTCAAGAATGACCTGAGTTCTTTTTTTTCATGTTTTGTTTTAATTTTTTACTTTGGTTAGTCTTGATTTTCTGTATGCAGTCTACTGCCACAAATCGTATTGTTGAGACATATACTAAACGTATGAATATCGTATACTACCTTAAATGTTGATCCATGTAGAGGATTGCCATTTCATTATGTATCTCAACATTCTGAACTATAATTGTTATGACACACGGTGTTATCTTGTACTGCAAATCTTTAGTTTTTCTCAAATAAAAACTCTTAAGTACAAAAAAAAATATCCAATGTTATTGAATTAATGATGCGTGTTATTCCATGAATTTTTCTCTTTTCAGCAAAGCTATTTATCCTGTATGTGTGGACATTCTTTAGGGGTGAAATCAGGATCATTTTGCTTGTGTCTCTAAATTTACAGGATCACATTCCATTGGATATTTCATTAGTTTTGCTTCTTTTCCAGAAGTCAAGAATACTTTCTAAAAATGACAGTCTAATGTATGGTACAGACGATAAGATTATCGGCTGAATGATGGTCCGTTTTTTATTTTTTTGCATGCTAGTCTCATATAAAAAAACAAGATTACTAAAGCTAAGAAAATTCTCGTACAACAGAATAAAAATTTGAAAGTGATGTAATGTATTGTATTAGGTTTGTATTGTATTTTCGGATGACAACTGTACTGATTAAACAAAAATCATATGATCTGGTATCGCATTAGAACATTTTTCATGCTTAATGCCCCATACACACGATCATTTTTCTTGCCATTTTTTAAACCAACGTTTTTATTGTCGTTTTTTTTTCATGTTTCCTCTCAAGCCTGTCTTGCGTACACACGATCATTAAAAAAAACGCTCGAGCAGTGACGTACAGCACGTACGACGGCACTATAAAGGGGAAGTTCCGTTCGAATGGCGCCACCCTTCATGTTAGTAAAGTTTGTTGAGCGACGATTCGCGCTTTTCAGCCTCGTGCTTTTCAGTCCGTTACTGTGTGATGAATGTGCTATCTCCATTACGAACGCTAGTTTTACCAGAACGAGCGCTCCCGTATCATACTTGATTCTGAGCATGCGCATTTTTTTCACGTCCTTAAAGCATACACACTATCGTTTTTCACGTCGTTAAAAAAAACGAAATGAAAAACGACGTGAAAAAATAGAGCATGTTTGAAATTTTTAATGCCCGTTTTTCACGTCGTTAAAAATGCTCTGGAGCATACACACGATCGGTTTTAATGCCCATTTTTAAAAATGGCATTTTTAACGGCATGAAAAATGATCGTGTGTATGGGGCATAACACATAATTTCGAATGAACTGTCATGATCAGCTCTTCAAAGCTTTGTACTAACGATCAGAATATCATATGATCGCTTTGAAAAAAGTATTTTTTGTATGATTTTCTGATTCTTAAAGTGTTTGTAAAGCCTGAAGGTTTTTACCTTCAGTGTGCAGCTCCGCCCTCAGACCCCCTAATTCTTACCTAATACTAACCTAAGCCTGATCTCAATCTAGCGATCTGCATGAGACCCAAGGCTCTCCGAGGTCTCTCCCTCCTGATTGACTCAGATGCTTCAGCAGGAGCCATTGGCTCCTACTGCTGTCAATTACAGCCAGTGAGGCAGGAGCGGGGCTGAGCCGCGCTCTCTGTGTCATATGGACGCAGAGAGCTGTCTATGGAGCGAGCACACACAAGTGCACCCACAGCAAGCGGCTTGCTATGGGGGCACTCGGCAAGGGGGAAAGGCCCAGAGCGCCGGCGGGGGACCCGAGAAGAGGAGAATCAGGGCTTCTCTGTGCAAAACCACTGCACAGAACAGGTAAATATCATTTTTTTTTATTATTAAATAAACTTTTTTCATTTACAATCGCTTTAAGGCTCTTGCCAATTAAAAAAACAAAGTAACTTTTGAAACTTAAATAACACTTCATCAATACTGTTTTATATAATGGCATTTAGGTTTTTAAGGAAAGCAAAAACAGGAAATATAAAAAATGTAAAACCATTATAATATTTTTAATTCAAATGTAGTAATTATCCAAAATGATTCTGATTTGAAGAACACCAACAAAAATGTATACTCTGGGCAGCAATTGGAATGGTTAATCTGTATGATGAGCAGATGGGAACAGTACTTAGCTGAAATTACAAGAGCAGAATAGCTCATGGTGTCGGTAGTTTGGTAATGTTCAGAAGTAGTCAAAAGAGGAGGCAGAAGGAGGGGCAGTGACAAAAAGTCTAGAGAAGTGCAGAAATTGAAAAGTACTCTTTCTACTATACAGCCTGCTGCCTGCAGTATGTTAGAGGTGGGCAGATCAAAGGAGTATATGTATTACTTTATGTAACCATTTTAACTGTGCCTTTGGGTGTATGGTCATGGTTTCCCACTAAACCCATTTCTGATTCCAAATGTCTTTTTGTTTTTTTAATTGCCTGTGCTCACAGAAAAGTAGGGAATTGGCTTCAGATAAATCTAGAGTTTGCACTGTTGTTACCCATTAATAACAACTTGCATGTCACTGCCTTGGCATTGTCACACCACAATGGATCATAATTAAAGGGTGATCCATTTAAAATCTGTTATGGTTTGACAATGAATATTTAACCACAGTGATTCTGAATATGTAATTATATTTTATTTCATTCCTTTTACCTTGTACTATCTCATTATTTTCCTTGTTACGGCCTTATTTTAACACACACACACACCAATCTTGTCTTGCATAGGAAACACAATCTGGTCACATTTGGTAGGTAAAGCGGAAACAAATAGAATTTTTAAATTAAACCTTTCCATTTCTATTGCATTCCTTAATTTTGACCCAGTGGTGTCATCACTTGGTCCCTGTGTTTTCTGTGCAATGCAGGCATATCATGGCTGGTAAGGGAGGCCAGCAAGTTTCTGTACATAGATTCATGAAAAAAATCGTAGAAACATGCATTTGTACCAGTGTTGCCAACCTACCAGATTGAAATTTACTGACACAACACCCAAAATTTACTGGCACAGCCAAGTTTTTACTGCCATTTACAAAAGTTACAAAATTGCAATATTTAGGCTACAAACAAATACAATGTGCAATTAACAATATGATTTAAGGTAGATAATAAGGCAAAAAACATATTTGTTATTTAATTTTCGATAAAGTAAGTATCTCAGGGACAGGACTTAGGAGAGCAAGACATTAGAATGGGCCGCACATACACATAAAATTGACTCTCACAGTGACACTGACAGCAGTGTGCAGGAGCACAGATGATGATGAGACCTCCCCGACACAACACATCCCTTCCTGAGTCACAGTGACAGTCTCTCTCCAAGCCAAGTTGTCCCTCCAGTCCACTCCAGTGTAAAGAGCACTGACAGTCCCAGGCCCAGCCTGCCTTGCTCCCATACTGCAGACCCGCACACGAAGCTCTGGCCTCTCTGTTTGGCTCCATTGCACCATGACATCACACGACATGCTCAGGCACCGCCTCCGCCAGAGCCGTCCGATCACACTGTAGCAGGCACTCGGATGGTCTCAGCCGGCTCCGGACCAAGCTGAGAGTCACAGCCATATGTTTTACTGGCAACCTTTTACTTTTACTGGCATTTACTGGCAGGAGAAAATTGCCTGCTTTTTACTGGCTGCCAGTAAAAATACTGACGGCTGGCAACACTGATCCGTACTTTTCTCAAGTGCCCTCAGCTCTGATGCAGGCAGCAGGCTGGAGAAGTTCCAGTCCAGATATTAAAATGCCTTGATGGTGGATATCAGTCTGGAGGAGTGGGTACTCTTAGGCAGACCACCCTATAATGCCTACATGTGATGCTGAGTCTCTATAATTCAAATAATGGAAATCCAATGAGTCAAAAGGGTGGGCCAGAGACAATCAGGATGCTGGATGTCCTGCAGCCAGGAAGGGAGGTGAGCTATTCTTAACTTGCTACAGCTTACAATGCACATTGCAAGTAGCTCACAGTGTGCAATCAAAGCAGAAAAAAAAAACATTTTATTTTGGGAGAGGAGTCTGTACAACTGTACCAGATTAAAAATTCAGCTTTAACAGGGAGACAGGCAACAAACATCTGTCTTCTCTTCTGGGCCACTGATTTAGCAATAGGTTAGTCTGGACCATAGTAGTTATTTGTGCATAAAGATGCAGAGTAATAGAATTTCAAACTGTCAGAAAAGCGCAACACTAAGTGATCACAGATGGCTCTGCCACCCCTCCAGATACTTTAGGAGCCTGAGGACATGTAAATGTGCTTAAGAGAACAGTTGAGCTAACATTATTTATACATGTGATCAAAGTTAGCCACAGCTTCTGCATTTATACATTTCAGACATCTGAAAGTCAAAAAACCAGATGCATATGTATGGGCATCAACAGGAACATTTTGATGGAGTGCACATTTTTTCATAAACCACATAAAAAAGGGTCATCGATAAGAAACTATAACGGGTAAAAACAAAAACTACATTTAGTTGACAAAAACTGCCATTATGGAAATTAAACAGAGATTAATATTTAATTTTCTGAATATAAACAGTACCTTAACAAAAGGCACATTAGGTAAGTGACATATCACAATAAACTGGTAAAGAGAAAGCAGCAGTATGAGAAATACGGTACATTGGTTTTGCTTGAACAGAAGTTTTAGTTTGCACTCATATTGCACAATAATGCCAGTAAATTTTGCATCTGCATATAGTGTTTTTTTTTTTTTTTTTTGTGGCAGGCAGACTTTCTCCTGGAGATGTCACTGATGTGACCAGGGGATGAGTTCTTACAAGTATTTCCAGCACTGTGAGTCTTATGCCGCGTACACACGATCGTTTTTCACGTCGTTAAAAATGCCATTTTTTTAATTGGGCATTAAAAAACGATCGTGTGTAGGCTCCAGAGCATTTTTAACGACGTGAAAAATGGCCTAAAAAAATTAGAACCTGCTCTATTTTTTCACGTCGTTTTTTTTTAACGACGTGAAAACCGGTAGTGTGTATGCTTTTATGAGGGGAAAAAAACGCGCATGCTCAGAATCAAGTATGAGACGGGAGCGCTCGTTCTGGTAAAACTAGCGTTCGTAATGGAGATAGCACATTCGTCACGCTGTAACGGACTGAAAAGCACGAGGCTGAAAAGCGCGAATCGTCGCTCAACAAACTTTACTAACATGAAGGGTGGCGCCATTCGAACGGAACTTCCCCTTTATAGTGCCGTCCGTACGTGTTGTACGTCACTGCGCTTTGCTCGAGCGGTTTTTTTCATGATCGTGTGTACGCAAGACAGGGTGGAGAGGAAACAAGAAAAAAAACGACGAGAAAAACGTTGGTTTAAAAAATGACATTAAAAACGGACGTGTGTACGCGGCATTAGGCATGAATGGTTATCATTCAATGGAATGCTTGGAGTGTAGCTCAAGATTTATACCACTGGCCTAAAACCAGAATGCAATCTGAAGCATATGAATGTGCCAGGACATCAGAAGTCCCAAAATGATGTGGGGTTGGCTTTTTCTGAAAGGCAGACTTTCTCCTGGTGTCATTGATGTGTCATTGATGTGTCCAGGGGAAGAGTTTTACAAGTATCCCCAGCACTGTAAATCAGAGGCAAGAACCTTTGTCATTCAATGGTAGATTTAGAGCATGGGTGCTCAACAGTGGTGGGCCGTCCATTAGAATAGAGGGCCAGAGCGCCGCCCCCTCTATCCACGGCAACCCCCCTCTCCACCTTCTAGCGATGTGATGCTCTATTCATCCCCACCAGCACCCCCTATTCATGCGTCCGGCCCTTTACGGATGTGGGGTGCCTGAATTACAGTGGCGGGGGTGTTTTTTGAAGCACCTGTTTAGAGCCAGAGGCTCTAATAGGCTTCAAAATAGGATGGGCTCGTGGCGCAGAGAATTGTGCTACGAGTCCAACCAGGTGTTACTACAGCAAATGAACATTCGCTGTTGCAACACTGATCCTCCTCCTGCCAATCGGGAAGTGGGTCTGATACAGGAGGAGGGGAGGAGATGCACGGTGGAAGCGAGGAGGAGAAGACACAGGAGCCACTACCCGATGCCCTGCCGTTGCCCAATGACGCCACCTAGATGGGGAATGTAGACCGACCGGCAGACAGCGAGTGTAGGTGGGGGGCATGAAGGGTGATGCGTGGGGGGTGGTTGTTTGCCACCCCCCCCAATTAAAAAACCATAAGCTGCCACTGGTGCTCAACCTGTGGCCCACTCATTGTTGCAGAACAAGAAGTCCTATGAGGCATTGCAAGGATGACAGTTAAGAGCATGACTCCCAAAAGACGCATGATGGGATTTGTAGTTCACAGCTGGAGGGCCACAGGTTGAGCATCCATGGTTTAGAGCAGGGGTCCTCAAACTTTTTAAACAGGGGGCCAGTTCACGGCCCCTCAGACTGTTGGGGCGCCGGACCATAGTTTGAAAAAAAATCTAAAGAAATTTCTTCACACCCTGCACATATTTTTTTTTGTAGTGCACAAAAAACTGTTTTAATCAACATAAACTTATTAGTATTTCACAGAATCCCTTCATCACAGACTCCCCCCATCACAGACTCCTCTCCATCACAGACTCCTCTCTATCACAGATACCTCTCCATCACAGAGCCCCCATCATAGACTCCTCTCCATCACAGATCCCACTCATCGCAGACTTCTCTCTATCACAGATCCCCACATCACAGACTCCTCTCTATCACAGATACCTCTCCATCACAGAGCCCCCATCATAGACTCCTCTCCATCACAGATCCCACTCATCGCAGACTTCTCTCTATCACAGATCCCCACATCACAGACTCCTCTCTATCACAGATACCTCTCCATCACAGAGCCCCCATCATAGACTCCTCTCCATCACAGATCCCACTCATCGCAGACTTCTCTCTATCACAGATCCCCACATCACAGACTCCTCTTGATCACAGATCCCCCATCACAGACTCCTCTTCATCACAGATCCCCCTTCACAGATTCCTCTCCATGACAGATCCCCCTTCACAGGATTCCTCTCCGTGACAGACTCCCCCATCACAGATCCCCCTTTACAGACTCCTCTCCATCACAGATCCCCCCATCACATACTCCTCTCCATCACAGATCCAACCCATCACAGATTCCTCTCCATCCCAGATCTCCCCATCACAGACTCCTTTCTATCACAGATCCCCCTTCACAGATTCTTGTCCATGACAGACTCCCCCATCACAGATCCCCCCCATCACAGACTCCTCTCCATCACAGATCCCCCCATCACAGACTCCTCTCCATCACAGATCCCCCCATCACAGACTCCTCTCCATCACATATCCCCCTTCACAGATTCCTCTCCATGACAGACTCCCCCATCATAGATCCCCACCATCACAGACTCCTCTCCATCACAGATCCCCCCATCACAGATTCCTCTCCATCACAGATCCCCCCACCACAGACTCCTCTCTATCACAGATCCCCCTTTACAGATTCATCTCTATGACAGACTCCCCCATCACAGACTCCTCTCCATCACAGAGCCCCCCATGACAGACTCCTCTCCGTCACAGATCCCCCATCACAGATTCCTCTCCATCACAGACTCCCCCCATCACAGATCCCCCCATGACAAACTCCTCTCCATCACAGACTCCTCTCCATCACAAAGCCCCCCATCACAGATCCCCCAATCACAAAGCCCCCCAATCACAGACTCCCCCCAATCACAAAGATCCCCATCACAGACTCCTCTTCATCACAGATCCCTCCATCACAGACTTCCCCCATCACAGATCCCCCATCACAGACTCCCCCTTATCACAGACCCCCCAATCACAAAGCCCCCATCACAGACTCTTCCTATAAAAAGAATAAATCACAGATCCCCCCATCACAGAGCCCCCCCATCACAGAGCCCCCCCATATCACAGATCCCCCATATCACAGAGTCCTCCATCACAGATCCCCCATATCACAGATCCCCTATATCACAGATCCCTCCAGCGATATTACACTGTCCCTTCCATAAGATCGCAGCACTCCGCCTCCCCTACCTTATTCACACAAGTCGCAAAGCAAAACAGGTCCAGACAAAGCGCGGGACTTTTCAAGTGATAGCAGATGATTGATTGCTGGGACCGCCCCGCTGCCTAGTAGGGATGAGCTTCGTGTTCGAGTCGAACATACGTTCGACTCGAACATTGGCTGTTCGATCGTTCGACGAAGATCGAACGATTTGGGCCGTTCGCGCCAAATTCGAGTGACGCGAACGGCCCACAATGCACTACGCCATCGCAGTGTCATCCAGGCGCTGTGATTGGCCAAGCATGCACTGTGACCCCGCATGCTTGGCCAATCACAGCGCCGGCAGCGAGGAGAGCAATGATTGGCCACAGGCAGGATGCCTGTGGCCAATTATTGCTGAGGGTGTTTAGTACACGCCCCACACTATAAAAGGCCGCCAGCACGGCGGCCTAGTGTAGTGTGTTCCGGAGCAGGGATAGAGTAGCATAGGCAGGGACAGTGACTGTTATTTCTTTCTTGCTTAACCTGGATTCCTTTAGTTTAGGGAAAGAGAAGGATAGGTAGGGAGAGTGTCAGTGTGTTTTGTGCTTCTGCTATAGTGTGCTTAAAAAAAACATTTATTCTAGGGACAGAAAACTCTAGGTAGGGACAGTGTCAGTTTCTTTCACTCTGCAAGTCCTTGTTTCCAGGGACCTGTAAGGACAGTGAGTTAATTGTCCTTGTGCTATATTGTGCTTAAAAAAAACATTTATTCTAGGGACAGAAAACTCTAGGTAGGGACAGTGTCAGTTTCTTTCACTCTGCAAGTCCTTGTTTCCAGGGACCTGTAAGGACAGTGAGTTAATTGTCCTTGTGCTATATTGTGATTAAAAAAAACATTTATTCTAGGGACAGAAAACTCTAGGTAGGGACAGTGTCAGTTTCTTTCACTCTGCAAGTCCTTGTTTCCAGGGACCTGTAAGGACAGTGAGTTAATTTTCCTTGTGCTATATTGTGATTAAAAAAAACATTTTTTCTAGGGACAGAAAACTGTAGGTAGGGAGAGTGTTTTTTTTCTTTCACTCTGCAAGTCCTTGTTTCCAGGGACCTGTAAGGACAGTGAGTTAATTGTCCTTGTGCTATATTGTGCTTAAAAAAAACATTTATTCTAGGGACAGAAAACTCTAGGTAGGGACAGTGTCAGTTTCTTTCACTCTGCAAGTCCTTGTTTCCAGGGACCTGTAAGGACAGTGAGTTAATTGTCCTTGTGCTATATTGTGATTAAAAAAAACATTTATTCTAGGGACAGAAAACTCTAGGTAGGGACAGTGTCAGTTTCTTTCACTCTGCAAGTCCTTGTTTCCAGGGACCTGTAAGGACAGTGAGTTAATTTTCCTTGTGCTATATTGTGATTAAAAAAAACATTTTTTCTAGGGACAGAAAACTGTAGGTAGGGAGAGTGTTTTTTTTCTTTCACTCTGCAAGTCCTTGTTTCCAGGGACCTGTAAGGACAGTGAGTTAATTGTCCTTGTGCTATATTGTGCTTAAAAAAAACATTTATTCTAGGGACAGAAAACTCTAGGTAGGGACAGTGTCAGTTTCTTTCACTCTGCAAGTCCTTGTTTCCAGGGACCTGTAAGGACAGTGAGTTAATTTTCCTTCTGCTATATTGTGATTAAAAAAAACATTTATTCTAGGGACAGAAAACTCTAGGTAGGGACAGTGTCAGTTTCTTTCACTCTGCAAGTCCTTGTTTCCAGGGACCTGTAAGGACAGTGAGTTAATTTTCCTTGTGCTATATTGTGATTAAAAAAAACATTTATTCTAGGGACAGAAAACTCTAGGTAGGGACAGTGTCAGTTTCTTTCACTCTGCAAGTCCTTGTTTCCAGGGACCTGTAAGGACAGTGAGTTAATTTTCCTTGTGCTATATTGTGATTAAAAAAAACATTTATTCTAGGGACAGAAAACTCTAGGTAGGGACAGTGTCAGTTTCTTTCACTCTGCAAGTCCTTGTTTCCAGGGACCTGTAAGGACAGTGAGTTAATTTTCCTTGTGCTATATTGTGATTAAAAAAAACATTTTTTCTAGGGACAGAAAACTGTAGGTAGGGAGAGTGTTTTTTTTCTTTCACTCTGCAAGTCCTTGTTTCCAGGGACCTGTAAGGACAGTGAGTTAATTTTCCTTGTGCTATATTGTGATTAAAAAAAACATTTTTTCTAGGGACAGAAAACTCTAGGTAGGGAGAGTGTTTTTTTTCTTTCACTCTGCAAGTCCTTGTTTCCAGGGACCTGTAAGGACAGTGAGTTAATTGTCCTTGTGCTATATTGTGCTTAAAAAAAACATTTTTTCTAGGGACAGAAAACTCTAGGTAGGGAGAGTGTTTTTTTTTTTTCACTCTGCAAGTCCTTGTTTCCAGGGACCTGTAAGGACAGTGAGTTAATTTTCCTTGTGCTATATTGTGATTAAAAAAAACATTTTTTCTAGGGACAGAAAACTGTAGGTAGGGAGAGTGTTTTTTTTCTTTCACTCTGCAAGTCCTTGTTTCCAGGGACCTGTAAGGACAGTGAGTTAATTGTCCTTGTGCTATATTGTGCTTAAAAAAAACATTTATTCTAGGGACAGAAAACTCTAGGTAGGGAGAGTGTTTTTTTTCTTTCACTCTGCAAGTCCTTGTTTCCAGGGACCTGTAAGGACAGTGAGTTAATTGTCCTTGTGCTATATTGTGATTAAAAAAAACATTTATTCTAGGGACAGAAAACTCTAGGTAGGGACAGTGTCAGTTTCTTTCACTCTGCAAGTCCTTGTTTCCAGGGACCTGTAAGGACAGTGAGTTAATTTTCCTTGTGCTATATTGTGATTAAAAAAAACATTTTTTCTAGGGACAGAAAACTGTAGGTAGGGAGAGTGTTTTTTTTCTTTCACTCTGCAAGTCCTTGTTTCCAGGGACCTGTAAGGACAGTGAGTTAATTGTCCTTGTGCTATATTGTGCTTAAAAAAAACATTTATTCTAGGGACAGAAAACTCTAGGTAGGGACAGTGTCAGTTTCTTTCACTCTGCAAGTCCTTGTTTCCAGGGACCTGTAAGGACAGTGAGTTAATTTTCCTTGTGCTATATTGTGATTAAAAAAAACATTTATTCTAGGGACAGAAAACTCTAGGTAGGGACAGTGTCAGTTTCTTTCACTCTGCAAGTCCTTGTTTCCAGGGACCTGTAAGGACAGTGAGTTAATTTTCCTTGTGCTATATTGTGATTAAAAAAAACATTTATTCTAGGGACAGAAAACTCTAGGTAGGGACAGTGTCAGTTTCTTTCACTCTGCAAGTCCTTGTTTCCAGGGACCTGTAAGGACAGTGAGTTAATTTTCCTTGTGCTATATTGTGATTAAAAAAAACATTTATTCTAGGGACAGAAAACTCTAGGTAGGGACAGTGTCAGTTTCTTTCACTCTGCAAGTCCTTGTTTCCAGGGACCTGTAAGGACAGTGAGTTAATTTTCCTTGTGCTATATTGTGATTAAAAAAAACATTTTTTCTAGGGACAGAAAACTGTAGGTAGGGAGAGTGTTTTTTTTCTTTCACTCTGCAAGTCCTTGTTTCCAGGGACCTGTAAGGACAGTGAGTTAATTTTCCTTGTGCTATATTGTGATTAAAAAAAACATTTTTTCTAGGGACAGAAAACTCTAGGTAGGGAGAGTGTTTTTTTTCTTTCACTCTGCAAGTCCTTGTTTCCAGGGACCTGTAAGGACAGTGAGTTAATTGTCCTTGTGCTATATTGTGCTTAAAAAAAACATTTTTTCTAGGGACAGAAAACTCTAGGTAGGGAGAGTGTTTTTTTTTTTTCACTCTGCAAGTCCTTGTTTCCAGGGACCTGTAAGGACAGTGAGTTAATTTTCCTTGTGCTATATTGTGATTAAAAAAAACATTTTTTCTAGGGACAGAAAACTGTAGGTAGGGAGAGTGTTTTTTTTCTTTCACTCTGCAAGTCCTTGTTTCCAGGGACCTGTAAGGACAGTGAGTTAATTGTCCTTGTGCTATATTGTGCTTAAAAAAAACATTTATTCTAGGGACAGAAAACTCTAGGTAGGGAGAGTGTTTTTTTTCTTTCACTCTGCAAGTCCTTGTTTCCAGGGACCTGTAAGGACAGTGAGTTAATTGTCCTTGTGCTATATTGTGATTAAAAAAAACATTTATTCTAGGGACAGAAAACTCTAGGTAGGGACAGTGTCAGTTTCTTTCACTCTGCAAGTCCTTGTTTCCAGGGACCTGTAAGGACAGTGAGTTAATTTTCCTTGTGCTATATTGTGATTAAAAAAAACATTTTTTCTAGGGACAGAAAACTGTAGGTAGGGAGAGTGTTTTTTTTCTTTCACTCTGCAAGTCCTTGTTTCCAGGGACCTGTAAGGACAGTGAGTTAATTGTCCTTGTGCTATATTGTGCTTAAAAAAAACATTTATTCTAGGGACAGAAAACTCTAGGTAGGGACAGTGTCAGTTTCTTTCACTCTGCAAGTCCTTGTTTCCAGGGACCTGTAAGGACAGTGAGTTAATTTTCCTTGTGCTATATTGTGATTAAAAAAAACATTTATTCTAGGGACAGAAAACTCTAGGTAGGGACAGTGTCAGTTTCTTTCACTCTGCAAGTCCTTGTTTCCAGGGACCTGTAAGGACAGTGAGTTAATTTTCCTTGTGCTATATTGTGATTAAAAAAAACATTTATTCTAGGGACAGAAAACTCTAGGTAGGGACAGTGTCAGTTTCTTTCACTCTGCAAGTCCTTGTTTCCAGGGACCTGTAAGGACAGTGAGTTAATTTTCCTTGTGCTATATTGTGATTAAAAAAAACATTTTTTCTAGGGACAGAAAACTGTAGGTAGGGAGAGTGTTTTTTTTCTTTCACTCTGCAAGTCCTTGTTTCCAGGGACCTGTAAGGACAGTGAGTTAATTTTACTTGTGCTATATTGTGCTTAAAAAAAACATTTTTTCTAGGGACAGAAAACTGTAGGTAGGGAGAGTGTTTTTTTTCTTTCACTCTGCAAGTCCTTGTTTCCAGGGACCTGTAAGGACAGTGAGTTAATTGTCCTTGTGCTATATTGTGCTTAAAAAAAACATTTATTCTAGGGACAGAAAACTCTAGGTAGGGACAGTGTCAGTTTCTTTCACTCTGCAAGTCCTTGTTTCCAGGGACCTGTAAGGACAGTGAGTTAATTTTCCTTGTGCTATATTGTGATTAAAAAAAACATTTTTTCTAGGGACAGAAAACTGTAGGTAGGGAGAGTGTTTTTTTTCTTTCACTCTGCAAGTCCTTGTTTCCAGGGACCTGTAAGGACAGTGAGTTAATTGTCCTTGTGCTATATTGTGCTTAAAAAAAACATTTATTCTAGGGACAGAAAACTCTAGGTAGGGACAGTGTCAGTTTCTTTCACTCTGCAAGTCCTTGTTTCCAGGGACCTGTAAGGACAGTGAGTTAATTTTCCTTGTGCTATATTGTGATTAAAAAAAACATTTTTTCTAGGGACAGAAAACTGTAGGTAGGGAGAGTGTTTTTTTTCTTTCACTCTGCAAGTCCTTGTTTCCAGGGACCTGTAAGGACAGTGAGTTAATTTTCCTTGTGCTATATTGTGATTAAAAAAAACATTTTTTCTAGGGACAGAAAACTGTAGGTAGGGAGAGTGTTTTTTTTCTTTCACTCTGCAAGTCCTTGTTTCCAGGGACCTGTAAGGACAGTGAGTTAATTGTCCTTGTGCTATATTGTGCTTAAAAAAAAACATTTTTTCTAGGGACAGAAAACTGTAGGTAGGGAGAGTGTTTTTTTTTTTTCACTCTGCAAGTCCTTGTTTCCAGGGACCTGTAAGGACAGTGAGTTAATTGTCCTTGTGCTATATTGTGCTTAAAAAAAACATTTATTCTAGGGACAGAAAACTCTAGGTAGGGACAGTGTCAGTTTCTTTCACTCTGCAAGTCCTTGTTTCCAGGGACCTGGAGAGACATTGAGTGAATTGTCCTTGTGCTATATTGTGATTAAAAAAAACATTTATTCTAGGGACAGAAAACTCTAGGTAGGGACAGTGTCAGTTTCTTTCACTGTGAAAGTCCTTGTTTCAAGGGACAGAGAAGGACACCTGAAGGTAGCCCTTATTGCTTTTTTCCCATCTCCCTGCAGGCCATCTATTAGAATGTCTGGAAGGCAAACAAGGAGAGGCAGACAGTCAGGAGGCAATAAAAGAGGGCAAGCAGGCTCTGTGTCTGGGGGCAACAGTGCTGGTCGTGGACGCGGTGCATTGTCATCAGCACATGGCCATGGGACACGCTTGTCCTTCTTTTCGGCAGCTGGACATGTTGAGCCACATCATGCCGAAGACTTGGTAGAGTGGATGACCAAGCCCTCCTCCTCCTCCTCATCCTCTCTCACCCAGGCTCAGGGTACTGGAAAAGCAGCTGCCAAAGCGTCGTCTTCCCTGGTATCAATGTCAGACAAATCATCAGTCACTCCTTCCCTAGACCCACCATGTCCTCCTCCTGAGGAGTCCCCCGAACTGTTTCAGCACAGTGTTGGGTACATGCTCCAGGAGGATGCCCAGCGTTTCGAAGGGTCTGATGATGAAACCCAGCTAGAGGAAGGCAGTAGCGTGAGAGCAGACAGAGGGGATGCTCAAGAAGGACACCAATCTGGCAGTCATGTTCCAGCAGCTGCAGCATACTGCCAGATTGGCTCCAGTGATGAGGAGGGAGGGGATGATGAGGTCAATGACTCCACGTGGGTGCCTAATAGGAGAGAGGAGGAGGAGGAGGATGAGGAGGAGGCACATCTCCAACGAGGCAGGATGCCCTTTGGTGGCCAGCGTAAGGGCAGTACACCGACGGAATCACACCGCAGAGCTCCGCCTGTGCAGGGCGCTGCCTCTGCCCGTCATTCAAAAAGTTCTTTGGTGTGGGCCTTTTTTGAGGCTAGTGCATCAGATCGCACAGCTGCTGTTTGCAACATATGTCTCAAGCGTATATCGCGTGGCCAAAACATCAGCCGCTTGGGTACCACATGCCTGACCAGACATATGTTGACCTGCCATGCAGCTCGTTGGCAAGCCTACCTCAAAGACCCACACCAAAGAACCAAGCGGACCTCTCCTTGCACCGCATCAGCTGGGATCTCCAACCCCACTATAACTTCAGTCCTCTCTGAAACATGCACTGAGAGGAATGAAGGTGTAGAATTAGGTGTGTCACAGCCAAGTACTTGCGCCCACTCTGCTAGCAGTACACCGACGTCCGATTCTAGCAGGCAAATTTCCCTGCCCCAGCTGCTGGACCGTCGAAAGAAGTTCACTCCCAGCCATCCACATGCCCAGCGGTTGAATGCTAGCTTGGCTAAATTGCTAGCGCTTCAACTGCTGCCTTTTCAGTTGGTAGACTCGGCCCCCTTCCGTGAGTTTGTGCAATGTGCGGTTCCTCAGTGGCAGGTTCCCAAACGCCACTTTTTCTCACGGAAGGCTATTCCGGCTCTCTACCGGCATGTGGAAGGCAATGTCTTGGCCTCGCTGGACAGGGCGGTCAGCGGTAAGGTGCATATTACCGCTGACTCATGGTCCAGCAGGCATGGACAGGGACGTTACCTTTCTTTCACGGCCCATTGGGTCACTCTTTTGGCAGCTGGGAAGGATTCAGGACAAGGTGCAGTAGTGTTGGAGGTTGTCCCACCGCCACGCCTCCAAAATGCTACTACTGGTTGTGACACACCTCTCTCCTCCACCCCCTCCTCTTCTTCTTCCTCCATGGCCTCTTCCTGTGGTTTGTCCTATGAACCAGCGGTGCTCCGTAGCCGTTCACGGGGCTACGCAAGTACGCAGGCAAAAAGATGCCATGCCGTGCTTGCGCTGGTGTGTTTGGGGGACAGAAGCCACACTGGGGCAGAGGTCCTGTCTGCTCTGCAGGGCCAGGCCGAGAGGTGGTTGACGCCACGCCAGCTTAAGCCAGGAATGGTGGTTTGCGACAATGGCACCAACCTCCTCTCCGCCCTCCGACAGGGACAACTGACCCATGTGCCCTGTGTGGCTCACGTCCTTAACCTGGTGGTGCAGCGCTTCTTGGGCAGGTACCCGGGCTTACAGGATGTCCTGAGGCAGGCCAGGAAAGTCTGTGTGCATTTCCGCAGATCTTATAATGCCAGTGCTCGCCTGGCTGAGCTGCAAAAGGAGTTGAACCTGCCCAAGAACCGCCTTATATGTGACATGCCCACCAGGTGGAACTCAACGTTGGCCATGCTGCAGCGGCTGCACACGCAGCAGAGGGCCATCAATGAGTACCTGTGCGACTACGGCACCAGGACAGGGTCAGGGGAGCTTGGTTTTTTTTCTCCACGCCAGTGGGGCATGATCAGGGATGCATGCACTGTCCTGGCACCATTTGAGGAGGCCACGAGGATGGTGAGCAGTGACAGTGCATGCATCAGTGACACTGTACCTCTTGTCCACCTGTTGGAGCACACGCTGCGTGGAATAATGGACAGGGCACTTGAGGCAGAACAGAGGCAGGAAGAGGAGGACTTCCTTGCCTCTCAAGGCCCCCTTTACCCAGACAGTGTTCCTTCTGTCCCACCCATCGCACAGGAAGAGGAGGAGGAGGAGGAGGAGGAGGAGGAGGAGGATTGTGTCAGCATGGAGGTGGAGGCTGGCACTCAGCATCATCAGCAGCAGTCTTTTAGGGATGATTTACAGTCCCAAGAAACCAGTGGACTTGTACGTGGCTGGGAGGAGGTGGCTGCGGATCATGTCGTCCTTAGTGACCCAGAGGACTCCGGAGCGAATGCCTCAGCAAACCTACGCTGCATGGCCTCCCTGATCCTGCAAAGTCTGCGGAAGGATCCTCGTATTCTTCGGATCAAGGAGAGGGACCATTACTGGCTGGCCACTCTCCTTGATCCACGGTACAAGGGTAAGGTTGCGGACCTTATGTTACCGTCGCAGAGGGAGCAGAGGATGAGACAACTCCGGGAGGCCTTGCAGAAAGGTCTGTGCAACGCGTTCCCAGAGACTGGGAGGTTGCAAACTCCTGGTCCTGGACAACGAGTTGCTGAGGCTTCGGCCAGTCAAAGAAGGAGCGGTGGGGAAGGTGGCCGTCTGACCGATGCGTTCAGACAATTCTTTAGTCCGCAGCCCCAAAGTATGATCGGTTCCAGCAACCATCGCCAGCGTCTGATAAACATGGTGCAGGAATATCTAGGGGCAAGGTCAGACTTGGACACCTTCCCCACCGAAAATCCTCTGGCTTACTGGGTCTTGAGGATGGATCACTGGCCAGAGCTTGCACAGTATGCAATTGAGCTACTGGCCTGTCCTGCATCCAGCGTTCTTTCGGAACGCACATTCAGTGCTGCTGGAGGATTTGTCACGGATCACAGGGTGCGCCTGTCCACCGACTCGGTTGATCGACTGACTTTCATCAAGATGAACCAGTCTTGGATCACCACCAGCTACCACACACCTGATGCTGATATAACAGACTAATTGATTTTAAAATGTCACATCCCTTCAAGACTGATGCTGATGCTGAGTGCCTGTGCTGTTATGTTGACTGGCTATCCTCCTCCTCCGAGTCCTCAATGATACGATTGATGATGATAGCTTGGAAGATCATTTTTGTTTATGGGTGCCGCCACCAGTGCCTAACGCCCAATTTTTCAGCCCCTGTTTAACAGGGGCGTGTAATTACAATTTTTGAAGCAATACTTTGCAACAGGGCTCATTGCTGTGCTCCAAGTACAGTATCTGTGAGGAGTTGCAGTGTTGTGCCACCAGTGCCTAAGGCCCAATTTTTCAGCCCCTGTTTAACAGGGGCGTGTCATTACAATTTTTGAAGCAATACTTTGCAACAGGGCTCATTGCTGTGCTCCAAGTACAGTATCTGTGAAGGGTTGCAGTGTTGTGCCACCAGTGCCTAAGGCCCAATTTTTCAGCCCCTGTTCAACAGGGGCATGTAATTACAATTCTTGATCTAATAATTCACAGCAGGGCCCATTGCTGCACCCACCAAGAGTAACTGTCAGGGCTTACAGTGTTGTGGCACCAGCACCACCATCAAAGGCCCAATTTTTACTACCACTGTTCAACAATTATATGTAATTAAAATTCCTGATATAATAGTTGACAGCAGGGCGTTCCAGCACCAACCAAGAGTAACTGTGAGTGCTTACAGTGTTGTGCCAACACCAACAACTAAGGGGCCTATTTCTGCAGAGTATATACGGCAGGTCCCTACTTTCAAACATCCAACTTACAAACGACTCCTACTTGCAAACGCAAGAAGACAACAGGAAGTGAGAGGAAATCTACCACTAGGAAGGAAAATTCTCTCCTGTAAGAATAAATATGGGAGAAAGGTGTCTCCTCTGTACTGATGCTTTATCAGCAATCCTTGTTTCAAGAAAAACACCACATTTCAAAAACAGTTGTCATTAGGACGGAAAGTGAGGTGAAATGTTCTGAACAGGGGCACAGACAGCAAAACAAATGTTACAGGGGTGATAACCCTTACCTATGTTTTCCAAAAAGTTTAAAAATAGATTTTTGGTCTGGAGCTACACTTCAACAATGTACCTGTTCAAAATTACAAACAGATTCTACATAAGAACAAACCTACAGTCCCTGTCTTGTATGCACCGCCTGTATACGGCTGTTCAGAGTATATAGGGCCTTTTTTATTTTATGTGCGGGGTTCCCCTTAATATCCATACAAGACCCAAAGGGGCTGGTAATGGGCTGGGGTAGGGGGGGGGTCATGGGGTAGCTATGCCATTTTTCTTAAAGATTTTCATCCATATTACCGGGACCAGACATTACATTAAAGCCGCAAGCAGTTTTAAATGGCTTTTTTTTCCTTTAGAAGTGTCATTTTGTGCAGGGACAGTTCTAAACACGGGAAACACGTGGCACTTCACAGGCATACTTTAGACACCCCCCAGGTACGATATTTAAAGGAATATTTGACTTTTTTTTTTTCACTTTATGCATCATTAAAATGACTGCTCTCGGAAAACGACCGTTTTTAAAACTTATTTTTGCATTGATACATGTCCCCTGGTGCAGAACCCGGGTTCCCAAACCCTTTTTAGGACAATAACATGCATAATAGTTTTTATAATTAGCACTTTAGAATTCGAACGTTCGCATCCATTGTATTTAATAGGGTTCTAATGTTCGTTCGAACTTTCGGTCCGTTCGCGGGTTCTGGTGCGAACCGAACCCGGGGGTGTTCGGCTCATCACTACTGCCTAGTAACCAATTACCCGCTTCTTAACTCGAAATGTCCCACCCTTTGTCTGGACCTGTCATGCTTCGCGTCTTGTGTGAATAATGTAGCAGAGGGGAGGGGAAGTGCTGCGGAGGGAAAATGCTGCGATCTTATGAAAGGGGCAGTCCATGCCGTGGGCCGGGTAAATCACCTTGGCAGGCCATATGCGGCCCGCGGGCCGTAGTTTGAGGACCCCTGGTTTAGAGTGTAGCTCAAGACTTATACTATGGTCCTACTATCAGATTGCAGTCTCAAATTTATGAATGGGCCAGAATATCAGAAGTCCCAAATTAAAAGAAAAAATAACCTGGCTTTCCAGGGAGGGCAAGCTTTCTCCTTGACCATATGGACAACCATGTGCATATTTATTATATAGAAAGATGGATAACATAAGAATTACTGAATTACACATGAACACAAACACTCAAAGTACTAAAAAGTAATATGCAAATAGGTATAAGAAAACACCCACACTCTCTGGTATTTTATAAATAATAAGTACCGGTAATCCCAGCTGCTGCTTCTAAATGTACATTACTACCAAGATATACTGCATATAAAATTATATAATATAATATATATATATATATATAATAATTAAATATAGTTGTTAGCTGGTAAGCGCGCTGGGCAATTTGTGTTTGCTTGGAAAATGTAAAGCCCTTCCATATGCACTGTACTGCAAAGACTTGTTACAGATTGAGGTGGCCATTTTCTTAAAGTGGTTGTTAACCCACTTTCACACATTTACACTATTCGTTTTGTGTCTTTATACAGTGCCTCTGTGTTTTACTTAAATAATGCCTCCTTTACCGTATCTCACGGCGGCTCCCAACACTCATGTAACCAGCTGTGTCTTCTCTCTGCCCGTCTGACAGAAGCAGTGGGCGGGGCCGAGGTTTCCCCGCTGATGTCAGCGGGATGCAAGGAGGAGAGGAGAGAGGAGATACAGCAGGTCATGTGACCACCGGGAGCCTCTGTGAGATACTGTTAAAGGAGGATTTTTTTTTTATAAAACACAGAGACACCAGGGCACTGCATTAGGAGGCAAAATGGATAGTGTAAAATTTGATTGGATTTTCCTGCAGCAAGAGGGGGATGAGTCGGCACTGACACGCAGAGAGGGGAGAAGGACAGAGGAGACAGACACAGGTGAGTAGGCTGCGGATGATGGAGGCACGTAAACAGACCACGATGTCAGGGGCTCAGCAGCCATGTTTATCGTGGTCTGTTTACATGAAGGAGGGGAGAAACTGGCAGGATCAGCCAGGTTTTTTAGGTGTTACATAGGTTCAAATAACACAGCACAAGCACTGTGCTGTAAAAAATGCTTTAAAGGAGCAGGATCCATATATTATTTTTTGGGGGTTAACAAACGCTTTAAAGCTCACATCTTAGCTTACCTGGGAAAATGGTCAAGCTACAGTATGATTTGATTAACAGTAATGTTGACAAGTATGTACGTATGTACGTATGTACGTAGCTGCTTTGGTACATATTATAGCATCCATGACTCTGATTCAGGCTGTTCAAAAAGAGCATTTCCCTAAAAACGACATAAGTGGATACAAAGCCTGACATTGCATCATATAACATTTTTTAAAAGAGTGAAGCACTTACCCCCAAAGGGGCCACTGAGAATATGACCAGGTCTCTAACAATAGTACAATGGGTGCCAGTCACAAGCTTTATTGCTAAGGAATTTTAACGGAAGAGGGGCTCAGGGTCACAGGATACTTTAAAATGTTAACAGCAATCAATGGGTGGACAAACTCCTTAGCAGGAGCAGGCACACACTAAAGTCTTAAATCAGGTCTTACTCACAATGACCCAGGAGCTGTCTGCCATCCAGCCTCCACAGATAGCTACTCAGTGAGGAAAATAAAAGATCCTTCTCCAGACCAGGACTTTAAGACAGTGCTCTCCAGCAAAAAGTCCATTACCAATCTCCTCCAGTCCCTCATCCTGGCTCCTACTGGGGCCCAAACTGCAATCTTTTGTCTAAGTGGCTCTTTTCCTAGGAGCAGCAGCCCCAGGAGAACAGGAACCTCCCCGGGGGGAGGAAAGAACACTCTACTTAGGTCTCCCAAACATTTATCACTTCCACAGTCAACTTCTGTATGCCTCCTTTCAGGGATTGGCTGGAACATGGTAAATATTCATATACAAACAGAAAGGTGCAGCGCTTTGAACAGGGTAATTCCAACAGGCAGGGTGGAGTCCACAGGTGGGCGCTCAGGCAACGGTGTCCTCCAAACAGCACACAAATAGGTCGGTAAAATAGAAAAATAGCCGGCAACTCCAATCCGTAAGGAATATTTGCTGGCACATATAGGAAAACAAAATATGGTAAATATTCATGCTGGCTATTTGAATCCCCTTATCCAGTCTGGAAGCTTCTTCCAGAAAATAATTCAGTTGCTGAACCACTGATTACAGTGGAGCCAAAAACAAAAATAACCTAGAAGCCTAACTAGAGGAGGGTGCATTTAAAACTGATACTGAGGTAGCAACTGCAATGTTCTCTATAACTTTTTCCACCTACAGTAATCAAAAACAGAGCAATGCTATGATGTGTTACTACTGATAAAGGTTATATGGTAAGATCAAAGTGCTGGGAAGGACAAGACAGCTCTATGTTTGGAAGGTGTTGATCATTCTGAACCAATGTAATAATTTAAAACACTGAAAAAAGCTAAAAATATTTCCAACTTTTTTTTTTTTTTCAATTTGCCAGATGTTGAAAATGAATCTGGAAGAAGAAAAGTTCAGAGCGTTGCTCCTCTAATATAAGCACTCTAAAATAATTCTTCTTATGCTTCATTATAGTACTAAAGAGTTGTTGACAGTTGTAATCATGAAGCAACCAAAATTGGTAATATCCTGGATTAGTGAACATCTCACCGATAGTACACCAAGAATATCAACTGAAGGCCAATACAGATGCCCTTAAAGTATTATTACAAGAAATACAGTAGGAACATTTTTAGCATTTGAATGAATCACTTTTATATAATTATTCATAACAATGGAATATTACTCAGAAAAGTGCTAGAGATAGAGTCTTACTAATCCAGCCAGGTTTTCATCATTTCAGTCCCTACAGAAACATAATAATATGATCAGAGCAGCTTAATTATTATAATCTCAAGAATTGTTATATTTCCATGACAGGGCTCCTTCCTGTTGATGTTGCATTCTTTAAAAACTTTTTTTCTTATCCAACTAGGGATTTTTTGGAAACTTTATATACATTTAACAATTACCCCAAAATTAATTTCAACAAGTACATTTGATTGTTATACTTATGATCATGCCGACAACTGACCACACATTTGAATGGCTTAGCTCTTCAAAAATTGATGCTTGTTGTCTGCTTCCAGACCTGTTTTCCAAACCTGTTACTTGGGCCTTTGTATACAATCCTCTGATCCTGTCCTCAAGCCTAGCCATAGCTTGCTTTTGGATTACAATCCATGCCGAATTTATCCTGTCTGTTGACCTCCTGCTTACATACTAATTTGTCCTAAGCATGCTGTAGGATAATAATATTTTATTACATAAAAACATCACAGAAAAAGGTTTTTGGATGTGTTGTCTATTTTCTGAATATACGTAAAACTATGCAGTGTCCAGATATTTGTACACTTAGGAGTTTAAGGATGAGGTTTACTGCCTGAAAGACATTCTTGGAAATAGAAGGAAACAACATTATGGTTATCTGGTTGCATAAATTACAAGGACATTTGTATCCTAATTAAATAACCGTAATCTCTTATGGAAACAAAGGGCCATTTATCTAAAAGCTGAAATTTGAGGTCTGATTAAAGACACATGCAATGAATGGTTATTCCTTGAGCTGAAACATTTAAACATTTGATGGCCTTACAAAACAAGTTTCCTGATAACTCTATATAGAGGATATGTGAAACTTGGTGATTAGGGATGAGCTTCGAGTTCGAGTCGAACTCATGTTCGACTCGAACATTGCCTGTTCGCCCGTTCGCCAGATAGCAAACATTTGGGGTGTTTGCGGCAAATTCGAAAAGCCGCGGAACACCCTGTAAAAGTCTATGGGAGAAACCTAAAGTGCTAATTTTAAAGGCTTATATGCAAGTTATTGTCATAAAAAGTGTTTGGGGACCTATGTCCTGCCCCAGAAGACATGTATCAATGAAAAAAATAGTTTTAAAAACTGAATTTTTTTTGGGAGCAGTGATTTTAATAATGCTTAAAGTGAAACAATAAAAATGAAATATTCCTTTAAATTTCATACCTGGGGGGTGTGTATAGTATGCCTGTAAAGTAGCGCTCGTTTCCAGTGCTTAGAACTGTCCCTGCACAAATGTCATTTCTGAAGGAAAAAAAGGAATTTAAAAGTATTTGCAGCTGTAATGAATTGTCGGCTCCCAGGAATACAGAGAAAAGTAATTGATAAAAAAAAAATGTGTGCCCCCCCCCCCCAATTCAATAACCAGGCCCTTCAGGTCTGGTATGGATATTAAGGGGAACCCTGCGCCAAATAAAAAAAATGGCGTGGAGTTCCCCCCAAAAATCCATACCAGATCCTTATCCGAGCATGCAACTTGGCAAGCCGCAGGAAAAGAGGGGGGGACGAGAGAGCGCCCCCTCCTGAACCATACCAGGCCACATGCCCTCGTCATGGGGAGGATGCTTTGGGGTCTGGACCCCAAAGCACCATGTCCCCATGTTGATGGGGACAAGGGCCTCATCCCTACAACCCTTGCCCGGTGGTTGTGGGGGTCTGCGGGCGGGGGGCTTTTTGGAATATGGAAGACCCCTTTAACAAACATCTTTAACAACAGATTCTGCCCCCCCCCTATGTGAATTGGTAAGGGGTACATTGTACCCCTACCATTTCACAAAGAAAGTGTCAAAAACTGTAAAATAAAAACACACAGACACAGTTGGGATAAGTCCTTTATTAAAAATAAAAATAAATAAAAATAAAAAAAAGATTTCAGCGGTGGTAATCCACTCTCGATCTCCACTCCAGTGATGTCGGTATCCAGCGACGGATGATCTGCAGGCTCCAGCGATGATGTCCAGCGAGGAACAGCTCACGGTCCTGTCTCCACCGGAGACACCCCGGGAATGACGTTGCGGCGGCCTGACAGGTCTTATGTAGCTGAGGACGGGGCCACCCATCACGTGAACCTGTCCCCCTCTGACGCAATGGGAAACCCGGGCTTTCCCAGAGACGCGACGGGTGACCCCACCCCCCTCTGATGTAACGCAGGTTTCCCATTTTTTAGGTCTTTCAATAGAGCTGGTGACTCAAAATAATTAAAAAATTCTGTTTAAGATTTGACAGGCACGCTTGTCAGCAACTAATTACAGGCTGCAGTAACCAGCTGCTGGTGAGTGTGCCTGTCGATTTCCAATGACAATTCAAAGGTGTCTCATTGCTCCTGTTTAGCACTACCTTGCTGTGTGACAGAACCAATACATGTTCCCTGTAAATATGGTACCTTCAGCCCCAACCTGCACAGAGATTTTTCAACACATGGTGCGACAATTTAAGTGCCAGCAGACTGAATGAACAGCATTGGAGGTGGTTAACTCTACAACTGACCCTGGATGGACCTGTGTCTTTTTCCAATACCTACCTACTTCATACACACGCACACACACACACGCACACAACAGCTGCTACTACTATTCATATTATCAGCTATAACAATTCATTAGCCATAGTTACACAGTTAGTCAGGTTGAAAAAAGACACAAGTCCATCTAGTTCATAAAAAATCATACAATCCCATATACACAATCCTTCACCCACAGTTGATCCAGAGGAAGGCGAAAAAACCCCAGCAAAGCATGATCCAATTTGCTACAGCAGGGGGAAAAAATATAATTTCTGATCCCCCGAGACGTAATCGGATTTTCCCTGGATTAACTTTACCTATAAATGTTAGTATCTATTTATATATGTAAGAAATAATCCAGGCCTTTTTTAAAACAATCGACTGAGCTGGCCAGAACCAGTCTATTCCACATTTTCACAGCTCTTACTGTGAAGAAACCTTTCCGTATTTGGAGATGAAATCTTTTTTCCTCTAGACATAAAGAGTGCCCCCTTGTCCTCTGTGATGACCTTAAAGTGAATAACTCATCACCAAGTTCACTATATGGACCACTTATGTATTTGTACATGTTGATCATATCCCTACTTAATCTCCTATTCTCAAGAGAGAATAAATTCAGTTCCTCTAATCTTTCCTCATAGCTGAGCTCCTCCATGCCTCTTATCAATTTGGTTGCCCTTCTCTGCACTTTCTCCAGTTCCCAATATCCTTTTGGAGAACTGGTGCTCAAAACTCAACTGCATATTCCAGATGAGGTCTTACTAATGGTTTGAACAGGGGCAAAGTTATATTTCCCTCTCTGGAGTCCATACCTCTCCTAATACAAGAAATTACTTTGCTCGCTTTGGAAACCGCAGTTAGGCATTGCATGCTATTATTAATGCCTATGATCTACCAAAACACCCAGATCCCTCTCCACCATTGATTCCCCCAGTTTTCTAGTATGTATGATGCATAAATATTCTTAGCCCTCCAAGAGCATAACTTCACATTTATCAACATTAAACCTCATTTGCCACTTATGAAGAAATTGCTTGAACGTACATCCTCACAGGGTGACACTGTGGATGCACAAGTATAAATGTGCCAACGTCCCGATATAGCAGGGAAAATATGAATGGACTAGAGAATGGACTTTAGGCGGCACATGAGTAGATATTGTAAAAAACTAGGAGTTTTTATTTTAGAAAAAGTAATAAGAAAATACATATAAACATTCAAAAAATGACAGTCTATTCATTCTTAGATACAAGGCTCAGGCTAATGCTCTACAATGCTTCAAAATTATAAAACATAAATGCACTCCATCCTAAATGAAATACATAACCAGCAACCAGAGGCCAGTGAAACAATAAACGTGTGAAGCAGGTGGCATTTAGCCATGGGTCCAATGAATCAGATGTAGTCTTGAATTGCTCTACCAGTTTCGCGAATTAACTCTTCTTCAGGAGCATAATAGTAGGCCGAATGTGCTGCCACATGCAACACACACCTTGGTAAAATTAGATTGGCTATTTGTCTATAGCAAATGGCCAATTATGGTACAAATCACAATGAATGACAGCTGGGTAAACTGCTAGGTAGAGGCTGCTGGTAAGCAGCAACAGGTAATGTACTCCAGGACTTATGAAACTATAGATACCCAAAAGGTGAGGAAAAGAGGCTGGCTATACACCAGTATGAATACTGGTGTATATAGGGGCAGAGGGTGTCTGACCCCAGAGAGCCTACGGTAGGTGGCCAGGCTGTAAGCCTGCGCCTTAAAAAGAGAGGGGAAGTTTCCACCAGTCCAGTCCTAGCAGTCAGCTGTCGTTCATTGTGATTTGTACCATAATTGGCCATTTGCTATAGACAAATAGCCAATCTAATTTTACCAAGGTGTGTGTTGCCTGTGTGTCAGGGACATACTGGGCTTGAACCTGGGACCTCGTCCGTGTCTGGCATTGACTCTTCCCACTGAGCTATCTGGGATGCTGGACAGCTACCTGCCTGATCTGCTGGATAACCTATCTAATGGATTAGACTACTCTGCTTGGTGTCTTGATTGATGTTGAACCCTGAACCCCTTGCTCCTCCCATGAACTTCCTATAAAAGACGTTCCAGAGATGTTGCCCCTTGCGGTTTGATCTGCTTCTGTTCCTGACTCTGTGCCTGTATCGTGTTCCTGTGTATGACCCGGCTTCCTGACCTCCCTCCTATCTCCAGTCCTGACTCTGGCTTGTTTGACCCTGCTAAGTTACCTGTCTGATCCTCTGTTGCCAAGACCCAGCCTTGACTCTGACTACTCTCTGCCTGCCGTTAATGCTGTTTACCCTGATGTGAAAGACCTGGCTTGTCTGACTGCGCTGCTCTGCATACCTACACCTGCTGACCTGCATCCGCGGTCCTGCACACCTGCACCTGCTGACCTGCATCCGCTGCTCTGTATACCTGCACCTGCTGACCTGCATCCGCTGCTCTGCATACCTGCACCTGCTGACCTGCATCCGCTGCTCTGCATACCTGCACCTGCTGACCTGCATCCGCTGCTCCCAGTTCCAGCTGTTCCAGCTTTCGCTTGGCTTTACTACACCCAGCCAAGAGGACCAAGCAGGCACCCTTACCTCACCGCGCTCTTACCACCACTGTCCCCACTCCAGTGGTCTCCGAGCCGGGGTTGTACGGGAGGTCTCCCTCTGCACGTCAGGCTCACACCAAAGGTACGTGACAGTATCAAACCGCCATGTCTGAGCCTGCAAGAGGGACCTCGCCTATGGATGACGTCAGTCAGCACCTCGCAGCCCTCAACCGGGTCGTGAAGTCTCTACAAGGCAGTTACGTTCAAGTGGATAGGCAGACGCAAACCCAGACCATCACTGCAGATGCACCTTCAGTCCCAACTTCCTCCTCTGGAACGCCACCACCTCCTGAGCCTAGGGTCCCCGTTCCCGATAAGTTTTCTGGGGATCGAAGCAAATTCCGGGCGTTTCGCAACGCATGTGAACTATACTTTTCCTTACTACCTCTGACTTTTTCATTAGAGGTCACCAAAGTAGGGTTTGTTATCGCTCTTCTACAGGGGGAACCTCAGGCTTGGGCCCACCATCTGCTGGAAGTCCGCCATGAAGCTCTGGACTCTCTCTCATCTTTTCTTGATGCCATGGCTCGACTCTATGATGACCCTCAACGGACTTCCACCGCCGAGGCTGCCCTCCACGCGCTCCAGCAAGGCCGCAGAGCGGTCGAGGACTATGTGACTGATTTCAGACGCTGGAGCGCGGATGCCCAGTGGAATGATGCAGCCCTACGGCACCAGTTCCGTCTCGGTCTCTCTGAGGGACTGAAAGACGAGTTAGCCCGGGTCGGTGTTCCTGATGCCCTAGAGACTTTAATCACCCTGTCTATTCAGATAGACCGACGACTCCGGGAGCGCAGAACAGAGAGGGCTACCCAGCATCTCCGTCCAGCCTGGATGCTACCCCGGGTATCTCCTGCTGTTGCCAGTTCAGTTCCAGTTAACTCCTTACCTGCCAATCAGACTTCTGTTACCATAAAGCCGAGACAGCTTGGACTGATGAGACCTTCCCTGTCGGCCGAAGAATGACTTCGCCGGCGACAGAATGATCTTTGTTTATATTGTGGAGGAGCCGGCCATTACGTTTCCTCATGTCCTGCTAAGCTGCGCAAGGTCCCAGCTACCCCTTCTCCAAGTGGTCCACCTCCCTCTGCCAACACCACCCACCTGGCCCTACCTATCTCGTTCCAATTGCCAGGAAGGACAATACCAGTCACCGCGATAATTGACTCAGGAGCATGTAATTGTTTCATCGATCTTACCTTTGCAGCACAACAGCACATCCCACTCCAGCCAAAGACTCAGGGACTTTCCATCTTTTTAGCAGACGGGTCCCGTATTAAGTCAGGAGTAGTGACTCAAGAAACCCCTCCTTTGCTTGTAACCACCTCTACAGATCATAAGGAACTATTAAGCCTGAATGCCATTGCATCCCCTCTGTTTCCAGTCATCTTGGGTCTACCCTGGCTTCAGGCCCATAACCCACAGATCGATTGGGGGTCCGGGAGTATTAGGTTCCAGTCGCCTTATTGCCAACACCACTGCATGCCTCCATGTCTCAGCACTTCTGGTCCTCTGTTATGCCTGGAGCCGGATTCAGAGGTACGCGCAGCTGTGCCCAAACAATACCATGGATTCCTGGACGTTTTCAGCAAACGGGGAGCTGAGACCCTTCCGCCTCATCGTCCATACGATTGTCCAATCGAGCTTCTCCCTGGGGCTGAAATTCCCTTTGGACGGATCTTCCCCTTATCTGAACGGGAGCTAGAGGTTCTGAAAGAGTATGTTGACGAAAACCTAAAGAGGGGGTTCATCCGTCCTTCCACTTCTCCAGCAGGGGCGGGAATCTTTTTTGTGGAGAAAAAGGACCATTCTCTCCGGCCCTGTGTGGACTACTGGGAATTAAATAAAATTACGGTCAAGAATCGGTACCCTCTGCCCCTGGTACCCGAACTCTTTCAGAGGCTCAGGACCTCTTCTGTGTTTACCAAGCTAGACCTGCGGGGGCGTACAACCTGGTCCGCATCCACGCAGGGGATGAATGGAAGACTGCTTTTCGGACCAGGTTTGGCCATTACGAATACCTAGTAATGCCCTTTGGCCTATGTAACGCCCCTGCTACTTTTCAGCATCTAGTCAATGACATTTTTAGGGACTGCCTGGACATTTACGTAATTGTCTATCTAGACGATATTTTGATTTTTTCCACTTCAATTGAGCAGCACCGGGAACATGTCAAGATCGTACTCTGTCGACTCCGTCAACATGGACTGTACGCAAAACCAGAAAAATGCGAATTCGAGCGACAGAGTATTCAGTTCCTCGGCTTGGTAATTTCAACAGAGGGATTCAAGATGGATCCGCAAAAAGTTTCAGCTATTCTGGATTGGCCTGCACCTTCAGACAAGAAGGGGGTGCAGCGCTTCATTGGCTTCGCCAACTTCTACCGGAGGTTCATCAAGGGATTCTCCGCTATTATTTCCCCGATTACGCAGCTGACCAAGCAGAATGTCCGGTTTTGTTGGAATCCCGAGGCACAGGCTGCCTTCACAAATTTAAAAGGACTGTTCACGTCAGCTCCTATTCTGAGTCACCCTGACCCTGCTCTACCTTATCTACTCGAGGTAGATGCCTCAGAGACAGCGTTAGGAGCCGTTATCTCTCAACGCCAGGGTCTCAAGGACTTGATGTACCCAATAGCCTTTTTCTCTCGTAAGCTTACTCCGGCCGAGAAGAACTATGACGTGGGGGACCGGGAGCTCCTGGCCATCAAGTCCGCCCTTGAAGAATGGAGGTATCTGTTGGAAGGAGCGGCGCATCCCATACTCATTTATACAGACCACAAAAACCTGGAGTATTTGAGAGCTGCCAAGCGTCTGAGACCACGCCAGGCACGATGGGCCTTATTCTTCTCTAGGTTTTCATTTCACATAACTTACCGGCCTGGCTCAAAGAACACCAAACCAGACGCCCTTTTTCGCATGTTCGATGATCCGAAAGAAGTGTCAGCTCCTGATACCATCCTATCGGAAGGTAACTTTCTACTCTTGCAAACAAATCTAATGTCCGGCTTGAAACAAGCTTCAGCAAATATGTCAGGGCCTCCTGGGATTACCCTGTTACCCAAGGATGGATTACTATGGAAAGACAACAAGATCTTTGTACCAGAAGATGTCAGAGTAACAGTATTAAATCTGTGCCATGATCATCCCCTGGCCGGCCACTTCGGAATGCATAAAACCCAGGAACTAATTCAACGCACATTTTGGTGGCCGGATCTTGAAAGGAACTGCAGGGAGTATGTAAATTCATGTGCCACCTGTACCCGTAGTAAGACCGCTAGAAGCAAGGCCTGGGGTCTTCTCAGACCCTTACCAGTTCCTGATTGACCCTGGCAAAGGATTGCTATGGACTTCATAGTGGAACTTCCCCCGTCAGAAGGTTGCTCAGCCATTTTTGTAGTGGTCGACCGTCTATCTAAAATGGCCCACTTCGTGCCACTGAAGAGCACGCCATCTGCCATGGAAACTGCCCAGGTCTTCATAAAAGAGATAGTAAGGTTACATGGGGTTCCAACAGACATTGTTTCAGACAGAGGGGTGCAGTTCACCTCTCGCTTCTGGAAGGCTTTGTGCAAGGTCCTGAAGATCGAGCTGTCCATGTCCTCTGCCTATCACCCTCAGACCAATGGGCAAACCGAGAGGACGAACCAAACGCTCGAGCAATATCTCCGATGCTTTACCACCTTTGTTCAAGATGACTGGGTAACACTACTACCCCTGGCGGAGTTTGCCTTTAATAATGCCAGTCACTCGGCTACAGGTCAGTCTCCGTTTTTCTCCAACTATGGGTTCCACCCGACCTTCCTACCTGATCTCATTTCTGATTCAACGGTCCCAGCAGTCCAGAGTACCGTTGATTTCCTGACCCGTAACAACAAAATATTACAGGAAGCCTTGACCAAGGCGCAGGCAACCAATAAAAGGATGTTTGACAGAAAGAGGAGAGGGGAGTTATGCCTTCAACAAGGCGATCAAGTATGGCTGTCTACCGCCAACCTTAGGATGACCTGCCCCGCAAGGAAACTGGCACCCAAGTTCATCGGCCCCTTCCCAGTAAAACGGAGATTAAATGAAGTCTCCTATGAACTTTCTTTACCAGATTCATTGAAGGTTCACCCAGTGTTTCACGTGTCACTACTGAAACCTACAGTGCTGGATCCCTTCCCAAACAGGGGATCAGGACCGCCTGAACCTGTAATGGTTGACGGGGATGAGGAGTTTGAGGTGGAGGCCGTCTTGGACTGTAGAAGAAGGGGGAACCAACTTCAATTCCTGATTAAGTGGAAGGGGTATGGTCTGGAGGAGAACTCCTGGGAACCCCAACGGAACATTCATGCTCGAGAGTTAATCCAGGCATTTTTTCGCAGTCACCCCCAGAAAAGAGCTCTCTTGGGCACCCGGAGGTTGCCCTTAAGGGGGGGGCACTGTCAGGGACATACTGGGCTTGAACCTGGGACCTCGTCCGTGTCTGGCATTGACTCTTCCCACTGAGCTATCTGGGATGCTGGACAGCTCCCTGCCTGATCTGCTGGATAACCTATCTAATGGATTAGACTACTCTGCTTGGTGTCTTGATTGATGTTGAACCCTGAACCCCTTGCTCCTCCCATGAACTTCCTATAAAAGACGTTCCAGAGATGTTGCCCCTTGCGGTTTGATCTGCTTCTGTTCCTGACTCTGTGCCTGTATCGTGTTCCTGTGTATGACCCGGCTTCCTGACCTCCCTCCTATCTCCAGTCCTGACTCTGGCTTGTTTGACCCTGCTAAGTTACCTGTCTGATCATCTGTTGCCAAGACCCAGCCTTGACTCTGACTACTCTGCCTGCCGTTTATGCTGTTTACCCTGATGTGAAAGACCTGGCTTGTCTGACTGCGCTGCTCTGCATACCTACACCTGCTGACCTGCATCCGCGGTCCTGCACACCTGCACCTGCTGACCTGCATCCGCTGCTCTGCATACCTGCACCTGCTGACCTGCATCCGCTGCTCTGCATACCTGCACCTGCTGACCTGCATCCGCTGCTCCCAGTTCCAGCTGTTCCAGCTTTCGCTTGGCTTTACTACACCCAGCCAAGAGGACCAAGCAGGCACCCTTACCTCACCGCGCTCTTACCACCACTGTCCCCACTCCAGTGGTCTCCGAGCCGGGGTTGTACGGGAGGTCTCCCTCTGCACGTCAGGCTCACACCAAAGGTACGTGACACTGTGGCAGCACATTCGGCCTACTATTATGCTCCTGAAGAAGCGTTAATTCGCGAAACTGGTAGAGCAATTCAAGACTACATCTGATACATTGGACCCATGGCTAAATGCCACCTGCTTCACACGTTTATTGTTTCACTGGCTTCTGGTTGCTGGTTATGTATTTCATTTAGGATGGAGTGCATTTATGTTGTATAATTTTGAAGCATTGTAGAGCATTAGCCTGAGCCTTGTATCTAAGAACGAATAGACTGTAATTTTTTGAATGTTTATATGTATTTTCTTATTACTTTTTCTAAAATAAAAACCCCTAGTTTTTTACAATATCTACTCATGTGCCGCCTAAAGTCCATTCTCTAGTCCATTCATATTTTCATTTGCCACTTAGTTGCCCAATTAGACATTAGTGCATTGAGGTTGGCATGTAAATTGAAGACAAGGACGTTATTCCACTGCATAGCTTGGTCACCTGCAAAGACAGAAATGGTACTTTTAATCCCAGACTCTACTGATAAGAGGCATGGAGGAGCTCAGCTATGAGGAAAGATTAGAGGAACTGAATTTATTTGCTAATGAGAAGAGGAGATTAAGGGGGGATATGATCAACATGTACAAATACATAAGTGGTCCATATAGTGAACTTGGTGTTGAGTTATTCACTTTAAGGTCATCACAGAGGACAAGGGGTCACTCTTTACATCTAGAGGAAAAAAGATTTCATCTCCAAATACGGAAAGGTTTCTTCACAGTAAGAGCTGTGAAAATGTGGAATAGACTCCCTCCAGAGGTGGTTCTGGCAAGCTCAGTAGATTGCTTTAAAAAAGGCCTGGGTACTTTCCTAAATGTACATAATATAACTGGGTACTAACATTTATAGGTAAAGTTGATTCAGGGAAAATACGATTGTCTCTCTGGGATCAGGAAGGAATTTTTTCCCCTGCTATAGCAAATTGGATCATGCTTTGCTGGGGTTTTTCGCCTTCCTCTGGATCAACTGTGGGTATAGGATTGTGTATATGGGATTGTATTTATTTATTTTTTGGTGTAACTAGATGGACTTCTGTCTTTTTTCAACCTGACTAACTATGTAACTAGACTGTGCCCTTTGCAAGTGGATATGCACTTATTTTCCCCAGAGCTTAGTAAATGTGCTAAAGCTCTGCTAAATTCCATCATCCAATCATGTGCAAGCATACATGCTGTTTTTTTTACATTTTCTTTGCAGCTGATTGGTGCAAAGGTCTTTACATAGTGAAGCTTAACCACATTTTAGACACTTTCAACTTCACTTCTGCTTTTAATCCAGTGCTGCCATCAGTGTTTGAGTAGAACTAATATCTAGAATTATAATTACTTAAGCTAAGAGCGCAATTTTGATCCAGGGAAATTAGTTAACTGGCCTTGATAGTAGTGAAGGAATGCAAAATAGGCAAGTGCTGTGGAGGGGTTATTGCTTTGCATTCTTCTGCACCAAAGCTGTAGGAATTCTGAAAGGCTAAACTTGATGGACATCTGTCTTTTTAACCTTGATATACTGTATCCATATTAAACTTCTGTCATGGAGATCTCATTCACGCTGCCCTAAACTCCATCTGTACTAGACGAAAGTCATTGACACTCTTAATGGGGCTTTCCAGGCCCAAATACCTTTAGACCCTAAAACTTGTCTGTTGGGGATAATAGTTGGCCTCCAGGCGGAGGATATCCGTAAACAGGTTATTGGTAGAGCTTTATTTCAGGCTCGCATGATGATCTTGAGACACTGGAAAGACACCAAACCGCCTACAGTGCAGGAATGGATCACACAGATAGGGGTTACGCTTAGATTGGAAAAATGTATATATCAGCATAGGGGGACCAGCACTAAATTTGATAAACTATGGGCCCGTGGCTGAATGTCCCTGGTCTCGCCCCAATAGATCTGGTGTATGACCATCTTTTTTGAGCCTGCATAGGACATGCAGATTTCTGTATTTGGATAAGTGGGTTACCTGTTAGGGTATTCTGAAGTGGGGACTCGATTGGGGGTAATTGCATGTATTAGGCCTATGTGGAACAACTGTTTGCAGATGGGAATGGGTGCTTTACTGTATTAAGTGTTTACTTGTGTGCTGCGCCACACTGCTTGAATGTACTACTTGTGTTCTGGAACTATTTGTCCTTTTATCCTTGCTCAATAAAAACCCTTTGTTTGAGAAAAAAAAAACTTCTGTCATGGAAGCCAAAAGTCAATTTTTTTTCCCCAGCATACTGAGGCTCCATGCACACTGAAGCTGATAAACTGCAGTTTATTGGCGTTTTTTTAAAAAGCCCATAAACTGCACTCTATGTTAGCCTATGTGTCCATGCACACATGGTCGTTTTTTAGCGTTAATGAGCAGTGCAGTTTATGGGCTTTTTTCTGAACGCAAGAAATTTGCGTTCAAAGTGCAGTTTTTCAGCGGGAAAAAACGCCCAAAAAAGTCAAACGCCGTTAAGCGCACATAAACGAGAATTAGCGGCCGCTAATTAGCGTTCAGCTTTTCTCTAGCTCTATTCAAAACCAATGGTTCCCTATGAGAGCCCATTGATTTGAATAGAAGTCGCACCGCAAGTCGGATCATCATGATCCGTCTTGCGGTGCGACTTGCGTGGGGAACCCCGCCAAAAAATGAAAAAAAAAAAATTGGCGTGGGGTTTCCCCTTGGACGATACCAGGCCCTTCGGTCTAGTATGGATCTTAAAGGGAACCCCCTGCACCTAAAAAACGGCGTGGGGGTCCCCCCAAAATCCATACCAGACCCTTATCCGAGCACGCAGCCTGGTCGGTCAGGAAAGGGGGTGGGGACAAGCGAGCGCCCCCCCCCCCCTAATGAACCGTACCAGGCCCAATGCCCTCAACATGGGGGGGTGGATGCTTTGGTGCAGGGGGGCGCCCCTCGGACAATACCAGGCCCTTTGTCGCCTTCTTCCCTCCTGGAGATGTTGACTCGTCGCTGTCTCCCGCTGTAATGCCGTGTGCACGTAGAGCAAAGACATATATAGGCATGGGGCGTGGTCACCGGGTGATGCCACCCGGTGACCCCACCCCCGTATGACGTCACAGTCCCATCATTCCCCGGGACTGTGACGTCATACGGGGCGGGGTCACGGGTGGCATCACCTGGTGACCACGCCCCATGCCTATATATGTCTTTGCGGTCCGCGCACACTGCATTACAGCGGGAGACAGCGACGAGTCAACATCTCCAGGAGAGAAGAGGGAAGAAGGCGACGAAGAAGACCGCGCCCCCGCTAGCAAAAGAGTTGGAAGAAGATAGTGGAGGGGCCCGGCAGAAGGCAGAAAGAACCGGAGAGTGAGAGAAGACTTGGAGAGCGCGGAGACAACACCGGAGAGCAGGAGAAGAACCCTGAAGTCAGAAGAAGACCCCCGAAGTCGGAAGAAGACTCCCGGAGCTGCTTAAGATCCATACTAGACCGAAGGGCCTGGTATCGTCCAAGGGGAAACCCCACGCCAATTTTTTTTTTCATTTTTTGGCTGGGTTCCCCACGCAAGTCACACCGCAAGTCAGATCATGATGATCCGACTTGCGGTGCGACTTCTATTCAAATAAATGGGCTCCCATAGGGAACCATTCGTTTTCAATAGAGCCAGAGAAACGCGGCTTAAAGCTAGCGCCGCTAAACGTGCATTGACGGCAATGCAAAATGCTGATAAAATCTTGTTTTTAAAGCAGCGTTTTCCTGCCAGCAATACGGGGTTCAAAAGGGCAGTTTTTGAGCTCCAGTGTGCATGGAGCCTTACAGGCTTCTCTTCATTTGTTTATCTTCAATGCTCGTAACCACTGAGCCACCACTTTTCTCAATATGCCTTACTGAAGCAATAGCAGCTTTTTGGTGACAAAAGCTATCCACAACAATGTAAAACACAATATTATTTAATAATAAGCTTAAATCTAGAAAACACGTGTTTATTGTCGCTCTTGAAGCATCTCCAACACTGTGGAAAAACAGGATCTTCCATACCATGAATATGGGGTTCTTAAAATGACTCATTGTGTTTTGTTTTTTTTCAAACAGAATATGAGAACGGTTTTAAAAATAATAAAAGACACACAACAGAGGCACAAAGCTAGCCTTATTCCTACTGCTGCTAGAGCAACAAAAGACACCAAGTCACCTTTGGTGTTTAATGAGAGCCATGTAATGTGATGTTCTCCCAGCATGGTTGGTGGGAGCTTTGAAATATTACACATCACCATCCTACAGAAACTGCTCCACTTTAATCTTCTTATTGTTAAAAGCCTCTGTATCTCATTTAGAAAGCCATGTAAAATAAACTGTATACAGTGTACATTGAATGGTCTATTTAGTAGGCCTTGTTTTAAATCTGGAGATTGTACAATCAGATTGTAATATGTGTGGCCAGCTTTATTCTCAGTGAATGTGGGATATGGACTAACTTCTAGTAAAAGCAGAAACATCAGTACATTTCTACTTGTTGATTTTTTCACTTTAGGGCTGTATTGGCTGTGAATGAAATGTATTTTTAGTTTTTAGGTTTATATGTTTTTAATTGGTTGCTTTAGATTTGTTTTTTCACCATCACTATTACAAATTAACATTTAATATATGGCAATGGGTTTACCAGGGCATTACATGTTATCCTAGGGGCTTGCTCTGCAGTTCCCCTTTTCTGATTGAATCCTCAGGCTCAGGCTTTTGTTAAGGGAGGAGTCACTGCTTCGATGACTTATTGAAATTTTGTATAAAAAAAATATTTTTCACCACAGCTGATATGTAACTATGTTAATTATGTAAAACGTAGACTAGCACTCCATCTGCTGGCTGAATAAAAGACTACATAACTATAACATGCAATAGTTTATATTTACACGACTAAAACATTAACTGCCCATTCACACAGGGGCGGCACGACTTGTCCCGCGACTCTGCCGGGCGATCTTCACACGACTTCAAAGGTGACTTGCAAAATTACTTCTGTATTGAAGTCAATGGAAGTCGCCCTGAAGTCGTCCTGAAGTAGTACAGGAACCTTTTTCTAAGTCAGAGCGACTTGAGTCGCTCCTATTAGAACGGTTCCATTGTACAGAACGGGACGCGACTTGTCAGGTGGCTGAGTCGCCTGACGAGTCGCCCCTGTGTGAATGGGGTGTAACTAAGCCCTACAATAATAAACAAAGAAAACAAACAAACCATTATAGTTTCACTTTAAATAACTTGATGTGCAGTTATCACAGCTTAGCGATAGTCTGGTTGTTCTGCTGTACAAATAGTTTTAGCCAAAAGTTTTTTTTTTGCTGCCTATGTCTCCACTGGGTAGCTTTTATCTCACTTCCTGTTTGCATCACCACATAGAAGCAAAAATTCTAACCCTGAAAAACTCTTTCCAAAAAATCTATAGATTTTACTATATGGCCTCATTCACATGGGTGTACTGATCTGTACACCCATGCAAAGGGCCATCTTCATGTGTTCTTGCATGAATCTCCAAGCACATCTTGAATTGTAAATTCATGCGGAACCAAGCACAAACACACACAGATGTACACTCTAGGGCTGCAAGGAACACCTGTGCATCCTGTGTGGGTTAAGACTAGGGATGAGCCCAATGTTCGAGTCGAACGTAAGTTCGAGTCGAACATCGGGTGTTCGCCTGTTCGCCGAATAGCAAACAATTTGGGCCTGGTATGGTTCAGAAGGGGGCCTCTCTCTTGTCCCCCCATTTTCCTGCGGCCTGCCAGGTTGCATGCTCGGATAAGGGTCTGGTATGGATTTTTGGGGGGACCCCCATGCCATTTTTTTTATTTTGGCGCAGGGGCCCCTTAAAATCCATACCAGACCTGAAGGGTCTGGTATGGATTTTGAGGGGTACCCCTATGCCATTTTTTAAAAAACATTTGGCGCAGGGTTCCCCTTAATATCCATATCAGACCTGAAGGGCCTGGTATGGAATTTGGGGGGACCCCCACGCAAGTAGTTTTAAATGACTTTTTCCTTTAGAAATTTAATTTTGTGTAGGGACTGTTCTAAACACAGGAAACATGTGCCACTTTACAGGCATACTATAGACACCCCCTAGGTACGAATTTTAAAGGAATATTTCACTTTTATTGTTTTTGTTTTTTTTATTATTAAAATCACTGCTCCCGAAAAAAAAACTGCAGTTTTTAAAACTTTTTTTTTGCATTGATACATGTCCCCTGGGGCAGGACCCAGGTCCCCAAACACTTTTTATGACAATAACTTGCATAATAACCTTTAAAATTAGCATTAGGATTTTTCACGTTCGCGTCCCATAGACTTTAACGGTGTTCGCGCGTTCAAACAAATTTTTTGCCTGTTCGCATGTTCTGCTGCGAAAATTAACCGGGGAGTGTTCGGCTCATCCCTAGTTAAGACGGCCCTTCGCATGAGTGTATGGTTTGTTTTTTCCATGTGAATGAGGCCTCAAGGAAACCTGTGCTAAAGGATGCTGCTATTAATGATCTACTTCTTAAAAAAGTTATTTGTCTGTCTAAGGCTTCGGTCATGACCTGCAACAAACTTGTAAAATGAAATGTCAGAGTAAAATCAGGATTACTGCAGGTCAGTGAAACCACTAGAGCAGTGTGACAACCAGGGTTTTTAGAAGGAGGGGTAAGCAATGGCAGCCTTTACACTTCCTTACTGTAGCTTTCCTTTCAAGTGTGACTGGAGGTGCATCAAATACAAAGTGTTCATGGTCATATGGTTTGTTTTTACTGTTAGAAAGTAGCCACAGCCTGAGTAGAATAGCCTATGTTCTGCCAGACACTTGCTTTCTGTGTAGAAGAAGTGGTCCCTCTTTAGAGGTCTGACACATCCCTTGCTCAGTAGGGGGCAGGCATGTACACGCTGGAAAATTTTGTTTAGTTTAGTTTCGGATGCATTCGTCAGGTTTATAATTATGCATTTTCATTTTTGTTGTGTCGGCCCGGTTCGTTTATGGGATTAGTTTTGTTTCTTTGGGATTTATTTCGTATATTTGTTAGACCGGGTGGATTCAAAAAGTTTGACACTCTGTACGGATCCAAATTCATTGTGAATAGCTGTGGTTGTTAGCACCCTTGGCGCCAGACGCATGCAAATATGCGGCCTCTCGGCACCTGGTCCGTGGTGTCAAGAGGCCACATATTTGCGTGAATTGCAGTCAGTACAGCCGTGCCAAAAGCGCACGCCCTGCGTGCTCCCAGACAGTTACCAGCGCCTAACCGAAAGCTACCGATCGCTACTTGCGACTTTTTGGATCTCGTGGTCTTTGTTTTTTTAACAGCATGGGGGTTTACCCAATCCATAGCAGGCCCTTTAGGTGTGGTATTGATTTTGAGGGGCACCCCATCCCAAAAATCTTTTAGAAATGGCATGGGGTCCCCCCAAAATCCATACCAGACTCTTAGGTTTGATATAAATCCTAAGTGGAACCCCATGGCAATTTTCTTTTTTTAAATGACGTGGGGTCCCCCCAAAATCCATAGCAGACCCTTATCCAAGCATGCAGCCAGGCAGGCTAAGAAAGGGGGGGAGAGCAAGAGGCCCCCCTCCTGAACCATACCAGGCCTTATGCCCTCAACTAGGGTGCCCACGTGTCCCGGATTGCCCGGGATCGTCCCGTTCTAGAGATTTTAGTCCCGTGTCCCAGGCAGCTCATTCCGGGACAATACAGACGTCCCGGAATGAAAAAAACGAGTGACCACACTGACTGACCAGGCAAACCAATCCGCTCCGCCTGTCCGCCGCCACCACCTTATAATTTTATCTCACAGCACAGCACACTGATGATAAAGCCTCAGGCTCAGGCTGCCACTGCCAGTCTGGTTGCTAGGCTAGGGGCCGCTCCGCGTCTAGCAACCAGTGACGTCAGCTGAGCGGAGGTCTGTCACTCAGTCAGTATGAGCAGTGAGTGAACCCGCCCGGCGCACACTACGCTGAGTATGAGACCAGCGCGCGCACCTCCCTCCGCAGCCGCCAGAGCCAGCACAGAGTGAGTGACCGTGACTCAGACAGAGCCACTCACCTGTGCACAGCCAGCCAGCCTGAGCCTCGTCGTCCATTCCGAGTCCTCCTCCAGCTCCAGTCAGTGATGCCACTCATGCCAGTGACCAGTCAGACTGTGACAGTCTGAGCCACTCTCTGTCCTGTGCAGCCAGCCAGCGTGAGCCTCGTCGTCCGTCCGAGTCCTCCTCCAGGCTCCTCCTGCCCACGAGGTCCACAAGTTTGCCGTGGCCGCCTGCAGTCAGTGCCAGTCTGCCAGACACTGACAAACTTCCAGGACAGGTTAGTGTACTGTACTATCTGTTACACTCTCACTTTGTTCCCCTCCAATCTACTGCTGTCCCCCTCCATTCTGCTGCTTTTCCCCTCCAGTTTTCCTCTGTGTCCCCCTCCATTCTGCTGTGTCCCCCTCCATTCTGCTGTGTCCCCCTCCATTCTGCTGCTGTCCCCCTCCAGTTTTCCTCCGTGTCCCCCTCTGTTCTGCTGTCCCCCTCCGTTCTTCCTCTGTGACCCCCTCTGTTCTGCTGTCCCCCTCCGTTCTTCCTCCGTGTTCCCCCTCCGTTCTGCTGTCCCCCTCCGTTCTTCCTCCCTGTCCCCCTCTGTTCTGCTGCTGCTGTCCCCCTCCATTCTTCCTCCGTGTTCCCCTCTGTTCTGCTGCTATCCCCCTCCGTTCTTCCTCCGTGTCCCCCTCCGTTCTGCTGTCCCCCTCCGTTCTTCCTCTGTGTCCCCCTCCGTTCTTCCTCTGTGTCCCCCTCCGTTCTGCTGCCCCCCTCCGTTCTGCTGCCCCCCTCCGTTCTGCTGCCCCCCTCTGTTCTGCTGCCCCCCTCTGTTCTGCTGTCCCCCTCTGTTCTTCCTCTGTGTCCCCCTCCGTTCTGCTGTCCCCCTCCGTTCTTCCTCCGTGTCCCCCTCTGTTCTGCTGCTGTCCCCCTCCGTTCTTCCTCCGTGTCCCCCTCTGTTCTGCTGTCCCCCTCTGTTCTGCTGTCCCCCTCCGTTCTGCTGTCCCCCTCCGTTCTGCTGTCCCCCTCTGTTCTGCTGTTCCCCTCAGACTTTATTTTGTCCATATTTAAAAATTCTTACAGAAAACACTTTTATAACATAAATAAAATGTGTTTTTAATCCCCACCAGACAAAGCCACACTTACTGCCGGTAAGGATCCAGCCTGTGCCCAGTCAGTGCCAGTCCCGGGGCCCCTGCTGACTACTCCCGCAGCCGCTGCAGTACATTGCCAGCAGCACAGCCCGACTCCGAGCTGCCCGACTTCTCCAGTAACAGTTCAACTTCTCTCCTGAGCTGAGCCTCGTCCGAGTCCTCCCGCCCACGAGGTCCGCGAGTTTGCCGCCCGCCAGACATTGACAAACTTCCAGGTTAGTGTTACACTTTGTTACAGTGAGCATGCTCCCCCTCCGTTCTGCTGCTGTCTGTCCCCCTCCGTTTTGCTGCTGTCCCCCACTCCCCCTCCGTTCTGCTGCTGTCCCCCTCCAGTTTTCCTCCGTGTCTACTTCCGTTCTTCCTCCGTGTCCCCCTCCGTTCTGCTGTCCCCCTCCGTTCTTCCTCCGTGTCCCCCTCCGTTCTGCTGTCCCCCTCCGTTCTTCCTCCGTGTCCCCCTCCAATCTTCCTCCACTTTCAGTGTCACTTACAACTCCATCTCCTCTGCTCCTCTTCCTCTCTTAGTTGGGGTACCCCAAGGCGCCGTCCTTGGGCCCCTCCTATTCTTCCTCTATACCTCTTCCCTGAGCCAGTTGATAACCTCCCATGGCTTCCAATACCACCTCTATGCTATGCACCCAGATCTATGTCTCCACTCCTCAACTAACCTCCTCGATCTCCTCACGGATCTTAAACTTACTGAATGACATATCAGTATGGATGTCAGTCACACCACTTCCTCAAACTCAGTCTTTCTAAAACGGAGCTTGTTACATTTCCTACTTCCCGGTCCCCAACCCCTTATGATTTTACCATTAAGATCAACAGCACAACCATTAGTCCCTCCACACATGCCAGGGTGCCGGGTGTAATCCTTGACTCTGACCTCTCCTTCAGCCCCCACATCCAATCACTGGCTAAATCCTGCCACCTTAACCTCCGCAACATCTCCAGAATTCCACCCTTCCTGACTAATGACACCACAAAGCAACTTATTCACTCCGCGATAATTTCCCACCTTGACTACTGCAACTCTCTCCTTAATGGCCTACCCTTACATAGGCTCCTCCCCCTTCAGTCTATTATGAATGCTAGACTAATACACCTCACTAACTGATCCGGACCATGACTGCTGCCTCTCTCTGCCAATCCCTTCACTGCCTTCCCCTACCCCGTCACTGCCTTCCTCTACCCCACCGTATAAAATTCTAAATGCTAACCACAACTTACAAGGCCATCCACAACATCGCCCCCAGCTACATCACCAACCTCATCTGCAGATATCGCCAAAATCGTTCCCTCCGCTCCTCCCAGGACCTCCTGCTCTCTAGCCCCCTTGTAACCTCCTCTTAATGCTCGCCTTCAGGACTTCTCCAGAGCCTCTCCCATCCTCTGTAACTCCCTGCCCCAATATATCCGATCAGCCCCTACCCTGTTCACCTTTAGGAGATCCCCGAAAACTGACTTATTAGCAGCAGAATGTATTTCGGGGTGTAGTTGCAAGTATGCATATGCTGTGTTAGAGAAATAACCTGTGAATATGACAATTTTGTGAAAACTAAAAATCTTCATTTTGCAAACAAAATTTTGGTAAAATATGACAACTTGAAAAAACTCACCATGTGCAGTTTAGAGGTGTTACTTCAAAAATTGGTAAAATTAATAGTGAAGATAAGTTGGTGGTTTAGATGGCGTCTCGGCCGGGTGTTTGTTATAAAAAATAAATATCTACAATGAAATTTTAGAGTGTTATCTGTGCCTTTATGAGAGGAGCACTCTGAATGCATTGAAGGAAATAAATTAAATTGGTAAATAAAAATAAAGACCAGTTTTAGGAGAGGCTCGGCCGGGTGTTTGCTATTTTATGAAAAGATACTTTGAAGTTTTGTTAAAACCCACTTTGGTTGTATTTAAGTTGGTGTAGTACCTCGTGATGTTAAAAGAGGGTTTGGGTGTCAGTAGGGCAATGGTACCTCAGCCGGGTGTTTGTGACACCTTACTCTTGCTGGTATGATGTATTTAATTAATTTGATGTATTTACTTAATTAAGGCATATTATAGTCATTTATTTATTTATTTATTTTTCATGTGTATTTGCCAGGGATTGCCTTAATTAAGTAAATACATCAAATTAATTAAATAATCACCTTTATCACTATCACCCATTTGCCCGGAAAGCAAACACCCGGCAGAGCCAAACTTATTTAATTGTTTTAATATATTTCATATTTTTAATATCACACATTAGGCTGACTTAGCAACCAATTTTCATCAGAACAGCGCCATATCTACACCCCCCATACCTTCTTCACCTTGGAATGTCTACTTTCCAAAAGTGGTAATTTGGGGGGTATTTGTTTAGTCCTGGCTTGTTAAGCCCTGTACACACTATTAGAAAACAAACAATCGGCCGGTTTTCATCAATGTTTCACATCAAGTCGGAACCGAGGATAGAAATAATACACGGAAATTTGCGTACGACAAAGGCTTTTTTGTTATTTGTTGTTTCTGATCATGCGCAGTCTTTCGTATCTGCTATTTCTCTTACGAAAATCATACGAAAATGGACCATTCTGTTCCCATGAAAGAAAAATGTTGGCGTTTTTCCCTTCGGAAATTTTCATTCGGAATCGGCTGTCAACAGTTGTGTACACACTTTTAGAAAATTGTACGATCGTTCCTTGGACAAAAAAGTTTGCCCGATTTTCTTTATGGGCCATTAGTGTCTCAAGAAATGAGAGAGGCCATCAGTACATCAGATGTGATCGTTTTTCAATGAAACACTAGCTTGTAGACTCTCTGAATTTTATTGCTGTGGAGCTCTGTGGCGTGTTGCTAAATACTTTGTATTACAAGTTGGCTTGCCCATTACATACATCAGTCAATGTGTTTGGATCATCACTATAGGATCATTCATACATCGTGCAACTGGTACTAAGATGGATAGCAGCGGGGATGAACAGGGGCCATCGACCTCTAAATCAAAGAAGATAAAGCGATTGTGCCGTTTTCGAGACTTATGGAAAACAACTTATACATGCATTAGAGCAGTGGATGGTAACTATCATAGAGCATATTGTACTCTGTGTAGGCGCGAGTTTGGAATTGGTCATGGTGGTGAAGGTGATATCAAAAACCACATAGCTAGCGAAAGTCACAAAAATGCTGATCGGGCTGCAAAACAAAGTGGGATGCTTTCCAAATTCATGATTCCCTCTAAGGATATGGCAATGCAAGATGACACAATAGCAGCTGAAATATCAATGGTTTACCATTCCGTGTGCCACAGTCATTCATATAGATCTTTGGACTGCACCATGAAAATACTTCCTGTTATATTTCAGGATTCTGCTAAAGCCACTAGGATTTCATGTGGTCGTACCAAAGCTGAAGCCATTGTAACAAACGTGCTGGCTCCTTACAGTGTGGAAATGGTGGTTAATGATTTAAAAAACAGCTATGCTTATTTTAGTGTTGGATCAGATGCATCTAACCATGGACACACCAAACTTTTCCCCTTAGTTCTGCGTTACTTTAAGCCCTCCAAAGGAGTTGTAACAAGCTTGTTGGATTTTTATGAAGGTGAGGAAAGTGCTGCTGCAATTTCAGAGCAAATTTTAAATGTGATTACAACAAATGGCCTATCTGTGGATATGATGTCTGCATATTCTGCTGACAATGCAAGTGTGAACTTTGGTAAGCATAACGGTGTGTACCAGAAGCTTCATGCTGTAAATCATCGGATATTGCCAGCTGGCTGCCCTGCTCACATACTTCACAATACAGCTAAAAAGGCTTCAGATGTCTTACATTTTGACGTTGAAAGTTTAATTTTGAAATTATATAATTATTTTTCAATATCGGCCAAGAGAGTTGCCACACTAAAAGAAATGTTTGACTTTGTTGACCTTGAGTGGTCAGAACTTCTTCGCCATGTACCAACAAGATGGCTGTCTCTTTATCCAGCAATCGAGAGAGTTTTAAAAAATTGGCCAGCTGTAAAAGCTTACTTCCAAAGTATTGGTGAGGATGAAACATCTAAAGTAATATGGCAATTTATTGTGGATGAAGATAGTGAGACCACAGAGCTGGATCCGCCATCAGTTCCTGAGTTATATCTCCAGTTTTTACACAACTGCTTGCCTATTTTTCAGACAGCCATTTTAAAACTGGAGCGAAATGACTTGATTGCAGTTGATGTATATGAGATCATGACATCAGTCAAAGGCAAACTAATACAAAGACAGACAGACCATTTTTTTGGATATCTAGTTGGGAAAGCTTTGAAAAAATTACCTCACCTGCAAGCCAAAAAAATAGAATCAGAATTCCTAAAATTTTATCAAAAAGCTGTTCAGTATTTACAACAGTGGTTTGATTTTTCAGACAAAAACTATTTGTCAAAAATTCAATGTCTAAATTTGAAGGAGAACCTTACATTTGATAACCTGGTGGCATCAGTTGAAGCTCTGAATTTAGACTCTGTTTCAATAGATGACCTTTATGAAGAATTTGCTTGCGTTTGTCCACATTTTCAAAAGGTTTCTACCGGTATTGAAGCGGATGATGATCTCAACACCGATGTTAAATGGTCAACAATATTCACGAAGGCTGGACCTGACAAACTGCCAAACCTCTTGAAAGTGGTGTCCTTTGTCATTAGCATCCCATGCTCAAATGCAGCAGTTGAAAGGGTCTTCAGCATGATGGGAATGTGCTGGTCTGACACAAGAAATAGATGCAGCATTGATTTAATAAAATCTGAACTTCAGGTGAAAATCAATTTCAACATGGGCTGTCAATCTTTTTATGGCTTCGTAAAACAAAATAAAAAACTCTTGCAATGTGCAAGAAGTGACAAGAAATACACTTTTAGACATCAGTGATGAAAACAAAAGATACTCATCTGGTGTCATGTGGTCTGAAGGATTTGATTATTATCATATTGCCATGTGAGCTGAATTAGACACAGCATTAATATTTCAGAAACATTATATTTACAATTGACTGTTTTGTAAGTTTTATATTTTCAAGAATATATTTATAGTAATATATCTATCTGTTATATAAGAAAAAAGTAAATGTGTTTATTATATATGGTTGGTTGCTAGTTTATACCTAGTTTCTAAAAGTTCTTGCTCATTGAGAAAACAATAAATAATTTGTTAATTTATTGCAACTTGTTCTGTTTGTTTTTTCTATTTCTTAAGAGATGTCTAAAACATTTAAAAGTATGACCTGTTTTAGGTAGCCAGTGATTGTGTGCAGGGCGCAATCACAAAATACTGAACAATGCACAGGCAGCTATGTTTATAGCAATCTCAAGCATAACTTTGATGCAGTGAACTTGCCAGAGTAAGTGATGTACAAAGTACGCCGTTGTCACTAAGTGACTTAGTTAAAGCAGGTGCACATTGCATACCACCTGTCTAAACTGGTTACCATTGTTTGCTTCTTTTCCCCAAAAAATTTGCCATTTTTTTTTCAAAAAACATCTTTTTTGGGCGGGAGTGGGGGGGGGTGTCCCTGAATGGCAGTTTGGAAATGTGGTCACCCTACCCTCAACATGGGGCAGTGCTTTGGAAGAGTGGGGCTCCCCACTCCAAAACAGCTTGTCCCCATGTTGATGAGGACAATGGCCTCTTCCCCACAACCCTGGCCTGGTGCTTGTGGGGTTGAGGGTGGTGAATTATCAGATTCTGGAAGCCCCCTTTAACAAGTGGCCCCCCAGATCACAGCCCTCCATGTGAATATGTGTGGGGGGTATAGTATCAGTGTCAAAAGTAAAAGAGAAAAAAAACACAGAGACAGTTTTTGACACTGAAGGACAGCTGTAAACATGGACTGAACTGTGTGTATCTAGCTTAACATTACCCTCTCCCCAGATTGACAATGCTGCTATTCAAAGGTGGCTCTACTGTTTATCCACAGAATAGAGGTTCAAAGGACATACTAAAAGGGAAACAAGTGTAAAAAAAAACAAAAAAACAAAATAAAAAAAAACAATGCAGCCACCACATTTAAGGATTGTTTAAGCTTAAATGTCTGGTTTTGGTTTTAAAAACACTTTATTCTTGTAACTTTCTGTGAGTTGAACTGAAAGCACACATACTGTTATCTTACTTCTTTAAACTACTAATCCTTCATTCTCTATGCAGCCTGGGGGACAACAATGGCTCCCTCCATGGATACAGTGGAGTGAGTGGAGTTACCCAGGGACTGATGGTGTTATTCATAAGACTACCAGATTAAAATAAAGGAAACAATACCTGAACAATGAAAAGTAATGCAGCCACCTCCTCTAAAGATGAATAAGTAGTAAATAATTACATTTTCGTTTTCGGGTTTCGACGGGTGATGATAAAAGAGGGTATATTGAGTTATACAGAATTAATGAATTCATAGCATTTTAAAGAAGTTGTAAGAAACTTTGATTGAATAAGAAAATGTTGTGCTACAGTTACATAAAGCCCGGTTCACACAGGGGCGGCACGACTTTGGGGGTGACTCGGCGACGCAATCTCAAGACGACTTGAGAGGCCCGGTTCAGGCGATTTGCATAATGACTTCTGTATAGAAGTCAATGCAAGTCATCCCGAGTCGCCCCCAGAAGTAGTACAGGAACCTTTTTCTAAGTCGGAGTGACCTGAGTTGCTCCAATTAGAACGGTTCCATTCAACAGAGCGGGACGCGACTCATCAGGCGACCGAGTCACCTGACGAGTCGCCCCTATGTAAACCGGGCCTAAGGATAAAGTTAGCCAAACTTTTAATCTGATTGCATTATCTTATTTAAATTTACCAGCTACGTAGTGCTAGGCTTAATCTGTACAATAAATTGTATGAATTGTTTAAGTAGGCGTGCACACAATATAATTGCTTTTGAATCTAAAGGAAATTTTAGGTTGCGCAGTTTATTACCGTGTTTCCCCGATAATAAGCCCGGGTCTTATATTAATTTTGGCAACAAAAGACACAGTAGGGCTTATTTTCGGGGTAGGTCTTACCATGTATTGGTGCTGTCTTCTCTCCCCCTCTCACACCCTGCCTGATAGGAATCCCCAGTGTAAACCGAGTTAAAATGCTTGTAAAATCCTATAATCCACTCTATTACAGCAGTATATAATGTACAATGTGTGTGTTTCTGTAATATAATTGTGCCAAATACCTTCGTTATAGCGCGGCTCTGTGCTTCAGTGACCCGCCGGAACTCTCTTCCCCAAAATTATATTACAGAAACACACACATTGTACATTATATACTCCTGTAATGGATTGGATTATAGTAGTTTACAAGCATTTTCAACTAGGGCTTATTTTCGGGGTAGGGCTTATGTTGCAGCCCTCCTGGAAAAGAACGGTAGGTCTTATTTTCAGAGTAGGTCTTATTTTCGGGGAAACACTGTATGTTTCTCCTTGGAATAAGGCATGTAGTACAGAAATAAAGAAACTGCATGTAATAAAGAGTTGAAAGCCACTGCCACTTCTATACAGGTGACTGGATTTTCCTTGCAAAGTGAAATTTCCCAAAATTAACTAATCCCTGGGGAAAATTCCCTTGCCAAGTGAGCAACCTATTGTCACTGTGGCTAATATACAGGTGTACAGTGCATATTTCCATCGCACAAGTTCCTGGAATGACCTCTAAAATTACCTGGTGCTGTAGCGACTGCCAGCTGGATACTGGAACATGCACGATAATATAGACATTCGCCAGCACACCAAGGATCTTAATTTTCATCCAAACAGTTTTTAATCCAAGAAAGATCACATCACTAAATAGTTTAGTGCAACGTTTCGGAGTCACGCAGGACCTCTTTGTCAGGTATCCTGTGTGACTCGGAAACATTGCACTACACTATTTTGTGATGTGAGCTTTCTTGGATTAAAAACTGTTTGGACAAAATTAAAGATCCTTGGTGTGTTGGCGAATATCTATATTAAAATATAGAGGTGTGAAACACTGTGTAGAGGTATATATGAGTAAACCCTAAGCTGTTAAAGACACAGTGATACAGCAAAGGAAAGGAGCAAACAGAACAAGCAAATCACAGTAGTATACTGCCAGGCCAATAACAACCCACAAGACATAGTAGTGCAGATAGAAAAAAATGAGAGGTGTAGTGTAGGATGTGTATCAATAGAAAAATGGGACGGTATACATGTTTTGGTATGTGGTGGCACTACAGGGAGTGGCAGCTTTAGCCATTGTTTTTGATTTTTTATACATAATTTTTATGGTCACACCTGGTAGCGCAATTTGTTTAAACATAGTGTAGGATGTGCTGTGCGAACATTTGATTCTCTTGTAGACAAGAAGCAACACAGCTCCACTCTTTCATCAGGAGGATGTGTAATAGCAGAAAAGGAAACAAACTCATATTGTTTTCTCTTCCCTTAATATAAAGTAGGATCAGATTGGTTTATGAGGGATAAGAGGAATAAGATTGTCATGTGTATACTGTAGTATGTCTCACTGGTGGCATAGATAATATGAAATGGGCTGATGTGCTTTGGAGTTCAGATGTCACTGGTTACAAGGAAACCAAGAAGTTAGCTGTGTGTAGAGAGTGTAGATCTGCCTCTAAATGCTGAGCTTAAAATATGCCTCTAAACGTCCTAATGTGCATCGACCCCGAAGATAACTTTGAGCTGCTTTTCCAGGCATAGTTGCCAACTGTCCCGAATTGACCCAGGACATTCCCGGGATTTAGACCTTTGTCCCAGTCTTAGCGTTTCCCGTGTTTTCACGTTTTTTCACCGCCACTAGAGGTCCGCAGGTGGCATTAATTGTCTCTCCTGGCCGCCATTTTACAGAAGACCAAAAGTAACAGGTCACTCGCCGAGGGGAACAAACAAGAAGTGGAGCCAGTCAGGTGGCTGCCAATAGAAATTGAGCTGCCGCCAACCCCCTGCCTGGTGGCCTGCTCAATTTCTATTGGCAGCCACCCGGCCGGCTCCGCCTCTTGTTTGTTCCCCTCAGTGAGTGACCTGTTACTTCTGATCTTCTGTAATGGGGGCGGAGACTCCACTGTTGGGACACCTGATGTAAGGGGGGCTCCACTGGGGGACATCGGATATAAGGGGGGCACCTGATGTAAAGGGGGCTCCGCTGGGGGACACCTGATGTAAGGGGGCTCCACTGGGGGACACCCGATGTGAGGGGGCTCCACTGGGGGACACCTAATGTAAGTGGTCAACCTGATGTAAGGAGGGACTCCACTAGGGGACACCTGATGTAAGGGGAACACTGCTGCTCGGATACCTGATGTAAGGGGGGGCTCCACTGGGGGACATCTGATGCAAGGGGGACACCGCTGCTGGGACACCTGATGTAAGGGGGACACTGCTGCTGGGACACCTGCTGTAAGGGGGCTCCACTGGGGGACATCTGATGCAAGGGGCCACCGCTGGGGGACACCTGATGTAAGGGGGGCTCCACTGGGGGACACCTGATGTAAAGGGGCTCCACTGAGGGACGCCTGATGTAAGGGGGGCTCCACTGGGAGACACCTGATGTAAGGGGGGCTCCACTGGGGGACATCTGATGTAAGGGGGCACCGCTTCTGGGACACCTGATGTAAGGGGGCTCCACAGGGGGATACCGGATGTAAGGGGGACACCTGATATAAGGGGGCTCTACTGGGAACACCTGATGTAAGGGGGACACCGCTGGGGGACACCTGGTGTAAGGAAGGGCTCCACTGGGGACACCTGATGTAAGGAGAGGCTCCACTGGGGACACCTGATGTAAGGGGGACTCCGCTGGTAGACACCTGATGTAAGGGGGGGCTCCACTGGGAGACACCTGATGTAAGGGGGGCTCCACTGGGAGGACACCTGATGTAAGGGGGGCTCCACTGGGGGGACACCTGATGTAAGGGGGGCTCCACTGGGGGACATCTGATGTAAGGGGGGCACCGCTTCTGGGACACCTGATGTAAGGGGGCTCCACAGGGGGATACCTGATGTAAGGGGGACACCTGATATAAGGGGGCTCCACTGGGAACACCTGATGTAAGGGGGACACCGCTGGGGGACACCTGGTGTAAGGAAGGGCTCCACTGGGGACACCTGATGTAAGGAGGGGCTCCACTGGGGACACCTGATGTAAGGGGGACTCCGCTGGTAGACACCTGATGTAAGGAGGGGCTCCACTGGGGGACACCTGATGTAAGGGGGACACTGCTGGGGGGACACCTGATGTAAGGAGGGGCTCCGCTGGGGACACCTGATGGCATCTGGTCTCAGGCGATGTGTAATACGCTCAGGGCTCCCACTGATTCTACATTATGGTGAGTTGAACTATTTCATTTTATATATCAATGTAATAATAGAAAAAAATGTGCTTCAATCATACTGACACAATAACAACCATGGTGTCGGAATGATTGAAGCGCTAACACCAGGTGTTTGGAGTATATTTATCTGCTGATTGTTAACATTTCTGAAATACACATATTTCTATTGTGATGTAGGATCTGGGCCTGCTGTCCCACCATCCCTCTTTCTCTCTCTCTCTTCCTCCCTTTTTTTTCTTCCTCCCTTTCTTTCTTCCTCCATCCCTCGTTCATCTCAGACTCTAACCACATCCCCTTTGAGTTACGCCCCCTTTAAGCCATGCCCAATATTTTGTTTAAACCACGCTAAGTTTTTGCTGCTACGTCACACCTACAAATGAATGCCCACCCACTAATTATAATACAACTCCGCCTACAAACAAAAAAGTGTCCCTAGAATTTTTTTTACAATCTTGGCATTGGCAAATATGTACAGGCAAAATGCAAAAGTGTTTGTAGAAGCAGCATTTTTTAAGCCCAGTGTGCACGACACTAAAAGCATTTTTAGAGCTAAAACACTTCCATTTTGATCTGTATTTGGTACCCAAACTGGAGTTGTAAAGTACTTTCAGGGCTTCAGAAAAGATAATCAAGCTTTGTTAAATGGTCTGTAAATACTCACAAAGGGGTTCATTAACTAAAACTGGAAAGTGCAAGATCTGGCGCAGCTGTGCATGGCAAACAATCAGCTTCTAACGTCAGCTTGTTTAATTGAGCTTTAACAATAAAACCTCAAAGCTGATTGGTTTCATTGCAGAGCTGCACCAGATTTTTGCACCCTCCAGTGAAAAAAATTGTAAAATTCTGCGCCAAATGGTGATCTAAATAATTACTAAAATTAAACAATTGATAGATTAATTTTTACACATCTGCTCCCCTGCAATAAAGAAGTGTAGCTTCCAATTGAATGAGTGATAAAGTTAATAGAGGGCGCTAATTATGGTGATATAATTCATAACGTGATAAATACATATAAATTAATCAACAATAAATAATTAAATATTTGGTTCCGTGTTCACAAAAACCGTGAAGTGAACTGTAAACAAAAATTAAATAATAGTCCCAACATATAGTGAATTAAAGATCCAATCAATCAATCATATCAACGATTTGCTTGTAGAGAACGACAATCTTCCTTATGTGAATAATTCCTTCACCATACACTATACAATATTGTCACCCGAAGTGCACAGATATAGGAAGTGCTTACCAGATGACTATGACCTCTTTAGTTAAAAAGATGGTCAAATAAGCTTGAGCAGGATTGTGCATGCACACACAGCAGTAGACAGTAATGGATCCAAGTACCTCTTCCCGGAGTTATAGGTGAGATATGCAAATGAAAACAGAAAATCCCATTGCATAATACTGTTTATTTAAAATAAAGGAGATAAAAAAAGGGGGGTCCAATTGGCCTCTTACTTGTGCCTAAAATGTGCCTACCCGGCACTGGGTCTGTATGCTTATCTGTGAGCACCGCTCCGCTGTCACCTCCGTGTCGGTGTGCATAGAGTCCACGATGTTGCAACCAGAGCGCCGGAGTGGCGTCAGCACAAAAACACACGTGACCATGTAGCGCTGCCGACGTACTTTTCGTTATTCACGTCTTCAGGGGGTGTACCTGATCACTAGAGGATCACGGTATTTGTACTATAAGGTAGTTTCATTAATACACAGCGGGGGTGTTTCAGACTCACCTAAAGCAGCCGCAATCTCAGGTTTAAGGCTATAAAACAGATGTTAAATACTTAAATAGCCACACAAATAGCTGTGCAATACTAAAACAGATATTTGAATAAAAATGTTTAGATAAAAACCGAGAAAAATATATGAACCAGGCATATATATGCCAAGATGACATCTCACTCATCCCCATACAAATTTGGAATAGGACATTTCACAGTGAATTCTGAACACGAAGACATGAATCCACAGATACCTCTAGATACTATTGTTCAATGAATTTGGAGATTAGAACCCGTGAGCAATTTACATAGTGGCTATCCAATCACACATAAGTAGGATTTGCGAGACAACCCACATACTTTAGGGAATATTAAAATTACCTAATTTTAGTGGGTATATATGCCCCATTTGGTATAAGAATAAACTCATACCGTATTCTAAATGGAGACTCGTGTTATAAGACCCACAAAAAAGGTCAAAATAATTTGTTTGGGATGTGCCATACCCTCTCGCAGAGATTGATTTCCAGCATGGGAACAGAAAAATAACAAAAATAGTTTTACATCCAGAAACCTCAACTAAAGACAACCCCTGTAAACCCAGATATATTATAATATATGGCCTCAATCATTAGTGAGAAAACAATTGCGATCTAGCTCAATGTTCATTCCGAGTGGCTGCAGAGTATGCAATCTATATAACCACTTGGTCTCATTCTGTGACACCATTCTTTTCATATGTGTCCCTCGCCAATGTCTAGATATTCTATCAATGCCATAGAATGTACACAGGCCTGGATCACTATCATGCTGACTCTTAAAGTGCCTGGACACGCTATGGTTCGGAAAACCTTTCTTAATATTTGCTAGGTGTTCATTAATTCTGACTTTAAGTGGTCGTGGGGTTCTACCCACGTACTGGAGGGAACAGGGACACTCGGACGTAGGTAACGTGGTCTGAATGACAGGTAATTCATGGTTTTATTTTGAATTGTTCTCCTGTTACATTAGATTTAAAATGTGTTACTTTTTTGGAGGCCCATGACTTACGTGTAGTCTTGCATGCTTTGCATCTAGTGCAATGATAAAACCCAGACCCATCCAAGAACGTGGGTGGTCTCTTAGGAGTTTCAGGTACATTGCGAGCTATTCTATTTCTAAGGCCAGGTGCTCTTCTATATATAAACGTAGGAGTGGGGGAAATGATAGATTTGAGATCTTGGTCTTTCATGAGTATAGGCCAATACCTTTTGAAGATTGTCTCAATTTGTCTAAATTGCCTGTGGAACCCAGATACAAAGGCTAATTCTCCTTTGTGCTCTTTCTTGGGCTTCACAACCAACAGGGATTGTCTGTCCATTAAGGACACCTCAGAGAGAACTTTATCAAGGGTTTCAGCTGGATAGCCCTTCTCTAAAAAAAAAATTGTTAAATGCTGAGCGTGGGTACAAGCCCATTTCTGTCGGTGGCCTTGAAATATGTAGGAGTCTCAAAAGAATTGTTGATTTTCCTGATCGTAAGATCTAAGTAGTTGACGGTATAGAAATTAATTTCTCCTGTAAATTTTAAGCCATATTTAATTACTTATTGTTGATTATTTTATATGTATTTATCACGTTATGAATTATATCACCATAATTAGCGCCCTCTATTAACTTTTGCACCCTCCAGTTTTAGTAAATCAACCCCAAAGTGTGATACAGTTCAGACTAGCATTTAAAAGCTAAGACTAAACAATACTTGTAAAGATGAGGCTTTCAGGGAAACCAACAATATGCATAAGCCATTACTGGCCTTCTCTTCGAAACATGCTCATTCTCCAGCTGTCGTAGTGTTTGCACTTTCTGTGTCACTAATCTGGAATAAGTACTCAGATCATAGATTTTTACTCTGACTGCTAGACACCTTCTGCAGCAGCAGATGAATTTTAGGCAGAACTGAGTGAGCACTGATTGTACCACAATTCCAATGTGTCCTGCAAGACAGTTGCAACTTGCTTGATAATTTCATCTGTTGCCTGGAAGTATTGTTTATCCCCCTGGCATCCTCCAACAGGGATGACTGTACATACTAGGATGTGGTACCAGTGCAGTTCTTGTAAGCTACTTCCCGGGAGCATGTGTTTTGGTATGCAGAGTAAGAGCTATGATACTAGCTGTTATTAATAGCTGTTATCACAGTTTGCCGCAGGAGTGTTACCACGGTGACCATGCAATCAAAAGCCCCCAATCTGGAAACCTGCATTTAGGTTGACATAAAATGCTGATGGTTTCTATGTGACATCAACAGTACTTCCAGTAACTCAGGGAGCTAAGGGATATTCAAGGCAAGTTTCCCTTCTTTTTTCATCTTTCTATTGGCAAACATGCATAAGAGAGGTCTGTTCCCTTCTGTTATTAAGTCATTATTATAACTGATCTCAATGTAAGCAGAGATAGGGTGTAGCGGCTTCACAGAGGGAATCACATGTACTGACTTTATAAACCAGGCAACGTTTATTACCGTAGAGACGGTAGTAGAAACTAGTATTTACAGCAGTAATGCAAGTAGTTTCACTCCAAACATGGAGGCACAGATATACAGCACAGTCACTTCTGATGTAAGCAGTAGTTGCATTCGTCAACACATAGGCACTTTCCACTGACTGACACCGTATAAACCCACGCACACAATGCGTATGGCTGATATTCACACACATTACCCGGTACAACGGTATTCCTTCAGCAGAGGGATATATCTGTAACAGGGAGTCTTTCATCCGACCAGGATTGCTGATACAGAACTCCGTAGGAACCCTGAGCTATCCCTCACAGGCCGGAACACTCTCCCTACCTTCTCCTAACTCTCCCTCACAAGCAGGTTCTCTGTCCCTATCTACACACACGCGTGTTCTCTCCTAAACGTGACTGGGCTTTCCTATATATAAGATATCCACCCAAACATGGCCGACCAAATCTTCCGAGATTTTGCTGTCCTATCAGGACACTAGGCTTCTCCAAAATGGTGCTGGAGACAATTATAGAGGCCAAACAGCTCTGAACATATGTACACATAACATATCAAATGGGCTGAAAAGTGAGTATATACACTTGCTAACCCACTTCCTCTTGCAGCCAGCTAGGCTGCCCTGCACTACAGCTGCCTACATCCTGATAGACTTATTAGTGTATCTAATAATACTTTTTTAATCTGCTAATCAAACCTGAATTTGTGATACACGCATAAATTCACAATGGGGGTTGATTTTCAAAAGGCAAATAGATAGAGTTGAGCGGACACCTGGATGTTCGGGTTCGACGGGTTCGGCCGAACTTTGGAAAAAAGTTTGGGTTCGGGACCGAACTTTAACCCGAACCCGAACCCAAACCCGAACCCCATTGAAGTCAATGGGGACCCAGACTTCTAAGGACTAAAAAGGCTCTAAAAAAGTAATGGAAAGGGCTAGAGGGCTGCAAATGGCAGCACAATGTTGTTAAGAGCATGGCAAGTGCTCTGCAAACAAATGTGGATAGGGAAATAACTTAAAATAACATTAAAAAAATTAAAAAATATGCTGGAGGCCCCCTTTTCAGCAGAAGAGGTACGGGAAGTCATTAAGAACCTCAGAAACTCAACGGCACGATGCCACACATATGGTGGGAATGCCCCAGAATACGCCCTTTCTGGAATAAATTATTCCATTTAATGGATAAGCTAGTGGGAAAATAAAATACTTTGAAATAAAAATGTAGCGGGGTGCTAAATTTAAGGGAAGTGTTTGAGTGGTAAATAGGCTCAAACACCCTAATTCTGTAGGATTCATGGACCATTTTGTCCTCGGGGGACAGTATTGGTGTGCAGTTCCCTGCGGCCTACAGGTGGCGCTGCCATGGTAGGCTAGGGTTGAACCGCCGATATAGTGCTGTGCCTTGTGTCCCCTCTTGGCAGTAGTACAGCGGGGCGGGGAACCTGCTGTGCATGCCGGGAGAGCATATAAAAGGGGCAGACCTTTGGCCTGGGGGCTGATGTCCAGTGGGGTCCACGCCCAGGTGCCTTCAGCCTGGGTGCATGTGTTCCTGTTCCATCTCGGGTACCTTTAGCCCAGGGTGAGGTACTATCCTGGAGTTCCTGCTGCCCTGGGTAGGGAGGCCTAGGTGCGGGAGTAAAGCCTGGAGTCCAGAGCGTTCGTCTGGAGTCCGCTAAGGGTCGAGGAGTCTTAGGGTGCCGCCTCGTGTAGGGGAACATGTTCCAGGGAAGGGAGGATCATTCTGATGGACCGATGCGGGAGTCACGGTGAAGGAAGGGTCTGTTGACTCCCTGGAGAGATGTCTTCCCCTTGATATGGGCTAGGTTCGTAGAAGGAGAAGCTCAAGGTCATCTTGACTGTATCAGAGGCCTTATTCACCCGGCCCGTGGCAGGGGCCTTATACACCCTGGTCTGTGGCAGAGACCAAAGTTCTCCAGGTCTGTGGCAGGGGCCTTGTACACCCGGTCTGTGGCAGAGACCAACCTCAAGGTCTGTGGAAGAGACCGTGCACCTAAAACTGTTTGAGAAACCTAAGCAGTGAAGTGAATGTGCTACGTTTGTGCCTGGACCTCCTCCACACCTTAAGCTGTCCTGTTTCTTTGCTCTAACCTTTTCTATCCGAGTAGAGTTTATTTTGCCATGAGAGAATAAGAGTTTTAATTTCAGCTGGTGTGGACATTGACTTTACTGGGAATTAAAGGACTTGCCTCTACCTACAGTAGAGGTGAGAATCATCCTCTGGAGGAGTTTTGACTCCGGCTGTGGACACGGCCCGTCAAGTACACCGCTCAACCTCTTTATATAGGAGGGTACGGGCTGGTAGTGCGGTGTACCTTTCTCCCTCCTGCGAGGAGCCAACAACATAAAGGCAGGTAAGTGGGAAAGGATCTGTGCGCTAGAAAAAAATAAAATAAAAATGATAATCTTGACCTAGGAGGACGAGGTCCATATGGAGTAGGAGGTTGAGGTGGCGGTGGATGTGGCTGTGTAGGTGGAAGCGGCGGTGGAGGAGGACGAGGTAGCCAACACTGGTTCAAAAATACAACAATGGCTGGTTAAGGCCGGTGATGTGTCGAATTCTGTCCCCCGTCAAATAGTGTCCACCCTGTACTGCGCTTGCTCAGTATGTAGGACAAGGGGATTTCGAAAATCTCCCAAGACGAACGGCGCCTGCGTGGTGAGTTCAGGTGAAGGCCACACCATCTGTGGTTCAAGCCGAGCCAAGTGAGGCCGTGCCCGAAGTGTGGCGATCGAACCGAGCCCGTGAGGGGCCCTGTTACTATGTGCTACCGTATGTCCACTTGGATGGTGGGGCTTGAACCTGCACTCACTGCGCAGGTGGCGTTCATCTTCGGAGATTTTGTGAATCTCCTTGTCCTCTGTACTGCACAAGCGCTGCGCCTTCGCAGTATGGGCCGGACACAATCCGATGGCCGGACAGTTTTTGTCACAACACCGGTATACATGTCTATTCTGCAGAAGGTACGGACAAGTCCTGTGGGATCCATGCCTGGTTCATTTTAATGAACGTGAGCTTGTCCACATTGGCTCTGGACAGGCGGCTGCGCTTGTCTGTGATAACGCCCCCTGCTGTGCTAAATACACGTTCAGATAATACACTGGCTGCAGGGCATGCCAGCACCTCCAAGGCATAAAGGGCAAGCTCAGGCCATGTGCCCAATTTGGAGACCCAGAAGTTAAAGGGGGCAGACCCGTCATCCAGTACGTGTAGGCCTGTGGACACATACTGCTCAACCGTGTTGGTGAAATGCTGCCTCCTGCTAAGACGTTCCATCTCAGCTGGTGGTGCTGGTTGTTGTGGCGTGCTGACAAAGCTTTTCCACATTTCAGCCATGCTAACCCTGCCTTCTGAGGTGCTGCCGGTGCCCCGGCTGCGTTGGCGACCCCTTCCTCCTCCTCTGCCTTCGCCTTGTGCTTCCACCGTACGCCCGCTGTCAGGTGGGAATGCCACCAGCAGCGCGTCTACCAGCGTGCGCTTGTACTCGCGCATGTTACGATCCCGCTCCAGTGAGGGAATTAAGGACGGTACGTTGTCCTTGTAACGGGTATCCAGCAGGGTGGCCACCCAGTAATCAGCACCAGTTAAAATGTGGGCAACTCGGCGGTCATTGCGGAAACACTGCAGCATGTAATCGCTCATGTGTGCCAAGCTGCCCAGAGGCAAAGAAAAGCTGTCCTCTGTGGGAGGTGTATCGTCTGTGTCCTCTGTATCCCCCCAGCCACGCACCAGTGATGGCCACGAGCTGGTCTGGGTGCCACCCTGCTGTGAAAATGGCTCCTCCTCCTCCTCCATCTCCTCCTCCACCTTGTCATCCTCCAGAACTGTGCCCTTTCTGCCGGACAATTGTGTACCTGGCGTTTGTTGGTGCAGGAACCCACCCTCGTAGCCACTTGTGAAAGACTGCCCTGAAAGCCTTTGAAATGATCCCGCTTTCTCCTCCTCCTCCTCATCCTCCTGTGCCACATCCTCTTCCATCATCGCCCGAAGCGTTTTTTCAAGGAGGCATAGAACTGGGATAGTAAGGCTGAGAACGGCGTCATTGGCACTGGACATGTTGGTGGGGTACTCGAAACAGCGCAACAAGGCACACAGGTCTCGCATGGAGGCCCAGTTATTGGTGGTGAAGTGGTGCTGTTCCGCAGAGCGACTCACGCGTGATTGCTGCAGCTGAAACTCCACTATCGCCTGCTGCTGCTCGCACAGTCTGGCCAGCATGTGCAAGGTGGAGTTCCACCTTGTGGGCACGTCACATATGAGGCGGTGAGCGGGAAGGCCGAAGTTACGCTGCAGCGCTGACAGGCGAGCAGCAGCAGGGTGAGAACGCTGAAAGTGCGCACACACAGCCTGCACTTTCTGCAGCAGCTCTGGCATATTGGGGTAATTTTTAAGGAACCTCTGGACCACCAAGTTCAGCACATGCGCCAGGCAAGGGATGTGCGTCAAACCGGCTAGGCCCAGAGCTGCTACGAGATTTCGCCCATTATCGCACACCACCAGGCCGGGCTTGAGGCTCACTGACAGCAACCACTCATTGGTCTGTTGTTCCATGTCCCTCGACAACTCCTGCGCGGTGTGGGTTTTTTCCCCCAAACAGGAAAGTTTTAAAACTGCCTGCTGTCGTTTACCCCTGGCTGTGCTGAAGTTGGTGGTGAAGGTGTTACGCTGACCGGATGAAGAGGCGGTAGAGGATGAGGAAGCGGAGTAGGAGGAGTTAGCAACAGGAGGCAAACTGAAGCGCCCTGCAATCCTCGGTGGTGGAAGGACATGCGCCAAACTGCTATCTGCCTCAGGCCCAGCCGCCACTGCATTTACCCAGTGTGCTGTTAGGGAGATATAACGTCCCTGACCGTGCTTACTGGTCCACGCATCCGTAGTTAGGTGGACCTTGCCACAGATGGCGTTGCGCAGTGCACACCTGATTTTGTCCCCCACTTGGTTGTGCAGGGAAGGGATGGCTCGCCTAGAAAAGTAGTGGCGGCTGGGCACGACGTACTGTGGGACAGCCAATGCCATCAGGCTTTTAAAACTCTGCGTCTCCACCAGACGGAATGACAGCATTTCAAAGGCCAGGAGTTTTGAAATGCTGGCATTCAGGGCCAGGGATCGCGGGTGGCTAGGGGGTACTTCCTCCTCCGCTCCAATGTTTGGGAGATAGAGAGCTGAACGCTTCCATGGGACATTGTGGAGATGGTTGGTGACCCAGGTGGTAGTGTTGCTGGCAGATCCTCTTTTTGCGGGGTGGCAGGTGCCACTGTCACTACAGAGGTGGATGAAGAGGCCGAGACTGCAGCAGAAGAGGAAGCAGGAGGAGCCAGAGACCTTTCTTGGTTTTTGAGGTGTCTACTCCACTGCAGCTCGTGCTTTGCACTTAGATGCCTGGTCATGCAGGTTGTGCTCAGGTTGAGAACGTTTATGCCTTGCTTCAGGCTCTGATTGCACAGCGTGCAAACCACTCGTGTCTTGTTATCAGCACATTGTGTGAAGAACTGCCACGCTAGGGAACTCCTTGAACCTGGCTTTGGTGTGCTCGGTCCCTTGCTGCGTTGGACAGTAGCAGACATACTGTCTAGGGGACGGACGCTCCGCTTTTGCACCCTGCTCCCTCTTCTGCTGTGCTGGTGGCTCTGTGCGACCACCGCCTCTTCCTCCAAACTACACTGGTCCCCTGCATAACGTTGATTCCATGTGGGGTCGAGGACCTCATCGTCCTCCACATCATCTTCCACCCAGTCTTCACCCCTGCCCTCCTTGTCTGTCTGCTCAATTGCGAAAGCAGCAGCAGTTGGCACCTGTGTTTCGTCATCATCCGAGACGTGCTGCGATGGTCCTCCCATGTACTCATCATGAAACATAAGTGGTTGGGCATCGGTGCACTCAATCTCTTCCACTTCTGGGGCAGGGCTAGGTGGATGGCCCTGGGAAACCCTGCTAACAGAGTCATCGAAAAGCAGAAGAGACTGCTGCATGATTTGGGGCTCAGACTGCTCGGCTGATTTGCAAGGGGGTGAGGTGAAAGACTGATGGACATGGGTTTCAGGTGCCAACTCTGATCTTTCATCAGAATAGTGGGTGGGAGACAATGTGAAGGAACCCGAGGCACTGTCAGCAACCCAATCTACTATCGCCTGTACTTGTCCTGGCCTAAACATTCGTACAGCCTCATTAGGCGCGACAAAATACCGCCGCCGGCTCGGTCGCCTACTCGCACCTGAGGAAGGTGTTTCACTTGTGCGTGTATCTGGCACAGATCCACCACGTCCTCTCCCTGCAACAGGAGCTCCACCAGCAGCACCACGAACGGGGCCACCACGTCCCTTTGACCTTCTCCTCATATTTTCCAAATTTAGGATCTTGCCCTAAATGGGTGTTTTTGGAAGAGCAGAACACACCCACAGTACGTAACCGCTGAATCGCACAGCTACAGAACTGCAGAAAATGCTATTAAAAAAAAATGTTGTTTTTTTAGTATAGCACAGTAGAAGAAAACTATATAGAAATTGTTTATTTCACACACCTCCACATATGTATAACACACTGCAAAATATTTTTTGTGGCCCTAAATGGCGTTTTTTGGAAGACCACAACACACCCACAGTACGTAACCGCTGAATTGCACAGCTACAGAACTGCAGAAAATGCTATTCAAAATAGATGTTGTTTTTTTAGTATAGCACAGTAGAAGACAAATATATAGAAATTGTTTATTTCACACACCTCCACATATGTATAACACACTGCAAAATATTTTTTGTGGCCCTAAATGGCGTTTTTTGGAAGACCACAACACACCCACAGTACGTAACCGCTGAATCGCACAGCTACGGAACTGCAGAAAATGCTATTCCAAAAAAATGTTTTTTTTTTAGTATAGCACAGTAGAAGACAAATATATAGAAATGGTTTATTTCACACACCTCCACATATGTATAACACACTGCAAAATATTTTTTGTGGCCCCAAATGGGTCTTTTTGCAAGCGTACATTAAAGTGCAATTTTTTTTTTTTTTTTGCCCTAAACGGGTCTTTTTTTGCACGAGCAAAATAAAATGTAATTTTTTTTTTTTATTTGCCCTTAATGGGTCTTTTGGAAAAGAGCACAATAAAGTGCCTTTTTTTGTTGTTGCCCTAAATGGATCTTTTTCCAAGTGCAGAATACACTCACAGCATGGAAACGGTGTATCTCTCAACGTAATATATGCAGTGCTGGTGCACTGAGCTTGCAGATAAAAGGTAGATTTTCTCTGACACTGGGCTCATGGCAGTGTAAAAAGACTACACTGCAACACAAACAGGTAAACCTATGCAGATCGCTGAGTTATATCTCTGAATCTGGACTCCTATTCCTATATAATATATCTCTCTCCCTGAAAGCACCAACAGGAACCTGGCCCTACACTACACTGTCTCTCTATCTTTTCCCTCAGATTCCAGAATCAGGACTAACTCATGTATTTTTCAATCTCTCCCTAAAAGCAGCAGCAGCAGACAAGATCCTCTCCCTATCTATTCTAAAGCAGAGTGACGTGTGTGCTGTGTGCCTCTAGCTTATATAGAAGCTGGGTCACATGTTGCACTGACCAATCACAGCCATGCCATTAGTAGGCATGGCTATGATGGCTTCTAAGGGCACACCAGCTAATCAAAAGGTGATTGGCTGGCCCCTGAAGCATTTCTAACTGCGCCATTAGATTGCCGAACCCAAACCCGAACCTGGACTTTCGCGCAAAGTCCGGGTTTGGGTTCGGGAAAAAGCTAAAGTTCGGTACGGACCCGAACTTTACAGTTCGAGTTCGCTCAACCCTACGAATAGACTATGCACTTTGCAAGTGCAGTAACACTCTGTAAGGAAATTTGATCCAGAGTTTAGTAAAGATGGGGAAGCTCTGCTGACTTTCATCATTCAATCATGTGTAAGCAAAAATGCTCTTTGCAAAGTGAAGCTTTGCCTCATTTACTAAGCACTGAAGCTCACAGGGTGCAGCTGCACTTGCAAAGTGCAGTCTATTTGCCTTTAAGGGGTTGTAAACCCTTGTGTTTTTTCCCCTTAATGCATCCTTTGCGTTAAGGTGAAAAAACTTCTGACACTGACCGGCCCCTCAGCCCCCCCCCCCGTCTTACTCATCTGAGCCCGTTCGTTCCCTCGGCGGAGACATGCTCTTCCTCCCTGCCTGGGGTTCTCGCCTCTTGATTGGATAGATTGATAGCAGCGCAGCCATTGGCTCCCTCTGCTGTCAATCAAATCCAATGACGTGGGCGCCTATGGGGGCTGGGGCAGAGTCCAACAATCTGTGTCTATGCACGCAAATGCTGGACTCGGGAGCACGCCTGCAAGGTACCCCCCAGGGAGAGCATTTACCGATGCGAGGAGGAGCTGCAAGCACCCCCGGGGGACCCGAGAAGACGAGGTTTGGGGCCACACTGTGCAAAAAAAAAACTGCACAGTGGAGGTACGTATGATATGTTTGTTATTTAAAAAGAACACAAAGGTTTACAATCACTTTTAGTAAATCAACGTCAATGGTTGTCCACAAGTAGTCAAACACAAGTTCATTAAAGCAGAGGTCTGCCGAATTGTATTTTATTTTTTAAGTCAGCAGCTGCAGTATTTGTAGCTGCTGACTTTCAAAAAAATAAATTAAATAAGGACACTTACCTGTCCAGGGCGCTCGGCTCTTGTGTGCTGCCACCGCCATCTTCGGTAAGGGAATCAGAAAGTGAAGCCTTGCGGCTTCACTTCCTGGTTCCCTGCTGCGCATGCGCGACATGCGCTGCACGATTTCACTGGTCCCTGCTGTCTTCTGGGACCTGTGTGTCTCCCAGATGACAGCGGGGGCGAAGGAAGTGGCGTAGATACCCGCGGGTGGCTCAGGTATCTATTCCCGGAAGTGGGAGCAAATACCTGTATTACACAGGTATCTGCTCCCCCCCTGAAAGGTGCCAAATGTGACACTGGAGGGGGGGAGGGTTCAGAAAAGCGGAAGTTCCATTTTTGGGTGAAACTCCACTTTAAGCACTGTAAAAAGGTTTGGATAATGGAGCCTATATTGTTTACAAAGCTCCTGTGGGAGGAGTGCACCTTCCATGATGCTTCAGGAATGGATCCCAGACCGACCGCTTTGTTTACTTCAGAACCAATTCTCTAATCATGCAAGTCTATAGGAAGGCAAAAGGCGCTAACGTGAGTCACATGCACCTGCAGTGAATTTTGAATGAACTCAGAAGTGTCTCAAACTGAAAACACACTGCATTTTCCCTTTGACATTTGCCCTTAAAATGAACTTGCCACTTTCTTTTTTAGGACAAATTACCAGGCTCTCTTTAAAGCCCACCTTTACTGACCATTCAGGCACCATATACTGCATAGTGGGAGGTAGGGATGAGCCGAACACCCCCCCGGTTCGGTTCGCACTAGAACATGCGAACAGACAAAAAATTTGTGCGAACATGCGAACACTGTTAACCACTTGAGACCCACGCTATAGACGAAAGACGTCTGCAGCGTGGCTCTCAAGTGCCGGGTGGACGTCCTGCCTTTTTCACTCCCCCTGCGCGCCGCTGAGGGCGCGCGGCGGGGAACAGCTGTGCCCGCCGTGTCACGTGTTACTGATACGCGTGCCTGGCGGCCGCGATGTCCGCCAGGTACTGTACACGCGATCGGCTGTTACAGAGGCAGGACGTGGAGCTCTGTGTGTAAACACAGAGCTCCACGTCCTGTCAGGGAGAGAGTAGACCGATGCTGGGTCCCTTGTACATAGGGACACAGATTGGTCACCTCCCCCAGTCAGTCCCCTCCCCCACACAGTTAGAATCACTCACAGGGAACATATTTAACCCCTTGATCGCCCCCTAGTGTTAACCCCTTCCCTGCCAGTCAAATTTATACAGTAATCAATGCATTTTTATAGCACTGTTCGCTGTGTAAATGTGAATGGTCCCAAAATAATGTCAAAAGTGTCCGATATGTCCGCCGCAATATCGCAGGCCTGACAAAAATCGCAGATAACCGCCATTACTAGTAAAAAAAAAAATATTTAATAAAAATGTCATAAATCTATCCCCTATTTTGTAGGCGCTATAACTTTTGCGCAAAGCAATCACTATATGCTTATTGTAATTTTTTTTACCAAAAATATGTAGAAGAATACGTATCGGCCTAAACTGAGAAAAAAATAAAGTTTTTTAAAAAAAAAATTGGGATATTATTATAGCAAAAAGTAAAAAAATTGTGTTTTTCTCAAACTTTTCTGTCTTTTTTTGTTTATAGCGGAAAAAAAAAAAAGCACAGAGGTGATCAAGTACCACCAAAAGAAAGCTCTATTTGTGGGAAAAAAATGATAAAAATATCATTTGGGTACAGCGTTGTATGACCGCGCAATTGTCATTCAAAGTGCGTCAGCTATGAAAGCTAAAAATTGGTCTGGGTACGAAGGGGGTTTAAGTGCCCAGTAAGCAAGTGGTTAAAGTCTATGGGACACGAATGTGAAAAATAAAAAGTGCTAATTTTAAAGGCTTACTATGCAAGTTATTACCATAAAAGGTGTTTGGGGACCCGGGTACTGCCCCAGGGGACATGTAACAATGCAAAAAAAAGTTTTTAAAACTGAAGTTTTTTCAGGAGCAGTGATTTTAATAATGCTTAAAGTGAAACAATAAAAAATTAATATTCCTTTAAATCTCATGCATGGGGGTCCCCTTAGTCTGCCTGTAAAGTAGTGCATCTTTCCCATGTTTATAACAGTACCCCAAAAAAATTAAATATCTAAAGGAAAAAATGTCATTTAAAATTGCTTGCGGCTGTAATGTATTGCCGGATCATGGCAATATACATAAAAAATCATTGAAAAAAACAGCATTGGTTTCCCCCCCCAGTCCATACCAGGTCCTTTGGGTCTAGTATGGATATTAAGGAGAACTCCACCCCAAAATTAGAAAAAAAAATGGCTTGGAGGCCCCCCAAAAACCCATACCAGACCATTATCCGAGCATGCAACCTGGCAAGCCGCAGGAAAAGAGGGGAAAAAAGACATGGAAGTTGGGACTTTAAATGAAACAGTGGGCTAGAAGGGGTGAAAAATAAATTGAATAAACCACTTGAATATTGCATGCGTATATTGTAGTAGTGAAGATAGAGTACATATAAAACAGGTAGCATGTACAAACGCACAGGGCATTACAAATAGTACATCCATATACACATATTAAATATGAAACAAATAGCAATAAAGTGTTTGATCAATATAATTACATATAAATTTATAAAAACTGAGCAGCACACAGCAACATGTGATAATGTGTACTTGCAAATTGTAAGAAAAGGGGGGTCATAAAATCTGAATAGAGTCCCATTTGCGCAATAGCTGAATCATTCATTGAAGGTCCGACGCGTTTCATGTGAAAAACACTCCTCGGGGGCAGATGCAATGGGATATCTGAAATAACAGAATGATTTCTAATCAGGGTATGGACGCAATTTCACCAGAAAAGACATAGTCAATTCTGGGTACTTACAAATGTGCCAGGCAGAGGTGTGTGTGAGGCTTGAGCCACGGGGCTGTCCGTCCTGGGAACTGAGGTGGCAGACATTCCAGCTTTGGAGGGTGCTTTGGGGTCCCCTTCAATGAATGATGCAGCTATTGCGCAAATGGGACTCTATTCAGATTTTATGACCCCCCTTTTCTTACAATTTGCATGTACACATTATAACATGTTGCTCTGTGCTGCTCAGTTTTTATAAATGTATATGTAATTATATTAATCAAACAATTTATTGCTATGTGTTTCATATTTAATATGTGTATATGGATGTACTATTGGTAATGCCCTGTGCGTTTGTGCATTCTACCCGTTTTATATGTACTCTTCACTACTACAATATACGCATGCAATATTCAAGTGGTTTATTCAATTTATTTTTCACCCCTTCTAGCCCACTGTTTCATTTAAAGTCCCAACTTCCTTGTCTTTTTTCTTCAATACGGGATGGAGACACATCTATGATGTTATCTCATTTAAAGTCCCAAAGCGCCGACCGGCGTCCCCCTTGCTGTTCTCAGGAAAAGAGGGGGGGCGAGAGTGCCCCCCTCCTGAACCGTACAAGGCCACATGCCCTCAACATGGGGGGGGTGCTTTGGGGTCCCCTCCATAGCACCTTGTCCCCATGTTGATGGGGACAAAGCCTCATCCCCACAACCCTTTCCCAGTGGTTGTGGGGGTCTGCGGGCGGGGGGCCTATCAGATTCTGGAAGCCCCCTTTAACAAGGCCCCTCCCCCCTATGTGAATGGGCATTGGGTACATTGTACCCCTACTCAATCACCAAAAAAAGTAAAAACGACAGGAGACAGATTCGTTTACTACATTTTTTTTTTTTTAAGTGTCCCGCGATGTCCATCCATCTTTAATCACGGCACCGACTGACCCTAAAAATAGAAAAAAATACGAAAATACTCCGCCTCCATGGGTTGTGGGGATGAGACCCCAAAGCACCCTCACCATGTAAAGGGCATGTGGCTTGGTACGGTTCAGGAGGGGGGTGCTCTCTCATCCCCCCCTTTTTCTGCGGCCTGCCAGGTTGCATGCTCAGATAAGGGCCTGGTATGATTTTATTCGGGGAGACCCCACGCAGTTTATTTTATTTTGGCAAGGAGTTCCCCTTAAAATCCATATCAGACCCAAAGGGCCTGGTATGGACTAGGGGGGAACCCATGCTGTTTTTTTTCTTAATTCTGTCATAGGGTTGCCCTTAACCACTCCCAATACACTATATTATATATTGTACACTACACTATATACCCTGCACTGTATTATATATACTACATTGACTGCACTATATTCTCTGAACTGCAGTATATATATACTATACAGACTGTACTATATACTCTGCAGAAAAATTGGGCCTTAGGTGTTGGTGGTGCCAGAACACTGTAACCCCTCACAGTTACTCTTGTTGGGTGTAGGAACGGGCCCTGCTGTTAAATATTATTATTTTTTTTTTAATTACATGCCCCTGTTAAATGGGGGCAGAACAATTGGGCCTTGGGTGTTGGTGGTGCCCTAAACCAAAAATAATGTTGGAAGCTACCATCATCAAGATTCAGGAGGAACAGGATAGGCAGCATAGGCAGTCTTCAAGGGATCCACGATCCATAGCAAATTCAATCAGTTACATTGGCATCAGGTGCTTGATAGCTGCTGATCCAGGACTGATTCATATTTTATAAATGTGAGCCTATCAACGGAGTCTGTGAACAGGTGCACTCTTTAATCTGTTAAAAACCCTCCAGCAGCACTGAATGTGCATTCAGAAAGCACGCTGGATGCAGAACAGACCAGTAGCTCGATTTCATATTAAGCTTGGCCAGTGGTCCATCCTCAAGACCCAGTAACCCAGTGGATGCTCTGTTGGAAAGGTCTCCAATTCTGCTCTTGCCCCTAGAAATTCCTGCACCATATAATGCAGACACTGGCGATGGTTGCTTGAACCTATCCGACCTTGGCGCTAAGGACTGAAAAATTGTTTAAAAGGCATCGGTCAGCCGGCCACCTTCTCCACCTTCCTCTGACTGAACGAAGCCTCAGAAACACATTGTCCAGCACCAGGAAATGGTAACCTCCCAGGGTCTGGAAATGCGTTACACAAACTTTTCTTCAAGGCCTCCTGAAGATGTTTTATCCTCTGCTCCCTCTGCAAAGGCAGGATGAGTTCTGCAACTTTACCCTGGTAACGTGGATCAAGAAGGGTTGCCAGCCAGTAATGATCCCTCTCCTTGATATCACGAATCCTAGGGTCCTTTTGCAGGCTTTGCAGAATCAGGGATGCCATATAGAGTAAGTTTGCAGAGGCGTTCGATTCTGAGTCCTCGGGGTCACTAAGGATCACATTATCCGTAACTAAATTCTCCCCAGCCACGTACAACTCCTTGGGTTTCTGGGGGCTGAAAACCATCCCTTGAAGACTGCTGTGTGTTATCCTCTACATCCATTCTGACACAATACTTCTCCTCCTCTTCTTCCTGTGTGTTTGGTGGCCTCGCAGGAATGCTATCTGGATAAAGGGGGCCTTGAGAGGTAAGGAAGTTCTTCTCTTCCTCCCGCTGTTCTGCCTCAAGTGCCTTGTCTATGATTCCATGAAGTGTGTGCTCCAGCAGGAAGACTAGAGGGACAGTGTCACTGATGTATGCATTGTCACTGCTCACCATCCTTGTGGCCTCCCCAAATGGTGACAGGACAGTGCATGCATCCTTTTTCAGTAGTCACTGGCATGGCAAAAAGAAGCCAAGCTCCCCTGAATCTGTCCTGGTGCCATACTCGCATAGGTACTCATTGATGGCCCTCTGTTGTGTGTGCAGCCGCTGCAGCATTGCCAATGTTGAGTTCCACCTGGTGGGCATGTCACAAATGAGGCGGTTGGTAGGCAGGTTGCATTCCCTTTGAATGTCAGCCAGCTGAGCACTGGCATTGTATGACTGGCGGAAATGACCACAGACTTTTCTAGCCTGCCTCAGGAGATCTTGTAAGCCTGGGTACCTGGTCAAAAAATGCTGCACCACCAAATTCAGGACGTGTGCCAAACATGGAACATTGGTCAAGTGTCCCTGTCGGAGGGCAGAGAGAAGGTTGGTGCCATTGTCGCATACAATCATTCCTGGCTGAGTTTGGCGTGACAGAATCTCTGCCCCAGTGTGGCTCCTGTCCCCTAGGCAGACCAACTCAAGCACTTGCTTGCGTAGCCCCTTGAGAGCTTACAGAGCATGGCTTGTTCAGAGGACAATTCTGCAGAAGAGGCCATAGAGGAAGAAGAAGAGGGGGTGGAGCAGAGAGCTGTGGCAGAATCATCACGCCTTTTTGGAGGCATGGTGGTGGAACAAGCTCCAACAACACTGAGCCCTGTTCTGCATCCTTCCCAGCTGCCTGCAGAGTTACCCAGTGCACCGTGAAGGAAAGGTAACGTCCCTGCCCATGGCTGCTGGACTATGAGTCAGCGGTAATATGAAACTTACTGCTGACCGCCCTGTACAATGAGGCCAAAACATTGCCTTCCACATGACAGTATAGAGCTGGAATGGTCTTGCGTGAAAAGAAATGCAGTTTTGGAATTTGCCACTGTGGTACAGCACATTCCACAAATTCACGAAAGGGGGCAGAGTCTACCAGCTGAAAAGGCAATTGTTGCAGTGCTAGCAATTTGGCCAAGCTAGCATTTGGACGCTGAGCATGTAGATGGCTAGGACTGAATTTCTTTTACGGTTCAGTAGGGAAAGTTGCCTGCTGAAATCAACTGGTAGTGTACTGCTAGCAGATTGGCTGCAAGTACTTGTGACACCTATTGCTATACCTTCATTCCTCTCAGTGCAGGTTTTTGAGGGGACTGGAGGTATAGAAGGGTTTGAAATCCCAGATGAGGAGCAAGGAGAAGTCTGCCTTTTTCTATGATATGGATCTTTCAAGTGCTGTTGCCAAAGCGCTGCATGGCATATGTCGGGTCAAGCATGTGCCCAAGAGCCTGCTGTTCTGGCAACGCTTGATCCGCTTAAGACATAGGTTGCAAACAGCAACGGTGCAAACTGCTGCACACGTGTCGAAAAAGGCCCACAACAAGTAACTTTTAAAAGTCGGCAGAAAGTCAGCAGTGCCCTGCACCTGCGGATCTCTATGGTGTGATGCAATAGGATGGCTGCCCTAAACTGTCCTCTGGAGAACATTCTGCCTCGTTGGAGTTGTGCCTCCTCCTCACTTTCCTTCTCTCTTCTCTCAGGCACCCAAGTACAGTCAGTGACCTCATCATCCCCTCGCTCTTCATCACTGGAGCAATCTTGGCAGTATGCTGCAGCTGGGGAACATGACTGTCAGTTTCTTGTCCCTCTGTGGCATCCCCACTCTCTAGGCTCATGTTACTCCCTTCCTCAACCTGGGAACCAACATCGGAGCCTTCAAATCGCTGCGCATCCTCCAGCAACATGTAACCGACACTGTGGTTGAATAATTCTGGCGACTCCTCCGTGCATGATGGAGGGCTACGGAAGGAGTAACTGTGGACAAGGAGCCGATGGAATAGTCCGCTTTGGCAGCTGTGTTGGTATGCAAACTAATCTAAGCCTGGGTGACAGAGGATGAGGAGGATGAGGACGGCTTAGTTATCTATTTCACCAACTCTTCTGCATGTTGTGGCTCAATAACACGGCCAGCAGCTGAAAAAAAGGACAAGCGTGCCCCACGGCCACCTGCAGAGGATGCACCATGTCCATGACTGTAGACACAGAGGCTGCGTGCCCTCTTTTAGTGGCCTGTGAGCGCCTGTCTCTCCTTGGTGGCCTTCCGGACATGATGGTTTTTTTTTTGTAACACCGCACTACACTGTATTACATACTGTGTACACCACCTGAAGTGTATTAGAAACTGTACACCACCACCGAATGCACTGTATATATAGGCTACACTGAATGAAGTGTGTGTATATATATATATATATATATATATATATATATATATATATATATATACGTGATCTATTGTTGCTGGCTGAAGGGTAAACCAAATTCCATACATATTACTTAGCTCAATAAAATGATACTTGGTTCTGTATTGTCTAAAAGGGGCGGAACTGGGAGGTGGGTAGGGGATGGAACCAAGGGACGTTGCTCGGAGGTGGGTAGGGGCGGAGAAAACAAGTGACTCGGAAAAGGGGAGTTCCTTTACCTATTGTCTGAGAAAAAAAGCCCTGTATATATATATATATATATATATATATAGTTGAAGCCCTATATCCGATACGGATATGAACAAGATAGATAGACTTAATATAAGACTTACAACATGAAATGGACCTGAAGTGTGCCCTGATCTGATGGACAGTATGCCAAAATAAGGGGGCATACCCAAGATTAGAATGAATATTTATTTGAGAAATTTATTTTTAGAAGTGCCCTAAAAAAGGGGATGGGACGTATCGCTCACAGGAAACCGACGAAGACTGCAGGTGAGTGGGCTGGTTAAATAGCCCCCCGGGCTCCCCCCATAAATTCAGGCCAGCATACTGGCCTTCTTACTTATGGTTGAGGCCCTATATCCGATACGGATATGAACAAGATAGATAGACCTAACATAAGACTTACAACATAAAATGGACCTGAAGTGTGCCCTGATCTGATGGACGGTATGCCAAAATAAGAGGGCAAAAACATTCAGGTAGGGGTGTAGTTTTATTGGTTTTAGCTTTATTCATTGAGCAAGTTTGGTGAATGCTTGTGCCATTTCCACCTGGGGATTGAGGATGTGCTGGGCGAAGCAGGCAGACTTCCACCTGTCAAGTCTCTTAATTGTCGTGATCTGGGACCCCACACCGGGATGTGGCCGAGGCCGCTCCAATACGATAAGAGCGACTGGAACACTGACTGAGGTTGAGGTGTAGGTAGCGTGGAAGAGTGAGTGAGTGTGAAGGTGACAGGACCCAAATTGACCTAACCGCCCCACCGTTGATCCAGAGGAAGGCGAAAACCCCAACCGAGCCTAGGCCAATTGCTACAGCAGGGGACAAAATTCCTTCCTGATCCCCCGAGAGGCGACCGGGTGAACCCTGGATCAACTTCCTATGGTTGGTTGTGCCCCGATGAATTCTCATGTGTTTGATGAACTGGCAGGCACTCAAGGGTTTGATCGGGAAAGGTAGTAGGGGACAAGAGTTTGACTGTTCAGGTGGCAGTGACAGAAGGCGATCGAGTATGGTTACTGCACATCAGACATTGTTTGTTTTAGAGGTAAATGTCTAACCTGGTGCCTGATCACTGGGTTTTGGATAGTGCCAGGTGGAGGATGAAACGATCTTGGTAGCGAGCCAAGTGAGGTCTACGTAGAACTTGGCCGGCGGGGTAGCTGCGGGTGAACTCGCTAGGCCACAAGAACCCGTGTTAGGCCGAGTCGAAGGCTGCTTGAATGACCAGGCTGGGGAGAAGGCCAAATTGGGAACTAACTGGGGTAGTGGACATTAACTGGTGCTGTGGGGATAGTTGTACGGGTCTGCGTAGGAAAGACATACTTGGATTTGCCTTTACTAATAATATCGGCCGTGGCCTGGTTGTCGGTGGTGAAGGCCACGGTTTGTCCTGTCCAGATTTGACCCCAGAGCTGAGCGGCTGCCACGATCTGGTATTGTTCGAACAGGGAGGAAGTCCGGGTAAACCCTGGGATTAAGAGTGTCTCTGGAGGCCATGGTCCTGCAAACCAATAGTGGCCAAAAATTGCAGCGAAACCTGTGGAGGCTGCGGCATCTGTCACTACCTGCTGTGATGGGGGCGATATTGATGGTATAACGTTGATACTGTTTCACGTAGTAAGGAACTCCTCCCATATTGACAGGTTCGCTACTGCCGCGGTATTTAAGTTAAGGATCTGATCGGGGTCCTGTGTCTGGGAGAGGAAGACCAGGAGGTGTGATACAAAAGATCGACCCTGGGGAATGATCCTTGCTGCAAATTGAGCATTCCCGGGAGAGACTGAAGCTGCTCCTTAGTACACCCCCGTGTACGGGTGAAGTCTTGGAGAACTGACCTGATTCGGGTCAGCTTTAAGGAACAACAAACGTAGTGAAAGCTAGTTTGCGTGTTTAGCACGACAGAGAATTGGTGAGCAGCCTAGTTGCTACTGGAGATGATGAGTGACCGATTTGAGCGCTTGCAGAAATGTTGGCAGCGATTGCAATTAAGCAGCTTTATTGGAAAGATAAAAACAAAGTTAGCGGAAATTTTGAGTATGTAGGAATGACCGTGCGCAACATTGTACATGCAGATGGAGTGAGATGTAAATGTTTATGCTTGATAACGGACGTAAGGCCAGGGATCTGAATCGTAAGTACCACTTTATTTGTATCACTGATGTGAATAGTTCTAATCGGGCTGAGGTGTGAGCACCGGTGGGGTTTGGTTTGTAAAGGGTCTTAAACGTTGAGCCGGCACTGCGACTGGACTCGGATCGGCCGGTGAAGTTTGTATTGCCAAGGATCCGAACCGTTGCGCCGATGATGCGACTAGATTTGGATCGGCTATAGATGTAAGGTGACGAGGGAGCTCATGTCCCGGATCCGAGTCGTTGCACTGATGATATGACTAGACTCAGATCGGCTCATGGTGTTAGTGGTTGAAGGGGTTTGTGATTGCTGAGGATCCGAATCAGAGGGCCAACGTTGCGACTAGATTCAGATCGGCTGTTGGTAAGTGCTTGATATACACACACACACATATATATGTATGTATATATATATATATATATATATATATATATATATTGTGAGATGGGGGGGTTGTTAGCTCTCGTAGTAAATGCGTTTTTCAGTGATGCAAGCCAGTCAGCAACTCTGTTTAAGGGCATGGTAGCCCATTTTTATTTAAAAACACGAAAGTTCACAAACACATCTGTAGTATTCACAGGGGGGTTCCACCATTCCTGTATCTTTCATACTAACAGTAGCCTCGTAGCTTTACCTTCTAGTGATCCAGGCCTTTAGCCTAGGCCTGACGGTCTGTTCCTCAGACCCAAATAGTGTCCAAGAGTTTCAGCTTTCTCCTAGCTTCTCCTGGTCAGCACCTTTGTTGCTGTATCACTAACGGTGTCTGCCTCCTGCAGACATTCACCGCCTCTGACTCCACTTCAGAGGAAGAGAGCCCACCTGGCTCTCATGCACACAGACTTCCTCTCTGTTGGGTGGAGCCCTGATCTGTAATCACCTCTGAACTAAATAGCCCAAGACACAGCTGTTCCATCAGCGTGTCTTTCTTTACCAAATGTGGCAATAACCAACCCTCTTGAAGGTCGCACAAAGTCGCACCCTCACAATATATATATATATTTTTTATAAACAGGTTTTTTTAGTGCCTTTTACATGTAAGTGCACTTTTTTTTTTTGTTAAATGTCCTTTTATATGCGGAGAACACTATGGTCTGCCTTTCTTTTATATACATACCTCATTGCATTGGAGTCATTTGTGATCCGGTCCGTCTGCTGTTGTCATCCAACCAATCCCGGAGTTGTAATACATGACTGAGACGTATATACCCATATGGGAAGGTATCTGTGACCCTCTATAACCAAAGGGTCCACTTTGGGAGGTGAGCGGCCATTCTTATCTGGTGGAGGTCTCTCACTGTGTTCACATCATCATCTGCATGTTTCCGATTCTATAAATCACTCTAGAAGATCACTGGGATTGTCTTTTGATTTATGGACTTGCTCAGCGCTGCACTGCCTTTTTATATAAGTGAGTGGATCGGATGGTGGAGCGTGTCGGAGAAATGAGTGACAAAAATGTCCCATAACAGAGGCATGAATCGGTGTGCCGCAGGTGCGACTGACAACAACCGGCTCTGAAGCATGTACTGAAATGAGGCCAACAACAACTGGGGCACGCTTAAGATGAGCCTGCACACGAGAATGCAAGTGGATTCGAATCAGATGCGTGATAGTGAAAGGAGTGACAGAAACTTCCCATGACAGAGACACATATCGGTACAGCAAGCGAACTCTGGAGCATGTACTGAAATGGGGCCAACAACGACTGGGGCACGCTTGAGACAAAGCTGCACCTAAGAATGCGTGTGGATTCAAATCAGATGTGTTACAGTGAAATGAGTGACAGAAATTCCCATGGCAGAGGCATGAATCGGCGCATCGCAGGTGCGACTGACAACGACCGGGCTCTGGATCATGTTCTGAGATGAGGCCAGCAATTGGGGCACGCTTGGCGAACCTGCACACGAAAATGTGCGTGGATTCAAATCAGATGCGTGGCGGTGACACGAGTGACAGAATTTTCCATGACAGAGGCACGTATCGGTGCGGAGCTGTGCGACTAACAGCAAGCAAACTCTGGAGCATGTACTGAAATGAGGCCAGCAACTGGGGCACGTTTGGGATGAATCTGCACATAAGAATGCGCGTAGATTCAACTCAGATGCGTGATGGTGACATGAATGACAGAATTCTCCCATGATCTAGGCACAAGTCGGTGTGCCGCATGTGCGGCTGACAACGAGCGGACTCTGGAGCATGTACTGAAATGAGGCCAGCAACTGGGGCACGTTTGGGAAAAATCTGCACATAAGAATGCGCGTGGATTCAACTCAGATGCGTGATGGTGACATGAATGACAGAATTCTCCCATGATCTAGGCACGAGTCGGTGCGCCGCATGTGCGGCTGACAACGAGTGGACTCTGGAGCATGCACTGAAATGAGGCCAGCAACTGGGGCCCGCCGGGATGAATCGGTGCATTGTGGATGCGACTTGGATTTGTATCAGAGTGATGCAGAGGAAATCACTATCGATGCGAGACGAATCAGTAGCTATGTGGAGGGTTTCATAAGGAGAGAGAAGGGTGTGCGAGATGTGACAAATGAAATTACTATCAGTGGAATGAGATGACAAAACTAGCGGGGACGAACCGGTGAGTAGCTGATGCGACTAGATTCGACCGGAGGGTAATGCTAAGTGAGATAACTGTAATGATAGACAGTGCTTTTCTAAGTGACATGGGCCTACTACTTGGCGTGAAACGACAAGGTACGAGAAGAAAAGAAAAAAAAAAGCACAAAACTAAACTGATAAAACAGCTCTGCGTTTGTGTTCATGAATTGCACGACAAGACCGTGGTCTTGCACGAGGCTGAAATAAGGCTGCATATGGAGACTTGACTAATGGCTCGCAACTTCCACAACGGGGTTTTGATGACATGGTTTATCTGGCAAACAGTGTGTGAAGCAAAGAAACTGTACGAATCCTACCTGCGACAGTTTGAAAACTTGATGTACGAAAGGCATGGTGGGTGTCCAAGACATCCAAAGAGTGTGGTGTTACGCCGTGCATGACGCACAAAAAATGACTTTGGTTTGGTAAACGAGTGAGAGAAAAACGTGTACAAACGATACGTAAGTTCCGCTTCGGGAACTAAAACACACGGCATGAGGGCAAACAAATGGCAACGGTGGAAAGTATGCAATGTATGTGACCCGAATCAGTTCGTAAATATACAAAAGGAATCCGATATGAATCTATATATATAAAAAGGCCAATGTCCACACAAATGTAAAACCAAAACAGTCATGCCGCGTACACACGGCCGTTTTTCTCGTTGAGAAAAACGTCATTTTTCCCATTCGATGAGAAAAACGATAGTCTGTGGGCTTCCTGTGGTTTTTTTCGACGAGAAAAACAGCATTAAAAACGACGAGAAAAATTAGAACATGTTCTAATTTTTCTCGTTGTTTTTATCTAACTCAAGCTCTCTCTCTACGTCCACGCCAACAACACTACACGCGGCCGCTATGTAAGCAGCCTTATATAGTGTGGGGCGTGGACTGGTCCCACTGAGCCATGATTGGCCAAAGGCACCCTGCCTTTGGTCAATCATGGCTCTCACAGCAAAGCGTGCTGTGATGGGCCAAAGCATGCAGGTCGGGTGCATGCTTTGGCCAATCATAATACAGCAATGCACTGCAATCTCGCAGTGCATTATGGGGCATTCGGCAGCGCCTAAATTTGCCGCGAACGTCCCATAATGTTCGCTGTTTGGCGAATAGGCGAACACCCGATGTTCGATTCGAACTTACGTTTGACTCGAACATCAAGCTTATCCCTAGTGGGAGGACAAATAGAAGGTCAATTGCACATCCAAACCTGGAAATATAAGTATCTGCATTACTTTAATCCTTAGAAATAGTAAAGCATAAGTGAGTTTTATTTAGAAAAACATCCACCTGGCTTCAAGCCACCAAGCGGCACATACTAATTGTCCTTCAGAGAGTGCTGATCCGGTGGTACAGAGATGAGTGGATGTAATTATAACTACCTCAAATAAAACAAATTTTTTTCTATACTGTGTATATTTACATATGTGAAATTCAACTGCTAAGTGCCTGCTTACATTTTTTTATTTTCATTCAGTTTTTTTTATTTGTTTTTGAACACAGGCATCACAAGAGAGAATTTTAAAAAGCTACAGCTTTAATTAGAAGTCAAACTAGCCGAAAATAATTTGGAGCCTTTTCCTTCTGTACGATCATTGAACTGGAACACAAATAGTTTGGAGTGATTTTCTAAAACTACTGAAGTAAACAAAGTGATGTTCAGCATTTCAACCTTATAATTACAGTGAGTACAGAGCACTCTGCTGCACGAAAAATAAGTCTAATGCCCAGCCTCACTCCCTCTGCCTATCACTGACGCCCCCACTCTACGTCTATTGGCATTTTGCCCCTTTTAGAACTTGTGTGAATATATATTCTTCAAGCGGCACACTGAAAATTTACTATGATCAAGGTTTTGCTTTTGGCTTAATCTTCTACTGTATTAGTTCTAGAACGTGCAACACATAAACATAGAAACATATACATTAGCTTTTGGCACTAGCAGAGTAGCATTGAAATTCATAGATCTTTCCTTAAGGCACCCCTCACTTGAATTCTCCCTGTTACCCCAACACTCTCATCCTAACTTTCTCTGTAATCTGCTAGAAAACATCAGTCTAACAGAAAAAAAAAAAAGATGAAATATGTATTAACGTAACCACTTGCTTCCCGCAGGACGACTATAAACATCCTGTCTTTGAAGAGGAATACCGGGGTTATGGGGTAGCAGCTAGCTACCATAACCCCAGTATCCTCTTCAAGAGCCGGCGGTTCTCTTTCAGATAAAAGTGGTCTCTGCGGCGGATTCGCCAAGAGATCACTTTTATTGTTGGCGGAAGAGGGGCCCCCCCTCCCGCCGCGCTCCGATGCCCTCCACCGCTTACCGTGTCCTTCGGTAATGGCGGAGGCGATCCGGACCTGTCCCTAGCCTGACATGGAGACGAGTGAGGGGAAGATGGCCCCCGCTTGTCTTTAAGTCATTGCTGGGCGGAAGCGACGTCAAAACTTCACTTCCGCCCATTTTTTTTCTTTTGGAACCCAGATCTCATATTTAAGAGGACATGCCATGTTTTTTTCTATTGCAAGGGATTTGTACATTCCTTGTAATAGGAATAAAAGTGACACATTTTTTATTTTTTTAAAGAACAGTGAAAAAATAAAAAATAAAAAGGTAAAATAAATAATAATAAAAAAAAAAAATGTATGTAAACAAAAGTACTAATGTGCTACCAAAAGTGTTCAAACAAAATATATAATACTAATAATAAAGTGCTATAATGAGGGTGTAAACAGCAGCTGACTTCTGTAGTGTATCCAGCACCCAGAAAACAAACAAAACATAAAACATAAAACAAAAAAAATGTAAATGCGTCCCGTCCCGCCGAGCTCGCGTGTAGAAGCGAACACATACGTGAGTAGCACCCGCATATGAAAACGGTGTTCAAATCACACATGTGAGGTATCGCCGTGATCGGTAGAGCGAGAGCAATAATTCTAGCCCTAGACCTCCTCTGTTACTCAAAACATGCAACCTGTAGAATTTTTTAAACGTCACCCATGGAGATTTTAAAGGGTAAAAGTTTGTCGCCATTCCACGAGCGGGCACAATTTTGAAGCATGACATGTTGGGTATCAATTTACTCGGCGTAACATTATCTTTCACAATATAAAAAAAATTGGGCTAACTTTACTGTTGTCTTATTTTTTATTTAAAAAAAGTGTATTTTTTCCCCAAATAGTGTGCTTGCAAGACCGCTGCGCAAATACGGTGTGACAGAAAGTATTGCAACAACCGCAATTTTATTCTCTAGGGCAGGGGTCAGGAACCTTTTTGGCTGAGAGAGCCATGAACACCACATATTTTAAAATGTAATTCCGTGAGAGCCATACAATATGTTTAAAACTAAATACAAGTAACATTTTATGTAAGACCAACACTTTTAGGCCTCATGCCCACTGAAGTTTTTACAGCTGCATTTTTTACAGCTAAAAAAAACGCCTGTGCATGTTATTGTATGTATATATATATATATATATTTATTTATTTTTTGCGCGTTTTTTGACGCTCGCGTTTTTTTCTGCCTAATTCTGACGCTGAGGAACGCACTGGTCCTGGGTTTTTTTTACAGCTTAAAAACGTCTATGCTATTTGCAGCTCAAAAACGTCTAGGTGGGCATGAAGCTATAGACTAACATGGACAGGCGTTTTTAAGCTGCAAAAAACGCTCAAAAACGCAGCTGTAAAAACGTCCGTGGGCATGAGGCCTTAAAGTAAAATAACATCTTCCCCACTGTAATGTCCACTTCTCCCCAGTGTAATATCCACATCTCCCCCACTGTAATATCCACGTCATCTCCCCCACTGTAATATCCACATCTCCCCCACTTTAATGTCCACATCTCCCCCACTGTAATATCCACATCTCCCCCACTGTAATGTCCACATCTCCCCCACTGTAATGTCCACATCTCCCCCACTGAAATGTCCACATCTCCCCCACTGTAATATCCACATCTCCCCCACTGTAATATCCACATCTCCCCCACTGTAATGTCCACATCCCCCCCACTGTAATGTCCACATCCCCCCCACTGTAATTTCCACATCACCCCCACTGTAATTTCCACATCACCCCCACTGTAATTTCCACATCACCCCCACTGTAATATCCACATCTCCCCCACTGTAATGTTCACATCTCCCCCACTGTAATGTTCACATCTCCCCCACTGTAATGTTCACATCTCCCCCACTGTAATGTCCACATCTTCCCCACTGTAATGTCCACATCTCCCCCACTGTAATGTCCACATCTCCCCCACTGTAATGTCCACATCTCCCCCCACTGTAATATACACATCTCCCCACATCTCCCCCACTGTAATGTCCACATCTCCCCCCACTGTAATATACACATCTCCCCACATCTCCCCCACTGTAATATCCACATCTCCCCACATCTCCCCCACTGTAATATCCACATCTCCCCTATGATTGTCTGCTTGCTTACCACTACACAAGCAGGCAGATCCACAAGCAGTCGAGGCGGCTGATGATGATGTCAGCGCGCCGCTCACCTAGGCCGCCGCCGGGTGTACCAAGATGGTCTCCACTCCGGAGCTAGGCCGAAGCTGCGGCCTTTCCTATGGGCTCAATCCGGGGATCGGCACACCACGCGATCCGCGGATTGAGAGGCGAGAGCCAGATGCAGCCATCAAAAGAGACACATCTGGCTCGCGAGCCATAGGCTCCTGACCCCTGCTCTAGGGTGTTAGAAAAAAATAAATATATATATATATATATATATATATATATATATATATATATAATGTTTGGGGGTTCTGAGTAATTTTCTAGAAAAAAAAATTGTTTTTAACATGTAAACACCAAATCTCAGAAATAGGCTCGGTAATGTAGTGATTAAGGTTAACTCTCAAACATGTGTTGAAATCAGTTGCATCCTTTCTTAAGCCGGCCATAGATGGTTCAAATCACGTTCAAACCAAGTATGGGTGGGCTGAATGTACCCAAGTTGATTGATCGATCAACTTGGATACAACCAGCCTGTCAAATTTTCCATGTGATTACTGCAAGCGGCTACGCCCCTACAATGGCTCTGTTAAGTTGCAGGAAAGAAAATCGCTCCAACTATAGCCGGTTTTGCTCTCTCTCTTTATTCAGGCAGGGTGCCCAATGAATGAACTCTCTTGTTGGTATCCTTAGCCATCAACATCTTGTTAACACATAAATCTGTCAATAATCTGCTTCTCTTTTCGATGGCACATTTAAACTTCTTACACATTCTTCTACTTAAACTGCATATTTTAAACTTGTCCCCTCTGCTTTATAAAACATACAATAGTATTTAGCATTTAACCCACTGGTATAAACAGTTCATATGACAATAGTAAAAATACACATCATTTGCAGACTCCTTTATGTGATGTAACCTTTTTACCGAAAACCTTCACATATTCATTCCTTAAGCCTCGTACACACGTTTTCTCGGCAAGAAACAATAAAACTGCTGGGAGAGCTTTCTTGCCGAGAAAACCGTTCGTGTGTATGGTTTCTTGTCGAGAAAACTGCCGGGAATATTGACGAGAAAAATAGAGAACCTGCTCTCTATTTTCTCGTCAGGATTCTCGTTTTTCTCGACGGGATTCTCGTCTCGTTTCCCGACGAGAAAACCGGTCGTGTGTATGCTTTTCCGAGTCTTAAAAAACGCATGCTCAGAATCAAGTATGAGACGGGAGCGCTCCTTCTGGTAAAACTAGCGTTCGGAATGGAGATAGCACATTCGTCACGCTGTAACGAACTGAAAGCACGAAGACTGAAAAGCGCGAATTGTCTCTCCCCAAACTTTGACTAACACGCGGTAACACGAGATCAGCAAAAGCAGCCCAAGGGGTGGCGCCATTGGAATCAAACTTCCCCTTTATACTGCCGTCGTACGCGTTGTACGTCACCGCGCTTTACAACAACGAGATTTTTAATTGACAGTGTGTATGCAAGGAAATCTTGAAAAGAATCCCGTTAAGCTTGACAAGAATCTCGTCGAGAAAACCAACGTTTTTTTTTACGATGGGATTCTCGGCCGTGTGTACAAGGCTTTAGAATGTTGGAGTCTCATATTCATATTGAAAAACAGCCACTAATTGAAAATCCTATTGTGCACTCGCAAGGAAAGAAGTACAGTATAGAAGTACCACATATCAAAATGCATAACGAGGTAAGCCTACTATCAGTAATAATGGGGTCAAACATTTTTGTTCCGAAGTTTGATCTCCACTTTGAAAAAAGTTTACCAGTTTCCTTACCAGTGAAACTCCAGTTGTACCTGTTTCTGTCCAATCTACGTATATCTCTGGTGCTTTGTGAAACACTGTCTGTTCTTGAATTTTTTTATCCTCTCCTTCCCATCATGTGCCTCCAGATTTTCATTAAAGGGACATGGCAGCTGGCACACTTCCTGTCTGCTGATACTCTGTCTTCCACACACTGGGGTTATTTACTAAAACTGGAGAGTGAAAAATCTGATGCAGCTTTGCATAGAAAACAATTAGCTTCCAGGTTTTATTGCCAAAGCTTAAATGATCAAGCTGAAGTTAGAAGCACAGCTGCACCAGGTTCTGAGTGCACCAGTCTTAGTAAATCTACCCCACTGTCTCTGGGCTTCTGGGGTGTCAGTCGCTGATGCTGTGTCTTTATGTGGTGCAAAATTTCTTAAAATTAGACCTAAACAGAACCTATTCTTTCTTTGTTTAGGTTAGTACATCATTAGTCAGTTTTAGTAGTTTGTCTTTCCTTCTAGAAGGGTATTTGCCTTTCCGGCTTGGGTTAGAGAGGACGAACGAGAAGTGGAGGTTATTGCAAAAAGAGCCTGGCCTAAATAAGCAGAAGTTTGCCTATGTCAGACGCTGAAGAACATTTTACTGTTTTGCTGGAAGGTACATTCAGAGGGAGCAGAGCAGGAAGTTGGCTGCCTGTATGGAGCATTTTAGGAGGAGGCATCTGTGCTAAATAGTGCCCTGAAAAACTGGGCATTAGCTGCTGTCACTGTACATTGCAAAGGTTCTAACTGCTCATTCTATAAGGCACCTGTGATTGTTCACTTGGAGTCTGGATTCTGCTTGGCTGCTATTAAAGAGCAAACTACCTGCAGTAATGACCTTTTTTTGGCCTGTTTTGGCTATTCTGTGACCTAATCCCCTCTACTGAGTGACTGGCTTTTATGGTTTACCCCTAAGAAACGAAGGATTCCTCCCTAAAAAGTGAAAGGCTGGCCTTGCAAGCTGTCTAAAGGGCCCATACACACGATCGCACTTTTTGACAACAACGGTCCAACGGACCTGTTTTGTCGGACAATCCAACCATGTGTATGCTCCATCAGACAATTGTTTTCGGTTTTTCAACGGACAAATGTTCGCTGTGCATGCTCTCAAACTTTCCCGCAACAAATGTCCGATGGAGGATAATCCGATTGTGTGTACACAAGTCCATAGGACTAAAGTCCAAAGTACAAACACGCATGCTCAGAACCAATGCTAAAGATCAGACAACAATAGCAGAAGTTTCCCAAAAGGTGGCGGTAAAGAGCTGAAAAAACATGTGATTTGGTGAAAGTTGGCTGAAAATGTTCTGCTGTGTATATGCAGAACAAGTTCACGGCCAACGCCCTTCGGACCAAAATCCACGGAAAAGTCCGATGGAAGTCTGATTGTGTGTATGAGGCTTTAGAATGATCTAAAACAACCAGTTGTTACAGGATATAATTAAATCAACAAACTATTTATATTTATTTAGCTTTGTACCCATGGTCATATCTTTTACTAGACAAGCATTAATCCATCAAAACAGATCACATAAAATCCAGGTATTTAAAATGTTTAAATTCCTCATGCCTAATCACTGGAAAAGGCAAAGTTTGGTCTGTTATTGCAAGTCAACAGTTTGGACTGGGGAAGATTTATGGGTTTTTACTGGTAAGAGTTGTGTTGTGATTTTCTGCTTTGTATGAAAGAGAGGAACAGATATGTCAAAGTCTGTTTTTTGATGAAAAGAGAACATTTATTTTAGGTAAGTATTAATACCCTTTAGATTACATTATCTCCATTTTGTCATGTGCTTCTCCAGTGAACTGCTTTTTATAATCTGATGGCTAAAGCCTCGTACACACGATCGGATATCCTATGGATTCTAATCCGATGTTTTTTTCCATCGGAAATCCGATGAAGCTGACTTCCATCAGTCTTGCCTACACACCATCAGTCAAAAAACCGACCGTTCCAAACGCGGTGACGTAAAACACTCCGATGAGCCGAGAAAAATTAAGTTTAATGCTTCTGAGCATGCGTCAACTTGATTCTGAGCATGCGTGGGTTTTTTATCCGATGGACTTGCCTATAGACGATCGGAATTTGCTATCGGATTTTGATCCATCGGAAAAATTCAAAACACATTCTATTTTTTAAAACTGATGGAAAAAAGACTGATGGGTCCCATACACGATCGGTTTGTCCGATGAAAAAAGTCCATCGGACTGTTTTCATCGGTAAAACCGATCGTGTATACAGGGCTTATGTGTTTTGTATGATGTCTTCTATGTAAATATATGAACATTTTTGGTTACAGGTTTAGATCCTCAACACAGTGTACAGTTCCCATTACAAACAAGAGAGTTAATACAAGCTCCTTCGTCTCCCATTCCCAGAACCTCTAATGTAACATTTATACCGTGACAACCACTTGTTCTTCTCCCCCTACTTCATCTCAAGATAATTTCCATGTCTTCACATCTCCATAGTAATTATTCTGTAGTTAGCATCATTTTCTTGGCCTTTGAAAGAAAGTTCTTTAAAGATATAAAATAATCCAGCAAGTATTGTAGATATTTACACTCTCATTATACTGTATATGAGTATTTCTCGAAATTGCGCTGTCTTCATCCATCATCAGCTGGCACCCTACGCTTTTGATTTACATATCTTCAGGATATTTCACCACAATGCAGATGCCATATATTTATTGAGTTCAATGTAAAGACTTAAAGAACAACTCCAGGAAAACTACATGTAGCCAGGTGCTTAGCCAACAGAGAGAGCATCTACAGACATTGTGCTTCAGTTGCCTTATGTGTCTAAACAAGATTCCTATCCTGGCTTCAGAGCTATTCAGCCTCCACTCACCAGGGGGAGCCGGTGGGACGTGAGAAATGGAAAGGACAATGAGGCAGCCACACTGAATCATGGGATCTGTAGTTTGTGGGGGGGGGGGGACTGTGCTGTGGAAACGGATGAGGCTGCAAACTACAATGCCCACAAAGGGGAGGAGAGGCAAGGAAAGTGTCCCAAGCTTGTGGTATACAGAGCGCTCTATTTCTGTGAGGAGTTTAGAGGGTTTGCACCACTGTTCCTGGGTGCACACTTGCCAGCTACAACCTTTGGCCCGAGACAGGAACTAGAGCACTGATAACCTGTATCCTGAGCCCTGGAGTTACCTTGGGTGCAGAGCCAGTGAAGTTGCTGACAGCTGAGTGCCTGGTTCGGGGTTCATTGCATTGCTGGGACTGGTCAATGTCTGCTGCTGCATTCATTTACCGCTGCTAACAGAGACTGAGAGAGTAGAGGGACTGACCACCCAGCTAGTAGATTATCACTGCATGCAGAGTTTAAAGGGGCTGTACTCTTGTGCACCACTGTAAATCCTGGGCCTGCCATCACCCGCCTTAAGGTTTAACTAAGGTTTTCACTGAGACTTGATTGGTCATAGTCGGTGCCACCATGGGTACCTTTCTAGGAATATACAGTATAATATATATATATATATATATATACACACAAATTTATACCGTATATATGTTTATACAGCTATCTTTATAAAGCGCACTCTCAAAAGGTTATAGACTACTTGGTTGCAGAGAAATTTCTGTGGTACCAATTATCATTGCACTTACTGTCTACTACTTACTGCTGGGTTAATTTTGCTCTTGTAGTGTGGGGTTCTAGAGCAAGTTGGGTAATCTAATAACCACATTATTAAGCTTATTGTGAACAAACTTATTCTTTGATCGGCTTATTTATGTGTGTGTTCATATCTTATTCCCTAATACCATTTCATTGTAATGTGCAGTATTTTTATAATTGTACTTCCATAAGTATTTGCAGCAACTCTTTGCTTAACCAGGTGTGTCAGAGGGGACAAGGTTATAGATAACAGAGAACCAAGGGAGGGCTGGCGGCCTTAGGCCTGGGGGGCAAGTCCAGTCAAGTGGCCCATTGAACCGCCGAATCAGCTCACCATCCGTGGCCCACCTGTTTTTTCAATACAGCCTCAACAGTGCCCATCAGTGCAGCCAACTCCAGTGCCCATCAATGCAGCCTGATCACTGGGGCAGGTTACATGGGGTGTATGGGGGGGAGATGGGGGGTCAGGGTCTCTCACCTCAACGATCTCAGCTCAGCAGGTCCTTGCACGCCACGGTCTCCTGGGGGGGTAACGCTCCTGATCCAGGGGTCAAGTTGCAGCCAGCGCCCAGCCCTGCGTCCCGACTCCCTGGCACGCCCTGCCTCTGCCTGCTTCCAAGAATCCGGTCCCAGGGAGTTGTAGTTTCCTCTAAGCTGCTGTGTTTTCCACCCACCAGAAGCTTGCGTGCGGACTACAACTCCCGGAATGCAACAGCTAGTGGTCGTCCGCCATGGCCATGCCCCCGGCCCAACTTCCTAGACCAGAATAAAAAATAAAATAAAATGGTAGCGGGCAGTGGCTGCCGGCCATTTTGAAAATAAGTTAGGGCGGCCTGGGAGGCAATTGTCACCCTGCCCCCTGGTCCAGCCCTCCCCTGCAGAGAACCCAACATATCAAGTGGCTCCTCGGAGGGTAAGTGCTACATATATATTGACAAGCTATATGTTTTTCTGTATTTATGTTTTTATTGGGCAGTAAATCAGAGCCACCGCCTCTGTCCAGGAAGCAGAGTAGCAAAGTGACCTTACTGACCAGCAGACATTTTTGTAACACAAGGATAGCCAAATTACAGATACTTTGTTAAAACATTAACCCTATTTGTATTTTTTTTTTATATATTATCGTAAATGTTTATTACATGTTTTCAGTATGAATCAATATACAGAGAACACACAGAAAATGTTAGTGCACAGTACAACAATTTCAGTAAATTCTCAACCCCTACAAGAATGCAGCTGTTAGCGCAATTAAGTTAAGTAGTGCGAGTAAAGATAAAATGAATATGCAAGTCATCCTGTTTGCTAGGAGGAAAAGCAGAGTGAGAAGCAAAGGAGAGAAGGGTAATATGGTAGGGGAACGGCAGAGGTAGTGAGAGGAAAGGTAGTGAGAGGAGAGGGAGGGTGTCCACTGGGAGGGGAAGAAGACCCCAGTCCCAATCCACGGAGTAGGGTTTCGCATTTTTGAAGAAGGTTTTTAAATTGTGCGGAACTCATGGAAGCAAACTAGATACTCCAAGTGAAGATATATTGTTCAAATGTATCATGTAACAGGACTGTCAGTTCCTTCATCCATTTTGGTGATTAGTTCTTTATTATATACTGTATGTATGTCAAACATGTATTAAGCCATTTGCCTGGAGTCCCACGTTTGTTTCTATATGTACACCTTGTGTCAGATACTAATTATAGTATCATAAGTAGAAATGCAAAATATATGTCAACTCTAATGCCTCGTTTTCCCGTCGGGAAAACTGCCATGACAGCTTTTGGCTGGGAAAACCGGCCGTGTGTATGCTCCATCGCAGTTTTCCCGACAGGAAAACTGCGGGGAAAAAAAAGAGAAAAAATCCTGCCGAGAAAACCGATCATCTGTATGCTTTCCCGAGGGGAAAAAAACGTGCATGCTTGTAAACAATTTGACGCCACTTTACATGCATATCATACACACCCCCCAGGTACGAAATTTAAAGGAATATTTCACTTTTATTTTTTCATTTTAAGCATTATTAAAATTATCGCTCCCGTAAAAACGTCTATTATTTAAACCTTTTTTTGCATTGATACATGTCCCCTGGGGCAGGACCCGGGTCCCCAAACACTTTTTAGGACAATAAATTGCATATTAGCCTTTATAATTAGCACTTTAGATTTCGAACGTTCGAGTCCATTGTATTTAATAGGGTTCTAAAGTTCACACGAACATTCTGTCTGTTCGCAGGTTCTGGTGCGAACCGAACAGGGGGGTGTTCGGCTCATCCCTGATTACCAGTGACCATACTGGAATTTACATAAGTCACGTGCACATTTTTGCAGCATTTTTGCAGCTTATCTGTAAGATCCTATCTGCAGTGGTTAGTTATTTATCTAATTACTAAGGTTGTAGACTTCTTTTTAGCTAATCACAAGATGGCACCATAGGCACACCCTAATCCCTATGTGCAGTGCCAATTTCCCCTACTGTCCAGGCTTCCCTCATGTTGGCCCCCTCCCCCCTGCCTTGCAGTGCTGCTGGCTTCTCTCCTCTCCCCCAGATGCTGCAGGGGATGTTTCAGGATAGAGAGTGGGGGAAGAGGCTAATAAAAATTTAATTTACCAGCGCCTTCCTTCTAAATGAACACAGTGAACACACTCACTCACTGTGTTCATTCATAGTTGAAGAATAGTAAACTGTGTGTACTATGCCTCAGTTTGTGAATGAACAGGAAGGCGCTCAGCACTAAGCACTTCCCATTCATTCACTGTCCAATGCAGGTGAGTCTGCAGAGAAAGGCATGTGTGTTTGAGCTTTGGTGTGCACACCCTAAAGCAATAGGCTGCGCACACCTATGGATGGCACATTTCCTGCAATAGAAAGGCTGAGTCAAAAAAAGCTGAGATGTGTAGGTGCTACAAGTTCTAGATCCGAGATCAAGGCTGGACTGGGACAAAAATGTGGCCCTGGACTTCATCCAGACCGGCCCAGGGCACAACACATCAGGGTACAGTGCACATCAGGGCACAGCACATCAGGGTACAGGGCACAGCACATCAGGGTACAGCACATCAGGGTACAGGGCACAGCATCTCAGGGTACAGAGCCCAGCACATCAGGGCACAGGGGACACATCAGGGCACACCACGTACAGGGCACATCAGGGCACATCACATGAGGGTACAGGGCACAGCACATCAGGGCCCATCACAGCACATCAGGGCACACCACATTGAGGCACAGCACAACAGGGCACATCAGGGCACATCAGGGCACGGGGCACATCAGATCACATCAGGGTACATAGCACATCAGGGCACATCAGGGCACATAGCACATCAGGGGAACATCAGGGCACGGAGCACATAGAACATCAGGACACGGGGCACTTAGCACATCGGGGCACAGGGCACAGGGCACATCAGGGCACGGGGCACATAGCACATCAGGGCACATAGCACATCAGGCACATAGCACATCAGGGCACATAGCACATCAGGACAGAGGGCACATAGCACATCAGGGCATGGGGCACATAGCACATCAGGGCACATAGCACATCAGGGCACGGGGCACATCAGGGCATGGGGCACATAGCACATCAGGGTACGGGGCACAGGGCGTGGGGCACATCAGGGCACAGGGCACATCAGGGCACAGGGCACATAGCACATCAGGGCACATAGTACATCAAGGCACATAGCACATCAAGGCACATAGCACATCAGGGCACGGAGCACATCAGGGCACGGAACACATCAGGGCACGGAGCACAGGGCACACAGCACATCAGGGCACATCAGGGCACGGGGCACAGGGCACATCAGGATACGGAGCACAGGGCACATCAGGGCACAGAGCACATCAGGGCACAATGCACATCAGAACACGGGGCACAGGGCACATCAGGGCATATAGCACATCAGGGCACGGAGCACATCAGGATACAGGGCACATCAGTACACATAGCACATCAGGGCACATAGCATATCAGAGCACGGAGCACATCAGGGCACATCAGGACACAGGGCACAGGGCACCTCAGGATACGGGGCACAGGGCACATCAGGGCACATAGCATATCAGAGCATGGAGCACATCAGGTCACGGAGCACATCAGGGCACGGAGCACAGGGCACATAGCACATCAGGGCACATCAGGACAAAGGGCACAGGGCACCTCAGGACACGGGGCACAGGGCACATCAGGGCACAAGGCACATCAGGACACGGGGCACATCAGGGCACATGGCACATCAGGACATGGGGCACAGGGCACATCAGGACACGGGGCACATAGCACATCAGGGCACAAGGCACAAGGCACATCAGGGAACATAGCACATCAGGGCACGGGGAACATCAGGGCATGGGGCACATCAGGGCACGGGGCACATAGCACATCAGGGCACATAGCACATCAGGGCATGGAGCACATCAGGGCACAGAGCACAGGGCACATAGCACATCAGGGCAGAGGGCACATCAGGACACGGGGCACAGGGCACATCAGGACACGTAACACAGAGCACATCAGGACATGGGGCACAGGGCACATCAGGACACGGGGCACAGGGCACATCAGGACACGGGGCACAGGGCACATCAGGACACGGGGCACAGGGCACATCAGGACATGGGGCACAGGGCACATCAGGACATGGGGCGCAGAGCACATCAGGGCACATAGCACATCAGGGCACAAGGCACATCAGGACACGGGGCACGGGCAATATCAGGGCACATACACATAGCACATCAGGGCACATGGCACATCAGGACACTGGGCACAGGGCACATCAGGACACGGGGCACATAGCACATCAGGGCACAGGGCACATCAGGACATGGGGCACAGGGCACATCAGGACACGGGGCACGGGGCACATCAGGGCACGGGGCACATCAGGGCACATCAGAATACGGGGCACAGGGCACATCAGGACACAGGGCACATCAGGACACGGGGCACAGGGCACATCAGGACACGGGGCACATCAGGACACGGGGCACAGGGCACATCAGGGCACATTGCACATTATGGGGCACATCGTTTACCAGCCAGCATGCAGAGTCCCGTCAATCGCCAACAGCTGGCGCCTGATGGGTAGATAGAGATTTAGCCAGCATGCAGAGTAGCGCAGGAAGCATGTGTAGTAAGTTCTCTCTCATGTCACGCTGCGGCTGCTCCCCGGCGGCATCTCCTCTCTTCTCGTCCATCCCAGATGATGTCACAAGCAAATGGGGATGGACGAGAAGAGAGGAGGGGCCGCCGGGGAGCAGCTGCAGCGTGGCATGAGAGAGAACTTACCACACACGCTTCCTGCGCTACTCTGCATGCTGGCTAAATCTCTATCTACCCATCAGGCGCCAGCTGTTGGCGATTGACGGGAAGATCACCGCGGACCTCGGACCGGCCCACTGAGCCATCGGCCCACCGGTAGTCCCGATGGCCAGTCCATCCCTGTCCGAGATGAATCAGAACACAGCTGAAAAGGGACCTCGCTACTGAAAATGCTTTTTAAAAGGAATGTGAAACAATTTTTTGTAACAATACATGCATTATGTTGTTATGTTATTATAACCAGATTATATAAAACATTTTACTTTAGTTTTGGATAGAGTGGGGAATGTTTAAATTCTTGTTGGTTTATATTTCCTGTCCATGTTCTGCTTGGGCGGCACAGTGGTGTAGTGGGTAGCACTCTCGCCTAGCAGTAAAAAGGGTCGCTGGTTCGAATCTACCTGCCTGGAGTTTGCATGTTCTCCCTGTGCCTGCGTGGGTTTTCTCCGGGTACTCCGGTTTCCTCCCACACTCCAAAAACATGCTGGTAGGTTAATTGGCTTCTGTCCAAAATTGGCCCTAGTAATGTGGGTGGGAGTTGGGGGCCTTGGATTGTGGGCTCCTTGAGGGTAGGGACCAATGTGATGTGTGTGTAGAGCGCTGCGTAGGTTGATGGCACTATATGGGTACCTTAAATAAATAATAATATAATGAGACACAATGTACAGGGATAGGAAAATTGTAGACACACACTCAGGATGGACTGGTGTCTTTATTCAACCTTACTAACTATGTAACTATGTAACTATGTAATTCCCTTCAATTCCTGAGAGGAATCTCTACGAAGTGAGAAAAATTCCCTACTTAGGCAGTTGTTATCATAACAGTTGCCCTGAGTGGGACATTTATCCTCACATGTGTTCTTGTGACAATTGTAAAACTTTGGACTTCGAGTCATTTTCTGTCCTGGTGGTGACAAGGGTCAGCCAGAACAAATAAAGCAGGTGAACCCAAATAGCAAAGATAACTTGCCACACTTTTGTGGCAGTGTTGAATTTTAAGTCTGTTAACTTGCTGCACATTTTCACTGGCACGTTGTACACTTGCAGAGCACTTGAAGCACAAGTTCTAGTTGACACTTTTTCATTTATACCCCTTCATATGGGTATACAAATCAGTACGTTGATATGAATGAACCCTAAGTCTCACCTTTGCAAAAGAGGAAAGGAGGGAGGCACACCTAAGTGTAGTATTATAAGATAGTTTAATAGCGCAACGTAATACACTTACAAAAAAGAAGACATCAAAAGCATATCTACGGTAAGAAGGTCCTCCTTGAGGGGTGCCAGCTATCCGGTTTCCCAACATTTGGCAGGTGTGTGAGTCTGTGCAGGATGCTGAATCCAAGACAAGAAAGTGAGGAGAATCCGGGCAGCCTGACGTGGACTGCACGAAGGGAAATTACATCACCTGGTGGGCAGACCTTGTGTAGGAAGGACAGGAAGCTAGGCTACGCGCTCGGAGCATACAGCTCCTTCTACTGGCCTATCAGTTTCTGTGTGTGAGCAGCTTAAATGCAGTCTGGCCATGGCCGTGGAACGAAAGGGGCCAGCGGACCAAAGACATGTGGAAAATCTATTTAAAAATCATGGAGATGGAGATGGAGGTGGAGGGAGAAGGGGGTGAGGGAAATTGAGGGGGGGAATTAAGGGGGGGAGAGGAGAGGGGAAAGAGGAGTGTGTGTGTGTGGGGGGGGGGGGGGTTACATATTCAATATGGCACATATTTAGAAAACATACCATTTATTATCCCCTTAAACCCCCCCCCCCCCATCTGCATGATTTAATATATGCACTCAATATTAATTTATTATATTTATATATGTCATCATGTATATGATTTTTATATTCATTTATCAGACATTCTTAATATTTTTAATACTATTTTTAATATGTTTTTGTATCAGTTGTTTTTAATGTTTATTAGTTACATTTGCCATATATATGTCTTTGAATCTGTTTTTAAATAAGTTTTTCACATGTCTTTAGTCCGCTGGCCCTTCTAGTTCCACGGCTGTGGCCAGACTGCATTTAAGCTGCGCGCACACAGAAACTGATAGGCCAGTAGAAGGAGCTCTATGCTTCCTGTCCTTCCTACACCAAGGTCCGCCCACCGGGTGACGTCATTTTGTGCAGTCCACATCAGGCTGCCTGGATTCTCCTCACTTCCTTGTCTTGGATTCAGCCTCCTGCACAGGCTCACACACCTGCCAAACGTTGGGAAACCAGATAGCTGGCACCCCTCAAGGAGGACCTTCCATACTGGCACATTAGCGTGTGCACAAGATGAAATATGCATTCGCAAGTCCTCGAGTATGCACGCGTGCTCACACACGTGCACGCACTGGCACCAAACGGCCTATTTAAACCAAGCAATGACATGAACACATTGCTGAGTGGTCTTTCAGCTTCTTCCCGTTTGCCTGTGCCCTGATCTGCTTCCTGCCTACCTGTGCTTGACCCTTGGCTTATGTCCGGCTACACTCATGCCTACTGATCCAGCGTCACAGAGTTCCAGTTCCAGATGCCTGTCTGGTGATCTATGGCCATTGGTTCCCTGTAAAGCCTCATCTGGCGCCACCTGCTATACCGGCCCTCGTGCCACTCTGTGTCCTACACTCCCTGTCAGCTCTACCAGGAGCGTTGGACAGGAAGTGCAAGAGAAGCCCCGTCTACAGCTCGATCTCCACCAGGTATGTGACAGAAAGTCAGTGGAACTGTCAGACTGCACTGATCAGCAGCTACAGCCACTAATCGACCAAAGTTTTCCAACATATTATTATTGGTCAGGATTTATATAATGCCAACAGTTTGTGCAGTGCTTTACAATATAAAGGGAGACAATACAGCAACAATACAACTCAAAACAAGAAGGATAGGAGGGCCCTGCTTCTGGGAGCTTACAATCTAATAGAGATGGGCTGGTGGAACAATAACTGTGAGGGATGAACTGATGGGAGAAATAAAAGATTTGGTTATTAGCTGAAAGCAGAATAGGCTTCCCTGAAAAGATGAGTTTTCAGGGATTGCATAAAGTAGTAGAGTAGGAGATAGCCAGACAGATTGGGGTAGGGAGTTCCAGAGGATGGGAGAGGCTCTGGAGAAGTTCTGGAGATGAGTATGGGAAGTCGAAGAGCAGGAGGTATTTGGAGGAGCGGAGAGGGCAGTTTGAGTGGTATTTGGAAACAAGATTGGTGATGTAGCTCGGGTAAGAGTTGTAAATTGCTTTTTATGTTATTGTTAATGTTTTGAATTTTATTTGTTGGGCAATGGGAAGCCATTGGAGGGATTGGCAGATAGGGGTGGGTGAGTCTGGCAGCAGCATTCATGATAGACTGAAAAGGGGATAGCCTGCGGAGAGTTCGGCCTATGAGGAGGGAGTTACAATAATCAAGACGAGAGATAACAAGAAGTGAATAAGTTGTTTAGTGGTTTCAATGGTTAAAAAGGGGCATATTTTGGAGATGTCATGGAGGTGAAGTCTACAAGATTTGGCCAGTGATTACAGGTCCAGGATTACACCTGTTTACACAGATATTTGCATACAATTTCAGGTACTGCTCCTCGGCTTTTCCTTTGGGGTACCATGCCCCCCCCCCACAACTCCCGAGTCAGACACCTGGCAGCGGCTTCCATTTGGAGGTGTTATCTTAGATTTCTATATAGCTGATTTGTAAAGATTGTTCTATGAATGGATATCTGTATAGATAAATATCACATCATCTCCACCCTTCCCCCTGTTTTGAGGGAATTGTGAAACATATTCTTTGAAGCTGTTCTTTGGTTTGCAAATTTTACAATGGGCATCTGCTGCTGAAGAAGTGAGATTATTGTCACGAGGCGCATTGAGCTAAAGGATGTACCTATCATTATGTTTCGTGAAAAATTTAGAAGAGTGGAATTTTTATATGTATCATTAAATGACTACTTTGTTGACTGTACGCCGATACACGGTAGTATTTGCAAATCAGCAATTGCTCCAGTGCACAGCTATGTCTCTTAAGATTTCCGGTGTCATCAGTCTGCCAAGGTTGTAATAGTCGGGGACTGATACTTTGTGTAATGAGAGGAGGAGCAGTGAGTCCAGTGTGGCTGAGAGTGCACTATTGTAGACAGAAGTGGCCAGATCAGGGCATGACAGAGGGGATATTTTGTGTTACAGGTGGTCAGGTGCAGAGTAGAAAAGAGAAGGATTAAAGTGGCAAAGGTTTCTTTGGTTAATTGTTTGCTGCTTGGAGAGATAGGTTGAAGACAAGGATACTATGAAAGTGATAAGGTTGTGATCAGAGAACGGAAAGAAGGTGTTGTTGAGGTTGCCAGGAGTGCAAAGATGGGAGAAAACAAGGTCAAGGGTATTAAATCAGAGTGATTGGAGGACTGTATCCATTGTGTTAGCTCAAAAGATAAGGTTAAGTTGAAAAGTTGAGATGTAGCAAGGATGTTAACATTAAAGGGGATGTTAAAGTTACAAAAAATTATAGTGGGTATTTTAGAGTAGAGAAAGTAGAGTAGTGAGGCAGAGAAGTCATCAAGGAAGCGTGACACCAGTCTAAAAATAAGAGAAGGATAGAAAGTCAATGGGACAATCAACTTCTTTGGAACAGGGACAGAGGCCACATATGTGTAGCACCCTCTACCTTAGGTAGGTAGGTTGCTAAAGCAGTGTGTTTTTGTTACAGCCAGTGCAGGTAAATTTAGGCAGGCCTAGCTGTGAGCTAGGCCTGTTTGTTTTTTGATCTGGGGGCTGGGGAGTGGTTTAGTGTAGCAGCAGGTGATTGACATGTACTTTATCTCTCTGGCGCCTCCTCTGTTTCCAGAGGGTTCTGGAAAAGAGGCAGGGTAGAGGATGGGAGTGGCATGGAGTGTATCTTGAAGCCCTGACCAATTCTCAACTAGGATAAGCAGGGGGCAGGCCTCCTATATATACTCATGGTCAGCCTGTTGTGGGAGAAGTGGTCGGGTGGAAGAACTGAGTGATGGAGTGTTAGACTGTCGTGGCTCTTGAGGGAACTCCCTTTCTGGGAGGGGGGTGACCTCGGGAGCTGGAAGGGAGCCTCTCTTTACATGGTCATCGAGAGGTGTCCTGGAACAGGAGCAGGAGGTGGACAGTGGGGAGCAATGCCGGGCAAGTCATTTAGGGGGGATCCATTCTGGGGTCGGTGAGTGAGAAGCACAGTGAGAAGCTCTGGGAGGGACATGCTAGGATTGTATGTGAAGCCAGAGGAAGAGACTGTGGTGTCGTTGAAGTCAAGTTGCTGAAGCCATGAGGGTTTTGAGGACTTTCTGGGATCAGTAGACTGTCCGCTCAGATCTGAAGGGCCTGGTATGGATATTTGGGGGAACCGCACACATTTTTTTTTTAATTTGCGGCAGAGTTCCCCTTAATATCTATACCAGACCTGAAGGGCCTGGTAATTGAATTCTGGGGGACCCCCACGCTTTTTAAAAAATTTTTTATCAATGACTTTTGTATGTATTGCCGGGAGCCGACAATTCATTAATAGCCGCAAGTGAGTTTTAAATGACTTTTTTTCCTTCAAAAATGACATTTTATGCAGGGACAGTTCTAAGCACGTGAAACATGCGCCACTTTACATGCATATCATACACACCCCCTAGGTACGAAATTTAAATGAATATTTCACTTTTATTGTTTCACTTTATGCATTATTAAAATCACTGCTTCCGAATAAACAGCCGTTTTTAAAACTTTTTTTTTGCATTGATACTTGTCCCCTGGGGCAGGACCCGGGTCCCCAAACACTTTTTATGACAATAACTTGCATATAAGCCTTTATAATTAGCACTTTAGATTTTTCCCATAGACTTTTCGAATTTGCCGCAAACACCCCAATTTGTTCGCTGTTCGGCGAACGGGCGAACAGGCAATGTTCGAGTCGAACATGAGTTTGACTCGAACTCGAAGCTCATCCCTAGTTAGTAGACATGTGCACACTGAAATATTTTGTTTCAGGATTTCGTTTTCGTTAGAAAAATAAATGTATTTAGTTACTCCCGAAATTCGTTTTTATTTATTTTGTTTTTCGCTAGAAATTGCATTCGTCCGAAAATCTGAATTAATTAAGGTTGAATCTGTCATTGAAGGCTTATGGTGTCTGTCGAATGTTCAAAGAAGATTCGACGGAGCAGCGAAACTGTACGACGCTGCAATCATACATTTCCGGCCGAATGTTCCGCCTACAAGCTAGCTATAGTAGAATTATAATGTTGTATGACTAGTAATAATTATATTTATTAATTATTATTACTAGTCAACCAACATTAGAATTCTTCTATGGCCTATGGACCGAGCATTTGACCGGAAATGTACAATTGCAGCGTCGTACAGTTTATCTGCTCCGTCGAATCTTCTTAGAACTTTCAACAGACACCATAAGCCTTCAATGACAGATTCGACGTTTGTATGTTTTTCGATGCTTTGTCGAATCTTCGTCGTTCACGTTGAATTGTCAAGTTAGTTCTAGCTATTTTACTGCTCCTCCTCTTTGGTTACAATCAGCCAATAACATTCATCATCATAATTTTTTTATTTGACTTCCCCCACCCAATTCCAGCAGCGATCTTTTCTCTCTATGTCGAATCTTTTCTCTCTATAATGTTGAATCTTTTCTCTCTATAATGTCAAATCTTTTCTCTCTATGTCAAATCTTTTCTCTCTATAATGTCGAATCTTTTCTCTCTATAATGTCAAATCTTTTCTCTCTATGTAGAATAATCTTGGACTAATAGAGTTAAGGTTAGGCACATTCGACCACAGGTTCGATGGACACAGATTGTTATTGTCAGCCTCATGTCGAATCTCCTATCTATATCGAACTGTTGTTGCAACGAAAATGAAATTTAAGCATTTGTTTATGTCGGATCTTTCGTTTTCGGATTCTGCATTTTCGTTTTCGTTTGTTAAAACGATAACGAAAATACCTGAAATTCGGACGAAAATGCATTCGGACGAAAACGAATGCACATGTCTACTAGTTAGCACAAATGTCCTTTTTCATTGCTATTGGTTGCTACACCAAAGGGGGCTGCAGACCTCTGCCAGCAAATGGCTATTGTTGAACTGTTGGGACTTATTCAGAGTGAGACCTAACCATGTGCTAACGGTGACAGGAATCTAGGATTGCGCAGTAGAGAAAGCAAAGTGATCAAAGTAGTGTGCTGGCGGAGTCTGGAGCTTTAGAGACTGTCAATATAGATTCAATCATCTTTGTTCAAACAAGAACAATTCATTATTTGGGCATCCCATGTCCCTTTTTGCCATCTATGTTTAATCCCCTAAATAAATGTAGCAATACCCCCACAGGGTCCGCTGGTTTAAGATTTTGGGCCTGCCGTTACCTTACTGTTCACCACGTCCGTCTTAGGGGTCTTCCTTGAAGAGTTGTTCACAAATGTCTGCACCAAACACTAAAGCCTTGTACACAAGGCCAAGAATCCCGTTGTAAAAAAAAACGTCAGTTTTCTCAACGAGATTCTTGTCAAGCTTGACAGGATTCTTGTCAAGCTTTCCTTGCATACACACTGTCAATTAAAAATCTCGTCGTTGGTGACGTACAACACGTACGACGGCAGTATAAAGGGGAAGTTCCATTCCAATGGCGCCACCCCTTGGGCTGCTTTTGCTGATCTTGTGTTACCGCGTGTTAGTAAAAGTTTGGGGAGAGACGATTTGCGCTTTTCAGTCTTCGTGCTTTCAGTTCGTTACAGCGTGACAAATGTGCTATCTCCATTACGAACGTTAGTTTTACCAGAAGGAGCGCTCCTGTCTCATACTTGATTCTGAGCATGCACGGTTTTTTAAGACTCGGAAAAGCATACACACGACCGGTTTTCTTGTCGGGAAACAGGCCAACGAGAATCCCGACGAGAAAAACGAGAATCCTGACGAGAAAATAGAGAGCAGGTTCTCTATTTTTCTCGTCGAGATTCCTGGCAGTTTTCTCGACAAGAAACCATACACACGAAAAACCAGTCGTGTGTACGAGGCTTTCGTTTCTTTTTCTCAAGGGTTTTATTAAAGAACTTCCAGACAGAGGGATGGAGTGTTGGGGGAGATTCAGGTACCTTGCTTTTGCGGATCACGGGTACTTTCTTTAATCCAGAGGACAAACAGCTTCCACATTGGATCTAGCACCCACCAGATAGGCCTCCATCACTGACCTAGCAGCCGGTGCGAGCTTGCTCAAAAGTCTCTGCCACAGACTTGTGTAATCACTCACTTGATAAAGTTCTGAAAACATAACACACAATGTCAGGATCTTTCAGCCAGCCGGCAGCACTGTGAGGTAGATTTTTATCTGGATGCGTCCTCCAATTGAGCCCTCAATTGTTCGGTCCCTTCCCGCAGGCAAGGCGATACAGGACCATCCCCGGATCAGTAGGCCCCAGAAACACCTGGGCCTACTTTCAGTAACGGAGCCTCGGGCCTGCAGACCCCGAGGCAGAAAAACTGCTAAAACATCCCTGAGGCCAGGAGGGCCGTCAGGTCAGGATCGGAAGACCCAGAGAAAGCGGTATCTGTCCCTTAAGTACCCTCTCCCAGAATGCACAGTGGGTGACCACTCCCACTGTGCTGTTTCTGGGAAAGGAATACCCAAAGCATCCAGCCTACCGCATTTCCAACCTTGACCTGTGGTGACAACGACACCTACAGTCAGGTGGAAAATGTGCAACCCAGCTGAACTGGAACAGAGACCAATAATTTGGTACAATTATTCTGAGCTAAACTACGGCTCAGACAACTACATTTACACTAGCGCCTGCCCAATAGGAGCAGGGCGCTACATAAAATAACAAAAACAAGCTAAAGGTCTGTTCATTGACTGGCAAAGTGTGTCTGTAGTGAATGCCTGGCCAAGCAGGGTGACGTGTGGAACTATTATACGCAGCGACCCCACAGGGCCAAATATAGATTAAAGGTTCAGCAGGAACTGGCCAAAATTGAATCTATCTATCCACATGGAGATTGTGGCAAGTACTGCAGTAGCCAGAATATCAGCAGAATATTGGGGACATGTGAGTATAAGATAGAGGTGGTGCTGTGCTTTCTCATTTAAAAACCCAGCATGCTTTACCAACACAATGTCCCAAATGCAGCCTATAGAATCTATTTATTTGTAAAAAATAAAAATAAATTATACAAATAGTTAAAAAATATTAACAAAACATCAGTGCCAATCAAAAAAAAAATTCAATATACAGTACATTGTGCATATTTACTTTTCTTTAGGTGCCAAAGACCAGCACTCTATAGTTCCAGAAGTTCCTACCTGTTGATCCTGCCAGCATTTCAGAGTGCTGAAATGTCTGCAAGGCAGCTACCCTCTGCCTGTAGCATCTCCCCTCCTCCTCACAAAATTGCATAGGCATACCAAAGCTTCCTTCTACCTTGTGCTAAGCCCCAATAATGCCTGCTGACATGCTCTTACATAGTTACACAGTTAGTCAGGTTGAAAAAAGACACAAGTCCATATAGTTCAACCAACAAAAAAAAATAATACATTCCCATATACACAATCCTTCACTCACAGTTGATCCAGAGGAAGGCGAAAAACCCCAGCAAAGCTACAGCAAAATCCCTTCCTGATCCCCCGAGAGGCAATTGAATATTTCCTGGATCAACTTTACCTATAAATGTCAGCACCCAGTTATATTACCCAGTTATATTATTCACTGCTTTGCGGGAAAAGAAAATACATTACTTCTCCACTCATAGGACAGAGCTCTACTTTCAAACGCGGGGGGCCCCCCATAATGATATAATCTTTTGGGTATTGTTTCTATTTTGCCATCCTGGTTGCTCATATCTGTCCCATGCATTTTTAATATAAGGAGGGATTATACATATAATAATTATTTTTTATATTTTTTGCCGATATATTTAATAGCTGTCATACAAGAATATGGGCTACTTTTGGGGATATATATGCATGTTATATTTCATGCATATAATTACTACAGGTCCCACTTTTCCCATACAATGATTCACGGTTGTCACCTTAGATCATAATATGATCTCTGGTCTCGACCTGTATTGTGTTCACTCGGTTCACTCGTTCTAGCTAGGTCCGGCGATTTACTTAAATATTTCGTATTAATTAGGAACTTTTTTCCCTCCTTTTATGGCCCAAATTTTTGCAACCGGATTGGCTTATATTCTTCACTGCGCTTGCGTGTTTCCAGGTATGGCCTTTGGACATTATGTTTTTTTCATACAGGTTAACTTCCGTCCATGATGATCTGTCGGGCCTTTTTACTTCAATATGGAACGCGTCATTACCATGCAACGCTTTCCATAATGACGTCATTACGTTTCCGTTCCATTCCGTATTTTTCACGCATGCACGGTTACCAATTTGACGCCATTTAAAGCCCTCTGTGACCATTATCGGTCCACACGAGGCATTGGATGCGGCGGTCGACTTTATACTGAGGAACTGTACAGGTAAATTCTCTCGAGATATAGCTTTTGAGTTAGTACGTTATAACATCACCTACCATTTATGCTTTGGACCTTATGATCTCTTCTATTTTTTCTTTGTCTTTACTTCTTAGACATTTTCTTTTGAAGTGGAAGAGCGGGATTTTCTTATAGTCGCCTCACCCTTATGGCGATGCATAATTGATGCATCTTCACTCAATTTAGGATAACCTCCATTCGTGAAGTCTGTGTTAGCTCCCTCTCCTCCTTACTCCATGACCAGGAGTTGTTCTACTATACTGGTGGGTGTTCTTCTACATATCGGACATTCCCCCTTTTTTAGTCTAGGCTATGATAGGGTGTTTCTTACATTGAAATCCACTCGAGTACTAATTTTGGGCTTGCTAATTTGCTCTTTTATCTTCTTTCAATGTTTTTTACTGTACACACTCATTACCGTATATAGAGTCTTCCTCAGTCCCGCCGCCCATCATCATTTGGGGACCCTTATTGGAGGCCTGTGGACTCTCTCAATAGTTGAGCTTCCTTTATGGGGTGTTTTTTCCCCCCTTGTTTACATCAGCAATAATGCACTTGACCTGTTGACACATGGAATGTTGAACTAATCCTGGAAATTTCTGTAAGCAAACATTTATTTGTTGTAACTATATTGTCTCTTGTATATGTACATAACAAGATACCAATCTATATTATGTAACGATTGTATATCTAACAGAATTTGTCTCTCCATAGACAACTTTTGACCTTTATGTCTGCAAATCCCCTGAAGAAGGGCTTACCGAAACAGCTGCTGGGTCTGATCATAAATGTCCAACCTTCTCCTTATCAATTTATCAAGCTTTCTGGATCTGTACAAACTTCATGTGATTTTTAATTCAGATTGTCTTTTTGTTTTTGTACTCATTGATTAAATTTATACTTTTTATATACTCCTGTGTGTTTGCAGCCACTTCCAAAGTCCCACCTCCAAGGGGGTTAACTCTGTTTTGTCTATATCCAATTAGGGATGTGGTGACTGACGAACATTTACAATTCTGCGAATGTTGGGCTTTTTCTTCTATATAATAGGGTAGCAAATACCCAAACCCCCATTCTTTTTTCCGACATTCGCTATATTGTTTGTTTTTACTTATATGTACTCATATTCCAATTGAAGGGTTGGAGACCATCCTCTGTTGATATTACAACCATTCAATTTATGCACTGTTTGTTTGCTTTTTTAATTTCTTATTATTTTGAATTATCTGTCATTATATTTATTTATTTTTTGTTGTTTGGCATAGAATTATGTTTAAATCTAAGGATTTTGAGGGACACATGTCCATATATAGAGAACAGGCAAGGAAAGAAGCTCAAACCTCTGAAATGTCAGCTCTTTTCTCTCAATTATCTAAATTGGTAGAGAAAAGGGCACAATTATTATGGCACATTGAAGGATTCGAACAATACATTAAGGAAGATCTGAACCCGCTAGGTTTGCGTATTCAGATTTTCCCTACTTTTGACAACATCGATGAATCCTTTAAGAAACAATGGGAAAAGAATTTACAGCAATGTAGCCTAATCATGATGAGGCTATTAATGGAGGAATACTCTAGAAGAATTTTGGTTTTAAATATAGACATCGAGAATGTCTATATGCAGTTAAAACCATGTGAGAATCTTGACAACTACAAAATTTTAGAAGAAGGTATTAAGACTCATCTTGATCTTTTAGCTGGCAATGTGTTGCCAGCTAAAGAACAGAAGTTCTGGAGAGACAAGATTGCTTTCAAAGAATCAAAAGCATATCACTGGTTAAGAAACAACAACCCACGTACACGCCCCAAATTTACTAAAATAAGGGGTGCGGCTGGGGACAGGGGATCCAATGTCTCACTAAATTCTTCTCTTTCCTCATCCTCACAGCGTTCAATCTCGGAAAAGAAAAAGCCGCTTAAGAATAAATGGAAATCACCTAATAAGGGACAAACTAAAAAAACGTATGGTGGAAGCAACACCCATCCCTCCTCATAATGGCATTATGAGTATGAAGGTAACAGGATCACGGGGTGGTCCATCTGAGCAGTCCACATCGGGGATTTTATTCCCCCAAAATATTATGTCAGATATGGCCGAACCTATGGCGCAGATGAATATTAATTCATCAAATACGGTACCATAGCTAGGCGGTCATGAATCTAGTGGTGATAGGTTGAATATTATCAAGCTGTCAGATTACATATTATCAGAGGATGAGAGATCGGTCCTGTCAAGGGGTTTAAATTTTTTTCCAAATTCAGACTTAGAAAAATTTGAGACAATCAAGGATTTACAGTTATTTTCAAGGAAATTGTTATTGAAAAGTATGTATACTAAAATCGAAGTTTCAACCAAAGAAGAAAAAACTCTAACTCAACATGAACATGACGTACAAATTCTTGTGGATTTGTCTGCGGACCATGAGAATTTGGACCTCATAGACAGAATCGATCTTGACAGTCTGCTCATAGGGGACACCCCTATACCAACCACAAAAAAGGTAATCCTACCTAAAATACAATTATCCCTTAAAAATAAATCTGATAAATTCCCAGTTATAGGTACCAATATCAACTTGGGAGCTTTTTTGACTATGACAACTAGAGGTATTAAGAAACGTAATTCCTGCTGTAAAACTCCATCCAACTTGACCGGAGGTGAAAAAAAGGCCCTTGAGAATTTGACTAAAACAGACCCAGCTGACGATAAAACCAGCAGATAAAGGGGGCAATATCGTAATTATGGGGAATCTTCAATATAAGGAGATGTGTTTAAAAATATTAAACAATAATGACTGGTACAGACGAATTTCAAGAACTCAGATTGACAAATTCAATCGTGCATTTTATTTGCTGATTGATAACGCTTATGCCAATAAGACTATCAATTTACAAATTTGGAATTACATTAGAACTCTCCACCCCAGAATCCCCACTTTTTACAGCCTCCCCAAGGTGCACAAAAATCAAACTACACCTCCAGGACGTCCCATTGTTTCAGGATGTGGTAGTATCACCGAAAACCTTAGCAAATTTATTGACGAACAGATTCGTCCGTATGTGAACAACCTGCCCTCCTTTGTCAAAGACACCATGCACCTGCTCAATCAATTAGATGAGATGTCTGTGCCCCCCAATGCCCTGCTGGTGGCTGTTGATGTTGAAGCACTCTATAGCTCCATCCTCCACCAGCGGGGCATTGGGGTTATCAGACACACTCTATCTCAATCCCATTGTGATAACCGCTCCTTTGACTTGTTCTTGCTTTCTACTCTTGAGCATATCCTCACTTGTAATGCCTTCTCTTTTGATGGGTCCCACTACCTCCAGGTACAGGGCGTAGCAATGGGGACTTGTTGTTCCCCATCCTACGCCAATTTGTACCTGGGGGAGTGGGAACAGAGCTTCCTATCGGAAGAGACTCTTCTGCCATTGACTGAATTTATCGCCAATTGGAGTCGGTATATCGACGACATATTTATCGTCTGGGCAGGCACCCCAGAATTGTTGTTGTCTTGTCTGGATGCCATGAATGACAATTCCTATAATTGAAAATTTACTATGACATATAGTGATGTCTCTATCAATTTTTTAGACATCACCATATTAAAGGATATGAATGGCAAACTCACAAGCGCCTTATACCGCAAAGACACAGCATGCAATTCCATACTTCATGCGGAAAGTGTACACCCAATATCATTAGTCAAATCGATCCCATTTGGGCAATATTTATGGCTACGCCGTAATTGCACAAATGATGACACCTTTCAGAAAGAGGCTAATGCCTTAAGAGATCGCCTCCTAATATGAGGATATTCCCTTAGTAGTCTTAAAAAATCATTCAGAAGAGCCACTATTAAATCAAGGGACCAACTTCTGACCAAAAAACAACCTACTATTGGATTGGATAATGTTGATCATAATACCGTACGTAATATCACCAAATTTAGCAAACAAAGCAAGCAAATCAAGAGAATCATTTCCAAACACTGGCACCTTTTGAGTATTGATCCATCATTAGCTCCATTCGTGCCAGCCCAACCACCAATCACTTACCGCAAGACTAACTCAATAAAGGACAGTCTAATACAAAGTGAATACATGGGTGAATTCCGTGCAGATCCCTGTAGACGACCGGGTACCTTCCGATGTGGAGGCTGTAGCCTGTGTCAGTACATGAACATCGACAAAAAAGCAATTCTACCAAATGGAAAAATCTTTAAAGCGATTCACTTTGCTAAATGTAAAACGGAAGGAGTCGTTTATCTACTCTCTTGCCAATGTGGGGCGTTCTACATTGGCAAAACTAAACAGCCATTCTTTAAAAGAGCGGCTAGACACATTACTTGCATGAGGAAATGTGACCCAGATCTCCCCCTGGGGCGTAACATTAGGGACACCCACAACAGTAGAATCCCTAGAATTAAATTTCTAATTCTAGATAGGATACATCCCAGCAATAGAGGGGGTGACTGGAACAGAACTCTTTTACAAAGAGAGACTAGGTGGATTTTTAATCTGAATGCTACCATGCCACCAGGGTTGAATGAACTCATCAGCTACCGTCCATTTCTCGAGGGCTTCTCCTCTGGTGGCTGGGAAGAGTAAAAATACATACAACATGACACAATACTAGTAGTATTATATGTCTATTCAACCAATAATATTCAATTTCTTTTCAATTAATAACAACAATTTTTTGATTTGTTTTTGCTTTGTATTTCATTTATTTGCCTGTCTTGGACATTTTCCATTATGCAAATAATAGCCCTTTCCGAGCCAAATAAACTTTCTAGGTTTATCTACAGGGGGTGCTTTTACTATTTGTTGCTTAGTTATATAAGCAACAATTTTATATATCCAACTTCTTGCCGTATGTTTTCGTGATTTGAATGGTATTGTATAGACTCTTCAATTATATTCTTGGATGTACATTTTTCGATGCCCCCCCCCCTTTTATTTTTTTGGGCTGTTTTTTGATCCTCGATATTTACATTTCATGTGTCTTCTTTTTCATGTGCATTTATCTTATTTGGCTCCTGATTGGTTCTCTGTCCTCCACACGGCGCACTTGGGGGGGAGGTGTCCTGATGGTCAATCGGTCCCCGTTTTTCTTTTTTGATTCGGGTTCTGATTTTTGACCCTGGTGCACACCTTTACCCCTCTCTAATGCAGTTATCTGCATCAATGCGCCGGCGCGTTATTGGCCGGCTGTCATCACTTTGGGGTGAAGGCGGTCATTTAACGCGCGGGGGGCCCCCCATAATGATATAATCTTTTGGGTATTGTTTCTATTTTGCCATCCTGGTTGCTCATATCTGTTCCATGCATTTTTAATATAAGGAGGGATTATACATATAATAATTATTATTTATATTTTTGCCGATATATTTAATAGCTGTCATACAAGAATATGGGCTACTTTTGGGGATATATATGCATGTTATATTTCATGCATATAATTACTACAGGCCCCACTTTTCCCATACAATGATTCACGGTCGTCACCTTAGATCATAATATGATCTCTGATCTCGACCTGCATTGTGTTCACTCGGTCTAGCTAGGTCCGGTTATTTACTTAAATATTTCGTATTAATTAGGAACTTTTTCCCTCCTTTTATGGTCCAAATTTTTGCAACCGGATTGGCTTATGTTCTTCACTGCGCTTGCGTGTTTCCAGGTATGGCCTTTGGACATTATGTTTTTTTCATACAGGTTAACTTCCGTCCATGATGATCTGTCGCGCCTTTTTACTTCAATATGGAACGCGTCATTACCATGCAACGCTTTCCGTAATGACGTCATTACGTTTCCGTTCCTTTCCGTCTTTTTCACACATGCGCAGTTACCTATTTGACGCCATTTAAAGCCCTCTGTGACCATTATCGGTCCACACGAGGCATTGGATGTGGCGGTCAACTTTATACTGAGGAACTGTACAGGTAAATTCTCTTGAGATATAGCTTTTGATGTAGTACGTTATAACATCACCTACCATTTATGCTTTGGACCTTATGATCTCTTCTACTTTTTCTTTGTCTTTACTTCTTAGACATTTTCTTTTGAAGTGGAAGAGCGGGATTTTCTTATAGTCGCCTCACCCTTATGGCGATGCATAATTGATGCATCTTCACTCAATTTAGAATTACCTCCATTCGTGAAGTCTGTGTTGGCTCCCTCTCCTCCTTACTCCATGACCAGGAGTTGTTCTACTATACTGGTGGGTGTTCTTATACATATCGGACATTCCCCCTTTTTTAGTCTATGCTCTTTCTTACATTGAAATCCACTTGAGTACTAATTTTGGGCTTGCTAATTTGCTCTTTTATCTTCTTTCAATGTTTTTTAGTGTACACACTCATTACCGTACATAGAGTCTTCCTCAGTCCCGCCGCCCATCATCATTTGGGGACCTAACAGAATTTGTCTCTCCATAGACAACTTTTGACCTTTATGTCTGCAAATCCCCTGAAGAAGGGCTTACCGAAACAGCTTTTGGGTCTGATCATAAATGTCCAACCTTCTCCTTATCAATTTATCAAGCTTTCTGGATCTGTACAAACTCCATGTGATTTTTAATTCAGATTGTCTTTTTGTTTTTGTACTCATTGAATAAATTTATACTTTTTATATACTCCTGTGTGTTTGCAGTAACTTCCAAAGTCCCACCTCCAAGGGGGTTTTCTCTGTTTTGTCTATATCCAATTAGGGATGTGGTGACTGACAAACATTTACAATTCTGTGAATGTTGGGCTTTTTCTTCTACTTTCAATTTCATGCAGTGCTTAAATTGATTGTAAAGGCAAATAATAAAAAAATTAAATAGCAAACAGGTTTCTACTTATGTCCTCTTGTTCAGAGGGGCCCCAAACCTCCTTTTCTCAGCTCCCCTGCCAGCACTCCTGGCTCCTCCTCTTTTCAGTGGTACTCTATAGGAAAATACATCCTATGGGGGTCCACCTGTGTGCTCACTCCCAAGACCCGCTGTCTGCATCTGTAGACCCAGACATTGGGACTCGCCCTCTGCTCTCTCATAACTGTCTTTGATTGACTTTGGCTCCCACTGTCTCAGCAATGCCTGTGAGAGCAGGAAGTGAGGGGGGAGAGAAGAGCTGCAGACAGACAGTGCTGGATTGAATGAGGGCTCAGGTGTGCATTAAAGTGATATTAACCACTTAAGCCCTGGACCATTTGGCTAGCCAAAGACCAGGCCACTTTTTGCGATTCGGCACTGCGTCGCTTTAACTGACAATTGCGCGGTCGTGCAATTTTTTTCCCACAAATAGAGCTTTCTTTTGGTGGTATTTGATCACCTCTGCGGTTTTTATTTTTTGCGCTATAAACAAAAATAGAGAGACAATTTTGAAAAAAATGCAATATTTTTTACTTTTTGCTATAATAAATATCCCCATAAATATGAAAAAAATATGTTTTCCTCAGTTTAGGCCGATACGTATTCTTCTACTTATTTTTGGTAAAAAAAAATACAATAAGCGTTTATTAAGTGCAAAAAGATATCCGCGCTAAATGGAAAGGTTGCTGCCCCCCTAAAAGGTATCCTAAAAGGAAACTGGAAATGGAAAAAAGGTACAGGGGTAATGGCGCTACCTATTTAGTTGAGGTTAAGCCAGTAAAGTGTAAGCTCTTAGGCTGTGATAAGAATATGTGGTTGGTTTTGGTTGTGAAAAATAGTAAGGATAAAACGTGAACTGAGCAAAAGCAATAACAAATCAAAGTGAACCCATCACATGTGAAATTCATATAATCCTCAGATAAGCGAGGATAGGGCCAATCCTAGGTGTTCCTTCAGCCCTAATGTGTAAGGACTAGTGATGAGCCGAACACCCCCGGGTTCGGTTCGCACCAGAACCCGCGAACGGACCGAAAGTTCGAACGAACATTAGAACCCTATTAAATACAATGGATGCGAACGTTCGAATTCTAAAGTGCTAATTATAACAACTATTATGCATGTTATTGTCCTAAAAAGGGTTTGGGAACCCGGGTTCTGCACCAGGGGACATGTATCAATGCAAAAAGAAGTTTTAAAAACGGTCGTTTTTCGGGAGCAGTCATTTTAATGATGCATAAAGTGAAAAAAAAAAAGTCAAATATTCCTTTAAATATCGTACCTGGGGGGTGTCTAAAGTATGCCTGTGAAGTGCCACGTGTTTCCCGTGTTTAGAACTGTCCCTGCACAAAATGACACTTCTAAAGGAAAAAAAAGCCATTTAAAACTGCTTGCGGCTTTAATGTAATGTCTGGTCCCGGTAATATGGATGAAATTCTTTAAGAAAAATGGCATAGCTACCCCATGACCCCCCCCTACCCCAGCCCATTACCAGCCCCTTTGGGTCTTGTATGGATATTAAGGGGAACCCCGCACATAAAATAAAAAAGGCCCTATATACTCTGAACAGCCCTATACAGGCGGTGCATACAAGACAGGGACTGTAGGTTTGTTCTTATGTAGAGTCTGTTTGTAATTTTGAACAGGTACATTGTTGAAGTGTAGCTCCAGACCAAAAATCTATTTTTAAACTTTTTGGAAAACATAGGTAAGGGTTATCACCCCTGTAACATTTGTTTTGCTGTCTGTGCCCCTGTTCAGAACATTTCACCTCACTTTCCGTCCCAATGACAACTGTTTTTGAAATGTGGTGTTTTTCTTGAAACAAGGATTGCTGATAAAGCATCAGTACAGAGGAGACACCTTTCTCCCATATTTATTCTTACAGGAGAGAATTTTCCTTCCTAGTGGTAGATTTCCTCTCACTTCCTGTTGTCTTCTTGCGTTTGCAAGTAGGAGTCGTTTGTAAGTTGGATGTTTGAAAGTAGGGACCTGCCGTATATACTCTGCAGAAATAGGCCCCTTAGTTGTTGGTGTTGGCACAACACTGTAAGCACTCACAGTTACTCTTGGTTGGTGCTGGAACGCCCTGCTGTCAACTATTATATCAGGAATTTTAATTACATATAATTGTTGAACAGTGGTAGTAAAAATTGGGCCTTTGATGGTGGTGCTGGTGCCACAACACTGTAAGCCCTGACAGTTACTCTTGGTGGGTGCAGCAATGGGCCCTGCTGTGAATTATTAGATCAAGAATTGTAATTACATGCCCCTGTTGAACAGGGGCTGAAAAATTGGGCCTTAGGCACTGGTGGCACAACACTGCAACCCCTCACAGATACTGTACTTGGAGCACAGCAATGAGCCCTGTTGCAAAGTATTGCTTCAAAAATTGTAATGACACGCCCCTGTTAAACAGGGGCTGAAAAATTGGGCCTTAGGCACTGGTGGCACAACACTGCAACTCCTCACAGATACTGTACTTGGAGCACAGCAATGAGCCCTGTTGCAAAGTATTGCTTCAAAAATTGTAATTACACGCCCCTGTTAAACAGGGGCTGAAAAATTGGGCGTTAGGCACTGGTGGCGGCACCCATAAACAAAAATGATCTTACAAGCTATCATCATCAATCGTATCATTGAGGACTCGGAGGAGGAGGATAGCCAGTCAACATAACAGCACAGGCACTCAGCATCAGCATCAGTCTTGAAGGGATGTGACATGTTAAAATCAATTAGTCTGTTATATCAGCATCAGGTGTGTGGTAGCTGGTGGTGATCCAAGACTGGTTCATCTTGATGAAAGTCAGTCGATCAACCGAGTCGGTGGACAGGCGCACCCTGTGATCCGTGACAAATCCTCCAGCAGCACTGAATGTGCGTTCCGAAAGAACGCTGGATGCAGGACAGGCCAGTAGCTCAATTGCATACTGTGCAAGCTCTGGCCAGTGATCCATCCTCAAGACCCAGTAAGCCAGAGGATTTTCGGTGGGGAAGGTGTCCAAGTCTGACCTTGCCCCTAGATATTCCTGCACCATGTTTATCAGACGCTGGCGATGGTTGCTGGAACCGATCATACTTTGGGGCTGCGGACTAAAGAATTGTCTGAACGCATCGGTCAGACGGCCACCTTCCCCACCGCTCCTTCTTTGACTGGCCGAAGCCTCAGCAACTCGTTGTCCAGGACCAGGAGTTTGCAACCTCCCAGTCTCTGGGAACGCGTTGCACAGACCTTTCTGCAAGGCCTCCCGGAGTTGTCTCATCCTCTGCTCCCTCTGCGACGGTAACATAAGGTCCGCAACCTTACCCTTGTACCGTGGATCAAGGAGAGTGGCCAGCCAGTAATGGTCCCTCTCCTTGATCCGAAGAATACGAGGATCCTTCCGCAGACTTTGCAGGATCAGGGAGGCCATGCAGCGTAGGTTTGCTGAGGCATTCGCTCCGGAGTCCTCTGGGTCACTAAGGACGACATGATCCGCAGCCACCTCCTCCCAGCCACGTACAAGTCCACTGGTTTCTTGGGACTGTAAATCATCCCTAAAAGACTGCTGCTGATGATGCTGAGTGCCAGCCTCCACCTCCATGCTGACACAATCCTCCTCCTCCTCCTCCTCCTCCTCCTCCTCTTCCTGTGCGATGGGTGGGACAGAAGGAACACTGTCTGGGTAAAGGGGGCCTTGAGAGGCAAGGAAGTCCTCCTCTTCCTGCCTCTGTTCTGCCTCAAGTGCCCTGTCCATTATTCCACGCAGCGTGTGCTCCAACAGGTGGACAAGAGGTACAGTGTCACTGATGCATGCACTGTCACTGCTCACCATCCTCGTGGCCTCCTCAAATGGTGCCAGGACAGTGCATGCATCCCTGATCATGCCCCACTGGCGTGGAGAAAAAAAACCAAGCTCCCCTGACCCTGTCCTGGTGCCGTAGTCGCACAGGTACTCATTGATGGCCCTCTGCTGCGTGTGCAGCCGCTGCAGCATGGCCAACGTTGAGTTCCACCTGGTGGGCATGTCACATATAAGGCGGTTCTTGGGCAGGTTCAACTCCTTTTGCAGCTCAGCCAGGCGAGCACTGGCATTATAAGATCTGCGGAAATGCACACAGACTTTCCTGGCCTGCCTCAGGACATCCTGTAAGCCCGGGTACCTGCCCAAGAAGAGCTGCACCACCAGGTTAAGGACGTGAGCCACACAGGGCACATGGGTCAGTTGTCCCTGTCGGAGGGCGGAGAGGAGGTTGGTGCCATTGTCGCAAACCACCATTCCTGGCTTAAGCTGGCGTGGCGTCAACCACCTCTCGGCCTGGCCCTGCAGAGCAGACAGGACCTCTGCCCCAGTGTGGCTTCTGTCCCCCAAACACACCAGCGCAAGCACGGCATGGCATCTTTTTGCCTGCGTACTTGCGTAGCCCCGTGAACGGCTACGGAGCACCGCTGGTTCATAGGACAAACCACAGGAAGAGGCCATGGAGGAAGAAGAAGAGGAGGGGGTGGAGGAGAGAGGTGTGTCACAACCAGTAGTAGCATTTTGGAGGCGTGGCGGTGGGACAACCTCCAACACTACTGCACCTTGTCCTGAATCCTTCCCAGCTGCCAAAAGAGTGACCCAATGGGCCGTGAAAGAAAGGTAACGTCCCTGTCCATGCCTGCTGGACCATGAGTCAGCGGTAATATGCACCTTACCGCTGACCGCCCTGTCCAGCGAGGCCAAGACATTGCCTTCCACATGCCGGTAGAGAGCCGGAATAGCCTTCCGTGAGAAAAAGTGGCGTTTGGGAACCTGCCACTGAGGAACTGCACATTGCACAAACTCACGGAAGGGGGCCGAGTCTACCAACTGAAAAGGCAGCAGTTGAAGCGCTAGCAATTTAGCCAAGCTAGCATTCAACCGCTGGGCATGTGGATGGCTGGGAGTGAACTTCTTTCGACGGTCCAGCAGCTGGGGCAGGGAAATTTGCCTGCTAGAATCGGACGTCGGTGTACTGCTAGCAGAGTGGGCGCAAGTACTTGGCTGTGACACACCTAATTCTACACCTTCATTCCTCTCAGTGCATGTTTCAGAGAGGACTGAAGTTATAGTGGGGTTGGAGATCCCAGCTGATGCGGTGCAAGGAGAGGTCCGCTTTGTTCTTTGGTGTGGGTCTTTGAGGTAGGCTTGCCAACGAGCTGCATGGCAGGTCAACATATGTCTGGTCAGGCATGTGGTACCCAAGCGGCTGATGTTTTGGCCACGCGATATACGCTTGAGACATATGTTGCAAACAGCAGCTGTGCGATCTGATGCACTAGCCTCAAAAAAGGCCCACACCAAAGAACTTTTTGAATGACGGGCAGAGGCAGCGCCCTGCACAGGCGGAGCTCTGCGGTGTGATTCCGTCGGTGTACTGCCCTTACGCTGGCCACCAAAGGGCATCCTGCCTCGTTGGAGATGTGCCTCCTCCTCATCCTCCTCCTCCTCCTCTCTCCTATTAGGCACCCACGTGGAGTCAGTGACCTCATCATCCCCTCCCTCCTCTTCACTGGAGCCAATCTGGCAGTATGCTGCAGCTGCTGGAACATGACTGCCAGATTGGTGTCCTTCTTGCGCATCCCCTCTGTCTGCTCTCACGCTACTGCCTTCCTCTAGCTGGGTTTCATCATCAGACCCTTCGAAACGCTGGGCATCCTCCTGGAGCATGTACCCAACACTGTGCTGAAACAGTTCGGGGGACTCCTCAGGAGGAGGACATGGTGGGTCTAGGGAAGGAGTGACTGATGATTTGTCTGACATTGATACCAGGGAAGACGACGCTTTGGCAGCTGCTTTTCCAGTACCCTGAGCCTGGGTGAGAGAGGATGAGGAGGAGGAGGAGGGCTTGGTCATCCACTCTACCAAGTCTTCGGCATGATGTGGCTCAACATGTCCAGCTGCCGAAAAGAAGGACAAGCGTGTCCCATGGCCATGTGCTGATGACAATGCACCGCGTCCACGACCAGCACTGTTGCCCCCAGACACAGAGCCTGCTTGCCCTCTTTTATTGCCTCCTGACTGTCTGCCTCTCCTTGTTTGCCTTCCAGACATTCTAATAGATGGCCTGCAGGGAGATGGGAAAAAAGCAATAAGGGCTACCTTCAGGTGTCCTTCTCTGTCCCTTGAAACAAGGACTTTCACAGTGAAAGAAACTGACACTCTCCCTACCTACAGTTTTCTGTCCCTAGAAAAAATGTTTTTTTTAATCACAATATAGCACAAGGACAATTCACTCACTGTCCTTACAGGTCCCTGGAAACAAGGACTTGCAGAGTGAAAGAAAAAAAACACTCTCCCTACCTACAGTTTTCTGTCCCTAGAAAAAATGTTTTTTTTAATCACAATATAGCACAAGGACAATTCACTCACTGTCCTTCCAGGTCCCTGGAAACAAGGACTTGCAGAGTGAAATAAACTGACACTCTCCCTACCTACAGTTTTCTGTCCCTAGAATAAATGTTTTTTTTAAGCACAATATAGCACAAGGACAATTCACTCACTGTCCTTCCAGGTCCCTGGAAACAAGGACTTGCAGAGTGAAAGAAAAAAAACACTCTCCCTACCTACAGTTTTCTGTCCCTAGAAAAAATGTTTTTTTTAATCACAATATAACACAAGGACAATTCACTCACTGTCCTTCCAGGTCCCTGGAAACAAGGACTTGCAGAGTGAAATAAACTGACACTCTCCCTACCTACAGTTTTCTGTCCCTAGAATAAATGTTTTTTTTAAGCACAATATAGCACAAGGACAATTCACTCACTGTCCTTACAGGTCCCTGGAAACAAGGACTTGCAGAGTGAAAGAAAAAAAACACTCTCCCTACCTACAGTTTTCTGTCCCTAGAAAAAATGTTTTTTTTAATCACAATATAGCACAAGGACAATTCACTCACTGTCCTTCCAGGTCCCTGGAAACAAGGACTTGCAGAGTGAAATAAACTGACACTCTCCCTACCTACAGTTTTCTGTCCCTAGAATAAATGTTTTTTTTAAGCACAATATAGCACAAGGACAATTCACTCACTGTCCTTCCAGGTCCCTGGAAACAAGGACTTGCAGAGTGAAATAAACTGACACTCTCCCTACCTACAGTTTTCTGTCCCTAGAATAAATGTTTTTTTTAAGCACAATATAGCACAAGGACAATTCACTCACTGTCCTTACAGGTCCCTGGAAACAAGGACTTGCAGAGTGAAAGAAAAAAAACACTCTCCCTACCTACAGTTTTCTGTCCCTAGAAAAAATGTTTTTTTTAATCACAATATAGTACAAGGACAATTCACTCACTGTCCTTCCAGGTCCCTGGAAACAAGGACTTGCAGAGTGAAATAAACTGACACTCTCCCTACCTACAGTTTTCTGTCCCTAGAATAAATGTTTTTTTTAAGCACAATATAGCATAAGGACAATTCACTCACTGTCCTTACAGGTCCCTGGAAACAAGGACTTGCAGAGTGAAAGAAAAAAAACACTCTCCCTACCTACAGTTTTCTGTCCCTAGAAAAAATGTTTTTTTTTAATCACAATATAGCACAAGGACAATTCACTCACTGTCCTTCCAGGTCCCTGGAAACAAGGACTTGCAGAGTGAAATAAACTGACACTCTCCCTACCTACAGTTTTCTGTCCCTAGAATAAATGTTTTTTTTAATCACAATATAGCACAAGGACAATTCACTCACTGTCCTTCCAGGTCCCTGGAAACAAGGACTTGCAGAGTGAAATAAACTGACACTCTCCCTACCTACAGTTTTCTGTCCCTAGAATAAATGTTTTTTTTAAGCACAATATAGCACAAGGACAATTCACTCACTGTCCTTACAGGTCCCTGGAAACAAGGACTTGCAGAGTGAAAGAAAAAAAACACTCTCCCTACCTACAGTTTTCTGTCCCTAGAAAAAATGTTTTTTTTAATCACAATATAGCACAAGGACAATTCACTCACTGTCCTTACAGGTCCCTGGAAACAAGGACTTGCAGAGTGAAAGAAACTGACACTCTCCCTACCTACAGTTTTCTGTCCCTAGAATAAATGTTTTTTTTAATCACAATATAGCACAAGGACAATTCACTCACTGTCCTTCCAGGTCCCTGGAAACAAGGACTTGCAGAGTGAAATAAACTGACACTCTCCCTACCTACAGTTTTCTGTCCCTAGAATAAATGTTTTTTTTAAGCACAATATAGCACAAGGAGAATTCACTCACTGTCCTTCCAGGTCCCTGGAAACAAGGACTTGCAGAGTGAAAGAAAAAAAACACTCTCCCTACCTACAGTTTTCTGTCCCTAGAAAAAATGTTTTTTTTAATCACAATATAACACAAGGACAATTCACTCACTGTCCTTCCAGGTCCCTGGAAACAAGGACTTGCAGAGTGAAATAAACTGACACTCTCCCTACCTACAGTTTTCTGTCCCTAGAATAAATGTTTTTTTTAATCACAATATAGCACAAGGACAATTCACTCACTGTCCTTCCAGGTCCCTGGAAACAAGGACTTGCAGAGTGAAATAAACTGACACTCTCCCTACCTACAGTTTTCTGTCCCTAGAATAAATGTTTTTTTTAAGCACAATATAGCACAAGGACAATTCACTCACTGTCCTTACAGGTCCCTGGAAACAAGGACTTGCAGAGTGAAAGAAAAAAAACACTCTCCCTACCTACAGTTTTCTGTCCCTAGAAAAAATGTTTTTTTTAATCACAATATAGCACAAGGACAATTCACTCACTGTCCTTACAGGTCCCTGGAAACAAGGACTTGCAGAGTGAAAGAAACTGACACTGTCCCTACCTACAGTTTTCTGTCCCTAGAATAAATGTTTTTTTTAAGCACAATATAGCACAAGGAGAATTCACTCACTGTCCTTCCAGGTCCCTGGAAACAAGGACTTGCAGAGTGAAATAAACTGACACTCTCCCTACCTACAGTTTTCTGTCCCTAGAATAAATGTTTTTTTTTAAGCAAAATATAGCACAAGGACAATTCACTCACTGTCCTTACAGGTCCCTGGAAACAAGGACTTGCAGAGTGAAAGAAACTGACACTCTCCCTACCTACAGTTTTCTGTCCCTAGAATAAATGTTTTTTTAAGCACAATATAGCACAAGGACAATTCACTCACTGTCCTTCCAGGTCCCTGGAAACAAGGACTTGCAGAGTGAAAGAAACTGACACTGTCCCTACCTACAGTTTTCTGTCCCTAGAATAAATGTTTTTTTTAAGCACACTATAGCACAAGCACAAAACACACTGACACTCTCCCTACCTATCCTTCTCTTTCCCTAAACTAAAGGAATCCAGGTTAAGCAAGAAAGAAATAACAGTCACTGTCCCTGCCTATGCTGCTCTATCCCTGCTCCGGAACACACTACACTAGGCCGCCGTGCTGGCGGCCTTTTATAGTGTGGGGCGTGTACTAAACACCCTCAGCAATAATTGGCCACAGGCATCCTGCCTGTGGCCAATCATTGCTCTCCTCGCTGCCGGCGCTGTGATTGGCCAAGCATGCGGGGTCACAGTGCATGCTTGGCCAATCACAGCGCCTGGATGACACTGCGATGGCGTAGTGCATTGTGGGCCGTTCGCGTCACTCGAATTTGGCGCGAACGGCCCAAATCGTTCGATCTTCGTCGAACGATCGAACAGCCGATGTTCGAGTCGAACGTATGTTCGACTCGAACACGAAGCTCATCCCTAGTAAGGACCCTGTAAGAGTGGGCTCAATGGTAGTGAGAGATTGTATGTATATTTAAAATCTCCAGCTAATGCTGATGTGTGAATTAGTAATAGTGGGGATCCTAATATGGAGTGTCAATCCAATTAGTTGGCTGTCCTTATACTTGTTCACATAAGGAAAAACACCATCCTAAAACAAAAACGTAACTAACAGAAAAAGGCTAGAGTGGATAAGTGTGTGATCACACAAACAATAGGCAGTCCCAGAGCATATGTTTCAAATCTGTGGTCAGGTATGTGTTTCATTCAATGAGCGACCCCTGAATCGCACAGTTTGTTCTTAGGGTCAGTAGTGACTACCCTAACATATTCAGACAGCTGCTTCTTCACAAATGTAAGAACTTCAGTTCAAAGAAAGAAAAATATTTTTTTGCAAGCGTGGCTTGCTGCGATTCCTGACCATGCGATCCTGCAGCGATATATGGTGACAGTGGTGCTCCCCCCAAGTGTGATTGCACTCACCAGAATGTTGCACCCCTGCAGGGGTATTAGGCGTCTCAGGGGGTATCCGGGTGATCTCCTGATGGTATCCGGGCTGCACGGCTCACTGTTCTCCCGCTGTATTCCTGCTGTAAGGACAGATGGCTCTCTCCCTCCTCTGGTTTCCACACCAACTCCTCCGGAGGTTTTTAAAGAAAAAATAGGAAGTGGGCTCCCATAGTGTAAATCGGTAATGATTTATTAGATATTTTATTTTTTTAAAACATAGAAAAACTATTGCCAAAAACACTTTGTGCAAGGAGGAACCTCATGCAGTAATCATATTAAGCTACACGCGATCCAGCTGCCCTCAATAGAAGCAATATGTGGGGGTAGCTCGTACTTCTGGGTATCAGGTTAGTGGTATACGGGAACCGTCCGTGCGTTCCACCACTCTGCTCCCGAACCGGAAGTGACGTAGACGTAGCGGCGACCAATCAGCTGACGCGTTTCGACGTCAGTCGTTATCAAAGGTGATGTCACTGCGCTGCGTGTCCCGTTTATTGATTGGTTTGCGCAAAAGTTATAGCGTCTACAAAATAGGGGATAGTTTTATGGCATTTTTATCATTTTTTTTTTTTTTTACTAATGATGGCGGGGATCAGCAATTTTTATCGTGACTGCGACATTATGGCGGACACATCGGACACTTTTGACACCATTTTGGGACCATTGTCATTTTTACAGCGATCAGTGCTATAAAAATGCACGGATTACTGTAAAAATTACACTGGCAGTGAATGGGTTAAACTGTAGGGGGCGCTGAAGGGGTTAAGTGTGTCCTAGGGAGTGATTCTAACTGTTAGGGGGCGTGGCTACAAGTGACACATCACTGATCGCTGTTCCCGATGAGAGGAAGAATGGGGAGATGTTGTGTTTACACTGACATCTCCCCATTGTTCAGCTCTGTGACCCGATCGCGGGACAACCGCGGACATCGAGTCCGTGGGTCCCGCGGGCACGGTCATGGAGTGCGACCACATGGAGACAAATTAAAGGGGACGTATATATATGCCCATTTGCCCAGCCGTGCCATTCTGTCGATGTATAAGGACGTGCGGCAGTCCTTAAGTCTCGTTTTTTATTAAAAAAATTACAAACATATTATACTTACCTGCTGTGTGCAGAAGTTTTGCCCAGAGCAGCCCAGATCCTCCTCTTCTCAGGTCCCACGTCAGCACTCCTGGCCCCTCCCTCCAAGCAGCTTGCTATGGGGCACCCGAGCTGAGCCGCTGCTCTGTGTGTCTATTCAGACACTTAGCTGCGGCTCGGCCCTATCCCCTTTATCTCCTGATTTGCTCACTGGCCAATGGCTTCCGCTGCTGCCAAAAGCAAATCAGGAGTGTGAGTCCCCGGAGAGGCAAGGCTATCGTGAACATTGCTAGTTCGTGAGGGGGCTAGGGTAAGTATTGAGGGGGGGCTAGGGGGGCTTCTGCACACAGAAGTTTTTTTTAACTTCATGCATCGAATTCATGAACGTAAAAAGCATTGTGCCTTTACAACCACTTAAAAGTAAAAAATCTTTAGGCTTTGTAGCGGTACCCCCGCAGGAGCTGCTGGTTTATATTTGGGCCTTTGCACGTTACCTTACTGTTCGGCTCAGGGGTTCTCCTTGAAGAGTCTATCCATAAGAAATGTGTCACATACCTGGCAGGAGTCTGGTATGACGAGGTCGGCCTCTCTTGTATCTCCAGTCCAAGCCCCACTGAGGGTGGAACAGATGGTGGCAAGGCTAGGAGGAACACGAGCGCCAGTAGAGGTTGCTAGCAGAAGTTGCAGGGGCAGGTGAAACTTGGAGATCCCGATGGGTAGACAGGTTCCAGGCACTTTTATGGAAGCGCAGGTGTAAAGGGGAACTCCAACCCACATGCAGATTCTGGAACGTAGCAAACTGGAACAGAGGTCAAGGGTAGCCGGGTTCAGCAACAGGCAGGCAGCGCAGTTCAAGGCGAAAGCAGTAGCAGGGTCAAGGAAGCCGGGATCAGGAACCATAGGTCAGCAAATAATCAGAGTCCAGAGAAGCGTCAGGGCAAGCCAGAGTCAGCAACGGGTATCAGGTTAATCATACGGATAGCAGGAAGTTTCACAGGACAAGCTGAAGACCAGTCAGCACTTGTAGGGAGTCAGAGCACCCTTTAAATAGGCCGTCTGGCGCCAACTGGCGTTAGGGGCGCGCTCCTGCGCGTGCACGCCGTTCATTGCGCACGCGCATGCGCATTGGCGCACGCATATGCGCCATACGAGAATACGTAGTTCTCTTACATTGCCCCCCCTTAAGGGCAGCCTCCGGATGCCCTTCAGGGCTCTTTTTTCAGGGTGTCGCTGAAAGAAAGCTTGTACCAGTCTTGGGGCATGTACATTGGAGGCTGGTTCCCAAAAATTTTCCTCAGGACCGTAGCCCTTCCATTTGACAAGGAACTGCATCTGATTATTCCTCCGTCTACAGTCCAGCAAGGCCTCCACTTCAAATTCCTCATTTCCTTCGACAAGAATCGGAGGAGGGGTCCCAGACACCCGATCAGGAAAGGGGTTGGGCACGGTGGGTTTCAATAAAGAAACATGGAAAACCGGATGTATTTTCAGGCTTTTGGGTAGCGCCAGTTCAAAAGCTACTGCATTGACCCTCTGTTTGACAGGAAAAGGTCCCAAAAACTTAGGGCCGAGTTTTTTAGAAGGACAGCTCAATTTCAGGTTCGCCGTGGACAGCCAGACCTTGTCCCCTGGTTCTAGATTCAGGTTACCCCTCCTTTTTCTGTCGAACAACTTCTTGTTGCTAACCTGGGTCTCAGAGATCGTTTCTTGTAGGATTTGATTGTTGGTGCTGAAGAAGCTTAATCGATCCTGTACCGCAGGTAGAGAAGATTCCACAGATATTTCAGGCAGAAAAGAGGGATGATATCCAAAATTGGCAAAAAAAGGTGACTGCTTGGTTGCTGAGTGGATACTATTGTTGTAAGAGAACTCTGCCAGCGGAAGGAGAGATAGCCAATCGTCCTGCATGAAGGAGGAAAAACATTGTAAGTATTGTTCGAGGGTTTGGTTAGTCCTCTCGGTCTGTCCGTTAGTTTGCGGATGGTACGCTGTGGAGAGGCAGAGCTCAATATTAAGTGCTTCACATAAGGCCCTCCAGAATCTAGAGGTGAACTGCACGCCACGATCGGAGATGATGCTATCCGGAATACCATGCAGTCTGACAATCTCTTTGATGAAGGCAGAGGCAGTCTCAGAGGTGGAAGGGGTCCCTTGAAGAGGAATAAAGTGAGCCATTTTGGTTAGGCGGTCTACCACGACAAAGATGGTAGTGAAGTCTTCGGATGGGGGTAGCTCCACAATGAAGTCCATTGAGATCATGCTCCACGGTTTCTGAGGTATGGGGAGAGGCTCCAAGAGACCCCAAGTCTTTGTTCTGGCGGTTTTATTCTGAAGGCACGTTGTACAGGATCCAACATAACTCTTACAGTCCTGCATCAGGTCAGGCCACCAGAAGGTACGAGAGACCAAATCGGCAGTCTTGCGGATTCCGTAATGTCCTGCTAGAGGATGGTCGTGGCAGCGTCTTAGAATGGACACTCTGAATTGCTCCGGGACAAAGATTTGTTCCTTATGGAAGAAAAGACCGTCCCTTAATTGAAGAGCCAAATCCTGGGGAGGTGGTTGATTAACCACACTGGTTTTTATTTGGGATATCAGGTCCGTTTGAAGGAACAGAAAATTATTGGCCGGGAGAATGGTATCAGGCTCCAGGGGATTTACAGGATCATTGAACATGCGGGACAAGGCATCTGGTTTGCCATTTTTAGAACCAGGACGGAAGGTTATATGGAATGAGAACCGAGAAAAGAACAGTGCCCATCTTGCTTGTCGAGGTCTTAGACGCTTAGCTGTTCGCAGGTACTCAAGGTTCTTGTGGTCCGTAAATATGAGGATCGGGTGGGCAGCTCCCTCCAGGAGATAGCACCATTCCTCAAGTGCAGCCTTGATGGCCAGTAGCTCCCGGTCTCCCACGTCATAATTTCTCTCGGACGGGTTTAGTCTTTTGGAGAAAAAGGCCACAGGGTAGAGTAAGGACTTAGGGCCTTGACGTTGAGACAATATAGCCCCGACTGCACTCTCAGAAGCATCAACCTCTAACACATAGGCCAAGGATGGGTCAGGATACTTCAGGATGGGAGCTAAGGTGAATAAAAGTTTCAATTGCTCAAAAGCCTCTTGAGCTTCAGGTGTCCAACGGAAAGGAATGTGTTGCTTGGTTAGTTGAGTAATGGGAGAAAGGATACCGGAAAAGTTCTTGATAAACTTCCTGTAGAAGTTGGCAAACCCCACAAACCTCTGAACAGCTTTTTTGTCGGTAGGGGCAGGCCATTCCACAACCGAAGTGACCTTTTGTGGGTCCATGGTGATTCCATCGGCAGAGATGACCAGTCCCAGGAAATGTACCGTCCTTTTCTCAAAGTCGCATTTCTCGGCCTTTGCATAGAGGGAGTGTTTCCGGAGTCAGGCCAGTACCTTCTGGACATGAGATTGATGTGCTTCCAAGGATTCGGAGAATATCAGGATGTCGTCCAAGTAAATTATAACGAACAAGTCCAGGTAGTCCCGAAAGACATCATTCACCAGGCTGGAGCATTGCAGAGTCCAAATGGCATGACCAGGTACTCGAAATGGCCGAAGCGTGTTCGAAAGGCAGTCTTCCATTCGTCCCCCTCCCTGATTCTGACGAGGTTGTATGCACCCCTCAGATCCAGTTTGGAAAATATTCGTGCCCCCCGCAGCCTCTGGAAAAGTTCAGGAATCAAGGGAAGGGGGTACCGGTTCTTGACTGTGACTTTTGTTAAGGTCCCGGTAGTCAATACAAGGTCTTAAGGAGTGATCTTTTTTCTCTACAAAGAAGATACCGGCACATGCTGGTGATGTGGAGGGCCGAATGAACTTCTTTGCCAGACTTTCATCGATATAAGCACGGAGGGCTTCCAGTTCTGGTTCGGAGAGAGGATAGATCCGCCCAAAGGGGATCTCTGCCCCAGGTAGGAGATCAATAGGGCAATCGTAAGTCCTATGAGGTGGAAGGGTGTCTGCACTCTTTTTATTAAACACATCAAGGTATTCGTGGTAGGCAGCCGGGACCAACTTAATGGTTTCTGGGTCGCACTGTAGACTTAGGAGAGGAGTGGTACAAGCAGTCCTTTCGGGGTAACAGTGCATCTGGCAATAGCTGGAAGAAAAGGTGACGTCTCCTGTAAGCCAATTGATATGCGGGTTATGTGCTTTTAACCAGGGGATGCCCAGGATGATGGGGAACATAGGCGAGGTAATGACATCCAATCGCAGGAATTCATGGTGACCAGAGGAGGTTTGACAAGAAATAGGTATAGTTTCTTGAGTGACCGGGCCAGATTTAATTCCAGAGCCATCGGCCAAGTGGACCCGGAACCCCTGTCTCTTGGTACATACAGGAAGCTGATGAAGGGAAACAAATGTGGAGTCCACAAAGCAGCTACAAGCACCAGAGTCTATAATGGCTAATACTGGAAGTGACTTCCCGGTTAAGTGGAGAATGACGGAGAGGGAAATGTGAGACCGGGCATCTCCAGAAGGAAGCTCCACAGGGGGCTGTGGAGGGCAGGTTCTACAAGATTTTGCTGGACAAGTCTGTATAAAGTGACCCGCTTCTCCACAGTAGAGGCACAGATTGGCATGTTGTCGTCTGAGCCGTTCAGCTGGGGAAAGAGGTGATCTGAAGAAACTCCTGTGGTATGTCCTGTGCTGATTCTTCCCTCTGGGAGACACATCAAATGTGGCAGCAGGCGTGTCGGGGCAAGAAGCCACAGAAAGAGTCTTTTTAGTCCTTTCAGATTGCCTTTCACGCAATCGCCGGTCGATCAGGGTGCTTGCGCTAATCAGACCTTCCAGGGACGTAGGAGTAGCAATTCTGGCTATTTCATCTTTTAAAGGGTCTGAAAGACCAAGACGAAACTGGTGGCGAAGAGCAGGATCATTCCATAGGGTGTCCGCACACAGGACACGAAAGTCTGAGATGTAATCCTCAACCGGCCTTGACCCTTGTTGGAGCCTGCCAAGTTTAGATTCTGCAGACTGCTGGCGGAAAGGGTCAGCGTACAGCTGGGCCATGGCCGCGAAGAAGGAAACGGTGGTTGCCAGAACAGGATCATGCTGCTCCCGAAGGAGAAGGGCCCAGGACAGCGGTTCGTTCAGGAGAAGAGTAATCACAAACCCTACTTTAATGTCTTCGGCTACAAAGGTCCTGGGTAGCAGGGAGAAGTAAAGCTCACAGGAGTTCCGGAAAGTCCTGACCATTTTACGATCTCCAGAAAACCGTTCAGGGATAGGCACTCTGGGTTCCGGAGGAGGAGAAACGCAAGCAGATGCGACTCCTTTCTTGTCCAAGAGTTGCTCTTCCATGCGACTGAAATCGCTCTGTAAGCTCTGCACAACATGGGTGAGAGCAGAGATTGTCTCGAGCAAGTCCTTAGATGGAGAGGCCTCCCTTTCAGACTCCATCCCTGGCTGACTGGTACTGTCACGTACCTGGTAGGAGTCTGATATGACGAGGTCGGCCTCTCTTGTATCTCCAGTCCAAGCCCCACTGAGGGTGGAAAAGATGGTGGCAAGGCTAGGAGGAACACGAGCGCCAGTAGAGGTTGCTAGCAGAAGTTGCAGGGGCAGGTGAAACTTGGAGATCCCGATGGGTAGACAGGTTCCAGGCACTTTTATGGAAGCGCAGGTGTAAAGGGGAACTCCAACCCACATGCAGATTCTGGAACGTAGCAAACTGGAACAGAGGTCAAGGGTAGCCGGGTTCAGCAACAGGCAGGCAGCGCAATTCAAGGAGAAAGCAGTAGCAGGGTCAAGGAAGCCGGGATCAGGAACCATAGGTCAGCAAATAATCAGAGTCCAGAGAAGCGTCAGGGCAAGCCAGAGTCAGCAACGGGTATCAGGTTAATCATACGGATAGCAGGAAGTTTCACAGGACAAGCTGAAGACCAGTCAGCACTTGTAGGGAGTCAGAGCACCCTTTAAATAGGCCGTCTGGCGCCAACTGGCGTTAGGGGCGCGCTCCTGCGCGTGCACGCCGTTCATTGCGCACGTGCATGCGCATTGGCGCACGCATATGCGCCATACGAGAATACGTAGTTCTCTTACAAAATGTCTGCACCAACACAGAGTCTCTTTCAAGGGTTTTATTCGAATAAAATGTTCCAACAGAAGTGGTAGAGGAATGGGGAGGACTCAGGTATCTTACTTGTCAAACACGGAAACTTCCTAGGTCCAGAGGAGCGACTGTTTCCACGCTGGACTCAGCCACCACCGGATAGGCCCAATCTCACTGGCCTAGCAGCCGGTGCGAAGCTCGATCAATAGAATAGTCTCTGCCACAGACTTGGTATTGGAATTTGTTCAATAGAATAGTCTCTGCCACAGACTTGCATATCCCCTCAGTGGGATAGCTCCCTCAGAAAGAACACAGCTCTCAGTGCCAGAATCTTTCAGCCGCTCCGGCAGCACTGTGAGGTAGATTATGATCCGGATACATCCTCCAATTGAGTTCTTAATTGCTCTGTCCCTTCCATCAGGCAAGGCGACACAGGATCATCCCTGGATCAGTAGGCCCCAGTAACTCCTGGGCCTACATCTCAGTTGCAAGGCCTCGGCCTAACGTGACCCCGAGGCGGGAACTGCCATTACATCCCTGAGGCCAGGAGGGCCCTCAGGTGAGGATCAAAAAAGACGAACCCCAATTCTCCTCCACCCTAATGGGGTCTGTCAATTAAATACCCTCCCCCAGCATGCACAGGGGGTTCACAATGCCCCCTGAACTGCTGCTGGGAAAGAGGTACCAAATACGTCCAGCCTGTTGCCTTTCCAACCCTGACCAGTGGTGACAGCGACACCCACTTGTGGGGGGAAAATCATGCAACCAACTGTACTGAAACAGTGCCACAATTTAAATAAACAATCTCTCTGAGCTATTCTAATGCCCAGACAACTAAATTTCAACATATAGCGCCCACTCATTCGGAGCAGGGTGCTACAGCTTTATAACTACAAAATTTGTGAAAGAATGGCAGTCCCACCTACTTAAACAATGTAGTACTCACCGAATAAATATCAGGGGGGTGTCGTTTATATATACTAGAGCAACAAAAATAAAGAAAAAAAGCAAGGACTTCTAAGCACCCTGAAGAGTTACAATGTAACTACAAAAATATTTTATTAATAGAACATATACAATAAATTGCTAGCACTTTACATAGATCCACCATATACAAATACAGAACTCCCTATAACAAAGGGGTTTCTACATAAAATATTTCCCTCCCCAACAAAATTCCTCTAACTGAACCAAACACACTGTGTAGGGCAAAGGCGTACCCCTAGTGTACCTAAGGGGCAAGAAACACAATCCCCGCAGTCAGCAAACCCACCCTCCCCAATATAGACCCCCCCCTAAATACCTATTAGATTACTCTAAGCCAGATATTACAGGACCCCTGCAGTTCGTTGCTAAGACGGGTCAGTGTATGTGTATGTAGACACAAATGACATATGTCTCACTATCCCGTAATGGTATTGTATCCACACTCTAATGCCCACAACAGTTTTCCCAGTCAGATGTCAGTCAGTCAATGGGGCTGTAGTGCAAAGGAGTTGAAGGTGATCACATTGGGAACAATACAAAGTGTTTTGGACCCTTTATTCAGTGAAAAAAACCCTCATGCCGCGTACACACGATCATTTTTCCCGTCGGGAAAAATTAAATTTTTTCCTTTGGACGAGAAAAACGATCGTCTGTGGGCTTTTTGCCGTTTTTCCCGATGGGGAAAAACGGCATTATTCACGACGAGAAAAATTAGAACATGCTCTAATTTTTCTCGTCGTGATTCCTGTCATTTTTTTCCGCGGCAGTTTTCCCATAGGGAAACACTGCCGCGGAGTCTACACACGGTCGTTTTTCTCGCCAAGAGAAAAAATGACGGGAAAAACGGCTGTGTGTGGGGGAACAAGCCGTTCCCTCATTTTTCCTGTCGTGATTCACGGCGGTGTTTTCACCTCCGTGAATCACGATCGTGTGTACGCGGCATAAGAAGCAGGTGAGTTGAACCAAGGATATGATCTGTCCCGGCTGCTCAATTAACAAGCAGATTATAAATGTGACCAAAAAGATGTATAAGCACTAAAACGATCAGCATGAAAGGCACTACATTGATCCAATCTATTCATCATACTGGAGATTTGCCACAGAATTAAATGTAACCAAGCATAACAGCTTTAGGGGATTCCCGCAGCATGCAGGTAAATCCTTACACTCAGTCATAGATGAGACTTCTCAATGCTTCAGTATGCTCAAATTACCACAGATCCCACTGGTTGCTGTAATCAGATCTCCACATGTAGTTAATGGAGCCAATCGATCGATATATTACTGGTACATACGTCTCTCCAGCAAGCGGTTTCCTTTTCTGTTCTTAATTCATGCCAGTAGATCCTGCTGGTTGCTGTAATCAAATCGCCATATATAGTTGATGGAGCCAATCGATCGATGTATTACTGCTTTATAACCACTTTAATGCTGCTGGGAAGTTACATCCATGAGCCTCAATTACATGCCCACAGCTCTGGTTGCATGTAGGTTGAATAGAAGGCTAAGTAGACACATCACCACAAGAAAAAGAATAGGCAATTCAATGCCTAATTTTGTACAAATTGTTGTATATCTGCGTAGCACTATTCATGCATTACACCGATGGGATATAATGTGTACTCTTGTTATGTACTTAAAAACAAACTCTATTGTAATAAAAGATCCGCCACTGAGAGCGTGTATTATTTTCAGTTGGTCAGATGAGTCAGACTTGCATTGTGACAAGGAACAGTAAAACACAAACCTTGTAAACCACTGCAATACAAAAGGACAGCCTGTGTATGTTACAAACTAAGTAACAAAGCTTTTAAAACATTACCACAAAATTGCTGGATTATTAGAAAAAAAAAAAAAATGAAAAGACTAAGCAAAACTTAACATACTATATAACACCACTTTCTTTGTGAGCAAAAAAAAATGACAGATATATTTGGTAAAACATTAAAGGGGTTGTAAAGGTTTGTTTTTTATTTTCTAAAAAGGTTCCTTTAAGCTAGTGCATTGTTGGTTCACTTACCTTTTCCTTCGATTTCCCTTCCAAATTTTTTTTTTCTTTGTCTGAATTTCTCACTTCATGTAAGCTTGCCCCCATCATCCGAACCGTTCTGGCTAGGGGTTAGTCAGCGTGCTCGCCCCCTCCCTTGGGACTACATCCCTGCAGGGAGACGCTGTGAATATTCACAGCGTCTCCCTGCAGGGATGTAGTCCCAAGGGAGGGGGCGAGAGCGCAGACTAACCCCCAGCCAGAACGTCTCCCCGCAAGGATGTAGTCCCAAGGGAAGGGGCGAGCACGCTGACTAACCCCCACCCAGAACGGCTCGGATGATGGGGGCAAGCTTACTGAGGAGAAACAGGAAGTGAGAAATTTAGACAAAGAAAAAAAAACATTTAGAAGGGAAATCGAAGGAAAAGGTAAGTGAACCAACAATGCACTAGCTTAAAGGAACCCATTTAGAAAATAAAAAAACAAACCTTTACAACCCCTTTAAAGTAGAAAAGAGTGCTCATAGCAACTACACAGCACACAATTGAGGTTGAGCCCAAAAAATAAAAATAAAGCAGGAGCTATATAAAGTCAAGCCTCTTCTTCATAGCTGTCAATGGTGAAAGTGTACACCAATTATTTTAAAGCTGAACTCCAGGTATGATCTTAATCGTGTAGTTACAGTGGTCCAGCTTGAACCATTGTAAGTATACATATTCCATACCTACGGGACCTCTGTGGAAGCTGAAAATCACTGTAGTAATCATAGTACTACTGTGATTACTGTAATCTTCAAGGACCTGTATGAAAGATTTCAGCTGCCTAGCTGCAAACTGACCACAATTGTTATATTTTTTGATATTCTCCATTCAATAAAATATTTATACTTTTTTATACGCTGTCTCTGATATATCCTGACCTACAGTTTGTTTTTGTTCGCAAAATCCCTGGGGCATTTTCTACAAAATTTTATAAATTTGGGATGTGACTCAGACTGTCAGGACTATCACTATACCTGGCTAGTTCCTCCCTCATTTCCTTAATTTTATACTGACCACAGGGGGATGCTCGCTCGGCAACACTGCCATTAGCAATACATTTTGGGGTTAATTTACTAAAGTGGGAGAGTGCAAAATCAGCTCACTTCTGCAAAGAAACCAATCAGCTTCCAAGTTTTATTGTAAAGCTTAAAGAGGAAGTAAACCCTGATGGGTTTTACTTCCTCTTTATTTCCCTGCAATGGTAAAGCATAATGGGCTATTATGCATCACATAGTAGCCCATTATGTGTCACTTACCTGAAACCGAAGCCTGCAATGTCACTGCTGTCCCCACTAGCAGCGAGCGTCCATCTTCACCCCTCTTCCTTCCGGGGATGCAAACTCCATCTCTGTGACTGGCCGGAGTAGCATGACATCACTCCCGCGCAGGATCCGCCAGTCACGGCATGACTCCCCCCTTTAGAATTGGCACGATCGCATGCACCGTAGACATCGGCGCATGGCTCTATTGTAAATATCACCTAAATCGTGACGGTTTAGGAGATATTTCCAGCACCTACAGGTAAGCCTTAATCTAGGCCTACCTGTAGGTAAAAGTGGTTGTACAGGGTGTACAACCACTTTAATTGAACAAGCTGACGGTAGAAGCTGATTGGTTTCTATGCAGTGAGCCTGATTTTGCACTCTGCAGCTTTAGTGAAAAACCCTCTTGTATTTTCTTCAGTGAATACAAGTCATTCTCTGATGGAACAAAGTAAAGAGAAGGAGCAGTGATATCACAATCTCCACCATGTCCAATCAGAGAACACTTTGGTGTTGATTTACTAAAGGCAAATATACTGTGCAGTTGCTTCAGGGCTTACTAAATTAAGTAAAGCTTCACTTTGCAAAGAATACCCATTCACATACAAGGAAAATAAAAAGCAATATTTTTGCTTGTACATGATTGGATGATAGAAATCAGCAGAGCTTCCCCTCATTTCAGAGCTTCCCCTCAGATCTAGAGCAAATACAAATGAAGTGCACTTGCAGTGCTCAGTATATTTGCCTTTAGTAAATCAACCTCCCCGTATTCATTGAAAAAATAAAATGTAAATTTCTTTAAAAAAATCTTTAGAAGCCTGCAGAGCATTGCACCTGCAGGCTCCTGCATACTCACAATACAGCTGCCTCCTGTACTGGGGACAAGTTAGGAAATTCAAAAATTCAAAAATCCAAAATTCGGAAATTCGAAAATTTGAAGTTAGAAAATTCGCAAATTGGAAATTCGAAAATATAAAAAATCGAAATTCGAAGTTAGGAAATTCTTAGGGTTAGGGAGTTAGGGTTAGAATTTGGTGTTAGGGGTTGGGGTTAGGGCTTAGGGTTAGGAGTTAGGGTTTAGGGTTAGAGGGTTAGGACTAGCAGTTAGGGTCATAGGGTTAGAGGGTTAGGGTTAGGGGGTTAGGATTTAGAGAGTTAGGGGTTAGGAGTTAGGGTCAGGGTTAGGGGGTTGAGGTTAGAGGGTTAGGGTTGGGGGTTAGGGGTTAGGGCTAGGGTTTATGGTTAGGGTTGGGGGGTTAGGGGTTAGGGCTAGGGTTAATTAGAAAATTCGAAATTTAAAAATTTGAAAAATCTACATTTGAAGTTAGGAAATTCTTAGGGTTAGGGTGTTAGGGTGTTAGGGTTAGGGGTTAGGAGATAGGGGTTGGGGTTAGGGGTTGGGGTTAGCAGTTAGGGTTAGGGTTAGGTTCATAGGGTTAGAGGATTAGGGGTTAGGGTTAGGATTAGAGGGTTAGGGGTTAGGAGTTAGGGTTAGGATTAGAGGGTTAGGGGTAGGGATGAGCTTTGTGTTCGAGTCGAACATACGTTCGACTCGAACATCGGCTGTTCGATCGTTTGACGAAGATCGAACGATTTGGGCCGTTCGCGCCAAATTCGAGTGACGCGAACGGCCCACAATGCACTACGCCTTCGCAGTGTCATCCAGGCGCTGTGATTGGCCAAGCATGCACTGTGACCCCGCATGCTTGGCCAATCACAGCGCCGGCAGCGAGGAGAGCAATGATTGGCCACAGGCAGGATGCCTGTGGCCAATTATTGCTGAGGGGGTTTAGTACACGCCCCACACTATAAAAGGCCGCCAGCACGGCGGCCTAGTGTAGTGTGTTCCGGAGCAGGGAAAGACAAGCATAGGCAGGGACAGTGACATTTATTTCTTTCTTGCTTAACCTGGATTCCTTTAGTTTAGGGAAAGAGAAGGATAGGTAGGGAGAGTGTCAGTGTGTTTTACTGTGCCAGTCCTTGTTTCTAGGGACAAAGAAGGAAAGTGAGGGGATTTCTCCTTGTGCTATAGTGTGCTTTAAAAAAACATTTTTTCTAGGGACAGAAAACTGTAGGTAGGGAGAGTGTCAGTTTCTTTCACTGTGCCAGTCCTTGTTTCTAGGGACAAAGAAGGAAAGTGAGGGGATTTCTCCTTGTGCTATAGTGTGCTTTAAAAAAACATTTTTTCTAGGGACAGAAAACTGTAGGTAGGGAGAGTGTCAGTTTCTTTCACTGTGCCAGTCCTTGTTTCTAGGGACAAAGAAGGAAAGTGAGGGGATTTCTCCTTGTGCTATAATGTGCTTTAAAAAAACATTTTTTCTAGGGACAGAAAACTGTAGGTAGGGAGAGTGTCAGTTTCTTTCACTGTGCCAGTCCTTGTTTCTAGGGACAAAGAAGGAAAGTGAGGGGATTTCTCCTTGTGCTATAGTGTGCTTTAAAAAAACATTTTTTCTAGGGACAGAAAACTGTAGGTAGGGAGAGTGTCAGTTTCTTTCACTGTGCCAGTCCTTGTTTCTAGGGACAAAGAAGGAAAGTGAGGGGATTTCTCCTTGTGCTATAGTGTGCTTTAAAAAAACATTTTTTCTAGGGACAGAAAACTGTAGGTAGGGAGAGTGTCAGTTTCTTTCACTGTGCCAGTCCTTGTTTCTAGGGACAAAGAAGGAAAGTGAGGGGATTTCTCCTTGTGCTATAGTGTGCTTTAAAAAAACATTTTTTCTAGGGACAGAACACTGTAGGTAGGGAGAGTGTCAGTTTCTTTCACTGTGCCAGTCCTTGTTTCTAGGGACAAAGAAGGAAAGTGAGGGGATTTCTCCTTGTGCTATAATGTGCTTTAAAAAAACATTTTTTCTAGGGACAGAAAACTGTAGGTAGGGAGAGTGTCAGTTTCTTTCACTGTGCCAGTCCTTGTTTCTAGGGACAAAGAAGGAAAGTGAGGGGATTTCTCCTTGTGCTATAGTGTGCTTTAAAAAAACATTTTTTCTAGGGACAGAAAACTGTAGGTAGGGAGAGTGTCAGTTTCTTTCACTGTGCCAGTCCTTGTTTCTAGGGACAAAGAAGGAAAGTGAGGGGATTTCTCCTTGTGCTATAGTGTGCTTTAAAAAAACATTTTTTCTAGGGACAGAAAACTGTAGGTAGGGAGAGTGTCAGTTTCTTTCACTGTGCCAGTCCTTGTTTCTAGGGACAAAGAAGGAAAGTGAGGGGATTTCTCCTTGTGCTATAGTGTGCTTTAAAAAAACATTTTTTCTAGGGACAGAACACTGTAGGTAGGGAGAGTGTCAGTTTCTTTCACTGTGCCAGTCCTTGTTTCTAGGGACAAAGAAGGAAAGTGAGGGGATTTCTCCTTGTGCTATAGTGTGCTTTAAAAAAACATTTTTTCTAGGGACAGAACACTGTAGGTAGGGAGAGTGTCAGTTTCTTTCACTGTGCCAGTCCTTGTTTCTAGGGACAAAGAAGGAAAGTGAGGGGATTTCTCCTTGTGCTATAGTGTGCTTTAAAAAAACATTTTTTCTAGGGACAGAACACTGTAGGTAGGGAGAGTGTCAGTTTCTTTCACTGTGCCAGTCCTTGTTTCTAGGGACAAAGAAGGAAAGTGAGGGGATTTCTCCTTGTGCTATAGTGTGCTTTAAAAAAACATTTTTTCTAGGGACAGAAAACTGTAGGTAGGGAGAGTGTCAGTTTCTTTCACTGTGCCAGTCCTTGTTTCTAGGGACAAAGAAGGAAAGTGAGGGGATTTCTCCTTGTGCTATAGTGTGCTTTAAAAAAACATTTTTTCTAGGGACAGAAAACTGTAGGCAGGGAGAGTGTCAGTTTCTTTCACTGTGCCAGTCCTTGTTTCTAGGGACAAAGAAGGAAAGTGAGGGGATTTCTCCTTGTGCTATAGTGTGCTTTAAAAAAACATTTTTTCTAGGGACAGAAAACTGTAGGTAGGGAGAGTGTCAGTTTCTTTCACTGTGCCAGTCCTTGTTTCTAGGGACAAAGAAGGAAAGTGAGGGGATTTCTCCTTGTGCTATAGTGTGCTTTAAAAAAACATTTTTTCTAGGGACAGAAAACTGTAGGTAGGGAGAGTGTCAGTTTCTTTCACTGTGCCAGTCCTTGTTTCTAGGGACAAAGAAGGAAAGTGAGGGGAATTCTCCTTGTGCTATAGTGTGCTTTAAAAAAACATTTTTTCTAGGGACAGAAAACTGTAGGTAGGGAGAGTGTCAGTTTCTTTCACTGTGCCAGTCCTTGTTTCTAGGGACAAAGAAGGAAAGTGAGGGGATTTCTCCTTGTGCTATAGTGTGCTTTAAAAAAACATTTTTTCTAGGGACAGAACACTGTAGGTAGGGAGAGTGTCAGTTTCTTTCACTGTGCCAGTCCTTGTTTCTAGGGACAAAGAAGGAAAGTGAGGGGATTTCTCCTTGTGCTATAGTGTGCTTTAAAAAAACATTTTTTCTAGGGACAGAAAACTGTAGGTAGGGAGAGTGTCAGTTTCTTTCACTGTGCCAGTCCTTGTTTCTAGGGACAAAGAAGGAAAGTGAGGGGATTTCTCCTTGTGCTATAGTGTGCTTTAAAAAAACATTTTTTCTAGGGACAGAAAACTGTAGGCAGGGAGAGTGTCAGTTTCTTTCACTGTGCCAGTCCTTGTTTCTAGGGACAAAGAAGGAAAGTGAGGGGATTTCTCCTTGTGCTATAGTGTGCTTTAAAAAAACATTTTTTCTAGGGACAGAAAACTGTAGGTAGGGAGAGTGTCAGTTTCTTTCACTGTGCCAGTCCTTGTTTCTAGGGACAAAGAAGGAAAGTGAGGGGATTTCTCCTTGTGCTATAGTGTGCTTTAAAAAAACATTTTTTCTAGGGACAGAAAACTGTAGGTAGGGAGAGTGTCAGTTTCTTTCACTGTGCCAGTCCTTGTTTCTAGGGACAAAGAAGGAAAGTGAGGGGAATTCTCCTTGTGCTATAGTGTGCCAAAGCATTCCTCATCAACCATCTTTGAAATCCTTGTTTTTTGGACAGTCAGGGAAATTGTCGTTGTGCTATTCTGTGCAAAAGCAATAATCCTTAACCATATTTAGAAATCCTTAAGTAAAGGGACAGAGAAGGACACCTGAAGGTAGCCCTTATTGCTTTTTTCCCATCTCCCTGCAGGCCATCTATTAGAATGTCTGGAAGGCAAACAAGGAGAGGCAGACAGTCAGGAGGCAATAAAAGAGGGCAAGCAGGCTCTGTGTCTGGGGGCAACAGTGCTGGTCGTGGACGCGGTGCATTGTCATCAGCACATGGCCATGGGACACGCTTGTCCTTGTTTTCGGCAGCTGGACATGTTGAGCCACATCATGCCGAAGACTTGGTAGAGTGGATGACCAAGCCCTCCTCCTCCTCCTCATCCTCTCTCACCCAGGCTCAGGGTACTGGCAAAGCAGCTGCCAAAGCGTCCTCTTCCCTGGTATCAATGTCAGACTCATCATCAGTCACTCCTTCCCTAGACCCACCATGTCCTCCTCCTGAGGAGTCCCCCGAACTGTTTGAGCACAGTGTTGGGTACATGCTCCAGGAGGATGCCCAGCGTTTTGAAGGGTCTGATGATGAAACCCAGCTACAGGAAGGCAGTAGCGTGAGAGCAGACAGAGGGGATGCTCAAGAAGGACACCAATCTGGCAGTCATGTTCCAGCAGCTGCAGCATACTGCCAGATTGGCTCCAGTGATGAGGAGGGAGGGGATGATGAGGTCACTGACTCCACGTGGGTGCCTAATAGGAGAGAGGAGGAGGAGGAGGATGAGGAGGAGGCACATCTCCAACGAGGCAGGATGCCCTTTGGTGGCCAGCGTAAGGGCAGTACACCGACGGAATCACACCGCAGAGCTCCGCCTGTGCAGGGTGCTGCCTCTGCCCGTCATTCAAAAAGTTCCTTGGTGTGGGCCTTTTTTGAGGCTAGTGCATCAGATCGCACAGCTGCTGTTTGCAACATATGTCTCAAGCGTATATCGCGTGGCCAAAACATCAGCCGCTTGGGTACCACATGCCTGACCAGACATATGTTGACCTGCCATGCAGCTCGTTGGCAAGCCTACCTCAAAGACCCACACCAAAGAACAAAGCGGACCTCTCCTTGCACCGCATCAGCTGGGATCTCCAACCCCACTATAACTTCAGTCCTCTCTGAAACATGCACTGAGAGGAATGAAGGTGTAGAATTAGGTGTGTCACAGCCAAGTACTTGCGGCCACTCTGCTAGCAGTACACCGACGTCCGATTCTAGCAGGCAAATTTCCCTGCCCCAGCTGCTGGACCGTCGAAAGAAGTTCACTCCCAGCCATCCACATGCCCAGCGGTTGAATGCTAGCTTGGCTAAATTGCTAGCGCTTCAACTGCTGCCTTTTCAGTTGGTAGACTCGGCCCCCTTCCGTGAGTTTGTGCAATGTGCGGTTCCTCAGTGGCAGGTTCCCAAACGCCACTTTTTCTCACGGAAGGCTATTCCGGCTCTACCGGCATGTGGATGGCAATGTCTTGGCCTCGCTGGACAGGGCGGTCAGCGGTAAGGTGCATATTACCGCTGACTCATGGTCCAGCAGGCATGGACAGGGACGTTACCTTTCTTTCACGGCCCATTGGGTCACTCTTTTGGCAGCTGGGAAGGATGCAGGACAAGGTGCAGTAGTGTTGGAGGTTGTTCCACCGCCACGCCTCCAAAATGCTACTACTGGTTGTGACACACCTCTCTCCTCCACCCCCTCCTCTTCTTCTTCCTCCATGGCCTCTTCCTGTGGTTTGTCCTATGAACCAGCGGTGCTCCGTAGCCGTTCACGGGGCTACGCAAGTACGCAGGCAAAAAGATGCCATGCCGTGCTTGCGCTGGTGTGTTTGGGGGACAGAAGCCACACTGGGGCAGAGGTCCTGTCTGCTCTGCAGGGCCAGGCCGAGAGGTGGTTGACGCCACGCCAGCTTAAGCCAGGAATGGTGGTTTGCGACAATGGCACCAACCTCCTCTCCGCCCTCCGACAGGGACAACTGACCCATGTGCCCTGTGTGGCTCACGTCCTTAACCTGGTGGTGCAGCGGTTCTTGGGCAGGTACCCGGGCTTACAGGATGTCCTGAGGCAGGCCAGGAAAGTCTGTGTGCATTTCCGCAGATCTTATAATGCCAGTGCTCGCCTGGCTGAGCTGCAAAAGGAGTTGAACCTGCCCAAGAACCGCCTTATATGTGAACTGCCCACCAGGTGGAACTCAACGTTGGCCATGCTGCAGCGGCTGCACACGCAGCAGAGGGCCATCAATGAGTACCTGTGCGACTACGGCACCAGGACAGGGTCAGGGGAGCTTGGTTTTTTTTCTCCATGCCAGTGGGGCATGATCAGGGATGCATGCACTGTCCTGGCACCATTTGAGGAGGCCACGAGGATGGTGAGCAGTGACAGTGCATGCATCAGTGACACTGTACCTCTTGTCCACCTGTTGGAGCACACGCTGCGTGGAATAATGGACAGGGCACTTGAGGCATTACAGAGGCAGGAAGAGGAGGACTTCCTTGCCTCTCAAGGCCCCCTTTACCCAGACAGTGTTCCTTCTGTCCCACCCATCGCACAGGAAGAGGAGGAGGAGGAGGAGGAGGAGGAGGATTGTGTCAGCATGGAGGTGGAGGCTGGCACTCAGCATCATCAGCAGCAGTCTTTTAGGGATGATTTACAGTCCCAAGAAACCAGTGGACTTGTACGTGGCTGGGAGGAGGTGGCTGCGGATCATGTCGTCCTTAGTGACCCAGAGGACTCCGGAGCGAATGCCTCAGCAAACCTACGCTGCATGGCCTCCCTGATCCTGCAAAGTCTGCGGAAGGATCCTCGTATTCTTCGGATCAAGGAGAGGGACCATTACTGGCTGGCCACTCTCCTTGATCCACGGTACAAGGGTAAGGTTGCGGACCTTATATTACCTTCGCAGAGGGAGCAGAGGATGAGACAACTCCGGGAGGCCTTGCAGAAAGGTCTGTGCAACGCGTTCCCAGAGACTGAGAGGTTACAAACTCCTGGTCCTGGACAACGAGTTGCTGAGGCTTCGGCCAGTCAAAGAAGGAGCGGTGGGGAAGGTGGCCGTCTGACCGATGCGTTCAGACAATTCTTTAGTCCGCAGCCCCAAAGTATGATCGGTTCCAGCAACCATCGCCAGCGTCTGATAAACATGGTGCAGGAATATCTAGGGGCAAGGTCAGACTTGGACACCTTCCCCACCGAAAATCCTCTGGCTTACTGGGTCTTGAGGATGGATCACTGGCCAGAGCTTGCACAGTATGCAATTGAGCTACTGGCCTGTCCTGCATCCAGCGTTCTTTCGGAACGCACATTCAGTGCTGCTGGAGGATTTGTCACGGATCACAGGGTGCGCCTGTCCACCGACTCGGTTGATCGTCTGACTTTCATCAAGATGAACCAGTCTTGGATCACCACCAGCTACCACACACCTGATGCTGATATAACAGACTAATTGATTTTAACATGTCACATCCCTTCAAGACTGATGCTGATGCTGAGTGCCTGTGCTGTTATGTTGACTGGCTATCCTCCTCCTCCGAGTCCTCAATGATACGATTGATGATGATAGCTTGGAAGATCATTTTTGTTTATGGGTGCCGCCACCAGTGGCTAAGGCCCAATTTTTCAGCCCCTGTTTTACAGGGGCGTGTAATTACAATTTTTTTAGCAATAATTTGCCATAGGGCTCATTGCTGTGCTCCAAGTACAGTATCTGTGAGGGGTTGGAGTGTTGTGGCACCAGTGCCTAAGGCCCAATTTTTCAGCCCCTGTTTAACAGGGGCGTGTCATTACAATTTTTGAAGCAATACTTTGCAACAGGGCTCATTGCTGTGCTCCAAGTACAGTATCTGTGAGGGGTTGTAGTGTTGTGCCACCAGTGCCTAAGGCCCAATTTTTCAGCCCCTGTTCAACAGGGGCATGCAATTACAATTCTTGATCTAATAATTCACAGCAGGGCCCATTGCTGCACCCACCAAGAGTAACTCTGAGGGCTTACAGTGTTGTGGCAACGCCACCACCACCACCACCACCACGAAAGGCCCAATTTTTCAGCCCCTGTTCAAAAGGGGCATGTAATTACAATTCTTGATCTAATAATTCACAGCAGGGCCCATTCCTGCACCCACCAAGAGTAACTCTGAGGGCTTACAGTGTTGTGGCAACACCACCACCACCACCACCACGAAAGGCCCAATTTTTCAGCCCCTGTTCAAAAGGGGCATGTAATTACAATTCTTGATCTAATAATTCACAGCAGGGCCCATTCCTGCACCCACCAAGAGTAACTCTGAGGGCTTACAGTGTTGTGGCAACACCACCACCACCACCACCACCACGAAAGGCCCAATTTTTCAGCCCCTGTTCAACAGGGGCATGCAATTACAATTCTTGATCTAATAATTCACAGCAGGGCCCATTGCTGCACCCACCAAGAGTAACTGTCAGGGCTTACAGTGTTGTGGCACCAGCACCACCATCAAAGGCCCAATTTTTACTACCACTGTTCAACAATTATATGTAATTAAAATTCCTGATATAATAGTTGACAGCAGGGCGTTCCAGCACCAACCAAGAGTAACTGTGAGTGCTTACAGTGTTGTGCCAACACCAACAACTAAGGGGCCTATTTCTGCAGAGTATATACGGCAGGTCCCTACTTTCAAACATCCAACTTACAAACGACTCCTACTTGCAAACGCAAGAAGACAACAGGAAGTGAGAGGAAATCTACCCCTAGGAAGGAAAATTCTCTCCTGTAAGAATAAATATGGGAGAAAGGTGTCTCCTCTGTACTGATGCTTTATCAGCAATCCTTGTTTCAAGAAAAACACCACATTTCAAAAACAGTTGACATTGGGACGGAAAGTGAGGTGAAATGTTCTGAACAGGGGCACAGACAGCAAAACAAATGTTACAGGGGTGATAACCCTTACCTATGTTTTCCAAAAAGTTTAAAAATAGATTTTTGGGCTGGAGCTACACTTCAACAATGTACCTGTTCAAAATTACAAACAGATTCTACATAAGAACAAACCTACAGTCCCTGTCTTGTATGCACCGCCTGTATACGGCTGTTCAGAGTATATAGGGCCTTTTTTATTTTATGTGCGGGGTTCCCCTTAATATCCATACAAGACCCAAAGGGGCTGGTAATGGGCTGGGGAAGGGGGGGGGGTCATGGGGTAGCTATGCCATTTTTCTTAAAGATTTCCATCCATATTACCGGGACCAGACATTACATTAAAGCCGCAAGCAGTTTTAAATGGCTTTTTTTTCCTTTAGAAGTGTCATTTTGTGCAGGGACAGTTCTAAACACGGGAAACACGTGGCACTTCACAGGCATACTTTAGACACCCCCCAGGTACGATATTTAAAGGAATATTTGACTTTTTTTTTTTCACTTTATGCATCATTAAAATGACTGCTCCCGAAAAACGACCGTTTTTAAAACTTCTTTTTGCATTGATACATGTCCCCTGGTGCAGAACCCGGGTTCCCAAACCCTTTTTAGGACAATAACATGCATAATAGTTGTTATAATTAGCACTTTAGAATTCGAACGTTCGCATCCATTGTATTTAATAGGGTTCTAATGTTCGTACGAACTTTCGGTCCGTTCGCGGGTTCTGGTGCGAACCGAACCCGGGGGTGTTCGGCTCATCACTAGTTAGGGGTTAGGAGTTAGGGTTAAGGGGTTAGGGTCAGTGATGTAAGTAACTGAGTTTGAATAAACGGAGTTACGTAACGCAGTTACTTTAGAGGGTAACGAGTAATCTAACTGATTACTCTTCCCCTCATGGTAACGCAGTTACCATTACTTGGGCGGCGTCACCCCAATTACATCTACCGCCACTAGATGTCAGTAATGTAATTCCTCCTCTCCTCTATGACCGGGTCTCTCTCATGTCACGGCACTGACGGCAGTCACGCTGCTCCCGTGGCCCCTCCTCTCTTCTCATCCATCCCCATTTGCTTGTAACATCATCTGGGATGGACAAGAAGAGAGGAGGGGCCGCCGGGGAGTAGTGTGACTGCCGTCAGTGCCGTGACATGAGAGAGAACTTATTATACACGCTTCCTGCGCTACTCTGCATGGCTGGTAAACAATGTGCTATGTGCCCTGCCCTGATGTGCTATGTGCCCCGCCCTGATGTGCTATGTGCCACATGTCCTGATGTGCCCTCATGTGCTATGTGCCCTGTGCCCCATGCCCTGATGTGCTATGTGCCCTGATGTGCTATGTGCCCCAAGTCCTGATGTGCTATGTGATATCATGTGCCCTGATGTGCTGTGTGCCCTGATGTGCTGTGCGCCCTGACGTGCTATGTGCCTCATGCCCTGATGTGCTATGTGCCCCATGCCCTAATGTGCTATGTTCCCTGATGTGCTATGTGCACCATGCCCTGATGTGCTATGTGCCTTGATGTGCTATGTGCCCTGATGTGCTATGTTCCCCATGCCCTGATGTGCTATGTGCCCCGTGCCCTGATGTACTATGTGCCCCGATGTGCTATGTGCCCCGATGTGCTATGTGTCCCGATGTGCTATGTGCCCTGATGTGCCCTCATGTGCTATGTGCCCTGTGCCCCATGCCCTGATGTGCTATCTGCTATGTGCCCCATGCCCTGATGTGCTATGTGCCCTCAAAAAAAAGTCAGTTACTTTGCTGAGTAACTAATTACTTTTTCAATGTAGTAACTGAGTTACTAACGCAATTACTTTTTGAGAGAAGTAATTTGTAACTGTATATATAATTACTTTTTTAAAGTAAGATGACCAACACTGGTTAGGGTTAGAGGGTTAAGGTTAGGGGTTAGGGCTAGGGCTAGTGTTTAGGGTTAGGGTTGGGGTTAGGGGTAAGGGTTAGGGCTAGGGTTAATTCGAAAATTTTAAAAATCAAAATTCGAAGTTAGGAAATTCTTAGGGTTAGGGTTAGAGGGTTAGGGGTTAGGGTTAGGGGTTTGGGTTAGGGGTTAAGGTTAGGGGTTGTGGTTATGGGTAGGGCTTAGGGTTAGCAGTTAGGGTTAGAGGGTTAGGCTTATAGGGTTAGGGTTAGGATTAGAGGGTTAGGGGTTAGGAGTTAGGGTTAGGGGTTATGGTTAGAGGGTTAGGGGTTAGAAGTTAGGGTTAGGGGTAGAGGGTTAGGGTTAGGGGTTTGGGCTAGGTCTAGGGTTTAGTGCTAGGGTTGGGGGTTAGGGGTTAGGGCTAGGGTTGGGGTTAGGGTTAGCAGTTAGGGTTAGGGTAAGGGGTTAGGGTCAGGGCCAGGGTTTAGGGGGTAGGGTTTCCCCTTGAAGAATGAGGCTAGGACACAGGAATTAGAGTAGGGACCTCCCCCAGAGATCAAATGTCAGAAGGCAGGTTCCCAGAGGTTAATGGTCAAAAGGCATGGCTGACCCACCCCCACCAAAGTTTACCGCCTATCCCAACTAAGTCAGGGAATGAACAAGTCGAAATACTGAAACTTCAGAAATTTTGAAATATAGGAAATTCAACATTTTGGAGATTTAGAAATTCTAAATTCTATATTTTGGTGAGAATATGGTTCCGGTACTTTCTTCAGTTACTCACTGTGGTCCCTGGTAAAGGTGGTTTGTACCTTTTGTGGCATTCTACCTCCGACCACTTGACAGGTTCTGCCCTGTGCTGCCCTCTTATTTCTAGATAGGCCCTAATTCAGCCTGGCAGCCAGATGCCCCCGGGATAGGCCCAATCTCTGGCTTAGCAGCCCTGGGCGTACGACACATGTCCACCCAGACAGCTGTCCAGGTGTCACAGAACAACGATCACCTGACCTCACCTGAATATATAGGTTCTCCCAGCAGGCCAAGGGATTCAAGAAAACCCCTGCCTCTTGGCTGAAATACCACATATACCCATAATCTGACCTTGGGTTGCCCTTATCATATCTAGTGCCCCCAAGTTCCCGGCCGTCTAGGGGTAGAAGAGAAAAGTGCAACAAGGCCACACTAATGCCCTGTACACACGATCGTTTTTTCCGATGAAAAAAGTCTGATGGACTTTTTTCATCAGAAAAAATTATTGTGTGTGGGCCCCATCGGACTTTTTTCCATCTGTGTTAAAAAATAGAACATGTTTTAAATTTTTCCGATCGTCTGTGTGGAACTCCAATAGAGAAAAAACCCATGCATGCTCAGAATCAAGTCGACGCATGCTCAGAAGCATTGAACTTAATTTTTCTCGGCTCGTCTGAGTGTTTTACGTCACCGCGTTTTGGACGGTCGGAATTTTGTCTGATGGTGTGTAGGCAAGACTGATGAAAGTCAGCTTCATCGGAATTCCAACGGAAAATTCCATCGGATTTTATTCCATCGGAAATCCGATCATGTGTACAGGGCATTAGGGAGAAATCAATAGATCTCTATCAATCGACCAAGATGACTACTCTTGGCAAGTAAATTTGTGAGGAGCTCTCTAACTAAACCCCAGGGTGCTACACCAGTATTTTTACTCAGAGTATTAAAGTATTATTACAAAGACCTCAGGTCTGATACCTCAAAAAGGAAAAAAGCCCTCGCTGGGGTAACTGATGATCCTGTCAGAAACTGTTGGGACGTAGTGAGGCACATAATTTTTTTTCCAGGAGAGTGAATGATGTCTTCTGTTTATATAATAGATCAACGCGGTTTTTTATGTATTTACGTTGCTTGTATTTCTTATGAATTGTGAAATTATGGGGATTCATTTTCTTGTTTGGTTAGTGGTTAAAAGCCTTGAATTGTATTTGGGGCTAGCCCATATGCAGTTTATTTAAAGAGATCAGCTAATCCAGCTTTAGAAAAATGGTTAATAGGTTATAATTGCTGATTTACAACACTTTTTTGTTTCGGTCTAGGTTTTGTTTTTGTAGCAAACCTAGGAAAGCTGGCCATGCATGGATCAGTTTGTTTCATTCAACCAGCTGGCCACATTAGAGGTGGATAGGGAAATCTTCACTGCTGTGTCATTGTATTCTGGCAGTGGGACTCCCCGACCGATTGGCTGTAATTGCTGATCGAGTGGAAACTTTCCAGCAGGACTGTTTATGAGAAGTCAATCAATAGACATTTTTATTTTTTTAGTAAGCAACTGTAATTTTTCAACCAACAGGAAGCAGTAAACTGATAGACAAAAGACAAAACATCACTCCCGGTCCACCAGCCACACACTGCCACAATAGCACGGAACAAGTGTCGGTCCAGCGCAGAGCTGATGATGAGTGAAAAAGGAAGTGCAGCCAGTGTAACGCTTCAGGCAATGTTACTATAAAGTTGGGTGTGGATCACAGCTTCGGAGGTATATATGATATACTTAACAGTTAACTATAAGTAGGCAGAAATCAGATAGGGAGACTCAGATAATTTGGGAATACTAGTGGTTTTATTTAGTTTGGTAGTACACAGTCATATCATGGGGTTCCAGAGGAAACGTATGTGAAGTAGCAGTACACAGGATAATAGCTTATAGTATACGGAGGAATACTTGCTGTGAGTGGACTGGGGCTCTGTCCGGCCCAAAAAGCTGGAAGTTGGAGGGGCTCTGACCGGCCCAATAGTGAGGAGGCAGCCGGGCTCTATCCAGCCCAATAGTGAGATGGAAGTCGGGGCTCTATCCGGCCCAATAGTGAGATGGAAGTTGGGGCTCTATCCGGCCCAATAGTGAGATGGAAGTCGGGGCTCTATCCGGCTCAATAGTGAGATGAAAGACGGTCTTCAGCTGCTGGCGCTATTTACCTGATGTCAGGTTCCTAGCATGAACACCAAGCAAAGGGTGTCGGCTGTTTAAGTAGGGAGAAGTGGAGGAGTCGGGTCAGGGAAATGTGCTCTGTAAGTGTGCGGGCATCCCAATAAGATTTGATCTAATTTATTATCAATATTTCTAGTTTGCAAAACAGTAGCTTCAAAGATCCAGAATGGTAATCCACTGACAAATGTAACTGACCACAAGAATCCATTCTCAACAGGTTATCTTGTGGAGTATTCTGCTAAACCTGCCTTCTGTTGCACTGTCTGGATGTACCCTGTGTATTGTCCATAGTAGGTAATGTTCTCATCACCATTTCACAATTCAATGCATGCACCTTCAATAGAGGCAGAGGCTGGCACTTACTGAGCAGGCGTTATGTGAGATCCAGGTGGCTAAACAAAAGAAAAAACACAGCTCCAGGTTCACCAGCCAGGTTCACCAGTCACACACTGCCCAGATAGCACTGAACAGGTGCCGGCCCAGTTTACAGCTTATGATAAAGGAAATAGGAAGTCCAGATGGCTGCACTACTGTAAAAAACACCTTTATTTCTAAGCATTAGTGATGAGCCGAACACCCCCGGGTTCGGTTCGCACCAGAACCCGCGAACGGACCGAAAGTTCGTACGAACATTAGAACCCTATTAAATACAATGGATGCGAACGTTCGAATTCTAAAGTGCTAATTATAACAACTATTATGCATGTTATTGTCCTAAAAAGGGTTTGGGAACCCGGGTTGTGCACCAGGGGACATGTATCAATGCAAAAAGAAGTTTTAAAAACGGTCGTTTTTCGGGAGCAGTCATTTTAATGATGCATAAAGTGAAAAAAAAAAAGTCAAATATTCCTTTAAATATCGTACCTGGGGGGTGTCTAAAGTATGCCTGTGAAGTGCCACATGTTCCCGTGTTTAGAACTGTCCCTGCACAAAATGACACTTCTAAAGGAAAAAAAAGCCATTTAAAACTGCTTGCGGCTTTAATGTAATGTCTGGTCCCGGTAATATGGATGAAAATCTTTAAGAAAAATGGCATAGCTACCCCATGACCCCCCCACCCCTACCCCAGCCCATTACCAGCCCCTTTGGGTCTTGTATGGATATTAAGGGGAACCCCGCACATAAAATAAAAAAGGCCCTATATACTCTGAACAGCCGTATACAGGCGGTGCATACAAGACAGGGACTGTAGGTTTGTTCTTATGTAGAATCTGTTTGTAATTTTGAACAGGTACATTGTTTAAGTGTAGCTCCAGCCCAAAAATCTATTTTTAAACTTTTTGGAAAACATAGGTAAGGGTTATCACCCCTGTAACATTTGTTTTGCTGTCTGTGCCCCTGTTCAGAACATTTCACCTCACTTTCCGTCCCAATGACAACTGTTTTTGAAATGTGGTGTTTTTCTTGAAACAAGGATTGGTGATAAAGCATCAGTACAGAGGAGACACCTTTCTCCCATATTAATTCTTACAGGAGAGAATTTTCCTTCCAAGGGGTAGATTTCCTCTCACTTCCTGTTGTCTTCTTGCGTTTGCAAGTAGGAGTCGTTTGTAAGTTGGATGTTTGAAAGTAGGGACCTGCCGTATATACTCTGCAGAAATAGGCCCCTTAGTTGTTGGTGTTGGCACAACACTGTAAGCACTCACAGTTACTCTTGGTTGGTGCTGGAACGCCCTGCTGTCAACTATTATATGAGGAATTTTAATTACATATAATTGTTGAACAGTGGTAGTAAAAATTGGGCCTTTGATGGTGGTGCTGGTGCCACAACACTGTAAGCCCTGACAGTTACTCTTGGTGGGTGCAGCAATGGGCCCTGCTGTGAATTATTAGATCAAGAATTGTAATTGCATGCCCCTGTTAAACAGGGGCTGAAAAATTGGGCCTTTCGTGGTGGTGGTGGTGGTGGTGGTGTTGCCACAACACTGTAAGCCCTCAGAGTTACTCTTGGTGGGTGCAGGAATGGGCCCTGCTGTGAATTATTAGATCAAGAATTGTAATTACATGCCCCTTTTGAACAGGGGCTGAAAAATTGGGCCTTTCGTGGTGGTGGTGGTGGTGGCGTTGCCACAACACTGTAAGCCCTCAGAGTTACTCTTGGTGGGTGCAGGAATGGGCCCTGCTGTGAATTATTAGATCAAGAATTGTAATTACATGCCCCTTTTGAACAGGGGCTGAAAAATTGGGCCTTTCGTGGTGGTGGTGGTGGTGGCGTTGCCACAACACTGTAAGCCCTCAGAGTTACTCTTGGTGGGTGCAGCAATGGGCCCTGCTGTGAATTATTAGATCAAGAATTGTAATTACATGCCCCTGTTGAACAGGGGCTGAAAAATTGGGCCTTAGGCACTGGTGGCACAACACTACAACCCCTCACAGATACTGTACTTGGAGCACAGCAATGAGCCCTATGGCAAATTATTGCTAAAAAAATTGTAATTACACGCCCCTGTAAAACAGGGGCTGAAAAATTGGGCCTTAGCCACTGGTGGCGGCACCCATAAACAAAAATGATCTTCCAAGCTATCATCATCAATCGTATCATTGAGGACTCGGAGGAGGAGGATAGCCAGTCAACATAACAGCACAGGCACTCAGCATCAGTCTTGAAGGGATGTGACATGTTAAAATCAATTAGTCTGTTATATCAGCATCAGGTGTGTGGTAGCTGGTGGTGATCCAAGACTGGTTCATCTTGATGAAAGTCAGTCGATCAACCGAGTCGGTGGACAGGCGCACCCTGTGATCCGTGACAAATCCTCCAGCAGCACTGAATGTGCGTTCCGAAAGAACGCTGGATGCAGGACAGGCCAGTAGCTCAATTGCATACTGTGCAAGCTCTGGCCAGTGATCCATCCTCAAGACCCAGTAAGCCAGAGGATTTTCGGTGGGGAAGGTGTCCAAGTCTGACCTTGCCCCTAGATATTCCTGCACCATGTTTATCAGACGCTGGCGATGGTTGCTGGAACCGATCATACTTTGGGGCTGCGGACTAAAGAATTGTCTGAACGCATCGGTCAGACGGCCACCTTCCCCACCGCTCCTTCTTTGACTGGCCGAAGCCTCAGCAACTCGTTGTCCAGGACCAGGAGTTTGTAACCTCCCAGTCTCTGGGAACGCGTTGCACAGACCTTTCTGCAAGGCCTCCCGGAGTTGTCTCATCCTCTGCTCCCTCTGCGACGGTAACATAAGGTCCGCAACCTTACCCTTGTACCGTGGATCAAGGAGAGTGGCCAGCCAGTAATGGTCCCTCTCCTTGATCCGAAGAATACGAGGATCCTTCCGCAGACTTTGCAGGATCAGGGAGGCCATGCAGCGTAGGTTTGCTGAGGCATTCGCTCCGGAGTCCTCTGGGTCACTAAGGACGACATGATCCGCAGCCACCTCCTCCCAGCCACGTACAAGTCCACTGGTTTCTTGGGACTGTAAATCATCCCTAAAAGACTGCTGCTGATGATGCTGAGTGCCAGCCTCCACCTCCATGCTGACACAATCCTCCTCCTCCTCCTCCTCCTCCTCCTCCTCTTCCTGTGCGATGGGTGGGACAGAAGGAACACTGTCTGGGTAAAGGGGGCCTTGAGAGGCAAGGAAGTCCTCCTCTTCCTGCCTCTGTTCTGCCTCAAGTGCCCTGTCCATTATTCCACGCAGCGTGTGCTCCAACAGGTGGACAAGAGGTACAGTGTCACTGATGCATGCACTGTCACTGCTCACCATCCTCGTGGCCTCCTCAAATGGTGCCAGGACAGTGCATGCATCCCTGATCATGCCCCACTGGCGTGGAGAAAAAAAACCAAGCTCCCCTGACCCTGTCCTGGTGCCGTAGTCGCACAGGTACTCATTGATGGCCCTCTGCTGCGTGTGCAGCCGCTGCAGCATGGCCAACGTTGAGTTCCACCTGGTGGGCATGTCACATATAAGGCGGTTCTTGGGCAGGTTCAACTCCTTTTGCAGCTCAGCCAGGCGAGCACTGGCATTATAAGATCTGCGGAAATGCACACAGACTTTCCTGGCCTGCCTCAGGACATCCTGTAAGCCCGGGTACCTGCCCAAGAACCGCTGCACCACCAGGTTAAGGACGTGAGCCACACAGGGCACATGGGTCAGTTGTCCCTGTCAGAGGGCGAAGAGGAGGTTGGTGCCATTGTCGCAAACCACCATTCCTGGCTTAAGCTGGCGTGGCGTCAACCACCTCTCGGCCTGGCCCTGCAGAGCAGACAGGACCTCTGCCCCAGTGTGGCTTCTGTCCCCCAAACACACCAGCGCAAGCATGGCATGGCATCTTTTTGCCTGCGTACTTGCGTAGCCCCTTGAACGGCTACGGAGCACCGCTGGTTCATAGGACAAACCACAGGAAGAGGCCATGGAGGAAGAAGAAGAAGAGGAGGGGGTGGAGGAGAGAGGTGTGTCACAACCAGTAGTAGCATTTTGGAGGCGTGGCGGTGGAACAACCTCCAACACTACTGCACCTTGTCCTGCATCCTTCCCAGCTGCCAAAAGAGTGACCCAATGGGCCGTGAAAGAAAGGTAACGTCCCTGTCCATGCCTGCTGGACCATGAGTCAGCGGTAATATGCACCTTACCGCTGACCGCCCTGTCCAGCGAGGCCAAGACATTGCCTTCCACATGCCGGTAGAGAGCCGGAATAGCCTTCCGTGAGAAAAAGTGGCGTTTGGGAACCTGCCACTGAGGAACCGCACATTGCACAAACTCACGGAAGGGGGCCGAGTCTACCAACTGAAAAGGCAGCAGTTGAAGCGCTAGCAATTTAGCCAAGCTAGCATTCAACCGCTGGGCATGTGGATGGCTGGGAGTGAACTTCTTTCGACGGTCCAGCAGCTGGGGCAGGGAAATTTGCCTGCTAGAATCGGACGTCGGTGTACTGCTAGCAGAGTGGCCGCAAGTACTTGGCTGTGACACACCTAATTCTACACCTTCATTCCTCTCAGTGCATGTTTCAGAGAGGACTGAAGTTATAGTGGGGTTGGAGATCCCAGCTGATGCGGTGCAAGGAGAGGTCCGCTTTGTTCTTTGGTGTGGGTCTTTGAGGTAGGCTTGCCAACGAGCTGCATGGCAGGTCAACATATGTCTGGTCAGGCATGTGGTACCCAAGCGGCTGATGTTTTGGCCACGCGATATACGCTTGAGACATATGTTGCAAACAGCAGCTGTGCGATCTGATGCACTAGCCTCAAAAAAGGCCCACACCAAAGAACTTTTTGAATGACGGGCAGAGGCAGCGCCCTGCACAGGCGGAGCTCTGCGGTGTGATTCCGTCGGTGTACTGCCCTTACGCTGGCCACCAAAGGGCATCCTGCCTTGTTGGAGATGTGCCTCCTCCTCATCCTCCTCCTCCTCCTCTCTCCTATTAGGCACCCACGTGGAGTCAGTGACCTCATCATCCCCTCCCTCCTCATCACTGGAGCCAATCTGGCAGTATGCTGCAGCTGCTGGAACATGACTGCCAGATTGGTGTCCTTCTTGAGCATCCCCTCTGTCTGCTCTCACGCTACTGCCTTCCTGTAGCTGGGTTTCATCATCAGACCCTTCGAAACGCTGGGCATCCTCCTGGAGCATGTACCCAACACTGTGCTCAAACAGTTCGGGGGACTCCTCAGGAGGAGGACATGGTGGGTCTAGGGAAGGAGTGACTGATGATGAGTCTGACATTGATACCAGGGAAGAGGACGCTTTGGCAGCTGCTTTGCCAGTACCCTGAGCCTGGGTGAGAGAGGATGAGGAGGAGGAGGAGGGCTTGGTCATCCACTCTACCAAGTCTTCGGCATGATGTGGCTCAACATGTCCAGCTGCCGAAAAGAAGGACAAGCGTGTCCCATGGCCATGTGCTGATGACAATGCACCGCGTCCACGACCAGCACTGTTGCCCCCAGACACAGAGCCTGCTTGCCCTCTTTTATTGCCTCCTGACTGTCTGCCTCTCCTTGTTTGCCTTCCAGACATTCTAATAGATGGCCTGCAGGGAGATGGGAAAAAAGCAATAAGGGCTACCTTCAGGTGTCCTTCTCTGTCCCTTTACTTAAGGATTACTAAATATGGTTGAGGATGATTGCTTTTGCACAGAATAGCACAACGACAATTTCCCTGACTGTCCAAAAAACAAGGATTTCAAAGATGGTTGATGAGGAATGCTTTAGCACACTATAGCACAAGGAGAATTTCCCTCACTGTCCTTCCCTGTCCCTAGAAACAAGGATTATCACAGTGAAAGAAACTGACACTCTTCCTACCTATAGTTTTCTGTCCCTAGAAAAAAATTTTTTTAAAGCACACTATAGCACAAGGAGAATTTCCCTCACTGTCCTTCCCTGTCCCTAGAAACAAGGATTTTCACAGTGAAAGAAACTGACACTCTTCCTACCTATAGTTTTCTGTCCCTAGAAAAAATGTTTTTTTAAAGCACACTATAGCACAAGGAGAATTTCCCTCACTGTCCTTCCCTGTCCCTAGAAAAAAGGATTATCACAGTGAAAGAAACTGACACTCTTCCTACCTATAGTTTTCTGTCCCTAGAAAAAATGTTTTTTTAAAGCACACTATAGCACAAGGAGAATTTCCCTCACTGTCCTTCCCTGTCCCTAGAAACAAGGATTATCACAGTGAAAGAAACTGACACTCTTCCTACCTATAGTTTTCTGTCCCTAGAAAAAATGTTTTTTTAAAGCACACTATAGCACAAGGAGAATTTCCCTCACTGTCCTTCCCTGTCCCTAGAAAAAAGGATTATCACAGTGAAAGAAACTGACACTCTTCCTACCTATAGTTTTCTGTCCCTAGAAAAAATGTTTTTTTAAAGCACACGATAGCACAAGGAGAATTTCCCTCACTGTCCTTCCCTGTCCCTAGAAACAAGGATTATCACAGTGAAAGAAACTGACACTCTTCCTACCTATAGTTTTCTGTCCCTAGAAAAAATGTTTTTTTAAAGCACACTATAGCACAAGGAGAATTTCCCTCACTGTCCTTCCCTGTCCCTAGAAAAAAGGATTATCACAGTGAAAGAAACTGACACTCTTCCTACCTATAGTTTTCTGTCCCTAGAAAAAATGTTTTTTTAAAGCACACTATAGCACAAGGAGAATTTCCCTCACTGTCCTTCCCTGTCCCTAGAAAAAAGGATTATCACAGTGAAAGAAACTGACACTCTTCCTACCTATAGTTTTCTGTCCCTAGAAAAAATGTTTTTTTAAAGCACACTATAGCACAAGGAGAATTTCCCTCACTGTCCTTCCCTGTTCCCAGAAAAAAGGATTATCACAGTGAAATAAACTGACACTCTTCCTACCTATAGTTTTCTGTCCCTAGAAAAAATGTTTTTTTTAAAGCACACTATAGCACAAGGAGAATTTCCCTCACTTTCCTTCCCTGTCCCTAGAAACAAGGATTCGCACAGTAAAACACACTGACACTCTCCCTACCTATAGTTTTCTGTCCCTAGAAAAAATGTTTTTTTAAAGCACACTATAGCACAAGGAGAATTTCCCTCACTGTCCTTCCCTGTCCCTAGAAACAAGGATTATCACAGTGAAAGAAACTGACACTCTTCCTACCTATAGTTTTCTGTCCCTAGAAAAAATGTTTTTTTAAAGCACACTATAGCACAAGGAGAATTTCCCTCACTTTCCTTCCCTGTCCCTAGAAACAAGGATTATCACAGTGAAAGAAACTGACACTCTTCCTACCTATAGTTTTCTGTCCCTAGAAAAAATGTTTTTTTAAAGCACACTATAGCACAAGGAGAATTTCCCTCACTGTCCTTCCCTGTCCCTAGAAACAAGGATTCGCACAGTAAAACACACTGACACTCTCCCTACCTATAGTTTTCTGTCCCTAGAAAAAATGTTTTTTTAAAGCACACTATAGCACAAGGAGAATTTCCCTCACTGTCCTTCCCTGTCCCTAGAAACAAGGATTCGCACAGTAAAACACACTGACACTCTCCCTACCTATAGTTTTCTGTCCCTAGAAAAAATGTTTTTTTAAAGCACACTATAGCACAAGGAGAATTTCCCTCACTGTCCTTCCCTGTCCCTAGAAACAAGGATTCGCACAGTAAAACACACTGACACTCTCCCTACCTATAGTTTTCTGTCCCTAGAAAAAATGTTTTTTTAAAGCACACTATAGCACAAGGAGAATTTCCCTCACTGTCCTTCCCTGTCCCTAGAAACAAGGATTATCACAGTGAAAGAAACTGACACTCTTCCTACCTATAGTTTTCTGTCCCTAGAAAAAATGTTTTTTTAAAGCACACTATAGCACAAGGAGAATTTCCCTCACTGTCCTTCCCTGTCCCTAGAAACAAGGATTATCACAGTGAAAGAAACTGACACTCTTCCTACCTATAGTTTTCTGTCCCTAGAAAAAATGTTTTTTTAAAGCACACTATAGCACAAGGAGAATTTCCCTCACTGTCCTTCCCTGTCCCTAGAAACAAGGATTATCACAGTGAAAGAAACTGACACTCTTCCTACCTATAGTTTTCTGTCCCTAGAAAAAATGTTTTTTTAAAGCACACTATAGCACAAGGAGAATTTCCCTCACTGTCCTTCCCTGTCCCTAGAAACAAGGATTATCACAGTGAAAGAAACTGTCACTCTTCCTACCTATAGTTTTCTGTCCCTAGAAAAAATGTTTTTTTAAAGCACACTATAGCACAAGGAGAATTTCCCTCACTGTCCTTCCCTGTCCCTAGAAAAAAGGATTATCACAGTGAAAGAAACTGACACTCTTCCTACCTATAGTTTTCTGTCCCTAGAAAAAATGTTTTTTTAAAGCACACTATAGCACAAGGAGAATTTCCCTCACTGTCCTTCCCTGTCCCTAGAAACAAGGATTATCACAGTGAAAGAAACTGACACTCTTCCTACCTATAGTTTTCTGTCCCTAGAAAAAAATGTTTTTTTAAAGCACACTATAGCACAAGGAGAATTTCCCTCACTGTCCTTCCCTGTCCCTAGAAACAAGGATTATCACAGTGAAAGAAACTGACACTCTCCCTACCTATAGTTTTCTGTCCCTAGAAAAAATGTTTTTTTAAAGCACACTATAGCACAAGGAGAATTTCCCTCACTGTCCTTCCCTGTCCCTAGAAACAAGGATTCGCACAGTAAAACACACTGACACTCTCCCTACCTATAGTTTTCTGTCCCTAGAAAAAATGTTTTTTTAAAGCACACTATAGCACAAGGAGAATTTCCCTCACTGTCCTTCCCTGTCCCTAGAAACAAGGATTCGCACAGTAAAACACACTGACACTCTCCCTACCTATAGTTTTCTGTCCCTAGAAAAAATGTTTTTTTAAAGCACACTATAGCACAAGGAGAATTTCCCTCACTGTCCTTCCCTGTCCCTATAAACAAGGATTCGCACAGTAAAACACACTGACACTCTCCCTACCTATAGTTTTCTGTCCCTAGAATTTTTTTTTTTTAAAGCACACTATAGCACAAGGAGAATTCCCTCACTGTCCTTCCCTGTCCCTAGAAACAAGGATTCGCACAGTAAAACACACTGACACTCTCCCTACCTATCCTTCTCTTTCCCTAAACTAAAGGAATCCAGGTTAAGCAAGAAAAAATAAATGTCACTGTCCCTGCCTATGCTTCTCTTTCCCTGCTCCGGAACACACTACACTAGGCCGCCGTGCTGGCGGCCTTTTATAGTGTGGGGCGTGTACTAAACACCCTCAGCAATAATTGGCCACAGGCATCCTGCCTGTGGCCAATCATTGCTCTCCTCGCTGCCGGCGCTGTGATTGGCCAAGCATGCGGCGTCACAGTGCATGCTTGGCCAATCACAGCGCCTGGATGACACTGCGATGGCGTAGTGCATTGTGGGCCGTTCGCGTCACTCGAATTTGGCGCGAACGGCCCAAATCGTTCGATCTTCGTCGAACGATCGAACAGCCGATGTTCGAGTCGAACGTATGTTCGACTCGAACACGAAGCTCATCCCTACTAAGCATCAAGAAAGTAGCAGCAGAGGAGCTGGGTGACCCACTACCAATCATGTTCTATACATTAACCACCTCAATACAGGGCTCTTTCACCCCCTGCCTGCCCAAGCCATTTTTCAGCACTGTCACACTTTGAATGACAATTGCGCGGTCGTACAACACTGTATCCAAATGAAAAATTTATATTTTTTTCCCCACAAATAGAGCTTTTTTTTGGTGGTATTTGATCACCCCTGCGGTTTTTATTTCTTGCGCTATAAACAAAAGTAGAGGGACAAGTTTTAAAAAACACAATATTTTTTAATTTTTGCTATAATAAATATCCAATTTTTTTTTAAAAACTAATTTTTTCCTCAGTTTAGGCCGATATGTATTCTTCTACATGTTTTTTGTAAAAAAAAAAAAATCGCAATAAGCGTATATTGATTGGTTTACGCAAAAGTTATAGCGGCTACAAAATAGGGGATAGATTGATAGCATTTTTATTATTTCTTTTTTTATACTAGTAATGGCAGCGATCTGCGATTTTTATCGTAACTGCAATATTGCGGTGGACACATTGGACACTTTTGACACATTTTTGGGACCATTCACATTTATACAGAGATCCGTGCTATAAAAATGCATTGATTACTGTATAAATGTTGACTGGCAGGGAAGGGGTTAACACTAGGGGCCGAGGAAGGGGTTAAATGTGTGTCCTAGGGAGTGATTCTTACTGTGGGGGGAGGGGACTGACTGGGGGAGGTGACCGATGGTTGTGCCTATGTACAAGGGACACACCATCAGTCTCCTCTCCCTGACAGGACGTGGATCTGTGTGTTTACACACACAGATCCAGGGTCCTGCTCAGTTACTGGGCAATCGCGGGTGCCCGGCAGACATCGCGGCCGCCAGGCACGTGCATCAGGTCCCCAATGACGTGGCAGGCGCGTGTGCGTGCCCATCAAGTGGCTCGGGAAGGCAAAGACATCATATGACGTCCACCCAGACTGAGAGCTGCATGGTCCCGCCGTCATATGATGGTGGGCGGGCAGCTAGTGGTTAAAGTAATAGTAAAGGCTGTTTTTTTGGGGGGTTTTAAAATAACAAATATGTTATACTTACCTGCTCTGTGCAAAAGGTTTTGCACAGAGCAGCCTCGATCCTCCTCTTCTCGAGTCTTCCACCGTCGCTTCTGGCTCCACCTCCCCACGAGTGCCCCCATAGAAAGCACTCGTGTATGCTTACTCCCAAGCCCCATTTTGAGTGTCCATAACACACACAGAGCAGGACCTGCCCCCCCCCCCCACTCCCTACACCCAGTCTCTGATTGACAGCAGTGGGAACCAATGGCTCACTCCTGCATCTGAGCCAATCAGGAGTGAGAGACAGCCTCAGCTCTCAAGCACAGCGCTGGATAGAGATGTTGCTCAGGTAAGTATTGGGGGAGGGGCTAGAATGCAGTAAGCCAAAAAACTTTCTGCCTTTACAACAAATTTAATGTTGTTATTATTCTTATTCACTATACCTCTTGCTAATAAACATATTTATGTAATATATATTGACTATAACAGAACAATGTAACCATGTAACCATGCTCTAATAATTTTACAAGATCGCAGTCCAGGGAAGTTTTTAGAAACATCTTAATATTTCCCAGCAATCATTCACCTTCTACAGACAGCATTTATTGCGATAATTACAAGACACATTAAAAGAAATAATCAGACTTATTACCGTTGGGCTTTGACTTCGGCAAAGCATTTATTTTGTTCTTCTACTTTTATTAATTGGAATTACTATAAATTCCAGTGAGAAACCTGCGGATGAAATACAGGAAGCCATTTGTGTTTTGATACATCAGATATCCCTGGGGCAAGGGAGAATGTCCCCTTTCCAGTCTTCAGAATGTAGAACAACTTAATAGAGGAGCTCTGGGGTTCTCTGGAAAGGGATATGAATAATTATCACCAGTAATTGTTAAGTACCTCTCCAGAGATTCACTTCTTTCTTACAGGTTATCTGCTTCAAAGGAAAGCTTCTCAAAGAGGAAAAGGTAGGATAAAACTAAAACTTGTGTGGAAAAGAGAAGACGGGACATCAAACAGAAAGACACAAATAGAAATATAATGAAAACACTGAAATATATTACAAAGGACTGCCTGCTCTTTTATTTAAAAGTACACTCTTTTCAATATTAAGCATTAGGCTTTGAAATGTACACAGGTAGCATAGCATATCAGCTTAGTCTCAGTTTTTTATCCAGGCATTACATTAGTACACCCTACTCCCTTCTGTCTAGAAACTGAGAACCCCTACTTGAAAGGGCCAGTTAGTCAAAGCCACCAGTCATATTTAAAACTGCCTGAAAATGTAAATGCTACCGTATTAGTCATAAAGGAAAACAGATAGAGAGGTACACAGAATTCAGATTAAAGAGACACTATAATTTGCTTATTCAAAGCCAAGTCAAGGGGCAGTGGGAGTCTGCTTGTGGCTACACAAATAACATCCCAATACTTAAAGCCATACCCAAAAGGGGAAGCTCTGCTTATCTGCTTCACCCCCCCTCCGGTGCAATATCTGGCACCTTTCGGGGGGAGGGGGGAACAGGTACCTGTTTTTGACAGGTATCCATCCCCACCTCCAGAAAATCTGGCTGCGATGAGATGCGCTAAGTTCCCCACGGAAGTTCGGGCCCCCTCCTCCTTTCCCAGCCGTCAGGCCATTTACAAAGCGCAGCGCGCTTTGCGCATGTGCAGTAGGGAACCGTGCTGTGAAGCTGCAAGGCTTCACTGCTGGTTTCCCTTACAGGCAATGGTGGGGGCAGCACCCGAGAGCCGATGGAAATGGTTGGGGTGCCGACATCGCTGGATTCCAGGACAGGTAAGTGTCCTAATATTAAAAGTCAGCAGCTACAGTATTTGTAGCTGCTGACTTTTCATTTTTTTGTGGGGGGGCTGGACCTGCGCTTTAAAGAAAAACTTAACTCCCCCTGTATTTATTTAGTCTCTTGTTATCTTTTAGTTGGTGTGTTTTCAAAAAATATACTCACACTCCTACAAATTTCAGCATTGGTTTGCTGGGATCCCCCAATCTGTGCTGCACACTGGGTCTTGTACCTCCATCTTCACTTCTGAACATGATTGGGCACAGGCTGTCTCTTCCTGGATCAGGCAGCCAGCCCCCTGATGATGCACGCTGGGTCCACCCACCTTTAACCAGTGTATTGAAGCTGATGCTTCTAGGGATATGTAATGTATATATCCCAGGAGGCTTAAAGTGATTGTAAAGTCTTGTTTTTTTTTTCTATAAAAATAACAAACATATTATACTTACCTGCTCTGTTGCAGTGGATTTGCACAGAGAAGCCCAGATCCTTCTCTTCTCGGCTGACTCTTTGCAATGCATTCTGTGCTTCTGGCCCCTCCCTCCTGTTGAGTGCCCCCACAGCAAGCAGGTTGCTATGGGGCACCCAAGCCGAGCTGCAGCTCTGTGTGTCCATTCCGACACAGAGCTGCGGTTTGGCCCTGCCCCCTCTCTCTCCTGATTGGCTCTCTCTAGACATCGCTGGACAGAGATTGAGCTCCAGTAAGTATTAGGGGGGCCGAGGGGGGCGGCTGCTCACAGAAGGTTTTTTATCTTTATGCATAGAATGCATTAAGATAAAAAACCTTTTGACTTTATAGCCACTTTAAGGAGCATAGTAGACATCACTCTTGCCTAGATGAGAAGGGAGGTGAGGGGAAGATTGGACTGGAGCTGAAAATTTAAAAAAAGAAAAGCTCCACGTTAATGAACTAATAATTGGGCCTGAGCTTTGACATGTAGGTGGGCAGGGGCACCTGTTAGAGGCTATACAAATAGTGACCACAAGAAAACTAACACTTGCATAGCACTCTGGGAAGGCTCCAGGTGGTGCTGTGCTATCAGAAGTTACTAGTTACTAATTTATGTTTATTAATTTTAATCACAGGTTCACATTATTGTACTTTTTATTCCAGTGATTAAAATTATGTACACACAGCTGCCAAAATAGAATGCTCAGTATGAACGTATGTACAGAGCTAAACACCTCAGTGCACATTTCCATGTTCAACAAAGTCACTCTAATGCCGCGTACACACGATCGATTTTTTCGCCGGTGAAAACACAGTCGAGAAAATCGACGTTAAAAACGAGGAACAGCTTGTTCCCCCCACACACGGCCGTTTTAAATGTCATTTTCTTTTTGGTCGAAAAAAACGACCGTGTGTGGGCTCTGCGGCAGTGTTTCCCTATGGGAAACACTGCCGCGGAAAACATGTTGAAAAAACCGACGAGAAAAATTAGAACATGTTCTAATTTTTCTCGTCGTTTTTAATGCCGTTTTTCTCGTCGAAAAAAACGACAGAAAGCCCACAGACGATCGTTTTTATCGTCGAATGGGAAAAATTTCGTTTTTCTCAACGAGAAAAACGGCCGTGTGTACGCGGCATAATTGTTTGCCCCCCTACTGGGAGAAAGGTCCAACTGGAGCCTGAACAACATATATGACCCTAGCTTAGTGATAATAAGTGGGTTAACTTGTGAACCAAGAAGGAAAGGACTTTAAAATCGATAAGTATAAAATAATAATAAAGATTAAAGCTAATTGGCTAACAACAAGGAATTTTATTTTCTGTTTCCACAATTGAAGCACTGAAGGCCTGATCTCTATAACCGTTCCAGTTGTGGTAAGATAGCTTAATGTACACTCTCAGTAACTTGGTAGACGGTGACTCAATCCAAATGACATCTTGCAGATCACAGAGGGCTTTAATCAAAAACTTGTGCAAAACATAACAGATAAATATAACACAGGCCAAAAAAAAATTATAGTTTTGCTAGCTCCAGCAGAATACAGTACATGTGGTGAATGAAGGCTAAAGCATGAAGAAGAAAGGTCAGACTAACTACACAGAGCATCCCCTAGCTACAGAGTGAGGTAGGGGAAAAAATTAATAAAGGCAAACAGACAATGCATGTGTAACATGATATTTTACATTAAAAACAATACATACTCCACAAAGTGCCAAAATATTTGTGATATATAAAGTCAATGGGCATTGAATATTTAGTTTCCAAAGGGATGATAGAGATGATGAATATGGGAGGCAATATAACTGAAGAGAAATACTGTACATTATTTTTTAGTAATTTCTACACAAACTGAAACCTCTCAATATAATACTTAGTTCTATGGGTAATAAAAAGGAAAATTTGGAACTACCACTATTTTTATCTCTAGGACAGGGGTTCAACACATGGCCTACAGAGCCCTCTGATGTGACCTCATGCTCTGGGATGGTGGGTCAGCCAAGCCCATATCACAATCAACAGGTTGCCAACCTGCCATTCCAGAGCACCAGAGTGCATGGTGCTGGCAGTGGTGGAAGCAAGAGGCCGCGGAGGGAGCAGGAGCCACATCAGCCTATGCTTCCTCGGTAGCGCCAGCTCCTGTCCCAGGTGGAGTGAAGCCAAGCGCACTTTGTCTGGGACCTTTCTAGCAGCCTGGAGAGGGATGCTAGCAGAAGCATAAAGAGGAAAAAGTTAGTGTATTAAACATCACATACACTGCACTTTTGCAATTGGTATATAAGCACTTATAAAAAATGGAGACTGCTTTCACACTGATCCTGCAGCTTTCCTGCAGGTTATCTGCAGTGAGCCATAGACTTTTATTACATCTTGTGAGTTTGGTGCATTTTCTGAAAGTGCACCAAAACCTCTGAATGCAAGAGTTTTGTTTCGCTTCCAGAAAGTGCACCACATCTGCAAGATGCAATAGAAGTCTATGGGAAAGCACAACTAACCCGCAGGAAATCCGCAGGTGCAATGTGCTTTACCTGCAGTGTGAGTATACCACAGTGCATAACTGTGAAAGAAGCCTTATAGGGGGCTCAGGATAGTAAGGGCTTGTTTACATTTGTGGCTTGGGGGGGGGGTCAAACCCCATAGTTCAATGTGGCCATGGTTACCAAATCACTTAAGTAGCCCTCGTTCTTTAAAAGGTTGAGCACCCCTGCTCTAGGGTGTCTGCTTTCAGAAAATATACAGTATATTATTTGGGGTTTTAAGTAATCTTCAAGCCTAAAATGATTTTTAAACATAAAATTAAAAAAATGGCTACAGGATTCAAGTGGTTAAGGCATAGTCAAGAGGAGTTTTACACCTACACATTACTTAGCACTTAACATGACAAAATATAATTCATACTAGCTCCACTTTATGTTAAAAATAGTTATTGGTGGGTTTCAGGGATAGTTAGCGTGAGTCAGACCTTGAGTAGGGCATTGATCTCTGAACCGGTCCCCTGTGTTAAAAATTACCATCAATAATCTGAATTCCTACAAATTGTGCTAGAAGTAAAGACAGTTTGGCAGGGTCTAGAGGCAGCAAGCAATTTAGCCATACACTATCCAGTTAGGAATATATCTTGCTCTGCTTGGAAAATGTTAAGAACTATGAAAAGCTAGAACAATACGGTAACAGTGGTTGCATGATAGTACAGCACAAAAAACAGCCTGATGTATTATGACACTCAGCTGCATAATCCCATCAGTGTTGTTTCTATCTATTTGCTGTGGAGGTTCGGAAGCTCATGTGAGCAGAGAAACATGCTTTACTTTCATAGCACATTGTAGCATAATACCAATTTTTTCTCTGGAGGCCTCTTAGCAATGTGTGACTCAGAATGTTAAATCAGGTTTAGAGTTACAATTTATACGGCATTTTAACTTCTTGCAAACACAAGTCTGCAGCTTTTTCTTCCCAAGCATCCTTTTTATCCTATTGCCTCCAGTTTAGAGTAACCACCGTCTGGCTTCTCAAGCTCATTACACACCATATAGTACTATGCACACTGTCACAGACTAAATGTTCAAGGCAAATTTTTTCTCACATGTGTTTATGTCAGTAAAATTAAGGATAGTTTCACACTGGCGGTAATGTTTACAACCCTCTGAAAAGCAATGGAACACTTTGCAGAAGGTGGTATAGCAGCGGTTTGCAAGCATTCAGGAGGAGATCCTGCTGCCTTCTGAATGTCTGGCATATCTTATTTTCAAACTAAGGGGGATTTTTTAGTAGTTAATTACACCTCAACTGTGAGCTGAGCAATAGGCTCGCAGCTGCAGTACGCTCCCATTGAACTTAATGGGCAAGTTTGACAGGAGGTGCAGTCTGTTTAAACTGACCATGTTTATCATGGCTGGTGATCTCTGATAGCCATGTGACCTCCTTCTGCCAGCTTGTATTCATCAGAGGGGAATTTCAGCCCCTCCCATTGTACTTACTTACACGGGAAGGAAAGTAGAGGGAGGTCACATGACAGCACAGCAGGGGTCTGCAAAGAAGGTATTTCGCATTATAGTTTTAGGAAAACACACAAACTGTACTGAACAGGGATCTAAAACAGAGAATAAAAGTAATTAATACATGTGACTTTACAACCACTTTTATACACACTCGTTTTAGAGTTCAATCAGTTAGGTAGATTTCTGTATAAAGTTGTCAATTCGCCGCAAGATCACTTTTATCGGCGGCGGGAGAGGCCCCCCCCCTTCCGCCGCTCTCCGGTGTCCTCAGCCGCTTTCCGGAGCCCCTGGCAGCAGCGGAGGCGATCGGATCCTGTCCCTGGCTTGGTTTGGAGACGAGTGAGGGGAAGATGGCCCCCACCCATCTCCATATCATTGCAGGGCGGAAGCGATGTCAAAACTTTACTTCCGCCCATAGCTCTTAAAGGGACTTTTTTTTTTTTCAAATGACATTAATTTTTATGTTATTTTTTTATTGCATTTTAGTGTTAATATGAGATCTGAGGTCTTTTTGACCCCAGATCTCATATTTGAGAGGTCCTGTCATGCTTTTTTTTTCTACTTTCTATTACAAGGGATGTTTACATTCCTTGTAATAGGAATAAAAGTGACACATTTTTTTTAAAAAAGAACAGTATACAAATTTTAAATAAAAGGTCAAATAAATAAAAAAAATTTTTTAAATGCGCCCCGTCCTGCTGAGTTCACGTGCAGAAGCGAACGCATACGTGAGCAGCGCCCGCATATGAAAACGGTGTTCAAACCACACGTGAGGTATCGTCGCGATCGTTAGAGCAAGAGCAATAATTGTAGCCCTAGATCTCCTCTGTAACTCAAAACATGCAACCTGTAGAATTTTTTAAACTTTGCCTATGTAGATTTTAAGGGTAAAAGTTTGTCGCTATTCCATGAGCAGGCGCAACTTTGAAGCGTGACATGTTGGGTATCAATTTACTCGGTGTAACATCATCTTTCACAATATAAAAAAAATTGGGCTAACTTTACTGTTGTCTTATTTTTTAATTAAAAAAAGTGCATTTTTTTGTAAGACTGCTGCGCAAATACGATGTGACAAAAAGTATTGCAACGACCGCCATTTTATTATCTAGGGTGTTAGAAAAAATGTATATAATGTTTGGGGGTTCTAAGTAATTTTATAGCAAAAAAAATGTTTTAACTTGAAACAAATTTCAGAAAGAGGATCGGTCCTTAATTGGTTAAGCATGATAAAGGAAGTACTCAAGTGCCAAAATAGGTTGCTTGAGTTTGGAAAAATGACTTAAAAAAGTTATAAATTATAAGAAAATAGCTTTTAAAAAATATAAAAGTGAAGGAACACTATCATCATTTAAATGTTACAAGAAATATAACAGAATATGTAAAAAAGGAAATAATTCAAAACGAACGACAGATTGCAAAAGAGAGTAGGACAAACCCAAAACAATTCTTTGAATATATGTTATTAAATTTTGCAAATAAATATTCTTCCTTCATAAATTTAGGCCACAATGTATTCTGCTACATTTCTTTGGTGAAAATAACCCAAATCAGTGTATAATATTTAGTCTGTAGAGAAGGTATAGGCCTCGTACACACGACCGATTTTCTCGTCGTAAAAAACACGTCGTTTTTTTCGACGAGATTCTTGTTAAGCTTGTCGATTTTCTCGTCAAGCTTTCTATGCGTACACACTGTCATTTCCCAATTTCCTCGTGGTTCTCTGCGCTCACGTCCAGCACGTACGACGGCACTATAAAGGGGAAGATCTTTTTTCTTGGCGCCACCCCTTGGGCTGCTTTTGCTGATCTCGTGTTACCGCGTGTGAAGTAAAAGTTTGGGAAGAGACGATTCGCGCTTTTCAGTCTTCGTACTTTTCAGATCGTTTTCTGCCGTTCAGTTTGTGCTTGTGGGTTCGTATCTTGACTTTCAGGGCGTCTAGGCAGGTCGTATCTGTTTTACAGTGCGTTCTTGCCTGTTTGTTTCTGAATTTCAGTTCGTTATTCATAGGCCTTGCTGTTCTAAAGTGCGTTCTGTTCTGTACGTTCTGATTAGACGACCGTTTCCTAGCCATGTCGCCTGGACGTTCTCGTCGTCGAGTTCGTGCTGTGCGTGCGCTTGGTGTTGGTCTGCTTGTTTTGGACCAAGACCAGTCCATGAATGGTGTGAGGAGGAGTTCATGGACCAAGAATTGGTTGCTCCAGCGGGACCAATTCTGCCACATGCCTCTGCTGCGGGAGATCGTCGAGAATAATCCTGAGGACTACAGGAATTTTCTGAGGATGTCTGACCCCGTTTTTCAGGAACTGTTGGCTTTGGTTTCCCCCTATATTACCAGGAAGGACACCGTTATGCGGGAAGCCATCAGTGCTGAGCAGAGGCTCATCGCCACGTTGCGTTACCTGGCGACAGGGAGAAGTCTTCAGGACTTGAAGTTCACCACAGGCATCTCCCCCCAGGCTCTGGGCCTCATAATCCCAGACACCTGTTCTGCTATTATACAAGTCCTGCAGGAGGACTATATTAGGGTAAGTTTTCTCCCTTCACATCACATTTTATGTATTACATGTATGCTAATGTATTGTATTTCTTTCATCCTTTCCTAATTACCATGATTGTAATATGCTGAGAATGTCCCCTTTGTCCCCATGCATGCTGGAATTTTTTAAATGCCCCTTTTTTATCCTCCCTAAATATTTCCCCTCACTAACTTTTCCAGCAGGGGCGCCTGTTGCTCCAAATGTTGGGGGGTTACAACCCCAATTTCGGAAATAAACTTCCTCCTTTTTTGCTCTGTTGCCTAATAAACGCCCCCAGTTGTCCCCTCCAATGCAGCCATTTAGTCCCCTCTATTGCAGCCAGTTTCCCCCCAGCCCTGCACTTACCTTCTTGTGGTCAGCGCCATCCTTCTTCTGTCCTTGATGTCTTCTCCTTCCCTTCATGTTGCATCAGCCAATCATGTTACCATTAAACAGACTTGGTGAACATGATTGCCAGAGCTGCCTGTCAGTGTTTACACAAGGAATGCCCCCTCCTTGCGTCCCCGATTTTTCTTTGAGGAAGCCAATTACATCCCTCAGGTTGTAATTTGCAAGACTTTTTTAATACCTGTTTCTGCTCTGCAATTTTAACCCCCTAAATGACGCAATTTATCATATGTCGGTCGCTTTACAAGAGGCCATCCACCTGAATAGTGTGCGGCATAGACAATACATAGGTTCATGCAACGCATGAACCTATGTATTGTTCTGAGTGATGGGCACAGGAGAGAGGGGACAGTGCTCCAGCGCCCACTCTGGACGCACCGCCACTGCAATGCTATCCTGTGGCCAAACACATCTCCCCCCCCAAAATAATTTAGTAATGGCCCATCAGAGGGGGTGATGAATATGATAAATGAGCCTTCCATTATACTTTTTTTACACACCTTAATAAACGTATAATTAGATTGATGTTGGTCTCTAATTTTTTGGTCTTGAATTTGCTTGTAATGTATGCCTTTGTTTTTCTAATATTATTTCATCTTGTTTCACTCCACAGCTTCCTTCAACGCCACAGGAATGGCAGACTGTGGCATCGGAGTTTGCCACGCGGTGGGACTTCCCCAACTGCGGTGGTGCCATAGACGGGAAGCACGTCCGCATCGTGCCGCCACCCCGTTCTGGATCCTACTACTACAACTACAAGGGGTTTCATAGCATTGTGCTGATGGCGGTGGTGTCAGCACGGTATGAATTCCTCTATGTTGATGTAGGGAAGAATGGCCGGATGTCCGATGGGGGATCCTTCATCCAGACGGAGTTTGCCCTCCGTCTCCAGAGTGACGACCTTGCATTGCCACCGGATGCAGGGAATATTGAAGGACTCCCCTTTGTTTTCTTGGCTGATGAAGCCTTCGGACTTGGACGGCATCTTATGAGGCCATTTCCACAGAGGACCCTGACCCCAGAGAAGAGTGTGTTCAATTACCGGCTGGCCAGGGCCCGAAGAGTCGTTGAAAATGCCTTCGGCATAATGGCCAGCCGGTTCCGCCTTTTTATGACTTCCATCCACTTGGCGGACTACAAAATAAACTATGTAGTGTTATGCTGCTGTGTGCTACACAATTTTCTTTGCCGCAAAGCGAATTCATATATGGCCTCAGTTTTGCCAGAGGCTGGACTTTCCCCTGCAAATCCCCTTCCGGGCCTGGAATCTGCCCGTCTTGGCTTGCCCCCCCAAAATGCCCGTGTGGTTCGGGACAAATACATGGAGTATTTCACGGGTAGGGGGGCAATTCCTATGCCAGCCTATGTCTAAGTATCCCAATAAAAATCTTGTTTAAACCTTTAATTATTTGTTCTTTCCTGTCTCCTAGTTTGTCTTTGTGCATTTGTAGTGGCAAGTGTATTTTACTTTAGTAAATAACAACCAATTTCACTATGTTACCTTACAAAAGAACCAAATAAGCTTAGAGTGTATTATAAAAAGAAGCTACACGTTGTTTGTGGTCAAATATTTTACTCTCTGCACATTTTTTTTTGTTTTACTTTGGGGTTGGCCTGACCACAACCCGTCAAATTTTGGCTTATGAAAATACAAAAATACCACTTGCATTTCTAAAATGACAACATTGGATACCTCTGAGCAATCTGAGACATTCAGTTACACAAACTATGTCTCTATGTGCCCGTCCTAATATGGGGTCCTGCCACCCCTTGCCCAGCCAAAAATTCAATATGCACACATTTTTACTTTTTTGCAAATAGGAAGTTTACAATCCTGATCCCTATTGTCAACATGTGCTATCTGCCATCAGGGGTGATCAATGGATGTGTTTTGGGGGTGCATCCCCTTCCTCAGTTCACCGACTTTTGATACGAGGAAGGGGTTGCACCCACAAAAGACGTACATGGATATCCCCTGATGGCAGATAGCACATGTTCACACACTGTGTGCATATTCAATTTTTGGCTGCTTTGTTACTCAAAAAATTAGTAAAAATATAAAAACAAACATGTAAAAACAAATGTGTTTGGATGGCTTATTGAATTCTCCCCAAAACATCGAGAATGTCTTTAAATGTTTGTTCCATCACATGGATTCTTTGTTTAATTAGGTCCAGTTCCGTGCTACATTCCATCACTTGCTGGATGAGGCGGAGGGCACTGTCAGCAGAGAACGGTGTGCTATCCTTCACAACATTTCCATCCCCTAAAAACCATAAAAAAAAATTAATAAAACTCTGCAGGCCTACCTCGCTTACCTTAAGCTGTGGTGTCAGATACTGACCTGTTGTGGTGACCAGATCCACAACGTCATCCACCTCTCCTTCCTGCACTTCTCCTTCCTCCACCTCAACTTCCTGCACATCTTTCGGTTGTGGATCTTTGGGAGTTTGGGGTTGCTTGGAAGTTGTGGGGTGCATGTACTCCCTGGAGTGTCCTCCTCCCAGTCTTCTCTCCCCTATGAGAATAAAACCAAAGGTCTATTTATCACACTGTAAAAATCTCATTTTTAAACTTAAAACAGGCTAAATTGTTTGGAAGTGGGGTACAAGTGTGTGTTTGTGCGGAATTTAAAGAAAAATGCATTCTTTATGACCCCAAATATGTTTATTATTCACATTTGGATGTAATTTTTTGGACATGGAGGCACCACAAATAAACTCTGATGCACCTGTGTGGGACACCCAAAAAAGGCGGGTCTGGTGGCCCACACTATAGTGCTCCAAAGTACAGATGTGGAAGCAGCTGCTGAGTGTCCTCTCCTTTACACTGATTAAAGTTTGCATTTCATTCTCCTTACAAACACATCATCTAGACTTAAAAATTATCCACAATACTTGATCAAAAATGGCAGATGTCTAATTACTTTTGGGGGTCTTAAATAAGCCAAAACCACGGATAGTGGCCGAACGAAGTGTCGGTAACGTAACGAACGATTACTGTGCCCAACCTAGTTCAAAATAATACATTTTGGAAGGGAGTCCAATATGCTTTAAAAAAAAAAAAAGTCAGTTTCTAAAAAGATTAATAGCAGAAAGGTCGTCATTTTACTTACTTTTAGCGAGCATCCTCTTTATGCTCCTCAACTGGTCTGGCTCCCTCAGTTTGAGGTCTGACCACCTCTTTCTGAGCTGCTCATTTGAGCGTTTCACCCCGAACTTCGCCCTCAGACTCTTCACAACTTTAGTGAGGATTTTGGCCTTCCTTCTATTTGGTTTGCTATACGGCCCATGCTTGGCATCATAATCAGCCTTGACCAAGATGTCCACCATCTCCGCCATCTCCGCCAAAGACATATTCGATGCCTTGAATCTCCTCCTTGATCGTGACGTGTCCTCGGTCTCCGGGCTTGTCTCCTCGCTAGTTGCGGAATTATCAGACACCTGCTGTAACTCCGCCATATCTGTCTGCGCGCCGAAAGAGAAGGGGCGGGGAAAAGATGTTAGTTAGAACGTCATGGGCGGGCGACGTGTGCGGAGCGACGTGTTCGAATTTGGACGCATGCGTGGTGTGTATATAGCAAACACACATGTGACTATAGTACGTTCGGTGTGCGGAGAGAGGAGTTCAAGTGACGGACGTGCGAACGAAGGTATGTGATTTTGTGAGACTTGTTAAAATTGTTGGCCTATACTGTCTTGAGATTGTTGGAGGATATATATGGTGACTAGGATGTGAAGGAGGTTAGACTGTTTGCCTCACATTATTTAAATATAATTTATTTTACTTGCAGATACAATATGAATGTATTTATTAGCGACAAAGAGTTCCTGGCGGAATTTATTGACCGGGTAAGGGAGCTGCCGGCTCTGTGGGAGACCAAAAACCCCATCCATAAAAAAAAAGGGGTGAGAAAAGCAGCGCTGGAGAAGCTGCTCCCATTTGTGCATACCAAGGTGCCCACAGCCACAGCAAAACAAGTGGACACTAAAATTGGGAGCTTGAGAGGTACCTACAGGACTGAACGCTCTAAGGTGCTGGCTTCTCAGAGGTCAGGAGCAGCAGCAGATGATGTTTATGTCCCGGTTTTGTGGTACTACAGCAGGATGTCCTTCCTGGATGACCACATTGAGCCAAGGCCATCACTCTCCACTCTTCCCCCCAGACTTCCCTGCAGCCAACCTGAGCCTTCTCTGGAGCAAGAGGAGGCAGCCATCCTGGATGATCCTGATTTGGCCATCTGGAGCCAGGTATAGTATTAACTGAAAATGTAGTGGGATAAAATTAATGTTTCCCAAATATGTCAGGATGAGAAACATACATTATTTTGTATTCAACAAGTGAAATCATGATCTGTAGACATTATTCTGCACTTAATTGTGTGGTAAATAGTCAAGCTGATGTAGTGGTAAATTTAAAGCAAGGATTTATGCATTTACATTCTAATTGCTTCCATCAGGATTACAAAGTTTGATGCAAAGATTAAACCAACATATTAAACTATGTTTCTTTTTCATACACAGGATGAAATCAGCCAGGAGGAGGGTCTGGAAACTGTCAGGCAGGAGGAGGAAGGGCCCAGTGGCAGCCAGGAGGTGGCAGGGCCCAGTGGCAGCCAGGAGGTGGCAGGGCCCAGTGGCAGCCAGGAGGTGGCAGGGCCCAGTGGCAGCCAGGAGGTGGCAGGGCCCAGTGGCAGACAGGAGGTGGCAGGGCCCAGTGGCAGCCAGGAGGTGGGAGGGCCCAGTGGCAGACAGGAGGTGGCAGGGCCCAGTGGCAGACAGGAGGTGGCAGGGCCCAGTGGCAGACAGGAGGTGGCAGGGCAAAGGAGAAGCACCAGATCCCAGGTGCCTCCCATCAGGCTTCACAAAAGAGGCAGGAGGGACAGGACCACCAGTGAGGCAGCAATGGCCCTTATTAAAGAGGCCCATGCCACCCTCAAGGAGCCCACATCCCCTGAAGAGGCCATTGCCGGCCTAGTGGAGGCTAAGTTCAAGGTGATGAGCATGGAGCAACGCCTCCTATGCGAACCCCTGCTCATCACCTTGCTCAACAAGGGGGTGATGGAGCAAATTACCCCCAATACCGCCATATGTGAGGTGGCCCAACTGACCCAACCTCAACCTCCACCTCCACCTTCCTCTTCTGCCCCACCCCCTTCTGCTACCCCTCCACCTTCTGCCCCACCCCCTTCTGCTACACCTCCACCTTCTTCTTCTGCCCCACCCCCTTCTGCTACACCTCCACCTTCTGCCCCACCCCCTTCTGCTACACCTCCACCTTCTGCCCCACCCCCTTCTGCTACACCTCCACCTTCTTCTTCTGCCCCACCCCCTTCTGCTACACCTCCACCTCCTCCTCCTGACAGGAGTACCCCTCCAGTGGGCCAGCCTCCAGCTAAACGAAGAAGGAAGGCTTCAGTAAAGGCTGCAGGGAAGGTTGCCAGGAAGAAGAGGAAGTGATGGCCTTGCTTCATTGTGGTCGCACTGGTCGGACAGAAGGCAGCCTGTTGTAGTACCACACACTTGGGACATATATCTCACCTGCTGCTGTTCCTGACCTCTGGGAGGCCAGCATCAGATTGTGTTCTGAAATGTGGGCCTTCTCAAGCTCCCAATTTTAGTGTCCACACAGGGTTGCTGTGTGCTCTGGGGTCCCTGGGATGCACAAATGGCAGCAGCTTCTCCAGCGCTGCCTTCTCTTTATTTAATTTATAAACATGAATAAATGTGTTTTTTGTTTAAGTTCATACTTGACTATGTGTATTTTTAAATAAAAAAAAACAAGCTTTGGAGTAAGCAGATACATTTGACTGACAATAAAAGGCACAGATATCACCCCCCCAAAAGAATAACTAAATCTGATTAGCTCAAAAACATGGTGTGAAATTTTAAAAATATAGATTAGAAAATTAAATGGGAGATCGCTATCAAAACATTGAGAAATTATAATTAACATCATTTTGAAAAATCTAACCATTTAAATTATTCCTAAAAACTTGCACGATATAATACACATAAATCTTATAAAGAGCAGCATGAAAAAGGTTAAAAATAAGGCATAACTCTGTGTGAATATCAGCAGCAAAAGAAGGTCTCTCGTTTTGATTAATGTAACATTCTAAAGAAGAATTCAATGCAGAACATTTAAACGATGAAATATTTATGAGCGTGACGAATGTGCTCTCTCCATTATGAAGGCTTGTTTTACCAGAAGATGCGCTCCCGTCTCATAGTTGCTTGTGAGCATGCGCGCTTTTGGAAGAGTCGTAAAAGCATACACACGAACCATTTTCTCGTCACAAAACAGGCCGACGAGAAACACGACGAGGAAATCTGGACTCCTGACGAGAAAATAGAGAGCAGGTTCTCTATTTTCTCGTCGAGATTCTCGTCAAGTTTCTCGTCGTAAAACCATACACACGAACGTTTTTCTAGACAAAAAAACTCTCGCGGCACTTTTCTTGACTGTTTACGACGAGAAAATCGGTCGTGTGTACGAGGCCATAGAGTCCACAATCTATGGTACAATGCCTTGAAAAAGAAATTTAAGTTTTTGGTTGTAACATGACAAAATGTGGAAAATTTCAAGGGGTATGAATACCTTTTCAATACATTTTATGTATACAGTATAAGAAAATGGATCAATCCTGATTTACTGATGGCCTATCTCATTTCTTGAGGCCCGAAAATGCCAGAACAGTACAAATATCCCCAAAATGACCACTTTTTGAAAAGTAGACAGTCCAATGTATTTAGTAAGAGGCATGGCGAGTTTTTGGAAGTTATAATTTTTTGGCACAATGTTTTGGAAAATTAAGAAATCAAATAAAAAAAAATTATTGCAATTTTTTCACATACTTTTACCAGTGCAGTACAGCGTCTTCATACGACTGGTGTGGCGGTGATCAGGGATGCTGACTGGTGACAGTATGTAAGAAAAAAAATATATATATATATATTTTTTTTAGCACTTTTTGTTTACATACCATAGCAACACTGTAGTACTCTGGGGAGGTGATCATGAATTTTTCCTTTTTACACACTATGATTGCTTATAATTGTGCATTTTACAGTTAAAAACAACCATTTTTTTTGGAATGAAAAACACTCAGTGTTTACCATTGTGATTAGCCACAGCTAATCACATGGTACAGATGGGCTGTGATTGGGCCTGGCTGAACCGTGTGATCACTGTGACCAATCACAAAGCTCATTATAATAGTACACAAAGAAGGCATATAACAAAGACTTTCATTGTGTACAACTGTCATGTGATCGGTTGTGATTGACCAGCGGGCCAGTATAGTGATCTGTAATCAGCTATGTTTGGTGGACACAGCGGGTGACAGATTGTGTCAGAGCATGGCTTGATCCTGGGTGGATGTCGTATGACATCCTCCTAGAACAACAGTGCTCCCACCCAACCACCATTTTACAATAGGCTGGGTGGGAAGAGTTTTAGGCAGGGTGGCCACATAAGTAAGAAGACTATAAAAAGCAACATGACTAAGAGCAGGGACTAGGGCACTGTACACTACACTTGAATAAAAAAAACTTAGCACACTTAAAGCATAACTCCACTTTTGTTGAGAAAAAAACATTCCCCTCTGGGTGATCTATGTACATTGCAAGGATTATAACAACCTTTGTTGCAGATTACTACCTTTTTTTATTCTAAAGGAATCCCTGTATGTTCTTCTGTGCCTCTGTGATGAGTGAGTCTAATGGGAGTGGTTTCATAATTATCTCTCAATTGTGCACCTGCAGGGCACTAATGAGGAAATCTGCTGGTCCTGCATTCCTTTAGATGTGTTCCTACAGTGAGTATCTCACCAAAAATGACATTTTTGTTGCAGGGGAGGCCTTAAATCTGACTTGTATCTTAGGCAGACTTCTGGGGAAATCGGCGAGCCAATCACACAAGCAGGAAATTATGTTTCTGGGGAGTGGACAGTACACATTCTGTGTACTGAACAACTCCATGTAGCCATATTGCACTGCATTGACAGAAAATTACAGTGACTGCAGATTGAAAAGGAAAGGTAATTCTTTATAAAATTAAATTACAATATGACTTGTGTCGCAATTGTATACGCTATATTATTTTTTCTTTATTTGCTATTTTTTTCCCCACGAAACTGGAGTTACCCTTTAACCACATAACAACTTCCTTTATTATGAAAGATATAAAGTCACAGCATAAATATAAAAAATATTTTAGCATGCAGCAAGTGTGAACAAGCCCCAAGGATTTATTTAGCCCGAAAAGCATGATCAGAGACATGTGTTGCTGGTTTTTGCTGAAGATGCAAAAAAAAAGCCATTTTATTTAAGAGGGAGTGTTAGCATTCTTTGGGGATTTACAAGTCCCAGAGTTATAACAACAAGATTAATCTGTTTGGATGAACTATGCAACTAATATATCACACAAACAATGAGCTACTTCTGGATATGTTATTAAATCTCTTTAGTGTTTTTTCAAACCATTTGCCTTCTCTAATAATAAGGCCAAGGACACAATGAAATTAGGGCAGAGAACCTGTGCATCCCGCTGACCCAACAGCCTTTGTGAGCATTAATAATGGATCCTAGAAGTGGGACAGTAGACCTCAGGGAACAATCACTGCAAATATGAGAGCACAACTGTATAGTATCTAATTTATTGCAGGAAATCATTCAAGATCCAGCAAAAGAACAGAACTCCAAACAAAACTCAAGCTAAGCACAAAACACAGGTAGGCCAATATAATGAAGGCCCCTTGACCCGCCCTGCACTAAGGAAAGGGAGCCTTGACTGCTGAATGCTTGGCAACCAAGCGGGGCGTCAACATAATCAGGGAATCGGAGTGGCTCCGCTGGGATTGGCTACAATGGCACGAGGTGAGGGGGTGTCTGTGTTTTGCTTCTTTGCCACTCTTTTTCCAGTGTACTCTCAGGAACAGGCTATAAGTATGAAAGCATGTAAGCACCAAATCACTAAAATGTCATATATGCTTGAGCATGCTAATCAAATTTCTGCAGATTTCTAAAACACAACCAACTGATACTACTGTAGCACCCTCAACCATAGAGAGGGGCTAGAGTGAGGATTTTTGTGTGGTAGCTGCCAGAGCAGGTACATTTAAGCAGGCCTATGCTTCAGGCTAGGCCTGCTTGTTTTGATATGGGGGCAGGGAGTGGTTAGTGTAGCAGTGGGTGTGACCACCTCTGCTTCAGTTCTTGGGCGCCTCACCTGCTTCCAGGGAGAATGTTCTAGAAGAGGGGCAGGGCTGAGAACTGGAGTGACAGCTCATGTGAGGAGCCCTGACCAATTCCCAACTGGAATTGGCAGGGGCCAGGCCTCCCATAAAAGGTCAGGTCCAGCCCACTGGAGGGGAGTTGTCCGCTGGGAGAAGTGGAGAATGGAGAGCTCGATAGCAGCAGGAGGGCCATCCCCATTGGGGGGGGGGGGTGCGCGCCTCGGTGGAGGAGCCTGGAAGAGACTCATACACGGTCATGGAGGAAGTGTCCTGGAACAGAGGGGCTAGAGAAGTTATTGGAATGCATGTCCAGTTAAGTTCTCCATCATGGACTCGGGGAAGGAGAAGGTCGTTTAATGTGACACAGTGGATTTCTGGAAGAGGCATGCCAGGGGAGCTGAGTGCAAGGCCAGAGGAGAGACTGTGGGGTTTTGTGTCAAATCTATGCAGCCTGCAGGCACAGGATTTGTAAGTCAGGCTAGCTGGGATCAGTAGTCCACCAACTAAAGCAAGCTGCTAAACAACTAGGCCGCCAGGGAGGGGCACTGCAGACCCCTGGCATGTTAACAAGTCTGTAAATACAGCCAGCATCTGGGATTATTAAGAGTGATCTCTTTTGTAAAGTGAAGATGATGGGACAGGAAGACTACCGTATATACTCGAGTATAAGCCGAGTTTTTCAGCACATTTTTTGCCTCGGCTTATACTCGAGTCTCCTTCATCACTGTGTCCATCTGCAGCCTTACAATCTCCTGGCTGTCCTGTCAAGGTTTCTGCCCGCAGTGTGGTAATAAAGGGTAATGGTTTGTGGGAGGAAGGAAGGAATGAATTCTCTACGATCTGCCGGCGCTGTGATATGTAGTCTAGTCCGCGGCCATGCAGTGTACCAAAGCCCCACCTTCTCCTCGTCCTCATCTGTGATAGGCTGAACACTGACTCCCTGCTGGGAAACTGAGTGAAATGGTAGGGGTACAATGTACCCGTTACCAATTCAAATAGGGGGGGCGGGAACTGGGCATTCCCTTGTTAAAGGGGGATTCCAGATTCCGATAAGCCCCCAACCCGCAGACCCCCACAACCACCGGGCAAGGGTTGTGGGGATGAGGCCCTTGTCCCCATCAACACGGGGACAAGGTGCTTTGGAGTGGGGTTGGATGCAGAGCCCCCCCTGCCCCAAAGCACCCATCCCCCCATGTTGAGGGCATGTGGCCTGGTACGGTTCAGGAGGGGGGGGGCGTTCTCTCGTCCCCCCTATTTTCCTGTGGCCTTCCAGGTTGCGTGCTCGGATAAGGGTCTGGTATGGATTTTGAGGGGGACCCCTACGCTTTTTTTTTTAATTTTGGTTCAGGGTTCCCCTCAATATTCATACCAGACCCAAAGGGCCTGGTAATGGACTGGGGGGGAACCCATGCCGTTTTTTTCAATGACTTTTATGTTTATTGCTGAGGCCCGACAATTCATTACAGCTGCGAGTAGTTTTAAATGACTTTTTTTTCCTTTAGAAATGTCATTTTGCTGCGGGACTGTTCTAAACATGGGAAAAATGCGCCACTTTACAGGCATACTATAGATACCCCCAGGTACGAAATTTAAAGGAATATTTCACTTTTATTGTTTTACTTTAAGCATTAAGAAAATCACTGCTACCGAAAAAACTGCAGTTTTAAAAAAAAAAAATTTTTGCATTGATACATGTCCCCTGGGGCAGGATCCAGGTCCCCAGACACTTTTTATGACAATACCATGCATGTAAGCCTTTAAAATTAGGACTTTTGATTTTTCATGTTTGTGTCCCATGGACTTTAATGGTGTTTGTGTGTTTAAACAAATTCTTTGCCTGTTCACAAGTTCTGGTGCGAACCGAACCGGGGGATGTTTGGCTCATCCTTACTCCTTATTGGAAGATGAAGGTCTAGTGTCTGATTTCCCTAAGCCCATGCTGTAGAATTACTTACAGGTGTACTTCAATGCTGAAATGTAATCTGTATATATTTTGTCTTCCTTGGTTCCCTCTATCCCCCTCAATAACACATGGCATTTCTAAATGGTTCTCTATGCAGGCAGATCATAGCTGGTGGGAAGGCTGGCAGATGCTGTACATAGCTTCCTGAAAACATCACAGCTCCCTGCTTCTGTACTCCTCTTAGGCCCCTTTTACATTGGCGGACCGATCGGGTCAGCCTGTCAATTTTTAGGCAGTCCCAATCGGACCATCTATTGCCCTCTATTGAGTGGCGGGTGTCAATTATTATTATTATTATTATTATTATACAGGATTTATATAGCGCCAACAGTTTATGCAGCGCTTTACAATATAAAAGGGAGACAATACAGTTACAATACAATAAAATACAAGAGGATTAAGAGGGCCCTGCTCAGAAGAGCTTACAATCTAATAGGGTGGGGCAGGTGGTACAAAAGTTTGTACCTGTGTGAATGAGCTTATGGAAGTGGTAAAAGATTAGTTGGAGACGTGATAAGCTTCCCTGAAGAGGTGAGTTTTCAGGGATCGCCTGAAGGTAGCATAGCACATGTCAATAGACATGTGTCCGTTGACACCCGCCGACATCCGATCCTATTCGCTAAAAACAGATGGATAGGGATCCTGGCGGAGTCTGCCCCATGTGAAAGGGGCCTTTACAGTCCTTAGCCCTGATGCAAGCAGTGAGCTGACTCTTATGCAATTTTCAAATTACCTTCATGGGTTGATGTTGGTTTGGTGAAGTGGACGTTCCTTGGCAGGATGCATTTGTATGCAGACTGCCCAAGATAGTGCTCACATGCGATGATGATCCTACATGATTGAAAAATTAATTGAATGAAAGAGGCGGGGCACGGATGTTAAGGCTAGGGAAGAAAGAGCAAAATGAAATTGGATTCCTCCAGCCAGAAAATTAGTCAGGCTCTGTTTTGCTGCAGCTTCTAATGCACATTGTGAACAGTTCACAGTGTGCAGTGGAATCAAAGTAGGCAATTTCAGTACATGACGTGTCCCAGGAGGCTGAAGGTGGCAGAAAGGTAGGACAAGCAATGTCATTTTCAACTCAAAAGTGCTAGGGGATCAAAAGTGCCAGGGGCTCAAAAAATTTACCTCAAAAGTGCTAGGGGTGGAAGAGTGGTACTCTAATTTTTGAGTGAGGGGCTGCTTTAAGTGCAAACAAAATGAACTTGTTTATAGTATTTATTCACTGATAATAATTGGTGGTACTGATGGGTAATATTAGGGGTTAATAAAAGAAAAAATATATATTTCAGTGTATTGATTCAAGTGCTGGAATATGCCGCAGTGGAGATTTACAAGGCAATTAAGTCTATTTATATAAGCACTGTGTAGAAAATGATTTGACAGTATTCAAGAATATGAGTTGATGGAACACTGACGTAACTACTCTAGGATCAATTGTGCTAGCCCACACTGACACTAGTGCAAGTATGGAACACTAGTGCAAGTATGGATGTTTTGTTTGGCCCCAAATAACCTGGGGTTTGTCTCTTGGTAAGAAACATTAAACCTGTCATTATTTTAGCTGTCAAGTCTGTTTTTTTTTTGTTTTTTTTTACTTAATAAGTGCATATTTGTAGTACTAAACTGTACACACGATCAGAAATTCCAACAGGAAAAGTTCGATGTGAGCTTGTGGTCGGAAATTCCGACCATGTGTAGGATCCATCGGACATTTTCTGTCAGAATTTCCGACAACAAAAATTTGAGAGCTGGTTCTCAAATTTTCTGACCAGAAAAGTTCTTGTAGGAAATTCCGATCGTCTGTATGCAATTCCGACGCACAAAAAAAAACACGCATGCTCAGAATCAAGCAGAAGAGCCGAACTGCCTATTGAACTTCATTGATCCCTGCCTGTCGTACGTCTTGTACGTCACCGCGTTCTTGACGGTCGGAATTTCCGACAACATTAGTGTGACCGTGTGTATGCAACACAAGTTTGAGCCAACATTCCGTCTGAATAAAATCCACGGTTTTCTTGTCGGAATTTCCGATCGTGTGTACGCAGCATAAGATTAAACATAGTACCCCCCTAAAGTGAACGTGTATGAGCAAAATAAGTGTCACTTATCTTACTCTCCTTATACTGACCTTTTCTTTATGTGGTACTTTTGGTTGCAAGGGAAAGACAAGACAGTATAACCTCCAAACTAATATATGTCAGAACTTACACCTCCACCTCATATGACATAGCTGGACCACAAGGGAAGTGATTTACATGTCACCCATTGTCACGAATGTCACGTCTACCCTAATGCAGGTGGTCAGACACTATAGCTGGCTACTGTGCGCTTTACCTATAGCAGCCCCCTTTCCCTTAAGACAAGCAGACCTACCGGTACTTGGTTGCCCCCAGGACTTTATACACAATGCTATAGTGTCTGGCCACCATGCCAAGGCAGATGCGAACTGAGTAAAGCAAACAGGTACTTGCAGTTTAGCAGATAGCGTGGTTCAAAGACAGTTCAGGTAAAGACAGGCTGAGTTCAGGGGATAATCCAGTATTCGTTCCAAGTAAAAGGCAGGCTAAGTTCAGGGGATAATCAAGTATCCGTTCCAAGTAAAAGGCAGTCTGAGTTCAGGGGATAATCTAGTCCAATCCGGGTCATACACAGGGGATCCAGCAGCAAGCAAGGCAGACTAACAGGAGGCTTGGTCTAGAACAATGCAGGTAAGTCTGTCTCTATCACAAGCAAGGGATAGGGTGTTTGGTTTGCTTATATAAGGGGATTGAGCAGATCAATCAGTCAACAGGTGTACACAGACAGGAAGGAAAGCAACAGCCAACACCCAGGTGCTGGAATGAGGAACAGGGGCACTAAGTGATCATGATACCCATACTAAGAAGTAACAGGTATTTCACTTTGCCTATGGCTGCACAGTGGAGTGAAGGAAAAAGGAGCAAAGGAGTATAAATAATTTCCGGAGGGGGAATTAAATGACCCTGTTACTTTTTGTGATAAACAAATGCTATTTTGAAGAACTAGTTTCAGAGTTAAAAAAAAAAAACATTCAACAATGGGCAGCTGTAATATTTGAAATCTGCACAAAAATACTATAACGTGGTGGTGTTGTCCCGGGTAGTGGAGTGGGCCAAAGATAGGCACGAAAAAAAGTGGGTAAAAATTGAAAAGGTAATGGCAAACACACAATTAGGAGGTGTAATATGGAACCCCCCCCCCCCAGTTTAGAGCACTAGGTGAAAACACTCACGTTATGACACGAATTGCACTGAAAATATGGGATAGATTACATAAACAAATAGATAGGGACTATAATTCTCCCCTTATAGAATTAAAAGAAAATGAATATTTTGCACCGGGAAAAAAAATAGTAGGAGGAAATTGGATTAAAAAAGAGAGAGCACAGTTAAGAGATATAATAAAAAAACGGAAAATCATACCATTTCAAGAATTGAGACACAATAGGGAATTAATGATAGTAGATGAATGGAGGTACCATCAGTTGGCCCACTTTGTACAAAGCCTCCCCCAGCCAATTAGGTCTGGGGAGGAGCTTACAACGTTGGAACGGCTCTGTACGGCCGATAACCTAACAGGAACTATATCAAAACTTTATAAATTGCTGATGACAGTGGATGAACTGGTGACGCCCCCATTTATAAAGAAATGGGAAAAAGAATTGGGAACATGTAGGGATAAAAGGACTATAGAGAGAATAATAAAATTGGCCCACTCGTCTGCCATGGACAACAGGACCGCAGAGATGAATTATAAATGTATTACAGGCTGGTATGCCACACCAGATAAATTGAGTAAATTTCAAGTAGAACAGAAGGCAGAATGCTGGAGAGAATGTGGGGAGAGGGGAACAATGGCCCACTTATGGTGGCAATGCCCTAAAATTCAAACATATTGGGAAAAGATACTGGAAATGATAAAAATAATTACAGAGAAGGAGATTAAAAAAGATCCATGGATAGTTTTATTCCATGGAGGAGAGGGAGGAATGAAACAGTATAAAGATTCACTGATCCCACATTTATTAAATGCGGCCAAAAGGTTGATCCCAAAAAAAATGGCGAAAAGTGGAAAGTCCATCTATATGGGAGTGGGTAGACTCCGTGGAAGAAACATACAGTATGGAGGGACTGAAGTACGGCATAGAGGAGGAAAAAAAAGGATTTAAAAACAAGTGGGAATGTTGGAAAGATTTTAAGAAAACATGGAGCTATGTAGAGAATCTGAGAAAGTAGTGGAGAAATGGTAGAAAATAAGAGGTAGAAGGGGGGAAGGGGGTACAAAGGGGAAAGGGGGGGGTGGGAGGGTGAAATAGAGATGACCTCACGGCAACAGGAAGAGATGTGCTTGCGTGTTTGCGATCCATCTGCGCTCCAACTATCAGGAAGGGGTGAGTGTTGAAGTCCTACGGTGGACGTGACTGACACACATACACCCTCCTGTGCATGGATGCCTGGAACAGCGCGTCAACACTTATACTGACCAGCTGTATAATGCAAATCGATTTTAATATGATATGAAGTTATGAATAAATGGTGAAAAACGGGACTACACTATCTCCTGCCTTTACTTATTACTCTGAGGAAACCAGGGGGAGTACCCAGCGTTTTGAACCAGCGTGAGTAGCGGGAGATCTACCTGCCCAGCTGTAAGGAGAAGCGTTGGAGAGGCCGGAGTGACAGAAAGGAGGAGGTTGATCGGATGATTGATTCACAGCGCCTGTTTTTTTCAGCCATCTGGTGAGTAGGAACCCCTATGGGGCAACTCTTATAAGGAAGGAGGATTGTGTGCCTGTGAATACAGCGGAAGCTGCAGTGAGATACGAAGCTGATCAGGCTTCACAGACCACCCCTTTAGCAGTTGGGACATGATTATACTTACTACCAGAACTCTATTGAGCGGCTTTATATACATATAGAGTTGTATTTATTTATTGATACACTCTTATGGACTTCCATATGATAGAGTTGCCATATTTATTATGACCACTGAGCGCTGCTTCAGTAATTGACAAGTTCTCTTGTTATAGTTTACTATTTTTTGTTTATGGTTATGTGTGCACTGCGCACTTTATAAAGCGGCTGCTGACCTTTTGAATATAAATGTCATTTGGTAACATTTGAACATTTGGTGTTATCTGCTAAAGGAAATTTATTAAGACCATAGCGCCAAGATAGTGAAAGAAGGCCTTGAACTTCACTATTTTTTGTATATATATATATATATATATATATATATATATACTGTATAAACTGAACGCCACCCAGAATTTTTATAGCCTTCAATAGATTTCATCAAATTTGAATTGCTGTCTGTGACGTTGTTGGGGTGTGTTTACCTAATTTTCTATTCAACAGAACAAAGACTCAGGTGAGCAATGTCATAAGGGCAGAAAGTCGCAGACGCTAATAATAACTTAACAAAGGTTCTAACCATTCCCCATTTTACAAAAAAAAAAAAAAGGGTTTTGTTGCAGCCCTTCTGCCCTTTAAACATTTGCCATCACGTTCTGTTCTGACACAAGTGAGGGGTAATCTCCCAAAACGAGACATAAATTGCAGTGTAAACTTGAAGTGTTTTTTCCCCACTGTTATCAACACATTAGCATTTTGGCTGGAGTTGGCTTTAAAAACGTGCAATACTACATATAAATTTCAACATACACCAGACAATATTCATCATGTACTAAAATCTGGACACACATGTACTAAAAACCTAGACACACACTCTGCTGGTCTTCAGCAAAACCTAAACACTGGAGTTGGAGATATCTTCCCTCCCAAAACACTTAAAAATCTCCAAACTACAAAGACCAATCCGGGAATATCAAAATTTGGGAAAGCTGCCAAAACTGTTTTATACGCTCAGAATCGATACTCCAAAGTCTAAAGCCCTGTACACACGATAGGTTTAACCGATGAAAACAGTCCGATGGACTTTTTTCATCGGACAAACCGATCGTGTATGGGCCCCATCGGTCTTTTTTCCATCGGTGTTTAAAAATAGAACATGTTTTAAATTTATCCGATGGTTAAAAAACCGATAGAAAATTACTATCGTCTGTGGGGAACTTCATCGGATAAAAAACCCACGCATGCTCAGAATCAAGTCGACGCATGCTCAGAAGCATTGAACTTAATTTTTCTCGGCTCATCTGAGTGTTTTACATCACCGCGTTTGGAACGGTCGGTTTTTTGACTGATGGTATGTAGGCAAGACTGATGAAAGTCAGCTTCATCGGTTTTCCGATGGAAAAATCCATTGGTTAAAAAACCATAGGAAATCCGATCGTGCGTACAGGGCTTTACACTCTGCATACGTGTGAACCCTGTACCCTTTCTACAACCGGTTTCACAGGGGCAGAAACTTGCACTATTATACTGTGAAACTCAATTCTTTCTTGGTTTGGCATTCTGATGCTATTGAACCTTGTAAAAATGGACAGCTTCATAGTAACATAATAAATTGTTAACTGGTTATATAGTGCAATTAAGCACATGAAACATACAGTATCAGCAGTCTATAGAACTGTCTTCCAAAATTGCTGGGGTAAAAGCATGTTGAAAGTAGGTTTGGGCTACGCAGGTATTGTGTTAATGGAAAATTGATTTAACACTTTATGATCAAAGCCTGTGTTCTCAAACTTTCTTTTATCTGACACCTAGTAAATCATGTCCATTTATCTAAATCTACACCCATGTAGCGGGGTCCCCTTTAAGACTCTCGGGACTACCTTGCCCAGGATCCTTTTCGGCATGTTTCCACCCCAGAGACTCATGGGAGGGGTTATAAAAGGAGGAGGCGAGGCTGGGCTTGGCCTCTTTGGGACACGAGACTTCAGTGACTGATCCTCCTGTGCGGATGTGCCGGAGTGCAAGGCCTGAAGCCTGAGGCCTTGCGCAGCACCAAAGAGCCTTCCACCCCACTGCGAGCCTGGGTGGCATCTGATTTCGTTTGTCTACAGCCTTGGTTGGATCGGGGACCCGATCGCTGGAGACACTGTGTGTGTGAGGACACAGTCGGTGGAAGTTCCCGGACTGGGATCGCGTCCGGAGGGGTGAGCGAGCGTATGCTCAGACCATATACTGTTGTTGCTAATGTGCCTATAGACTGCCATGGCCCACAAGTTTATATCTGATACTCTCACTGGAGATCCATATCAGAGCTGAACTCAGAGTTCATTCAGTAAAGTGTTTATTTCATCACAATCTTCCCACTGGATTACAAATGGTATTCTGTTAATGTGCACCACCTTTAAAGAATTGCCGGTGAAGAAACCATCATCCCCTATAGACTGAGTTTTAGATATCTGAGCCAGGCCTGGCCAGCCAGTTAGTTCATTTAGTTACTGCGTCACAGGGTGCCTCGTTAACGGTCGCCCACGCGGCGCACCTTTACTGTTCATTTAATGCATAGTATGTTTATTGCTGCAGGGCTCTGCAACCTATTACCTGTAAACTGTTACCATTGTTAATCTTTCTTCACCATAAGCTTAAAGTAAATTTGATACCCCTTTCATTATTGCCTTGGTGTCTGAGTTTACTCATACAGTATAAGAATTATATTACTGCCATAACTAACTGTGCCAGTAGGGGGTCGAGTACATTGCCGGGGGTTGGCGGAGCTGTTTTCAGGGCCCAAACTAAATCTGCGGCCTTCTTAGTTGAAGGTATCGCTACACCCATTATGCCACAATCAATTTTTACCATGCAACATTTAGACATGCCTATTTCTCATGCAATTGGGAGATACAGTATGCATTGAAAATGACATCCCTGTAATTTTTTTTCTGTAAGTGTGTTTAATGTTAGGCTGACAAACATTGTGTAAAGCAATATAACTTTGACAAGCTGAGAGTTGAGTTGAGTGCTGACCCTTCCTTTCCCAATCAAAATGCTGGGCATTTGAAGGAGATAATATTAACCAGATTCAGGTTGTGTTAGTTTAACGTAAAAACAAAAAAAAAAAAAACACAAATGTATGGACTGTTTTTAAATAATTTTGTGAAGTGTAGGTTTAACAAATAAAGCAGGAACTCCCCCAAAAAATTACTGTGCATGGTACTGCTGTTAACTTCATCCCGAATGCTTTGTTTTAAATGTTTCAGTGAAACACATGCAGCAATAATTATAGCAACAAATGAAATTGATGGTGTTGTACACCCCAATGTGATTGTAGAATCACAGCATGGGTTTCATGCATTTTAAAGCTTAAAATGTGAAATGTCTTAGAAAAGTTGAACCCTATATATAGCAATATAGAGTTGTACCATTCAACATGGTTCCCCTTGTCATGCCATTTTCAAGTATACAAAAACACTGGCATAGCACCTTCTGCAAAATCTATTTGTATTGTTGTGATTTGTGCCCGCTATATCTGAATAGCCAATTTATTACGCTGATCTCTATATTAAAAAAATTAGGGATGAAAAGTACTGAGACATAGGAAAATGACCCAGCCCATATGAATTTATAATCTAAAAGATGAGAGGACATTGGTCACAATTGGACACAATGGATACACAGTATTGGTAAGGTGGTTTTGAAGGTGTGTTTTAGGTTGAGATCTCACCTGTACATGCACATTAATGCACATTACAATCATTTTAGCTAGGAATAAGATTTAGATTCAAAGCAAACCCAACCCCTTCACTGTTCATGAACCTGACAAATTATTGTGGCCATTCTATAAACAAAAGAATACAACTTTATCAATGCCTGTATCAATGCTTCCAGGAAAGATGATTTACATCCTTCAGAAATCAATCCCTGAGGTGGATATTGTCTGGTCTTTAACTGCAGTACTGGTATCAGGGTCGACAGTATCTCCCCTAAAGTATGATCACACTGTCTTTCTGTAGAAAGGGGTTAAACACTGTCATAGTTACTCACTACTTCTCTTCATCTTGAACAATACAATACCAGTTCCCCATGATGAATGCAGTCCCTGCTTCCATTCACCTTCTCAAATTCCCAGTTGCTGTAATGTAAACACAGCACCAGGAATCCTGAGAGACATCATAGGCCAAAATATGGTCATAATTATGTTTGGTCAATTAAGACACCTGGGAACCCCAGGTCTGTGTTTACATTACCACAGTGCTGGAGATCTGTCATTTAAGAGTGTGGCAGGTTTGTATCAGTGGGCACCAGGTTGGCATGATTGACAAGAATTACATTGCTGAATGCCATGATATTATACACATTAACAAATAACAAACTGGAATAAACAGCTTTGGGGTCCCCCTAAAATTCCATCCAGGCCCTTAACAAGCAGTCTAAGTGGCCACAAAAAAGAGGGCAGAGAGCATGTGCCACCCCCTTCCTGTACCAGACCAGGCCACATGATTTCATTATTGCAGAGATACCTTGCAAGGGGAGATGGCAAAGCCTCCCGACACTTGCAAGGCCCCTATTCCCAATGCTGAGGAACAAGGGTCTATTCCCCAAATTTGTTGCCCCAAGAAGGATGTTATTTGGTTATTGGTAGGGGAATTATGGCAGAATTTGGAAACCTCCTTTATAATAGGAACTCCCAGATATCTGCCCCCCAGGGAAATGAGTACAGAGGTACATTAGTACCCATAGCTCACTCCCATATAGAGTTAAATGTAAATAAACATACAGTACATACATCCTTTAAAAGGGAAGCATGGCCTAAGGTATTTTGGCCATACTTTTCGTGTTGGTCATAGGAGTGCACTTAATTGCGCACTCCTGTGGCCCAGAATCAGCCGGAAACGGCTAAAGCCCACTGTTGGCTCTAGTCTCTGTATGTATCCCAACAATAATGTTGGGATCCACCCAAATATCTGACCGGAAGTTGGCTCAGACTCTCAGCACTCCTCTGAAAGCCTAAACCAGCATCTCCCGCCTCCTCTCTTGCCAAGCGCTCCAGAGAGAATTGGTGGGCCAGAGCAAAGAGATGTGCCTGACAGTCACAGAGTTGATCCAGAAAATATCAGATTGCCTCTTGGAGGATCAGGAAGAATTTTTTTTCCCCCCGCTAGAGCAAATAGGATCATGCTTTATTGGGGATCAACTGTGGGTATTGGATAGTGTATATGGAGGTTTTCTATTTGTGTGTGTTGGTTTTTTGTTTCTCTGTTGGTTAAACTGGATGGACTTGTGTCTTTTTTCCACCTAACTGTGTGACTGTGTGTAACAGATGTGCATAGCACTGCGCCGCACGTTGCGGTAACGTGTGTTACTGGAATGCATAACGTGTGTTAAAGCAATGCAAAAGGATGATCCCAGTGTTAAACCCCAGTTTTAGTGTCAAACTATTGTCAAACATGTGTTGAAGCCTGTGACCCATTGGTGAATTATGTTTTTTTATTTTCTAATGGTCTGTAAAAGGTTGGAGATGGAGGCTGACCTAATAGGGCAAAGTAAACAATTCCAAAGAGTGGGGTAAGCTACAGAGAAAGTTTGGGACTGTGAAGAGTTTTAAAGGCACAGCATATTATCTATAATTTTATTTGCAGGTTTATGAGATTCAGACATTATGGCAAGGTTTTTGGTTTATTTACTGTATTTATTGGCGTATAACACTCACTTTTTTACCCTGAAAATAGAGGGTAAACTGTGCCTGCATGTTATACGCGGGGGGTTGTGGAAAGTTTTTTTCCTGAAACTTCCCTCTTAAAGTTAGGGTGCGTATTATACGCCTGTGCCTGTTATACGCTGATAAATACGGTAATTCTGTTTTAGAATGTTGGCTTTGGTTTTGTTCCCTGTCATTCACAGACCATGCTTTATTGTTGGATTGTTTATCTGGAATGGAGAAGGTTAATGAGCTATTTTCTATTTGTCTAAACTTCTATTAATTAATTCCTGTGTGCCAGATGGTTTTGAATGCCTTACTGACCTCTTTGGAACACAAATTGTTAATGCATATTCAGTATTCCAAAAATAAACCTGGTTTTACTTTTAAGTGACTAGTTAATATGAGATGATTATCATTTCACCATAGCTTTTATCAGTCATGCTCACATCAGATTATAATTGCATGCATAATAATATATAGACATATTCTTTAGCAGAAATGTTTAGGCTTGCATTTACAATAAAGGAGTCAGTGAATTCACACGGTACTTACATCTGCTTGTGGTCCTTTACCTGCACCAGGGCATTCAAAGGTGACAAATTCATGGCATCTTTTATGAACTACAAAGCTGCAAACTGTAAAGAAAAATAAATTAAATTCCTCAGTAAAGAATTAAGACAACAAAAAATAATTAGGAGGAAATATTAAAATTTCAATTTTTATAGAGATATAACAAGTTTTAAGTACCACAATGCAATAATGAGTTTCAGCTTCCTTGGGCGTGAACTCAACAGAGTTGTGGTTGCCTTCAACTGTACTGTCATTATTGCATAGCTTCATATCTGCATCTTGTATATTCTGCGTATTGTACATCCAATTTTTATACCTTTTTCTAAATAAAAATAATACTTTCTTACAACTACGGTTTTGATCTAAAGTGGAACATTGCCCTTTAAAGTCCCAGTCAGAGGAAAACTCCTCCTGTTTTATTATTCAGTTTAAGGATGTGGGCTAGATATCCAAATTTTTTGACAATAAGCACCAATTGACAAATTCAGGTTAGATTTACTAAGGTTTTGGTGAATGCTGTTTGAAAATTGGCAAACCAGAATATAGTGGCAAATTTTATTAAAGTCTATGAGGGGCCAAATCCAATTTTTGCAATTTTCCCATTGCTTCTTTATTTTTCCCTTACAGTTTTCAGAGTTTGTAAAAGACGCCCCCCCCCCCCCCCCCAAACCATATATTTTCTGAAAGCACACAAGTAGTAGAATAAAAAGAAGGTGCTACTGAATTCTAAGGCCCTGTTAATATTTGCACAAATGTTTATTGAAAAATATTTTTGCTAAAAATATACTAAAAGTATTATTAGCAGATACAAACACGGCAAACTTTACAAAATTCCTGCTAAATTTCTACTAAATGTAAAAGCTTAACTGTTATTGTACGCACAAATGTAAATAACCAAATTTTTCACAAAATTCTGAGGTTTTTCATTTTCACTTACAGCTTTCAGAATTTGTAAAGGAACCCCCTAAACCATATATTTTCTGAAAGCACATGACCAGTAGAATAAAAAGAAGGTGCTACTGATTTTTGAAGGTCTGAAAATATTTGAGCAGATGTTTATCAGATCATTATTTTCACTGAAAAACCCTAAACCCTTATTTGCACACATAAACACAATATCGTTTACAAAATTCCTGCAAAATTCCTACTAAGGTCTTGTTCAATGGGGTGTGCTAAAGCATACGCCCATGGAGGGCCGTGTTTACCCACACAAGGATGCACAGGTGTTTTATGCATCCCTGTGCAGGCAGTCCTATTCACTTCTATTGGGATGATGTGGCTGCAAGGATAATTCTGACATCTGTGTAGGTATGGGTGCATGGCCCCAAATGTAGTGTGAGTTCAGGGACATTTACTCACATGGATGTCAAGTTGAGAGCAGTGGCTGTGTCCCTGCACCCGCTGCATGCCAGTTGACATCAGTGGGACTGCCTGGATGGGGATGCACAGAACACCTGTGCATCCCAGTACAGCTAAACATGGCCTCACTGTAGTAGGCCCCGCATAAACAAAGCCTCAGGCCTTGTTTAGACATGCAGCTGGGGGGTGGCAAAAATGCACAGGTGAGCTGCAATAGGCAGCGGATAGGGGTGTTTACATGCTGCGGCCTTGATGCTTTGTGCTACAGCAAAGTTGACCCAACTTGTAGCGATGCTGCTCGCCAAACACTACACATTCAACTCAATGGTTATGTGTCAGCGAAAATAAGATTAACCTCCTTGGCGGTATTCCCGAGTCTGGCTCGGGGTGAGTTTTTATTGCTAAGAGCGGTAACCCCGAGCCAGACTCGGGCTGCATCACAGTATCCAGGGGAAGTTACTTACCTTGTTCCCTGGATCCTGCGATGTCTCCCCGCAGTGTGTGCGAGCCATGTCTCGCTCGATCCACACTGCCGAGTGCCGAGCTCCTTTCCCTGCGTCGTTGCGGCGCACGGGGGCGGAGTTCGGTGCCAAATTCAAAAATTTTAAAACACAATACACATACAGTATACTGTAATCTTACTGATTACAGTACTGTATCAAATAATTACACACTCCCTTTGGCCCCAGTGGTCTGTCCAGTGTCCTGCATGCACTTTTATATTATAAAAACTGTTCTTTCTGCCTGGAAACTGGAGATTGTCCATAGCAACCAAAAAGTGTCCCTTTATGTCAAAAGTGGTTTTAGACCAGCTAGAAAACAGCGATAATAAATTAGAATCACTTGGAGAATTGAGCGATAGCGATTTGTGGGGAAATTCATCATTAAACACTAAATCTAATGACAGCGACAATTCTGAGCAAATTTTAGTGTTTTTGATTTGATTACATTATTGAATAATTTTTATTATAATTACATTACTATTTGTTATAATTATTTATTGTTATTTATTATATTATCATTTATGATTTTGTTTTTCAAACTTTATCATACCCGGGATGTCTACTAGACTCTTGTTTGGTCAGGTTTAGGGTTGAGCGAACCCGAACTGTAAAGTTCTGGTTTGTACCGGACTTTTGGATTTTTGGGTCCCGGACCCGAACCCGAACAATTGACTGTATGTTCGGGTTCGGGTCCGGTGTTCGGCGATGTAATGGCACATTTCTAAAAGCTACAGGGCAGCCAATAAACTTTCGTTTAACTGGTGTGCCCTTAGAAGCCATCACAGCCATGCCTACTAACGGCATGGTTGTGATTGGCCAGTGCAGCATGTGACCCAGCCTCTATATAAGCTAGAGGCACACAGCACAGCATGTCACTCTGCTTTAGACAGTATAGGGAAAGAATCCTGGCTGCTGTTGCTGTGAGGGAGAGAATGAAATGATAGGAGTTAGTCCTGATTCTGCAATCTACTAGAAAAGTTAGAGACAGTGTAGGGCAAGGTTCCTGTTGCTGCTTTCAGGGAGAGAGATTTATCTAGGAGTCCAGATTCAGAGATCTAATAACTCAGCAATCTGCATAGATTTACCTGGTTGGGTTGCAGTGCACAGTGTTTTTACACTGCCATGAGCCCAGTTCCAGAGAAAATCTAACTTTTATCTGCAAGCTTAGTGCACCAGCACTGCATATGTTACATTGAGATACACCCTGTACATACTGTGGTTGTATTCTGCTTTTCCAAAAACACCAATTTAGGGCAAAAAAAAAAAATTCCAGTGTTTTTGTGAGATAAACAATTTATATATTTTTCTTCTATTTCTCTTCTATTGTGCTATTCTAAAAAAATAATTTTAGGACAAAAACATTTTTTTTTTAATAGCATTTTCTGCAGTTCTCTAGGTGTGAGATACACCATTTACATACTGTGGGTGTATTCTGCTCTTCCAAAAACACCCATTTAGGGCAAGATCCTAAATTTGGAAAATATGAGGAGAACATCAAAGGGACGTGGCCCCAGTCGTGGTGCTGCTGGTGGAGCTCCTGTTGCAGGGAGAGGACGTGGTCGATCTGTGCCAGCTACACACACAAGTGAAACACCTTCCTCAGGTGCGAGTAGGCGACAGAGCCTGCAACGGTATTTTGTCGCGCCTAATGAGGCTGTATGAATGTTGAGGTCAGGACAAGTACAGGCGATAGTAGATTGGGTTGCTGACAGTGTCTCTGGTTCCTTCACATTGTCTCCCACCCAGTCTTCTGATGAAAGATCAGAGTTGGCACCTGCAGCCGATGTCCATCAGTCTTTCACCTCACCCCCTTACAAATCAGCCAAGCAGTCTGAGCCCCAAATCATGCAGCAGTCTCTTCTGCTTTTCGATGACTCTGTTAGCAGGGTCTCCCATGTCCATCCACCTAGCCCTGCCCCAGAAGTGGAAGAGATTGAGTGCACCAATGCCCAACCACTTATGTTTCATGATGAGTACATGGGAGGACCATCGCAGCACGTCTCGGATGATGACAAAACACAGGTGCCAACTGCTGCTGCTTTCGCAATTGTGCAGACCGACAAGGAGGACAGGGGTGAAGACTGGGTGGAAGATGATTTGGAGGACGATGAGTTCCTCGACCCCACGTGGAATCAACGTTATGCAGGTGACCAGTGTAGTTTGGAGGAAGAGGCGGTGGTCGCACAGAGCCACCAGCACAGCAGAGGAGGGAGCAGGGTGCAAAAGCGGAGCGTCCGTCCCCTAGACAGTACGTCTGCTACTGCCCAACGCAGCAAGGGACCGAGCACACCAAAGCCAGGTCCAAGGAGTTCCCTAGCGTGGCAGTTCTTCAGACAATGTGCTGATGACAAGACACAAGTGGTTTGCACGCTGTGCAATCAGAGCCTGAAGCCAGGCATAAACGTTCTCAACCTGAGCAAAACCTGCATGACCAGGCATCTAAGTGCAAAGCACGAGCTGCAGTGGAGTAGACACCTCAAAAACCAAGAAAGGTCTCTGGCTCCTCCTGCTTCCTCTTCTGCTGCAGTCTCGGCCTCTTCATCCACTTCTGTAGTGACAGTAGCACCTGCCAACCCGCAAACAGAGCATCTGCCAGCAACACTACCACTTGGGTCACCAACCATCTCCACAATGTCCCATGGAAGCGTTCAGCTCTCTATCTCCCTGCAGCCAGTGTATTATCTGAACGTGTATTTAGCACGGCAGGGGGCGTTATCACAGACAAGCGCAGCCGCCTGTCCAGAGCCAATGTGGACAAGCTCACGTTCATTAAAATGAACCAGGCATGGATCCCACAGGACTTGTCTGTATCTTGTGCAGAATAGACATGTATACCGGTGTTCTGACAAAAACTGTCCGACCATCGGATAGTGTCTGGCCCGTACTACGCAGGCGCAGCGCTTGCGCAGTACGGAGGACAAGGTGATTCACAAAATCTCAGAAGATGAACGGCGCCTGCGCAGTGAGTGCAGGTTCAAGCCCCACCATCCAAGTGGACATACGGTAGAACATAGTAACAGGGCCCCTCACGGGCTCGCTTCGCTCGCCACGCTTTGGGCACGGCCTCGCTTGGCTCGGCTTGAACCTTGGATGGTGTGGCTTGAACCTGGACTCACCGCACAGGCACCGTTAGTCTTCGGAGATTTTCGAAATCCCCTTGTCCTACGTACTGAGCAAGCGCAGTACAGGGCGGACACTATCCGACGGGGGAATTTGACACATCACCGGCCTTACCCAGCCATTGTTGTATTTTTGAACCAGTGTTGGCTACCTCGTCCTCCTCCACCGCCGCTTCCACCTACACAGCCACATCCACCGCCACCTCAACCTCCTACTCCATATGGACCTCGTCCTCCTAGGTCAAGATTATAATTTTTATTTTTTTTAATTTCAAAGTATTTTATTTTCCCACTAGCTTATCCATTAAATTGAAAAATATTTTTTCCAGAAAGGGCGTATTCTGGGGCATTCCCACCATATGTGTGGCATCGTGCCGTTGAGTTTCTGAGGTTCTTAATGACTTCCTGTACCTCTTCTGCTGAGAAGGGGGCCTCCAGCATATTATTATTAATTTTTTTAATGTTATTTTAAGTTATTTACCTATCCACATTTGTTTGCAGAGCACTTGCCATGCTCTTAACAATATTTGGCTGCCATTTTCAGCCCTCTAGCCCTTTCCATTACTTTTTTAGAGCCATTTTAGTCCTCAGAAGTTCGGGTCCCCATTGACTTCAACGGGGTTCGGGTTCGGGGTCAAGTTCGGGTCAAGTTCGGTCCCGAACTCTAACTTTTTTCCGTAGTTCGGCCGAACCCGTCGAACCCGAACATCCAGGTGTCCGCTTAACTCTAGTCAGGTTTAAAGCGGAAGTAAACATAATGATTTGATAGTTTCAAAAAACAGTTACATCCCCTGCATGCCGGAAATGCGAACTGTCACATTGGCTGTGTTCTAAACCAAACTGTCACACCATCCAATGGCTGGTGTCATAACTGATCACATGTGCAGCATCAAGGCAGTTGAAGATTAAACAGAGGCCAAGATGGCAGCTTCCTTGGCTGAAAATGATAGGAGGGTTTACTTCCACTTTAAGTAAGTAATTACTAAGAATTGCAGGCCTACAATACATAACACCAAATTTCCATGCAAAATAATTGTACCGCTTTTGGTACATAATTCCAGACAGAATCATACCGCCAGGGAGGTTAAAACAGGTGGTGAGAAGGCGCCACATCGCTTCCTCGCCACCTGTCAGTAGCCTCTGAAGTGCGATCCAAATGTGAATCAGGCTTCATAGGCAAGGGAAATTTGGATACCCTCACTATGTTTTTCATTTTTATTTTGTTTACAAGACTATTTATTTATCATTTTTAATCCCAATGCTAGGTTTTTTTTTTGTTTGTTTTTTTACAGGTACATTTTTTTCAGGTGCAATTTTATTTTATTTTTTACAAATACAATTTTATTTTAATGTTTTCTAAAAAAATTTTTTTGGGGGGGGCATAATTAGCAAAAATCAAATGTCTCTTTTTTTGAGACAGAGAAAGGGACTAAAGGCAGTCCCTTTCTCTGCAGCCTTATCTGTACTGTAGATGAATGAATAGGAGTCTGTATAGAGACTACGGTAATTTTCCTTCACAAACTGAAGCATAGTAAACAGTCTGGAGCAGCCCAGGAGGGCATCTATTTAGACAGTAAAATCCCCTTATGGCTTCCCTGCAACACCCAAAGCCGGCGGGAGGGCAGAGAACGAAACTGGTAGCTGCAGCCTAGCCACAAGGGGATTGGGTTTGTGAGGGGGGGGGGGTCGATGCTGGGAGAGGGGGAATTAGTGCATCATGGGTAAAGCGGGCACTAGAGTGGAGGTCGGGGGCATTTCATATGTCAGCAACAGCAGGTGTAAGAGAGGGAGACACAGGACAGAGAAGAAGCGGGGGTGGGGGGGGCTTCACATTTTAGGCAAATAGCTCTGATCAGGGGTTTATTAGTGCATATCATACCCCCTTAAACAGAAGACCACTTTAAGGGAAGCCTTGGTGAAAAAATTCACATTATCTTAAAATAAATTACTACATCAACATAAAATTTAAAAAATGCTAATCTCAAATCATCAAGAACAAAAAAGGGAATGGAGTGCCCCAAGAGCTAGCAAATAGAATTAACGTTTCTTTACTTACGCTAATCTCTCCCTATGCAATTTTTCAGTTTTCCCAACACTAGCTTCCACACGATCGGATTTTCCATCGGGATAAACTCTGATGGATTTTTCAGCCAGAATTCCGTTCAAGCTGTCTTGCATACACACTGTCACACCAAATTCCGACCATCAAGAACGCAGTGACGTACAACACTATGACGAGCCGAGAAAAATTAAGTTCAATGGTTCCGAGCATGCGTCGACTTGATTCTGAGCATGCATGTTTTTTTCTCCGTCAGAGTTCCATACAGACTATCGGAATTTCCGATCGGAATTTTTTTCGTCTGAGAAAAAGAGAACATCTCTTTCTAACTCCGTCTGAATTTCTGACTGAAAAAGTCTGATGGGGCACACACACGGTCAAAATATCAGATGAAAAAATTCCGTCTGACTTTTTTCATCGGAAAATCCAATCGTGGGCATAATACTATGGCTGCTCTGTACCCACTCCCCCCCCCCCCTTTGTTGCCCTGTTATAATTGATGTCCATAGTTCAAGGCCATGAAGCACATTATGGTTTAGAAAAGTTTTTCCTCTGTGAATTTTCACATAAGTTCACCAAGACAATGATTCTCAAACCTGCAGGATTAACCTCAAACCGTAGTAGGGGCAAACCTGAGCCAGGGGGGCTTCAGGTTGAGGTTATATTGGAAGTGACCGAAGTTATGCTTTAAAGTCCAACTCGAACCAAAGCTTTTCTTTTTGATTTGGTTAGAGCAGGGATAGAGCAAAGAAGCTTAGAATCTATCTTATGTTTTTTTATTGCAGATTGTGTACTAAGAGATTTATTTCTATTCCAGTGGCATGGAGTCAGAGGGACAGAAAATGAAGAGGAAGAAGAATAATCTCCCTAGTGGGGAACAGCATTAAAAAAAAAAAGTAGTAGCGTTCATTTTTAATATTTGCTATAGTAAAGTACCTTTAAGCCAACACATTAAGGGGGTCCATCTCTATTAAATGAGATTTTCTAATAGTGGAAATCAAATCAAGGCAACTTTAAAAACTAAACTCAAGTCAAGCAAGAGTTATGTATACAGCTGTAAAGCAAGGAGGACTGGCAACTAGGGATGAGCTTCGAGTTCGAGTCAAACTCATGTTCGACTCGAACATTGCCTGTTTGCCCGTTCGCCGAACAACGAACAATTTGGGGTGTTTGCGGCAAATTCAAAAAGTCTATGGGAGAAATCTAAAGTGCTAATTATAAAGGCTTATATGCAAGTTATTGTCATAAAAAGTGTTTGGGGACCTGGGTCCTGCCCCAGGGGACATGTATCAATGCAAAAAAAAGTTTTAATAAACTTCCGTTTTTTCGGGAGCAGTGATTTTAATAATGCTTAAAGTGAAACAATTAAAGTGAAATATTCCTTAAAATTTCGTACCTAGGGTGTGTGTATAGTATGCCTGTAAAGTGGTGCTTGTTTCCCGTGCTTAGAACTGTCTCTGCACAAAGTGTCATTTCTGAAGGAAAAAAAGTCATTTAAAACTCACTCGCAGCTATTAATGAATTGTTGGCTCCCAGCAATACATAGAAAATTCATTGATAAAAAAAAAAAAAAGCGTGGGGGTCCCCCCAAATTCAATTACCAGGCCCTTCAGGTCTGGTATAGATATTAAGGGGAACCCCCGCCGCAAATTAAAAAAAAAATGCGTGCGGTTCCCCCCAAATATCCATACCAGGCCCTTCTGATCTGGCATGGATTTTAAGGGGAACTCCACCCCAAATTTTTTAAAAAATGGCGTGGAGTCCCCCCAAAAATCCATACCAGACCCTTATCCGAGCACGCAACCTGGCAGGCCGCAGGAAAAGAGGGGGGGACGAGAGAGCGCCCCCTCCTGAACCGTACCAGGCCACATGCCCTCAACATGGGGAGGATGTCCCCATGTTGATGGGGACAAGGGCCTCATCCCTTGGCGTGGCTCTGTGGCTCACGCATGCGTTTGCAAATGCGTGCGGACAAACCCCTGTTTTTAACACATACTGTTAGACAGGTTAATTGGTTGTCAGCGAGCTGGTCGGTAAGTAGGCTTGGTTTTTCCCTGGGCATTCCCCAGGCCATGTTGTTATCTGCTTTAGCCTTCCAATGCTACTTACCGTGATAGCCAGCTATAGATGGGGGCGGTGGACATGTTTTTGTTTTCACCTATGGTGCTTGTATTGGTCCAGCAGTGCACCAACACCTTTGCTGCCATTGTGCTACGCTGGGTGTTTGGTGTGCTCCTGTACCTTTAAGGAGAGGTGGCTCCCCTTCAGTCCACCTGCCCTCATCTAACCATCAGAATGCATGTGCCTCCATTGTGCGGACACTCAATGTTAGTGTAGGACCACAGACTCCAGGGGGCCTTGGCGTGGCTCTGTGGCTCACGCATGCGTTTGCAAATGCGTGCGGACAAACCCCTGTTTTTAACGCATACTGTTAGACAGGTTAATTGGTTGTCAGCGAGCTGGTCGGTAAGTAGGCTTGGTTTTTCCCTGGGCATTCCCCAGGCCATGTTGTTATCTGCTTTAGCCTTCCAATGCTACTTACCGTGATAGCCAGCTATAGATGGGGGCGGTGGACATGTTTTTGTTTTCACCTATGGTGCTTGTATTGGTCCAGCAGTGCACCAACACCTTTGCTGCCATTGTGCTACGCTGGGTGTTTGGTGTGCTCCTGTACCTTTAAGGAGGGGTGGCTCCCCTTCAGTCCACCTGCCCTCATCTAACCATCAGAATGCATGTGCCTCCAATGTGGGGACACTCAATGTTAGTGTAGGACCACAGACTCCAGGGGGCCTTGGCGTGGCTCTGTGGCTCACGCATGCGTGTATAAAACAGGTATTTGCACCACTTCTGGGTATTGACTCCTGTGGGGGTCACGCCCCTTCGCGACATCGCTGGACTCCAGGACAGGTAAGTGTCCTAATATTAAAAGTCAGCAGCTGCAGTATTTTAATTTACTTTTTTTTTTCGTGGGACCTCCGCTTTAAGGTCTCTTCTACTACTCCTCTTTCAGCAATTGCACTTTTGGGGAGGAGGGGGGGTGCGTACCCAATTTTGACAGGTACCTGCTCCCATTTCCACTCCGATCGCCTAGACAATCGAAGCGGAAGTTCTCCTCCCCCTCCCTTGCCACAGTCTTCTGGGAAACGTGACAGATCCCAGAAGACTGCAGGACCATTCACAATGCGCAACATGGTTCGAGTGACTGTTTATTCAAAGTTAGCAGCTGCAGTTTTTGTAGCTGCTGACCTCTAAATTTTACATAGGAGACTAGAACTCCTCTTTAAGGTCGTCACTTGCTGGTACTTGGTGCCATCCAGATTGGTGCATCTCCTCTTTACCCCCTCGGACTGGTGATTTAGAGGCTGTAGCTTTCTTTTTCCGGGTTTTACTCTCTTTACATATTTTGTTCTGTGTACCTCAGTATGAAAAGTTTTTATTATGGACAATGTCTCCTCCCTCCCTCATCTAAGCTTCCACTGCACTTCTTTATCAGATGAATGCCTACTAGTTTGCTTGCAAGACTGATTCCTGTTGGGTTGTATTACAGAAATCCTCTCCTGTAACACATTGGGTACACCCCAAAAATGTGTCCTGAAAATCTAAATGTTAGTGAAAATAAAATAAAAAATATTACAGACAGTTGTTTTGGTTGCAAGTGAACAAATATGACTACAATCATTACAAACAATAAATACCTATTGAAAGATAAAGGTAGCATTTATAACCTGTTTGTATCTCATTTTGTGCAGTTTTAAGAAGTGCAGTGAACTGACACTGAGATGCTTTGATCAAACAAGGTCCATAAAGACATGTATGAGCGAGTTGGGGGTGGAAGAACTTGACTGGCCTGCTCAGAGTCCTAATCTCAACCTGATAGAACACCTTTGGGATGAATTAGAGCGGAGACTGCGAGCCAAATCTTCTCATCCACATCAGTGCCTGACCTCAAAAATGCACTTCTGGAAGAATGGTCAAACACAGTGGCATAAGGGGTGCAGGGGTCCTCTAATCCTTGCGCACAGCCCCTAAAATACATGTAGGGTGCCGGACGCATTGATTACAATAGTTTTTTTTATATAAGTACATGATTAGAGCCTGAGTCTCTAATTGGCTTCAAAAAGGGGCGGGCTCAGAGCACATAGAGCACTGGCCAAAGCCCACCCAGTTGTGTGACAATAGCAAATTAATATTCGCTATTGTCTTTCTGATTCTCCTCCTGTCTAATCAGGAAGCAGGTCCTGCGACATATCACTCGATTGGCAGAGAGGAGAAGCAATCCTATTAGCCACCTAGGGGGAGGAGGTAGGAGACGCATGGCGGATGCCGCCATGATGGCAAGGACGAGGAGATGCTGGGGAAGCCGCCGACCAGAAGAAGCGTGGGCCGCGACCTAGATTGGGTAAGTGCGGGGCTGGTGACGACCAACCCGGGGGGGTGGGGGTTCCCTGACCAGGGGGGTGGCTGTGAGTGCACCGTTTGCTGCCCCCCCCCAAAAAAAAATATACCACCAGCTGCCGCTGGTCAAACATTCCCATAGACACTCTCCTAAAACTTGTGGACAGCCTTCCAAGAAGAGTTGAAGCTCTTATAGCTGTAAAGAGTGGGCTAACTCAATATTGATCCCTACGGACTAAGACTGGGAAGCCATTAAAGTTTATATGTATGTAAAGGCATGTGTCCCTATACTTTTGGTGATATAGTGTACCTATTTGTGAAAAAAAAAAAATACCCAATTCCTGTTGCAGCTAAACACTGTTATGTATTCCCATATGCACCTAACATATATGTATCCAAAAGTTAGAAAGCAGAGCAACTATTATCTACATAAAAAAAACTTATTTGAACCTCCTATAAATTCTCAACTACTCATAAAAGGTACTGTATATGTGCTCTCTACAGGAATAAGATATCCAACTAAAATGTGTTCAAACAAATAAATATATATAGTTCATTCACATAAAGTACATAATAAAATGCATATATCCTCTGCCTTGACTAAAGTATAACAGATGTACCTTCCATTAACTTAAACCCTTCACAATCCCCACATTAACCCTCCTTACCTAAGTAAACGAGACCACACTGGCGTTGGGAAAAACATAGGCCGTAGCAGCCTTATTTATTCAAATAATATTTCAATTAACAATAACCTAAACGTCTGTTATGAAAAACCCATCAGTCAAAAATCCCAGTGTCGATCTTTGCAGGAACCTCGATTTCTTTTCCATCTGTGTAACTATTGCACTGCGGTACCTCTCAAATCTGTTAATAGGCCTCAAGCCGACATGCTGACTCAGAGACTACCATGACCGCAGTGCCCTCTTTATCCATGCTTGCAGCTAAACCTCCGTTAACTGGCAACCCCCAATCAGGACCCATACCAACGACGGGTCCTGAACTCTTCTTCCCGAGGTATCCTCCTTCCCTTGCAAAGACCAGACACCCGCCACAGCACCCAATTGAAAAAACCTTTACAATTGGGTGCTCCTCCACACCCTAAGAGCCCTCTGGATGCCATCTTGTATCCCCAACGCCCACATGTCTATACCCACATCATTCAGGTGCACCCCATCGCCCCGAAGGTAGCGCCATGTATCCACCTCCAACTCCATATGCCGTATCACCAGCCCCCCATTCCTCACTAAATACCTAGCCACATCCCGATTGATCTTTCTCCGGGCCCTATTGATACCTTCTAATGACCTAGCCATCCTCCATGATGTCCTAGCCACCATGTCGGACCACACAATCACCATGTCCGGGAATGCCATGCGCAGACGAAGTATATCAAACTTGATATCCTTCGTCACATCCAACATATACCTGGCTCCTAGATCATTGCCGCCTACGTGCAGGACTAGAACGTCAGGCGGCCGATCAAGACGTGCAAATCGATGCACCTCCGGGATCATTCTACTCCACAACATTCCCGGCACTCCCAGCCAGCGGACACAGGCCTCCTGTCTAGGAAACCCCAATTGCCGGCCCTCCGGCCTAACATCTGCCCTCTTCGCCCCCCAGAACACATATGAGTGGCCCAAAATCCAGACCAGGGCCGGCGCCGCACCTGAAAGAAAGAACAAGCACACCACCGTAACTAACAGCAGACCCAACAAACCCAGCATGCAATCCCCCCAAAATGCTTGACAATCAGCCCCGCCCCCAACCCTCACACCCCCACTAATAGCTGGGGACGGATGTATAGGCGAAATCTGCTGGACTCCCATCTACCAATGCGCTTTACTGACTCAGAGTCCAACCCCCACCGAGCTGCCTCCGTTGCCGCCCCTATCCTGAAAGAGTGCGATGCGAACTCCCTATCGTCTAACCCAAGAACCTTCAAACATTTTCTGAATACAGACACAAATTGAAATTTTGATAACGGGGACCCGTCGGCGTGTATCAAAAACGACCCTTCAGCCGGCGGTCGTACCCCCATGAACTCCCTCACGGCCCCCACTGGACAAAGTGGAGAGCCCGGCAGCGAGAAGACCTGCACAGACTTACCCTTCCCCTTTTGGTCAGTTTTGGACTTCCGCAACCATACAGCCACACTCTCTCCTTGGCAGCGCACCTTCGAACCCCAAATACCCCCCTGAACTTTCTTGGAAGGGCTGACCAGCTCGCATATCCTAAATGCCCCGAAAAATGCTAACGCAAAAGCAGCTCTGAACAAGAAAATCTCGTATACTGAGGCGCAGACCTCCGATAACCGAGCCAAAATTCCCTGCAGAACCTCAAACGACACTGGTCGCCTGGAGTCCCTGCTCGGCCTGGACCTTCTATAACCTCGAAGCGCCTGGCGCACCCAAAAATCCTTAGTAAGGTCCGGGCCACCCTGCCACTTAAAGTGGTTGTAAACCCCGGGACACTTTTTCTAATTTTAACATATTTAGCTGCTCTATATCTCGCTGATGCTTCTGCATTGTATTATTCCTAAAAACGATGCCCGCAATTACCCTAAAATACCTTTTTTGTTTCTTCTCTTTTATTCTTTTTTCCGGGTATCCGAATCCCCATTTTAAGTCCGGTTTTTGTGAAGCCAACGAAAACGTCACTTCCGCCCTGGCTCGAAATCTCGCGCATGCGACGTAGCGCTGTAACCATGCCTCGTTCTCAAAAGGGGTTACCGCGGCAACTAGTATAGCAGCAATAACAAGGAAGTGCTGCAGGTTTCTAGCAGCGCGAGACTTCTCCTCTGTGTCAGACAGAGGGGAAGTTCCCGCATACTAATTAGGCTGACAATTCAGCAATGACATTCGGCGAGTGTTACTCGCCGATTTTCAGGACATCAAATGCGCATGCGCGGTGACGTCATTCAAACATAAAAAGTTAATTTACAGACAAACTAAAGCAGACAGTACAGTGTAACAGGCAGCGATCAGCTGCCTGTGATATGGGTGATTTAATTAGACAAAGTTATAAATGAGGGTTTACAACCACTTTAAACAAAAAGGCCAACCCAGCCAACTTCCTACCCAACATCGAGACGGACACACCTTCCTCCATCTGTCTAGATATAAAATACAACAACAACAAACGCACTTCAGGTCCTGATGTATCCACCCCCGTCATCCGACACATAGCCACCCATTCCTGCCATACCTTGTTATAGGCAACCCACGTCGTCTCACTCACCGACCTTCTGATCCATCCGGAGATTACGCCAATGCAATCCTCCACAGCCAGTCGGGACAAGGCGCCCCCAGTTGCTCCGCTTCCGGCGCCAGCTCTCGGAACCTGTCCCACTGAAACCGAGACAAAGCGTCAGCAATAACGTTCTCCACCCCGGGAAGATGAACCGCATATACAAAAACATTCAATTGCAGGCATCGCAACACCAAATGCCGAAGCAGCCTAACTACCGGAGGTGATGAAGCCGACACCCTGTTGATCACCTGCACCACCTCCAGGTTGTCACCGTGGAAACGTACCTTCAGATCCCTGAAAGCCTCGCCCCACAGTTCCACCGCCAACACCACCGGAAACAATTCCAGCAGCACCAGGTTTTTAGTGAAACCAGCTTCCACCCAACACACCGGCCATGGACCAGCACTCCACTTGCCTTGGAAAAAAGCTCCAAAACCAGCGGAGCCGGCCGCGTCCGTAAAAAGTTCCAGGTCGAAATTACTAACAGGGCCTGTCATCCACAACGCTCTGCCATTAAAAGATCCCAGGAACGTATGCCATACCTGCAGATCCTCCCTGTGCGCCTTCACCAAGCGCACAAATTGCCTTGATGACTGTACCCCGGCTGTACTTGCCGACAGCCGTCGGCAAAATACCCTGCCCATTGGTAGAATGCGACAGGCGAAGTTGAGCTTTCCGAGCAATGACTGCAACGTTCTCAGCTGAACCTTCCGTAAACCCAACATACCTCTGATCTCCGCCTTCAACGCCACCAATTTTTCCACCGGCAAGCGGCATTCCATTGCGTCCGAATCTAACGTAATCCCTAGGAACGTCATGACCGTACTTGGCCCTTCCGTCTTGTCGAGCGACAAAGGCACCCCGAAGCGTTCAGCGATGTGTTCCAGTGTCGCCAGCAGCACCGCGCAAATCTTGGATGAGGCTGGGCCCACGCAGAGAAAGTCATCCAGATAGTGTATGATCGAACTTACCCCCGACACATCCCTGACCACCCATTCCAGAAAAGAACTAAACTTCTCAAACAGCGTGCAGGATACGGAGCAACCCATCGGTAAGCATCGATCCACATAGAATTCGCCTTTCCATGAGCAACCCAAAAAACGGAAACTATCGGGGTGCACTGGCAGCAGGCGGAACGCCGCCTCCACATCCGATTTTGCCATCAATGCCCCCTGTCCATAGTGCCTAACCCAAAACACCGCCGCATCAAAGGACGTATAACCCACTGTGCAAGCGTGAGGATCGATAGCATCTTTTGGAAAAGAAAGGTGGTGGATGAGCCGAAATTTGTTAGGCTCCTTCTTAGGCACCACTCCCAGTGGGGACACAACCAAATCAGCCAGTGGAACAACCGCAAAAGGGCCACTCATGCGGCCCAATGCAACTTCCTTCCGCAGTTTCTCCGAAACCACCTCCGGCTGTTGCAAAGCTGAGCGCAGATTACGAGCCACCGGTGGAACCACCCCCAAAACACACGGAATTTCAAACCCTTCCGTAAAACCCTTTTCCAACAAATGAGTGGCCTGTCTATCCGGATACCTACCGAGAAACGGGCGCATCCTTGCCACCATCACTGGAGTCCTCCCTCTTGTTCGCAGACTCCCCAGCTCGCCCCTTCCCTTGCCTAAAACATCTGGACAGGGTATGGGAACCCCCACAACCGGAGCACTCTTGCTTGAATCTGCACGACCCTCCAAACTTGCAGGATCCCGAATTGTATTGCCAACAGACCCCTTTTGCCTTACCGGCCGGTTGTCCTGGGGATGACGATCCACCGCCCCCCCCCCCTGAAAAAACTGATTCGGAGCCCTCGGCGCGTTCATCAAATGGATCCACAGACTAATGTCCTTGTGGTCCCACCTCAACTCTGGACGCACCGCCATCCTTTGTCTGAACTCCTCGTCATACCTCAACCAAGCCGAACCCCCATACACCCTATAGGCCTCTCCAACCGCATCCTGATAGCAAAAAAGACCCGAACAATGTTCAGGCTCCTTTTGCCCAATTACGCTAGCTAGGATGGCAAAGGCTTGCAGCCAATTCATGAACGTCCGTGGGATCAGGCGATACCTACGCTTTTCTTCATCCTCCTTCTTGGAATCGTCCGGCCTGACCCTGTCTAAATTAAACTTCCTCAGCGGAAGCAGTGAGAAAATCTCCACATACTCACCTTTCCAAATCTTGTCCCGAACTTCCGACTTCAAATGCGCCCCAAGCGGCCCCGCAAAACAAATGTACATCTCGCACCCAGCTGAATCCGCCAACCTAACCAGGTCCTGTCTGCCCGCATCCCCTTTGCCAACCGCAGCCTGCTGCGCGTCCTCCACTGCTGTTGTCTGCACCGCCGCCACCGAAACCGCTGGCGCCGCCGCAGCCACCACCAGACCCCCATCCCCATCTTGTGGCGGGACCCACGCCGCAGCCGGGTTAACGGGGACACCGCCCTGTTTCTCAAACTTACCCACGAGCTCCTTAATCCCCGCCAAAAACCCCCTAAAACCAGTATCCAACTCCGCAGATCCCTGCAATAAACCGGCCCCAGCAACCTCCCCCCGGGGAACCCCCTGACTACCCCCTGACAAACCAACCTTGGAAAATAAGTGAGAAACTGACTTACCAGGCTGCCTAGGAAGTGACCCACCAGCCGATCATCCCGACTCCACCGCCGCCGACCGTTTCTGTGGAACGCCATCGCCCTCCGAGTCCACCAGTTCTCCCTCCGACCGATCCACCAACTCGTCCTCTTCCGACGAAGGCCCACCAGGTGAAGGATCCCTGGCTGCCACGGGTCCTGACGCCATCTGACTCCGCCCTCCAGACCCGTTCACCGACTTCCGCGTCGCTTTTCCACCGACGTCACGTTCCGCCTCATCTTCTGCCGCTCCATCTCCTGCCACGCAGTGCCGCACCCCCATCGCTGTAGCCAGGTCGCCGGCTGCGGTGGTAGGCCCGAACACCGCGCTCTCCGATCTCCCCCGCCGAGGCGCCCGCCCCGGTGACGTCACACGGGGGCGGGGCCCGCCGCGTCCGACTCCAAATGATGCGCGGGCCGCGTGGCCGCTCCGGAGCTCCCGGAACGACCGCCCGCCGAGCTCCGTCCAAGATGGGGATTCCTTCCGGCGCTCCCCCCCCGCCGGCTTGGCTGTTCGCTTCGCGGGGGGGCGAAGGGGCCCTCGAATAGGGACTCCCAGAGCGACGCTGAGCTCGTGGGGGGGGGTCGGGAGAGAAGCACTCCGGCGCCTTGGATTGCCGAGCTCGCGCCGATGCCCTCCCCTTGGTGGCCGCATCCACCGCCGGCACCGCCAGCATTGGCCCCAAGGTCTCCTGGAGCCAACCTGGGCCATGCTGCGCCGCCTCAGCCCGTAGCTGGGCCAGCAAGTCCTGTACGTGCGACATGGCTCCTGAACTTTCACCCCCGCTGTGTTGCCAGGGGGAGGGGTCCCCACATATTTATGTGCCCTCTGGCCCTCCCCCCCACTCCAGCTCAGCCAATCCTACCCCCTACCTGCTTAGCCAATGGCTCCCTCTCTCAGTCCCCTGTTTCCCTAGTCATGCCCAGCCCTTCGCCTATGTCGCTTTACTTTTTGTTCCGGGCTTCTCTATGTAACTACTGTATTATGTCCACCACTAGTGCTCGTCAGCAGTCATACTATCTGCTCACCTGTAGGAATTGACCTATAATTTAAATAGGTCACTATACGCCTTGCCCATTTATACACACTTTTCACCATCTCCTCCGGATTTCACCAAATATACCAACAGTACCCTCGTCTCTCCCCAGGTATCAGGTTCCAGGTGCAGGATGAAGCTTCACCCAAGACAACCAAGCTTATGTAGAATAAATACACTAACACAAGATATTTTCTTTGGCAAATTATTGGCCACGGCACTTTATTCTTGTTTTAACAAATGTATAACAACCATACTTAAATCTTACATATCAAACCATTAGAGATTAACAGTAATTTGCTTAGACTCATAAACAACTCAAGCAAAATATATATTTTTTTAAAACAATAACAAAGTTCCCCCTTAGATATAAGGGTGATAAGACCACAAATACATGCTCGCGATGGGAGGGGAAGTTCTTCTTTGTTGAAAACCGCAAGCACTTGGCAGGGGCTGCAGCCCTTTATATAATATGAAAAGAAGAATAGAAGCACGCTAAATCTATGATCCAATGATCAATTTCCAATCTATTGGGGAAAAAGTTCATATATAAAGTCCACCAGTGCTTGAAACTACAGGCTTTTTCCAAGATAGTCCATCCACCATCTACAATGTGCAAAATCCACCACAAGATGATACGATTTACTCCTTTACCAAATCCACATGATCCACCGTTACAGAGGATCAAAAGGCTCATGTAGTTTAAACACAGCCTGGGTCTTTCTCCAAATATGTGCGTACATCTATCCCCAGGGCACCTCTTGTTCGCTCATGCAGATGGTTGGATGGATGGATGCATTTTATAGGAGATAAAAGATCTCCATATAGTGTAAAACCTTTAACATGTTTATTAATAACATAAAATATTGCACTTACAGCATCAGCGTTAATAGAAAGCCTTAAGTCTGGTGTGCCGGCCGGCGCACATCCAGACAAACCCGTTCTTCCGGGACACGAATGGAAACACGAGATGACGTCAGCGTGTCGCCTCTCCCTACGTGTTTCGTCAGAGATGACGTCGTCCAGGTCCAGGCTTTCTATTAACGCTGATGCTGTAAGTGCAATATTTTATGTTATTAATAAACATGTTAAAGGTTTTACACTATATGGAGCTCTTTTATCTTTTATAAAATCCATCCATCCATCCGCATGAGCGAACGAGAGGTGCCCTGGGGATAGATGTACGCACATATTTGGAGAAAGACCCAGGCTGTGTTTAAACTACATGTGCCTTTTGATCCTCTGTAACGGGGATCATGTGGATCTGGTAAGGAGTAAATCGTATTATCTGGTGGTGGATTTTGCACGTTGTAGATGGGGGATGGACTTTACCATCGCATATCTTGGAAAAATCCCATATTTTCAAGCACTGGTGGACTTTATATATGAACTTTTTCTCCAATAGATTGGGAATTGATCGTTGGATCATAGATCTAGCGCCATTCTATTCTTCTTTTAACATATGCTATATTGTGCTCTATATCATACAGGAGAATTGCTGCTTATATTCATTATTTTTGTTCTGTATTTCCTTTTTAGCGCAGTTTTCTCTACACTCCCTTTATATAATGAGCCCAAGGTGTTCCAGAATCTTCCACCACATCTGATTGGGCACCTTTACCTGTGCCCAAAGGTGTGAAGAAAATTTAAAGGGGCAGTACACCTCACATAGTAACCTAAGTAAAATTTAAGTGTAACCAAATATTGGTCCCACTTTAAACATGTATTGCTGAAAATGCCATCATTCTACACTGTTTAAACAGTTTCCTTTTTTCTGCTGTGTGAATGGGAACACACACATATAGTGAGGCTGTCTCTAATCTGGCTGGAAATACACTTTAAAAGAGGTGAAAGAGAGTAAAAAAACATGTACTAGTCATTGATCTGTAAGAGACAAAAAGGGAGTTTACATTAAAAGCCTAGCTCAACCTTTTGCTCTTCCCCATGAAATGTATTCTACTAGGAATACTGTGCAAATGTTATCTTTTCCCGTTTTGTCATGTGCCATTTTGTGGCATTAATTTACCAGTAGTAGGTTAAGCCTGATCAGAAAAGTAGCAAAAAAGATAAACATTTAATTGGCCTTGAAAGTGGCAAGGTACAGTGGTTAAACAAGGGCCATTTTGGGCTCATATACCAATTCTATTTTCATAAACCCAGCTCCAGTCCCCCCCTGCAGCTTTTCCCAGCCCTCATTAATTGGCACATCAAGAAAACAACCCATCTCTGCGGGGGAAGATGCTAAGTGTACGTTGCCAATGTCTCACTGTTTTGTACCAGCTCGAGCAATGTAACGGGATGCTTATATCCGCTGCCAAGTACTTTGATCCGCAAGCACTTAAATGCCATTGCTTTGATACACATGTTTCACGAGGAAGGGACATCGTGAGTCACACAAAAGGCACTGCAAATTGACAGAACTCCAAAATTCCCAGTTAGGATGACACTTGTTTTATAATTAAAAAAAAAGAAAGTGGCGCCTGGGTAAACTGATTGGTAACTAGACCTTTTCAAGCACTGAGAAATTGATTATTACGCTATAAAGTGCCAAAAATCCCTTGCTTTCCCAAGAAAGTTAGTATAGCAAATGGCATCAGGCAAACATAGATCCTACAAGGATGAATGAAATTTACAGACACCTGGTCAGTCAAACATTTTCGCCAATCTGGGTAAATCACTTTTTATAATTATTGTTTTAACTATTTGGTAAAAAAAAAAAAAAAAAAGAGAGAGAGAAAGCTACTGTAAAGAACATGGCATGGCCGCCTCTCTGTGAATTCAAATTATTTTCCAGACACATAGGTTGCTGTTCTAAGCCATATAGGCACCATGATATGCTGAGAACAGCCCATAAGCCAGAAAGCACAATAAATAAAAAGTTGGTAAATTTAGCAAACAAGTAAAAAGACCATTTGGACCAGTTAGACTTTAATTTCAATAAGAGTTTTGAAACAAACTTCCATATAGTGTAGCAGGCATTTTGAAATGTAATTTATCCTTTTGGACTCAAGATGGAGACAGCGAGATGCTGACTTATCCTTCCAGAAGACTGGGAAAAAGTGGAGTTTCAGGAAGTGCTTAGGAGAATGAGGAGAGGAGTGGACTGAGGTGAAAGAAAGAGAAAGGGCTGCCAGGAGACTGAGGAGAGGAGATTGCTTAAAAGAGAGGGATATACCAATGCTCAAAAAGTCCTTTGCTGGGACACAGTGACACTTAACAGTGAGGAGAGGAGGAGTGTGCAAGGGGAAGGAACTGAGGGGACAGAGTGAGGGGAGAGACACACACTGACATCAGGGACTGTGTGTCCCAACAGAGGAGGAGGGATATCCTGAAGTCTGAGAAAAATAGTCTGTGAGGCGAATAAGGAGAGCGGTCTGAAGAGAGAGAAAGAGAGAGAGAGCGTAGTGAGGTGACAGGTGTGAGGAAAACCAGAGACTGAGGAGACAGAGAGAGAGACTCTGGCAGCATCAGAGTGGGAGAAAGCCAAGCTGCCTGGTGACGGAGGAGTGAGGACGCCTGAGGGGAGCCAGGAGCAGAGACAGCCACGTGGTCCACTACTATTTAGTCCAGGGACCCTACTCAGCAGCCCAGCACCACTCAGCTCTTCAGAGACAACCCACGCCTTTCAGGGATCGAGATACCCATCCGGGTATCAGGTCAGCCGCTGCCTGTTCACTTTGCGAGTTTCGCTATCAGTCATATCGATCGACCATCAGCAAGAGATCCAGTGCCTTACAACATCGCTAGGAGCATCAGGAGCCTGAACAAGCACCTGGGATTATCGTTGTGTCATCGCACCGAGGATTGGTGAGAGGGTGCAAACCCAACATCCTTTTTGACACCATACTGACACTGCATGCAGACACCAATTTTCCTTTTAAGTGTCATGGGATGCTTGTTTGGAAGCTGCCATCTCTAGTAGTTTAAAAATAATGTATATGGTGGGGTGTGGCGCTGCTCGTCCCTATAATGCCTCTAAATTGTAGGAAATTATGCTAAAGACTAATGAGCAATCAATATATATATATGTAAAAATGTGTTAGGTGCTGCAACACAAAATATAATAAATAAACCCTTAGTGTGAAGGGATTTTCAATATAGAACTATACCTGTAGGTATACTCTAGTGCAGTGTGATCACTGAATGTGCAAAAAAATATGGTGCAAAATTAAACCCATAAACCATATAAATAATGTGACTAAAAAAATATGGTAAAAAATTATGGTAATGGAATATACCCCATAGCCATAAAAAATAAGTCAGTGATACCAATAAAAGATACCAATAAACAGTGTCAAAATTAGTGAAAGGAGTATATATAAATATGAAATTATATATACATATATAAAAAGTCCACTCCTCAGTAATTAACAGTGTTCATATTAATTAGTTGACAGCAGGTATTCCTCCAACAATATTCCGAATATTCCAGATATTACCCCACAAGGGTCCCCACTCACCAGCTCCTCACACCCCTGCAGGGGTAGAATGCATGGTACGATTAGTCTCCAGTCCGATCCAGATGTCCCCACTGATTCCTCCAACTAGACCAGCTTTACAGCACAGTCTCAAGGATTTCCACGTGCAGTTTTTCCAAAAAAAAAAAACCAATGATGATGGATCACCTCAATGAAAAAGATGAAGGACTCCCATAGTGTAGTAAGACGTTCACATACGAAACGTATGTAAAGCGGCGCCACGCACACTACGTCACTACGTCACGCTGTCAGTGATCCGGGTACCTGGAGCTGGAACGCAGCTGGAGGGCACGCTCCATCCGGCATACCAGGACACAGGACGCTGTAGGGATTTTTCTTTTATTTATTTTATCTTAGCCGCACAAGTGGCTTTATGTGAACAATATTTTTAATACATTTTTGGGCTTACTACACTATGGGAGTCCTTCATCTTTTTCATTGAGGTGATCCATCATCATGGGTTTTTTTTTTGGAAAAACTGCACGTGGAAATCCTTGAGACTGTGCTGTAAAGCTGGTCTAGTTGGAGGAATCAGTGGGGACATCTGGATCGGACTGGAGACTAATCGTACCATGCATTCTACCCCTGCAGGGGTGTGAAGAGCTGGTGAGTGGGGACCCTTGTGGGGGAATATCTGGAATATTCGGAATATTGTTGGAGGAATACCTGCTGTCAACTAATTAATATGAACACTGTTAATTACTGAGGAGTGGACTTTTTATATATGTATATATAATTTCATATTTATATATACTCCTTTCACTAATTTTGACACTGTTTATTGGTATCTTTTATTGGTATCACTGACTTATTTTTTATGGCTATGGGGTATATTCCATTACCATAATTTTTTACCATATTTTTTTAGTCACATTATTTATATGGTTTATGGGTTTAATTTTGCACCATATTTTTTTGCACATTCAGTGATCACACTGCACTAGAGTATATCTACAGGTATAGTTCTATATTGAAAATCCCTTCACACTAAGGGTTTATTTATTATATTTTGTGTTGCAGCACCTAACACATTTTTACATATATATATATTGATTGCTCATTAGTCTTTAGCATAATTTCCTACAATTTAGAGGCATTATAGGGACGAGCAGCGCCACACCCCACCATATACATTATTTTTCATTATTAAGATCTTCTATAGGATCCTACTAGGGGGGCTGCAGCTCATTATTCAATCAAGGTCCTAAGCACAGGAATATACACAACTTCTTTTAATCTCTAGTAGTTTCCTCTTTTTAATCTCTACCTAATAGAACATTCTAGGGGATTACTGCTCCATGCAAGCTTGTTAAAATCTACAAGGGCCCCACCATTTGCTAGCCGAAGACACTAGTATTCTTCACCTCTGGACCTGCAACATTACAGAAATGCATACCTCCCAACATATGCGGTTTTTCCCACATAGGCCCCTTCTTCCCGCAGACCCGCGAGACTTCAATTTTTCCCGCAGAGCAGGAAGGCACAGCAGGAAGTGGAGGAACGAGCCAGTGGAAGCAGGTAAGACCCCCCCTCCCACATTAGGCACCCGAGCACCCCCCCTCGCTCAACAACCTTTCTGCCATAGAAGATTATTTTTCAATGTCCCGCCCCCCCCCCCCTGGCTCAACAACTTTTCTGACAGGGAAGAATATAGGACTGAATGTCCCGCGGTGGGACTTTTAAAAGTTGGGAGGTATGGAAATGTGTTTACTGTACTTGTGTAACCCATATTTTTCTTTGCATGTTTGCCTCTCAAGGGTGTTTGTGGCCCAGAAGGAGCTGAGAAGTTGACAAGTCTTCTCTTCTCCCTCTCAATGCCTGTGTCAAGGGCATATAGATTACTGCCCTTCCTTACCTGCAGTTGCTAAATATTGAAGGTTGTTGTAACGACAGGGGTTAACATCGTTTAGGATATTCCATTCTCAAACACACGCCAGCTACCAGACACTCCAACCAGCCGAATAATACCCCATACAAATATTTCTCCCCGCACAAACGACACAACGCTCTGTGTTGAAGTTCCAAAAACAGGGAATGAATCTTTATTACAAGCACATGGTAACACACTTCCCTTCCAAACACTTCCCTCCCATCCTTGGGGAACAGGGCGGGTTAAACTGTCCAATGACAATGGTGATACAGGTCAGGTGTGTTCAAACTTCTCCTTCAGTAAACAGTCTTAGCAGGAGGGGTTGCTGGAGTGATTCCCCCCCCCCCTTTCCTCACAGCAAGACACTTAAACATTCCATAATAGGCAGCCAGACGGTCTACCAGCTCCAATCCACATCACCACAAACAACAATGAAAGGTCTTTGGAAGCTGGTCTGGATTTAATCTACATTACACAGGCAGCCAGGTGGTTAGAGTTGAACACATCAGCATCTCTCAATTAACCTGTTGAGTTCAGAATCAAACAACCAGTAAATAGTCCTTTACAGATATCCTGGGAAATACCGTGCATTAATATTACAGACCCATTTCAAAGCAATCCAAGACATATTCTCAATGTCCATTATTTTCTGGCTCATACTTTAAGAACTTCTGGGTTCCACGGGGCCTCCCGTTACAGTTGTCTTTTCTAATGTATTAGTTATTTGTAGCAAAGTTTAACAGTGTTGTAAGTTTCCATATGCTTTAAACCGTGCTAATATATTCAACTTGTTTATCACTACCAGGTGTGTGTCTATTTTTGGTGATAATTCCACAGCCAGGATAACAGTTTTTACCGCATTTGTCCTTAAATGTGTTTGCAGTCATTTTATTTAACCAGGTGTGTCAGAGGGGCTGAGGTCATTCTTGGAGTTGAGGCGGAGATCAGAGAATCCAAATTCACCAAGCGGCTCCTTCGGATGTGGCGCTACATAGCATTAAGGTTCCATGCACACTGGCTTAAAAATCGCTACTTCTACAGGAGTATTGTGTCTTGCCTGTAGAAGCAGCTCAATGTTATCCTATGTGTCCATGCACATTAGGATGATTACAGGCATATTTTAAGCCCAACGTTTAGAGGCAGGAAAAAAAAATTCTGATTGGAGCTTTCTGGCAGAAAAGTCAGGTTGCTGACTTCACAGTCCTCTACTAAAGTTAAGCAATATAACTTGGGTCAACGTCCTGCCCCAGCCTAAGATTAGAAAGTGAAGGAGCTGCAACACCATGATAAGGTCACCCGCATGCCCTCTCTTCTGTCAGCATGTCCCTTTTCTGTATATTTACAGGTAGTACACTTAAAGTGGTTAAAAAGGCTAGATATATTTTATCTTAATGCATTCTCTGTATTAAGGTATAAAAATGTAGATTGTAATAGTATTGTCCCCTCACTTCCCTAAATACGTACATGAGGCAGTCGAGCGCTGTGCCTGTCTGTAGCAGCTTTCTTCCCTCTCCCCCCTCTCTTGGGCTATGCTGAGTCAGTGGGAGCCATTGTGAGGAGGGATTGGGGGTGGAGCCAAGCTACATTGTGGATGTCAATGGGCGCACACAGCTCAGCTCAGAAGCAAGCCCACAAATGCACCACCATAGGAAACAGCTTCCTATGTGTGCTGCACTGAGAAGAGGAGGAGCCGAGAGTGCTGGTGGGGGATCCCAGAAGAGCTGTGATTGGCCGGTGAAGAAAATTAGTGAGGACAACCGCACTCCAATCCAATCCATCTAGGCTTACCTGTAGGTGCAAGTTGCATAAGTGGGTTTACAACCACTTTAAGTCGCGTTGTAAGTTGCTCAAAGTTGCGCTGAAGTCGCCTCCAAATCACCTTGCAAACGGGGCCGGATTTCCCGCAAGGCCACCGAGGCCAGGCCTCGGGGCGGCAGTGGTGCATGGACGGTGGCGCGGTGCCGCTCCTGCGGCGACTTCTCAGCTTTCGCGCCCCCCGCACTAACATAGCCCCTGGCGGGCGGCGCCGCCTCTGGGACTTTTGCTGGGCTGCGTGTGAGAGACAGGCGCGCGCGATGACTTCCTGGAGGAGCCGTGGTGGAGGGAGAAATTAAGTAACTGGCAGAGGTGGAGCCTAATGCTCCGCCTACCCTCCTCTGCACCGAATGCACGGCCGGGTCTCTGTGACAGTGACGTGACTCGTGACGTGAGGAGAAGAGGCGAGTCATGAGTCACGAGAGAATAAGAAGGGGAACCCTACCCTCTCTGGGCGGCCGGCATCATCTCCCCCAGGCCAGGAGCGGCGGTCTGAAACACTGACGTCACCACCCACCACCACCAGAAAAAGAAGGGGAACCCGCCAGGCAGCAGCAGCCAGAAGGGATCATTAGCACTGAGTGCAGCCTAGCAGGTAGGTACCTCTTGATTTGAAGATTATAGATGTGATCATGTTGTGCATGTGTGTGTGCCACTGTGCCAGGCCCAAGCAGAAGCAAGCAGCCAGTTAAATATTATAGACTATAATATTTAACTGGCTGCTTGCTTCTGCTTGGGCCTGGCACACACGCACAATCACACACGATGATAACGACTTAAAGTCATCATCATGTGCGATTGTGCGTGTGTGCAGTGCCAAGTAGAAGCAGCCATTCAAATATAGTGCTCAATATGGATTATATAAATATGCATAGCACTAGCAGCCATAGATATCACAAATATCTATGAACATCCACTGAACATCCACTGACACCCGATCTCCTCTGTGTCCGCAATCCTCCGATTCTGCAGATGGAGGAAAATCCTATTTTTCAATCCGTCTGCAGAGCGGATCGGATGAACACGGACAGACGGTCCGTGTTCATCCAATCCCCCCATAGGGGAGAGCAAAGATCTGACAGGGTGGTCCCTGCACAATGTGCAGGGACCGCCCTGTCATCCGCCGGCTCAGCGGGGATCAGTGGAGCGATCCCCGCTGAGCAAGCGGAGGTTTATGGAGGTTCACGTCCCGTGTGAAAGGGGCCTACAGTGTAATAAAGTGATTTGTGCAACAGGCTCATTAAAGGGGTTGTAAAGGCAATTTTTTTTCTTTTTTAAAAATAACAAACATGTTATACTTACCTCCACTGTGCAGCTCGTTTTGCACAGAGTGGCCCCTGAACCTGGTCTTCTGGGGTCCCTCGGCGGCTGTCTCAGCTCCTCCACGCAAGAACTAACCCCATTCATGCTCTCTCTCTCACATATGCATTAGTTCTTGCGGGCACGCTCCCGTGATACAGCCAGCGGTTATAGCTATAGGACCAGTGTTGCCAACTTTCAGTAAATTTACAAACAGTTTGTAAAATCTGTACTTTTTGCATCTGTCCTTGAATGTCCATTACGGACATGTACAGTAGGTTGCATGTCCGTAACTGACATTCATGGACAGATGCAACAATTATGGATTTTACAAACTGTTTGTAAATTTACTGAAAGTTGGCAACCCTGTATAGGACAATACCATGTCCCCAGTCTCTGACCATCTCCTGTAATGTGCCCCCAGTCTCTGACCATCTCCTGTAATGTGTCCCTAGTCTCTGACCATCTCCTGTAATGTGTCTGCAGTTTCTGACCATCTCCTGTAATGTGTACGCAGTCTCTGACCATCTCCTGTAATGTGTCCGCTGTCTCTGACAATCTCCTGTACCATGTCCCCAGTCTCTGACCATCTCCTGTACCATGTCCCCAGTCTCTGACCATCTCCTGTACCATGTCCCCAGTCTCTGACCATCTCCTGTACCATGTCCCCAGTCTCTGACCATCTCCTGTGTAAAGATATTTTTTTAAAACAGTCACTTTCGGTATCGGTGCTTTTTCGGTATCGGTTTGGGTTTTCGGCATCTTGTATTTTTCATTTTCGGTTTCGGTTTCGGCACCAAAAAACCCATTCCGTGCATCCCTAGTTTTTTCACCTTAATGCATAGGATGCCCCTTTTTGTATATTGTATGTTAGAAACTTAGAGGCTGTTATTTAAATAGTGAGAACATTTTTAAATGCCACAGTAAGAGAAAGATTAGGTGTCATTAACAAAAGAATATTTTCTTGATTTAGAAAAAAACTCTAATATGTCAGAGAAAAGATAAAAATTGAGTGGTCATGGCTACCGCCAAAATGAAAAGGAGAAAGTGGAACGCATAAAAGAAGAGCTCAAGCACATGCCAAAAATACAGTGTTTTTTCTCTAACAGAGGCACTGCTGGAGGTTCTGTACCTGTGGAGACTGAACAGGTGGTAGAAGGGCAGCAATACATAGAAGACAATACCACTGAGCCTGTTGCAACTTCTGAAATAATTTATGCTAATGAAGAAGCCAATATTGATTTGGTATTTTCTTCTGATCCTGTGGATTGAGATAGGAATAGTGAAAAGCTGAAGGACTATTTAGCTATAAATGGCATAACTCAAAATAAAAATGCTGACTTTTCCTTATCGGCTCGCAAATATTCTGATCGGACCCGGTCATTCTCCAATTTCTTGTTTAAACGCAAACTGCTGAATGGAGAACTGTATGAGAGAACCTGGCTGGTATACTCTGAGAAAACAAAAGTTGCTTTTTGTGCCCCTTGTTGTCTTTTTGGTAGTTCATCTGCTAAATGTCAGCTGGCTCAAGAAGGATTTAGTGATTGGAAGAATGCTTCTGTTCGCCTAAGAGAACACGAAGACTCTGAGCAACATAAAACATGTTTTATGAGATTAAAAAACAGAAACGCTGCATGTGGCAAAATGGATAACATGCTAATTTTACAACAAAACAAAGAAAGAGAGTACTGGAGAAATGTCCTCAGGCGTGTTGTTGCGGTTGTGAAGGCTTTATCTTCTCGTGGATTGGCATTTAGAGGCACAGATGAAAGTTTTGGCTCTCATACAAATGGTAACTATCTAATGTTACTTGAACTCATTGCTAAGTTTGATCCCTTCATGGACGAGCACATTAAGCGTTATGGCAATGCTGTCTCTGGCACAGCATCCTATCTCTCCAAAACTGTTTGCTATGAATTCATTGAAATATTGGCAGTCAGACTGTTAGATGCAATAATTGTCGAGGTGAAGGATGCTAAATTTTACTCGATAAGTGTGGATTCAACCCCAGATGTTTCTCACGTGGATCAGCTAGCCTTCATTATACAATATGTGAATGACGAGGGTGTGCCAGTGGAATGATTTATAAAGTTCATACCACATATTGGCCACAAAGCTCAAAGTTTATTTAAAGCTGTAATTGATACATTAGAATTTCACCAACTTGACCTTCAGAATTGTAGAGGTCAGTCATACGATAATGCTAGCCATATGGCTGGCCCATATTCTGGACTTCAGGCTCGTTTTAAAGAACAAAATCCACTAGCTATATATATACCATGCTCTGCACATTCCCTGAACCTTGTAGGAACATGTGCTGCAGAAAGCTGCGTAGAAGCAGTATCATTCTTTGGAGTCATCCAACAGCTGTATAATTTTTTTTCTGGCTCTACCAGTAGGTGGGAAGTCTTAACTTCTCATTTAAATGCAAAGTCCACGGTTAAAAATCTGTCTGTCACAAGATGGTCAGCACGCAGTGATGCATGTCGTACTCTGAGGAAATCATGGACAGAAATGATTGAAGCCCTGGAAGCAATAGAGGATGATGACTCTCAAAGGCCAGTGACAAGAAGTGAGGCTGCAGCACTAAGAAGTCTAAATTGTCTGGAGACCGCCTTCATGACAGTATTTTGGAACAGCATTTTGGAACCTTTTAATGCAACAAACAAATGGTTGCAGAGTGCAGATGTAGACATTTCAGCAGTTGTGAAGCTCTATGGGGCACTTCTCCACCTCATGCAAAGCTATAGAAATGAGTTTGAAAGGTTTGAATCAGAAGCCAAAGAACTCTCTGGCCTTGACCATTTCAAAACCGCATGCGCTAGAGCTAGAATTTTTTTTTTCCATTTGATGTAAGTCAAGAAGAAGATGTACAGTTAAATGCTACAGACCATTTCAGGGTAAACACGTTCTTTGCAATTCTTGACAAATTAAACAATGAGCTGCAAAGAAGAAAGGTGAAGCTTCAATTTCAGAGCTCTACAAAACATTCAAAGCGGAAAAATTGCAGGTTATTTACCCTAATATTGATATAGCAATGGGTATTTATCTTTGCACTCTGGTTACTAACTGTTCAGCAGAACGATCTTTTTCATGTCTGAAACGAGTAAAGAACTATTTACGATCATCTTTGGGTCAAGAAAGACTGAACAGTTTAGCTTTACTTGCCATTGAGTCAGAACTTTTAAATACTTTGTCCTACGAAGATATTATCGATGAGTTTGCCAAAAGAAAAGTTAGAACTAAAAAATTGTAGGGAGTTTCTTACTGCTATAATCTTTAAAAGGCATTTTCTGCATTACAGAGTATTTTCAGTCTGTACAATTAAAGCCAGTTAATTTCAGTGTTCTCGTGTGTGGAGATATGTTTTTAATTGAACTATTGTAGCAGTCATTGATAAAGGACGAGAAGGGTGGTGTGTGTGTGTGTGTGGGGGGGGGGGGGGGGCATTGAAGGACCCGGCCTTGGGGCGGCAAAGGGAGTAAATCCGGGCCTGCTTGCAAAGTCTCGCTGTAAGTCGTGTTGCCCCTGTGTGAACCGGCACTTACTCTCAGCACATGTTGATGTAGGGAAATCTTCCCAGTCTCTAGTGCTGGCTCTTTCTCTTCCAGTCTGACTGCTGCTATAAAGGGAAATACTCAACCTGAAGTTCATATCAAAACATATTCATGTAACAGTGTTACACTTAAAAATACATAGAATGATTATTTTAATGAGCACATAACTGCATTAAATGCTGCTTTTCATATACTCAGGGTTCAGCTATAAATATCATCATCTAGATTCTAAGTTAAGAAAAACGATTCCACAATCATAGTAACACACAACAGATATATTGCTGGGCACCAATCAGAAAATGTACATAGTAATTAGTGGCAATTACTGGGAGAATTTTTCTTATGTAAATTATGTTTATTTTACCTCCTCCCCACTTGCATGGTGTAATGATCAATCCAGTCACAAGATTACACAAGTTGTTACATTTATTACCATATAAAATAATATCTATAATTCTAGGAAGAAAATAATAATCCCAATAACATTATTATTTTTATCAAGTCAGCTAATTAGCTTATTACCTGATTCAAAAAGTCCAAGAATTTACAAATCTGTACATGGTCAAGGCTGTAATACATCTGGTATGGTGTGGAGTCCATGCCTGTGCACTTTTGTCCTTATATTCCAATGAAAATTCTAATATCTTTTGGCCAGGTTACTGTTTAGCCTATCTGCTCATCATAAACTGTACTTCACAGATAGGCTTATTTATCTAGCACCTTGTACTGAGAAATAGGGATATGCAGAGAACAATAACCTATAACAACCAACTCATGCCTTGTACACATGATTGGATTATCGATGGAATAAAATCCGATAGACTTGTTTCATCGGAAATTCCAATCGTCTGTGTGGAATTTCATCGGAGAAAAATCCACGCATGCTCAGAAGCATTAACCTTAATTTTTCTCGGCTCATCGTAGTGTTTTTCGTCACCACGTTTTGGGCGGTCGGAATTTAGTCTGACAGTGTGTATGCAAGACTGATGGAAGTCCGCTTCATCGGAATTACGACGGAAAATTCCATTGGATTTTATTCCATCGGAAGGCATAAGATTTTATTATACTGTAACCAGATCATCGAAGTACATCAGTTGTTTCATCAGATATAATTTTTTTCCCCATAATTTTAACACAGTATGTTAAAAAATAAAAATCCCCAACAACCACCATGAAATGTACTAGTAAAGTAGGATTGTGGGCTTCCATGTCTATTAATTCATGCTTACTAATGTAATGGAAATCCCCTAAGGAAATGAATATGATTTAGCTTAGGGAATTATGGTGATTCTGTACTCTATATTGAACAAAATAGAAGGCAGTGTAGTTAAAACTTACTACTTCTTACCAACATGATTGTGAATCACAATCAACCAGGGAATCCCTTTAATTCTCTTATCTGCCATTCATTTCAGTAAGACATTTCTTTCGATTTATTCACACACTGGCTTGAAATCAAATAGTGAGGACAGGGATGTGTTCAGAGTGACTGGCAAGATTCATGAATATCTAGGTACACGCAAACCTGCCCAATCTAGGTCAAATTCAAGTTCAGCCAAACTGGTGTGTTTATTGCTGCAGATCAGCAATAGATGGATTATAATGATATGGGCTACTGTGTTTAACATATTGTTTCATTTGTTAAATAAGCTTGTAGATCAAGGGTGTTCAACCTGCAGACCTCCAACTGTTGCGGAACTACAAGTCCCACCATGCCTCTGCCTTTGGGAGCCAAGTTCCATCATGCCTCTGCCTTTGGGAGTCATGCTTGCAACTGTCAGCCTTGCAATGCCTCATGGGACTTTCCTTGCAATGCCTCATGGGTCCTGTAGTTCCACAACAGCTGAAGGGCCGCAGGTTGGACACCCACACTGTAGATGATAGACAGTCCCTTAGGATCAGTTCATACTACTGTATTGTGGTAACGCACGTTATGTGCATTGGTGCGCTGAGGTGGCACTTATTTTGAAAGATATAGTTATTGAGTTTTATAGAAAAAGACAACAGTGCAAAATAAAAAAAAAATAAAAATAAAAAATTCACAAAACATACCAGAATAATAACACAGACGATACACCAAATATTGTGGGTCAGATCAAACAGTAGATCATAATACAAAGCATGGAGATACATTTAGTGTTCCGAAGCTCATAGGTGAGTTTATAAAGTGGAAGGCTATTGTTAAATAACTATAGCCACATGGATTTAGTGTGGAAAATGACAACTTTCTATGTAAGTTGGATGGCCTTTTTAGCATAACATTTTGTAGCACCCTCTACTTAGGTAGGTGCTAGAGTTAGGATTTTTGTGAGATCAAGTAAATTTAAGCAGGCCTAGCTGGAAGCTAGGCCTGTTTGTTTTGATCTGTGTGGGCTGGGAGTGGCTCAGAACAGCAGCTGTGACTCACGGACAGCATCACCTCCCTCTTGCTTCTAGAGGATTCTAGTAAAAGAGGATGGAAAGTGGGGAGGAGCAGTCTGGGGTGTCTCAGGGAGCCCTGACCAATCCCCAACTAGGCCTCCTTGAAATACCCAGGGTCAGCAGGCCAGTTGGTGAAGAGTGGTAGAGGGGAAGAACTGAGGATGGAGTACTAGGCTGTGGGGGCCTTTGAGGGAGCTCCCCAGTCTGGAGGGGGGTGACCTTGGGCCTGGGACTCTGGTGCAGGACAGAACACATTCAAGAAACCATGAGGGATCCAAACAGGAGGCACAGAGAGGAGTCAGAGAGGACAGCGGGAGCTAATACTGCCGGGCAAGCCTTCAGGAGGAAACCACTAGTTTGCAGCCAGGAGGGTTGGTGAGTGACATGGGCAGTCCGGAGGACTGGAGAGTCATGCCAGAGAGGACTGACCGAGTCATATTTGGGCCTAACCGTGTGCTAGTTGTGAATAGAGTAACGTTTTGTGCAGGATAGAGAGTGAGAGTAACAGTCTGCAAGCAAAAGATGTGCTGGAGGAGACTGGAGAAGCTAAGTGTGTATAGTTGTCCCAACCGATTGATATACAATCAACCAATTGTTTGTTCTACTGGGCATCCCATAAATTCCTATCCCTATCCAAGTTCAAATCCCTCATTAAAAATACAAAACAATCACATGGACTGTTCATTGTCTCAAAAATGACGTGGAAGTGAATGCCGGGTTGAGCAGGGTGACAGGTGGGCCACAACTTTCAGAAGCCCCTACGGGGTATATTATGCGCAACAAGGGCTTCTCATATGTGGAGATGGACAGGTCTCCAAAAATACCACGGGGACAGTTTTTATGGTGAGAAATATTGGGCAAACCCAGAGTCGAGTAGATGAAGATGTTGACCTCTGACCAAAAGGCCTGAACAACTGGGCAGGTCCAAAGGCAGTGGAGGAAGTCAGACACTTCACAACTTCTAAAGCAAAGAGTGTCTGGGCGCATGTCCATTTTATGTAGAGGTACTGGGGTAACGTGACTATGGTGGAACAGTTTAATTTAGATAATACTATCCGTAGAGGAGATGACGGACGATTTGTACATCCCTTCAAACTCTGACCATTCCGGGTCTGTAATATGGAGGTCGAGTGACAGCTATTTCTAGTGAGCCACTGAATATTTATCATTTGTGTCACTAGTAAGAGCAAATAATATAAGGAGATCAATCCGGTGGTGTCAGATCTACGTAGTAGCTTTATAAAAGTAGTGACTTCTAGAGGTGACAACACACACCAATGAGTTACCTAACACTCAAGAACATGCATGCGTTAACACACCACAAAAATGTGAGCCTGGTCTTAGACTCTGTGATGATAGCATGTCTAAGAAATTTCACCAGTATCACCATTAACTAAAAGAACAGTTTTAGATGACTTTGTTAGTGGAATATGGTCATGGAGCTGTTTGATATCACACATAACTTTTCCAATAAATGTATGTACAGTCAGGTCCATAAATATTGGGACATCTACACAATTCTAATATTTTTGGCTCTATACACCACCACAATGGATTTGAAATGAAACAAACAAGATGTGCTTTAACTGCACAATTTCAGCTTTAATTTGAGGGTACTTACATCCAAATCAGGTGAACGGTGTAGGAATTACAACAGTTTGTATATGTGCCTCCCACTTTTTAAGGGACCAAAAGTAATGGGACAATCAAAAATCAAACTTTCACTTTTTAATACTTGGTTGCAAATCCTTTGCAGTCAATTACAGCCTGAAGTCTGGAATGCTTAGACATCACCAGATGCTGGGTTTCATCCCTGGTGATGCTCTGCCAGGTCTCTACTGCAACTGTCTTCAGTTCCTGCTTGCTCTTGGGGCATTTTCCCTTCAGTTTTGTCTTCAGCAAGTGAAATGCATGCTCAATCGGATTCAGGTCAGGTGATTGACTTGGCCATTGCATAACATGCCACTTCTTTCCCTTAAAAAACTTTTTGGTTGCTTTCGCAGTATGCTTCAGGTCATTGTCCATCTGCACTGTGAAGCACCGTCCAATGAGTTCTGGCTGAATATGAGCAGATAATTTTGCATGAAACACTTCAGAATTCATCCTGCTGCTTTTGTCAGCAGTCACATCATCAATAAATACAAGAGAACCAGTTCCATTGGCAGCCATACACGCCCATGCCATGACACTACCACCACCATGCTTCACTGATGAGGTGGTATGCTTTGGATCATGAGCAGTTCCTTTCCTTTTCCATACTCTTCTCTTCCCATCACTCTGGTACAAGTTGATCTTGGTCTCATCTGTCCATAGGATGTTGTTCCAGAACTGTGAAGGCTTTTTTAGATGTTGTTTGGCAAACTCTAATCTGGCCTTCCTGTTTTTGAGGCTCACCAATGGTTTACATCTTGTGGTGAACCCTCTGTATTCACTCTGGTGAAGTCTTCTCTTGATTGTTGACTTTGACACACATACACCTACCTCCTGGAGAGTGTTCTTGATCTGGCCAACTGTTGTGAAGGGTGTTTTCTTCACCAGGGAAAGAATTCTTCGGTCATCCACCACAGTTATTTTCCGTGGTCTTCCGGGTCTTTTGGTGTTGCTGAGCTCACCGGTGCGTTCTTTCTTTTTAAGGATGTTCCAAACAGTTGATTTGGCCACACCTAATGTTTTTGCTATCTCTCTGATGGGTTTGTTTTGTTTTTTTCAGCCTAATGATGGCTTGCTTCACTGATAGTGACAGCTCTTTGGATCTCATATTGAGAGTTGACAGCAACAGATTCCAAATGCAAATAGCACACTTGAAATGAACTCTGGACCTTTTATCTGCTCCTTGTAAATGGGATAATGAGGGAATAACACATACCTGGCCATGGAACAGTTGAGCAGCCAATTGTCCCATTACTTTTGGTCCCTTAAAAAGTGGGAAGCACATGTACAAACTGATGTAATTCCTACACCGTTCAACTGATTTGGATGTAAATACCCTCAAATTAAAGCTGAAAGTCTGCAGTTAAAGCACATCTTGTTTGTTTCATTTCAAATCCATTGTGGTGGTGTATAGAGCCAAAAAGATTAGAATTGTGTCAATGTCCAAATATTTATGGACCTGACTGTATATCTATGTGTGTAAGCACTGACATGGGACTTCAGATAATCATCCATTTTTGGTCTCCTCAGACTAATGTGACCTTGCCTTTGAGTGTTTTACATTTGTAGTGCCAAATTGTGGCACTGTTTCAGTTCAGCTGGTTTCATGATTTCCCCCCCCAGCGGTGGGTGTCGCTGTCACCGCTGGTCAGGGTTGGAAAGGCAACAGACTGGACGTATTGGGTACCTCTTTCCCAGAAGCAGCCCACGGGGCGTGGTGAACCCGCTGTGCATGCTGGGAGAGGGTACTTAAGCCCCGGACCATTTGGTAGCTAAAGGACCAGAGGTGAATTCAGAATTTTGCACTGCGCTGCTTTAACTGTAAATTGTGCGGACATGCAATGTTGTACCCAAACGAAATTTGCGTCCTTTTCTTCCCACAAATAGAGCTTTCTTTTAATGGTATTTGATTGCCTCTGCGATTTTTATTTTTTGCGATATAAACGGAAAAAGAGCGAAAATTTTGAAAAAAAATGATATTTTCTACTTTTTGTTAAAAGAAAAATCGAATAAACTCAATTGTAGTCATACATTTAGGCCAAAATGTATTCAGCCACATGTTTTTAGTAAAAAAAATGTCAATAAGCGTATATTTATTGGTTTGCGCAAAAGTTATAGAGTTTACAAACAAGGGTACATTTTCTGAAATTTACACAGCTTTAAATTTATGACTGCCTATCTCATTTCTTGAGGTGCTAAAATGACAGGGCAGTACAAACCCCCCCCCCCAAATGACCCCATTTTGGAAAGTAGACACCCCAAGGAAATTGCCGAGAGGCATGTTGAGCCCATTGAATTTTTTATTTTTTTGTCCCAAGTGATTGAATAAGTTGTCACTAAATGATATATTGCTCACACATGCCATGGTTATATGTGGAATTACACCCCAAAATACATTTTTCTGCTTCTCCTGAGTACGGGGATACCACATGTGTGGGACTTTTTAGGAGCCTAGCCGCGTACGGGACCCCGAAAACCAAGCACCGCCTTCAGGATTTCTAGGCACAAATTTTTGATTTCACTCCTCACTACCTATCACAGTTTCGAAGGCCATAAAATGCCAAAATTGCACAAAACCCCCCCAAATGACCCCATTTTGGAATATAGACACCCCAAGCTATTTGCTGAGAGGAATGGCAAGTATTTTACAGCTCTCATTTGTTTTTGAAAATGAAGAAAGAAAATATATATATATTTTTTTATTTTTTTTCAATTTTCAAAACTTTCTGACAAAAAGCGAGATCTGCAAAATACTCACAATACCTCTCAGCAAATAGCTTGGGGTGTCTACTTTCCAAAATGGGGTCATTTGGGGGGGGTTTTGTGCTATCTGGGCATTCCATGGCCTCCGAAACTGTGATAGGCAGTGAGAAGTGAAATCAAAAATTTACACCCTTAGAAAGCCTGAAGGCGGTGCTTGGTTTTTGGGGTCCCGTACGTGGCTAGGCTCCCAAAAAGTCTCACACATGTGGTATCCCCGTACTCAGGAGAAGCAACAGAATGTATTTTGGGGTGTAATTCCACATATGCCCATGGCATGTTTGAGCAATATATCATTTATTGACAACTTTGTGCAAAAAAAAATAAAAAATTGTCGTTTTTTCCGCAACTTGTGTCAACATATAAAATATTCCATGGACTCGACATGCCTCTCAGTATATAGCTTGGGGTGTCTACTTTCCAAAATGGGGTCATTTGGGGGGTTTTGAACTGTTCTGGCATTTTATACACAACATTAGGAAGCTTACATCCACTCTTCTAACCACTTGAAGACAAAGCCCTTTTTGACACTTTTTGTTTACATGAAAACATTTTTTTTTTTGCAAGAAAATTATGTTGAACCCCCAAACGATATATATATTTTTAAAGCAAAGGCCCTACAGATTAAAATGGTGGGTGTTGCATTTTTTTTTCTACACAGTATTTGCGCAGCGATTTTTCAAACGCATTTTTTGGGTTAAAAATTACACTTTTTTTAATTTTAATGCACTAAAACACACTATATTGCCCAAATGTTTGATGAAATAAAAAAGATGATCTTAGGCCGAGTACATAGATACCAAACACGACATGCTTTAAAATTTCGCACAAACGCGCATTGGCGACAAACTACATACATTTTTAAAAGCCTTTAAAAGCCTTTACAGGTTACCCCAGTAGATTTACAGAGGAGGTCTACTGCTAAAATGATTGCCCTCGATCTGACCTTTGCGGTGATACCTCACATGCATGGTGGAATTGCTGTTTACATATGACGCCAGACCGACGCTTGCGTTCGCCATTGGGCAAGAGCAGGGCAGGACAGGGGTGCTTTTTTTTTTCTTTTTTTTTTATTATTAATTTTGCTTTTTTATTTTATTTTTAAATTGTTCCTTCCAAGTATTTTTTTTTTTTAGCATTTTTATTGTTATCTCAGGGAATGTAAATATCCCCTATGATAGCAATAGGTAATGACAGGTACTCTTTTTTGAAAAAACTGGGGTCTATTGGACCCTAGATCTTTCCTCTGCCCTCAAAGCATCTGACCACACCAAGATCGGTGTGATAAAATGCTTTCCCAATTTCCCAATGGCGCTTTTTATATCCGGGGGGGGGACATTCCATCCCACTGCTTGTAAAAGCAGTCCAGAGGCTAATTAGCCACTAGGATTGCTTTTACATGAAAGCCGGCCGCTGGCTGAAAAGAATGATACCAAGATGATACCTAAACCCGCAGGCATCATTCTTGTATAAACATTCAAAGTCCAGCAACATACCAGTACGTTGCTGGTCCTTGTTGGACATGTATTGTAATCTTTTTATTTCATGCAGCCAGTTGGCTGAACGAAAAAAGAGATTGATCGGTGGGTATGCCCACCATTAGAATACCGCCCTTCATCCACCCACTTCCAATGATGGGCATACATGCACCATTTATATATGCCGAAGCATGGGGGCATCCTCCCGCAAAAAAGTTATGCCGCACACACATGGTCGGACTTTTCCACGGGCAAGCCTCCGTCGGAATTTCGATCATATGTACGCGGCATTAGGAGCAAAATCGCTCCTCCGCCCCTGCTGCCCCAATGCTTCGGCATATTTGCTTTTTTTTTTTAACTGTGGTGGTGAAATCACCTCCTACAGCACTGGAGTCGCAGGGATCAGGCCTGTCTCTGCGAACGCTGCAGTTATGTGTGCTTTTGTTTTGTAAGTGACAGTGATCGATCGATACTGCACTTGGGTGGCCTGGGCTGGACGGAGGGGCAAAACGCAGGTGCCAGCAGGTATCTGGGCTGATCCCGCTAACACTGCGTTTTTGGGAACCCTAAACTGCTGGGGACGCTAGTATAGATCTGATCAGATCAGATATTGATCTGTTCAGATACTATACCACTAAGGGGGGTGTATGCTTCACGCGTGGGTGTTAGCGTTACTGGCACTAACCTGACGCTGCCTGGGGTGTGACTCAGACCCTCTCTGACGCTAAAACCTAATTGATATCACCCGCCGGGCGATCAGGGGGTTAAACCCTTATTGGGTTATATACACGGCGGGTGCCCTGACACTATAAAAAGCAAACTAACTAACCAGCGTCACCCGTAACACTTATATGGTGATCACTGGTGAAAGGGTTAACTAGGGGCAATCAGGGGGTTAAAACCTTTATTAGATAATATATGGGGGTACCTGACGCTATAAAAACCTGCGGCGAACCTAAAAAAAATTACCAGCTACCGATCTGCATCACCGACACTAAGACAGCGTTTAGAAAAACGATCGCTTAGCGACAGTGGTGATGGGGGTGAAAGGGTTACCTGGGGGGGCGATCAAGGGGGTTAAACCTTTATTAGATAATATATTGGGGTACCTGACGCTATAAAAACATGCGGCGAACCTAAAAAAAATTACTAGCTACGATCTGCATCACCGACACTAAGACAGCGTTTAGAAAAACAATTGCTTAGCGACAGTGGTGATAGGGGGTGAAAGGGTTACCTGGGGGGCGATCAAGGGGGTTAAACCTTTATTAGATAATATATTGGGGTACCTGACGCTATAAAAACCTGCGGCGAACCTAAAAAAAATTACCGGCTACCGATCTGCATCACAGACACTAAGACAGCGTTTAGAAAAACGATCGCTTAGTGACAGTGGTGATAGGGGGTGAAAGGGTTACCTGGGGGGCGATCAAGGGGGTTAAACCTTTATTAGATAAGATATTGGGGTACCTGACGCTATAAAAACATGCGGCGAACCTAAAAAAAATTACTGGCTACCGATCTGCATCACCGACACTAAGACAGCGTTTAGAAAAACAATTGCTTAGCGACAGTGGTGATAGGGGGTGAAAGGGTTACCTGGGGGGCGATCAAGGGGGTTAAACCTTTATTAGATAATATATTGGGGTACCTGACGCTATAAAAACCTGCGGCGAACCTAAAAAAAATTACCGGCTACCGATCTGCATCACAGACACTAAGACAGCGTTTAGAAAAACGATCGCTTAGTGACAGTGGTGATAGGGGGTGAAAGGGTTACCTGGGGGCGATCAAGGGGGTTAAACCTTTATTAGATAATATATTGGGGTACCTGACGCTATAAAAACATGCGGCGAACCTAAAAAAAATTACTAGCTACGATCTGCATCACCGACACTAAGACAGCGTTTAGAAAAACAATTGCTTAGCGACAGTGGTGATAGGGGGTGAAAGGGTTACCTGGGGGGCGATCAAGGGGGTTAAACCTTTATTAGATAATATATTGGGGTACCTGACGCTATAAAAACCTGCGGCGAACCTAAAAAAAAATTACCGGCTACCGATCTGCATCACAGACACTAAGACAGCGTTTAGAAAAACAATTGCTTAGCGACAGTGGTGATAGGGGGTGAAAGGGTTACCTGGGGGCGATCAAGGGGGTTAAACCTTTATTAGATAATATATTGGGGTACCTGACGCTATAAAAACCTGCGGCGAACCTAAAAAAAATTACTGGCTGCCGATCGGCATCACTGACGCTAAGACAGCGATCAGAAAAATGATCGCTAAGCGACAGTGGTGATAGGTGGTGAAAGGGTTATCTGGGGGTGATCAGCGGGTTAAACCTTTATTAGGGGGGGTTAGGGGGCTACACTGGACCTAAGACTAAACTTTGGTGACACTTTTACAGTCACAAATGTCACTGATTGCAGTGATCACTAAATAAATGGTCACTGCAATCAGTGACACTGTGACTGGGGGCTGGGGGGGTGATCTGGGGGGTGATCTGGGGTGTCTGGGGGGGCTGGGGGGGCGATTTATGTCCCTATGTGTCCTGGTGTCAGTGTAGTGTTGTGTGCACTGACTTGATGTCTTCTCTTGTACGGCGCTCGGTATATGTGAGCTCCGCACCAGAGATGACATCACTTCCTCCTGCTCCCTCTGTCTGACACAGACAGAGGGGGCATTTCCATTCGCCGGGAGCGATCGCGAGGGGGTGGCCAGAAACGAATGGCTGCCCCCTCATCCCGGAACGCTCCCGGACACTTAGCCACCGCTCACTGTACAGAAGGGGGGTCCGATTGGACCCCCCAACTATACAAAGGCAATCACGTATGCTCTACATGATTGTGCCTGTCGGTGCCATTCTGCCGACGTATATATACAGTGAGCGGTCGTTAAGAGGTTAAGGTACGGACGCCATTGTGTGGGGTCTTTCTTCGATCCTCACCCTCCTGGCCTCAGTGATGTGTTGGCAGTTCCCGTCTCGGGGCCACATTGGCCCGAGGCCTCGCAACTGAGATGTAGGCCCAGGAGTTACTGGGGCCTACTGATCCAGGGACGATCCAGTGTCGCCTTGCTTGATGGAAGGGACCGAGCAATTGAGGACTCAATTGGAGGATGTACCCAGATCCCAAAAATCTACCTCACAGTGCTGCCGGAGCGGCTCAAAGATCCTGGCACTGAGAGCTGTGTTCTTTCTGAGGGAGCTAACCCAGTGAGGGGTTATACAAGTCTGTGGCAGAGACTATTGAACAAATTCCAATACTAAATCTGTGGCAGAGACTATCTTAGATCAAGCTTTGCACCGGTTGCTAGGCCGGTGAGAGTGGGCCTATCCGGTGGTTGCTGAGTCCAGCGTGGAGACAGTTGCTCCTCTGGACCTAGGAGATTTCCGTGATCGACAAGTAAGATACCTGAGTCCTCCCCATTCCTTTACCCCCTCTGTCGGAAAGTTTATTCAATAAAACCCTTGAAAGAGACTTTGTGTTGATGAAGACATTTCTTCCGGATAAACTCTTCAAGGAGAACCCCTGAGCCGAACATTTGGAACAGAAAGGTACCGTGCAGACCCAAAACTAAACCAGCAGCTACACATTTTTATGGTCCAATACAGAAAAAAAAAAAACCCAATTTTGTACCCAAAAAACAGCACACTGAGACATGAATTGATAGATAGAAGGGGATGAACAGCTCTTCCTCAATATATAAATAAAAGGAAAACAAACAATGATTGCAAATATTTCTATATATATTTCACAAGCTAGCAACAAGTACATTTGGAAAACTGCATCAACCTGCCTAAAGTTAACCTGAGGACATGCATTTAATTGCATATTTTTCAAATTTTCTTGTTATCTCTTCCTCCACCTTTACTAGTCTTTGGAAAAGAGGACAAACTGGGGGGTTTTGCTTGGAAAGAACATATTTAGATTGCTTGTCTCTATGGAAACCAATAGCAGATTCCAAAAGTGGCATTAGAGGACTGTCACCTTTGTACAAACTGGATATCAGCAGAGAGAAACTGCTATATAAAGGGATTGTGAAGGTGGCAAACAGAGAATTAAGAACAGAAACAGAAGGGAAAGGTGAGAAATACTCACAGTCGCAGACATCATGTAAAATCATCAGTACATATATTTGATTTGCTTTGCACAGAATGTGCCTATTTATAGATACCTAGCCAAGTCTTTCAACATAATGTGACAAATAAATTGTAAGTAGTTTCCTGTGTAGGAAATACAAGTTTCAAGTTCTGCAACCTTTTTAGCAATACAATCTTTAAACGTGGTCTGTTTCAATATGAAGGTCATAAAAAAAAAATTCCATCCACCTTTTGCAGTCACAAAGATCCAAATGAGACTTCCTGGGACAGATATAAAAACTGTGATTTATTTATTGAACGGGAGCTAGGAATACTTGCCTGTGATGTCAGCCCCCCCCCCCCCTCAGGCCGATTCCTCGATCCTGGCAGCTCCCGGTGCCGCCATCCTCAGTAAGGGAAACAGGCAGTGAAGTCGTGCGGCTTCACTGCCCGTTTCCTACTGCACATGCGCGAGCCGCGCAGTGTTTTGTGAATGGGCCGGCTGCTCTCTGGGATACACACAGTTCCCAGAAGGCAGCGTGCCCCATTCACCAGAAGACGCCGCAAGTAGGACGGAGGAAGGAGACCTACCGCGGACGATGAAGAGGAAGATTAGGGACTTCCGCATAGCAACCGCTATTTCTGGTGAGTAAAAATGTATACATTTATTTCACATTTTTTTTTTCTATTCATTTTTTAATTTTAGGTAAAAAAAAAAAATCAGGGTGGAACTCCACTTTAAGGCCATCCAGCTCACATTGCTAAGCATACTAGCCTTTTAATCCTTAATGCAAACACAAAACATGTGCTCTAGAGCAGAGGTCTCCAAACTGCGGCCCGCTGGCTGAATGTGGCCCTTTGCTTACCTTTATACGGCCCTCAGGGCACTATTCAATAGGGTAGAATTCCTCCCACTGACACCAGAGATGAGGAACTAATTTTCCCACTGACACCAGTGATGGGGTGCTATTCATCACACTGACACCAATGATGTAATTTCTTTACTCCCACTGACCACCAAGCCTATGGTATTGTTTACTCCCACTGATGCCAAGGCATTTTCAACTCCCACTGGCCACAGTCTGGCCCTCCTAAAGTTTGTTGGGCAGTAAACTGACTGTTTGTTTCAAAAGTTTGGAGACCCCTGCTTTAGGGGAACCATGGTGATCGGAGCTGCTTGGGAACCGCCGTTCTTTTGAATGGCAAGAACGCGGTGACGTCATCGACTACGAAGAGCCGGCGCTCGTCACATTCGATGCCGTCGCCGCCATCTTGCTACACCCTACACTACCCTTGTATGCTACCGCTGATGCGTCAAAGTCTCATCGAGCATGCGCGGGCTTACCTGGGACAGGTAAGCATACTCACAAATGGTTTTCTCTGCAGGAAACACTCTGCCGAGAATCCCGACGAGAAAAATAGAGAGCAGGTTCTCTTTTTTTTCTCGTCGAGATTCCCGGCAGTTTTCACGACGAGAAACCATACACACGAATGGTTTTCACTGCAAAAAGCTCACCCAGCAGTTTTCTTGCAGAGAAAAAGGGTCGTGTGTACGAGGCTTTAGAATTACATGGGTTATTGGTTCTAATAATCAGTAATGTACAGAGACCTCTTTACAACTATTTTCTTACTTCCCAAAATGTCATTGGCACATTATATAAAAGGGCATATCACGGGGGGCGTGTCCGGGAGCCGACTGAGGAAGACGTGCAGACATTGAGCTCTGCAACCATACCATACATCCATAGCCATCCTCGTTACTTATTACCTGGATGATACTCCAAATCTACCCCCATTGCTCCTGAGGGTCTCCTACCTGCAATCCGGTGTGCATTTTTGACTTTGGGCCGGCTGTTCAGAACTTGCCAGGTCAGTTTCATGCAGCTCGGGCCCAACGCCATCTTGAGGCCCACAAAGCCTCCAACACCTCCCAGGGGGTCTACGGATACCCACCGGACACCCTACGTCTCCATCCAGGCTTGGATGGGGGTGTCTGTACAGTAAGGAGCCCCCTCGGTCTTCTTCCCGGCCCGTGGTCGGCTCCGAAGCCTGACAGCCATCTTGCGGCCTGCAATAACATCAGCATCCTCTGGCCTGGAGTGCCGCGGTCGGCGGGGTTTACGGCGAGAGGCTCGGCCACACCTGTGCCTGCACTGGATGGAGCTAGCTGCCTGAGAGATCCCGGAACGTTCGGCCTCACACACCCGCGGCGGCCAGCCTTAGGAAAGTCCGCGGCTCCGGCCTACCTCTGGAAGTCGGCGGCCATCTTGCTGCTCCCACTACACCCAACGCAGCATCCAGCAAGAAGGACCATCCCACACAGGGTAAGCGGGGCAGGGGTGAAATATAAGACATTAGACCTAGGCTAATCCCCCCCCCGGCTGGCAGACAGACAGGAGTACCCGGTGGGAGCCCTGATCCCATAGGCTTGAGGGGCGGCCATCTTGCTACACCTGACCATAGTGCTGCTGGGTCCCCCCCCTGCCCACTTAAACCTGCTTCACCCTATACATCAAATCCTGGCTATTCTGGCCTACGGGGCAGCTGAGCCTATACCTCATCCATCTTGCCCTCCCCGCACTCCTCCAGTCACACACTGACAAGAAGTGTAGCGGCCATCTTGCTCCACCCGGACTCAGTGCTAACTCTTACCACTGACCTCAATCCACTCCCTCCTCAGCCACCGGTACTGCCTAGGCTGCCGTGTCGCTGTGCTGCAGCACATGCACAGGCAATCCAAAAGGACAGTAACATCACAGTAAGCACTTATCCCCATTTGCAACACGGGTCGCATCCTCTGCTCATCCGTTCCACCTTTGATGATGCGTGGCTGAGGATGGATGGCTGAAGACATGTACCGCTGAGCTCTGTGCTCTCCCGACGACCGCAGGCTACGTTCCCAACCAATCACGCCCAACCGGCTGATGGCGGCTTCCAGCTCTACCTCTGCTGACTCTGCTGAACTGCAACGAGGTACTATTCAACGGTACCTGCTACGCACAGCATCGCAGGACTCCCGTACAGGGAAGGACAAACCTTCGTCAACCCGAGCCTCAGGCAGACCACAACCTCCTCCCCCGACTGCAGCAGCTTTCTCTGCCGGTGGGACCGGCCCGGGTACACACCCGACTCCTCTGATGGATCCCACTGCCCTTGGCGAGGACACTGTCTCAGCGGAGACGCTTTCCCCAGGCGCCGCATCCACTGCCATACTGTCTGCCTTCCGAGCTGACTTTGATTCCTGGGCTTCCAAAATGGAAACTTCTCTCCATGTTGAACTAAATGCCCTCAAACAACGGGTCTCCGCGTCTGAGGTCACGGTTTCTGCTATGGTCACCACCCAAGAAGACCACTCAGCCCGCATAACGGCGCTTGAAAATGCATCTACGGCTCATCTCTCCCGTCTACGGCAACACCAGCTCCGGATAGAAGATAGTGAGAACCGGAGTCACAGGAACAACATCCGGCTGCAGGGGGTCCCGGAGGCGACCTCAGGTACTGATCTCAAACCCACTGTCATTGCTATCCTTAACCAGGTCCTGGGCAGGGAAGTTACATCTCCCATTGAATTGGACAGAGTACATAGAGTGGGAGGCATGGGGGGGGATCGCAGGGACCGCCCTCGTGACGTCCTCTGCCGGGTGCACTACTATACCCTGAAGGAGGAGATTTTGCGCAAGGCCTGGCGCCTGGGGCCACTAGACTTTCACGGATCATCTATACACCTCTACCCGGACCTTTCCCGCAACACGCTGTACATGCGGCGAATGGTCCGCCCTCTGCTGGACTTGCTTCGCCAAGTAGGCGCCACGTACACTTGGGGTCACCCATTCAGCATCAAAGTGACCCGGGAAGATAACCACAAATTTGTCCTCTCAGACCCGGACCAGCTTCCTGCCTTCTTCCTGTTCCTGGGCCGGGACCCTGTTGTCGTCCCGAACTGGTTGGACCCCCCAGATGACCGTCAGCGGCTACCGGGCCCTCCTCTGCAACGTCGAGGATGCCCTCAGTCTAGATCGGTACCTTCTGGTCCTAGAGAGCGGCGAGCCACGTCACCAGAGGACTGATCCGGACTCTGTCGTCTGAGACCTGAAATGGTTCTTTCTGCTATGTCCTTTTACCTACTAGGTGGATACAGCTCTTTTATGAGACTCCGGCCAGGTCCACCTTCTGTTTTCCCTGTTTTGTTATGTCTTCACAGTGTACTTGCACTCTCAGCCCACTGACTCTTGCTAACGTTGTTATTTAAATGTTGCTGACGGTTTAGTTGTCTCACATGGCTCGAAGAGCACTTCGCTGCCCTCGGCTGGTGCGGTTGTACTTGCTGGGGTTCTGGAAAAACGGCCAGTGATGTTGATATGTTCTCTCACGGCTCTGGCTCTGCGGGTTGGCTTGGGGTTTCCCGGACATAGCCCTTTGGCTTGTCCGGGGACCTCCGGGTCTTCCCTCGGGCTCTGGGCATTTATGTCCCTGGGGCTTGAAACTGGCTGACCTTGGCACTGACACCTTCTGTGCGTTTACACAGATATCTGAGCTGAGCCGTGATGACAATCATAGTTAATGCTGCTATAAATGTAGCAATTGATGTTTCCTACCCCCGCATGATTACGCGGGAATACCTGTGCCTTTATTTTGCCACCAGTTTGTATACACCTTGTTCTTCACTGATGTTCTTTTTTCTTTTTTATGTCATTTTTGATTGTTTATTATACTCAAGCGTACCAATGGTATTTAATCTGACATTGCTCTTTAGTGACTAGACAGGTGAGCTTTAAATACCACGGTCATTGGGTGTGTTACTTTACAGTTATGTTATTTATGCCTGCTAGGTTGTCGGGAACACAACTCAGCTGTTCTAATCCCGTTCTCTCCCCCTAAATAGGATTGGCACAGTTCGTGCCTAATACGTGATATTTCACGAAGTGTTACGTTTTTGCGCACACTTTAGTATTTTTGAGCCACCTTCCCCAGGTGCTCTCTCTGTTCAATCTCTTCCCCACATCGCTCTACCTCCTCTCTTCCTCCCCTGCTGTGTTTTCCCCCTTTTCTGTTTCTTTCCTTATTTCTCTCTCACCTCCCCTCACCCTCCCCCCCTGTCGCTCCATCATGGCCCACACGGTGATCTCTCACCCTAGGCTACAATTCTGTTCCTACAATGTCAATGGGCTTAATATTGCCACCAAAAGAGGACAAATCCTGTATCAAATGCACAAACGCCAGGTCAATGTGCTTCTTCTCCAGGAGACACATTTTCACTCTGCCTCCACCCCTTCCTGCTCCAGCAGATATTTCAACAGGTGGTTCCACGGCACTAGCCCAACCCAGAAAGCCAGGGGAGTGTCTGTGGCTTTTCATAAGACGCTCCCTATAGAGGTACTTGATCATCTCTCGGACCCACAGGGGAGGTATGTTTTTGTGAAATTCATGTTATGGGGTACCAAATTTACGGTAGCCAACATTTACCTCCCTAATATTAACCAAGTATCGGCCGCGTTACAATACTTGAGGGTTCTGTCGGGATTCATGGAGGGTAAGCTCGTACTGGGGGGAGATTTTAACACCCCTCTTGAACCACTTTTAGATTCCTCCACCTCGCGATCGTGTATCTCCTTCCCCAAACTGAGGGCTCTAAAACGGGCATTTTACGATCTGCGTCTAGTGGATGTTTGGAGGGTGTTGCACCCCACGGCCCGCAACTATACCCACTTCTCCCATGTCCATCACACCTATAGTCGCATAGACTACCTAATGAGTGACCATAGCTGTCTGGACTGGTCCCCGGACTGCACCATAGACCCAATGGTCTGGTCTGACCACTCTCCTATACATATGACGTTCTCGCTCCCCTCCACTCCGAATAGGGAGTGGTCATGGCGCTTGAACGATTCGTTTCTTACGAATCCAGAATGTGTGAAAAGGGTTTCGGATACAATATCTAACTTTTTTGCGGACCACGCTTCGGATACGACATCGTTGCCCTTTCAGTGGGAGGCACTGAAGGCAGTTCTACGAGGTGCCTTTATCCAAATGGGTACGCGTCTTAAAAAGGAGCGCTCAGCCGCCATTGAGGCAGCAAACCAAAAGCTTAGGAACTTAGAAACTGAACACAAATGATCCCCGACAGTGACAACACTGGCGGACGTTTCTAAGGCGCGATCACAACTCAAAGAGCTTTATGAAGCCTTTGCACGCACATATACAGATAAGCTCGCTTTCCATCAATATAAGTTTCGAGATAAATGTGGTAGGCCATTGGCTCGCGCCCTACACCCAAAAGCAACTTCCACCTTTGTGCCCCATATTCGGGGGGCGCAGGGAGAATTGGTCTCCTCACCCACTAAGATGGCAGAGGAATTCAGGGACTTCTACCAGTCCCTGTACAATATATCTAAGACTCAAGGGACTGGTTCCCCTTCTTCCAGGGTGGAAGACCAGGTGTCATATATCTCAGAAACCGCGCTCCCCACATTAGATGATGACATCATCGCTGATCTGGAAGTCTCAATCACAGAAGAGGAGGTTGCCAAAGCCATAGCGGGTACGCCGAGTGGAAAGAGCCCGGGCCCAGACGGCTTCACTCCTAAGTTTTACAAACTTTTTGCCGCCCTCCTCACACCTTTTCTAACTAAGATGTTCAACTCTTTGTCGGAGGGCTCATTGTTCCCCTCACAAACACTTGAGGCCCACATATCCCTCATCCCAAAGCCAGGCAAAGACCCTACTCTATGTGCAAGCTACAGGCCGATCTCTTTGATTGGGGTCGATCTGAAAGTCTTTGCTAAAATTCTAGCCAATAGAATACAACCGTTGTTGCCTGGGATAATACACTTAGACCAGGTCGGCTTTGTGAGTGGCCGTGAGGCTAGAGATAACACCATGAAGACCCTTCTTCTAACCAACTATGCCCGGTCCCACGATATCCCACTATGCCTCTTAACAGTCGATGCCGAGAAGGCATTCGACCGAGTCGACTGGCAGTTCCTTCGATTATCCCTGCAACAAATAGGTGTGGGAACTAATATGATGGCGAGAATAATGTCCCTTTACTCCTCTCCGTATGCTAGGATTAGACTGAATGGCTCGCTTTCTCCAGCCTTTTCTGTATCCAACGGGACACGGCAGGGATGCCCACTATCCCCCCTCCTGTATGTTCTCACTATGGAACATCTGGCTACTGCTCTACGTAACAATCCCTCTATCCAAGGCATAACAGTCGGGCCCACACATACGAAACTCGCTCTTTTTGCAGATGATCTGCTCCTGTTCGTGACACATCCACACACATCTTTGCCCTCGGTATTGCAGGAGTTTCAGAAATTTGGAGAAGTTAGCAACTTCAGGGTTAACTACAATAAATCGGAAATCCTTAACATATCTCTGCCCACATCGGCCCTACGACGACTAGCGTCTACTTTCTCCTTCAAAACTGGTTCCCCCTCCATAAGGTATCTCGGAATTCAAATACCGGCGGATGCTTCCCAACTTTTTTCCCTGAATTTTGCCCCCCTACTCCTTAGGACCCAAGCAGATTTAACCAATTATGCGTTCAAACAGCTCTCATGGCTGGGTAGAGTGAATGCCCTGAAAATGGACGTTCTCCCTAGGTTCCTATATTTGTTTCAGACCATCCCTATTCACATACCCAACTCGTACTTCAAGAAAATACGCCAGCTGTTTTCCAAATTTATTTGGAATGCGGCCCGTCCAAGGATACTGTATGAAACACTGTCTCTTCCAAAGGCTCGGGGGGGGGGGCTGGAGCCCCAATTGCCTCCCTATACCATAAAGCAGCGGTGCTTACCCGCATACTAGACTGGTTTCACAACTCTTCCACCAAACTTTGGGTCCAATTGGAAGGCCACATGAACCCAATTGAACTCTCCACTCTCCCGTGGACCTTGCCCACGGTCCGGGGGGGGTTCAGGCCCTCTCAATGACCTTACCCGTCAAACGATTCGGATCTGGGACCGCATGTTGTCCAGAAGGGGCTTATCAAACCACTTGGGGCCTATGACTCCCTTCTTTGGGACCCCGGCCTTTCCGCCAGCTATGTCTGTAACAGGATTCGGACCATGGCGAAAGGAGGATCATAGGCGACTTGCCCAGGTCCTTCGTGCAGACCCCACTTTACGGTCAGATACCCCTGCCGGTCCGACCCCCCGTCACCCCATGCAGTGGCTTCAGAGGCAACAGACTATCTCCTACATCCGGACTTTCCCGTCTATTACAGACATTCTTGCTGAACCGACGGGATTCGAGGAACTGCTCATGCAGGTGGAGCCTCCAACACATGTTGTATCTCAACTGTACTCCATTCTGCTCGATATCCACTCCCCTGACCTTCCACCGTACACGGTGGCCTGGGAGACAGATCTGCATCACCCTATCTCCCCTATTGACTGGCAAAAATGTTTCATCCTCACACACAAATTATCCCTAGCCACTAAGACCCAGGAGAAGGGGTTTAAACTAATAACGAGATGGTACAGATGTCCATCATCTATTCATCACTTCAATCCGGAAGTGTCGGATGCCTGCTGGCGGTGTCTCGACTCCCGGGGAACCATGCTCCACATCTGGTGGGAGTGTCCTCCTGTGCGGAGGTTTTGGCAGCGAATTTTCACACTTTACTGCAAACTGATGGCGACCTCTATCCAGCCTTCACCCGAGGTGGCCCTCTTGTCTATAATCCCGGGGTCATTTAAATCCATCAGAAATGATGTATTGCGACACTTCTTGGCGGCGGCCAGAATAGTGATTCCCCGTCATTGGAGATCGACAACCATGCCTTCCCTGGGAGATTGGGCTGTTGAGGTGGACCACATTAGAGACCTGGAGCGCTTGCTGGCGGAGGAGAGTGGTAAAAGTGAACAGTTCTCTCTCACATGGACTTCGTGGTCCGTGTTCCGATACTCCTCTGAGTTTGTGTCCTGGGCGGGGCGTGACCTGGACGGGTCCGCCGTGGGACCGTGATGGAGTGATTGGGATTCTGATTCCTGTCCCCTACCTATTTGTCCCCTTCTATCTGCCCCTGACCCTGATTCTTTTTTTCTTTTCTCTATATCCAATTACACCTCTAGGAATACAGTGAGACAACGTACCAGGGCTTAGATCTACCTAATGCCAATAACCCAATGAGTGACCCTACGTCATATTCTCCAAACAGATTTGTGTATAATCTCATCTGATAAGTTACATACGGGGGAACTAGGATCCCCTTCACAGAAATACAAATAAAGGTTTCCTTACCTCATTTATTTTTGTACAGGGACTGATATTACAAAAATCCCACGGAGGTCCTCCTACACAGGTGCTCAACCCTTAGGCCTCATGCCCACGGGCGTTTTTTCAGCCGCGTTTTTGAGCGTTTTTTACAGCTTAAAAACGCCTGTCCATGTTAGTCTATAGCTTCATGCCCACCTAGGCGTTTTTGAGCTGTAAAGAGCATAGGCGTTTGTAAGCTGTAAAAAAAACCCAGGGCCAGTGCGTTCCTCAGCGTCAGAACTAGGCAGGAAAAAACGCGAGCGTCAAAAAACGCGCAAAAACGCGCACTAACGCGCACTAACGCGCAAAAAACGCGCACTAACGCGCGGTCGCGTTTTTAGCTCCGACGTTTTTTTTTTTTTTTTTTTTTTTTTTTTTTTTCAAAAAAAAAAAAAAAAATATTTACAATAACATGGACAGGCGTTTTTAAGCTGTAAAAAACGCTCAAAAACGCAGCTGTAAAAACGCCAGTGGGCATGAGGCCTTATATGTGTAACTTAGCCCTGCTTTGTTTTGTCATACATGATGCCTGTTGATGGTGTATCCTATCACTGTGTGTAATGTTTAAGACAAAGTATGTCTTTTTATGTCTTTCTCTTGCATATAATATAATAAAATAAGATTGAATTAAAAGGGCATATCACCCAATATAGATATTTTAACTTTAGGAAGGATCTGGTGAGTTGGGTCAACCCCTGGCTTCTTGTACTGTATGTCTTGACTACTTCAACAGTGAATTTGTCTTTCAATAATTATTGACCTCCTGTTTATGTCTACTTGGGAGTTCTTGGTGTCTCAACTCAACCTTTATGCCCTTCCATCCCTTCCTACTGCATTCTCTGTAATATACATTTTATAAAACAGTCAAGCAAACAGGGTGGGAACCCCTCATAATGTTCAAAACAGATGTACAAAACCAAGAAAAAGGCCAGAGATCTCGCCAACACCAACAGAGGTCCTAATAGAGATTGGTGATTAAATTCTTCTGCATCTATCCAAAACGGTAATATTGATTTTTGGTGGGCTGATTCTTTAAACGAATGGCACTAGGTATTAATCCTTCATGCAGTTGTTCGTATACATGGAGTTTTGTTAGAGTTCGGCAATCCTGGCTCATTTGCTTACCTGGGTTTATCTAAATTCATTACATGCTTGCTGGTGATAATAGGGGTGACTGTGAAATACAATAAATGTATTGGATGATTGTACTGGGAATAGGGATGAGCTTCGTGTTCGAGTCGAACATACGTTCGACTCGAACATCGGCTGTTCGATCGTTCGACGAAGATCGAACGATTTGGGCCGTTCGCGCCAAATTCGAGTGACGCGAACGGCCCACAATGCACTACGCCATCGCAGTGTCATCCAGGCGCTGTGATTGGCCAAGCATGCACTGTGACCCCGCATGCTTGGCCAATCACAGCGCCGGCAGCGAGGAGAGCAATGATTGGCCACAGGCAGGATGCCTGTGGCCAATTATTGCTGAGGGTGTTTAGTACACGCCCCACACTATAAAAGGCCGCCAGCACGGCGGCCTAGTGTAGTGTGTTCCGGAGCAGGGATAGAGCAGCATAGGCAGGGACAGTGACTGTTATTTCTTTCTTGCTTAACCTGGATTCCTTTAGTTTAGGGAAAGAGAAGGATAGGTAGGGAGAGTGTCAGTGTGTTTTGTGCTTGTGCTATAGTGTGCTTAAAAAAAACATTTATTCTAGGGACAGAAAACTGTAGGTAGGGACAGTGTCAGTTTCTTTCACTCTGCAAGTCCTTGTTTCCAGGGACCTGGAAGGACAGTGAGTGAATTGTCCTTGTGCTATATTGTGCTTAAAAAAACATTTATTCTAGGGACAGAAAACTGTAGGTAGGGAGAGTGTCAGTTTATTTCACTCTGCAAGTCCTTGTTTCCAGGGACCTGTAAGGACAGTGAGTGAATTGTCCTTGTGCTATATTGTGATTAAAAAAAAACATTTTTTCTAGGGACAGAAAACTGTAGGTAGGGAGAGTGTTTTTTTTCTTTCACTCTGCAAGTCCTTGTTTCCAGGGACCTGTAAGGACAGTGAGTGAATTGTCCTTGTGCTATATTGTGCTTAAAAAAAACATTTATTCTAGGGACAGAAAACTGTAGGTAGGGAGAGTGTCAGTTTATTTCACTCTGCAAGTCCTTGTTTCCAGGGACCTGTAAGGACAGTGAGTGAATTGTCCTTGTGCTATATTGTGATTAAAAAAAACATTTTTTCTAGGGACAGAAAACTGTAGGTAGGGAGAGTGTTTTTTTTCTTTCACTCTGCAAGTCCTTGTTTCCAGGGACCTGTAAGGACAGTGAGTGAATTGTCCTTGTGCTATATTGTGATTAAAAAAAACATTTTTTCTAGGGACAGAAAACTGTAGGTAGGGAGAGTGTTTTTTTTCTTTCACTCTGCAAGTCCTTGTTTCCAGGGACCTGTAAGGACAGTGAGTGAATTGTCCTTGTGCTATATTGTGCTTAAAAAAAACATTTATTCTAGGGACAGAAAACTGTAGGTAGGGAGAGTGTCAGTTTATTTCACTCTGCAAGTCCTTGTTTCCAGGGACCTGTAAGGACAGTGAGTGAATTGTCCTTGTGCTATATTGTGATTAAAAAAAACATTTTTTCTAGGGACAGAAAACTGTAGGTAGGGAGAGTGTTTTTTTTCTTTCACTCTGCAAGTCCTTGTTTCCAGGGACCTGTAAGGACAGTGAGTGAATTGTCCTTGTGCTATATTGTGCTTAAAAAAAACATTTATTCTAGGGACAGAAAACTGTAGGTAGGGAGAGTGTCAGTTTATTTCACTCTGCAAGTCCTTGTTTCCAGGGACCTGTAAGGACAGTGAGTGAATTGTCCTTGTGCTATATTGTGATTAAAAAAAACATTTTTTCTAGGGACAGAAAACTGTAGGTAGGGAGAGTGTTTTTTTTCTTTCACTCTGCAAGTCCTTGTTTCCAGGGACCTGTAAGGACAGTGAGTGAATTGTCCTTGTGCTATATTGTGCTTAAAAAAAACATTTATTCTAGGGACAGAAAACTGTAGGTAGGGAGAGTGTCAGTTTATTTCACTCTGCAAGTCCTTGTTTCCAGGGACCTGTAAGGACAGTGAGTGAATTGTCCTTGTGCTATATTGTGATTAAAAAAAACATTTTTTCTAGGGACAGAAAACTGTAGGTAGGGAGAGTGTTTTTTTTTCTTTCACTCTGCAAGTCCTTGTTTCCAGGGACCTGTAAGGACAGTGAGTGAATTGTCCTTGTGCTATATTGTGCTTAAAAAAAACATTTATTCTAGGGACAGAAAACTGTAGGTAGGGAGAGTGTCAGTTTATTTCACTCTGCAAGTCCTTGTTTCCAGGGACCTGTAAGGACAGTGAGTGAATTGTCCTTGTGCTATATTGTGATTAAAAAAAACATTTTTTCTAGGGACAGAAAACTGTAGGTAGGGAGAGTGTTTTTTTTTCTTTCACTCTGCAAGTCCTTGTTTCCAGGGACCTGTAAGGACAGTGAGTGAATTGTCCTTGTGCTATATTGTGCTTAAAAAAACATTTATTCTAGGGACAGAAAACTGTAGGTAGGGAGAGTGTCAGTTTATTTCACTCTGCAAGTCCTTGTTTCCAGGGACCTGTAAGGACAGTGAGTGAATTGTCCTTGTGCTATATTGTGATTAAAAAAAACATTTTTTCTAGGGACAGAAAACTGTAGGTAGGGAGAGTGTTTTTTTTCTTTCACTCTGCAAGTCCTTGTTTCCAGGGACCTGTAAGGACAGTGAGTGAATTGTCCTTGTGCTATATTGTGCTTAAAAAAAACATTTATTCTAGGGACAGAAAACTGTAGGTAGGGAGAGTGTCAGTTTATTTCACTCTGCAAGTCCTTGTTTCCAGGGACCTGTAAGGACAGTGAGTGAATTGTCCTTGTGCTATATTGTGATTAAAAAAAACATTTTTTCTAGGGACAGAAAACTGTAGGTAGGGAGAGTGTTTTTTTTCTTTCACTCTGCAAGTCCTTGTTTCCAGGGACCTGGAAGGACAGTGAGTGAATTCTCCTTGTGCTATATTGTGCTTAAAAAAAACATTTATTCTAGGGACAGAAAACTGTAGGTAGGGAGAGTGTCAGTTTATTTCACTCTGCAAGTCCTTGTTTCCAGGGACCTGTAAGGACAGTGAGTGAATTGTCCTTGTGCTATATTGTGATTAAAAAAAACATTTTTTCTAGGGACAGAAAACTGTAGGTAGGGAGAGTGTTTTTTTTCTTTCACTCTGCAAGTCCTTGTTTCCAGGGACCTGTAAGGACAGTGAGTGAATTGTCCTTGTGCTATATTGTGCTTAAAAAAAACATTTATTCTAGGGACAGAAAACTGTAGGTAGGGAGAGTGTCAGTTTATTTCACTCTGCAAGTCCTTGTTTCCAGGGACCTGTAAGGACAGTGAGTGAATTGTCCTTGTGCTATATTGTGATTAAAAAAAACATTTTTTCTAGGGACAGAAAACTGTAGGTAGGGAGAGTGTTTTTTTTCTTTCACTCTGCAAGTCCTTGTTTCCAGGGACCTGTAAGGACAGTGAGTGAATTGTCCTTGTGCTATATTGTGCTTAAAAAAAAACATTTATTCTAGGGACAAAAAACTGTAGGTAGGGAGAGTGTCAGTTTATTTCACTCTGCAAGTCCTTGTTTCCAGGGACCTGTAAGGACAGTGAGTGAATTGTCCTTGTGCTATATTGTGATTAAAAAAAAAAAAATTTTCTAGGGACAGAAAACTGTAGGTAGGGAGAGTGTTTTTTTTCTTTCACTCTGCAAGTCCTTGTTTCCAGGGACCTGTAAGGACAGTGAGTGAATTGTCCTTGTGCTATATTGTGCTTAAAAAAAACATTTATTCTAGGGACAGAAAACTGTAGGTAGGGAGAGTGTCAGTTTATTTCACTCTGCAAGTCCTTGTTTCCAGGGACCTGTAAGGACAGTGAGTGAATTGTCCTTGTGCTATATTGTGATTAAAAAAAAACATTTTTTCTAGGGACAGAAAACTGTAGGTAGGGAGAGTGTTTTTTTTCTTTCACTCTGCAAGTCCTTGTTTCCAGGGACCTGTAAGGACAGTGAGTGAATTGTCCTTGTGCTATATTGTGCTTAAAAAAAACATTTATTCTAGGGACAGAAAACTGTAGGTAGGGAGAGTGTCAGTTTATTTCACTCTGCAAGTCCTTGTTTCCAGGGACCTGTAAGGACAGTGAGTGAATTGTCCTTGTGCTATATTGTGATTAAAAAAAACATTTTTTCTAGGGACAGAAAACTGTAGGTAGGGAGAGTGTTTTTTTTCTTTCACTCTGCAAGTCCTTGTTTCCAGGGACCTGTAAGGACAGTGAGTGAATTGTCCTTGTGCTATATTGTGCTTAAAAAAACATTTTTTCTAGGGACAGAAAACTGTAGGTAGGGAGAGTGTTTTTTTTCTTTCACTCTGCAAGTCCTTGTTTCCAGGGACCTGTAAGGACAGTGAGTGAATTGTCCTTGTGCTATATTGTGCTTAAAAAAAACATTTATTCTAGGGACAGAAAACTGTAGGTAGGGAGAGTGTTTTTTTTCTTTCACTCTGCAAGTCCTTGTTTCCAGGGACCTGTAAGGACAGTGAGTAAATTGTCCTTGTGCTATATTGTGCTTAAAAAAAACATTTATTCTAGGGACAGAAAACTGTAGGTAGGGAGAGTGTTTTTTTTCTTTCACTCTGCAAGTCCTTGTTTCCAGGGACCTGTAAGGACAGTGAGTGAATTGTCCTTGTGCTATATTGTGATTAAAAAAAACATTTTTTCTAGGGACAGAAAACTGTAGGTAGGGAGAGTGTTTTTTTTCTTTCACTCTGCAAGTCCTTGTTTCCAGGGACCTGTAAGGACAGTGAGTGAATTGTTCTTGTGCTATATTGTGATTAAAAAAAACATTTTTTCTAGGGACAGAAAACTGTAGGTAGGGAGAGTGTTTTTTTTCTTTCACTCTGCAAGTCCTTGTTTCCAGGGACCTGTAAGGACAGTGAGTGAATTGTCCTTGTGCTATATTGTGCTTAAAAAAAACATTTATTCTAGGGACAGAAAACTGTAGGTAGGGAGAGTGTCAGTTTATTTCACTCTGCAAGTGCTTGTTTCCAGGGACCTGTAAGGACAGTGAGTGAATTGTCCTTGTGCTATATTGTGATTAAAAAAAAACATTTTTTCTAGGGACAGAAAACTGTAGGTAGGGAGAGTGTTTTTTTTCTTTCACTCTGCAAGTCCTTGTTTCCAGGGACCTGTAAGGACAGTGAGTGAATTGTCCTTGTGCTATATTGTGCTTAAAAAAAACATTTATTCTAGGGACAGAAAACTGTAGGTAGGGAGAGTGTTTTTTTTCTTTCACTCTGCAAGTCCTTGTTTCCAGGGACCTGTAAGGACAGTGAGTGAATTGTCCTTGTGCTATATTGTGCTTAAAAAAAATATTTTTTCTAGGGACAGAAAACTGTAGGTAGGGAGAGTGTCAGTTTCTTTCACTGTGAAAGTCCTTGTTTCAAGGGACAGAGAAGGACACCTGAAGGTAGCCCTTATTGCTTTTTTCCCATCTCCCTGCAGGCCATCTATTAGAATGTCTGGAAGGCAAACAAGGAGAGGCAGACAGTCAGGAGGCAATAAAAGAGGGCAAGCAGGCTCTGTGTCTGGGGGCAACAGTGCTGGTCGTGGACGCGGTGCATTGTCATCAGCACATGGCCATGGGACACGCTTGTCCTTCTTTTCGGCAGCTGGACATGTTGAGCCACATCATGCCGAAGACTTGGTAGAGTGGATGACCAAGCCCTCCTCCTCCTCCTCATCCTCTCTCACCCAGGCTCAGGGTACTGGAAAAGCAGCTGCCAAAGCGTCGTCTTCCCTGGTATCAATGTCAGACAAATCATCAGTCACTCCTTCCCTAGACCCACCATGTCCTCCTCCTGAGGAGTCCCCCGAACTGTTTCAGCACAGTGTTGGGTACATGCTCCAGGAGGATGCCCAGCGTTTCGAAGGGTCTGATGATGAAACCCAGCTAGAGGAAGGCAGTAGCGTGAGAGCAGACAGAGGGGATGCTCAAGAAGGACACCAATCTGGCAGTCATGTTCCAGCAGCTGCAGCATACTGCCAGATTGGCTCCAGTGATGAGGAGGGAGGGGATGATGAGGTCACTGACTCCACGTGGGTGCCTAATAGGAGAGAGGAGGAGGAGGAGGATGAGGAGGAGGCACATCTCCAACGAGGCAGGATGCCCTTTGGTGGCCAGCATAAGGGCAGTACACCGACGGAATCACACCGCAGAGCTCCGCCTGTGCAGGGCGCTGCCTCTGCCCGTCATTCAAAAAGTTCTTTGGTGTGGGCCTTTTTTGAGGCTAGTGCATCAGATCGCACAGCTGCTGTTTGCAACATATGTCTCAAGCGTATATCGCGTGGCCAAAACATCAGCCGCTTGGGTACCACATGCCTGACCAGACATATGTTGACCTGCCATGCAGCTCGTTGGCAAGCCTACCTCAAAGACCCACACCAAAGAACAAAGCGGACCTCTCCTTGCACCGCATCAGCTGGGATCTCCAACCCCACTATAACTTCAGTCCTCTCTGAAACATGCACTGAGAGGAATGAAGGTGTAGAATTAGGTGTGTCACAGCCAAGTACTTGCGCCCACTCTGCTAGCAGTACACCGACGTCCGATTCTAGCAGGCAAATTTCCCTGCCCCAGCTGCTGGACCGTCGAAAGAAGTTCACTCCCAGCCATCCACATGCCCAGCGGTTGAATGCTAGCTTGGCTAAATTGCTAGCGCTTCAACTGCTGCCTTTTCAGTTGGTAGACTCGGCCCCCTTCCGTGAGTTTGTGCAATGTGCGGTTCCTCAGTGGCAGGTTCCCAAACGCCACTTTTTCTCACGGAAGGCTATTCCGGCTCTCTACCGGCATGTGGAAGGCAATGTCTTGGCCTCGCTGGACAGGGCGGTCAGCGGTAAGGTGCATATTACCGCTGACTCATGGTCCAGCAGGCATGGACAGGGACGTTACCTTTCTTTCACGGCCCATTGGGTCACTCTTTTGGCAGCTGGGAAGGATTCAGGACAAGGTGCAGTAGTGTTGGAGGTTGTCCCACCGCCACGCCTCCAAAATGCTACTACTGGTTGTGACACACCTCTCTCCTCCACCCCCTCCTCTTCTTCTTCCTCCATGGCCTCTTCCTGTGGTTTGTCCTATGAACCAGCGGTGCTCCGTAGCCGTTCACGGGGCTACGCAAGTACGCAGGCAAAAAGATGCCATGCCGTGCTTGCGCTGGTGTGTTTGGGGGACAGAAGCCACACTGGGGCAGAGGTCCTGTCTGCTCTGCAGGGCCAGGCCGAGAGGTGGTTGACGCCACGCCAGCTTAAGCCAGGAATGGTGGTTTGCGACAATGGCACCAACCTCCTCTCCGCCCTCCGACAGGGACAACTGACCCATGTGCCCTGTGTGGCTCACGTCCTTAACCTGGTGGTGCAGCGCTTCTTGGGCAGGTACCCGGGCTTACAGGATGTCCTGAGGCAGGCCAGGAAAGTCTGTGTGCATTTCCGCAGATCTTATAATGCCAGTGCTCGCCTGGCTGAGCTGCAAAAGGAGTTGAACCTGCCCAAGAACCGCCTTATATGTGACATGCCCACCAGGTGGAACTCAACGTTGGCCATGCTGCAGCGGCTGCACACGCAGCAGAGGGCCATCAATGAGTACCTGTGCGACTACGGCACCAGGACAGGGTCAGGGGAGCTTGGTTTTTTTTCTCCACGCCAGTGGGGCATGATCAGGGATGCATGCACTGTCCTGGCACCATTTGAGGAGGCCACGAGGATGGTGAGCAGTGACAGTGCATGCATCAGTGACACTGTACCTCTTGTCCACCTGTTGGAGCACACGCTGCGTGGAATAATGGACAGGGCACTTGAGGCAGAACAGAGGCAGGAAGAGGAGGACTTCCTTGCCTCTCAAGGCCCCCTTTACCCAGACAGTGTTCCTTCTGTCCCACCCATCGCACAGGAAGAGGAGGAGGAGGAGGAGGAGGATTGTGTCAGCATGGAGGTGGAGGCTGGCACTCAGCATCATCAGCAGCAGTCTTTTAGGGATGATTTACAGTCCCAAGAAACCAGTGGACTTGTACGTGGCTGGGAGGAGGTGGCTGCGGATCATGTCGTCCTTAGTGACCCAGAGGACTCCGGAGCGAATGCCTCAGCAAACCTACGCTGCATGGCCTCCCTGATCCTGCAAAGTCTGCGGAAGGATCCTCGTATTCTTCGGATCAAGGAGAGGGACCATTACTGGCTGGCCACTCTCCTTGATCCACGGTACAAGGGTAAGGTTGCGGACCTTATGTTACCGTCGCAGAGGGAGCAGAGGATGAGACAACTCCGGGAGGCCTTGCAGAAAGGTCTGTGCAACGCGTTCCCAGAGACTGGGAGGTTGCAAACTCCTGGTCCTGGACAACGAGTTGCTGAGGCTTCGGCCAGTCAAAGAAGGAGCGGTGGGGAAGGTGGCCGTCTGACCGATGCGTTCAGACAATTCTTTAGTCCGCAGCCCCAAAGTATGATCGGTTCCAGCAACCATCGCCAGCGTCTGATAAACATGGTGCAGGAATATCTAGGGGCAAGGTCAGACTTGGACACCTTCCCCACCGAAAATCCTCTGGCTTACTGGGTCTTGAGGATGGATCACTGGCCAGAGCTTGCACAGTATGCAATTGAGCTACTGGCCTGTCCTGCATCCAGCGTTCTTTCGGAACGCACATTCAGTGCTGCTGGAGGATTTGTCACGGATCACAGGGTGCGCCTGTCCACCGACTCGGTTGATCGACTGACTTTCATCAAGATGAACCAGTCTTGGATCACCACCAGCTACCACACACCTGATGCTGATATAACAGACTAATTGATTTTAACATGTCACATCCCTTCAAGACTGATGCTGATGCTGAGTGCCTGTGCTGTTATGTTGACTGGCTATCCTCCTCCTCCGAGTCCTCAATGATACGATTGATGATGATAGCTTGTAAGATCATTTTTGTTTATGGGTGCCGCCACCAGTGCCTAACGCCCAATTTTTCAGCCCCTGTTTAACAGGGGCGTGTAATTACAATTTTTGAAGCAATACTTTGCAACAGGGCTCATTGCTGTGCTCCAATTACAGTATCTGTGAGGAGTTGCAGTGTTGTGCCACCAGTGCCTAAGGCCCAATTTTTCAGCCCCTGTTTAACAGGGGCGTGTCATTACAATTTTTGAAGCAATACTTTGCAACAGGGCTCATTGCTGTGCTCCAAGTACAGTATCTGTGAGGAGTTGCAGTGTTGTGCCACCAGTGCCTAAGGCCCAATTTTTCAGCCCCTGTTTAACAGGGGCGTGTCATTACAATTTTTGAAGCAATACTTTGCAACAGGGCTCATTGCTGTGCTCCAAGTACAGTATCTGTGAGGAGTTGCAGTGTTGTGCCACCAGTGCCTAAGGCCCAATTTTTCAGCCCCTGTTTAACAGGGGCGTGTCATTACAATTTTTGAAGCAATACTTTGCAACAGGGCTCATTGCTGTGCTCCAAGTACAGTATCTGTGAGGGGTTGCAGTGTTGTGCCACCAGTGCCTAAGGCCCAATTTTTCAGCCCCTGTTCAACAGGGGCATGTAATTACAATTCTTGATCTAATAATTCACAGCAGGGCCCATTGCTGCACCCACCAAGAGTAACTGTCAGGGCTTACAGTGTTGTGGCACCAGCACCACCATCAAAGGCCCAATTTTTACTACCACTGTTCAACAATTATATGTAATTAAAATTCCTGATATAATAGTTGACAGCAGGGCGTTCCAGCACCAACCAAGAGTAACTGTGAGTGCTTACAGTGTTGTGCCAACACCAACAACTAAGGGGCCTATTTCTGCAGAGTATATACGGCAGGTCCCTACTTTCAAACATACAACTTACAAACGACTCCTACTTGCAAACGCAAGAAGACAACAGGAAGTGAGAGGAAATCTACCACTAGGAAGGAAAATTCTCTCCTGTAAGAATAAATATGGGAGAAAGGTGTCTCCTCTGTACTGATGCTTTATCAGCAATCCTTGTTTCAAGAAAAACACCACATTTCAAAAACAGTTGTCATTGGGACGGAAAGTGAGGTGAAATGTTCTGAACAGGGGCACAGACAGCAAAACAAATGTTACAGGGGTGATAACCCTTACCTATGTTTTCCAAAAAGTTTAAAAATAGATTTTTGGTCTGGAGCTACACTTCAACAATGTACCTGTTCAAAATTACAAACAGATTCTACATAAGAACAAACCTACAGTCCCTGTCTTGTATGCACCGCCTGTATAGGGCTGTTCAGAGTATATAGGGCCTTTTTTATTTTATGTGCGGGGTTCCCCTTAATATCCATACAAGACCCAAAGGGGCTGGTAATGGGCTGGGGTAGGGGGGGGGGTCATGGGGTAGCTATGCCATTTTTCTTAAAGAATTTCATCCATATTACCGGGACCAGACATTACATTAAAGCCGCAAGCAGTTTTAAATGGCTTTTTTTTCCTTTAGAAGTGTCATTTTGTGCAGGGACAGTTATAAACACGGGAAACACGTGGCACTTCACAGGCATACTTTAGACACCCCCCAGGTACGATATTTAAAGGAATATTTGACTTTTTTTTTTTCACTTTATGCATCATTAAAATGACTGCTCCCGAAAAACGACCGTTTTTAAAACTTCTTTTTGCATTGATACATGTCCCCTGGTGCAGAACCCGGGTTCCCAAACCCTTTTTAGGACAATAACATGCATAATAGTTGTTATAATTAGCACTTTAGAATTCGAACGTTCGCATCCATTGTATTTAATAGGGTTCTAATGTTCGTTCGAACTTTCGGTCCGTTCGCGGGTTCTGGTGCGAACCGAACCCGGGGGTGTTCGGCTCATCACTAACTGGGAATAACAAACCTGAAATTGAGACAGATCCTTAGGAAATTAACTGTTTGGAGTAGTAAATATTGCTTTGATGAACCTTGTAAGTTAAAGAAGCACATTTTTTCAGTATAAATTAAGTGATTTTTACAAAAAATCAGCATTTAGCATGAAACAGAATAAATCTAAATGCTTCAATCAGGTTAATGTGTCTGTGAACCAGCTAAAGAATGTTTTTCAAATCAAGCAAATGATTTGTCTGCAAAAGTATGGCAAATCACGTGTAAGACTGCAAACAAAACAAACCCCTCTGTGTAAGTGATATTGGCATAGAATTATTTTACATTTAATGCAGTCACATTACCCTGTATTCATCCCCTCTTATTGGACTCAGTACAACTTTATGTATTCTGCTCAGAGCTTGTTATGGCAAATGTCAGCTGAGTGTTTATCATCCTGGGAGGCCAAGCATATCAAGTGCCAGAATAATCCTTCTGACTCCTGCCCCACTGCCCTGAAGATTGTTTTTCTCTATGCATAAATTTCCTGAATTGGATTTTCTGAGAGACAGCTCCAAAAAAAAGGTAGGCAATGCTAAAAAATATAGCATCCAAAATAAAACAAGCCAAGTGTGAAATACACTATATTACCAAAAGTATTAGGACGCCTGCCTTTACATGCACATAAACTTTAATGGCATCCCAGTCTTAGTCCGTAGGGTTCAATATTGAGTTGGCCCACCCTTTGCAGCTATAGCTTTGCTTTTTGCCCTGGTCCAAATCATTTGGTGATTATTTGGGGGATTATGGCGAGGGGTTGTTTTTCAGGGGTTAGGCTTGGCCCCTTAGTTCCAGTGAAGGGAACTCTTAAGGTGTCAGCATAACAAGACATTGTTGACAATTTCATGCTCCCAACTTTGTGGGAAGAGTTTGGGGATGCCCCCTTTCTGTTCCAACATGACTGTGCACCAGTGCACAAAGCAAGGTCCATAAAGACATGGAATTAGAGAGGAGACTGCCAGCCAGGCGTTCTCGTCCACATCAGTACCTGACCTCAAAAATGTGCTTCTGGAAGAATGGTCAAACATTCCCATAGACACACTCCTAAACCTTGTGGACAGCCTTCCCAGAAGAGTTGAAGCTGTTATAGCTGAAAAGGGTGGGCCAACTCAATATTGAACCCTACAGAGGATGCCATTAAAGTTCATGTTTGTGCAAAGGCAGGCATCACAATACTTTTGGTAATATAGTGCATCTCTTATGTAACAACATTGCAGAGGTACCTTGTGGTCCCTTTAATGAAACTGTGTTCAAATCGATTTCTGTGGAGCCCTACTCCAAAACCAGGCTGTTCATGGGGCCTATACTTCCATCCAAATAGATGACTGGCTTTAATACACAGAGATTAATCAAAGCCTCCTACATAAATTGTACCTGTTCATCTGCATTTTTCTCTACTCTCCATCCGTTCAAAATCCAGAATTTAAAAAGCTTGTCTGAGCTGTCATGAAAATGGGGGCGGGGAGATGAAGTTACACTCTGCAGAGCTCAGTGAGGAGAGCTGATAGCTGATTGGAGGGAAGAGACACACCCCCCTTCACACAGCAATCAGGAATATAGCTGAGGCTGTCAATCACATGCTGGAGTGCTGAAGCTCACTCCCCTATCCCCTTTTTTCTCTAGGTGCCAGGATTACCTTTCAGAAGTGACTCATGCTGATAGCAGAGGAATGGGGAAGCAGACAGAAATGACACTTAGTGCTCTGGATTGAGACACGTACACACTATAGAGGGATATGCTTTGTTTAAATTTCATGTCTGAGGTTTACAACCATTTTAAAGTTACCCTGTCAAAACAAAGTAATTTTTAATCAATAGCTCATCTGTAAAAGAACACTCACCCCATTAGTGGCCTGTGTATTGAAGAGCTACCGTACTACTTCTCTACTCCCCAGATTATGCATATCTTTCACACTTGCTGATACATAGAATATTTGCTACCTGCTATGGTTCCTCACAATGGCTTGTATGTCACTATGGCACATATGAGCTAGTAGGAGGAATCACAGTCACTGGCAAGGGGAGCAAATATTTGACCTATCTAACTGGTCGAAAACGTGCAGTGCCTGAAGAGTGGAGAAGCAGTGGCTTTTCAATACATGGTCCGCCTGGGAGGGTAAGTATATCTACAGGTATCACAGGTGAACTACTGGGTAAATGTGACCCTGTGGGACATAGCACTTTAGGACCTGTCTTAGTGCCTTCCTGGCACAAAGCCCTGCCACTGTCATTCACCCATCAAATACCAAAGCCTCTACTGAGCACTAACATTCTGGCATATGACAGAAGAACATTAATAACTGGTCCTGCAGCACTGAAACAGAGGGCTCAATAGGGAACCTTCATATGTTGTACTGGGCTAGTACTAGCAATCTCACATTTTGAAGAAGAGATTCAGATCATGTGATCACCATGATCATCCAGTATTATTTTTGTAGCAAACTTTCCCTGGTGGTGGTCGCGCTGTGCTCTCTGTGAAAGTGAACAGCTCCAGGAACAAGGTGCAACAGCAGCCTTGTGATCTGTGCAGTTGATTAGGAAGCAATCAGTGTGGTTCCTAGTCATGCGATCACCATGATTACCACAGGAAACCTTCATCGCAGTATAAACCAGTCTTTCTACCCTAGAGGTATCCCTAAAATATTTTATTAGGTCTTGGGGAACTCCTACTAAAACCAATTCATTGGTAGTAAGTGGAATTTAACCCATTCAGACAGCTAAACGCTTATGCCGCGTACACGCGGTCGGAATTTTCGACAGAAAAAGTCCGATGGGAGCTTTTCATCGGAAATTCCGACCGTGTGTATGCTCCATCAGACTTTTGCCGACGGACTTAGATAGAGAGAAGGTCTATTTTTCCGTCGGAGGTTTTCCCGTTGGAAAGTCTGGCCGTGTGTACGCGGCATTAGAGTGTTATCTTGATGAGGCCTACATTACTGGAACAGTATCTGGTTGAAGAGGGGGGGCTGTTTAATGGGGTGGCAGTATACTGTAAGTGGTACTGAGTGGACCGATGGTTGATGCTTATCACCAACTCCAAAGTCTAGAGGTAGTGGAGCCAGTGAATGTGTCCCTTTTCTGTCCCTCCTCTTCAGGAACCTTTCTCTAGGACTAGAGGCTCTGTCCCTAGCTAGCATGGATTCTGTCCATTGCCTATCCACTTTGTGTGCTAACTGCAGTGGGGCAGTGCTATTTATTAGCAGTGCCATTTATTAGCACTTCCCTCAGCAAAGATGCTTGCAGAGATCATCCAATTGGACTACTGCTCCCCTGATATCACCTATGGAGGCATCAGAGGAACAAAGCTATGCTCATCATGCATTCCCTCTGTACTACGGTCAGCAATACAGCGCTACTTTCAGAGGGGAGGGAAAACTGCCCCTGCTTACATGTGTATATTCATTATAGCGTTGGACTCAATGGTCCAGGTCCTAATAGGTATATGTTTAATACAATTCCAGTCCATAACAACCCAAACAGTTCCTTCTGAAAAACTTATATTTCTAAAGAAGCAAAATACTTGGGGCAACAGAACAAGGTGATCATAAGTTAAACTATTCATATATGCCTAAAACATTTTATAGTCCCTTCAGAATTATATACAACTAGCATGCAACAGAGGAAAAAACTAACACAGTTAAAGTGAGTTAGAAAAATAACCCCTTCGTCTAGAACTACAAAGAGAAAGACGTAATGTATTTCTTAGCACTTCCAGAATCGGATGCTAGTCTCCATGACAACAGAATCCCCAAATATACTCAGCTTTTCTGCATTGCTGGAAGGAGCCAAGTATGGGGGAGGAGAAGAATTAAATCCATGACCACTTTGCTCTGTGAAATTTACATGTTCAGTTTGCTGTTAATATGCATTTAATATCACTTGCATTACTGAAAGTCTCCTCTGAAACCACTGATGCACATTTTCATCTGAGGATTTTTGGCCTCCCAAGTCCTCCAATCAACCAACAGTCTAATCTTTAAAAATAATAATCCCTCACTACATTGCATAGATTGTTGGGAACAAGATCTTGGGATCACCATGTCCCTGAAAATGCATTGGGGACATGGGGAGGACATGGTGGGGGGGTGGTCTTTCCCTATTTGTCCTGATGACCATTCACACAGATACAAAGAGTAATGAGAAATCCAAAATGTTAAAGTTGCTACAGGAACATAGAGTGTAGAGAAATCTGCTAGTGGAGACACATGTTCAGGTGACAGTTGTCTAATGCCCTGTACACACGATAGTTTTTTCAGATGGACTTTTTTCAGCGGAAAAAACTATCGTGTGTGGGCCCCATCGGGCTTTTTTCCATACAACATGTTAAGTTATACTAACTGCTTTTCATTTGTAACCATTTATGTATGGTATATTTCTTGCAATATGTGATGCATATGTGGCAAGTTAATTAGGTACCTGATTATCTTAATGTCAACTGTCCTATAGTGATTTCATTATTATAGTAGGTTTATTCATATTGAGTATTGCCCCTCTTAGTTTATTCCATCCTCTGGTGAATAACCTTTCAGAATGCATGAGTGGCTCCCACGGTGAATACTGTGGGTAGATAACTCCTTCTGTGGGTGTTTCTGTATGTGAGGAGGAAGTTATCTCTAGTCCGCGTCATCGCGGCTAGAGTAATCCCACAAGCAGTGATGTTGGATGTCTTCACTTCCTGAATCGCACTGGGTGCGTTCCAGCAGAGGTGATTGACATCCAATACGTTTCTGACTTTTTCAGTCTCCACGTGGGAGGACTTTGCCACATCACCACGTTAGGATTTATTGGTCCATTAGAGCCCTGTCCATTTCTTATGGCCGCGCGGTATTCACGCGTCATTTGGAAAAGGGGGTGTTCCTCTCTGGGCGGCTTTGTGTCTGATGGGTTGGGCATATCCAGCTCGCGTCATTGCGGTGGGGCCCGCTCATCAGCACGTGACACTCTTACGTCGGGGGACGCTGTGCGTTCCTGGTCCTTGGAGCGCACTGCGTGTGTCCCGACACGCTCGAGTGTCGTTAGGAGGGACTCGCTCTAGCTACAGTTCCCACGTGGGAGGACGTTGGTACGTCACCACGATGGATACTGGTTTTGTATAGGACGCTGGAGTCTGGCCCTTCCCCCAGGCCCATGCGTCATTTGAGGTTGGTTGCCGCATCCCCATTGGCTGGGTGGATTGCGGTGATCGGCGCATCCTCATGACGTAATTGGGCAATATGGGGACACAAGCAGTTCTCATACATCTGATTTAATGGGGGACCATACATGTGCGCTCTTAGTAGCGCGCATGGGGGAGTCCCATGATGGTTAGTCATGTGGGTGGAGCTCCATATATATAATTTCAATGATTTTTGCCCTTTCTTTTTCTCTAGTACCCTTAATGTCAGGAGGAATTATAGGTCACACAGATAATAGACTGACATCACTACTCCTCGCCATGGCCCATGTTAGGTGGTTGTTCATAGGCGGAGGAGTATGTGATATGTCATTGGTCTGTGACACTTAGACACTGATTTTAGATCTCAGCTGTCTTGCGTTTACAGACAACCAATAAGTGTTAGACACAGTATTTAAATAGCGTGATGCAAGTTAGCAGGCTAATACTCCAGTTGAAGGGCCATTGCTCGAAACATGTTGGGTTTTTAGTCTGCTGCCACCCTTGCTATCACGCAACTATTTCAATTTTTACCTCAAGGTCCTTTCTTCTTTGTATTTGCATCCATGAATGTTGCATGTACTATATTTTTACTATGATGTTATGCCAATAAAGGCTATACTTTTCCATACCATACCCTGGTTTTACTTACACCATATGTAGCCATCCATTTTATTCTCTTTATGACATCCTGTTTCAAAGCGTTAATTCCAACGGATAGTCCATAAAGAGTTACATCCTTTTGGATAATTATCCTACCATCGCAGTTGTGATACTGGGAGGAGAGGTTTGCGATATCCACATTGGAGCATCCCTGTTGTTTTCAACATGACATGCTTAGAGTTAAGACCAAAAAGTTCTATCTTGGTCTCATCAGACCAGACAATCTTATTTCTCACCATCTTGGATTCCTTCGGGTGTTTTTTAGCAAACTCCATGCAGGCTTTCATGTGTCTTGCACTGAGGAGAGGCTTCCGTCGGGCCACTCTGCCATAAAGCCCCGACTGGTGGAGGGCTGCAGTGATGGTTGACTTTCTACAACTTTCTCCAATCTCCCAACTGCATCTCTGGAGCTCAGCCACAGTGATATTTGGGTTCTTCTTTACCTCTCTCACCAAGGCTCTTCTCCCCCGATAGCTCAGTTTGGCCGGAAAGCCAGCTCTAGGAAGGGTTCTGGTCGTCCCAAACGTCTTCCATTTAAGGATTATGGAGGCCACTGTGCTCTTAGGAACCTTAAGTGCTGCAGAAATTTTTTTGTAACCATGACCAGATCTGTGCCTTGCCACAATTCTGTCTCTGAGCTCTTCAGGCAGTTCCTTTGACCTCATGATTCTCATTTGCTCTGACATGCACTGTGAGCTGTAAGGTCTTATATAGACAGGTGTGTGGCTTTCCTAATTAAGTCCAATCAGTAGTGATGAGCCGAACACCCCCGGGTTCGGTTCGCACCAGAACCCGCGAACGGACCGAAAGTTCGTACGAACATTAGAACCCTATTAAATACAATGGATGCGAACGTTCGAATTCTAAAGTGCTAATTATAACAACTATTATGCATGTTATTGTCCTAAAAAGGGTTTGGGAACCCGGGTTCTGCACCAGGGGACATGTATCAATGCAAAAAGAAGTTTTAAAAACGGTAGTTTTTCGGGAGCAGTCATTTTAATGATGCATAAAGTGAAAAAAAAAAGTCAAATATTCCTTTAAATATCGTACCTGGGGGGTGTCTAAAGTATGCCTGTGAAGTGCCACGTGTTTCCCGTGTTTAGAACTGTCCCTACACAAAATGACACTTCTAAAGGGAAAAAAAGCCATTTAAAACTGCTTGCGGCTTTAATGTAATGTCTGGTCCCGGTAATATGGATGAAAATCTTTAAGAAAAATGGCATAGCTACCCCATGACCCCCCCCCTACCCCAGCCCATTACCAGCCCCTTTGGGTCTTGTATGGATATTAAGGGGAACCCCGCACATAAAATAAAAAAGGCCCTATATACTCTGAACAGCCGTATACAGGCGGTGCATACAAGACAGGGACTGTAGGTTTGTTCTTATGTAGAATGTGTTTGTAATTTTGAACAGGTACATTGTTGAAGTGTAGCTCCAGCCCAAAAATCTATTTTTAAACTTTTTGGAAAACATAGGTAAGGGTTATCACCCCTGTAACATTTGTTTTGCTGTCTGTGCCCCTGTTCAGAACATTTCACCTCACTTTCCGTCCCAATGACAACTGTTTTTGAAATGTGGTGTTTTTCTTGAAACAAGGATTGCTGATAAAGCATCAGTACAGAGGAGACACCTTTCTCCCATATTTATTCTTACAGGAGAGAATTTTCCTTCCTAGTGGTAGATTTCCTCTCACTTCCTGTTGTCTTCTTGCGTTTGCAAGTAGGAGTCGTTTGTAAGTTGGATGTTTGAAAGTAGGGACCTGCCGTATATACTCTGCAGAAATAGGCCCCTTAGTTGTTGGTGTTGGCACAACACTGTAAGCACTCACAGTTACTCTTGGTTGGTGCTGGAACGCCCTGCTGTCAACTATTATATCAGGAATTTTAATTACATATAATTGTTGAACAGTGGTAGTAAAAATTGGGCCTTTGATGGTGGTGCTGGTGCCACAACACTGTAAGCCCTGACAGTTACTCTTGGTGGGTGCAGCAATGGGCCCTGCTGTGAATTATTAGATCAACAATTGTAATTGCATGCCCCTGTTGAACAGGGGCTGAAAAATTGGGCCTTAGGCACTGGTGGCACAACACTACAACCCCTCACAGATACTGTACTTGGAGCACAGCAATGAGCCCTGTTGCAAAGTATTGCTTCAAAAATTGTAATGACACGCCCCTGTTAAACAGGGGCTGAAAAATTGGGCCTTAGGCACTGGTGGCACAACACTACAACCCCTCACAGATACTGTACTTGGAGCACAGCAATGAGCCCTGTTGCAAAGTATTGCTTCAAAAATTGTAATGACACGCCCCTGTTAAACAGGGGCTGAAAAATTGGACCTTAGGCACTGGTGGCACAACACTACAACCCCTCACAGATACTGTACTTGGAGCACAGCAATGAGCCCTGTTGCAAAGTATTGCTTCAAAAATTGTAATGACACGCCCCTTTTAAACAGGGGCTGAAAAACTGGGCCTTAGGCACTGGTGCCACAACACTCCAACCCCTCACAGATACTGTACTTGGAGCACAGCAATGAGCCCTATGGCAAATTATTGCTAAAAAAATTGTAATTACACGCCCCTGTAAAACAGGGGCTGAAAAATTGGGCCTTAGCCACTGGTGGCGGCACCCATAAACAAAAATGATCTTCCAAGCTATCATCATCAATCGTATCATTGAGGACTCGGAGGAGGAGGATAGCCAGTCAACATAACAGCACAGGCACTCAGCATCAGCATCAGTCTTGAAGGGATGTGACATGTTAAAATCAATTAGTCTGTTATATCAGCATCAGGTGTGTGGTAGCTGGTGGTGATCCAAGACTGGTTCATCTTGATGAAAGTCAGTCGATCAACCGAGTCGGTGGACAGGCGCACCCTGTGATCCGTGACAAATCCTCCAGCAGCACTGAATGTGCGTTCCGAAAGAACGCTGGATGCAGGACAGGCCAGTAGCTCAATTGCATACTGTGCAAGCTCTGGCCAGTGATCCATCCTCAAGACCCAGTAAGCCAGAGGATTTTCGGTGGGGAAGGTGTCCAAGTCTGACCTTGCCCCTAGATATTCCTGCACCATGTTTATCAGACGCTGGCGATGGTTGCTGGAACCGATCATACTTTGGGGCTGCGGACTAAAGAATTGTCTGAACGCATCGGTCAGACGGCCACCTTCCCCACCGCTCCTTCTTTGACTGGCCGAAGCCTCAGCAACTCGTTGTCCAGGACCAGGAGTTTGTAACCTCCCAGTCTCTGGGAACGCGTTGCACAGACCTTTCTGCAAGGCCTCCCGGAGTTGTCTCATCCTCTGCTCCCTCTGCGAAGGTAACATAAGGTCCGCAACCTTACCCTTGTACCGTGGATCAAGGAGAGTGGCCAGCCAGTAATGGTCCCTCTCCTTGATCCGAAGAATACAAGGATCCTTCCGCAGACTTTGCAGGATCAGGGAGGCCATGCAGCGTAGGTTTGCTGAGGCATTCGCTCCGGAGTCCTCTGGGTCACTAAGGACGACATGATCCGCAGCCACCTCCTCCCAGCCACGTACAAGTCCACTGGTTTCTTGGGACTGTAAATCATCCCTAAAAGACTGCTGCTGATGATGCTGAGTGCCAGCCTCCACCTCCATGCTGACACAATCCTCCTCCTCCTCCTCCTCCTCCTCTTCCTGTGCGATGGGTGGGACAGAAGGAACACTGTCTGGGTAAAGGGGGCCTTGAGAGGCAAGGAAGTCCTCCTCTTCCTGCCTCTGTTCTGCCTCAAGTGCCCTGTCCATTATTCCACGCAGCGTGTGCTCCAACAGGTGGACAAGAGGTACAGTGTCACTGATGCATGCACTGTCACTGCTCACCATCCTCGTGGCCTCCTCAAATGGTGCCAGGACAGTGCATGCATCCCTGATCATGCCCCACTGGCGTGGAGAAAAAAAACCAAGCTCCCCTGACCCTGTCCTGGTGCCGTAGTTGCACAGGTACTCATTGATGGCCCTCTGCTGCGTGTGCAGCCGCTGCAGCATGGCCAACGTTGAGTTCCACCTGGTGGGCATGTCACATATAAGGCGGTTCTTGGGCAGGTTCAACTCCTTTTGCAGCTCAGCCAGGCGAGCACTGGCATTATAAGATCTGCGGAAATGCACACAGACTTTCCTGGCCTGCCTCAGGACAACCTGCCCAAGAACCGCTGCACCACCAGGTTAAGGACGTGAGCCACACAGGGCACATGGGTCAGTTGTCCCTGTCGGAGGGCGGAGAGGAGGTTGGTGCCATTGTCGCAAACCACCATTCCTGGCTTAAGCTGGCGTGGCGTCAACCACCTCTCGGCCTGGCCCTGCAGAGCAGACAGGACCTCTGCCCCAGTGTGGCTTCTGTCCCCCAAACACACCAGCGCAAGCACGGCATGGCATCTTTTTGCCTGCGTACTTGCGTAGCCCCGTGAACGGCTACGGAGCACCGCTGGTTCATAGGACAAACCACAGGAAGAGGCCATGGAGGAAGAAGAAGAGGAGGGGGTGGAGGAGAGAGGTGTGTCACAACCAGTAGTAGCATTTTGGAGGCGTGGCGGTGGAACAACCTCCAACACTACTGCACCTTGTCCTGCATCCTTCCCAGCTGCCAAAAGAGTGACCCAATGGGCCGTGAAAGAAAGGTAACGTCCCTGTCCATGCCTGCTGGACCATGAGTCAGCGGTAATATGCACCTTACCGCTGACCGCCCTGTCCAGCGAGGCCAAGACATTGCCTTCCACATGCCGGTAGAGAGCCGGAATAGCCTTCCGTGAGAAAAAGTGGCGTTTGGGAACCTGCCACTGAGGAACCGCACATTGCACAAACTCACGGAAGGGGGCCGAGTCTACCAACTGAAAAGGCAGCAGTTGAAGCGCTAGCAATTTAGCCAAGCTAGCATTCAACCGCTGGGCATGTGGATGGCTGGGAGTGAACTTCTTTCGACGGTCCAGCAGCTGGGGCAGGGAAATTTGCCTGCTAGAATCGGACGTCGGTGTACTGCTAGCAGAGTGGCCGCAAGTACTTGGCTGTGACACACCTAATTCTACACCTTCATTCCTCTCAGTGCATGTTTCAGAGAGGACTGAAGTTATAGTGGGGTTGGAGATCCCAGCTGATGCGGTGCAAGGAGAGGTCCGCTTTGTTCTTTGGTGTGGGTCTTTGAGGTAGGCTTGCCAATGAGCTGCATGGCAGGTCAACATATGTCTGGTCAGGCATGTGGTACCCAAGCGGCTGATGTTTTGGCCACGCGATATACGCTTGAGACATATGTTGCAAACAGCAGCTGTGCGATCTGATGCACTAGCCTCAAAAAAGGCCCACACCAAGGAACTTTTTGAATGACGGGCAGAGGCAGCGCCCTGCACAGGCGGAGCTCTGCGGTGTGATTCCGTCGGTGTACTGCCCTTACGCTGGCCACCAAAGGGCATCCTGCCTCGTTGGAGATGTGCCTCCTCCTCATCCTCCTCCTCCTCCTCTCTCCTATTAGGCACCCACGTGGAGTCAGTGACCTCATCATCCCCTCCCTCCTCATCACTGGAGCCAATCTGGCAGTATGCTGCAGCTGCTGGAACATGACTGCCAGATTGGTGTCCTTCTTGAGCATCCCCTCTGTCTGCTCTCACGCTACTGCCTTCCTGTAGCTGGGTTTCATCATCAGACCCTTCGAAACGCTGGGCATCCTCCTGGAGCATGTACCCAACACTGTGCTCAAACAGTTCGGGGGACTCCTCAGGAGGAGGACATGGTGGGTCTAGGGAAGGAGTGACTGATGATGAGTCTGACATTGATACCAGGGAAGAGGACGCTTTGGCAGCTGCTTTGCCAGTACCCTGAGCCTGGGTGAGAGAGGATGAGGAGGAGGAGGAGGGCTTGGTCATCCACTCTACCAAGTCTTCGGCATGATGTGGCTCAACATGTCCAGCTGCCGAAAAGAAGGACAAGCGTGTCCCATGGCCATGTGCTGATGACAATGCACCGCGTCCACGACCAGCACTGTTGCCCCCAGACACAGAGCCTGCTTGCCCTCTTTTATTGCCTCCTGACTGTCTGCCTCTCCTTGTTTGCCTTCCAGACATTCTAATAGATGGCCTGCAGGGAGATGGGAAAAAAGCAATAAGGGCTACCTTCAGGTGTCCTTCTCTGTCCCTTTACTTAAGGATTTCTAAATATGGTTGAGGATGATTGCTTTTGCACAGAATAGCACAACGACAATTTCCCTGACTGTCCAAAAAACAAGGATTTCAAAGATGGTTGATGAGGAATGCTTTAGCACACTATAGCACAAGGAGAATTCCCCTCACTTTCCTTCTTTGTCCCTAGAAACAAGGACTCGCACAGTGAAAGAAACTGACACTCTCCCTACCTAGAGTTTTCTGTCCCTAGAAAAAATGTTTTTTTAAAGCACACTATAGCACAAGGAGAATTCCCCTCACTTTCCTTCTTTGTCCCTAGAAACAAGGACTCGCACAGTGAAAGAAACTGACACTCTCCCTACCTAGAGTTTTCTGTCCCTAGAAAAAATGTTTTTTTAAAGCACACTATAGCACAAGGAGAATTCCCCTCACTTTCCTTCTTTGTCCCTAGAAACAAGGACTCGCACAGTGAAAGAAACTGACACTCTCCCTACCTAGAGTTTTCTGTCCCTAGAAAAAATGTTTTTTTAAAGCACACTATAGCACAAGGAGAATTCCCCTCACTTTCCTTCTTTGTCCCTAGAAACAAGGACTCGCACAGTGAAAGAAACTGACACTCTCCCTACCTAGAGTTTTCTGTCCCTAGAAAAAATGTTTTTTTAAAGCACACTATAGCACAAGGAGAATTCCCCTCACTTTCCTTCTTTGTCCCTAGAAACAAGGACTCGCACAGTGAAAGAAACTGACACTCTCCCTACCTAGAGTTTTCTGTCCCTAGAAAAAATGTTTTTTTAAAGCACACTATAGCACAAGGAGAATTCCCCTCACTTTCCTTCTTTGTCCCTAGAAACAAGGACTCGCACAGTGAAAGAAACTGACACTCTCCCTACCTAGAGTTTTCTGTCCCTAGAAAAAATGTTTTTTTAAAGCACACTATAGCACAAGGAGAATTCCCCTCACTTTCCTTCTTTGTCCCTAGAAACAAGGACTCGCACAGTGAAAGAAACTGACACTCTCCCTACCTAGAGTTTTCTGTCCCTAGAAAAAATGTTTTTTTAAAGCACACTATAGCACAAGGAGAATTCCCCTCACTTTCCTTCTTTGTCCCTAGAAACAAGGACTCGCACAGTGAAAGAAACTGACACTCTCCCTACCTAGAGTTTTCTGTCCCTAGAAAAAATGTTTTTTTAAAGCACACTATAGCACAAGGAGAATTCCCCTCACTTTCCTTCTTTGTCCCTAGAAACAAGGACTCGCACAGTGAAAGAAACTGACACTCTCCCTACCTAGAGTTTTCTGTCCCTAGAAAAAATGTTTTTTTAAAGCACACTATAGCACAAGGAGAATTCCCCTCACTTTCCTTCTTTGTCCCTAGAAACAAGGACTCGCACAGTGAAAGAAACTGACACTCTCCCTACCTAGAGTTTTCTGTCCCTAGAAAAAATGTTTTTTTAAAGCACACTATAGCACAAGGAGAATTCCCCTCACTTTCCTTCTTTGTCCCTAGAAACAAGGACTCGCACAGTGAAAGAAACTGACACTCTCCCTACCTAGAGTTTTCTGTCCCTAGAAAAAATGTTTTTTTAAAGCACACTATAGCACAAGGAGAATTCCCCTCACTTTCCTTCTTTGTCCCTAGAAACAAGGACTCGCACAGTGAAAGAAACTGACACTCTCCCTACCTAGAGTTTTCTGTCCCTAGAAAAAATGTTTTTTTAAAGCACACTATAGCACAAGGAGAATTCCCCTCACTTTCCTTCTTTGTCCCTAGAAACAAGGACTCGCACAGTGAAAGAAACTGACACTCTCCCTACCTAGAGTTTTCTGTCCCTAGAAAAAATGTTTTTTTAAAGCACACTATAGCACAAGGAGAATTCCCCTCACTTTCCTTCTTTGTCCCTAGAAACAAGGACTCGCACAGTGAAAGAAACTGACACTCTCCCTACCTAGAGTTTTCTGTCCCTAGAAAAAATGTTTTTTTAAAGCACACTATAGCACAAGGAGAATTCCCCTCACTTTCCTTCTTTGTCCCTAGAAACAAGGACTCGCACAGTGAAAGAAACTGACACTCTCCCTACCTAGAGTTTTCTGTCCCTAGAAAAAATGTTTTTTTTAAAGCACACTATAGCACAAGGAGAATTCCCCTCACGTTCCTTCTTTGTCCCTAGAAACAAGGACTCGCACAGTGAAAGAAACTGACACTCTCCCTACCTAGAGTTTTCTGTCCCTAGAAAAAATGTTTTTTTAAAGCACACTATAGCACAAGGAGAATTCCCCTCACTTTCCTTCTTTGTCCCTAGAAACAAGGACTCGCACAGTGAAAGAAACTGACACTCTCCCTACCTAGAGTTTTCTGTCCCTAGAAAAAATGTTTTTTTAAAGCACACTATAGCACAAGGAGAATTCCCCTCACTTTCCTTCTTTGTCCCTAGAAACAAGGACTCGCACAGTGAAAGAAACTGACACTCTCCCTACCTAGAGTTTTCTGTCCCTAGAAAAAATGTTTTTTTAAAGCACACTATAGCACAAGGAGAATTCCCCTCACTTTCCTTCTTTGTCCCTAGAAACAAGGACTCGCACAGTGAAAGAAACTGACACTCTCCCTACCTAGAGTTTTCTGTCCCTAGAAAAAATGTTTTTTTAAAGCACACTATAGCACAAGGAGAATTCCCCTCACTTTCCTTCTTTGTCCCTAGAAACAAGGACTCGCACAGTGAAAGAAACTGACACTCTCCCTACCTAGAGTTTTCTGTCCCTAGAAAAAATGTTTTTTTAAAGCACACTATAGCACAAGGAGAATTCCCCTCACTTTCCTTCTTTGTCCCTAGAAACAAGGACTCGCACAGTGAAAGAAACTGACACTCTCCCTACCTAGAGTTTTCTGTCCCTAGAAAAAATGTTTTTTTAAAGCACACTATAGCACAAGGAGAATTCCCCTCACTTTCCTTCTTTGTCCCTAGAAACAAGGACTCGCACAGTGAAAGAAACTGACACTCTCCCTACCTAGAGTTTTCTGTCCCTAGAAAAAATGTTTTTTTAAAGCACACTATAGCACAAGGAGAATTCCCCTCACTTTCCTTCTTTGTCCCTAGAAACAAGGACTCGCACAGTGAAAGAAACTGACACTCTCCCTACCTAGAGTTTTCTGTCCCTAGAAAAAATGTTTTTTTAAAGCACACTATAGCACAAGGAGAATTCCCCTCACTTTCCTACTTTGTCCCTAGAAACAAGGACTCGCACAGTGAAAGAAACTGACACTCTCCCTACCTAGAGTTTTCTGTCCCTAGAAAAAATGTTTTTTTAAAGCACACTATAGCACAAGGAGAATTCCCCTCACTTTCCTTCTTTGTCCCTAGAAACAAGGACTCGCACAGTGAAAGAAACTGACACTCTCCCTACCTAGAGTTTTCTGTCCCTAGAAAAAATGTTTTTTTAAAGCACACTATAGCACAAGGAGAATTCCCCTCACTTTCCTTCTTTGTCCCTAGAAACAAGGACTCGCACAGTGAAAGAAACTGACACTCTCCCTACCTAGAGTTTTCTGTCCCTAGAAAAAATGTTTTTTTAAAGCACACTATAGCACAAGGAGAATTCCCCTCACTTTCCTTCTTTGTCCCTAGAAACAAGGACTCGCACAGTAAAACACACTGACACTCTCCCTACCTATCCTTCTCTTTCCCTAAACTAAAGGAATCCAGGTTAAGCAAGAAAGAAATAAACGTCACTGTCCCTGACTATGCTTGTCTTTCCCTGCTCCGGAACACACTACACTAGGCCGCCGTGCTGGCGGCCTTTTATAGTGTGGGGCGTGTACTAAACACCCTCAGCAATAATTGGCCACAGGCATCCTGCCTGTGGCCAATCATTGCTCTCCTCGCTGCCGGCGCTGTGATTGGCCAAGCATGCGGGGTCACAGTGCATGCTTGGCCAATCACAGCGCCTGGATGACACTGCGATGGCGTAGTGCATTGTGGGCCGTTCGCGTCACTCGAATTTGGCGCGAACGGCCCAAATCGTTCGATCTTCGTCGAACGATCGAACAGCCGATGTTCGAGTCGAACGTATGTTCGACTCGAACACGAAGCTCATCCCTACCAATCAGTATAATCAAACATAGCTGGACTCAAATGAAGTTGTAGAACCATCTCAAGGATGATCAGAAGAAATGGACAGCACCTAAATTAAATATATGAGTGTCACAGCAAAGGGTCTGAATACTTAGGACCAGGTGATATTTCAGTTTTTGTTTTTTAATAAATCTGCAAAAATGTCAACAATTCTGTGTTTTGTCAATATGGGGTGCTGTGTGTACATTAATGAGGAAAAAAATGAACTTAAATGATTTTAGCAAGTGGCTGCAATATATCAAAGAGTGAAAAATGTAAGGGGTCTGAATACTTTCTGTACCCACTGTATATATATATATATATATATATATATATATATATATATATATTATTCTTCTTTCTTCATTATTTGCTCTGGGAAGATTGCTGATTTTAATTATTTGGGAGCTACATTGTACACTAGTGCTGTTGAATGGTAGTGCTGAATGTTTTTTTTTATGTTTGTAACTTTTGTGTGAAAAACCTCTAATAAAAAAAATAAAATAAAAAAAATAGGTAAGTGCACAGATCTTGTTTATATAGGGGACCCAGCATAGGTAGGAGGAGAGGGGAACATTTTTAGGAACTGGAGTTAGGCTTTTCTTGCACTTTAAACGTAAAGCTGAATATGCACGTATCAAAATTTGTCCAGTTCAGCAGTAACTAGCCAAATTCTGTTCAGTGTGTAATCCCATCTGTTCTAAAGTAGTCAGTCATTAGACCAGCATCCGTTGAATGGTCTTGGTGGAAAAAACAGTGTATTTTGACTATGAGGGGGGGGGTGGTGAGTCCCCGCTGTCAGAATACAATAGCACAGCGGGGAGATTCCTGCATCCACATCGCTTGTGTGGATGTGGAAATCAGTGAGTTTTTTTTTTTTTGTTCAGCCAGCAGGCTGAAAGGAAAAAAACTCACAATGTGTACCCAGCTTAGATGGACCTTCCAGGTTCTAAGGTTGCAAGTTTTTTGTTTAATTGTTGTATTTATGGATCACACATCTTTTTTTAGCACTATGTAACTTTATATTCTTGGGTTTCTTTCTTTAAAATGAAAAAACAAAAAATATATAGAATGCTGAAGAGGAAGTGAAAAACTTAGCAGAAGCACAGACTAGGAGCCTGAAGTCCATCCATTTATAATTCAGGTTAGTTTGGTCTTGGTGAGATCCACGCTCAAGTCTGTTTATCAATCTGTTAAGCTGTTTTAATTGTGTTTGGGTTCAAAGTGACCCCAAATCTCTATTAACTTATCACGGTTTATGAGGTGTTGTCTGCACCTAAAAGATGATAAATGACTGCAACCGGATGGCATTTGTGCTAGCCACTGGACACACTAATGATTTCCCACAGGAATCTAGTAGGGGATATCTGTGCAGATGAGCCAATAAAGCTACAATTTTTCTGAAATACATTTCTTTCTGTGCTGATTTAAATAATGAAATGCAGGGAAACATAATTATATTTAGGGGATATAAATGCCTTTCAGAATAGTTGGTTCTAAAGTTTTTTACTGCTGTTTGTTTCTCTATTAGGTGATTTAGGAAAATATGAAGAGAAATGCCCCTGGGACAGTAGGGATTGGCTCAATGATATGGAATTGACAAATAGAGTATATAAAAGTACAAAAAGTTTTATTATAAGCGATAGTCACAAAATTGACAATATATACGAATTGTGGAAATGAATTAAAAACAATAAACTGATATGGAAATTGGAAATGCCAAAATACATATTTTCACATCCATAATGTTTGACAGTGGGTCAATACAGAAGGGGATGAATGGATACCGACATGTTTCGGATACAGATGGCGGAGTTTATTCAAAGCTCATGTGTATCTATTCCTTCTTCAGGGTTTATGTATAGGCAGGCAATATATACATTTATTTTCTAATAGAAAAAGCAAAAACATTGTGTAAATGTAAGAATAAATAGAGTAATGTGTTTCTCTAAGTTTCTCTTTGGTAGCATATTAAACATACTGCATAATGACAGAAAGCATCCAATAGTCTTTTAGCTGTGTATTGGTTGATTAAAAGAAAAAAGGCATAATACTTACATCCCAAAATGATCTTAGAAAACAGGCCCCTGTTGAGAGGAATCTGCAATCCATAATACTTAGTTGGATAGCAGTAAATACACTTTTTTTTATTCCTCCTTTTAAAGGGCCACACTTAGAGTCTGTTTACTTTTGACTGTGCATATGATTCCTTGGACTGGGCTTCCGGCTCCCCGAGGATTTGTTCAACTGGCGTGCCTTTACCTGTGTCCTTGTATTCTAAGATCATTTTGGGATGTAAGTATTATGCATTTTTTCTTTTAATCAACCAATACACAGCTAAAAGACTATTGGATGCTTTCTGTCATTATGCAGTATGTTTAATATGCTACCAAAGAGAAACTTAGAGAAACACATTAGTCTATTTATTCTTACATTTACACAAAGTTTTTGCTTTTTCTATTAGAAAATAAATTTATATATTGCCTGCCTATACATAAACCCTGAAGAACGAACACATGAGCTTTGAATAAACTCCGCCATCTGTATCCGAAACATGTCGGTATCTATTCATCCCCTTCTATATTGACCCACTGTCAAACATTATGGATGTGAAAATATGTATTTTGGCATTTCCAATTTCCATGTCAGTTTATTGTTTTTAATTCATTTCCACAATTCGTATATATTGTCAATTTTGTGACTATCGCTTGTAATAAAACTTTTTGTACTTTTATATACTCTATTTGTCAATTCCATATCATTGCGCCAATCCCTACTGTCCCACGGGCATTTCTCTTCATATTTTCCTAAATCACCTAATAGAGAAACAAACAGCAGTAAAAAAACTTTGGAACCAACTATTCTGAAAGGCATTTATATCCCCTAAATATAATTATGTGGCACATGTGCAAAGTTTTGCTTATTTAGCACCCTTTTGCAGCTCCTTATACATACAGCATTAGGTTATAAAGTAGTCAACTGATCTTCTGTAGGTTGTAAGAAAAGTGCTGATTCCCACCATCCCACTCTTTATATTTTTCCTATTATTTATCAGTGTGCCCCTATGTCTCCCTAGATCATGTGACTGGCAAAAGGAGCATTTTATTTTCCACTATAGTTCCAGTACAAAGTTTACTTACCAGTCAAAAGCAGGAAGTGCAGGCCAAAATAGAAATGTTGTCAAGATAATACTCTAAAAATAGTAATAACTAGTGTGTTTATGGAGTTCATACACCATCAAGGCTTATATAAGAAAACCTGATGAAGAGGGAGCATGCATAATCAAAACATTTTGGCTACTGTGAATTTTTTGGCCTAAAGTACAAACTTAACAATACTATGTCTACAGTATTTCCTACTAGGATCTGGCACTCACACATTCTTATTGTGGTTCCTATTAGGGATGAGCCGAACACCCCCGGTTTGGTTCGCACCAGAACCTGCGAACGGACCGAAAGTTTGGGCAAACTTTAGAACCCTATTAAAGTCTATAGGATTCGAACGTTCAAAATCAAAAGTGCTAATTTTAAAGGCTAATATGGAAGTTGTTGTCCTAAAAAGGGTTTGGGGACCCGGGTCCTGCCCCAGGGGACATGTATCAATGCAAAAAGAAGTTTTAAAAACTGAAGTTTTTTCGGGAGCAGTGATTTTAATGATGCATAAATTGAAAAAAAAGAGGGAAATATTCCTTTAAATATCGTACCTGGGGGTGTCTATAGTATGCCTGTGACGTGGCACGTGGTTCCCGTGTTTAGAACTGTCCCTGCACAAAATGACATTTCTAAAGGAAAAAAAGTCATTTAAAACTGCTTGCGGCTTTAATGTAATGTCTGGTCTCGGCAATAGATGAAAATCATTGAGAAAAATGGCATGGGTACCCCCTCCCCCCCAGCCTATTACCAGCCCATTACCAGCCCCTTTGGGTCTTGTATGGATATTAAGGGGAATCCCGCACCCAAATTTAAAAAAGGAAAGGCGTGGGGCCCCCAGGCCCTATATACTCTGAACAGCAGTATACAGGCGGTGCAAACAAGACAGGGACTGTAGGTTTGTTGTTACGTAGAATCTGTTTGTAATTTTGAACTCCCTGCCAGTGGTATTAGTATGAGAACACCAGCAATTGTATTCAGGTAAGCTTTAGATGCACACTGTGCAAAGGACACTAAATCAAAATACTGCAGCTCCCTGCCTTTATTTGTATGAGAACACCAGCAATTGTATTCAGGTAAGCTTTTGGTGCACACTGTGCAACGGACACTAAAGCAAAATACTGCAGCTCCCTGCGTGTATTTGTATCAGAACACCAGCAATTGTATTGAGGTAAACTTTTGGTGCACACTGTGCAAAGGACACTAAAGCAAAATACTGCAGCTCCCTGCCTGTATTTGTATCAGAACACCAGCAATTGTATTGAGGTAAACTTTTGGTGCACACTGTGCAGAGGACACTAAAGCAAAATACTGCAGCTCCCTGCCTGTATCTGTATCAGAACACCAGCAATTGTATTGAGGTAAGCTTTTGGTGCACACTGTGCAAATGACACTAAAGCAAAATACTGCAGCTCCCTGCCTGTATTTGTATCAGAACACCAGCAATTGTATTCAGGTAAGCTTTTGGTGCACACTGTGCAAAGGACACAGTACACTAAGTGAAACACTGCAGCAAGCACAATCACCTGCCTGCCTGTCAGTATAGAGATTAGAGAATAACTGGAACGGATCTAGCTAAACTGAATACAGTGTGTAAATATATATACAACACCTAGGATGCATATATATATCCTCTACACACTGTAACTGCAGCTAACTGACTCGCCTGCCTGCTCTATCTAACTCAAATCACATTACACTGTCTCTCACTCTGTCGCTTTCCTTTAACTAACGCCGCAACACACTACACAAGGCCGCCAAGCCGGCGGCCTTATATAGTGTGGGGCGTGTACCTACTCCTCTGAGCCATGATTGGCCAAAGCCACCCTGGCTTTGGCCAATTACGGCTCTCTGTACTTACGGCGCTGTGATTGGCCAAGCATGCGGGTCATAGTGCATGCTTGGCCAATCATCAGCCATCACTCGAATTTGGTGCGAACGGCCCATAATGTTCGAAATTCGGCGAACAGGCGATGTTCGAGTCGAACATTGGTTCGACTCGAACTCGAAGCTCATCCCTAGTTCCTATGTGCACTCATGGTAATTTCATTCTCACAATGCCGAATAAGCAGCTTTATTATATTGACCTACATTGGGCAACTATAAGACTGACTGAAAAAAAGGGCCTGTGCCTTCCCACACATACATATGCACTGCTCATTGCAGTCAACTAGTCCTGAAAGTTTCCTGTTTCAAGTAGTGTAAGAAGCTAGGGGATGTGCAGGCAACAGAGTTTATGGGTTAGAAGGCACCGACAATGTAAATAAAGAAGTGCAGGCCCAGAAAACATGGCCCCTTCTGCAGAGTTATGCAGCCAAGAACTGGACACAAAGAAAAAGGAAACATGTTAACACCGATGTTTAGCCAAAAAAAAAAATCCTGTAATATAATATGAACTACATTGTGCAAGAAGCTGGATCCTAGAGAAATCTTCACTGTGGGGTTGTCTGTCCTCTTTCTGTCTCTGAACTTCCAGGCTCGACAACGGTTAACAGCTTCAGGTCTATAGGCAGCGAGAGAGTTCTTCCATTGTATTATGATCTGTGAATGGGGAAGGTCTGATTAGTTGTAGATGGTAACCTGATTAGTAATACTAGTCTGATCAGGAGTAGCTTTCTCAAAGTGGTCCACACCTGGTAGGTTCTCCTCTGGGAAGGAGCTAGTACTGGTGTAGTAAGTCTGGGGCTTGGTCCCTTCCCTTATAGGTCCCCTCTAAAACAAAAATCTCTCACACTCTAGTTTCCCCTGAGCACTGGGTCCCTGCCTTGTGCATATAGGGGTGGGTTGCAGGAGTATCTTTAAGTTGAGAACAGTGTGTGTGTCTCATTGCTGCTGGAAAGCTTTTAAATAGCTTGTTCCAACTATAACATACCTTGCACCCTGTTACTTATAGTGAGGGGATTTTTGCACCTCCTTGCAAAATATCTGGGTGCATAATAGCTCATTCTGTACCTGTAGGAGGTACCTTAGCCATTTTCTAGCTCCAGGTGCCATTTTGAGCACACGGCTTTACAAAAGACAAGGCACAATACAGACCCAGCTCTACCCTGCTTCGAATTGTGGCTCAGGTCTCTTCATCAGTCTTTACTGGGCTATCCATCAGCCTTTAGTCACAAGGCACAGGATAGCTGCACTCCTTCAGCTCTGCAGTAACAGGTTGTGACTATACCTCAAGGGACCCACCTTCATGGCAGACATTGGACTGAAGGGAAATAGGACAAATGGGCAGGCATGCACAGGGTCATGATGAGGTTATTCTGGTATTCCTCTGAAAACTGCTTCTGGTACATTGGACCTCAGTCTCGACAGGCATCCCAAATATCTTCTTTTTAACTGAGAGGTAAAGTGTCACTGGTACAGACTGTGGGACACACAGGTTGAAAGCACTACAATTCGGCGGCTCTCCTGCTGAATAATTGTCCAATTCATCCATCGTAGCAGTATCACTTTATGGTGAAGATAAAGAGGGGTAAGACGGTGAGAAAGTGAACGGTAAATCCTCAGAGTCTGAGAACTCTGAGAGTCCGAAAGAGAAAGTGAACGGTAAATCCTCAGAGTCTGAGAACTCACCCTTGATCTCTCCTAAGCTGAAAGAAACCATTAACGTTTCGAAGGGACAAGCCTAAGGCTAACAATATGGGATCTCTTCCAAGAAAGCAAATAAGTTATTTCTGGGTCATCCACATGTGCAGGATGAGTTGTACAAGGACTGGCCATGGCCAGCCAAAGTGTATGCCCATTCCAAGCAATTTGGGCAGCAGTACTCAGTGGAGTAAGCCTATAATAAGAAATGGAAAGTTTCTGTAATGGATCTGACTATTTCTTGCCCCAACAAATCCCTGATGCCTTTAGCTGAGCATGTCCCAGTCTTTAAAGACTTAGTGGACAAAAGGTTTGAGGCCCCCTCAAAGACTTCTTTGCCCAGTTGAGCTCGGCCATGCGACCATTGGCCTTAGCAGTCTGGGCCACGCCAAACCACAGATCAATTTCTTGGTACTCAAAAAAATTGAGTAGTAGCCAAGGGCTACAACATGGACAATTTGGTAGACTCCCTGTGCCAAAATTCTCGCCTATCTTCCATGTCAGTTAAGATGCACAGAATTGGCTGCAGATCTGGTCTGCTGCATATTACCATTTTTTCCTGCATCAGTAGTTTGCGGTGGGCCGGCTGCACATCCTCTTAGTGGCTCTTTCCCTTGGTCTCCACATCCCCCTGAGCCTTCACCAGGGTGCTTGCCTTAGTCCTTGAGCTGCTGTGCTCTCAGAGAATCCATGTTATCTGATATCTGTGCACGCTACTCTCAGGGGCCTGCTGGTGGGCAATACACACATTTTAGAGCTTTGGGTGGATCTTCAAGCTCCAGAAGTCTGTGTTGGGTCTAACCCACCCTTCAGAGTACCTGGGTCAGGTCTTGGACATGGCCTAAGCCTGGGTGTTTCTACTCCTGGAACGGGTATTGATCCTCCATGCTCATGCACAGCGCTCCAAAAAGATTCCATCAGACAAATTTGCATGAGGGTACTGCGCTTTATGGTGGACTTCCTGGAGGCAGTTTTCCCAGTTTAATGCCCGGATAAACACCCTCAGTCAATGGACTGATCCATGCGCCTATGTCCCAAGGCCATGAGATCTTTGATCTGATGGCTGGCCAGCACTGCCCTGGAATCAAATAAGTATTTTGTCACGTTAACCTTGATGGTTCTCACTATGGATGCCAATCTGTCAGGCTTGGAAATCCTAGGGTTGATCTAGGGGGTGTGGTCATCAAGGGAGGCCAGACTATCCATCCATGTTTTTGAGCTAATGTCCATTCGCCTATGCCTGCTGCAGTCAACCAGCTAGCTTTAGGGGAAACCAATGAAGGTTCATTTGGACAATGCCACTGCAGCAGCCTACATCAATATTAAGAACAGCACCAGAAGCCATGCAGCCCTTCAAAAAGACATGTCCCAGCCTTGTCCAGGTTCCCAGAGTAGACAATTGGCAGATGGACTTCCTCAGTTGTCAACACTTAGAGGAGGGGAACTGGTCTACAGTGTTACAGAAAATCTTTTTACCATTGAGGGATGGCAGACATAAATCTGTTGGCATTTTGCTTCAACAACAAGATGGAAAGGCTTGTGGTCAGGGTCATGAATACAGAGGTCTTTGCAGTAGATGCACTAATGACTCCATGGGATCAGTTACAGTTGATTTAAAGTGGTTTTAAAGTCTCATGGTTTTTCACCTTAATGCATTCTATGCATTAAGGTGAAAAACCATCTGTAGTGCTTCAGCCCCCCAAGCCCCCATTTTACTTACCTCATACCGATCTTTCTCTGGCCGGGAACGATCACGCCAGCACTATCCAGTGTCTCATGTCCTGATTGAATAGTTCGATAGCAGCGCAGCCATTGGCTCCCACTGCTGTCAATCACATCCAATGACGTGGGCGCCAGAGGGGGGGGATGGCGGTGCCGAGTCAGGAATTCTGTATAAATGGACACCGAAGCAGGACTCGGGAGCGCGCCCGCATGGATGTTCCCCTTAGGAGAGCCTTCTCCAATGTGGGCACCCAATGCAGGGAGGAGCCACCAGCACCGCCGGGGGACCCCAGAAGAAGCGGATCGAGGCCACTCCGTGCAAAACTAACAGTGGAGGTAAGTATAACATGTTTGTTATTTTTAAAAAAAAACAGGGTTTACAACCCCTTTAAGCCTTCCCTCTACTTCAGATTCATCCTTGACTGCTTCGCAGGATCAGATTGAGAGTATTCCAGTCATTGTGCGTTCTACTGCCTGGAAATCATTCACCGGAAAGGGACACGGTACGTCTGACATGTATGGTGAACAATTTATGGGCAATGGAATGCACGCCGATTCGCAATCTTGTTGGTGGGGTAAATGGCAATACGGAGAGAGGTAGCACACTGCTGGGTCCCGGTAGTGCCGGCGTAGGCATGATTACATGTGAGTGGGAAATGTTTATACATTCTGGCGATATGATGCATATTAAACGGGTTGTACTATGATCCTGCATTTTGTGGTATATCCTAATACCTGAGGATCACTACCGATGTTTAGGACTCCTAACAAGCGTTATTAGACCCACTTCATCCTGGGTCTAGGGATCTGGTGAGTCATAACTGGATTGGGGATCGTGGCGTGGACACATGGAGGAGCACTGAGTGGAGACAGCAAGTCTCATTTGCATGGAGTGTGTAGAGCATGTTGAAAGGAAGTTACACATAGACTTTGGCACTATTGAAGGACTTTTTTAGTTTATGTACTTTTATAAGGGGTGTTCATATCTGAGTTTTTAAATGTTTCACTTTTGAATATATTGACTGCTACATCAAAAGGGGTGATCTGTAGGCAGTTTATTATTTTTTTAAGGTTTCACCTTAATTGTATATAATGTTTAAGGGTTCACATTAGCACCTAGCACTCACCTTTGGTTGTTTATTGTTTATCACTGAGGCTTACACCTTGATGGATAGGATTCATCCTTTCCCTATTAAGGCTCATCAGGTGTCTGTTTCTCAGATTTGCTTGACCGCCACCTTGTCCTCTGTTAACACATGGTCTTGATTAATGGACACTTGTGTCTTGTACTGTACAATTAAAAAATAAAGAACGTTTTACTTACCTGTAAAATCCTTTTCTTGGAGTACAGTACAGGGCACAGGCCACCCTCCTCCCTGTCCTGTGTGAGTTATATGGCATTTCTTAACAACATTGTTTGCCAGTGTCCTCATCTGAAGGTGGAGGCCTGTATCTTGTACTGTACGGTTAAGAAATGTATTTATTTTTTACTGCAATTTCCTTTTAAAGCTGCAAATTCTACTTTGACCAAATGTTACTCTTTTCACTTATTGTCCATAACTTTATCTTTAGGAAACATAATATATGTGATGGTTCTACAATCCTCAGGAATACCACTCCAATAAGCAATAGGTTTTGTTCAGTGCTTTGCCTGTTTATTTTCAGGGTTTATTATCCATCCACCTATCCCGGAAAATAGATTGCCTTCCGCACTCAGATTCCCCTGAGCCTAAACCTTTTTACAATTTGTCTCCTAACTAGGCATGTAGCTCAGCTATTTTCTTTTACGTGAAAGAAAAAAATCTCAAAGCAAAGTGAGAACTATTTTTGTAATGACCCTACGGAATCAGTCTCAAAGCCATCTGATCATACAATTCCCATGAATCATCTTTGTTTACAAAATGTGGAAATGCAACATTTTTCAAAGCTACACATCCTCACTACCCTAAATGTGACTTTTTTTTTGTTAACCAATGTGCTACAGAAATAAATTGATATAGCAATACTATGGTCCATGATGGTTTTTATTTTTATTTTGGTTCAATTTTACAAAACGGATACAACTGGCTGAGTTTATTTAGTATGCATAAAACATTTAAAGCAGCATTTCAAGGGCAAACTTTTTTGTAATATCCCTGTCTGTGTCCCAGCTGCATTCACCAAAGCTTAATGTATAGTCTCTTGTTCAGACAAAAGTCATATCAGCTCACACCATCTCTAGTCAGAAGAAGTACTGATGACAACACTGCAACACTGTTAACTATCAAATTACAAAACATTGTGTATTGTGTGTACAGTAAATCAAACGGGTAGGACTTGAAATCAGAAAGGGGAATAATATAATCAAGGTGTCCTTTAGACCCAAATGCTGTTAAAATTAGGTTAAAAATATCTACAGTTTTCAAAGTGCAGTTTTAGTGTAGTGATGAGGGTGTTTTGGAGAACACATATCTCTATGGCTCTACCAGCATTTGGGCCCAACTCTTCATATTATGTGGCTTTGGGACATTTTATTAAAAAGGGTGTTTTAAGCCTGATACAAAAAACCTTGTACATTACATTCCTTTGGAAATCTTTCATACACGTATTACTTCCCAAAAGACCTGGGGGATCCATGGACACAGAATGAAATAATGTGGGGCATCTAGGATACCATGAGAAAAAGTGGGTAAGGCTCTCTCTTGTCCTTGATATCAGCCCTTTTCACTTCTGTCTTTTTCCTTCTTTTTTGCTCACTTACCCCCTTTGGTGTATTTCCTAATGAATTTTTTGCCATTATTGCCCTGGCCATTAGCTTTATGGGGATCCCAAGCCAAAGAACCCAACTGACTAATACAGCTAATCCCCTACACCTTATATTGTGCACTGTAATTAGACAAAGAGAAATTTAGACAACAAAGAAATTAATTGATACTTGGGGACCATTCATATGTATTACAAAATTAATAAGGGATTCTGGGTCCGAGTAATGAAGGTTTTAAGTAGCCATCATCAATACTTATTCTGGACCTTTTAGACATTTTGCATACAAAAGAAAGAAGCAGTAACACATGTATGATACCTTCATTTTGATAAACTAATTTTTGTAAAATATGTTTTTTTTTAACATTTATAGATATAATGTCTAATATTCATAAGAATGTTAAATGTTTAAAATTAAGAATCTATAGTTGAGAACAATACAGGTGATACTCGAAAAATTTGAATATGGTGCAACAGTTAATTTATTTTACTAATGCAACTTAAAAGGTGAAACTAATATATGAGATAGACATGCAAAGCAAGATAGTTCAAGCTGTGATTTGTCATAATTGTGATGATTATGGCTTACAGCTCATGAAAACCCCAAATCCACAATCTCAGAAAATTAGAATATTACATGCAATCTATAAAACAAGGATTGTACATAGAACAATATAGGACCTCTGAAAAGTATAAACATGCATATGTACTCAGTACTTGGTTTGGGCCCCTTTTGCAGCAATTACTGCTTCAATGCAGCGTGGCATGGAAGCCATCAGCCTGTGGCACTGCTGAGGTGTTATGGAAGACCAGGATGCTTCAATAGCGGCCTTTAGCTGTTCTGCATTGTTCGGCCTCATGTCTCTCATCTTTCTCTTGGCAATACCCCATAGATTCTCTATGGGGTTCAGGTCAGGCGAGTTTGCTGGCCAATCAATCACAGTAATCCCACAGTCATTGAACCAGGTTTTGGTGCTTTTGGGAGTGTGGGCAGGTGCCAAGTCCTGCTGGAAAATTAAGTCAGCATCCCCATAGAGCTCGTCTGTGGAATGAAGCATGAAGTGCTCCAAAATCTCCTTGTAGACGGCTGCATTGACCCTGGACTTAATGAAGCACAGTGGACCAACACCAGCAGATGACATGGCTCCCCAAATCAACACAGACTGTGGGAACTTCACACTGGACTTCAAGCATCTTGCAGTGTGGGCCTCTCCATTCTTCTTCCATACTCTGGGTCCTTGGTTTCCAAATGAGATGCAAAATTTGCTCTCATCAGAAAAGAGGACTTTGGACCACTGAGCAACAGACCAGGTCTGTTTTTCTTTAGCCCAGGTAAGACGCTTCTGACATTGTTTGTTGTTCAGGAGTGGCTTGACAAGAGGAATACGACATTTGAAGCCCATGTCCAGGATCTGTCTGTGTGTGGTGGCTCTTGATGCATTGACTCCAGCCTCAGTCCACTCCTTGTGAAAGTCCCCAACACTTTTGAATGGCCTTTTCCTGACAATCCTCTCCAGGCTGCAGTCATCCCTGTTGTTTGTGCACCTTTTTCTTCCACACTTCTCCCTTTCACATAACTTTCTATTAATGTGCTTTGATACAGCACTTTGGGAACATCCAACTTCTTTTGTAATTACCTTTTGAGGCTTTCCCTCCTTATGGAGGGTGTCAATGATGGTTTTCTGCACAACTGTTCCCATGATTGTGATTCCTACTGAACCAGACTGAGAGACCATTTAAAGGCTCAGGAACCCTTTTCAGGTGTTATGGCTTAATTAGCTGATTAGAGTAGGACACTTTGAGCCTAGAATATTGCACCTTTTCACAATATTCATATTTTCTGAGATTGTGGATTTGGGGTTTTCATGAGCTGTGAACCATAATTCACAATTCTTCACAATTATGACAAATCACGGCTTGAACTATCTTGCTTTGCATGTAATGAGTCTATCTCATATATTAGTTTCACCTTTTAAGTTGCATTAGTGAAAAAAATGAACTTTTGCACAATATTCAAATTTTTCGAGTATCACCCGTATGTACTTGCAGTATGCTTCTGGTCCAGTTATTACAGAGGTGAGAAATAACTACCGTATTTATCGGCGTATAACACGCACTTTTTTCCCCTTAAAATCAGGGGAAAATCGTGGGTGCGTGTTATACGCCGATACTCCGAATTCCCCTGCTGAAAACGAGCGAGAGGAGCGAGCGGAGCCGAAGCCGAAGTACAATCGGCTTTACTCGGCTCCTCTCGCAGTCCCGCCCATCTCTGACTGCGCCGCTGACGGAGAAAGCCGAGTGTACTTCGCCTAGTCTCGGCTCCTCTCGCAGTCCTGCCTGTGACTGTGAGCAGAGCCGAGTCTAGGCGAAGTACACTCGGCTTTCTCCGTCAGCGGCGCAGTCAGTGGAGATGGGCGGAACTGCGAGAGGAGCCGAGTCCAGCCGAAGTACACTCGGCCCCGCTCGCTCCTCTCCACAGAAATCGGCGCCAAATTTTAAAAACCGCCGGGACTGACACGATCGCAAAGGCACTGGGCACGGCTGCAGATGGACAGATGAACACTGGGCACGGCTGCAGATGGACAGATGGACACTGGGCACGGCTGCAGATGGACAGATGGACACTGGGCAAGGCTACAGATGGACACTGGGCACGGCTGCAGATGGACAGATGGACACTGGGCAAGGCTGCAGATGGAAAGATGGACACTGGGCACGGCTGCAGATGGACAGATGGACACTGGGCACGGCTGCAGATGGACAGATGGACACTGGGCAAGGCTGCAGATGGACACTGGGCAAGGCTGCATGCTGCATTTAAATGTAAGTTTTTTTTCCTTGAATTTCCCTCCTAAAAGTTTTTTTCCTTAAAATTCCCTCCTAAACTTGGGGTGCGTGTTATACGCCGGTGCGTGTTATACGCCGATAAATACGGTATTTTGAATGTTACTATATTAACTTGCCCTTTATTAGGAGCTGGTCTCAGCCCAACTATCAAGGGCAGTAATAGGTTCGTATTTTTTTAAAATATAATATAACATGGATAAAGACCATTTGTCAGGTCATAGTTCATTGTTAACTTGCAAGTCCTGCTTATTGTTTGGATAAGCCAAGAAAAGAGCTCAGCACTGTAACAAACTATTTATATAAAAAAATAATATGAAGCCTAATGATATATGGTGGCAGCAGTAGGGGCAGATGCCCCCTCGTATAGTGTTAAAGTGATTGTAAAGTCTCTTTTTTTTCAATAAAAATAACAAACATGTTATACTTAGCTGCTCTGTTGCAGTGGTTTTGTACAGAGCAGGCCAGGTCCTCATCTTCTTGGGGTTTTTTTCTGAGCTCCTGGCCCCTCCCTTCTGTTGAGTGCCCCCACAGCAAGCAGCTTGCTATGGGGGCATCCGAGCTGAGTCATTGCTCCCTGTGTCCATTCAGAAATGGAGCTGTGACCCGAACCCACCCCCTCTCTCTCCTGATTGGCTGGTTGACTGACTTTAATTGACAGCAGCAGGAGCCAATGGCGCCACTGCTGTGTCTCAGCCAACCAGGAGGGAGAGTCTCGGACAGCCGAGACAATCATGGACATCGCTGGACAGAGATGGGGCTCAGGTAAGTTTTAGGGAGCATATGGTGAAAAGTCTGGCTGGCCGCACTACCATAATATCCCCTTTATTGATCCATAATAGAAAAACAACAATCCACACAGCAATGGGGGTACAAATACAGCACAGCTAACACATTTCACACCTTCCCAGGTGCCTAGTCATTTGACTAAGCACCAGGGAAGGTGTGAAATGCATTTGTTGTGCTGTATTTGTATCCCCATTGCTGTATAGATTGTCGTTTTTCTATTATGGATCAATAAAGGTGATTTATGGGAGTGCGGCCATCCAGACTTTTCACTATATGCTTCCTAATGCATGCAGGGCCAGCACCCTTCCTTGTGCAGAGGTAGTGGAGTAGAGGGATTGTGTTACCTGGAGTAGTGTATGTCTTCTTCTTAGTATTAGGGGGCTGAGGGGGGCTGCTGCACACAGAAGGATTTTTTACTTAATGCATAGAATGCATTAAGATAAAAAACCTTATGACTTTACATATAGAAAGAGGGTACTCCCCCGCTACCACTATAGAGGAAATGAAAATAGATAAATAGTGCAACTGCTGCAAACACCAATAGGTGAATTCAAAAATAATGTGATATGCTGTAAATGGTGCTGTGCTGTTGAAAACAAAGTAATAAACTACAAAAACGGTTACATTTCAGAAGCTTTATGTAGTTGATACCAGTGTTTGTTTGCCAGCTGGTGTTCATATTGTACTTGCATTTCACATAGTTTTTGTAGTTTATTACTTAGTTTTCAACAGGGCAGAACCATTTACAGCATATCACCTTATGACTTTACAACTCCTTTAAGAGGATGCTTGGTCAGGCAGACCATTTAAGGCCACCACTCAGAGTTAGATTCATGGTCAGACACATTAAGAAGACATTGTTAATAACATCAGTCATTTATAGAATCATGCTAGTATCTTGCTAGAAAGTGTTAGATTACCTTGAGAGACTCCAGACCAATACTGGAGCATACTATGCTAGCCTGCTAGGGAAACTTTGACAAAATTTAAGGACCAATGCTAAGGACAGTTAACCAAAGGGGTATTGTTTCACCAAGACAAAAGTCAAAGGAAAATGTCAACTATAGCTATGCCTGCTATCCAAAAATGAAGGTTCAAACTGCTTCTACACGCTACATAACGTCTCTAGGAAGCATTTTGGAGAGAACAATGATGTTAATAATGCTATGTGCAATTTGGACACCTTTGACAAATCATTTAATCTGGAGGATAACAAGACTTGCAGGTGCTCTGAAATAGCATGTGGACCTTCCAGGAATATCCCTTTAATATTTTGTATTTTAGGGGGTATTTCAAAGACATAAGACATAAATCCCATAAAAGTGATGTAAGATATAGATGTATTTCAACAATCATTTTAAATGATCTGGGCGACCAATAGTCATCGGTCTAACCAGATAAGAACTGGTAACTTATTTTTATGTTGAATAGTTGAGTTGAAAAAAGACATGTCCATCAAGTTCAACCAAAAGAGAAAAACAAACAAAGAACCCTAAACCTGCAGAGGATCCAGAGAGGTTGTAAGCACAGTGGCCCCCAATGCGTATACAGGTAATACTCGAAAAATTTGAATATCGTGCAAAAGTTCATTTACTTCACTAATCCAACTTAAAAGGTGAAACTAATATATGAGATAGACTCATTACATGCAAAAAAAGTAAAATATATACTGCGCTGTCTAAAAGAAAAACTAACTAACTATATAGCAACCTGATATGCTTCAGTGACAGATGCTGCAACTTAAATGTGAGACACACACAATAGATTCAAATAAACTTAAAAAAGCTGCGCAAAATATGTGAATAGTAAATCCTTAGAGTGAATAAAGAATTATCCAGAATCTAATCCTTAAGATTGCAAACGAACAATAGTGACAGATTGATCAAAAAATGTGACTAAATATAAATCTGCCAAAATCAAAGAAATAGTCCTGTACATAAAAATAAATTAACAGAGAGTGTCCAGTAGAATGACATAAATGAATCAAGGTCTCCTCAGTTCACTGTTGGTGACTTCAAACACAAACACCAGATGAAAGAGTGCTGTTATTCTGATAGACAAAGATTCCACCACCATTAGAGATTACTGCCGCTTACCGGAACACCCGATCCCATCTGAGATCAGTAAAAGCAGATAGCTGATATCCCCTGCCAGGGTCTCTAAGAGTGGCTAGAATCTGTATTCCTCCACTAGGATTATACGCCAGTCCTCTCCATGCAACCCAAATCCAAAATGCAAATGGAAAAGAGAGCCACCATAGCATAATCCAGTATTAAAAATGATATTTATTAAATAAAAGTTGCACTTACAATGAGATGTAATATAAAAGCGTGTGGCACACTAGTGCCCCAGGACGACGTCATTTGTGACGAAACGGCATAGGGAGGAGCGGCGTGCTGACGTCACCAACATACCGAGAGTCCGGAAGGAACGGGCTGTCTTTAGCCGGCCGGCTATTATACTACATACCACACGCTTTTATATTACATCTCATTGTAAGTGCAACTTTTATTTAATAAATATCATTTTTAATACTGGATTACGCTATGGTGGCTCTCTTTTCCATTTGCATTTTGGATTCGGGTTGCATGGAGAGGACTGGCGTATAATCCTAGTGGAGGAATACAGATTCTAGCCACTCTTAGAGACCCTGGCAGGGGATATCAGCTATCTGCTTTTACTGATCTCAGATGGGATCGGGTGTTCCGGTAAGCGGCAGTAATCTCTAATGGTGGTGGAATCTTTGTCTATCAGAATAACAGCACTCTTTCATCTGGTGTTTGTGTTTGAAGTCACCAACAGTGAACTGAGGAGACCTTGATTCATTTATGTCATTCTACTGGACACTCTCTGTTAATTTATTTTTATGTACAGGACTATTTCTTTGATTTTGGCAGATTTATATTTAGTCAAATTTTTTGATCAATCTGTCACTATTGTTCGTTTGCAATCTTAAGGATTAGATTCTGGATAATCCTTTATTCACTCTAAGGATTTACTATTCACATATTTTGCGCAGCTTTTTTAAGTTCATTACATGCAAAGCAAGATAGTTCAAGCCGTGATTTGTCATAATTGTGATGATTATGGCTTACAGCTCATGAAAACCCCAAATCCACAATCTCAGAAAATTAGAATATTGTGAAAAGGTGCAATATTCTAGGCTCAAAGTGTCCCTCTCTAATCAGCTAATTAAGCCATAACACCTGCAAAGGGTTCCTGGGTCTTTAAATGGTCTCTCAGTCTGGTGCAGTAGGAATCACAATCATGGGAAAGACTGCTGTCCTGTCAGTTGTGCAGAAAACCATCATTGACACCCTCCATAAGGAGGGAAAGCCTCAGAAGGTAATTGCAAAAGAAGTTGGATGTTCCCAAAGTGCTGTATCAAAACTCATTAATAGAAAGTTATGTGGAAGGGAAAAGTGTGGAAGAAAAAGGTGCACAAGCAGCAGGGATGACTGCAGCCTGAAGAGGATTGTCAGAAAAAGTCCATTCAAAAGTGTTGGGCACTTTCACAAGGAGTAGGCTTAGGCTGGAGATCCTGAACATGGGCTTCAAATGTCATATTCCTCTTGTCAAGCCACTCCTGAACAACAAACAACGTCAGAAGCGTCTTACCTGGGCTAAAGAAAAACAGACCTGGTCTGTTGCTCAGTGGTCCAAAGTCCTCTTTTCTGATGAGAGCAAATTTTGCATCTCATTTGGAAACCAAGGACCCAGAGTATGGAGAAAGAATGGAGAGGCACACACTGCAAGATGCTTGAAGTCCAGTGTGAAGTTTCCACAGTCTGTGTTGATTTGGGGAGCCATGTCATCTGCTGGTGTTGGTCCACTGTGCTTCATTAACTCCAGGGTCAACGCAGCCGTCTACTAGGAGATTTTGGAGCACTTCATGCTTCCTTCTGCAGACAAGCTTTATGGGGATGCTGACTTAATTTTCCAGCAGGACTTGGCACCTGCCTACACTGCCAAAAGCACAAAAACCTGGTTCAATGACTGTGGGATTACTGTGCTTGATTGGCCAGCAAACTCGCCTGACCTGAACCCCATAGAGAATCTATGGGGTATTGCCAAGAGAAAGATGAGAGTCATGAGACCAAACAATGCAGAAGAGCTGAAGGCCGCTATTGAAGCATCTTGGTCTTCCATAACACCGACCTCAGCAGTGCCACAGGCTAATATCTTCCATGCCACGCCGCATTGAGGCAGTAATTGCTGCAAAAGCGGCCCAAGCCAAGTACTGATACATATGCATGCTTATACTTTTCAGAGGTCCGATATTGTTCTATGTACAATCCTTGTTTTATTGATTGCATGTAATATTCGAATTTTCTGAGATTCTGTGGATTTGGGGTTTTCATGAGCTATAAGCCTTAATCATCACAATTATGACAAATCAAAGCTAGAACTATCTTGCTTTGCATGTAATGAGTCTATCGCATATATTAGTTCCACTTTTAAAGTGATTGTAAACCCTGTAAAAAATTTTTTTTTTTTAAAACAACCTGCAAGACAAAGGCATAATGAGCTAGTATGACTAGCATACTAGCTCATTATGCACCACTTACCTTAGATTGGGGCCCCCGAAGCTGTCCTAGTCTCCCTCTCCAGCCGCAAGGTTACTTCCGGTTATCGCTGTGATTGGCCGGAGCGGCGAAGACGTGACTCCGCGAATGCACGCGGGAGCCGTCAAATCCGGCTAAGCCGGATTTGTGAATGGGATTAGCCCTATGAATGCGCCATTGTCTACGGTGCGCATGCGCCGTAGACACCGATGCATGTTATTTTTAGAAAATATCTCCTAAACCGTGTAGGTTTAGGAGATATTTCTTGCACCTAGAGGTAAGCCTTAATCTAGGCTTACCTGTAGGTGCAAGTTGCATAAGTGGGTTTACAACAACTTTAAGTTGCATTAGTGAAATAAATGAACTTTTGCACAATATTCAAATTTTTCAAATATCACCTGTAAGTAAGCTCTTCAGTCTTTCAGACAAAATCAGATTTTGTACCAACTGCCATTCTTGTATCCACTGAGAGTTACAACAAAAGGCCATGTGGAATGGTAGTTGGCAGCGCTTATCCATAAAACCCAGGGTACAACAAAGCTTAATAAAGTGAAACAAGGGGCATGGCTTGGCGAGCGGCGGAGATGGCAGCCCACTAGAGGAGCTCCTCAGCAAACACGGCCATTTGAAGCCCTACACCCGACCACAAGCTCTCAGATGCCGGGCAGAAGGCTATATACGACTCCCCCGCCCTCACCTGCGCCGCAACGCCGTATCATCCGTGGCAAAAAACATTGCTGACATCTTCAAGTCCCAGCCAGCAGGTCGTGGCAGCACAACAAGGCCCAAGATGGCGCCGCCACAACACGAGGAGGACTGCAGTGAGGATTCCCAGTCGGCGCCTGAAGACTCCAGCAGGGGTAAGCCCAAATTGGATCACCCCTTAACATTTGCCGACATGTCAGTGATAGCTGCGGACATCAAAGCTACTTTTGCTATCACTGACTATCACTGACTTAAAGACAAGCATGCTAGTGATTAATGAGAAGATGGCGGTGGCGGAACATGCTGGCAAGCACAGGGACAAGATCATCCACAGATTAGAGATGACCACAAATTGCTCAGTCACAGCATTTTATTGACATGAATAGGCATATCGAGGACCTGGACAATAGGGGTAGAAGGTGCAATATTAGGGTGAGAGAGATCCCTGAGTCTGCAGAACATGACCAAATCATCCCAGCACTCAGGAGAGTTTTCAACAGTTTGTTGGAACGGCAAGAAGACATGGAGATTGACTTTGTAAGAGCGCATAAGGCTCTCAGACCTAGGGGGTCTGATTCAGCTCCTCCGAGAGACATAATTTGTTGCTTGCAAAGCTTTGTTCTAAAAGAGGACATAATGTGCAAAGCGAGGAGAAATGAACAGATAATTTTCAACACAATATTGGGAAGGTTCGGGACTTTGACTGAGGCACATGAGTGGAGCAGTAGGCAATTTATGAAAAAGGCAAATTTTAACAAAATCACACAAGTCATACAAATATCTTGGCCAGCAGGCTCCATATAAAGACATAAGTTAACATTGATTATTAGAAATAGCTAAATCACAGCATGTTGTAGTAACATAATGCATCTAGGATATCTTATGGGATTATAGAAGGCTCGTTGGCTCTACTCGTTTCGGCGATTGATCGCCTCATCAGGAGCAGATGTATTTGATCTGAAAAAACATTTGGTACGGGCAAGAGAGCCAATAAATGAATATTGGAAAAGAATAAAGGAAAATGTAAAGAAAGGGCAAAAGGGCATATGGAGGAAGGGAGAAAGTCACCCTTCTACTTACACAGTACAGCGCATGGTCTGCTGGGGGCGCCATGTTGGCGGCCATCGTCCAGCGTCCCTCCTGGGAGCTGAAGGGACACAAGTCCCCAAGGAAACCGGTCATACAAATATCTTGGCCAGCAGGCTCCATATAAAGACATAAGTTAACATTGATTATTAGAAATAGCTAAATCACAGCATGTTGTAGTAACATAATGCATCTAGGATATCTTATGGTATTAGAGAAGGCTCGTTGGCTCAACACGTTTCGGTGATTGATCGCCTCATCAGGAGCAGATGCATTTGATCTGAAAAAACAGTTGGTACGGGTAAGAGAGCCAATAAATGAATATTGGAAAAGAATAAAGGAAAATGTAAAGAAAGGGCAAAAGGGCATATAGAGGAAGGGACACAGTACAGCGCATGGTCTGGCGGCCATCGTCCAGTGTCCCTCCCTCCCGGGAGCTGAAGGGACACAAGGCCCGAAGGAAACCGGACAACCAAAACTGAGCCCCAACCACACTGGCACTGGTGGCGAGGCCACCAGCGGCCAGACAGGGCGCCCAAACCATGCGGGGCACCAGGAGGGAGCTCAGGTCAACCCAGGGACATGTCCCAAGTGTCACGCTGGCATGACCGGAGTGGAGAGGAACCCGCGCCCAGAGCGCCATCTGCCGCTCGTGGCAACGGGTGAACGGCTCCCCACAAGCACGCCATCAGATGTATAAGGGCCCCGGCAGAATGGCGTCAGATTTGACGTCACACGCACGGCATCCAGCGTGGCACCGATGCGCAACTGGACAAGCCCGCCCACCCCCCGTACACAGCACAAATGCTGGAGGGAAAGGGGGAGGGAGGGCGCCAGGAGCGCATCGCAGCTCCCGGGTGATGAGAGGGAGAGAATGAACAGCAGCCCATACAGCGCCACCTAGTGCAAGCTAGGTAAAAGAGGAAAAAGGGAATTGATGTATTTGAAAAAATACACCGGACATTGAAAAAGAAGAAAAAATAAAAAATCAAGAAGGAAAAAATAAAACAACAGTAATGTATAGTGCTGAATTTACACAGCAGTATTAAAATTAGCTTTCATGGTTGAATACAAAATGGAATGAGAAACCATTTATAAGTTAACCACCCATGTGTCTCCATCCCTATTTGTCATGTTGAAAGGGGGGAGAAGGTTTTTTGCCCTTTCTTTACATTTTCCTTTATTCTTTTCCAATATTCATTTATTGTCTCTCTTACTTGTACCAAATGTTTTTTCAGATCAAATGCATCTGCTCCTGATGAGGCGATCAATCGCCGAAACGCGCCAAGCCAACGAGCCTTCTCTAATACCATAAGATATCCTAGATGCATTATGTTACTACAACATGCTGTGATTTAGCTATTTCTAATAATCAATGTTAACTTACCAGTATGTCTTTATATGGAGCCTGCTGGTCAAGATATGTGTATGACTTGTGTGATTTTATTAAAATTTGCTTTTTTCATAAATTGCCTACTGCTCCACTCATGTGCCTCACTCAAAGTCCCGAAACTTCCCAATATTTTATTCAATGACTAGGGATGGAGACATTAATCTAGGATGTCTCACTAAAACCTTCTCCCCCCTTTCAACAAATCATTTTCAACGGTGCAACGATAATGCTGTTTCAGGATTTTTCACAGATTACTCTGAAAAACAGACAAGCTTTGCATCCCCTGCTGGAGAAAATAAGGGAGAGGGACCTCAAATACACCTGGCATTTCCTATTTGCCCTGACAGTCTCATAAAATGGCCACTGTTTCTAATATACTTCAGGCAGACAGGTGATTCAGTGAGGCTGACCTCCCTGAATTCTGTGAGGCACTGGACATGGAGCCAATAGATCTGCCAGAATGGTATACTGAATTCCTCTACACTCCACTAGAAAGAAGCCCACCTACTTCTCCTTTCACGTAAATGGGCAAGAGATTATCAAAGAGACCTAAACATGGCCGTGGTGGGAGTTCCAGAACAGACACACCGAGGAGGCAGGCTGGGACTTCCAAGGACCAGGCTGATGACTGACACCTTGTTGTGATCTTTTCCCTCTTCATTGTTCCTCGCTTCAGAAATCATTCTTACCTTATCTCACTCCTCCTGCCACAAAGCAAACTATGCTCAGGTACTGATGATCCGCTTACACCTCTCACAGTGCCGTTCATTTCAGGAGAAATCAGTGACTTTTACTGAGCTTTTTCCGCACTTGACAACTGATCCCTACTCATACGGCACGGACTGATCTTTCATCAGCACACACGGGTTGAAGAGGATGGAAAAGGCATGTCCTCCCCTCTCCACGCCAGTTAAGATTCAGACTATAATGTGGATTTCATGATTAAGTCACCCAGAATTGGGGGCTATTTGTGGTGTTAGTGATCACTGATCAGTCCTTGACGTGGCACACTTTCAGTTTCTCACTAAGTTCAACCTATTGCTTCTTGATTCCTGTGGTGTCCTTGGGTTATATCAGCCCTTCGGGCTGACGTCCATTGTTCATATCAGGGTTCGCTTCCGCATCCCTTAAGACGAGCGCTAATCACATTATTGGTTATGTTTTGTTTTGTTTTGTTTTATATGTTTTAACACACCTTATACTTTTCTAGGTCTACCCTGAGTCACATCATACATGCTCAGAACTTATTTCTGGCAGAGGGGGGTCTACATATAGCATACACCATGGTGGGGTGTACAATAAAGCAAACATTATGTTACAACCCATACGGTTGTGTGTGCAACAGTTAGGAAGATCCTTTTAAGTTATTCTGTTAGATCTTGCTTGACACTGAGTTGATAGGTGGGCTGCCGTCTGGTTGTTATCACCTCCCGGCGACCCCACAGAGTGTTCCTTGCTCCCCTGTTGGGACAAGAGGGACACTACTTTACGTTGGTGAGTGTCTTCTTCTGGGGAGACACATAGTCACTCCAGAGGAGGGACGCTTCATACGCCACTCTCTTGCTACCTTAATCTACTTTAATCTACTTTCCTCATCTACTCTCTTTTCTTCCGCCCCTTTTTTCTTTTTCCTCTATAAGGTACTTACTAGAAGTGTTATAAGATTGTCATCCTAATTCTTAGCTACAGACACTAATCTACGTATCATAGTCTAATTTTTGCAGTTTGAACCTATGAACACCTCCTCCTAGACTGCCTCCATGGTCTACTCCTCCCTGGGGCATTGCCCCACTGTGATATCACACAACATCAGGGGCTTAAACATTCCCGAGCATCGCTCTACTCTCTTGAGGGAACTTAAAAAAGGTAAGCCACATTTTGTATTCCTCCAGGAGACCCATTTTAAGACACATCACGTACCAAAACTTATGAATTCCTATTTACCTAGAGTGTTCCATGCCACGACTGACAAATCTAGGTCCAAAGGAGTATCTATACTGATTAGCAAAGATGCTCCCTTTGAGTTATCTGAAAAAGTATGTGACCCACAGGGCAGATTTGTGTTTCTGAAGGGGACATATGGGGGCACCCCAATAACCCTGGCAAACGTGTACTTTCCAAACAAAGCCCATGTCACGTTTTGTCAACCCATTGTTAGAGAACTCCTGGGATTTGCTACAGGATGTTTGTTCTTGGGGGGGGGGGTTAACATGCCTTTGAATCCCCTTCTGGATACCTCCAATAGTAGGACTTGTTTCACATACAGAATCCTTAAACGGATTAAGTCCCTGTTGCAATACCTACAGTTGGTAGACACATGGTGCTTTCTTGACCCAGAAGGTTGAGATTATACCCATTTCTCTATCCCACACGTGAGATATGCAAGACTGGATTACCTGTTTGTGTCACAGAGGGACCTTGCTAGGGTGTCTGGGGCACATATAGGTATTCAGACAATTTCAGATCACTCTCCTATCTCCCTCTCCCTGGACTTAATGAACACTAAGAGACAACAACCAACATGGAGACTTAACGCCTCGCTGCTGACTGACCCATCCCTACTACCCACGATTACCAACAACCTGACAGAATTTTTTAAATCAAATACCACCCCAGGGGCAGATCCTCTGGTTGTGTTGGAAGCTCACAAATGTACTGTCAGGGGGTTGTTGATCGCACTGGCTTCCAGACGCAAAAAAGAGAGAGAAGCCAACATACAGAAACTGACAAAGATCAATACCTTAGAAACGTTACACAAGCAATCCCTTTTGATAGACTCAGCTAAACAATTACTAGAGGCCAGGAAGGACCTGCAACAGCTACTCGATTCTAGAGCTAAACGGTTGTTATTTTTCAAAAAGCAAATTTACTATGAATCCGGGAACAGGGCAGGGAAATTTCTGGCCAGAGCATTGAGAGAACATATCTCAGCCAACGATATTGCTGGTATTAAGAATAATGCAGGGAAACTTGATGTGACGTCGGAAGCGATAGCCGAACACTTTCACAATTTTTACTCAAAACTTTATAACCTGCCCCCACAGCACAAGCAACCACACATGGAGGGCGATAGAGCAAAAATTATTAAAGATTATCTAACCAAGAGCGGTCTCCCGACTCTAACAGATTCTGACTCCGCATTATTAGAAACCTCAATCTCATCTCTCGAACTCAGACAAGCGATTAAACTACTTAAATCGGGCAAGAGCCCTGGGCCAGACGGGTACTCTGCAGTGTATTATAAGACCTTTGTTGACATCCTAACGGACCCTCTTTTTTTACTTTCAAACAGTTCTTTATTGGTACAAAAATAAACACAGTTTACAAGTAATGCAATGGCAAAGGCAGTGTCACGTATAGGTGACAAAATTTAAAGCATAAAACAGGTGGGAAGACATCCTATATGCATATGTAAATGCGGTGAGTAATAGTAAGAGAAATGGACAACAATGTTGTGGGGTGGGACAGATAGTGAATACAGTGGATCACATGAGATGGGGTGGGACACCGTGAAACCAAAAAAAAACACATCCCATGCAAAACAACAAACAATAGGATTACTATGCGCTAACTCGCGCAAACATGGGGGGAGGCATTAGCCCATAGTCTCCGGAACTTGCAACCACCTATCCAATATTTTTCCATACTTCGCAGGGCAACCTCTGTGGGAATATACAAGTTTTTTATATTTTAGACTACTATTCACTTCCACCAGCCACATACCAAACTCAGGCGGAGTAGGCCTCACCCATATTTTTGCTATGGTTTTCCTAGCAGAGAACAGTGTTTAGTTTAGGAATATATTGGTGAATTTATCAATAGCATCAGGCTCTGGATATATACCCAGCAGGCAAGGTTTGGGGTGTAGGGTAATAGGTGAGCCCATGGTGTCGTGGAGGAATTGCGCGATTTGCGTCCAGTAACCCTGAACCTTGGGGCAACTCCAGATCGAGTGATAAAACGTGCCTGACACCTGGCCACACATGGCATAGTTTGCTGGTTAGTCATGCTTATATCTCGATACTCTGAGGGGAGTGAGGTACGCCCAGTGAGTAACGTATATCTATGTTAGATGATCCGATAACTTGGGGGACACCAGTTTACAATGGTCTAGGGCTTCACTCCATTACTCATCATCTATCTCCCCAACGTCCTCCACCCACCGAACCTTCAGTGCATATGCTAGCTTGGCCACCGAAGGCATGAGCAGCATACTGTAAAATGCCGATATAAGTTTCTTGGGGTCCTGACTGCGTATTATGGCCATGAGGGGATTGACTTCCAGTGAGGGGGGGCCTGCCGGAAATTGCGCCCTAAAAGCATGACGAAGCTGAAGGTAGCCAAAGAACATTTGAGCAGATAGATCAAACTTGGCTCTTAGTACGTCAAACTCCTTCAGGCTGCCATTGAACATCAAGTGGGACAAGTAAAAAAAAAACCCCGCCCTCCACAATTCTGATTTGGGCACAGAACAAAAGTCCGGGAGATCTAGGTTGTGCCACAGTGGAGTATGGTCATGTATAGGCGTTAACTGCAGTTTGGCTGTTGCTATGGTCCATATGCGATGGTAATGACAGAGCAGGGAAGACCTATCTTTCATCAAGTGTACCTCCTGTAGCCATCCTGTTATGACCACAAGAGGATCGCCAGTGGAATGTGACCATTTGGGGCATAAAAAAGTCAGGAATCTAGCCCTATCCATCTTCTCTATATGAAACAGTTGTGACAGCTGAGCTGCTATGTAATAAAGGTTTAGATCTGGCAGTGCCATCCCCCTAGATTTGTAGGGTTTTTAAGTTTGTTCCACAGGAGTTTATGAGTTTATGAGTTTATGTCTACTCTTACCCCATATGAATGTTTTGAGTATAACTTCCATAACCTTGAAGTGCCGAAGCACAAGATATGCCGGAGAGTGCCATAATATATAAAGGATCTTCGGCAGAAGCACCATCTTGACAAGATTAATGCGACCCATGACTCCCAGCGGTAATCTGGCCCAAACCTGGGTCTTGTGCTTGAGCATATCAAAGAGGGGTTGCACATTAAGTCAGATGTAGTCAAAAGGTGATCGGGTGATGTGAATGCCAAGATATTTAATACAATCCACTCTCTGTAAGGGGAGTTGGACCTTTTGTAGTGCATCCGTTGAGCCATCAATGTACAATAAGGTGTCATCAGCATAGGTGCTCCATGATAGGCCCTACGTGTAACCCCACTATGTCTGGGTTGGATCGCAGGGATACCGAAAGAGGCTCCGCTGCCAATGCATACAGCAGGGGGGAGAGGGGGCACCCTTGGCGTGTGCCCCTGGTAATGGGAAATTGTTCAGACACCCAACCATTGGCCACAACCCTGGCCACCGGGTCATGATACAAGAGCTAAACCCACTTTATGAACCTGGGCCCGATGCCAAACCGCTCCAGACAGGTCCACAAGTAGGTCCACTCCACGGAGTCGAACGCTTTAGCAGTGTCTAAAGCAACGACCATTCTGGCTCCTGTGTTGTCATGTTGTGTTTGCAGATTAATAAACAGCCTTCTCAAATTAAAAGATGTGTTCCTTCCTGGCATGAACCCTGCTTGATCAGCGTGTATGAGGGAAAGGATAACTGCATTAAGTCGAGTGGCAAGGATCTTAGCCAAGATCTTGACATCGACTTGCAGTAGGGAGATGGGACGGTATGAATCAGGTCGATGCAGATCTTTACCTGGTTTGGGTATCAGCACTATCGTGGCTTCACGCATGGAGGCTGGCATGGAGGAAAACTTGAAGATATGATTGTATAATTTGTGTAGCCTGGGGACCAGAAACTCTGAGTAGGTAGAGTACAGTTCCACCGGGAGTCCATCGGATCCCGGAGACTTGGAGCGAGGGAAGGCCGCTATGGCCTCCATGATCTCCTCCATGGAAAGGGGTCTATCCAAGTCCGCCGCCTGTTGCTCCGTAAGATAAGGGAGTTGCAGGCCACCCAAAAAATAATCAATGGCTAAAGAAGCATCCCCACCATTGAGGTGTATAAAGAGGCATAGAAGTCCCTGAAGATCTCTGTAATACACCTAGGCTCAAGTATCATCGTACCCTCACTGGATCTCAGTGAGATTACCACCTCTGGGCGGTCCTCACAGTGTACAAGGTAAGCCAACAATTTACCGGCGCGTTCACCATGCTCAAACAATTTTTGCCTACTGAAGAAAAATTTACGTTTGGATTGTTCATACTGCATTTGCGTGACCACCCTGGAGTGCATTCTAAGTGTGGTGGCCCTCTCAGCCGAGGGGTCCTTGAGAAAGTCCTGCTCGGCCGTTGTTAAACCCTCTCAAGGTCAGCGCTCCAGGCCCGTTTTAAACTATTTATGCGTGTGGCCAGGGTAGACTTGACATGTAATTTAAAGGCGTCCCAGACCACATGAGGCGGGGCAAAGTCATCATTATCAGCAAAATATTGACCCCAAGCCGTCAGAACCTCCCCATCCTCCGGCAACAAAGTAAGCCAAAAGGGGTTCAGTCGCCAAGCAGCCGGAGGTTGATTGTAAGGCAATGCCAGCTTGGCCCAACACGGGCTGTGATCCGACAGTGATGTCGGTGAGATTCCCGCATCCCTAATGCTTTGAACTCCCTGTCCACCCCTAGAGAGGTTACCCCAGATTTTCTAACAGCACACATTGCGGTGATACCGAAAGCGGGAAAGGACCCAGGGGAATGCACTAGCTACAGGCCCATCTACCTGCTGAACCTTGATGTTAAATTGTTTGCAAAGGTTCTTGCTCTGCAGCTGGGCCCACTTTTGCCAAAATTGATTGGTTTGGAGCAGGGGGGTTTCATGCCTGGCAGGGAAGCAAAAGACAATGGCACTAAGGCTCTCCTCCTAATCCACGCAGCAAGGAAAATTAAGGGCTTTCTCCTATCTACCGATGAGGAGAAGGCCTTCGATCGGGTGGCCTGGGATTTCATGACAGCAGTGTGCGGGCAGGTGGGCCTGGGACTGCATATGCTGTTGTGGATATCCGCACTCTATCAGAATCCTTCAGCACAATTGAAAATAAATGACACTCTGTCAAATAAGGTACGCATATCAAATGGAACTAGACAGGGCTGTCCCTTATCACCCTTGTTATTTATACTTTCCTTGGAACCCTTTATTAGAACAATCCAAAATAACACTGCAATACAGGGATTATGGGTACAGGACAGGGAGTTCAAAATGGCGGCTTATGCCGATGATCTTTTATTTTTCCTGACAAACCCAACCATATAAAGGAATTTGCCCACTTTGGCTATCTATCCAATTTAAAGATAAACTACTCGAAATCTGAAGCTTTAAATATCTCACTCCCAGACACATTACTCACGTCGACTAAAACCAACTCCACATTTCGGTGGGATCCCACCGCACTCAAGTATTTAGGGACATGGTTGACTCCGCAACTACAGTCCATCTATGAGAAAAATTACCACCCACTACTTAGAAATTGTGAAAAGGATCTTGGCAACTGGCATTTGGGTTCTTTCTCATGGTTTGGCCGTGCGGCAATCATTAAATGGTGATACTGCCTAAATTCCTCTATCTGATGTGCATGCTGCCGGTCAAAATCTCCCAAAATTTCTTCAAGGCTTTAAATTCCATTATCTTGAGATTTCTCTGGCAGCACAAAAAAACTAGAAATAAACGGGCTACATTGACAAAGCCTAAGGATTTAGGAGGGATTCGTTTACCAAACTTTAAAAATTACTACTACGCGGCACATATAGCCAGAGTAATTTATTGGCATTGCCATGATAGCATTAAAGACTGGGTTACACTAGAAGAAAAATACCATGGAATAGCTTCCCATCTAGCTTACACAGACACCCAATCACGGGCACTACGTTAGAGATTTTAAAAACCCTGACCAAACAGACAGACATCACCACAGTTCCCAGCCCTCTGACCCCGCTGAGAGACAATCCTGACTTTGTTCCAGGCATACATAATTCCACACTTCAATCATTGTCCCGGAGTACCCCCTTATTGGCAGGTGACTCTTTTATGGGAGCCGGAATTAGGGATTGGACATCTCTCAAGTCAGAAAATTACCTACCTCACCTACGACAGTGGACATACTTCCAGATACAAAGCTACTTAGGCAAATTTAGAAACCCTCAAGACCTTTATAGACCCTTAACTGCCTTGGAGTCGGCATGCCATAGCAAAACTCCACTAGACAAGGCCACATCATTAGCCTATTCATGGCTGCAGTACCCCAAGATCACAGAGGCGAGTGACTACAGGAGGGGGTGGTCGGAGGAATTAGATGTAGAAATAACAGATAAACAATGGAGGTGTGCCTGCATTTTAAGACACAAATGCTCCATAAGCACTAAACTGCAAGAAACAAATTATAAGTTGTTGACACACTGGTACCATACCCCTGTCAGACTTCACAAATGGGACGACCAAAAACCAGGGACTTGCTGGAGATGCCAGTCTGAACGGGGCACACTGACTCACATTTGGTGGCAGTGCGCCCTGATCACAAGCTTCTGGAATGCGGTTCGAAAACTGATTAAAAAGATTACTGAAACCTTGCTAAACTTGAATGCAGCATGCTGCCTGTTGCATATAACCAACTTTTCATTTAAGAGATATAAGCATTCCCTGACAAAACATCTTCTAAATGCAGCCAAATCGTTAATTCCTCTATATTGGAATTCGCCTCAAGTCCCCTCCATATCTGAATGGCTAAATAAAGTAGGGGAATTATGTAACATGGAAGATACCCTGGCCCAAGATAGAGGCACTGTAGAAAGGTTTCACGAAACATGGCAGCCGTGGTTTGTCTTTAAGTACTCTCAGGATTATGTAACCAATGGAACATGCCATACTCTTTGAGAACGATCTACCTAGAATCTTATCTCACTGGTTCACCTCATTATTTCATGGTCCTATAGGGCCAAACGCTGCCTGTGTATTACTGCTCGTTAAGTACCTTCCCCTTTTCCTGCTCACTTTCCTCTCCTTCTTTTCTCCCTTTCTTACTTTCTTTTATCTATACCCCTCTCTCAGCATAATTGGGATAGCAGATGATGATGAAAATGTAGATCAGAGTAAAATGATCAGTATTTTCTATTTTTCTTTATCTATGGATAGCACTGTTTCTGTTTTATGTTCCTTTTTTTTGTTTGTTTGTTTATTTTCACAAGTGATTCACTGGATTTATTGTGTTCTAGTTTTATATCCATGTTGGGTACTCATATGCCCTCTATATAAGCTACACCTGGCGAACATAAACAGATTGTACACTTAGGTCAACTTTTGCCTCAATATGCTGTATTGATTGAATTTATGCAGTTGCATCTGCGATTTGCGGACTGTGCACCCTTTTTTTTCCTTTTAATTTCTCAATAAAAACTTTGAATGAGAAAAAAAAGAAGTGAAACAAAATCACAGAAAAACAGAGAGAATTTTTTTTTCAGGCTGAAAAGGGAAAAAAAAGAGTGCTTTGCAATGTCCAAATTTTAGCAGGACTTTTTAAATTTTACAGTGGAGCACAGGTTCACTTTAACTTTTTACAAGTCCAAAGCACCTACCAGTATTTTCTCCCCACTCCTCATCAAACCCCTTTCTTCAAAGCCTGACCTGGATTCCTTATTTTTAAAATTCAGCTGGTACTCTTCCACAGTTGATATTTACTGCCGCACATTTTAATTGGATAGTACAATGACAGATGCATTACACCCAACAACCCAGATTACACATTAGGGAAAATGCAGGCAAGATAAGTACACACTTGGACTTTGCATGCCAACATTCTGTAATACTGTCACTTTGAGTATTGTTTAATATTCTAGCAGCTCTGTTTTAGTAACAAATAAAATGATCTTAAAACTATGCATGATAATAAGACATATGACTCCTTTAGTACTTTTAACAGATGTACTTTAAAATTATATATTTTTTTGAAGGTATTCTATGTGATTTAACCCTTGCAATGCCATGCTTTCACATGTGTGAAGCACTATTGCACCAAAATGCAGCAAAAAAAATTAATACTGCATGCATCCTTTCTGGCAGAGCAACGGTATAATAATAAAATATAGTAAAAATTATTTTCAACTTGACACTGCTGACTCCCCATATACTTTATCTGACAAAATGCATTGCACTAGATTTGATGTTGTTTCCAATGGCACATGCATTTTTTGCTTTAGATTTAATACATTTAATCATTTTGTGAAAATAATCCTTTGAAAATTCTATTTGCGATCTCCCCTGGATTCTAGACTTATCTAGGATTCCTCCCTATGACTTCTCTTTGTATATGTCACAATATCAAACAATGGGGCATAGGTGTGCACAGCCTATTGCATTAGGGTGTGCACCCCAGAGCTCAAACACACATGTCACAGGGAGGAGACTCTGGTGGTGGGAAACAGTTGATTGGGAGCATATTACGCTACACCCTAAATACGAGTGTAATGTGTTCCTAAAGTTGAACCTAGTCTTTAATATAATGAGGGTATTAACACTGGCCACTGGCATCCCCAACCACCCACCTGGTGCCGCCCCTGGATAATGCTAATTCACATGGGGTGATTAGGATGTGCCCAGGCACGCCTATGCAATGGGGACAACAAGCTGCTATCTTTTCACAAGATACCTGGGTGATGTTCACGCTGATATTGTATACGATTATCTGTCATCAGGAGTGGCATATTACCTATCAACACTTGATTTGAAGATATTTATGACGTTTAAATGGAGGTAGAATTCCTTTTTTCTTTCATTCAGAAGCCATAGTTCTACTTTAAATGCTTACAGCATTTTTTTCAATTGCTACCGTGGTGATTAACCAAGATTAGTTTGTAAAAGACAATAAATGAAGGATAGCTAGCTAGTACAGGACAGATCGTAAAATCACACACGGATGTGAAAGTGCTTTCAAACCTGTAGCTGTTTTCCCAGTGCAACGATCTTTCATAAGAAACAAGAACATTTTCAAAACAATGCTTCCGTGCACAGAAAATTAACAATCATTTTGTGTACAATGGTTCAATAATGTTATGATTATGATAATAAACAAGAAGATTATAATCCAGTAGAAAATTGTCAAACAATTCCAGTTCTACCAAATGATTTTTCTGAGGATTTAGTCCGGATGCAAAGATTGTACATTAAACTCAAATTCCAAGTTTCTGAAAATGTTTGAGTTAAAATTGGGTCCCTTTCATTTTCTATTGGAAGGTCTATATTCCTGAAGAGAAAAGAGAGTTCATCTTTTTTAAAAGAAGGTGAGATTACTATCCACACCAGTCCCTTCGGTTTTGTCTTTAATAATTCTATGGATTCCCTTGATGTGATCCTCTTTATTCAGTGTAACATTTGTCCTCCTGTTATCTGCACATTTTATTATGATGCTTTCATTATTTTTCAAGGATTCTAAAGCTATTCATCTTTCATAACTCCTCTGTTACTGAACAGTAAGCTAGCAGCGTTGTTAAATTCAGAATTAACAAGAGATTGGAAGGTGGAAATTAAATTTTCTTTGTATTATTCAGGGTTAGCATTGGTCTTCGGTTTTAGATCAGTTATAATGCAACCAGATAAGTTATTACAATAGGGCTGTATTTGGGAATAATTTAAAATTGTCATTCCTAATAGATTGTGTCCTAATTTCTTATTTGAATGATATCTTTGTAGTGTCAGTTTGTGGCTGAAGGTCTGTATGTCTATGAATTATTCAAACACGTTGGATTGCAGAAATACAAAAATGTAGAACTTTCTTGAGAACAGTATCCTGACTGTAATTAAGGATATGCATTGCATAGTAGCCCATTATATGTCACTTACCTAAAAACCGAAGCCTGCAATGTCACCGCTATCCCCACTAGCAGCGAGCATCCATCTTCACCCCTCTTCCTTCCAGGGAGGCAAATTCTGGCTCTGTGACTGGCTGGAGTCGCGTGACGTCACTCCCATGCATGCATGTGGGAGCCACCAGTCTCGGCATGACCCCTTTAGAAACGGCACGATCGCCGTTTTTAAAGTGCGTAGACACTGGCGCATGCGCCGTAGACATCGGCGCATGGCTCTATTGTAAATATCTCCTAAACCGTGGAGGTTTAGGAGATATTTCCAACACCTACAGGTAAGCCTTAATCTAGACCTACCTGTAGGTAAACGTGGTTGTACAGGATGTACAACCACTTTAAAAATCGTTGTGCTCCTTTAGTTTTGCATCTTTGTATTTTTTGTCATTGTGATTGTGTCATTGTGTACTTCTATATCTCAGATTTTTACATCTTTATGCAATCTTTCTCAAATGATAGGTTTGAAAAAAATAGTGAATGGGTTATTTCTAACTTACAAGAAACTGATATCATTACTGACATACGTGGAAGGATATTTTAAGAGACTCTGGAAGAAGCAGAGGAGATAGGCTTTAAAAAAAATGGCTAGTATTTCTAATCCTAGGTGTTCAGGAGAGGACAGGGCTGTTCGGCGTGGGAAGTGAGTGCAGCACATTTCCCTGCTCCCACAAGTCAATACATATAATACATTTTAGCTGCTGTTTGGCATATTAAAGTTATCTGCATTCTGTTCAGACCGGCCTTCTTCCAGTTGTTTTGTGACTCTGAGGTGTGTTACATAAAGCCATGGCCTTTAAAAACAACTCCAGCTTTCATTATGGCTGCGTATCACAGTGTCACCAGAGGAAATTTTGTGTGGTGCAAATTTTTAGCCCACAGAAACTGTCCCAACTATGTAAAAAACAAGTTGGTTGCAACTGCCTCCCAGGCCAAAAGTTTCCACCCATTCCCTGTGAGTTTTGGACAATGTTAGCCATTTGGTACCTACTGGGTGTTTACGTTTCCTCAGAGAGCTAGGCCGATCCAAATCCTGAAATTCTGAAGAGGCTGGTCAGGTTTGTGGTGCAGACCTTAATAACTAAATCTCTGTTGTGGATTTTCAAATCATAATTAGTGAAAAACTAGGGGTGGGGGTATAGAGAAGTCTAAATTTGCTCCGCTGCATGGTTATGGAAGGACCACATTGTGGAAGGAGATGTGAATGCCCAAACATAAAAGTACATCTATCACTAATAAATCATTTTCCTTATTATGTCCTCCAGGAGGCCTGAATCCTGAGAGGGTCTATTTATGAACTGTCTGCTCCAATATATTCCTATTGGCCAATACAGCTATCGATTAATGTTATCAGACAGGAGCTAAGGTGGAGAACAGCTTCTCCTAAATCTATTAGAAGTGTTCGAATTTCTAATTGAGCATCCTGCTGTTGAGAGCTTCCAGGATACTTTTAAAGGTGCAATATTTGTCTGGAATTGAGATGTTTAAAGAGGGTGTTGTGTTTGATTTTTTAAGCCCTGATTCACACTGGTGCGATTTGACATGCGATTTGACATGTCAAATCGCATGTCAAATCGGCGAAATTTGCCGCAAATTGCGGGCAATGGCACCATCCTAATCGGTGCGACGCCGCATCTGCGGCGCTGCCCCGATTTCAAAAAGTAGTTTCTGTACTACTTTTTGCGATTTCAGCCACGATTTACATTGACATCTGTGTCAGATGTCTCTGTAATCGAGCTGAAATCGGGACTGACAGGCAGGAGTGAAATCGTGCGAGTTCAGCTGAACTCGCACGGCTTCACTCCCGCAGCCCCAGTGTGAACCTGGGCTAAAGTCAAGTTCACTTATGCCTCATTCTTAAAAGTGTATCCAAATCCAACATATTTTATTTGTTTTTGTTCTATTTATTTTATTTTTATATATGAATATTGGATAAGGTAGTGAAGGATTATAACACCTGTCAGGTGTCCTTATTGAAGAGACTTGTCCTCTCTATTTATCCTGATGACTACTTTCACCTGCACTAAAAGTAAAGGACAATCCAACATTTTCAGCTGTCAATGAAAAAGGAGTAGAGTGAAAATTTTCCAAAGATGATCTCATCAATAGGACACATAATAAATGGGACTTCTGGAACCCCCGAAATTTGAATAGTAAAATTTATATGGGCACACATCAGTGAATTGGCGCTCTCAGCCTTTACTCTTCTAAATTTTCACAAAAACTATTTCTGAGGCCCTGGTACATTTAAAAAGCTACTTGTGGGTCTACACGTATTATTATACATCCAACCAGGACTACAATTGTACTAAGAGGTTCAGCGCTTCACACCACCACACTTGATAAAAAAGAAAGCTTTCAGTAAATTTTAAAGTGTATACATCTAGAGGCACCTACACATGCCTACAACAGCTCTCATTGTCACTAGCTGTGTGTGTGTGTGGGGGTGGGGGGGCATTGACACTAGTGTATCTAATTGTAAATTCTGTGTAATCCCCAAGTTCCACGCTTCACAAAACATCTCATGGGTCACTTACTTTCTTAGGCCTATGGTGTATAGCTTATTTTTTCTTCACTTCCTGAATAGCCATTCACATCCAAGCTTCCAAAGCAGGTTTAAAACAAAAAAGCAACAGTACAAAATGCCTTAATACTGTCAATTTATTTAAACAAAGCTTACTATATCTATGAGACAGCAAAAAGTCTGCATTTGTTATGTATAGGTAATGTTCTGCAAAGGGCTGGAGTCTAACTTTAGCAACTTTACAAAGGTTGCAGATTTATTTTAAGTACTTTCTTCCTCCTCTTAAAATTTAAATAATATTCATTTATGAACAAATTGTGTTGTCTCTTTCATTATAGTGTCTTTCACTTGCTCTATATTTATACAAAAATTCACCTTTTGTTTTGTCTTGTATATACAATTTACCCTTGATCTACAGTCTTGGAAGGAAAGCTTACATTCAAATTATACAGTACAGCGCATTCTAATTATGTAATTATATGTTGCATTATGGTTTTTCCCATCATTTATTTTCTAATTACACTGGCATGGTGTCTGTTTCCTCATGTATTTCCCTTTGTCATGGTCTGATGTTTATTTTTAAGACTGAAAGATACCTTGCTAAATACTCCATAATTACGAAGGAACTTAAAAAATATATATATATATTCATACAAGAATACTGCTGAAGAAATCATGTCTACAAAATAATGACTGCTTCTGACAAACTATAAAATATATATTTAAGGATTGACCATGTCAAAAAATTGCCCACAAAGTCCGCAAATTTTTTTACTTGGTCAGTCCTTAAATATATATTTTGGATGTTGGCATGGTTAGGGTCTTCTACTTATAAAATGTATACACTTTATTACGAAAAGTATTGGGACGCCTGCCTTTTCACGCACATGAACTTTAATGGCGTCCCAGTCTTAGTCCGTAGGGTTCAATATTGAGTTGGCCCACCCTTTGCAGCTATAACAGCTTCAAGTCTTCTGGGAAGGCTGTCCACAAGGTTTAAGTGTTCTATCAGGTTGAGGTCAGGACTCAACCCCCCGCCCCGAGGCACCAATCCCCCCATGTTGAGGGCATGCGGCCTGGTATGATTCAGAAGGGGGGCACTCACTTGTCCCCTCCCTTTCCTGACCTGCTGGGCTCTGATATAGGTCTGGTATGATTTTTTTTTTTGTTTCGGCATGGGGTTCCCCTCAAAATACATACTAGATTCTGATATGAACCTGGGGGGACCTGGCTGGGAAGGACATGCTGTTTTTTTCCCCATTTTTTTTTTGCCGGCAATGTTTTTTTTTACATTCAGCTGTCAGTGGGGAACCCCGCTGATAGCTGATGACTCATTGGTTGTTAAGGATGCGGCAGCTGGCTTCCCAGCCTGCTCGTTAGCAACCAGCTAAATAAAATAAAAACCGCAAAACACATCAAAAATAGTATCACAAAACGTACTTTCTGGTGCCATTCCATTGAAGTCTATTACATGCAAAACATGGGAAAAAAAGTCCTCCACCCTTTCCAAAAATGCACCAGCTAAAAAATGCATATATGTGAATGTGTACCATAGGAAACCATGTTAAATGGACTGAAGTGCATTTCTTCAAACTGCAAAACGCACTAAAAAACACATAGTTGTGAACCTAGGGTAACCCCTGAAAAACAATCCCACACCATAATCCCCCCTCCACCTAATGATTTGGACTAGTGCACAAAGCAAGGTCCATAAAGACATGGATGAGCGAGTTTGGGGTGAAGGAACTTGACTGGCCTGCATAGAGTCCTGACCGCAACTCGATAGAATATCTTTGGGATGAATTAGAGCGGAGACTGCCAGCTAGGCCTAAAACCCAAATTATTATTTTCTAAAAGCAAAGGCATTGTAGAATAAAATGGTTGCCATATTTATTGGCATGCAATATTTGCACAACTGTTTATGAAACATATATTTTCCATAAAAAATACTTTAAAATAAATTTTAGTGCACACAAATAATATAGTTGCCATTTTTTATTTTAATAAGATTTTTTTGTAGGCTATAAAAAACAACATGTGTTTAATAAATAGATACCAAATATTTGTAGCCTTGCAAAATGCCAACCAAAACATGACACCTAAAATTGTCCATAGCTGACGCTTTATAAACCTCTACAGTTTATCCTCTCACTCTGGCGTGCACGGTAATACCTAATATGTGTTTGCGTTTGTGTACAGGCCCTATACATTCTATTTTTTCCTCCTACCAGCATGCTCCTTGTCATTATATGTACACTGCAGAGCACCTGAAATGTCGAAAGTACTGTGACGCCCTCTCCAAGCCTGTACAGGAGACTAAAATCAAGGTAAATTCTAGTATATACACTAGCTGCATTAAAAAAAAAATTATATATATAAATACCTATTTGCATGCATTAGTGTTTTCTAATATCTGCCTGGAGTTCAGCTTTGAAGTTTTGAGTATAATGGCTGTTAACACCGACAAAAGGAGCAAGATCGAAACGCAATGAGCTGCTTCACAATCATTTACATTTTACATAAGAAAAGTGGAAATTTAATTTTCTAAGCCAAATTTGAAGATTAGAATTTCAACGCGAGACTATTTTCAAGGGAAAGCCATGAAACAAAAAGCATAAGCCTCTACATGAAAAAAAAAGAATTGAATAAATGACTGACAAATGAAGGCTGAACGATTAGAAGGCCAAAATAATAGATATACTACTAAGCTAGAAAACCTGTGCCAGCATCCATTTTTCCAATTTTATTACAGGCACTCTCATTATACATAGTAGCTGTTACCTGAAAAAAATTGTGATAGTGACAAGTTACAAGATGTTATTGTATGTTAGCACAATGCATGGTACTGCAGCAGTTATGTAACAGTCATCAGACCAGGTAAAGTATTTTAGTAACTAAAATTCTAATATACCAATTTGAACTCACTTAAATTAAAGCAGGAACAATGTTTTTTGGCAAACACTCTAGAATTGCAAGTCAACCTTTTCACCTCCTGTACCTGTTTACCAATTATGGGCAAGCAAGTTTTACATTTCCACTATGAGTCTGTATATATTTGGGTACAAACAGCCTGCTGGATTCACTTGTGATTATTGCTAGCGGCTGCTATAGTCTTCTCCTGGTAGGCTTGCCCCACCCACCTGCTGGGAGCAGACAATTGTTTGGCAGGAGGGATTCCCGTGACAGGACTGTGTTGATTGGGGAATCATTCGAAAGAAATTTGCACCATCTATGGCCATTTTAAGTCATAGCAATAGATAAACACAAAGTGCCTAAGCTGATAACATACAAACAACAATAATTCCATTTGACTTTATTGAACACATCCATTAAACATTAATAGTGCTGGAGGAAAAATGTAAGTGAACCCATAGACTAATTACTTCAATGAAATCAAATTGGAGACGCAGTTTGCACAACTGGAATCCAGCTAATGAAAAGAGTTGGGAGGTGTGGTTTAGAGCTACTTTGATTGATAAAAGACACTCAAACATTTTAAGATTGCTGTTTCTAAGAAGCATTAACTGATGTGAACCATGCCTGGCAAAAAGGATGTGATCAAGAGCAGTTGCTCTGCATAAGACTGGAAAGGGACACTTTCCAGCCCTTATCCTGGCTACTCTTCGTAGAAGTGGGCACCCAGCCAAGATGACTCCCAAGGCACATTGCAGAATCCTCAATGAGGCAAAAAAGAACCAACAAGTAACAGCTAAAGGACTGAAGACATCACTGGAACTGGTAACTTTGAACAGGCAAGGTGTCCAAGGCAGAACACCATGAAGGAAGTCACTGATCTCCAAAAAAAACATTGCTGCATGCATGAAGTTTGGCAATGAGCACCTTAGAAAACCCCAACACTATTGGGAAAATGTATCGTGGCCTGATGAAACAAAAGTTGAATTGTTCGGGAAGGGCGCAGCTTACCAACATCAAAACATCATCCCAACAGTGAAGTATGGTGGAGGGAACATTATGATTTTGGCTGACTTCTCTGCCTCAGGGCCAGGACCACTTACCATGAAAAATGAAAAAAATGAAAACTCAAGCTTACTAAAATATCTTACAGAATAATGTCGAAGCTGAAGCTTGGTAGAAGTTGGGTGATACAGCAGGACAATGAATGACCCGTCCCTAAGCATTGAAGTAAATCCACCAAAGACTGGCTTCAGAAAAAGAAAATGCATGATGTTTCTAGTAAAAGGCATGGCAAAGTTATCTGCAAATGAAAAACATGTTTTTTTTTTTTTCTTTCAATTTTGCACGTTTGTTATTACAACACAAATAAACAAAACAACAAGTGAAATTTTTTACAGCCAGTTCACACCACAAAAATGCACTCCGGATACGTTTCAGATCAGTTTTTGCTTGCAGTTCACACCACATGCAGTTCCAACACAGTTGCATTTTTGATACAATTTGCTATGTTCCAGTACAGTTCTGTGCAGAAAAAATGCAGCATGCTCTACTTTTTTTCTGCACCGGAAACTGACCGGAAACTGAATGGAACTGACTGCACTGGTCTGAACTAGAGCCATTGGAATACATGGAAAACACTGTGCATGCATTTTTAGTACAGAAAAAGGCGCACAGAACTGCATCTGGTGTGAACTAGCACGGAGGCTGATTGATTTCTACCTGAGCTGCACCAGATTTTGCACTCTCCAGTTTTAGTAAATCAACCTCATTGTTTTTAGTCAATAACAGACTAGATGCAAGTATAATTTTACACAAGGTTAGCTGTGATTTAACAGCCGCTTCTGCTTAAAAATACATAGTATTGGTATTAGTGGCAGCAAGGGGAGAGGAACCGAATGTATAAAATTCGTGCTGGAATCTTTGTTGACATTTTTAGAACATACAGCACAGTGCAAAAGTTTTATGCAGGTTTATATATTCTATAATATAATATAGATAAAAATAAGATAAATAATATACTATAATACACATTTTATATACAGAATTGCATTAAGTCCAGTATTCAGGTTACATAAGTTGCAGCAGTCCTGTGACCACAACAAACTAAACGTTTCATTTTATATAAGAATCAGGTGTGCAGAAATGCTGTGTAGCAAGAACGCTTTAAGCCCTGGTTCACACTGGTGCGATTTCAGGTGCGACATGCGATTTCAAAATCGTACCTGAAGTCGTACCCCATGGATTTCAATGTAAATGTGGTAATTGGTGTGACACAAGACACTAGCGATTTCCAAAAGGTTTTTGTATTACTTTTTTGCGATTTCAGGTCGATTTAACATCCATAGAGTGCTATGTAAATCGACCTGAAATCGCAGTACTGTTTATATCAGTGCGATTTGGAGCCGTCTTTTTTTTTTTTGGTGATGTCATTGCAGCTTCAGCTGATCTGTCCCCTCCCTTAGCAGGTGTTTTCGTGAGGAGTTTGGAGCAAGACGTTTTTTTTTTCACAGCCAGCGCTGCTATCTTTATTAAGTCACAAATCAGCTTGCTTTTCATTGGAATAAGTACAAATCATACTATCTGCAAATCGCAAGTAGGCTCCAGAAATTGCAAACAAATACAAAAGAAATCGGAACAAAATTAGAAGTGACTGGGAAAGAAATCGGAGTGCCAAATCGCACTCAAAACATGAGATTTGTAAATCGCACCAGTGTGAACCAGGGCTTAAAATTATATATTAATTGTTCATTTTTATCAATTTACAAAATGCAAAGTAAGTAAATGGAAGAAAAATCTACAGTATATCAAATACATTTTTTGTGCGACTATCCTTTGGCCTCAAACCAGCAAAAATTCTTACACTTGCACACTTTGTACACTTGCACAAACTCAGGGATTTCGTAAGATTAGAATCAGGTGTAACCAACTATACCAAGCAGGGGCTAATGATCATCAATTTCATATGTAGGTTGAAACACAGTAATTAACTAAAACAGAAACAGCTGTGTAGGAGGCTTAAAACTGGGTGAGGAACATCCCAGGCTTAGAACAGCAACAAGACACAAGGTAAATATGCTGCATCAGAAAGGTCTCTCCCAGGCCAAGGTTTGAAAGCAGACAGGGGTTTAAAGATGTGCTGTTAAAGCTCTTTTGAAGAAGCACATAGAAACGGGCAACATTGAGGACTGTAAACACTGTGGTCAGCCAAGGAAACATAAATCAGCAGGTGAAAGTCACATCATGCTTACTTCTCTTTGGGATCAGGAGATGTTCAGCAGTGCCATCATCACAGAACTGGCAGGAACCAGGACACCCATCTACTGTCTGGAGAAGTCTGTCTGGAAGTGGTCTTCTTGGAAGAATTGTAGCCATAAAGCCCTACCTCCAATTTGGAAACAAGGCTAAGCAACTCAACAATGCATGAAAACATAGGAACTGGGGTGCATGTGCTCTATACAGATGAGTCAAAATGTTAAATATTTGGCTGTAGCAGGAGGCAGTTTGTTCATCTAAGGGCTTTAGAGTGGTACAATAATGAGTGTCTGCAGGCAACAGTGAAGCATGGTGGAGGTTCCTTGCAAGTTTGGGGCTGCATTTCTGGAAATTGAGTTTTGATCAGGATCAATGGTGTACTCAATGCTGAGAAATAAAGGCTGATATTCATCATGCCATACCAGGGAGGTGTATGATTGTTCCCAAATTTATTCTGCAGCAGGACCACAACCACAAACATACAGTCATTGTCATTAAAAACTATTTTCAGCGTAAAGAAGAACAAGGAGTCCTTGAAGTGATGGTTTGACCCCTACAAAGCCTGGATTTCAACATCATTGAGTCTGTCTGGGATTTCCCAGTTCCCACCACCCCCTGCCTGCCCTGCTACAGGGCATATCTGTCAGGAATGGTGTTCACTTTGACGGGACCTATAGGTGTACTCTGGTGGGCACATATGATGTAAAGGGGCAATCTGATGGGGACACCTGATGTAAAGGGGCACTCTAATGGGGACACCTGATGTAAAGGAGTACACTGATGTGGGAACCTGGTATATGGAGGCACTCTGATGGATACATATGATGTAAAGGGACACTCTGGGAACATATGATGTAAAGGGGCACTTTGATGAGCTCTAAGTGAAATCCACAAACACACTGATGAATAAAAAAGTCCATAATGTGATGACAGGTGAACAAAGTGAAATGTGACGTGTGTCAGTGAATAAAAAGTTCCATTAGGGCCAAAGATGAGGAGAGACCGTGGGAGAATAGGCAGTTATAAACTTGATGAATGGTGCATGCAACACCCGTGTCCACCACCAACGATATAAACTGCTTACCAGAAGTAAGAAACATATGAGCCCATCTGCAATCCCAGAAAATGGTCCAATGAAGTCCAATAGACGGCTTAAATCACAGCAGACATTCCCAAAAAGACAGAAGGAGCTCGATAGTGCATTACCCAATATCAAATTTATTAAGAAAATGGTTAAAAACACTTACAATTAGAATGTATTAAATAGACAAATCGACCGGCCGGTCCGCCGTAACCTGTCCCGCACTGATGACGTCAGCACACACACCTCCCGACGTACGTTTCGTGTTCCTACACGTCGTCAATGGGGATCAGGTGACGTGCTGACGCATCACAAGATATAGCAACAAGAGAGCCAAGCCTCACTGTGAGCAGCCTATGGACGCAATGCAAAAAACCAAGCCTCCACATCGCTACACAGACCCGGCTTTAAACCACCATGCAAACCAAGCCTCACTATGAGTTACAGGCAACGGCTCGCAGGGTGGACAATGATATGAAACCTAATCAAAACTCAATGATAAAGGTAACATATATACAAAACCTCAATACAGATTGCAATATATAGAACAAACTGTTAAAAGCGATCATTAAGCATATGGATGGATCGGATCAACATTCACTTTGAAGAATATCATCAGTAAATCCACCACCACACAAAAAATATTATAATATATTAAAAACATAAAAATCATTAAAAATAATTTAAGATAGGAAGGATGATTCTGAGTGTATAGTATATGGTTAATAAAGGAATAATATAGGTCCAAAAAGACAGAAAAAACCTTTATATACTTAAATTGAAAGGGGGGGGGGAGAAAAGGAACAGGTCCAGATAACATGATTTATCAAATAACCGAAGGGATTGTGTGTAATGTGGGTTAAAACTATTGTGACATGTTCACATGAATATGATGAACTAGGCCACCAAGGCTACAAAATACCCGTAATTAATAATTACCAAAATATACATGGACATATAACCCACTAATCTAAGAATTGTCGATAAAAGCGTTGAGATCTACCTCAATGTTCATCCCAAACGGGGCATAACTCTTCAACTTGTGGATCCAGGCCATCTCCAGTCTGGATATGCTCCGAATCATGGAGTCACCTCTCCATCTTGGAGAATATTTGTCTATCCCCAAAAATATGGTATTAGTGGGGTTCTTGGCGTGGACCTCTAAGTAATGCCGAGATACCGGATGCTTAGGAAAACCTGTGAGTATGTTTGTAATATGTTCATTAAGTCTCACACGGAGAGGTCGTTTAGTCCTGCCCACATATTGAAGTCCACAAGTACATTGCAGGAGATAAACGACTCTCTCCGTGGAACAAGTAATAAAGGGAACTATTTTAAATTGAACATCAGTAATGGTGGACGTAAACGTATTGGTACGTCTATGTGGACACCCACTGAATGAACATACTCTGCATCTCTTGCATTGATAGAAACCCACCAACTGGTCAAGAAAGGTCCTTTTCACAGAAGGGGGATCTAGAATATTAGGTGCCACTCTCCCTTATAGGGAGGGTGCACCTTTATAGACAACCTGAGGTTGAGCTGGCAATACTGCCTGTAAGACTGACTCATTAGTGAGTATATGCCAGTGTTTTTTAATCAGCTGTTTAACACCCCTATGTTGAGAGGAATAGGTGGTAATAAATTGGATCGATGGTGTTCTTAATTGGGACTTAGGTCTATCAATGAGAAGATCTCTCCTATCCAACAAGGCCACATCATTAAAGGTGTAAACAAGGGAAGCATGAGAATAACCTTTTTCCACAAATCGACCAGTCAAGATCCCTGCTTGAGTTAGGAATTCATTGTGATCTGTACAATTCCGTTTGAGTCTGATGAACTGGCTCTTGGGTACGGAATTGAGCCATGATGAATGATGGCAGCTATTAATGGGAATATATGAATTCCTATCCGTGTTCTTGAAATAGGTGGAGGTGATGAAAGAGTCGTCTTTAATGGATATTTTTAAATCCAAAAAATGAATTTCCTCTTGACTGGCTCCAAAATTGAAAACGATGCCCCCCGTATTTGTATTGAGGCCCTCCATATAAATATCCAAATCATGGCGACTACCATCCCATAGGAGGAGGACGTTATCAATGTACCTAGCCCACAACATGAGTTGGGGTGGACGTTGGGCAATAAACGACGTCCTCCTCCCATAGGGCCATGAAGAGATTAGCCAAACTGGGGGCATGCTTAGCCCCCATAGCAACTCCTCTGTCTTGTCTGTAGAATTGGTTATTAAACCAAAAGTAGCTTCTAGAGGCTGCAAAAGAAAGTAATTCCAGGATGTAAGAGATTTGTTCATCGAACAGCCTGGAATCACGTCTCAAAAAATACTCCACTGCAAATAAACCCAAGTTGTGTGGGATGATCGTGTATAGAGACGTAACGTCAGCTGTTACTAACCACATATTAACTTTGGGAGTAAGCCCGGTCAGAATATTAATAACTTGACAAGAGTCTTTCAGATGTGAAGGCATCATGGAGACCATTGGCTGTAGAAAGCCATCAATATAACGTCCCACCCGGGATGTGATGGAATCTATGCCACTGATTATACGGCGACCCGGGGGGTGAGTGGAGTTTTTATGTATCTTGGGAAGATAGTAAATTACGGGTGTGCGTGATGCCCTGGGCACAAAAAATTCACTCTCTTTTCTATTAAGTATCCCAAGATCAAGACCTCTTTGAACCAATAATGACAATTCTCTAGTGTAAAGGGTCTTTGGATCGGAGGGGAGGGGAGTGTATGTATCCCGATCATTTACAATACGGTACATCTCGGCAAGGTAGTCAGCCTTATCCAAAATGATGATACCTCCCCCTTTATCTGCAGGCCTAATAACAAGATCCCTATTTTTACATAGGGAATCAAGGCCTTCAACAAGGGTCTTATCAGAGTGTACCTTTTTGACCGGTAACAAATCAAGATCCCTGAGGACCACATCTCTAAATACCTTTAGAGGAGGGGCCAAAGCTCCAGGTGGGCTAAACAAAGAAGCATTGGATAGTCCTGAGTGGGTAAAACCAGGCACTGAATCATTTTTTGTCCCAACAGGGTTAGACAAAAAATGTCATTTTATGCTAACTCTCCTGATGAATCTATGGACGTCCATGTAAGTCTGAAATTTATTTAACTTACGGGGAGGGGCATACTTTAGACCCTTATCTAAAACAGTCTTTTCTGCATCTGTTAAAATAACAGAACTCAAATTGAAAATCCCTGTTCCCCTCATGATTTTTGTCTTTTTGTTTCAAGACCGTTTGCCCCCTCTAGTTCCTCTCTTGCGTCGCACGACCTTTTGGTACCCTGGCCCGGTTTGTAAAAACCCCAATGCTGTCCATCCTGTCCAGACGGACCAGGACTATCACAAATCTCGTGATGGGCAGCACTGGAATGTTGTGTCTGGCTATGATAACCATTCTCATGGTCAGTCAGAGGGCCGTAGCGATTGCTAAGAGGGAAAAAGTTATTGGATACATCTATATTATAATCATAGTCATCTCTATAATTGGGTGGACCTGGGGGTTCAAAATGATAAGATGTAGCACCTCCTTTATCCATGTAGTTAGGTCAATGGCCTGAATGAGGACCATAATGGTACCCCTGAGTCCATCCCTGGTTGGAACTCTGTGGATGGGGTGGACCATTCCTATATGTATACCCCATATTACCCTGATTGGATACATGAGGTGGCCGTGACTGATTGTGTCCTGAGGGGCCATGGCCATAACCACGTCCCCGTGACCATGGGGCAAAGGCCCTGGTCTCCGAAAAGGTCATGGTGGTTTAGGTGTCTGTGTAGGCAATCCCTTGCCCCCCCCTCCCTGCCTGGAGGGCGACTGATATGAACCCCGTCTCCCTTTAGGTGGAGGTGGCAGACGGCCCCCTGTCAAATGTTTATTGACAGGTTGGGAACTGGAAACAAGTGGTCCACTGATTCCACCACTGGGGGCTGTGGTCTCCATCTCCTGACTAATAGGAGCAGACTGTTCGGCTAAAAGTTTCTTTTGCCACTCAAATACAATACTACTCTGGTAATCAGCCAAGTCGCGATTGTATTTTTTATTTTTCTTAAATTTTTTTTCCCTATCCTCCTTCTCACGGCCACCTCATGTATCCAATCAGGGTAATATGGGGTATACATATAGGAATGGTCCACCCCATCCACAGAGTTCCAACCAGGGATGGACTCAGGGGTACCATTATGGTCCTCATTCAGGCCATGGACCTAACTACATGGATAAAGGAGGTGCTACATCTTATCATTTTAAACCCCCAGGTCCATCCAATTATAGAGATGACTATGATTATAATATAGATGTATCCAATAACTTTTTCCCTCTTAGCGATCGCTACGGCCCTCTGACTGACCATGAGAATGGTTATCATAGCCAGATACAACATTCCAGTGCTGCCCATCACGAGATTTGTGATAGTCCTGGTCCGTCTGGACAGGATGGACAGCATTGGGGTTTTTACAAACCGGGCCAGGGTACCAAAAGGTTGTGCGACGCAAGAGAGGAACTAGAGGGGGCAAACGGTCTCGAAACAAAAAGACAAAAATCATGAGGGGAACAGGGATTTTCAATTTCAGTTCGGTTATTTTAACAGATGCAGAAAAGACTATTTTAGATAAGGGTCTAAAGTATGCCCCTCCCCATAAATTAAATAAATTTCAGACTTACATGGACGTCCATAGATTCATCAGGAGAGCTAGCTTAAAACGAAATTTTTTGTCTAACCCTGTTGGGACAAATAATGATTCAGCGCCTGGTTTTACCCACTCAGGACTATCCAATGCTTCTTTGTTTACCCCACCAGGAGCTTTGGCCTCTCCTCTAAAGGTATTTAGAGATGTGGTCCTCAGGGATCTTGATTTGTTACCGGTCAAAAAGGTACACTCTGATAAGACCCTTGTTGAAGGCCTTGATTCCCTATGTAAAAATAGGGATCTTGTTATTAGGCCTGCAGATAAAGGGGGAGGTATCATCATTTTGGATAAGGCTGACTACCTTGCCGAGATTTACCGTATTGTAAATGATCGGGATACATACAGTCCCCTCCCCTCCGATCCAAAGACCCTTTACACTAGAGAATTGTCATTATTGGTTCAAAGAGGTCTTGATCTTGGGATACTTAATAGAAAAGAGAGTGAATTTCTTGTGCCCAGGGCACCATGCACACCCGTAATTTACTATCTTCTCAAGATACATAAAAACTCCACTCACCCCCCGGGTCGCCCTATAATCAGTGGCATAGATTCCATCACATCCCGGGTGGGACGTTATATTGATGGCTTTCTACAGCCACTGGTCTCCATGATGCCTTCACATCTGAAAGACTCTTGTCAAGTTATTAATATTCTGACCGGGCTTACTCCCAAAGTTAATATGTGGTTAGTAACAGCTGACGTTACGTCTCTATACACGATCATCCCACACAACTTGGGTTTATTTGCAGTGGAGTATTTTTTGAGACGTGATTCCAGGCTGTTCGATTAACAAATCTCTTACATCCTGGAATTACTTTCTTTTGCAGCCTCTAGAAGCTACTTTTGGTTTAATAACCAATTCTACAGACAAGACAGAGGAGTTGCTATGAGGGCTAAGTATGTCCCCAGTTTGGCTAATCTCTTCATGGCCCTATGGGAGGAGGACATCGTTTATGCCCAACGTCCACCCCAACTCATGTTGTGGGCTAGGTACATTGATGACGTCCTCCTCCTATGGGATGGTAGTCGCCATGATTTGGATATTTATATGGAGGGCCTCAATACAAATACGAGGGGCATCGTTTTCAATTTTGAAGCCAGTCAAGAGGAAATTCATTTTTTGGATTTAAAAATATCCATTAAAGACGACTCTTTCATCACCTCCACCTATTTCAAGAACACGGATAGGAATTCATATATTCCCATTTATAGCTGCCATCATTCATCATGGCTCAATTCCGTACCCAAGAGCCAGTTCATCAGACTCAAACGGAATTGTACAGATCACAATGAATTCCTAACTCAAGCAGGGATCTTGACTGGTCGATTCGTGGAAAAAGGTTATTCTCATGCTTCCCTTGTTAACACCTTAAATGATGTGGCCTTGTTGGATAGGAGAGATCTTCTCATTGATAGACCTAAGTCCCAATTAAGAACACCATTGATCCCACCTATTCCTCTCAACATAGGGGTGTTAAACAGCTGATTAAAAAACACTGGCATATACTCACTAATGAGTCAGTCTTACAGGCAGTATTGCCAGCTCAACCTCAGGTTGTCTATAAAGGTGCACCCTCCCTACAAGGGAGAGTGGCACCTAATATTCTAGATCCCCCTTCTGTGAAAAGGACCTTTCTTGACCAGTTGGTGGGTTTCTATCAATGCAAGAGATGCAGAGTATGTTCTTTCAGTGGGTGTCCACATAGACGTACCAATACGTTTAAGTCCACCATTACTGATGTTCAATTTAAAATAGTTCCCTTCATTACTTGTTCCACGGAGAGAGTAGTTTATCTCCTGCAATGTCCTTGTGGACTTCAATATGTGGGCAGGACTAAACGACCTCTCCGTGTGAGACTTAATGAACATATTACAAACATACTCACAGGTTTTCCTAAGCATCCGGTATCTCGGCATTACTTAGAGGTCCACGCCAAGAACCCCACTAATACCATATTTTTGGGGATAGACAAATATTCTCCACGATGGAGAGGTGACTCCATGATTCGGAGCATATCCAGACTGGAGATGGCCTGGATCCACAAGTTGAAGAGTTATGCCCCGTTTGGGATGAACATTGAGGTAGATCTCAACGCTTTTATCGACAATTCTTAGATTAGTGGGTTATATGTCCATGTATATTTTGGTAATTATTAATTACAGGTATTTTGTAGCCTTGGTGGCCTAGTTCATCATATTCATGTGAACATGTCACAATAGTTTTAACCCACATTACACACAATCCCTTCGGTTATTTGATAAATCATGTTATCTGGACCTGTTCCTTTTCTCCCCCCCCCTTTCAATTTAAGTATATAAAGGTTTTTTCTGTCTTTTTGGACCTATATTATTCCTTTATTAACCATATACTATACACTCAGAATCATCCTTCCTATCTTAAATTATTTTAATGATTTTTATGTTTTTAATATATTATAATATTTTTTGTGTGGTGGTGGATTTACTGATGATATTCTTCAAAGTGAATGTTGATCCGATCCATCCATATGCTTAATGATCGCTTTTAACAGTTTGTTCTATATATTGCAATCTGTATTGAGGTTTTGTATATATGTTACCTTTATCATTGAGTTTTGATTAGGTTTCATATCATTGTCCACCCTGCGAGCCGTTGCCTGTAACTCATAGTGAGGCTTGGTTTGCATGGTGGTTTAAAGCCGGGTCTGTGTAGCGATGTGGAGGCTTGTTTTTTTGCCTTGCATCCATAGGCTGCTCACAGTGAGGCTTGGCTCTCTTGTTGCTATATCTTGTGATGCGTCAGCACGTCACCTGATCCCCATTGACGACGTGTAGGAACACGAAACGTACGTCGGGAGGTGTGCGTGCTGACGTCATCACTACGGGACAGGTTACGGAGGACCGGCCGGTCGATTTGTCTATTTACTACATTCTAATTGTAAGTGTTTTTAACCGTTTTCTTAATAAATTTGATATTGGGTAATGCACTATCGAGCTCCTTCTGTCTTTTTGGGAATGTCTGCTGTGATTTAAGCCGTCTATTGGACTTCATTGGACCATTTTCTGGGATTGCAGATGGGCTCATATGTTTCTTACTTCTGGTAAGCAGTTTATATCGTTGGTGGTGGACACGGGTGTTGCATGCACCATTCATCAAGTTTATAACTGCCTATTCCCCCACGGTCTCTCCTCATCTTTGGCCCTGATGGAACTTTTTATTCACTAACACACGTCACATTTCACTTTGTTCACCTGTCATCACATTATGGACTTTTTGATTCATCAGTGTGTTTGTGGATTTCACTTAACTGGCTTTATTATCGGTTAATTACTCACATTGTAGCGCATTTGTTTTTCCATATTTTTTGTCTTATTTATGTTATCACATAATCACAGGTGCTGCTTTCATTTTATTGGTGTAGATAGCGCAGTTTTTGCTTTCGTTTTTTTCCTATCACTTTGATGAGCATACCTGACATAAAGGGGCACTCTGAAGGGCACATATGAAGTAAAGGGGCATTCTGATGGGCACACCTGATGTAAGAGGTTACTCTGATGAGGACACCTAATGTAAGGGGCTACACTGATGGGGGGCACCTGATATGTGGGGGCACATATGATGTAAAGGGGTGCTCTGATGGGGACACAATGTAAAAAGGCACTGTGATCGGGACACCTGATGTAAGGGGCACTCTAATGGGGACACCTGATGTAAGGGGTCACTTTGATGGGGGATCTTATGTATTGGGACACTCTGATGGGGACACTTTATGTAAGAGGGCACACCACATATAAGGGGGCCTTCTGATGCAGAAACATAAGTAGGCACTTTGATTGGGACAACTGATGTAAGATGGTACTCTGATGGGGACACCTTATGTAAGGGGCTACACAGATGGGGGACACCTGATGTAAGAGCGCCTTTAGATGCACAAACCCGATGTAAGGGGGCACTCTGATGGGGACACCTGACCAAAAGGGGACACTCTAATGGGGACACCTAATGTAAGGGGACACTCTGATGGGGACACCTGGTGTAAGGTGGCACTCTGACGGTGGTAACTGATATATGGGGGCAACTGATATATGAGAGTACTCTGATTGGAATGCCTAATTTAAGGGGGTACTCTGATGGGTTCATATACATTTATAGAGTATTACCAGAGTGTGTGATGAAAACATTAACAAAGGCACCAAAAAGCAAGACTTGCACCTAAAAAAAAGGAAAGTAGACGCTGAAAACAGAGCTTTCAAAGATGAATGGACAGACCAATATATGTTCATTCTTCATGTGGAAAGTTTAAAACCAGTTTGTCTCATTCATTGTGAAATCATAGCAAAAATCTAAATGTAGCAACATGAAGCGCCACTATGAAACACAGCATAGTTTGCTTAAGAAAACATATCCACAGCATTCTGAGGTGAGAGCACGTAAGTTAACTGAAAGCCCAGTATGACAGGTCTACCAAAGTCCTCTCACATTCATTTACAGCCCATCAGCATGTAAATGTATGTTCACCTAAAGTAGCATGGATTTTGGGGTAACACAAAAAAATATTTGCCAATGGTACATTTTTAAAAGAAGTGCTTAAATGCTTTTGCTGAATCTTTACTTGAGAGTAAACAAAAAGATTAAAAATTTCAATAAACAATTCAACCAAATCTCACTGTCAGCTTCTGACAATGGGATTTGGTTGAAATATTACCAGAGGATGTATTGGCACAACTTGATGCAGCTATTCAAAGTGCAGTATACATTTCCTTAGCCATTGATGATTAGGGATGAGCTTCGTGTTCGAGTCGAACATACGTTCGACTCGAACATCGGCTGTTCGATCGTTCGACGAAGATCGAACGATTTGGGCCGTTCACGCCAAATTCGAGTGACGCGAACGGCCCACAATGCACTACGCCATCGCAGTGTCATCCAGGCGCTGTGATTGGCCAAGCATGCACTGTGACCCCGCATGCTTGGCCAATCACAGCGCCGGCAGCGAGGAGAGCAATGATTGGCCACAGGCAGGATGCCTGTGGCCAATTATTGCTGAGGGTGTTTAGTACACGCCCCACACTATAAAAGGCCGCCAGCACGGCGGCCTAGTGTAGTGTGTTCCGGAGCAGGGAAAGAGAAGCATAGGCAGGGACAGTGACATTTATTTTTTCTTGCTTAACCTGGATTCCTTTAGTTTAGGGAAAGAGAAGGATAGGTAGGGAGAGTGTCAGTGTGTTTTACTGTGCGAATCCTTGTTTCTAGGGACAGGGAAGGACAGTGAGGGAATTCTCCTTGTGCTATAGTGTGCTTTAAAAAAACATTTTTTCTAGGGACAGAAAACTATAGGTAGGGAGAGTGTCAGTGTGTTTTACTGTGCGAATCCTTGTTTCTAGGGACAGGGAAGGACAGTGAGGGAAATTCTCCTTGTGCTATAGTGTGCTTTAAAAAAATTTTTTTCTAGGGACAGAAAACTATAGGTAGGGAGAGTGTCAGTGTGTTTTACTGTGTGAATCCTTGTTTCTAGGGACAGGGAAGGACAGTGAGGGAAATTCTCCTTGTGCTATAGTGTGCTTTAAAAAAACATTTTTTCTAGGGACAGAAAACTATAGGTAGGGAGAGTGTCAGTGTGTTTTACTGTGCGAATCCTTGTTTCTAGGGACAGGGAAGGACAGTGAGGGAAATTCTCCTTGTGCTATAGTGTGCTTTAAAAAAACATTTTTTCTAGGGACAGAAAACTATAGGTAGGGAGAGTGTCAGTGTGTTTTATTGTGCGAATCCTTGTTTCTAGGGACAGGGAAGGACAGTGAGGGAAATTCTCCTTGTGCTATAGTGTGGTTTAAAAAAACTTTTTTTCTAGGGACAGAAAACTATAGGTAGGGAGAGTGTCAGTGTGTTTTACTGTGCGAATCCTTGTTTCTAGGGACAGGGAAGGACAGTGAGGGAAATTCTCCTTGTGCTATAGTGTGCTTTAAAAAAACATTTTTTCTAGGGACAGAAAACTATAGGTAGGAAGAGTGTCAGTTTCTTTCACTGTGATAATCCTTGTTTCTAGGGACAGGGAAGGAAAGTGAGGGAAATTCTCCTTGTGCTATAGTGTGCTTTAAAAAAACATTTTTTCTAGGGACAGAAAACTATAGGTAGGAAGAGTGTCAGTTTCTTTCACTGTGATAATCCTTGTTTCTAGGGACAGGGAAGGACAGTGAGGGAAATTCTCCTTGTGCTATAGTGTGCTTTAAAAAAACATTTTTTCTAGGGACAGAAAACTATAGGTAGGAAGAGTGTCAGTTTCTTTCACTGTGATAATCCTTGTTTCCAGGGACAGGGAAGGACAGTGAGGGAAATTCTCCTTGTGCTATAGTGTGCTTTAAAAAAACATTTTTTCTAGGGACAGAAAACTATAGGTAGGAAGAGTGTCAGTTTCTTTCACTGTGATAATCCTTGTTTCTAGGGACAGGGAAGGACAGTGAGGGAAATTCTAATTGTGCTATAGTGTGCTTTAAAAAAACATTTTTTCTAGGGACAGAAAACTATAGGTAGGAAGAGTGTCAGTTTCTTTCACTGTGATAATCCTTGTTTCTAGGGACAGGGAAGGACAGTGAGGGAAATTCTCCTTGTGCTATAGTGTGCTTTAAAAAAACATTTTTTCTAGGGACAGAAAACTATAGGTAGGAAGAGTGTCAGTTTCTTTCACTGTGATAATCCTTGTTTCTAGGGACAGGGAAGGACAGTGAGGGAAATTCTCCTTGTGCTATAGTGTGCTTTAAAAAAACATTTTTTCTAGGGACAGAAAACTATAGGTAGGAAGAGTGTCAGTTTCTTTCACTGTGATAATCCTTGTTTCTAGGGACAGGGAAGGACAGTGAGGGAAATTCTCCTTGTGCTATAGTGTGCTTTAAAAAAACACTTTTTCTAGGGACAGAAAACTATAGGTAGGAAGAGTGTCAGTTTCTTTCACTGTGATAATCCTTGTTTCTAGGGACAGGGAAGGACAGTGAGGGAAATTCTCCTTGTGCTATAGTGTGCTTTAAAAAAACATTTTTTCTAGGGACAGAAAACTATAGGTAGGAAGAGTGTCAGTTTCTTTCACTGTGATAATCCTTGTTTCTAGGGACAGGGAAGGAAAGTGAGGGAAATTCTCCTTGTGCTATAGTGTGCTTTAAAAAAACATTTTTTCTAGGGACAGAAAACTATAGGTAGGAAGAGTGTCAGTTTCTTTCACTGTGATAATCCTTGTTTCTAGGGACAGGGAAGGAAAGTGAAGGAAATTCTCCTTGTGCTATAGTGTGCTTTAAAAAAACATTTTTTCTAGGGACAGAAAACTATAGGTAGGAAGAGTGTCAGTTTCTTTCACTGTGATAATCCTTGTTTCTAGGGACAGGGAAGGACAGTGAGGGAAATTCTCCTTGTGCTATAGTGTGCTTTAAAAAAACATTTTTTCTAGTGACAGAAAACTATAGGTAGGAAGAGTGTCAGTTTCTTTCACTGTGATAATCCTTGTTTCTAGGGACAGGGAAGGACAGTGAGGGAAATTCTCCTTGTGCTATAGTGTGCTTTAAAAAAACATTTTTTCTAGGGACAGAAAACTATAGGTAGGAAGAGTGTCAGTTTCTTTCACTGTGATAATCCTTGTTTCTAGGGACAGGGAAGGAAAGTGAGGGAAATTCTCCTTGTGCTATAGTGTGCTTTAAAAAAACATTTTTTCTAGGGACAGAAAACTATAGGTAGGAAGAGTGTCAGTTTCTTTCACTGTGATAATCCTTGTTTCTAGGGACAGGGAAGGACAGTGAGGGAAATTCTCCTTGTGCTATAGTGTGCTTTAAAAAAACATTTTTTCTAGGGACAGAAAACTATAGGTAGGAAGAGTGTCAGTTTCTTTCACTGTGATAATCCTTGTTTCTAGGGACAGGGAAGGACAGTGAGGGAAATTCTCCTTGTGCTATAGTGTGCTTTAAAAAAACATTTTTTCTAGGGACAGAAAACTATAGGTAGGAAGAGTGTCAGTTTCTTTCACTGTGATAATCCTTGTTTCTAGGGACAGGGAAGGACAATGAGGGAAATTCTCCTTGTGCTATAGTGTGCTTTAAAAAAACATTTTTTCTAGGGACAGAAAACTATAGGTAGGAAGAGTGTCAGTTTCTTTCACTGTGATAATCCTTGTTTCTAGGGACAGGGAAGGACAGTGAGGGAAATTCTCCTTGTGCTATAGTGTGCTAAAGCATTGATCATCAATCAGCTTTAAAAAAACATTTTTTCTAGGGACAGAAAACTATAGGTAGGAAGAGTGTCAGTTTCTTTCACTGTGATAATCCTTGTTTCTAGGGACAGGGAAGGACAGTGAGGGAAATTCTCCTTGTGCTATAGTGTGCTTTAAAAAAACATTTTTTCTAGGGACAGAAAACTATAGGTAGGAAGAGTGTCAGTTTCTTTCACTGTGATAATCCTTGTTTCTAGGGACAGGGAAGGACAGTGAGGGAAATTCTCCTTGTGCTATAGTGTGCTTTAAAAAAACATTTTTTCTAGGGACAGAAAACTATAGGTAGGAAGAGTGTCAGTTTCTTTCACTGTGATAATCCTTGTTTCTAGGGACAGGGAAGGACAGTGAGGGAAATTCTCCTTGTGCTATAGTGTGCTAAAGCATTCCTCATCAACCATCTTTGAAATCCTTGTTTTTTGGACAGTCAGGGAAATTGTCGTTGTGCTATTCTGTGCAAAAGCAATCATCCTCAACCATATTTAGAAATCCTTAAGTAAAGGGACAGAGAAGGACACCTGAAGGTAGCCCTTATTGCTTTTTTCCCATCTCCCTGCAGGCCATCTATTAGAATGTCTGGAAGGCAAACAAGGAGAGGCAGACAGTCAGGAGGCAATAAAAGAGGGCAAGCAGGCTCTGTGTCTGGGGGCAACAGTGCTGGTCGTGGACGTGGTGCATTGTCATCAGCACATGGCCATGGGACACGCTTGTCCTTCTTTTCGGCAGCTGGACATGTTGAGCCACATCATGCCGAAGACTTGGTAGAGTGGATGACCAAGCCCTCCTCCTCCTCCTCATCCTCTCTCACCCAGGCTCAGGGTACTGGCAAAGCAGCTGCCAAAGCGTCCTCTTCCCTGGTATCAATGTCAGACTCATCATCAGTCACTCCTTCCCTAGACCCACCATGTCCTCCTCCTGAGGAGTCCCCCGAACTGTTTGAGCACAGTGTTGGGTACATGCTCCAGGAGGATGCCCAGCGTTTTGAAGGGTCTGATGATGAAACCCAGCTACAGGAAGGCAGTAGCGTGAGAGCAGACAGAGGGGATGCTCAAGAAGGACACCAATCTGGCAGTCATGTTCCAGCAGCTGCAGCATACTGCCAGATTGGCTCCAGTGATGAGGAGGGAGGGGATGATGAGGTCACTGACTCCACGTGGGTGCCTAATAGGAGAGAGGAGGAGGAGGAGGATGAGGAGGAGGCACATCTCCAACGAGGCAGGATGCCCTTTGGTGGCCAGCGTAAGGGCAGTACACCGACGGAATCACACCGCAGAGCTCCGCCTGTGCAGGGCGCTGCCTCTGCCCGTCATTCAAAAAGTTCTTTGGTGTGGGCCTTTTTTTAAGCTAGTGCATCAGATCGCACAGCTGCTGTTTGCAACATATGTCTCAAGCGTATATCGCGTGGCCAAAACATCAGCAGCTTGGGTACCACATGCCTGACCAGACATATGTTGACCTGCCATGCAGCTTGTTGGCAAGCCTACCTCAAAGACCCACACCAAAGAACAAAGCGGACCTCTCCTTGCACCGCATCAGCTGGGATCTCCAACCCCACTATAACTTCAGTCCTCTCTGAAACATGCACTGAGAGGAATGAAGGTGTAGAATTAGGTGTGTCACAGCCAAGTACTTGCGGCCACTCTGCTAGCAGTACACCGACGTCCGATTCTAGCAGGCAAATTTCCCTGCCCCAGCTGCTGGACCGTCGAAAGAAGTTCACTCCCAGCCATCCACATGCCCAGCGGTTGAATGCTAGCTTGGCTAAATTGCTAGCGCTTCAACTGCTGCCTTTTCAGTTGGTAGACTCGGCCCCCTTCCGTGAGTTTGTGCAATGTGCGGTTCCTCAGTGGCAGGTTCCCAAACGCCACTTTTTCTCACGGAAGGCTATTCCGGCTCTACCGGCATGTGGAAGGCAATGTCTTGGCCTCGCTGGACAGGGCGGTCAGCGGTAAGGTGCATATTACCGCTGACTCATGGTCCAGCAGGCATGGACAGGGACGTTACCTTTCTTTCACGGCCCATTGGGTCACTCTTTTGGCAGCTGGGAAGGATGCAGGACAAGGTGCAGTAGTGTTGGAGGTTGTTCCACCGCCACGCCTCCAAAATGCTACTACTGGTTGTGACACACCTCTCTCCTCCACCCCCTCCTCTTCTTCTTCCTCCATGGCCTCTTCCTGTGGTTTGTCCTATGAACCAGCGGTGCTCCGTAGCCGTTCAAGGTGCTACGCAAGTACGCAGGCAAAAAGATGCCATGCCGTGCTTGCGCTGGTGTGTTTGGTGGACAGAAGCCACACTGGGGCAGAGGTCCTGTCTGCTCTGCAGGGCCAGGCCGAGAGGTGGTTGACGCCACGCCAGCTTAAGCCAGGAATGGTGGTTTGCGACAATGGCACCAACCTCCTCTCCGCCCTCCGACAGGGACAACTGACCCATGTGCCCTGTGTGGCTCACGTCCTTAACCTGGTGGTGCAGCGGTTCTTGGGCAGGTACCCGGGCTTACAGGATGTCCTGAGGCAGGCCAGGAAAGTCTGTGTGCATTTCCGCAGATCTTATAATGCCAGTGCTCGCCTGGCTGAGCTGCAAAAGGAGTTGAACCTGCCCAAGAACCGCCTTATATGTGACATGCCCACCAGGTGGAACTCAACGTTGGCCATGCTGCAGTGGCTGCACACGCAGCAGAGGGCCATCAATGAGTACCTGTGCGACTACGGCACCAGAACAGGGTCAGGGGAGCTTGGTTTCTTTTTCTCCACGCCAGTGGGGCATGATCAGGGATGCATGCACTGTCCTGGCACCATTTGAGGAGGCCACGAGGATGGTGAGCAGTGACAGTGCATGCATCAGTGACACTGTACCTCTTGTCCACCTGTTGGAGCACACGCTGCGTGGAATAATGGACAGGGCACTTGAGGCAGAACAGAGGCAGGAAGAGGAGGACTTCCTTGCCTCTCAAGGCCCCCTTTACCCAGACAGTGTTCCTTCTGTCCCACCCATCGCACAGGAAGAGGAGGAGGAGGAGGAGGAGGATTGTGTCAGCATGGAGGTGGAGGCTGGCACTCAGCATCATCAGCAGCAGTCTTTTAGCGATGATTTACAGTCCCAAGAAACCAGTGGACTTGTACGTGGCTGGGAGGAGGTGGCTGCGGATCATGTCGTCCTTAGTGACCCAGAGGACTCCGGAGCGAATGCCTCAGCAAACCTACGCTGCATGGCCTCCCTGATCCTGCAAAGTCTGCGGAAGGATCCTCGTATTCTTCGGATCAAGGAGAGGGACCATTACTGGCTGGCCACTCTCCTTGATCCACGGTACAAGGGTAAGGTTGCGGACCTTATGTTACCGTCGCAGAGGGAGCAGAGGATGAGACAACTCCGGGAGGCCTTGCAGAAAGGTCTGTGCAACGCGTTCCCAGAGACTGGGAGGTTGCAAACTCCTGGTCCTGGACAACGAGTTGCTGAGGCTTCGGCCAGTCAAAGAAGGAGCGGTGGGGAAGGTGGCCGTCTGACCGATGCGTTCAGACAATTCTTTAGTCCGCAGCCCCAAAGTATGATCGGTTCCAGCAACCATCGCCAGCGTCTGATAAACATGGTGCAGGAATATCTAGGGGCAAGGTCAGACTTGGACACCTTCCCCACCGAAAATCCTCTGGCTTACTGGGTCTTGAGGATGGATCACTGGCCAGAGCTTGCACAGTATGCAATTGAGCTACTGGCCTGTCCTGCATCCAGCGTTCTTTCGGAACGCACATTCAGTGCTGCTGGAGGATTTGTCACGGATCACAGGGTGCGCCTGTCCACCGACTCGGTTGATCGACTGACTTTCATCAAGATGAACCAGTCTTGGACCACCACCAGCTACCACACACCTGATGCTGATATAACAGACTAATTGATTTTAACATGTCACATCCCTTCAAGACTGATACTGATGTTGAGTGCCTGTGCTGTTATGTTGACTGGCTATCCTCCTCCTCCGAGTCCTCAATGATACGATTGATGATGATAGCTTGGAAGATCATTTTTGTTTATGGGTGCCGCCACCAGTGGCTAAGGCCCAATTTTTCAGCCCCTGTTTTACAGGGGCGTGTAATTACAATTTTTTTAGCAATAATTTGCCATAGGGCTCATTGCTGTGCTCCAAGTACAGTATCTGTGAGGGGTTGGAGTGTTGTGGCACCAGTGCCTAAGGCCCAATTTTTCAGCCCCTGTTTAACAGGGGCGTGTCATTACAATTTTTGAAGCAATACTTTGCAACAGGGCTCATTGCTGTGCTCCAAGTACAGTATCTGTGAGGGGTTGTAGTGTTGTGCCACCAGTGCCTAAGGCCCAATTTTTCAGCCCCTGTTCAACAGGGGCATGCAATTACAATTCTTGATCTAATAATTCACAGCAGGGCCCATTGCTGCACCCACCAAGAGTAACTCTGAGGGCTTACAGTGTTGTGGCAACGCCACCACCACCACGAAAGGCCCAATTTTTCAGCCCCTGTTCAAAAGGGGCATGTAATTACAATTCGTGATCTAATAATTCACAGCAGGGCCCATTCCTGCACCCACCAAGAGTAACTCTGAGGGCTTACAGTGTTGTGGCAACGCCACCACCACCACCACCACAAAAGGCCCAATTTTTCAGCCCCTGCTCAAAAGGGGCATGTAATTACAATTCTTGATCTAATAATTCACAGCAGGGCCCATTCCTGCACCCACCAAGAGTAACTCTGAGGGCTTACAGTGTTGTGGCAACGCCACCACCACCACCACCACGAAAGGCCCGATTTTTCAGCCCCTGTTCAAAAGGGGCATGTAATTACAATTCTTGATCTAATAATTCACAGCAGGGCCCATTCCTGCACCCACCAAGAGTAACTCTGAGGGCTTACAGTGTTGTGGCAACACCACCACCACCACCACCACCACGAAAGGCCCAATTTTTCAGCCCCTGTTCAACAGGGGCATGCAATTAAAATTCTTGATCTAATAATTCACAGCAGGGCCCATTGCTGCACCCACCAAGAGTAACTGTCAGGGCTTACAGTGTTGTGGCACCAGCACCACCATCAAAGGCCCAATTTTTACTACCACTGTTCAACAATTATATGTAATTAAAATTCCTGATATAATAGTTGACAGCAGGGCGTTCCAGCACCAACCAAGAGTAACTGTGAGTGCTTACAGTGTTGTGCCAACACCAACAACTAAGGGGCCTATTTCTGCAGAGTATATACGGCAGGTCCCTACTTTCAAACATCCAACTTACAAACGACTCCTACTTGCAAACGCAAGAAGACAACAGGAAGTGAGAGGAAATCTACCCCTAGGAAGGAAAATTCTGTACTGATGCTTTATCACCAATCCTTGTTTCAAGAAAAACACCACATTTCAAAAACAGTTGTCATTGGGACGGAAAGTGAGCTGAAATGTTCTGAACAGGGACACAGACAGCAAAACAAATGTTACAGGGGTGATAACCCTTACCTATGTTTTCCAAAAAGTTTAAAAATAGATTTTTGGGCTGGAGCTACACTTAAACAATGTACCTGTTCAAAATTACAAACAGATTCTACATAAGAACAAACCTACAGTCCCTGTCTTGTATGCACCGCCTGTATACGGCTGTTCAGAGTATATAGGGCCTTTTTTATTTTATGTGCGGGGTTCCCCTTAATATCCATACAAGACCCAAAGGGGCTGGTAATGGGCTGGGGTAGGGGGGGGGGGTCATGGGGTAGCTATGCCATTTTTCTTAAAGATTTTCATCCATATTACCGGGACCAGACATTACATTAAAGCCGCAAGCAGTTTTAAATGGCTTTTTTTTCCTTTAGAAGTGTCATTTTGTGCAGGGACAGTTCTAAACACGGGAAACACGTGGCACTTCACAGGCATACTTTAGACACCCCCCAGGTACGATATTTAAAGGAATATTTGACTTTTTTTTTTTCACTTTATGCATCATTAAAATGACTGCTCCCGAAAAACGACCGTTTTTAAAACTTCTTTTTGCATTGATACATGTCCCCTGGTGCACAACCCGGGTTCCCAAACCCTTTTTAGGACAATAACATGCATAATAGTTGTTATAATTAGCACTTTAGAATTCGAACGTTCGCATCCATTGTATTTAATAGGGTTCTAATGTTCGTACGAACTTTCGGTCCGTTCGCGGGTTCTGGTGCGAACCGAACCCGGGGGTGTTCGGCTCATCACTATTGATGATGTAAGAAAAGGCTTGCCAATAGACGAAATGACTCCTCTGGACATCTGTGCACAGGCTAATAAATGTTCCCTTTTGTGCTCACAGGAATTGGGCACTGGCTAAAGCATATGCGCATACTCACCCGCAAACATGCCCATGCGCATTCTCGTGTGCACCGGTGCTCGCGTGCACCTGTGAAAGATGTTGCCACCAAACGGGCTATTTAAACTCGAACAGTGCTCAGGATCATTGCTGCTTTGTCTTCAGCCTGTTGTGTATCCTGTGACCCTGTAATTATCCTGATTCCAGTTGTTTTGACCATTCTCTGAACTCTGAGTTTGGCTTGTCCCCTAACCTCCACTTCTGTCTGCTCCATTGGCTCTCGCTTTACTGATCGGTTCCGGACCCGGCTTGTGTCCTGACCACGCTCCTGCCTGGGCCCTGTACCCGATTCATCCTGTCTGTGTATGACCTGGCCTGCCTGACTCTGCTACTCTGCCTGCTGCCGCCAGCATCAGCTGCCCAGCTGCTTGCCTCCTTACTGGAGCCGCCTGGTGACTTCTCCTGCCCAGCGTGGACATCTGTCCTGCTGCTAGCAAGACTTACAGGCATTTTTGCCACTCTGTACTCCTGTGCCTCCTGTCTACACTATCAGGGGCCCAGAGTCAGAGGTGTAAGGGAGGCCTTCCTCATCATATCAGGCTCTGCTACCAGGTACGTGATAGATGAATCAACAGATATAAATGATAATGCCCAGCCTTTGGTTACATAGTTATATAGTTAGTCAGGTTGAAAAAAGACCCATCTAGTTCAACCATAAAAAAATAATTAAAAATTATCGTACAATCCCATATACCCAATTCTATACCCACAGTTGATCCAGATGTAGCGGGGTCCTAAATTTATGGGAAGTGTTTGAGTGGTAGTTGTGCTCAAACACCCCAATTGTCAGGATTCTGTCAACCATTTTATCCACAGGGAGAGTATTGGTGTGTAGTTCCCTGTGGCCTGCAGGTGGCGCTGCCATGGTAGGCCAGGGTTGAACCGCTGTGCATGCTGGGAGAGGATATAAAAGGGGCAGACGCTGCATGCTGGGTCGTGTTCCTGTCCGCCCTGGGCACCTTTAGCCCAGGGGCGGGAGTTCTGTCTGTTCTGTTGTGGTCGTTGGTCCTTACCCCAGGTTCCATTCACATTTGGCCCAGGGGCGGAGGTCGGTGAATCAGTCCTAGGCACCTTTAGCCCTGGGACTGCAGCAAAGGCCTTGGGCCCAGCACCTTTCGGCTGGGGCCCATCAAGGATCAAGGAGTCCCATGGTGCCGCCTTGCAAGGGGACCCATATCTTGGATGAGGAGGCCGGGGGAGGAACAGTTCCGAGGGACCTGTGAGAAGTCACGGTGAAGGAAGGGTCCCGGTAACTCTCTGGAGGGATGTCTTCTCCAAGTTTTGAAGTACCAAGTTCACCAGGTCTATGGCAGAGACCAAGTTCACCAGGTCTGTGGCAGAGACCAAGTTCACCAGGTCTGTGGCAGAGACCAAGTTCACCAGGTCTGTGGCAGAGATCAAATTCACCCAGTCTGTGGCAGAGACTGTGCAGTTAAGTTAAGAGTACCATTTGGCTGCTAGTCCCGTCCTAGGGAGACTGTCCATTTGGGCTGAGTCTGCTTGAAAAGCCGAGCAGTGAAGTGATTGTGTTTGTGCCTGGACCTCTCCCACATCTTATGCTGTCCTGTCTTTTACTCCAACCCGTTTCTATCAGAGACTGTTATTTTGCAAAGAGAAAATAAACTCTGCGTTGGAGTTGCAGCTGGTGTGGACATTCAAGTTACTGGGGAGAACAAGGACTTGTCTCTATCTATTTTAGAGGTGAGAATCATTCTCTGGAGGATTCTGGTGTCTGGCCGTGGAGACCCGCAAACAACACCGCTCAACCTCTTTACACAGGAGGGTAAGGGCTTGTGGCGTGGTGTACCCTCTCTACCTGCGAGGAGCCAAAGGCAGGTAAAGGGGGTTGAGGTCGCTACACAGGGGAAGGCAAAAAAAAACAGCAGAGCATGCTCCAATTTGCTACAGCGGGGGAAAAAATTCCTTCCTGATCCCCCGAGAGGCAATCAGATTTTCCCTGGATCAACTTTACCTATAAATGTTAGTACATTTGTGTATGAAAGATTTTTTTTCACAAAGAATCAAAAGAACTCTGCAAGGACCTGTTAATTGTAATACCACTAGAGACACATACAAGAGGACAAGACATATATGAGGGCATTAAGAAGATGCTGAGAATGAGGAAAATACTGTAGATCTGAAAAAGGTGGTCTCAGTTACCACAGATGGTGCCCCTTCCACGATAGGAAAGGAAAGAGGAGCTAAAAGAGGACACCCTGAACTTATTGCTTACCACTGTGTCATTCATCAGACTGTCTTGGTGCCATTCTGTCTGAAAGGTTTGCTACATCGATGAACACATTGATGAAACTCATCGATTTCCTCAGGATATCCTCGTCCCATCAATATCGTCTCCTAAGAGTTTCCCTTACAGAAGCTGAGGCAAATACAAATGATCTTTTACTGCAAAACAATGTTAGATGCTGAGTAAAGGCAGTGTATTAGAATGCTTTTGGTCCATTTGAACGGACACCCTTGTAATAGAAAAAAGCATTACAGGTCCTCTTTATTATGAGATCTGGGGTCAAAAAGACATCAGAGCTCACATTTACACTTAGGGCCCTTTTACACGTGCGGACCGTATGTCCGTTTTTCATCCATCCATTTTCGGATGAAAAACAGACATACATTTATCCTTATGGAATAGTGGGTGTTAGCGGGTGAACATCCACTGACATCCGATCTCATGAGTGTCCGCTATGCTCCGTTTCTGCAGACGGAGGAAAATCCTATTTTTCCATCCGTCTGCGGATCGGATCGGAAGAATACGGACAGACGGTCCGTGTTCCTCCGATCCCCCCATAGAGGAGAGCAGAGATCTGACTGGTCCGTCTCTGCACAGTGTGCAGAGACGGGCTAGTCATCCGCCGGCTCAGCGGAAATCAACGGAGCGATCCCCGCTGAGCAGGCGGATGTTTAAGGATGTTCAAGGGATCCGCCTGTGTGAAAGGGCCCTTAAAAGCAAAAAAAATTAAAAATTTAATATTACATTAATATTTACTTATAAAAAAGCAATTCCTGCTCCAAAGGATCGCATCATTTCTGCCGCAACCGACGGCTCTAGTAAGCTGGGGAAAACGACGGGAAATGGTGGGAGGAGTGCAACACTCCCGCTGTCCATAAAAGTGATCCCGTGGTGAATCCTCCGCCAGGACCACTTTTATGCGAAAGAGGATCGTCCACAGCTAGCTGCTGTTATAACAAAGGTATATAACGTCAAAATAAAGACGTATATATACAGTGGGCGGTCCAGAAGTGGTTCGATTTTTTCGTCAGAAGGTTCTTTTTGCTTCTTACCCAAAATATGTGTAGCAAGGTGTCACTTTTGAACGTAGCTTACAGACTACAGTTTGTGTCATATTGCTGCAGTTTGTTTGGTTCAGTTATGAAAAGAGCAAAGCATGATGGACATTGTAGTGCAAGAGACAGAGACTCTATTGCTGTGGGTTGGAAATAGACTACAATGCCCACAGCGCCACTGTGCTACCAAAGTGCATTGCGCCACGCACAGCCTGCTGGGGGAACTTACTTAAGGCTAAGTGAGGCCTTAGTCCGGCCTCTTGGGACACCATCTTCCAGCAGGCAAGAGGCCTGCTGGGAGTGTGCTAAGCCAAAGAAGCCTGGGCCTAAAGTTACAGAGACCGGACCGCTGGACGGGAGGATCCTTGCCATAGCCTAGCTGATCCGACCAGAGAGGGACCGGTCTACACTCCTCAGCATCTGGAGTCGCCCATCCACCGACACCTTGTGAGTGGCTACGCGGAGGACCAGGGATCTCAAGCTACAGAGAGACTGGGAGCCAAGAGGGGTCCAGACGGAGCATACCGGCGAGGCGAGGCCTCAATTGGTGAGAAGGCACTTGCCTATCCACATAGTTAACTGAGTTATTAAAAAGGAGGGTTTGCTTACAGCTCTGCAATACCACAAGCGGGAATACACTACACCTGAGAGCAGTATAGCGGTGTGGGAGAACTGACGTTTCTGTTACCGCTCCACTTTATACACCAAGTGATTGATTTTCTTCACCCTATTGTTGGATTACAAATAACTAAGTGCACCAACAGAGCTAGCAGAAGATTACTGGAAACTTGAAGGAACAATCATCAGTTCTGTTCATTTCTTAAATTGATACAACAGGACACGCACCAGTTGAGCTGCCCACTAGAGGGAGCTAAATAGCTTGCGAACTTACATATGTGATACAACTGTTTGCATTACTTTTATTATTGCTTTGCTGTTTCAGTGAGCTGGGTGGGACTTGGTGGAGGGGTATCCCATTGCTGGCGTCATTGCATTGGGAGATTCCTCCACTACGCACTTACCCAGGTCTCACTACAGGTTGTGTTAATTGAGTCTTTTGTACAGTAATATACTGAAACTGACATATATGTGTATATCATCGACTCTCACAGGGATCTGTTTGTAGTCAAATGTTATTTGTGTAACCCCTATTCTGTTTTCTTCGCCAAGTAAACATCTTACCCTTAAACTACATCTTGTGTGGGACTCTGTCTGTTGCAGTTGTGAAGCAGGTGACCAACACCAAGGTAACAATATTCAAGTATATATATATATTACTGTATGGTATCATTGTGGTTCCCTACTGCCAGTGGGTCCCACAATCACGTTATTGTCCAGTTAGGCCAAGGGAGGGTTTGAGCCAAACTTTTGGGGTTGATAGGCAGAGCGCAGGCCCAAATCTAAACCAGCAGCTCCTACAGGGGTAGTGCTACATATGGACTTGCTTTTTATGTTTTATTAATCACTTCAGCGCCAGAAGATTTTCCCCCTTAATGACCAGGCCATTTTTTGTGATATGGCACTGCGTCGCTTTAACCGACAATTGCGCAGACGTGCGATGTTGTACCCAAACAAAATTGATGTCCTTTTTTTCCCCACAAATAGAGCTTTCTTTTGGTGGTATTTAATCACCTCTGCGGTTTTTATTTTTTGCACTATAAACAAAAAAATATCGCCAATTTTGGAAAAAAAACAATATTTTTGACTTTTTGCTATAATAAATATCCCCCCAAAAAAATAAGAATAAATATTTCTTCATCAGTTTAGGCCAATATGTATTCTTCTACATATTTTTGGTAAAAAAAGTCCCAATAAGCGTATATTGATTGGTTTGCGCAAAAGTTATAGTGTAGGGGATAGATTTATGGCATTTTTATTATTATTATTTTTTTACTAGTAATGGGGGTGATCAGTGATTTTTAGCTGGACTGCGACAGATCGGACACTTTGTACATTTTTTTGGGACCATTGTCATTTATACAGCGATAGTGCTATAAAAATGCACTGATTACTGTATAAATGACACTGGCAGGGAAGGAGTTAACACTAGAGGGGATCAAAGGGTTAAATGTGTTCTCTGGGAGGTGTTTCTAACTGTGGGGGGAGTACAGAGAGATCACTGTTCCTAATTACTAGGAACAGACGATCAATCTGTACTTCCCTGTCAGAACGGGGATCTGTTTGTTTACATTGACAGATCCCCATTCTGGCTCTCTGTGGAGCGATTGTGGGTGGCGGGCGGATATCATGCCCGCCGGCCATGTGCATCAGCTCCCCGCCGTGCAGCGGGCACATGCGCACCTGCTATAGCTGTTAAAGGGACCGACGTACAGCTACAGCGATTTGTGGGAACGAGCCGACTTGCCGCAGTATAATGACGGCGGCTGGTTGGCAAGCAGTTAAAACGTTTTTTTTTTTGTTAAACGTTCTTCCTGTTAACCACTTGACCACTGGGCACTTAAAGCCCCCTTCCTAACCAGACCAATTTTCAGCTTTCGGTGCTCTCACACTTTGAATGACAATTACTTAGTCCTGCAACATTGTACCCATATGAAATTTTCGTCCTTTTTTTTCACACAAATAGAGCTTTCTTTTGGTGGTATTTAATCACTGCTGGGTTTTTTATTTTTTGCACTATAAATAAAAAAAAGACCGAAAATTCTGTAAAAAAATAAAAAGAAAAAAATTATTTGTTTCTGTCAAAATTTTGCATATTAGTAATTTTTTCTTTCATAAATTTTGGCCAAAATTTATACTACTACATATCTTTGGTAAAAATAATCTAAATCGGTGTACATTATTTGGTCTTTGTGAAAGTTATAGAGTCCACAAGCCTATTTCATTTCTTGAGACCCTAACATGCCAGGAAAGTACAAATACCTGCCAAATTACCCCTTTTTGGAAAGTAGACATTCCAAGGTATTTAAAAAGAGGCATTGTGAGTTTTTTAAAGTTGTAATTTTTTCCCACAATTCTTTGCAAAATCAAGATTTTTTTTCTTCTTTTTTTTTTACAAAGTTGTCATATTATCAGGTTATTTCTTACACACAGCATATGCATACCACATATTACACCCCAAAATACATTCTACTACTTCTCTTGAGTTTGGCGATACCACATGTGTGAGACTTTTACACTGCGTGGCCACATACAGAAGCCCAACATGCAGGGAGCACCATCAGGCGTTCTACGGGCATAAATTTCAAGTCTAATTTGACTATCTATTACACTTTGAGGCACTGTAGTGGCATGGATGTGAACTGATGTGGCATAGTTGAGCCATGAATATGGATGGCTGGGTATGGATGGGATGGCTGAGTATGCCTGGGTATGGCTGGGTGGGAATGGCGGTTTGGGTATGGCTAGGTATGGCTGAGTATATCTGAGTGTGGAGGGGATGGCTGAGTATGGCTGAGTGTGGATGGGATGACTGGGTATGGCTGAGTGTGGATGGGATGGCTGGGTATGGCTGAGGATGGCTGATGATGGATGAGTATAGTAGAGTATGGATGGATGGATGGATGAGTATAGCAGAGTATGGATCGATGAGTATTGCTGAGCATGGATGGATGGGTGAGTATTGCTGAGCATGGATGGATGGGTGAGTATTGCTGAGCATGGATGGATGGATGAGTATTGCTGAGCATGGATGGCTGAGCATGGATGGATGGATGAGTATTGCTTAGTATAGATGGCTGAATATGGATGGACGGATGAGTATTGCTGAGCATGGATGGACAGATGAGTATTGCTGAGCATGGATGGACAGATGAGTATTGCTGAGCATGGATGGCTGAGCATGGATGGATGGATGAGTATTGCTGAGTAGGGATGGCTGAGCATGGATGAGTATTGCTGAGCATGGATGGATGGATGAGTATTGCTGAGAATGGATGGCTGAGCATGGATGTATGGATGAGTATTGCTGAGCATGGATGGATGGATGAGTATTGCTGAGCATGGATGGCTGAGCATGGATGAGTATTGCTGAGCATGGATGGATGGATGGATGAATATTGCTGAGTATGGATGGATGGATAAGTATTGCTGAGTATGGATGGATGGATGAGTATTGCTGAGCATGGATGGATGGATGAGTATTTCTGAGCATGGATGGATGGATGAGTATTTCTGAGCATGGATGGCTGAGCATGGGTGGGTGAGTATTTCTGAGCATGGATGGCTGAGTATTTCTGAGCATGGATGTGATGGCTGGATGAGTGTTGGAATGGGCACAGAGCAGCGCTGTGGGCACTACACATCCAGCCCACAGCACTGCTGCAACTGATCTCTCCCCTCTCCCCTCACACTTCACTCAATGTGTTAAAAAAATGACCCTATCTCATTAAGATCAAAGTATCATGCCATTAATAATGCTCACGAAAAGCAATAATATTTAATATGTGAATCGATTGTTTAAAAATTGTGAAAAAGGGACTCCAACAGATGTAAATAAAGTCCCACAGGTGAATAAAAATTTACACAAATTACTCTCATATATGTGCAATAAAAGAACGGGCACTTGGGACGAAACGTGTGTAGGGCTGAACCTAGTGGTGACACCATCACATCCGCTGGGACGAGTGAAGTGATGGTTTGTTTGAAAAGTGTATACCAAACTGTTTTGTGAGTAGTTTTACCCTGCTTTTAAAATAAAGGAGGCACAAAGTTTGCCACACTATGGAGTTTTTCATGTGCCTTCTTTACTGAGTGCTGCTGATTCTGTTGAAGCTGTAAATCATTGTCTGAGGGAGTGCTGAGCTCATAGACATTTGTATTTGTCCGCCTGGAGTTGGCTGGGGAATTCTGAACTTGCTTAGACCTCCATGTTTTTGGGATGTGGGAGTCCAGTAAGCTGTCTTATTACTTCTTTAGTGGAGGCACAGTGGATGTATCATTACAACACAGAAGACCTACATGATTGCACATCTATAGGACAGTTGTGTGATTATTTATTCACTTATGGGAATTTCATTATATCTGTTGGATTTTCTGTTTCACAATTTTAAATATTTTATGCACATGTTAAATATTGTTTTTTGTAAGCACTTAATTTACGGCATGATAATTCGATTTTAAGGGAATAGGATCTTTTTTTTTTTAACACATTGAGGCAGCTCAACAGTTTAGTTTTTTTTTTCTTAATTCAATACTTTCAGCATGTTTAAAAGGACAAACCTTGAGGAAGTATGCATGCACCGTAATGCAGAAGTATATGGATTTTTTATTTTTTTTACACACACTTACACTAATAAGAATACACAATAAATATAAAGAGATAAGCCTTCTACTCTAAATACACTATATTGTCAAAAGTATTGGGACACCTATAAACTTCAATGGCATTCCAGTCTTAGTCCATAGAGTTTAATATTGAGTTGGCCCACCCTTTACAGCTATAACAGCTTCAACTCATCTGGGAAAGTTGTCCACAAGGTTTAGGAGTGTATGTATGGGAATGTTTGACCATTCTTCCAGAAGTGCATTTATGAGGTCAGACACTGATGTTGGGTGAGAAGGCCTGGCTTGAAGTCTCTGCTCAAATTCATCCCAAAGGTGTTCTATCGGGTTGAGTTCAGGACTCTGTGCAGGCCAGTCAAGTTCCTCCACCACAAACTCGCTCATCCATGTTTTTATGGATCTGTGGGTATCTAATATCTACTGTTGATCCAGAGGAAGGCAAAAAAAAAAAAGCAGGATCCAATTTGCTCCAGCGAGAGAAAGAAAATTGCTTCTTGATCTTGAAAGAATTCAGTCCTTTCGTAAAACAATCTACTGAGCTGGCCAGAACCAGCTCTTGAGGGAGTCTATTCCACATTTTCACAGCTCTTACTGTGAATAAGCCTTTCTGTATTTGGAGCTTAAATCTCTTTTCCTCCAGACGTAAAGAGTGCCCCCTTGTGCCCTCTTCTGTGATGACCTTAAGGTGAAAAACTCTACACCAAGAATTTAGACATTATCATGTATCATGTATCATATATCAAAGGTTTGTAAGTTTAGGACAGAAGTAAAATTGACCTGGGGGGGAACACAATGACCTTGGGGAGCAGGTAACAAAGATATGCGCTGGGGATGGAGGATTTTGCTGGGAGAAGGGAGATTGGGGGGAGACTATTTGTGCCGGGAGGATTTGTGCTAAAGGGATGGTCAAGGAGTTGTGTTAGGAGGGGGTATTTGAGGGGGGTGCTAGAAAAATGGATTTGTGCATGGGAGACTTGTAGGGAAAAATTTGTGCTGGGATGGGGGGTTGTGCTGGGGGTGGAAAAGGATTGTGATAGAAGGGGGAAGGGATTTGTGCTGGGAGGGGGGATTAATTGGGAGGGAGGATAATTTGTGCCAGGAAATTAAGAGGATTTGTGTTTGGAGGGATTGGGGGGTAGGCAGAGAAATTGGGCTAGGATGGGGAAGGGGAGAAAATTATCCTGGAATGGAGGATTTGATTGGGGTAGAGGAAGATTTGTGTTGGGGAGGGATTTTATCTGGGAGGGGGGATTAAGAGGAGTTTGTGCTGGGGCGGGGGAATTTGTGCTAGACGGGCGAGAAGATTTCCTCTCTGTCATGTACTCCTAACCAGGGCGCTGATGTACACACCCTAGAACCCTACACTCTGTGGATTGGGTGCTGTGGTGGTGATGTAGGGCGTAAGGATGCACCAATCAAGATGCAGGTTGGTGAAAGTGTCTTTCCCTAAACAAGTACATTTCCAGAAGGTTACAGGCCTACCCTAAGCACCTCCACAGGAACCTTTCCCTATGCTGAGCCTATTTCTCCATTGCCAGCGGATCTTTGTCCTTATCTCATACTCCCCAGATGGTAGAGCACCCAGAATGACACATCAGTGGCTATATTTACCCTTTCTGGGTCCAATATGTCCAAATTTCAGGACAGCAGGGTGTCCAATCAGACACAGACACAGACTTCCTCAAAATGGCCACTGAGAGCTAATTTCAGAAGACCCTGCAGGTTTCCAGGAAAGATGGCGCAAGAATTTGAGGTATACACAGCGTTATGGAGGGGGCATACTGTAAACAACACAAACATTTGATGAAAAAGCAGGAAGCTTTGAAACACGTTATCTGACACGCCTGACGTCACTTCCGGTTACGGGGTCCTCTCGATTGCGTTCCACGCTGGTACGCACGCCGCCACAGTAGGAATCAGGCCTCATTACATTCCTTTGCTAACACACTGCTGCAAGCCCGCTGGGACAGCTCCTTGGACTCAGCTCCGCATTCGGCAGTGACTATCTACTTGCCATAGAGACACCCATGCCTGTTTCTCACAGATGTCATGTGAGTAGTCATTTGGCTGATTATCATAATAAATTCAGCTTATGCTAATATACTGCACTTAGTTTGGCGTAACTTGTTTCTCTTATACAGGTTCCCCTAGTGCCAGAGGTAAGCAGCGATTATGTGATCGCTGTGTTTATTTCTAGCAGTTAACTAAGAAGTGAGTAATATTCGCTATTGTCTTCCGGAATATCCTCCCGGCCAATCAGGAAGCGGGTCCTGAGACCCGATTGGCCAGGGGTCTCAGGACCCACTTTCTGTTCAGCAGGAAGGAGAAGCAATAGCCCAGGAGCGAGGTCTATAGGCACGGCTCATCTGCAGTCACATCCAGCACTCCCCGGCTCAGACAGTGGAGGGAGGAGGAGGGGAGATCAAAGTGTCATCCCGGCCAGGACTCGTCACCTGCTTCCAAAGGTAAGGAGGCCTCAGATTGCCGCCTTCCTGTCTGTCCATCTCCAGTGGGGGGGCTGATCTTCGCCTTCCCGTCCGTCTTCTGCTTTCCCGTGGGGGGGATGCCGCCCCCTCCCAAAATATTAAGCACCAGCCGCCACTGCTACTGACACCACTAATAGACTCGGCATACAACTCTTTGCAAGACAAAGCACTGACAAGAAATTAACAGTAGGACCGTCTTATTACTGATTTGTGTTTTATTTACATACTGCTCCGGCAATAAAGCAGTTAAAACCTCAGAAGGTGCAGCATTTACCATGTGGGCGATATGGCTGTGTAGTGGATCTGCTTACATAATTTATAAAGCTGTTTAAAATAACTTAACTTAGGCAATAATTCCCTGAAATAATGCTAAATATAGCCTTGACAAATCTTCATTATGGCAACCACTGACTACAAGGCCTCAACTCCATTAAGCTATTGTGTAGACATCTCAAATACATCACACAAAACTAATAATACATGTCTACATAGCAACATGAGACCACGCAGTGTTCCAACGCATTTTAATGAAGTAGAACAAGGCAACTAAGCAGGTGTTATGGAAGGTCCACCTCCTCATGAGCCAAAACAAAATAATACTTTCAATATGCACACAGCCTAGCTCAAGATAGCAACCCCTTGTATTCAATGTAGTAAGTGGTATCATGTTATATAATTGGTCCAAAATGTCAATATTGAACACAGGATATTTGAATCCTTTCCCACCCCCTACCAGCATCCTTTTAACTCTTAACGCCGGGATCGAGGACGAATTTCCCAATGACAGGATCACTGCAACTGGCTGTCACAGTGGTCACATGATCAGGAGCCCATCCTGTCTGCTCCATATCATAAGCATAAAGGACATAGGAGGACTTCTTTAATTAAAGTTGAGGTTGATTTTTATTTATTTTTTAATCAGCATTCAGCACCATGGACAGTACTCACAATGAATAAAAACCATCATGTACTGGAGGCCTCTGTGTTCATTGAAATCTTCATTCCTCCCCTCTAGGGATGAGCCGAACACCCCCCGGTTCGGTTTACACCAGAACCTGAGAACGGACCGAAAGTTTGCGCAAACTTTAGAACCCTATTAAATACAATGGACTTGAACGTTTGAAATCAAAAGTGCTAATTATAAAGGCTAATATGCAAGTTATTTTCCTAAAAAGGGTTTGGGGACCCGGGTCCTGCCCCAGGGGACATGTATCAATGCAAAAATAAGTTTTAAAAACGTCCGTGATTTTAATGATGCATAAAGTGAAAAAGAAAAGTTAAATATTCCTTTAAATATCGTAGCTGGGGGGTGTCTATAGTATGCCTGTGAAGTTACACGTGTTTCCCATGTTTAGAACTGTCCCTGCACAAAATGACATTTCTAAAGGAAAAAAAGTCATTTAAAACTGCTTGCGGCTTTAATGTAATGTCTGGTCCCGGCGATATGGATGAAAATCATTGAAAAAATGGCATGGGTACCCCCCCCCAGCCCATTACCATCCCCTTGTATGGATATTAAGGGGAATCCCGCACCCAAATTAAAAAAAGGAAAGGCGTGGGGCCCCCAGGCCCTATATACTCTGAACAGCAGTATACAGGCGGTGCAAACAAGACAGGGACTGTAGGTTTGTTGTTACGTAGAATCTGTTTGTAATTTTGAACTCCCTGCCTGTGGTATTAGTATGAGAACACCAGCAAGTGTATTCAGGTAAGCTTTGGGTGCACACTGTGCAAAGGACACTAAATCAAAATACTGCAGCTCCCTGCCTGTATTTGACAGGGACTGTAGGTTTGTTGTTACGTAGAATCTGTTTGTAATTTTGAACTCACTGCCTGTGGTATTAGTATGAGAACACCAGCAATTGTATTCAGGTAAGCTTTAGGTGCACACTGTGCAAAGGACACTAAAGCAAAATACTGCAGCTCCCTGCCTGTATTTGTATAAGAACACCAGCAATTGTATTGAGGTAAGCTTTAGGTGCACACTGTGCAAAGGACACTAAGGTAAAATACTGCAACTCCCTGCCTGTATTTGTATGAGAACACCACTAATTGTATTCAGGTAATCTTTAGGTGAAAGCTTTGCAAAGGACACTGTACACTAAGTGAAACACTGCAGCTAGCACAATCACCTGCCTGCCTGTCACAGTATAGAGCATAACAGGAACGGATCTAGCTAAACTGAATACAGTGTATAAATATATATACACAACACCTAGGATGCGTATATATCCTCTACACACTGTAACTGCAGCTAACTGACTCGCCTGCCTGTTCTATCTCAAATCAAAATACACTGTCTCTCTCTCTCCGTCTGTATTTTAACCAACACCGCAACACACTACACAAGGCTTACTTCCAGGCCGCCTTATATAGTGTGGGGCATGTACTAAATACCCTGAGGCATAATTGGCCAAAGCCACCCTGGCTTTGGCCAATTATGGCTCTCCGTTTTTTCCGCGCTGTGATTGGCCAAAGCATGTGGGTCATAGTGCAGGCTTGGCCAATCATGAGCCAGCAATGCACTGCAATGCCGCAGTGAATTATGGGCCATGACGCACCACTCGAATTTGGCGCGAACGGCCCATAATTTTCACAATTCGGCGAACAACCGAACAGGCAATGTTCGAGTCAAACATGGGTTCGACTCAAACTCGAAGCTCATTCCTACTCCCCTCCTTGCATTGCATTGTGGAAATGACTGTCCAGAAAAGCCCGGAGCAAAAAGTAAAACGACATAGGCGAAGGGCTGGGCATGACTGAGGAAACAGGGGACTGAAAGAGGGTAGCCATTGGCTGAGCAGGAGGGGGGTAGGATTGGCTGAGCTGAAGTGGGGGAGGGCCAGAGGGCAGATAAATAAGTGGGGACTCCTCCCCCCTGGCAACACAGCGGGGGTGAAAGTTCAGGAGCCATGTCGCATGTTCAGGACTTGCTGGCCCAGCTGCGGGCTGGGGCGGCGACACATGGCCCAGGTTGGCTCCAGGAGACCTTGGGGCCAATGCTGGCGGTGCCAGCGGCGGATGCGGCCACCAGGGGGAGGGAATCGGCACGAGCTCGGCAATCCAGGCCGCCGGAGCGCTTCTCTCCCGATCCCTCCCCACGAGCTCAGCGTCGCTCTGGGAGTCCCTATACGAGGGCCCCTTCGGGCCCCCCCACAAAGCGAACAGCCATGCCCGCGGGGGGCGCCGGAAGGAATCCCCATCTTGGACGGAGCTCGGCGGGCGGTCATTCCGGGAGCTCCGGAGCGGCCTCGCGGCCTGCGCGGCATTTGGAGTCCGACACTGCGGGCCCCGCCCCCGTGTGACGTCACCGGGGCGGGCGCCTCGGTGGGGGAGATCAGAGAGCACGGTGGTCGGGCCCACCACCGCAGCCGGCGACCTGGCACCTGTAAGGGGAGTGCGGCAGGAGACAGAGCAGCGAACGGAGGGGCGGGACCTGGCATCGGTGGAAAATCGGCGCGGAAATCGGCGAACGGGTCTGGTGGGCGAAGTCGGATGGCGTCAGGACCCGCGGCAGCCAGGGATCCTTCCCCTGGTGGGCCTTCTTCTGCAGACGAAGATTTGGTGCAACGGTCGGAGGGAGAACTGGTGGACTCGGAGGACGATGGCGTTCCACAGGGACGGTCGGCTGCGGTGGAGACGGGACGATCGGCTGGTGGGTCACTTCCTGGGCAGCCTGGTAAGTCAGTTTCTCATTTGTTTTCCACTGGGTTGTCTGATGTGAGGCCTGCTAGGGATGGTTCGTCAGGGGGTAGGCAGGGGGTTCCCCTGGGAGTGGAGATGGATACGGGCTTTAAGGGGTTTTTGGCGGGGATTAAGGAGCTTGTGAGTAAGTTTGAGAACCAGGGCGGTGTCCCCGCTAGCCCGGCTGCTGCGTGGGTCCCACCGCCAAATGGGGACGGGGGTCTGGTGGTGGCTGCTGTGGCACCAGCGGTTTCGGTGGCGGCGGTGCAGACAACAACAGTGGAGGACGCGCAGCAGGCTGCGGTTGGCAAAGGGGAGGCGGGCAGACAGGACCTGGTTAGGTTGGCGGATTCAGCTAGGTGCGAGATGTACATTTGTTTTGAGGGGCCGCTTGGGGCGCATCTGAAGTCGGAAATTCGGGACAAGATTTGGAAGGGTGAGTACGTTGAGATTTTCTCGCTGCTTCCGCTGCAGAAGTTCAATTTGGACAGGGACAAGCCGGACGATTCCAAGAAGGAGGATGAAGAAAAACGTAGGTATCGCCTGATCCCGCGGACGTTCATGAATTGGCTGCAAGCCTTTGCCATCCTAGCTAGCGTAATTGGGCAAAAGAAGCCTGAACATTGTTCGGGTCTTTTTTGCTATCAGGATGCGGTTGGAGAGGCCTATAGGGTGTATGGGGGCTTGGCCTGGTTGAGGTATGACGAGCAGTTCAGACAAAGGATGGCGGTGCGTCCAGAGTTGAGGTGGGACCACAAGGACATTAGTCTGTGAATGCGGTTGATGAACGCGGTGAGGGCTCCGAATCAGTTTTTTCAGGGGGGGGGGGGGGGGGGGGAAATCGTCATCCCCAGGACAACTGGCCGCCGTGGCCGGTAAGGCAAAAGGGGTCTGTTGGCAATACAATTCAGGATCCTGTAAGTTTGGAGGGTCGTGCAGATACAAGCATGAGTGTTCCGGTTGTGGGGGTTCCCATACCCTGTCCAGATGTTTTAGGCAGGGGAAGGGGCGATCTGGGGAGTCTGCGAACAAGAGGGAGGACTCCAGTGATGGTGGCAAGGATGCGGCCGTTTCTCGGTAGGTATCTGGATAGACAGGCCGCCCAGTTGTTGGAAAAGGGTTTTGCTGAAGGGTTTGAGATTCCGTGTGCTTTGGGGGTGGTTCCACCGGTGGCTCATAACCTGCGTTCAGCTTTGCAACACCCGGAGGTGGTTTCGGAGAAACTGCAGAAGGAAGTTGCGTTGGGCCGCATGTGTGGCCCTTTTGCGTTTGCTCCGCTTGCAGATTTGGTGGTGTCCCCACTGGGAGTGGTGCCTAAAAAGGAGCCTAACAAGTTCCGGCTCATTCACCACCTTTCTTTAACAAAAGGGGGGTCGGTCAATGATGCTATCGATCCTGACGCATGCACGGTGGGGTATACGTCTTTTGATGCGGCAGTGTTTTGGGTTAGACATTATGAGCGGGGGGCATTGATGGCGAAATCGGATGTGGAGGCGGCGTTCCGCCTGCTGCCAGTTCACCCCGATAGTTTCAGTTTTTTGGGTTGCGCATGGAACGGGGATTTCTATGTGGATCGATGCTTACCAATGGGATGCTCCGTATCCTGCGCGCTGTTTGAGAAGTTTAGTTCCTTTCTGGAATGGGTGGTCAGGGACGTGTCGGGTGTAAGTTCGATCATACACTATCTGGATGACTTCCTCTGCGTGGGCCCAGCTTCATCTAAGATTTGCGCCGTGCTCCTGGCAACGCTGGAACACATCGCTGAACGCTTCGGGGTGCCTTTGTCGCCCGACAAAATGGAGGGGCCAAGTACGGTCATTACGTTCCCAGGGATTACGTTGGATTCGGACGCAATGGAATGCCGATTGTCGGTGGAAAAATTGGTGGCGTTGAAGGAGGAGATCAGAGGTATGTTGGGTTTGCGTAAGGTTCACCTGAGGGCGTTGCAGTCATTGCTGGGAAAGCTCAACTTCGCTTGTCGCATTCTGCCAATGGGCAGGGTATTTTGCCGACGGCTCTCGGCAAGTACAGCCGGGGTGCAGTCACCAAGGCATTTTGTGCGACTGGTGAAGGCGCACAGGGAGGATCTACAGGTATGGCATACGTTCTTGGAATCTTTTAATGGCAGAGCGTTGTGGATGTCAGGCCCTGTTAGTAATTTCGATCTGGAACTTTTTACGGACGCGGCTGGCTCCACTGGTTTTGGAGCATTTTTCCAAGGCAGGTGGAGTGCTGGCTCATGGCCGGCGTGTTTGGTGGAAGCCGGTTTCACAAAAAACCTGGTGTTGCTGGAATTGTTCCCGGTGGTATTAGCGGTGAAACTGTGGGGCGAGGCTTTCAGGGATCTGAAAGTACGTTTCCACGGTGACAACCTTGGGGTGGTGCAGGTGATCAACAGGGTGTCGGCCTCTTCACCTCCGGTAGTTAGGCTGCTGCGGCATTTGGTGCTGCGATGCCTGCAGTTGAATGTTTTTGTATATGCGGTTCATCTTCCCCGGGTGGAGAACGTTATTGCTGACGCTTTGTCTCGCTTTCAGTGGGACAGGTTCCGAGAGTTGGCGCTGGACGTGGAGCAACTGGGGGCGCCTTGTCCCGACTGGCTGTGGAGGATTGCGTTGGAGTAGTCTCCGGATGGATCAGGTCGGTGAGTGAGACAATGTGGGTTGCTTATAACAAGGTATGGCAGGAATGGGTGGCTATGGGTCGGATGACGGGTGTGGATACAACAGGACCTGAAGTGTGTCCGTCTTGATGTTGGGTAGGAAGTTGGCTGGGTTGGCCTTTTTGTTTAAGTGGCAGGGTGGCCCGGACTTTACTAAGGACTTTTGGGTGCGCCAGGCGCTTAAAGGTTATAGACGGTCCAGGCCGGGCAGGGACTCCAGGCGATCAGTTTCGTTTGAGGTTCTGCAAGGAATTTTGGCTCTGTTACCGGAGGTCTGTGCCTCGGTATACAAGGTTTCCTTGTTTAGAACTGCTTTTGCGTTAGCGTTTTTTGGGGCATTTAGGATCAGCGAGCTGGTCAGCCCTTCCAAGAAGGTTCATGGGGGTATTTGGGGTACGGAGGTGCGCTGCCAGGGAGAGAGTGTTGCTGTATGGTTGCGGAGGTCCAAAACAGACCAAAAGGGGAAGGGTAAGTCGGTGCAGGTCTTCTCGCTGCCAGGCTCTCCGCTTTGTCCAGTGGGGGCCGTGCAAGGGTTTATGGGGGTGCGACCGCTGGCTGAAGGGTCGTTTTTGATCCATGCCGACGGGTCCCCGTTATCAAAATTGTAATTTGTGTCTGTGTTCAAAAAATGTTTGAAGGTTCTGGGGTTAGACGATAGCGAGTTTGCGTCGCACTCTTTTAGGATAGGGGCCGCTACTGAGGCGGCTCGGTGGGGGTTGGATTCGGAGTCAGAAAAAGCGCATTGGTAGATGGGAGTCCAGTAGATTTTGCCTATACATACGTCCCCAGCTATTAGTGGGGGTGTGAGGGTTGGGGGCGGGGGCCTGTTTGTCGAGCATTTGCGGGGGGGTTATCTGCTGGTTATTTGGGTCTGCTGATGGTTACGGTGGTATGCTTGTTCTTTTCTTTCAGGTGCGGTGCCGGCCCTGGTCTGGATTTTGGGCCATTCATATGTGTTCTGGGGGGGCAAAAAGGGCGGATGTTAGGTCGGAAGGCCGGGAATTGGGGTTTCCTAGACAGGAGGCCTGTGTTTGCTGGCTGGGAGTGCCGGGAATGCATGGAGTAGAATGGTCCCGGAAGTGCATCGGTTTGCATGTCTTGACCGGCCGCTTGACGTTATAGTCCTGCACGTAGGCGGCAATGATCTAGGAGCCAGATCTATGTTGGATGTGACGAAGGATATCAAGTTTGATATACTTTGTCTGCGCATGGCATTCCCGGACATGGTGATTGTGTGGTCCGACATGGTGGCTAGGACATCATGGAGGATGGCTAGGCCTTTGGAGGGTATTAATAGGGCCCGGAGAAAGATCAATCGCGATGTGGCTAGGTTTGTGGTGAAGAATGGGGGGCTGGTGATACGGCATATGGAGTTGGAGGTGGATACATGGCGCTACCTTCGGGGCGACGGGGTGCACCTGAATGATGTGGGTATGGACATGTGGCCATTGGGGATACAAGATGGCATCCAAAGGGCTCTTAGGGTGTGGAGGAGCACCCAATCGTAAAGGTTTTTTTCAATTGGGTGCTGTGGCAGGTGTCTGGTCTTTGCAGGGGAAGGAGGATACCTCGGGAAGAAGAGTTCAGGACCTGTCGTTGGTATGGGTCCTGATTGTGGGCTTCCAGTTAACAGAGGTTTAGAGGGCACTGCGGTCATGGTTGTCTCTGAGCCAGCATGTCGGCTTGAGGCCTATTAACAGATTTGAGAGGTACCGCAGTGCAATAGTTACACAGATGGTAATCGAGGTTCCTACAAAGATCGACACTGGGATTTTGACTGATGGGTTTTCATAACAGAGGTTTATGTTATTGTTAATTGAAATATTATTTTAATAAATAAGGCTGCTACGGCCTATGTTTTCCCCAACGCCAGTGTGGTCTTGTTTACTTAGGTAAGGGGCTTAATGTGGGGATTGTGAAGGGTTTAAGTTAATGGAAGGTACATCTGTTATACTATAGTCATGTTCTCCATATGTTGATGTCAGTCAGACTCAGAGCAACTGAACAGGCTTCAATCCTCATTTAATTAGAATTCCTTACCGTTTATGTTCTGATAGGAGATCATTTCATTTAGAGAACCAAACTTAATAAATGTTTCTGAGATATATTCAATTTGAATAAAGTGTGTATTTCAATTCTCATCTGTTTTTACATAATTAAAATGTCTTATGCCGCGTACACACGATCGGAATTTCCGACAACAAAACCGGATTTTCGCTCAAACTTGTCTTGCATACACACGGTCACACAAATGTTGCTTGGAAATTCCTATCACCAAGAACACGGTGATGTACAACACTACAACGAGCCGAGAAAAATGAAGTTCAATGATTCCGAGCATGCGTCGAATTGATTCCGAGCATGCGTAGTATTTTTGTGCATCAGAATTGGATACACACGGTCGAAATTTCCGACAAGAACTTTTGCTGTCGGAAAAATTGAGAACCAGCTCTTAATCATTTGTTGTCGGAAATTCCGACAGCAAATGTCCGATGGAGCCTACACACGGTCGGAATATCCGACCAAAAGCTCACATCGAACATTTGTCGTCGGAAATTCCGATCGTGTGTACGCGGCATTAGTTTCTCATGTTTCTCAGTACTAAGCCCTAAACTTGAATCTAACGGCTCATTCACACCAAATCGCGGTGCACATTTCCTGCATCGCAGGCAACCATGCTGCAACCTGTATGCAGTTGTCAATGTATTGTTAACCACTTCAGCCCCGGAAGAATTTACCCACCTTCCTGACCAGAGCACTTTTGCGATTCTGTACTGGGTCGCTTTAACTGACAATTGCGCGGTCGTGCGACGTTGCGCCCAAACAAAATTGACATTCTTTTTTTTCCCACAAATAGAGATTTATTTTGGTGGTATTTGATTACCTCTGCGGTTTTTATTTTTTGCGCTATAAACAAAAAAAAAGAGCGTCAATTTCCCAAAAAAAGCAATATTATATTTTTTACTTTTTGCGATAATAAATATCCCCCAAAAATATATATATATATAAAAAAATATATATATTTCTCAGTTTAGGCCGATATGTATTCTTCTACATACTTTTGGTAAAAAAAATCGCAATAAGCATATATTGATTGATTTGCGCAAAAGTTATAGCGTCTACAAAATAGGGGATAGATTTATTGCATTTTTTTAACTTTATTTTTTTATTAGTAATGTTGGCGATCTGTGATTTTTATCGTGACTGCGACATTATGGCGGACACATCGGACACTTTTGATACTATTTTGGGACCATTGTCATTTATACAGCGATCAGTGCTGTAAAAATGCACTGATTACTGTGTTAATGACACTGGCAGGGAAGGGGTTAAACGCTAGGGGGCGATCAAGGGGTTAAGTGTGTCCTAGGGAGTGATTCTAAATGTGGGGAGATGGACTACCACTGACATGACAGCGATCACTGCTCCCGATTAAAGGGACGTACCATTTGCCTGCCTGTGCCATTCTGCCAACGTATATGTGTGTGTACGGCAGTCGGCAAGTGGTTAATAGCACCCCAAAAGCAAACGTCAAATGCTGCAGGCACCAAACATATTCAAATTAATGGCTGTCAAAATGCAATGCTGAAAAATGTGTTGGAATCACACAGAAATGCCTGTGTTGGAAACCCTCCCTTTGAAGCATACAATCAAGAAGTTGGCCCCGGGCATCACCAAACCTCTGCACACCACTGCATAGTGACCACCAGCACAAGGGACACTTTCTATTCATTGTCCATGTCCAAGTACTGTCCATGGTGCTGATTAAAAAAAATATATTTCACTAAATTTAAAGAGGAACTGCAGTCTGCTCACATTATTTGTAATAAAAACATCATTGTCATTCTGGAGCTTCCCTCCAACCACTTTGCACATTATTTTACATATACTGTGATTCTGTACTTGACAAATATGCTGCAGAAATCTCCCTCCACTGAGTCTGGCTGCATCCATTTTAACTGTGGGCAGCTGAAGCTTTCTGGATTTATGAAGACACACCTCCAGCTCTGCAGCTCTCATTGGCCCTCGTATGACTCATCCCCCTCCCTTCCTGGCAAACTCTCACAACATTGAGATAGAGAGAGAGAGAGCTGTGCATGATGTCATAATTCTAGGCTTTTTTACCAGACAAGAAACAGGAAGTGGGCTGTATAAGGTATTTACTGGCAGAAAAAAAAATGTTTTACTATCCAAAGTTAAAACAACAAGGGCAGAAGATTTATAAGATGGGAAGATTAAAAAATGACTGAAGGTCCGCTTTACAGTGATTTTAAAAGATCACATTGTAAAAAACCCATTCAGTTTAAAATACAAATTAAATGCATAATTTTTGTAAAGATATAAAAATACAGTGCTTTGCAAAAGTATTCACCCCCTTGGCTTTTTACCTATTTTGTTATATTACAGCCTTTGGATTAATGTTTTTTTTATTCTGAATTATATGTGATGGATCAGAACACAATAGTCTAAAGTTGGTGAAGTAAAACAAATATACATAAAACTATTTTTCAGAAATAAAAATCTGATAATTGGCATGTGCGTATGTATTCACCCCCTTTGTTATGAAGCCCATAAAAAGCTCTGGTGCAACCAATTACCTTCATAAGTCACATAATTAGTGAAATGATGTCCACCTGTGTGCAATCTAAGTGTCACATGATCTGTCATACACACCTTTTTGAAAGGCCCCAGAGGCTGAAACACCTAAGCAAGAGGCACCACTAACCAAACACTGCCATGAAGACCAAGGAAATCTCCAAACAAGTAAGGGACAATGTTGCTGAGAAGTACAAGTCAGGGTTAGGTTATAAAAAAATATCCAAATCTTTGATGATCCCTAGGAGCACCATCAAATCTATCATAACCAAATGGAAACAACATGGCACAACAGCAAACCTGCCAAGAGACGGCCGCACACCAAAACTCACGGAACGGGCATGGAGGGCATTAATCAGAGAGGCAGCACAGAGACCTAAGGTAACCCTGGAAGAGCTGCAGAGTTCCACAGCAGAGACTGGTATATCTGTACATAGGATGACAATAAGCCGTACGCTCCATAGAGTTGGGCTTTATGGCAGAGTGGCCAGAAGAAAGCCATTACTTTCAGCAAAAAACAAAATGGCACGTTTGGAGTTTGCGAAAAGGCATGTGGGCAAGTGGGAGACTCCCAAAATGTATGGAGGAATGTGCTCTGGTCTGATGAGACTAAAATTGAACTTTTTGGCCATCAAAGAAAACGCTATGTCTGGCGCAAACCCAACACATCACATCAACCAAAGAACACCATCCCCACAGTGAAACATGGTGGTGGCAGCATCATGCTGTGGGGATGTTTTTCAGCATTTGGGACTGGGAAACTGTTCAGAGTTGAGGGAAAGATGGATGGTGCTAATTACAGGGATATTCTTGAGCAAAACCTGTCTCTGTGTGTGATTTGAGGCTAGGATGGAGGTTCACCTTCCAGCAGGACAATGACCCCAAACACACTGCTAAAGCAAAACTTGAGTGGTTTAAGGGGAAACATGTAAATGTGCTGGAATGTCTCACCACAGAAAATCTATGGTGAGACTTAAAGATTGCTGTTCATAAGCGCAAACCATCCAACTTGAAGGAGCTGGAGCAGTTTTGCTAGGAGGAATGAGCAAAAATCTCAGTGGTAAGATGTGGCAAGCTCATAGAGACTTATCCAAAGAGACTTGGAGCTGTGATAGCCGCAAAAGGTGGCTCTACAACAAGGGTCCTCAAACTTTTTAAACAGGGGGCCAGTTCACGGTCCCTAAAACTGTTGGGGGGCCGGAGTATAATTTAAAAAAAATATGAACAAATTCCTATGCACACATCTTATTTGTAGTGCAAAAAACAGGAAAAAAACTATTTAATATTTTAAATAAAAAACTATTTGAATCAACATAAACTTATTAGTATTTCACAGACTCCCCTCATCACAGATCCCCTCCCCATCACAGAACCCCCTCCACATCACAGAACACCCTCATCACAGAACTTCTACATCACAGATCCCCCATCATAGATTCCCCCCATCAAAAAGCCCCCATATCGTGTCATCCATCACAAAGCCCCCCATAAAAGATCCCCCATCACAGACACCCCCATCACAAATCCCCCAACACAAACTCCTCTCCATCACAAAGCCCCCCATAACAGACACCCCCATCACAGAGCCCTCCATAACAGATCCCCCATAACAGACTCCCCCTATAACATCTCCCCATTACAGACTCCCCTCATCACAGTCTCCCCCCAATCACAGATCCCCATAACAGACTCACCCATAACAGACTCCCCCATCACAGACTCCTCCCATCACAGATCCCCCCATAACAGACTCCCCATCACAGACTCCCCCATAACAGACTCCCCCATAACAGACTCCCCCATCACAGATCCCCCATCACATATCCCTCCATCACAAACTCCCCCATAACAGATCCCCCCATCACAGACTCCCCCATAACAGATCCCCCATCACAGACTCCCCCCATAACAGATCCCCCATCACAGACTGCCCCATAACAGACTCCCCCATAACAGACTCCCCCATAACAGATCTCCCTATCACAGACTCCACCCATAATAGACCCCCATAACAGACTCCCCTATCACAGACTCCCCCATAACAGATCCCCCCAATCACAGATCCCCCATCCATATTACACTGCCGCCCCTTCTATAATATCACAGCACCCCCCCCCCCTGCTGCTACCTTAATCACACAAGACGTGAAGCAGGGCAGGTCCGGACAAAGGCCAGGACTTTGCAAGTGAAAGGCAAGTGATTGATTGCTGGGACCATCCCGCTGCCTATAACCAATCACCCGCTTGTTAACTCAAAAGGTCCCACCCTTTGTCTGGACCTGTCATATTTCTCGTCTTGTGTGATAAAGGTAGCATAGGGGAGGAAGATTGCTGCAATGTTAAAGGGGCAGTCCGCGGGTCGGGTAAATCACACTGGCAGGCTGGATGCGGCCCGCGGGCCGTAGTTTGAGGACCCCTGCTCTACAAAGTATTGACTTTAGGGGGTGAATAATTATGCACATTGACTTGTTCTGTTATTTTGTCCTATTTGTTGTTTGGTTCACAATAAAAAAATAAATAAAAAAAACATCTTCAAAGTTGTGGGCATGTTCTGTAAATAAAATTTTTCAAATACTCAAACAATCCATGTTAATTCCAGGTTGTGAGGCAACAAAACATGAAAAATGCCAAGGGGGGGGGGGGTGAATACTTTTGCAAGGCACTGTACATTATAAATACCCTTTTTCCAATTTTTATAAGTGATCACATTCCCTATGTTCTCAACTGTATAGGAGCTGGGGTAAGAGAAGCAACAGCACACTGAGATTCCCAGTGAAAGGCTGTGGGGGGAAGAGGGGGGTGTCGGCACAAGTATGATCATTTAGGCTTAAAGGACAACTTATTGGAAAGGATACTCCATAAAGAAAAATAACTATTTCAGAGAGAGAGAGAGAGAGAGAGAGAGCGAGGGAGAGAGAGAGAGAGAGAGATGGCTGCTGAAAAGTAAAAATGGGGCATTCAGTGGTGACTGAGACTGACACATTTACTATTTACAGGTTTTTAGTTATAGCTCTGATCCTCATCTTACTCAGGGACAGCTGAGATTTCCTAAAGGGACTGCAATCTAAATGGGAGTCTCAGTTTTCAAAGTAGATCAGCTGAATAACATTGGGGACAAGGAGACATCTGAGCTTCTTTTTAAAGAGACATTGCTACCTTGCTTGGCAGTAGTGCCTACTAAATGTGACAGGTAGTAGGATTTTTGCTGTGCTATGTAAATAAGGCCTAAAGCGGTTCCTGCTTTGATATGCACAGTCATTTTTGTTGTATATGTAATTCTTATCGATGTTTGTGCATTTATTGACACTGCATAATGTCACTCCTCTTGCATTGTAATAGTGATTCTTGGCATCTGTTTTTTTTAGCCATCTAAGTGCACTGTATATCTTGCTTTTAAACCCATTTATTTATTGTGTGCATTGTAATCAAATAAAACAATTCAGCAAGCTTTCTCTGTGGCTTTCAGCACTTCCCAATCAAGGGTGACATTTCTGTGTTTGGGGGGATGGGGGGGGGGGATAGCAGGTGCCTGTGAGAATGGGGCCTACAGGTTTTAGTAGACCAGAAGTGTAACAGGATGTTGCTATGCATTTCAGTGTCAAAATATATTAAGAAAATCGAGTTTTTGCATTATAGCCATGACCTGTGCTAGTCCTGCTGGACCTCAGGAAAACATGCCCTGAAGTGCAAACAGGCACAGATTCAGTCTTGTTATGAAAGGTGCAACCTAATAATGAGCAAACCTGTAATCACAACTGAAATGTGTATGACCTTGCCTGGTTCAATTGCTGTGTGATTCAGGAGTTGTGTTATTAAGGTTTCACAAATGCTCACTGTGCAAGAACATTATTATATGCCTTGACTACAATATATATTTATATATATATATATATATATATATATATATATATATATATATATGTAGCGCTACCCCCAGTTAAGAGAGCCGCTGGATTTGTTTTCGGGCCCTGTGTACAGCACCACCAACCCCCGGCAATCTGCTCGACCCACCCTGGCACAGCTAGTCTAGGGGTTATAATTTTATCATAATCAATTGGTATTGTAAGGGCACCCTCTTTACAGTAAGACAACACACAGGTGTTAAAGATTAAATATAACAGTTTTACTTTGGTTGTAAAAAGGCTTAAGCAGAATATAATACACACAACTGGCTTGCAGAGCCCTGCAGCAATCAATATAGCACACAATAATGGCGCTGCGCGGTAATCCACCACGCGTAGCTATTAGGGTATACACGCCCTGTGGCGCACTAAACAATATCCTATCTCCCCACCCTTGCCAGGCCTGACTTAGAATAAATCTCAGTCCTTCCTATAGGGATTTCTTCGCATGCAAACTTTCGGTGGCGCACTTGATGAATAGTATTTGTAATCCACAAACTGGCAATCACTAAAAACACTATACTGGGGGGGGGGGCACTTCAACTCTGTCCTGCTACCGGTCCTCCAGTGGAACAACAAGTAAACGATCAGTGAGCTAAGGCAGTCTATAGGCCTTTAAACGGTAAAGTCTATTTGATTGAGCAAGTGCTCGCTCACCACTCCGGACGCGATCCCAGTCCGGGACTTCCACCTGCTGTGTCTCCGCACACAGCGTCCGCAACGATCGGGTCCCCGATCCAACTGATGTCCTCCTTCGACCAGTCTGGTGCAACCCAGGCTCCGCAGCGGGGTGGAAGGCTCTTCGGAAGTTGCGCAAGGCCCCAGGCTTCAGGCCTTGTACTGCAGCAGATCCGCACAGGAAGAAGCTGTTGCTTGCAGCGCGGTGTCCAAAGAGGCCGAGCTCCGCCTCGCCTCCTTCTTAAATAACCCCTCCCATGAGTCTCTGCGGTGGCCAACTGCACTCTGGGTGCCGAACAGGGTTCTGGGTAACGTAGTCCCGGGGCCTTAAAGGAGACCCCGTTGCATATATATATATATATTGGGTATAGAAAAGTATCACCCCCAAAATAAAATAACATTGTGTTGCTTTGCAGCCTGAAATGTGAAGACAGACACAGTTTTTGTTGTTTATCCAGATGTACAGTACCTTGAAAATTTATTCATACCCCTTAACATTTTCCACAATTTGTCATGTTACAACCAAAAACGTAAATGTATTTTATTGGGATTTTATGTGATAGACCAACACAAAGTGACACATAATTGTGAAGTGGAAGGAAAATTATAAATGTTTTTTTTTTTTTTTTTTTACAAATAAATATCTGAAAAGTGTGGTGTGCATTTGTATTCAGCCCCTTTACTCTAATACCCCTAACTAAAATCTAGTGGAACCAATTGCGTTTAGAAGCCACCTAATTAGTAAATAGAGTCCACCTGTGTGTAATTTAATCTCAGTATAAATAAAGCTGTTCTGTGAAGCACTCAGAGGATTGTTAGAGAGCCTTAGTGAACAAACAGCATTATGAAGACCAAGGAACACACCAGACAGATCAGGGATAAAGTTGTGGAGAAATTTAAAGCAGGGTTAGGTTATAAAAAAAAATATTCCAAGCTTTGAACATCTCACAGAGCACTGTTCAATCCATCATCCGAAAATGGAAAGAGTATGGCACAACTGCAAATCTACCAAGACATGGCTGTCCACCTAAACTGTCAAGCCGGGCAAGAGGAGCATTAATTAGAGAAGCAGCCAAGAGGCCCATGGTAACTCTGGAGGAGCTCCAGAGATCCACAGCTCAGGTGGGAGAATCTGTCCACATGACAACTATTAGTCGTGCACTCCACAAATCTGACTTTAAAGGAAGAGTGGCAAGAAGAAAGCCATTGTTAAAAAGAAAGCCATAAAAAGCCCTGAGTTTGTGAGAAGCCATGTGGGGGACACACTACACATGTGGAAGAAGGTGCTCTGGTCAGATGAGACCAAAATTTTACTTTTTGGCCTAAAAACAAAACGCTATGTGTGGCAGAAAACTAACACTGTACATCACCCTGAACACACCATCCTCACCGTGAAACATGGTGGTGGCAGCATGACCACGTGGGGATGCTTTTCTTCAGCAGGGACAGGGAAGCTGGTCAGAGTTGATGGGAAGATGGATGGAGCCAAATACAGGGCAATCTTAGAAGAAAACCTGTTAAAGTCTGCAAAAGTCTTGAGACTGGAGTGGAGTTTCACCTTCCAGCAGGACAACAACCCTAAACATACAGCCAGAGCTATAAGGGAATGGTTTAGATCAAAGCATATTCATGTGTTAGAATGGCCCATTTAAAGCCCAGACCTAAATCTAATTGAGAATCTGTGGCAAGACTTGAAAATTGCTCTCCATACAATCTGATAGAGCTTGAGCTATTTTGCAAAGAACAATGGGCAAAAATTTCCCTCTCTAGATCTGTAAAGCTGGTAGAGACATCCCCAAAAAGACTTGCAGCTGTAATTGCAGCAAAAGGTGGTTCTACAAAGTATTGACTCAGGGGGGCTGAATACAAATTCACGCCACACTTTTCACATATTTATTTGTAAAAAAAATTGAAAACCATTTATAATTTTCCTTCCACTTCACAATTATGTGCCACTTTGTGTTGGGCTATCACATAAAATCCCAATAAAATACACTTATGTTTTTGGATTTAACATGACAAAATTTTAAGGGGGTATGAATAGGTTTTCAAGGCACTGTATTTATTCAGTGCAACTTATAACATCCAAGTGAAAAATATAACACCAACATGTTAGAATTATTATTTTTTTTATTCAAAAACAGGATCACTGAGTTGGAAAAAGGATCACCCCCCTAATGTCTGTATTTTGTTGAACCATCTTTTGCTTTAATTACAACCTTTAGTCTGTTGGGATATGTATCTACTAACTTTGCCCATCGACACTTTGCAATACTTGCCCACTCTTATTTGCAGAACTGCTCAAGTTCAGTTAAATATGATGGTGACCATTTGTGGACTGCAGTCTTCAAGTCATTCCACAGATTTTCATAGGGGTTTAAGTCTGGGCTCTGACTAGGCCATGCAAGGACATTCACCCTTTTCTCCTTCAACCGCTGTGTGGTCATTTTTGCCGTGTGCTTTCAGTCATTGTCATGTTGGAGGGTAAACCTTTTTTCAATTGATAACTTTCTGGCAGAGGGAAGCAGATTTTCCTCAAGAATTTGATGGTATTTTGCCCCATCTATTCCTCCTATTCTGACAAGTGTTCCAGCCCCTACTGCAAAGAAACATCCGCATAACAGAATATTACCATCTCCATGCTTTACTGTAGGAATGGTGTTATTTGGATGGTGAGCTGTACTGGATTTCCTCCAGACATATCATTTGGTGTTGAGGCCAAATAATTAAATTTTAGTCTCGTCTGACCATAACACCTTTTTCCACGTTGCCTGAATCTTCAAGGGGAGCTTTGGCAAAGCTCAATCATGACTGCATGTGTCCTTTCTTGAGGAGTGACCTTTTTCTTTCATTCCTCCCATACAAGCCACGTTTGTGGAGAAGTTGTGATAATTTTGTCACATGCACACAATGACCATTCTTTGTCATAAATCCCTGCAACTGCTTCAGAGTTGCTGTAGGCCTCTTGGTAGCCTTTCTTACCAGTTTCCTCCTGGCTCTTTCATCCAGTTTGGAGCAACATCCTGATCCAGGGAGGTTCTGTGTTGTACCAAATACGAGCTTCTTGCTGATACATGGCGCACGTGGATTCCTCCATAGTTAGAGACATCCTGGCGGCTCTCCTGTGATGCTGCATGTGAAAGCACCTACCTTCAACACTCTGTAAGTGCACCCTATATTGTCCACCATTTTTTGTGTTTTTATTGAATAAATGTTATGCTGTAAAAGGATTTGCTTGGCGCTTCTCTCTCCTCTTTTTGCCTTGTTTTTCCTCACAGTGATTGGGTCCCCCAGCCTGCACCCTAAACAGCCTTGCTCCCTCTGTTACAAATTTTTCTTTTAAACGCTTTTATTAACATATTGTTGCCCTCAATGTACCAGCATTCTGATGCATATCTTCTCACTTATTCCAAATCATCAGATGGTTCAGCGCTGAGCATTATACCAGTTCTTGTGTGTGTGTTTTTTCTAATAGCACTGTGTAAATATAGCTGGATAAAACAAAGGTTGTCTTCATTTCAGGCTGCAAAGCAACACAACTTGATTGTTTTAAAGGGGGGTGATTCTTTTCTATACCCACTGTATATAGATAGCAAGATATCCTTGACAAAAAAAAAAACACAATTTATTCAGACAGATTTAGCCCTGGTTCACACTGGTGCGTTTTGACATGTCAAATCGCATGTCAAAACGGCTGCATTTTCCGGCAATTGCCGGCAATGGCACAGTCCTAATCGGTGCGACGCCGCATCTGCGGCGCTGCACCGATTTCAAAAAGTAGTTTCTGTACTACTTTTCGCGATTTTGGCCTGCGACCTGCACAGAAGCCTGCACAGATGTCCCTGTAATCACGGCCGAAATCAGGACTGCCAGTGGGAGTGAAATCGTGTGAGCTGAAATATTTATTTCCACCAGGTTATATCCCAGTTCATCTTTTTTTATCCAAATATCCAATACCCACACTGCAATTAAACATGAATCACTCCAACTAAACACACTGATCTCATGCACACCGGGCATTTAGGTTCAAGCAAAAGTCACAGGCACACCATCCAGTCCTTCTGCTGGCAGCCTGTTAAACTGTATGAAAAGCTGAAAGCTGCTGTGGCTGAATGGTGGTACAAATGTTTAGGACAGTATGTGCTCTGGAAATAATTCCTGGAACGCAGACTGCTTGCATACCAAAAACTCATCTTGCACCGTCGTCTTGGGGCTCCATCCAGCCCTGTCCAGCTGCAGTAGCTTTCAGCCTCAGAGTTTACCATGCTGCCAGAAATGGAATTGGATGGTGTGCCTGTGCTTTCCACCTGCACCTAAACACCAGATGTGTATGAGGCCTTCAAGAACACAATCTAACTGCTCAGCATCTCTATTTGCTTATTCAGCCGCTTGCACTGTTCAGACTGGTCCTGGATACAAGTTTGTGGAGATGCACACTATTGTCCCAGGTTCCAAAAAAATCACCTCTATAGTTCTCAGAGAAGAAACCTGCACAGCAGAGATTCAGGTAACAAGAAGTTGCAGTCCCACATAGGAGATATGTTTCAGTATATTGTGCACCTACTGCTTTTCTCTGGAAGCTCTGAGGATAAATCAGTTACGTTTTTTTTTTTTTTCTTTTTTTACTAAAGCTAGACAATCAATAAAATAAATACTTTTATGTGCTATTTTTATATCTATTATTATACTTTTTATTTCATAACTGCATTCTAAGTGAAATGTATGCTAGATTTTTTACTTTCTCAACCATTCAAAAATTTGAAGAATATCTGCAGGTTTAAAAAAACTTAGCCTTTTTTTAGTATATTCAGGCCAATCAAGCAAGTTTGCAAATATACCCTTTGACTTATTCCATTTCTCCTGCTGTCCTTTGAGAGCTTGGCATTTGTTTATTTTAGAGTCTTGCTTGTTCCATCATATGCTTCTTACAAATATCATCAGAAAGAAACATAATGACACTAAGTTATAGGTGTATGTTTTTTTTTGCCAAAGAAAACCTCCCTGAGATACCTTGAAGCCTCGTACACACGATCGGATATCCTATGGATTCTAATCCGATGGTTTTGTCCATCGGAAATCCGATGAAGCTGACTTCCACCAGTCTTGCCTATACACCATCAGTCAAAAAACCGACCGTTCCAAACGCGGTGACGTAAAACACTCAGATTAAGTTTAATGCTTCTGAGCATGCGTCGACTTGATTCTGAGCATGCGTGGGGTTTTTATCCGATGGACTTGCCCATAGACGATCCGAATTTGCTATCGGTTTTTGATCCATCGGAAAAATTTAAAACATGTTCTATTTTTTAAAACCGATGGAAAAAAGACAGATGGGTCCCATACACGATCGGTTTGTCCGATGAAAAAAGTCCATCGGACTGTTTTCATCGGTAAAACCGATCGTGTGTACAGGGCTTTAGATGTGCATGTTTTTGAGACTATAGCTCATTGTCTGGAAAGAATATGCAGGGGAGAAAGTAAATGTAAAGGTTTGCCGGGATGCATTTTTTCCTATAACATTAGAAAACACCCCAGCAGTTCCTCCTGTAACGCTTAAGACATGCTTTCTGTAGGGAGCATGTACAATACAGGACCGGTTCATGTACAATACAGGACCGGATCATGTACAATACAGGACCAACAGTGACAGGAAGTTCTGTATTTTACATGATAAGATCGATGAGGGGGTGGGAACACAATCAAACAAGAGGAGGGGCTTTGAAGGATTGGTTATCAATACCAAAACCAACAGGGATGAAGCCTGTGGGACCCTTGTGTAAAAAAATAATATTTCTCTTTATTAGCACCCCCCTAGATAAAAGAACATTGTATTGTGCATATGTTGGGGTATAGGGATGAGGTGGTGGGTCACTGATAGGGATTTTTTGGGCAGTTAAGAGTTGGCTTCTAACTACGCAGTTACAGGACTTGTTTATTTTAGACATTAATACACATGACAGGGGATACATTCAGTAACACTTTACCAAGTATATGTTGCATTCCATGTTGGTATTGGAACTTCTTCCCCCCCCCCCCCCAAAAAAGTAAACAATATATTATTTTATTAAAGTGTATGAAACCTTAACAATTAAGGTTGACAGTTAGGCCTCATGTACACTGCTGCTGCTAAACGGACATTTAGGAGCAGTTGGGCAGTTTTTTCAGCTGCTCCTGAACTCTTCTCTATGTTATCTTATCAGTACATGTACACAGGGTCGTCTACAGTTGTTTCTAAGCAGTTGAGTTTAGAGGCTTTTTCTTGAAAGCAAAAAAAAAGGAGTTCAGACGCTTAGTTTAGAGGCATTTCAAGCACCAAATGCTTCTAAATGCGGCTAAACGGTTTCGTTTACAGGCATTTTTCGTTTTTGGCTATTAAAAAAAAAACGCTTCTAAACCCAAACGCGGCAAAACGCTGCAAAACAAACGTTTTAAATGTGGGTTACTATCTGTCAAGTTAAATCGTTCAGGAGAGGTTGTAAAAACGACCTGTGTACATTAAGCCTAATGGCCTGTACACACGACCTGAAAATCGGACAACAGATCGTCTGACTTTTTTCGCTCAATAGTCGCAAGTAGAAATTGAATAGGTTACTAAATTCACAAAAATTCTCGTACGACAGAAAAAAAATCAGAAGTGATGTCATGTGTTGTAATATATTTGTATTGTATTTTCATACGACAACTGTACTAACTAAACGAAAATCGTACGAACTGGTATCGTATGAGGAAAATTTTCGTGCTTGTCAGATCTAATAATATCGGATGAATTGTTGTGATCGGCTCGTGATCGGCTCTCGAAAGCTGTGTACTAATGATCCGATTATCGTACGATTGTTCCTCGGATGACAGTTTTCGAATGGTATTCGGATGTGTACGGGCCATAAGTGTGGTCACCCTAGGTCAGGAAGTGTGTTACTGGCTGGATCATCAGGTGAAAAAAAGGGGAAAAAAAGCCTTTGGCCCCTTTTACATGGGCACCCTTGTGAAGCGGAATCCGCTTGCTCGGGGGGGGGGATCCCATTGCTGATCCCCACTGAGCAGACAGATGACAAGTCCGTGTCCGCTCCACTGTGCAGAGCGGACACGAACAAAGTCTCGTTTTCCTCTATGGGGCAATTGGATGGAAATGACCACCTGTCCAATGACATCTGATCTGCCAGACGGATGGGGAATAGGTCCATCGTCTGTTTTTGGTGGACCGGATTGGATAGCGGCGGGTGTCCGCTGACATCAGCCGCTCCATAGAAGAAGAGACTGGAGGGTCCAATTAGAAATTGACAGGCCGACCGGATTGGATTGCCCGTGTCAATGGGGAATTTAAAAAAAACAAATGCAGTCACAACATCTAAGGACTGATAAGCTGCAATATATTATATTCTAGTTCTTGCGCTTAGATACACTTAGATATGCTGACAATTTTGAAAAAAATAACAATATTTTTTACTTTCTGCTATAAAACAAATCCAATAAAATAATGTAAAAAATCAAATTTCTTCTTCAATTTAGGCCAATATGTATTCTGCTACATATTTTTGGTAAAAGAAAATCCCAATAAGCAAAAGTTATAGCGTCTACAAACTATAGGATATTTTTATGTAATTTTCATTTTTTTTTTCTAGCAATGGTGACGTTCAGCGACTTCTAGCGGGACTGCGACATTGCGGCAGACAAATCGGACAATAAGTGACACTGTGACACTTTTTTGGGAACCAGGGACACCAATACAGTGATCAGTGCTAAATAATAGGCACTGTAACTGTACTAATGACACTGGCAGGGAAGGTGTCAACATCAGGGACAATCAAAGGGTTAAATGTGTCCCTAGGGAGTGCTTTCTAACTGTGTGTGTGTGGGGGGGGGGCTTGTATTGTAAGAAAACAGAGATCTGTGTACCTGCTTAGCAGAAAGATCTCTGTCTTCTCCTGTTTGCATAGGCAGACCGCTGTTTTGTCTTCCTCAGGAACGATCGGCGGGTCTCGGCGGATTGGGCACAGCTGGTCGCCGGTGGTGCATGTGCGTGCCCCAGACCAGGAAAAGCAAAATCACGTACAGGTAGAGGCCACCCTGCTGCAGTAAATATATGTGGGGCGGTCCAGAAGCGGTTAAGCAAAAACATTTGGACTGTACAATCACTTTAAATTCCAATTACCTGCAGTCATACCAATAACAGATTTTTTTTTTTTAATAAACCCAGTTTGGTTAGAATAAGTCGATTTTGAGATTTAAAACAAGTAAAATTCTGGTCCTTTCATGATAAAATGGCTTGACTTTGAAATGCATTTCGTATGTTTTTACACTGTTGAAATTGGAAACTAGATTTTTGGGACTTTCAGATGAAACACACTGCTAATTGATGAACCAACTAAGTAGACATTGTTTATTATTTGCAAATAAGGCATGACATACACATAGTAAACAAGGATAACACATGGTATTAATAGATCACATAAAGTAAAGTCTAGACAATGCAAGATAGTACCTAATTATCTCAGCATAACATACATGGTAATGTATGATAGTCATAGGCCTCGCTAAATAAAATCTAGACAGTACATAGTTGTAACATATTGGCTCTAAGATAACATACATGATAATGGGCCTTGGGCATGGAAGCCAAAATTGCAACGGTAACATATGAAAAAGATAACAATGGTAATTGGTCCATAAAAAATGTTATAAATCAGATAGTAAGACATGTACTGTGCCATATCATCATAAAAAGAGCTCTATGCGTTTCGTGGTATACATAACCACTCGTCAGGAGCAGATACATAGTGCAGGGGTATCTATAATAGAATGAACAAATGCCAAGGTAAGATAATAATAGTAGAAAACATGTGCATAAAATAAAGAGGGGGAGCAAAAAGGTCCCAAACACTCTCACCTATTGGTAGCATATTGGTGAAGCTATAAGATGGAAGCAATGGTAGGACATGGGCTATCTGAAACGTCTCCCCCGGGAGCTGGAACGGTATGACCAGAGGCACGGCAATGGAAGTGGTAAGGGTGCAGGGTGAAGTGACCGATCATCAGCTGAGATATATGTAGTTGGATTATGTGTCCATTTCGTTATATAATTCAAGTCCCAGAGGTATCTGTACAGATTAATAGGTTAACAGTAAGTTAACAGCTGATAGACTGGGGGGAAAAACCTGGATATTGTGGGTGAAACATAGGGTAGTTGTAGATGCAAGGGTAAGTGCCATAATGAAGGAGGCCTGAATACAGGCCAGGGTATAAGAATAAAGAAGTTTTTACACTGTGTCCACATTGTATTCTAGTTTAGTGACGGATCCCATGGATAACAATCTCCTATGAGTTCCTGGTGCTTGGCCACTTGACTTTAGAAATCAAAAAACTTAGCAAAGGTAACCAATAGAGCTGCATCATAATACTCTCCATCCTGGAAAACAGCATGTTTCCTGAACAGCTCTGCCATGGATGGTCTCCTGACAGCACTTCTTTGCTTGACCCAAACCGATGACTACGAATCCTAAATGGAATTTTTTATGGCAATAGATTTCAGAAAACAATATCACTGTGATACAGAATGTTCCTGACCTCAAAAAACAAACAAAAAAAAACATCCTGGTTACTTCTATAAAAGGCAAATTTTCACAATCCCCGAACAAAAAACAAAAAAACTATTTGCTAGAAATGCCTATAAAAAAAGACTTTCTAAGCTGGCTTATTTTCTATGACGAAGAAAACACGTTTGAATGTGACTGATTAACAAAATTACCAGTGACTACAACATTCTCAGACTAAAGCCAAATCATTGCATTGATGTCAACACAACCAGCAAACAAATACAAATAAATTCAATTTCTACATTAAAAATGCACCAGTTTTGTTTCCAAGCCACATAGGATGAGTAGTTGGCCTCCATGGGGTATCTCTGCACTGTTTTATGTAGAGCTCCTTTTCAAAAAGCTCTTCTATTTCAGCCACTTTTAGAAGTCTCATTACTATTTAGCTTAGCAGAAAAACAAATCAGCCAATCTGTATGCTCAGCACACTGAACTGCAGTTTGAAAATACTCATTATTGCATGGGCACAATGGGCTTGTTATACGGTGAAACACAATGGTGTTCTACTTTGAAGTCACTGTATTGCAAGAGGGAAAGTTCATCTTTTCTCACCAATACTTTTAGAAAGACACGCATTAGTCAAATTGTTGGATGATGCATATTATTCTAATCTAATCATAAAAACTGTTTGACCATGTATAGAGTGAGGGCCAGTTCACACCACATGCAGTCCAGTGCGTTTTTTTTTTTTTCTGCATCAAAAACACATGGAAAGTAGGTTATATGGTTTTCAATGGCATAGTTCACACCAGCGCTTGCAGTTCCCTGCACTGGACTAAACTGGAACACTGTAAAACACATCAAAAACACATTGGAACACACCAGAACGCAATTAAATGCACCAAAAATGCACTGGAACCAACATGTCCTTATTTAACCACGTCCCGCACGCACTATAGCAGAATGACGGTTGGGATAACAGCCGCCGTGTGCCCGTGGGGGCAGGCATTGTGGCGATCGGTGATGCAGTGTGTCAGTCTGACACCCCGCTACACCGATATCGGTAAAGAGCCTCTGATGGAGGCTCTTTACCACGTGATCAGCCGTGTCCAATCACTGCTGATCACAATGTAAAATGGAAGAGCCGCTGATCGGCTTTTCCTCACTCGCGTCTGACAGAGGCGAGTAGAGGAGAGCCGATCGGCTGCTCTCCTGACAGAGGGGGTCTGTGCTGATTGTTTGTCAGCGCAGCCCCCCTCGGATGCCCGCCCAGGACGACCAGAATGCAGCCAGGACCACCAGAGATGGCTACCACACTGGATCAGTAGGTATGCTATCCTAGACCACCAGGGAAATGTCTATCAGTGCCCAGGCAGCTGCCAATCAGTACCCATCCCCAATGCCTGCCAGTGACATCAGTGATGCCTATCAGCGCCGTCTATCAGTGCCCATCAGTGCCACCTATCAGTGCCCAGCAGTGCTGCCTATCAGTGCCACCCATAAGTACCCATCAGTGCAGCCTTTCAGTGCCCATCAGTGTCGCCTATTAGTGCCCACTAGTGCCCATCAGTGCCCACCAGTGCCACCCATGAGTGCCCATCAGTGCCACCTATCAATGCCCATCAGTGCTGCATATCAGTGCCACCCATCAGTGCTGCCTACCAGTGCCACCTATCAGTGCCCATCGTCAGTGCCACCTTATTGGTGCCACCTCATCGGGGCTTCCCTATCAGTGCCCGTCAGTGCCACCTTATCAGTGCCCATCAGTGAAGGAGAAAACGTACTTATTTACAAAATTTTATAACGGAAACAAAAGAAAAACTTTTTTTTTAAAAGATTTGGTCTTTTTTTATTTGTTTAGCAAAAAATTTAAAACCGCAGAGGTGATCAAATACCACCAAAAGAAAGCTCTATTTCTGGGAACAAAATGATAAAAATTCTGTTTGGGCACAGTATAGCAAGATCGTGCAATTGTCATTTAAACAGCAACAGCGCTGAAAGCTGAAAATTGGCTTGGGCAGGAAGGGGGTGTAAGTGCCTGGTATTGAAGTGGTTAAAGTTAAGAAAAAAGAGGGGGGAAAAATGCACTGGACTGCATAAAAAATGCATCAAAAACACACTGGTCTCCATCAAAAACATGTCAAAACGCGTATACAGAAAAGCATCTGGAACGCATCCGGACTGCGTTCTATGGTGTGAACTGGCCCTGAAACTGTTTTATACAATGCACACTTATGCCGCGTACACAAGATCGGAATTTCCGACAACAAAACCGTGGATTTTCGCTCAAACTTGTCTTGCATACACACACTCGCACAAATGTTGCCCGGAAATTCCGATCGCCAAGAACGTGGTGACGTACAACACTACAACGAGCCGAGAAAAATGAAGTTCAATGATTCCGAGCATGCGTCGAATTGATTCCGAGCATGCGTAGGATTTTTGTGCATCTGAATTGGATACACACGATCGGAATTTCCGACAAGAACTTTAGTTGTCGGAAAAATTGAGAACCAGCTCTCAAACATTTTTTGTCGGAAATTCCGTCAGCAAATGTCCGATGGAGCCTACACACGGTCGGAATATCCGACCAAAAGCTCACATCGAACATTTGTTGTCGGAAATTCCGATCGTGTGTACGCGGCATTAGCCTGCAAGCATGAAGTGGCTTTTACTTGATCTGGCTGTTTTCCGAGAGAGTAGGTAGTAATGGCCTGCCTATTGTGAGTCAGAATCCAACTCAACGATAGTCCACAGAGTGAGTATTAATGGAATGGCTAGAGAGCCCCTGGGTAGAAGCCAATAACACTACCAGTAGGGTTTTGTATTGTGAAAGGAAACCAGAGCACCTGGGATAAACACATACAACCAAACACAGAATGTACTAGGGTTGCCACTTTTTCCTCAAGCCAAACCTGAACACTTTAGCGGCACACAGCGATTTATTTGTACACTATAGGATTGTAACAGAGCTGGGATACTTTTGGGTGCTCCAAAGACAATAGTAATGCGGTGCGCATAGTGCCCCTTCACCCTCCAGTCAGGCCCTGTTCGGAGCCACATTCCTGTCTGAATAATGTAGGATACTCCGGGTTTTGAATCATGTGTCTGGGTTTCAGTCCACACCCTTGTTCTGCATATGACATCAGTTGAAGAAATCTTACAAATTAAAAAAAAAAAAAAGTCTTTAAAAAAAATAATATTCCTAACTAACCTCTTATTGACCCTTAGTTAACCGTAATCAGCCCTAATTAACTCTTTGCTCTTCCTTTAGATAAAATGTATCTTCTTTTGAATATTTGTTTTCATTGCCTAATATTCTTTTTATTCTTTTTAATCTTACACTAAAATAAATATGGCAAATTTTTGAAAAATGCATTTTGTCCAAATGCAAATAACTGCCATGCTTTGTACCAAAAACATCATTTAGTGTCAATTTAAACTCTATCAATTATAGAATAAAATTCATCATTTTTATTTACAGTAACCACTGCCTAAAATAGAATAAAAATGCATTTCTTTATTTTATTTTTAAATATTCTTTTATAAAAAAATTAAATCATTTTTGCAGGACAACATTGCCAAAATAAAGCTTAGCCCCCCCCCCCCGCCAAAAAAAATATATATATACTTTGTTATCTTAAGTAATGACAAAGTTACCTTCAAATATACAGGCCCATAGTGGAAATGTTAAAATTCAAGAATAACTTCAGGGCTACTGCTGTGGTCTTTGAGATTTCACTACAGGTGGGTAAAGGCTTGTTTTAAAGTTAATTTACTACTTCTTAAAGTGGTTGTAAACCCACTTAGACAACTTGCACCTACAGGTAAGCCTAGATTAAGGCTTACCTGTAGGTGCAAGAAATATCTCCTTAACCTACAGTACATGGTTAAGGAGATATTTACTATACATTGATGCGCCAATGACGTCACGCGCATGTGCACTAGCGGGCCGGCTTCATTGCCAGTTTTCTGAATGGGCTCTTGCCAGGCCAGAGCGCGCATACGTGTGACGTCATCGCCGCTCTGGCCAATCACAGTGCGGGAGCGGCGATACATTGACATCCGTGACGGGACATCGAGGCAAGATGGTGGCGGTGGTGGAGGTGACCGAGGACTGCTGCGGGGGCTTCGATCTCAGGTAAGTCATTCATAATGAGCTAGTATGCTATGCATACTAGCTCATTATGGCTTTCTTTTGCAGCCTTTTTTTTTTTAAATATTTTTTTCCAGGGTTTACTTCCTCTATAAGAACATATAAACACCTGAATGCCTATAGGCCACAGATGAATTCTAGTGGCCCATCCACGCTTGTTCATGTGTTACGCATTGAAGCTTGTGACTTTAAAGCAGACCATTAATTTTGAATGGTCTAGCCGGGCTGTGTATATCCATAGAAACACACAGTGTGGCTTAGCCCAGCACCCACCCTCACAGGATATGATTGCTAGCAGCAGGAATCAAGGGCTCCCACTGCTCTCAGTGAGTCTTGTGAGAAAATGAATATAGAGCAGCCCTGCCACAGCGCTGGATCTAGGGAGCAAGTAGACCTCTTTTAACCGAGAATGCTATAAGGTAAAAAATGTGTTGACTTTGAAAACCACAAAATGCCAGGCTTGCTTTAATGCCCCTATCCTCACCAGCATATGCTCAGCTTTATTTAACTCATCCGTTGTTCTGTTCATCTGCCAGTAGAGAAGAAAAATACAGTGGAACCTTGTGAGTAACGCGGTTAATGAGCGTTTGCAATATGAGCAATTATTTAAAAAAAAATCTTTACTCGGTTTTCGAGTGTTGTCTCGCAAAATGAGCAGGAGTCAAGCCTCTGCGGTGTGCAGTACCACATTTGGCCAGAGGTGCGGGGGCACCAGCGAAACTCGGAGCCGTTCGGAGCCATTCAGAAATACTCAGAAACACTCTGAGATACTCAGAAATACTCTGTTTCCAAGTGTTCTGAGCCATTCCGAGCGATCTCCGAGAATTTACGAGTTTCTCCGGCACCCCCACCTCTTGCCACATGCGGTATTGCATGCAATGGAAGTCACTGTGGAACGAATTATCTTTGTTTCCATTGACGTCTATGGAGAAACTCGCTTTGACATGCAAGTGGTTTGCATTACAAGCATTCTCCTGGAACGGATTATGCTCGTAATCCAAGGTTCCACTGTATCCAGTACATTCAGGTATTGCAGAGCATGTGACTAACCCGATGTAATGGTACCAGAAATTGGCCCAGAGTTGTCACATGTGGGTGGAGAGAGTTCATAACCCTTACACGTGATGGTCCTTCTTTTCTTCCAGTGACTATTGAAGGAGTGAAAGAAATTTTAATATTTGCAGCTGTCTATGGGGGCATTAAAATGTGGACTTGTGGCTGTGCCTTGCATGCAGGGGTATCTCATCAGCTGTAGAACTTTGTGGAGGGGTGTGCTGGATTTTGTAGTGCGGGGCAGTGATAGGCAGCTGTGGGGTTCCCCACAAACCCCAAATACTCCCTCCCTTTCTCCTTTTTCCAGTCATTGCTCCATAGCAGAACATAGAGGAAGAGCAGTGCTTGTTAAGTCTCCTTGTTAAGTACAATAAATAAGTGAGTGCAGTGGGTGCCCCCTCCTTCCCCGAGTGCTGACAGCTCTCCACTTCCCAAAAACCCCCTTCATTGAGTGCTGATCAACACTGCTGTTTACATAAATCCCCCAACCCCCTTGTCAACTCTCCACCCTCCATAATAACCGATTTCCCCACCTCTCCACCATCAACAATAACTCCCCTCCTGCCTGTCCACCATAAACAATAACCCCCTCTCCCTGACACTTCACCCTCAAAAATAACACCCCCACCCCACCGGTCCACCGCCAGCGATACCCCCCTTCTACACCTTCAACAATAACCACCCTCCCACCTCTCTACCCTCAACAATAACCCCTGTGTTTAATGATGGGGTTAGTATGGGGGAAGGGGTCCTGTGCAATGATGTGGGAAAGGGGTTCTATGTAGAAATGGGGTAGTATGAGGGAGGGGTCCTGTGTAATGATGGGGTAGTATGGGGGGTCCTCTGTAATGATGGGGTGGCAAAATTGCATGGGGGCCCAAGAAAATGTTTGCCTTTAAATAAGTGTACTTTTAAATTGGGATACCATGTACCAGCACCCACTACATACTGTATGTGCGCAACCCCTTAAGCCTCCCTTACACAGGCACGCTCCCTAGTACAGGTAGTGAGATATATGCTCATCCTCACTGTGCTTCAAGCTGTCTAGGCTCATATTACTTCCAGACTAGTTCTTTTTTAGACACCAGCAAGAGTTCATCACTTGGGAGTTGGTCCGTACATGGCCTTATTGTTGTAAGAGGTAATATAATGGGGTTTATCTGTGTGACCCCCCCCCCCCTTCCACATCTGTACAATTTCTGTATATACTGTATTGACAATATAGAGAAAACATTCAGCCATTGCAAAATGGTGTCAGGTACAGGCATCCTTGGGAAAGAAGACAGCCCCCAGGGATGTGTTCTTAACTCAGACAACTTGACAACTGCTATATTTAAACATCCTGTAAATTGGTTTGTGAATTGAATGTACAGTCTATGCTAATTAAGATGGGAAATCTACATTCTGCTCATTCAACTTATTTGAGTATAAGCTGTGAAAAGACAAATTCTTTGTGACCCATTTGATCCACCTAGTTTACTGACACTGCATCTCTTGTAGCTTTAACCTGTTTAGGTTTGCATGGCAAGCCTAGATAAATATGGTGAAAAGAGATGCTAAAAATTAATTGTTGATTTACCTGCTTGTCACCTTTTCTTCCAGCCAAACCTGAACACTTTAGCTGTGTTTTTTTTTTGGAGTATACGTGGCGAACAGTGCATTTCGCCAAACTGTGAGTGTTATTCATGGAATGCAGGGGTCAGAATTATTTAATGTTCAAAATTCAAGGGGTCAGATATGTGCTGGGGAGAGGGCTAGTACTAGCAGGGGGGTGGGGGAGTTAGATATGTGCTGGGGGTGGACTTTTTTTGGGAGGGGAGAGAGCTAGTGTTGGGGGGAGTCAGATATGTGCTTGGTGGTGCATTGGGAGGGGAGAGGGCTAGTGTTGGGGGGGAGTCAGATATGTGCTTGGTGGTGCATTGGGAGGGGAGAGGGCTAGTGTTGGGGGGAGTCAGATATGTGCTTGGTGGTGCATTGGGAGGGGAGAGGGCTAGTGTTGGGGTGGAGTCAGATATGTGCTTGGTGGTGCATTGGGAGGGGAGGGGGCTAGTGTTGGTGGGGAGTCAGATATGTGCTTGGTGGTGCATTGGGAGGGGAGAGGGCTAGTGCTTGCAGGGGGGTTGGATGTGTGCTCGGGGGGACTTTAGAGGGGGAGAGGACTTGTGCCACCGGGGGGGTCAGATATGTACTAGGGGGGTGCTTTAAGAGGGGAGAGAGCTAGAGCTAGCAAGGGGGGTCAGATTTGTGCTGGGGGGTGCTTTAGGAAGGGAGAGGACTTGTGCTAGAAGAGGTTGTAGGATTTCAAATCCAACCCACACTTTTAGCATAAGTCCTCTCCCTGCCAAAGCGCCCCACAGCACATATCCTCTTTACACCCCAATCACTCCACATATTTTTTAAGTTGTTCTCCTTCCCAGCCACTCTCTCCCCTTCCCATCTACAGAGTATAATAAACTTTATACAGACCTCGATCAGCACGTGTCCCTCCCCCCCTCCTCCTCCTCCTGTGTGTGCAAACGGAGCCGAGGAGGAGGAGGCAGCTTTGATCCACTGTGCTGAAACAGACTGCCAGTGGGCAGGGCCGTCGGAACAGGACAGGCAAAACAAGCAATTGCCTGGGGCCCCAGCTGGCCTGGGGCCCCAGCCTAGGATGCCTGCCTGCTGCCTGTCACTGTCCTGGATTTCCAATGCCGCCCTGGGTCGATCTAAATCAAATGCACAATCGATCTGACAGTGGCTGTGGACCCCCCTAGCCTAGCTAGCTGGCACTGTCTCTGCTGGTTGCTACGTGAAGCCCGCTTGGCTTGTAGCAACCAGTGACGTCACTAGCAGAGCAGGAGAGAGGCAGAGTTGTGCCTATCACAGGCAGTGGAGGAAAGATCTTCTAGCTAGCTCCGCCTCCGAGTCCACCCTCCTCCTCCTCCTCCTCCTCCCGCTCTGTCCTCGAGGCACACTGTCCAGCCACTCAGGCAGCGGCATGCTGCTGGGCTGAAGTCTGAAGAACACAGAAAGACGGGACAGAGTGAGACAGATTTTAGCCAGCTGTAGAAAGCAGGCAAGTAAGCATTGCTCACTCACCATTGTCAGCACAGCACTGACCAACACATCATAAGGGGGGGCACTGCACTGGGCAGGACTGGAGCAGTAGTCAGCTCTGAGGGGTTCATGCTGGGACCTGTAGTTCCTCACTTTTGGGGGGGGGTCACATGATTTCCAGTCCCAGCATGAACCCTCCCTGCCCTGCTAGGATGTGTTTGTGTGTCCTCTCCTGCCAGGATAAACTGTATCGCTATGCTGTGGTTCCTGTAGGCTTTGCGGGGGGGGGCCTCCAAGTCCATTTTGCTTGGGGCCCCCAAATTCCTTCAAACGGCCCTGCCAGTGGGGAGGGGAGACACATGAGATGGCCACGCAGACGTATCATTCTCAGTTAAGTCTGGTCTGAATAATGTGTCCAGGTCTTAGGCAGATGAAAACTCGAACACATCATTCAAAAACCGGACTGTCTGGGAGAAAACCAGACAGGTGGCAACCCTATTACCTGCACAGATTTGTCAATCTTGGCTTGGCCTGAGATGCAATGTAATACCACTTTAGCTACTTCCAAGGGAACATACAGTACATGCACAGAATGGATGACCGTTTACAGGATTTTATACCAGTTTTAAAAAAAATACAGCTTTTTGCTGCAGAACCTAGCTTCAGTATGGAGCTGCATTTATTTTCATCCAGTGCGGCTAGTCTTCTGGGGTGAATGATGTCCAACATCATTCAGTCTACTTCCTGTAAGCCCAAGCTATCAGGGGGGGAACTTCACCATACAACATGGGCTCCTAGTACTCCTGGACTGAGCAAACCTCACGGTTCAATCCAGAAGGAAGTACTATCCACTCCCAACAGCTTTATACCTTGATATCTGTGCAGCCCAAATTAAACAAATGTGGTGGTTAGGCATCTTTTGTGTGCATATGACTCCTGATGGTTCCACTTAAAACTAGACATTGCACTATAAAGTATCCTCACTCATATATCCTTATCTATATCATATCACTATAGTGCATCAGCCCACCCCATTCAGTCTCAAATCACTGCATTAAAGGACTAGTTCAGCTTTAGCAAAAAACAAAATAAAGAAACAAAAACCAAAAAAACATTTACATACCTCATGAAGTTTAACTGGCAAACTCCCAGGATGTTGCTAGCATATTTTAAAGGGAGGCACATCTATTACTGTTCACCTTTACCACCACAGGAGTGAGCTCCTAAACTCTGAGCTCAGAGCTTACTGCATCAGGGGAGAGAAAGTTCACTTGAAGGGGTTTAAATCAGAGAAAGAGCTTGCTACTGTGATGGGGAAGGTAAAAAGTAGGGATGAGCCCGATGTTCGAGTCGAACGTAAGTTTGACTCGAACATCGGGTGTTCGCCTGTTCGCCGAATGGCGAACATTATGCGGTGTTCGCTGCAAATTCGAAATCCGCGGAACACCGTTAAGCCCCTTTCACACTGAGGCGCTTTGCAAGCGCTATTGCGCTAAAAATAGCGCCCGCAATGCGCCCCAAAAAAGCCGCTCAATAGTATCCAATGTGAAAGCCCAACGCTTTCACACTGGAGCGTTGCGCTTGCAGGAGGGTCAAAAAACTCCTGCAAGCCGCATCTTTGAGGCGCAATAGGAGCGCTAAAAATAGCGCTCCTATAGCGCCCCTACCCATTGAAATCAATGGGGTAGCGCCTCCAAAACGATCGTAAAACGCTGCAAAGAGGCGTTATTGCGAGCGTTTTTAACCCCTTTTCGGTCGCTAGCGGGGGTTAAAATCCCCCCGCTAGCGCCCGCAAATCGCGGCAAAAACAACGGTATAGCGGCGCTAAAAATAGCGCCGCTATACCGCCAGCGCCTCCAGCGCCTCAGTGTGAAAGTAGCCTTAAAGTCTATGGGAGATTAACATGAAAAATTAAAAGTGCTCATTTTAAAGGCTTATATGCATGATATTGTCATAAAAAGTGTTTGGGGACCTGGGTCCTGCCCCAGGGGACATGTATAATGGCAAAACAATAAAAGTTAAATATTCCTTAAAATTTTGTACCTGGGGGGTGTCTATAGTATGCAGGTAAAGTGGGGCATTTTCCTTGTGTTTAGAACAGCCCCTCAGCAAAATTACATTTCTAAAGGAAAAAAAGTCATTTAAAATCACTCGCGTCTGTAATGAATTGTCGGGTCTCGGCAATACAGATAAAAGTCATTGACAAAAATGGCATGGGTTCCCCCCCCCCAGTCCATTACCAGGACCTTTGGGTTGGGTATGAATATTAAGGGGAACCCCTACCCAAAATGTAAAAACAAATTGCATGGGGGTCCCCCCAAATTCCATACCAGGCCCTTCAGGTCTGGTATGGATATTAAGGGGAACCCTGCGCCAATTTTTTTTCTAAATGGTGTAGGGGTCCCCCTCAAAATCCATACCAGCCCCTTCAGGTCTGGCATATATTTTAAGGGGAACCCTGCACCAAAATAAAAAAAAATGGCGTAGGGGGTCCCCCAAAAATAAACACATGTAAAAAACACATGAAAAAATACACAGATCCACGTCCTGTCAGGGGAGAGGAGACCGATGGTGTGTTCCCAGTACAGAGGAATATCGATCGGTCTCCTCCCCTTGTGAGTCCCCGCCGCCTACAGTTAGAATCACTCCCTAGGAAACATAATTAACCCCTTGATCACCACTAGTGTTAACCCCTTCCCTGCCAGTCACAGTAATCAATGCATTTTTAATAGCACTGATCGCTGTATAAATGTGAATGGCCCCAAAAATGTGTCAAAAGTGTCCGATATGTCTGTCGCAATGTCACAGTCACAAAAGAAATCGCAGATCGCCGCCATTACTAGTAAAAATAAATAAATAAATATGCCATAAATCTATCCCCTATTTTGTAGACACTATAACTTTTGCGAAAACCAATCAATATACGCTTATTGAGATTTTTTTACCAAAAATATGTAGAAGAATACATATCAGCCTAAACCGAAGAAAAAAAAATATATTTTATTTTTTATTGGGATATTTATTATAGCAAAAATATTGTGTTTTTTTTAAAAATTGTTGCTCTTCTTTTGTTTATATCACAAAAAATAAAAACCGCAGAGGTGATCAAATACCACCAAAAGAAAGCTCTATTTATGGGAAAAAGAAAACATAAAAACATTGCATGACCGCGCAACTGTCATTCAAAGCGCAACAGCGCTGAAAACAAAAAAATGGTCTGGGCAGGAAGGGGGTGAAAATGCCCTGTATTGAAGTGGTTAAAAGAGCTAATAAAATTCCTGGGTGGCTCAACTCCAACGTAAAATCGCACATAAAAGCTAAAGTAAAGGCCTTCAAAAAATACAAAGCTGAGGGGTCATTGTCAGCATTCCAACCTTACAAAGAATGCAATAATAAATGTACGGGTGCAATCAGGGCAGCTAGGATAGAACACGAAAGGCACCTAGCGGAGGAGAGTAAAAAAAAATTCCAAGAAATTCTTTAAGTATATAAATAGTAAGAAAGGGAGGCCAGTACATATTGGCCCTATAAAGGATGATGAAGGGAATCTGGTTACAAAAGATGGAGAGATGGTGAAGGTTTTGAATATATTCTTCTCCTCAGTCTTCACAAGGGAAAAGGGGGAATACAGTAACCAAAAGGGTATTGTCATTTTCATAGCATGTCACAGGAAGAACCCTCATGGTTAACAGAGGACAGAATTAGATATAGACTTGAAAAACTGAACATAAATAAGTCACCGGGACTAGATGGCTTGCACCCCGAGGGCCCTTAAGGAACTTAGTTAATTGATAGCTAGTCCATTGTTCCTAATTTTTGTGGATAGTTAACTGACTGGAATTGTACCAACTGGTTGGAGAAAAGCCAACGTGGCACCAATATTTAAAAAAGGGCAGAAATATATAACTGGGAACTACAGGCCAGTTAGCCTAACATCAATAGTCTGAAAGCTATTGGAGGGGATGATAAGGGACTATATACAAGATTTTCTTGCCAGAACAATCTATTAACCTTCTATGAAGAAGTGAGCTGCCATCTAGATAAAGGAAGGCCTGTGGATGTGGTGTATCTAGATTTTACAAAGGCATTCGATACACTTCCCCGGAAACGTTTACTGTACAAACTAAGGTCTGTCGACATGGATCATAGGGTGAGTACCTGGATTGAAAACTGGCTAAAGGGGCGAGTCCAAAGGGTGGTGATTATTGGGGAGTACTAAGAATGGTCTGGTGCGGAAAGTGGGGTCCCCCAGGGTTCTGTCCTGGGACTAATCCTGTTTACGATCTGGAGGATGGGATAAACAACTGAAGTTTAATGTTGAAAAATTTAAAGTAATGCATTTAGGTGCAAAAATTGTGAATGCAAGTTACTTGCTAGGGGGAGAACCTCTGGGGGAATCTAGGATGGAAAAGGACCTGGGGGTCCTAGTAGATAACAGGCTCAGCAATGGCATGCAATGCCAAGCTGCTGTAAGCAAAGCCAACAGAATATTGGCATGCAATAAAAAGGGGATTCCCTCCAGAGAAAAAACGTTAATTCTCTAACTCTACAAGACTCTTTTTCTGGCCGCATCTGGAGTATGTCGTCCAGTTCTGGGCACCAGTCCACAGCTGGGGAAAGACTACAAGCATTAAACTTATTCTCTCTGGAGAGGAGACGCTTAAAAGGGGATATGGTATCTTTGTACAAATACCATACTGGTGACCTTAGCATAGGGAAAAAACTTTTCAGTGAAAGGGAATTTAAAAAGACTCGCGGACATTCACTAAAATTCGAAGAGAAGCGGTTTAACCTTAAACTGCGTAGAGAGTTCTTACCTGTCAGAGCAGTAAGGATGTGAAATTCTCTTCCACAAGCAGTATTGCGAGCAGGAAACATCGATAATTTAAAAAAACTATTAGATGGGTACCTTAACGACCACAACATACAGGGGTATACAATGTACTATTAACATAAAAGCACACAGGTTGGACTGGATAGACTTGTGTCTTTTTTCAACCTCATAAACTATGTAACTATGTAACTATGATCTTTAGTGACTGACTTCCACTGGTCAATCCAGGCCCATTACCACAGGAAAAAAAAAAACAGGTTGCAGCCAAAACTAATTAAAGCATTTTATTTTTTTTTGCACATTCAATAAATAAATGTAAAAAATCGAAATTCTTCATCAATTTAGCTCAATATGTATTGTGCTATATATTTTTGGTATTTTTGTTTTCCAATAAGTGTATACTGATTGGTTTGAAACAAAAGTTATTGCGTCTAAAAACTATGGGATATTTTTATGGCAGTTTTATTTTTTTACTAGTAATGGCGGCGATCAGAGATTTTTAGCAGGACTGCGACATTGCGGCGGACAAATCGGACACCTAACTTGACATCTTTTTGGGAACCAGTGACTTTATTACAGTGATCAGTGCTAAAAATATGCACTGTTAACTGTGCTAATGACACTGACAGGGAAGGGGTTAACATCATGGGCGATCAAAGGGTTAAGTGTGTCCCTAGGGGGTGCTTGCTAACTGTGTGGGGGATAGTCTGACTGGGTGAAGACAGAGATCGGTGTTCTGCTTAGTAGGGACACAAGATCTCTATCTTCTCTCCTGTCAGAACAGCGATCTGCCTTATTTACATAGGCAGATCGCTGTTCTGCCTCTCTGGAAAACGATCATGGGTGGCCAGCCGGACCCGCTGATTGGCTCCCCCTCTGTCCAAACAGTGCCGCGCACACCTCTGGCGAAGCGGGCGTGCCCCTAGTGTCTATTGCACAAAATTACGTACAGATACGTCGTTTTGCGCAATAGAGCCAACTTCTACATCTGTGGTAGGTGGTCAGGAAGGGGTTAAAGTAGAACTCTAAGTAAGGGAAGTTAGGAAAGCTCACAATTAATAGTTTTTATGGGAACAAGCATTTTAATTTGGCGCTTTTAACTTTAAAGGAAGTGAGGGTGAATCTCTCCAGCAGGGGCTGTAACAAGAGAGGCTGTGCTCTTTCCCCACCCAAAACTAGAAAAAAAAAGTTTTAGTTCCAAAAAACAAGAAACAAGAGGCTGGAGTTCTACTTTAGTGCATTCAGGTGTTTTGGAACTTAAATATTTTAATGGGAGCACCGTAAAGATTTATTAAATTTACTAAAACTGGAACACTGAATCTGGTACAGCTGTGCATGGTAGCCAATCAGCTACTAGCAACATCCACTTGTTCAGTTAAGCTTTGATAAATAAACCTGGAAGCTGGAAGCTGATTGGTTTCTTTGCAAATCGGCACCAGATTTTGCACTCTTCAATTTTAATAAATAACCACCAATATGTGCTACTCCAATATTCCTCTAGAATTGTTCTCCTCCCCTTGCCTAGTCCAGGAAGCAAATGCCTGAAGCCTCGTACACACGACCGGTTTTCTCTGCAAGAAAGCTGCTGGGAGAGCTTTTTGCAGAGAAAAGCATTTGTGTGTATGGTTTCTCATCGGGAAAACTGCCGGGAATCTCGACGAGAAAAATAGAGAACCTGCTCTCTATTTTCTCGTTGGGATCCTCGTCGGCCTGTTTCCCGACGAGAAAACCGTGAGTGTGTATGCTTACCTATCCATGGTCGAAAAGACTTTGACGCATGCGCGGTAGCATACAAGGGTAGTGTAGGGTGTAGCAAGATGGCGGCGACGACATCAAATGTGACGAGCGCAGTCTCATCGTAGTCGATGACGTCACCGCTTTCTTGCCATTCAAAAGAACGGAGATTCTTTTGAATGGCCGTGTGTACACTCGGCGAGCAAGGCAAACTTGACGGGAATCCCGTCGGGAAAACCAACGTTTTTCTTCCCGATGGGATTCCCGCCCGTGTGTACGAGGCTTGAAGCTTGATACATATACAAAAACACAGAAAAAAACACTTCAAAATCACAAGAAATACGCTCTACTAAGGTGTGAACGCAAGGTAACAATGAAAAATAAAATGTATTATAAGAAACAAATAGTACCCATACAGAAAAGCTCAATTCAAATAATATTTGAGTTAAATATATAAGTTAAATAAAAACATAAATAGATGTGTATTTATTTGTATACTTTATCATAGTTTTATGTTACTAATGTCTATTCTAGCAGCCAAAAATTTTGCTTCAGTGACAATTATGTGGTAAGATTGGTAATTAAATGTCATTTGACAGGACGCCTGATTGCAGCCTTTTCACAGTAAGCAATCGTGCATTAATTATACATTGGTAAAATGATAATCTATCCTTCCCAAAGGACCTGCAGTGCGCTGCACCATAATGCTTTGATGGCACCACCAACAGAGCCTAGTTACTTGGAGTAGACTGAGATTGTTTTGCGCTCACCAGCAGGAGGCAGTCTCATTAAGACTGTTGCACGTCTCAGCTCAGCAAGCTGTATGCCTCTTGCACTGCAAAGATAGATGGGCACCTATAGTGTGTAAACAGGTGACAGCTTATTTTCCCAAATAAAGAAAGGTTATATGTAAAAAAAAAAAAAACAGTAACAGCAGCATTAAGAAATGTCAAAGGTTAAACTGATCAAAATTATGTTTTAAAAAGGCAGTGAAAGGAGCAGCTAAAATTTTGGCTATTAATGAGCAACTCCATTTCTGTTAATGTACGTCTGGGGGATTAATGTACATTACAGGGATTTTAACAAACTTTGCAGCAAATCCCTACCTTTTGTTTCTGGTTCATTATAATCAGCTGGTGCACTCTGTTCTGATTAGAAAAGTGGTAAGGCACTACACTAGTGTACATGGCCAGGACAAGGGGGTGGGTGGGCATCTAGGAGGAGTAGCTGCTCTATGCACTGTGTTTTAATGTTGGGGAAGAGGGTGCCATGTGGCTAAGTAAATCAGTAGCAGTAGACACTGATGGCACTTTGTGACATTACTATATTAAAACTGGATTGTGACTGGAGAGCCCTCTGCTGGCAGTCACCTCTAAATGCAGCCTTGAACATCACCTGTCACATGAGTGTGTTGGTGATGATTACCTGAGCAGAGAGAGGCATGGTGCTGGAGAGGGGTTGACATTATTTATCTGATGCCACATACGCCTCTCATCCTGCAAGTATGTGGTGCCCTCCTCAGCTGTATAGGTGCTACCATTGGAAATAAGGGAAAGGAACTTAACAGCAGATGGTGGACAATGGGGATTGTTCTGTCCATCAGATATCTATATTCTGATTATCTGTATTTATGTGATTAAAATGACATTTAAAGTTTGTAATTACATAGACAATCATATGCAGAACGCAGGCTCCATCTAGCGTCCTTTTTTGGTACTGCTTCAGTTTTGTTTATTATTTCATGCATTGTATGTGTAACCCAGGAAGTAGTTAGTAAGCAAGGTATTCTGGGTAGAATCTTCACAGGAAGTGAAGCAGTTTCACCATGCTTTGAGAAGACACTGCAGGAGGCAGGACATGTCTTGTTCAATCTATCACCATCACCCCTTAGAGAACTTAAAGCGGAGCTCCGCCGTAAAAAAAAATATTAAAAGCCAGCAGCTACAAATACTGCAGCTGCTGACTTTTAATATTAGGACACTTACCTGTCCTGGAGTTCAGCGACGTCGGCAGCAGAAGACGAGCAATCGCTCATCTCTCGGCTGCCCCCACCGCCATCATGGGTGAGGGAATCAGGAAGTGAAGCGGTGCGGCTTCACTTCCCGGTTCCCTACTGCGCATGCGCGAGCAGCGCTGCGCATCTTTCACTGGTCCCCGCTGTGTTCTGGGAGCCGTGTGTTTCCCAGAACACAACGGGGTCGGGAAGTGACGCACTGCCCGCAGTCTACCCGCAGTGTGTATTCCCGGAAGTGGGTGCAAATACCTGTCTTAGACAGGTATCTGCACCCCCTCCCCCTGAAATGTGCCAATTGTGGCATCGGAGGGGGGGGAGGAATCCGATGAGTGGAATTTCCACTTTAGGGTGGAGCTCCGCTTTAAAAAGTAAGTTTTTACTATCTCATCTTGTATTATGTATCGTTGTTTCTGCAATGTATGCGGTATTGTATGAGATATTGTACTTATTGAGGTTTATTTTTGTTATTTGTAGTTTCACCTGGCTTGTTCTAATAAAGTTGAGATCAAAGAAATATGGTATCTGAAGTTTATAGGGCAAGAAGGTTTAAACTATATATATGTCCTTGAGACAGAACAGGGATTCACCAGCCACGTTTTGCCCAGTCTGGTGAGTACAATTGTAGATGCAGGAATTTGTGCCACAGGTGGTTTTGTCATGGGTAGGGGGCTGAAAGATTGTTTTGGGAAGAGGGAGAAATGTTTCTTTGGGAGACACGCTGTTCTTTACAAATTTTTGGTCTTTACACTTGTAAGGGGTCTGGTTGGTTGCTGTGTAGGGTGTTGTGGTGGTCATCACATCCTCCTTGTTCCCCTCCTCGTTAGGTGCCATACAAGGGTCACATGAGAGGCCTACCCTGGGGTAGGTTCTTCTGGGCTACACTGGGCACCTGCAACAGGATCACTTCGCTTTACCCAAGGGGTACCTTTATTTCTGTGCCATTTTCATCAATGTCCTTGGACACGGCTAAGGCTGCTGTGGGGGAATACTCAACCTTAAGGCGGGCCTCTACTATTACAGATGAAGGTACACTGTGTACACTTACACTAATTGTTCTCCAGTTAACTCTCGGGTCCCTGCGTCAATGTACACCTTCTCCGTAACTGCGCCGCAGCGCTCGGAAACTGAAGTTCTCCTCCCTCCCCCGGCAGTATTCTGGGAAACTGACAGGTCACAGAAGACTGCATCCACCACTCACGATGCGCAGCACGACTTGCGCATGCGCAGTGGGCACCTGGCTGTGAAGCCGCAAGCTGTCACAGCTGGGTGCCCATAGTGAAGATGCCGGCACTGGGGATCGAACACAGTGGGTGAGACCAACTGGGGTGAGCACACTGCTGGATCATGGGACAGGTGAGTGGCTGTTTTTTAAAAGTCAGCAGCTACAGTTTTTGTAGCTGCTGACTTTTATTCTTTTCACAGGTGGCTTAAACTCCTCTTTAAGTACTACCCTCCCATCCAGGACATCACCTAACTGGCTAAATGTCAACCCGCTTACACACTCTGTGCACTATGCACTCTTGACCCAGAGGAAGGTAGACTTACTGTAGGTGTTATTAAACCATACCCCTTTAAACCCCCTCTCCCCTCCCCCACTGTTAGCACAATTTGACCACACCCAATATTTGATATAGCTAGCTTCACATATTCCTATTATCCCTACCTCCTGTTCCCCCCCGACCCACCCCAACAAAGGTGGGCATGGTCAGTAGGGTGTGACCTGATTAAATTTTGAAAATCTGGTCAACCCTACTCTAAATAGCACATCACGAAAGAAAAAGAGCTGCTTCCCTGCAGAGTGATGTTGCTACCTTTACAACACTGTCTGCATCTTGGAGCCCCCAAAAATTTTATACAAACACCAACTTTCTCAAAAGTCAGCATTTGTATAGGGCTAGGCAGCCCCCTCCAGCAATCTACATGGTAGAGAGCTAGGGGACTTTGGAAAGAGTCAGATATGAGGGCAAAGCAAGAGGTTCAGGTAATGACTAACTACTTTGTTGATGGTCAACCCCAACACCCTCTGTAGGCAGTCAAGTCAAGAAAATATTTTTTTTAGCCATCAGAAAAGATATATTGTAATATAACATATATATATATATATATATATATATATATTTACACCAGCTAAAGGGAACAGTATCTCCAATAAAATAATTTCATCTTATATAGGGAGGAGTGCTGCAGAAGCCCAAACCACCTCCAATAAACCAAAAGGTTAGAAATAACTCTTGCCACTTTATGTATCAGGAAAGAGAATGCAGCAATAAACCAAGCACTACTGGGTCATAACTAAACTTTAAATGCTGACTCCCAATCGATTTGATGTACTGCTGCATTCTACTGAGTAGGGATGAGCCAAACACCCCCCCCCCCCCCCGGTTCGGTTCGCACCAGAACATGCGAACAGGCAAAAAATTTGTTCGGAAACCCTGTGATGCGCCAGAGGGGGGCGGGGTCACACGGGGAAGCTCCCGGAAACCCCCGTTACGTCAGAACGGGGCGGGGTCACTCGTCACGTCACGGGTGGCCCCGCGCTCGGGTATAAAAGAAATGTCACACGGCTCACGGGTTATTCGCCCGGGAGCCTTCTATGGAGGAGGCTGTATCATTTGTAGCGGCGGGTAGCGGCGGGTAGCGCGGGTAGTGCGGGTCCGAGTCGTGGAAGGATGCACATCGCTGGAATTCATTTTTTTATTTTTTATTAAAGGACTTTTCCCGAGCTGTCTGTGTGTTTTTTACCTTTTTTGACACTTTTTTTGTGAAATGGTAGAGGTACAATGTACCCCGTTACCAATTCACATGGGGGGGGCCGGAATCTTGGAGTCCCCTTTGTTAAAGGGGGCTTCCAGAATACGATAAGCCCCCCGCCCGCAGACCCCCACAACCACCGGGCAAGGGTTGTGGGGATGAGGCCCTTGTCCCCATAAACATGGGGACAAGGTGCTTTGAGGGGTCACAGACCCCCAAAGCACCCTCCCCATGTTGAGGGCATGTGGCCTGGTATGGTTCAGGAGTAGGGGGCGCTCTCTCGTCCCCCCTCTTTTCCTGCGGCCTGCCAGGTTGCGTGCTCGGATAAGGGTCTGGTATGGATTTTTGGGGGAACCTCACTCCATTTTTTTTTTCAAATTACACGGGGTTTCCCTTAATATCCATACCAGACCTGGAGGGCCTGATATGGAATTTGGGGGGACCCCCACACATTTTTTTTTTTTTTTTACATTTTGGTTCCCTGCACAAAATGTAATTTTTGAAGGAAAAAAAAAGTCATTTAAAACTACTCGCGCTATTAATGAATTGTCGGGTCCCGGCAATACAGATAAAAGTCATTGAAAAAAATGGCAGGGGTCCCCCCCCATTTGTTTTAATTACTTTTCTCTGTATTGCCGGGACTGACAGTTCATGAATAGCGTAGTTTTAAATTACTTTTTTTCCTTCAGAAATTACACTTTGTGCAGAGACAGTTCTAAACACGGGAAACATGCGCTACTTTACATGCATACTTTAGACACCCCCCACCAGGTACGAAATTTTATGGAATATTTCACTTTTATTGTTTCACTTTAAGCATTATTAAAATCACTGCTCCCAAAAAAACTGACAATTTTAAAACTTTTTTTTTGCATTGATACATGTCCCCTGGGGCAGGACCCAGGTCCCCAAACACTTTTTTTGACAATAACTTGCATATTAACCTTTAAAATTAACACTTTTGATTTCTCCCATAGACTTTAAAAGGGTGTTCCGCGGCTTTTCGAATTTGCCGCGAACACCCCAAATTGTTCACTGTTCGCCGAACGGGCGAACAGCCAGTGTTCGAGTCGAACTCATGTTTGACTTGAACATAAAGCTCATCCCTACTACTGAGCATGGCTCATCTTTCTTTTATGTATGATCACCTAAAAAAGTTAAAACAACATATAACAAAACTAAAAGCTGGAGCTGAAATTTACAAAAAAATAAAAAAAACGTACTAAATTTCTTAAAATGCCTAAGTGTTCAAAAAAAGAAAACAGTATAGACTAGACATTTTCAAGGGTTATCGCACTCTTAACCCCCTTGCCGAGTGCCGAGCTCCGTTCCCTGCGACGTTGCGGCGCACGGGGCGGAGTTCGGCGCCAAATTCAAAAAAGTGAAACACACAGAATAGATACAGTATACTGTAATCTTACAGATTACAATACTGTATCAAATAATTACACATCCCCTTTGTCCCTAGTGGTCTGTCCAGTGCACTGCATCCAGTTTTATATTATAAAAACAGTTTTCTGCCTGGAAACTGGAGATTGTCCATAGCAACCAAAAAGTGTCCCTTTATGTCAAAAGTGGTTTTAGACCAGCTAGAAAACAGCGATAATAAATTAGAATCACTTGCAGAATTGAGCGATAGCAATTTGTGGGGAAATTCGTCATCAAACACTAAATCTAATGACAGCGACAATTCTGCAACTGAGCAAATTTCAGTGTTTTTGATTTGATTACATTATTGAATAATTTTTATTATAATTACATTACTATTTGTTATAATTATTTATAGTTATTTATTATATTATAATTTATGATTTTGTGTTTCAAACTTTATCATACCCGGGATGTCTACTAGACTCTTGTTTGGTCAGGTTTAAGTAAGTAATTACTAAGAATTGCAGGCCTACAATACATAACACCAAATTTCCATGCAAAATAATGGTACCGCTTTTGGTACATAATTCCAGACAGAATTATACCGCCAGGGAGGTTGAAGGTTAAGTGGACATATAAGTAAAAAATGGATATTACTCCCTTCTTCCTTGCATCAATACATACAGTACAGTGTGTTATAACCCAGCACCTGCATTCTGCAGAAATGTCCAACTTTTAGTGACCACTAGAATTGGACACACGCCCAAAAGCTGGCTTTTTTTCTTTATAAGCTAAATGCCATCTTTCAGATCTTTAGCTGTGCAGAAGTGTAGGATTTTATTGGGAGCTATGAACATAAAAACTAGTAAACACTGGTCTGGCCATAGATAGCCCTGCCAGTGGGAATAGGCCTTTCTACCAGACACAAGAACCGCAATATACTGCAGAGGGTAGTAGTGAAAACTGTAAAATTCTAACAGGAACGATCAACATCAGAGCTAGTGCATACTGGACTGGCCCTGGGGAGCCCTGCCAGTGGGAATAAGCAATTGTACAGCAATATACTGTAGAGGCCAGTGGTAAGGGAATTTTTCCTATTTACATTAAGATGTATTAATCCTTTAAAGAGACCTGTCCCCACCTTCTGACCTTACAACTAAATGCAAGATGACAATCTATGTTAGGTGTACATACATAAGCATTGCCTGCTCTGGCAATTTGAGACTTTTAAGCAAAGAGAGCAGCCTCGTAATTCAGCCAGTAGGGCAGGGTTCACACTGCCGCGACTTGGGATCTGACTTGTGAGACCCCAAGTCACGTGACATGTAAAATGCCATGCTAGTCAATAAGAACTATGCTAATTAGTACTACTGAAGTCTCTGTAGTATATATAATACATTGCAGAATATATAGTGCAGTCATTGTAGTATATATAATACAGTGCAGGGTATATAGTGAAGTGCAGAGTATATAATACAGTTTAGAGTATATAGCAGGGATATGCAATTAGCGGACCTCCAGCTGTTGCCAAACTACAAGTCCCATGAGGCATAGCTTGACTCTGACAGCAGCAAGCTTGACACCCAGAGGCAGAGGCATGATGGGACTTGTAGTTTTGCAACAGCTGGAGGTCCGCTAATTGCATATCCATGGTATATAGTGCAGTCAGTGTAGTATATATATAATACAGTTCAGAGTATATAGTGCCATCAGTATAGTATATATAATATATTGCAATACAGTGCAGGGTATATAGTGAAGTGCAGAGTATACTGGGGTGCACCCCAAAACACCCTCCCTATGTTGAAGGCATGTGGCCTGGTATGGTCCAGGAGGGGGGCTCGTCCCCCCCCCATCCCGTCCTCCAGGCTGCATGCTCGGATAAGGGTCTGATTTTGTGGGGGACCCCACACCAAATTTTTTTTCATAGATTTTTCATCTATATTGGCAGGAGCTGTTTAAATTACATTTTTTTCTTTAGAAATGTCATTATTTCTGCGGCATGTTCTACACATCGCCCATATGCGCCACTTTACAAGCGGATTAAGGGGACCCCCAGGCACGATATTTAAAGGAATATTTAATTTGTATTGTTTCACTTTAAGCATCATTAAAATTATTGCTCCAGCAAAAACTATTATTTTAAAAACTTTTTTTTGCATTGATACATGTCCCCTAGGGCAGTGTTTCTCAACTCCAGTCCTCAAGGCGCCCCAACAGGTCATGTTTTCAGGAATTCCATCAAATGAAACAGCTGTGGTAATTACTAAGTCAGTGAAACTGATCAAATCACCTGTGAAAAATAATGGAGAGCCTGAAAACATGACCTGTTGGGGCGCCTTGAGGACTGGAGTTGAAAAACACTGCCCTAGGGCAGTACCCCGGCCCCCATTCACTTTTTATGGCAATAGCTTGCATATAAACCTTTAAAATTAGGACTTTTGATTATTTTTCATGTTCGTGTCCCATAGACTTTAATAGGGTTTGCATGTTCGCTAGAACTTTTTGCCCGTTCGAGGTGTTCTGGTGTGAACTGAGCTAGGGGGTGGTTGGCCCATCCCTAGCTATCGGACTTCCAGACCTTGTTCAGTGCCCTTTACCTCAGACCCCTACATCATGACATGCTGGAAATACAATTATCAAGTATGATAGTTACCAAGCCACTGCATAGAAAGTACACTGTCTACTTTCAGTGCCAGAATCTGGCAGAATCACTGATGACATTGGAGTACGAAAGCAAGGTACTGACTGCCAGAAAAAGGTTGTCTAAAAAAAATAAAAAAATACCAGCCTTATTAAATTTTTCCTATTATTACCCCTGGAAATTTTTACTGACAAGCCAAAGTTGCACCCCTATGCAGAAGCGTCGCAATCTGACACTCCAGAAATGTTATCCTTGTGATATCTTAGCTCAGGACCTAGGAAGTTGCTGCAGAAGGTGGTGTTTCTGTAAGTAAGCACATGTACCCCAGATTGCCATTCTGTGTTTATTGGTTTGGGTAGAAGATGGTGACTGGGTCTGTTTAACCCCTAAAGTCATGTCTTAAGGGACCTTTTATTTCTGGATTTCCGGGGTATGTTAATGTCTATATATGTACAGCGGGTAAAATAAGTATTGAACACGTCACCATTATTCTAGGTAAATATATTTATATAAAGGTGTTATTGGCATGACATTTTCACCACATGTCGGTAACAACCCATGCAATCCAAACATACAAAGAAACCAAAACTAAAGCCCTGTACACACGATCGGATTTCCTATGGATTCTAATCCGATGGATTTTTCCATCGGAAATCCGATGAAGCTGACTTCCATCAGTCTTGCCTACACACCATCAGTCAAAAATCCGACCGTCCCAAACGCTGTGACGTAAAACACTCAGACGAGCCGAGAAAAATGAAGTTCAATGCCTCTGAGCATGCGTCGACTTGATTCTGAGCATGCGTGGGTTTTTTCTCCGATGGAGTTTCACACAGACGATCGAAATTTGCTATCGTTTTTTTTTCCATCGGATAAATTTAAACCATGTTCTCACCGATGGAAAAAAGACTGATGGGGCCCATACACGATCGGTTTGTGCGATGAAAAAAGTCCATCGGACTGTTTTCATCGGTAAAACCGATCGTGTGTACACGGCATAAGAGCTGAAAAAAAATCCTTTGCTCTGTGTTTTTTTAGTATGATCTACAGAAGAAATAGGTGCATGAGGCCAATCACTTCACTGGGTATATGACTCGAGGATTTACAACCACTTTAATTCAGCCATGAAAACTTCAAGGTAACAGAGTACATAACACAGAGGCTCCAATCAGCAATGGAGCTTTCAGACATCACAGCTTTCAACTGTCCCTCATTTGAAGGGAATATCCCTCTTTTTAAAACCAAATCCCTCTGTCCCTCGTGCAGCCTCAGTTATTTTGAAATGCCAATACAAATATAAAATAGACGTCAAAAAGTACGTGTGTGGCTTAGACAGTTATTGTCTGCACATTAGGTCTTTGTGGTCTGTGTAACCAGGGCCATGGCAGGAATATGTCCCTTACCTACATACTGAGTGCTAAAAGGCATCCCTCTTTATCATTTCAGAAAGTTTGGAGGTATGATTTGTGTGTCCAAAGTAACATGAGTGCACCCATCAGTGCTTCCAACAACCCCCTTCCTACTTCCTCTTAATCAGCCCTCTCCTTCCTTGCTTTGTCTTTTATGGTTCTTTCACATGAGTGGCTAGATACGGTGGCCATAAGCTGCAATGTCATCCGAGTTATACACATGCTGTGGCTGCAGCAAAAAATATAGCCCATGTCGCTTTCAGCAGGTAATGTGGCCGCTGCGGAATGTGGCCCATTCAAGTATAGGGACTGCACTGCAACCACAAGCCAAATGGTAGGCGCACAGTTGTGGCATGGTAATTCTATCAACTGCTTCCCTACCGGCCACAGTATATATACGTTGCGGTAGGCAAGCGGTTATACCGGGATCATGGTTGAGGTTTCAACCATGATACTGGTATCATTATTTTAAGCCAGCGATTCTCTTTCATGTAAAAGTCTGCTGCCTTTACTGGGATCTCCCAAGCGATCGGGAAGCACAGTAACGATGCGAGCGGTGGCATCCAGTTCCGGACTCACCGTGAGAGGAACTGAAGATGTTCCTCCCACTGTGTGACATCAGATCCTGGAATTGACGACTATTTCATCACTTCCGGTTCTGGCACTTTGTTTACTGGCCACATAGGGACCAATCAAGCAGCCGACCAGACCGATTTGTGTCTGATCGGCTGTATTGGAGCCCAGAGGAAAGATGAGGGGTCTAATAGACCCTTGATCTCTTCATAAAGAGTACCTGTCACTGCTATTGCTGTCGCAAAAGATGTTTACATTCCTTTTGACAGCAATAAAAGTAATCTTTTTTTTTTTTTTAAGAAATAGTGTAAAAAATAAATAAATGTAAATGCCCCCGTCCCCCAATGGCGAACACATACATCGGTCACGCACGCACATGTAAATAGTGATCAGAGTGAGAGAAATCATTCTAGCAACAGACCTCCTGTGTAAATCTAAAAGGGTAACTTGCAAAGGCTTTTAAAGCGTCACCTATGGATAATTTAAAGTACCGTAGTTTGGGCTTACACATGTTTGGTATCTATTTACTCAGTGTAACATCATCTTTTTATATTTTACCCAAAAATTTGGTATTATATTGTATTTGTGTTCACTAAATGTGTATTTTTTCCCCAAAAAATTACGTTTGAAAAACCACTGCGCAAATACTATTTGACATTATCAACTCCCACCACTTTATTCTCTAGGGCCTTTGCTTAAAAAAAATACATCATTTTGGGGGGTTCTAAGTGATTTTCTAGCAAGAAAAATATACATTTTTCACGTAGGAGATAAGTGTAAGAATAGTCTTGGGAAGCAAAAATTCCTGTTTGGCTACCCTTAAAAAAAAAGGCATTTGAGTAAGTATTGCCACTTAAAAACCAAACAGCTGCTCCTATACTGCACACTGAAAAGCGACCCACCTCAGATCGTTTTCAGAGAGGCAGCAAGGGGTGTCGCAGGTGTGAGCGAGCCCTTAGGGCCCAGCACCTGCTGCACAAAAAGATGCACCTCTTTTGGCTAGCACAATATGTTCCCCCTGTTTGTATATATTTTTGATTCTGGAGACAGATCCTCGCTGCTATTTCCGTTTGAAATATTGTATAATTTAAAGGAATATTTTCTCAGTCCTAGGAAACAGGACACTATGCCAGAGTTTTCCGGTTGCCATGGCAACTATGCAAGTCTTTATTTATAGGTCTAAATGTTTAAATTTTAACTTGGTAAAGGTTACTAAAATGGCAAGCTGGATACGAGGATTTCTTCTAATTCAGTGAATACTGCTGATCATTACACAGGATTAATTATGCACATTGCCTTATCTCCACTCTTTAACAAATCAATAAAGTTTTAATTTATGAGCTCAAGTTAAACGTAAATCAAAGTACTTTGTTCACATTAGAAGGAAAACCCCAGAAGGAAGGACTTAGCCAGGCTAAATTCTGCAGTAAATTCAGACTTGGATATGGGGACTTTGTTTTTGTGATTGTAAGCTGCAGCAATATTATCCCAATAAACAATACAAATACTTCTACAGCTAGTAGAAGCATGGGGAAAAAAGGAGCCCTGGACTGCCGCACTCTGTGTTGACAATTTATTCTTCAAAAAATGGTTATGTAAAATCCAAAATCAATCCATAAATCCAAAACAAACAAACCAGACAGTGGTCATGCAGGGGTAGGTGGCTAACGCGTTTCACGTCAGATATTGACGCTTACTCAAGTACGCTAGTAGAAGCACCTTCCTTTATGAATAAAAGGAAGTATGTTCAGCATTAAAGTACAAGGTTGATACTAGCTTATTAATATACTTTTGTTATCATTTATATTTACTTTGGTCTCTTCGATATTACATAGTTACTAAGTAGGTAAGATTGAATAAAGACAATAGTCTATCCAGTTCAGGTGTATGTGTATCAGTGTCGATAATCATTTCCCATATCCATGTTTGTTGCGTTCATTAAGATCAACGTCCAAAAGATATCAATACTCTCCGCTGACACCACCAATTGTGGAAGAGAGTTCCACATCCTTATCGCTCTGACAGTGAAAAACTCCCTGCGCAACTTAACCGCTTTCCGACCGCCTCCTGTAATTATACGTCGGCAGAATGGCACGGCTGCGCGAAGCAATGTACCTGTACGTTGCTTTGAATTTCACGCCGTGGCCGTGCCCGCGGGACCCACGGACTCGATGTCCACCGGTGTCCCGCGATCGTGTCACGGAGCTGCAGAATGGGGAGATGCCTATGTAAACAAGGCATTTCCCTGTTCTGCCTTGTGACAGGACACTGATCTACTGCTCCCTGTCATCGGGAGCAGTGATCAATGTCGTGTCACTGGTAGCCCATCCCCCCTACAGTTAGAATCACTCCCTAGGACACAGTTAACCCCTTCCTCGCCCCCTAGTGGTTAACCCCTTCCCTGCCAGTGTCATTTACACAGTAATCAGTGCATTTTTATAGCACTAATCGCTGTATAAATGACAATGGTCCAAAATAGTGTCAAAAGTGTCCGATGTGTCTGCCATATTGTCACAGTCACGATAAAAATCGGAAGATCGCTGCCATTACTAGTAAAAAAAATTATAATTGTGTAGTGCCCCCCCATCTAGGGGGTGCTATGTTCAAATTTAGGTGTTAGTCTGATCCAATAGTTGGGCTCAGACTATTAATTCCCTAAAACTTGCTTCTGCTCTTGTGTGATATTGCCTGGCTGCAGTGCTCCCTGTTGCCTGTGGGTGGTGCTGTCATCTCTGGCTCAGGTGGAACCACAGGGGGTATCGCAACACCATTGGGTGTCCACTCTCGGCAGCTGTGCAGTGGGCATTGTCTACCCGCTGTGCATGCGGGGAGAGGGTACTTAAGGGGCAGACGCCATTAGGCGTGAGGCGTTGGAGAGGACCCCTTGGTCCGAGAAGAACAGACACGTACCCCACCTTCGATGGCCAGTGGTACGTGTGTGTTAGGCCCCGGGCACATTTAGCCCGAGGCTGCATCGTTCCAGGTGGGCCCAGCACCTTTAGCTGAGGCCTACACTAGAAAAGGAATCCCAGGGTGCCCAAGTGAGGGTGACCCGCTCTGAAGGAGAGGAAACCAGGGAAACGGTGAAGGAGGTCACTGTCTCGGGAGAGATCTGGTTACCTATCAGAGGGAAGGATTCCATAACCCGCCACAAGCCTAGTAATGTGCCCTATTGGCACCTAAGGACTTAAAATATTACTAGGCTGGGAAGTTTAGGACTTAGAGATTATTTCCTAATCGTATCCCTAGCAAACTACAAGTAAACGCTTTGTGCTCCACACCGGCTGCTAGGACCGCTCTTGGAGGGACAATCCAGGTGAGCAAAACCCACTCAGGCCTGAGTGGTGGCGATTGATGATTGAGTGCTGCGTGCCTGAACCTACCTCCTAGTTCATTTCTCTCTATCTCCAACTTTCCTATCAAGTTCCTAAGCAACCAAAATAAACCCTTTACTGGGGTTCAATACTGTCTGGACAATGGCCTTCTTGAAGTAAAGAGAGAGAATAGACTTCTTCCTACACTCTAGGGTGAAGAACCCAACGGAAGGAGGTAACTCGTTGCAGGACCCAAATCAGATAACACAGCTCACCCTCTGCAATAAGGAGGATACTGGGCATGTTGCATGGTGTGTCCCACCTGCTAGCAGAGGTAAGCAAGGAAGGGATCTGTGTGCTACAATAATAAAAATGCCATAAAACTATCCCCTATTTTGTAGACGCTATAACTTTTGAGCAAACCAATCAATATACGCATATTTTACCAAAAATATGTAGAAGAATACATATCGGCCTAAACTGAGGAAAAAAATAGTTTTTTTTATATATTTTTTGGGGATATTTATTATAAAAATTATATATAAAATTATAAATTTATTATAAAAATTATAAATTTTCAAAATTGTCGCTCTTTTTTTGTTTATAGCACAAAAAATAAAACCGCAGAGGTGATCAAATACCACCAAAAGAAAGCTTGATTTGTGGGAAAAAAAAGGATGCCAATTTTGTTTGGGTGCAACGTCTCACGACTGCGCAATTGCCAGTTAAAGCGATGCAGTGCCGAATCACAAAAAATGGCCCGGTCATTGGGCAGCCAAATCCTCCGGGGGTGAAGTGGTTAAGGTCAAAGCGCTTCTCTTCCAATCTCATTGTGTGGCCCTGTGTCTTCTTACACTCCCTGAGACTGAATAGTTTTTTTCATATGCTGGGATCCCCATTGAGGAATTCGTATATAGCTATCATGTCCCCCTCTCAAGCGTATCTTCAACAGGGAGAATAAATTTAGTGCATGTAGTCGTTCCTCGTAATTGAGGTCCTCCAGCCCCCTTATTATTTTGTTGCCCTTCTCTGGACTCTCTCCAGCTCCAACACATCCCTCCTGAGGACTGGTGAATGCTAATATTCTGCCTGTGTTCTGCTGAGAAAGGTCCCCTGGCGGATATTGCCCGCCCTGTACATGCCCCAGGGGACATGTATCAATACAAAAATAAGTTTTAAAAATGGCAGTTTTTTCGGGAGCAGTGATTTTAATGATGCTTAAAGTAAAAAAAAAGTGAAATATTCCTTTAAATATCGTACCTGGGAGGTGTCTATAGTATGCCTGTGAAGTGGCACGTGTTTCCCGTGTTTAGAAATGTCCCTGCACAAAATGAAATTTCTAAAGGAAAAAAAGTCATTTAAAACTGCTTGCGGCTATAATGTGAGGTCCCAGCACACATAATTGAGAAAATCGCCATTTGGGTCTTGCATGGATATTAAGGGGAACCCTGCACCCAAATTTAAAAAAGGAAAGGTGTGGGGCCCTCAGGCCCTATATACTCTGTACAGCAGTATACAGGCGGTGCAAACAATACAGGGACTGTAGGTATATTCTTAAGTAGGATCTGTTTGTAATTTAGAACTGGTACATTTTTAAAGTGTAGCTCCAGCCAAAAAAACTATTTTTAATCTTTTTGGAAAACATAGGGAAGGGTTATGTAGAATAATCACATTAATTTGGCTTTTTAACCAAGATCTATATTTTGTTGGTTGAGTTCCTCTTTAACTCTTGGGGTTTTACTCAGCTCAGCATGAGATGGATCTTGAAATAGTTAGAGGTCTGAATGTCGATTTTTGCCACAGTTGTTCTCCAATGTCCAAGGTTTGACTTGAGGTCAGCGGGTCAGCAGGTTCTCAGATAAGAATACACACAGAGTTCATGTGTCATAGAGCTGAACAAGAAATACTCGTCCCTTTATCTTTTAAATGAAAAATCATAGATTATCCATAACTTAGCTTTTTATCAGACTTATAGTTATTTAATTAGTTAGAGTTTGTGTGAAGTGATATATTTATATTTATATATAGGTTCTATTATAAGTTGATTATGCATTTGTAAGTTTTGGTACAGAACTGAATTTCTGTAACTTAAAGGATATATCCCATTACTAGAATTTAGAAGAAGGTTGACACTAAGGTTTTTTTTATAGAAGGCTGTTGTGTGCTGTTGTCAATCAAAGAAGCCTAAAAGACAAGTCAGCTTCTGCTAGAGTGAATATTTAGACTTCCAGTCAAATTTGGGTGTAAGATATATGTAAGTTCTATTCGGAGTTACTACGTCAAGACAATGGGTGGACTTATGCGACTTAACTAAAGGTTAAAACCATATATGCAAGAAAGGGTGTTATATTTGTATTTAGCTGACATATAGATTTAAAATAGTATAAAAAGAGGGTTGCAACAGGCATAGAGGCACACAAACACTACACATCATTCCTTCTAACCATACACACAGAAGGACTACATTACCTCACTCCAAGAAAGACACTTTGTTTACTTTAGGCCTATACACAGCCTACCTCACAAACAGCTGTACTAGCAGACACCTCACAGACAACAGAAGAGGCAAGAAGATGAGTCTTTTTCCTGTACCTTCTCTTTAAAGGTTTTATTTCTAATACTTTTTGTTTTACTACATCAAGCTGTATGAAGATTTGAACTTTGTATGTATTTTCAAGTTGATGTCAAGTGTGATAAAAATAAAACTCACACGTGCTTTAAGACAAGCCTGGCTATTGAACTTTTGAACGAAACGTCCTGAAAAAAGACACCTTTGACATAACACGTGTCTGGTGTACTCTTACAGGTTATCACCCCTGTAACATTTATTTTGCTGTCTGTGCACCTCTTCAGAAGATTTCACCTCACTTTCTGCCCCAATGACAATTGGTTTTTGAAAATTTTGAGTTTTTAGTGAAACAAGGATTGGTGATAAAGCATAAGTGGAGAGGAGACACGGTTTTCCCATATTAACTGTTACAGGAGAGAATTTCCCTTCCTAGGGGTAGATTTCCTCTCACTTCCTGTTGTCTCCCTCCGTTTGCAAGTAGGATTAGTTTGTAAGTTGGATATTTGAAAGTAGGGGCCTGCCCTATATACTCTGCAGAAATTTGGGCCTTAGGTGTTGGTGTTGCCACAACACTGTAAGGCCTCACAGTTACTCTTGGTGGGCGCAGGAACGGGCCCTGCTGTGAAACATTAGATCAAGAATTGTAATTACATGCCCCTGTTGAACAGGGGCAGAAAAATTGGGCCTTAGGCACAGGTGCTGGTGCCACAAACCTGCAACCCCTCACAGAAACTTTAGTTGTAGCGCATCAATGAGCCCTGCTGCAAATTATTGCATCGAAAATTGTAATTACACGCCCCTGTTAAACAGGGGCAGAAAAATTGGGCCTTAGGCACAGGTGCTGGTGCCACAAACCTGCAACCCCTCACAGAAACTTTAGTTGGAGCGCATGAATAAGCCCTGTTGCAAATTATTGCATCAAAAATTGTAATTACACGCCCCTGTTAAACAGGGGCAGAAAAATTGGGCCTTAGCCACTGGTGGCAGTGCTCAGAACCAAAAATGTTCTTACAAGCTATCAGCATGAACAGGAGGAAGAGGTTAGTCACTCAGCATAACAGGATAGTCATTCAGCATCAGCATAGGCAGTCTTGAAGGGATCTCCCATTCAAAAAAAAATTATTCGGTTACATCAGCATCAGGTGCTTGGTAGCTGGTGATCCAAGACTGATTAATTTTTATGAAGGTCAGCCGATCGACCGATTCGGTGGACAGGCGCACCCTGTGATCGATTACAAACCCTCCAGCAGCACTGAATGTGTGTTCCGAAAGAACGCTGGATGCAGGACAGGCCAGTAGCTCAATTGCATACTGTGCAAGCTCTGACCAGTGATCCATCCTCAAGACCCAGTAACCCAGAGGATTTTCGGTGGGAAAGGTGTCCAAGTCTGATCTTGCCCCTAGGTATTCGTGCACCATGTAAAACAGACGCTGGCGAAGGTTGCTGGAACCGATCATACCTTGGGGCTGCGGACTAAAAAATTGTCTGAATGCATCGGTCAGACGGCCACCTTCTCCACCGCTCCTTCTTTGACTGACCGAAGCCTCAGCAACATGTTGTCCAGGACCAGGATTTTGTAACCTCCCAGTCTCTGGGAACGCGTTGCACAGACCTTTCTGCGAGGCCTCCCGAAGATGTTTCATCCTCTGCTCCCTCTGCGACAGCAAGATAAGGTCCGCAACCTTACCCTTGTAACGTGGATCAAGGAGGGTTGCCAGCCAGTAATGATCCCTCTCCTTGATCACACGAATACGAGGATCCTTCCGCAGGCTTTGCAGGATAAGGGAGACCATGCAGCGTAGGTTTTCTGAGGCATTTGGTCCGGAGTCCTCTGGGTCACTCAGGATGACATGATCCGCAGCCACCTCCTCCCAGCCACGTACAAGTCCATGGGTTTCTTGGAACTGTAATTGATCCCTTGAAGACTGCTGCTGATGCTGAGTGCTAGGCTCCACCTCCATGCTAACACAATCCTCCTCCTCCACTTCCTGTGTGATAGGCGGGCCAGCTTGAACACTGTCTGGATAAAGGGGGCCTTGAGAGGTAAGGAAGTCCTTCTCTTCCTCCCTCTGTTCTGCCTCAAGTGCCCTGTCCATTATTCCATGCAGCGTGTGCTCCAACAGGTGGACAAGATGGACAGTGTCACTGATGCATGCACTGTCACTGCTCATCATCCTCGTGGCCTCCTCAAATGGTGACAGGACAGTGCATGCATCCCTGATCATGACCCACTGGCGTGGCAAAAAAAAAACAAGCTCCCCTGACCCTGTTCTGGTGCCATATTGGCACAGATACTCATTGATGGCCCTCTGCTGCGTGTGCAGCCGCTGCAGCATGGCCAACGTTGAGTTCCACCTGGTGGGAAAATCACAGATTAGGCGGTTCTTGGGCAGGTTGTATTCCTTTTGTAGGTCAGCCAGCCGAGCACTGGCATTATATGACCTGCGGAAATGCACACAGAGTTTCCTGGCCTGCCTCAGGACCTCCTGTAAGCCCGGGTACCTGCCCAAGAACCACTGCACCACCAAGTTAAGGACGTGAGCCAAACAGGGCACATGGGTCAGTTGTCCCTGTCGGAGGGCGGAGAGGAGGTTGGCCTTACAATAACCAAACATATGTCACCTTTAATGGGTTAGAGTGGCTGTGGACAGGCAGATCCCTCACTGAGAACAATATGGGATGAGCAATCTGCCTGTTTTAGGAAGACTTGACTTGACTTACGTACTGTACGTGTCACAAAGTTTCTCTTCGTAACTATAGCGGTAGGACAGTCAAAGCTTGAAAACAAGATCTATGCCTGCAATAGCAGCCTTTAAGTTTGGTTTAAAAATATTTACCCAGGTTTAGTCATTCATGTAAATTTACAGCAACCTGACCATTTCTTCAGCCTACTAAGAAGCCAACCCTTCCTAGAACTGGGGCTCACTTGGCTCCTCCATAAGCCAAGAACACCCACAGGCTATATCAAGATAGGAAGCAGTCTATGCTGCCTCCGTAAAGATTACCTATAACCACATGAATTTACTGTCACATTGGGGGGGGGGGGCGGGGGGATATTTTTTTCACGTACTTATGTTTGTCTTTAGAATATATACAAAAAAAAAACGATTAAAATACAATTCTGCCAAGCTTTGTTTGTCAAAAAGATAATAAATGTATTATTTTGGCAATAAACATATAGTCAAAATGAATCAATCAATATGGATTAATAAATCAAAAATTAATAGACCCATGGATAAAATATAAAACAGTTTTTGTCTATAAGTACTCCACATGTGTCTGATCGTAAATGGTTCAGTTTACACCAAAAAACACCATGCCAAATGGAATCTAAAAATATATGCAGTCATAAAACACAGACATAATTGACCATAACCAAAGCAATATAAATTATTGTAAGACAGCTACTATAGCTTACTTTACACATTGCGTTATTATATTATGGTATAGCTTATGGTTTCTTTGCATATTAGCTGCACACAACCAATGGCATTTATTCTAAAAATAAAACAAAAGGATTACACTAGAGTATCCAACACGTTTTAATTACACTGAGGTTGACCCTAATAAAAAAAAAATTTGAATAAAAAAAAAAATTTCTGGACATCTGAGAGTTAGCAAGCCAATTTTACCTACAGCAAAATAAAAGGTAATTTAAATAAATTAATAATATTTCTCTACTGCACAGCTGCAAAAAATCGCAGAGGGCATCCTCTGGAGAGAATGTGAGGATGAGATAAAGCACAAACAAAGCAAAGCATAAAATAAATATCTTACCCTGGCACTGGAATCCTTGTTTTCCAATCCCCCTGTGGAGAGGAAAGAACAAGCAGGATTCATTATTAGTTGAATATGGAATGCTATGAACATTATACAATATGCATCTGTCAAAGTTAAGAGTCCCAGCTGTCCACTAGAAGTGGCATATTTGTACTTACTGAGCGTGAAATAAACCCAGGCATATAAAATAGTGTATGAAATATAAATTGAATTAAACATTTATGTCTATGTATAATGTAAATTTATGCAAATGTTGGTTGCAAAATAGTTTAAAAATGTAATTAATTAATTGAAAGAAAGAAGAAAATAATTAGAAAAAGACACGTTTATCTGGGCAAAGCAAGCAATTTTGCTGTAATCCCCTCCCAAGCAGGGATGGGCTCGGACATATTTGGATCCCAGTTTGACCCCAGCTGAGCTATCCCGCCAGGAAGCTGGCACTGCACAAAGCCAATTCTGGGTGGCCGAGGTATTCCCTACTCTGCAGCTGCATGTAAACACACCCATTGTAGGGCATGGGAATGCCCTGGCTGTTTAGGATTTACTTTATGCAATTAAAGCTTCCTGACGTGATAGTTAAGGCAGCTTCAGACTAGGATCCAAACATGCCTGGTCTCATCCATACTCCCCAGCAGCAAAAACGTACTTTCCTTCCCTCCCCTCCTTGGAGAAATGTTTATTACTTCCAAAGTTTATTTCCCATCTGCGCTCTTAACCCCTTAATTAGTTTAGATACTATGTACATATATAGTGCAAATAGCCAGGCATGAAATATTTGTGGATCTGACACACGGGCAACTTTCTTGCAGCAATTACACCCCCCCTCCCCCTTTTTACAATGATTCGTTCCAAAAAAAATCATATAGATTTTCTATGAAATTGCTAACAGTGAATTTTTTTAAATAATTAGTTGCTCAGCAATCAAGATTCATTAGCGTTTCAGCCTCGTAGCAAAATCACTAGTGACAATAGTTCCTAGTGCTTTTCTAGCCACTTAAGGACCGGCGCACGACTATATACGTCCTCTTTTTGAAGAGGGATATCTCTGTAACGGCAGCAGCTGCTGCCACGACCAAGGTATCCATTTCTTCAGGCACCGGTCCTGTAAATGATAATGGTGGTCTGTGCAGCGGATTCGCCGCAACATCACTGTTATTAGCGGCGGGAGAGGGCCCTCCGCTGCTTACCGGAGGAGTCGGTAGCGGCAGAGGCGATCGCGTCCTCTTCCTAGCTGGGTATGGAGAAGAGTGTGGGGAAGATGGCCCCCACCCGTCTCCATACCATAGCAGGGCGGAAGTGACGTCAAAACGTCAGCTCCGCCCATACGTCTTAAAGGGACATTTTTTTGTTGTCATTTTTTCAAATGACAATTCTTTTTATTTTTTTTATTGCATTTTAGTCTAAATATGAGATCTGAGGTCTTTTTGACCCCACATCTCATATTTAAGAGGACCTGTCATGCTTTTTTCTATTACAAGGGATGTTTACATTCCTTGTAATAGGAATAAAAGTGACCCATTTATTTTTTTAAACAGTGTAAAAATAAATAAAATCAAGTAAAATAAATAAGAAAAAAAAAAATGTTTTAAAGCGCCCCGTCCCGACGAGCTCACGCGCAGAAGCAAACGCATACGTGAGAAGTGCCCACATATGAAAACGTTGTTTAAACCACACAAGTGAGGTATCGCCGCAATCGTTAGAGCGAGAGCAATAATTATAGCCCTAGACCTCCTCTGTAACTAAAAATAAGCAACCTATAGAATTTTTTTAAACGTCGCCTATGGAAATTTTTATGGGTAAAACTTTGACGCCATTCCACGAGCGGGCACAATTTTGAAGCATGACATGTTGGGTATCAATTTACTCGGCGTAACATTATTTTTCACAATATAAAAAAAAGTGGGCTAACTTTTGTCTTATTTTTTAATGAAAAAAAAGTGTTTTTTTTCCAAAAAAAAGTGTGCTTGTAAGACCGCTGCGCAAATACGGTGTGACAAAAAGTATTGCAATGACCGCCATTTTATTCTCTAGGGTATTAGAAAAAAAAAGAATATATAATGAATATATATATAAGTAATTTTCTAGCAAAAAAACTTGTTTTTAACGTGTAAACACCGAGTCTGAAAAACAGGCAAGGTCCTTAAGTGGCTAGGAGAGTGATGTGTAGCAGAGCACAACCCAATGCTGAAGTAAATCTCCTGACATTTAAACCACTAGCTACAAGTTTCTGTTAATCGCTGGCATTAGTGATTTGTAGCACCAATTAATCTCTGCAAAATAATTGCTCTTGAGTTATCAGCCTGTGTAATTTTTATTATTATATTAATATTACCATACCAAATTTATATAGCACCAACAGTTTGCACAGTGTTTTACAAAAAAAAGGGGGACAGTACTGTAACGGAGGTAAAAAATATTGGATATTTCTTTTACTTTTGTTTATGTAATTGACAGTCTCTAATCCAGATGCAATGAGTAATGGAGTCAGGGGGCCAGGGGCCCTAAAACCCCTCTTGATCTCCAGCATGTGTTCTGTTCCACCCGAACCTCCATCACAAGTACAGTTACAAAATATCTCAAGACAAGAGGGTGAGAAGTGCCCTGCTTCTGAGAGCTTACAAACTGAAAGGGAAGGGCAAGCAGTACAAAAGTTCAGTTGTTAGGTTATATATATGTATGCTGTCCTGTCTGATTGATATTGCATGACTTGAAAAGTGAGAAAGAAGGATGTGCCCACAGGCGTGTGCACAGGGTGTGCCGGGTGTGCCCAGGCACACCCTAATCGCCCCATGCACATTATTGTTATCGCTCTGTATAGCAGCAGGAACATGGAGAAGATCTCCCTCTTACCGGCTCTGCCATAGAGAAGAGTTTATGCTCTTCTCTTTCACTATGCCGGCAGGGAGATCAATGTGCCAGGGTCATATATATATGTATGTGTGTTTGAGCTTAAGTGTGCACACCCTAATGCAATAGGCTGCACACACCTATGGATGTGCCCTATGGTGGACAGACAGTAGTACCTGGTCAAATGCAACATGCAGAGTGAGGAATGCACTATATACTCTTTAAAACATGTCCTATGAGGGTGCCTCTTCCTAGATACAAAGAGTAAAATGGTTTTCTAAACTGTGGTTAAGGATGCTAAATAATTAGGGAACAGAGAAGGGAAACCCTTTTTTTAAACACAATTTCCATTTGACTACTTCCAATAGCAGTAGACAAATTGATTTAACCTACAGTATCTATTGCTTATCCATCTCACTTCTCCAAACTGATTGAAAGTAAACTCTAATGAATTGCATTGGGTTACTTCCCACTCCTATTCCTATATTTATTTACTATATTTATTGGCGTATAACACTCACTTTTTTACCCTGAAAATAGAGGGTAAACTGTGCCTGCGTGTTATACGCAGGGTGATGTGGAAAGTTTTTCCTGAAACGTCCCTCTTAAAGTTAGGGTGCGTGTTATACGCCTGTGCGTGTTATACGCCGCTAAATACGGGTATATGCAGTGTAAGTATTTCCGTATGAGTGTGCACATTTCTGTGTACAAACTATATTTGACCAGTCATACCTGTCAAGGGACATATTCTTGTCCTGGCTGATGTCCTGGCTCATTGTGCATTGTAAAATTGTAAGGTGGGGAAGGATTTGTACCCATTTATGGAGGACAAACAGAAGGATCTGGTCATCTGGAGCACACAGGTTTCATAATGTACGGTCGACACCCTCTGTGGGGGTGCAAAGGAGTAGTAGGCAAAGTGATCTAAGCTACAGCAACTAAACCAAAGTCATCTGCCCTTTGACAGTACTGCCCCAGAGGCCAGTACGGGTGTTCACTGTGGACACAGGGGACAATTAGCAGATCTCAGCCATAAAATCAACCATGAAATCAAGAAAAGTAGGGCCCGGTAACAATGTAAAACTAAACCAGAGAGTGCTACAGAGGAATCCTTTGCTGACTAATAAAGGAAATAGCAGGCATTGTGTTGTGTCTGCTGCTCGGTAGGGCCTCTGATGATTCCCCCTGTACTGTTAGTCCCTGGGCAGCTTTCTCTTTTACCCTTACCGTCACTCAGTTTATTACGCTTAACCTCAATAACTAGAGAGAGGTTCCAGTTGCAGGAGGGTGGGTTTGCCAACTCATAAAGGGATGCAGAGGAAGATACACACAGTGCCTTGAAAAAGTATTCATACCCCTTGAAATTTTCCACATTTTGTCATGTTACAATCAAAAATGTAAATATATTTTATTGGGATTTTATGTGATAGACCAACAAAGTGGCACATAATTGGGAAGTGGGAGGGAAATAATAAATGGTTTTCAATTTTTTTTACAAATAAATATCTGAAAAGTGTGGCGTACATTTTTATTCAACCCCCTTTACTCTGATACCCCTAACTACAATCTAGTGGAACAAATTGCCTTCAGAAGTCACCTAATTAGTAAATAGAGTCATTCTGTGTGTACTTTAATCTCAGTATAAATACGGCTGTTCTGTGAAGCCCTCAAAGGTTTGTTAGAGAACATTAGTGAACAAACAGCATCATGAAGGCCAAGGAACACACCAGACAGGTCAGGTTTAAAGTTGTGGAGAAGTGTAAAGCAGGGTTAGGTTATAAAAAAATATTCCAAGCTTTTCATTTTCGGATGATGGATTGAACAGTGCTGTGTGAGATACACAGCACTGTTCAATCCATCATCCGAAAATGAAAAGCCTATGGCACAACTGCAAACCTACCAAGACATGGCTGCCCACCTAAACTGACAGGCCAGGCAAGGAGAGCATTAATCAGAGAAGCAGCCAAGAGGCCCATGGTAACTCTGGAGGAGCTGTAGAGATCCACAGCTCAGGTGGGAAAAACTGTCCACAGGACAACTATTAGTCGTGACAAATCTGGCCTTTATGAAAGAGCGGCAAGAAGAAAGCCATTGTTGAAAGGAAGCCATAAGAATTCTTGTTTTCAGTTTGCGAGAAACCATGCGGGGGGGACACAGCAAACATGGGGAAGAAGGTGCTCTGGTCAGATGAGACCAAAATTTTACTTTTTGGCTTTAAAACAAAATGCTATGTGTGGTGGAAAACGAAAGCCCTGTACACACGATCGGATTTCCTATGGATTCTAATCCGATGGATTTTTCCATCGGAAATCCGATGAAGCTGACTTCCATCAGTCTTACCTACACACCATCAGTCAAAAATCTGACCATCCCAAACGCTGTGACGTAAAACTCTCCGACAAGCCGAGAAAAATTAAGTTCAATGCTTCTGAGCATGCGTCGACTTGATTCTGAGCATGCGTGTGTTTTTTTTTCCGATGGAGTTTCACACAGACGATTGGAATTTGCTATCGTTTTTTTTCCCATCGGATAAATTTAAAGCATGTTCTATTTTTTCTCACCGATGGAAAAAAAGACCGATGGGGCCCATACACGATCGGTTTGTCCGATGAGAAAAGTCCATCGGACTGTTTTCATCGGTAAAACCGATCGTGTGTACACGACATAACACTGCACATCACCCTAAACACACTATCCCCACCATGAAACATGGTGGTGGCAGCATCATCATATTGTGGGGATGCTTTTCTTCAGCAGGGACAGGGAAGCTGGTCAGAGTTGATGGGAAGATGGATGGATCCAAATATAAGGAAATCTTAGAAGAAAACCTGTTAAGAGTCTGCAAAAGACTTGAGACTGGGGCGGAGGTTCACCTTCCAGCAGGACAATGACCCAAAACATACAGCCAGAGCTACAATGGAATGGTTTAGATCAAAGTATATTCATGTGTTAGAATGGCCCAGTCAAAGTCCAGACCTAAATCCAATGTATGGCAAGACTTGAAAATTGCTGTTCTCAGACGCTCTCCATCCAATCTGACAGAGCTTGAGCTATTTTGCAAAGAAGAATTGGCACAAAATGTCACTCTCTAGATGTGCAAAGCTGGTAGAGACATCCCCAAAAAGACTTGCAGCTGTAATTGCAGTGAAATGGGGTTCTACAAATTATTGACTCAGGGGGGCTGAATACAAATGCACACCACACTTTTCACATATTTATTTGTAAAAAATTGTGAAAACCATTTATCATTTTCCTTCCACTTCATGATTATGTGCCGCTTTGTGTTGGTCTATCACATAAAATCCCAATAAAAGAAATTTATGTTTTTTGTTGTAACATGACAAAATGTGGAATATTTCAAGGGAAATTAATACTTTTTCAATGAACTTTAGGGGGTACATGAAGCCACCTCCCAGCACCTTTAACTGGTTAGCTCATCTTTATAGCTTTTCTATAAAGTCAGCTTAAGACGGTTAAGACCTTCAACATGAGATAGTGAGAAATTGTTATTTTTAAAGAATATGTCACATTTGTTAGTCATCCCAAGAGGTGAATCTATTGTGACCTATTTCCTTATGAACCTATAATTCTGTAGGGATCTCTTCTTCTGCAATTAATTAATCACGAGAACCCAATTCTAGTTTCTGCTCCATGTGAAACAGTTTCTTCCTGCTATAAGAAATGCCATTTAGGTTCAGAGCTATTATGGTATGAAGTTGATTTTAGCATCTTTATTGACATGTTTCTTAATGTATACATAAGTAGGAATAATAAAAATAAAAAAAATTATGTGTGCAGTAATGTAAGAAAATCGTACACAAATATAAAAACTGCAAAAGGGAGAACCTTTACTTTTGATTATAGCAACAATACAATTTTTTATTTTTATTTTTCTCACCTGCCAAGAATTGTTTGTACCTCTGTACTTCACTGCTGATACTGAAATCAGTACTAAAATTGTTTTGCATCATATCAACCTACTATATCTCTAATCTGGTTCTTAAAACATATCCAAAATTACATATGAGTCGATTAAAGACGATTTTATAAATGAAGCCAAAACCCATGGCTATTGCTATTCCAAGCCAGAAGTGAAAAGGTTCAGCTTGTTACTAAAGGTTCATCATAGCAGTGATAAACATATTCTCAGGGAACAAAAGACAATAAATTCTTGAATTAATAATTTAGTATGTAGGTATGTTTTGTGAATTTATCACTTTTTGCTTATTAACTTAATTTTAGAGGTGTTTCTTTAGTGGTTACAGAACATATGGAGCCTGGCCGTACCTCTGGGTTTAAAAAAGAAATCCCATACGTAAGAGAGGCATATGACGGGAAATTTATATTTTATAGAATATTCATCTTTATTTACAGCCTACTTACATTTTCGTGTAATTTATGGATTTTCCCATTACCACAACTGATATGTGGGGATATGGAAATGCATATAGGGTGCACATTTCACCTTTTTTCCACACACAAGAACTGCAGGCTCTTGGCGAGTTGAGGAGAGTGCTTGCTGCTGGAGAGTATCGAGTTAGGCAAGTATTGTGCCTTTTTCTATACCCCTACACAAAACATAAATGTAACCCTTGTAGTATGGGGGGTGGGGGGAGTGTGAACTGCATGGTTACATTTTACTGTAACTGTTTAAGCCCTGTACACACGATCGGTTTTACCGATGAAAACAGTCCGATGGACTTTTTTCATCTGACAAACCGATCGTGTATGGGCCCCATCTGTATTTTTTCCATCGGTGTTAAAAAATAGAACATGTTTTAAATTTATCCGATGGAAAAAAAAAACGATAGCAAATTACTATAGTCTGTGGGGAACTCCATCGGATAAAAAAAACACACATGCTCAGAATCAAGTCAACGCATGCTCAGAAGCATAGAACTTCATTTTTCTTGGCTCGTCGGAGTGTTTTACGTCACGGCGTTTGGGACGATCGGTTTTTTGACTGATGGTGTGTAGGCAAGACTGATGGAAGTCAGCTTCATCGGATTACCGATGGAAAAATCCATTGGTTTAAAATCAATAGGAAATCCGATCGTGTGTACAGGGCTTAAGTGTTTGGCTTTAAGTTAGGGCAGTCTTCCCCAACCTTTCCTTCTCCCTAACATTAACCTCCCCGGCGGTATGTCAGATTTTTGATGCTTAAAGCGGTATAATTGTTTTGCATGGAAATTTGGCGTTTTATATTGTAGGCCTGTAATTCTTAGAAATAACTCACTTAAATCTGTCCAAACAAGAGTCTAGTAGACATCCCAGGCATGATAAAGATTGAAACACAAAATCATAAATTTTAATATAATAAATAACTATAAATAATTATAAAAAAATGATAATATAATAATAATAATTTATTCAATAATGTAATCAAGTCAAAAACAAAGAAATTTGCTCAGTTGCAGAATTGTCACTGTCATTACTTTTAGTGTTTGATGACGAATTTCCCCACAAATCGCTATCGCTCAATTCTGCAAGTGATTCTAATTTATTGTCGCTGTTTTCTAGCTGGTCTAAAACCACTTTTTACGTAGAGGGACACTTTTTGGTTGCTATGGACAATCTCAAGTTTCCAGGCAGAAAAAACAGAATATATAATATAAAACTGCATGCAGGACACTGGACAAAGCATTAGGGACAAAAGGGATGTGAAATAATTTGATACAGTAATGTAATCTGTAAGATTACAGTTTACTGTATGTGTATTGTGTTTTTCACTTTTTGAGTTTGGCGCCAGGCTCCATCCCCATGCGTCGCAATGCTTGCAGGGAATGAAGCCCGGCACTGTGATAGATTGAGCGGTGGAGACAGCCCGCACACACAGCGGAGAGACATTGCAGGATCCCGGGGACAAGGTAAGTATGCTGTACATGGATCCTGCGATGCAATCCCGAGTGTGGCTCGGGGTTACCGCTTTTGGTAATGAAAATTCACCCCGAGCCACAGGGAGGTTAAAGCAGGGACGTGCGGCGAGGTCAGTGGCTGGTGAGGCACTGGCTAGTATCAGAGCCGGATACACACAGGTTACATACGCCGCGATCGTTAGAGCGAGAGCAATAATTCTAGCACTAGACCTCCTCTGAAACTCTAAACATGTAACCTGAAAAAAAAATTAAAACGCCCCCTATAGAGATTTATAAGTATTGAAGTTTGGCCCCATTCCACAAGTGTGCACAATTTTAAAGTGTGACATGTTAGGTATTTACTTACTCAGCGTAACATCATCTTTCACATTATACAAAAAACTTTTTTTTTTATTCATATTTATTTCCAAAAATAAAATGCGTTTAAACAAATTGCTGCGAAAATACCTTGTGAAATAAAAAGTTGTATCGACCACCATTTTATTCCCTAGGGTGTCTGCTAAAACAATATATATAATGTTTGGGGGTTCTGAGTAATTTTCTAGCAAAAAATGTATGATTTTTACATGTAGGAGAGAAGTGTCAGAATTAGCCTTGGTGGCAAGGGGTTAATTACCATAAGCAATATACAAATAATTATTATATATTGTTTTTAAGGTAATTTACTATATTTTCAAAATCTGTACTCAAGCAGGTGGCTTAACGAACAAATTACTGAAGTTTGAAGTTATAACTTCCTTGTTATACCACAGAGTAACCTTGCTAGATAGACGCAAAGCAAAACAAACTTCCAACCAGTAATTTCACAGTAAATAGATAAATAATAAATTATTATGTTATAACATATAGCATATAAATATATCATTTAGCTTGAATATAACAGTGCCTTTTCAACAGAATCAGTTTCTCCCTCTTTCTCCCTCTTAACTGTGTCAGAAAAACATGGGATTGTGGGTAAATCTTATACCCATAAACACATGTTTTTTCCTTGTAATTAAGAGGGCTAGGCTGAAAGTGAGTATTTGTCTTTTAGACACATGTCCCTTCTATGACACTGCAGTGAGAGGTGTGCCTGCATTGCAGCATTTTTATTGGACAGCTGGGACCAATGGTTCTTTACCATTGGTCCAAGTCTCCAAGCTGTTCATTGATCTCAGTGTCTCTAACAAGAAGTGAGAGGCACTGTTAGCTCAACCTCTCAGTCTGCTGCAAACAGAGTGTGCCAGCTTGTATTTAAAGTGGCCACTCTGTATTTAGCTTCTGACAGGTTGTGCAAGGAGCCCCATATCTCTGGAACCATATGTCATAGGAGCCCCAATTTTTTTTACCAGTGGTGGGGTAGGACGTAGGCTACATACCCCCCAAATGGCCGAGCTATGACCCTTGAAGCTCAATTTTTTTATTTTTTTATGTTCATGGCAGGTGAGGCCTGCCCCCCTTGACTGCACATCCCTGCATTAAAGTGTTACTAAACCCAGGACCCTGTTTTAAACTATGCAGGGTCTCTGGTCCCCCACAGAAAATAGAAATGCAATAGTTTTAGAAACTATAAACTGCTAAATACCTTTTCTCATCAGCAGTTAGAGCAGTCTTGTGACTTCTGTGTCTGGTTAAAGCTTGTAAGAGTTTTCATTCTACTCTGGGTGGCTTATGAGGCTGAAGGACCCCTGACCCTCTGTCTGGACAGTGCTGATTGGCCCTATGCTGATCACATGCACTCTCCCAACAAAATAAATAAACTGTCTAGGAATACACACCAAACTGAGCATGTGCAGCTTGTTCACTATGCTCTGTTCTATCAGCAAATGGATTTGGTACAGTGGAAGGAGGGGATGATCAGAGAAGTCTCAAACAGCCTTTTTACACAATGCAGAGGATTAACCCCTTAGGTTCCAAAGTGAGTATAACAAGCATGCTTTATTTCATATACACACTGATTTTACTGTTGTGGGTTTGGTAACACTTTAAACCTGACTATGCTAATACAATGTATATAGTAAAACTAATAGTGTTAGTATGAGATACTAGCTTCCTTCTTGTGCTGCTTCGCCAGTCTCTGTGGTCTGCCTTATCTCACTCATGTGCCTGCTGGGTGGCCCCATAGCAAGCTGCTTGTGTGCTCACTTCTGAGTTACCTCTGTGTGATACTTTGTTGTTGTAATACTTGTGGAAATAAGAAGAATATTGCGCTAGTCCTATGACTAAACCAAAGGTGAAAAACAACAAGTGGAAATAAAACAAAAGCGGCTGCACAAAACGTGACCAATATTCAAATACAACTTATAACTAAAATGCAGCGCTAAAAACTGAATCGCACCAAGTGAAAGGTGTCATAAAGTGCTCAGTGTGAAAAATAATTGAATAAGTCCACATAAAGTCCGTTCAAAGACCGTGGAATGTGATGCTCAGAACCAGACGTGTGACAATATCGGTCATCTCATAAACCTTCAGACAAATCTATCCCTTAGGATAGCCGCCTGTGAAGCAAATTCCCCCACTTTAGTACAGTTCCTTCGCAATCAGAGAAACTGACTGCGAGGAACCAACTTCAACCACTGTGGGAGGTGGCAGCTATCCACAGGGATGTAACCATTATGGTCAGTCGGTTTGAAATAGGTGGTGAACTCCAGATGTTGGTCCACCACCTTGATCTCAAGGTCCAAAAAATGAATAGACGTACGGCTAGCCTCATGGCTCAGCCGTATACCTCTATCATTGGAATTGAGGGAAAGCATGAAGTCATCCAGAGACTCCTGGTCTCCTCTCCATAGGAGGAGGATGTTGTCTATATATCTGGCCCATAGGACCAGCTCTGGTCTATTGAGAGCATAGACGACATCCACTTGGCCATGAAAAGATTGGCTAGGCTTGGGGCAAATTTAGCCCCCATGGCCACTCCCTTCGTCTGCAAATAAAAACTACTCTGGAACCAGAAATAGTTATGTGTAGTTGCAAACCTGAGAAGCTGCATGATGAAATTGTGCTGGATGGCTGGCAAAGTGGTGCTCTGGGATAGATAGTGATCTACTGCCTCAAAGCCCAATTCGTGAGGTATGCACATATATAGTGCGGCAACATCTTCCATAACTAGAATGGTGCCTTCCTGGAAATCGACTGATTGCAACAGTCTAATAGTATCTCCTGTATCCTTCAAGTATGAAGGAACCAGTCGAACTAGGGGCTGAAGATGGAAAACTATGTATCTCCCTATCCTCACAGTCACTGAGTCAATCCCACTGACTATGGGACGGCCAGGGGGATTAACCGGGTCCTTGGACCTTAGGGAGATAGTAGATGGCCAGAATCCTAGGTGCTACAGGCACAAGGAAGCTCTTTTTTCTTTTTTGTCAAGAATCTCCAAGGAGAAGCCCTCATCAACCAACTCGACCAGAGCCTTCTTGTAATGAACAGTAGGGTCTGTATGGATCAGGGTGTAGGTGTCAGAGTCACTTAGAATTCTGTCCATTTCTTTGACATAATCAACTTTGTCCAGCACGACAAAGGTGCCACCCTTGTCAGCCGGACGAATGATTAAATCTTTCTGTTCACAGAGTTGTTTTAATCCTACTTTAATTTTAGGATTCACGTGCATCTTTTTTGGCAGGCAACCTTTCTAGGTCCTGTAAGACCAGATTGCGAAAAACGTTAATAGATGGTGCCATAAAACCAGGGGAGTTAAACAGTGAAGGGTTGGCCAGCCCGGTATGTATATTGGTATCTTGTGGTGTATGGGTAGTGGACGCTACCTTAGGGGGGTTGAGAAAGTGTCTCTGATTATTGAGCTTACGGATAAACTTTTGGACGTCAATGAACGTAGAAAATTGGTTCATAGTCCTGGGAGGGACATATTTCAGACCTTTATCAAGAACAAGTCTCTCTTCGTCCGTCAAGTCAACGGACTCAAATTAAAGACACCTGAACCGATCACGTTCTTGGTCTTTTTGCTCTGGACCCTCCGCCCCCCTCTAACACTTATTTTCCTTCTGGACTTCCGGAGTATTCTTGAGTGACCCTGTGAAAACCCGGATGGTGAGAAGGACCCAAAGGTTTCTGATTATAATTATATGGAGACCTGGTGAGCAGATATTCATCTCTCCCCCAATCTCCATAGAAATTCTGATAGCTCTCCCTCATGTTTTCATGTGGAGGGAACGATCTATTGTAGAAACGGGTAGGGGTCCCGTATTGGTTCTCATGGCCATCATGGCGATAATCGTCACGATAGTCATGCCAATTGGAAGGTGGTCTCCTGGGACTCTCATAATAATGGGGATCTCTAGAGAATCCCTGTTCAGACTGGTAGGGATCCCTAGAAAATCCCAGTTGTGAACCTCTTCCTCTATTCCTAGGACCTCTGCCCCTAGTCGGGGGAGGATGAGCCATATATGTACTAGGAACATGGGGTTTTGGTCTGGGTTCTGAGCTCCTTGGAGGTCCCCCCCTGGGGGGGGGTTGGGAACTCCCAGATGCTCGTGCCGGAACATCCTTAACGATGGGCTCAAATGTGAGTGTCCTGTCCAGATTTCTAGTATCCTGTTGTGTAACCTCCATCTCTGAGTTCCAATTACTGGAAGGCAGAGGGAGATTAATTTTCTTTTGCCAACTGAAGACAAGATTGGACTTGTAATCAGTGGTGTCCCAGTTATACTTTTTTTGTTTTTTGAGTCTCTGCTCTTTCTCCTCTTTCTCCTAGTGATTTTTCAAACTTGTAGAAAGGGAGATGTATTCCAAGGACATTTTATACAGAGTCAATTTTTCTTTCAAGTCCTTAATCTCTTTGTCGTTATGTGTCAATCTCGACTATTTTTTTTCAGTCCTGAAAAGGATTGCTAGATTGGAGGTCATTTTGTCATCAATTAAAGACCACAGGGATATCCAGTGAATCCAGAGTTTCTTCGACGTTGGGATTCCCTTGCAACGAACGACCATCTGCGATTCGTGTGGTACATCCAGCGTCTTCCTGCCAGCTGATGCGACTTGCCATTGGGATTTCATACGCTTTAATGATCTGCCTAATAAGTAGATCCATCAGTTCCGGTAAGAGTATTCTCCCTTACTCCTTACTCCTTTGTCAGAAGGTTTCTGAGATGACCGATATTGTCACACGTCTGGTTCTGAGCATCACATTCCACGGTCTTTGAACGGACTGTATGTGGACTTATTCAATTATTTTTGACACTGAGCACTTTATGACACCTTTCACTTGGTGTGATTCAGTTTTTAGCACTGCATTTTAGTTATAAGTTGTTGTAATACTTACCTGAGCCCTATCTCGATCCAGCGATGCTGCAGGAGAGACTCCACTGCCTGAACTCTCCCTCCTCATTGGCTGAGACAGCAGCAAAGTGCCATTGGCTCCCGCTGCTGTCAATCAGTGAGCCAATGAGGAGAGAGAGAGGGGGCGTTGTGGGCGGGGCCACAGCTCTGTGTCTAAATGGACACAGGGAGCTGTGACTCGATTTGGGTGCCCCAATAGCAAGCTGCTTGTTGTGTGGACACTCAACAGGAGGGATGGGCCAGGAGCACAGAAGAGGGACCCAAGAAGAGGAGGATCCTGGCTGCTATATTCAAAACCACTGCAACAGAACAGGTAAGTATAACATTTTTGTTATTTTTAACCATAAAAAAAAAAACAGACTTTAGTATCACTTTAACTCAATAATTTGGAAGAGCACCCCTATACTTTTGGTCAAATAATCTACATATAAATCAGGCAACGTCTGCTAGGGTCCATGCATGTTGGAAATGTATATAATATATAATAAGTGTTCATAAAGACAGCACAAAACCACCTGCTGGGAGCAATATCAGTGTTAGCTGAGAGTCATATGTGGCTTACAATCAGTACTATAACTGGAATGTATTATTAGTAAAATTTATAATTGATAATTAGTATGACTTATTCTAGTATAATAAGTGGTTCTTGTTATAAGAAATGTTTTGGTGACATTATAGTGAAGTATTTTGAACAATTACTCTGACACATGAATTTTGTTCTATATTTAGTTTGTCACTTTCCTCTGCACTATATCATGAATAAGTCCCCACTGATTTTATTACTGAATTAATTTTTCTTACAAAATAGGTTAATTATTTGCTCAGTCTCAATTAATGAACTTCTATTAACACTCTTATGCTTGAAATTATATTTCTGAGTGATATCTGTGAAACTTTAAATGCCTTAGCAAATAACTCCACATTGGAAATTCCTAAAGGAAAAGCAGAATACTTTTTTTAAAATGAGGAGCTGCTGAAATTGTTTGATATAGGCAATTATCACTGTTACTTTATTATGTTAAATTTGAAAAGTAATAATATGCAGTTCAATGTCTGGGTTCCTTTTTTGTCTGTGTCTACTACTCTCTCTACATCAGAATGTACAACAAACACAGCTGCCAATAGACTTTGTTTTACATGGCGCCGACAATTTTACGCAGCGATTTGTATATATTGTGCATTCACATCAGTTGCTCTCTTCAAGGAACTTACCTCATGTGCATGCATACATATACTGGGCCTAATTTAGACAGGAGCAAATTACCCTACCATCATATGTTTGGAGTGTGTGAGTAAACTTACAAAAGGACAGGCAGAACATACAAACTCTATGCAGGTAGTGGTATGGTTAGGATTCAAACCAATGACCCCAGTGCTGCCAGGAAGAAGTGATAACCATTAGGTCTCTGTGCTGCTTCCCATTTTCTATTCTCTTATAGGATCGTGCAACCACCTACTGCATAAAGGGGGCAAACCTCTTTTGTTGGTGCAGAATTGTTCTGTTAAGACATAGGTCAGTACATTTTTGGTGCAGGTTTTGGTGGGCCTATTAACTAAAGAAGTTGAATGTCTTTACTAAAAAAAAAAAATGCCTGGCTATTCACTTCAATCATTCTGTCATGTCAAAAGCAAAATCCTATTTACCTTGAACACTGTGTTATGTGCAGATACCTTTGACATGGTTGAATAACTGTAGTGAATGTTCATCATATTTGTTCTGTGAAGATTCTCAACTTCTTTAAATAAGCCTAAGAGCCGGTTCACACCAGGGCGACTCGTCAGGCGACTCAGTCGCCTGACAAGTCGCGTCCCACGCTTTTCAATGGAACCGTTCTAAGTAAGAGCGACTCAGGTCGCTCCGACTTAGAAAAAGGTTCCTGTACTACTTTTGGGGGCGACCCAAGGCGACCTGCATTGACTTCTATACAGAAGTCTTATGCAAATCGCCTCGGCGGGCGTCTCAAGTCGTCTTGAGATTGCGCCGCCGAGGTCGCCCCCACAAGTCGTGCCGCGTTGCGCCGCCCTGGTGTGAACCGGCTCTTACTATTTTTGGTATCTTTTTGTTTATATAATACAAAATAAACAACCCAGTGGCAATTAAATACCATCAAAAGGAAGCTCTATCTATGTGAAAAAAATGATATACATTTAATTTGTGTACAGTGTTGCATGACCGTGCAATTGCCAGTTAAAGTAGCAAAGTGTTGAATAGCAAAAAATGCCCTGCTTATGAAGGGGGAAAACCTGCCGGAGGTCAAGTGGTTAAAAATTAATTAAATAGCATTTTTGGTTTGTGGTGCTCAGATGCAGTGTAGTTCCACTTTAAAGCAGGAATATAGGTATTTAAAAAAAAACACCCTTTTTTCAAATAAAAACCTTCTTAGAGCTTTAACCTAGTCCAACTTAGAAAAGCCCCCCCCCCCCCCGAAAAGGCTCTGCCTCCCTCCCCCCAAAGTACCTTGTTCCCATGTTGATAGGGACAAGGGCCTCTTCCCCACAACTCTGGCCGGTGGTTGTGGGGGGTCTGCGGGCAGGGGGGTTAAAATAATCTGGAAGCCTCCTTTAACAAGGGGGCCCCCAGATGCTGCCCCCCTATGTCAATGAGTACCCCTACTCATTCACCAAAAAAGTATAAAAAGTAAATAAAAACACAACATCAGTTTTTACAAGTCCTTTATTTAAAAAAAAAATGTAGATCCATCGTCAACCGCTACCGCCGACTCTAAAAAATCGTCGGTAGCACCTGACGAAGGCTCCTGCTGCCTGACATTTCTTAAATAACTAAGGGGTGGGGCCAGTGCCAATCCTGACCTCCCTGGGGCCCTAAGCAAAATTCTGCTAAGGGGCCCTTTACGGTGGCAAAAAATGGGTGTGGTTTACGTGGAATGGTGGGCGTGGCTTACATGGGCGTGGCTCGGAGGGGTGTGGTTAGAGTCGGAGATGAATGAGGGATGGAGGAAGAAAGAGAGAAAGAAAGAGGGAGAGATAGAAAGAAAGAGGGGTGGAGGGACAGCAGGCCCAGATCCTACACCACAATAGAAATATGTGTATTCCAGAAAGTTTAACAAATCAGCAGATAAAGATACTCCAAACACCTGGTGTTAGCGCTTCAATCATCCCGGCACCATGGTTGTTATGGTGTCAGGATGACTGAGGCGCATTATTTCTATTATTACATTGTAATATAGAATGAAATTATTCAACTCACCATAATGCAGAATCAGTGGAAGCCCCGAGTCCCTCCTTACACCAGGCATTCCCAGCGGAGTCCCCCTTACACCAGGCATTCCCAGTAGAGTTCCTCCTTATATCAGGCATTCCCAGTAGAGTCCCTCCTTACACCAGGCATTCCCAGTAGAGACCCTCCTTACACCAGGCATTCCCAGTAGAGTCCCTCCTTACACCAGGCATTCCCAGCGGAGTCCCCCTTACACCAGGCCTCCCCAGCGGAGGCCCCCCTTACACCAGGCCTCCCCAGCGGAGGCCCCCCTTACACCAGGCCTCCGCAGCGGAGGCCCCCCTTACACCAGGCATTCCCAGCGGAGGCCCCCCTTACACCAGGCATTCCCAGCGAAGGCCCCCCTTACACCAGGCATTCCCAGCGGAGTCCCGCCTTACACCAGGCCTCCCCAGCGGAGGCCCCCCTTACACCAGGCATTCCCAGCGGAGGCCCCCCTTACACCAGGCCTCCCCAGCGGAGGCCCCCCTTACACCAGGCCTCCCCAGCGGAGGCCCCCTTTACACCAGGCATTCCCAGTGGAGGCCCCCCTATACACCAGGCATTCCCAGCGGAGTCCCGCCTTACACCAGGCCTCCCCAGCGGAGGCCCCCCTTACACCAGGCATTCCCAGCGAAGGCCCCCCTTACACCAGGCATTCCCAGCGGAGTCCTGCCTTACACCAGGCCTCCCCAGCGGAGGCCCCCCTTACACCAGGCATTCCCAGCGGAGGCCCCCCTTACACAAGGCCTCCCCAGCGGAGGCCCCCCTTACACCAGGCCTCCCCAGCGGAGGCCCCCTTTACACCAGGCATTCCCAGTGGAGGCCCCCCTATACACCAGGCCACCCCAGCGGAGGCCCCCCTTACACCAGGCATTCCCAGTGGAGGCCTGCCTTACACCAGGCATTCCCAGCGGAGGCCTTACACCAGGGTAGGCCCCCCTTACACCAGGCATTCCCAGCGGAGGCCCCCCTTACACCAGGCATTCCCAGCAGAGGCCCCCCTTACACCAGGTGTGATGCCCCAGCAGCAGAGACTCTCTCCGCCGCCATTACGCAGAGGGGACAGTGGAGGAGCCGGCCGGGTGGCTGGCAATAGGAATTAAGCTGCGGCGCCACCGCCCACCCCCGCCCCTTCCCACATTTCACTCACACACAGACAGACATTAGCGGGGCGGGAGGTGGGCGGTGCCGCAGCTTAATTCCTATTGGCAGCCACCCTGACCCTCCTCTTGGTCTACAAGAAAATGAAAATTGTCTCCGCCCGGCCTGCGGACCTCTAGTGGCGGTGGCGGCGGTTGCGGCTGCGGTGAAGATTCGGGGGCCCCTAGTAATTACTCGGGGCCCTATGCAGCTTGCCTAGCAAGCCTATAGGGCGGATCGGCCCTGGGTGGGGCCCCCGATGACAGAACCAGGTGACCCTACCCCCTTGTGGCATCATCGATGGGGTAGGGTCACCCAGGGACATAACTGCCCCTAAGTTATTTAAGTTATTTAAGAACTGTCAGACAAGGAAGCTTTCAGATGGCGGGAGTCTTCGTCAGATACGGAACTCTTTTTTTTTCTCTGGGTCGTTTTTTTTTTTGGGTGACTGAGTGTGGCTATTATGTACCCCATACTCATTCACCCCTGCCCCAAAACATCCCCCCCCCCATGGTGAGAGTATGTGGCCTGGTATGGTGGCCTGGTATGGCTCGCTCGTCCCCCCGTTTCCTGGCATGCCAGGCTGCCCCGCTGGCAGCTGATGGGTCATCAGCTGTCAGGACACTGGCGGGTCCCATCTCCTAATAACCAATGCAAACATGGATGTAAAAACTGACTATTTGTCCATTGACATCTTTTGGGCCCGCTTCTGTTTTTTTAACAGAAGAAAAATAGGGCTTTCTTCTGTTTCAAAAAACAGATGTTAATGAAGGCATATGTCAACGGATGATCATCCGCTAACATCCACTTGCTCAGAGAAATAAATTGGTGTCAGTTTTTCCTCTGTCCGTTGACGGAGGAAAAACGGACAAATGGAATACAGAGCCTACAGGTGAGCCTCCTTATGCCGTGTACACACGATCGGTTTTACTGATGAAAACAGTCCGATGGACTTTTCTCATCGGACAAACCGATCGTGTATGGGCCCCATCGGTCTTTTTTCCATCGGTGAGAAAAAATAGAACATGTTTTAAATTTATCCGATGGGAAAAAAACCTATAGCAAATTCCGATCGTCTGTGTGGAACTCCATTGGACAAAAAACCCACGCATGCTCAGAATCAAGTCGATGCATGCTCAGAAGCATTGAACTTAATTTTTCTCGGCTTGTCGGAGTGTTTTTACGTCACCGCGTTTGGGACGGTTGGATTTTTGACTGATGGTGTGTAGGCAAGACTGATGGAAGTCAGCTTCATCGGATTTCCGATGGAAAAATCCATCGGATTAGAATCCATAGGAAATCCGATCGTGTGTACAGGGCTTTAGTGTGTTTCCCCTTCGTTATCTAACCAGAGGCTGGGGTAAACGTTGACTGAGCTGTAAATTTACTAAAGCTTACATCTAAAGATGCCTGTTTTCTTCCTGTCGCTGAACTACGGTGCTGAAATGTCACAGCTTGGGGTATGTACTGACTTTCACATTCTACTTCTGGACTTTTTTTTTATCTATTGCTGGAACTGCACACTTTCCTCATCCTGAAACAAGACCACTGGTTGGAAACCAGTGGCCATGACAGCAGAGCAAAATGATTGCACCTGTCTACTGATGAGTGAAATAACACTAAAAGCAAATTGCATTTTTTTTTACTCCTAAACATACACATCTGTTAAATCTGCATATATTAATACAATTTATGAGTCACAATTGCTGTATTTTCTAAATGTTGTGGTCTAATGAAGACACCTGTACCCCAATCTTTGAAATATGTTGTTCTATAAAGGTACAGATTTTTTTTTTTTTATTAATTTATAAATATTCAGCATTTCTAAACATAACTGTAATGCCGTGTACACATGATCGGTTTTACCGATGAAAACCGTCCGATGGACTTTTCTCATCGGACAAACCGATCGTGTATGGGCCCCATCGGTCTTTTTTCCATCGGTGAGAAAAAATAGAACATTTTTAAAATTTATCCGATGGGAAAAAAACCTATAGCAAATTCCGATCGTCTGTGTGGAACTCCATTGGACAAAAAACCCACGCATGCTCAGAATCAAGTCGATGCATGCTCAGAAGCATTGAACTTAATTTTTCTCGGCTTGTCGGAGTGTTTTACGCCACAGCGTTTGGGACGGTCGGATTTTTGACTGATGGTGTGTAGGCAAGACTGATGGAAGTCAGCTTCATCGGATTTCCGATGGAAAAATCCATCGGATTAGAATCCATAGGAAATCCGATCGTGTGTACAGGGCTTTAGGCATTATTCACTTAACAGGCAATAGGAGGCAATGCCTCGTGAAAACCAATTCATCAATACTAAGGGCTCCCACCTTTAGAGAAACACCTCTCCATTCTGGTCAGTGTCTGGTGCCAGCTGCTCTGATAATTTGTTAAACTTTTGGTATCCAGGAACAAAGCTTTTACTTTTAACATAAAGACAGCATCAATAGTCTTTGATATACGACATTCTACAGAGCAAACTGAAGTCTTCGGAATTTCCATGGGAGAGGTGCGGAATAGCAGCAGATTGGAAATGCAGAACAACTGTCATGGTTTCTTTTCCGCTCTCTGCTCTGCTGTCAAGCCTCCCCCCTAGAGAGATCCTTCCTCAAATTCTCTACATGCTGTCAGGAATTTTATAAATACACATTATTAACTGGGTTTGTACTCTTGTTTTATCTTATATCCTTATTGATATGATCACAAGAACTGTTCTGTCATGTTGATATAATTGTGAACAAGAGACTTGTCAGCTTTCTAACAAAACTGTACAATAGTATTTACACTTTGGACTGAATTTCAGGAAAATGTTTGCCATACATCTGATACATTTCTGGATTATACAATATTCATTCATGCTTGACTTGAGGATCTTTACATGTCTAGATAGCACACAGCTCAAAATGTGTTAATTTAATTCCAATAAAGGGGTTGTAAAGGTTCGTTTTTTATTTTCTAAATAGGTTCCTTTAAGCTAGTGCATTGTTGGTTCACTTACCTTTTCCTTCGATTTCCCTTCTAAATGTTTTTTTCTTTGTCTGAATTTCTCACTTCCTGTTCCTCCTCAGTAAGCTTGCCCCCATCATCCGAGTCGTTCTAGCTGGGGGTTAGTCAGCGTGCCTGCCCCCTCCCTTGGGACTACATCACAGCGTCTCCCCGCAGGGATGTATTCCCAAGGGAGGGGGCGAGCTAGCTTAACCACTTAACGACCGCCCACTGTAAATATACGTCGGCAGAATGGCACCGACAGGCAGAATCACGTATATGTACGTGATTGCCTTTGTATAGTTGGGGGGTCCGATCGGACCCCCCTTCTTTACAGTGAGTGGTCGTTTTACCTTCAGGAGCGATCCGGCATGAGGGGACGGCCGTTCGATTCCGGCCACCCCCTCTCGATCGCTCCCGGCGAATGAGAGCTTCCCCTGCCTGTGTACTTGTTTACACAGGCTGGAGGAAGTGATGTCATCTCTCCTGCGGCGCTCACATATACTGAGCGCCGTACAGGAGAAGATGCAGGTTAGTGCACACAACACTACACTGACACCAGGACACATAGGTACATAAATCGCCCCCCCAGGCCCCCCCAGACACCCCCAGATCACCCCCCAGATCACCCCCAGCCCCCAGTCACAGTGTCACTGATTGCAGTGACCATTTATTTAGTGATCACTGCAATCAGTGACATTTGTGACTGTAAAAGTGTCAGTACATTTAGTTTTAGGTCCAGTGTAGCCCCCTAACCCCCCCTAATAAAGGTTTAACCCCCTGATCACCCCCCAGATAACCCTTTCACCCCCTAGTACCGCCGTCGCTAAGCGATCATTTTTCTGATCGATGTCTTAGCGTCGGTGATGCTGATCGGTAGCCAGTAATTTTTTTTAGGTTCGCCGCAGGTTTTTATAGCGTCGGGTACCCCCATATATTACCTAATAAAGGTTAACCCCCTTGATCGCCCCCCAGATAACCCTTTCACCCCCTATCACCACGGTCACTAAGCGATAATTTTTCTGATCGATGTTTTAGCGTCGGCGATGCTGATCGGTAGCCAGTAATTTTTTTTAGGTTCGCCGCAGGTTTTTATAGCGTCGGGTACCCCCATATATTACCTAATAAAGGTTTAACCCCCTTGATCACCCCCCAGGTAACCCTTTCACCCCCTAGCACCGCCGTCACTAAGCGATCATTTTTCTGATCGATGTCTTAGCGTCGGTGATGCTGATCGGTAGCCAGTAATTTTTTTTAGGTTCGCCGCAGGTTTTTATAGCGTCGGGTACCCCCATATATTACCTAATAAAGGTTTAACCCCCTTGATCGCCCCCCAGGTAACCCTTTCACCCCCTATCACCACTGTCACTAAGCGATAATTTTTCTGATCGCTGTCTTAGCGTCGGTGATGCAGATCGGTAGCCAGTAATTTTTTTAGGTTCGCCGCAGGTTTTTATAGCGTCAGGTACCCCAATATATTACCTAATAAAGGTTTAACCCCCTTAATCGCCCCCCAGGTAACCCTTTCACCCCCTTTCACCACTGTCGCTAAGCGATCATTTTTCTGATCGCTGTCTTAGCGTCGGTGATGCAGATCGGTAGCCAGTAATTTTTTTTAGGTTCGCCGCAGGTTTTTATAGCGTCAGGTACCCCCATTTATTATCTAATAAAGGTTTAACCCCCTGATCGCCCCCCAGGTAACCCTTTCACCCCCTATCACCACTGTCGCTAAGCGATCGTTTTTATGATCGTTGTCTTAGTGTCGGTGATGCAGATCGGTAGCCAGTAATTTTTTTTTAGGTTCGCCGTCAGGTTTTTATATAGCGTCAGGTACCCCCATATATTACCTAATAAAGGTTTTAACCCCCTAATTGCCCCTAGTTAACCCTTTCACCAGTAATCACCATATAAGTGTTACGGGTGACGCTGGTTAGTTAGTTTGCTTTTTATAGTGTCAGGGCACCCGCCGTATATAACCCAATAAAGGTTTAACCCCCTGATCGCCCGGCGGGTGATATCAATTAGGTTTTAGCGTCAGAGAGGGTCTGCGTCACACCCCAGGCAGCGTCAGGTTAGTGCCAGTAACGCTAACACCCACGCGTGAAGCATACACCCCCCTTAGTGGTATAGTATCTGAACAGATCAATATCTGATCTGATCAGATCTATACTAGCGTCCCCAGCAGTTTAGGGTTCCCAAAAACGCAGTGTTAGCGGATACAGCCCAGATACCTGCTAGCACCTGCGTTTTGCCCCTCCGTCCAGCCCAGGCCACCCAAGTGCAGTATCGATCGATCACTGTCACTTGCAAAACACAACACACATAACTGCAGCGTTCGCAGAGACAGGCCTGATCCCTGCGACTCCAGTGCTGTAGGAGGTGATTTCGCCACCACAGTTAAAAAAAAAAAAGCATATATGCCAAAGCATTGGGGCAGCAGGGGTGGAGGAGCGATTTTGCTCCTAATGCTGCGTACATACGGTCGAAATTCCGACGGAGGCTTGCCCGTGGAAAAGTCTGACCATGTGTACGCGGCATAACTTTTGCGGGAAGATGCCCCCATGCTTTGGCATATATAAATGGTGCATGTATGCCCATCATTAGAAGTGGGTGGATGAAGGGCGGTATTCTAATGGTGGGCATACCCACCGATCAATCTTTTTTTTTTTCGTTCAGCCAACAGGCTGCATGAAAAAAAAGATTACAATACATGTCCAACAAGGACCAGCAACGTACTGGTATGTTGCTGGACTTTGAATGTTTATACCAGAATGATGCCTGCGGGTTTAGGTATCATCTTGGTATCATTCTTTTCAGCCTGCGGCCGGCTTTCATGTAAAAGCAATCCTAGCGGCTAATTAGCCTCTGGACTGCTTTTACAAGCAGTGGGAGGGAATGACCCCCCCGGATATAAAAAGCGCCATTGGGAAATTGGGAAAGCATTTTATCACACCGATCTTGGTGTGGTCAGATGCTTTGAGGGCAGAGGAAAGATCTAGGGTCCAATAGACCCCAGTTTTTTTCAAAAAAGAGTACCTGTCATTACCTATAGCTATCATAGGGGATATTTACATTCCCTGAGATAACAATAAAAATGATAAAAAATAATAATAATATGGAAGCAACAGTTTAAAAAAAAAAAAAAAAAAAAAAGCACCCCTGTCCTGCCCTGCTCTTGCCCAATGGCGAACGCAAGCGTCGGTCTGCCGTCATATGTAAACAGCAATTGCACCATGCATGTGAGGTATCACCGCGAAGGTCAGATAGAGGGCAGTAATTTTAGCAGTAGACCTCCTCTGTAAATCTAACGGGGTAACCTGTAAAGGCTTTTAAAGGCTTTTAAAAATGTATGTAGTTTGTCGCCAAAGCGCGTTTGTGCGAAATTTTAAAGCATGTCGTGTTTGGTATCTATGTACTCGGCCTAAGATCATCTTTTTTATTTCATGAAACATTTGGGCAATATAGTGTGTTTTAGTGCATTAAAATTAAAAAAAGTGTATTTTTTCCCCAAAAAATGCGTTTGAAAAATCGCTGCGCAAATACTGTGTAGAAAAAAAAATGCAACACCCACCATTTTATTCTGTAGGGCCTTTGCTTTAAAAATATATATAATGTTTGGGGGTTCAACATAATTTTCTTGCAAAAAAAAATATGTTTTCATGTAAACAAAAAGTGTCAAAAAGGGCTTTGTCTTCAAGTGGTTAGAAGAGTGGATGTAAGCTTCCTAATGTTGTGTATAAAATGCCAGAACAGTTCAAAACCCCCCCAAATGACCCATTTTGGAAAGTAGACACCCCAAGCTATATACTGAGAGGCATGTCGAGTCCATGGAATATTTTATATGTTGACACAAGTTGCGGAAAATTTTTTTTTTTTTTTTTTTTTTTTTTGCACAAAGTTGTCACTAAATGATATATTGCTCAAACATGCCATGGGCATATGTGGAATTACACCCCAAAATACATTCTGTTGCTTCTCCTGAGTACGGGGATACCACATGTGTGAGACTTTTTGGGAGCCTAGCCGCGTACGGGACCCCAAAAACCAATCACCGCCTTCAGGCTTTCTAAGGGTGTAAATTTTTGATTTCACTTCTCACTGCCTATCACAGTTTCGGAGGCCATGGAATGCCCAGATGGCACAAAACCCCCCCAAATGACCCCATTTTGGAAAGTAGACACCCCAAGCTATTTGCTGAGAGGTATTGTGAGTATTTTGCAGATCTCACTTTTTGTCACAAAGTTTTGAAAATTGAAAAAAAAAAAGAAAAAAAAAAATGTTCTTTCTTCATTTTCAAAAACAAATGAGAGCTGTAAAATACTCACCATGCCTCTCAGCAAACAGCTTGGGGTGTCTACTTTCCAAAATGGGGTAATTTGGGGGGGTTTTTGTGCTATTTTGGCATTTTATGGCCTTCGAAACTGTGATAGGTAGTGAGGAGTCAAATCAAAAGTTTGTGCCTAGAAATCCTGAAGGCGGTGATTGGTTTTCGGGGTCCTGTACGCGGCTAGGCTCCTAAAAAGTCCCACACATGTGGTATCCCCGTACTCAGGAGAAGCAGCAAAATTTATTTTGGGGTGCAATTCCACATATAACCATGGCATGTGTGAGCAATATATCATTTAGTGACAACTTTTTGTAATTTTTTTTTTTTTTTGTCATTATTCAATCACTTGGGACAAAAAAAAAATATTCAATGGGCTCAACAGGCCTCTCAGCAATTTCCTTGGGGTGTCTACTTTCTAAAATGGGGTCATTTGGGGGGGTTTTGTGCTATTTTGGCATTTTATGGCCTTCAAAACTGTGATAGGTAGTGAGGAGTGAAATCAAAAATTTACACCCTTAGAAATCCTGAAGGCGGTGCTTGGTTTCCGGGGTCCCGTACGTGGCTAGGCTCCTAAAAAGTCCCACACATGTGGTATCCCCGTACTCAGGAGAAGCAGCAGAATGTATTTTGGGGTGCAATTCCACATATAACCATGGCATGTGTGAGCAATATATCATTTAGTGACAACTTTTTGAAATTTTTTATTTTATTTGTCATTATTCAATCACTTGGGACAAAAAAAAAATATTCAATGGGCTCAACATGCCTCTCAGCAATTTCCTTGGGGTGTCTACTTTCTAAAATGGGGTCATTTGGGGGGGTTTTGTACTGCCCTGCCATTTTAGCACCTCAAGAAATGAGATAGGCAGTCATAAATTTAAAGCTGTGTAAATTCCAGAAAATGTACCCTAGTTTGTAAACTCTATAACTTTTGCGCAAACCAATAAATATACGCTTATTGACATTTTTTTTACTAAAGACATGTGGCTGAATACATTTTGTCCTAAATGTATGACTAAAATTGAGTTTATTCGATTTTTCTTATATCGCAAAAAATAAAAATCGCAGAGGCAATCAAATACCATTAAAAGAAAGCTCTATTTGTGGGAAGAAAAGGACGCAAATTTCGTTTGGGTACAACATTGCATGTCCGCACAATTTACAGTTAAAGCAGCGCAGTGCAAAATTCTGAATTCACCTCTGGTCCTTTAGCTACCAAATGGTCCGGGGCTTAAGTGGTAAAGGAACCTATATAGAAAATAAAAAAACAAAACTTTACAACCCCTTTAAACCCCAAAACAAAAGATATATGTTGCAGCTTACCAATTCTTAGATTTGATGGCTGCATTCGTTTTCATTTTGTTTTAGGCTTTTTTTTCTTTATTTCTAAGTCTGTTATTTTTCAACTTTTTTTAACTGAACAAACTTCCAACAAAAGTCGCAGTTAGAGGGCTAAAACAAACCACTTAACACTAACAGGGCGTTTACGATGATCAGCTTTTATTCATTCATGTAAAAACTTTAACCCAGATGGAGAAAAACACTTTGTTTTAAAAGCCTAACAAGTGTTAATTGGAGCTCAGCTATAATTTTTTAAGTTCATCAAAATCTGCTAGCACATCCAAGGCTACCCTCTGCCCAGATTGGCAACGCTGCTGTATGAATATAGCACCTTCATAGCTAGGCTGTAAATCTAGCATTAGTTTCTGCTGTAGGCACAGAAGCAATATTCAGTTAGTACAGTCTGTTTGGGGTTTCACAGGCTGAGAGTTTGAGTATCTCCCCCTACCTCTGAAATAGAAGGAGCAGTGGCTCAGAGCGCGTAGCCTGCCTATCCAACCCTTCTCACTCTGTGGAGTCCTCCCCCGGAAGTGATCCCGTGACCCGTGACCTCAGCCCCAGCTTCTTCCTGATGGCCACAGGATCTGCTCCAGGCCGAGCAGCAACAACGACTGCAGCTTTCCATCTCTGCATAGAAAAACGGATCCGGATCTGAGGCTTCCCTATGGACCACTGACACCACAGATGAGCCTTTGTATTTCCTGTTTCCTACTCTGCATCTTCTACATCTGTGCAGCCCATGGACCCGGAACGAGGACTACAGGATCTTTACAGATGAGCCTTCCTTTGTTTCCTTTCCTATAAGTGTGATTGATATTTGTGTCATTAAAAGAATCTTTTAATACTGCACTTAGGTGACGCTTCCTTTTTCTCTACCCTTTTTTGTCTACCACAGAGTCAGCTCTCTGAGGACAGCAGCCGCCATCCACCAGTCATATTATCTGCCTTTTAACGCTTGAACTGCCTGTTACCATTATTATTTTAAACCGACTCATTGCTATATCCACATTTACCTATGCACTTTGTGTTTGCGCTAACAGTTACCTTTTCCATTGTACCTCTGGAAGACGGTTCTGGAGCTTAAGGCAAGGGGATGCAGATTCCTGGCCTGAATGGATAATAGGGCCTAGCCAATCCCTGGGGAGGTGTGCCCAGATGGTGGCTTGGTTACTGTTAAATAGGCTGGAGCCCTAGAGAGTCTGTTCTCTTTTTCCCCTGTTTGGGTGGCTCCAAAAGCTCAAAGGAAGGGGGACTGCTTTCCTTTGGACCCCCCTTCCTGGAATGGAAGCTGGACTATTCTGCTGGAGGACATATTTCTGGACTAATCATTGCCAGGATCTGTGCGTATAGTCAAACCCTCAATGTGTGCCGTCTTCAAAGGTCCTGCAGATGCCAGAAGCTAGATAATTTCAGTCCATTTTTTGCTAAAATGTATTCAGCAATCCCTCTGGTCCCCAGCTAGGGAAGATACAGTATTGCTGCTGCTTAAAGGTAGAAAAGAGTCCTCTGCAATTTGAGCACACAACGTTTGAGTATCTCATATCCTACTGTCATTCCAAGTTAATAGTTACTGAGCAATAAACTTCAAAAATACACCCTTGAACTGTTTATTGAGCCTGTGTGGATGAGAAGCTGTGGTGTGCCTGGCTACCTGCACTGATTACGAAAATAACCTGTGGACAGTTACTGCGGCACTTGCGTGGGTAGACACAAAGGTGTCTCTTTTGCTCCTCCATCCAGAGTGGAAACACCCTAAAACAGATAATGTGTTACTGGCCGAATCACCAGGTAAAAATAAAGGGAAAAAAAGCCTAATCATAGATTTACTTTTTCAATATATCGCATTTTTATTTTGGGTCTAAAAGCTCTTTAAACTCTGCCCTGTCCTTGATTTTTGAGCAAATTTAGCCAGGAAAATCTAGATTAGATAAGCAATTCTTTGTTCATTTTCAATACATACAGCTGTGCTCAAAAGTTTGCATATCCTGGCGTGAAATTGATATTGAAAATATGATTGATAATGCCAAAAAAACTATTTTATTTAAGGGTAGTGATCATATGAAGTCATTTACTATCACATAGTTGTTTGGCTCTTTTTTAAATCATAATAACATGATAACAGAAATCACCCAAATGGCCCTGATCAAAAGTTTACATACCCTGGGATGTTTGGCCTTAGTACAGACACCCAACGTGACACACACAACTTAAAATGGCAATTAAAGGTTAAGTTTCCCACATCTATGGGTTTTTGAATTGCAATTAGTGTCTGTGTATAAATTGTTAATGAGTTTGTCAGCTCTCACGTGGATGCACTGAGCAGGCTAGATACTGAGCCATGGGGAGCAGAAAAGAACTGTCAAAAGACCTGCATACAAGGTAATGGAAGTAATGGAACTTTTTAAAGATGGAAAAGCCTTGAATACCCTGGAATGTTTGGCCTCAGTACAGACACACAGAAAGAAGCCTTTACTGCACCAACATCAAGAAAAAGTCTGGTTACAATATGCCCGACAACACCTTGAAATGCCTCACAGCTTCTGGCACACTATAATCTGGAGTAAAGGCTTCCTTCTGGCAACTCAACCATGCAGCTCATTTTTGTTCAAGTAGCGTTGTATTGTGCTCCTTGATATCAACCTTTGGGTGATTTTTTGGTGATTTTTGGGTGATTTTTATTATCATTATGATTTAAAAAGAAGCCAAACATCTATGTGAAAATAAGTGGCTTAATATGATTACTATCCTTAAATAAAAGACATATATTTTTTTTTTGACATGATCAATCATTTTCAATATCAATGCAAAAATGTCACGATTTCTGCCAGGCTATGCAAAGTTTTGAGCACAACTGTACATGACTGTGCTCAGGTCGCTAAGGTCCCAACATTGTGATATGTAAGAGGTAACAGGCTCCCCATATCTGGAAGCCCCTCTCCATCACCGTTCTGAAGTATCAGGGAGGTGACAAGAGAGCAAGGTTCGGGGTGAATATCTTGCTGTGGATGTAGAAGGTGCTGCCACTTTTCTTATAAGGGCTAAATTAGCAGTGTCTACATAACTGTAGCACACAGGCCTTTTCCTGCCTTTGGCTCACTTGCAGGTCAAGGCACACCACGCTATATGCCCGTACCCTCCTGTTTGAGGAGGTTGAGCGGTGTTAACAATTTTGGGTCCTGCAGCAAGGTATCCCAGCAGACTGGTTCTCATCTCCTAGAGTATAGGGACAAGTCTCTATTTTCCCCCAGGAAGGCCAATGTCCACACCACTTTACCTCCAACGCTGAGTTTATTTTATAAGCAAGTTCAAGTTCAGCAGACAGGAAAGGCGAATGAGAGAAAGGACAGTAAGGTTTGGGAGATAGGTCCAGGCACAAACTGGTACGATAATCACTACTCGATCCCGAGTAGGTTTAGCTCACCCGGATAGTCCCCTGTAAGAGCAGATCTTAGCAGCCGGAGTGATGCTTGAACGTTCACTTTAGGTTTCCTAGAGATACGATCGGGAGATCCTCTGCCACAGAATCTTTAAGTCCCAAGCTCCTCAGCTATTGCAACACAAGGACAGGTGCCAGTGATAGCACGTTGCAAGGCCTGTGATGGATCTTTGAATCCCTCCAGAAGGTAACCAGGCCTCTCTTTCACCGTGAACACTCACCGGTCCATCAGAAAGGTCCTCCCCCTGTCTCCTCTTCTTAGAGCGGGTCCACCCTTTCCTAGGCACCCTGGCATACTTCTTTTGGAGGTAGGCCCCAGATAAAGGTGCTGTGGCCTACTAGTGGAGTTGCAGCCCCAGGCTAAATGTGCCTGAGACCGATGCACGCGCGCACCCCTGGCCTGGAGGGTCGGGTGGCGTGAACCGCTCACACTCCAGACTCCTGACTTCCACCCCAAAAGAATGGCATCTGCCCCTTATGTATCCCCTCCCAGCATGCACAACAGGCCAACCACGCCCACCATACCACTGCCGAGAGAGGACACCCTAAGGCATAGCAATGTCACCCACGGTTCAACCCTGACCTGATATGGCAGTGCTACCTACAGGCCACAGGGAACTGCACATCAGGCTACATCACATAGGCAGAAGCGAGTACTAACAAATCAAGTGGTCTGAGCCTGGCTACTAGCTCAGACCAACCCCTAAATTTAAGTACATAGCACCCCTGTAAAGTAAAGGGGTGCTACATAACCAAAAGTCTGCTATCTGCAGTAAACAAACGTCTCCTGAAACCAGCCATAAAACTATTTCTTGGTGTGTGTGTACACAGAAGGAATTCCAGCTTATAAAAAAGACAGTAGAGCTTTTAAAAAAATTAATGAGTTTGGGTTTTGCGTTTAATAATTAATTTGTTTGATTGTCCTTTGTCTCAAAGTGATCTCAAACACTAATAGACTGCCTACTTGAAAAATGTTTTTTTTATGTGAATCCAGTCATTAGTTTTGTCTGAGACAAAAATTAGCCTCCTGAAATATCTGTTTATCATCCAACACCAGTATTTGCAATATGATGTTGTTTTAGCTTCCAATAGGGAAGATCATGGCAGTAATCTAAATGTTAAAGTTCAGCTGTCTGCAAGGAATAAAGAATATAATGATGATACATTGTTATACTGCACATAGACCAGAGTTGGGCACTCATAGATGTCTGTACAGCCACTTACCAAAAGCCTTTAGCATTTTCTGGTGTTTGGTAAGCCAATAGTAAGTGATTAGAGGATTCTATAGAAAATCCTTAGAAAATAGCTAGCAATCATTGGTACGTCACTTTGCAAGCTCTTGAAAATCACCCAATAATAAGCAGTTGGAATGTGCACAAGTGGATGTGAGCAACTAATGGCCACACAGTGCATTCCAAAAACCTCAAGAAAATGAGCTGCTTCTCAATCTATTCTACATATTTTTCCATTGATTATGTATTTATATTTCATTGGAAATTGTGCAGAGAATGGCTGAAAGGTTGATAAACCATATGCTTACCACAAGGCCACACCATCCATGAGCACCTGGCCTAAGCTGACATGCTTCTTCTGAAGATCTTTGAATTTAATAAAAAAGGACAATTTATATTTAAATGTGCACACAACATAAGAACATTATTTAGGAAAAATTGCAACTCTATAAGAACAGGGCTAATTTTTCAATTTTCCACAAGCCTCTAACTGCTAACTGTATGTAGCAACCCCCAACTCCCAGCATCGGAATGGGCTCACTTTTCACCTCAGGATGTAGGTAATATACCAACTCAAAAACTGCGCTTGGAAAATAATAATAAATCACAGTGAAAAATTATAAATAATATAAACAATAATGAGAAGTAGAAAAAACACATATACACAATAAATAATATATATATATATATATATATATATATATATATAAGCAGCGCTAATTAAGTGCAAGCTGTGGGGGAGGGGAAACAGTTTCAGACAGGAGTGAATCTTAAGGTAAAAAACACACAGTATCTCATGGATAAGTCTGTAATAGGAGGTGATGAGAAAAAGCAATCTTCTTAATAGAGCCGCAATGCTCTCATTCTGCCACCAACACCACCACTCGTGAAGAGAGGAAAACTGGGGGGCCGTGAGACCTCCCCTATGATAGAACTCTTACCAGACGGCGCTGGATCAAAGGCAAAAACAAAGTGGCTACAGATCTCCTCCTCTCTCAGATAGCGGATATCATCAGACGGGATGCTCACATGTGTGTAAGAAAGAAGATCCACAATAGTGTAACTCCACAAAAACACAAGTTTATTGGTCCCTAATAACTCCCATAAAAACCGCACTTACAATATATAAAAAATCATAATACATTACTCGATCATGGACGTTGCTGGAACCGCGAGATGTCAGAGCTGTGTCTCCGTCCTAACTTCCCTGCGTTCCCTGCTCCGTTCAGCTGACGTACATGTGCGACGACCAGCGTCGTGACGTCACTATGATATGCAGTCACTGTATCTAACCCAGACGCGTTTCGTCAGTAATAGACATCATCTGTGGGTGTGGACAAGTGACTAGGTATGCCATATTATATGGACTGATATGCTAGCTGATTGGTTGAACTTAGGGAGATGACACAACCAGACAACCGCGCTGACATCTCGTCCATTGATTCGTCACTGCATAGCATAACATAGCATAGGATAACAACACTTACTAATACATATATTGTCTCCTATCGGAAAACAACAGGAATAATATCCTCATGTGCAAAATAGTAACCACTATTCATAACTTACTAAAAAGGTAATCTGCATATTAAAACTTTATAAAACCGCTGTATTAATAAGAAATTATAATAAAGTGCATAGTGAATGAATGACTGGGTATAACTAAACCTTACATAAATAATAATCATAATAAAATGTAAACGCTAAAAGGCAAAGTTCTATATACAATCAATGTGTATATACTAAACATGATTAATAGTATTATGGGCACCAGAACCTAGATGGAACCCAAATAATATGATTAATACCATAATAAAGGAGTACTAGACAGATAAAAAAATACTTATTAACATATGCATTCCTTTTCAAACATAATAATGCTAATAATTAAACTCCATAAAAGAACATTATTCATAACAGAGATATGGACAGTAGAGCTACTAGTAGTCACTTATGAAACAGTTCACATCCAGCTCTATATTCATTCCTTTAGGTGTGAGTGTATCCATGAGAAATATCCAGCGTGTTTCTCTTTTGGATATCTCTCGCACCAAGTTCGAACCTCTCCAGTTCGGGTGTATACAATCTACGCCCCAAAATTTCAGAACGGAGGGATCTTGACTATGGTGTTCTTTAAAATGTAAGGATACACTATGATATTTATATCCAATCTCTATATTGTGTATATGTTCAGAGATACGAATCTTCAATTTCCTTTTGGTTCGGCCCACATACATCAAGTTGCATGGGCATTGCAGAACGTATATAACGTGGGTGGTATTACACGTTATAAACTCTGAAATCTTACAGGGCCTGTCATTCCCTGAAGAAACAAAATCTGTTAGTCCCCTAATATGATTGTTCACTGTTAGACATGAACTGCATTTACGGCATGAATAGAACCCGTTAAATTGCCAGCAAATACTTCTTCTAATAGGGGGATCCAATACTTTATGTACAATTTTATCACCAAAGTTAGGAGCTTTGCGATAAATGAAAGGTGGTTGCACTGGTAGTACACTCTGTAAGGTTCTATCCAAACATAGAACATGCCAATGCTTTCTGAATATTTTTTCGACTTCCTTATACTGAGTATGGAAGTTCGATATGAAACCCCATTCTTGTCTCGGGTTAGTAATACGCTCCCTATTGACAAAAAGGTCATCTCTTGGCATATTTGCAAGATCTTCTACAATCTTATCCAAGACTCGCTCATCATATCCTTTCTGGGTGAATCTTTCTTTTATAACCCTAGAATATGTAATGAAATCATCCTTCGTAGTACAATTCCGTTTAACCCTCATAAGTTGACCCTTAGGGATGTTATTAAGCCAGTTGGGATGATGGCCACTCATCAAGGGCAAATAACTATTCCTATCAGTTGGTTTGAAGTAAATAGTTGTAGAGAGGGTAGTGCCATGCAATCTTACATCAACATCCTGAAAGTGTATGTGTTCATTGCTGAACTCGTAATCTAGTCTGATGTTGTTTTTGTTATCATTCAGTTCTTTCAAAAAAGTATGTAATGACAACTCGTCTCCTTCCCAAATGAAGAACAGATCGTCGATGTACCTCCTGTAAAACAGGAGGCCATCTTTCCTACTGGCAAACACGGACTTATCCTCCCACTCACCCATGAACAAATTTGCGATACTGGGCGCGAATCTCGCGCCCATCGCAACTCCTCTCTTTTGGGAGTAATATTCATGGTTATACCAAAAATAGTTGTGGGCCAAGCAGAAGTCCAATGCTTGGCCCAAAAAAACTTTTTTTTCAAATGGAATATCCTCACGCTGACTCAATGCCCAATTTAATGCCAACAGGGCATCATCATGTTGTATAATAGTATACAATGACGATACATCCGCGGTCACCAAAAAAATACGGGTTTTACCAGTTAAATCAATATCATTGATGAGTTGTAGAAAGCTCTTAGTATTCTTTAAATAGGCCCTAGTGTTGAACACACTGGCCTGAAGAAAGGTATCTAAATATTGACCTAATCTCACCATAATCGACCCTATGCTATTCACAATAGGTCTGGCGGGTGGCTTTGTAGAGTCCTTATGCACTTTAGGGAGAGTATATATAGTAGGCACTCCGCAAAAACTAGGTGACAGATATTTATGTTCTTTCTTATTTAGAACTCTCTTAGCTCTACCCATATCTACTAATTTTTGTAGGTCAGCATGATATGCATGAGTAGGATTATTGTTTAACTTAACATAAGTGGTATCATCGGATAACATGTTGGAAAGTTGGGTGTCATAGTAGGATTTATCCAGTATGACTACCCCTCCCCCTTTATCCGCTGGGCGTATTACGATATTTTTCCTATCACGTAATTGCTTAATGCCCTCCTGAATATGTGGGGGATTACAATTTTTCTTCACTATGACCTTGTCCAAATCTTTCAGGACTAGGCTTTTAAATACATCAACATGTTGATTTGCCGAATTCGGCGGGTTAAACAGTGACCTATTTTTCAAGGCACTGTCTACTCCTATAATGTTGGTATTACTTGGATGGTTACCACTTGGACCACTGTTAAGAAAATATTTTTTAATATTTAATTTTCTAATGTACTTATGGATGTCCATATACGTATCAAATTTGTTCAAAGATTTCTTGGGGGCACATTTCAAACCTAAATTCAATATATTGAGTTCCTTATGTGAAAAAGAGACTAAGCTGAGGTTGTATATTCCTACTGTTCCATCCTTTTTTTGCTGTTTGTATTGGATCCTGCTCCCTGCCCTGCATCCTCTCCGTCTCTTCTGGGTGGGACCGGTGGATGTGGGTACTGGTTCCATTCTTGTGGGGGTCTCCACCATCCTTGCTGGTTGTAAGGCGGATAATAATTCACAGGGGGCTTCCCCCTGTTGGACTGGTTGCCCCTGTGACCCCTGGTTCCTCTCTTGCCCCTCCCTAAAAAAGACTGTCGTGGGGATCCTTCATTAATCCATTCATCATTATATTGAAGAGGCTCAAATCTATTATTAGTGGGCAATGGGTACTGATAATCACTGTGGGAAACACCTGCTCCATTATTTTGACCACCTCTAGAATTAGAGCGGTTTTGTCCACCTCTGCCCCTCCCTCCTCTACTCCTATCATTATAGGGGTGAGGAGGTGGGTTTGATGTAGGGATACAGGGGGTACTCTGTGTTTCCACCTGCTCCTGTCTCCCTGTGGTGTTAACTGGATGTAAAGTGGTGACATTCTCTATTGGAGATATTTTTTTGGGCCAAGCATTTGGACTTCTGCTTGGTCCACAACTATTTTTGGTATAACCATGAATATTACTCCCAAAAGAGAGGAGTTGCGATGGGCGCGAGATTCGCGCCCAGTATCGCAAATTTGTTCATGGGTGAGTGGGAGGATAAGTCCGTGTTTGCCAGTAGGAAAGATGGCCTCCTGTTTTACAGGAGGTACATCGACGATCTGTTCTTCATTTGGGAAGGAGACGAGTTGTCATTACATACTTTTTTGAAAGAACTGAATGATAACAAAAACAACATCAGACTAGATTACGAGTTCAGCAATGAACACATACACTTTCTGGATGTTGATGTAAGATTGCATGGCACTACCCTCTCTACAACTATTTACTTTAAACCAACTGATAGGAATAGTTATTTGCCCTTGATGAGTGGCCATCATCCCAACTGGCTTAATAACATCCCTAAGGGTCAACTTATGAGGGTTAAACGGAATTGTACTACGAAGGATGATTTCATTACATATTCTAGGGTTATAAAAGAAAGATTCACCCAGAAAGGATATGATGAGCGAGTCTTGGATAAGATTGTAGAAGATCTTGCAAATATGCCAAGAGATGAGCTTTTTGTCAATAGGGAGCGTATTACTAACCCGAGACAAGAATGGGGTTTCATATCGAACTTCCATACTCAGTATAAGGAAGTCGAAAAAATATTCAGAAAGCATTGGCATGTTCTATGTTTGGATAGAACCTTACAGAGTGTACTACCAGTGCAACCACCTTTCATTTATCGCAAAGCTCCTAACTTTGGTGATAAAATTGTACATAAAGTATTGGATCCCCCTATTAGAAGAAGTATTTGCTGGCAATTTAACGGGTTCTATTCATGCCGTAAATGCAGTTCATGTCTAACAGTGAACAATCATATTAGGGGACTAACAGATTTTGTTTCTTCAGGGAATGACAGGCCCTGTAAGATTTCAGAGTTTATAACGTGTAATACCACCCACGTTATATACGTTCTGCAATGCCCATGCAACTTGATGTATGTGGGCCGAACCAAAAGGAAATTGAAGATTCGTATCTCTGAACATATACACAATATAGAGATTGGATATAAATATCATAGTGTATCCTTACATTTTAAAGAACACCATAGTCAAGATCCCTCCGTTCTGAAATTTTGGGGCGTAGATTGTATACACCCGAACTGGAGAGGTTCGAACTTGGTGCGAGAGATATCCAAAAGAGAAACACGCTGGATATTTCTCATGGATACACTCACACCTAAAGGAATGAATATAGAGCTGGATGTGAACTGTTTCATAAGTGACTACTAGTAGCTCTACTGTCCATATCTCTGTTATGAATAATGTTCTTTTATGGAGTTTAATTATTAGCATTATTATGTTTGAAAAGGAATGCATATGTTAATAAGTATTTTTTTATCTGTCTAGTACTCCTTTATTATGGTATTAATCATATTATTTGGGTTCCATCTAGGTTCTGGTGCCCATAATACTATTAATCATGTTTAGTATATACACATTGATTGTATATAGAACTTTGCCTTTTAGCGTTTACATTTTATTATGATTATTATTTATGTAAGGTTTAGTTATACCCAGTCATTCATTCACTATGCACTTTATTATAATTTCTTATTAATACAGCGGTTTTATAAAGTTTTAATATGCAGATTACCTTTTTAGTAAGTTATGAATAGTGGTTACTATTTTGCACATGAGGATATTATTCCTGTTGTTTTCCGATAGGAGACAATATATGTATTAGTAAGTGTTGTTATCCTATGCTATGTTATGCTATGCGGTGACGAATCAATGGACGAGATGTCAGCGCGGTTGTCTGGTTGTGTCATCTCCCTAAGTTCAACCAATCAGCTAGCATATCAGTCCATATAATATGGCATACCTAGTCACTTGTCCACACCCACAGATGATGTCTATTACTGACGAAACGCGTCTGGGTTAGATACAGTGACTGCATATCATAGTGACGTCACGACGCTGGTCGTCGCACACGTACGTCAGCTGAATGGAGCAGGGAAGTTAGGACGGAGACACAGCTCTGACATCTCGCGGTTCCAGCAACGTCCATGATCGAGTAATGTATTATGATTCTTTATATATTGTAAGTGCGGTTTTTATGGGAGTTATTGGGGACCAATAAACTTGTGTTTTTGTGGAGTTACACTATTGTGGATCTTCTTTCTTACACACATGTGAGCATCCCGTCTGATGATATCCGCTATCTGAGAGAGGAGGAGATCTGTAGCCACTTTGTTTTTGCCTTTGATCCAGCGCCGTCTGGTAAGAGTTCTATCATAGGGGAGGTCTCACGGCCCCCCAGTTTTCCTCTCTTCACGAGTGGTGGTGTTGGTGGCAGAATGAGAGCATTGCGGCTCTATTAAGGAGATTGCTTTTTCTCATCACCTCCTATTACAGACTTATCCATGAGATACTGTGTGTTTTTTACCTTAAGATTCACTCCTGTCTGAAACTGTTTCCCCTCCCCCACAGCTTGCACTTAATTAGCGCTGCTTATATATACATATATATATATATTATTTATTGTGTATATGTGTTTTTTCTGTTTATTATTTTGCCTGTCTATGGACAGGAACTAGCAGCAGCTTTTTTCCTTCATTGGTAGTAGGAGGGAGGTGTTTTATAGCACAACCTCTTGCAAGTGTTTTTTTCTTTCACCGGATTTCTCTTTTTCCTCCTGGAGCGCTCGATTGGGAAGGGCTATACGTTTGTTTGCTTAAATAATGAGAAGCAGCGGCTCTGCTGCAAAATATTTTCCACAGACCAGATTATAATATGTCAAAAAAGAGCCGCGCTATAAAACAGTGATGATCAAAATATATAAATCAAAGATCAAAAAAATATGATATTACAGTGACAAAATGAATGCCATATACCCATTGTGTTACACCTGTGTACAACTAAATTCAAGTGCAAATACACCAATATATGGAAAAGGTTTTTGGAACTTCATAAAAAATTAAAGCAATCCTTCAAAAGTGTTCAGAGTAGTGAACATCCAATGACCATTCAGGTCTCCAAATTGTGACACCACCACTTTGGTAAAGATGCATCCTTTCCAAATTTAGTGGACCCTTTAATTAAAGAGAGGTCAGCTGAGCATGTGGCCAAACACCCTGGCCAGGGTATTCTGAAGACTCTCCCACAAAATACACTCAGAGGTAAGCATATGGGCTGTACTTCTCATCACAATGGCATCCAAGTGAGGCCACAATCAACATGAAAGGAGAAGCTCTGCATAGTGTAAAATGTTTCTAATTGTTTTATAAAAAATATAGGTTGCATTTACTATACATTACAAAAGTAGCATTAATCGTATAGTGAAATTGCTGGGTGGCTAATGACAAAGAAGCATCTCACACTTCCTGGAACATGCAATGACGTCAGCATGTCGCTCTTCCCTACGCATTTTGTGACCCGGACGATGTCCCGTGTGATGAAACGCGTAGAATGGAGCGACGTGCCGACGTCATCACATCAGGCAACATTATCCCGTCAAGCAGGAGCTAGCAGACTTCTACAAAAAACAGTGAACAGCAGTACAGAAACCTTACAGCGTGACGAATGTGCTATCTCAATTACAAATGCTAGTTTTACCAGAACGTGTGCTCCCGTCTCATACTTGATTCTGAGCATACGCGTTTTTTTTTCACCTCGTCAAAGCATACACACCATCGTTTTTCACGTCGTTAAAAAAAAACGACATGAAAAACGACGTGAAAAAATAGAGCATGTTCGAAATTTTTAATGCCCGTTTTTCACGTCGTTAAAAATGCTCTGGAGCATACACACGATCGGTTTTAATGCCCATTTTTAAAAATGGCATTTTTAACGGCATGAAAAACGATTGTGTGTATGGGGCATTAGATCTGAATGAGTTTTTCTTTCCATAGCCCAAGCTCTAACTTCCATTTCCAATGTACAAGGTATGTCTTTTAAATAACGAGACTGTGATCCCACTTAGTAAACAAAGCATGCTTGGTGACCTTGAACATGTTTGAACTGCATGACAAGCAGCAACACTCTATGATGTTCAGTTGATTGTGAGTCTCCATTTAGTTTGGTTGTGTTCTCTGTAGTGTGCCGAAAAAATGCTAAGTTTAAAAGCTGAACGACGTGTCAATTTGACATTTTTAGTAAAATTGCACAAAACACCAACAGAATGTTTTCAAATGCTTACTCGATATTAAGGGTGTAATTTTGAAAGAATGCGTTCCAGAAGGCACAACAGTTAACCAGCATTATTGTAAGGAAGTTTTAATAAAGCTGAGAAAAAGAGTCAGAAAAAAACATCCGCAACTGTGGAAAATGGTTTCATTCTTCACCAGAACAATGTGCCTGCTCACACAGCACTTTCTGTGAAGCAGTTTTTGACCGAGAAGCACATTACTACACTTTAACATCCTCCATATTCGCCCGATTTAGCACTGTGTGACTTTTATCTTTTCCCAAAAGTTAAATCAGTGCTTAAAAGGGACACGTTTTGACTCATTTAATGCTGTAAAGAAGAAAACGGCGGATGTGTTAATGGAATATTTTGAAGGGGACAAGTATTACATTTGTAATACATATAAATAAAAAGTGAGTTATTTAATCAGTTTTGTTATTTAACAGACACACCTCGTATAGTGGAAACTTTATATAGTGCCATCTTCTATAAGATCTAGGCTGTAAAAGTAACATTGTACTACTCCGGGGAAGTGATAAGGTTTTTTTTTTTTTTTTACACATTATGAAAAAGTTTAAGCAACCATTTGTCATGGATATGCAGTAGTGTTTGTCTGTCAGCTTACCTTCCTTCCCATGTGTTCATCTTAGAGGCCTGAGCCCTTTCACCTGGCTTCCTTTATAATCTCCTCCCAGCCAGACTCCACCCCAGGCCCTATCACAGAACACTATATTAACCTGTGCACTGCAAGCCTGCTTTGCTGATCAACGTGTTTGTTAGGCATTGTGTGTTTGGGTTCCTGCCTGCCGTGTGCTACGTCTGTCTCTCTGTTACGTTATTGGCTTGTCCCCGACTATCCCTGTCTGCTCGTGACCCTTGACCTTCGGCTCGTTCTTTCGTTATCCTTGTCTGCTTGTGGCCCCTGACCTTCAGCTTGTTATTCAGTTCCCTCTTATCTTGTGCTGCTGCTTCCCCTCCTTTCCCCTTATCCTACGGGGCGTGAGCTAGGAAACTCCAGGGGCCGCGACCTGGTCCCAGCCTGCAGCATAACATCCTCACCACTAGAGGCCCTGGAGAAGACCAGCTGGGTCTTAGACTCCGCGCCCTGGGGAATCTTGGCTCTAGCTTCCGTTAGGATCCCGGTTTGTGCTCCTCTGGTCCCGCTTTCCACAACCACCCAGTTTCCTATCCGCAGTAGCCAGCCATAGGGTTCACTACCTTGCGGTGCACTCCTGTCCCCCTACGGTGTGCATCTGTCACCTGGCCACAGGTGACCTTGACAGTTTGATCAGCCATGAACCCGGCTGACATCCCGCTACCCGCGGATGACCCATTGCAGGGCATAGTTTGCAGACTTGAAACCCAGGAATCGAATCAGACTCAGGTGATGCGATTTCTCCAGGATCTGGCTTCTCGCTTCGAGCAGCTTCAGGCCTCCTTGGGAACCCTGAATCCGCAACCTCAAATACAATCAGCGGCTGCACCTATTGCACCAGTCGCAGCCACACACTCACTACAACTGCCAGCTCCGTCCCGTTTCTCTGGGGACTCCAAGGCTTGCAGGGGGTTCCTTAGCCAATGCACGATTCATTTTGAGCTCCAGCCCCAAAACTTCCTGTCTGATCGGGCTAAGGTAGCCTATATCATTTCCCTCCTCTCCGGTGAAGCTTTAGCCTGGGCAGCCCCTCTGTGGGAACTGAATGATCCAGTGGTTTCTAGCCTGTCTGGCTTCTTGAAACTTTTTCGGAATATCTTCGAAGAACCGGCTCGTGTCTCTTCAGCGGCCAGCGCCCTTTTACGTCTCCGCCAAGAGTCTGCTTCTGTGGGACAGTATGCCCTTCATTTCCGCATACTGTCGGCTGAGTTGAGCTGGAACAATGAGGCCTTAGTCGCAACCTTTTTGCATGGCCTGTCTGATAGAGTGAAGGATGAATTAGCAGGAAGAACCATCCCCACTGATCTGGCCGGCGTTATCTCCTTGTGTAACCAGATCGATATTCGCTTTCAGGAGAGGACCTTAGAAAAGCAACGCCAGCACTCCTTGGTTCTTAGTCAGCCTGAGCTCCCCTCTCTTCGACCCGTAGAGCATCTCCTACCAGCTGAGGAACCCATGCAGCTGGGTCGGACCAGGCTATCCCCCGAGGAACGTGCTAGGCGCAGAACTCTTGGTCTGTGTCCTTTACTGTGGGGGCAAAGGTCATTTTCGTGACACTTGCTCTCTTTGTCCAGAAAAACGTTCGGGTCCACTTCATCTGGAAAGTGGAGTATTGGACCCAGAAATATCACCTTCCCCTTCTCGTCTTCTGCTTTCTGTGTTCCTTCATGTTGGTGCTTCTTCTCATTCGGTCTCAGCATATCTGGATTCCGGAGCCGCTGGTAATTTCATGGACTGGGAAATCGCATCGTCCATGAGACTTACTCTTTTGCCCCTCACCACGCCATTGGTGGTCTTGGCGATTGATGGTACTGTTCTCCCAGGGGGACCTATCCGCTTCCAGACCCTCCCTGTTAAGATGTCGGTAGGGACACTCCACCAGGAGTGGATATCCTTCCTTATCTTACCCAAGGCCTCAACGCCTATAATTTTGGGTCTCCCATGGTTACAGCTCCATTCTCCTCATGTGGACTGGACTACTGGACAGATCCTGGCTTGGGGTCCCTCCTGTTCCTCGTCCTGCCTACCCAAGGTTGCCCCCTGTGAATCTGAGCCGGTCATTCATTCCAGGTTGCATAACCATTTACATTTCTCTGTCCCTAACCACCCTTGGACGCACAGCCAGGCTAGCTTGTCTACAAGTCCTGCAGTCGCTACGTCTTGCGATGCGATTCAGGTAGTCGCTACACCTGACTCAGCTATTCACTCTGCCTCTGTACTAGTTATGCCAGTCCAGCCCATGCCCAGTGAGCCTCCTACTTTTTCTTGTTCGGGACGTTCTGCTTGTCCTTCAGCTATTCAGCTTGACTCCGGCGACATGTCACCTTCTAACCAACCTGACTTCAGGGTTCCACTGACATCTGCCCAGTCTGATGGTCCTGTGCAAGATGACCAGTTCCCCTTTAAGGGTCTAGGGGACCCTCCTCAGATTCCTGTTGATCCTCTCATGCCCTTGCTTATTCCTAGAGAGCCTTTGGTCCTCAATAGATCTTCTTGTCATCTCCCTACCTCGTTTTCGGTCTCTGAGGATAATCTTAAGTACGAGGTTAGACAAGTTCTGGATTCTCGGCTCTGCAGAGGCATTCTTCAGTACCTTGTGCATTGGAGAGGTTTTGGTCCTGAGGAGGCGTCTTGGATCGCTGCATCTGATGTCGCTGCACCTCATCTGTTGAGAAGGTTTCATCAGAGATTTCCCTTTAAGCCTGGGTCCAGGCGGGGGAGGGCCCATAAGAGGGAGGGTACTGTCATGGATATGCAGTAGTGTTTGTCTGTCAGCTTACCTTCCTTCCCATGTGTTCATCTTAGAGGCCTGAGCCCTTTCACCTGGCTTCCTTTATAATCTCCTCCCAGCCAGACTCCACCCCAGGCCCTATCACAGAACACTATATTAACCTGTGCACTGCAAGCCTGCTTTGCTGATCAACGTGTTTGTTAGGCATTGTGTGTTTGGGTTCCTGCCTGCCGTGTGCTACGTCTGTCTCTCTGTTACGTTATTGGCTTGTCCCCGACTATCCCTGTCTGCTCGTGACCCTTGACCTTCGGCTCGTTCTTTCGTTATCCTTGTCTGCTTGTGGCCCCTGACCTTCAGCTTGTTATTCGGTTCCCTCTTATCTTGTGCTGCTGCTTCCCCTCCTTTCCACTTATCCTACGGGGCGTGAGCTAGGAAACTCCAGGGGCCGCGACCTGGTCCCAGCCTGCAGCATAACATCCTCACCACTAGAGGCCCTGGAGAAGACCAGCTGGGTCTTAGACTCCGCGCCCTGGGGAATCTTGGCTCTAGCTTCTGTTAGGATCCCGGTTTGTGCTCCTCTGGTCCCGCTTTCCACAACCACCCAGTTTCCTATCCGCAGTAGCCAGCCATAGGGTTCACTACCTTGCGGTGCACTCCTGTCCCCCTACGGTGTGCATCTGTCACCTGGCCACAGGTGACCTTGACACCATTTTTACTCAATAAAACTGATTCAATCAGTGACTTTTGTTGTGATTAGCTGTGATTGGCCAAAGCTAATCACTTAGTAAAGATAGGCTGTGATTGGCCATGTCTGTACCATGTGATCTCTGTGACCAATCACAGGTAGCAACAAAATTGTAAACAATGGATGGCATAAAAGGAAGGCATCCATTGTTTACTATTGTTATGTGACCTGTTGTGATTGGTCACAGAGATCACATGACACTGGCAGCAGGCTAGTATAGTAATTAGTCATCAGCTGTCTCTGGTGGACAAAGCCGGTGACAGATCAAATCGCTGCGCAGCACCTTCTGAGAGGATGTCCACTCCGAAGGAGAAAACTCTTGCCTGGCCGTCAATCTGCTATAGGCTGGGTGGAAAGGTGTTAAAGTGGTTTTAAACCCTTACCTATACCCTGTGAAGTGACTAGCCGCAGGCAGGGCCAGACTGTCCCACCGGGATAGCGGGAAAAATCCCGGTAGGCTGCCTGTCCTGGGGCTGCTTTGAGCTGCGTCTGACTGCAGCGCTCCCCTCCCTCTCTCTTTCTCCTATGTATCAAACACACAAGGCATCTCCCGCGCTGTGTGTGAGAGCTGACTGGGTCTGTGTTCAGCTGTGCTGCCTGCCTGTAGGAAGGTCCCGCCCCCCTAGACCGACTCGTGTGGTAGGCGAAACACTGATTCATTCAGTGTTCCCATCTACTATCACACAAGCAGGTCTACAGGCAGCACAGCCGAAGACAGACCCAGCCAGCTCACACACAGCGCTGGAGATGCCTGGAGTATGTAATCCAGGCAAGTCTCATGTATTGATGGGCTCAGTAAGGCTGCATTTGATTACAGTAAGGCTGCATTCATGGGCTGCATTCACGGGCTGCATTCATGCACTGCATTCATGCACAGTAAGGCTGCATTCATGGGCTGCATTTGATTACAGTAAGGCTGCATTTATGGGCTGCTTTCATGGGCTGCATTCATGGGCTGCATTCGATTACAGTAAGGCTGCATTCATGGGCTGCATTCGATTACAGTAAGGCTGCTTTCATGGGCTGCATTCATGCACAGTAAGGCTGCATTCACGGGCTGCATTCATGCACAGTAAGGCTGCATTCAGGGCTGCATTCATGCACAGTAAGGCTGCATTCACGGGCTGCATTCATGCACAGTAAGGCTGCATTCACGGGCTGCATTCATGCACAGTAAGGCTGCATTCACAGGCTGCATTCATGCACAGTAAGGCTGCATTCATGCACAGTAAGGCTGCATTCATGGGCTGCATTCGATAACAGTAAGGCTGCATTCACGGGCTGCATTCATGCACAGTAAAGCTGCATTCATGCACAGTAAGGCTGCATTCATGGGCTGCATTTGATTACAGTAAGGCTGCATTCATGGGCTGCTTTCATGGGCTGCATTCATGCACAGTAAGGCTGAATTCATGGACAGTAAGGCTGCATTCATGCAGAGTAAGGCTGCATTCATGGGCTGCATTCATGCACAGTAAGGCTGCATTCATGGGCTGCATTCATGCACAGTAAGGCTGCATTCATGGGTTGCATTCATGCACAGTAAGGCTGCATTCATGGGCTGCATTCATGCACAGTAAGGCTGCATTCATGGACAGTAAGGCTGCATTCACGGGCTGCATTCACGGGCTGCATTCATGGAAAGTAAGGCTGCATTCATGCACAGTAAGGCTGCATTCATGGGCAGCATTCATGCACAGTAAGGCTGAATTTATGCACAGTAAGGCTGCATTCATGGGCTGCATTCATGCACAGAAATGCTGCACTCACGGGCTGCATTCATGCACAGTAAGGCTGAATTCATGGACTGTAAGGCTGCATTCATGCAGAGTAAGGCTGCATTCATGGGCTGCATTCATGCACAGTAAGGCTGCATTCATGGGCTGCATTCATGCACAGTAAGGCTGCATTCATGGGTTGCATTCATGCACAGTAAGGCTGCATTCATGGGCTGCATTCATGCACAGTAAGGCTGCATTCATGGACAGTAAGGCTGCATTCACGGGCTGCATTCACGGGCTGCATTCATGGAAAGTAAGGCTGCATTCATGCACAGTAAGGCTGCATTCATGGGCAGCATTCATGCACAGTAAGGCTGAATTTATGCACAGTAAGGCTGCATTCATGGGCTGCATTCATGCACAGAAATGCTGCACTCACGGGCTGCATTCATGCACAGTAAGGCTGCATTCATGGGCTGAATTCATGGACAGTAAGGCTGCATTCACGGGCTGCATTCACGGGCTGCATTCATAGAAAGTAAGGCTGCATTCATGCACAGTAAGGCTGCGTTCATGGGCTGCATTCATGCACAGTAAGGCTGCGTTTATGGGCTGCATTCATGGACAGTAAGGCTGCGTTCATGGGCTGCATTCATGGACAGTAAGGCTGCATTCATGCACAGTAAGGCTGCATTCATGGGCTGCATTCATGCACAGTAAATCTGCATTCATGGGCTGCATTCATGCACAGTAAGGCTGCATTCATGGGCTGCATTCATGGACAGTAAGGCTGCTTTCATGGGCTGCAATAATGGACAGGAAGGCTGCATTCATGGGCTGCATTCACGGACAGTAAGGCAGCATTTATGAACAGTAAGGCTGCATTCATGGACAGTAAGGCTGCATTCATACGCTCATTAAGGCTGCATTCATATGCTCAGTGAGGCTGCATTCATATGCACAGTAAGGCGGCATACATGGGCACAGTGAGGCGGCATACATGGGCACAGTGAGGCTGTATACATGGGCACAGTGAGGCTGCATTGGTGGGCACAGTGAGTCTGCATTGGTGGGCACAGTGAGGCTACATTCATGGGCACCGTAAAGCTGCATTTGATGGGCACAGTGAGGCTGCAATGATGGGCACAGTGAGGCTGCATTGATAGGCACTGATGAGGCAGCATTGATCTCCTGTACCATGTCTGCATTCTCTGACCATCTCTTGTACCATGTCTCCAGTCTCTGATCATCTCTTGTACCATGTCTCCAGTCTCTGATCATCTCTTGTACCATGTCTCCAGTCTCTGACCATCTCCTGTACCATGTCTGCAGTCTCTGACCATCTCCTGTACCATGTCTGCAGTCTCTGGCCATCTCTTGTATCATGCCTGTAGTCTTTGACCATCTATTGTATCATGTCTGCATTCTCTGACCATCTCTTGTACCATGTCCCCAGTCTCTGACCATCTCCTGTACCATGTCTCCAGTCTCTGACCATCTCTTGTACCATGTCTGCAGTCTCTGACCATCTCTTGTATCATGTCCGAAACCTCTAACCATCTCTTGTCTTATATCATGTCTGCAGTCTCTGAGGGAGTCTGGAGAGGAGTCAAAAGAGGGAGTGCTGCCCGGATGGGGGTCATGGGAGAAGTCAGACATGTGTGGACTGTGGAGAGGAGACTATAGGATAAAACCAGAGCTGGAGCTGACTGACTGATCCACGGTGCACCTGAGAGGAGGTCAGTGACAGTGCCACAAGGCCAGTCCGAGGGGGGGGTCACTGATGTAAGGGGGGGGAGTGAATACAACACTGTAAGGGGGGGTTCTGATATAAAGGTTTGCCCCTATATTAGTAAACCCACCCCCCTTACCTTAGTGTATTCTTTCTGCGGAAGGTGTTCTCTGGTCAACAGAGTCCCCCTCCCCCCCCCCCCATTCCCAGAGTTCCTGGGGTCCCCCTTAATGATTGAACACTTTTAGCACTTTTAACTGGAATTAGCTTTTATATATATAGCCCTATGTGCTTTCATATCTGTCTTCTCTAAATATAATACACTCTTCAAATGTGATTTAAAATGCATTGTTTTTCCTTTTATGAACAAGAAAATAATGACGTTTTGCTGTTGGGCCGGTATAATAATGCTATGGGGCTGGTATGAATTTTTTTCCAGGGCTGGTTTTTATTCCCAGTTCAGCCCTGGCCGCAGGTGATACACAGAGATTAAAGAAATCCTCCTACATATTATTTTTTATGTTCATTTGCAGCCATTTATTATGCACATCCTTTTAAGACTCAGAGATGAAAAGGATTTCCCATAGACTCACAAAGCAGGGGGTGGGGAGCTGCAGTTACACACTGTACAAGAACTCTGAGAGCTGATTGGAGGGAAGGGACACACACCCCTTCACACAGCACACATGAACAGAACTGAGGCTGTCAATCTGCTGGAGATCCATCCCCTGTCACCATTTTTTCCTTGGTGTCAGGAAAACTTGTCAGAAGTGATTCATGCTAATAACAGAGGAACAAATCAGCAGACAGAAATTACACCTGGTGCTTTGGGGAGAGACAAGAAAAAAACTATAAAATATGTGGTTTGTTCAGACCATGCATAGCTGCACCAGATTCTGAGTGCTTCAGTTTTAGTAAATCTCCCCCTTTGGGGAGATTTACTAAAACTGGAAAGTGCAAAAAAAATAGGATTTTTTACTCACCATAAAATCCTTTTCTCTGAGTCCATGGACCGACACAGCTTCTCTATTGACAAAGTGGGTATTATCCGTTAATTAGGAGTGACTAGGCAGAAAAACTTGTAAAAAGTGTTGCATCACACCTTCTACAGTACCGCCCAGGGGGCGGACCCTCTGGGTATAACCTCTCAGTCTGCATCTCGCAGATCAGTTCGTCAAAAAGCAGTACAAACTTAAAAGGAGGGGTGGGTGCTGTGTCGGTCCATGGACTCAGAGAAAAGGATTTTACGGTGAGTAAAAAATCCTATTTACTCTTTCGTCCATGGACCGACACAGCTTCTCTATTGACAAAGTGGGACGTCCCAAAGCAGTGTCAGAGAAAAAAACGAGGGGTGGTAACAGCATAAAAACAAACTTCACCCCAAAACACAAAACAGCACTCCTCCAACGGAGGAGTTGCAACTCTAAACAGCCGCTTGCAAAACCTTGCGGCCGAAAGAGGCATCCGAAGATGCACCTACATCAACTTTGTAGAATTTTGTGAAAGTGTGAGCGGACAATCAAGTCGCCGCTTTACATAGTTGGGAAACAGACGCTTGATGTCGGAAAGCCCAAGAGGCACCTATTGCCCTGGTCGAATGCGCCGTGACAGGAAAGGGGGGCGCCTGACCCTTTAAGGCGTAAGCCTGGATTACTATCTGTCGGATCCACCTAGAGATGGTGGCCGATGAGACTGCTTGGCCCTTCTTGGGACCAGCCACCGAAACAAACAGTGAGTCTGACTTCCGGAACAGGGAAGTAGCAGATAGGTATACTCTCAAAGCTCGGACAACGTCCAAGGAATGCAACGCCGACTCCTTAGGATTCGATGGATGAGGACACAAGGATGGAAGTACAATGTCTTCGTTGAGATGAAAAGCCGAAACGACTTTCGGAAGAAAGGAAGGCTGCGGCCACAGCACCACCTTATCCTTGTGGAAAATCAAATAGGGAGCCTTGCAGGACAAGGCTGCCAGCTCAGAGACTCGTCTAACTGACGTAACAGCCACCAAAAAGACCACTTTCTGAGAAAGTGTCAACAGGGGAATATCTCTAATCTTCTCAAACGGTGCGTTCTGAAGCACCGAGAGGACCAGGTTCAAGTCCCACGGAGGTAACGGGGGACGGACCGGAGGGGCCACATGTCGAACCCCCTGCACAAATGTACTCACGAGAGAGTGAGTCGCCAGGGGTCGCTGAAAAAAGACAGCCAGGGCAGATATCTGACCCTTAATCGTACTTAGGGCAAGCCTTTGGTCCACCCCATGCTGTAAAAACAGCAGGATTCTGGAAACCAAATAGGTACGCGGATGCCATTTCATTTCCTCACACATGGAGATGTAGGCCCTCCAAGTGCGGTGATAAACCTTCCTAGAGGACGGTTTTCGAGCACTTCTCATAGTAGAGATTACTGAGTCTGACAGGCCCCAGTCTCTCAGTACCTGGTTCTCAACAGCCATGCCGTTAAAGCCAATGACTGTAAAGCAGGATGGAATATGGGACCTTGCGATAGCAGGTCCTTCCGTAGTGGTAGGCGCCAGGGGACGTCTGCTACCAGACGTACTAGATCGGGGTACCAAGGACGCTGAGGCCAATCTGGAGCGATTAGGATCATTGGAGATCCCTCTGCCTCCACTCTGCGGAGCAGAAGATGAAGAAGCCTTAAGGGAGGGAAGGCATAGATTAGCCGATACTGACCCCACGATGCTACCAACGCGTCCGTTGCATCTGCCCATGGGTCTCTTGACCGGGCCACAAATCTCAATACCTTCCGATTGAGTCGGAAAGCCAGAAGATCTACGTCTGGTGTGCCCCATCTTTGGCAGAGGAGTTGGAACACCTCCGGGTGTAAGGACCATTCTCCCTGGTCCAGCATCTGGCGGCTCAGGTAGTCCGCCTGCCAGTTTTCCACACCCGGAATGTACACGGCCGATAGTGCCGGTACGCTCTTCTCTGCCCACTTCAGGATGCTGCAGCTGAGCTTCTTGTTCCTCCTTGATGATTGACATATGCCACCGCTGTGGCGTTGTCTGACTGGATCCTGACTGGACGCCCTTGCAGTCTCTGAGACCATTTGAAGAGGCACAGCTTGATTGCCCGGATCTCCAGGACATTGATCGGCAGGAGGGCTTCCTCTGGGGTCCAGCGACCTTGCGCCGACTGGACACCCCAGACTCCCCCCCAACCTGTAAGGCTGGCGTCCGTCGTGATCACTATCCAGTAAACCGGAAGAAATGACTTCCCGGCCATTAGAGCCGGTGCTGTCAGCCACCATACCAGGGATCTCCTGACTAGGTGGCTCACTCTGATTTGATAATCCAGAGATGAAAGGTATCTGTTCCATCTGGACAGACCTTCTTTCTGTAACACTCGAGTGTGGTATTGAGCATATGGGACCGCCTCGAAGGAGGCTACCATGATGTCCAACACTTGCATGCAAAAACGGAGTGACGACCAATTCCTGGAAGTCAGCTGCCATACTGCAGCCCGGAGGGTCTGCAACTTCTCCACAGGGAGGAATACCTTTGCCTCTGAGGAATCCAGAATCAACCCCAGGTACACTAGGCGTTGAGTGGGCACCAATACTGACTTTTGCGTGTTTAGTATCCAACCACAGTCTCGAAGAGTCTGACAGGTAATGGACACGCTTACCTCTAATTCTGAGCTTGAAGGGGCCTTCAGCAGAAGGTCGTCCAAGTAACCTGTGATAGTGATACCCAGCTGTCTTAGAAGTGCCAGAATCGGAGCGAGCACCTTGGTGAACGTCCTGGGTGCTGAGGCAAGGCCAAACGGGAGGGCCACAAACTGGTAGTGGTTCTTCCCGATAGCAAATCGCAGAAACCTCTGGTGTCTGGAGTATATGGGGCGTCCTTGATGTCCAAGGAGGCCAGAAAGTCCCCCAGATGGAGAGCCGTGACTACAGATCGAACTCTTTGTACTTCCACAAAGCAATTGAGGGCTCTGAGATCCAAGATTGGCCGAACCCCCTCCTTCTTCGGCACAATGAACAGATTTGAGTAAAAACCCTGACCCCGTTCCTGTTCTGGAACTGGAATAACTACCCCGCGTTCCAGTAGACGCTTTTGTCCTTGGGCAGGCGCTTTATCGGCCTGGGGTCTTTTCCCTGTCGCCTTAAGGGGGCGAAAAAAACGCTTGCGTGCAGTAAAGGAGGGCCCTTGCCCTTGGCGTGGCCCCTTACCCATGCTAGTTTGGGGAAGCAAAGTGATTTTACCTCCTGTGGCATCCTTGATGATGTCATCCAGAGAAGCCCCAAAAAGTCTGTCGCCCTTAAAAGGCAGATCCAACAGGGCTTTCTTGGAAGTCTGGTCCGCAGACCAGCCCTTTAGCCAGATCAGGCGGCATATTGCTACTGCATAAACCGAAGCTCTTGACGGCAGGGGAATAGTATCCATGTCTGACTCGCAGACAAACTTAAGGCCCTGGACCAACTGGTCGGCTTCAGCCTTCTTATCCACAGGGTCCTTGAAAACAGGAGCCCCTTCTACTGGAATAGTGGTGGCTCTATTAAGTCTGGACACCGAAGGGTCCACTATAGGGGGAGAGGTCCATATCTTCAGAAAACTCTCCTCAAAGGGGTACCGTACCGCAAACCTCTTTGGGGCTGTAAAGACCCTCAGTGGGTTCTCCCATTCTTTGTATAAGAGTTTGTCAAAATAAGACACACAAGGGAACACCTTAGCAGTGCGGGCAGGTTTACGAAACCCAAAGGGGACTGGAGTATCTGCTACTTCTGCAGTATTTTCCAACTTTAGCGTATCCCGCACTGCAGTAATAAGGTCAGATACCAAAGCCGTCTCGCCTACTGACCTGGACTTGGAGTCCTCCTCACTGTCCGATCGGTCACGGTCTGCAGTCTCTGATGCATCAGAATCTGGGCCATGAGCCGTAGCTGGACCTGGTTCTGCATCAGAAATATCCCCAGAAGATTGCAGGGGACGGGGGCATTTATTACCCCCTGTATTCCCGTGTGCTGCTTCCACCCTGGCAGCAAACGCCTCTAGGATTGCCGACATAGCGTTCATAGACACCTCAGGGACACCAGTTGCTAAATCTGGTGTTTCAGGGGAGAAGACATCTGGCTCAGATGCCATGCTGACCACACGCTGACACCCACAGGGCTCCAGGCAAGATATCAATAGGCCACCCTCCTGTGCTGCAGAGAGGCTGGGTCATCCAGAGGACTCACCACCCTGGATAGGTACTGCTATGCTGCCGTGTGCTGCGCCTGTGATGCTGTCCCACTGCTGCTGTGTCAGTCTGCTTCTTTTATCAGCACTTCCTGTGTGAATTTTCGCGCCAGTGTAATGCACCCTAGAGGCCGGAGGCGCTCGCAAAATGGCTGCCAAAAAGTCTGTATGGAAGATAATGTGGGCTCCAAGAAAATGGCCGCGGAGCCGAAGATAGAGGTCAAACAGCCGTAGCCCACAAAAATATGGCCGCCGAATGGCAATCTATACATACAGGGTGGACAAACATGGCCTCCGATCACCTGATAGGGGCCAGTGGGTGTGGCCGAACCACAGGAAGATGGCCGCCGGGCAGTCACAAGAGGCCAAACTTGGCATGGACCACCTCAAAATGCCCGCCGACAGCATGGAGGAGGAAGGACACACACACAGGTACGCAGAAATTACATTTCTTTTAAATGTTAGTTACAGCCAGCCCCGCTCCAGTGGGACCCCTTAGGTGACCCCCAGCACCCAGCAACCTTTAGCTAGAAGCCCAGGGAGGAGGGAAAGGCAGGGAGAGAGGGAAGAAAGGGGCCACAACCACTTACTTGATCTCTCCAGGAATGTCCAGCTAAATCACCCAGCCGAGGCAGGGGAGTTTTACTTACCTATCCTGCATGTATTATGCTGGAAGACATTCCAAACAGATCATCGACCGCACACAGAAGGTGACTGTTGGCCAGGCATGCTGTGATTGGACCCAAAAGGGACGATCATATGTATGCCCTGGAGCATGACGCTCACCGGACAGGCTGCTGTGACTCAGTCGTAAGGTCAGCCGAAGCTGAGCGGTCCGATGCAAGCCTTGGAGCGTAAGCTCACCGGCCAGGCTGCTGCGACTCGGCCGTAAGGTCAGCCGAAGCTGAGCGGTCCGATGCAGGCCCTGGAGCGTAGGCTCACCGGCCACCCGTGGAGCGACGGGCATGTCGTGGAAAACCCAGCGCGTAGCTAGGGTCGGCACACGCTCGATGGCTGAAACTGGGGAGACTACAAGGATCGAGGATCCAGCCTGTCACCTAGTCGGCAGTTGATCGAGGATCGCAGGAAACAACAAATGAAAATATATATATATATATTTTTTTTTCCCCCGGACCAATGGGCCCGAAGGGAGCCATGTCCTACTTCTTGCTAGACAGAAAAAAACTGATCTGCGAGATGCAGACTGAGAGGTTATACCCAGAGGGTCCGCCCCCTGGGTGGTACTGTAGAAGGTGTGATGCAACACTTTTTACAAGTTTGTCTGCCTAGTCACTCCTAATTAACGGATAATACCCACTTTGACAATAGAGAAGCTGTGTCAGTCCATGGACGAAAGAGTAAGCTTAAATTAAGCATTGGTAAAAAAACTGTTTGTATGCAGAGATGCACCAGATTTCTCATTATCCAGTTTTAGTTAATCCAACCCCTTTGTGTTTTTTAAATACAAAATTGTGTTCAAAATAGAAGTTGCTCATGATGCAAATGTGTTGAAAATGCATGATATGTGTGGTTTGTACAATTATCATTCATTTCAGTGAACCAGTATAATGCATGTAACCACACAAAAAAAACGTCTACATGTCCCATTTTTTAAATAGTAAACTTCAGCACATAGATATGATCTATTCTAGCCACATAGTAAGGAATAGCATTGCTACTTGAAATACATTTTTCATGCATCTTAGTGCAGAAAAGCAAAAAACGTAAACCAAGTGCCACCATCATGTCTGTGTTACTTGTTAAATATAATAGAAACAGCACTGCAGATTCTGCATTATTGTATGTCCAAAGTCCATACTAGCAGGAGGCAAAGAGTAAATTCTTATTATTGTAGTGCCCTGCTCCCAATGAGTGGGCGCTATGTTAAATTTAGTGGGTGTCTGAGCCAATAGTTTGGCTCAGACTTAAGTGATTATGTTAAATTGGCCTCTGTTCAGCTGTGGCTGTGCCTGACAGGATTTCCCACTGTTGCCTGTAGGTGGCGATACCACCACCGGCCGGCGTTGGAATATGGGCAGGTCATGGTGTATTGAGTGTCTTTTCCTGGGAACAGCCCAGTGGGAGTGGTGCCCCCATTGGGCATGCTGGGAAAGAGGTACTTATGGGGCATATGACATCTTTTGGGGTCCTTCTCTCCCTCGTGGCCCTCCTGGCACGAGGAGTGTGTTGTGTGATTTCGGCCTCGGCAACTCTACCAAGTAGGCCCCGTTATGCTGACTGGGGCCTACACTTTGAAGGTGATCCTGGGCTGTCCGTCCTGCGGGAGGAAGCCACTCAATGGAGGAAACCAGGGGAGGACCTGTCCCGGAGAAGACCGAGCATTAAGGCTGGTGTCTTGAGGAAGGCCTGGTGATTCTGTTGGAGGATGCACCGTAGCTAAAGTTACCTTGCAGTCTGCTGGGTCGGCTTAAAGGCTCTTTGACTGTTTGGCTGAAAGTTCGGGCATTAAGTCCTGTGGCAGAGGATCCCAGATTATCCAATTTAGTCCACAACCAGTCTGTGGCAGAGACTAGTCCTGATCATTGTCCGTGCATCATTCCGGCTGCTAGGCCACGTGAGAGGGGTCTATCCGGGTGAGCAATACCCACTCGAGGAGGAGTGGTGAATGACTTTGTAGTTGAGAAGTTTTCCCCAGTGATCTGTACTGCGTACCTGAACCTACCCCTTTCTCCTTCATCCTTCTACTATTCTTCACAAGTTTCATGCAAAAGAAAATAAAACCTAACAGCAGAAGGTTTTACATCTTGTGTGGACATTGAAGTTCTTACAGACGTTCTTCCCCTAGGCAACGAATACCGAGGTAACGTGCAAGGCCCAAATCTAAACCAGCAGCTCCTGCGGGGGTAGTGCTACATTATGTTGTAGTGACTAAAGTTTATTATGGTGATTAACTAGTAAAGCTGTGTCCTGCACTCTGGTTGTACTAATTCTCAGCAGCATGGAAGTTGTATCCTACAGCTGTGGAGTATGAAAGCTGTGTCACCCACTATGGTTCTACTGATATTCAGTAATAGTATAAAAGTTGTTTCATCAACTTTTTACATTTTACCATTTGTAGTGAACCATGTGTGTGGGCACAGGCTAAGGCCGAGTTCACACTGGTACAACATGGCTTATTGGAATCTGGAAGCCCCCTTTAACAAGGGGGCACACAGATGCCGGCCCCCCATCCTATGTGAGTGAGTATGGGGGTACATCGTACCCCTAACCATTCACCTAAAAAAAAGTGTCAAAAATAAAACACATTACACATGTTTTTAAAGTAGTTTATTAAGGCAGCTCCTTTGTCTCTTCCGATCTCTTTTCCCCTCTCCGGCTCTTCTGCCTCCTCCTCTGACGTCTTCTGCCTCTGCCGGTTCTTCTCCCCTCTCCGGGTATTCTCCACCCTCCACTGATATCTTCTAGCCCTCTCCGGTTCTTCTGCCTCTGTCCACTGTCTTCTGCCTCTGCCGGCTCTTCTCCGCTATCTTCTCACTCTTTTGCCGGGTCTTCTCCGCTGTCGTCTCCCTCTGTTCTTCTTCTGATGTTGACTCTCTCCCCCACTCTAATGCTGGGTGCGCGGTGTGCCACTACTTATATTGGCATGGGGCAGGGTCACCAGGTGATGTCATCCAGAGGCCTCGCCCCTTATGACATCACTACCTGGAGCATGATGGTGTGGTGACAATATAAGGGACGGGGCCTCCGGATGACATCACCCGGTGACCCTGCCCCATGCCAATATAAGTAGAGGCACACCATGCACCCAACATTAGAGCGGGAGAGAGCGTTGAGTTAACATCGGAAGAAGAACAGAGGGAGAAGTCAGCAAAGAAGACCCGGCAAAAGAGCGAGAAGATAGCGGAGAAGACCCAGCAGAAGAAGAAGAACAGAGGGAGAGAGAGCAGAGAAGACCCGGAGAGAGGAGAAGAACCGGCAGAGGCAGAAAACGCCAGCGGAGGAGGCAGAAGTGCCGGAAAGGGGAGAAGAGACCGGAAGAGACGTCAGAACTTAATTAATTACTTTAAAAACATGAGTAATGTGTTTGATTTTTTACACTTTTTTAGGTGAATGGGTAGAGTACAATGTATCCCCATACTCACTCACATAGGGTGGGGGGCTGGCATCTGAGGGCCCACTTGTTAAAGGGGACTTCCAGATTCCATTAAGCCCCCTGCCTGCAGACCCCGACAACCAATGGCCAGGGTTGTTGGGAAGAGGCCCTTGTCCTCATCAACATGGAGAGAAGGTGCTTTGGGGTGGGGGGCGCAGGGCCCCCACTGCCTCAAACCGCCCACCCCCCCATGTTGAGGGCATGCGGCCTGGTACTGTTCAGGAGGGGGGGAGGGGGCGCTCGCTCGTCCCCACCCCCTTTTCTGAACTGCCAGGCTGTGTGCTCGGATAAGGGCCTGGTATAGATTTTGGGGGGGAACCAATGCCGAAGGGCCTGGTATGCTCTTTGAGGGGGAACCCATGCTGTTTTTTAACATTTTGCGTGGAGTTCCTCTTCAAGATCATCAGAGCACAAGTCGCATGCCAAAGTCGGATCAGTTAAGAAGGCGACCCAACTTTGATCCGACTTCAGTGATTTTTAATGGGCTGAAGTAGGATTAAAGTCGGACCAAAGTAGTGCAGGGAGCATCTTCAAAGTCGGACAGACTTGTGTCGGACCAGTTAAGACAGCTCCCATAGGGAAACATTGATTTTCACACGTCATGCGACATGAGCTGCCAATGTCAGAGCGTTTGTCGTACCAGTGTGAACCCGGCCTCCAGTTCTGCTAAAAATCACTGATCGCCGCCATTACTAGTAAAAATAAAATAAAAATAAAAATGCCATAAAAATATCTCATAGTTTGCAATCACTATAACTTTTGCGCAAACCAAAAATATGTAAAGTAAAAGTAAATATGTTTATAAGTTTGTAGCTGCTCTATGGTAAACTCTATGGGGGTTATTTACGAAAGGCAAATCCACTTTGCACTACAAGTGCAAACTACAAGTGCAAAGTGCACTTGAAATTGCATTGAAAGTGCACTTGGAAGTGCAGTCGCTGTAAATCTGAGGGGTAGATCTGAAATGAGGAGAAGCTCTGCTGATTTTATTATCCAATCATGTGCAAGCTAAAATGCTGTTTTTTATTTTCTTTGCATGTCCCCCTCGGATCTACAGCGACTGCACTTCCAAATGCACTTTCAGTGCAATTTCAAGTGCACTTTGCACTTGTAGTTTGCACTTGTAGTGCACAATGGATTTGCCTTTCGTAAATAACCCCCTATGTCTTTTCTCTGTGTAATAACGTTCCTGTTTCCTGTTTGCAGTTAAGCAGCAAAGCCCATGTGGACTGTGCACTGTCTGTTCTGTAGGGCTATATACAGAATTTCCAACAGGTTGTGGGCTTAGCCCAGACACCCACCCAGAGAAAAGCTGAGAACCCAGACACCCCGTCTTAGCCTGCTACAACAGATAAGTGCAGCTACAGAAACAGAAAAGGTACTGCAAAAGGAATAAAACACAATGGCCAGCAACAGAGCTACAACAAAGCTTTAATTTGCAAATCTGACAAACCAGAACTACCAGTCTTGAAAATGTTGCTAATAAGAAAAGGTATGTAAAAATGTATAAATTAAGTCAAACCAGAACATCTTTCAAATGAGTGGATAGAGAAAGGCCAAAAAGCTCAGAGTACAATCTCTCATAGCATAGAAGATTATCAAATTATCCATATATGTAAGTGTGAAACTGCCAAATAAATGTGGGAAGGATTACAAAAGGTGCATGAAAGAGCTAATCGCAGCAATAAAGTGGATTTGATTAGAAAGCTACACCAAACCAAACTGATGAAAGGCCAGGGTATGCAGGATTACATAAGACACACCTTGAAAATGGTTTTGAATGCCTGAGAGCTATAAGAGAAGAAAGAAAAGATTTTCATGTTGCACCACTATTACTCAGTGGCTTACCATAAAGCTGGAAAATGGTTGTCACAACACTTGATTCATGTCCAGATGATGACATGACATTGGAATATGTTAAGGGCAATCTTGTGGATGAATATAAGTGTAAAACAGAAAGCAATAATAGTGACAATGCTTCTGTCGCAGAGTCTGCTTTAAAGATGAAAATTAGGAATGAAAACAGTAAAATGCAACAAGAAACACATGAAAATTGTGTGTGCAAGAAGCATCGTAATTTAAAAGCAGAAACTGGAAAGCTAGAATGCAAAAACAAACTAAACTAGAAAAGGCCAAAAGTGTAAAGGAAATTGATTTTGCTTCAGACAATTAATATGTTTTTCAACCCAAAAGTTGCACCTCATCTTTGCAGTCATGGTGTGTCAGGAGCTACGAGTCACATAACAAATGACACAATTCTTTTTATTCACCTTGACCAGAGAAAAACAGAAAAAATAGCCACAGCTAATGGGCAAATAATGGAATCAGAAGGAATAGGACATGGTTTTCTTTACTGTCTCCAGAGTGTCACCAGAAAGACACCTGTGAAAATTTTATTTTATGCCCCTGCTCTTGAAACAAAACTTTTGTCAGTGAAGAAGGTCACAAAACAAGGCAATGTAGTGACCTTCCAAGATGACAGTTGTGCCATCACAATGGGATATCTTACTTGCAAAGGCCTAAATTATAGATGAACTGTATCAGCTGAACTGCAGGGAGGTGGTTAATACTGCCAAAGAGGAAAAACATTCAAACTGCATTAACACATGGCATAGACGACCTAGGCACAAAAGTCCTGACAAAATAAAAAAATTATCTGAGAATGACTATGCAAGTGGAATAAAAATTAGTCCATGTGATCAAACAATGAAATGCAACAGCTGTATGAAAAGGAAAAATTACAAGAAAGCATTTCCTAAGCAGAGTAACAGCAGAGCTGGACTTAATTCATTCAGGTCTTTGCGGTAAAATGGAAAAATTTGGCAAAATGCTGAGTGTATTGTGTACAGACAATGAAACTGAATATACAGGTGATAACACACAGGCGATTCTCAGAAAGCATGGGATAATATTTCAAACTTCTGTACCATACAACCCAGAACATAACAGGGTTGCAGAAAGAATGAACCGTACTCTATGTGAGAACTAGTGATGAGCCGAACACCCCCGGGTTCGGTTCGCACCAGAACCCGCGAACGGACCGAAAGTTCGTACGAACATTAGAACCCTATTAAATACAATGGATGCGAACGTTCGAATTCTAAAGTGCTAATTATAACAACTATTATGCATGTTATTGTCCTAAAAAGGGTTTGGGAACCCGGGTTGTGCACCAGGGGACATGTATCAATGCAAAAAGAAGTTTTAAAAACGGTCGTTTTTCGGGAGCAGTCATTTTAATGATGCATAAAGTGAAAAAAAAAGTCAAATATTCCTTTAAATATCGTACCTGGGGGGTGTCTAAAGTATGCCTGTGAAGTGCCACGTGTTTCCCGTGTTTAGAACTGTCCCTGCACAAAATGACACTTCTAAAGGAAAAAAAAGCCATTTAAAACTGCTTGCGGCTTTAATGTAATGTCTGGTCCCGGTAATATGGATGAAAATCTTTAAGAAAAATGGCATAGCTACCCCATGACCCCCCCCCACCCCAGCCCATTACCAGCCCCTTTGGGTCTTGTATGGATATTAAGGGGAACCCCGCACATAAAATAAAAAAGGCCCTATATACTCTGAACAGCCGTATACAGGCGGTGCATACAAGACAGGGACTGTAGGTTTGTTCTTATGTAGAATCTGTTTGTAATTTTGAACAGGTACATTGTTTAAGTGTAGCTCCAGCCCAAAAATCTATTTTTAAACTTTTTGGAAAACATAGGTAAGGGTTATCACCCCTGTAACATTTGTTTTGCTGTCTGTGCCCCTGTTCAGAACATTTCACCTCACTTTCCGTCCCAATGACAACTGTTTTTGAAATGTGGTGTTTTTCTTGAAACAAGGATTGGTGATAAAGCATCAGTACAGAGGAGACACCTTTCTCCCATATTAATTCTTACAGGAGAGAATTTTCCTTCCAAGGGGTAGATTTCCTCTCACTTCCTGTTGTCTTCTTGCGTTTGCAAGTAGGAGTCGTTTGTAAGTTGGATGTTTGAAAGTAGGGACCTGTCGTATATACTCTGCAGAAATAGGCCCCTTAGTTGTTGGTGTTGGCACAACACTGTAAGCACTCACAGTTACTCTTGGTTGGTGCTGGAACGCCCTGCTGTCAACTATTATATCAGGAATTTTAATTACATATAATTGTTGAACAGTGGTAGTAAAAATTGAGCCTTTGATGGTGGTGCTGGTGCCACAACACTGTAAGCCCTGACAGTTACTCTTGGTGGGTGCAGCAATGGGCCCTGCTGTGAATTATTAGATCAAGAATTGTAATTGCATGCCCCTGTTGAACAGGGGCTGAAAAATTGGGCCTTTCGTGGTGGTGGTGGTGGTGGTGGTGTTGCCACAACACTGTAAGCCCTCAGAGTTACTCTTGGTGGGTGCAGGAATGGGCCCTGCTGTGAATTATTAGATCAAGAATTGTAATTACATGCCCCTTTTGAACAGGGGCTGAAAAATTGGGCCTTTCGTGGTGGTGGTGGTGGTGGCGTTGCCACAACACTGTAAGCCCTCAGAGTTACTCTTGGTGGGTGCAGGAATGGGCCCTGCTGTTAATTATTAGATCAAGAATTGTAATTACATGCCCCTTTTGAACAGGGGCTGAAAAATTGGGCCTTTCGTGGTGGTGGTGGTGGTGGTGGCGTTGCCACAACACTGTAAGCCCTCAGAGTTACTCTTGGTGGGTGCAGCAATGGGCCCTGCTGTGAATTATTAGATCAAGAATTGTAATTACATGCCCCTGTTGAACAGGGGCTGAAAAATTGGGCCTTAGGCACTGGTGGCACAACACTACAACCCCTCACAGATACTGTACTTGGAGCACAGCAATGAGCCCTATGGCAAATTATTGCTAAAAAAATTGTAATTACACGCCCCTGTAAAACAGGGGCTGAAAAATTGGGCCTTAGCCACTGGTGGCGGCACCCATAAACAAAAATGATCTTCCAAGCTATCATCATCAATCGTATCATTGAGGACTCGGAGGAGGAGGATAGCCAGTCAACATAACAGCACAGGCACTCAGCATCAGCATCAGTCTTGAAGGGATGTGACATGTTAAAATCAATTAGTCTGTTATATCAGCATCAGGTGTGTGGTAGCTGGTGGTGATCCAAGACTGGTTCATCTTGATGAAAGTCAGTCGATCAACCGAGTCGGTGGACAGGCGCACCCTGTGATCCGTGACAAATCCTCCAGCAGCACTGAATGTGCGTTCCGAAAGAACGCTGGATGCAGGACAGGCCAGTAGCTCAATTGCATACTGTGCAAGCTCTGGCCAGTGATCCATCCTCAAGACCCAGTAAGCCAGAGGATTTTCGGTGGGGAAGGTGTCCAAGTCTGACCTTGCCCCTAGATATTCCTGCACCATGTTTATCAGACGCTGGCGATGGTTGCTGGAACCGATCATACTTTGGGGCTGCGGACTAAAGAATTGTCTGAACGCATCGGTCAGACGGCCACCTTCCCCACCACTCCTTCTTTGACTGGCCGAAGCCTCAGCAACTCGTTGTCCAGGACCAGGAGTTTGTAACCTCCCAGTCTCTGGGAACGCGTTGCACAGACCTTTCTGCAAGGCCTCCCGGAGTTGTCTCATCCTCTGCTCCCTCTGCGACGGTAACATAAGGTCCGCAACCTTACCCTTGTACCGTGGATCAAGGAGAGTGGCCAGCCAGTAATGGTCCCTCTCCTTGATCCGAAGAATACGAGGATCCTTCCGCAGACTTTGCAGGATCAGGGAGGCCATGCAGCATAGGTTTGCTGAGGCATTCGCTCCGGAGTCCTCTGGGTCACTAAGGACGACATGATCCGCAGCCACCTCCTCCCAGCCACGTACAAGTCCACTGGTTTCTTGGGACTGTAAATCATCCCTAAAAGACTGCTGCTGATGATGCTGAGTGCCAGCCTCCACCTCCATGCTGACACAATCCTCCTCCTCCTCCTCCTCCTCCTCCTCTTCCTGTGCGATGGGTGGGACAGAAGGAACACTGTCTGGGTAAAGGGGGCCTTGAGAGGCAAGGAAGTCCTCCTCTTCCTGCCTCTGTTCTGCCTCAAGTGCCCTGTCCATTATTCCACGCAGCGTGTGCTCCAACAGGTGGACAAGAGGTACAGTGTCACTGATGCATGCACTGTCACTGCTCACCATCCTCGTGGCCTCCTCAAATGGTGCCAGGACAGTGCATGCATCCCTGATCATGCCCCACTGGCGTGGAGAAAAAAAACCAAGCTCCCCTGACCCTGTCCTGGTGCCGTAGTCGCACAGGTACTCATTGATGGCCCTCTGCTGCGTGTGCAGCCGCTGCAGCATGGCCAACGTTGAGTTCCACCTGGTGGGCATGTCACATATAAGGCGGTTCTTGGGCAGGTTCAACTCCTTTTGCAGCTCAGCCAGGCGAGCACTGGCATTATAAGATCTGCGGAAATGCACACAGACTTTCCTGGCCTGCCTCAGGACATCCTGTAAGCCCGGGTACCTGCCCAAGAACCGCTGCACCACCAGGTTAAGGACGTGAGCCACACAGGGCACATGGGTCAGTTGTCCCTGTCGGAGGGCGGAGAGGAGGTTGGTGCCATTGTCGCAAACCACCATTCCTGGCTTAAGCTGGCGTGGCGTCAACCACCTCTCGGCCTGGCCCTGCAGAGCAGACAGGACCTCTGCCCCAGTGTGGCTTCTGTCCCCCAAACACACCAGCGCAAGCACGGCATGGCATCTTTTTGCCTGCGTACTTGCGTAGCCCCTTGAACGGCTACGGAGCACCGCTGGTTCATAGGACAAACCACAGGAAGAGGCCATGGAGGAAGAAGAAGAGGAGGGGGTGGAGGAGAGAGGTGTGTCACAACCAGTAGTAGCATTTTGGAGGCGTGGCGGTGGAACAACCTCCAACACTACTGCACCTTGTCCTGCATCCTTCCCAGCTGCCAAAAGAGTGACCCAATGGGCCGTGAAAGAAAGGTAACGTCCCTGTCTATGCCTGCTGGACCATGAGTCAGCGGTAATATGCACCTTACCGCTGACCGCCCTGTCCAGCGAGGCCAAGACATTGCCTTCCACATGCCGGTAGAGAGCCGGAATAGCCTTCCGTGAGAAAAAGTGGCGTTTGGGAACCTGCCACTGAGGAACCGCACATTGCACAAACTCACGGAAGGGGGCCGAGTCTACCAACTGAAAAGGCAGCAGTTGAAGCGCTAGCAATTTAGCCAAGCTAGCATTCAACCGCTGGGCATGTGGATGGCTGGGAGTGAACTTCTTTCGACGGTCCAGCAGCTGGGGCAGGGAAATTTGCCTGCTAGAATCGGACGTCGGTGTACTGCTAGCAGAGTGGCCGCAAGTACTTGGCTGTGACACACCTAATTCTACACCTTCATTCCTCTCAGTGCATGTTTCAGAGAGGACTGAAGTTATAGTGGGGTTGGAGATCCCAGCTGATGCGGTGCAAGGAGAGGTCCGCTTTGTTCTTTGGTGTGGGTCTTTGAGGTAGGCTTGCCAACGAGCTGCATGGCAGGTCAACATATGTCTGGTCAGGCATGTGGTACCCAAGCGGCTGATGTTTTGGCCACGCGATATACGCTTGAGACATATGTTGCAAACAGCAGCTGTGCGATCTGATGCACTAGCCTCAAAAAAGGCCCACACCAAAGAACTTTTTGAATGACGGGCAGAGGCAGCGCCCTGCACAGGCGGAGCTCTGCGGTGTGATTCCGTCGGTGTACTGCCCTTACGCTGGCCACCAAAGGGCATCCTGCCTCGTTGGAGATGTGCCTCCTCCTCATCCTCCTCCTCCTCCTCTCTCCTATTAGGCACCCACGTGGAGTCAGTGACCTCATCATCCCCTCCCTCCTCATCACTGGAGCCAATCTGGCAGTATGCTGCAGCTGCTGGAACATGACTGCCAGATTGGTGTCCTTCTTGAGCATCCCCTCTGTCAGCTCTCACGCTACTGCCTTCCTGTAGCTGGGTTTCATCATCAGACCCTTCGAAACGCTGGGCATCCTCCTGGAGCATGTACCCAACACTGTGCTCAAACAGTTCGGGGGACTCCTCAGGAGGAGGACATGGTGGGTCTAGGGAAGGAGTGACTGATGATGAGTCTGACATTGATACCAGGGAAGAGGACGCTTTGGCAGCTGCTTTGCCAGTACCCTGAGCCTGGGTGAGAGAGGATGAGGAGGAGGAGGAGGGCTTGGTCATCCACTCTACCAAGTCTTCGGCATGATGTGGCTCAACATGTCCAGCTGCCGAAAAGTAGGACAAGCGTGTCCCATGGCCATGTGCTGATGACAATGCACCGCGTCCACGACCAGCACTGTTGCCCCTAGACACAGAGCCTGCTTGCCCTCTTTTATTGCCTCCTGACTGTCTGCCTCTCCTTGTTTGCCTTCCAGACATTCTAATAGATGGCCTGCAGGGAGATGGGAAAAAAGCAATAAGGGCTACCTTCAGGTGTCCTTCTCTGTCCCTTTACTTAAGGATTACTAAATATGGTTGAGGATGATTGCTTTTGCACAGAATAGCACAACGACAATTTCCCTGACTGTCCAAAAAACAAGGATTTCAAAGATGGTTGATGAGGAATGCTTTAGCACACTATAGCACAAGGAGAATTTCCCTCACTGTCCTTCCCTGTCCCTAGAAACAAGGATTATCACAGTGAAAGAAACTGACACTCTTCCTACCTATAGTTTTCTGTCCCTAGAAAAAATGTTTTTTTAAAGCACACTATAGCACAAGGAGAATTTCCCTCACTGTCCTTCTCTGTCCCTAGAAAAAAGGATTATCACAGTGAAAGAAACTGACACTCTTCCTACCTATAGTTTTCTGTCCCTAGAAAAAATGTTTTTTTAAAGCACACTATAGCACAAGGAGAATTTCCCTCACTGTCCTTCCCTGTCCCTAGAAACAAGGATTATCACAGTGAAAGAAACTGACACTCTTCCTACCTATAGTTTTCTGTCCCTAGAAAAAATGTTTTTTTAAAGCACACTATAGCACAAGGAGAATTTCCCTCACTGTCCTTCCCTGTCCCTAGAAACAAGGATTATCACAGTGAAAGAAACTGACACTCTTCCTACCTATAGTTTTCTGTCCCTAGAAAAAATGTTTTTTTAAAGCACACTATAGCACAAGGAGAATTTCCCTCACTGTCCTTCCCTGTCCCTAGAAACAAGGATTATCACAGTGAAAGAAACTGACACTCTTCCTACCTATAGTTTTCTGTCCCTAGAAAAAATGTTTTTTTAAAGCACACTATAGCACAAGGAGAATTTCCCTCACTGTCCTTCCCTGTTCCCAGAAAAAAGGATTATCACAGTGAAAGAAACTGACACTCTTCCTACCTATAGTTTTCTGTCCCTAGAAAAAATGTTTTTTTAAAGCACACTATAGCACAAGGAGAATTTCCCTCACTGTCCTTCCCTGTCCCTAGAAACAAGGATTATCACAGTGAAAGAAACTGACACTCTTCCTACCTATAGTTTTCTGTCCCTAGAAAAAATGTTTTTTTAAAGCACACTATAGCACAAGGAGAATTTCCCTCACTGTCCTTCCCTGTTCCCAGAAAAAAGGATTATCACAGTGAAAGAAACTGACACTCTTCCTACCTATAGTTTTCTGTCCCTAGAAAAAATGTTTTTTTAAAGCACACTATAGCACAAGGAGAATTTCCCTCACTTTCCTTCCCTGTCCCTAGAAACAAGGATTCGCACAGTAAAACACACTGACACTCTCCCTACCTATAGTTTTCTGTCCCTAGAAAAAATGTTTTTTTAAAGCACACTATAGCACAAGGAGAATTTCCCTCACTGTCCTTCCCTGTCCCTAGAAACAAGGATTATCACAGTGAAAGAAACTGACACTCTTCCTACCTATAGTTTTCTGTCCCTAGAAAAAATGTTTTTTTAAAGCACACTATAGCACAAGGAGAATTTCCCTCACTTTCCTTCCCTGTCCCTAGAAACAAGGATTATCACAGTGAAAGAAACTGACACTCTTCCTACCTATAGTTTTCTGTCCCTAGAAAAAATGTTTTTTTAAAGCACACTATAGCACAAGGAGAATTTCCCTCACTGTCCTTCCCTGTCCCTAGAAACAAGGATTCGCACAGTAAAACACACTGACACTCTCCCTACCTATAGTTTTCTGTCCCTAGAAAAAATGTTTTTTTAAAGCACACTATAGCACAAGGAGAATTTCCCTCACTGTCCTTCCCTGTCCCTAGAAACAAGGATTCGCACAGTAAAACACACTGACACTCTCCCTACCTATAGTTTTCTGTCCCTAGAAAAAATGTTTTTTTAAAGCACACTATAGCACAAGGAGAATTTCCCTCACTGTCCTTCCCTGTCCCTAGAAACAAGGATTCGCACAGTAAAACACACTGACACTCTCCCTACCTATAGTTTTCTGTCCCTAGAAAAAATGTTTTTTTAAAGCACACTATAGCACAAGGAGAATTCCCTCACTGTCCTTCCCTGTCCCTAGAAACAAGGATTCGCACAGTAAAACACACTGACACTCTCCCTACCTATCCTTCTCTTTCCCTAAACTAAAGGAATCCAGGTTAAGCAAGAAAAAATAAATGTCACTGTCCCTGCCTATGCTTCTCTTTCCCTGCTCCGGAACACACTACACTAGGCCGCCGTGCTGGCGGCCTTTTATAGTGTGGGGCGTGTACTAAACACCCTCAGCAATAATTGGCCACAGGCATCCTGCCTGTGGCCAATCATTGCTCTCCTCGCTGCCGGCGCTGTGATTGGCCAAGCATGCGGGGTCACAGTGCATGCTTGGCCAATCACAGCGCCTGGATGACACTGCGATGGCGTAGTGCATTGTGGGCCGTTCGCGTCACTCGAATTTGGCGCGAACGGCCCAAATCGTTCGATCTTCGTCGAACGATCGAACAGCCGATGTTCGAGTCGAACGTATGTTCGACTCGAACACGAAGCTCATCCCTAGTGAGAACAGAAGAATCATATTGTTTGATGCAGATATACCAACCACATACCGGGGGGAGGCAATTATGACCAAGTGCTATCTCCAAAATCAACTATCAGGAAAATCAATTGAGAAAACTCCACATAAACTGTGGAAAAACAAACAAAATGTGATGCTTGCGCAAAGAAATGTGTACTTGTGGGGTACAGAGAATCTCAATAGGGATACAGAATTCAACACCAGGTCACAAACAAGGTAACCAATGCCATCTGTAGAAGTGTAATTGTGTAATCAGTGAGTGTGTTCGAAATTTCATGAAATAAAGAAACACTTCAAACGGAGGGAAAATCCACATCAGTCTCACATGAAGATAAGCAACAAATTGACACAGAAATAGAAATTAACGCAGACAATCAAAATACTGTAAAAGAAGAAACCAGGCCACAGGAGACTTCAATCAGGAAATCAACCAGAAGCAATTAAGGCATCCCAGGTAAATGCTCACATAGCATTAAAATCAGAGCCAGATTCATGGGATGAAATGCAAAGACTTCCAACTCACGAGAAACAAAATTGAATCAGAGCATTTGATAAAACCACTTACAAGAAAAGATTTATAGAACTGAGATTCAAAATGGCACTAATATAAGCAGTAGTAGTTGAGTGGGGGTGCTGGAATACATGGTCCATGTACTTTGTTCAACTATTACTTCAGCCAGTAGATGGCAGTGTTTATAGGTTGTAACTGCTCTATGGTATGTCTTTTCTCTGTTTAACAAAGTTCCTGTTTCCTGTTTGCAGTTAAGCAGCAAAGCCCATGTGACCTGTGTACTGTCTGTTCTGTGGTGCTATATACAGAGTTTCTAACAGTAAGTATTTTTAAACCTGCTAGTACATCTAATACTCCAACCCACCCCAGACTGACAATGCTGCTACCCCCTTAAATTGAAGGTGCTTGTTATACGCCGATAAATACGGTATATGAAATGGATCCAAATATATGAAACTAAATCTGAAAACAAATCATTCTAACATAACGAACATGATGAAAGAAAATTATTATTAACTTAACGCGTTAATCCAAAACAAAATGCATTTTTTTGTTGTGCACATCCGGAAATGAGCTTAACATGCCGTCAAACAAAACTTCTGAAAAATAAAACAGCGTGGGGTCCCCCCTAATGCATACCAGGCCCTTTGGGTCTGGTATGGATTTTAGGGGAACCCCACCCCCTAAAATCCATACCAGATCCTTCTCCGGTATCCAGTGAGTGCCCCCCTCCAGAACCATACCAGGCCACATGCAAAGGTCAGAGATACCACAAGGGGGGCGCACCGCTATGGGGTGGGGCCATCCCGCAACGTCACCTGGTGGCACCCACCAGGTGACGTTGAGGGATGGCCCCACAGCTATTTCCGAAACATCGGCGGGGCAGCCAGACCACGGGAGCGTTTGTGGCAAGCAGAGCTTTTCTTTGGGGGCGGGGTGATTGACGATGGATCTTCATCAGGGGACAGTTTTTTTTTTTAATGAAGGAGTTGTCAAAAACGTTTGGACTATATTTATTCACTTTTGCACTTTTTTGGCAAATAAGTAGGGGTATGTACCCCTACTCATTCACATGGGAGGGGGGGATCTGGGATCCCCTTTGTGAAAGGGGGCTTCCAGATTCTGATAAAAGAAAATGGAGCAGCGCTAGCAGCCTATATCAAACAGTACATATCCTAGTGCTGAGTGCACAATACATCAATATATTTGTGACATAAAGTGAACAACAATATATTATCACAAAATTTATAAAGTGCTTCAGTGCTTCATTGAACAGTGAAAAATGACTCCGGTGCTTCCACAAAAATAAGGTGATTCCCCCTTCGGTGACCCCACTCACGAAAAATAATGGATCCTCAGCTTTGCAGTCTGGGATCAAATAAAGCAGTGATCTAAAGGAACTGGGGATGTGTAGAATAGTTCCTCATACAAGCTCTTTCCAAGAAAATACTTTATGGCAGGAAGGATATACCACATTCCATCGATGAAAAACAGAGAGAAAAACTCATAGTGAAACACCGCTAAACATGAGTTATCAAGCGCATTTACAGGATTTTTGGCAAAGACAGGCTTCAGAAAAAAGATCCGAGATCGCCGCTGTATGGCGTGCATTCCACAGAGGTGGAAATTTGCTTTACTGGTTGCCACGAACCGGAAGTTACCTAACATTTATTCATTTATGTAAAATCTTTATCCCTCAAAAAAATTTGCTGGTGTTCAGCTTTAATTTTTAGGTCAAAATCATCTATAGATGCGAGTGCATCATGCTACCCTCCCCCACACTGACCATGCTACTGTTCAATGGTGTCTCTGTTGCTCCTCCTTCCAGAGTGGAGACACACAATACAGGAAGTGTGTTACTGGCAGGATCACCAGTTAGTTTAACTTCTATAGTCGGGAAAATATTGGAGAGTTTAACCACTTAAGGACCGAGCCTGTTTTTCAGACTCGGTGTTTACACGTTAAAACGTTTTTTGCTAGAAAATTACTTAGAACCCCAAACATTATACATTTTTTTTCTAACACCCTAGAGAAGAAAATGGCAGTCATTGCAATATTTTTTGTCACACCGCATTTGCACAGCGGTCTTACAAGCGCACTTTTTTGGGAAAAAATTCACTTTTTTTAATAAAAAAATAAGACAACAGTAAAGTTAGCCCAATTTTTTTTTCATTGTGAAAGATAATATTACGCAGAGTAAATTGATACCCAACATGTCACGCTTCAAAATTGCGCCCGCTCGTGGAATGGCGTCAAACAGTAATGGTCCCTCTCCTTGATCCGAAGAATACGAGGATCCTTCCGCAGACTTTGCAGGATCAGGGAGGCCATGCAGCATAGGTTTGCTGAGGCATTCGCTCCGGAGTCCTCTGGGTCACTAAGGACGACATGATCCGCAGCCACCTCCTCCCAGCCACGTACAAGTCCACTGGTTTCTTGGGACTGTAAATCATCCCTAAAAGACTGCTGCTGATGATGCTGAGTGCCAGCCTCCACCTCCATGCTGACACAATCCTCCTCCTCCTCCTCCTCCTCCTCCTCTTCCTGTGCGATGGGTGGGACAGAAGGAACACTGTCTGGGTAAAGGGGGCCTTGAGAGGCAAGGAAGTCCTCCTCTTCCTGCCTCTGTTCTGCCTCAAGTGCCCTGTCCATTATTCCACGCAGCGTGTGCTCCAACAGGTGGACAAGAGGTACAGTGTCACTGATGCATGCACTGTCACTGCTCACCATCCTCGTGGCCTCCTCAAATGGTGCCAGGACAGTGCATGCATCCCTGATCATGCCCCACTGGCGTGGAGAAAAAAAAACAAGCTCCCCTGACCCTGTCCTGGTGCCGTAGTCGCACAGGTACTCATTGATGGCCCTCTGCTGCGTGTGCAGCCGCTGCAGCATGGCCAACGTTGAGTTCCACCTGGTGGGCATGTCACATATAAGGCGGTTCTTGGGCAGGTTCAACTCCTTTTGCAGCTCAGCCAGGCGAGCACTGGCATTATAAGATCTGCGGAAATGCACACAGACTTTCCTGGCCTGCCTCAGGACATCCTGTAAGCCCGGGTACCTGCCCAAGAACCGCTGCACCACCAGGTTAAGGACGTGAGCCACACAGGGCACATGGGTCAGTTGTCCCTGTCGGAGGGCGGAGAGGAGGTTGGTGCCATTGTCGCAAACCACCATTCCTGGCTTAAGCTGGCGTGGCGTCAACCACCTCTCGGCCTGGCCCTGCAGAGCAGACAGGACCTCTGCCCCAGTGTGGCTTCTGTCCCCCAAACACACCAGCGCAAGCACGGCATGGCATCTTTTTGCCTGCGTACTTGCGTAGCCCCTTGAACGGCTACGGAGCACCGCTGGTTCATAGGACAAACCACAGGAAGAGGCCATGGAGGAAGAAGAAGAGGAGGGGGTGGAGGAGAGAGGTGTGTCACAACCAGTAGTAGCATTTTGGAGGCGTGGCGGTGGAACAACCTCCAACACTACTGCACCTTGTCCTGCATCCTTCCCAGCTGCCAAAAGAGTGACCCAATGGGCCGTGAAAGAAAGGTAACGTCCCTGTCTATGCCTGCTGGACCATGAGTCAGCGGTAATATGCACCTTACCGCTGACCGCCCTGTCCAGCGAGGCCAAGACATTGCCTTCCACATGCCGGTAGAGAGCCGGAATAGCCTTCCGTGAGAAAAAGTGGCGTTTGGGAACCTGCCACTGAGGAACCGCACATTGCACAAACTCACGGAAGGGGGCCGAGTCTACCAACTGAAAAGGCAGCAGTTGAAGCGCTAGCAATTTAGCCAAGCTAGCATTCAACCGCTGGGCATGTGGATGGCTGGGAGTGAACTTCTTTCGACGGTCCAGCAGCTGGGGCAGGGAAATTTGCCTGCTAGAATCGGACGTCGGTGTACTGCTAGCAGAGTGGCCGCAAGTACTTGGCTGTGACACACCTAATTCTACACCTTCATTCCTCTCAGTGCATGTTTCAGAGAGGACTGAAGTTATAGTGGGGTTGGAGATCCCAGCTGATGCGGTGCAAGGAGAGGTCCGCTTTGTTCTTTGGTGTGGGTCTTTGAGGTAGGCTTGCCAACGAGCTGCATGGCAGGTCAACATATGTCTGGTCAGGCATGTGGTACCCAAGCGGCTGATGTTTTGGCCACGCGATATACGCTTGAGACATATGTTGCAAACAGCAGCTGTGCGATCTGATGCACTAGCCTCAAAAAAGGCCCACACCAAAGAACTTTTTGAATGACGGGCAGAGGCAGCGCCCTGCACAGGCGGAGCTCTGCGGTGTGATTCCGTCGGTGTACTGCCCTTACGCTGGCCACCAAAGGGCATCCTGCCTCGTTGGAGATGTGCCTCCTCCTCATCCTCCTCCTCCTCCTCTCTCCTATTAGGCACCCACGTGGAGTCAGTGACCTCATCATCCCCTCCCTCCTCATCACTGGAGCCAATCTGGCAGTATGCTGCAGCTGCTGGAACATGACTGCCAGATTGGTGTCCTTCTTGAGCATCCCCTCTGTCAGCTCTCACGCTACTGCCTTCCTGTAGCTGGGTTTCATCATCAGACCCTTCGAAACGCTGGGCATCCTCCTGGAGCATGTACCCAACACTGTGCTCAAACAGTTCGGGGGACTCCTCAGGAGGAGGACATGGTGGGTCTAGGGAAGGAGTGACTGATGATGAGTCTGACATTGATACCAGGGAAGAGGACGCTTTGGCAGCTGCTTTGCCAGTACCCTGAGCCTGGGTGAGAGAGGATGAGGAGGAGGAGGAGGGCTTGGTCATCCACTCTACCAAGTCTTCGGCATGATGTGGCTCAACATGTCCAGCTGCCGAAAAGTAGGACAAGCGTGTCCCATGGCCATGTGCTGATGACAATGCACCGCGTCCACGACCAGCACTGTTGCCCCTAGACACAGAGCCTGCTTGCCCTCTTTTATTGCCTCCTGACTGTCTGCCTCTCCTTGTTTGCCTTCCAGACATTCTAATAGATGGCCTGCAGGGAGATGGGAAAAAAGCAATAAGGGCTACCTTCAGGTGTCCTTCTCTGTCCCTTTACTTAAGGATTACTAAATATGGTTGAGGATGATTGCTTTTGCACAGAATAGCACAACGACAATTTCCCTGACTGTCCAAAAAACAAGGATTTCAAAGATGGTTGATGAGGAATGCTTTAGCACACTATAGCACAAGGAGAATTTCCCTCACTGTCCTTCCCTGTCCCTAGAAACAAGGATTATCACAGTGAAAGAAACTGACACTCTTCCTACCTATAGTTTTCTGTCCCTAGAAAAAATGTTTTTTTAAAGCACACTATAGCACAAGGAGAATTTCCCTCACTGTCCTTCTCTGTCCCTAGAAAAAAGGATTATCACAGTGAAAGAAACTGACACTCTTCCTACCTATAGTTTTCTGTCCCTAGAAAAAATGTTTTTTTAAAGCACACTATAGCACAAGGAGAATTTCCCTCACTGTCCTTCCCTGTCCCTAGAAACAAGGATTATCACAGTGAAAGAAACTGACACTCTTCCTACCTATAGTTTTCTGTCCCTAGAAAAAATGTTTTTTTAAAGCACACTATAGCACAAGGAGAATTTCCCTCACTGTCCTTCCCTGTCCCTAGAAACAAGGATTATCACAGTGAAAGAAACTGACACTCTTCCTACCTATAGTTTTCTGTCCCTAGAAAAAATGTTTTTTTAAAGCACACTATAGCACAAGGAGAATTTCCCTCACTGTCCTTCCCTGTCCCTAGAAACAAGGATTATCACAGTGAAAGAAACTGACACTCTTCCTACCTATAGTTTTCTGTCCCTAGAAAAAATGTTTTTTTAAAGCACACTATAGCACAAGGAGAATTTCCCTCACTGTCCTTCCCTGTTCCCAGAAAAAAGGATTATCACAGTGAAAGAAACTGACACTCTTCCTACCTATAGTTTTCTGTCCCTAGAAAAAATGTTTTTTTTAAAGCACACTATAGCACAAGGAGAATTTCCCTCACTGTCCTTCCCTGTCCCTAGAAACAAGGATTATCACAGTGAAAGAAACTGACACTCTTCCTACCTATAGTTTTCTGTCCCTAGAAAAAATGTTTTTTTAAAGCACACTATAGCACAAGGAGAATTTCCCTCACTGTCCTTCCCTGTTCCCAGAAAAAAGGATTATCACAGTGAAAGAAACTGACACTCTTCCTACCTATAGTTTTCTGTCCCTAGAAAAAATGTTTTTTTAAAGCACACTATAGCACAAGGAGAATTTCCCTCACTTTCCTTCCCTGTCCCTAGAAACAAGGATTCGCACAGTAAAACACACTGACACTCTCCCTACCTATAGTTTTCTGTCCCTAGAAAAAATGTTTTTTTAAAGCACACTATAGCACAAGGAGAATTTCCCTCACTGTCCTTCCCTGTCCCTAGAAACAAGGATTATCACAGTGAAAGAAACTGACACTCTTCCTACCTATAGTTTTCTGTCCCTAGAAAAAATGTTTTTTTAAAGCACACTATAGCACAAGGAGAATTTCCCTCACTTTCCTTCCCTGTCCCTAGAAACAAGGATTATCACAGTGAAAGAAACTGACACTCTTCCTACCTATAGTTTTCTGTCCCTAGAAAAAATGTTTTTTTAAAGCACACTATAGCACAAGGAGAATTTCCCTCACTGTCCTTCCCTGTCCCTAGAAACAAGGATTCGCACAGTAAAACACACTGACACTCTCCCTACCTATAGTTTTCTGTCCCTAGAAAAAATGTTTTTTTAAAGCACACTATAGCACAAGGAGAATTTCCCTCACTGTCCTTCCCTGTCCCTAGAAACAAGGATTCGCACAGTAAAACACACTGACACTCTCCCTACCTATAGTTTTCTGTCCCTAGAAAAAATGTTTTTTTAAAGCACACTATAGCACAAGGAGAATTTCCCTCACTGTCCTTCCCTGTCCCTAGAAACAAGGATTCGCACAGTAAAACACACTGACACTCTCCCTACCTATAGTTTTCTGTCCCTAGAAAAAATGTTTTTTTAAAGCACACTATAGCACAAGGAGAATTCCCTCACTGTCCTTCCCTGTCCCTAGAAACAAGGATTCGCACAGTAAAACACACTGACACTCTCCCTACCTATCCTTCTCTTTCCCTAAACTAAAGGAATCCAGGTTAAGCAAGAAAAAATAAATGTCACTGTCCCTGCCTATGCTTCTCTTTCCCTGCTCCGGAACACACTACACTAGGCCGCCGTGCTGGCGGCCTTTTATAGTGTGGGGCGTGTACTAAACACCCTCAGCAATAATTGGCCACAGGCATCCTGCCTGTGGCCAATCATTGCTCTCCTCGCTGCCGGCGCTGTGATTGGCCAAGCATGCGGGGTCACAGTGCATGCTTGGCCAATCACAGCGCCTGGATGACACTGCGATGGCGTAGTGCATTGTGGGCCGTTCGCGTCACTCGAATTTGGCGCGAACGGCCCAAATCGTTCGATCTTCGTCGAACGATCGAACAGCCGATGTTCGAGTCGAACGTATGTTCGACTCGAACACGAAGCTCATCCCTAGTGAGAACAGAAGAATCATATTGTTTGATGCAGATATACCAACCACATACCGGGGGGAGGCAATTATGACCAAGTGCTATCTCCAAAATCAACTATCAGGAAAATCAATTGAGAAAACTCCACATAAACTGTGGAAAAACAAACAAAATGTGATGCTTGCGCAAAGAAATGTGTACTTGTGGGGTACAGAGAATCTCAATAGGGATACAGAATTCAACACCAGGTCACAAACAAGGTAACCAATGCCATCTGTAGAAGTGTAATTGTGTAATCAGTGAGTGTGTTCGAAATTTCATGAAATAAAGAAACACTTCAAACGGAGGGAAAATCCACATCAGTCTCACATGAAGATAAGCAACAAATTGACACAGAAATAGAAATTAACGCAGACAATCAAAATACTGTAAAAGAAGAAACCAGGCCACAGGAGACTTCAATCAGGAAATCAACCAGAAGCAATTAAGGCATCCCAGGTAAATGCTCACATAGCATTAAAATCAGAGCCAGATTCATGGGATGAAATGCAAAGACTTCCAACTCACGAGAAACAAAATTGAATCAGAGCATTTGATAAAACCACTTACAAGAAAAGATTTATAGAACTGAGATTCAAAATGGCACTAATATAAGCAGTAGTAGTTGAGTGGGGGTGCTGGAATACATGGTCCATGTACTTTGTTCAACTATTACTTCAGCCAGTAGATGGCAGTGTTTATAGGTTGTAACTGCTCTATGGTATGTCTTTTCTCTGTGTAACAAAGTTCCTGTTTCCTGTTTGCAGTTAAGCAGCAAAGCCCATGTGACCTGTGCACTGTCTGTTCTGTGGTGCTATATACAGAGTTTCTAACAGTAAGTATTTTTAAACCTGCTAGTACATCTAATACTCCAACCCACCCCAGACTGACAATGCTGCTACCCCCTTAAATTGAAGGTGCTTGTTATACGCCGATAAATACGGTATATGAAATGGATCCAAATATATGAAACTAAATCTGAAAACAAATCATTCTAACATAACGAACATGATGAAAGAAAATTATTATTAACTTAACGCGTTAATCCAAAACAAAATGCATTTTTTTGTTGTGCACATCCGGAAATGAGCTTAACATGCCGTCAAACAAAACTTCTGAAAAATAAAACAGCGTGGGGTCCCCCCTAATGCATACCAGGCCCTTTGGGTCTGGTATGGATTTTAGGGGAACCCCACCCCCTAAAATCCATACCAGATCCTTCTCCGGTATCCAGTGAGTGCCCCCCTCCAGAACCATACCAGGCCACATGCAAAGGTCAGAGATACCACAAGGGGGGCGCACCGCTATGGGGTGGGGCCATCCCGCAACGTCACCTGGTGGCACCCACCAGGTGACGTTGAGGGATGGCCCCACAGCTATTTCCGAAACATCGGCGGGGCAGCCAGACCACGGGAGCGTTTGTGGCAAGCAGAGCTTTTCTTTGGGGGCGGGGTGATTGACGATGGATCTTCATCAGGGGACAGTTTTTTTTTTTAATGAAGGAGTTGTCAAAAACGTTTGGACTATATTTATTCACTTTTGCACTTTTTTGGCAAATAAGTAGGGGTATGTACCCCTACTCATTCACATGGGAGGGGGGGATCTGGGATCCCCTTTGTGAAAGGGGGCTTCCAGATTCTGATAAAAGAAAATGGAGCAGCGCTAGCAGCCTATATCAAACAGTACATATCCTAGTGCTGAGTGCACAATACATCAATATATTTGTGACATAAAGTGAACAACAATATATTATCACAAAATTTATAAAGTGCTTCAGTGCTTCATTGAACAGTGAAAAATGACTCCGGTGCTTCCACAAAAATAAGGTGATTCCCCCTTCGGTGACCCCACTCACGAAAAATAATGGATCCTCAGCTTTGCAGTCTGGGATCAAATAAAGCAGTGATCTAAAGGAACTGGGGATGTGTAGAATAGTTCCTCATACAAGCTCTTTCCAAGAAAATACTTTATGGCAGGAAGGATATACCACATTCCATCGATGAAAAACAGAGAGAAAAACTCATAGTGAAACACTGCTAAACATGAGTTATCAAGCGCATTTACAGGATTTTTGGCAAAGACAGGCTTCAGAAAAAAGATCCGAGATCGCCGCTGTATGGCGTGCATTCCACAGAGGTGGAAATTTGCTTTACTGGTTGCCACGAACCGGAAGTTACCTAACATTTATTCATTTATGTAAAATCTTTATCCCTCAAAAAAATTTGCTGGTGTTCAGCTTTAATTTTTAGGTCAAAATCATCTATAGATGCGAGTGCATCATGCTACCCTCCCCCACACTGACCATGCTACTGTTCAATGGTGTCTCTGTTGCTCCTCCTTCCAGAGTGGAGACACACAATACAGGAAGTGTGTTACTGGCAGGATCACCAGTTAGTTTAACTTCTATAGTCGGGAAAATATTGGAGAGTTTAACCACTTAAGGACCGAGCCTGTTTTTCAGACTCGGTGTTTACACGTTAAAACGTTTTTTGCTAGAAAATTACTTAGAACCCCAAACATTATACATTTTTTTTCTAACACCCTAGAGAAGAAAATGGCAGTCATTGCAATATTTTTTGTCACACCGCATTTGCACAGCGGTCTTACAAGCGCACTTTTTTGGGAAAAAATTCACTTTTTTTAATAAAAAAATAAGACAACAGTAAAGTTAGCCCAATTTTTTTTTCATTGTGAAAGATAATATTACGCAGAGTAAATTGATACCCAACATGTCACGCTTCAAAATTGCGCCCGCTCGTGGAATGGCGTCAAACTTTTACCCCTAAAAATCTCCATAGGCGACGTTTAAAAAATTCTACAGGTTGCATGTTTTGAGTTACAGAGGAGGTCTAAGGCTATAATTATTGCTCTCGCTCTAACGATCGTGGCGATACCTGACATGTGTGGTTTGAACACCATTTTCATATGCGGGCGCTACTTACGTATGTGTTTGCTTCTGCGTGCGAGCTCATCTGGACAGGGGCGCTTTAAAAAAAAAAAAAAATCTTATTTATTTTACTTGTTTTTTTTTAATTTTTACACTGTTTTTAAAAATAAATAAATTGGGGTCACTTTTATTCCTATTACAAGGAATGTAAACATCCCTTGTAATAGAAAAAAGCATGACAAGTCCTCTAAAATATGAGATCTGGGGTCAAAAAGACCTCAGATCTCATATTTAGACTAAAATGCAATGAAAAAAATTAAGAATGTTGTCATTTGAAAAAATGACAAAAATAAAATGGCCCTTTAAGACGTATGGGCGGAAGTGACGTTTTGACATCGCTTCCGCCCTGCTATGGTATGGAGACGGATGGGGGCCATCTTGCCCTCACTCGTATACATACCCAGCCACGGATAGAATCCGATCGCCTCTGCCGCTACCGACGGCTCCGGTAAGCGGCGGAGGGTGCGGGAGAGCGGTGGGAGGGGGGGTCCCCTCTCCCGCCACTGATAACTGTGATCTTGCGGCGATAGTGCCGCAGAGACCACCATTATCGTTTACAGGGCCGCCACCTGAAGAGATGGATACCTTGGTTGTGGCAGCAGCTGCTGCCATTACAGAGATATCCCTCTTCAAATTAAGGACGTACATTGTCGTGCGGCGGTCAGTAAGTGGTTAATAAAAGACCACATAGACGAGTTCTAATATTTTAAGCAACAGACAGCATGGATTCATGAAAGACAGAAGTTGTCAAACAAACCTGATTTCTTTTTATGAAGAGGTAAGTAAAACCTTGGACAGAGGGGTGGCTGTGGACATGGTATACTTGGATTTTGCAAAAGCGTTTGACACAGTTCTCCACACACAACTAATGTATAAGGTAAAGTCTACAGGCTTGGAAAGATCAGTTTGTAAATGGATATAAAACTGGCTAAAAGACAGGATTCAGAGAATAGTGGTTAATGACTCTTATGCCGCGTACACACGATCGGAAATTCCGACAAGAAAAGTTCGATGTGAGCTTTTGGTCGGAAATTCCGACCGTGTGTAGGCTCTATCAGACATTTTCTGTCGGAATTTCCGACAACAAAAATTTGAAAGCTGGTTCTCAATTTTTCCGACAAGAAATTCCGATCGTCTGTATGCAATTCCGACACAAAAAAAAACACGCATGCTCAGAATCAAGCAGAAGAGCTGAACTGCCTATTGAACTTCATTGATCTCGGCTCGTCGTACATCTTGTATGTCACCGCGTTCTTGACGTTCGGAATTTCCAACAAGATTTGTGTGACTGTGTGTATGCAACACAAGTTTAAGCCAACATTCCGTCGGAAATAAATCCACGGTTTTCTTGTCGGAATTTCCGATCGTGTGTACATAACTCTGAATTGTCTAAGGTTATCAGTGGTGTACCCCAAGGTTCAGTGTTGGGACCCTTACTTTTTAAAGTGGTTGTAAACCCTTTAACCTACAGGTAAGCCTAGATTACCTCCATGGTTTTGGAGATATTTACTAAAATCACGGGCGTCGCTGTCTACGGCGCATGCGCCATAGACAGCGGCGCATGCGCACTGTAGCATGCCGTTCCTGCTTGAGGCCGCGCCGTCACTGGCGCTGGAGCCGTGATACCAGGAAGTAACCCCCCGGGCAAGATGTCGGCTGTCCGAGCGTTGGAAGAGGACGGCTGCGGGGGCTTCGATCTGAGGTGAGTATTACATAATGAGCTAGTATGCTATGCATACTAGCTCATTATGCCTTTGTCTTGCAGGTGGTGTTTTATTTTTGTTTTTTTTAACTGGGTTTACTTCCTCTTTAATATCTTTATAAATGATATTGGGTCTGGGATTAAAAGTAACATTTCTGTCTTAGCAGATGACACTAAACTATGCAGTGGAATAACATCCTTACAGGAAGTCTCCAATTTACAAGCCGACCTCAATTGGGCAACTAAGTGGCAAATGAGGTTTAATGTTGATAAATGTAAAGTTATGCACTTGAGGGCTAAGAATATGACCATAAGCTTAATCAGGGCCGATCCTAGGGTCACAGACGCCTGGGTGCAGAAATATTTCTGGCGCCCCCACATGGGCGTGGCCACCATCTTACCAACTCCTCCCCTTTACAAATGTTTCTAGGGCAACGACTCAAACACAGAGATGCTCCCCTAAGAAGTCTTCATTACCCTAGGATCCTCCCATGATCTTTTAACAATTAAGACAATTCTGGAAGAGAGTACACTAATGAGACCTGGAGGGGAGTCTCTCTGATGAACACAGAGAGGGCTTCTGTTAGAGAGTGCCCCAAGACATACTACAGGAGATGCTCAGAGACTGTAGACATGATACAAGAGACGGTCAGAGACTGCAATCATAGTACAGGAGATGGTCAGAGAGTGCAGACATATTACAGGATACGGTCAGAGAGTGCAGACATATTACAGGAGATGGTCAGAGACTGCAGACATACTACAGGAGATGGTCAGAGACTGGAGATATAATACAGGAGATGGTCAGAGACTGCAGTTCCTATGGACGCTAGTAGATAATGGCCGATCGGCCCTCTCACCTGACCCAGCGATACAGCAACAACGGTTCCTCTGATCAGGAGTCAGCTCACTCTGAATTGCCCATAGCGACTCCGCTGGGTAGAGCCCAGGTCTGTATTCTGGCAATGACTCCATTCTTTTTTACACCAGGGATGGCGCCAGGCTGTGTGGCTTTCACTCTGGTGGCGCAGGGCAGCGGGGTTCTCTCTCTGATGGTGTTCTCTCAGCACTGTCCACTCCCTCTGGAGTCCTGGGTGCACTTCCCTGAAAGCTTTTCTGGGCTCCTGGCTCTCTCTCTCTCTCTCCCATTCAGCTGGGCATGCTGTGTGGGCTGCAGTTTCTTTGTTACAGTGGGGCTGCCAGTCCTCGAACTACATGTCCCGCAATCCTCTTCTCTGCTCCTTTTTCTATTCTATTTCTTCCCTGGCCGATATGAAGGTGGGGGGAAGAAACATAGTGGGCGGCTGTGCTGGCAAGCGCCGCTCACTAGTACAGCATTGCGTGCGAGGAGGAGAGGGAGGGGGGAAAGAAGAGCCCGCAGCTGCAGTGGCGTCACTAGGGTTGGTGTCACCCGGTGTGGTAAAACATAGTGTCACCCCCCTTCCACCACCTATAGTCGCCCCTCAGTACAGACCCCCTCCACTAAGTATAGACCCCCTCCGTCAGTGCAGACTCCCCACTAAGTATAAACCCCTCCCTCAGTACAGACCCCCAAGGACAAACCACCCCCTCCATTAGTACAGACCCCCCCAGGACAAACCAATCCATCTCCATTAGTACAGACTCCCCAGGACAAACCCCCCCATTAGCACAGACCCCCAGGACAAACTCTCCCATTAGTAAAGACTCCCCCCCCAAGACAAACCCCCCCCTCCATTCGTACAGACCCCTCCAGGACAACCCCCCATAGTACAGACTCCCTTCAGGACAACCCCCCCATAGTACAGACTCCCCCCAGGACAAACCCCCCATTAGTACAGACTCCCCCCCAGGAGAAACCCACCCCTCCATTAGTACAGACTGCCCCAGGACAAACCACCCCCCAACTTTAGTACAGACCCCTCCAGGACAACCCCCCCATTAGTACAGACTCTCCCCAGGACAAATCCTGCCTCCATTAGTACAGACCCCTCCAGGACAACCACCCCATTAGTACAGACTCCCCCAGGACAACCCCCCTCCATTAATACAGACCCCCCAGGACAAACCCCCCCCTTAGCCCAGACCCCTCCAGGACAACCCCCCATTAGTAAAGACTCCCCCCAGGACAAACCCCCCTCCATTAGTACAGACCCCTCCAGGACAACCCCCCCATTAGTACAGACTCCCCCCATTAGTAAAGACTCCCCCCAGGACAAACCCCCCTCCATTAGTACAGACCCCCCAGGACAACCCCCCCATTAGTACAGACTCCCCCCAGGACAAACCCAGCCTCCATTAGTACAGACCCCCCCAGGACAAACCCCCCTCTCCATTAGTACAGACCCCCCAGGACAACCCCCCCCATTAGTACAGACTCCCCCCAGGACAAACCCCCCTCTCTATTAGTACAGACCCCCCAGGACAACCCCCCCATTAGTACAGACTCCCCCCAAGACAAACCCCGCCTCCATTAGTACAGACCCCTCCAGGACAACCCCCCATTAGTACAGACTCCCCCCAGGACAAACCCCCTCCATTAATACAGACCCCCCAGGAAGAACCCCCCCATTAGTCCAGACCCCTCCAAGACAACCCCCCCAGGACAAACCCCCCTATTAGTACAGACTCCCCCCAGGACAAACCCCCCCTCCGGCCCCCTCCATTAGTCCCCCCCCCCATTACATACATAAAAACACCCGGCGGCAGCTGAAGAGGAGAGGACAATGTGCAGCCGCGCCGCCCGGGTGGAGCACAGATCACAGCAGCAGCAGCAGGCAGGAGCTAAGACACAGAGAGGAGGAGAAGGCACGGACCGCCCCCTCAGCGACGGCATTGCGCGGCTTGTCTCTCTCCAAACAGAGAGAGCCGCTCTGAGCTCTGCTTCACTCTCCTCCTCTGACAGGAGGAAGGAGGAGGGAGGAGGGAGGGGGGGACGCCGGGCTTAGGTTTGAAAAACACATCGGCGGCGGCGACTGGCACGGACAAGGAGAGGAGGTGGAGAATAGAGGGGAGCACTCTGGCGCTTCAGCGCCCCCACCTCTGAGGCGCCTGGGTGAACTGCACCCCCGCACCATATCTAGGATCGGCCCTGAGCTTAATAATAGCATGCAATGCCAAGCTGCGGTTTCCAAAGCGAGCAAAGTTCTTTCTTGTATTAAGAGAGGTATGGACTCCAGAGAGAGAGATATCATTTTGCCCCTGTACAAATCATTAGTAAGACCTCATCTGGAATATGCAGTTCAGTTTTGGGCACCAGTTCTCAAAAAGGATATTGGGGAACTGGAGAAAGTGCAGAGAAGGGCAACCAAACTGATAAGAGGCATGGAGGAGCTCAGCTATGAGGAAAGATTAGAGGAACGGAATTTATTCTCTCTTGAGAAGAGGAGATTAGGGGGGATATGATCAACATGTACAAATATATAAGTTGTCCATATAGTAAACTTGGTGTTGAGTTATTCACTTTAAGGTCATCACAGAGGACAAGGGGGCACTCTACATCTAGAAGAATAAAGATTTCATCTCCAAATACGGAAAGGTTTCTTCACAGTAAGAGCTGTATAAATGTTGAATAGACTCCCTCCAGAGGTGGTTCTGACCAGCTAAGTAGATTGCTTTAAAAAAGGCCTGGATTCTTTCCTAGGTGTACATAATATAACTGGGTACTGACATTTATAGGTAAAGTTGATCCGGGGAATATCCGATTGCCTCTCAGGGGATCAGGAAGGAATTTTATCCCCTGCTAAGAAAATTGGATCATGCTTTGCTGTGGTTTTTCACCTTCCTCTGGATCAACTGTGGTTATAGGATTGTGTATATGGGATTGTATATTTTTTTTCTTTTTGTTTAACTGGATGGATTTTTTCAACCTGACTAACTATGTAACTATGTAACCAGGTGAAAATAAAAGAGAAAATACTAAAAAAGAGAGAGAATGCAGCCACCCCATTTAAGGATTGATAAGCTGGAATATATTATATTTGTGTTTTGGGATATTATACTGCATTAACTTGCATACAGGCTGCTAATATTTCAGCTTAAATTAAACCAGACTTTTTAGTTTTTTAGCTTATCTCTGTTAACAACAATGAACGCATTGCTTTCTACTGTAGAATTTTTGATGAGACCTAAAAAACACTGAAACTTAAAGCACAGAGCATGTTCTTTAATAGTTATAGGTGTGAGCAGGGGGTGTTTTGGCTTCCCTCCTCTCCTCTCCCGCCTGCTGCTGCGGGGGATGTGTCAGGATGGAGAGTGGGGGAAGGAGCTGGTAAATATGTAATTTACCGGCCCCATTTTTAAATGAATACAGTGAGTGACCTATCGCTCCTGTGTCCATTCATAACTGAAGCATAGTAAACTGTGTTTGTGAATGACCAGGAAGCCGCTCAGCACAGAACACTCCCCATTCATTCACTGTCCAGTGCAGCTGAGGCTGCAGAGAAAGGGACTGGGGAATCTCTGTCCTCAGTCTTTTTCTTTGTCTCAAAAGCCAGACATCAGGGGTCTGTTTAGTCATTTTACCAATCAGGGCTCCTAAAAACATTGTAAAAATTAAATAAAAATAGTATTCCAAAAAAGAATCAAAAAAATTGTAAAAATAAAAAATAAAAACGACTGATACCGTCCACTACTCTACTGATTGAGTCTACTGCTCTATTGACATTGTCAATGTTTTAATACATTTTTATTTTTACGTTTGTTTACATTAATTTACAATAGTGTGTGTATGTATGTATGTAAACTTTGGGGTGCACACCCTACTGCAAAAGCCTGTGCACACCTATAATTATAGTACATATAAAAAAGCAAAAATGCCATTAAAACATGCAGACTATACTTAATTCTAGCAAATTCCCGTATACACATGGCCATTGCTTGATTCATATTTCCAAGCCTTTCATTCTATCCTAAATGTCATGCCCTGAATACCTGCCTTGAAACTATGAAGGACACAGACTTGTATTGTTTATTAACAATAGAAGACTGTGGAGCGATATGCCTCGGCATTCACACATCTAATGCTCTGGTGGGGAGTTCCAGCCTTGAAAAATCAATAATGGAAGATGCCTAGATTTATAGCCCTGCCTGGTTATATCATGCAGACGTTGCATGGGCAGAAAGCCTACCTTCCTGAGTTTGTTGTGAATCAGAGCTGGAAATGTCAGACCTAATTCTAACAAACAATCGTTACATTCATTGACATTTTTTCATTGATAGATGATATTTTTTTTCCGCATCGCCTCACACCTGGAACACTGGTGGTATGCAGAAGCGTGTGTTTGAAAACAAAAGGTAATCTATTTTTCTCATAACATCTGTACATTAGCATACTAATTATTTAGTCTTTGCTATTTAATTGGTTCTTTATTGTGCTATTGCATTATCAAGATTCACACATGACCCCTGTAATTGACCACAAGTTTACTAACTAAAGGGGCGTACACAAGAGGCCGAATATTGGGTGGCATTGGCCAGTTCTACAAAAGCCTGTGGAAGGGGCACGACCAAAAAAGGTCTGCCAATAAGAGCTCTCAGCCAATGGCTGACAATGCTGACAGGGGCTGGGGATGTATGGTGGGGTTGTCCCCCTGAGATCAAGCAACACCTGTGCATCAAATCATTTACCTGGCTCCCTGCTAGGCATGCTCCACCTTTATGCTCAAAATATAAAAGGTATGCGCTGTCTTGGGTGTAAAAAATCAACAAAATATACTGTGACCCAAAATTGAATATTTCAACATGTAATTATATCATCATAGTAATAAAGAACAATTAAAGCAAGTTCCACAAATCAAGTGTCCATGTGTATCCATTCAAATAAGTGTTCAAATCTTGTTCCAGGAAATAGTTATACTGTACACCACTCCTAGTGACAGGGTAACGATCAATCCGTGTTCCAAATATAAAAGATTAAATGTGCCTCTTACCAGATCCCCATGATCTCTAAATTATAGGAGATCATGATACGCACAAGGTGAAAAGATGTATGGACTCATCCAGTGTATATTCCGACCTCCGCGATGGATGGATCAAACAGCCTCCTGATCAGCTTCCCAGCCTAGACACTTTAGAGTGAGTCCAGATCGAAGAGTACTAGGCTGATCAGGAGGCTGCTTGATCCATCCATCGCGGAGTTCGGAATATACACTGGATGAGTCCATACATCTGTTCACCTCATGCGTATCATTGACTCCAATAATGTAGAGATCATGGGGATCTGGTAAGAGGCACATTTAATCTTTTATATTTGGAACACAGATTGATCGTTACCTTGTCACTAGGAGTGGTGCACAGTATAACTATTTTCTGGAACAAGATTTGAATGAATACACATGGACACTTGATTTTTGGAACTTGTTTTAATTGTTCTTATTACTATGATGGTATAATCACATGCTAAAATATTCAGTGTTGGGTCACAGTATATTTTGTTGATTTTTTACACACAAGACAGCGCATATCTTTTATTTTTTGAGCACAAATATTCACTTCCTCATATTCAAGGAGTAGTAAAATTGCAGCAGTCTTTATTATTTAGCACGAGATTTTCTCTTATATTATGCTTCACCTTTAATAATTATTTTGGGTATTTCAAGAAATGTGAAGTCTGCCTCACACTATAATGACCTTATAATGTCTTTCTCCCTACCTCTGTTTTAAAAATATACTTAATGGAAGGATGATCTATCCCAATGGGGAATAAGGAACGTAACAGATATTTTCTGTTGCATACGAATTTTTATGTGACAATTCAGCAGTTTTCCTTCTTATGTAGGCATTCCTCACTTAACCCCTAAATGATATCCTTTTTGGTAGAGGTGCTTTCAGTAGGTTAAATGGAGTCAAATTGTGTAGGCCCAGGGCACTCAATGGTGGCACTGCTATGATGTTACCAATGCTGGGACCCTTTGTGACTTTACACAATACTTCAGCTGAAGTTTGTATGGCACATGGGCTAGGAGGAGATGGTTAAATTTTCTGCAGTAGAAAGGAAAAGGTTTTCATGCAGATTTTACATGAAAATTTTTGAAAAAATATAATATTGAGTAAAGTTGGCCATATACAAAAAAATTAACAGATTCCTTCATCCATGTTATACAATCGAGATGGACAAATCTCATGCTGCCGCTATGATATTTGGTTCACTGGCTGTCAAAATAACTGAGCAGTGGCTGTATCTGATTGGTTGCAGCTGTGGCTCGGCCAAAACATTTTTATCCAACTCGATTTTTCAATCAAAAATTATTATGGGGGGGGGGGTTTGGCCAGCAGGACTACCCACTGAGCGAATTTCAGCCGGTTCATCAGGACCTGGTCGAAATTTGTCGAGTGCGTGGAAAGCTTAACTCTTAGGTGGAGGACTGGGGCAAGAGGTGGGCAGGAGGGCAGCTGCCCTGGATACAATGGTGGTCAGGGCAGCACCAACTCAATGCACACTATAGATCGGTGGCTAGCAAGCGGTGGTTTGTGGCTTCATGTCTGTCCTGACAGCTACTGCTCTTATACCATGCTCCAAAATGCCCACTCTCCCATTCGCCCACAGCTGACATCAAAAATAAACTGTGCATGCACAACTATTTTCTAGCTGCTGAAAAGTGATTGGCTACACTTGCAGCGCACACTCCATGCCAACCCTAGGAAGCCAGTGCAAGTGAGCTGATAGTGGGTGCAGGGCAGGTCACCCTTTCTACATCATGCATTAGCAGTTGGGAGGGGGCAGCCCGTCATTCTTGCAATGGCCGCTGGACGAACCTATCCTTGTACTCCTTAGTGTATGAGTGCTTTTTAACACTGTAGTTAAAGCAGACCAAAATTTTTCGATTAGCACTTGTTTAAACAATTAGGAAAACAATTAGTGTGGGGAGGGGGTTGCAATTAGCCAAAATATGTACCAGTCTAATGAAAAAGGGAGACCCCACAACACTCTAATTTAGGGCCATGTGTCTGATTCCCAACTTTAAATCACGTGGCATGCAAGCCACAAGATCTGCTTGTTATGGTGGAAAGGTAAGCTCTTGCTGACTGTAATACCTGTAACCATGCTCCCATATTGTATAAAATGGAGCTACGTTTCGAGTTCAACTTTTCTTTAATGCACTCTCCATTATTTGCAGATGATACACAAATTCCATTGCTTTCAAATATCAAGCCGTGCATGGCCAGACCTAGCGTGCTTTGTTATAATTTTGAATAATGAACAGATCATCACCCATAAGGCTATTGACATATGATGAATAACTCCGCTTTTGTAAATAGAAACCTGTTTGAGCTCAGTAAAACAGAATGCTTTAATATAAAAGAAAGCTATACAAGCAGGAACAAAGTGATCACTACTGTGTAAATAACATTACAGCTTTGCATATAGTTCTCATTTATAATGCATTACGCTTCTTGTTTATTTTACTTTGCAACAGCTATACTGAGAATGCCAGCAGTGGGATTATTGTACAACTGTGCTGTACAATTTATCTTTTAAAACCCTGAAAAATATGTCTATTGACCTAACATACGGTGCAATGATGATGAATAAAAGACAATAAACTATAGCGATATATCATCTTTTAATAGTTCAGTGCTGTGAGAACAATGAAAGGTGATATGTGATTGGACTATTTATAATAAGACCAATAATCGGTGTGTAAATAGGTAAAAAAAAAACAAAAAAAAAAACATTGTTATCTATTCAGGAAAGGATCATTGATTCCAATAAAGGAGGAGATCCTTTATCTACCAGTGAATCTGGTGCAGATGATGCAAGTGACATAACATGTTGCTTTCTACGGAACTCAATAACTATTCCACTACTTTCAAGAGAGCTTGTCATCAAAGTAAGCACCTGTCTGAGAAGCCTTTAAAAGAAGCTACCAGTATCTAGCTCAGAAGGTACACGATGAATATGGGGCATTACAGCACAAGTGGGGCATCACTGCAATTGAGGTGACCAGTAAGCAGCCTAGGAGAAGATGGTAGCTTCCATTAACTGCTTCTTAGACAGGAATTTAGCTTCATGACATGTTCCCTTGAAGTGATCCTAAGTTCTCCAAATGTATAGATGAGAGACAACGCTCTTTACATTGTTCTCCTATTAACGGCACACCTCAATTCTTCCTGCTCACGGCGGTTCACTTCAGCTTTATCTGTCTATACAATTGATTTAAACACAGCATGAAAGCTTCTGGAATTCAGATTAGTAACGGAATTATACAGCACTGATCCATGCAACGCTGTGCCACTGCTGGTCTTCAGCAACAAAGTGTGATAACCTATGGCAGCCAACAAGAATCCATATTTAAAGGAACTTTGGTAAACAGAAATGGATTGATTATTATTGCTCTTTTCATTCCTTTACTTGGGGTCTGAGGCATGAAAACTGTACTGATGGGAACATTCTTTGCTGCTCATACAAACCAGAAGCCTCGTTTCACACTTGGACCCGGACTGCATCAAAAAGAGTTGGAAGCTCACTGGTTGCCACGGGCAACAAGAAATTGTTCTTACAGCAGACTTTTCATCCATTAACCCCTTAGACTGAAGACTAGAACAGTTTTCACAAAGGCACCACGATGCCCCGCTAGCGAAATAATCGCAGCGCTTTAAAAGTTGACAGAAGATAGGACTTACCAAATGAAATCCGTGCAGTGGCTGCAGAAGGTCGGCTGCTTAAAGAATCTGGCGGTGAACTTGTGACTCTTGACCTCGTGCACTAGTTTTTGCCTGAGGGCTCCTCTGCGACAGAAGAGAGGCTTGACAAAAGGCTGCTCCACGTCGGTGCCAGCGCACACCTGAGCCATCTTGTCCAGTTCTTTAGTGCTACGACCCTGCGTGGGATTTCCAGATTCAACAAATGGTAGAAAGCGAGCCTAGAACGTGAACACCTGGCAGAGGGAAAGCCAGAGGCAGCTCTTTAGATGGATGTGAAAGTGAGCAATGACAGAGGAGAGGGCTGTAGTTAGCTGTGACTCCCTCTCAGATGCTACTTGCGTTATTAACTGTAGGGCAGGCAGCACACACTATGAATAACGTGTGTATGCCGAGACAGACACTGGAGACTGCTATCTTAAGAAAAAAAGGGCAGTTCTTCAACATATCCTTCAAAAGGAGGGACTTTTCTGTGTCTATTAAAGCAGAACAGGAGGAGTTTCCCCTTTAAAGGAATAGATGATGAATAGGAATGGAAGGTTATGTAATAGTTAAATGCAGAGCGATACTGAAGAATTCAGTTAATTGATAATTTTGCTTTAATCTGTTTTACCCTAATTGTGTTGCGTACTACAGAAACACAAGTGTGCCATCTGTTTTTGAATGACAGGAATCCTGGTCATTTCTGAATTTGGATTCTATCGCATGTATTATAGGCATTCAATTTTTTTTTTTTATATCTAGTTAGCATGCCAAAAATAGCATGCTTGGCAACTCGCCATGATTTTTCCGGAAGAGAGCTGTAGCTTCCAATGTAACGAATGAAGGAATGAACGCGTTACCTCTAAGCAGCAAAATCCACCTTTCGTTATTTTAGCAAAGGAGGAAATGAAGTAATCAAAGAGAAGGTGACATTAAAGTGGTAATAAAGACAAGTTCAAAAATGACATGTATTATTGTTATATACCAGAACAAGCTGCCTTTCATTTTTCTGTTATTTGTATGGAAATTTCAATAAAAAATCTTTAAAGATAAAAAAAAAAAAAAAAAGACATATATGATACAGTCTGGCATTGGCATTAACAAAAGCAGTCTGTAACTTCACTTTCTTACCTGTTGATCCTGCTCCTATTTTTTTTTTTTTCCGTTTCTATCCAGCAAAAGTGGCAGCTAGTTCTGTCCAGGGAAAAGAGCAGTTGGAGGGGTTGATTTATTAAAGGCAAATAGACTATGCACTTTGAAAAGTGCAGTTGCTCCCAGAAAGTACAGTTGCTCCAGAGCTTAGTAAATGAGCAGAAGCTCTGCTGACTTCCATCATCCAATCATGTGCAAGCAAAAATGCATTTTTTTTATTTTATTTGCACGAGATTGGGTAATCTTTGCAAATTGAAGCTTGATTTACTAAAGGCAAATAGACTATGCACTTTGAAAAGTGCAGTTGCTCCCAGAAAGTGCAGTTGCTCCAGAGCTTAGTAAATGAGCAGAAGTTCTGCTGACTTCCATCATCCAATCATGTGCAAGCAAAAATGCATTTTTTTAATTTTATTTGCACGAGATTGGGTAATCTTTGCAAATTGAAGCTTGACCTCATTTACTAAGCTCTGGAGCAACTGCACTTGCAGAGAGAAACTGCGCATTGCAAAGTGCACAGCCTATTTGCCTTTAGTAAATCAACCCTTAGTAAATGATACAGTCTGGCATTGGCATTAACAAAAGCAGTCTGTAACTTTGCTTTTTTACCTGTTGATCCTGCTGCTATTTTTTTTTTTTAAGTTTCTATTCAGCAAAAGTGGCAGCTAGTTCTGTCCAGGGAAAAGAGCAGTTGGAGGGATTGATTTACTAAAGGCAAATAGACTATGCACTTTGAAAAGTGCAGTTGCTCCCAGAAAGTGCAGTGGCTCCAGAGCTTAGTAAATGAGCAGATGCTCTGCTGACTTCCATCATCCAATCATGTGCAAGCAAAAATGCATTTTTTTAATTTTATTGGCTCAATGTAAGGGTCAGCCTAATAGTTATGTTAAGGGGTTTGGGAATGTAGGTCAACACTTATTTACTCCTATATTTGGCACCAAAACCCCCATGCCAAGAACTACATGGTGCCAGGTAGTTGTACCAAAAATAGTGTATCGAATTATTAAGATTATGTCAAGTTTTGGTTCTTGATTAAGGATGAGCTTTATGTTCGAGTCGAACATGAGTTCGAGTCGAACATTGGCAAACAATTTGGGGTGTTCGCGGCAAATTCGAAAAGCAGCGGAACACCGTTAAAAGTCTATGGGAGAAATCAAAAGTGCTAATTTTAAAGGTTAATATGCCAGTTATTGTCATAAAAAGTGTTTGGGGACCAGGGTCCTGCCCCAGGGGACATGTATTAATGCAAAAAAAAGTTTTAAAAACTGAAGTTTTTTCGGGAGCAGTGATTTTAATAATGCTTAAAGTGAAACAATAAAAGTGAAATATTCCTTTAAATTTCGTACCTGGGGGGTGTGTATAGTATGCCTGTAAAGTCGCGCATGTTTCCTGTGTTTAGAATTGTCCCTGCACAAAATGACATTTCTGAAGGAAAAAAAAGTCATTTAAAACCACTCGCGGCTATAATAAATAGTCAGCTCCCCGGCAATACAGATGAAAGTCATTGAAAAAAACGGCAGGGGTCCCCCCCACAGTCCATTACCAGGCCCTTTGGGTCTGGTATGAATATTAAGGGGAACCCCAAACCAAAAAAAAAAAACGTGGGGGTCCCCCCAAATTCCATATGAGGCCCTTCAGGTTTGGTATGGATATTGAGGGGAACCCCACACCAAATTTAAAAAACAAAATGGCGTGGGGTCCCCCCAAAAATCCATACCAGACCCTTCAGGTCTGGTATGGATTTTAAGGGGAACCCCGCACCAAATTTAAAAAACAAATGACGTGGGGTCCCCCCAAAAATCCATACCAAAGAGGGGGATGAGAGAGTGCCCCCCCTCCTGAACCGTACTAGGCCACATGCCCTCAACATGGGGAGGCTGTCCCCATGTTGATGAGGACAAGGGCCTCATCCCCACAACCCTTGCCCGGTGGTTGTGGGGGTCTGCGGGAGGGGGGGCTTATCGAAATACGGAAGCCCCCTTTAACAAAGGGGAACTCCAGATCCCTCCCCCCATGTGAATTGTTAACGGGGTACATTGTACCCCTACCATTTCACAAAGAAAGTGTAAAAATTTGTAAAAAACACACAGACACAGTTGGACAAGTCCTTTATTTAAAAATAAAAATAAATGTAGCGATACCTCCAACTAAGAAGGCCGCAGATTTAGTTGGGCCCTGAAGACAGCTCCGCCAACCCCCGGCAATATGCTCAACCCCCTACTGGCACAGCTAGTAAGGGGAGATAGGACCGCGTGACCGCAACTCTAGGTGACGCAGTCCTATGGCAAACACACACAGTGATATACTTTAAAACTTCTATTAAAGTAAGTGAAACTGACACCAATGTACTTGACCCAGATATTTTACTGAGGCTAATGGGCAAGTAATAAACAACAGTATAACAAGTTGCAGATCCCTGCAATAAAAAGTAATAAGGATAAACAGAGTAATCAGAATAATTAAGTATTGCTATGCAACTCTAGCGCCGCCCCTTTACAGCTACTTCCCCTCATGGGTAGACTAACACCCAGCAATGTCTACCTATGCAGTCAGGCCTGACTGATCTAAATGGAAGTTCAGTGAAACAATATTCGCTAGAAATCTTTCGGTGGTGCACTTGAAGAACAACTTTGTAATCCCAACGAATAGTAAAGATAAAGTGTCTGTCTTTAAACAGCTCTCACCACCCGGACAAGTCCAAGTCCGTTTCCTCCATCGATTCGTCTGGGAACAGGAATCCACCGACATCCGAGTCTTCAATCCTTCTGGTGTACTGCAGCAAGGAGGAGAAGATGTCTTTAAGGCTCTGCTAGGCTGGCAGAGGGCTCTTTGGAAAGGAGCACAAGGCCCAGGCTTCAGGCCTTGTGCACACAGCAGTTCAGCACAGAGATCCTCTTGCTAGGAGAGGGGGTGTCCAAAAGAGGCCGAACAAACTCCACCTCCCCTTTATAAAGTCTGCCCCAGCAGTCTCTGTTCCGGAGCAATGTACCCTGGGTGCTGCAAGATGTACTGGGAGATGTAGTCTCTCTCTCTCCTCTGCTTTCACTTCCAGTAATGTCTCTTTACTTCCTCCCGACTCACCTCTCACCTGGAACTTCTTGTCTCTCTGTCTTAAAGGGGAATACCCCGCTACATAAATAAATAAATAAATTCCAGCGATGTAATCCCGTCCATGTCCAACGATTATCCATTCTCCAGTGATGCTGCAGTCTCCCCTCTCCAGCAGGAACGAAACCCCCATGAAGCGTAAGAGGGGGCGGGGTCACCCGTCCTTATCATAGGGAACCCCCGGGGTTCTATCAGTGTCTGGTTAAAGCTTGTAGGAGGAGTTTTCATTCTTCTCTGACTGTGCTATGAGGCTGCATGACCCCTGACTTTCTGTCTGGACAGTGCTGATTGGCCATGTGCTGATTAAATGCACCCTCCCAAGAAACAAAAACCTCTCTAGCAATACACACCAAACTGAGCATGTGCAAAGTGACTTCAAAGGCTCTGTACTATCAGGAGATGGATTGGGGACAGTGAAAGAACAGGAGGATTAGAGAAGACAGGATCAAACAGGCTTTTTACACAATGCAGAGGATTAACCCCTTAGGCTCCACAGTGAGTATAACAAGCATGCTTTACTGCGTATACAGACTGATTGTACTGTTGTGGGTTTAGTAACACTTTAAATTCCGTCACTCTCCTTGAGTGGATAAGAAATTCAAACAACCAAAGTAAACGCAATCTACTGTACAATCATATCTTTGTATCTTACACACAAATACAATTAGTGAATCCTTATTTAAATTCAAATGCAGTTCTGTGTCAACTTAGCAAATGTATTATACTCTCATGATACTGGAATACAATGAAAAGATCATTTGTCTATGGCTAAGTCTTACATGAAGGTTAGAATAAAAGCAGCTCTGGGAAATAGTGGTACTAGCTCTGTACTGGCATGTCGCATAGGTTTATGTTTATATGGTAACTAAATGGTCAAAATACAGTTCTATGGAAGCTGCATAAACTCCAAATGTCTCAGTCTCCATAGTGACCAGGAGCTGCATACAGATACATCGTTTTGTCTCTGTCATTGGATAAGCCCTGCTGATTGGCTGCCAGCAATGTCACTTGAATGATGTGCACTCACAAACAACTCATATCTGCTGGTAGAAACACAAGGTGTCGTTGGAAACTAGCTTGCACCACTTATACTATTCTCCATATGACCATTTCTGCCATTTTTGCAATGCTGCATAATGTGATACACAAAGCAATTTTATTATGTATGCGACTGTGATTGAATATTAACCCTCATCATCCTCAATAAACGAGAACACAAACTGTATCCTGACCTTTTTCATTACAATACTTTGTCTTTATCATTCATAGCTAAAGAAGCGCCCTCATCTTTTCCATGGTGCGCCATCAAGTCAAAATCGCAAAGCTGTTTTCAAGCAATTATAACAGCATACCTTTCAATGCTGATTTCCAGACTGGTGTCCAGATACACATACACTCCTGGGAAAAAGTAAGTACATCCCATGGAAATTATTGACTTTTTCAACATATCTGAACAGGCTAAAGTTCGATCTCGATTCAAACAATACCTACAGATAAAATGTGTGTAGTGCCCTCCCGCTATTTAAAATATAGAGGGATATCTGAGTTAGTAGTTGGGCTCCGGCAGTTGAATTACATTGAAATTTATCTCTGTTCTAGCTGTGGTTTGCCCGATAGCATTTTTCCTTATTGCCTGTAGGTGGCGTTACCTCTTCAGGCACCTGTTGGAACACGGGCAGACAATGGTGCATTGAGTGACCCTTCTCGGCAGCGGTGCAGTGGGAGTGGTCAACCCGCTGTGCCTGCTAGGAGGGTATTCTTAAAGGGCAGACGCCATTGATTGGGGTCCGTTTTTCGCCTCGTGGCCCTCCGGGCTCGAGGTGTGTGTGTGTGTGATCCTGGTCTCGGGGGCCACGTTGGCCCAAGGCTGCATCGCTATCTAGTAGGCTCAGCTAGTCTGGCTGTGGCCTACATTTGGAGAGGGGATCCCAGGCTGTCCGTCAAAATGGGGAGGAAGCTAACTTAATGAAGGAGACCAGGGGAGGACTTGCCCTGGAGGAGACCGGCAAAGTGATGCTATCTCGGGTGAGGCCTGGCAACTTTATTAAGGAGGGATCCACTATACTACAAGCCCTGCAGTTTGCCGGATTGGCTTAAAGGCTCTTTAACTGTACGGCTGGAAGTTTAGGACATTGAAATCCTGTGGCAGAGGATTCCTGGACTATCCATTTTCTCAACTAAAAAAAGGTCTGTGGCAGAGACTTTATTCAGTCCAAAAGGTCTGTGGCAGAGACCCATTTCATCTTGGGCAATCTGTGGCAGAGACTGCCCCGTTGCTGATTCGTGTGTCATCCCGGCTGCTAGGCCATGTGAGAGGGGACTATCCGGGTGACCAATACCCACTCTTTTTTTTTTCAAATTCTTTATTTATTTTATCAACAGGGTTTCTTAAACAATATGTTATTACAAAGAAACAAAATTCACATCATACCCTATTTCTTTACATCTCATCTTTCAGAAATTAAATCTATGCCATCTTCATATGGTATTAATAAAATATTAATTAATTGTTTATATTTAAACTTCATACAAACCATCTTTCTTTCTTCCTATTCTCTAATTTCTGTTTATTTAGTTTCCTTCATCTCTTATCTACATATTTTCATCTTCCCCTGTTGCCTTCCCCCTTATCCCCAAATTCCTCCCAATACCCATTTCCCATTCCCTTCAATCCCCATATTCCTCCCCTCCCGGAAAAAAAAAAAAAAGGGAAAAACTCACTCAAGTAATTTCTCTCTCTCCCCTCCCTCCCTCCCCTACTCTCCCAATAATCTCCTACCCTCTTCTGATTGCATATATATCTCCCATGGGGCCCAGATTTCTTTAACTTGTTCCCTTCTATCTAATGTTATAGGTAACAGTTTCTCCATTATTCCTATTTTCCTAACTTTCTTAAGCCACTCCGACGCCGTCGGGGCTTTTATATCTTTCCAATTTGTTGCAATACAACTTTTTGCTGCGTTTATTAGGTGGCACAGAATTGAATTGCTGTATCTTTTAGATGGGATTTGTAGATTGTGCAACAAGAAGAAATCTGGTTCCCCTGGAATTGAATATTCAGTAAATTTCTGTGTAATTCTATGCACTGTTTCCCAGAATTGTCTAATTACTGGGCAAGACCAGAATATGTGTATCATTGTCCCTCTTTCCTTGCATCCTCTCCAACACCTGTCAGAAAATTCTGGAAAAAATTTATTTAGGGCTACCGGTGTATAATACCAGCGTGTTAAAATTTTATAATTTGATTCTTGTATTTTAATACACCTCGATGTTTTTGTGGCCAACTCTATTATATTCTGACATTGTGCTGGAGAGAAGGCGTGGCCTATATCTCTCTCCCATTTACCAAGACATTCCATTTTAAAGTCGTCTAGGGGTGCAATCAACAATGCATACATTTTCGATATGACATGTGAAAGTGGTTCCCCTCCCTCACAGTAATCCTCAAATCTTGTCCGTGTCCCTCTATATGTTTCTGCTGATCCCAGTTTTTCTAGGTAGTGTCTAATCTGCCGAGCTTGCCAAATCGGAATTTCATATTTACCTCCTTTTTTTGTTAGCTTATCTATTGTTACCCATCCCCTTTCTCCCATGAAGTCCGACACTTGGAAAATTCCTTTTTCCCTCAATTTCTTAAACTTTACTGACTCTATCCCTGGTAAGAAATCTGGGTTTCCTATTATAGGATATAGTGGTGATTTTTTATCTGTAAATTTAGATTTCTGACATATTTTATCTCCTACCCATAACGTCGTTCCTATCGTGTGGTGTGATTTTACCAAGGGGGACAAAGCTCTATAGCACCATATTGCCCTATTTAGTGGAATTAAACTTATTTGTTGTTCCATATTTATCCATAATTTATAATCTCTATGTCTGCTCCAGTCTACTAGTCTCCCAAGATGCACTGCTTGATAATATTTATATATGTCCGGTACAGATATACCTCCTACTCTTTTTGGTAAAGTTAAGAGTTTTCTGGCTAATCTTGGCTTTTTACTTTTCCAAATAAATTTCATAAACAGAGTTTGGACTTGGTTAAAGAAAGACTTGGGAATTTTTATCGGTAATGCTAAGAACAGGAATACCCACTCTAAAACACTGAGAGTGGTAAGTGACTGTGAGCTGATATTTTTGGCTAGTATTGCTGAGTGCCTGAACCTTCCCCTACTCTTCTATACCTTCTACTTTCTCAACGTTTACTGCATAAGAAAATAAAGCCTAACTGTTTGAGGTTTTACATCTGTGTGGACATTGCATTACTACAGACTTTCCTACCTGGACAACGAAGCTGAAGAGGTAACGTGCAAAGCCCAAAATGAACCAGGGGCCCTCTAGGGGGTAGTGCTACACGTGGAGGCTCGTCGATATTTGCCGTTGCCTCTGACAACCGGATTACTGTTCTTTTGCTATTTGGAAAGTCTGCCATTGAGAAAGTGTTGGACTGTGCTTTTAATGAAAGAAGAAGGGGTTAAGGGGCACAGATCGCATTGTTAGCTGCGTGGTTCGTGGGCGGGGCCGAAAAGAAGAAAGCCCGCGAGCTACGTGCAAAAAGAACTAAGTGGAAGGAGTTCCCGCCACCTGCGTGCTACACGTGAATGTGTTTGGCGCCAAAGGGCAGAGATTGTTGGACTGAGCAAGAAGAGCAGCATGTCTTAATTTTTGTGGGCCCCAGCCATGTCGGGACCCAGGATGCTCCATATGCCTACTACTATGGACACTGCTCAGCTTGGAGCCCCGCTTACGGATACGGGGATCTGACTCAAGCCCCGGGGCCGCTTCACTCTATACACAAGTCGGGATGTGGATGTCCTGGGCATGCTCTGCCCTGGATGCAGTGGACTGGCTGTGCAGTTGCGCCCCTTTGGACGATGCCGATCCTGCGGGGAATTTATTTTCGAGGTGGAATAACCCACCGCACCACCCCGCGCTTATCGGGTAGACTGGATTACAGGCCCCGTCATTCTTGAGGAGGCCGCCTTCGCCCCTGCGGTTCAGCCCGCATGCACTGCAGATGCTACAGCAAGGGAGTCCAGAGTGGATGTCGCTACCACTACGGAGCCACCAGCGGACCTCGCAGCGGACACTGCCACCGCCACCACTCGTGTTTCCATCCCGCCAGCCAAACGGAAGGTGGGCTACGTTAAGGCCTCCCGCGGCCGCGGTCGAAGCCTACCCCAGCGCCTGCCGGAACCGAACCTTGTGAGCGGTGACAGGAACTGGCAGGAACCGGTAAGGAGGCTGGGGCAAAGTGACTTTAGTTACCCATAACTATCTACCCGCCGAGGAGTTGGATTCCTCGGAACTGGAATCCTCCTCCGATGCTGGGGAAGATGAGCTGATTAGGCTGTATTTCTGGAAAAGGGATGGGACAATCGAAAATGTATTACCCTGATATTCAGCCTCCAAGAGGGTTCTCCCATGAGTTCTGGGGACACCACACCCCAGGTGAAAACCCTTACCCCTGTTGTAAAGAGAGAGGCTGTACCCAATGACCGGCCCTGGCCTCAATTTGCTACGTCTTTGGTCCGGAGGTCACCAGACTCATATTTACTGCCCGGGACGGGAGACCCTAGGTCCTTACCTAGGCTCGCCCGCCTACAGCGGATCCTGATGAAGCGGATAGCTACAGAGTACGACTGGGAGTTCCCCTATGTGCCCAAAGAACTAATGTTGAAAATTGAAGCTTGCCACGAGCAATGGTATGGGGAAGCCATCTGGGACTATCTTAAAGTACCCAAGCCGTTTAGGAACATTGAACACTCGGTTACCATGACCGATCGATTCAGGGGGTGCCGTTTGGACTGGGGCTATGGCCGGCACATTCACGCTGATCGGATTGGTCTCCGCTGTCCAGGAAGAGAGGATGCAGTATACTTTATCACCACCCTGGACAAACAGTGGAAATCTGTGACTCTACCTGATCCTAGTTTCTACCTATGACATTTAAGATGAGAAACTTGACTTTGTTGTTTGCCTCCTGTTTTCCTACAAGTGGAGAATGCTCTGGATAAAGATGACTTTGTTTTCCACCGTAAGAGATTTGCTACTCTATATATATAAAAAAAAGAGAACACAGAGAACGTTTCTTTGATATCTCTGAAGAACAGGTTTTTTTCTCCTTTGGCTGAACTTTGGGGGCTAATTAGATAGAGTAGTATTGCTGAGAAACGCTGTGTTCAACAGTGGTTCTCTTGTGTGTTTGTGATTCAACCCCTGCTTAAAAAAAAAGGACATTTTGATGCATCTAACACTAGGAAGCAGTAATCTGCCGAATTTAGGGAAATACTTTTTCTGCTGACACAGCAGCTGAGAACTTTATGAAGGAAAACTGCATTCTCACGGAGATACAGTTCTGCTTCTGTGTATATATGTCTGATAATTTAGGATAATGTGTTTGCTATGCATGTTCTTTGTGTTTTCTCTTAGGTACCGGATCTGCTGTCGAGACCATCGGAGAATGGGGTGGGATTAGACAGATAGTGATGGGTGGTAGTGTACATACATAATGTGTAATATATCTAAATGTCATATATGGAGAGTTATGTCATTCCTTTTGTTGTATACTGTGTATCTTTCTCCTTTTCTTTTCCCTTTCCCAGTTTTTTTTGGTTCAGGTACCAAAACCTCAGGCTTGAGGTTTCTTTTTGTTTTTTGAGCCACTGGGGACAGTGTCTTTTGTAGAGGGGGGTGTATGTAGCGCCCTCCCCAAAAGGTTGGGACGCTATTTAAAATATAGAGAGATGTCTGAGCCAGTAGTTGGGCTCAGGCGGTTAATTACATTGAAATTTACCTCTGTTCTAGCTGTGGTTTGCCCGATAGCATTTTCCCTTATTGCCTGTAGGTGGCGTTACCACCTGAGGCACCAGTTGGAACACAGGCAGACCATGGTGCATTGAGTGACCCTTCTCGGCAGCGGTGCAGTGGGAGTGGTCAACCCACTGTGCCTGCTGGAAGGGGATACTTAAGGGGCAGACGCCATTGAATGGGGTCCGTTTTTTGCATCGTGGCCGTCCGGGCTCGAGGTGTGTGTGTGTGATCCTGGTCTCGGGGCCACGTTGGCCCAAGGCTGCATCGCTATCTAGTAGGACCAGCTAGTCTGGCTGGGGCCTAAATTCGGAGAGGGGATCCCAGGCTATCTGTCCAAATGGGGAGGAAGCTATCTTAATGAAGGAGACCAGGGGAGGACCTTCCCTGGAGGAGACCGGCAAAATGATGCTGTCTCGGGTGAGGCCTGGCAACTTTATTAAGGAGAGATCCACTATACTACAAGCCCTGCAGTTCGCCGAATTGGCTTAAAGCAGGGGTCTCAAACCTGCGGCCCTCCAGCTGTTGCGGAACTACAAGTCCCATCATGCCTCTGCCTATGGGAGTCCTGCTTGTAACTGTTTAGCCTTGCAATGCCTCATGGAAATTGTAGTTCTGCAGCAGCTGGAGGGCAACCAGTTTGCGACCCCTGGCTTAAAGGCTCTTTAACTGTACGGCTGGAAGTTTTGGACATTGAAATCCTGTGGCAGAGGATTCCTGGACTATCCATTTTCTCAACTAAAAAAAGGTCTGTGGCAGAGACTTTATTCATTCCAAAAGGTCTGTGGCAGAGACCCATTTCATCTTGGGCAGTCTGTGGCAGAGACTGCCCTGTTGCTGATTCGTGTGTCATACCGGCTGCTAGGCCATGTGAGAGGGGACTATCCGGGTGACCAATACCCACTCTAAAACACTAAGAGTGGTAAGTGACTGTGAGCTGATATTTTTGGCTAGTATTGCTGAGTGCCTGAACCTTCCCCTACTTTTCTATACCTTCTACTTTCTCAATGTTTACTGCATAAGAAAATAAAGCCTAACTGTTTGAGGTTTTACATCTGTGTGGACATTATATTACTACAGACTTACCTACCCGGACAACGAAGCTGAAGAGGTAACGTGCAAAACCCAAAATTAACCAGCGGCCCTCTAGGGGGTATTGCTACACGTGTTATACTTGATTTAATGATCCACAAAATTGACATAGTATATATTCATTCTCGTAATTTAACTGAACCCCTTCACGACCGAGGGTAAAACATACAAAGCCATTCACAATTCTGCCCCAAGCTACATCACCAATCTTGTCTCCAAATATCACCCAAACCGTCCTCTCCGCTCCTCCCAAGACCTTCTGCTCTCTAGCTCCCTTGTATCCTCCTCCCATGCTCGTCTCCAGGACTTCTCCAGAGTCTCTCCCATCCTCTGAAAAGCACTACCCCAATCTGTCCGGCTATCTCCTACTCTGTACACTTTTAGGCGATCCCTGAAAACGTATCTCTTGAGGGGGGCCTATCCTGTATCCAGCTAACAACTAAATCTTCTACTCCCCTCATCAGTTCATCCATTACAGTTCCTACCTTTTGTTTAACCAGCCCCTCCCTTTTAGATTGTAAACTCGAAGGAGCAGGGCTTCTCTAACCCTCTTGTTTTGAATTGTACTGTTAGTGTAGTGTCTCCCTGCATTGCAAAGCGCTGCGCAAACTGTTGGCGCTATATAAATCCTGTAGAATTAATAATAATAAAACAAACCTTAAAGGGGTTGTAAATGTTTGTTTTTTATTTTCTAAATAGGTTCCTTTAAGCTAGTGCATTGTTAGTTCACTTACCTTTTCCTTTGATTTACCTTCTAAATGTTTTTTTTCTTTGTCTGAATTTCTCACTTCCTGTTTCTCCTCACTAAACTTCACACCATCATCCGAGTGGTGTGGAGTCAGCCAGAACAGCTTACTGAACAGCTTACTGAGGAGGAACAGGAAGTGAGAAATTCAGACAAAGAAAACAAAGAAAAAAAATATTTAGAAGGGAAATCAAAGGAAAAGTTAAGTGAACCAACAATGCACTAGCTTAAAGGAACCTATTTAGAAAATAAAAAACGAACCTTTACAACCCCTTTAACTCCCAGACCCAATTTTATAACTTTGACATGTGGTAGTAAAACTGTACATATCATCAATACTTTGTGTATCCAGGTGGATTATGACATTTTTTTCAGAACAAATTGGGCTTTCATTTGGTGGTAAATGGTAACAGATATCTCCTGATTTTTTTTATTATCAAAGGAAAACTGGCCCAAAATAAAAAAAAAAAAAAACAAACATATATTTTTTTTAATTTTGCTGTATTTTTCTTGTTATTACCATAATGCACCACCAAAAAACAAACCAAAATATATTCTTCTACTCCTAATGATCGCAGCGATACCACACGTAGTACAGCCCAGAAACGGTGCACATTTTGCTTTTTTTTTATCCTACTTAAAACACACTGACACTAAATTTAAAATGCAGTTTATTTTAACCACTTCCTCTACACTGAGAACCGAGTGATCGAACACTGCCGATCGCTCGGTTTTCAGAGCTCTGTGAGCAGAGAGCTGTAAACTGTCAGTTACAGCTCTCTGCTCTTCACCCTTCTCGCTCACTGGACTGCTGGGCTGTGGAGGGGGCAGAGCGGCCGTCTAAGGCTCTCGGTGGCTTGGTGTCAGTCCTGGCACTTGGTGGATCCAGACTCTGTGGTCGGGATGACACAGTGCCTGGACTGACATTGGTGATGTCAGCAGAGAGTGGACTTGAGCCCGTTCCCTGCTGAAAACGGGTCACAGGAGTGCAAAACTAATTACACTCCTGTGATCTATAGGAGAAATACAGCCAAACGAGCTTTGGCTATACTTCGCCTTTAAACTGCCAATGGAGCCCCCTAATTGGTTTGCCAAAACAAACAGGCAGCTTTTGTACCCTTTTAGGTACAACAGGCTCCCACAGCAGACAGAAAAGAGGAGCTTTTCCTGGGACAACACTCTAAGCTCCTTCAGACAGAGTGTTCATCACTTAAACCCTTTACACACACATAGCTGACTTTAAAGGTTTTTATTTGGAGCCCTGTGAACATTTCTTGCCTTGCCAACCCACTGGTAGGCAACACAGGACTAATGCCCCGTACACACGATCGTTTTTCATGCCGTTAAAAATGCCATTTTTAAAAATGGCCATTAAAAATGATCGTGTGTAGGCTCCAGAGCATTTTTAACGACGTGAAAAACGGCCATTAAAAATTCCGGACATGCTCTCTTTTTTCACGTCGTTTTTCATGTCGTTTTTTTTAACGACGTGAAAAACGATAGTGTGTATGCTTTCACGACGTGAAAAAAAACGCACATGCTCAGAATCAAGTATGAGACGGGAGCGCTCGTTCTGGTAAAACTAGCGTTCGTAATGGAGATAGCACATTCGTCACGCAGTAACGGACTGAAAAGCACAAGACTGAAAAGAGCGAATCGTCTCTCAACAAACTTTACTAACATGAAGGGTGGCGCCATTCGAACGGAACTTCCCCTTTATAGTGCCGTCGTACGTGCTGTACGTCACTGCGCTTTGCTTGAACATTTTTTAAAATTATGGTGTGTACGCAAGACAGGCTTGAGAGGAAACAAGAAAAAAAATAACAAGAAAAACGTCAGTTTTAAAAATGACATTAAAAACGATCGTGTGTACGGGGCATTACAGTAGTTGGCTATAACTGAAAACAAAGTTAGGTCAGAAGAAAATTCTTCATCACTCAGGCCTTTGTCCCAGAGATTTCCAAGTGATCTGCCAGTGGCAATTTTGTGTGTCATCTTCAACAAGTGTCCGCTAAATGGGTTGGGTACAAAAAACTGCCCTTTAACCATTTCTGGCTCATTACTTTCAGTGGGCAGATGCTCCATGTACAGCCTTCCATTGTCCCTGTAAACCCTATTGTTTATCTCCTTCTGCAGGAAGGCTGAAAATTAAGTTTTTGAGCTTCGTCAGACTGGAAACAAACGGCAGTGCTTGCTCAAAGGGGCTTTTCCAAACCAATGAGGACAGCAGATGAGGTTTGGCAAAGGCAGAGTCCACTTGGTCATAGCAAGAAAAGGGGTTATGGGTACCACCCCCCTGCTCTGTGACTAGAGACTGTGCCTCTGTAGCAATTGCAGCACTACCAGTGATTGCTAACATCAACAATATATTTTCATCAGATTTAAGGATTACATTTTCTACATCAGGCATACATACTGTATATTGGGTAACTGTGCATGAACAATGTCTCCTACCCTAGGAGAATTATGCACCTATATCCCACTTTCCTCTCTCTTTCCATTCCCAAGTTGCCCAGATGTCACACCCAAATCTTTACACAGTGCTTTGCAGTCTTGATACCTGAAACAGTCCTTGAAGGTATCACCCTTCATGGGTGGCAAAGCATGTGTAGCGCCCTGCTACTTTTGAACAGGCGCTATTCTGTAAATTTAGAGGTATCTGAGCTGTAAATGTTCCAGCTTTGGCTGTTTGTGCGAATTTCCCACTGTTGCCAGTAGGTGTCACTGTTGTCACAGGCCAGTGTGAGAAATACAGCCAGCTGAAGTGTATTGGATATTCTTTCTCCAGAAAACAGCCCAATCAGGAGCTTCTTTGTAGCTGGGCATGCTGGCAAAGGATATTTAACCACTTCCCGCCCAGTCAATAGTGAATTGACGTCCGGGAAGTGGTTGCAATATCGATACTGGACGTCATATGACGTCCTGCAGGATAATGCCTTGCGCGCGCCCGCGGGGGCGCGCAGCGCGGTGATCGGGGACGGCATGTGTCCCTCGGACACAGCGCTTCCCCGATCACGGTAAACAGCCAATTTCATTGGCTGTTTACCATGTGATCGGCTGTGTCAAAGTCACAGCCGATCACCTGTCAAAACAAACTCGGCGGCGCGCTCCGTGCGCGCCGCCACAGGCTTGCAGAGCGGGGATCGGGGAAGGCGAGTGTCCCTTGGACACAGCGCGTCCCCGATCAGAGTAAACAGCCAATGAATTGGCTGTTTACCACGTGACCGGCTGTGTCCAATCACAGCCGGTCACAAATGTAAACAAACTCCACAGGAGTTACTACCTGATCCCTGCTCTCTCCTCACACACCGATCTGTGAGGAGAGAGAAGAGATCAGTAAGTTAGCTCAGTGTAGTTTGTCTACATAAGTTTACAGTGCACAACACGCCCCCCCCCATAAAGAGGACCTGTCACACAGCCCAGCACATCAATCAGCCCAGCCAATCAGCCCATCTGTCAATCAGCCCATCTGTCAATCAGTCCATCTGTCAATCAGCCCATCTGTCAATCAATCAGCCCATCTGTCAATCAATCAGCCGATCTGTCAATCAATTACCCCACCTGTCAATCAATCACCCCATCTGTCAATCAATCAACCCATCTGTCAATCAATCAATCAGCCCATCTGTCAATCAATCAGCCCATCTGTCAATCATGTGTCACAGGCCCACCTCCATCGGTACCGCCATTGGCACCGCCACACAGGCTACCAGTACAGCCATCGGTACCAGTACCACCACCAGTACCGCCACCAGGCCCAGCATCTATACTGCCACACAGGCCCGCTACCAGTATCACCACTAGTGCCGCCATCGGTACCACCACCAGTACCACCACCCGTACCACCGTCGGTAGTGCCACCACCACCTGTACCACCACCTGTACCGCCATCGGTACCATCACCACCCGTACCGCCATTGGTACCACCACCACCTGTACCGCCATCGGTACCACCACCACCTGTACCGCCATCGGTACCACCACCACCCATACCGCCATCGCTACCACCACCACCGTACCGCCACCTGTACCGCTATCGGTACCGCCGCCACCACCACCACCCGTACCGCCATCGGTACCACCACCACCTGTACCGCCATTGGTACCACCACCACCCATACCGCCATCTGTACCACCACACAGGCCCACCACTAATACCTCCATCGGTACTACCACACAGACCGCTACCACTACCACCAGCAGTACCATTACACAGGCCCACCAATAAGCACTGCCATAATGTCCCAAAGGGTTTACACACCTGAGGAGGCATATGCCATTCTTGCCATGTCGGATGATGAGAGCAGCGGGGAGCTCCCATTATCCGATTCTGGTTCGGAATACGAGCCAGTGGAGGATAGTGGCTCAGAGTCCGAGTCCCCGGAGGAAACCGTCCCTCCCAAAAGAATGCGATCGGCACCAAGATCAGCACCAAGATCAGCACCAAAATCAGGAGAACTGCCCACCACCAGCAGCACCATACCCCAGGAAGAGGAGCCCAGTACAAGCAATGGAAATGCACGCCCAACCCGAAGAATCCAGCCCCAATCCTACCTTCCCGATGCCCTGGCAAACCCCTTATGGTTGCCTGCCAACTCAGGATCCGCTATCATCCCCCCTTTCACCGCACAGCCAGGTGTGCAGCCCGACACTACAAATTTTTCTAAATTTGATTATTTTTGTTTATTTTTCCCACAAGATTTGCTGCAGAATATAGTGGATCAAACGAATCTGTATGCATCCCAATTTATTGCTGCCAACCCCGATTCTTCCTACGCCCGCATGTTCCAGTGGCGGCGTCTAACATTGGAGGAATTTAAATTATTTTTGGGCCTTATGTTCAATATGGGGCTTACAAAAAAGAACGAAGTCCATTCATATTGGTCCAAACGCCCCATCCAACACATGCCCATATATTCCGCTGTCATGTCCAGGAAAAGATACGACATGACTATGCGCTTTCTCCACTTCAATGACAATTCACAGTGCCCTCCCCGAGATCATCCCAACTACGACAAATTGTACAAGATACGCCCCCTAATCAATGTCTTTTCCCAGCGATTTGAAGAAGTTTTCATCCTAGACCAAAAAAATTGTGTGGACGAGTCCCTCGTACATTTCACCGGCCGACTGCAGTTCAAGCAGTACATACCAAGCAAGAGAGCCAGGTATGGGTTAAAATTAAATAAATTATGTGATCGAGCCACTGGATACGTCTGCAAATTCAGGATCTACGAAGGCAAAGACTCCCAGCTCCAGCCCCGTGATTGCCCCACATATATTGGAACCAGTGGGAAAATTGTCTGGGAGTTGGCATACCCCCTGTTCGGAAAAGGTTACCATTTATATGTTGATAATTATTATACCAGCCTGCCCCTTTTTCGCCACCTTTACAGTAAACAAACCCCAGCCTGCGGTACCTTCAAAAAAAAACGGAAGGGATTCCCACAAAATTTATTGACAAAAAAATTGCGACCTAGAGAATCGGCATCCATGAGGAACGAGGAGGTGTTGGCCATGAAGTGGAGGGACAAGAAAGATGTCCACATCCTCTCTACGATCCACAATGACACCATGGTGGAGATCCCAAGAAGACGCGGCTCCATTGTAAAGCCTGAATGTGTCCACGACTACAATTTGTACATGGGGGGGGGGGTGGATTTAAACGACCAGATGCTACAGCCCTACTTATCAACCAGAAAGTCCCATTATTGGCACAAAAAAGTTGCGTTTCACCTGTTTCACATGGCCCTTTTTAATTCGTTTGTCTGCTACCAAAAAGCAACTCAAAATCACCGACTCCACTACCTCCAATATATCGAAGATATCATCGATGCCCTCATTTACCAACAAGATCCCGCCCCAGGAAGCATTCGCTCTGATAGTGTGAGTCGGCTTCACGAGCGACACTATCCCTTTAGCATCCCCCCCACAGAATCTGGAAGAAGACGCCAAAAGAAATGCCGTGTATGCAGCAGAGGAGGAGTAAGAAGAGACACCACTTATTATTGTCCCGATTGTCCCTCCCAACCTGGCCTGTGCATCGGAAATTGCTTCAAAAATTATCATACATCCATTAGTTCCCCTTATTATTAACAGACTGCCATTTCCCTATTTGCCTGCTACCATGTTACTAACTACCTTCCATGTTAATTAACTGACCCTGGCCTGTTTACCGACGATGTCTTTACTTGCCGATTTAAACCACGTTTCTGACCTCCACGTGCACCAACCTCAGCCTGTTTACCGACGATGCCTCTGCCTGCCGATTTAAACCACGTTTCTGACTTCCACGTGTACCGACCTTGGCCTGTTAATCGACCATGTTTTTGCCTGCCACTTGGACTGATCTTTTGGCCATCTACTTTTAGTACACAGGGGTCTCACATATGTGAGGGGCTTCAGAATAGCGTTCTGAGTAGAGAAAACCAGTTTTTCGTTTTCTGTGCTCCAAGAACAGGGTCTGGTTGCCCGGAGGCTTCAAAGCGATTTGGGTGGGAGAAGCCTCTACCCCTGTCCCCCTGGCCCTAAGCTTGATGGTCCTTCCTGCTGCCTGGACCAATAATTTGGCTGTGCTGACCATATTACTGCCTGTAATGACCCATGACATTATGGACCATGTTTCTTCCTGCTGCTTGGACCAATACTTTGGCTGTGTTGACCATATATCTGCCTGCTGCCTCTACTGACTTTGGACAGCATTTCTGCCGGGACACCTCTGCCTGCTACCTGGACCTGTGCTTTGGCTGTGCTCTGGCTGTGCTGACAGTATCTCTGCCTGTGCGAACTATGGACAGTATTCCTGCCTGCTGCCTGGATGATTGCTTTTGCTGTCGCTGACCTCATCCCTGCCTGCTGCCTGGACCGATGCTCTCCTCTGTGGACCACTGCACTTCTAAAACCACAGGTAATCTTTTGTTATTTGGTATGTACCTGCTATGTGTTAGATATATGAAGGGCCTTCAAAAATGTGATCGGTAGTCAGAAAATGATATGTGCAATTTATGCTGCTAGAATGCCTGGAGGTGCTACTTGGATGTTGGGCCTCTGTATGTGGCCAGGCTGTGTAAAAGTCTCAAACATGTGGTATCGCCATACTCAGGAGGAGTAGCAGAATGCATTTTGGGGTGTAATTTTTGCTATATACATATTATGTGTTAGAAATATCTTATAAATTGACAACTTTGTGTAAAAAAAAATGCATTTTAATTTTTTCTCCACATTTTCCAAAACCTTCTGGAAAAAAATGAACCGTTCAAAAGACTCATAATGCCTCATAGATTATACGTTGGGGTGTGTGCTTTCAAAAATGGGGTCATTTTGTGGAAAATTCTATTGTCCTGGTGCTCCAGGGCCTTCAAAATTGTAATAGGTGGTTGAGAAAGGATATGTGCGATTTATGCTTGTAGAACGCCTGAAAGTGCTACTTCAATGTTGGGCCTCTGTATATGGCCAGGCTGTGTAAAAGTCTCACACATGTGGTATCGCTATACTCAGGAGGAGTAGCAGAATGCATTTTGGGGTGTTATTTTTGCTATGTATATGCTATGCGTTAGAAATATCTTATAAATGGACAACTTTGTGTAAAAAAAATGCATTTTCATTTTTTCTCCACATTTTCCAAAACCTTCTGGAAAAAAATGAACCGTTCAAAAGACTCATAATGCTTCATAGATTATACGTTGGGGTGTGTGCTTTCCAAAATGGGGTCATTTTGTGGAAAATTCTATTGTCCTGGTGCTCCAGGGCCTTCAAAATTGTAATAGGTGGTTGAGAAAGGATATGTGCGATTTATGCTTGTAGAACGCCTGAAAGTGCTACTTCAATGTTGGGCCTCTGTATATGGCCAGGCTGTGTAAAAGTCTCACACATGTGGTATCGCTATACTCAGGAGGAGTAGAAGAATGCATTTTGGGGTGTTATTTTTGCTATGTATATGCTATGCGTTAGAAATATCTTATAAATGGACAACTTTGTGTAAAAAAAATGCATTTTCATTTTTTCTCCACATTTTCCAAAACCTTCTGGAAAAAAATGAACCGTTGAAAAGACTCATAATGCTTCATAGATTATACGTTGGGGTGTGTGCTTTCCAAAATGGGGTCATTTTGTGGAAAATTCTATTGTCCTGGTGCTCCAGGGCCTTCAAAATTGTAATAGGTGGTTGAGAAAGGATATGTGCGATTTATGCTTGTAGAACGCCTGAAAGTGCTACTTCAATGTTGGGCCTCTGTATATGGCCAGGCTGTGTAAAAGTCTCACACATGTGGTATCGCTATACTCAGGAGGAGTAGCAGAATGCATTTTGGGGTGTCATTTTTGCTATGTATATGCTATGCGTTAGAAATATCTTATAAATGGACAACTTTGTGTAAAAAAAATGCATTTTCATTTTTTCTCCACATTTTCCAAAACCTTCTGGAAAAAAATGAACCGTTCAAAAGACTCATAATGCTTCATAGATTATACGTTGGGGTGTGTGCTTTCCAAAATGGGGTCATTTTGTGGAAAATTCCATTGTCCTGGTGCTCCAGGGCCTTCAAAAGTGTAATAGGTGGTTGAGAAAGGATATGTGCGATTTATGCTTGTAGAACGCCTGAAAGTGCTACTTCAATGTTGGGCCTCTGTATGTGGCCAGGCTGTGTAAAAGTCTCACACATGTGGTATCGCTACACTCAGGAGGAGTAGCAGAATGTATTTTGGGGTGTAGTTGCAATTATGCATATGCTGTGTGAGAGAAAAAAACTGTTAATATGACCAGTTTGTGTAAAAAAAAAAAAAAAAAAATTAAATGTTCCCAAGAATTGTGGGAAAAAAATACAACTTCAAAAAACTCACCACGCCTCTTAGTAAATACCTTGGACTGTCTACTTTCCAAAAAGGGGTAATTTTGGGGTATTTGTACTTTCCTCGCTTGTTAGTGTCTCAAGAAATTAGATATCCCTTCAGTACATCAGGCGTGATCAGATGTGATAAATTTTCAGTGATTGCCACCATAGTTTGTAGACTCTATAACTTTCACAAAGACCAAATAATATACACTAATTTGGGTTCATTTTACCAAAGATATGTAGCAGTATACATTTTGGCACAAATTTATGAAGAAAAATTACTTATTTGCAAAATTTTACAATAGAAACTAAAAAAAAGTGTTTTTTTAAAAAAAAATTGCTGTTTTTTTGCTTATATCGCAAAAAATAAAAAACCCAGTGGCGATTAAATACCACCAAAAGAAAGCTCTATTTGTGAGAAGAAAATGATAAAAATTTTGTTTGGATACAGTGTAGCATGACTAAGTAATTGTCATTCAAAGTGTGAGAGTACTGAAAGCTGAAAATTGGTCTGGGCGGGAAGGTGCATAAGTGCATGGTATTGAAGTGGTTAAGGGGCAGTGCCATGTGCTTTGTGGTTTTCGTTCCTGCCTCATGGCCCTCCAGGCCTGAGGCCGCTCTGCTGGCTCTTCTACCTTGGGCCCTGCTGGCTCGAGGCTATGCTGCTACAAGTAGGCCCAGAAGTCTGTCTGGGGCCTATTTAACTGAAGGTGGTCCTGTGCTGTCTGTCCTGCGGGAAGAAGCCACTCAAGCGGAGAATATTCCAGGGGGGGACCTTACTGGAGAGGACTGAGCTGATGGCTGGTATCTCAGGAAGGGCCTGGTGACTCGTTTGGAGGATGCACCCAAGTTAACCTACCTCACAGTACTGCCGGATGGCTTAAAGGCTCAGGTACTGTGCAGCTGACCTAACTAACTGACTACTGCATACACAATCCTGTGGCAGGGGATTACCCAGGAGTTTCCACTTTTCACTCAAGTCTGTGGCAGAGACTTTGTCCGTGCTTCATACGGGCTGCTAGGTCGGTGTGAGAGGCCTATCCGGTTGTCGCAAGAACCAGAGACAGAGGGCTGTTGTCATCTGGATTCAAGAACCGCATTAGTGATCTGCAGAACCAAGGTATCTGAACTTCCCCTAACCCTCTATCCCCTACCTGAAGTTCTTTAATAAAGAAATTGAGAAAAGGACTGACATGACTGGCAATCACCTCTATTCTAATTACTTAACATAGACTCTTAAGTTCTGGGACGGTGAAATGTGGGGTAACGGCAGGACCCAAAATTAATCCAGCAGCATAAGCAATTAAAGGTAAAAGTCGAAAAAATCTCTCTTGTTGATCTGAAAAATTCTGGATGATTTTGCAGCTTAGGACAAGTCTCTATTGCAGGAAGGAATAATCAAAGACTCTCTAAATACTGGCACATTTAAAACTAGCCTGAGACTGCAGTTGGTTCACTGTAAGCAATTCTGAAGTATCTACTTAAACAGATGGTCATTTAGGGTCACTAGATATATTCCGACGGGAAAAGTCCGATGGGGCATACACACGGTCGGAATATCCGATGAAAAGCGGACTTTTTCCATCGGAAATTCCGAGCATGTGTACGCGGCATTAGAAACAGTTTTACAAATGTGCATACTGATTGATCTCTCTTTCTCACTGGAGAGAGTAGTACTGATAACTACTCAGCCTAGTTTGATAGTTTGAGAATATAGCCTACCGGTAGTATACACAATAAGAATATCGGACGAGTGACTGCCTGTTTTTTTTGCATGCTAGTCTTATATTGAAAACCAATAGGTTACTAAAGTTATGAAAATTCTCATAAGACAGAATACAACATCAAAAGTGATGTAATGTATTGTAATGTATTCTTTGGTTTCTGAGCATGTGTGATCTTGGTCACATGATTTTTTTTCATATAAAAATTATTTACTTATTACATGAAAGTCATTTGTTCTGTTATCATACAAGAAAATAAATGATGCTTCTCCCTTTGAATATTTTAGCATAAACTGTCATGATTGGCTTTCAAAAGCTGTGTACTAATGATCAGATTATCGGAACGATCACTCCAAAAGCAATATTTTCTCATTGTGTGTACTAAGCATAAGGATCGCTCCAAAGATCACCTTTGTGCTGTTTTTGAACTTTGTGGACACCTGGGATATCTCTTCCCAGTAGAAGCATGATTTTTATATTAACCAATAAGTAGTGCAGCGCAACCTCTCAAAACATCAGTTATATAATTGTAGTCTATTATAGTCTAATATAGTGAACTTAATCCAAAATATGTGCCTAATAAATAATATAGTAAATCAACATCAAAGTCCTTCACTACAATCAGATAACAATCGAATCCCAACCACGACACTACCTGCCTGGAGTTTGCATGTTCTCCCTGTGCCTGCGTGGGTTTCCTCCGGGTACTCCGGTTTCTTCCCTCACTCCAAAGACATGCGCCAAAACATGTCCTTTCTTGTGCATTTCTTGGAAAGTGCACGTCTGCGCGTGGCTGCGTGCTTGTTCTCCGGGTTTCTCTTACATTGCCCCCCCAATGGGCAACCTCCGGATGCCCATTCGTAACATCTTATCAGGGTGAGCCTGGAAGAAGGTCCGTATTAGTCTCTTGGCGTGGAGATTGGATTCTGGTTCCCAGGAATTGTCTTCGGGTCCATAGCCTTGCCACTTAATTAAATACTGGACGGTGCCCCCTCATTTTCTGTAATCTACAATTGTCTCAACTTCATACTCTTCGTTGCCGTTGATCAAAGTAGGTGCTGGTGGGCCCGACTCACGATCAGGGAAAGGGTCTGGTCTAGCGACCTTTAGCAAGGACACGTGAAAGACCGGATGGATCTTATAAGTTGCAGGAAGCACAAGTTCGTAGGTCGCTGGGTTGATCTCCCTTTTGACTGGAAATGGGCCAATATATCTGGAACCCAACTTTTTAGATGGACAGGATAATCTTAGATTGGCAGTGGACAACCATACCTTGTCCCCCACTTGAAGTTTCAGGTCTCCTCTCCTCTTCTTATCCAAAATGTTTTGTTATCCCGTTGAGCCCTAGAAATGGCATCTTGTAACACTTTGTAATTTGATTAGAGATCACTTACTCTTTCCTGGACTGCAGGGATCGAGGAATCAGGCAAGGTGTTGGGTAAGAAAGCTGGGAAATATCCGTAATTTGCGAAGAACGGGGCTTGTCCTGTGGCTGAATGAACTGCATCGTTGTAAGCAAACCCTGCCAGAGGTAACAGTGAGGCCCAGTCATCTTGTGTAAAGGATGAGAAGCACCGAAGGTACTGCTCTAGGGTCTGATTTTTTCACTCAGTTTGGCCATTCGTCTGGGGATGGTAAGCTGATGAGAAGCAAGTTTCGATCTTCAGAACCCTATAGAGATCTCTCCAGAACTTGTACGTGAACTGCACTCCTCTATCGGAAGTGATGCTGCTAGGTACCCCGTGAAGCCTGACCACTTCTTTGATGAAAGTATGGGCAGTCTCTGTTGCTGAAGGGGTTCCCAATATGGGAGTGAAGTGCGCCATCTTCGTGAGTCTGTCCATGACTACAAATATGGTAGTGAAACTTTCAGACGGGGGAAGTTCAACAATAAAATCCATATTAATCATTTGCCAGGGTCTCTTGGGAATCGGCAATGGTCTCAGTAGACCCCAGGACTTGGTCTTGTCATTCTTGTTTCAAACACAGACCCCACAGGTACTCACATAGTCTTTACAGTCAGTTCTAGGACTTGCCCACCAAAAGGAGCATTGCACAAGTTCTGTAGTTTTGGTTACCCCAAAGTGTCCTGCCAAGGGGTGGTCATGGCATAGGTTGAGGATCTTAGGGCGCAGACTTGGGGGAACAAACACTCTCTGGTTGAACCGGAATAGTCCTTCTTGTTCCTGGAGGCAAAAACCAGATGGCAGGACGTCCCTTGTAGAAGCTTGCTTGAGCTGGGTGATCAGATCTGTCTTTAACAGAAGAAAACTCTGAGTAGGTAAAATTGTGTCTGCTTGATAGTGCTCTTCTCCTTCCTCTGGGTACATGCGGGAAAGCGCATCAGGCTTGACATTCTTGGTACCTGGCCTATAGGTTATATGAAAGGAGAAGCAGGAGAAGAATAGTGCCCATCTGCCTTGCCGGGGTCTCAGTCGTTTGGCAGTCCTGAGATACTCTAGGTTTTTATGATCAGTAAAGATCAAGATGGGGTGAGCGGCTCCCTCCAGCAGGTAACACCATTCTTCTAAGGCTGTCTTAATGGCCAGTAATTCCCGATCTCCTACATCATAGTTCTTCTCCGCGGGGCTGAGTTTCCTGGAGAAGAAGGCAATGGGGTGTAACAGAGACTTTTTTCCATGGCGTTGTGACAAGATAGAGCCTACGGCATTCTCTGAGGCATCCACCTCAAGGACATAAGGGGATGCAGGGTCTGGATGCTGCAGGATAGGTGCTGTAGTAAAAAAAGTCTTTAGCCGATCAAACGCTTCTTGGGCTGCAGGTGTCCACTGGAAACGGGTATTCTGCTTCGTGAGCTGGGTAACAGGAGAAATGATGGCAGAGAAATTTTTAAAGAACTTGCGATAGAAGTTAGCAAACCCGATAAACCTCTGTGTATTTTTCCTGTCCGTAGGAGTGGGCCACTCAAGGAGGGATCTGACTTTTTGGGGATCCATGGAGATGCCTGATGTAGAAATAATGAGCCCCAGGAACTGAATTGTCTCTTTCTCAAACTCACATTTCTTGGCCTTTGCGTACAACCCATGATCTCTCAATCGGCGGAGAACTTTTTTAACGTGCTCACGGTGTGATGTGATGGAGGAAGAAAAGATGAGGATGTCGTCTAAATATACAATCAGGAATAGGTCAAGGAAGTCTCTGAAAGTGTCATTAATGAAATGCTGGAAAGTGGCCGGAGCATTACATAAACCAAAAGGCATAACGAGGTACTCGCAGTGTCCGAACCTAGTGCGGAAGGCCGTCTTCCATTCGTCCCCTTCGCGGATCCGCACCAGGTTGTAAGCACCTCGCAGATCAAGCTTGGTAAAGATAGCGGATGTTTTGAAATGTTGGAATAGTTCCGGGACCATGGGTAAAGGATATCTGTTTTTAAAGTGGTTGTAAACCCACTAACTTTTTTTTTTGCCAACCTGCAAGAGAAAGGCATAATGAGCTAGTATGACTAGCATACTAGCTCATTATGTACCACTTACCTTAGATCGGGGGCCCCCGAAGCAGTCCGCGTCCCTCTGTCCAGACGCAGACATCACTGCGGCGATAGCCGGAATGTTACTTCCGGGTATCGCCGCACCAGCCAATGACAGCGCCGCTCCGGCGCTGTGATTGGCCGGAGCGGCGAAGATGTGACTCTGCGCATGTGCGCGGGAGCCGTCACATTCGGCTACGCCCAGCGATTGCTGGGAAGTCGCCGATTTTGTGAATGGGATTAACCCCATGAATGCGCCGTAGACAGCGGCACCTGTCTTTTTAGTAAATATCTCCTAAACCGTGTAGGTTTAGGAGATATTTCTTGCACCTACAGGTAAGCCTTAATCTAGGCTTACCTGTAGGTGCAAGTTGAAAAAGTGGGTTTACAACCATTTTAACAGTAATCTTATTTAATTCCCTGTAATCGACACAGGGACGCAGGGTATGATCCTTCTTCTCCACGAAAAAGATTCCAGCGCCCGCAGGGGATGTGGAAGCCTGGATGAAGCCCTTCTTCAAGTTGTCATCAATGTACTGACATAGAGCCTTAAGCTCCACTTCGTAAAGGGGGAAAATGCGCCCGAAGGGAATTTCAGCACCTAATAAAAGTTCAATTGGGCAGTCATACAGGCGGTGAGGTGGCAGGATGTCCGCTTTCTGTTTATCAAAAACGTCCAGGTATTCGTGGTAGACTGTAGTATATAGAAAAATATTGCGCCAACCTTTGAATCAAATTTAGCAGCCTACACAACAACCTGACAAAGTGTACAAAAAATTATATAAATAAAGTGTGGCGCTGTATTTATCACGAGAAGTGATATCAAGTGAAAACAATTGAACTTTATAAAGAACAATGTGCCATATTGAACCTCAATATGGTCCTGTGTACCCTATGAGTAAAAAATGCATGTGACGTGCACTAAGAGCATAGGATAAGTATCAAATGGTGATACAGTGGTGAAAAGAATCAAAATGAAAAATTAGAAACAATGTGCCATGTTGAACCTCAATATGGTCCTGTGTACCCTATGAGTAAAAAATGCATGTGACGTGCACTAAGAGCATAGGATAAGTATCAAATGGTGATACAGTGGTGAAAAGAATCAAAATGAAACAATGTAACAATAAATCTCTGAAAAGAGGAAAAACATAGATGGCATATGTAAAAGTGGTCCACAGGGTATGGTGGTGCCAAACTTTTGAAAAGTCTTTCAATAGATGTGTAGACTGATAACAATATCAACAAACATCCTATGTGTAGCAGAATGTGAAATAACAGTCCCAAATAATTCCTTGGATTGAACGCTCTCTATATCAATGGGTTGTGACAACCGGGAGTGCCTTCACCGTTGGATCAGGGAAGTGAGTAAGAAATATATACTCTTACCGAGTGTTGTAGATCCAGCTCACCATATAGCGGTGGATCTATCAGGCTTATGTCCACATCAGGGACTGGTAGATGGAAATCCAAGACTGATTGTCAATCGGCGTCTTTCAGTGTTCCAGAACGTATTCACCAAGGTTTTCCACCGTGACACTCACTTCCAATGCAAAGGGTCAGTATGTAACACCAAATTCCTCCATGTAAGCAATATCACCATGAAAAAAAGCGAGAAAAAATCCTCCACATAGTGTAAATCCGGATAGGAATTTATTAAAAAATGATAAAATGATAAAAAATAATCCAATACAAATATCTCAATGAACAGTTCAATCCAAAAAAATCAAAATAAAACCAAACAAATCCAAAATAAAACTTCAAAAAGAAACGGCAGCTCTAAATTTCAAAAGTGTGTGGAGTGGGCAACCAAGACTGCAGGTATGAGCTGTGAAACGGAAGGATCAGAATGCACCCCCAGAAGAGGTGTAGGTCTCATGGAAACAGGATGCAGGCAGGATTGCAGGCAGTAGGTGGATGCAAAATTCACTTCTCCTGTTGCACAGTAGGGATGAGCTTCGTGTTCGAGTCGAACATACGTTCGACTCGAACATCGGCTGTTCGATCGCTCGACGTAGATCGAATGATTTGGGCCGTTTGCGCCAAATTCGAGTGACGCGAACGGCCCACAATGCACTACGCCATCGCAGTGTCATCCAGGTGCTGTGATTGGCCAAGCATGCACTGTGACCCCGCATGCTTGGCCAATCACACCGCCGGCAGCGAGGAGAGCAATGATTGGCCACAGGCAGGATGCCTGTGGCCAATTATTGCTGAGGGGGTTTAGTACACGCCCCACACTATAAAAGGCCGCCAGCGTGGCGGCCTTGTGTAGTGTGTTCCGGAGCAGGGAAAGAGAAGCATAGGCAGGGACAGTGTCATTTTTTTCCTTTACTAATCCTGGATTCCTTGTGTTTAGGGACAGAGAAGGATAGGTAGGGAGAGTGTCAGTGTGTTATTCTGTGCTAAACCTTGTTTGTAGGGACAGAGAAGGACAGTGAGGGAAAGTGTCAGTGTGCTATTCTGTGCTAAACCTTGTTTGTAGGGACAGAGAAGGACAGTGAGGGAAACTGTCAGTGTGCTATTCTGTGCTAAACCTTGTTTGTAGGGACAGAGAAGGACAGTGAGGGAAAGTGTCAGTGTGCTATTCTGTGCTAAACCTTGTTTGTAGGGACAGAGAAGGACAGTGAGGGAAAGTGTCAGTGTGCTATTCTGTGCTAAACCTTGTTTGTAGGGACAGAGAAGGACAGTGAGGGAAACTGTCAGTGTGCTATTCTGTGCTAAACCAATCTTGCTGAACCGTATTTGAAATCCTTGAGTTTAGGGACAGAGAAGGACACTCGGGGAAACTATCAGTGTGCTATTCTGTGCTAAACCTTGTTTGTAGGGACAGAGAAGGACAGTGAGGGAAAGTGTCAGTGTGCTATTCTGTGCTAAACCAATCTTGCTGAACCATATTTGAAATCCTTGAGTTTAGGGACAGAGAAGGACACTTGGGGAAACTGTCAGTGTGCTATTCTGTGCTAAACCAATCTTGCTGAACCGTATTTGAAATCCTCGAGTTTAGGGACAGAGAAGGACACTCGTGGAAACTATCAGTGTGCTATTCTGTGCTAAATCTTGTTTGTAGGGACAGAGAAGGACAGTGAGGGAAACTATCAGTGTGCTATTCTGTGCTAAACCTTGTTTGTAGGGACAGAGAAGGACAGTGAGGGAAACTGTCAGTGTGCTATTCTGTGCTAAACCAATCTTGCTGAACCATATTTGAAATCCTTGAGTTTAGGGACAGAGAAGAACACTCGGGGAAACTGTCAGTGTGCTATTCTGTGCTAAACCTTGTTTGTAGGGACAGAGAAGGACAGTGAGGGAAAGTGTCAGTGTGCTATTCTGTGCTAAACCAATCTTGCTGAACCATATTTGAAATCCTTGAGTTTAGGGACAGAGAAGGACACTCGGGGAAACTGTCAGTGTGCTATTCTGTGCTAAACCAATCTTGCTGAACCGTATTTGAAATCCTTGAGTTTAGGGACAGAGAAGGACACTCGTGGAAACTATCAGTGTGCTATTCTGTGCTAAATCTTGTTTGTAGGGACAGAGAAGGACAGTGAGGGAAACTATCAGTGTGCTATTCTGTGCTAAACCTTGTTTGTAGGGACAGAGAAGGACAGTGAGGGAAACTGTCAGTGTGCTATTCTGTGCTAAACCAATCTTGCTGAACCATATTTGAAATCCTTGAGTTTAGGGACAGAGAAGGACACTCTGGGAAACTGTCAGGGTGCTATTCTGTGCTAAACCTTGTTTGTAGGGACAGAGAAGGACAGTGAGGGAAAGTGTCAGTGTGCTATTCTGTGCTAAACCAATCTTTCTGAACCATATTTGAAATCCTTGAGTTTAGGGACAGAGAAGGACACTCGGGGAAACTGTCAGTGTGCTATTCTGTGCTAAACCAATCTTGCTGAACCGTATTTGAAATCCTTGAGTTTAGGGACAGAGAAGGACACTTGTGGAAACTATCAGTGTGCTATTCTCTGCTAAATCTTGTTTGTAGGGACAGAGAAGGACAGTGAGGGAAACTATCAGTGTGCTATTCTGTGCTAAACCTTGTTTGTAGGGACAGAGAAGGACAGTGAGGGAAACTGTCAGTGTGCTATTCTGTGCTAAACCAATCTTGCTGAACCATATTTGAAATCCTTGAGTTTAGGGACAGAGAAGGACACTCGGGGAAACTGTCAGTGTGCTATTCTGTGCTAAACCTTGTTTGTAGGGACAGAGAAGGACAGTGAGGGAAAGTGTCAGTGTGCTATTCTGTGCTAAACCAATCTTGCTGAACCATATTTGAAATCCTTGAGTTTAGGGACAGAGAAGGACACTCGTGGAAACTATCAGTGTGCTATTCTGTGCTAAATCTTGTTTGTAGGGACAGAGAAGGACAGTGAGGGAAACTATCAGTGTGCTATTCTGTGCTAAACCTTGTTTGTAGGGACAGAGAAGGACAGTGAGGGAAACTGTCAGTGTGCTATTCTGTGCTAAACCAATCTTGCTGAACCATATTTGAAATCCTTGAGTTTAGGGACAGAGAAGGACACTCGGGGAAACTGTCAGTGTGCTATTCTGTGCTAAACCAATCTTGCTGAACCGTATTTGAAATCTTTTAGGGACAGAGAAGGACACTCGGGGAAACTATCAGTGTGCTATTCTGTGCTAAACCTTGTTTGTAGGGACAGAGAAGGACAGTGAGGGAAACTGTCAGTGTGCTATTCTGTGCTAAACCAATCTTGCTGAACCATATTTGAAATCCTTGAGTTTAGGGACAGAGAAGGACACTCGGGGAAACTGTCAGTGTGCTATTCTGTGCTAAACCTTGTTTGTAGGGACAGAGAAGGACAGTGAGGGAAAGTGTCAGTGTGCTATTCTGTGCTAAACCAATCTTGCTGAACCATATTTGAAATCCTTGAGTTTAGGGACAGAGAAGGACACTCGGGGAAACTGCCAGTGTGCTATTCTGTGCTAAACCAATCTTGCTGAACCGTATTTGAAATCCTTGAGTTTAGGGACAGAGAAGGACACTCGTGGAAACTATCAGTGTGCTATTCTGTGCTAAATCTTGTTTGTAGGGACAGAGAAGGACAGTGAGGGAAACTATCAGTGTCCTATTCTGTGCTAAACCTTGTTTGTAGGGACAGAGAAGGACAGTGAGGGAAACTGTCAGTGTGCTATTCTGTGCTAAACCAACCTTGCTGAACCATATTTGAAATCCTTGAGTTTAGGGACAGAGAAGGACACTCGGGGAAACTGTCAGTGTGCTATTCTGTGCTAAACCTTGTTTGTAGGGACAGAGAAGAACAGTGAGGGAAAGTGTCAGTGTGCTATTCTGTGCTAAACCAATCTTGCTGAACCATATTTGAAATCCTTGAGTTTAGGGACAGAGAAGGACACTCGGGGAAACTGTCAGTGTGCTATTCTGTGCTAAACCAATCTTGCTGAACCGTATTTGAAATCCTTGAGTTTAGGGACAGAGAAGGACACTCGTGGAAACTATCAGTGTGCTATTCTGTGCTAAATCTTGTTTGTAAGGACAGAGAAGGACAGTGAGGGAAACTAGCAGTGTGCTATTCTGTGCTAAACCTTGTTTGTAGGGACAGAGAAGGACAGTGAGGGAAACTGTCAGTGTGCTATTCTGTGCTAAACCAATCTTGCTGAACCGTATTTGAAATCCTTGAGTTTAGGGACAGAGAAGGACACTCGTGGAAACTATCAGTGTGCTATTCTGTGCTAAATCTTGTTTGTAGGGACAGAGAAGGACAGTGAGGGAAACTATCAGTGTGCTATTCTGTGCTAAACCTTGTTTGTAGGGACAGAGGAGGACAGTGAGGGAAACTGTCAGTGTGCTATTCTGTGCTAAACCAATCTTGCTGAACCATATTTGAAATCCTTGAGTTTAGGGACAGAGAAGGACACTCGGGGAAACTGTCAGTGTGCTATTCTGTGCTAAACCTTGTTTGTAGGGACAGAGAAGGACAGTGAGGGAAAGTGTCAGTGTGCTATTCTGTGCTAAACCAATCTTGCTGAACCATATTTGAAATCCTTGAGTTTAGGGACAGAGAAGGACACTCGGGGAAACTGTCAGTGTGCTATTCTGTGCTAAACCAATCTTGCTGAACCGTATTTGAAATCCTTGAGTTTAGGGACAGAGAAGTACACTCGTGGAAACTATCAGTGTGCTATTCTGTGCTAAATCTTGTTTGTAGGGACAGAGAAGGACAGTGAGGGAAACTATCAGTGTGCTATTCTGTGCTAAACCTTGTTTGTAGGGACAGAGAAGGACAGTGAGGGAAACTGTCAGTGTGCTATTCTGTGCTAAACCAATCATGCTGAACCATATTTGAAATCCTTGAGTTTAGGGACAGAGAAGGACACTTGGGGAAACTGTCAGTGTGCTATTCTGTGCTAAACCTTGTTTGTAGGGACAGAGAAGGACAGTGAGGGAAACTGTCAGTGTGCTATTCTGTGCTAAACCAATCTTGCTGAACCGTATTTGAAATCCTTGAGTTAGGGACAGAGAAGGACACTCGGGGAAACTATCAGTGTGCTATTCTGTGCTAAACCTTGTTTGTAGGGACAGAGAAGGACAGTGAGGGAAACTGTCAGTGTGCTATTCTGTGCTAAACCAATCTTGCTGAACCATATTTGAAATCCTTGAGTTTAGGGACAGAGAAGGACACTCAGGGAAACTGTCAGTGTGCTATTCTGTGCTAAACCTTGTTTGTAGGGACAGAGAAGGACAGTGAGGGAAAGTGTCAGTGTGCTATTCTGTGCTAAACCAATCTTGCTGAACCATATTTGAAATCCTTGAGTTTAGGGACAGAGAAGGACACTCGGGGAAACTGCCAGTGTGCTATTCTGTGCTAAACCAATCTTGCTGAACCGTATTTGAAATCCTTGAGTTTAGGGACAGAGAAGGACACTCGTGGAAACTATCAGTGTGCTATTCTGTGCTAAATCTTGTTTGTAGGGACAGAGAAGGACAGTGAGGGAAACTATCAGTGTCCTATTCTGTGCTAAACCTTGTTTGTAGGGACAGAGAAGGACAGTGAGGGAAACTGTCAGTGTGCTATTCTGTGCTAAACCAACCTTGCTGAACCATATTTGAAATCCTTGAGTTTAGGGACAGAGAAGGACACTCGGGGAAACTGTCAGTGTGCTATTCTGTGCTAAACCTTGTTTGTAGGGACAGAGAAGAACAGTGAGGGAAAGTGTCAGTGTGCTATTCTGTGCTAAACCAATCTTGCTGAACCATATTTGAAATCCTTGAGTTTAGGGACAGAGAAGGACACTCGGGAAAACTGTCAGTGTGCTATTCTGTGCTAAACCAATCTTGCTGAACCGTATTTGAAATCCTTGAGTTTAGGGACAGAGAAGGACACTCGTGGAAACTATCAGTGTGCTATTCTGTGCTAAATCTTGTTTGTAGGGACAGAGAAGGACAGTGAGGGAAACTATCAGTGTGCTATTCTGTGCTAAACCTTGTTTGTAGGGACAGAGAAGGACAGTGAGGGAAACTGTCAGTGTGCTATTCTGTGCTAAACCAATCTTGCTGAACCATATTTGAAATCCTTGAGTTTAGGGACAGAGAAGGACACTCGGGGAAACTGTCAGTGTGCTATTCTGTGCTAAACCTTGTTTGTAGGGACAGAGAAGGACAGTGAGGGAAAGTGTCAGTGTGCTATTCTGTGCTAAACCAATCTTGCTGAACCATATTTGAAATCCTTGAGTTTAGGGACAGAGAAGGACACTCGGGGAAACTGTCAGTGTGCTATTCTGTGCTAAACCAATCTTGCTGAACCGTATTTGAAATCCTTGAGTTTAGGGACAGAGAAGGACACTCGTGGAAACTATCAGTGTGCTATTCTGTGCTAAATCTTGTTTGTAGGGACAGAGAAGGACAGTTAGGGAAACTATCAGTGTGCTATTCTGTGCTAAACCTTGTTTGTAGGGACAGAGAAGGACAGTGAGGGAAACTGTCAGTGTGCTATTCTGTGCTAAACCAATCATGCTGAACCATATTTGAAATCCTTGAGTTTAGGGACAGAGAAGGACACTCGTGGAAACTATCAGTGTGCTATTCTGTGCTAAATCTTGTTTGTAGGGACAGAGAAGGACAGTGAGGGAAACTATCAGTGTGCTATTCTGTGCTAAACCTTGTTTGTAGGGACAGAGAAGGACAGTGAGGGAAACTGTCAGTGTGCTATTCTGTGCTAAACCAATCTTGCTGAACCATATTTGAAATCCTTGAGTTTAGGGACAGAGAAGGACACTCGGGGAAACTGTCAGTGTGCTATTCTGTGCTAAACCTTGTTTGTAGGGACAGAGAAGGACAGTGAGGGAAAGTGTCAGTGTGCTATTCTGTGCTAAACCAATCTTGCTGAACCATATTTGAAATCCTTGAGTTTAGGGACAGAGAAGGACACTCGGGGAAACTGTCAGTGTGCTATTCTGTGCTAAACCAATCTTGCTGAACCGTATTTGAAATCCTTGAGTTTAGGGACAGAGAAGTACACTCGTGGAAACTATCAGTGTGCTATTCTGTGCTAAATCTTGTTTGTAGGGACAGAGAAGGACAGTGAGGGAAACTATCAGTGTGCTATTCTGTGCTAAACCTTGTTTGTAGGGACAGAGAAGGACAGTGAGGGAAACTGTCAGTGTGCTATTCTGTGCTAAACCAATCATGCTGAACCATATTTGAAATCCTTGAGTTTAGGGACAGAGAAGGACACTTGGGGAAACTGTCAGTGTGCTATTCTGTGCTAAACCTTGTTTGTAGGGACAGAGAAGGACAGTGAGGGAAACTGTCAGTGTGCTATTCTGTGCTAAACCAATCTTGCTGAACCGTATTTGAAATCCTTGAGTTTAGGGACAGAGAAGGACACTCGGGGAAACTATCAGTGTGCTATTCTGTGCTAAACCTTGTTTGTAGGGACAGAGAAGGACAGTGAGGGAAACTGTCAGTGTGCTATTCTGTGCTAAACCAATCTTGCTGAACCATATTTGAAATCCTTGAGTTTAGGGACAGAGAAGGACACTCGGGGAAACTGTCAGTGTGCTATTCTGTGCTAAACCTTGTTTGTAGGGACAGAGAAGGACAGTGAGGGAAAGTGTCAGTGTGCTATTCTGTGCTAAACCAATCTTGCTGAACCATATTTGAAATCCTTGAGTTTAGGGACAGAGAAGGACACTCGGGGAAACTGCCAGTGTGCTATTCTGTGCTAAACCAATCTTGCTGAACCGTATTTGAAATCCTTGAGTTTAGGGACAGAGAAGGACACTCGTGGAAACTATCAGTGTGCTATTCTGTGCTAAATCTTGTTTGTAGGGACAGAGAAGGACAGTGAGGGAAACTATCAGTGTCCTATTCTGTGCTAAACCTTGTTTGTAGGGACAGAGAAGGACAGTGAGGGAAACTGTCAGTGTGCTATTCTGTGCTAAACCAACCTTGCTGAACCATATTTGAAATCCTTGAGTTTAGGGACAGAGAAGGACACTCGGGGAAACTGTCAGTGTGCTATTCTGTGCTAAACCTTGTTTGTAGGGACAGAGAAGAACAGTGAGGGAAAGTGTCAGTGTGCTATTCTGTGCTAAACCAATCTTGCTGAACCATATTTGAAATCCTTGAGTTTAGGGACAGAGAAGGACACTCGGGAAAACTGTCAGTGTGCTATTCTGTGCTAAACCAATCTTGCTGAACCGTATTTGAAATCCTTGAGTTTAGGGACAGAGAAGGACACTCGTGGAAACTATCAGTGTGCTATTCTGTGCTAAATCTTGTTTGTAGGGACAGAGAAGGACAGTGAGGGAAACTATCAGTGTGCTATTCTGTGCTAAACCTTGTTTGTAGGGACAGAGAAGGACAGTGAGGGAAACTGTCAGTGTGCTATTCTGTGCTAAACCAATCTTGCTGAACCATATTTAAAATCCTTGAGTTTAGGGACAGAGAAGGACACTCGGGGAAACTGTCAGTGTGCTATTCTGTGCTAAACCTTGTTTGTAGGGACAGAGAAGGACAGTGAGGGAAAGTGTCAGTGTGCTATTCTGTGCTAAACCAATCTTGCTGAACCATATTTGAAATCCTTGAGTTTAGGGACAGAGAAGGACACTCGGGGAAACTGTCAGTGTGCTATTCTGTGCTAAACCAATCTTGCTGAACCGTATTTGAAATCCTTGAGTTTAGGGACAGAGAAGGACACTCGTGGAAACTATCAGTGTGCTATTCTGTGCTAAATCTTGTTTGTAGGGACAGAGAAGGACAGTTAGGGAAACTATCAGTGTGCTATTCTGTGCTAAACCTTGTTTGTAGGGACAGAGAAGGACAGTGAGGGAAACTGTCAGTGTGCTATTCTGTGCTAAACCAATCTTGCTGAACCATATTTGAAATCCTTGAGTTTAGGAACAGAGAAGGACACTCGGGGAAACTGTCAGTGTGCTATTCTGTGCTAAACCAATCTTGCTGAACCGTATTTGAAATCCTTGAGTTTAGGGACAGAGAAGGACACTCGGGGAAACTATCAGTGTGCTATTCTGTGCTAAACCTTGTTTGTAGGGACAGAGAAGGACAGTGAGGGAAACTGTCAGTGTGCTATTCTGTGCTAAACCAATCTTGCTGAAGCATATTGCAAATCCTTGTGTTTAGGGACAGAGAAGGATAGGCAGGGGACAGTGTCAGTGTCATTGTTGCTAAGCCTCCTGCACAGTATACACCTGAAGGTAGCCCTTATTGCTTTTTTTCCCATCTCCCTGCAGGCCATCCATTAAAATGTCTGGAAGGCAAACAAGGAGAGGCAGACAGTCAGGAAGCAAAAAAAGAGGGCAAGCAGGCTCTGTGTCTGGGGGCAACAGTGCTGGTCGTGGACGCGGTGCATTGTCATCAGCACATGGCCATGGGACACGCTTGTCCTTCTTTTCGGCAGCTGGACATGTTGAGCCACATCATGCCGAAGACTTGGTAGAGTGGATGACCAAGCCCACCTCATCCTCCTCATCCTCTCTCACCCAGGCTCAGGGTACTGGCAAAGCAGCTGCCAAAGCGTCCTCTTCTCTGGTATCAATGTCATCATTAGTCACTCCTTCCCTAGACCCACCATGTCCTCCTCCTGAGGAGTCCCCCGAACTGTTTGAGCACAGTGTTGGGTACATGCTCCAGGAGGATGCCCAGCGTTTCGAAGGATCTGATGATGATACCCAGCTAGAGGAAGGCAGTAGCGTGAGAGCAGAGAGAGGGGATGCTCAAGAAGGACACCAATCTGGCAGTCATGCTCCAGCAGCTGCAGCATACTGCCAGATTGGCTCCAGTGATGAGGAGGGAGGGGATGATGAGGTCACTGACTCCACGTGGGTGCCTAATAGGAGAGAGGAGGAGGAGGAGGATGAGGAGGAGGCACATCTCCAATGAGGCAGGATGCCCTTGGGTGGCCAGCGTATGGGCAGCACACCGACGGAATCACACCGCAGAGCTCCGCCTGTGCAGAGCGCTGCCTCTGCCCGTCATTCAAAAAGTTCTTTGGTGTGGGCCTTTTTTGAGGCGAGTGCATCAGATCGCACAGCTGCTGTTTGCAACATATGTCTCAAGCATATATCGCGTGGCCAAAACATCAGCCGCTTGGGCACCACATGCTTGATCAGACATATGTTGACCTGCCATGCAGCTCGTTGGCAAGCCTACCTTAAAGACCCACACCAAAGAACAAAGCGGACCTCTCCTTGCACCGCATCAGCTGGGATCTCCAACCCCACTATACCTTCAGTCCTCTCTGAAACCTGCACTGAGAGGAATGAAGGTGTAGAATTAGGTGTGTCACAGCCAAGTACTTGCGGCCACTCTGCTAGCAGTACACCAACGTCCGATTCTAGCAGGCAAATTTCCCTGCCCCAGCTGCTGGACCGTCGAAAGAAGTTCACTCCCAGCCATCCACATGCCCAGCGGTTGAATGCTAGCTTGGCTAAATTGCTAGCGCTTCAACTGCTGCCTTTTCAGTTGGTAGACTCGGCCCCCTTCCGTGAGTTTGTGCAATGTGCGGTTCCTCAGTGGCAAGTTCCCAAACGCCACTTTTTCTCACGGAAGGCGATTCCGGCTCTCTACAGGCATGTGGAAGGCAATGTCTTGGCCTCGCTGGACAGGGCGGTCAGCGGTAAGGTGCATATTACCGCTGACTCATGGTCCAGCAGGCATGGACAGGGACGTTACCTTTCTTTCACGGCCCATTGGGTCACTCTTTTGGCAGCTGGGAAGGATGCAGGACAAGGTGCAGTAGTGTTGGAGGTTGTTCCACCGCCACACCTCCAAAATGCTACTACTGGTTGTGACACACCTCTCTCCTCCACCCCCTCCTCTTCTTCTTCCTCCATGGCCTCTTCCTGTGCTTTGTCCTCGGAACCAGCGGTGCTCCGTAGGCGTTCAAGGGGCTACGCAAGTACGCAGGCAAAAAGATGCCATGCCGTGCTTGCGCTGGTGTGTTTGGGGGACAGAAGCCACACTGGGGCAGAGGTCCTGTCTGCTCTGCAGGGGCAGGCCGAGAGGTGGTTGACGCCACGCCAGCTTAAGCCAGGAATGGTGGTTTGCGACAATGGCACCAACCTCCTCTCCGCCCTCCGACAGGGACAACTGACCCATGTGCCCTGTATGGCTCACGTCCTTAACCTGGTGGTGCAGCGGTTCTTGGGCAGGTACCCGGGCTTACAGGATGTCCTGAGGCAGGCCAGGAAAGTCTGTGTGCATTTCCGCAGATCTTATAATGCCAGTGCTCGCCTGGCTAAGCTGCAAAAGGAGTTGAACCTGCCCAAGAACCGCCTTATATGTGACATGCCCACCAGGTGGAACTCAACGTTGGCCATGCTGCAGCGGCTGTACACGCAGCAGAGGGCCATCAATGAGTACCTGTGCGACTACGGCACCAGGACAGGGTCAGGGGAGCTCGGGTTTTTTTCACCACGCCAGTGGGGCATGATCAGGGATGCATGCACTGTCCTGGCACCATTTGAGGAGGCCACGAGGATGGTGAGCAGTGACAGTGCATGCATCAGTGACACTGTACCTCTTGTCCACCTGTTGGAGCACACGCTGCGTGGAATAATGGACAGGGCACTTGAGGCAGAACAGAGGCAGGAAGAGGAGGACTTCCTTGCCTCTCAAGGCCCCCTTTACCCAGACAGTGTTCCTTCTGTCCCACCCATCGCACAGGAAGAGGAGGAGGAGGAGGAGGATTGTGTCAGCATGGAGGTGGAGGCTGGCACCCAGCATCATCAGCAGCAGTCTTTTAGGGATGATTTACAGTCCCAAGAAACCAGTGGACTTGTACGTGGCTGGGAGGAGGTGGCTGCGGATCATGTCGTCCTTAGTGACCCAGAGGACTCCGGACTGAATGCCTCAGCTAACCTACGCTGCATGGCCTCCCTGATCCTGCAAAGTCTGTGGAAGGATCCTCGTATTCTTCGGATCAAGGAGAGGGACCATTACTGGATGGCCACTCTCCTTGATCCACGGTACAAGGGTAAGGTTGCGGACCTTATGTTACCGTCGCAGAGGGAGCAGAGGATGAGACAACTCCGGGAGGCCTTGCAGAAAGGTCTGTGCAACGCGTTCCCAGAGACTGGGAGGTTACAAACTCCTGGTCCTGGACAACGAGTTGCTGAGGCTTTGGGCAGTCAAAGAAGGAGCGGTGGGGAAGGTGGCCGTCTGACCGATGCGTTCAGACAATTCTTTAGTCCGCAGCCCCAAAGTATGATCGGTTCCAGCAACCATCGCCAGCGTCTGATATACATGGTGCAGGAATACCTAGGGGCAAGGTCAGACTTGGACACCTTCCCCACCGAAAATCCTCTGGCTTACTGGGTCTTGAGGATGGATCACTGGCCAGAGCTTGCACAGTATGCAATTGAGCTACTGGCCTGTCCTGCATCCAGCGTTCTTTCAGAACGCACATTCAGTGCTGCTGGAGGATTTGTCACGGATCACAGGGTGCGCCTGTCCACCGACTCGGTTGATCGACTGACTTTCATCAAGATGAACCAGTCTTGGATCACCACCAGCTACCACACACCTGATGCTGATATAACAGACTAATTGATTTTAAAATGTCACATCCCTTCAAGACTGATGCTGATGCTGAGTGCCTGTGTTGTTATGTTGACTGGCTATCCTCCTCCTCCTTCTCAATGATCCGATTAATGATGATAGCTTGGAAGAACATTTTGGTTTATGGGTGCCGCCACCAGTGGCTAAGGCCCAATTTTTCAGCCCCTGTTTAACAGGGGTGTGTAATTACAATATTTGATGCAATACTTTGCAACAGGGATCATTGCTGTGCTCCAAGTACAGTATCTGTGAGGGGTTGCAGTGTTGTGCCACCAGTGGCTAAGGCCAAATTTTTCAGCCCCTGTTTAACAGGGGCGTGTAATTACAATTTTTGATGCAATACTTTGCAACAGGGCTCATTGCTGTGCTCCAAGTACAGTATCTGTGAGGGGTTGCAGTGTTGTGCCACCAGTGCCTAAGGCCCAATTTGTCAGCCCCTGTTCAACAGGGGCATGCAATTATAATTATTGATCTAATAATTCACAGCAGGGCCCGTTGCTGCGCCCACCAAGAGTAACTTTCAGGCCTTACAGTGTTGTGTCAACACCACCACCACCACCACCACCACCAAAGGCCCAATTTTTCAGCCCCTGTTCAACAGGGGCATGCAATTATAATTATTGATCTAATAATTCACAGCAGGGCCCATTGCTGCGCCCACCAAGAGTAACTGTCAGGCCTTACAGTGTTGTGGCACCAGCACCACCATCAAAGGCCCAATTTTTACTACCACTGTTCAACAATTATATGTTATTACAATTCCTGATATAATAGTTGACAGCAGGGCGTTCCAGCACCCACCAAGAGTAACTGTGAGTGCTTACAGTGTTGTGCCAACACCAACACCTAAGGGGCCAATTTCGGCAGAGTATATACGGCAGGTCCCTACTTTCAAACATCCAACTTACAAACGACTCCTACTTGCAAACGGAAGAAGACAACAGGAAGTGAGAGATAATCTACCCCTAGGAAGGAAAATTCTCTCCTGTAAGAATTAATATGGGAGAAAGGTGTCTCCTCTCTACTGATGCTTTATCACCAATCCTTGTTTCAATAAAAACACCACATTTCAAAAACAGTTGTCATTGGAACGCAAAGTGAGGTGAAATGTTCTGAACAGGGGCACAGACAGCAAAACAAATGTTACAGGGGTGATAACCCTTCCCTATGTTTTCCAAAAAGCTTAAAAATTTATTTTTTGGCTGGAGCTACACTTAAACAATGTACGTGTTCAAAATTACAAACAGATTCTACTTAAGAACAAACCTACAGTCCCTGTCTTGTTTACACCGGTCTTGTTTACACCGCCTGTATACTGCTGTTCAGAGTATATAGGGCCTTTTTTATTTTGTGTTGCGGGGTTCCCCTTAATATCCAAACAAGACCCAAAGGGGCTGGTAATGGGCTGGGGTGGGGGAGGGGTGATGGGGTAGCTATGCCATTTTTCTTAAAGATTTTCATCCATAGTACCGGGACCAGACATTACATTAAAGCCGCAAGCAGTTTTAAATGGCTTTTTTTTCCTTTAGAAATGTCATTTTGTGCAGGGACAGTTCTAAACACGGGAAACACGTGGCACTTCGCAGGCATACTTTAGACACCCCCCAGGTACGATATTTAAAGGAATATTTGACTTTTTTTTTTTCACTTTATGCATCATTAAAATGACTGCTCCCGAAAAATGTCCGTTTTTAAAACTTCTTTTTGCATTGATACATGTCCCCTGGTGCAGAACCCGGGTTCCCAAACTCTGTTTAGGACAATAACATGGATAATAGTCGTTATAATTAGCACTTTAGAATTCGAACGTTCGCATCCATTGTATTTAATAGGGTTCTAATGTTCGTGCAAACTTTCGGTCCGTTCGCGGGTTCTGGTGCGAACCGAACCCGGGGGTGTTCGGCTCATCACTATTGCACAGTTTATCTGCGGATTGTGAGCTTGCAGCCAGGGTATGCCCAAGATAATGGGGAACAGAGGAGATGGAATAATGTCCAGGCGTAGAAATTCCTGATGACCAGGGTCAGATATGGCCAACAATGGTTGGGTTTCGTGCGTAATAGGCCCAGACCTGAGACGGGATCCATCGGCCAGATGGATGGCCAGATGGTGTGCCTTTGCTTGCAAGGGAATTTGGTGGAGTAGGGCAAAGTCTTTATCCATGAAGCAGCTGCAAGCACCGGAGTCCACTATGGCAGATACTTGGATGTTCCCTCCAGGGAACTGAAGTGAGAGGGACAGGGTAATATGAGCAGACCCCTTACCCACTGAACAGTTAGCAAGATACGTAGAGGGGATGGACTGAGTCTTTGCGGGCCGCACCGGGCAGTTCCGGAGATAATGTCCTGCCATCCCACAGCATAGGCATAAGTCCTTCTGCCCTCTTCGCAGCTTTTCTTCACTAGGAAGTGGAGAGCGAAAAAGTCCCAGTTGCATGAACTTTGCCTGCATACTTGTTGGAACAGTGATGGTGCCAGCCCTTTCAGTACTCCTTTCTCTAAACCTACGATCAAGCTGAATAGCAAGATAAATTAGGTTGTCCAGAGAGCTGGGGACCCCAACTCGGGCAAGTTCATCTTTAAGGCCTTCAGACAGGCCAAGGCGGAACTGATGCCGCAATGCTGCTTCATTCCAACCTGTATCGGAGGCCCACAGGCGGAATTCTGCAGCATAGTGCTCAGCAGGTCGATGACCCTGTCGTAGGTTATGGAGGGCTGATTCTGCAGTGACTTACGCTGGGGGTCGTCATAGAGCTGAGCCATCAATTCGAAGAAGGAGGTAAGGGAGTCCAGGGTCGCACTTTTTTGTTCCAGGAGCTGATGGGCCCATGACTGTGATTCTCCGAGAAGCAGGGATATGGTGAACCCCACCTTGGTGGTCTCTAGTGAGAAGGTTCTTGGCTGCAGGGAGAAATAAAGTTTGCAAGAGTTTTTAAAGGCACAGAACTTTTGTTGATCGCCTGCAAACCGCTCTGGTGCAGGAACTCTGGGTTCTGGTGGTAACATAGTTCCTGTGAATGCAGATATCGTCTGTCCGGATGTGGAGCAGCCAGGTGCAGTAGCAGGTGTGGGAGTCGCAGAATTGGAGGCCGTGGGTTTGATGCGATTTTCCAGTTGCAGATAGCTCTCCTGCAAGGTACTGACTGCCTGGGTCAGGCAAGTTGCTGGCATAGCAGGTCCAGAGGCGAAGCCCCTCTCTCAATCTCTGACATTTGGCTGAGTGGTACTGTCACGTACCTGGTGGAGATCGAGCTGTAGAGGGGGCTTCTCTTGCACCTCCTGTCCAACACCCCTGATAGTGGCGACAGGAAGTGAAGGACACAGAGTGGTACGAGGGCCGATGTAGCAGGTGGCTCTGGCTGGGGCTTGGCAGGAACCAGGTAGCTGGAGAACTGAGAACAGGAGCTCCGTGTCGCTGGATCAGCAGCTGGAAGCGTAGCCGGGACGTAAGCCAGTGGGTCATCAACAGCCGGACAGAGCAGGTACCGAGACGTGAGGCAGAGGCAAAGACAGGACACAGGCCAGGTTCGATACACAGTCGGGCAATGAGGCACAGGAACATCAGGCAGAGGCGGAGTCAAACACAAGCCGGGGTCACAAGTAGACAGGCAGAGGTCAAGAGGAAGGTTCAGGCAAGCCGGGTCAGGTTTACAGGAAACTGGTACAAATCAGGTAAGTCAGACACTAGCTGAAAGACCACTCAGCAAAGTGTGCATGTCACTGGCAGGTTTAAATAGGCAGACCGGCGCCAACGCGCGCACCTGTGTGCCAAAACATGTCCTTTCTTGTGCATTTCTTGGAAAGTACACGTCTGTTGCACGGCTGCGTGCTTGTTCTCCGGGTTTCTCTTACAGTAGTCTTGTCTAGAAACTATAACACTATACATGAAAGTACATCTTCAGATATTGGTATTTCCTCTCTGTCACTAGGCATTTAATTACACTCAGTAATTGTTGGAAGATGAACTTCTTCAGTTCCTTTTATGTCTGAAATAATGAATTCTGCAGCAGGGGCAATCCTTCCTGTGGTTTCTAATCTGCCAGCACATGTGTGCAGAGTGTAAAAAAAAACTCTAAAGTGGCAAACTAATGACTGACTTGATTGTCTAAAACAGCATACATCCCAACAGTTTTCTCTGGTTGTCCCCAAGGAAACACTTTCACCAGACATATTTTAGCACTGGTATTCTCTGAAAGTCCTTTGTGGCATAACTCATTATACTGTATCTAGTAATGATTGTTGGAGGTAACTGTTCATGGCACTCCCCACCATGATCCCATGTAGGTGTAAGATCTTCAGTGGATGTGGATTTTCATTTAAAAGGGCCTCAATATAAGACCGATATGTGCCTGTGACTGTCATATTCTGAGCACTTTCTGAGCACTTAAAAGAGAAGTAAAAGATTTTTTTTTTTCACAATCATACGTACCTAGGTGGATGCAGCATTGGTCCCCCGGCGCCCCCACAATGAGAACTGAGCGATCGAACACCACCGATCACTCAGTTTTCAGAGAAGTGCAGACTGTCAGTCACAGATCTCTGCTCTTCTCCCTCTTCGCTGTGGAGGGGTGGGGAGCGGCCATCTCAGGCTCTCAGCGGGTGACATCGAAAACAGGTCACAGGCATAGGCGTGCGCACAAGGTGTGCTGAGTGTGCCTGGGCACACCCTAATCCCCCTGTACGGTGCCAATTGCCCTGGCTTCCTGGCATCCCATGTCTCTCCCCTGCAGTGCTGCCAGCTTCCCTCTCCTACTGGCAGCTGTGGGGATGTTTCAGGATGGATGAATGAATGAAAACAATGAGTGATCTCTACCAATCACTCCTGTGTTCATTCTTAACTGAAGCAAAGTAAACAATGTTTACTTTGCTTCAGTTTGTGAATGAACAGGAAGCCGCTCAGCAAAGAGCACTTCCCATTTAGTTACTTTCCAATGCAGCTAAAGCTGCAGAGAAAGGGACGGAGAAAGCTCTGTCCTCAGTCCTTTTTCCTCTGTTTAGACCCTTTATATTTTACCAACGCCCTCCAATGAAGCTTTAAAAAAAAATGTAAAAAAATAATAATTGTAAAACAATTGTAAAAAAATAATAAAAATAACAGCTGCCCTACTGACACCAATCTCTGCTTTACTGCTTTACTGACATCATCCACTACTCTGCTGATAAACACACATGTGTGTTTGTGCTCTGGGGTGCACACCCTAATGCATATTGCATAAGGCTGCGCACACCAATGGTCACAGGAGTGCAAAATGATTTGCACTCCTGTGATCCATAGGAGAAGTCAAGCTAAACAAGCTTTGGCTGTACTTCTTCTTTAAAGTGGTTGTAAAGGACCAAGGTTTTTTACCTTCATGCATTCTATACATGAAGGTAAAAAACCTTCTGTGTGCAGCAGCCCCCTAATACTTATCTGAGCCACCTCTTGATCCAGCGATGTCCACAAGATTTTTGGCTCTCCGGGGACATGCATTCCTGATTGGTTTTTGGCAACAAATGGCTCCCAGTGCTGTCAATCACAGCCAGTGAGCCAATGAGGAGACAGAGGGGATGGGCCCGAGCCACAGTTCTGCATGTGAATGGACACAGGCTTTGGAGCACACCTGCTTCGGTGCCCCCCACAGCAAGCTGTTTGCTGGTGGGGCACTCGGCAGAAGGGAGTGCCAGCAGCGCCAGCATGGGACCCGAGAAGAGGTGGATCCGGTCTGCTCTGTGCAAAACCATTACACAGAGCAGGTAAGTATAACATGTTTGCTATTTTTGATTAAAAAACAAATTTAAAAAAAACTTTAATATTGCTTTAACTGTAGGCTTACAGTTTTTGGGCAAAGTGCTCTGTCGCTCCTGTTGTTCAGAAGACAGGTTCTGTGATATGCGTGACATATAAAAATTCACAAGGAACTAAATGTGGGACTCTTCCAAATGTAGGTTTTCAAACTTTAGGCTCATTAATGTGGTTGTTGGGTCTAATTTATTTTATGTTAAAATAATAAATATTGTTACTATATTATTATTATTATACACGATTTATATAGTTTACGCAGCTCTTTACAATGTAGAGGGGGGACAGCACAATTACAGTACAGTTCAATACAGAAGGGACAGGAATATATAATATATAGGAATAAATATGTTATACTTACCTGATCTATGCAATGGTATTGTGCAGAGCGGTCCGAGTACCCCCTTAGCAAGTCGGCTGCAGATGGGTCACTCGTGTGGATGGGGGACAGCTCAGCCATGCCTCCCCTGCTCCCCCCTTACATGTGCAAATTTATGATGGCAGCATGCGGTTGTTGGTGTGGTCCAGGCTTACTGACTACAGGTGAAAGAAACTCACTGTGATAGACTCACCCGGGACAGAGGCTTTTGGAGGGGACTGAATGTTAGCCTCTTGCCGACTGACTATGGGCCCTTGTTTGTTAACTTTTGTTTCAGCTCTCCGTGCCCTCTTCTGTCTAAGTTACCCTGTGTCTATTAGGGGCACAGGGTGACCAAGCAAATGGAACAGTAATATTTATCCACAATATCTCCCAGGAAATATACAAAGACTATTCCTGGTTTATTTGATTCTGAACTATACATGTTAATTGAAAGAGCTGATCACATTGGCCTCTGTACAATGTAGGAGACGGATAGTCTGCTACTGGTGGGCTTCTGCTTTTGTGAGAAGGTGTCCTGTGTTTATAATTATGATAATGTGGATTGTGTCTTCTGAGCTAGAAGACGGCAAGGCTGACCTGAAAGGTCAAACCTCTGAGTCACCTAGGCTGGTTAAATGACTAGTTAATTAGCTCATGTTAATTTATGTTTCTGTTACAGTGGTATTCTTAGGGTAATATGATCATGAGAGGGGACCTCCTCCTCAAGTGTATATAAGACTGTATTCTTGTTCTAATAAACAATATGTAAAAATGCAGGAAAGTAGTGGAGTTGGGACTTTAAATGAGGTATAAAGGTAAAATAAATAAAATAAAATGGATAGCTTGGATGTCATAGTTCCCTCTAAATTGAATATGATACGGTATAAGTAAACCAGTAATCACAATATGTTTATGATACAAAAATGTAATCACAAAGGAACAATTCATAATCATCATTAATTTAATAACACATGATTAATTGGGGAACATGATTAATGACATACAAACATGATAATAAATAATTCAATGAATAATAAATATATAAGTAATAACAACATGATTGACACATATCTGATTGATAAATAATGATATAAGCTGTTGTAGAGCATCCGAGGATGTAAACCCTACGCGTTTCATGGTTGCCTACCACTCATCAGGAGTTTGGATGCATGAAAGTAATCTAAAATAAGATAAATGGAAAAATTTGTTGTGGTAGTTTTTAGGGATCCACTAGTCCCCATAGACAAACTGTCAAGCTACGTACTTACCGAGGCCGAGATGCCGAGAGTGGTTCACCCTTGCACCCAAGCGCACTCCGCCCCCTGGAGGTGAGACAGGGAGAGGACAGCACGAGGGAGCACTGGCCACCAGCAGGTAGAGGTGTCTTGCTGAAGAATCTAGCAGGGATGAGTCTGAAGAACAGGCCAGGAGTCAAACACCAAGGGTAGACGGGGTCAAACAGCAACCAGTAGCAAGGCACAAGTCCGTTTAGGGGTTTAGCAGGAAGCACCAGTATAGTCAGGTTAGGCAAGAAGTCCAGGGTACAGGCAGAAGGTAGAGGGCTGGAGACAGGCAGCAGATCCGGGTCACAGGCCGAGGGTCAAGCACAAGGAGAGAGGTAGAAGACCGTTTAGCAAGCCAAGGGGTCAGGTTCAGGAGAAGCAGAAGCGTAGTCAAATCCGGTCCGGGTCACAGCAGGAGAACTTTAACTTCTTTCAGGCACAAGAAACACAGTAAAGCTGACAAACCAGCAACCAGATAGTGTTACTGCGTCTGTTTAAATAGGCCCGCCTGTAGACCCATTGGCGAGCTATTGCGCACGCGCATTCGTCGTTGCGCCGGTGCGCGCACCCGAGCACGCCGAAGCGTCGTCCCGCCACGCACGCGCATGCGCCGATGCGCCGTTTTGCCGCGCATGCGCACTGAGCGCAGATTGGTGACAACAGACGGGGAATTTCCCTGACAGTGCCCACCCCCGAGGGGCGGACTCCGGATGCCCAGACTGGCCATTAATTCCGGATGTTCTTGGTGAAAGGCTCGTATTAGGCGAGGAGCATGCAAGTTCCTGGATGGTTCCCAGGAGTTGTCCTCCGGGGGGTACCCCTTCCATTTAACCAAGTATTGTAACTGTCTGCCTTTTTTCCTACAGCCCAGGATGGATTCCATCTCAAATTCTTTTTCCCCATCTACTTCAACTGGTGGTGGAGGAGGTTCATCTCTTCCAGGAAAGGCGTTGGGAATGACGGGTTTTAATAAAGATGAGTGGAACACTGGGTGAATCCTATAGGAATCAGGTAATGCTAGTTCAAAAGCCACAGGATTAATAGCTCGTTTGATCTTGAAGGGCCCGATAAATCTAGGGCCGAGCTTTCGAGAGGGAATAGGCAATCTGAGGTTGGCGGCGGAAAGCCAAACTTTTTCCCCGACTCTGAACGCCGGGTTCTCCTTCCTTCCCCGGTCATAAAATTTCTTGTAGGATCCTTGGCATTCCGCATCATCTCCTGGAGTCTTTGGAAATTCGCCTGGACAGAAGCCACTCGGTCCTGGACCGCGGGAACAGGGCTCTCGGGGATGTTTTCAGGGAGAAAGGAGGGATGAAAACCGTAATTGGCCCAAAAGGGGGTTTGATTGGTAGCAGAATGCATTGAATTGTTATAGGCAAACTCTGCGTAAGGAAGTAGAGATGCCCAGTCATCCTGGGAAGCAGAGCAGAAACAACGGAGGTATTGCTCCAGGGTCTGATTGGTTCTTTCCGTCTGGCCATTGCTTTGGGGGTGGTACGCTGACGAGAGGCAGGTTTTGACTTCTAGTGACTTGCAGAGTTCCTTCCAGAATTTTGAAGTGAACTGGACCCCTCTGTCGGAGGTGATACTCTTTGGTATTCCATGAAGCCTGGTTATCTCCTTAAAAAAGATTTGAGCGGTATCCATGGCTGAAGGTGTCCCAATCATCGGTAAAAAGTGAGCCATTTTTGAGAGGCGGTCCACAACGACCAGAATCGTGGTAAACCCTCCAGAGGAAGGCAAGTTCACGATAAAGTCCATGGACACGTCCGCCCAAGGGCGCTCAGGAATGGGTAAGGGTTTGAGCAGGCCCCAACTCTTGGTGTTTGGCCCCTTGTTACGCTGACACTGAGTGCAGGAAGCGACATAAGACTTGCAATCTTGCCTCCAGCCTGGCCACCAGAAGGAGCGGGAGACAAGTTCCGACGATTTACGTGCTCCGAAGTGACCTGCCAGTTTGAGATCGTGGAAGGTCCTCAAGACCAGCGGTCTTGTTTCCAGAGGGACAGAAATCTTGTCCTGGGACCAGAATAGGCCGTCCCGCTTCTCCAGGGAGGTAGTAACCGGATCAGAGCAGAGCCCGGAAGCGATTTTAATAGAGGTGAGTAGATCGGCCCGGGGAATCAACAGAAAGTTCTGAGCTGACAGAATGGTGCCCGGTTGGGCCGACTGAGGGGTTTCCGGAAACATCCTGGATAGCGCATCCGCCTTCCCATTCTTGGAGCCGGGTCTATAGGAAATGTGAAAGTTGAACCGGGTGAAGAAAAGGGCCCAACGGGCCTGCCTGGGGCGTAGACGTTGAGCTGTTCTTAAGTACTCTAGATTTTTATGATCTGTGAAGATCATGATGGGGTGTTCCCCTACCCTCCAGAAGGTATCGCCATTCCTCCAGTGCGAATTTTATGGCCAGTAATTCCCGGTCCCCTACATCATAGTTTCGCTCCGGGGGAGTCAACTTTTTAGAAGCAAAGGCTACTGGATACAGGAGAGCCTTGGGGCCTCGTCTTTGAGAGAGGATGGCTCCGATGGCTGTCTCAGAGGCGTCCACTTCCAGGGTGAACGGCAGTAGAGGATCCGGGTGCTGAAGTACTGGTGCTGAAGTGAAGACATCCTTGAGGCGAGAGAAGGCCTCCTGAGCTTCTGGAGACCAGTGAAAACGGTTATTTTGCCGGGTAAGTTGGGTTATTGGGGCCACAATGGAGGAAAAGCCCACGATGAATCTCCTATAGAAGTTGGCGAAGCCTATAAACCGCTGTACCCCCTTCTTGTCGGTTGGGGCTGGCCAGTCCTGAATGGCCTTCACCTTCTGCGGGTCCATTGCGACCCCATCGATGGAAATGATAAAGCCGAGGAACTGTACGGTGGTCTTTTCGAACTCGCATTTCTCAGCTTTGAGGTAGAGTTTGTGCTTCCGAAGGATGGTGAGGACCTTCATGACATGAGCCCGGTGGAGTTCGATGTTGGTGGAAAAGATGAGGATATCGTCCAGGTACACTACTAAGAAGTCATCAAGGTGCTGTCTGAAAATGTCGTTGACTAGGTGTTGGAAGGTGGCTGGAGCATTACAAAGACCGAACGGCATGACCGAATACTCAAAGTGTCCGAAACGAGATCTGAAGGCGGTTTTCCACTCGTCTCCGGCCCTGATTCTGATAAGATTGTAGGCCCCCCGTAGATCCAATTTGGAAAAGACCCGAGCAGATCGGAAGCGCTGAAATAGCTCCGGAATAAGGGGTAGCGGGTACCTGTTCTTAATGGTTATCTTGTTTAGGTCCCGGTAATCGATACATGGTCTTAAGGACCCGTCTTTCTTTTCCACAAAGAAGATTCCTGCACCGGCTGGAGAGGAGGAAGGGCGAATAAATCTCTTCTGGAGGTTTTCATCAATATAAGCCTTGAGGGCTTTCAACTCGGTTTCGGACAAAGGAAAGATACGTCCGAACGGAATTTTGGAGCCCAGCAAGAGATCGATAGGGCAATCATAGGGCCGATGAGGTGGTAGATGGTCGGCTTGCTGCTTATCGAACACGTCCCGGAATTCTAGATAGATGGAAGGAACATGCTGTAGGTTGTCCGGCTTGGCAATCATGGAAGCGCAGACCGTAGAGGCAGAGGCAAGACAGTTCTGGGAACAATAGGAGGAGGTGAAGCTAACCTCTTTCTTCACCCAATTTATGAGGGGCTTGTGTGCCTGTAGCCAGGGAAGACCCAGGATGATGGGGAACATCGGGGAAGGTATGAGGTCTAACCGGAGAAGTTCTTGATGACCCGAGTCAGAGATGGCAAGGATAGGTTTGGTTTCCTGCGTGATCAGCCCTGAACGGGGCAAGGACCCATCCGCCAGGTGGATCTGAAGGCAGTGGTCCTTAGGTTGAGTGGGGACATGGAATCTTGAGGCTAAGGCAGAGTCCAGGAAGCAGCTGCAGGCTCCAGAATCAATAATTGCCGGGAGGCGGATTGCCCCTTCCGGCAGCTGTAGAGACACAAAGAGAATGACATAAGACTGAGGGTTGTCAAAGAGTTGATAGTTTAAAGTGTCTTTAGAGATAGACTTACTAGGTCTTACGGGGCAGTTGAGGAGGAAGTGGCCGGCACCCCCGCAATATAGGCACAGATTGGCCTGGCGCCTTCGCTGTTTTTCCTCAGGAGTCAGGGGAGCCCGAACCAACCCGAGCTGCATGGGTTCTGGCTCAGGAAGAGGTGTGACTGCAGGCGCAGAGGTTGGTGGGTAGTGAGGTACAGTCCTGGATGGAGGCCAGTTGGGACGAGGAGATTGAAATCGCTCTGCCCGTCGTTCACGAAGACGCCTATCGAGTTGTATGGCGGATTGGATCAGGTTCTCCAAGGTAGTGGGGGTTTCGATCCTGGCCAGCTCGTCCTTGAGAGTCTCAGATAGTCCCTGGCGGTACTGGTATCTGAGGGCCGCCTCATTCCATTTGGTGTCGGCGGACCATTTCCTAAATTCCGACGTATAGTCTTCCACCGGCCTTCTCCCCTGAGTTAGGTTATGGAGGACGGACTCGGCCGTGGCTGATCGCTGGGGATCATCGTATAATTGAGCCATATGTTCAAAAAATGTCTCTACTGAGTCCAATATGGGGCTTTGTTGCTCCATCAGGCCATGGGCCCAGGCTTGAGGGTCATCCGTTAAGAGAGAGATGATAAACCCCACCTTTACTGCTTCCGAAGAGAAGGTCCTTGGTTGGAGGGCAAGGTAGAGGGAGCAGGCGTTTTTAAAGGCCCGGTATTTTTTGCGGACACCCGAAAAACGTTCCGGAATAGGGACCCTGGGTTCAGGGGTGGCCATCACTACTGTAGAACTCGTAGGTACTTGGGAGTTGGTGGGGGTGTTGGCAGAGGTGGCAGCTGTGGGGCCTGGCCCTAGGAGACCGGTGAGCTGTTGAAGACGGCCATCAATCTGGGTATATCCCTCTTGGAGTCTTTGGACAGTGTCTGTTAGGGTGGAGACCTGCTGGCAGAGGGTGTCAAATGGGGAACGCACTCTGTAGGCCTCAGACATCTGGCTGGTTTGTACTGTCAAGCTACGTACTTACCGAGGCCGAGATGCCGAGAGTGGTTCACCCTTGCACCCAAGCGCACTCCGCCCCCTGGAGGTGAGACAGGGAGAGGACAGCACGAGGGAGCACTGGCCACCAGCAGGTAGAGGTGTCTTGCTGAAGAATCTAGCAGGGATGAGTCTGAAGAACAGGCCAGGAGTCAAACACCAAGGGTAGACAGGGTCAAACAGCAACCAGTAGCAAGGCACAAGTCCGTTTAGGGGTTTAGCAGGAAGCACCATTATAGTCAGGTTAGGCAAGAAGTCCAGGGTACAGGCAGAAGGTAGAGGGCTGGAGACAGGCAGCAGATCCGGGTCACAGGCCGAGGGTCAAGCACAAGGAGAGAGGTAGAAGACCGTTTAGCAAGCCAAGGGGTCAGGTTCAGGAGAAGCAGAAGCGTAGTCAAATCCGGTCCGGGTCACAGCAGGAGAACTTTAACTTCTTTCAGGCACAAGAAACACAGTAAAGCTGACAAACCAGCAACCAGATAGTGTTACTGCGTCTGTTTAAATAGGCCCGCCTGTAGACCCATTGGCGAGCTATTGCGCACGCGCATTCGTCGTTGCGCCGGTGCGCGCACCCGAGCACGCCGAAGCGTCGTCCCGCCACGCACGCGCATGCGCCGATGCGCCGTTTTGCCGCGCATGCGCACTGAGCGCAGATTGGTGACAACAGACGGGGAATTTCCCTGACACAAACCCAATAAGATGAAGGAAAAGGGGGGGGAAGCAAAAATAAGGAAAAGGGGAATAGTGAAAATTACATAACAATATTGTACCTTGTTAAACAGCCCGTGTAATGAGACCTTGTTTGGGGAAAGGCTCGGAGGGTGATACCGTGTATGATGTCTCACCCGGGGTAGAGGCAGGAGATACGGTAGCCAGGATGCATGGGGGGATCGTGGGCGGCAGACCCGTTGCTCGCCGCGAGCCACCATGCCAGGATATAATGCTTGTATACTGATTGGATATATCTGTATAAAAATGGAAAAATTTAATGAATGGGAGCTATGAAAAATGTATCAATGTGGAAATGTAGCGAAGAGTAAGAGACTATGTAGATATGTGAAAAGTGTGAAAGAGAGCTATTGTATGATGAATAAATGATGAAGTGCTGAAGTGGTAGGGGTGAAGAGCATACCCATACATAGATGGTGTATAAGTGAATAAAGATGAGAATAAAGATTTTGTTAACAAATAATAATGATGATAATAAAAATGAAAAAATGAATATATATATATATATATATGTATATATATATATGTGTAAGTGTTGTGTATGAAAGTGTATATGTGAGTATAAATGTATATCAGTGTGTATGGATGTGTGTGCATAAATGAATGTACAATGTGTGTGTGTAAAAATCAATGGAGTTGACTATATGTATAGCTGAGTTGGGAGTATGTGACAGGGACGATGTGAAATGCCCCATTTACCTGAGTTTCCAAAAGCTGAACAAGCAGATGGTGTGTCTTTGGAATGGTGGCCGGCAGGGAGACACACCATCTGCTTAATCATAGCTATGATTAAGCACTGAATCGCAGTGTGAAACGTCAGCTCATACTTGCTGTTTTTTTTTTGCTGTGGCATGTTGTTTGTGCTTTTGTTTTAAATAAAAGAACCTTTTTTGGAGTGTGGCTGTCCAAGCGTTTTCCTCAGATTTTTTGCATTGCCCCTCATTGACTTGAGGTTAAGATTGAACTTCACAATTTACAAAACTTATGATGATTGAATTGAACCCAAGCACATTTGATCATGACTAGTTAGAGTCTCTGGCTGGCATTCATTGCTGTCTTTGTTGCTGTTTTGTCCTTTCTTTGTCCTGGTGATCACTTTCACGAGGATAAGAAGTGATAAGAATTCCAAAATTTCTGTTACAAGAGCAAGAAGTGAAGGAAAATCCTCCAAGCAGCTTAGATGGCAACATTGAAAACACACAAAGCTTTTCAAACGCATGGTTGGGGGCGCCTTAAAGTCTAAGTTCACCTTTACAGAAAAATCTGTATGGTGAACTTACACAGGACCCTCTCCTCAACACCCCCCCCCCCCCAGTCCCAGTGACCTGCATGGCGTCGATCTCCCGTTCTGAGCCCCGGTATAGCCGCCTCACGGCTCCGATGCTTAGAAATCCCCTCAGCTTTCTCTCTTCTTCTTCCCCGCTGAGAAGACGGGCTATGCGGGTTCTGATTGGTCGGCACCACCCATGTGAAGGCACCGACCAATAAGGATGCGCCTAAACATACCTCCTGATGGGTACGTTTAGGAGATTAAGCTCTGAGGATTTCTAAGCCCCGGAGCCGTGAGGTGGCTATACCGGGGCTCAGAAAGGGAGATCGCCACCATACAGGTCAGCAAGACTGAGGGGGGGGTGAGGAGGGGGTCCTGTGTGAGTTCACTTTACAGATTTTTCTGTAAAGGAGAACTTACCCTTTAAGGCTGTATGTGGTGTTACAGTACAGTAAGATTTTCATGGATAGTCTCAGCGACAGTGTACACTTGTAGTGCAAAAATGGCTGTGGAATGTATTTTCTTCTTTTAAAATCCTTCCTACCTAAAACGAAAAAGTATGTTTTTCTAGAGCTCCACTTTATCTTGGTATTATTTCAGTATAGATTTGCCTTAAACTGTGCCCCAACTGATCAGATTGAAAGTGGAAGGTGGGGCAAAATTTTCCCACCACACACATATGGGACAGTGGCAGACAAAAAACTGTTTTAAATAAAAAATAAATAAAAAAAATGCAATTATTTATATGTTAGTTATACTTACCTGTGATTGGTTAGAAGTATCTTCAATGGTCCTGGCATGAGTCAGTACCTATAAAAGAAAAGAAAATACATCATTATTGGAAGCAGTCGGTGTGGATTGAAGAAGAAAGCACCTCCCGCCCTCCCTCCCTTGTCACGGCTCAATTTATGAGGTTTTTTTCCATTTCTTGTGAAATGGGACTTTAATTGTAATGTTTATTAGCTTGAGCTTGTAATAGCTGAGCTAAATATGCTGTTGGTATAATTTTTAAAGATCAGATTCCAATTTTTTGCTGTTATTAAAAATTGAATACCTATGATAAAGGACCACGACCAATTGAATCCACATAAAACTGGGTCCAGTGTTATATATTTTATTATAATTTATTATGATATATATATATATATATATATATATATATATATATATGTTCTGCCTACTGTCCCATATCACATAAAAACATGCAACACATATCAAGCTGCTAATAACAATGTATATGCTGCAGCTACCTCTACCTAGGCAACAGCTGATGGCTGTAATGATTTTTCTCAATGATTCATAGAGTGGTTTGATCTATCCAGTTTATCAATGGACATACAGTAAGGCATTGGGTCACATGTAGTAAGCTTTGCTGGTAATCATGAGCTTATTGCTGCTCTCATTTTGGTTTCACTAATTGGTTTAGCTTGTGAGCACATGAAAATCCCACACAAATTTCTTAGTATCTCTGCTGGATTCCACTGCTCTTTGCTTCAGACATTGTATCCTGGGGCCACCTTGTATACAGGAGCTAATATTAGCATTCGGGGATATACGTGTAAAGTTTGCCATACCTTAACAAATCCCGGTATTTGACATTTCAGAGGATATACAGTTAAAGTTTACATAGATTTATAAAAAAATGGGTAAAACAAAGTCACAATCATCACGCCATATTAACAATGAGCAATGAAAATAGGCACCTGTGCACCTTCCTGCATTATTTGGGGCCCAGCTATACTTGCTCCAACCCAAAACTGGCCTGGCATATAAATCACTAAAGTGTCTGAAAAAAAGACGTGTACAAAGTTTGAGAGTCTGGTATGTTTTGGTGGAAGTGAAAAACCACACCTACTCTTTGTAAAAATGTTCATTTGCTCACACAAGTAACACAAGGCAACCAAAATTTATATGTACCACTACCTACAAAGTGAATCCTGCATTACATCAGAGGGGGGCGGGGTCACCCACACGTCACTGGGAAAGCCCGGGTTTCCCCTTGCGTCAGAGGGGGACGGGGTCACGTGACGGGTGGCCCCGTCCTCAGCTACATAAGATCTGTCAGGCTGCGGCGACGATATTCCCGGGGTGTCTCCGGTGGAGACAGGATGTGCTGCGCTGGACATCTCATCGCTGGAGCCTGGACCTGGATGGAGATCATCCACCGCTGGACCCCGGAGAGGAGAGCATCCATTGCAGGATACCGACAGCGTTGGAGAGGAGACCGAGAGTGGATTACCACCGCTGGAATCTTTTTTTTTTTTTTTTTTTAATAAAGGACTTATCCCAACGGTGTCTGTGTGTTTTTTTTTTTAATTTTTACACTTTCTTTGTGAAATGGTAGGGGTACAATGTACCCCTTACCAATTCACATAGGGGGGCGGGATCTGGGGGTCCCCTTTGTTAAAGGGGTCTTCCAGATTCCGATAAGCCCCCCGCCTGCAGACCCCCACAACCACCGGGCAAGGGTTGTGGGGGTGAGGCCCTTGTCCCCATCCACATGGGGACATGGTGCTTTGAGGGGTCACAGACCCCCAAAGCATCCTCCCCATGTTGAGGACATGTGGCCTGGTATGGTTCAGGAGGGGGGGCGCTCTCTCGTCCCCCCTCTTTTCCTGCGGCCTGCTAGGTTGTGTGCTTGGATAAAGGGTCTGGTATGGATATTTGGGGGGAACCCCACATCATTTTTTTTTTATTTGAGGCAGGGTTCCCCTTAATATCCATACCAGACCTGAAGGGCCTGGTAATTGAATTTGGGGGGACCCCCAAGCATTTTTTTTTTATCAATGACTTTTAATGACTTTTCTCTGTGTTGCCGGGAGCCGACAATTCATTATAGCAGCGAGTGCTTTTAAATTACTTTTTTTCCTTCAGAAATGACACTTTGTGCAGGGACAGTTCTAAGCACGGGAAACAAGCGCTACTTTACAGGCATACTATACACACCCCCTAGGTACGAAATTTTAAGGAATATTTCACTTTTATTGTTTCACTTTAAGCATTATTAAAATCACTGCTCTCGAAAAAACTGCAGTTTTTAAAACTTTTTTTTTGCATTGATACATGTCCCCTGGGGTCCCCAAACACTTTTTAGGACAATAACTTGCATATAAGCCTTTAAAATTAGCACTTTAGATTTCTCCCATAGACTTTTACAGGGTGTTCCGCGGCTTTTCGAATTTGGCGCGAACACCCCAAATTGTTCGCTGTTCGGCGAACGGGCGAACAAGCAATGTTCGAGTCGAACATGAGTTCGACTCGAACTCGAAGCTCATCCCTAGTAGAGACACACAGTCTGCAAGCCAATGCAATCACTATGCCAAAGTAACTTTGACTAGAATTCTGCACCACTTGGCTGGGATTAACTCATGAATCAGCAAAGTCAGCAATAAACAGTGCATATAAGCATTAACTGCAATGTGAACAATAATACTATATCTAATTTAGAGTGGACCCTAGGAGGTTGGCTAGGATATGGTGCAATGTCACATACCTCTGAGAAGACTTCCTTTGCAGCTACTGTAAGTGCAGAGCGCCCCTGAATGTGGAAACAGGGAGTGCTATGCTCGAGGAACCAGGGGTTGCCAGGCTGAGGTGATGAGGTGACGTCTGCTGGATGGCGGCTGACGAGCAGGATGCAGTGCTGGGCAGGAGTCCCTCAGGAGTACCAGATGAGACGTGGCAGAAGGGAGAGGCAAGAGCAGAGCCAGGCTAGAAGTCATGCACAGAATATCAGCCAGGAGTAAGGCAGCAAGTAGTCAGGAGTCAGCCAGGGTCATACACTGGTAATCAGGCAGCAGCAGATTCAGAAGAGCAAGCCAGAGGTCATACATGGATCAGCAGGCAGAAGCAGAGTCAATGGAACAAGCCAAGGGTCAAAGCCAGGAATGGAGACAGGTCAAAGGCAAGCCGGCTCAGTAACAGGAAATCCAATAATACTCAGGAAGGCACACATAGGAGCTTAAGATCATCCAACAACCAGTGGCTCATGCTGTTGGCTTTAAATAAGCCACTGGGTGCCAGAATCTGTCATGCATTGCGTGCGCTATGGTACGCATGAATCATTGTGGCCATTCATGCCTGTGTGCGCATGTGCATTAGAATTGGCAAATTTCTAGGTGCCTCCCATGACCAGAAAAAATACGATAGCGAGGTTAGAAAGGGTTTCCATTAAAATTGGTCCTACTCCATGACTGTAATAAGGGCATGTAAACTTGCTGGATGGCAGGGACTGGTGCAAAGTACAACTTTCCTTGCAAATTAACCTCATAGCATTAGGATTTGGTAACAAAAGGGAGGTACAAGAATAGGGAAAATATTATAGTCCAAAGCAACTGGCCAATATTGTTTTTACCAGAAATTACCTTTGTTATGCCGCGTACACACGATCGTTTTTCACGTCATTAAAAATGCAATTTTTTAAATTGGGCATTAAAAACGATCGTGTGTAGGCTCCAGAGCATTTTTAACGACGTGAAAAATGGCCTAAAAAAATGAGAACCTGCTCCATTTTTTCACGTCGTTTTTCACGTCGTTTTTTTTAACGACGTGAAAAACGGTAGTGTGTATGCCTTTACGAGGGGAAAAAAATTGCGCATGCTCAGAATCAAGTATGAGACGGGAGCGCTCGTTCTGGTAAAACTAGCGTTCGTAATGGAGATAGCACATTCGTCACGCTGTAACGGACTGAAAAGCACGAGGCTGAAAAGCGCGAATCGTCGCTCAAAAAACTTTACTAACATGAAGGGTGGCGCCATTCGAACTGAACTTCCCCTTTATAGTGCCGTCGTACGTGTTGTACGTCACTGCGCTTTGCTCGAGCGTTTTTTTAAATGAACGTGTGTATGCAAGACAGGCTTGAGAGGAAACAAGAAAAATCACGTAGAGAAAAACGTTGTTTTTGAAAATGACATTAAAAACGATTGTGTGTACGCGGCATTAGACGTAATCATGTGCAGTGTTTGAAATTCATGTTCTATAATACTCCTGCTTGCAAAAAAACATTTTTTCTTCCCGAGTACTAAGTAAGAGGTTAGTGGCACATTAAAACCACCTTAATGGTGTCCTCTTGATTAATCTGACATTTTAGAAAATGTATACTGCTGTGTATGTAGGTCTATCACCATTTCCCAGAAGATCTAGAAGTGTCAGAGATTGATTGTCTTATGACAATGGAAAGAGGCCATTGTTTCTGTACTAAGGCATCAATTGTGTAGCATTGCAGCCATCTCATGCTTCTATAGGTCATGATTTCTGACACATGCTGTAGGTTAGGGCCAAGGACAGCAGAATTTTAAGAAAGATACCTCAGTTTATCTTTCCACATTTTTGGCATTTGCTGAGCTGCAAAAGAAAAGATAGCTGTGTTTTTAAAATCATGATTCCTTTATACAATAGTCCTGACAATTAATAAATAGCCTCCATCCTGAACAAGGCTTCCTTATATTAATGGGGCCCATTAAGAGCCCTTTCACACTGAGCTGCCCATAGCGTCGGCGGTAAAACGCCGCTATTTTTACCGCCAAAGCTATGGGCGGGTTTGTGGCGCATTTCGGCTGCTAGCGGGGCGGTTTTACCCCCGCTGGCGGCCGAGAAAGGGTTAAAACCGCCCGCAACGTGCTGCTAAAGCAGCGCTTTGCGGGCGGTATAGCCATGCTGTCCCATTGATTTCAATGGGCAGCAGCGGTGGAGGAGCAGTAAACACAACGCTCCTTCTCCTCTCCAAAGATGCCGCTAGCAGGACTTTTTTTACCGTCCTACTAGCGCAACGCTCCAATGTGAAAGCCCTCGGGCTTTCACACTGGAATGAATGGTGCAGCTTTTTAAGGGCAGATTGCAGGCGCTATTTTTAACGCTATAGCGCCTGCAATGTGTGAAAGGGGTCTTAGTGATTGTGCCAATATAGAAAAGTGTCTGAGGGAAGAGCAGTTTCTGTTGCCCAAATTAAAGCCTAATGCCGCGTACACACGACCGTTTTTAATGTAATTGAAAAAAAATGCATTTTTCTCGACGTGATTCTTCTCAAGCCTGCCTTGCCTACACACTATCGTGGAAAAAAATGCTCGAGTAAAGCGCAGTGACGTACAACACGTACGACGGCACTATAAAGGGGAAGTTCCATTCGAATGGCGCCACCCTTCATGTTAGTAAAGTTTGTTGAGAGACGATTCACGCTTTTCAGCCTCGTGCTTTTCAGTCCGTTACAGCGTGACGAATGTGCTATCTCCATTACGAACGCTAGTTTTACCAGAACGAGCACTCCCGTCTCATACTTGATTCTGAGCATGCGCATTTTTTTTCATGACGTAAAGCCCACACACAGCCGTTTTTCATGACAAGAAAAACGACGATGTGAAAAACGATGGGAAATATTAAAGCATGTTCCAATTTTTTCATGGCCATTTTTCACATCGTTAAAAATGCTCTGGAGCCTACACACGATCGTTTTAATGCCCAATTTTAAAAAAATTGCATTTTTCTCGTCATTAAAAACGGTCGTGTGTACGCAGCATAAGGGACTTTTCTTAAAGTCTATTGTTAGGTCTGTTATTTCCCCAGGAGTATGATGTTTTGCTCACACCAGTTTGTATATTCAGATTAGGAGAATAAAGTTCATTGCAGTGGTTTAACCCTACAGAAAAAAAGCACCAGCTAAAATGTCTGGGAGGATGGATGCTGTGATTGCCACAGATTAGGTAGGAGGAGTCTTTTTACATGAGGAGGAGATCACAGATTAGGGGGGCTGTTAGCTCTCTAGGCAGTTCTGCCATGTGCCTGGGGGTTATCGAGGTTTCAGTGGAGCTAGCTGGAGGCCTACTTTTCTGAGAGTTGCTGAAGCTGACTGAGGAGCTGTCGTCTGATGGTCTAGTCTGGTACCATGGGAAGAAACTGTCTGGAGGGTATTGTAAAGAGGCAACCAATTTTCCAAGGACATTAGATAGTACAGACTGGTGTGAAAAATCCTAGAGACTGTGTGCTGTTTAAAGGGGACATTCTGGATGCGCAGGCACGGGAATCCTGGGAGGATGCCGTAGCCAAGAGCTCCGCACCGCTCCGGCCCTTCTCAGCCCCCAAGCAGTCAGAAGGAGCGGGACCCACCTCAATATGATCCCCACACCTCCCAGAAGATCCAGAGCACTGACCCGCATGCTGGGCGGCCACCAAAAAACTGACATTAGCCGCCAGCTGGACTTTGGCCTGGCGGCCCCTGCACCATCCAAGATGGCCGCCGCGGCACACACACAAGGAGGAATGGAGGATTAGGACTCCATTGCTGACCCACCATCACCACACAAGCAGCTTACTCCCTTGCTGGCAACACCGGTGAGTACCAGCATCCCCCAGGGGGTCTCCCCAGCCTCCACTAAATCCCTTCTGAGCAGGACAATGGGGAATCTCCTCCACACTCCCATGCTGAACTCTCGGGAAGAAAAGATTACCACTCCAGGTGAGTGAGTTCTGTTGATCTTCTCAATGTGTAGGGTCCCATTAGCCCCTTCAAAGGCTAACTGAGATACCTACCTTCCACTCTGATTCACCCCCAGGCAGACCTGGTATCTGCCTGACAGTGTTTGGCGTGCAAAGTTATGTTACTTCTAGTTTTCCTCCCTCTAATGTTTTACTGCCACCCTCCTATCCCCTCCCTTCCTCCCCCCCTCCCTTTCTTTGCAGAGACCCCCTTACTCTGCAGTTAATGTGTGGTTTACTCTACTGTTGCTTTTTGCTGTTTTGAACCTGTTTCTTCCTCATTGCACCCGCCTTCTTAAGTCCCATATTGATATTTTTCTGTTGTGACGTAGAGGGTCTCATTCCCCTCTGGTGACACCAGGTAAACAACCCTTTATGCGGTTGTATCCTCTTTGATCTCACCCTTATCGGGGGGCTCGGACTAGGTACTAGGCTTGCATGTCCTGTAGCTACATTACTAGTCTCTGTTGACAATTTTTTTTTATTTTTTCTTTTTTTTTCTTTTGCTGTTGTTTGTGTATTTTTTATACTAATTATTTCTCTTATCATGCTCTATCATACTATCTCTTCTCATCTCCTCTTTCTTCCTCCCTACTCTACCTATGCCTTATCTCCACTCCCCTACCCTTCTCAACTGCATCCTACAGGAACCTTCACGGAGAACACCTTCCCATCTATCCTCAAGGTACCCACATGTTCCCAGGTCCTCGAGGGACTATCCCCGATCTCCAGAGGCAGATACATATTCGCTACCCCCTACTTCCGCTCATGGCTGACTTGAACCACATGTCTCTCAAGATAGCTTCACATAACACGCAGGGGCTTAACTCGCCAGAAGGCCTTCCAAAGTTACCACGCCAGAAGACTTGATATTCTTCTATTACAGGAGATCTTTCCCCACCAGCTACACCCCATCCTTTCTACACTGTAACTCCCCCACCTTCTACTTAGCAAATGCAGACTCCAAAAAAAGGGGGTTAGCCATCCTTCTAGCTAAACGAATTCCATTCGTACACACGCACACAGTCAAGGACACAGACGGTAGATATATACTGATCAAAGGGCTCATTGAAGGGGTGTTATACTCCTTCTCTTACTATGCCCCTAACCAAGGCCAAGCGCACTTCTTCGCATCCATGTTGTCAACCCTCTCCCCCCTACTGGAAGGCAGAGTAATTATAGGAGGTGACTCCAACATCACATTTGATCATAGGCTGGACAAATCAACCCAGGACAAACCACATCTCAAACAACCACCTAAACAGAGTCTCCGCATAGCCCATCTACTTCACGACCTGGGCCTATTTGACACTTGGAGGCAGTGGCGGTGCGTTCATAGTGGGCGCAGGAGTGCCGCCCCCTCTCTCCCCTGCACACGTCACTCAACAATAGGATAATAGATATCATTGCATGCATGAATATATCTATTGTCGTCGCTGCCACCCACTATTCATGTGTCCGGCCCCCTGTAGAGCGCCGGCCATCTGAATAACAGCGGTGGGTGTGTTTTGGAAGTGCCTGATTAGAGCGATAGGCTCTAATAGGCTTCCCGATTAGAGCCTGTAGGCTCTAATCAGCTTCCAAATGGTTAACCAGAGGGTGCACAGGCTGTGCGTTCCCTGTTTAAACCATGCTGTGTTAGGGAATCGCTTCCCTAACACTGAGACGCCTTTCAGCCAGTCAGGTGAACCGGGGCTGGTTAGCGGGCACCTGTTTGGCTGAAGCGACATCAAGGACGGAAGAAGACATTGAGGGAGCGGAGGGAGTGTGGAGGAGGACGGCGCTGACACGAGGAAGGCAAGTGCTGGGCTGGGGACAAACTGGCGGCATTTGGGAACAAACTGGCTGCATTTGGGGGGAAAGTGGCTGCATTTGGGGACAAACTGGCTGCATTTGGGGACAAACTGGCTGCATTTCGGGACAAACTGTCTGTATTTGGGGGGAAACTGGCTGCATTTGGAGACAAACTGGCTGCATTTGGGGACAAACTGGCTGTATTTGGGGGGAAACTGGCTGCATTTGGGGACAAACTGGCTGCATTTGGGGACAAACTGGCTGTATTTGGGGGGAACTGGCTGTATTTGGGGGAAACTGGCTGCATTTGGGGACAAACTGGCTGCATTTGGGGACAAACTGGCTGCATTTGGGGGGAAACTGGCTGCATTTGGGGGAAACTGGCTGTATTTGGGGGGAAATTGGCTGTATTTGGGGGGAAATTGGCTGTATTTGGGGACAAACTGGCTGTATTTGGGGGGAAACTGGCTGCATTTGGGGACAAACTGGCTGCATTTGAGGGGAAACTGGCTGCATTTGAGGGGGAAAACTGGTGGCATTTGATGGGCACAGTGGCTGCGTTTAATGGGCACAGTGGCGACAATTAATTTTTTGGGGGTTTTTTTCAGTTTGTTTGCGCCCCTCCAAAAATTTTGAGCACCAGCCACTAGGCTTGTGCACAACGGAAAAATTTGTTCCGTTTCGGTTCGTTTCTTTCCGGTCCTGTTGATTCGTAATCATTCGTAATTTTGCTAGACGGGATTTTTCGTGTTCGGACTCATTCGTATTTTTGCAAGCGACATTTTTCGTTGAATTTTTTGTTGCTTTATAATTCGTACTTTCGGTAGAGTACGTTGTTTTTCGTTGATTCTGGACACAACTCCTACTTTCGTAACTTTTTTTGGGTTCGTTGATTCGTAATTTTCTGTGTCTCTCTCACGACGACGCTGACTATTATGCCTAATGTGCTTCGAATGGATTTGTACTTTTCGAAATACATAGCGGTTATTTGTAACGATTCGAAATCTCGTATTTTACTTTCGTTTTTTACATGCGGCTATAGCCTCCGCCCCTGTACACCATTTTGAGAGGGTTCAGCACGGTGAGGGAGAAGCAGAGAGCAGAGCAGAGTGTTATTGTGCTTCGAATGGATTAGAAATCTCGTATTTTACTTTCGTTTTTTACATGCGGCTATAGCCTCCGCCCCTGTACACCATTTTGAGAGGGAGTTCAGCACGGTGAAGGAGAAGCAGAGAGCAGAGCAGAGTGAGTGTTATTGTGTTTCCAATGGATTTGTACATTCGTAAGTTTTTTCATAACGAATTATGCCGAAGACATTCGGGCATTCGCTATTTTGCGGTATAATTTATTTCGGATTCGGTTTTATTCGTAATTGCTTTGTTCGGAAATTCGAATGCTTCCGAATGTCCGAAAGTTGCTAAATTCGGACGAATTTCGATTCGTTACGAAACGAATTGCACAAGCCTACCAGCCACCACTGCTTGGAGGGAACTGAACCCCACAGCTAAGGACTATACATGCTACTCTGCACCACATTAGATGTACGCCAGAATCAACCACATTTTTATCCCCAACTCTGAGATTCACACAGCCTCACACGCAACTATCCATGAAGTACCTCCAAAGACATGCTGGTAGGTAAATTGGATCTTGTCTAAATTGGCCTAGTATATATGTATATATGTGTGTCTGACTGTGTGTCCCAAGCGTGTCGAGATCCTACGGGGTAAAATGACCGCATCAGCCAAGCAGACACTGGCTGCAAAAAGCGCCTAGAGGCGATTCAGTTCGCATGTGAGCGCTATACAAGTCATTCATTCATTCATTAATTCATTCATTCATCAATCACTAATCCACTTTATCCTCCTGGGGGCCAAGATAACAATAGCCCGTTCATGGAAATCCCCCTCAGTCTCCTTTTACCAGACCAAACAGAAGATCTCGTGGATAATGTCGCAGGAAAAGATTTCTAACGCCATTTTGGATACATCTGAGACGTTTAAACTCACTTGGGAACCCTGGGCTAAATACATAGGAATTACTCTACTCCCCTAGGGCACAGTGGCCCCCCTAAGTCCACACGAGTCTCATAATTGTCCAGTCTCCTCTTCCCTCCGTGAAGGTTCCCCCCTCCTCTTTCTTCCTATTCCACCCGTCCTCCTTCAGACTCACTCTCTACCCCCTACTCTTCCTATTCCTGTAACTTTCTCCTCCCTTCTTCTTCCTGCTCAGCCTCAGACTGAATCCACCTACTACATGTTATGGAGTCGGCAAATACCCCAGAACGGTTTGTCAGTTAAACATGCTGACCCATCTGAGAACTCTCTCCTACCCTCCTTGATAATCTTCTTTTGACTATCTCATATCACTACACAACAGGCTTTTCTTTATGAATTGACTTTATGTATCAGTTAGGAGAGCGGCCTAGTCCTCTCCCTATAGTTTCTGGTCGCACCCCCAGTTTTCCCACGTACAGCAGGCTCCCATTTGGAGTGCGTGGGACAAAATGGGGGGGGGTCCATAAACAGAGTCTTTCAGTACTGTTTTTTTTTTCTCTCTATCTATCCCCCTGCTCGCTTATCTGCTTTGAGTCTGATTTGTAGATGTTGGAGATTACCTGTATTTTGTATATTTGTATATGTTGGAGATTACCTGTATTTTGTACCAACTACTCACATGATCTTTTTCCATTTTTCTACAATTGTTATATATTTTGAACCAGTTTCTCACATGGTCTGTCTCCATTTCTGTACAATTGTTATACATTTTTTTTCGGAATAAACTTAAAAAAAATAAAAAATAAAATAAAGGGGACATTCTGTCTGGTATTCTGAAGAGCTCAGGCTATTTAATTCTTAGTGAAATGACTTGGATGTTCATAGAGGAAGAAAAACCTCTTCAAGTTGCTACCACAAAGTCCAGTCCATCATTAACTTGTGCAAGGACTTGGCTCACAGCCCTAAACGAGAAAGTTCAGTGTCCTTAAAATTGTTGTTAAGGGTTACTGGAGTATCCTACCATTACTCACTACCTATCCAATTTCTTATTAAAGCATAAAAAAACATACTCTTATGCCCTGTACACACGACCGGGATTCCCGACGGCAAAAGGTCCGTCGGAAATCCCGAGGGGAAAACCGAGAACCTGCTCTCTACTTTTCCCCGTACACACGTTCGGTTTTCCCGTCTCGGGATTTCCGACGGACCTTTTGCCGTCGGGAATCCCGGTCGTGTGTATAGGACATAAGCCTGGGTAATAAGTGAAGAGTGATCAGTATTGTGTGGTTGGCTGTGAGGAAACTACTGGACAAAGGGTCCTTGCATTTAGGGCTCCTATGGGGGTAGCGCATTCCCAGTTGTTACTCAGCAAGATGCAGATTCCAGCTTTTTGATTCAATTTGTACTATTTTGAGACGTGCAGGAATATGGTTGTTGGGACAGACATCCTTGATGGTTATTTTGGTATAGAGGTAGAGTTTTTTGTGGTGGTTTGGATGATTTAGCCAGGAATAAATACACAGGTAAAATAATACCTTTCAGTGGATAAAATATTACGTTTTTTTTTTATTTGTCAAAAACCTGAAGAAGGAGCTTTACAACTCTGAAAATGTGTATTTTGTATGTTTTAGATGGCCACTGAAACCACATGACAACACTTTTTTGGTTCTCTACCTTTGTATTTTATAGGGATGAGAATATTGAAACATTTACTACTAAAGCAAGCAATTCCATGAAATAACAAATACTTCCTGCATGCTTCATTATGTACAAGAGTATACTAAACTTAAGAGCCTGTTTACTTCTTTGTATCGCATTAAAATGCCTTTTGTTGCACATTAATGTGCGTTGCGCTTTACAACCCATTGAGATGCACCAAAACGCAAAAGCAAAAACTTAATGTGGCCTTTTTTTAACGCAATATTCCACCATGTGTTGATGTGTATTGTGTTGCTCTACAGCACAGGTATGTTGCTTTATGCCCTGTACACACGGACGGTTTTTCCAATGAAAAATGTCCGATGGACTTTTTTCATCAGAAAAAACAATCGTGTGTGGGCCCCATCTGACTTTTTTCCATTAAAAAAAAATAGAACATGTTTTAAATTTTTCCAATGGAAAAAAAAAACTATAGGAAATTCTGATCGTCTGTGTGGAACTCCAACGGAGAAAAAACCCACGCATGCTCAGAATCAAGTCGACGCATGCTCAGAAGCATTGAACTTTTTCTCGGCTCGAGTGTTTTATGTCACGGCGTTTTGGACGGTCGGAATTTTGTCTGATGGTGTGTAGGTAAGACTGATGAAAGTCAGCTTCATCGGATTTTATTCCATTGGAAATCCGATCGTGTGTACAGGGCATAAGTGTGTTGGAATGCCATTCAAAATGGCACAATGTAGTAATGCAAGTTATGTACCTTACAACATGTTGTGGTTAGAGCACAATACCACAGTCTGTTAGTGTAATTGGGCCCTAAAGGGAGGCTGTAATGGTCAATTTTATTTTAGTTTTATTTTAGTGCGTAAAAGCTTTTAAACACACACACTTTTTGAAAAAGGGACCCTCAGAGGACTTTGTTTTTTCTAAATAGCTAACCTTTTTTTTCTGGAAATGGTAGTTAAAAAAAAGAACACTTTGTGCTTAGTGTGAAATAAATGCAGGAAAGCAGCCCTCTATCATCCAAAGGCTGGACAAAAATATATAGTAATAATAGTAACAGGTACAGTATACTATACCTTTAAATACCAAACCAAAAAAACGAACAATGTCAAATTGGTACAAGGAAACAGCAAACACATGTATGAAATATGGCCAAGAAATACAAACAAAAGAAAAAACTAGCAGGTGCGTTGATCAACAGTTTGGTATATAGCCCCCCAGCTGGCTATTGGTAATAATTAGACAAGTCAAAGGGTGCTGCTGCTCTCTGTTGATCCTCTGGGTGGCAGGAACACATCTAGACAAAACACAAAAGAGAGCACAAAGCCGCCCTAGTGTAACTTGGCATTAATTTGATAAAGTTAAAAACACTACAGTCAAACTCTCATTGTGTGAAGATAGATACAGCATAAGGATTGCACTGTGGCCGCACTCCTATAACAACCTCAAGATCCCGACAGGGGAAGGGGGAGCCGTGGACATTCCACCTAGCTGCCCAGATCCTGGCAGCGCATCCGAAGCTATCCACCACCATGCTTGACGTGCAGTATCTAATGCAATTGCGTCTGGTCCAGCCGGCGCTGCTCTTCGAGGACACATGTACCCACATGAGCAGGATACAGGGGGGAAGAGAGTGAGGATGTCACACAGAACGGGTCTCTCTTTCCCTCTAAATTGGTGAGTTACTAGCGAGTTAGTGGGCATGACCTGAGGAAGGAGGCCATACCCCTGAAACATGTTGTCATGGCAACTGTGTGACGTCCTCATTCTCTTCCCCCCTGTATCCGGCTTGTGTGGGTTTGTGTGTCCTCAAAGAGCAACGTCGGCTAGACTGGACACAAGTGCATTAGGATCTGCACGTCGAGTGTGGTGGTGGATAGCCTCGGATGTGCTGCCAGGATCCAGGCAGCTAGGTTGAACATCCATGGCTCCCCCTTTCCCTGTTGGGATCTTGAGGTGGTTATAGGAGTGCGGCCACAGTGGAATCTCTATGCTGTATCTATCTTCACACAATGTGAGTTTGACCACAGTGTTGTAGTGTTTTTAACTTTATCATATTAACCACTTGCCGACTGTGTCATGCAGATATATTGTAGCACAATGACTCTCCTGGGCAAAATCCTGTACGGGTGTGTCCTACCTGTTTTCGGCCACCAGAGGGTGTGCACGCGCCCACTGCACAGCAGGATACCCAATGCGCGCTGCCGGCCACGCAAATCTCTGTGCTGTCAGAGGAGAGGAGCCATATTGTTTCTTACTACTGAGTAGGAAAATCAATATGGCTTCTCTCCTAGTCACTCACATCCCCACACAGTTAGAACATGCTGAGGGAACACACATTTAACCCCTTGATCGCCCCCTAGTGTTAACCCCTCCCCTGTCAGTGACATTTACACAGTAATCAGTGCATTTTGATAGCACTGATCGCTGTATAAATGCCAATGGTCCCAAACAAGTGTCAAAAGTCTCAGATCTGTCTGTAGCAATGTCGTAGTACCGATAAAAATCGCAGATCACCACCATTACTAGTAAAAAAATAATAATAATAAAAATGCCATAAATCTTTCCCATAGATTGCAGACGCTATAATAACGGCTTACTGCAATTTTTTTTTACCAAAAATATGTAGAAAAATATATATTGGCCTAAACTGATAAAGAAATGTGTTTTTTTTTTAAAATAACTTTTGGGGATATTTAAGCAAAAAGTATAAAATATTGTTTTTTTTAATAAAAATTGTTGCTCAGTTTTTGTTTATAGCGCAAAAAATAAAAACCGCAGAGGTGATCAAATACAACTAAAAGAAAGCTCTATTTGTGTGAAAAAAAGGACGCCATTTTTTGGGGGGTAGAGCGTCTCTCTTCTTTTGTGTTTGGATGAAATATGGCCAGTACAATGTTGTCATCTCCTTTCCTGGCTATAAAATCCTCTATGTCACCAGTTTTACCTTACGAGCCTCTGGTGAGGATTACCATGCAGTACCATGCGATCCAGTGCAGGCATATCGTTAGGAATAGACTGAAGGGAGGTGTAGAATTGGCGCTAATTACAATTCATGGACTTCCTTGCTCTAGAGTGCAAGTGAATATTTTATATATAAATAGATACATAAATACCCCTATATTATACTAGTGTCATTGGTGCCATAGTGTAACTCCTAAATGCTTCACTAATATATATGAATACGTGATAAATATAGATTGATGCGGATATAAATAATGATGAGCATAAAATAATATATATAAAAAATAAAATAATGAAATGAATAAAATATTGTGAACTATTAAAGGTGATAACAGTGAAAAAATTAAACCAATGTATAAAACCGTGATAGTAATAAATTAATGATGCATGCAAAAATGTCCTGCGACTAGCGATAAAGTGCAAAAAATGCGGAAAAAATGCAGAATTGTGCAAATTGATGTGATTGTCCAATGATTTGATGCTAGATGCCCAGCAACTTTGCTAGGCAAAAAGTCTTGTGACTATGCAGAAAAGTGCAAATGCAACCTCATGCGATTTGGTTGAGCGACTATGCAATAAGGTGCAAATGCAACCTCATGCGATTCGATTGAGCAATATGAATGCAACCTCATGCGATTTGGTTGAGCGACTATGCAATAAGGTGCAAATGCAACCTCATGCGATTCGATTGAGCAATATGATTGTCCAATGATTTTGTAGTTTTTTCAGATGCTAGGTGCCCAGTGCCTGGTGATGTGACCTTTTTTAATTTTTAAGACTGGTGCCCACAGCAGAACGTGCTCCAATAAAGACCGCACTCACCAGATGTTCACCCCCTCTTGGGGTGAAAAACGTTCACAGTATATGCCACTGTGCAGCACTCTGGCTGTGTCTCATCTCCCTGGTCCTTTTGTGGTAATCCCAGTATTATCTCAGAGTAAGAGGGAAAGGAAGGAATCCCAAATAGTGTAATTCCGTAATAAAAAACACTTCATCGTTAGGAATACATTGACACCCTGAGCGTCAGTGTGTTTTGATCGTCGTGCAGGATCCTTTTTTTTTTTTTTAAGTAATTTTTTTAATGCTTGTAAGGTAAAACATAAAAAACAAACAAAAAAAAAACAACAATGTATCACACAGATAGACAAATGTGCATGGCACAAATACAGAACACATTTAAACTTTATGATGCAAGCAAAAAGTTCACCCAGAAGTCTATGTGGGAGTGTGTTAACTGAACAAAACAAAAGGTCCAACATTAACCAACTGGTGACATAAACATTCTCATGTGTAACATCCCCTGTGTCAAAATTTAGCAGAAGGGGGGGTCACATAAAAGAAAAAAGGGGAGGCGATAACACTCAGAAAATACACATAGCCCATTAAAACATTAAGATCATTATTCTATAAAGTTTTCTCCAACATCAAAGCCCTTTTAAAAAGTAAAGACACTTAAATCTCTAGATCCACTGACACAGCACTAATCCATCCCGACCATAATTTGTCAAATATCTTAGGGCATCCTCGAGCAAGGTAAGTTAATTTATACATTGGTAATGTTTTGTTAATTAGGTCAACCCAGTACAATGCTTTTTTTAGCATAAAAAAATAGAAGGCGAAGTAGAGACTTTTGGGATTCTCTGAGCTCCTCCTACGCCAGGACTCCCAGTAGGCGCAGTGCAGGATCCTTAATCGTTTGGCTTTTAATCTTTTACTGTATTTATTTATAGTTTTCACTGAGCTCTGTGAATGTTGTTTATCAAGAATATGAAGATAATAAACTCAAAGAACCCATTAGAGACTCTCTTCTACTTGATTATATGTGCCGAGGGCTGCAACATCCAATACTTATCCTACTGATTATATTATCCATTATAACAGTTCATATATTGACCAGGTCATTGCAAATAACCAGTTATCTTGATCCAACTAGATTTTTGTTAAAATCCATCTTTTTATGAAACTTACATTTACTTTTTCTCCAATTTGAATTCTAACTTTCTTTTTTTAATTTTTAGATTATTTATTATGTTGTTGGGGCTGTATTTGAAAGTCAAAAGGCAGGGGGCACCATACAAAAGTATGACACTTTTAGGCCTCATGTACACTGGGTATTTGCCCATCTCCCCTGCCTCCAGCGTAAAAAATGTGCCTACAGACGCATTTTCCAAACACATTTACAGTACCTTGAAAAAGTATTAATACCCCTTGACATTTTCTACATTTTGTCATGTTGCAAACAAAAACATAAATGTATTTTATTGGAATTGTATGTGCTAGACCAACACAAAGTGGCACGTAATTGTGAAGTAGAAGAAAAATGATAAATGGTTTTTAAATTTCTTTACAAATAAATATCTGAAATGTGTGGCGTGCAATTGTATTCACCCCCCTTTATTCTGATACCCCTAACATAAATCTAGTAGAACCAATTGCCCTCAGAAGTCACCTAATGTCATGTACCTGGGTGAATTTTAACCCGGGATCTTCCTGGTCTCACAGCTGCAGCCTTACCTGTTGTGCTACGGAGGAGATCTGGACTTTTGGAAATGTCCTCTCAGTATTAAGCATTACCTTGGACTCACTAGCCCCACCTGCTGCCAGCTGTGGACAATTTTCAATCAAAGCAGCCCATAAAAAGGAAGTGATGCTATCTCTCAGCGTCCGTTTGTGTGGAATAGCTCCCTGGGTGTTGTGACTGCTTTTTGAGCTTGATTTTCGTGTTGAACTTCTGCCTGAATTCCTGACTACTCTCTAGCCTGCTGATTTTGTACTTCACCGCCAGCTCGTGTATGACCTTTGCCTGCCTGACCACTCTCTGGATTTTGATTGTGTACCATTTTGCCTGATCTGTTGCCAACCTAATCTGCCTGACTACGTTTTTGCCTAAATCCTCAGCACACAAGTTCCACTTCGGACACTACCTATCACAGGTACCTTACACCTAATTAGTAAATAGAGTCCATCTGTGGGTAATTGAATCTCAGTATAAAAGCAGCTGTTCTGTAAAGCCCTCAGAGGTTTGTTAGAGAACCTTAGTGAACAAACGGCATCATGAAGGCCAAGGAACACACTAGACAGGTCAGGGATAACGTTGTGGGGAAGTTTAAAGCAGAGTTAGGTTATAAAAAAATATCCCAAGCTGTGAACATCTCACGGAGCACTAAACAATCCATCATCCCAGAATGGAAAGAGTATGGCACAACTACAAACCAACCAAGACATGGCTGTCCACCTAAACTGACAGGCTGGGAAAGGAGAGCATTAATCTGAGAAGCAGCCAAGAGGCTCATGGTAACTCTGGAGGAGCTGCAGAGATCCACAGCTCAGGGTGGGAGAATCTGTCCACAGGACAACTATTAGTCGTGCACTCCACAAATCTGGCCTTTATGGAAGAGTGGCAAGAAGAAAGCCATTGTTGAAAGAAAGCCATAAGAAGTCCTGTTTGCCGTTTGCAAGAAGCCATGTGGGGGACACAGAAAACATGTGGAAGAAGGTGCTCTGGTCAGATGAGACCAAAAAATTAACTGTTTGGCCTAAAAGCAAATGCTATGTGTGACGGAAAACTAACACTGCACATTACATTGAACAAACCATCCCCACTATGAAACATGGTGGTGGCAGCATCATGTTGTGGGGATGCTTTTCTTTAGCAGGGACAGGGAAGCTGGTCAGAGTTGATGGGAAGATGGATGGAGCCAAATACAGGGCAATCTTAGAAGAAAACCTGTTAGAGTCTGCAAAAGACTTGAGACTGGGGCAGAGGTTCACCTTCAGGCAGAACTACAACCCTAAACATACAGCCAGAGCTACAATGAAATGGTTAAGATCAAAGCATATTTATGTGTTAGAATGGGCCAGTCAAAGTCCAGACCTAAATCTAATTGAGAATCTGTGGCAAGAACAGAAAGGCTAAATTGTGGGACTTTGAATGAAGCACATAACTGAGTAATGAACCAATCAATGTAAACATTGTATTTATTACAAAAAAGGTAATGCAATTTGTCTCAACATGTACATGGTAATGGACCTTGGATATGTATACCGAAATTGTAGTGGTAGCGTATAGATATAATAACAATGATGGATTGCTTCATTAAAGGTCCGTTACCATGTACAACATGTTGAGACAAATTGCATTACCATGTACTGTCTAGACCTTATACATTGAGATCTATCAATATATTATCTTACTTCTTCTATGTACAATATGCTGAAATAATTGTGTACTATTATGAATTGTCTAGACTTTTTTATTGAGACCTATTTATTTATCATCTGATCTCTTTATTGTTTTTTCATGTATATGTATGCCTTTTTTGTAATAAATACAATGTTTAAATAGATTGGTTCATTACTCAGTTATGTGCTTCATTCAAAGTCCCACAATTTAGCCTTTCTGTTCAATATACCGGGGATGGAGGTTTATATAGCTATTGCCTCATTCAAAGTCCCAACCTTAGCCTTAGGTCTAGTTTCTTGTTTTCAGTCTGTGGCAAGACTTGAAAATTGCTGTTCACAGATGCTCTCCATCCAATCTGACAGAGCTTGAGCTATTTTGCAAAGAAGAATGGGCAAACATTTGACTCTCTACATGTGCAAAGATGATAGAGACATCCCCAAAAAGACATGCAGCTGTAATTGCAGCGAAAGGAGGTTCTACAAAGTATTGACTTAGGTTGGCTGAATACAAATGCACCCCACACTTTTCACATATTTATTTGTAAAATATTTTCAAAACTATTTATCATTTTCCCTCCACTTCACAATTATATGCCACTTTGTGTTGATCTATTATATAAAATCCCAATAAAATATATTTACGTTTCTGGCTCTACCATGACAAAATGTCGGAAATTTCAAGGGGTATGAATACTTTTTCAAGACACTGTAGGCATGTCTAGACGTGTTTAGACGCATCAAGCATTTTGGTGTTAATTCATTACATTGGCCAGAATATTTGTTTATTCTCTGTCCAAATGCTCTTCCCCTGAACACACAAGGGATGTTTTTTTTTTCTGCCTCTAAATGTTCCTGCCTCTAAATGCTTGTAAATGGCTATGTGTGCATGGACATATAGGCTAACACAGAGGGGCATTTAGAGGCAGAAAAAAAAGCCAAAACGCCCTTTAAAAGCAGTGTTTTTAACCCCTTCCCGCCGACCTACGCACATATACGGCCTTGGTTTCAAGGGGTTATACCGGGATGATGCATGCAGCTGCATACATCATCCCTGTACCGTTTTTTAGAGCGGGAGGTCGGCTCTTCAGGGATAACAACCGATGCAGGTAAAAGCCACTGGGCTGTTATCCCGGAGGAGCGAGAGGGGACGTCTCTCCCTCCCGCAACCTTCCACCGCTCTTCCCGGGCCTCCCATCCCACTGGGAGACCTGAGACATGATCCGGCACTTCCGCCGGCAAGAGTAAGACTGGAAGGAATCCGTAAACAGCTTCCTTCCAGTCTGCTTTGTGTAAACATGGAAGTGATGTCACTAAGTCACTTCAGGTTTACTCGACTGCCAATGGCGCCGTTTTGAAAAAAATTTAAGTTTCCGAATTCACAGTTTTTGGTCATCTGAATACTTTGAAGTGCAAAGAAGCGATTTGGGGTCACGACCTATTACTGTCACAAGGGATGTGATCAAATATTTTTTATTTTTTAAGCGACAATGTGAAAAAATAAAAATAAATAAAATAAATAATGAAAAAAATTAAATTTTAAAGCGCCCCCGTCCCAGCGAGCTTGCACAGCAAAGAAAATGCACATGTAAGTCGCGCCTGCATATGTAAATGGTGTACAAATCACACATGTGAGGTATCACCGCAATCGTCAGAGCGAGAGCAATAATTCTAGCACTAGACCTCCTCTGTAACTCTAACCTGTTAACCGTTATTTTATTTTTTTTGCGCCGCCTATGGAGGTTTTTAGGTACCGTAGTTTGTTGCAATTACACAAGTGTGCGCAATTTCAAAGCATGACATGTTGGGTAACTATTTACTCGGCGTAACATCATCTTTCACATTGTACAAAAAGAGAAACTGTTTTTTTTCCTAAAAAAATTGCGTTTGAAAGGCCGCTGTGCAAATACAGTGTGACAAAAAATATTGCAACGATCACCATTTTATTCTCTAGATTCTCTGCTAAAAAATATATATATGTTTGGGGGTTCTATATAATTTTCTTGAGAAAAATACGGATTTTAACTTGCAAGCAACAAATGTCAGAAATAGGCTTAGTCATGAAAGGGTTAACACCCAGTGTGCATGAGATCCAAAGGGCACCACGTAATCAGAGGCAAGCCTAATCTTAGGTATCCTGATCAGCACCAACTGATTCTCTAATTTTTTATTTCCTTCAAAGAGTGGATTTTCAGTCTTCACTGCCTGAAGACAAAAAGCAGATGTTTGGGAAAGTAAAAAACAGTGTGTCCTGCTTTGATCTTTCTTTTCTTGACATCTGTGCTTGGAACAGTGCAAAGTACAGTATGCCAGGCATCTGTGTCAGCCAGGTAAAAATAAAATTTTAATGGTTTGCTTACTGAAAGATTATTTCTTATTTCTTATTGATTCTTTTGGCTTGCTGCACATCACTGATCCTTATCTTGTGTCGGTAAGAAAAAGGCCATGCTGACTCATTTAAAATATTTAAGATACCTGATTTTTTTTTTTATTTACTAAATAATTTTGCCTTTAAAAGGAAAAGACATTGTAAATACACTACCAAATTTCCTGCCGCATTCCTTTGGTCCTCTTTACTGAGCTCTTCCACGGCCAATTAAAGGTAATTGATGACCAGCAACATCTATTTCTTGTGAGCCAAGGCAGTAAAAAATACACCCCCAGGGCTCATTGTCATTGTGCACCCTGGGCTGCAGGTATGGAATGTAGTGTAGCGGGTATGTACTTTCCCGGGTGTAATTTTGAATTTGGCAGAGACATCAGTGATGTGTAATTCCCTGCGGCCCAGTGGGTGGCGCTGTCGCCCTGGGCTGGGGTTGAATCATTGCTGTGTGCCGTCCTCCTTTTTGTCCTCCCTCGGCAGCGGTATGGTGGGGCGGGGAACCCGCCGTGCTTGCTGGGAGAGGGTATAAAGGGGGCCGGCCATCTTTGTCACGGGGTTGACGTCCCAGCAGTGGCGGCTGGTGCTCAAATTTCTTGGGGGAGCGCAAACAAACTGAAAAAAATAAAAATAAATTGCCGCCACTGTGCCCATTAAACGCAGCCACTGTGCCCAAACGCCACTAGTTTCCCCCCATATACAGCCAGTTTCCCCCCAAAATACAGCCAGTTTGTCCCCAATATACAGCCAGTTTGTCCCCATTATACAGCCAGTTTGTCCCCCATAATACAGCCAGTTTGTCCCCCATAATACAGCCAGTTTGTCCCCCATAATACAGCCAGTTTGTCCCCAATATACAGCCAGTTTGTCCCCCAAATGCAGCCAGTTTGTCCCCCAATATACAGCCAGTTTGTCCCCCAATATACAGCCAGTTTGTCCCCATATACAGCCAGTTTGTCCCCCCAATATACAGCCAGTTTGTCCCCCCAATATACAGCCAGTTTGTCCCCCCAATATACAGCCAGTTTGTCCCCAATATGCAGCCAGTTTGTCCCCCAAATACAGCCAGTTTGTCCCCATATACAGCCAGTTTGTCCCCCCAATATACAGCCAGTTTGTCCCCAATATAAAGCCAGTTTGTCCCCAATATGCAGCCAGTTTGTCCCCCCAATATACAGCCAGTTTGTCCCCCAATATACAGCCAGTTTGTCCCCCAAATGCAGCCAGTTTGTCCCCCAATATACAGCCAGTTTGTCCCCCCCAGCCCTGCACTTACCTTCCTCGGGTCAGCGCCGTCCTTCTTCCATCCTTGATGTCTTCTCCCGCCCTCGATGTTGCTTCAGCCAATCAGGTTACCGGTAACCAGACCCGGTGAACCTGATTGGCCAGGGAACGCACCCCCGTGCGTCCTCTCATTAGGTATTTAGAAGCCGATTACAGCCCTCAGGCTGTAGTCGGGAAGCCTATCAGAGCCGCTGGCTCTGATAGTCACTTCTAAAGGCCAACCAGAGGCTGTAATTCAGATGGCCGGTGCTCAAGGGGCCGGCCATCTGAATAGTGGGCGGCAGCAATACATAGGTTCATGCAATGCATGAACCTATGTATTGTGAGTGACGGCCGGGCGCAGAAGCAAGCGGGGGCGGTGCTTCTGCGCCCACTATGGACGCACCGCCATGTGTGTAAAAAAAAAGGACATAAAAAAAAAAACTCTTAAAGGGCCCGTTTTTTTTTTTTTTGGTGACCACAGGAGGGGGGGGGGCGGCGCCCGGGCGCCCCCTATGGACGGGCCGCAACTGCGTCCCAGGCACCTTCAGCTTGCGGACGGTGGGTCGTGTCGCTCCTCTGGGTGGCTTAGGCCTAGAGGACAGCGGAGGTCGAGTTCCATCCCAGGCACCTTTAGCCTGGGGTGAGGTACTTGGATGGAGGTCCGGAGCTCAGTGCCCAACACTGGGTTCTGCGAGGGAAGGAGATCCTAGGGTGCCCAGGGATTGGGTACCCGAATCCAGTAGGCGCAATGGACTGGGGGGAGCTCCTCATTTGAAGACCCGGTGCAGCATATTGCCGGTGACAAGTGAGTCTCTCGTCGGAGACGGCCTGGAAGGAAATCTACCCTCGTGCGGAGACCAGGATACACTTCTAGCATGGGAAGTGGCAGCTTACATTGTGTCTGGGCCTGTTCGCATCCACACCTCCTTTTCTGTTCTGTTCTATCAAGGGAGTTCAACTGATTGTGTTCAGACAAGAAGAATAAAGGAGTGTTGAACTTTAATGGTGTGGAACTCATTTTCTGACAGACATGGTTCGCGGTGACTCTTGGAGGGAGGATCCAGGTGCACAACACTGACCCGAAGGCAATACAGAACTGTTGCTTATACCACACTAACATCTGTGGTGGAAGCCAGGCGTAGTGTCCCCGCTCCCTCCCCTCTAAGATACCCCTAGACAAGAGAAAGATGAGACCAAGAGGGGAGTGTGAGGAGCAGCCGCTACAGTAGGTTAGGGTGACCAGACATCCCCGGTTTCTGGGGACAGTCCCCGGATTGGGGACACTGTCCCCGGACCAAGTCTGTCCCCGGTTTTGTCCCCAGATTGGATTTGAACAGGGGCTGTGGCAATTTTAAAGACAGTCAGTGCAGAATAAAAAAATAAATACAATTCTGAATTACACCCCCCCACTCCTACTAGCTTAGGGGGGTGTATTTTTCCATTATCTGTGCCCCTTTGTGATGATCATGTGCTGGTCGGAGCGGAGGGAATATGTCTTCAATTTCGGGTGCATGCCCATCCAGCTCCGCTCGTATGTTCTTCTGCCTTGGCTCAAGTCCCGGCCAGCCGCCTGCCTGCTTATCTCCTTGCCTTCCCTGGCGGAGTGATCATCCTCCGCTCCCCACCCAGTAGTAGCCGGGGCCTGGAGAGTAAGACTTGACAGGCTGTGAGGCGGGCGGCGACAGGCAGAGAGTCGCTGATTGCTGCCATTACTAGTAAAAAAAAAAAAATGTCCTTGGATTTCTTTTTAAAAAATCTGGTCACCTTAATGTAGGTAGTACTACACCCTCTGACACACAAGGCTACGGAATGCTGTTTAATTGAGCAACATGCTCAGCAGAGCAAATAACAGTGACAATATTACAAACAATGGCAAACAAATGCAAGTAACGGTTGCACTAAAAACACAGTTTCCAAACAAGATATTATTAAAACCAATTATGCAAGGTACAGAAACCTGGCTCAAGGACCAAAGTCTATATCTCCTAGGCCCTGACTTATAAGGGAGGCCTTAATACATTTGTCCCTGATTTTGAGGGACTGTCCCTGATTTGGAACAAAGTCCCTCTGTTGCTCTGTACCTCTTTCCTCCTCATTTGTCCCTCATTTTGGTCTGATCTATATAATTGTATATAAAATGCACTTTTTATCTTTCAAAATGTGTTTTCCAGTGCTAAACCTTTCATCCAAATTTTAAATTGCTGCATTTGTAAATTTTAAAAGCCAATATAAAGGAATAGTGGTGGTAAAAAAAATAATAATTAACCTTTCTTTGGTTAATTCTCCTTTAAGGGGGTGTGGCAGGGGGCGTGTGCTTAGCCTATGTACGTTTGCTAGTAGGTGTCCCTCATTCCCATCTCAAAATGTTGGGAGGTATGTTAATATAGAATATAAATATGTTTCATAGCAGAAAACCGTGCTGCTGTAAATATACCAGATGTCATATGAGTGTCAAACGCACTATATTCCAAAAAATACTACTCATATATGCATACAAATATTGGTAAGTAAATAATGCAATAAATAAACAGTCCATATATCCACAAGTGTCCGTGGGTTAATACCTATACATCAAAAAGTGTCTGTGATTCCAAGATAGAACCACATGCAAAGCTCCAATTTCTCGAAATGCTCCAATGTGCCCCCATTCAGATATACACTCACCGGACAGTTTTGACCCTCTAAAAATAGATAGCAAATAACAGTGCTTTGCATAGCGCCAAACTTTTTTTTTTTTTTTTATGTCACCTGTAAGGCAAAAGGCATAATGAGCTAGTAATGAGCTAGTGAGCGCTGGAGGGGCAGAGCAGAGAGCAGGGACTGACAGTCACTACTCTCTGCTCAGTGAAGACCAAGAACTGAGTGATCAGCAGTGATGTGATTGCTCAGTTCTCGGTCTTAAAGCTGACAGGGGACAGCTGCAGAATCAAACTGATGCTGCAGCCATATAGGTAAGTATGTATGTTTATTTTTTTTTATTTCCTACACTTCTCCTTTTCCTTTCTAGCTGTTACATTGACCCTCTGGCTTCTATATTTTTAGAATCTCTTTATCCAATCAGAACCCGAGACACCGGCTGGAGCTGGTGTGCTCATCCCCGCCGCTGGAAAGACAGGGTTCAGGTAAGTAAAAGGGGGGCTCTGGGGGGCAGCTGCAGCACAGGAGGTTTTTCACCTTAATGCATAGAATGCATTAAGGTGAAAAACCTTGAGGGTTTACAACCTCTTTAACCACTTAACGACCGCCCACTGTATATATACGTCGGCAGAATGGCACGGACAGGCACAATCATGTACCTGTACGTGCCTGCCTTCGTATGGGTGGGGGGTCCGATCGGACCCCCCTCCGGTACAGTGAGCAGCCGGGATCGCTTCGGGAGCGATCCGTGATGAGGGGGTCGCCATTCGATTCTGGCCACCCTCTCGTGATCGCTCCCGGCGAATCAAATGCTTCCTCTGCCTGTGTAATGTTTACACAGGCAGGAGGAAGTGATGTCATCTCTCATGCGGCGCTCACATATACCGAGCGCCGCATGAGAGAAGACATCAGGTTAGTGCACATAACAGCACACTGACACCAGGACACATAGGCACACGATCGCCCCCCCAGGCCCCCCCAGACACCCCCCAGCCCCCAGTCACAGTGTCACTGATTGCAGTGACCATTTATTTACTGATCACTGCAATCAGTGACATTTGTGACTGTAAAAGTGTCAGGTTTAGGTCCAATGTAGCCCCCTAACCCCCCCTAATAAAGGTTTGTAACGGCACCCCAATCTCAAGGGGTATTAACGCCGTTTACGATGTTCCCTCTCCTAGACACACATCCACTCGCTACCGATATCCACAGCTAATCGACCCTTTCCTATAGGAGCCGACCCCTCTGGAAGAAGACGAGACGCACTCTGTCTCTTCTGTAGTGGGAATGCATTTATTATTGAGAAACATTGTAACTTTATACACAATTCAAGGCACATGATTTAACATGAACAAGGGCCCAGCTCCACCCACACATCCCAAGACTCAACACCTCATCCTGACGTCTGCTAGGCTTCAAAAGATCCCAACACAATAGAATATACGATCTCCAATACACATCTTTTCACAAAGGGTTGGCAGCCAGTCTGTCTGGCACTTTACAATACACACAAGGACAGACTTAAATGAACAATAGAAATGCAAAACAATTTAATTCCTCACAGCAATGATACTTAACCCCCACATACAGTATACATCCAATCTATATACAATGTATATACAGCCTTGAATATGGCTATCACAGACCATATCGGGGGTTTCTTTTATTCACCCTGTGTCCAAAGTGACCCCACTGTCACAAGGTTTAACCCCTTGATCGCCCCCCAGGTAACCCTTTCACCGCTGTCACTAAGCGATCGTTTTTCTGATCGCTGTCTTGGTGTCGGTGATGCTGATAGGTAGCCAGTTATTTTTTTTAGGTTCGCCGCAGGTTTTTATAGCGTCAGGTACCTCCATATATTACCTAATAAAGCTTTAGCCCCTTGATCGCCCCCCAGCTAACCCTTTCACCCCCTTTTACCAGTGTCACCAAGCGATTGTTTTTCTGATCGCTGTCTTAGTGTCGGTGATGCCGATAGGTAGCCAGTTATTTTTTTTTAGGTTCGCCGCAGGTTTTTATAGCATCAGGTACCCCCATATATTATCTAATAAATGTTTTAACCCCCCTAATTGCCCCTAGTTAACCCTTTCACCAGTGATCACCGTATAAGTGTTACTGGTGACACTGGTTAGACAGTTAGTTATTTTGTTATTTAGGTTCCCCGTCAGGTTTTTATATAGCGTCAGGTACCGCCATATATTACCTAATAAAGGTTTAACCCCCTGATTGCCCCTAGTTAACCCTTTCACCAGTGATCACCATATAAGTATTACGGGTGACGCTGGTTAGTTAGTTTGCTTTTTATAGTGTCAGGGCACCCGCCGTATATAACCCAATAAAGGTTTAACCCCCTGATCGCCCGGGTGATATCAATTAGGTTTTAGTGTCAGAGAGGGTCTGCGTCACCCCAGGCAACGTCAGGTTAGTGCCAGGAACGCTAACAACAAATGCGTGAAGCATACACCTCCCTTAGTGGTACAGTATCTGAACAGATCAATATCTGATCTGATCAGATCTATACTAGCGTCCCCAGCAGTTTAGGGTTTCCAAAAACGCAGTGTTAGCGGGATCAGCCCAGATACCTGCTAGCACCTGCGTTTTGCCCCGGTCAAAATTCCAACGGAGGCTTGCCCGTGGATAACTTTTGCGGGAGGATGCCCCCATGCTTCGGCATATATAAATGGTGCATGTATGCCCATCATTAGAAGTGGCTGAATGAAGGGAGGTATTCTAATGGTGGGCATACCCACCGATCAAACTCTTTTTTTCGTTCAGCCAACAGGCTGCATGAAAAAAAAATTACAATACATGTCCAACAAGGACCAGCAACGTACTGGTATGTTGCTGGACTTTGGTTATACCAGATTGATGCCTGCGGGTTTAGGTATCATCTTGGTATCATTCTTTTCAGCCAATCGGTCTGGCGTCACATGTAAACAGCAATTGCATCATGCATGTGAGGTATCACCGCGAAGGTCAGATCGAGGGAAGTCATTTTAGCAGTAGACCTCCTCTGTAAATCTAACGTGGTACCCTGTAAAGGCTTTTAAAGGCTTTTAAAAATGTATGTAGTTTGTCACCACTGCGCGTTTGTGCGAAATTTTAAAGCATGTCGTGTTTGGTATCTATGTACTCGGCCTAAGATCATCTTTTTTATTTCATCAAACATTTGGGCAATATAGTGTGTTTTAGTGCATTTTCCCCAAAAAATGCATTTAAAAAATCGCTGCGCAAATACTGTGTGAAAAAAATAAATGCAACACCCACCATTTTAATCTGTAAATGCCAGGACAGTTCAAAACCCCCCCATCTAGATCAGTAATAGATGAATATATCCAGGCGTCTCAAATGCCCACTCTGACTAATGAAATACGAGAAGAATTAGATACCCCATATCTCTAATGGAATTTCAACAAGCATTAAATTCCATGAAATCAGGGAAAGCCCCGGGACCGGATGGGTTTACGGTACAATATTATAGAACGTTATCAACAATACTAGGCCCGCGCTTAATAAATTTATTTAATGCGATAGACTCCGGACTCCTATTTGCTAGAGACACTCTGGGAGCTCACATTGCCTTGATACATAAAGAAGGGAAAGACCCCACAGCATGTGGTAGTTACAGGCCTATCTCAATACTAAATGTAGACAGTAAAATATATACTAAAATTTTAGCTACCCGATTGGTGAACCATTTACAAAAATTTATCCATTTGGATCAAGTTGGTTTTATTCCCACACGGGAAGCTAAAGATAGCACATCTAAAGTGCTAAACTTACTTTATGTAACTCAGTCTACAAATACCCCTTGTGTATTGTTAAATACTGATGCGGAGAAGGCATTCGACCGGGTAAGCTGGTCATTTATGCTCTCCGTACTTAGAAATATCGGGCTAGGAGAAGTGATGATAGGCTGGATAACAAGAATATACTCAAACCCGACTGCACAAGTGAAGGCAAATGGTGTGCTCTCAGAGTTGTTTCCAATTAAAAATGGTACTAGACAGGGATGCCCCCTATCCCCTCTTTTATATGCTCTAACCTTAGAACCGTTCCTATCCACGATAAGGCTTAATCCTGATATACAAGGAGTGAGGGTAGGTAATAAACAATATAAGATCTCAGCTTATGCCGATGACCTATTATTTACTTTAACAAACCCAATAGTTTCACTGCCCAACCTCCTTAAACAATTTGAGATATATGGGGCTCTATCTAATTTAAAAATAAACTTCCTGAAGTCAGAAGCAATGGGGGTCGGATTACCTATAAGAGATCTGAAACAATTGAGAAGTGGTTTCCACTTTAAGTGGACCACATCAGCATTAAATTATCTAGGTACGAGTATCGCAACAAGTATAATTCGTACCTATGAATTAAATTTCTCTCCTCTACTTACAAAATCCAGGTTATTATTGGAAAAATGGCATATAAATTTTCATTCGTGGTTCGGTAGATGTAATCTAATAAAAATGTGCATATTACCCAAATTCTTATACCTATTTCAAGCCATACCGATACGGATTCCACCATCTTATTTTAAACAAGTACAAGCAATGTTTACACGATTTGTATGGGCCCATAAGAAACCGCGCTTATCTCGTACCTTATTAATATTACCAAAACAATATGGGGGTTCAGATATTCGACGATATTATCAGGCAGTACATCTCAGTAGAGTAATAGATTGGCAACGCCATTACGATTCAAAGTTATGGGTACAAATAGAACACCATCAATTCCCCATACCATTAGAGAGGGCATTATGGTGTTGGGAATATATACCACCAGAGTTGAAATCACACCCTTTAATAGGAAACACCTTGAAACAATGCTCACAAGCTACTCTACAGTCGGGCCAAACAACTAAAACTTCTCCTTTGACTCCGATTATTGGGAATCCTAAATTCCTCCCAGGCCTTTTAAAGACACAATTTGCGACGTTACGAGAGACAGGGCAAATGAATGTATCACAATTTGTGAAAGGGAATGAATGGCTTACTATAGAGGAGTTAATAAACTCCAAGGGTCTATATAGACTCACATTCTGGAATGCAGCTCAATTGCATTATTTTCTACAGACCATAGCAAATCCGCACATATATACTAGGCAACTGACCAAATTTGAAGAACTTTGTTCTGGAACAGAATCTTTATCTCATATTCTTTCTAAGACATATGCATTACTCAACTCCCCACGAGAACAGACAGAGTTAACATGTATATCAAAATGGGGTAATGACTTACATTGCACATTTAATTGAAAACAAGTTCAAAATATGATTGGCCTTATTTATAAATCTTCAATCTGTACTAAGATGCAAGAGACTAATTATAAAATATTAACAAGGTGGTATTTGACTCCTAGTCGACTACATACAATGTTTTCTGACACATCAGAACATTGTTGGAGGTTTGGTAAAGATAGAGGAACGATGCTACACATATTCTGGATGTGCCCTAAACGAACAGCTTTTTGGACAAGGGTCCGCACTATATCTCAAAGATTTAGTGATTCCCAGATCCCGAATGATCCGGCATTATTCTTATTACATGCTACTACTAGAGTTGAGCGGACACCTGGATGTTCGGGTTCGACGGGTTCGGCCGAACTTCAGAAAAAAGTTCGGGTTCGGGACCGAACTTTAACCCGAACCCGGACCCGAACCCGAACCCCATTGAAGTCAATGGGGACCCGGACTTCTAAGGACTAAAAAGGCTCTAAAAAAGTAATGGAAAGGGCTAGAGGGCTGCAAATGGCAGCAAAATGTTGTTAAGAGCATGGCAAGTGCTCTGCAAACAAATGTGGATAGGGAAATAACTTAAAATAACATAAAAAAAATTAAAAAATTAAAAAATATGCTGGAGGCCCCCTTTTCAGCAGAAGAGGTACGGGAAGTCATTAAGAACCTCAGAAACTCAACGGCACGATGCCACACATATGGTGGGAATGCCCCAGAATACGCCCTTTCTGGAATAAATTATTCAATTTAATGGATAAGCTAGTGGGAAAATAAAATACTTTGAAATAAAAATGTAGCGGGGTGCTAAATTTAAGGGAAGTGTTTGAGTGGTAAATAGGCTCAAACACCCTAATTCTGTAGGATTCATGGACCATTTTGTCCTCGAGGGACAGTATTGGTGTGCAGTTCCCTGCGGCCTACAGGTGGCGCTGCCATGGTAGGCTAGGGTTGAACCGCTGATACAGTGCTGTGCCTTTTGTGTCCCCTCTTGGCAGTAGTACAGCGGGGCGGGGAACCTGCTGTGCATGCCGGGAGAGCATATAAAAGGGGCAGACCTTTGGCCTGGGGGCTGATGTCCAGTGGGGTCCACGCCCAGGTGCCTTCGGCCTGGGTGCATGTGTTCCTGTTCCATCTCGGGTACCTTTAGCCCGGGGTGAGGTACTATCCTGGAGTTCCTGCTGCCCTGGGTATGGAGGCCTAGGTGCGGGAGTAAAGCCTGGAGTCCAGAGCCTTCGTCTGGAGTACGCTAAGGGTCGAGGAGTCTTAGGGTGCCGCCTCGTGTAGGGGACCATGTTCCAGGGAAGGGAGGATCATTCTGATGGACCGATGCGGGAGTCACGGTGAAGGAAGGGTCTGTTGACTCCCTGGAGAGATGTCTTCCCCTTGATATGGGCTAGGTTCGTAGAAGGAGAAGCTCAAGGTCATCTTGACTGTATCAGAGGCCTTATTCACCCGGCCCGTGGCAGGGGCCTTATACACCCTGGTCTGTGGCAGAGACCAAAGTTCTCCAGGTCCGTGGCAGGGGCCTTGTACACCCGGTCTGTGGCAGAGACCAACCTCAAGGTCTGTGGCAGAGACCGTGCACCTAAAACTGTTTGAGAAACCTAAGCAGTGAAGTGAATGTGCTACGTTTGTGCCTGGACCTCCTCCACGCCTTAAGCTGTCCTGTTTCTTTGCTCTAACCTTTTCTATCCGAGTAGAGTTTATTTTGCCATGAGAGAATAAGAGTTGTAATTTCATCTGGTGTGGACATTGACTTTACTGGGAATTAAAGGACTTGCCTCTACCTACAGTAGAGGTGAGAATCATCCTCTGGAGGAGTTTTGACTCCGGCTGTGGACACGGCCCGTCAAGTACACCGCTCAACCTCTTTATATAGGAGGGTACGGGCTGGTAGTGCGGTGTGCCTTTCTCCCTCCTGCGAGGAGCCAACAACATAAAGGCAGGTAAGGGGGAAAGGATCTGTGCGCTACAAAAAAAATAAAATAAAAATTATAATCTTGACCTAGGAGGACGAGGTCCATATGGAGTAGGAGGTTGAGGTGGTGGTGGATGTGGCTGTGTAGGTGGAAGCAGCGGTGGAGGAGGACGAGGTAGCCAACACTGGTTCAAAAATACAACAATGGCTGGGTAAGGCCGGTGATGTGTCGAATTCTGTCCCCCGTCAAATAGTGTCCACCCTGTACTGCGCTTGCTCAGTATGTAGGACAAGGAGATTTCGAAAATCTCCCAAGACGAACGGCGCCTGCGTGGTGAGTTCAGGTGAAGGCCACACCATCCGTGGTTCAAGCCGAGCCAAGTGAGGCCATGCCCGAAGCGTGGCAATCGAACCGAGCCTGTGAGGGGCGCTGTTACTATGTGCTACTGTATGTCCACTTGGATGGTGGGGCTTGAACCTGCACTCACAGCGCAGGCGCCGTTCATCTTCGGAGATTTTGTGAATCTTCTTGTCCTCTGTACTGCGCAAGCGCTGCGCCTTCGCAGTATGGGCCGGACACAATCCGATGGCCAGACAGTTTTTGTCACAACACCGGTATACATGTCTATTCTGCACAAGGTACGGACAAGTCCTGTGGGATCCATGCCTGGTTCATTTTAATGAATGTGAGCTTGTCCACATTGGCTCTGGACAGACGGCTGTGCTTGTCTGTGATAACGCCCCCTGCCGTGCTAAATACACGTTCAGATAATACACTGGCTGCAGGGCAGGCCAGCACCTCCAAGGCATAAAGGGCAAGCTCAGGCCATGTGCCCAATTTGGAGACCCAGAAGTTAAAGGGGGCAGACCCGTCATCCAGTACGTGTAGGCCTGTGGACACATACTGCTCAACCATGTTGGTGAAATGCTGCCTCCTGCTAAGACGTTCCATCTCAGCTGGTGGTGCTGGTTGTTGTGGCGTGCTGACAAAGCTTTTCCACATTTCAGCCATGCTAACCCTGCCTTCTGAGGTGCTGCCGGTGCCCCGGCTGCGTTGGCGACCTCTTCCTCCTCCTCTGCCTTCGCCTTGTGCTTCCACCGTACGCCCGCTGTCAGGTGGGAATGCCACCAGCAGCGCGTCTACCAGCGTGCGCTTGTACTCGCGCATCTTACGATCCCGCTCCAGTGAGGGAATTAAGGACGGTACGTTGTCCTTGTAATGGGGATCCAGCAGGGTGGCCACCCAGCAATCAGCACCAGTTAAAATGTGGGCAACTCGGCGGTCATTGCGGAAACACTGCAGCATGTAATCGCTCATGTGTGCCAGGCTGCCCAGATGCGAAGAAAAGCTGTCCTCTGTGGGAGGTGTATCGTCTGTGTCCTCTGTATCCCCCCAGCCACGCACCTGTGATGGCAACGAGCAGGTCTGGGTGCCACCCTGCTGTGAAAATGGCTCCTCCTCCTCCTCCATCTCCTCCTCCACCTCGTCATCCTCCAGAACTGTGCCCTTTCTGCCGGACAATTGTGTACCTGGCGTTTGTTGGTGCAGGAACCCACCCTCATAGCCACTTGTGAAAGACTGCCCTGAAAGCCTTTGAAATGATCCCGCTTCCTCCTCCTCCTCCTCATCCTCCTGTGCCACATCCTCTTCCATCATCGCCCGAAGCGTTTTTTCAAGGAGGCATAGAACTGGGATAGTAACGCTAAGAACGGCGTCATTGGCACTGGACATGTTGGTGGAGTACTCGAAACAGCGCAACAAGGCACACAGGTCTCGCATGGAGGCCCAGTTATTGTGGTGAAGTGGTGCTGTTCCGCAGAGCGACTCACACGTGATTGCTGCAGCTGAAACTCCACTATCGCCTGCTGCTGCTCGCACAGTCTGGCCAGCATGTGCAAGGTGGAGTTCCACCTTGTGGGCACGTCACATATGAGGCGGTGAGCGGGAAGGCCGAAGTTACGCTGCAGCGCTGACAGGCGAGCAGCAGCAGGGTGAGAACGCCGAAAGTGCGCACACACAGCCCGCACTTTCTGCAGCAGCTCTGGCATATTGGGGTAATTTTTAAGGAACCTCTGGACCACCAAGTTCAGCACATGCGCTAGGCAAGGGATGTGCATCAAACCAGCTAGGCCCAGAGCTGCTACGAGATTTCGCCCATTATCGCACACCACCAGGCCGGGCTTGAGGCTCACTGACAGCAACCACTCATTGGTCTGTTGTTCCATGTCCCTCCACAACTCCTGCGCGGTGTGGGGTTTTTCCCCCAAACAGGAAAGTTTTAAAACTGCCTGCTGTCGTTTACCCCTGGTTGTGCTGAAGTTGGTGGTGAAGGTGTTACGCTGACCGGATGAGGAGGCGGTAGAGGATGAGGAAGCGGAGTAGGAGGAGTTAGCAACAGGAGGCAAACTGAAGCGCCCTGCAATCCTCGGTGGTGGAAGGACATGCGCCAAACTGCTATCTGCCTCAGGCCCAGCCGCCACTGCATTTACCCAGTGTGCTGTTAGGGAGATATAACGTCCCTGACCGTGCTTACTGGTCCACGCATCCGTAGTTAGGTGGACCTTGCCACAGATGGCGTTGCGCAGTGCACACCTGATTTTGTCCCCCACTTGGTTGTGCAGGGAAGGGATGGCTCGTCTGGAAAAATAGTGGCGGCTGGGCACGACGTACTGTGGGACAGCCAATGCCATCAGGCTTTTAAAACTCTGCGTCTCCACCATACGGAATGACAGCATTTCAAAGGCCAGGAGTTTTGAAATGCTGGCATTTAGGGCCAGGGATCGCGGGTGGCTCCAAACTACACTGGTCACCTGCATAACGTTGATTCCATGTGGGGTCGAGGACCTCATCGTCCTCCACATCATCTTCCACCCAGTCTTCACCCCTGCCCTCCTTGTCTGTCTGCACAATTGCGAAAGCAGCAGCAGTTGGCACCTGTGTTTCGTCATCATCCGAGACGTACTGCGATGGTCCTCCCATGTACTCATCATGAAACATAAGTGGTTGGGAATCGGTGCACTCAATCTCTTCCACTTCTGGGGCAGGGCTAGGTGGATGGCCCTGGGAAACCCTGCTAACAGAGTCATCGAAAAGCAGAAGAGACTGCTGCATGATTTGGGGCTCAGACTGCTTGGCTGATTTGCAAGGGGGTGAGGTGAAAGACTGATGGACATGGGTTTCAGGTGCCAACTCTGATCTTTCATCAGAAGAGTGGGTGGGAGACAATGTGAAGGAACCCGAGGCACTGTCAGCAAACCAATCTACTATCGCCTGTACTTGTCCTGGCCTAAACATTCGTACAGCCTCATTAGGCGTGACAAAATACCGCCGCAGGCTCGGTCGCCTACTCGCACCTGAGGAAGGTGTTTCACTTGTGCGTGTATCTGGCACAGATCCACCACGTCCTCTCCCTGCAACAGGAGCTCCACCAGCAGCACCACGACCGGGGCCACCACGTCCCTTTGACCTTCTCCTCATATTTTCCAAATTTAGGATGTTGCCCTAAATGGGTGTTTTTGGATAAGCAGGATACACCCACAGTACGTAACCGCTGAATCGCACAGCTACAGAACTGCAGAAAATGCTATTCAAAAAAAATTTTGTTTTTTTAGTATAGCACAGTAGAAGAAAACTATATAGAAATTGTTTATTTCACACACCTCCAAATATGTATAACACACTGCAAACAATTTTTTGTGCCCCTAAACAGCGTTTTTTGGAAGAGCAGAACACACCCACAGTACGTAACCGCTGAATCGCACAGCTACAGAACTGCAGAAAATGCTATTAAAAAAAAAAAAGGGATTTTTATAACAGCTTACCTGTAAAATCCTTTTCTTGGAGTACATCACGGGACACAGAGCGACTTAGTCATTACTAATGGGTTATATAGATTACCTTCAGGTGTTGGCACTGGCCAATTCCAAACCGGAAGTACCCTCCCCTATATAAGCCCCTCCCACCCGGGAGCACCTCAGTTTTGTAGCCAAGCAATAAGTGTCCCAAAAAGAGGGGTGGGAGCTCTGTGTCCCGTGATGTACTCCAAGAAAAGGATTTTACAGGTAAGCTGTTATAAAAATCCCTTTTTCTTTTTCGTACATCACGGGACACAGAGCGACTTAGTCATTACTAATGGGACGTCCCAAAGCAATGCCAAATGAGGGGAGGGATACATAAGCTGGGCGCCATCAGGCATGAGGCTCTTTTGCGGCCTGCAACACACTGCGCCCAAAGGCGACATCCTCCTGACTTCTGACGTCTACCTGGTAGAATCTAGTAAACGTGTGTACTAAGGACCATGTTGTGGCCTTACAGTACTTGAGCCAGGGAGGCTTGGTGATGCACTTCCCATGAAGTTCCAACTGCTCTTGTGGAGTGCGCCCTAACTTTGAACGGAGGCGGTCTCCTTTTCAAGCCATAGGCTTGTATTATGACCTGTCGAATCCACTTGGCTAAAGTAGATTTTTGATGCTGCCTGACCCTTTCTGGGGCCTTCCGGCAGAACAAACAAAGTATCCGTTCTACGTATCTGAGCAGTGGCTTTAAGATAAGCTTTAACTGCTCTTACTACATCCAAAGAATGCAATAACTTTTCCTCTACCGAACTAGGTTTGGGGAAAAAGGAAGGAAGAACCACATCTTGGTTCAAATGGAACCTCGATACCACCTTAGGAAGAAGGCTGGATGAGGACGTAATACTACTCTGTCCTTATGGATAACCAGATATGGCTCCTTACAGGACAAGGCGGCTAATTCCGATACTCTTTTAGCCGAACAAATGGCTACTAAGAAAATCAATTTTCTGGTGAAAAGAACCAAGAAAATGTGCTGCAATGGTTCAAATGGTTGTTTCTGTAGAACCGACAGAACCAGGTTTAAGTCCCATGGACATATGGGAATACTAACCGGAGGGCTAATACGCATCACTCCTTGTATGAAAGCTTTGATTAATGAATGCAAAGCCAAGGGCCTTTGAAAAAAAAATATTGACAAGGCCGTCTGACCCTTGATAGTACTCAAGGCAAGCTTCCTATGTACAGCCCACTGTAGGAAGTCCAGAATCCTACCTATTACGTACTTACGTGGATGCCATTTCCTGGCCTCACCCCACGTGATGTACGCCTTCTAGATCCTATAATAGATCTGCCTGGATACCGGCTTCCTGGCATTGATCATGGTAGATACCACAGGATTAGAGAGCCCTCTCTTTTTTAGAATGTGGGCTTCTATAGCCAGGCCGTCAAACCTAGGGCTGGTAAGGAAGGGTAGTATATCGGTCCTTGCGAAAGCAGGTCCGGACGATGTGGGAGGGTCCAAGGACTTCCCACTGACATTTTTACAATCTCCGCGTACCATGCCCTTCGGGGCCACGCTGGAGCCACCAGAATCACTGGTTTCTTTTCTACCCTGATTCTGCGGATTAATCGCGGTGGGAATGCATATATCAGCTTGAACTGATCCCAAGGGAACACTAGGGCATCCGAACCGCAAGCTAGGGGATCCTTTGTGCGAGACACAAATCTGTCCACCTTTGCGTTGAATCTGGATGCTAGCAGATCTACATCCGGTGTTCCCCACCGCTGGCATATTGCCTGGAAAACCTCGGGGTGAAGAGACCATTCCCCCGGGCATAATTGCTGGCGACTTAAAAAAAGTCCGCTCTCCAATTTTCCACTCCTGGGATGAAAACCGCGGATATGGCTGTGACATACCTTTCTGCCCATTCCAGGATGCATTTCGCTTCCCTCTGGGCTGCACGACTCCTGGTGCCACCCTGGAGATTGATATATGCCACTGCTGTGGCATTGTCTGATTGAATTCTGACAGGTGACCCTTGGAGTTTGGATGTCCATGCTACTAGGGCATACCGGGCTGCTCGTATCTCTAAGAGATTGGTGGGCAGGGCCTTCTCTGCTTCTGACCACTTGCCCTGGAGAGACCATTGCTCCAGTACTGCCCCCCAGCCTATGAGGCTGGCAACTGTAGTGACCACCTTCCAAGAAACCGGACTGAAGGGTTTCCCTTCCCAGATTCTGGGGCACCAACCACCAATGGAGGCTCTTGCGAACGGAAGGGGACAGGGACATTGGTAAGTCTAAAGCCTGAACTTTTTTGTTCCAGGCTGACAGTATGGCCCTCTGCAAGTTCCTTGAATGGAATTGACCGTAGGGTACCGCTTCGAATGAAGCCACCATTTTTCCCAGCAGCCTTATACACAGGCGTATGGATGGTTTTTCTTTTTTGTACCCACTAAGTGGGTCAAATCTTTCAAAGACGACACCTTCTCTGGAGGTAAGAAATCTTTCTCTGATTTGAATCCAGTCTTAGCCCCCAAGTATTCCAGGCTTTTGACTGGTTTTAGGGCTGACTTGTCTCGGTTGATAATGCAACCGTGAGATTCCAGATACTTGATTATCTTGTGAACGACCACTTCTAGTTTTTTTCACTGAGTGGTCTATCAGCAACAAGTCGTCTAGACATGCCATTATCGTTACACCTTGTGTTCCTAGTTTGGCCAATCGTAGGGCCAGAATTTTTGTGAACACTCGTGGTGCCATGGCCAGACCGAAAGGTAAGGCTCTGAACTGAAAATGGCGCCCTTCTACTGCAAGGCGTAGAAATTTCTGGTGGGCCGGACAGATGGGAATATGCAAATAAGCATCCCTTATGTCGATCGAGGCTAACCATTCCTGCCCTTGTAGGGCGGTGGCCACCGATCGGATCGACTCCATCCGAAAAAAGTCCTGATATGTAGGAACTTGTTTAGCCCTTTTATATTCAATATGGGCCTCATGTCCCCATTTGGTTTGGGGACTGTGACAAGGTTCGAGTAAAACCCGAACCCGTTTTCTTTCAAGGGAACCTTCATGATTACCCTTGGGGCAATAGTTGCTCTAGTGCCAGAAGGAGGGATCCACTCTTCTGGGGATCGCTTGGCACGTTTGACCTTATAAAATGGGCAGGAGGAATGTCTTTTAACTCCAGCCTGTATCCCAGACTTACTGCGGGGATCACCCATCTCTGATGGTGTCCCGCCAGGTCTCTGTGAACAACTGAAGTCTTCCCCTCACCCGACTGAGTGGGGGCAACCCTTCATGACTTAGGGGGAGGTTTTGTACCTCTCTTGACCCAGGGTTTCTTGATACCCTGTGATTGTCCCTGATTTCTGCCCCCTGGATTTGACCGCGGAGGCCGTCGGAACTGTTTCACAGCCGATGTGCCAGGGACTGGAGAAGTAGGCCTCTTAAAAGAAGGACTTCTACCCTTGTTCTTAACCGGTAAGAGTGAACTTTTCCCGGCAGAAATTTTCTGGATATATTTGTCCAGATCTTCTCCAAATAAGCGTTCTCCATGAAATGGGAAGCTAACCAGCAGTTTTTTACAGGGAGCTTCAGCAGACCAGTTTTTGAGCCACAGAAGCCTACGCATATGTACTATAGACAGCGTAAAGCGGGAGGCCTGTTGGATTGTATCCTTTATGGCGTCCACCGCAAAACACAAGGCTCTAGGCAGGTCAGCTAGGGCAAGAGCCTGCTGATCTGGTAAGTCCCTTAAGACTTGTTTCAACTGATCTTTCACTGCTTGGCAGACTCCAATCGCTGCTACCGCAGGTTGTGTCACCATGCTTGCTGTAGAGAAAGCAGATTTTAGTAAAGACTCCAATTTTTTATCTATTGGGTCTTTGAACATTGGAACATTATCTACTGGACATGTCAGTGATTTGTTAACAGAAGAGATGGCTGCGTCCACTGTAGGGACCCTCCATTTTTTTATGAACTTATCCTCCATGGGATAGATCACCGGAAATCTCTTGGGGGGAGCAAATATTTTATCAGGATGCTCCCAATCCTGGTAAATAAGCCCTTCTAATAAAGGGTGGATTGGGAAGGAACAGACAGCCTGGGGAGCTTTTAGCGACCCCAGCGAGGAAACCGTAGTGGATGGTGGTTCCGCCAGAGGCATTTTAAATGCTGATCGGACCATATTAGTCAGAGACTGAACCCATAATCTTTCAGCCTGAGATGCTGAGAAAGGTTCTTCCACTGTTGATTCCTCCATAACTGAATCAACCTCATCCTGATCCCCTTCAGGTAGGTCGATCTCTGTGTGGGGCTGTTCCTCCACTAACAGGCACTCTGAAGGAGGAGACGGAGATCGGACGCGCTTTTCCTGAGACAGGGAAGCAGCGATCAATGCTGTTAATCTCTCTTCCAATCCTCCCAGAGTTGAGGATAAAACCTCCTCTGTTATATATACAGGAGCAGGTGGACTGGGGACAGCCGCAGCACCAGGCATTCCTGCGGGGTTTCTACGGCTACTGACCTCTGAATTCTCAGGGGAGATTGGTGCAGTACAAGCATGCCCAATATCCTCAGAGCCCGATGGAGACCCCTTTGGCTTCCTGGAAGATCTATTTCCGGAGCGTCTGGACGACATATCCTTTAAGCACAAAGCTGAGGTATTCCCGTCGTCATACACCAATTTTGCTGGTAATAATCTAACACAGGTGCTGCTATATACCAGCTGGTGTCCACTAAAGTGCCTTTCTATGGGGATGCCTGCATCAACCGCCTCTGTGTGCCACTGTTTGTTGCTAGCTCTGTTTGCATCCAGCTGACACTTGTACTGTGTCTTTTAACTATGCTGGGACACCCGCACATGCGCAGAAGCGCCGCGGCGCGCATCGAGCGTCATCCACCCGCCCTGCCCCTTTTTTTCATAGGAGGCGCGTGCACGCGCCCGCGCGCACGCGCCCGTGCGCCATTGGCGCCCTTTTCGAAATCAAACAGGGGACTAGGAGCCAGGGCCCTTTTTGCCGGAGGGCCTGTGCGGTGGATGAGCGCAGCAACAGGGCAGAGGAAGTGGATTCCCACAGAGAAACTTACCAGCTGCCTGGATCTTTTGACTTGAGAAAACCAAAGATCCACATGACAAGAAAAATGGACTACAGCGGCCTCTAGTGGTTTAACACAGGTACCGCGGTCCCTTTTTTTTTTTTTTTTCTTGACTACTATTAAAATTTTACATTTTCAGTAGTTACAGGCAAACACAGATATTTAGCGGGAATACCGTTAGGTAACAGACAGAAAGACAAATTAGGCTTGGGGGTCCCCCAATAGAACCAAGTTCCTGGGGGCCCCCACTTACCTGATCCCCGCCGCAGGACTTTGTTTGGTCCACAGAAGTCCAAACTTCACCTATCACGGCAGGCATTGTAATTAAACCTTCAGAGACCGGGTTCCCAAGGATTCCACTCCCCTGGACCTGTATAGCACCCTGCACAGACAACATCTTGGTCGTGGGTATGACCAGAGCTCTGGATCCCAGGGTCCAGCCCTCCTAAGAGAAGCATTACAGGCAAAACCTTGCTCTTCTGCTGCAAGGCCCGGGTACCGACCGTTTAGGTATGAAGCTTTTTTGGTGGGATCCGGAACAGCTTACTAAGGCCCAAAAGAACCTGTACGCAAGCCCAGTGAAAACACATGTTACTCTTTGGCCAACACCTTAGACACTGGCAAAAAACTGAGGTGCTCCCGGGTGGGAGGGGCTTATATAGGGGAGGGTACTTCCGGTTTGGAATTGGCCAGTGCCAACACCTGAAGGTAATCTATATAACCCATTAGTAATGACTAAGTCGCTCTGTGTCCCGTGATGTACGAAAAAGAAAATTTGTTTTTTTAGTATAGCACAGTAGGAGAAAACTATATAGAAATTGTTTATTTCACACACCTCCAAATATGTATAACACACTGCAAACTATTTTTTGTGCCCCTAAACAGTGTTTTTTGGAAGAGCAGAACACACCCACAGTACGTAACTGCTGAATCGCACAGCTACAGAACTGCAGAAAATGCTATTCAAAAAAAAATTAGTTTTTTTAGTATAGCACAGTAGGAGAAAACTATATAGAAATTGTTTATTTCACACACCTCCAAATATGTATAACACACTGCAAACAATTTTTTGTGCCCCTAAACGGCGTTTTTTGGAAGAGCAGAACACACCCACAGTACGTAACTGCTGAATCGCACAGCTACAGAACTGCAGAAAATGCTATTCAAAAAAAATGTTGTTTTTTTAGTATAGCACAGTAGAAGAAAACTATATAGAAATTGTTTATTTCACACACCTCCAAATATGTATAACACACTGCAAACTATTTTTTGTGCCCCTAAACGGCGTTTTTTGGAAGAGCAGAACACACCCACAGTACGTAACTGCTGAATCGCACAGCTACAGAACTGCAGAAAATGCTATTCAAAAAAAATGTTTTTTTTTAGTTTAGCACAGTAGGAGAAAACTATATAGAAATTGTTTATTTCACACACCTCCAAATATGTATAACACACTGCAAACTATTTTTTGTGCCCCTAAACGGCATTTTTTGGAAGAGCAGAACACACCCACAGTACGTAACCGCTGAATCGCACAGCTACAGAACTGCAGAAAATGCTATTCAAAAAAAATGTTGTTTTTTTAGTATAGCACAGTAGAAGAAAACTATTTAGAAATTGTTTATTTCACACACCTCCACATATGTATAACACACTGCAAACTATTTTTTGTGGCCCTGAATGGCTCTTTTTGCAAGCGTACATTAAAGTGCAAATTTTTATTTTTTTATTTTTTTTGCCCTAAAAGGGTCTTTTTTTTGCACAAGCAAAATAAAATGCAATTTTTTTTATTTTTTTGCCCTATGGGTCTTTTGGAAAAGAGCACAATAAAGTGCCTTTTTTTTTCCCCCTAAAAGTTAGATTTTCTCTGACACTGGGCTCATGGCAGTGTAAAAAGACTGTGCACTGCAACACAAACAGGTAAACCTATGCAGATCGCTGATTTTAATCTCTGAATCTGGACTCCTATATAATATTCTCTCTCCCTGAAAGCACCAACAGTAACCTGGCCCTACACTACACTATCTCTCTATCTTTTCCCTCAGATTGCAGAATCAGGACTACCTCATGTATTTTACAATCTCTCCCTATTAGCAACAGCAGCAGCCAAGATCCTCTCCCTATCTATTCTGAAGCAGAGTGACGTGTGTGCTGTGTGCCTCTAGCTTATATAGAAGCTGGGTCACATGTTGCACTGACCAATCACAGCCATGCCATTAGTAGGCATGGCTATGATGGCCTCTAAGGGCACACCAGCTAATCAAAAGGTGATTGGCTGGCCCCTGAAGCATTTCTAAATGCGTAATTAGATTGCCGAACCCGAACCCGGACTTTTGCGCAAAGTCCGGGTTCGGGTTCGGGAAAAAGCTAAAGTTCGGTACGGACCCGAACTTTACAGTTCGGGTTCGCTCAACACTAGCTACTACCATACCCATCAAAAAATATAAAAAGTCTATCTTGTGCCATTTATTAAATGCAGCTAAGTCTTGCATTCCTGTATTATGGAAACAAAAGATACCCCCGACCACAGCCATGTGGCTGAGGAAGGTGGAAGATATTAGAAGAATGGAAGACTTGATTTTGACAGCATCTGATAGACAAGAAATATATAGAGAAACTTGGACACCATGGAATCTGTTCATCCAATCCGAGGAAGGGATATCCCTCCTAGGGACATGAAGCTATAGGAATGTAGGCTGTGGGAAGTGACAGAGACGTGGTTTAATAGTAGTATATGTCTAAAAGGGACACTGCTGTTAATAATTTTTTTTTTTTTTTTTTGTGTTGTTTCTTGATTTATTTGCTCGTTTTGTCTTGATTTTGTTTTTTGTTACTTAAAGTATAGGGAATAAAGAGGGGAGTTTTATTATATAAGGTGGTATGAAGAGAGAGAGATAAAGGTTATTGAGATAATATGAGATAGTGTGATAAGAGATCATACTTATCATAAATTTATTATATGTTATACCTATAAAATCAATTGATGTTATATGTTTAAGTTAATTGTTTCTAAGAATTAATAACCACTTATTAGTAAATGATGTAATATTATGTTAACCCTGTTTGTTTCTGGAAAAAAAAAATATTTAAATAAAAAAAACAAAACAAAAAAAAACAAATGACCCAATTTTGGAAAGCAGACACCCCAAGCTATATACTGAGAGGCATGTCAAGTCCATGGAATATTTTATATGTTGACACAAGTTGCGGAAAAAGGACAATTTATTTTTATTTTTTTTATTTTTTTTGCACAAAGTTGTCACTAAATGATATATTGCTCAAACATGCCATGGGCATATGTGGAATTACACCCCAAAATACACTCTGTTGCTTCTCCTGAGTACGGGGATACCACATGTGTGAGACTTTTTCAGAGCCTAGCCGCGTACGGGACCCCAAAAACCAAGCACCGCCTTCAGGCTTTCTAAGGGTATAAATTTTTGATTTCACTCCTCACTGCCTATCACAGTTTCAGAGGCCATGGAATGCCCAGATGGCACAAACCCCCCCCCCCCAAATGACCCCATTTTGGAAAGTAGACACCCCAAGCTATTTGCTGAGAGGTATGGTGAGTATTTTGCAGATCTCGCTTTTTGTCACAAAGTTTAAAAAAAAAAAAAAAAAAAATGTCTTTCTTCATTTTCAAAAACAAATGAGAGCTGTAAAATACTCACCATGCCTCTCAGCAAATAGCTTGGGGTGTCTACTTTCCAAAATGGGGTCATTTGGGGGGGTTATGTGCTATTTTGGCATTTTATGGCCTTCGAAACTGTGATAGGTAGTGAGGAGTGAAATCAAAAATTTGGTCCCTTAGAAATCCTGAAGGCGGTGCTTGGTTTTCGGGGTCCCGTACGCGGCTAGGCTCCTAAAAAGTCCCACACATGTTGTATCCCCGTACTCAGGAGAAGCAGCAAAATTTATTTTGGGGTGCAATTCCACATATAACCATGGCATGTGTGAGCAATATATCATTTAGTGACAACTTTTTTTTTTGCCATTATTCAATCACTTGGGAAAAAAAAAAAAATATTCAACGGGCTCAACATGCCTCTCAGCAATTTCCTTGGGGTGTCTACTTTCCAAAATGGGGTCATTTGGGGGGGTTTTTGTACTGCCCTGCCATTTTAGCACCTCAAGAAATGAGATAGGCAGTCATAAATTAAAAGCTGTGTAAATTCCAGAAAATGTACCCTAGTTTGTAGACGCTATAACTTTTGCGCAAACCAATAAATATACGCTTATTGACATTTTTTTTACTAAAGACATGTGGCTGAATACATTTTGGCCTAAATGTATGACTAAAATCTAGTTTATTCGATTTTTCTTATAACAAAAAGTAGAAAATATCATTTTTTTTCTAAATTTTCAGTCTTTTTCCGTTTATATCGCAAAAAAGCTCTATTTGTGGGAAGAAAAGGACGCAAATTTTGTTTGGGTACAACATTGCATGTCCGCACAATTTCCAGTTAAAGCAGCGCAGTGCCAAATTGTGAAATCACCTCTGATCATTAAGCTGCGTAATGGTCCGGGGCTTAAGTGGTTAACCACTTAAGCCCCGGACCATTTTGTAGCTAAAGGACCAGGCCACTTTTTGCGATTCGGCACTGAATCGCTTTAACTGACAATTGCGCGGTCGTGCGACGTGGCTCCCAAACAAAATTGGTGTCCTTATTTTCCCACAAATAGAGCTTTCTTTTGGTGGTATTTGATCACCTCTGCGTTTATTATTTTTTTCGCTATAAACAAAAATAGAGCGACAATTTTGAAAAAAATGCAATATTTTTTACTTTTTGCTATAATAAATATCCCCAAAAAATATATTAAAAAAAACATTTTTTTTCCTCAGTTTAGGCCGATACGTATTCTTCTACATATTCTTAGTAAAAAAAAACCCGCAATAAGCGTTTATTGATTGGTTTGCACAAAAGTTATAGTGTCTACAAAATAGGGGACACATCGGACACTTTTGACTCTATTTTGGGACCATTGTAATATTTACAGCGATCAGTGCTATAAAAATGCACTGATTACTGTGAAAATTACACTGGCAGTGAAGGGGCTAACCTGTAGGGGGCGCTGAAGGGGTTAAGTGTGATCTAATGTGTGATTCTTACTGTGTGGGGGCGTGACTTGGCATGTGATGTCACTGATCGTCGTTCCCTATGACAGGGAACAGACGATCAGTGACAGTCTCACTAGGAAGCAAGGGGAGAGGTTTGTTTACACTTACCTCTCCCCGTTCTTCAGCTCTGTGACCCGATCGTGGGACACCGGCGGCGATCGGGTCCGCGGGTCCCATGGGCACGGTCACAGAGCTCAGGATCGGGTCGCGAGCGTGCCACCGCCGGCGCGCGCGACCCACGGCTGGGCATCGTAAAGAGGACGTACCTGTGCGTGCTTGTGCCCAGCCTTGCCATTCTGCTGACGTATATGTACAGGCGGCGGTCCTTGAGTGGTTAATGCCTGTGTGAAGGAAGTCTGATGTCGGGTTCACACCTATGCAAATTGAATGCGCGCTTCCCCGCATTCAATTTGCATAGCAGGAGAATGTGACTGGCTCTCTATGGAGTCGGTCCACATATGTCCGCAGCGGGTCCGGTGCGGTGAGCCGGAAAAACGCGTGCCTTTTTTGGTGCGTTTCAGGTTCAATTTCAGCCCAAAATTCGGGAAGAATTTCGGACCTGAAACGGTGAACCAGCACGCACCGGACCCCTGCTGTGCGCCGCATGCGGCGACAGTGTGAACCCGGCCTAAAAGTTAATATTTGCATACTGGTTCTGGATTAGTAATCCAACATACTCAAGCCAGAAGCTCAGTATGACGGCCAGGCAACTAGCATTTGCAAAATAAGAGGAATGCCTCCATGTTCTTCTCAGAAAAAAATGTTCCCAAAGAATACCCCTAATTCCAAAATGTTGACTTTCTTTATATTTGTTATACCATTTTAGATTAATATCTGCAATTTTTTCCAGCATAGTGTTTTCAGTTTGTATCTCTCATTAAAATTTTAAATGCTGCATCACTTGGAGGAAATATAGTGGAAGATCTTATTGCTTTGGATTCAGAAGCAGGATCAATGAAAACACCATGTCAATGAGATCACAAGTTAAGCCTTTAAGGGAGTTAACGTTATACCTTAAAGCTCTAGTACTGTGGTACCGGCATTTCTGGTTGCTAGGCAACTCTACCATCTGCCACAATGCTTTTTACTGCAACTGTAGATATACAAACTTGCAACACCCTTTAATTCCTGTTCATTTTTAGATTCATAATAAAACACTTATGGCAAACTTTTTTTTTAGCTGTTAAGCTATAAATAGGGTATGCAGAATTATTTCAGATGTGCACAGCTGACAATAAAATGGATATCCTAAAATGAAAATAAACCCAAAAGCAAACATTTTTATATTTTGCAGCCTACCAATTTTTTAGGCTTTTTTCCCTTTATTTTCACCTGGTGATGCTTTCAGTAATACACTGCCTGTCTTAGGGTGTCTCCCTTCTGGATAAAAGAACAACGGTGACACCTTTGGACAGCAGCATTGTCAATCTGGGGAGAGGGTGTGTTAGATTTTTAAAATGAAATCCGGGGACAATTTTTTTAATTACTAGTAATGGCGGCAATCAGCGACTCATAGCGTGACTGCGATATTGCGGTGGACAAATCAGACTAATGGCCCGTACACACGATCCTATAATCAGACGACAGATCGTCTGACTTTTTTTGCTTAATAGTCGCAAGTAGAAATTTAATAGATAACTAAAGTCACAAACATTCTCATACGACAGAAAAAAAATAATCTGTAATTACAAGTTACAAGTTACAAGTGATGTAATGTGTTTTACTGTATTTGTATTTTCGGACGACAACTATACTGACTAAACGAAAATTGTCCGATCTGGCATCGTACGAGGAAAGTTTTCGTGCATGTCCGATTGAATAATATCGGATGAAATGTCGTGATCGGCTCTCGAAAGCTCTGTACTAACGATCCGATTATCGTACGATTCTTCCTCTGACGACAGTTTTCGTACGATATTTGGATCGTGTGTACGGGCCATTAGTGACACTTTGTGGGAATCAGTGACACTAATATAGTGATCAGTGCTAAAAAAAACTGTCACTGTACTAATGACACTGGCTGGGAAGGGGATAACATCTAGGGCAATCAAAGGGTTAAATGTGTGCCTAACAAGTGTTTTCTTACTGTGGGGGAGGTGCTTTTACTAAGGAAAGGCATAGATCCCTGTACCTGCTTTGCAGGAACACAGGATCAATGTCTTCCATACTGACAAAACGGCGATCTGCCTTGTTTACATAGTCAGACCACCGTTCTGCCTATGTACATAATGATCAGTGGGTACCAGTGGACATCGAGTATGCCGGTGCCGCTAATTGGCTCCCATACCCAGAAATGCAGGATCATGTTGATACGGGATCCTGCGCAGCGTGACCGCCCTGTAGCAGTAAATCTGCTATCAGGCGATCGGCAACTGGTTAAGACCATCAGCATTTTGATAACTCACAGGCAGCATGCACTCTATCATGGCTCTGGCTGGCTCTGTCACAGTGTGTCACATAACATGGCTGCTGGGTGCTGATATTTATGACCAATAAGTTAACAAAATCAGCACCCAGCAGCCATGTCATGTGACACACTGTGACAGAGCCAGCCAGAGCCATGATAGAGTGCCTGCTGCCTGTGAGTTATGATACCATCCATTATGCCAGAGAGACAGACAAAGTGCAATGTAGTCTATTCTTAGACACCCCCAAAACACACCTGTGTTGAAGCCTTGAAGGCACTGGCAGCCCCACGATCGGATCCTCTTCCCCTCTGTTCCTGCTGCTGGACGCCATCAGCTGAGCTTAGCTGCCTCTCTCTGCCCGTCGCCCACCTCACAGGCTCTCAAATCTCACTCTTCGAGCGCCCGGCTACTACTGGGTGGGGAGCGGAGGAAGATCACTCCACCAGGGAAGGCAAGGAGATAAACAGGCAGGCAGCTGGCCGGGACTTGAGCCAAGGCAGAATATGCAAGCGGAGCTGAATGGGCATGCGCCCGAAACTGAAGAAATAGTCCCTCCGCTCTGACCAGCATATGATCATCAGAAAGGGGCACAGATAATGGAAAAAATACACCCCCTTAAGCTAGTAGGTGTGGTGGAGAGGAGGGGTTTAATTTAGATTTTTTTTTTTTTATTCTGCACTGACTGTTTTTGAAATTGCCCCAGCCCCTGTTAAAATCCAATCTGGGGACAAAACCGGGGACAGACTTGGTCCGGGGACAGTGTCTTAAATCTAGGGACTGTCCCTGGAAACCGGGGATGTCTGGTCACCCTATGTTAGATGCACTAGCAGATTTAGATGGACTTGACTAATGTTCTAAAGCCCCACTCCAGCTATCATTTTTTAAGCAGTACAGCAACAGTTTTTATCCTTTAGGGATAAAGGTTTTACATAAATGAATAAAAACTGACCATTATAAGCACCCCTGCCAGTGTTAAATAGTTTGTCTCAACCCTCTAAATGCTACTTTGTCTGGACAGCTGGTCATGTTAAAGGAAGTTCACAGACCTACTGGCAGGATAAACAAAAAAAGCATAAAAAAAGAAAATTAATACAGTAACCGCATCTAAGAATTGGTTTGTTTATCTGAATTTCATACTGTTTTTATCTCAATTCTTACTATAAAACAACTGATTGTCAAAAAATGGAGCCAAAGCTGAACTTCCCAACTTATTAAAACAGAAATTTTGGTCAAATCTGAAACTGTTCATAGGTAGACAGCCCCTTGTACCAACTTGTTTCCATTGTTGGACCTATAAAATTAGACATTTCTATTAAAAGTAACACAACTGGTAAATATGTTGTAACCTGGACTGTAGCTAATAACTGCTGCAGAACATCTTCCATTGTGGCTGCTGTATTATCCTTCTGCAGTGTGGACAGTGTTAAACTGAATATTCATCAATGCAGAAGTGAAGCAGCCATCTTTAAGGTGATCACTTTGCAATGCTCATCTATGGAGTGTCTCCAGTACCGAGGGCAGCCATCTTGGATGGGTCGGGATCGATCTTGGAGCAAGGTAATTGGCTAATGCAACAAACCAATGAGAGTGTGTCTGGAGACTGCTGAGAGAAAAGGAAGGGGGCAATCAAAAAGACTAGCAGAGTGTTGGAAAAAACTGAGCTGCTAGCTGAAAGAACCAAACAGACTGCTTGTTGCATAGGACCTTGCCTCAGAGATTGGGAGTTTTCTCCCTGGGAGGGTGTGCTATCAGACTGTACCAGTAAGAGCACTCCTACAACTTGTAAGGAAGGCAACAAAGGATTGTCTTAGCAGGATTGAATGATGGAAATCACAGCAACTCTTTACCTGTCTGTGGCCTTGAACTGAACCAGAGCACATGTCCAGAGACCCAGAAGAGGGCGCCCTAGGTTTGGTAAGAGACTAACCTTGAACAATTCATCTTTTGTCTGCTGGGAATTGTTTTGCTTTCTTCAAGGGCCCCAATTGTGCCGGCCAACACTTTTTTTCATCAGTCATTAGCCTGTGGGATCAAACTTGGACTGTTATAACAAGTTAGGTAAAAGCAATTCAGTTCTGTCAATTACTGTTATTCAGAATACTGCAGGTGTTTAGCCATACCTCTCAGAGTAGTATTGTCTTATTGATTTTTTATATAAGTACACTTGCAAATCCTTTCTTGTTTTAGACTTGTTTGTTTGGTCTTATAAATTCTTTGAAATACATCAAGGTGTGTCAGTAAGTGCTGGGTGAGCGAGGTGTGTCATATTCAGGCATGCAGAGAAATCACAAAACAGTTCAGCGGCTCCTCTGAGGATAGCACTACAATGTCATAGCACATCTGCCGGTCAAATTCATCTTTTTAAAGCAAAAAATGAATTTGTTTGCTATTGGGAACAGTTTGATTTTTGCCTTTTTTCCATAAACCACTCTCGCTGTCGATCCAAGCAAATCAATGTTTAATGCATAACCAATAAGATAAAAAAAAGGCTCAAACTTAAAGTAGACCTACTTTCAAAAATTTAACATTTGTGTTATTGCAAATGTAGCACTTACCCCTGAATGAGCCGTTATTTCTTCCCCTGTTCCCAGTGCCGACAACTCTCTGAGCAGCACAACATTCACTGACCCACCCATGATGAAGGGTAAATAATCACTGTACTAACACACAATAACATAACACCCTAAAAGAGATGATAGAGTAGTAAATAACACTTCAGCAGTAAACAGAAAGTTGCAAATAACGTGTGACTTAGTAAATGACCAGCAAACTAATAAATGACCCCCCATCCCTATGGGAGGTCCTAACTAAGGGGCAATGCTAGTCAGTGGCCTGAAAATCACTGGAAATCCCTCTCCAACTGGCCAGTAAGTTGGGGCCCAAATCTAGCTTTAGAGTGCTCTAACTTAAAGAGGAGGTCCACCCAAATTTTTTTTTTAAAAGCCAGCAGCTACAAATACTGCAGCTGCTGATGTCGGAAGATGAGGCTGAGCAATCGCTTGGTCCTCAGATGCTTCCACTGCCATGCTCGGTGAGGGAATCAGGAAGTGAAGCCTTGCAGCTTCACTGCCCGGTTCCCTACTGCGCATGCGCGAGTAGCGCGGTGCGCCGTCACTGGTCCCCGCTCTCTCCTGAGAACAGCGTGTTTCCCAGAAGACAGCAGGGGGTGACGCGAAGGGGCGTGACTCCCACAGGGGTCAATACCCGGAAGTGGTGCAAATACCTGTTTTATACAGGTATCTGCACCCCCTCCCCCCTGAAAGGTGCCAAATGTGACACCGGAGGGGGGGAGGGTTCCGAAAAGCGGAAGTTCCATTTTTGGGTGGTACTCCGCTTTAAGTCCCTTATAACCCGGGTATATGTAGCTAAATGGTGTCTCAAGTGGTCGATAATGTTCCTTTAACCACATGCCGCCCGCCCTATAACAGATTGACGGCGGCAAAGTGGTTTCAAAATCCTGACTGGACGTCATATGACGTCCTCAGGATTCTGAGCCGCTGCGCGCCCCCGGGGGTGCGCATCGCGGCGATCATTGCTGCGGGATGTCAGTCTGACACCCCGCAACACCGATCTAGGTAAAGAGTCTCTTTACCACGTGATCAGCCGTGTCCAATTACGGCTGATCACGATGTAAACAGGAAAAGCCGGTCATCGGCTTTTCCTCACTCGCGTCTGTCAGACGCGAGTAGAGGAGAGCCGATCGGCTGCTCCTCTGACAGGGGGGGGGGGTTTGTGCTGATCCATTATCAGCGCAGCCCCCCGAGGATGCCCACTGGACCACCAGGGATGCCACTAGACCACCAGAGAAGCCCACCTATAGGTATTGCACACTAGACCACCAGGGATGCTAATTATATACTAAATGGATGCCAATCAGTGCCCAAAATGGATGCCAATCAGTGCCCACAATGGGCACCACTGATTGGCAGGCATTATTGTTTGGCACTGATTGGCATCCATTAGTACAGTACAGTGCCACCTATCAGTGCCCATCCATGCCACCTATCCATGCCTATCTGTGCCCACCCGTGCCGCCTATCTGTGCCCACCCGTGCCGCCTATCTGTGCCCATCCGTGCCACCGATCGTTGCCCATCCGTGCCGCCGATCATTGCCCATCTGTGCCACCTCATCGGTGCCCATCCGTGCCACCTTATCCGTGCCCGTCAGTGCAGCCCCATCAGTGCCCATCAGTGAAGGAGAAAACTAACTTATTTACAAAGTTTTGTAACTGAAACAAAAAAAACTATCAAAATTTTCGGTCTTCTTTTTATTTTTTAGCAGAAAATAAAAATCGCAGAGGTGATCAAATACCACCAAAAGAAAGCTCTATTTGTGGGAACAAAATTATAAAAATTTAGTTTGGGTACAGTGTGGCATGACCGCGCAATTGTCATTCAAAGTGCAACAGCGCAGAAAGCTGAAAATTGGTCTGGTCAGGAAGGTGTATAAGTGCCCAGTATGGAAGTGGTTAACCCCTTCCTTACCGGGCCATAGTCATATGACACTGGCAGGAACCCTCCCTTCCTCCAGGCGGGCGTCATATGACGTCCTTTGTTTCCGGCCGTCTAGGGGGCTCGTGACCCGATGCGCGATTGCCCTCGATCACGGCAGGAGTGTGGATCTGTGTGTGTAAACACACAGATCCACCTCCTGTCAGAGGTGAGGAGACCGATGTGTGTTCCCGGTACAGAGGAGCACACATCGGTCTCCTCCGCTTGTGAGTCCCCTCCCCCTACAGTTAGAATCACTCAATAGGGAACATATTAACCCCTTCAGTGCCCCCCTAGTGTTAACCCCTTCCCTGCCAGTCACATTTACACAGTAATCAGTGCAGTTTTATACCATTAATCGCTGTATAAATGTGAATGGTCCCAAAAACGTGTCAAAAGTGTCCGATGTGTCCGCTGCAATGTCACGGTCACAATAAAAATCGCAGATCGCTGCCATTACTAGTAAAAAAATTTTTAAAAATGCCATAAATCTATCCCTTATTTTATAGACACTATAACTTTTGCGCAAACCAATCAATATACGCTTATTGCGATTTTTTTTTTACCAAAAATATGTAGAAGAATACATATCGGTCTAAACTGAGGAAAAAAAAAAAAATTGTGATATTTATTAAATCAAAAAGTAAAAAATATTGTGTTTTTTTCAAAATTGTCGCTCTTCTTTTGTTTATAGCGCAAAAAATAATAACCGCAGAGATGATCAAAAACCACCAAATGAAAGCTCTATTTGTGGGGGGGAAAAAAAAAAAAGATTTAATTTGGGTACAGTGTTGCATGACCGCGCAATTGTCATTCAAAGTGCAACAGCGCTGAAAACTAAAAATTGGTCTGGGCAGGAAGGGGTGAAAATGCCCTGTATGGAAGTGGTTAAATAGGGTGCAGTAGGTTATGGCCAACAGCCTATCACTGACTCCTAGGGTGACAACTTGTCTCCTTCCACACTCCATCTGTGAAGTTTCCATAGACCAAGAGAAGTAGATGACCCGGCCTGTTTGTGTCCCCCACACTGTAGCAAAACATCCTGTCAGCAGCCTGCTGCACTGTGTACTCTACATAGTTACATAGTTACATAGTAGGTAAGATTGAATAAAGACAATAGTCCATCCAGTTTAACCTGTGTAGGTGTACGTGTGCCAGTGTTGATAATCATTTCCCATATCCCTGTATGTTGTGTTCTTTAGGATGCACGTCCAAGAGTCTTTTAAATATATCAATACTCCCCGCTGACACCACCCATTGTGGTAGAGACTTCCACATCCTTATCGCCCTGACAGTGAAAAAACCCTTGCGCAGCTTAAAGTGGAGTTCCACCCTGAAAATTTTTTTTCACCAAAAATCTTCAAAAAAATAAAAAAATAAAAAATGTTTACTTACCAGAAATAGCGGTTGCTATGCGGAAGTCCCTAATCTGCCTCTTCATCCTCCGCGGTGCTAAAAAAAATTGCAATAAGCGTTTATTGATTGGTTTGCGCAACAGTTATAGCGTCTACAAAATAGCGGATAGTTTTATGGCATTTTTATTAATATTTTTTTTTTTTACTAGTAATGCCGGCGATCAGCGATTTTTATTGTGACTGCGACATTATGGCGGACACATCGGACACTTTTGACACCATTTTGGGACCATTGTCATTTTTACAGCGATCAGTGCTATAAATATGCACTGATTACTGTAAAAATGACACTGGCAGTGAAGGGGTTAACCTATAGGAGCGCTGAAGGGGTTAAGTGTGACCTAGGGAGTGATTCTAACTGTTAGGGGGCGTGGCTTGCCGTGACACATCACTGATCGCTGTTCCCGATGACAGGGAACAGACAATCAGTGACATGTCGCTAGGCATAACAGGGAGATGTTGTGTTTACACTAACATCTCCCCGTTCTTCAGCTCCGTGACATGATCGCGGGACACCGGCGGACATCGAGTCCGCGGGTCCTGTGGGTACGGTCACGGAGCTCGCAGCAGGGTCACGAGCGCACCTCCGGCGGCACGCACGCGACCACGCGGCGGCAATTTAAAGGGGACGTATATATACGCCAATTTGCCTGTCCGTGCCATTCTGTTGACGTAAATGTTCGTGTGGCGGTCGGCAAGCGGGTAAAATGTCTATATCCTGATGTGAAGTTATTGCCCTGCTTATTTTTGTGTAATCCGCAAAAACTGAGATTAAAGGCGTGTTCCAGGCAACCAGAGGCGTTGCTAGGGGGTACGGGGGGTGCGGTCCGCCCCCAGGTGACACCCGCTAGAGGGGTGACACCCTCCCCTTTTTTTTTTTTTTTTTTTTTTTTTACAGCTGACCCATTCATTGATTAATTTCACCCCGCTGGGCTGGAAGCCTGGAACAACACCTCCAGCGCCGCGGCCGCGCCTGGTGTGTGTCCTCCGGCTCCTTATTCTTCCAATTCCTAAATTCCAATCCTCCTCCCTACCCTACAGAGCCAGCGAGCGACTCAGCCTGTCACATCATCACACTGCACTGTGATGATGTGACGACATGTCACTGCAGCACACACACAACTTTCTCCGCCCGGGCGGCGCGGCTGCTGTGTGTGACGGTCGCTGCCCACAGTGCCCAGCCCTCCTCCTCTCCACTCTCCAGGAGTACAGACTGTCTGAGACTCCAGCTGGCGGCGGCGCACAGAATAAGAACAGGTGGGGGCGGGGGGGGTTCTCCACCGTCGGCCCGCCGGAGCACAAGATGAGGTGTGTGTATGGGGGGGGTTGCCTTTGTAAGAGAGCTAGTGTGGGACAGTGGGAGGACTCAGTTTCAGTGTCTGGCGCCCTGCCCCTGACGGCCTGTATATGATATGATAAGGAGGGGGGGGGATGCAAGGTGGTCTGCTGCTAGACACAGCTATAGATTTTATATATATATATATATATATATATATACTATGTAATATAGCTGGTCCAGCCGCCCCTCCCCCCACCAGACCAGCTAACTCCTGTGCTACTGTGCCTATTATATGTAATATAATATATCTGTGTCCAGCAGCCCCCCCCCCCATTATCAGACAGCCAACACTCACAATATAATTTATATTAGCTGACTGAGACACCCCCAGCCTGAGCTGGTCTGATGATGATGATGATGGGGGGGGGGGAATGCTGCTGGCCACAGATATATTATATTAGATATAGGCACAGTAGCTGAGTGACACACCTACCCACCCTGAGCAAGCTGGTCTCATGGGGGGGGTGCTCTGTGTCACCAGGTATGATAGCTGAGCGGAGCCGCCCTAATCTGGCCTGATAAGGGGGGGGGGTGTCCACAGACCACAGCACAGGTGTAGGCAGACAGTGACCCACACCCACATCAGATCCATCCAGCAAGCAGAAGGTCACAGCAGCATCTTCTCGTCTTCTCTGTGGCCATCAGATCCGGTCCAAGCAAGCAACACGCCTTGTTGTCAGCAGGTCACAGCATCTTCTCGTCTTCTCTGCGGCCATCAGATCCAGTCCAAGCAAGCAACACGCCTTGTTGTCAGCAGGTCACAGCATCTTCTCGTCTTCTCTGTGGCCATCAGATCCGGTCCAAGCAAGCAACACGCCTTGTTGTCAGCAGGTCACAGCATCTTCTCGTCTTCTCTGCGGCCATCAGATCCGGTCCAAGCAAGCAACACGCCTTGTTGTCAGCAGATTACAGCATCTTCTCGTCTTCTCTGCGGCCATCAGAACCGGTCCAAGCAAGCAACACGCCTTGTTGTCAGCAGATTACAGCATCTTCTCATCTTCTCTGCAGCCATCAGATCCGGTCCAGCAAACAACACACCGTTTCAGCAGGTCAGTTCCAAAATCCAAATCATGCCAATGATGCCATTATCTGCTGTCCCCAGGGACAGATCCGATCCAGAGATCACCATACAGTGGGATCTCTGGATTGGATCTGTCCCTGGGGACAGCAGATAATGAAAAGTGTGGGGGCAGAGCTGCGATGAAGTCACTCATCGTGTTGGAGCCCTCGGTTAAGCCCCTTTTACACTGGGGCAGTTGGTGCGTCGGCTAGTTGATTGATAGTTATTAACGGCACTACTGTTGCCAATATATGCAGTGTTATTAGGGTGAAAAAAATTATTGGGGGGGGGGTGACACCATGTTATACCGCACCAGGTGACACCAACCCTAGTGACGCCACTGCAGGCAACCCCGGGCAAAAAAATAAAAAATTAAAAGCCAGCAGCTGCACATACTGCAGCTGCTGGCTTTTAATAAATGGAGACTTGCCTGTCCTGGTGTCCCTCAATGTCGGCACTGCAGCTGATGTTTCACATCAGCTGTCGGGTGCTGCCGTTGCCATTGCGGGTAAGGGAACCCGGCAGTGAAGCCTTTCGGCTTCACGCCGGGAACCCTACTGCGCATGCGCGAGGCCCCGCTTCTCTCTCGTATTAGCCCGGCGGCCAGGGGAGGAGGAGGAGGAAGCCCCGCGGTGATGTCACAGCCGAGTCACGGCCGCGGCCGGACTCCAGGAAGTGGGAAAGGATACCACTTTAGGGTGGAACTCCGCTTTAAGCTATTTATCCCATCCTCTATAATATTTATGAATAAATTAAACAGAATTGGTCCCAAGACAGAGCCTTGGGGTACCCCACTTACCACTCCTGAGTACAGGTTATTTATCACCAACCAATGCTCCTGTAACCAGTTTTCTATCCAAGCACAAACCTTATGGTCCATGCCTGGAGAACATATGCACATGCTCTACAATGTCCTCCCAATGATTGCCTGCAGCTCAGGAGAAGTCCTTCCTTTTCCTCCTCTGCAGGGCTCTGATATTGCTGGGATTTGTAGTTCCAGAAACAGTCTGCTATATAGGCTCAGTCTCCCTAGGGACTACATCCCCCACAAGCCATAGCACTTCTTAGCAGGCTCTGCACAGCAGTTCAGTTTCCTCTTTCTCTCCTTTACCAGGTGGTGGGTGAGGCTTCCTTGGGCTACACACAGGCCTGCAGCAGCAGTAGTGTTCTTTCTCTCTCTCTCTCCTTTAACATAGCCACTTCAGCTCCCCAAAAAACTTAAGAGGGGGAGAGGAGATGTGGGGGTGGCTGCAGCAGTAGTAGTAGTACGGTCTGTTTTGCCAAGCAGGGCAGCGCTGCACACTTGGCAAGTGTGTACCAAGGGCTTCACAAATATCAACTATGGGTTCATTTGGATAAAAGGTACAATGAATAATGTGCCTTAAAAAAAATGTAGAACTTTCAAATTCAAGAGTCAGACTCACATAGTGTGGTGTTGCATAGCTCCCAACTGTCCCTAATTTGGAGGGACTGTCCCAATTTTGAGACCAAATCCCTCTATTCCTTGTGTTATCAGGTCCTTCCAATATGCTTTGTGTGTTAAAGGTTTTTCTTCTATTGGGGTATGTACTTTAAATCTGCTCATTCCACTTATATCTGTGTGTAAAGGACACTTGTTAAAATGTAAGCTTATTGGTTGGTCGGAGAAGGAAGAGTTAACACTGCTGGCCAGGTTTTCCCACTCTTTTCAGGAAGGTTACTGCCCCCTACTGGTCATTTTATATAAACAGGGGTTCATTAGTGCCTGGAGAGATCCGTGAGGAGATATTCTGACAAAATGTAGCTTTTACCCTGTTGGTTTGTACCACTGCTTGGGGGAGCGCGATTGGGGTTCCCAATTGAGTAGAGAGTCTATTGATTTACATAGACTTATGCTACCTGTTGCTTATTGATTACTTCGACCTTATATGGATTACTGCCAGTGATGAACTCTCGTGGATGGAAAAGGACTCTTTCATGGACTTGGTGCCTAAATAAGGTAATACTACATAATGGGGCACTATTCAAGGGCGCCTAGATAGCTTTGTTAGGAATTTGAAGATACTATCAAGTACTGCTCAAATTTCTCATTTAACGACCTTGATAAAAAAGGTTGAACAAGACTTACAACAGGGGACTGAAGAAAATTTAGAGAAAATACAGTAGATGGGTCTAATGAGCAGAGCTGTCCTAAGGAGGCTAGATTGCTGTTGCTAAGGACTAATGTATTTTTGTCACTTGTGAAAACAGCCAACCCGCAAGGAAACGTCTGACATGGCAGGGAGGGATATTCTGGTAGTGAACGGGTGATGTGCTTGGCCCCTTTGCTAGCGATTGGCTCCCCACATACTGGGACGACCTTGCGGCACAGAGTACCGGAGAGAGAGAGAGAATACTGCACATCTGAGTTGAGCTTTAATAGAAGTTTTGTACGTAATACATTAGTGTAGGAAGTATGGCCATGGATTACAAAGTGTCAACTGTGCAACTTGCCCCGCTCCCTGCTAAGTCTAGAGTGCCACCTAATGCTGAATTCAAATGACTGTGGCTCTGGCCTGTGTTACAGGCATTAGCAAGCTCAGTTCCCCAGTGTCCCCACTAGAGCACTTTGAACCCCGTCTATACTTATTGCTGTATACATGTAAGTTTTTACTACCATAAGTGTTATGCTCCGCTAAACTTTTTATCCAGCCCTTATATTCCTACATTTGTTCTTCTAAAAGCCATTTTATATATTAGGAAAAAATTGAGGTCAAAATAGAATTTGTGTGGTTTGTCCAATAATTTTCTATGCATTACATCTTTATGCAGGACTGTGGCAAGGTCATTTCCTTTGCCTATATGCTATGTGCTAAAAAGTGTCCCTCTTTAATCATTTCAGAAAGTTGGGAGGTATGTTATTGTATGCATGTGTTATCAGTCATAACAGTTTTTACTTCTTATGGCAAATAATGAGCTATACAGATTGGTTACTTCTTAATTGAGCCTCTAGTTGAATGGTGTAACTACCAAAACGACCATGGATGCAGAAGTGATACTTCACCTAGACCTACAAGGTTGCATTGAGTCAGTTTTTGCATGTAAAGTGAATAAATGTATTGGTGCTTTAGACTTCAGATTGTAAGTGTTAAGGTGGTGGGGTCCACTGCTCTAGACCACTCAGACCTTGATGTATTTGGAAAATATAAATCCTCAGATTGACTTCCTTTTGTGTATTTTTTTTATGTCGACTTTTGACATTGAACTGTTCTTTTTTATCTTTATTCCTAAAAAAAAAAAAAACTCTGCGGGGGAAGTCAAAGATCAACAAGAAGATAAATGTCCACAGTCAACATGGCCTTTGGCATAGTTTATGTTCTCTTTCATTCTAGTTACTGGTTAATCAGTAACACAACTAATTTATATAGAGGGAACAGATTTGTGAGATATGATCTAGTACAGCTTGACATTTGGATGTTCATAGATCCAAAAATGGTTTCGAAATTATATTCCACAGTGGCAGTCTTGCTGATCCTGAATGTGTTTGCTGTCTTCAGTGATCAAGGTACAGTATGGTCCAGAGATGTAACTAAAGGTGTGAACGAGGTGTGGGCATAAGATAGAGGGCTCATAAAAGAAAAATTATGCTTATTGATGTGGCTGACAGGCGACTCTTGTCGTTATTATATTTTACCCAGACTGAAGCCTCGTACACACGGCCGGTTTTCTCGGCAAGAAAACTGCTGGCAGAGCTTTTTGCCGAGAAAACCAGTCGTGTGTATGGCTTCTCGTCGAGAAAACTGCCGGGAATCTTGACGAGAAAAATAGAGAACCTGCTCTCTATTTTCTCGTCGGGATTCTCGTCGGCGAGAAAACTGTGTGTGTATGCGGCTACAAGCTTACCTGTCCTCCGGTAAGCCCGCGCATGCTCGATGAGACTTCGACGCATGCGCGGTAGCTTACAAGGGTAGTGTAGGGTGAAGCAAGATGGCGGCGACGGCATTGAATGTGACGAGCGCATGCTCGTCGTAGTCAATGACGTCACCGCGTTCTTGCCATTCAAAAGAACGGCGGTTCTTTTGAATGGCCATCTGTATGCACGGCTTGGCAAGAAAAGCTTGCCAGGAATCTCGTCAGGAAAAACTAAATTTTTCCTGACAGGATTCTCAGCCGTGTGTAAAGGGCTTGACCCTTCTTTGGATAAAATAATGTGCTATAACAGTATATTAAAATGTATTGTAACTTTTTAGATTTCTTTACTAATTAACACACAATTTTTGTATCTTTTTCTGATATAGCTGTTTTAATAACTATAACTTTAACTATAACTTTTGTGTCTCCTGTATTTATCGATGTATTACAAACAGATAACAAATCCATTGGCCGCATTACAGCATTACTTAAGCCTCGTACACACGGCCGAGAATCTCATCAGGAAAAAACACGTCGTTTTTCCTGACGAGGTTCTTGGCAAGAATCTTGTCCCGGCCGAGTGTACACACGCTTGATTCAAAAGAACCGCCATTCTTTTGAATGGAACGAACGCGGTGACGTCATCGACTACGACGAACGTGCGCTCATCACATTCGATGCCGCCATCTTGCTACACCCTACCTATGCCTAGGAAGCTACCGCGCATGCGTCAAAGTCATTTTGAGCATGCGCGGGTTTCCACGGCGACAGGTAAGCGTACACACTCTCGGGTTTCTCGTCGGGAAACAGGCCGACGAGAATCGACAAGAAAATAGAGAGCAGGTTCTCTATTTTTCTCGTCGAGATTCTGGCCAGTTTTCTTGACGAGAAACCTGAAAGCCTCGTACACACGGCCGGTTTTCTCGGCAAGAAAGCTCTCCCGGCAGTTTTCTTGTCGTTTCCTGACGAGAAAACCGGCCGTGTGTACGAGGCTTTAGTGTAAAGGTACAAAAATGCAGTAATCATAAGCCCCCTGAGAGACATTTTATAATCAATGTGCACATCCAGTGGACAATGCTTAGCAGGCCAGCTTTCATAAGACTATGCACAACAAATTTGAGACTGCATTGAATGGTATCAACATTCAAGTTTGGATTACCCTAGTGAGCATATCTGTTCCACGTCATGTTACAACCAAAAACGTAAATGTATTTTATTGGGATTTTCTGGGATAGACCAACACAAAGTGGCACATAATTGTGAAGTGGAAGGAAAATGATAAATGGTTTTCAATTTTTTTTTACAAATAAATATGTGTGCATTTGTATTTAGCCCCTCTGAGTCAATACTTTGTAGAACCACCTTACGGCTGTAAGTCTGTTTGGGGATGTCTCTGCCAGCTTTGCACATCTAGAGAGTGAAATGTTTGCCCATTTTTCTTTGTAAAATAGTTCAAGAACTGTCAGATTGGATGTAGAGCGTCTGTGAACAGCAATTTTCAAGTCTTGCCACAGATTTTCAATCGGATTTAGGTCTGGACTTTGACCGGGTCATTCTAGCACATTAATATGCTTGTAGCTCTGGCTGTATGTTTAGGGTTGTTGTCCTGCTGGAAGGTGAACCTCTGCCCAGGCTCAAGTATTTTGCAGACTAACAGGTTTCTTCTAAGATTGCCCTATATTTGGCTTGATCTATCTTCCCATCAACTCTGACCAGCTTCCCTGTCCCTGTTGAAGAAAAGCATCCCCACAACATAATGCTGCCACCATTATGTTTCACAGTGGGGAATGTGTGTTCAGGGTGATGTGCAGTGTTAGTTTTCTGCCACACATAGCGTTTTGCTTTTAGGCCAAAAAGTAAAATTTTGGTCTCCTCTGACCAGAGCACCTTCTTCCACATGTTTGCTGTGTCCCCCACATGGCTTCTCGCAAACTGCAAACAAGACTTCTTATGGCTTTCTTTTAACAATGGCTTTCTTCTTGCCACTTTTCCATAAAGCCCAGATTTGTGGAGTGCATGACAAATAGTTGTCCTGTGGACAGATTCTCCCACCTGAGCTGTGGATCTCTGCAGCTCCTCCAGAGTTACCATGGGCTTCTTGGCTGCTTCTATGATTAATGTTCTCCTTGCCTGGCCTGTCAGTTTAGGTGGACAGCCGTGTCTTGGTAGGTTTGCAGTTGTGCCATACTCTTTCGATTTTCGGATGATAGATTTGGACAGTGCTCCGTGAGATGTTCAAAGCTTGGGATACTTTTTTATAACCTAACCCTGCTTTAAACTTCTCCACAACTTTATCCCTGACCTATCTGATGTTTTCCTTTGTCTTCATGGTGCTGTTTGTTCACTAAGGTTCTCTAACAAACCTCTAAGGGCTTCACAGAACAGCTGTATTTATACTGAGATTAAATTAACACACAGGTGGACTCTATTTACTATATAGGTGACTTCTGAGGGCAATTGGTTCCACTAGATTTTAGTTAGGGGTATCAGAGTAAAGGGGGCTGAATACAAATGTATGCCACACTTTTCAGATATTTATTTGTAAAAAATGTTGAAAACCATTTATAATTTTCCTTCCACTTCAATTATGTGCCACTTTGTGTTGGTCTATCACATAAAATTCCAATAAAATACATTTACGTTTTTGGTTGTAACATGACAAAATGTGGAAAATTTCAAGGGGTATGAATAATTTTTCAAGGCACTGTACATATAGAACTTAGTTTATTGACAGTGAGCTTCCATTAAATTTACTACTTGTGGCTAGGCTATGGATATTCATGTTTTTACAAATTCTTAAAGTGTCAATAAATCCCATTTTATTTGTATTTTTTTAAATTTAAATCTCTTCCTGTGCACTGAAGCTTGGCAAAATGAAACTATTTGTTAGTGTTAAATACCTTAACTAAATCTCCTGACATAAAAATTCTAGGAAAACTCTGAAAACATAAATATATGCAGCGCCAAAACAACTTAAGTGCATTATTTACCACATACCAAAATTTAAATATCATATAAAGTCTACTCTGACAGCTCCTTTAAGTCACAGGTCACTGAGAGAGGAGCCAACATTGTTGGGACCACCAGTACCTTGGCCCTCTGTGGCTGAGAGCCATTTTTCTATCCCAACCTCTGGTCATCTCTGCATGGCCCAGAGAGGCTTGGAGCAATGTCCGCTATACCTATGTTCCCGCTCCCAGGGGCGGATCCAGAGTATAATCTCTAGAGGGGAACTGACAGAAAATATGTTTTTTTGGGGGCAATTTATCAGGGAAATGGCTGGTGTTAGCGCTTCAATCATCACGGCACCATGGTTGTTATGGTGTCAGGATGATTGAAGCGCATTATTTCTATTATTACATTGTAATATAAAAAGAAATAGAGCCCCGAATGTGTCACTTGCCACATCACCTGCCACACGTTGCAGATTGTCACTTGCCATGTCGCCTGCCACCAGATGCAGATTGTCACCTGCCACACGTTGCGGATTGTCACTTGCCACGTCACCTGTCACATGTTACGGATTGTCACTTGCCACGTCACGGATTGTCGCCTGCCACATGTTGCGGATTGCCACTTGCCACGTCACGAATTGTCACTTGCCATGTTGCCTGCCACATGTTGCGGATTGTCACTTGCCACGTCGCCTGCCACACGTTGCGGATTGTCACTTGCCACATCACCTGCCACACGTCACGGATTGTCACTTGCCACGTCACCTGCCACACATTACGGATTGTCACTTGCCACGTCACGGATTGTCACTTGCCACGTTGCCTGCCACATGTTGCGGATTGTCACTTGCCATGTCACGGATTGTCACTTGCCACGTTGCCTGCCACATGTTGCGGATTGTCACTTGTTGTGTCACTTTCCTGTGTCAGGCAGCAGATCAGTCAGGCAGCAGAGAGCTGATGTCATCTCTCTGCTTCCCGTGGCTGCCTTTACAGTGAGGGCAGAACTGCACTGCAGGGAGGGCGCCGGCCGGTGAGAGATGATGTCATCTCTCTGCTCCCCCGCCCCCCAGCTCCCTGATTGGCCAGCCACTGCTCACCCAGGAGCCACCCAGCTGTTTGCCTGCTTTCTCACCTACCAAGCCGCTTGCTCTCTCACCCGCGGAGCCGCCCGGGAAGCCGCTCGCTCTCTCAACCGCGGAACCGCCCGGGAAACCGCTCGCTCTCTCACCCGCGGAGCCGCCCGGGAAGCTGCTCGTTTTCGCACCCGTGGAGCTGCAGGGGAAGCCGCCCGCTCTCTCACCCGCGGAGCTGCCGGGGGAAGCCGCCCGCTCTCTCACCCGCATTCTCGGGGGGGCAATTGCAACGTTTGCCCCCCCTGGATCCGCCCCTGCCCCAGGGGATCCTGGGAATGGTGGTGACCGTGGGAATTATCCCACTGGATTTCCCCTCTGTGCCTGCCTGGTCAGGGGTCACCACCCAACTCTGTCTGGCCCCAGGGCACAGAGACTTCGGATGGGAAACCTTTACATAGCACTACCTTTTGATCGTGGGTTACTCGGGTGCTCTATTGCTATGCTGTGTTTATTTTTATTTTTCAAACACTTCTTCCCATGCTTTGTTTAGTTTTACCTGATGGTTGATGTACATTTCTCATTTGTTTATATAATGTACCAGCACTGTGCCCCTTTAGAAACCCCAGTGTCAGCCCCTCTCCCAACTTGGCAGCAGAGATTTCCCTGTGCTTTCTTTTAGGATGCTGGGAAACCCTGCACCTGCCCAATTAAGCCTACAGATTGCTAGTTCCCTCCTCCCCATCTTTCTTTTTTTCCTTCCCTCTGTTGCTCGGCCCTTCCCTACACCGCTCTCCACCTACCCTCAGCCTCTCTAACTTTACCCTTACATCTCTCTTCTTTCTCCCGTCAACTCCCCCTAAATACTCATGAAAAAAGAAGGATATTACTGTCAGGCATTTAAAGGTCCAAAGCCCACATCGCCTATATTCAAGAGACACACTTTTGAAAAGATAAAACCCCATCCCTCTGCGATCGCTACTTCCCCCCAGCGTACTACTGTTGTACTCCAACAGCGAATTCTAAGGGGGTCTTTATCCTAATCTCTAAGTCTGTCCCCTGGACGCTACTAGATGCCCGAGAGGGTGGTGAAAGCAAGCACATTTTTCTAAAAGGCCTCATCAAGAACACTAAGGTTACCGTAGCCTCGGTTTATAGTCCCAATTCCTCCCAAGACTGCTTTGTTAAAACCATTTTAGAACAACTGACCTCCTTCATTCAAGACATACTCATCTTGGGTGGAGACCAGGGCCATATTAATGAATTGGCACACCTGGGCACTGCCCAGGGGCCCCAAGTGCATGGGGGGCCCATGATCAGGGCCAGGAAAAGGGGGCAGGCGCTGTGTTAGGGGGGTGCACTGGCAATTTGGCCATTCATGCCACTCTTCGACAGGAGTAACTGCAATGTCAGTCCTATCAGAAGTCTGGAGCGAGGGTTCAGCTTTCTTCTCCCTCCTGCACTAGAGCCGGCACTGAGACTGAGAACTCACCTCAGTCTCAGAGCAAGAGAGGAAGGAGATGTTGCCTTCATTTTAGTTGGGAACAGCATTTGTGATCTGTAAGTACAAGGGGGAAGGGGGGGGACACAACTCTGATAGATGAGGACACCTGATGTATGGGACACGGTGATGGGGACACCTGGTGTATGGGGACACCTAATGCAAGGGGGTACTATGATGAGCCACCTGATGTATGGGGACACCTTATGTATGGGTACACCTGATGTAAGGGGACACTGTGATGGGGTAACCTGATGTATGGGGGCACGGTCATGGTAACACCTGATGTATAAGGGGACACTGTCATGGGGATGTCATGTCAATGTACAATATTTGGGCACTGTGATAGGGGAACCTGTTGTATATGGACACTGTGATAGGGGAACATGATGTAAGGGAGCACGGTGATGGGGACACCTGATAAAAGCTGGTAGGGGCCCTTGAGCATTACTTTGCCCAGAGGCCCATGATGCTATTAATATGGCATTGGTGGAGACAAGAACTTCCCCTTGGACCCGGTCTTGGACACCTCCTCCAGCACTTCTTCTGTCCCCATTTATACTGTAAACGTATCTCCAGATTACTTCATGAAGCCCAACTGATCAATATTTGGCAGACCCAACACCAGGGGCTACACATTTCACTCTCCACCACATACCCAATCCTGGTTCAAGCAGCCCACAAACCTTATATTAGGGATGTTCTCAAGACCTTGTATATCCTCCCTTTATAATTTACGCTCTACTCTGTCCTCTGACATGACTCCTTCTCAATTATTCAAACTTGAGGAGTACATATCTATCAACTAAAATCACTGCGCCAAAGATATATCTATCAGTGATACCCCTGCTGCAAAACCATAAATTTACCCGTGTTTCAAACACAAGTGTGAAAACTAAATGTAAAAGTGTATGGGTGCTAGGTATCAATAATTATCACCTTTGCAAATGTGGCATCAAAAATTTAAATCACCAATATATGAATACCTAATTCCACACCAAAATGTAAACGCTAATATGTCCATATAAAAGTCCAACAATTGTGCCAAATTACAACAGTGTTAATGGTGAAATATCCAGAAACTTCAAACTGTGCTTATCTCTTATTCATGCAAAAGGTAGTGCTGTGCAAAGCCAATGCTCTCCTGTGTTTCTACACCATCCCCCTTGGCACACTGAAACTCACCAGTAGTGATGAGCCGAACACCCCCGGGTTCGGTTCGCACCAGAACCCGCGAACGGACCGAAAGTTCGTACGAACATTAGAACCCTATTAAATACAATGGATGCGAACGTTCGAATTCTAAAGTGCTAATTATAACAACTATTATGCATGTTATTGTCCTAAAAAGGGTTTGGGAACCCGGGTTGTGCACCAGGGGACATGTATCAATGCAAAAAGAAGTTTTAAAAACGGTCGTTTTTCGGGAGCAGTCATTTTAATGATGCATAAAGTGAAAAAAAAAAAGTCAAATATTCCTTTAAATATCGTACCTGGGGGGTGTCTAAAGTATGCCTGTGAAGTGCCACGTGTTTCCCGTGTTTAGAACTGTCCCTGCACAAAATGACACTTCTAAAGGAAAAAAAAAGCCATTTAAAACTGCTTGCGGCTTTAATGTAATGTCTGGTCCCGGTAATATGGATGAAAATCTTTAAGAAAAATGGCATAGCTACCCCATGACCCCCCCCCCTACCCCAGCCCATTACCAGCCCCTTTGGGTCTTGTATGGATATTAAGGGGAACCCCGCACATAAAATAAAAAAGGCCCTATATACTCTGAACAGCCGTATACAGGCGGTGCATACAAGACAGGGACTGTAGGTTTGTTCTTATGTAGAATCTGTTTGTAATTTTGAACAGGTACATTGTTTAAGTGTAGCTCCAGCCCAAAAATCTATTTTTAAACTTTTTGGAAAACATAGGTAAGGGTTATCACCCCTGTAACATTTGTTTTGCTGTCTGTGCCCCTGTTCAGAACATTTCACCTCAGTTTCCGTCCCAATGACAACTGTTTTTGAAATGTGGTGTTTTTCTTGAAACAAGGATTGCTGATAAAGCATCAGTACAGAGGAGACACCTTTCTCCCATATTAATTCTTACAGGAGAGAATTTTCCTTCCAAGGGGTAGATTTCCTCTCACTTCCTGTTGTCTTCTTGCGTTTGCAAGTAGGAGTCGTTTGTAAGTTGGATGTTTGAAAGTAGGGACCTGCCGTATATACTCTGCAGAAATAGGCCCCTTAGTTGTTGGTGTTGGCACAACACTGTAAGCACTCACAGTTACTCTTGGTTGGTGCTGGAACGCCCTGCTGTCAACTATTATATCAGGAATTTTAATTACATATAATTGTTGAACAGTGGTAGTAAAAATTGGGCCTTTGATGGTGGTGCTGGTGCCACAACACTGTAAGCCCTCAGAGTTACTCTTGGTGGGTGCAGGAATGGGCCCTGCTGTGAATTATTAGATCAAGAATTGTAATTACATGCCCCTTTTGAACAGGGGCTGAAAAATTGGGCCTTTCGTGATGGTGGTGGTGGTGGCGTTGCCACAACACTGTAAGCCCTCAGAGTTACTCTTGGTGGGTGCAGCAATGGGCCCTGCTGTGAATTATTAGATCAAGAATTGTAATTACATGCCCCTGTTGAACAGGGGCTGAAAAATTGGGCCTTAGGCACTGGTGGCACACTACAACCCCTCACAGATACTGTACTTGGAGCACAGCAATGAGCCCTGTTGCAAAGTATTGCTTCAAAAATTGTAATGACACGCCCCTGTTAAACAGGGGCTTGAAAAATTGGGCCTTAGGCACTGGTGCCACAACACTCCAACCCCTCACAGATACTGTACTTGAAGCACAGCAATGAGCCCTATGGCAAATTATTGCTAAAAAAATTGTAATTACACGCCCCTGTAAAACAGGGGCTGAAAAATTGGGCCTTAGCCACTGGTGGCGGCACCCATAAACAAAAATGATCTTCCAAGCTATCATCATCAATCGTATCATTGAGGACTCGGAGGAGGAGGATAGCCAGTCAACATAACAGCACAGGCACTCAGCATCAGCATCAGTCTTGAAGGGATGTGACATGTTAAAATCAATTAGTCTGTTATATCAGCATCAGGTGTGTGGTAGCTGGTGGTGATCCAAGACTGGTTCATCTTGATGAAAGTCAGTCGATCAACCGAGTCGGTGGACAGGCGCACCCTGTGATCCGTGACAAATCCTCCAGCAGCACTGAATGTGCGTTCCGAAAGAACGCTGGATGCAGGACAGGCCAGTAGCTCAATTGCATACTGTGCAAGCTCTGGCCAGTGATCCATCCTCAAGACCCAGTAAGCCAGAGGATTTTCGGTGGGGAAGGTGTCCAAGTCTGACCTTGCCCCTAGATATTCCTGCACCATGTTTATCAGACGCTGGCGATGGTTGCTGGAACCGATCATACTTTGGGGCTGCGGACTAAAGAATTGTCTGAACGCATCGGTCAGACGGCCACCTTCCCCACCGCTCCTTCTTTGACTGGCCGAAGCCTCAGCAACTCGTTGTCCAGGACCAGGAGTTTGTAACCTCCCAGTCTCTGGGAACGCGTTGCACAGACCTTTCTGCAAGGCCTCCCGGAGTTGTCTCATCCTCTGCTCCCTCTGCGACGGTAACATAAGGTCCGCAACCTTACCCTTGTACCGTGGATCAAGGAGAGTGGCCAGCCAGTAATGGTCCCTCTCCTTGATCCGAAGAATACGAGGATCCTTCCGCAGACTTTGCAGGATCAGGGAGGCCATGCAGCGTAGGTTTGCTGAGGCATTCGCTCCGGAGTCCTCTGGGTCACTAAGGACGACATGATCCGCAGCCACCTCCTCCCAGCCACGTACAAGTCCACTGGTTTCTTGGGACTGTAAATCATCCCTAAAAGACTGCTGCTGATGATGCTGAGTGCCAGCCTCCACCTCCATGCTGACACAATCCTCCTCCTCCTCCTCCTCCTCCTCCTCTTCCTGTGCGATGGGTGGGACAGAAGGAACACTGTCTGGGTAAAGGGGGCCTTGAGAGGCAAGGAAGTCCTCCTCTTCCTGCCTCTGTTCTGCCTCAAGTGCCCTGTCCATTATTCCACGCAGCGTGTGCTCCAACAGGTGGACAAGAGGTACAGTGTCACTGATGCATGCACTGTCACTGCTCACCATCCTCGTGGCCTCCTCAAATGGTGCCAGGACAGTGCATGCATCCCTGATCATGCCCCACTGGCGTGGAGAAAAAAAACCAAGCTCCCCTGACCCTGTCCTGGTGCCGTAGTCGCACAGGTACTCATTGATGGCCCTCTGCTGCGTGTGCAGCCGCTGCAGCATGGCCAACGTTGAGTTCCACCTGGTGGGCATGTCACATATAAGGCGGTTCTTGGGCAGGTTCAACTCCTTTTGCAGCTCAGCCAGGCGAGCACTGGCATTATAAGATCTGCGGAAATGCACACAGACTTTCCTGGCCTGCCTCAGGACATCCTGTAAGCCTGGGTACCTGCCCAAGAACCGCTGCACCACCAGGTTAAGGACGTGAGCCACACAGGGCACATGGGTCAGTTGTCCCTGTTGGAGGGCGGAGAGGAGGTTGGTGCCATTGTCGCAAACCACCATTCCTGGCTTAAGCTGGCGTGGCGTCAACCACCTCTCGGCCTGGCCCTGCAGAGCAGACAGGACCTCTGCCCCAGTGTGGCTTCTGTCCCCCAAACACACCAGCGCAAGCACGGCATGGCATCTTTTTGCCTGCGTACTTGCGTAGCCCCTTGAACGGCTACGGAGCACCGCTGGTTCATAGGACAAACCACAGGAAGAGGCCATGGAGGAAGAAGAAGAGGAGGGGGTGGAGGAGAGAGGTGTGTCACAACCAGTAGTAGCATTTTGGAGGCGTGGCGGTGGAACAACCTCCAACACTACTGCACCTTGTCCTGCATCCTTCCCAGCTGCCAAAAGAGTGACCCAATGGGCCGTGAAAGAAAGGTAACGTCCCTGTCCATGCCTGCTGGACCATGAGTCAGCGGTAATATGCACCTTACCGCTGACCGCCCTGTCCAGCGAGGCCAAGACATTGCCTTCCACATGCCGGTAGAGAGCCGGAATAGCCTTCCGTGAGAAAAAGTGGCGTTTGGGAACCTGCCACTGAGGAACCGCACATTGCACAAACTCACGGAAGGGGGCCGAGTCTACCAACTGAAAAGGCAGCAGTTGAAGCGCTAGCAATTTAGCCAAGCTAGCATTCAACCGCTGGGCATGTGGATGGCTGGGAGTGAACTTCTTTCGATGGTCCAGCAGCTGGGGCAGGGAAATTTGCCTGCTAGAATCGGACGTCGGTGTACTGCTAGCAGAGTGGCCGCAAGTACTTGGCTGTGACACACCTAATTCTACACCTTCATTCCTCTCAGTGCATGTTTCAGAGAGGACTGAAGTTATAGTGGGGTTGGAGATCCCAGCTGATGCGGTGCAAGGAGAGGTCTGCTTTGTTCTTTGGTGTGGGTCTTTGAGGTAGGCTTGCCAACGAGCTGCATGGCAGGTCAACATATGTCTGGTCAGGCATGTGGTACCCAAGCGGCTGATGTTTTGGCCACGCGATATACGCTTGAGACATATGTTGCAAACAGCAGCTGTGCGATCTGATGCACTAGCCTCAAAAAAGGCCCACACCAAAGAACGTTTTGAATGACGGGCAGAGGCAGCGCCCTGCACAGGCGGAGCTCTGCGGTGTGATTCCGTCGGTGTACTGCCCTTACGCTGGCCACCAAAGGACATCCTGCCTCGTTGGAGATGTGCCTCCTCCTCATCCTCCTCCTCCTCCTCTCTCCTATTAGGCACCCACGTGGAGTCAGTGACCTCATCATCCCCTCCCTCCTCATCACTGGAGCCAATCTGGCAGTATGCTGCAGCTGCTGGAACATGACTGCCAGATTGGTGTCCTTCTTGAGCATCCCCTCTGTCTGCTCTCACGCTACTGCCTTCCTGTAGCTGGGTTTCATCATCAGACCCTTCGAAACGCTGGGCATCCTCCTGGAGCATGTACCCAACACTGTGCTCAAACAGTTCGGGGGACTCCTCAGGAGGAGGACATGGTGGGTCTAGGGAAGGAGTGACTGATGATGAGTCTGACATTGATACCAGGGAAGAGGACGCTTTGGCAGCTGCTTTGCCAGTACCCTGAGCCTGGGTGAGAGAGGATGAGGAGGAGGAGGAGGGCTTGGTCATACACTCTACCAAGTCTTCGGCATGATGTGGCTCAACATGTCCAGCTGCCGAAAAGAAGGACAAGCGTGTCCCATGGCCATGTGCTGATGACAATGCACCGCGTCCACGACCAGCACTGTTGCCCCCAGACACAGAGCCTGCTTGCCCTCTTTTATTGCCTCCTGACTGTCTGCCTCTCCTTGTTTGCCTTCCAGACATTCTAATAGATGGCCTGCAGGGAGATGGGAAAAAAGCAATAAGGGCTACCTTCAGGTGTCCTTCTCTGTCCCTTTACTTAAGGATTTCTAAATATGGTTGAGGATGATTGCTTTTGCACAGAATAGCACAACGACAATTTCCCTGACTGTCCAAAAAACAAGGATTTCAAAGATGGTTGATGAGGAATGCTTTAGCACACTATAGCACAAGGAGAATTTCCCTCACTGTCCTTCCCTGTCCCTAGAAACAAGGATTATCACAGTGAAAGAAACTGACACTCTTCCTACCTATAGTTTTCTGTCCCTAGAAAAAAAAATTTTTTAAAGCACACTATAGCACAAGGAGAATTTCCCTCACTGTCCTTCCCTGTCCCTAGAAACAAGGATTATCACAGTGAAAGAAACTGACACTCTTCCTACCTATAGTTTTCTGTCCCTAGAAAAAATGTTTTTTTAAAGCACACTATAGCACAAGGAGAATTTCCCTCACTGTCCTTCCCTGTCCCTAGAAACAAGGATTATCACAGTGAAAGAAACTGACACTCTTCCTACCTATAGTTTTCTGTCCCTAGAAAAAATGTTTTTTTAAAGCACACTATAGCACAAGGAGAATTTCCCTCACTGTCCTTCCCTGTCCCTAGAAACAAGGATTATCACAGTGAAAGAAACTGACACTCTTCCTACCTATAGTTTTCTGTCCCTAGAAAAAATGTTTTTTTAAAGCACACTATAGCACAAGGAGAATTTCCCTCACTGTCCTTCCCTGTCCCTAGAAACAAGGATTGTCACAGTGAAAGAAACTGACACTCTTCCTACCTATAGTTTTCTGTCCCTAGAAAAAATGTTTTTTTAAAGCACACTATAGCACAAGGAGAATTTCCCTCACTGTCCTTCCCTGTCCCTAGAAACAAGGATTATCACAGTGAAAGAAACTGACACTCTTCCTACCTATAGTTTTCTGTCCCTAGAAAAAATGTTTTTTTAAAGCACACTATAGCACAAGGAGAATTTCCCTCACTGTCCTTCCCTGTCCCTAGAAACAAGGATTATCACAGTGAAAGAAACTGACACTCTTCCTAACTATAGTTTTCTGTCCCTAGAAAAAATGTTTTTTTAAAGCACACTATAGCACAAGGAGAATTTCCCTCACTGTCCTTCCCTGTCCCTAGAAACAAGGATTATCACAGTGAAAGAAACTGACACTCTTCCTACCTATAGTTTTCTGTCCCTAGAAAAAATGTTTTTTTAAAGCACAATATAGCACAAGGAGAATTTCCCTCACTGTCCTTCCCTGTCCCTAGAAACAAGGATTATCACAGTGAAAGAAACTGACACTCTTCCTACCTATAGTTTTCTGTCCCTAGAAAAAATGTTTTTTTTAAAGCACACTATAGCACAAGGAGAATTTCCCTCACTGTCCTTCCCTGTCCCTAGAAACAAGGATTATCACAGTGAAAGAAACTGACACTCTTCCTACCTATAGTTTTCTGTCCCTAGAAAAAATGTTTTTTTAAAGCACACTATAGCACAAGGAGAATTTCCCTCACTGTCCTTCCCTGTCCCTAGAAACAAGGATTATCACAGTGAAAGAAACTGACACTCTTCCTACCTATAGTTTTCTGTCCCTAGAAAAAATGTTTTTTTAAAGCACACTATAGCACAAGGAGAATTTCCCTCACTGTCCTTCCCTGTCCCTAGAAACAAGGATTCGCACAGTAAAACACACTGACACTCTCCCTACCTATCCTTCTCTTTCCCTAAACTAAAGGAATCCAGGTTAAGCAAGAAAAAATAAATGTCACTGTCCCTGCCTATGCTTCTCTTTCCCTGCTCCGGAACACACTACACTAGGCCGCCGTGCTGGCGGCCTTTTATAGTGTGGGGCGTGTACTAAACACCCTCAGCAATAATTGGCCACAGGCATCCTGCCTGTGGCCAATCATTGCTCTCCTCGCTGCCGGCGCTGTGATTGGCCAAGCATGCGGGGTCACAGTGCATGCTTGGCCAATCACAGCGCCTGGATGACACTGCGATGGCGTAGTGCATTGTGGGCCATTCGCGTCACTCGAATTAGGCGCGAACGACCCAAATCGTTCGATCTTCGTCGAACGATCGAACAGCCGATGTTCGAGTCGAACGTATGTTCGACTCGAACACCGAGTTCATCCCTACTCACCAGATGCTTTGGCCATATGCGGGTCAGTCTGCACTTTTGTTATGGGCAATTCCCCGCATTGTGTCTCCATATGATCACTCTTATATGGAGGGTCGCATTATTTGGTATCCTTGCGTATGATCAATGACACCTAAGAGACTTCGGGATCGCCGCGGGACACTGGATTTCACCGCTGGAATGTTTTAAATAAAGGACTTTTTCAAGGTGTTTGTGTGTTTTTTTAAACATTTTTTTACACTTTCTTCGTGAAATGGTAGGGGTACAATGTACCCCTTACCAATTCACATAGGGGGAGCGGGATCTGGGGGTCCCCTTTGTTAAAGGGGTCTTCCAGATTCCGATAAGCCCCCCGCCCGCAGACCCCCACAACCACCGGGCAAGGGTTGTGGGGATGAGGCCCTTGTCCCCATCAACATGGGGACATCCTCCCCATGTTGAGGGCATGTGGCCTGGTACGGTTCAGGAGGGAGGGGGGGCCGCTCTCTCGTCCCCCCCTTTTCCCCTGCGGCCGGCCAGGTTGTGTGCTCGGATAAGGGGTCTGGTATGGATTTTTAGGGGGACTCCACGCCATTTTTTTTTAAATTTGGGGTGGAGTTCCCTTAAAATCCATGCCAGATCTGAAGGGCCTGGAATGGATATTTGGGGGAACCCCACGTCAATTTTTTTTTAAATTTGCGGCGGGGTTCCCCTTAATATCCATTCCAGACCTGAAGGGCCTGGTAATTGAATTCTGGGGAACCCCCATGCTTTTTTTTTTTTTTTATCAATGACTTTTGTATGTATTGCCGGGAGCCGACAATTCATTAATAGCCGCGAGTCAGTTTTAAATGCATTTTTTTCTTTCAAAAATGACATTTTTTGCAGGGACAGTTCTAAGCACGGGAAACATGCGCCACTTTACATGCATATCATACACACCCCCCAGGTACGAAATTTAAAGGAATATTTCACTTTTATTTTTTCATTTTAAGCATTATTAAAATCACTGCTCCCGAAAAAACGGCCGTTTTTAAAACTTCTTTTTGCATTGATACATGTCCCCTGGGGCAGGACCCAGGTCCCCAAACACTTTTTAGGACAATAACTTGCATATAAGCCTTTATAATTAGCACTTTAGATTTCTCCCATAGATTTTTCGAATTTGCCGCGAACACCCCAATTTGTTCGCTGTTCGGCGAACGGGCGAACAGGCAATGTTCGAGTCGAACATGAGTTCGACCCGAACTCGAAGCTCATCCCTATTTGTGGGCTTTCTTGTGCATCATCTTTAAAAGAGGCCTCCTTCTGGGACGACAGCCATGCAGACCAATTTGAATCAGTGTGCGGCGAATGGTCTGAGCTATGACAGGCTGACCCCCCCCCACCCCTTCAACCTCTGTGGCAATGCTGGCAGCACTCATGAGTCTATTTCCCAAAGACAACCTCTGGATATGATGCTGAGCATGTGCACTCAACTTCTTTGGTCGACCATGGCGAGGCCTGTTCTGATTGGAACCTGTCCTGTTAAACCGCTGTATGGTCTTGGCCACCATGCTGGAACTCAGTTTCAGGGTCTTGGCCATCTTTATGTAGAGCAACATTTCTTTTTTTCAGATGCTCAGAAAGTTCTTTGCCATGAGATGTCATGTTGAACTTCCAGTGACCAGTATGAGAGAGTGAGACCTGCTCCCCATTCACACCTGAGACCTTGTAACACATGAGACCGGGTCACATGACACCGGGTAGGGAAAATGGCTAATTGGGCCCAATTTGAACATTTTTACTTAGCGGTGTACTCAGTTTTGTTGCTAACGATTTAGACCTTAATGGCTGTGTGTTGAGTTATTTTGAGGGGAAAGCAAATTTACACTTCGGCTGTACACTCACTACTTTACATTGTAGCAAAAGTGTAATTTCTTCCGTGTTGTCACATGAAAAGATATAATAAAATATTTACAAAAATGTGAGGGGTGTACTCACTTTTGTGAGATACTGTATATACCGATAACTTCCTATTGTTCAGCAAATGTGATGGGTGGTCAGTACAGGCACAGGGAGCAGTAAGGGGTTTGGTATACATGGTCACCATGCAGTTTTTTTTTGCAATTACATTTTTTTGGGCACCTCAGAAATTTAGGCTTCATTTCATTTCTGTAGAAATACTGTTTATGTGTGGAGGCATCTGACAGTGCCTGCCTGCACAAGGGCTAACTTAAAGTGGTAGTAAAGGAGTTTTTTTTTTTTTTTTGATAATAAAGTTTACCTGTAGGTTAAATTAATAACTCCTAAATGTGCACCATTTAGGAGATATTTTTGGGAGCAGCAGCTGGTGACGTCACCTGCGCATAAGCTCTGAAGGAACCTTCAGAGCCCTGTGGAGCTGCCGTGACTCCCGTGTGCATGCACAAGAGTGACGTCATTGCGGCTTGACCAAGTGGCCGCAGCCTGCAAACCGGGAGGGAAGACCGGGTGAAGATGGAAGTCTCTGCAGTGGTGACAGGGTTTCATTCTAAGGTAAGTCTTCCATAATGTGCTAGTAGGCAATGCCTACTAGCACAATATGCCTTTACTGTACCTTGCAGGGCTTTTTGTTTTTGTTTTGTTTTTGTAAAGCCTTTACTACCGCTTTAACTCAATGGAACCAACTCAAAGGATGCTTTAAAGAATAATTCAAATGATAACTAGTTACATTTTACTCCCCTATCAGGTTTCCTTGCTAGTTGGGAAGTGAGCAGACTCCCTGGAGAACAGCTGTCAAAAAACACAGGGAACACTGAGAAGGTGACTTTCCAGGTCATCGGCTTATGCCATAACTGGGTATAATGGCTAACATGACAAGTGAAGTGAGGTATCCTCTGGCACCATTGCTTCTGTTTTGCAAATGTAAAAATTTTATTGGTAGGGAAATGTTAGTGCTTGTAAAAAGATTTATTATGCAAAGTACAAAGGAAAAAAACACACACATCTGGCAAGCACTGTTATATATATAGCTAGCTTAAGAGAAGCACACAGATTGGAGCTCAAACAGCATAAGAAAATGTTGATGTGTCACAAAAAATCATGTATTCACACAGAATCTCTGTGTACCTTTCATCCAATGCATGTCAGCCCGCCGCATAATACAGAAATGTTGTGGTGGGTGTGATTCGCATGCATACCAAGATACATTACATTCACATTAAAGAGGAAGTAAACCCATGTTTTTTTGTATTTTTTTTTAAACCCCTGCAAAAGAAAGCCATAATGAGCTAGTATGCATAGCATATTAGCTCATTATGAATGACTTACCTGAGATCGAAGCCCCCGAACTGCTCGTCGTTCCCCTCCACCGCCATCTTGCCTCGATGTCCCATCACTGCCATCAATGTATGGCCTCTCCGGTGCTGTGATTGGCCAGAGCGGCAATGACGTCACACGCATGCGCGCTCGGGCCGGCAAGATCCCATTCAGAAAACCGGCAAGGACGCCTGCCCGCTAGTGCACATGCGTGTGATGTCATCGGTGCTGTATTTATAGTAAATATCTCCTTAACCGTGTAGGTTAAGGAGATATTTCTTGCACCTACAGGTAAGCCTTAATCTAGGCTTACCTGTAGGTGCAAGTTGTCTAAGTGGGTTTACAACCACTTTAAGTAAAGTAAAAAGGTACAGCTGAGCTGATTGATATGGACTATTGTCATTCTTCCAAATACAGTAACTTGAGCAAATTAAAACTGCTGCATCTCTAATTGTCTTCTCCAATAAAGATCAGCTTTGGCAAATAAATCTTAATTTCATTAATAAATGCCAGATCTATATTTATCACTCGGTTGACTATCAGTTTGCAGTAATAGGCAGCACAATCCAATCAAAATTGTTCTGAGGGCCAAGTGTAGAATGCATACATGCTGCAGTTAATCTTACTGTGAAAAGCAGGCTATCAAAAGGCTGATGCCCCCAAAGAATAATGGGCAGGAAGATGTATGTCACTGGGGCACTAAACTTGCTATGATAGCCATGACACAAGCAGTACTTTCAGCTTTTACTCTCTTACCTAGATGAGTGAAGGATTGAGTACCATACAGGGAGACTTTTCAACAAATGGGGCATTCTTGCTTCTACTACTACTCCATAAATGCTAACAGTGCATCTAACAAATGTAAGAATTGGCAGGTAGCTAGTATGAGCCAGCTTCCAGTTATCCTTTCATCTTGTTAACAAGTGTAGCAGCCTCCTCACTCCCCTCTTTGCATCAGCTCGTCTCTCTTCTTGTCTAGGGGTATCCCAGAGGGGAGAGAGTGGGGTCACCACGCCAAGCCTTCACCACATGTGTCCGTGTGGTGTAAGCAAAGTTCCTTCTCTACCTTCGGGTCAGTGTTGTGCACCTGGAGTTACCTTGAACAATGTCCACCAGAAAAGAGCCCCACACCATTAAAGTCCAACACTCCTTTATTATTCTCGAGTGAACAGCACAATCAGTTAGACTCCCTTAAAGAACAGAACAAACAAGGAGGTGTGGATGCGAATAGGCCCAGACACAATGAACTCTCCACTTTCCTTCCTGAAAGTGGGCTGAGGTCTCCTAGCGAGGGGGGATTTTCCTTCCTGGTGGTCTCCGATGGGAGGCTCACCTGTCACTGGCAATCTGCTGCACCCGGTCTTCAAGTGAGTAGCTCCCCCCGGTCCATTACGCCTTCCGGATTCGGGTACCCAATCCCTGGGTTCCCTAGGACCTCCTTCCCTCGCGGAACTCAGTGTTGGGCACTGAGCTCCAGACCTCCATCCGAGTACCTCACCCCAGGCTAAAGGTGCCTGGGATGGAACATGACCTCACGACGTCCTCTAGGCCTAGGCCGCCTAGAGGACCCACACGAACCACCGCCCTCAGGCTGAAGGTGCCTGGGACTCCACCCCGTGATAAAGATGGCCGGCCCCTTTATACCCTCTCCCAGCAAGCACGGCGGGTTCCCCGCCCCACCATACCGCTGCCGAGGGAGGACAAAAAGGAGACACAGCACACAGCAATGGTTCAACCCCAGCCCAAGGCGACAGCGCCACCCGCTGGACCGCAAGGAACTGTACATCGCTGGTGTCTCTGCCAGTTTGAATTACACCCGGGAAAGTACATACCCGCTACACAAGCAAACAGAATATTAATCTGTCTGGTAGAAAGAAAAGTAGCCAAAAAGCTGTCCCTGCAATATAAGAGAATAAATATTTTTCTTCCTGTGCCTGCGTGTCCACTAATTCATCGCAGTACGCAGGGCCGCCATCAGGGGGGTACAGGCAATACTCTTGTAAGGGGCCCGAGCATCCCAGCAGCACATGAAATTAAACTGTTATCTGCAGGCAGCCACTGGCCCAAGTGGCGCCCGCAATAGAGAAGCAGAAAGATGCATACAAGCCTCCGCTGCCATTCACATCAACAGCCCCCACGGATGATCCTCCGCCGCCCAAAGAGTTAGGCTGGCCATACATGGTCGAATTTCGAAAGGATTTTCTTTTGAAAATCTGAAATTTCGTGCGTTTTGTGATCCGATGGTGCCACCACTGATTTTGAAATTCAGCCAACCAAGCCTTCAATTTCACATCCTGTTGCTACAGAAAATAATTTACGTGGCTGGGAATCTTCTTTTCTTTTCAGGAATTTTCTTTTCTTGCACATGCGCATTTCTTTTTTGATTACATTTCTCACACAATTCTCTCATCATTGATTAGAAAATCGTTTGTTTTTCAAAATATTTCCAACATGCCCGATTACTCAAATTCGATGGCCGCACAAAAAGTGGCTGTTGCTGCAGCCCACTAATGGTGCTGTATTCGAAAGAAAATTCTTTCGAAATTCGACCCATGTACTGTGCCGTAGATTTGGACTCACTTTTTGATTTCTGATTTCTGATTTCTGCCCTGGCAGTACATACTAAGTGTAAAATAAGGCATAGAATATGCCATGTAGTTTGAGGCATATACTTGCCATCTACTTTAAGGCCACAGGTCACCTTTAAATTTTACACAACAACCTTCAATACTCATGTTAAGAGGCTTACTACAATTAGGTATAGTTTGTCACTAAAAATAAAAATATCATGGATTATGCTTCATGAAAAATTGGTAAGCATCCTAAGGATGCAAGCTAAATTTGATAGTGTGTGATCTCCATGGTTTAAATATGTACAGTCGCCTACATAGCAAGGGAGTCGAGGGGGACAGCTCCAGTATGGGTTGAGTGGAGTGTTGTTGGACACTATTCTCTTTCTATAGCCCTGTACACACGATCGGATTTCCTATGGATTCTAATCCGATGGATTTTTCCATTGGAAATCCGATGAAGCTGACTTCCATCAGTCTTGCCTACACACCATCAGTCAAAAATCCGACCGTCCCAAACGCTGTGACGTAAAACACTCTGACAAGCCGAGAAAAATGAAGTTCAATGCTTCTGAGCATGCGTCGACTTGATTCTGAGCATGCGTGGGTTTTTTGTCCGATGGAGTTCCACACAGACGATCGGAATTTGCTATCGTTTTTTTTCCCATCGGATAAATTTAAAACATGTTCTATTTTTTCTCACCGATGGAAAAAAGACCGATGGGGCCCATACACGATCGGTTTGTCCGATGAGAAAAGTCCATCGGACTGTTTTCATCGGTAAAACCGATCGTGTGTACACGGCTTTACACTTTTCTTTTGTTCTTCCTTTCCCTTATTCCTTCTCCCCCTCCTTTATTTTCTTTTCTTCTAACTTTTCACTTTTACTTTTATTTCATCTTCCATAATATTTATCCAGATGGTCATTTGGAGCTTAAATATGTATGTCTTTATAAGCGTGTTGCCCATTGCAACAAGCTTTGGGCATATATTTATCATTTATAATTTCATTGAGTCTTTGATGCCCTCCTTGTGTGGCAGGTCCTTTACTGGCCTAATATTATTTCCTGTACTGAGCGATACTACCCTGCCCACTTGTTACTACCAGTTGGTCATCCTGATTTAATGTTGGCTTTCCCCTTTCTCCCTCTCCCCTTTTCTTTCACTTCCCTTTAGAAGTCAGACATTTTTATGCTCTTTATAAAAGACAGGGGGTTGATTTACAAAAGTCCAATCCACTGTGCACTACTAGTGCACTGCAACTGCACTTGAAAGTGCAGTCGCTGTAGATCTAAGGGGGACATGCAAGGAAAATGAAAAACAGCATTTTTGCTTGTACATGATTGGATGATAAAATCAGCAGAGCTTCCCCTTATTTCAGATCCTCAACTCATATCTACAGAGACTGCACTTCCAGTATATTTGCCTCTATTAAATCAACCTACTGTGTGTGGTACTATTTGATAGATCCAAGTTTCATTTGCGGTTGGCTTTTTTTGATAATGCGGTTTTCTTTATTAGATGACATTTTGGGAGATTTACTAAACCTGGAGCACACAGAATCTGGAGCAGCTGTGCATAGGAACCAATCAGTTTCTTGGGTTTCCGGGTTCACACTGGTACGACAAACGCTCCGACATTGGGAGCTTGTGAAAATCAATGTTTCCCTCTGGGAGACGTCTTAACTGGTCCGACACAAGTCGGTCCAACTTTGAAAATGCTCCCTGTACTGCTTTGGTCAAACTTTTATCCTACTTCAGCCCATTGAATATCACTGAAGGCAAATCAAAGTCGGATCGTCGTCTTGCTTGATCTGACTTTGGCATGCGACTTGTGCTCTGATGATCTTGAGATTGAACTCCACGCCAAATAAAAAAACAAAACGGCATGGGTTCCCCCTCCAAGAGCATACCAGGCCCTTCGGTCTGGTATGTATTTTAAGGGGAACCCCCTACACGAAAAAACAGCGTGGGGGTCCCCCCAAAATCCATGCCAGACCATTATCCGAGCACACAGCCGGCCGGTCAGTAAAGGGGGTGGGGACGAGCGAGCGCCCCCTCTTCAACCATACCAGGCCGCATGACCTCAACAAAGCTAATATAAAAATACAATGTGCATATAGTGCCAGCAAGCTTAGTCCAAGCTTAGTCCAAGCTTAATCCATATATATAAGTCCTTTCAAATGCGCCAGTGATAAAATTGGGTGCAGTGCTCCCCTCCTTTTGTGCCCTCACTCACTGACTTTCAGTGTATACTGCACCTGTGCTGTGAGGGAAATAGTAGCCCTTGCACATGATTGGATGATAGAAATCAGCAGGGGTTCCACTCATTTCAGATGTTCAGTGGATTTGCCTTTTGTAAATAAACCCTATTGTGTGTTTTTTAAATCTTTACAAAAAAAAACACACAAAACTGATCAAACTCACGGGAAAATATACACAATTCAAATCGCAATTAGGTGGCAATTGCTAAAATCACAAAACATCCAGGAAATTACATAAAATCATGCTGTGAGACTTTTTGTAAAGCTCCCCAATGCATGTTTTACAATCCAATTCACAGAATGAAACATGGAACAAGTTTTCTTATTTCCTTTCATCCACTGCGATTTCTTCTTTGTAGGCAGAATGGATTTGGCTGACACTGCTTCTCAGAGAGTCTTTGAGAGGCTTGCTCACCACAGACATGGCCAATGCAAAAGAAAATGATACAAGTGGTCAGCACTTGCCCTGACCACTTACAGTGTTGCTCCCTCTGTGCCAAAACTAGTAAGTGTCAGGATCCTGTGGAAGTGAGCCCTTGTAGAAGGCCAACTTGGGATTCCCCAGGGTGTGGAGTCTAGGCCCCAGCCTGCTTCTTCACCAGGGCCTTTGATGGTGGGGATGGACTTGCAGCAGATTGCAACCAGGTCACAGCCCCCAGGTAGGACCAGCTGAAGATGTGGAGAACACTTGTGTGTGCCGAGTACAGATGGTAGGAAACATACTGAAGTCAGGGCAGGCAACAGACAAGTGACCAAGCAGGACTGTAGTTATCATAAGGTAACTGTGGGTCTAGAGCCAAAGGGTTTGAGGGGAGCAGGGCAAAGCCTAAACGTCTATCCATTTTTCCTTTTCTTGTTTCTTCTGTCCACATTTGGAACTTTATTGCTAAATTCAGAAAGATAACAGTACCAGGGAGAGTGGTGCAGGTGATGTTGTGAAGAGTCAGAAGACTCTCTATGGTTCTAGAAAATTAAACCACACCTCATTTCTCATTCAAAACATTCCTTGTATATAGCGAAGACAACATGCTTCCTCCAATACTCTATTCTGAGAGTTGTTTTTAGACATGTGCAGTTCGTTTCGTTCCAAATTGAAATTCAGACGGAAATTTTCATTTTCTCGAAATTCTGATGTGTTTGAATTTCCCAATTTCAATAGTACCGAATTTATAAAATTATGGAAGATGAGAAGTGGGTTTGTACCAATAGATTTTAGTCAACTAAAATGTACTGCAGATTTAGTCAACTAAATACAACTAAAACTAAAACAATTGCAGGTGACTAAAATTACATTTTAGTCAAAAGACTAAGACTAAAATCGAAATTTGCTGCCAAAATTAACACTGTTAAAACCTATATCCCAAAAGGCTGTAACTGCTTATAAACTGTTAGCTGAAATTCAGCTTCAGTTTGTTAGAACATTTAAATCTGCTACTACATCTGACACTCCCCTCCCCTTAGATTAGCAATGCTGCTGTCAAAAGGTGCCTCCTGTATTCATTCATCCAGAGTGGGGGCACTCTAATACAGGAGGTGTGTTACTGGCCAGATCACGAGGAGAAAACAGAGGGAAAAAAGCCTAAAAAAAGATAACTGCAAAGCAGGGATAAGAAACAAAGAGATCTTTAGTAAAAATTCAGCACACATTACGCACATTACACATTGTTAGGCACACATTTAACCCCTTGACTGAATATGTTGACCCCTTCCCAGCCAGTGTTATTAGTACAGTGACAGTGTATAGCAGGGGTGCCCAACCGCTGGCCCGCGGGCCACATGTGGCCCGCGGCAGCCCTCCGATGTGGCCCGCCATGCTCTGAGATGGCGGGTCGGCAAGCCAGATCGAGGGTTCCCGACCCGCCATCTCCGAGCATCAGCGCTAAGAACGGAGCCGCCGCTAAAGGAAGCAGAGCCGATGCTTCCTCTATAGCACCGGCTCCTTCACAAGCGGAGTGATACCAAATGTACTCCCACCTATGACAAGGAAGCATCGGCTCTGCTCTCTACTGCAGAGCCGATGCCATGGAGAAAGACAATCACTGGCAGGGTCAGGGGTCAGGATTTCAGACAGCAGCCAGGAGTGCCAGAGCCAGCAGTGCCAGTACCAGCCAGCAGTACCAGTACCAGCCACCAGTACCAGTCACCAGTACCAGTCATCAGCAGCAGTATCAGTACCCACCAGCAGTACCCGCCAGCAGTACCAGTACCCGCCAGCAGTGCCAATACCCACCAGCAGTACCAGCCAACAGTACCAGTACCCACCAGCAGTACCAGTACACGCCAGCAGTATCAGTACCCACCAGCAGTACCAGTACCCGCCAGCAGTACCAGTACCCGCCAACAGTACCAGCCAGCAGTACCAGTACCCGCCAGCAGTACCAGTACCTGCCAGCAGTACCAGTACCCACCAGCAGTATCAGTATCCACCAGCAGTACCAGTACCAGCCAGCAGTACCTGTACCTGCCAGCAGTACCAGTACCAACCAGCAGTAACCGCCAGCAGTACCAGTACCCACCAGCAGTACCAGTACCAGCCAGCAGTACCAGTACCCACCAGCAGTACCAGTACCCACCAGCAGTACCCACCAGCAGTACCAGTACCAGCCAGCAGTACCAGTAGCAGCCAGCAGTACCAGTACCCACCAACAGTACCAGTCAGCAGTACCAGTACCCACCAGCAGTACCAACCAGCAGTACCAGTACCCACCAGCAGTACCAGTACCAGCCAGCAGTACCAGTAGCAGCCAGCAGTACCAGTACCCACCAGCAGTACCAGTCAGCAGTACCAGTACCCACCAGCAGTACCAACCAGCAGTACCAGCAGGCAGTACCCAACAGCAGTATCAGCCAGCAGTACCAGCCCTGGAGGACAGCCAGCAGCAGCCACCAGTTATAACCGCCTGGGAGACAGCAGCAACCAGCTGCAGGAATCCTGAGGAAGAAGTGAAGATCGAGGTAAGTTGAGATGCAGGTAAACCGCTATGTATCAGTGTGAAAGCAGCCTTAGGCCCCTTTCACAGGATCGGTCCGATCGGATCTGCCTGTCTGTTTTTCAGGTGGACCCATTCACCTCTATAGAGCAGCAGATGTAAACAGACTCGTGTCTGCTTACACCCGCCTATCTGCAATCCGATCTGCTTAAAAAAACAGAAAGGGATGATCTGTCCCCTTCTGTCTGGGCAGATCGGAGGGCCCTTAGGGTAGAGCGGGCTGCATCTGTGTCTGCTCTACATATGCAGAGTGGACACAGACCTGCCATCCGCCCGCTATGCTCATTGTGGCCCGCGACCGGTTACCAAGTCGCTAACGTGGCCCTCGCTCCTCAAAAGGTTGGGCACCCCTGGTGTATAGTATCAGCATTGATCACCGTATTAGTGTCACTTGTGATGTCAGTGGCAGTTAGTTAGTTCCCACTCAATGTCAGTTAGTGTCAGGTTTCCCGCTGATCACCGCCATTAGTAGTATAAAAAAAAAACGATAAGAAAAATTCCAGTACATTTCAGCCTAAATTTGTGAAAAAAATAAACTCTATTTTTTTAATGGATATGTTTTATAGCAGAAAGTAAAAAATATATATATTTTTCACAATATTTGGTCTTTATTCGTTTATATAATAATTTAAAAAAAACTGTGGTAATTAAATACAACCTAAAGAAAGCTCCCTTTTGTTTGGGTACAGCGCTGCATGACTGTGCAAATAACAGGTAAAATAGCGCAGTGCTAAATAGCAAAAAATTGCCTGGTCATGAAGGGGGTAAAACCTTCCAGAGCTGAAGTGGTTAAAGCAGCTAGAGTATATTGCATCAGACATTGAAGCAAAGGATAGCTGAAGAGAAAAAATAAAGGATTTTCACAGGTACACAGCGGTCAGTGTAGGTGTTGTGAATTAGTTTTTTCTTCTTTTTTAACTCCAGTGACTATTTGAAGAAATTCTGATCTTACTTTAAACTTGTGGTAACCCAGTGAAATGTTTCCTTCCGAAAATTATTATTTTTTGTAGTGTTTGCAGACTTTCTCTTTATTTATTTTTTTCTCTCTAACTGTCCGGCACACTTACTGACTGCTGCATTCACAGACGTGTAGTCTTTAATAAACACCTCTGTTTAGATGGCAAAATTTTTCTCTGATGCGAGTCCTGAAATGACATATTTCAAAGATAAAATAGAATGCGATAATCTGTCTACAAAATCAACCTCCAGAGGGATTCTCAGACATAAAAACAATCTAATTACACTAACACTATAAACCTGGGAGCCCTGTGTATTTTGCTGATAACAGCTCAAGGAACAGACCTGTTACAGCCAATATCCAGGCAAAGTCCCTCAAGACTACTTTGTAGTTAGGCCCGCCATTTACAACTGCCCATAGCTTTACATTGCCATAGATATTTTATGGCAATACAAAATGTAAGGAAACAATACAAAACAATTTTACACATACAGGTTTTGCTTAACCACTTCTCCACCGGGCCTATTCTGGCACTTCTCTCCTTCATGTAAAAATCATAATTTTTTTGCTAGAAAATTAATCAGAACCCCCAAACATTATATATTTTTTTAGCAGACACTCTAGGGAATAAAATGGCGGTCATTGCAACTTTTTATCTTGTGCGGTATTTGCGCAATAATTTTTCAAACGCCTTTTTTGGGGGAAAAAAACGGTTTCACAAATTAAAAAATAACAAAACAGTAAAGTTAGCCCAATTTTTTTGTATAATGTGAAAGATGATGTTACGCCGAGTAAATAGATACCTAACATGTCACGCTTTAAAATTGCGCACACTCATGGAATGGCGCCAAACTTCGGTACTTAAAAATCTCCATAGGCGACGCTTTCATTTTTTTTACAGGTTACTATTTTCGAGTTACAGAGGAGGTCTAGTGCTAGAATTGTTGCTCGCACTCAACCGCATGCGGCGATACCTCACATGTGGGGTTTAAACTGCGTTTACATATGTGGGCAGGACTTGCATGCGTATTCGCTTCTGAGCGCAAGCTACCGGGGATAGGGGCGTTTTAAATTTTTTATTTCTTTTTTTTTTACAATTTTTTTTACCTTTTTTTTTTTGATCACTTTTATTCCTATTACAAGGAATGTAAACATCTCTTGTAATAGGAATCATTGTGACAAGTCCTCTTTATGGAGAGATGCAGGGTCAATAATACCCCACATCTCTCATCCAGGCTGGAAAGCATGAGATTGGTGAAAAAAAAATCACTGATCTCATGCTGACAGCCGCAATTGCGGCTTTGTTTATTTCTGGGTACCGGGCGTGACGTCACAACGTCGCGCCTGGGACTCCGAAGGTCATAGAGATGACCGGAAATCTCTATCGTCATGAGCCGGCGCCGGCCAATTCGTTCTCCGGGCCCCCGATGGCACGGGAGAGCCCGGAGAAGCACCGGACGGCGGCGGGAGGGGGGGATGTCCCCTCCCGCCGCCTATTAGAACAATCAAGCAGCAAAACTGCCGCTATGATCATTATGGTTCGCAGAATCGCCAGCATGACAGAATGATATCTGAATGATGCCTGTAGCTGCAGGCATCATTCAGATATCCCCCCTCAAAGTCAAGGACGTCATATGACGTCCTTGGTGGAGAAGTGGTTAGTGGTTAAGTAAAAGTATAGTGTTTGATAAGTAAGTGCATATTGTGTTATTTTAGTATTATTTACCTTAAAGAGACACAGTAATTATGCCAACTCAAGTCAAAGTAACCTCCGGTATACTCGCATATCCACACTTCCTGCTCTGTTTCCGCAATGGATATGGGGGAACATGTGACTGTCTACTTGTGACAGGGCTCAGGCCTGTACCAGAACACTGCCATGTGGTGGGGGGGTTACATTATCTTACACCAGAGCTTACCCAGGGTGAGCTTCTGCAGTAGGTAGGTGAAAAGGAAGCAGAGTAGGGAGGCAGAGTAGGGAGGCGGAAAAGAAGTGTGCATAGATAAATACACTATATTACCAAAAATATTGGGACACCTGCCTTTACACGCACATGAACTTTATTGGCATCCCAGTCTCGGTCCGTAGGGTTCAATAGTGAGTTGGCCCACCCTTTGCAGCTATAAGAGCTTGAACTCTTCTGGGAAGGCTCTCCACAAGGTTTAGGAGTGTGTCTACAGGAATGTCCGACCATTCTTTCAGAAGTGCATTTGCGGGGCCAGGCACTCATGTGGACAAGAAGGCCTGGCTTGCAGTCTCCGTTCTGGTTGAGGTTAAGACTCTGTGCAGGAAAGTCAAGTTCCTCCACCCCAAACTTGGTCATCCATGTCTTTATGGATCTTGCTTTGTGCACCGGTCCAAATGGAGGGGAGGGTGGTGGGGGATTATGGTGTTCGGTTGTTTTTCAGGGGCCGGGCTTGGCCCCTTTGTTCCAGTGAAGGGAACTCTTAAGACATCAGCACACCAAGACATTTTGGACAATTTCATGCTCCCAACTTTGTGGAATCAGTTTGGGGATGGCCCCTTCCTGTTCCAACATGACCAGTTAAATCATTATTTTTATGCTTTTTCCTATTCAGTATAGCCAAATAACTGCCAGTACCCTTAGTCGGTCGGGTCACCCGCATAACCCCCCCCCCCCGTGGGTTAGTCGGTCGCTTCCCACCTGTGTCTCCTCCTGGCAGCTGTGCGTCTCCTACCTCCTCTTCCTAGGCCAATAAGATATTTCTTCTCCTTTCGCCTCAAGACCCGCTTCCTGATTGGCCGGGAATCTATGCGTCCGGTGCCCCGCATGTAGATTAGGGGGCCAAACGCATGGATAGGGGTGAGGGGCGGTGCACTCTGCATTATGGTCCGCCACTGGCCAGCACACAAGCCCTGCTGAAAAAAGGACTGGTGGGCCCTCCAAACGTGTTGGATATATCCTTAGACCTGTTGTCATGATAAATAACTTTTTGCTAGACTTGATACAACACTGACCGTTTCATCCTTTTATACACTATTTAGAAAAAAACTCCTCAACATCCTTAATGATCATTGCAAGATGGAGTGGCTTTTTGCCAAGGCCCACCTGATCACCCATCAACACAACAGACTTTGATACCTCTGGCTCCAAGACCCCAGATGCATCCCACCTTCCTAACTGAAACCCTTCACTTCCTACATGTTAATCTCATTCAGACATGAGCTCCTACTCACTCTGCACTCCTATACACACTTCCCTCATCAGTATGTCTATGCTTCTTTGCTTGGAAACTTCTGTATTCCTATATGATGCTGTATCGCCCCTTTGATCTACTACACGTTCTTACTGCGACATCTTACTGGTTTTCCAAAATAGACTGATCATAGGTGTGCGTAGCCTATTGCATTAGGGTGTGCACCCCAAAGCCCAAACACACACTACCGATCACTCACAATGTTTATTTAGAAAGGGAAGGGGCTGGTAAATTACATACATACTGGCCCCTTCCCCACTCCTAAAACATCCTAGCAGCAACAGCCGAAAGGAGAGGAGGGAAGCTGGCAGCGCTGTGGGGGGAAAATGAGAACCAGGACAGTAGGGGGTATCTGTGCTGCACAGGGTGATTAGGGGGTGCCTGGGCACACCTGGCACACCCTGTGTGCACGCCTATGAGACTGATCAATACTTCCTGTTTTTGCTGTTGTTATATGAGCATTCAATTTGCTACTGGATACACAGTTTACTATATCTGTAACATACAAAATCCTTCCATAAAAATTCCATGACAAATTTTTAGCTCTCCTAGCATATGCAAAATTAAAAATGAGGACATTTTAGTTAGGCTTTAAGAAGATCTTTCAAACGAAATCTCAATATGATCAACATATCTTACTTTTTCCATCAGTGGCTGAGCAACGCTGCTATTTTATTGGGATTGGGAGATGCTGCTTAATCTGATTTACTGTAGCTGCAGGAAAAATGTGATATTACAACCTGATCAGATATGATTATGTGCCATAAAGGCCAGAATATAGTTCATTGGTCAGAAGAAACGAACAAAGAAACTCTTTGATGTGATCTTACTCCTATTTACCAACGTTGGGACATTTCTGTGTTCTGTGCTGTAACACGGAGAGGTCAGAATCAGTGAAGACATTTTAATGTAGCATGGAAAACTGCTTTAATGCTTATTGGATTAGAAGGAGAAGAGTGCTTTGAAACATTATCTATTCTGCTGCTAGGGTAATGAGGCTGTTCATACTGTCACAGTGGGAGTGAGAGTTTTCCAGGATACTTCCGGTCTCTCTGGTTACCCGTGGGTTTGTTAATGACTGTACTTGTGTCCTTAACTATGAACATTAATGTAATCCCTGTTTGATAAGACTGTACAACATAATAATCAGCAGACTCTTTTCAAGTTTCCATTGACATCTAGTGAAAATAATTAGTATTACATGAATAATAAAAGCAAGAAATAATGACTGCAAAACATTCTAGTTCAGAATTTGCATTCAGCTCTCAGCTTTTCTTAGAACCCAATGTATTTCCGTATGTGCCTCTGCTAGCCTGGGAATAAGTTGGCTCAGGTGCAAGCTTTTATGTAATAGCATAGATCAAAGAGTAATCACATTTCATATCTATTATATATACTGTGTGTATATATATATATATATATATATATATATATATATATTCCCTGCCATAATAAAAGCTAAATTCTGTGGTTGCTCAATGATGTCTCAATGATGATAAACAAAATGCAGTACCCTATAGCAATCAGTTACAACTCTTTCAATTATCTGACTTCTGTAGCTCTAAGGCTCCATGTACACAGAAGCTCAAAAACGGTCATTTTTAAAGCAGCAGAAAAAGCTAGCTTTATCAGCGTTTTTTTACTAGCTTTTATTAGCGTTTTTCAGTGTAGCTTTTTTTTCGTTTTTTTTTTTCTTTCAATGGAACAAAAAATGCTAAAAAACGCTCGCGGCCAGCGTTTATGAGCGTTTTTCGGCGTTTCGCATTTTTGTGTTTTTTTCTGCCGAAAAACGGCACTTTGAAAGCGAATTTCTTGCGTTCAGAAAAAAGCCCATTAACTCCACTGCTCATTAAAGCTAAAAAATGTTATGTGTATGTAGCGGGGTGTTCCCCTTTAATGCAGAAAGGCAAGAAGTTCCAGGTGAGAGGTGAGTCGGGAGGAAGTAGAGAAAAGACATTGCTGAAGTGAAAACAGAGGAGAGAGACTACATTACCCAGAACCCCATTCGGGAATGTTTCCACCACAGAGACTCATGGGAGGGGTTATAAAAGGAGGAGGCGAGGCTGGGCTCGGCCTCTTTGGGACACGAGACTTCTGTGACTGATCCTCCTGTGCGGATGTACCGGAGTGCAGGGCCTGAAAACTGAGGCCTTGCACAGCACGAAAGAGCCTTCCACCCCACTGCGAGCCTGGGTGGCATCTGACGTCGCTTACCTACAGCCTTGGTTGGATCGGGGACCCGATCGCTGGAGACACTGTGTGTGTGTGTGACACAGTCGGTGGAAGTTCCCGGACTGGGACCGTGTCCGGATGGGTGAGAGGGCGTATGCCCAGACCATATACTGTTGTTGCTAATGTGCCTATAGACTGCCGTGGCCAACCACAGTTTATATTTGATACACTCACTGAGGGTCCATAGCAGAACTGAGAGAGAGGATCTTCAGTGAAGTGTTTGTTCTTATTGCAATTTCCCTATTGGATTACAAATGTTGTTCGGTTATGTGCACCACCTTTACAGATTTACCGGTGAAGAAATCATCATCCCCTATAGACTGAGTTTTAGATATCTGAGCCAGGCCTGGCCAGCTAGTTAGTTTATTTGGTTACTGCGTCATAGGATGCCTAGTTAACGCTCGCCCACGCGGCGCACCTTTACTGTTCATTCTAAATGCATAGTGTGTTATTGCTGCAGGGCTCTGCAATTTATTATCTGTGAACTGTTACCACTGTTAACCTTTCTTACCAAAAGCTTAAGTAAATTTGATACCCTTTTCATTATTGTCTTGGTGTCTGGGTTTACTCATACAGTATAAGAAAATATATATTGCTGCCAATACTGACTGTGCCAGTAGGGGGTCGAGTACATTGCCGGGGGTTGGCGGAGCTGTTTTCAGGGCCCAAACTAAATCTGCGGCCTTCTTAGTTGGAGGTATCGCTACACGTGGGGTTCTCGTCCGGGATCCTGATACAGCAAGAGAACACGCCAAAAGACCGGCATGGACCCGCTAGAAGTAGGACAGTGGTACACAGTGGCTGGCGCAGATCCGGCCGTGGCGGCAGTTATTGAACTCCCGTGGATCTGGCAAAGAGATGCGATAAAGCAGCTAATAACGTCCCTATCACCATGCCAGAAATCATGATGGATGGGTGATGGATGTGAGACCACATGCTTCGCGTGCATATGCATTAATAGAGTGGAAAGACGAAATTCCAGAGCATTTTAAAAGCCCGAAGCATACAAGCTATGGATGGTCAGACCTACCATCTGATACATGCGCTGCCACATAAGGGAGATCGGTTCCAAATAAGAAAACCATCATCTCCACAGATACCTCCCCCGCCATCCCCTAAGGCGGAAAAGCAGAAGGATACAGAGAGTCCCAGATCGTCACCGGCCACCCTTAGCACAGAACTATGCGCTGTCCTGGGAGAGATTGTGGCCCAGTGCAAGAAGAATCCCACAGATTACCCGATGTCGGGGTACAGAAAGCTCCGGATATTCTCAGGGAGGAAACCTGTACCCTCAGGGGAAGAGGGATTTGAGGAGTGGCTAGATGGCACCACTCAGGCCTTAGAGGAATGGGAAGTTCCAGAACGCAGCAAGAAACAGAGAATTGCTGAAAGTTTGAAGGGGCCTGCTCTGGATGCCATACGCAACCTGAAGATGAGCAGGAAAGACTGTGCTGCACAGGACTACTTGGACATCTTGCAGAATGTGTTCGGTGGGACAGAAAAAGTTACTGAGCTCACCTATCAGCTGGAGCACTGCTACCAGAAAACAGGAGAGAAACTATCAGAATATATGGGACGTCTAGACAAGATCCTGCATAGAATTATCCTGAAGAAGGGGATCGACCCAGGGAAGGTAGACGAGGCCCGGGCTCAGCAGGTATTGAGGGGAGCTCAGCCCCTGGATCCTATTGCATTGGCGCTGCGCACCCGACAGGATGGGAAGAACCTGGAATACCCCGACCTCATTCGAATGGTCAGAGAGGAAGAGGCCATGTTGGAGGAGAAAAAGAGGGAACAGCCAGTCGAGCCAACCAAACCTCCGGTGGTGATGGTCAGCTCGGCCATGACCCCCGAAAGAGATGCAGAAGTGGACACCCTGAAATTGCAGATGTCCCAAGTGTTGGGGATACTGATCTCTTTGATGGAGAAAGATCAAAGGAAACCAGAAAAGGAAAGTCCAAGAAAGGAGTTGTTCCCGAATACCTCAGCGCCCGCTTCTCTACAGGATCGGGAAGAGGTGATTTGTTACAACTGCGGAGGGATTGGTCATTTTGCAAACATATGTTCCAGTCCCAGGAAGAAAAAGACAAATAACCACCAGCCGGCGGAAAACTTCAGAGGGCCTCGGTGAAGGAGTCAACCGGGTGCCCATCATCTTCAGTGAGCTCCAAACTGAATGAAAAGCAGAAGAAGAGAGGAAATAAAACACCTCGGAGGAAATACAACATTCCTCAACAGAGATACACCCCAGAGAAAGGGGCCAAGACCCCTCAGAAGGGGCACAGCATTCCCCAGAGGGGATGCACACCTAAGAAAAACAATAATATCCCTCAGCGGGTCTGTACACCCATTGAAAGGAGGGAGATCAATGCATACCAGGCTCAGGAAAGACTAAAGTCCAAAAGGAGCTGGACGAAAGAGAGTCAGAAGGGAAAGGACCAGAAGAAGGTGACCCCTACCAGGCCATATCCGGAGAAGCTGGTAGGCCCATCTCAGATAGTGCCCATTCAAGTGGAGGGAGTCTACACCAGGGCCCTCTTGGATACGGGGGCACAAGTGACCCTACTATACCGGGACTTCTACGATAGGCACTTGAGTCATCTGCCTATCCAGAAGATAGAAGAGCTGGAAATATGGGGAATTGGAACCCAGAGTTTCCCTTACGACGGCTACCTTCCCATCAAGATGACCTTTGACCCATCCGTGGCTGGGAAGGCCAAAATGTTTGACACCCTGGCAGTTGTGTGCCCTAGGCCGCCTGGAGCCAACAAGAATTCCCTTATAATAGGGACGAACACGGACCTGGCCCGAAGACTCCTGACCCCTCTAGTGAAAGAGGAGGGGCAAGCAGCCACCAAGATCCATCCCATGCTGAAGACGGCCTACCAACGGCTGGTCCAAGAGCAGGAGACCCCTGGAGAGGGGATAGGGAAGGTGTGGAGACTTGGAAGAGAAGGGGTAGTGTTGCAGCCCGGCGAAGTAACCTGTCTCAGAGCCACTGTGAAGCTTACTTGGGAGCAGCCTGGCCCCTTTGTCGTGCTGGAGTCCGACCCAAGAGGCGAGTCCTCAGGTCTGGAAGTGATACCGGAAGTGATTCCGCTGAAGGTTCTGAAGAAGGCCCATTGTAGAGTTCCAGTGAGTGTTAGAAACACTACCAAAGACCCCATGGAAATCCCAGCTAGAATGCTGCTGGGCCAGGTGAGCCCTGCTGCCCCTGTTACCCTGTCAGAAGTGAAGAGGATGGGTGAAGGAGGAGATGCTTGGGAGAAGATATCCATGGAAAACCCGAATCTGCCCAGGGCTTGGAAAGAGAGAGCCAAGGCCCAGTTGACCAGATGGGAGAAGATCTTCTCTAAAGATGAGTTCGATGTGGGGTGTGCAAGGAGTGCCACCCATCGGATCCACCTCCAGGAAGATAAGCCCTTCAGAGAAAGGGTCAGGCGGGTCCCACTAGCAGATCTGGAGGATCTAAGGGAGCAACTTGCAGAACTAAAAAGGACTGGTGTGATGCGGGAGTCTAGAAGCCCCTATGCCTCCCCGATAGTGGTGGTCAGGAAGAAGAATGGATCGTTGAGGCTCTGTATCGACTACAGGACTCTTAACAGGAGCTTGTCTGGAGCCAAGTGGTTCAGCGTTATGGATCTCAAGAGTGGGTACTATCAGATCCCTATGCACCCAGAAGACAAGGAGAAGACAGCTTTCATAACCCCAGTGGGGTTCTTTGAATTCGACCGGATGCCCCAAGGTCTGTCTGGAGCCCCAGCTACTTTCCAACGTCTCATGGAGAAGACTGTAGGAGACATGAACCTTATTGAAGTCCTTGTATACCTGGACAATGTCATTGTCTTTGGAAGAACCCTGGAGGAACACGAGGAGAGGCTGGACCCTTATCCGAGCATGCAACCTGGCAGGCCGCAGGAGAAGAGGGGGGGACGAGAGAGCAGTCCCCCTCCCTCCTGAACCGTACCAGGCCGCATGCCCTCAACATGAGAGGTTTGGTGCTTTGGGGCAGGTGGGCGACCTGCGGCCCCCCCCACCCCAAAGCACCCTGCCCCCATATTGATGAGGACAGGGCCTCTTCCCGACAACCCTGGCCGTTGGTTGTCGGGGTCTGTGGGCGGAGGCTTACCGGAATCCGGGAGCCCCCCTTAAAAACTTTGCACTTAAAGCGGAACTACACTGCATCTGACTATCAGAAACCCAAATAGCTATTTACTTAATTTTTAATATTCAAAGAAAACTCATCCATCCATCCATCCATGTCTCCATGCTTTACTGTATTTGCTGAGAAATCACTTTGAAAAAATCCCTCTAGCATTCCTGACTGTGGCCATCCTAACCTCCCTGGCGGTATGATTCTGGAAGATTTTAGGTGCTGAAAGCAGTACCATTATTTTGCATGGAAATTTGGCGTTTTACATTGTAGGCCTGTAATTCTTAGTAATAACTCACCTAAATCTGTCCAAACCAGAGTCTAGTAGACATCTCGGGTATGAGAAAGTTTGAAACACAAAATCATAAATTATAATATAATAAATAATAACAAATAATAATTTAATAATAATAATACTTTTTATTCAATACATTTTAGTAAATAATATAATCAAAAACACTGACATTTTTTTTGGTCAAACAAGGGTGCAATATTAGAGGTCATATTGCTTCAGTAAACGTCTCGGGTATGGAAATTTTTAAAACAAGGTACAGCACAAAGTCCAACGTCACAATCAGGACAATAGAAAAGGGTTTCTTTTCGGATTTTCCTTCCGGAGTCGTCACGCTTGGAACAGCAAACAACACACATCCTTGTGGGTGCTGACTTCCTTTCAGTAGGTGTAATGTGGTCCATAAAGTGACGACCAGTCAGGCGTTCCGGGTTCACAACGCCAGCAACCCGACGTCCAGATCTGTTTACAGTCGTTGGCGTCTGGTGCTTCAGAAATATGAGTTCAGCAACCTTCCACACAAAGTCTGCATGAATCATAAGCCTGTCACTTTTTTTTTTTCAGAAGAATGAAAGCATTCCACAGGCACTGTTCCAGAAGATGCCTGAATATTTTTTTATAATATTTTTTTGTTGCTTCCTCATGGCTGGATAAAAGGTCATGGCCTGGTCAGCCCTGTCCACACCTCCCATGGTATGGTTGTAATCCAACACGACCTGTGGCTTCATGACATCTTTTCCACCTTTGGTATGTACCATTACAGTAGAGGTGTTGTGGATGGTACTCATAAGGCACACATTTTTTTTTTTTTTCCGCCATTTCAGTGCCATAATTTTGCCTTTCTGCCAGGCAACTATTTCCCCTGCCCCGAGGTTTTTATTGGCAAAGGTTGGCGGCATGTCACGCCGGTTAGGCCTAACGGTCCCATAGGCATCCGTTTTGTTCAGGAGAAGGAACTCAAAGAGTTCTGGGGACGTGTAAAAATTGTCTGTGGTGACACAGTAGCCCTGGTTCAGCAATGGCTCAATCAAAGAAAGAACTGAATCGATTGCTGAATTTGGTCCCTTTCCCGGTGTACAGGACCGAATTCCAGATGTACCCAGAGCTGGATTCACACAGCATAAATGACTTTATGCCAAAATGCGCTCGCTTTGATGCGATGAACTGTATCCAGCTAAGTCTACCTTTGTAGGCCATAAGACTTTCATCGATACTTATATCTCTGTCCGGCACATAGGTCTGCCGGAAATTCTTCAGAATAAGTTGGTAAATCTCCCAATTTTTTTTCAGCTTTGGAGCTGGATGAGAACTCTCATCAAAGTCTTCCTTATTTGCAAAATACAAATATTTAATTATAAGCGAAAATTTGTATTCCGACATAACGGTGCCAAAAAAAGGAGTGGACAGCAATTTGTTGGTTGTCCAGTACAGTTTCCCCACCACTCCCTGTAGAATTATAAGGCCCAAAAACTTCCAGATGTCCTCTCTAGTTACCGGTTCCCATTTTCTGGTCCTTGAAAAGCGCTCATGGGTAGCAGCTTGTTGCTCCTGGTAACGATTCGTCTCCATAACAATTTTGGCAATAACTTCATCAGTCAGAAAGAGTTCGAGGTATGCCAAGGGGTTATCGTCCTCAACTTCCACTTTGATCCCAGGTGCTCCTGTAAACGGAAATCTTGGGGGCGCTACGTGCTCCGTACCGCAATCCATCGAGCACCAAGTCCGCACATCGCTGGGCACAGTCGCAGGATCGGCGCTAAAATTGCTTTCTGCATCTGATGACGAACTTCCCCACGAGTCGCTGTCACTCAACTCCTCTGCAAGTGATTCTGTATCGCTGTCGCTGACTTCCAGCAGGTCATATAGCAATTTTGAGGTGGAGGCGCGCTTTTTGGATGCCATGGTCGCTGTGCAGTTTACAGAAACAAAGTACAGTAAAACTGCAGACAAGGGCACTGGAGAAAGCACTGGGGGGCATTCTAAGGTCACTTTATTTTATTTTTTATTGTAATCCAATAGGATTACATTGTATCAGTGTGTTTGTGCTTTATACTTTTTGAATTTACCGCCGTTCCGCCCCCCTGCATCGCGACGCTCGCAGGGAAGGGAATCAGGGGAACACACAGTGCATCGGGCGGAAGGTCCAGCCACCGTACACTGTGGGAATACATCGCGGGATCCCAGAGACAAGGTAAGTCACCTCTTCCAGGATCCAGCGAGGCAATCCCGAGTGTGGCTCGGGGTTACCGCTTTAGGTACAAAAATCTCACCCCGAGCCACACTCGGGAATACCGCCAGGGAGGTTAAATAAGGGCAGATGATTCATGTAGCATTTACTTCCTGAAATCCATCTGCCCTTAGCTCAGGCATGCAGCTGAGAAAATCCCTCCTCCCCTCCTGAAGACTCATGGAATGAATGACATCATTTACTCTGGCTTGGAAACCAGGAAATAACTGAAGAAATATATAAAAAAAAAAGTTTAAAATAAGTAAATATGATATACTTTCCTATCTATTTGCTAATGCTAGCAGCATAGGAATCAAAATAGTCAATATTGATTGAGAGACTGAAGTTCTGCATTTCGTGGTGTCTCACTGAAAAAGCCTATGTGCAGGGTGCACACCAGACATATGTGTCTGTCTGAATCCTAGGGGATTGTTATACAAGATGTGTAAAAGTGGAATATTTGTTTATTACAGGTCCTTTTAAAGAGCTGTCAATTTACGTAGCACTTTTAATATTGTACATTCACATCAGTCCCTGCAGTCAAGGAGCTTACAATCTAAAGTCCCCAATTCACATTTATACATACGCACTAGGCAGGAGAGTCCGGTCTATATCGGCACAGGGGCATCGCTCCCCCAGTTTGCATGCAGGGATGCATGCAGGGCACCGGACTCATAGGTTTCTAAGAGGTTTTTTTAGAGCCTGAGGCTCTAATTGGCTTGAAAAAGGTTGGCACTGCGCCCCAAACGCACCCACTTCTGACACTAGCGAATCAATATTCGCTATTGTCTTCTGGCTTTTCCTCCCGGTCAATCAGGACAAGAGTCGGATTGGGGTGGCCAGGAGGAGAAGCCGAGGAGCCGCAACCGTGGAGGGGTGAGTGCGGACCGGGAGGGGGTGTTTGTTTGGGGGGGGGGTTTGTTTGTTTTGTTTAGCACCAGCCACCACTCACACTAGGGCCAATTTAGACAGGATGTCTTTGGAGTGTGGGAGGAAACCGGAGTACCCATAGGAAACCCATGCAGGCACCCGGAGAACATGCAAACTCTAGGCAGGGAGTGCCGGGGTTGAGATTCAAAGTGATGACCCTCATGCTGCTAGGTGGAAGTGCTAACCACGTAGCCACTGTGGAATATTTTAAAAAACTGACTGTGTATCACACAAATCCTCAATTTTTATTAAAATCGTTATCATGTGCTCACAGTGGAACTTGGTATACGTGTCTGTATCATAAAATCTTTTCAGGTGGAAGCCTGCTTAGAGCAATAGTCGCGATATCCAACTGTTGAACCTGTACTGCCTCAATAGTGTATTACCACTTATTTATAGTTTTATATATTAGAAATGATTAAATACAGGCTCTTCTGGGCACTGGTGTGCGCAGCCTATTGCATTAGGGTGTGCACCCCAGAAAACAAACACACGTGTGTATCAGAAGAGCAGTAGATGTGTCAGTAAAGCAAAGATTGATCTCAGAAGGGCAGTGGACGGTATCAGTATTTTTTTTTTTTTTTATTATTATTTTTTACAATATTATTTTTTATCAATTTAAAAAAAAAAAAAAATGAAGGAGCCCCAATATGGGGCTTTGGTGAAATATCAAGTGTCTAAACGGACCCCTGATGTCTCACTTTTGAGACAGAGAAAGAAACTGAGGACAGAGATTCCTCAGTCCCTTTCTCTGCAGCCTACAGTAATCATTATTTACTATGATTAAGTTAAGAATGAAGACAGGAGCGATCAGTACAGTTTATTTAGAAAAGGAAGGATGGTTAATGACATTTTTACCAGCCCCTTCCCCACTCCTGAGAGGAGAGGAGGGAAGCTGGCAGCACTGCAGGGGGAGACGGGAAGCAGGGGCAATCTGCACCGCACAGGGGGATTAGGGTGTGCCCAGGCACACCTGGCACACCCTGTGCGCACGCCTATGCTTCTGGGATACACGCATACTAGGGTTTCTAAATAGTAAACCCAGTACTACCTTTTAGGCTGGCCATACATTATACAATTTTCTTGTATGCTGGCTGCAAGGGTACATAGGAAATTGTATTTAATATTTCAATTTTACCTGTCTAACAGATAACTGTTTTTTTTATTTTGTTTGTATCCTGAGCATATCCAATAAATACAGAAACTATATATAAAAACTCAATATAGTCCCTTTAATGATGTCATCTGCTCCAGGATCCAAAGATACCCAAATCAGATTTAAATGTACTCGTATGCAGTTCATTAACAGATCATCTCTGCTGGTTGTTATCATGTTTCTTCTATTGCTCTCTGCACTGCCCAGTCAAATAGACCTGAATGAACTGCATACAAGAAATTTAAGTAAATGTTGGGATTTTTTTTTTTTATGTGTTGTACTTGCAAAGCAATTTAGTATAAAACCTTTAATTGTCTTGATATCAATTTTTTAGATGTTTCAGATGTCTGTCCCACAAGAAAGGACAATCTTATTGGTCAAACTTGCCAGAAAGCTTGTATACAAGATCAAGAGTGCACTAAGAATAGACCGAAATGTTTGTGTGATGGGGACTGCGGAATGAGCTGTATCAAACGTAAGTCCATATTAATTCATTTTGGGAATCTTTTACAAATGAATTGCTTTATTTTTAATAATAAAAATTAGGTCATCAGGATGAAGAAGATGAAGCTGAGCAAATTACGATGTGTATGCTGGCAATGATGTTATTTTCAATGATACAGGAAGGGATCAGTCTAATGCCGCGTACACACGACCGTTTTTAATGACGAGAAAAATGCAATTTTTTTAAATGGTCATTAAAAATGATCGTGTGTGGGCTTCAGAGCATTTTTCACAACGTGAAAAATGGCCATGAAAAAATTGGAACATGCTCTAATTTTTCTCGTCGTTTTTCACGTCGTCGTTTTTCTCGTCATGAAAAACGGCCGTGTGTAGGCTTTAACGACGTGAAAAAAAATACGCATGACTGTGCAGCCAGTCATGATATTGGTGGGTCCATTACAGTCACTTTGACTTTATTTGGTAAAGAGGGCACGGTCATAAGAGACCAACAATGGCACAAACTGTTTGCAAAGTATCAGCAAAAATATATGCAAATCTGCAAAGGAATGGACACAGAGCTGATCTATTTGAACCTAATGCAAAGCATCATGGTTAGGAAATATGGTCATTCCTTAGTAAATTTTAAAATTAAGTAAAAATGAGGTTTTCAAAATAATAACCCATGCTTTTAAGAAGATTTACTTATATTTACTTGAACCTAAATATTGGGGTTGATTTACCAAAGACTGCGTTCTTTGCAAAAGTGCAGTTGTACTCTGCATGTGCAGTTACTCCAGAGCTTAGTAAATGAGCAGAAGCTCTGCTGACTTCCATTATCTAGTCATATTCAAGCAAAAAAGCTGTTTTATTTAATTTTATTTTCCTTGCGCGTGATTGGGTATTCTTTGCAAAGTGAAGCTTCATTTACTAAGCTTTGGAGCAACTGCCCTTGCAGAGTGCAACTGCACATTGCAAAGTGCACAGTCTATTTGCCTTTAGTAAATCAACCCCATTGTGTCTAATAACCCTCAAATTGAGTATAAATTCTCTTTTGAAACCTACAGAGAATTTTTTTTTTCTAGAAAAATCCCTTGGATAATATTTTCAGATCACATCACAATAACAAACGTATTGACCCTTGACTTCATTCTACATTTTTTCAACTTGGCAAAATGACATTCCATATTACTTCCATTTACATCTTTATAATCTTGTCTCACACCAGACAGTGACTGGGTCACTAAAGCTAGTTCATTACTGAGAACTGCTCACCCTACTGTCTAATGTCTATACATCATAATTATACTAATACAGCCAAGCTGCAGAATATGAAATATCACATCACATCATCTAGAAACACATGAATAAAATATCAAATGACTGAAAAAAAGCATTTAATGCGCCATGGGAAATGCGCTGTAAAATTACAGTTCAGTGGTATGTTTATCACAGAGGAACATTGGTTTGACTCCGTGGCACACATGTTACAGAGAAGGGCATTGTGGTAATCCAGATGCTCTGTCTGCTAGATGACTTTTATCACCAAAGGGAAGGTGACCAGATGGTGCTGCCTCCTCTCATATCATCATTCACATCTGACTTATTAAAAGGTGCACAGTGTCCTCAAATGATTTTATACTGCACAGAATTCACAGATAACATTAAACGTATTTTCATTTTACTTCCATCCTTCTGGTACAGCTGACATTGCTGGCTCTATTTAATAAGAAGGTGCAAAGCACCCTAAAGCCACGTACACACGATCAGACATTCCGACAACAAAACCATGGATTTTTTTCCAACGGATGTTGGCTCAAACTTGTGTTGCATACACACGGTCACACAAATGTTGTCGGAAATTCCGAACGCCAAGAACGCGGTCACACATACACACAAATGTTCGATGTGAGCTTGTTGACGGATACTCCGACCGTGTGTATGCTCCATCGGACATTTTCTGTCGGAATTTCCGACAACAAATGTTTAAGAGCTGGTTCTCAATTTTTCCGACAACAAAAGTCCTTCTCGGAAATTCCGATCGTCTGTAGCCAATTCCGACGCACAAAAGTTTTACGCATGCTCGGAATCAATTCGACACATGCTCGGAATCATTGAACTTAATTTTTCTCGGCTCGTCGTAGTGTTGTACGTGACCGCGTTCTTGCCGTTCGGAATTTCCAACAACATTTGTGTGACCGTGTGTATGCAAGACAAGTTTGAGCGAACATCCGTCGGAAAAAAATCCACGGTTTTGTTGTCGGAATGTCCGTGTGTACTTGGTATAAGAAGCAGCTTTATTGTGTGTATCTACAAGCTTTTAGTTGAATCACACACCCTTCGTTTAGTGTTAGATGAAGGGTGCATCTGAAAGATTATGGTTATATGAAATAAATCTAAGAGCAAGAAAAGAAGCTGAGGGCTTGTAGCTTTGGATAGACTATACATTTTTGAGTTCATGGGGACACTCCTAACAGTGAGGAGAACTTAGGTACGGTAATTAAAGGTGCAAGTTTTCAGGATAACTGGTATTAAACCCCAAACTTCAATACAGTGCCTTAAAAAAGTATTCATACCCCTTGAAATTTTCCACAGTTTGTCATGTTACAATCAAAAACGTAAATGTATTTTATTGGGATTTTATGTGATAGACCAATACAAAGTGGCACATAATTGTGAAGTGGAAGGAAAATGATTAATGGTTTTCAACACCTTTTTTACAAATAAATATCTAAAAAGTGTGGCATGCATTTGTAATCAGCCCCCCTGAGACAATGCTTTGTAGGACCACCTTTCACTGCAATTACAGCTGCAAGTCTTTTAGGTTTGTAGTTGTGCCATACTCTTTCCATTTTCGGGTGATGGATTTAACAATGCTCCTTGGACCACCTTCTTAACCTGTTTCACCATGAATGGCTTGATCATGACCAAACGATTTGTGGTGAAACATGTTAAGGAGGTGGCCGTTGCTCTGGGTGGAGACACCAAAGAAACGTTGATGCTTAAATAAAAGTATTTGAAAGAGTGAAGATTGGAGTGAAGCTCTCATTCATATATTATATATGTAGCGGACTCACCCCTCTCTCTTTCTTTATCGGTTATGCGGCTGTTGTCTAGGGGTACCTGGGAGAGAGATATGAGACGCACCACGGCCCACGTCCTCCGTAACTAAGAGGTGAAGGCCAGAAGATTGGGCTTTTGTGTAGGTGTCCTTGAGTCAAGTCCAGTACTTCGTCCCTGACTCCTTTGCTTTAGTAACCCGAGTTCCACACAGTGAATAGGTCCAACTCAGTTTTATTCTTCTTGCCAAGCAATAAAACATCTCTTTTCTTTAGAAAATGGGGACAGATCGAGGTACAATCCTTTTCCTTCTGCTGCTGCCCACTGTGCTGTCACCAGTGGTGAATAGTCACTGCCACTGACTAAGTGATATAGAACGTGAATTACCTTCGCTCACTTTGCCCCTGTTAGAGGAAGAAATCCGTCCAAGGGAGAAGTGGAGGCCTCTCCATCACCAGCGATGCAGCGCCGGACTCTTCGGAGAAGTTACTGCGCACCAGTCCTCACGAACTCAGACACGGGCACCCAAGGAGTTAGGGCCCCCTCGGATTCCTCCACCCTCGCGGAACTCAGTCGAAGGTACTGAGCCCCAGGCATCTGCCATAGTACCTCACCCCAGGCTAAAGGTGCCTGAGATGGACTCCATCTCCGCTCCAGCTAGGCCAAGGGCACCTAGGCCTGGAGCACCGGAACGCCGGCACCCAAGCTGAAGGTGCCTGGGTGTGGCCGCGTCCTCCAACTCTGAACCAACTCTGCCCCCGTCATCCGGGCGTCCGCCCCTTTTATGACCTCTCCCTTCGTGTCACAGCGGGTTCCCCGCCCCGCTGTACCAGCTCCAGGGGAGGACAAAAAGGTACAGTCTTGCGGTGTGAGTTCAGCCCCGGTCCAAGGCAACAATGCCACCTATAGGCCGGCGGGAACTTCACACCACCAGAGTCCTCCAAGACTCACAAAGGGAACCTTGAATTTACTAACAATCAGGGCACCTGGGTTACACTAGCACCCAGATGCTTCCCCAAATTCAAGTACCCGCTACATATACAGTAGTGAGCTAGGAGGGGCTTCTTTGAGCCTGAACCCTGTTTATCCATAGACAGCTGAGGGGAGCAGGTTTGGAGTGGTGCTGTGGGTCTGAGATGTTTCAAATATTTTGGAAATAGGTAAATCAATGAGTTTGGTTTCACCTAAAGTTACCCAATAAAGGGTGTCATTTGAACTCCAAACTTTCTGCCTTAATCAATGGCTAACATGATGCAATATTCTCTCTCTCTCTCTCTCTCTCTATATATATATATATATATAAAACGGGTTACAGAAAAGTAATAGAGGTTAAATCTTCCAAAGGGGACACTAGTTCTGGTGACCTGGGGGTCCCCAAGAAATTCCCTTAATTTTCAGGGATTTCCTCTCACTTCCTGTTTGGCTATGGGACAGGAAGTGAAGTGAAATCTCCGAAATGAAACAAAGATGGCAAAAAAAAAAAAAACTGACAGGGGTTATATTCTTCCCTTATCCAAAATGAAAAAAAAAGTTTTGCCCATAGTTCTACTTTAACTCCTAAATGGTTGTTTCTGATTACTGCACTTTGCACACAGACTGAACACTTTGCAATTAATATGGTTCTTCAACAAACAATAAGGCAGTAATATTGTTGTGTTTATGTTAAAGCTCGCAACAGCTGCCCCTGGCCTGTGACCATCGAGAATGCTAATACAAGTCTGAATCAGAACACAAAAAACTTTGGTGATCATATGACAGTACGCTGCAATCTGGGATTCAAAATGGCCAATGAACAGGAGATGGCACACAGCCGTTGTCAAGGAGATAAGAAGTGGAGTGTAACAGCACCCTGTGAAGGTAACAGCAACATGACATGATTCATTTTTATTTTAGCGCTGTAATCCCTTTGCATTTTTAACCCCCTTAGTGGTATTCCCGAGTCGGGCTTGGGGTGAGTTTTTCATACCAAGAGCGGTAACCCCGAGCCAGACTCGGGCTGCATCGCAGTATCCACGGAGAGTTACTTACCTTGTTCCCTGGATCCTGCGATGTCTCCCCGCAGTGTGTGCGAGCCGTGTCTCGCTCAATTCACACTGCCGAGTGCCGAGCTCCGATCCCTGCGACGTTGCGGCGCACGGGAGCGGAGTTCGGCGCCAAATTCAAAAAGTGAAAAAGACAGTATAGATACAGTATACTGTACTCTTACAGATTACAGTACTGTATGTAATGATTACACACCCCCTTTGTCCCTAGTGGTCTGTTCAGTGTCCTGCATGCAGTTTTATATTGTAAAAACTGTTCTTTCTGCCTGGAAACTGGAGATTGTCCATAGCAACCAAAAAGTGTCCCTTTATGTCAAAAGTGGTTTTAGCGATTTGTGGGGAAATTTGTCATCAAACACTAAATCTAATGACAGCGCACAATTCTGCAACTGAGCAAATTTCAGTGTTTTTGATTTGATTACATTATTTAATACATTTTATTATAATTACATTATTATTTGTTATAATTATTTATAGTTATTTATTATGTAGCACACGGGCCCTTTTCTCCTGCTTACCTCCACCTTGCAGGGATAAAGGCACACTGTGCCACATGCCCGGATCCTCCTGGTTTAGAAGGTTGAGCGGTGTTCTTTAATTTTGGGTCCTGCAGCGAGTTACCTCTTTCCACTGGTTCTTGTCCCTAGAGTGTAGGGAAAAGTCTATGTTCCTCCCCCAAAGAAAGTCAATGTCCGCACAACTTCAACTCCAACAAAGAGTTTATTTTCCTTTGCTTCAGTTAACGGGGAAATTGAAGAGAGAAAGAAGCTAGCGAAGTTAGGAGGTAGATTCAGACACATACAGTACCACTTGGCTTACTCGTTGCCACTCGATCCCGAGTGGGCCTAGCTCACCCTGATAGATCCCTCTCACAGTTCTAGCAGCCGGAGTGGAGCTCGAACAATACTGTAACTTTGTCCCCTCCAGGGACGGTTTCAGGAGATCCTCTCGTAGAGCAGAATCCTGTTATTCCTGAATCCAGAACATTACTTGAACCTCTGTAACTGAAGAACCGATGATGCCAATGGGCACTTTACAGGGTCATCTGGCGGAGCAAGGAATCCTTCCCTCTGACAGGTCACCAGGCCTTTCCAGAGACAGCGACCTACTATCACTCGTCTCCTCTGTGGGACAGATCCTCTCGGTCAGAGCGGGTACCCTCACCTGGGCACCCTGGGACTCTAGTGTTCTATTTGTAGACCCAGGTGAAGATACTGGGCCTACCCGGTACGTTGTAGCCTCGGGCTAAAGGTGCCGAGACTCCTCGACCCGATCCCGCACCCCCATGGGGCACACTCCCCGGGGCACACACCCTTGCCCTCCTCCAGGGGCACACTCCTCCTCACATCATGGCGTCTGCCCCTTATGTATCCCCTCCCGGCATGCACAGCAGGTGAAGCCCCGCCCACTGCACGGCAGCCGAGAGAGAACACCCGATCACTAGAGTTGAGCGGACACCTGGATGTTCGGGTTCGACGGGTTCAGCCGAACTTTGGAAAAAAGTTCGGGTTCGGGACCGAACTTTAACCCGAACCCGAACCCCATTGAAGTCAATGGGGACCCGGACTTCTAAGGACTAAAAAGGCTCTAAAAAAGTAATGGAAAGGGCTAGAGGGCTGCAAATGGCAGCAAAATGTTGTTAAGAGCATGGCAAGTGCTCTGCAAACAAATGTGGATAGGGAAATAACTTAAAATAACATAAAAAAAAAAATATGCTGGAGGCCCCCTTCTCAGCAGAAGAGGTACAGGAAGTCATTAAGAACCTCAGAAACTCAATGGCACGATGCCACACATATGATGGGAATGCCCCAGAATACGCCCTTTCTGGAATAAATTATTCAATTTAATGGATAAGCTAGTGGGAAAATAAAATACTTTGAAATAAAAATGTAGCGGGGTGCTAAATTTAAGGGAAGTGTTTGAGTGGTAAATAGGCTCAAACACCCTAATTCTGTAGGATTCATGGACCATTTTGTTCTCGGGGGACAGTATTGGTGTGCAGTTCCCTGCGGCCTACAGGTGGCGCTGCCATGGTAGGCTAGGGTTGAACCGCCGATACAGTGCTGTGACTTTTGTGTCCCCTCTTGGCAGTAGTACAGCGGGGCGGGGAACCTGCTGTGCATGCCGGGAGAGCATATAAAAAGGGGCAGACCTTTGGCCTGGGGGCTGATGTCCAGTGGGGTCCGCGCCCAGGTGCCTTCGGCCTGGGTGCATGTGTTCCTGTTCCATCTCGGGTACCTTTAGCCCGGGGTGAGGTACTATCCTGGAGTTCCTGCTGCCCTGGGTATGGAGGCCTAGGTGCGGGAGTAAAGCCTGGAGTCCAGAGCCTTCGTCTGGAGTCCGCTAAGGGTCGAGGAGTCTTAGGGTGCCGCCTCGTGTAGGGGACCATGTTCCAGGGAAGGGAGGATCATTCTGATGGACCGATGCGGGAGTCACGGTGAAGGAAGGGACTGTTGACTCCCTGGAGAGATGTCTTCCCCTTGATATGGGCTAGGTTCGTAGAAGGAGAAGCTCAAGGTCATCTTGACTGTATCAGAGGCCTTATTCACCCGGCCCGTGGCAGGGGCCTTATACACCCTGGTCTGTGGCAGAGACCAAAGTTCTCCAGGTCCGTGGCAGGGGCCTTGTACACCCGGTCTGTGGCAGAGACCAACCTCAAGGTCTGTGGCAGAGACCGTGCACCTAAAACTGTTTGAGAAACCTAAGCAGTGAAGTGAATGTGCTACGTTTGTGCCTGGACCTCCTCCACACCTTAAGCTGTCCTGTTTCTTTGCTCTAACCTTTTCTATCCGAGTAGAGTTTATTTTGCCATGAGAGAATAAGAGTTGTAATTTCAGCTGGTGTGGACATCGACTTTACTGGGAATTAAAGGACATGCCTCTACCGACAGTAGAGGTGAGAATCATCCTCTGGAGGAGTTTTGACTCCGGCTGTGGACACGGCCCGTCAAGTACACCGCTCAACCTTTATATAGGAGGGTACGGGCTGGTAGTGCGGTGTGCCTTTCTCCCTCCTGCGAGTAGCCAACAACATAAAGGCAGGTAAGGGGGAAAGGATCTGTGCGCTACAAAAAAATTAAATAAAAATTATAATCTTGACCTAGGAGGACGAGGTCCATATGGAGTAGGAGGTTGAGGTGGCGGTGGATGTGGCTGTGTAGGTGAAAGCGGCGGTGGAGGAGGACGAGGTAGCCAACACTGGTTCAAAAATACAACAATGGCTGGGTAAGGCCGGTGATGTGTCGAATTCTGTCCCCCGTCAAATAGTGTCCACCCTGTACTGCGCTTGCTCAGTATGTAGGACAAGGGGATTTCGAAAATCTCCCAAGACGAACGGCGCCTACGTGGTGAGTTCAGGTGAAGGCCACACCATCCGTGGTTCAAGCCGAGCCAAGTGAGGCCGTGCCCGAAGCGTGGCGATCGAACCGAGCCCGTGAGGGGCCCTGTTACTATGTGCTACCATATGTCCACTTGGATGGTGGGACTTGAACCTGCACTCACAGCGCAGGCGCCGTTCATCTTCGGAGATTTTGTGAATCTCCTTGTCCTCTGTACTGCCCAAGCGCTGCGCCTTCGCAGTATGGGCCGGACACAATCCGATGGCCGGACAGTTTTTGTCACAACACCGGTATACATGTCTATTCTGCAGAAGGTACGGACAAGTCCTGTGGGATCCATGCCTGGTTCATTTTAATGAACGTGAGCTTGTCCACATTGGCTCTGGACAGGCGGCTGCGCTTGTCTGTGATAACGCCCCCTGCCGTGCTAAATACACGTTCAGATAATACACTGGCTGCAGGGCAGGCCAGCACCTCCAAGGCATAAAGGGCAAGCTCAGGCCATGTGCCCAATTTGGAGACCCAGAAGTTAAAGGGGGCAGACCCATCATCCAGTACGTGTAGGCCTGTGGACACATACTGCTCAACCATGTTGGTGAAATGCTGCCTCCTGCTAAGACGTTCCATCTCAGCTGGTGGTGCTGCTTGTTGTGGCGTGCTGACAAAGCTTTTCCACATTTCAGCCATGCTAACCCTGCCTTCTGAGGTGCTGCCGGTGCCCCGGCTGCGTTGGCGACCTCTTCCTCCTCCTCTGTCTTCGCCTTGTGCTTCCACTGTACGCCCGCTGTCAGGTGGGAATGCCACCAGCAGCGCGTCTACCAGCATGCGCTTGTACTCGCGCATCTTACGATCCCGCTCCAGTGAGGGAATTAAGGACGGTACGTTGTCCTTGTAACGGGGATCCAGCAGGGTGGCCACCCAGTAATCAGCACCAGTTAAAATGTGGGCAACTCGGCGGTCATTGCGGAAACACTGCAGCATGTAATCGCTCATGTGTGCCAGGCTGCCCAGAGGCAAAGAAAAGCTGTCCTCTGTGGGAGGTGTATCGTCTGCAAAATATTTTTTATGGCCCTAAATGGCATTTTTTGGAAGACCACAACACGCCCACAGTACGTAACCGCTGAATCGCACAGCTACAGAACTGCAGAAAATGCTATTCAAAAAATTTTTTGTTTTTTTTAGTATAGCACAGTAGAAGAAAACTATATAGAAATTGTTTATTTCACACACCTCCACATATGTATAACACACTGCAAAATATTTTTTGTGGCCCTAAATGGCATTTTTTGGAAGACCACAACACACCCACAGTACGTAACCGCTGAATCGCACAGCTACAGAACTGCAGAAAATGCTATTCAAAACAAATGTTGTTTTTTTAGTATAGCACAGTAGGAGAAAACTATATAGAAATTGTTTATTTCACACACCTCCACATATGTATAACACACTGCAAAATATTTTTTGTGGCCCTAAATGGCGTTTTTTGGAAGACCACAACACACCCACAGTACGTAACCGCTGAATCGCACAGCTACAGAACTGCAGAAAATGCTATTAAAAAAAAAATGTTGTTTTTTTAGTATAGCACAGTAGAAGACAAATATATAGAAATGGTTTATTTCACACGCCTCCACATATGTATAACACACTGCAAAATATTTTTTGTGGCCCTAAATGGCTCTTTTTGCAAGCGTACATTAAAGTGCAATTTTTTTTATTTTTTTGCCCTAAACGGGTCTTTTTTTGCACGAGCAAAATAAAATGCAATTTTTTAAATTTTTTTGCCCTTAATGGGTCTTTTGGAAAAGAGCACAATAAAGTGCCTTTTTTTTTGCCCTAAATGGATCTTTTTCCAAGAGCAGAATACACCCACAGTATGGAAACGGTGTATCTCTCAACGTAATATATGCAGTGCTGGTTCACTGAGCTTGCAGATAAAAGGTAGATTTTCTCTGACACTGGGCTCATGGCAGTGTAAAAAGACTGCACTGCAACACAAACAGCTAAACCTATGCAGATCGCTGAGTTATATCTCTGAATCTGGACTCCTATTCCTATATATTATATCTCTCTCCCTGAAAGCACCAACAGGAACCTGGCCCTACACTACACTGTCTCTCTATCTTTTCCCTCAGATTCCAGAATCAGGACTAACTCATGTATTTTTCAATCTCTCCCTAAAAGCAGCAGCAGCAGACAAGATCCTCTCCCTATCTATTCTGAAGCAGAGTGACGTGTGTGCTGTGTGCCTCTAGCTTATATAGAAGCTGGGTCACATGTTGCACTGACCAATCACAGCCATGCCATTAGTAGGCATGGCTATGATGGCTTCTAAGGGCACACCAGCTAATCAAAAGGTGATTGGCTGGCCCCTGAAGCATTTCTAACTGCGCCATTAGATTGCCGAACCCGAACCCGGACTTTCGCGCAAAGTCCGGGTTCGGGTTAGGGAAAAAGCTAAAGTTCGGTACGGACCCGAACTTTACAGTTCGGGTTCGCTCAACCCTACCAATCACGCTATTGTGTCACCCGAGGTTCGCCCTGGGCCTGGGCAACAGTGGCACCCACAGGCCAAAGGGGAACTGTACATCAGACAACACTTACAGCAGAGCAGAGTCCAGTATATCAAATTAGAGAACCTGAGCCCACTATGGCTCATACTACCCCTAAATTTAGAACATAGCGGCCCCCAATTTGGGGTACCCGCTACAATTATATTATAATTTATGATTTTGTGTTTCAAACTTTATCATACACGGGATGTCTACTAGACTCTTGTTTGGTCAGGTTTAAGTAAGTAATTACTAAGAATTGCAGGCCTACAATACATAACACCAAATTCCCATGCAAAATAATTGTACCGCTTTTGGTACAAAATTCCAGACAGAATCATAACGCCAGGGAGGTTAAACACATTATCAGTGGGAATGCCAGAGGATGAACCTGGGAACAGCTGTTTTCCTGCTTCTGTCAGAAAGCGTGCTTATCTATCGCCATCTATTCTAAATCATCACTATTTAACAATTCTAACTACGAATACCCTGACAAATAATATATTTTTTTTAATATAAAATATTACATTGAATACAATAATGGTTTCCTATAAACAGATAAGTAGCGCTACCCCTGAAAATGGCCGCTGGCTGATAATGGTCAAAAGCACAGTTATTGTACAATTCCAGCACAGATGATGATGATCAAAGTTCTCCCTCACTAATGCGGAGGATGCCAGCACACACAGAGCACAGTTCAGTCACACTGACACAAAGAGCAGCCTAGGGGTGTCTTTTTGTGGTTTTATTGTTAAACAATTTGGATGGGGTGTAGGGTAGTAGAGGATACTTCAAAACCTCTAGCAGAAACAAGAGGACACTCTTCTCTATGTTACAAACTTCAGGAAGAGTTTTTCTGCTCAGCTCAAAGTACAATATTCCCGTAAGAGACTAGTAGAGGCCAGAGGTATGTACTCCTCAGGAGGATGACTACTTTACCCAGCTTTAAAGGACAGTCCTCCAATTGCAAAACTAGAGGAGACTAATGTATGTACCTCTCAAGACAGGAACTACGTAGATTAACTTAGTGTAAAGTCTTTCCACTAAACTAAAGGGGACTAGTCAGTATGTACCTCAGAGGAAAGGAACAATGAGGCCCAGAAATCCTAATAGTATACAGTCACTTGGACCTTGCAGCAAAACAGTACTCACGAGGCCAAAGTATCTGTGCCCCTTCAGCTTATTCCAGATGCCTACCGCTATGGAGACTGGATCCTTAGGTGAAGTTTCAGGGTGCCAATACCCTCTCAGATGTAGGCCCCCCGGCTCTGCCAAAGCCAGGACCTTAATAAACAGCAACTTGAAACAGCAGAATGGCTGGAGGTGAGAGGTAACTACATTCCACCTGAACAGGTGGAATCCTTGGACAGGAAGACACTGCTGTTCTACAGCTCAGACTCTATGTGATTCTCAGCCACCTTCTGGGTACACCACCTCAGGGACTGGCTGCAGCACAATATGTATTCATGCTTCCTATTTGCCTTGTTCCACTCATTCAAGAACTTTCTAGAAGAAGAAGCTCCAGCACCCCTGGAAGGGTTGAATGCAGTGGCGACTGGAGCTCTATTTTTTGGGGGGGCAGCAAACAAACCCCCTGACCCCCCACCTCCCTGTTTGGTCGGTTAATTGGTCAGTCAGTCAAATAGGGGTATTAATCTACCCCTATATGCAATGTGTTCACATGTGCCCCACTTTCACTGAGCTGCTGCCGCGGGTTAATCCTCGGGAAAAGAGAGAGGCGAGGCAGGAGCTGACACATTATTATTGTCATCTCTGTGCACCGCTGATGGCAGGTGGCATTATTAGCTGGTAGTAACCCGTTAGTGCCCAGCACAGAGGAGCATTTCAGCAGTTCAACTATGATGAGTTGCAGCACTATCTTGTTAACACCTTCCAATGGTGTAAGGCTTCCATCTCTTGACCAAAAAAAAACCTAGGCAGCCATGATGTGCTTCCATGTCTCTCCCTTATCTGTGTCTGTGGTTTGCTGAGTACATTCCACAGTCGATCCAGTGCCTGAACAAAGAGAATACTCTATGATCCTACCCCTAAACTACATCTAAATCACCACTGACACGACAAGAAGTGAACTGGGGAAGTTAGTCCATTTGATCCCAGCAAAAAAACTATCTTTGTTTCCCTGCTCCATAAAATAACATTGATGAAGCTTGAATCCCTATGCCTCCAGAGCCCAGCAGCTTCTATTGCATTCAATCTTTACCCTTCCAGGGTGGAATCGCTATGCTAATGAAGCAAGTCTAGCAGTTTTCGGATCCCTGATCTGCATGCCATAGATCTGTTGTCAGTGACAATGTAAGCACACCGTCTACAGGGAATTGTACAGTCAAAGCAAGCACAGTTGGCTGACCACCGATCCTGACTTTAGACAATCAAACATTATTTTCGAATGCTAGGTAGAACATGTTAGCTGTAACAAATTAAAGGGGTTGTAAAGGTTCGTTTTTTATTTTCTAAATAGGTTCCTTTATGCTAGTCCATTGTTGGTTCACTTACCTTTTCCTTCGATTTCCCTTCTAATGCCGCGTACACACGATCGTTTTTCACGTCGTTAAAAATGCCATTTTTTAAATTGCGCATTAAAAACGATCGTGTGTAGGCTCCAGAGCATTTTTAACGACGTGAAAAATGGCCTAAAAAAAGGAGAACCTGCTCCATTTTTTCACGTCGTTTTTCACGTCGTTTTTTTTAACAACGTGAAAAACTGTAGTGTGTATGCTTTTACGAGGGGGAAAAAAACGTGCATGCTCAGAATCAAGTATGAGACGGGAGCGCTCGTTCTGGTAAAACTAGCGTTCGTAATGGAGATAGCACATTCGTCACGCTGTAACGGACTGAAAAGCACGAGGCTGAAAAGCGTGAATCGTCGCTCAACAAACTTTACTAACATGAAGGGTGGCGCCATTCGAACGGAACTTCCCCTTTATAGTGCCGTCGTACGTGTTGTACGTCACTGCGCTTTGCTCGAGCGTTTTTTTTAATGAACGTGTGTATGCAAGACAGGCTTGAGAGGAAACAAGAAAAATCACGTCGAGAAAAACTTTGTTTTTGAAAATGACATTAAAAACGATCGTGTGTACGCGGCATTAGTGTTTTTTTTTTCTTTGTCTGAATTTCTCACTTCCTGTTCCTCCTCAGTAAGCTTGCCACCATCATCTGAGCGGTGTTTAGTCAGCCAGAACAGCTTACTGAACAGCTTACTGAGGAGGAACAGGAAGTGAAAAATTCAGACAAAGAAAACAAACAAAAAAAAACATTTAGAAGGGAAATCGAAGGAAAAGGTAAGTGATCCAACAATGCTCTAGCTTAAAATAACCTATTTAGAAAATAAAAAATGAGCCTTTACAACCCCTTTAAACCTGCCCAGGCTGCACAGTCTCTTATCTCTGCAGTCCTATCCTCTCCAGCAGCTAAATAACCAAGCGCCGTGTATTTCTCCTTACCTTGGCTGACTTTGCCCTAACTGGTGTCAACAACCGTATTTTTTGAAGGCGGCAAATGGGGAGTTAGTGAACGGTGTCAGCAGTGGTGGCTGGTGGGTGGGTCGGTCCGGCTCCCCCTGCGTCTCCTCCAGCCGTGCGTGTCCTCTGGCCATGAGTCTCCTCCCTCCTCCTCCTAGGCCAATAGGATTGCTTCTCCTTTCAGCCAATCGGGAAACAGGTCTCAGGACCCGCTTCCAGATTGGCCCGAGAAGAGAATCAGTGTGACAATAGCGAATAATTATTCAATATTATCACACAACTGGGTGGGCTCAGGGCGCAGTGCTCTGCGCCCTGAGCCCACCCTTTTTTGAAGACTATTAGAGCCTCCAGCTCTAATCACATGCTTAATAAAAAAAAAAAAACATTGGAGTCCATGCGTCCGGCACCCTGCATGTAGATTAGGGCCAGATGCAAGGATGGGGGGGCAGCTGAATGGTTGAATGTAAAACGTTTTTTTCAGACAGCTATAGCTCTTGAGCAGAAAAAAAGATCAGAGGAACAGACTATGAAACAGGTAAGTATAAATCCCTTTTTTTTTCATTTAATGTTAAGGTAAACTCTCCAAAATGATGCTACAGAGGGCAGGAAAACTGAAACAGGTTCTTATCCAATTCCACTCTATCCAAATCCAAAAAAGAATGTTTTTGTGTGTGTGACGATTACACACTCAGCCTCAACCTGCACAGAAATGCACTAACCATATCCAACGATTGGTAAGCAGGAATATATAGAATTTAAGTTTTTGGGTTTAGATACACTATAAATTTAACGGTTAGGTTAAGGTTTGGCATTGAACATTAGGTTACAGGTTAGAGGTTAGTTAATAATGGGAATTAGATTAGATGTTATCGCTTGGGTGAGGGTTTTATCAACAGTTAGGAATAGTTCAGAGGTTGTCCACATTATCAGAGGAACTATTCTACGGTATGTACACTTTTTGTTGCCAAAAGCACCTTTGTCTCCCTTTAGCAAAAGCAATCATATAATGAAACAGCAGAAATCACCACAGTAATGCAAGTGCTGCTTGTGCACTCTACCAGGAGCTGCCTATTGTGTGCGGCTGATTATGGAGCACACGCTAAAAGTATTCCACAGCCAGGAATTTTGGGGCCCCTTACACAGCTTCACAGGCATGGGCCCCCTGGAATGAGAAGCGCGGGGGGGTAGCCGCAAATTGAGAAGCGGGGGGCGCCGCAAATTTAGAGTGGGGGTGGGTGTGTTACCGCGGATAGAGAAGAGGGGGGGGCTGCTGCCGCAAATTAGGTTCAGTACGGGCTTTGGGGCCATTCAGGCCCCTGGGGATATCCGGGCCCCTTACAAAAAATAAAGTAAAAAATGTTAAAATAATAAAGAAAAAAAAAAGCGGGGTTGCCATTCGGGCCCCTGGGGATATCCGGGCCCCTTACAAAAAAATAAATAAAAAAAACAATAATTTTTTATTTTATTATTTAAATAAAAAGGGGGGGTTGCCATCCGGGTCCCTTACAGGTGTACTGCCTGTACCCCCCCCCCCCCCTGATGGCGGCCCTACTATTTGCTTATACCTGGATCCATACTGTTTTTTTATAAAAGTTCTATGCTTTAAAAACTTCTATGCTTTAGTTGGACTGTAGATTAAAAAATATTATACATTTATATAGGAAGTTTCTTACTTCTATTAAACTATACATAATAACTGGATTCTCTATAAATAGAACAAGACCTGCATCCCCTGCAAGCTTTCTGGGATATACAGTGTATATATATAATCACATGTTAACTAGTAGGATAATTACTCCTTTATAATCTTATAGTTTTACATATTTTAAAATTTTATATGACACCTCTGTTGTTACCTCTGTATGAGTAAAAATTCTCACTAATAAGATCATCTACGCCACCAGAGATTCATAATAGATATCATTGCTATCACTGTCCAGGGCCACTGATAAGGCAGTCTAGCCAGTCCTCCTGTACCGGGCCCAGGCCCCATCAGTTCAAAAGGGGGGCTCGGGCACCTGTTGAACAGGAGGGACAGGTGTACTGCCCTATTGCACACTCGGGATTGCATTGCAGGATCCTGGTGCAGTATATTTACCTTGTCCCCAGGATCCTGCGATGTCCCCATGCTGTGTCCACGGGCTGGGTCCTCCACCCGATGCTCTGTGTGCCAGGCTCTATTCCCTGTGACCGTCGCGGCACACGGGGGCGGAGCCTGACGGCAAATTCAAAAAGTACTAAATTCGTAACACATACAGTACACTGTAATCTTACATATTACATTACTGTATGAAATCATTTCTTATCCGTTTTGTCACTAGGGCTTTGTCCAGTGTCCTGCATGCACTTTTATATTATATATACTGTTCTTTCTGCCTGGAAACTTGAGATTCTCCATAACAGCCAAAAAGCGCCCCTTTACGTCAAAAGTGGTTTTAGAGCAGCTCCAAAACAGCGATAATAAATTAGAACACTTGCAGAATTGAACGATAGTGAATCGTGAGGAAATTAATTTTATTATAATTATTTTATTATTATTTATAATTATTTATACTTATTTATTATATTATAATTTATGATTTCATGTTTCAAACTTTATCATACCCGGGATGTCTACTAGACTCTTGTTTAGACAGATTTAAGTGAGTTATTCCTAAGAATTACAGGCCTACAATATAAAACGCCAAATTTCTATGCAAAACAATTGTACCACTTTGAGTCACAAAAATCTGACATAATCATACCGCCAGGGAGGTTATGAGCAAGAGTGTAAGGTTTTATATATTTTATATGTCCAAGATGCTTAATTATGATAAAGGGCACATAGTACAGACCCTACTAGAAAACCAGTTAGTTGCCATGCTTACCCCTAACACAGTTGGTCAGACACTATAGCTAGCTTCTGTGTTCTTCGCCTATAACAGCCCTCTTGGTACTTGGTTGCTCCCAGGCACGAGTGCACAAAGCAAGGTCCATAAAGACACAGATGAGCGAGTTTGGGGTGAAGGAACTTGACTGGCCTGCACAGAATCCTGACCACAACCCGATAGAACACCTGTATGATGAATTAGAGCGGAGAATGCGAGCCAGGTCTTCTCATCCAACATCATCAGTGCACGACCTCAAAAATGCGCTACTGGATGAATGGTCAAACACTCCCATAGACACACTCCTAAACCTTGTGGACAGCCTTCCCAGAAGAGTTGAAGCTGTTATAGCTGCAAAGGGTGGGCCAACTCAATATTAAACCCTTCAGACTAAGACTGGGATGCCATTAAAGTTCATGTGCGTGTAAAGACAGGCGCCCCAATACTTTTGACAATATAGTGTATATTTGTTTACCTTTTATCACTTTGCCACTTTAATCTCCACCTTTATGATTGATAATGTCATTCACTTGTTTTTCCTTTGTTCACACTTATTAAAATGAAATGCTTTATTTCCCATCTACTGTATATCTGTATATCACGATGCAGTACATTGCTATACATCATTATGTTCTATTGATGTTGTTTTTATTAGACATTCAAAAAATAAAATCAATCTGTTTTTTATGTAGCAATATCTCCTTGTGCTTGTGGTGACCCTCCTGTAATTGAAGATGGCTCCTTTGTGAAGTATGGAAATCCTGTGACAGGGATTAGAGCAAAGTATATATGCCGTCCTGGGTAAGTTTGGATTTCTTGTTGGTTTGATTATCAAAGGTCTGAACATTAGGGATGAGCTTCGTGTTCGAGTCGAACATACGTTCGACTCGAACATCGGCTGTTCGATCGTTCGACGAAGATCGAACGATTTGGGCCGTTCGCGCCAAATTCGAGTGACGCGAACGGCCCACAATGCACTACGCCATCGCAGTGTCATCCAGGCGCTGTGATTGGCCAAGCATGCACTGTGACCCCGCATGCTTGGCCAATCACAGCGCCGGCAGCGAGGAGAGCAATGATTGGCCACAGGCAGGATGCCTGTGGCCAATTATTGCTGAGGGGGTTTAGTACACGCCTCACACTATAAAAGGCCGCCAGCACGGCGGCCTTGTGTAGTGTGTTCCGGAGCAGGGAAAGAGAAGCATAGGCAGGGACAGTGTCATTTTTTTCCTTTACTAATCCTGGATTCCTTGTGTTTAGGGACAGAGAAGGATAGGTAGGGAGAGTGTCAGTGTGTCATTCTGTGCTAAACCTTGTTTGTAGGGACAGAGAAGGACAGTGAGGGAAAGTGTCAGTGTGCTATTCTGTGCTAATCCTTGTTTGTAGGGACAGAGAAGGACAGTGAGGGAAACTGTCAGTGTGCTATTCTGTTCTAAACCAATCTTGCTGAACCGTATTTGAAATCCTTGAGTTTAGGGACAGAGAAGGACACTCGTGGAAACTATCAGTGTGCTATTCTGTGCTAAATCTTGTTTGTAGGGACAGAGAAGGACAGTGAGGGAAACTATCAGTGTGCTATTCTGTGCTAAATCTTGTTTGTAGGGACAGAGAAGGACAGTGAGGGAAAGTGTCAGTGTGCTATTCTGTCCTAAACCAATCTTGCTGAACCATATTTGAAATCCTTGAGTTTAGGGACAGAGAAGGACACTCGGGGAAACTATCAGTGTGCTATTCTGTGCTAAATCTTGTTTGTAGGGACAGAGAAGGACAGTGAGGGAAAGTGTCAGTGTGCTATTCTGTCCTAAACCAATCTTGCTGAACCATATTTGAAATCCTTGAGTTTAGGGACAGAGAAGGACACTCGTGGAAACTATCAGTGTGCTATTCTGTGCTAAATCTTGTTTGTAGGGACAGAGAAGGACAGTGAGGGAAAGTGTCAGTGTGCTATTCTGTCCTAAACCAATCTTGCTGAACGATATTTGAAATCCTTGAGTTTAGGGACAGAGAAGGACACTCGGGGAAACTGTCAGTGTGCTATTCTGTCCTAAACCAATCTTGCTGAACCATATTTGAAATCCTTGAGTTTAGGGACAGAGAAGGACACTCGGGGAAACTATCAGTGTGCTATTCTGTGCTAAATCTTGTTTGTAGGGACAGAGAAGGACAGTGAGGGAAAGTGTCAGTGTGCTATTCTGTCCTAAACCAATCTTGCTGAACCATATTTGAAATCCTTGAGTTTAGGGACAGAGAAGGACACTCGTGGAAACTGTCAGTGTGCTATTCTGTTCTAAACCAATCTTGCTGAACCATATTTGAAATCCTTGAGTTTAGGGACAGAGAAGGACACTCGTGGAAACTATCAGTGTGCTATTCTGTGCTAAATCTTGTTTGTAGGGACAGAGAAGGACAGTGAGGGAAACTGCCAGTGTGCTATTCTGTTCTAAACCAATCTTGCTGAACCATATTTGAAATCCTTGAGTTTAGGGACAGAGAAGGACACTCGGGGAAACTATCAGTGTGCTATTCTGTGCTAAATCTTGTTTGTAGGGACAGAGAAGGACAGTGAGGGAAAGTGTCAGTGTGCTATTCTGTCCTAAACCAATCTTGCTGAACCATATTTGAAATCCTTGAGTTTAGGGACAGAGAAGGACACTCGTGGAAACTATCAGTGTGCTATTCTGTGCTAAATCTTGTTTGTAGGGACAGAGAAGGACAGTGAGGGAAAGTGTCAGTGTGCTATTCTGTCCTAAACCAATCTTGCTGAACCATATTTGAAATCCTTGAGTTTAGGGACAGAGAAGGACACTCGTGGAAACTATCAGTGTGCTATTCTGTGCTAAATCTTGTTTGTAGGGACAGAGAAGGACAGTGAGGGAAAGTGTCAGTGTGCTATTCTATCCTAAACCAATCTTGTTGAACCATATTTGAAATCCTTGAGTTTAGGGACAGAGAAGGACACTCGTGGAAACTATCAGTGTGCTATTCTGTGCTAAATCTTGTTTGTAGGGACAGAGAAGGACAGTGAGGGAAACTATCAGTGTGCTATTCTGTGCTAAATCTTGTTTGTAGGGACAGAGAAGGACAGTGAGGGAAAGTGTCAGTGTGCTATTCTGTCCTAAACCAATCTTGCTGAACCATATTTGAAATCCTTGAGTTTAGGGACAGAGAAGGACACTCGTGGAAACTATCAGTGTGCTATTCTGTGCTAAATCTTGTTTGTAGGGACAGAGAAGGACAGTGAGGGAAAGTGTCAGTGTGCTATTCTGTGCTAAACCAATCTTGCTGAAGCATATTGCAAATCCTTGTGTTTAGGGACAGAGAAGGATAGGCAGGGGACAGTGTCAATGTCTTTGTTGCTAAGCCTCCTGCACAGTATACACCTGAAGGTAGCCCTTATTGCTGTTTTTCCCATCTCCCTGCAGGCCATCCATTAAAATGTCTGCAAGGCAAACAAGGAGAGGCAGACAGTCAGGAGGCAAAAAAAGAGGGCAAGCAGGCTCTGTGTCTGGGGGCAACAGTGCTGGTCGTGGACGCGGTGCATTGTCATCAGCACGTGGCCATGGGACACGCTTGTCCTTCTTTTCGGCAGCTGGACATGTTGAGCCACATCATGCCGAAGACTTGGTAGAGTGGATGACCAAGCCCACCTCATCCTCCTCATCCTCTCTCACCCAGGCTCAGGGTACTGGCAAAGCAGCTGCCAAAGCGTCCTCTTCTCTGGTATCAATGTCATCATTAGTCACTCCTTCCCTAGACCCACCATGTCCTCCTCCTGAGGAGTCCCCCGAACTGTTTGAGCACAGTGTTGGGTACATGCTCCAGGAGGATGCCCAGCGTTTCGAAGGATCTGATGATGATACCCAGCTAGAGGAAGGCAGTAGCGTGAGAGCAGAGAGAGGGGATGCTCAAGAAGGACACCAATCTGGCAGTCATGCTCCAGCAGCTGCAGCATACTGCCAGATTGGCTCCAGTGATGAGGAGGGAGGGGATGATGAGGTCACTGACTCCACGTGGGTGCCTAATAGGAGAGAGGAGGAGGAGGAGGATGAGGAGGAGGCACATCTCCAACGAGGCAGGATGCCCTTGGGTGGCCAGAGTATGGGCAGCACACCGACGGAATCACACCGCAGAGCTCCGCCTGTGCAGGGCGCTGCCTCTGCCCGTCATTCAAAAAGTTCTTTGGTGTGGGCCTTTTTTGAGGCGAGTGCATCAGATCGCACAGCTGCTGTTTGCAACATATGTCTCAAGCGTATATCGCGTGGCCAAAACATCAGCCGCTTGGGCACCACATGCTTGATCAGACATATGTTGACCTGCCATGCAGCTCGTTGGCAAGCCTACCTTAAAGACCCACACCAAAGAACAAAGCGGACCTCTCCTTGCACCGCATCAGCTGGGATCTCCAACCCCACTATACCATCAGTCCTCTCTGAAACCTGCACTGAGAGGAATGAAGGTGTAGAATTAGGTGTGTCACAGCCAAGTACTTGTGGCCACTCTGCTAGCAGTACACCGACGTCCGATTCTAGCAGGCAAATTTCCCTGCCCCAGCTGCTGGACCGTCTAAAGAAGTTCACTCCCAGCCATCCACATGCCCAGCGGTTGAATGCTAGCTTGGCTAAATTGCTAGCGCTTCAACTGCTGCCTTTTCAGTTGGTAGACTCGGCCCCCTTCCGTGAGTTTGTGCAATGTGCGGTTCCTCAGTGGCAGGTTCCCAAACGCCACTTTTTCTCACGGAAGGCGATTCCGGCTCTCTACAGGCATGTGGAAGGCAATGTCTTGGCCTCGCTGGACAGGGCGGTCAGCGGTAAGGTGCATATTACCGCTGACTCATGGTCCAGCAGGCATGGACAGGGACGTTACCTTTCTTTCACGGCCCATTGGGTCACTCTTTTGGCAGCTGGGAAGGATGCAGGACAAGGTGCAGTAGTGTTGGAGGTTGTTCCACCGCCACGCCTCCAAAATGCTACTACTGGTTGTGACACACCTCTCTCCTCCACCCCCTCCTCTTCTTCTTCCTCCATGGCCTCTTCCTGTGGTTTGTCCTCGGAACCAGCGGTGCTCCGTAGGCGTTCAAGGGGCTACGCAAGTACGCAGGCAAAAATATGCCATGCCGTGCTTGCGCTGGTGTGTTTGGGGGACAGGAGCCACACTGGGGCAGAGGTCCTGTCTGCTCTGCAGGGGCAGGCCGAGAGGTGGTTGACGCCATGCCAGCTTAAGCCAGGAATGATGGTTTGCGACAATGGCACCAACCTCCTCTCCGCCCTCCGACAGGGACAACTGACCCATGTGCCCTGTATGGCTCACGTCCTTAACCTGGTGGTGCAGCGGTTCTTGGGCAGGTACCCGGGCTTACAGGATATCCTGAGGCAGGCCAGGAAAGTCTGTGTGCATTTCTGCAGATCTTATAATGCCAGTGCTCGCCTGGCTGAGCTGCAAAAGGAGTTGAACCTGCCCAAGAACCGCCTTATATGTGACATGCCCACCAGGTGGAACTCAACGTTGGCCATGCTGCAGCGGCTTTCACACGCAGCAGAGGGCCATCAATGAGTACCTGTGCGACTACGGCACCAGGACAGGGTCAGGGGAGCTCGGGTTTTTTTCACCACGCCAGTGGGGCATGATCAGGGATGCATGCACTGTCCTGGCACCATTTGAGGAGGCCACGAGGATGGTGAGCAGTGACAGTGCATGCATCAGTGACACTGTACCTCTTGTCCACCTGTTGGAGCACACGCTGCGTGGAATAATGGACAGGGCACTTGAGGCAGAACAGAGGCAGGAAGAGGAGGACTTCCTTGCCTCTCAAGGCCCCCTTTACCCAGACAGTGTTCCTTCTGTCCCACCCATCGCACAAGAAGAGGAGGAGGAGGAGGAGGAGGAGGAGGATTGTGTCAGCATGGAGGTGGAGGCTGGCACTCAGCATCATCAGCAGCAGTCTTTTAGGGATGATTTACAGTCCCAAGAAACCAGTGGACTTGTACGTGGCTGGGAGGAGGTGGCTGCGGATCATGTCGTCCTTAGTGACCGAGAGGACTCCGGACTGAATGCCTCAGCTAACCTACGCTGCATGGCCTCCCTGATCCTGCAAAGTCTGCGGAAGGATCCTCGTAATCTTCGGATCAAGGAGACTGACCATTACTGGCTGGCCACTCTCCTTGATCCACGGTACAAGGGTAAGGTTGCGGACCTTATGTTACCGTCGCAGAGGGAGCAGAGGATGAGACAACTCCGGGAGGCCTTGCAGAAAGGTCTGTGCAACGCGTTCCCAGAGACTGGGAGGTTACAAACTCCTGGTCCTGGACAACGAGTTGCTGAGGCTTCGGGCAGTCAAAGAAGGAGCGGTGGGGAAGGTGGCTGTCTGACCGATGCGTTCAGACAATTCTTTAGTCCGCAGCCCCAAAGTATGATCAGTTCCAGCAACCATCGCCAGCGTCTGATATACATGGTGCAGGAATACCTAGGGGCAAGGTCAGACTTGGACACCTTCCCCACCGAAAATCCTCTGGCTTACTGGGTCTTGAGGATGGATCACTGGCCAGAGCTTGCACAGTATGCAATTGAGCTACTGGCCTGTCCTGCATCCAGCGTTCTTTCAGAACGCACATTCAGTGCTGCTGGAGGATTTGTCACGGATCACAGGGTGCGCCTGTCCACCGACTCGGTTGATCGACTGACTTTCATCAAGATGAACCAGTCTTGGATCACCACCAGCTACCACACACCTGATGCTGATATAACAGACTAATTGATTTTAAAATGTCACATCCCTTCAAGACTGATGCTGATGCTGAGTGCCTGTGCTGTTATGTTGACTGGCTATCCTCCTCCTCCTCCTCAATGATCCGATTAATGATGATAGCTTGGAAGATCATTTTGGTTTATGGGTGCCGCCACCAGTGGCTAAGGCCCAATTTTTCAGCCCCTGTTTAACAGGGGCGTGTAATTACAATTTTTGATGCAATACTTTGCAACAGGGCTCATTGCTGTGCTCCAAGTACAGTATCTGTGAGGGGTTGCAGTGTTGTGCCACCAGTGGCTAAGGCCCAATTTTTCAGCCCCTGTTTAACAGGGGCGTGTAATTACAATTTTTGATGCAATACTTTGCAACAGGGCTCATTGCTGTGCTCCAAGTACAGTATCTGTGAGGGGTTGCAGTGTTGTGCCACCAGTGGCTAAGGCCCAATTTTTCAGCCCCTGTTTAACAGGGGCGTGTAATTACAATTTTTGATGCAATACTTTGCAACAGGGCTCATTGCTGTGCTCCAAGTACAGTATCTGTGAGGGGTTGCAGTGTTGTGCCACCAGTGGCTAAGGACCAATTTTTCAGCCCCTGTTTAACAGGGGCGTTTAATTACAATTTTTGATGCAATACTTTGCAACAGGGCTCATTGCTGTGCTCCAAGTACAGTATCTGTGAGGGGTTGCAGTGTTGTGCCACCAGTGCCTAAGGCCCAATTTTTCAGCCCCTGTTCAACAGGGGCATGCAATTATAATTATTGATCTAATAATTCACAGCAGGGCCCATTGCTGCGCCCACCAAGAGTAACTGTCAGGCCTTACAGTGTTGTGTCAACACCACCACCACCACCACCACCACCACCAAAGGCCCAATTTTTCAGCCCCTGTTCAACAGGGGCATGCAATTATAATTATTGATCTAATAATTCACAGCAGGGCCCATTGCTGCGCCCACCAAGAGTAACTGTCAGGCCTTACAGTGTTGTGGCACCAGCACCACCATCAAAGGCCCAATTTTTACTACCACTGTTCAACAATTATATGTTATTACAATTCCTGATATAATAGTTGACAGCAGGGCGTTCCAGCACCCACCAAGAGTAACTGTGAGTGCTTACAGTGTTGTGCCAACACCAACACCTAAGGGGCCAATTTCTGCAGAGTATATACGGCAGGTCCCTACTTTCAAACATCCAACTTACAAACGACTACTACTTGCAAATGGAAGAAGACAACAGGAAGTGAGAGGAAATCTACCCCTTGGAAGGAAAATTCTCTCCTGTAAGAATTAATATGGGAGAAAGGTGTCTCCTCTCTACTGATGCTTTATCACCAATCCTTGTTTCAATAAAAACACCACATTTCAAAAACAGTTGTCATTGGGACGCAAAGTGAGGTGAAATGTTCTGAACAGGGGCACAGACAGCAAAACAAATGTGACAGGGGTGATAACCCTTCCCTATGTTTTCCAAAAAGCTTAAAAATAGGTATTTGGGCTGGAGCTACACTTAAACAATGTAGCTGTTCAAAATTACAAACAGATTCTACATAAGAACAAACCTACAGTCCCTGTCTTGTATGCACCGCCTGTATACGGCTGTTCAGAGTATATAGGGCCTTTTTTATTTTGTGTGCGGGGTTCCCCTTAATATCCATACAAGACCCAAAGCGGCTGGTAATGGGCTGGGGTAGGGGGGGTGGGGGGGCTGTGATGGGGTAGCTATGCCGTTTTTCTTAAAGATTTTCATCCATATTACCGGGACCAGACATTACATTAAAGCCGCAAGCAGTTTTAAATGGCTTTTTTTTCTTTTGGAAATGTAATTTTGTGCAGGGACAGTTCTAAACACGGGAAACACGTGGCACTTCACAGGCATACTTTAGACACCCCCCAGGTACAATATTTAAAGGAATATTTGACTTTTTTTTTTTCACTTTATGTATCATTAAAATGACTGCTCCCGGAAAATGTCCGTTTTTAAAACTTCTTTTTGCATTGATACATGTCCCCTGGTGCACAACCCGGGTTCCCAAACCCTTTTTAGGACAATAACATGCATAATAGTTGTTATAATTAGCACTTTAGAATCCGAACGTTCGCATCCATTGTATTTAATAGGGTTCTAATGTTCGTGTGAACTTTCGGTCCGTTCGCGGGTTCTGGTGCGAACCGAACCCGGGGGTGTTCGGCTCATCACTACTGTACATATGAATATACTTTTGTTAGACCCTGTTTATACTATTGTGTATGCAGCTTTTCATTACATATTAATCCAGATCAGTGGAAGTCAACTTGAAATTTATTGTTGGTCTCAAGTGCGGCTCCTGACACTTCACAATCACATTTTTGTGTGTGTAAAGCCTCATACACACAATCAGATTTTCCGACAACAAATGTGTGATGGAAGGGTTTTGTCAGAAAATCCGACCGTTTGTATGCTCCATCGGACAATTGTTGTGGGATTTTCCGACAAGAAATGTTTTATAGCATGCTTTAAAATTGTCCGACAACAAATGTGTGATGTCGGATTATCCGATCGTGTGTACACAAGTCCGTTGGAAAAAAAATCCAAAGTACAAACACGCATACTCAGAAGCAATGCTAACCATAGCACAACATTAGCAGAAGTTGCCCAAAGGGTGGCGCTAAAGAGCAAAAAAAAAAAACAAGTAGTTTCTGTTTGTTAGCCGACAAAAGTTTTGCAGAACAAGTTCACGGCCAACGCCCTTCGGACAAAATTCCACGGATTTGTCAGATGGATATCTGATCGTGTGTACGAGGCTTTAAGGTGCATTACATCAAGTTAGATCAGTGTTTCTCAACCTTTTTCCATTTTAGACACCGTTTGAAAATCTGCACAATCTTGAGATACCCCATTCTAAAATAGAAAAAAAAATAAACGAATAGTTTGACATAAAGCAGCAACATCCACACACGTAGAACACCCAAGGTTAGAGGTGATTTATTCTTCTAAAACAAATAAACCTTCGCACACTGGTATTGCAAACTAGTTTTCCAGTGTTTCTCTTCTCCCTCGGTTTCTCTTCCTCACTCAGCTAATGTGACCCCAGTGCTGATGGAGAGGGGCAGGGGAAGGGCAAACAAGGATGCTGTGCAGGTGCCCGACATCCCCCTTATCAACTGATGAGGTTACCAGTAGTTGGGATGCTGGTGTAAGGAAGGTTGCAATGGTGCACATGAAAACCCATGGCTTTGGGTAACTAAAAGGCAGCCTTCATCCACCCACTGGCTTGAACACAATTTTTGGCCAATATTTAGGCCTTTTGCCTGCTGTAGAAACCTGAAGGCATCCTGACTGAAAGGCTGAGTTAGACAACCCATTCAAAATGAATGAATAAGTTATAACACATCTCAATGTTGGACTTGCTGTGTTATTTGTAATGTACTTGTAGCAGGGTGCTATATTTAAGGGAAGTATCTGAGTGGTAATAAGGCTCAGATACACAAATTGTTAGGGTTCATGGACCATTTCTGTCCTTGGGAGCAGAGGCGGCTCTAGGCTTTGTGAGGCCTTAGGCCAAATTTAGACATGAGGCCCTACTCACGCCCATAATGGGAAAAAGTATAAACATTTTAGTGCAGAGTCCTTGCATGAGGAGATTGGTCCCACACATCCGCAGGCAGTGCCATCATTCTTCCCGATGCTTGGCTTTCCCCTTCCTCCGTCAGGCATATTAGGCGACCACGAGGCCCCTGTGAGCGCGAGGCCTTAGGCGACCGCCTAATTTGCCTAATTAAAGAGCCGCCTCTGCTTGGGAGATAGTACTGCTGTACAGTTCCCTGGGGCCTATAGGTGGCGCTGTTGCCATAGGCCCGGGTTGAACCACGGTACAGGGTTGTGCCTTTTCTTATCCCCTCTTGACAGCAGTGCGGCGGGGTGGGGAACCTGCTGTGCCTGTCGGGGGAGGGTATAAAAAGGGGGCGGCCATCTTGCATGAGGAGGTTCGGTGTCGGGCCCCAGGCACCTTAGGCCTGGGGTGTGGGTCGTCTCCGGGTGCCCTAGGCCCGGAGGCCTGGATGTGTTGCCTCCAGGTGCCCTAGGCCTGGAGGCGAAGTTGCTGTTCCATCCCAGACACCTTCAGTCTGGGGTGAGGTACTAAAGAGGAGGCCCGGGGCCCAGCAACCTTCGGCTGGGATCCGCCAGGGATCTAGGAGCTCCCTGGGTACCGCCTTGCGAGGGGACCCGTATCTTGGATCGAGGAGGCGAGGGAGGTGACCCTTTCTGAAGACCCAGCGCAGAGTCGTGGTGACAGTAAGGGCCTCTAGTAACTCTCCGGAGGGATGCTTTTCTCTTGACATGGGCCAAGTTCTTCAAGAAGGCAGTGCATGTTCTGTAGGTCATAGTGGCAGTGACTCTACGCACACCAAGTCAGTGGCAGTGACTTTCATATTCATTAGGTCTGTGATAAAGATCGCACGCCAAACCTGTTCATGCATATCAGAACAGTAAAGAGAACCAAGATTTGTGTTTGTGCCTGGACCCCCTCCCACCTTATCTGGCCTGTGTCTCGTCTCAACCTGTCTGCTCTTAAAGGGACTATTTATTATCCATGTGAAATAAATACAGTGGTTGGACTTTCAGTTGGTGTGGACAATGGCTTTACTGGGGAGAATTAAGGACTTGTTTCTGGCCAAGCCAGAAATTAGGTCATCTCGGGAGGATTCAAACACCAGCCGCAGGCAGGCCCGAGAAAACTAACACCGCTCAACCTCCCCATCCAGGAGGGTACGGGCATGTAGTGCGGTGTGCCTCAGTCTTTCCTGCGGAGGAGCCAAATATAGAAAAGCAGGTAAAGGCTGGGGTGAGTGCGCTATATACTCTAATTGACATTGAAGAGAAAGCAATGGTAAAAAATCACTGGTGTCAGTGGGAATAAAAATAGCTCCCATCATTGGAGTCAATGGCAATAATAATAGTCCCCATCATTGGCATCAGTGGCAATAATAATAGTCCCCATCATTGGCGTCAGTGGCAATAATAATAGTCCCTATCATTGGCGTGAGTGGCAATAATAATAGTCCCCATCATTGGCGTCAGTGGCAATAATAATAGTCACCATCATTGGCGTCAGTGGCAATAATAATAGTCCCCATCATTGGCGTCAGGGGCAATAATAATAGTCCCCATCATTGGCGTCAGGGGCAATAATAATATCCTTCCTCACTGGTGTCAGTGGCAATAATATTAGCCCCCCATCATTGGTGTCAGTGGCAATAATAATATCCTTCCTCACTGGTGTCAGTGGCAATAATATTAGCCCCCCATCATTGGTGTCAGTGGCAATAATAATTGCCCCCCTTATTTGCATCTTTGGCTTCAGTGGCAATAACAATATCCTTCCTCACTGGTGTCAGTGGCAATAATAATATCCTTCCTAACTGGTGTCAGTGACAATAATATTAGCCCCCCGGCATTGATGTCAGTGGCCGCAATAATAACCATCAACGTGGTGTACATGGATGCAATAACTCCCTGCATTGATGTCAGTGTCAGCAATAATAACCTCCAAGAATGATGTCAATGGTTTCAATAATAACCCTCAGCCCTGGGGTCAGTGGCCGCAGTGATAACCTCCAACATTGGTGTGATTGCTCACAATTTTGACCTCCAGCATTGGTGTCATAAACCACAATAATAAACCCAACGGTCCTAAGATAGAAAGAATATTAGGAAAGAAAACCTTTCCTATACAGATTAATAATCACATTTTCTCCCTGTACAGCTTCAGGCTTGAAGGTCAGGATACGACGGAGTGCCTTGAAAACAACACATGGACGAATCCTGCTCCTCTATGCCAAAGTATGTCCTGCATGTTTTGTTGTTTCCCTCAATGAATGAATTATATGTAAAAGTCTAAAACGTTTTATTGCATTCTGCACCCTAGAATACTATATTCACTACAACAGAAGAACACTGTGGGGGTTATTTACTAAAGCTGGAGAGGGGGAAATCTGGTGCAATTCTGCATAGAAACCAATCAGCTTCCAGGTTTTATTGCCAAAGCTTATATGAACAAGCTGAGGTTAGAAGCTGATTGGCTACCATGCACAGCTGCATCAGATTCTGAGTGTACCAGTTTCAGCAAATCTCCCCCTGTGTACTACATTTTTTGTCCTGAACCTTTGCTTACATTTTGTTTTTGCAAGTTTGGCCTTTGTTGGCAGGTGCCCTGCTTTATCTCTAGTTTCTGGTCCCAAAACAACATTTTTTTTGTGTACTACGTGACCTTTCCACACTGTCATTAACTAATGTAGTAAAGATCACCAGTGCCAAGCAGGGCAAAGGAGAACCTGTGATGTCACTGGAAGGCAGGTAAAAATTAGGTATGTGTATAGGTAATTTCTTTAAAAAAAAGAAATACATGCAGTGGGAGAGCTGGGGCAAGAAAAAAGGGGACGTAAGTTGCAGATAGGCTGTAATGCCTTCTAGTAGGAATGTAGCTGTAGGACTTTATTTTTTAAAGCTGTAGCGCACAGACCCCCTTCTCCTTGTCTGCTTCGGCTCCTCTCAGGAGAAAGGGGCACACCGCACCACAAGCCCGTACCCTCCTGTGTTAAGAGGTTAGGCGGTGTTGTTTTTGGGCCTTGTCTGCAGCCAGAGTATAAAGTCCTCCTGAGTATGATTCTCACCTCTACAGTGTGTAGATTCAAGTCCTTGACTTCCCCAGGAACGCAAATGTCCACACCAGCTAAAAGTCCAACTCAATCTTTATTTTCCATTTGCACAACACATTTTTCTCTTGGATTAACGAAAGGTTGGAATAAAGACACAGGATAGCTTTAAGGTGTGGAGGAGGTCCAGGCACAAACGTAGCTCAACTTTTAGGACTGTTTAGATTCTCAAACAGTTTTGGCGCATGGTCTCTGCCACAGACCATGAGGTTGGTCTCTGCCACAGACCTGGTGAATAAGGTCACTGCCACTGACCTGGTGGATAGGGTCACTGCCACTGACCTGGTGGATAGGGTCACTGCCACTGACCTGGTGGATAGGGTCACTGCCACTGACTTGGTGAATACAAATTTCCTTCCTGGGACATAGCCCCTTTTAGGGAGAAGACATCTCCCCAGAGAGTCAACAGACCCCTTCCTTCACCGTGTCCACAGCACTGGTCCCTCGGAACAGGATCCTCCCTTCTTTTAGGGTGCGGGTCCCCTCGCAAGGCGGCACCCTGGACTCCTCGATCCCTTGCGGACCCCAGCCGAAGGCTGCTGGGCTCCAGACTGTCACTGCAACTTCTGGGCCTCCATGCCCAGGCGAACCGGAGCGGTGGGATAGTACCTCACCCCAGGCTAAAGGTGCCTGAGGTGGAACCGAAACAAGGCCTCCGGGCCTAGGGCACCCGGAGATGACGAACCACACTCCCACACACCCAGGCTGAAGGTGCCTGGGTGTGGACAGACGAAGACCCCTCTCAGAAGATGTCTGCCCCTTTTATATCCTTTCCCGGCATGCACAGCAGGTTCCCCGCCCTACCGTACAGCTGCCGAGAGGGGACACAAAAGGCACAGCACTGCGCTTGCGGTTCAACCCTGGCCCAGAATGGCAGTGCCACCCTCCGGCCACAGGGAACACATCACAAGCATTAACCCCTGAGAACAAAAATGGTCCATGAATCCTATCAATTTAATGTGTCTGAGCCTAGTTATCACTCAGACACTTCCCCTAAATTGAACACCCCGCTACGAAGCTATATATATATATATATATATATATATATACAAAACAAAGAGAGGGCACAGTGGACTTTAATTGGTGCATATGGGAAAACAATTTAAAGTTATTTTTACTATCTCTATTCCAGTAGTGTATTTAGGTTTTGTGCTGCCCTAGGCCTGATTAAACTCGTGCACCCCCTAATTTAAACATGACCCACCCCTTCCTGTCAAGGCCACACCCCTTCTGCACTGAAATTTTCGAGTGGGGACACTAGTTCTGAGGGCGGGGCAATGGATTCCCGTAATTTGCATAGATTTACTCTTACTTCCTGTTTGGCTATGGGGCAGGAAGTGAAGGAAAATCTCTGCAATGGGACAGGGATGGTAAAAAATAAACTGACAGGGGCTATAGCCCTCCTATCCAAAATGAAAAAGTTCTACTTTAAACACAAATTTCTGATAATTTGATGGAGAGGACTAAGAAGATATAACCATGCCAATGGTGCAGCAGAAAACATATAGCACAGTGAGGAAGGTTTGTGGTCCAGGATGATAGGACAGTCAAAATTATAAGCAGTAACCCCCTCCCCCCACCCACTCACAGTTGCGGAATGCCGGCTGCCCGCATACCGGAAGCAGTGCGGCCGCTTTATGGGGGCGCTAGACTATTTTGCCTCTCAGCCCAGTCCGCCCCATAAGACTGGCGCTACACTAACAGTGTATCGCAAGCCGGCGGGGACTCTTTCCGTGCTACCCCCCTACAAAGTGCTGCCCTAGGCCTGGGCCTTGTTGGCCTAGGCCAGGATACAGCATTGCTCTATTCACATAAGATTAAAAGATAGGATAAAAACATGCATATAAAAAGGCTGAACAGGAAATTCCTTATTCAGTATGGTGGACTCCTTTGTAGACTCCAAATATTTACAGGGGTTCCTAATTCACCTTGATGTTACTTTTACCCATTTTGTGGGATAACCTGCTTTTTCAGGAGAACTCCAAGGGGTAATTGTCTAGATCAGTGATGGCGAACCTTGGCATCCCAGATGTTTTGGAACTGCATTTCCCATGATGCTCAACTACACTTCAGAGTGCATGAGCATCATGGGAAATGTAGTTCCAAAACATCTAGGGTGCCAAGGTTCACCATCACTGGTCTAGATCGTCTTAAATCTAAACAAAACAATGTGAGCAAAACATCACTTCAGTACATATGTATGCATACAAAGAATAAATGCATATACAAAAAAAAACCAACATTACATGGTATCGTGCTAATTTACTCCCTGGAGTCAAGCTTTCACTCTACCAAGATGCAAACCAGGAAAATGCATCCCCCTCCTGGAACCCCCGGTTTGTAAAGCGTAGGGGCCCCAAATAGGACCAATTAGGGGGAAGGTAGGTGACAGGAGATCAAACTAATAAATGTATATATCTATATACATTATATGTGTAGCACCCTCTACCATAGGTAGGTGCTGAGTGCAGGGTGTTTTGGGTGTTATCTGCCAGTGCAGGTAAATTTAAGCAGGCCTATGCTGCAAGCTAGGCCTGTTTGTTTTGATCTGGGGGTGGGGAGTGGTTAGTGTAGCAGTAGGTGACTGACATGAACTTCAGCTTTTGGGCGCCTCCCCTGCTTTCGGTGAGAATGTTCTGGAAGAGGGGCAGGAGTGGCATGGAGTACATGTGAGGAGCCCTGACCAATCCCCAACTAAGATTGGCAGGGGGCAGGCCTCCTACATATACTCACGGTCAGCATGCTGGGGGAGGAGTTGTTAGCTGGGTGAAATGAACGATGGAGTGCTAGACTGCGTGCAGGAGAAACACCCCCATCTGATGTGGATCTGGCAGAGGAGCTCGGGAGATGGGAAGGAGCCTCTCCTTAAACGGTCATGGAGAGGTGTCCTGGAATAGAAGCTGGAGAAGCAGTTGGGCCGCACGTCCGGGTAAAATCCTTCAGTAAGGACTCAGGGCAGGAGTCGGTGAGTGAAGCACAGTGGAGATCCGGAAGAGGCATGCCAGGGGAGCTGGGTGTAGAGCCAGAGGGAGAGACTGTGGAGAGTTGTGCCAAATCGTTGCAGAGCCACAAGGGCGGGCAGGATTTGCAAGTCAGACTTGCTGGGATCAGTAGTCCATCATCAAATATCCTTTTCAAGTAATGTTCAGGGCCACCAAGGAGGGGTACTGCAGGCCCCCGGCCTACTAAGGATCATCAGTTGAAATCACTACTAGGATTTATTCAGAGTGAGGCCTGATCAGCTCAAGATGGTGGGACAGGAGTACTAATGCTGTGACAGGAAAGTTATGTGCAGGAGGAGAAGTGTCCTGGAGGTAAAAGTCTGCAGGGATGGTGCAGAGGTGGGAAATGTTCTGAAGTGAAGCTGTCAAGATTAGAGTCCGCCATTTTTTGTCCTAAGTGAGGAAGTGCAAAGTAATGAGTGAACCGTTATAACATTTCCAAAGTAATGAGTGAACCGATATAACATTTTCAATGTAAATACTAATTCATCCTATGGGCATCACATATCCCTACCCCAACCAAGTTCAATCCCCCAAATAAAATAACAAAACAAAGCAAAAGACTTTTCATTGTGACGTATGGATGTCTGGTAGCAGGGTGAATATGTGTGGATGTAGTAACTTGTAGCAGCAACACACCGCTACATATGTATGTATGTAAATGTAACATATGGAGATCTATACCTATGTAGTAAGTACCTACTTAGTTAAAATAAGTGTGTAGTGGCTGTATCTTATGTGAATAAAGATTGTAAAAATAACTTTAAATTGTTTTTCTTTATGCACCAAATAAAGTCCACAGTGTCCTGTCCTCCCTTTGGGGTCTTTTTATGATATACAGTATGTAATAAGGATGTATTGTTGTTTTAAATTGCTTCCTGTGTAGATTTGATTATCTTATTTATTAATAAACTATTGCCAACTATAGTTTTTTCAGTGACATTTTGAATCTGCTTTTTGTTAAGTTATACAGATTATTATGAAACACACTTTGATGCTTGAGAACTGTAGTTATAAGCCTCACCAGGAGCCTGTTATAAAAATACTTCAAGATCAGACTGCAGCCAGGGAGCAGTCCTGACTAAACTCATGATTGTTAATGCGCTAAGGTTTGGCCCGAACCCACTGGAAACTGCCACATGACAACATGCTGCCATTCCAATCAGCTGTGTCCTGCAGAAGCATGTAACAAAGGTGCAGGGATGCTGATGACATCATTGATCTAATATGCCCACATGACCATATTTAATCATATTTGATCACTTACATTGTCCAAACATGGCATCTGGTAGTATTAGGTCAATGATGTCACAAACATCCCTAGACTCAGTTTGGCTGGAGCCTTATCTCATCCCTACTCATGATGACAAATTAGGCTTAATCTACAAAGCTAACACATAACAAAAGATTTACACTTTTTTTTGACCAAGGCACGACTGCCGGTACCCTGTTCAGCTTCCAGCACACTAGTCCCAGCAATCAATTTAGGTCACTATTTACAAGTCCCCAGGACAGCTACCCCCTTCCAGAATCACCCGGATAGGGCCCAGTGAGTGAGATGGCACCTCCCAGGACCAGATCCCTTGTGGTGTGGTTTTAAAGTCGGCTCCAAGTAGAGTCCTTCCAGTGCCGCGCCATATTCTTTCTTATAATGTAATCTTCCATACATTTCGATACAAAGTGTTGAAATGAAAAAAAAAACAATAAAGTGAATAAACTATATTAACCAGTTGCCGACCGGGCCATAGTCGGATAACTCTGGGAGGGCATACTATGACGTCTTCCCAGAATTGCGCTTCCACGCGCCCCCTAGGGCACACACCCAGGAATGTCTGTGACCGTTGCGTCACGGCTGAGGCCTCTTAAGCAGCTGTACAGTCCCATGGGCTGTCTTATGTCTCTGGAACCCTCCTGGGGGAGACAGTCCTGCAGTTTTATTGAGCAAAGCTAAGGCAGCAAACACAATTTAAGCCCTGGTTCACATTGGTGCGATTTGACATGTCAAATCGCCGGCAATGGCACCATCCTAATGCAAAGTAGCGTAATGTAAAACAATTACATTACAATTAATACATTAATTACAAAAAACAAACAATCTAATAGTATAAAGTAGTGAGTGTACAGCTTGTATAACAAAGTTTCATTTCTTCAGTGTTGTCACATGAATAGATATAATAAAATATTTACAAAAATGTGAGGGGTGTACTCACTTTTGTGAGATACTGTATATACTGCTGATGATAAAAGGTATTTAGCAGTTTATTTTTACAAAAATAATTGCATTTCCATGTTCTGTGTACTGTGGAAGATCAGATATAGTGAATGCAGGGCCCTGGGTTTAGTAACACTTACAGGTTTTGTCCATTCCTTAGCCAGTGACTGATAGTCACTGGCTAAGGAATGAAAGATAGAAATAGCAGACTGATTAACTCACCTCTTTGTCGCTCTGCTGTCAGAAGGCTTCTTGTTAGCTCATTAACGATATGGCCCAATTGACTGGCTCATTGCGGTGCTTCACTTTCTGTGTGCCTGAGCTCTGCTTTACAGGGGATTGCAAGAGGCTGATGCAAAGTAAAAAGGCATACTCACACTGCTTGCCTTAAAAATAATGAATTTGCCCCTTAACACCACCTCCAAGCAGCCCTATAAGTTAGCTTTAATGTCCAGGAGGTGACATGGCTTCTGTATCATGTGACCAATGTGATTGGCTCTCACAGTCACATGATCTGGAGCCCATCCAAATGCCTCTTGATCAGAAACATTGACAAAGAGCTTTTGGTGACAGCCTGGCCAGTGGGCTGGGAGTGCACAGTGTGCATGCTCTCAGCATAAAACCTCTTGCCACCATTAACACATGTGTGTGGTGGCTGGACATTAAAGTCCACCTTTCTTGCAGCTGCATAAATGTGTCATGTGGTCAGAAATATGATGAGGATGTAATAATGTTTACAGAGCTACATTTATTTGCATTTTGTACACCTGTCTGGAGTTCGGCATTAACACCTTTCGCAAATTAATAAAATGTTTTAATTAGTCGCCTCCCAACCTGTTATACCCTTAATGATGCATTGTTTCTACATGCAAGGCTCTACAAAAAGTCTACATTTTTACAAAAAAATCAATACTGTGGACATGTGGGCTTGCACCGTTTGTCTGCCAGTATGATCTGCCTGTAACTGAGTTTATTTTAATTTTTTTTCAGAAATATATTGCCCTCTACCTCCAGAAATCAATGAAGGCATTCTTGTGGCAGTGAAGAAAAGAGAGTATGAAATATCTGAAGTAGTATATTATATGTGCAAAAGAAACTTTATTATAGATGGATCATATAGTATAACCTGTTTGGCCAATGGCCAGTGGTCTGAAGGCCCTGCCTGCAGAGGTAAGTTATACAAATATGTGGACTCCCGCTAATCGAATGAAATGCTTTGTCGTATGCTATGCAGGCTGACTATCTAGTGCAGAAATCTCTAGTCATAGGCCTTAAATGTTATATGGATTTCAGCACTTTTCCATGTTGTATTATACAGTACATATGATCAAGAAACCAAATAAAGACTAATATAATTTCATTAAACTGTACATTTTACATTATAAGCTGGGTTTTTTAATATGTAATACCTGGTACTTAGTATACTTGAATGTAAAGAGCCCAACTGGGGACCTCTGATCTAGTCCACTCCTATCCTCTAACAACCCCGATTTGCAATCCAGGCAGATATAAAAAAGTGAAAACAAATGTAAATGTATATTTATTATAAACCCTGAAAGTGGTGTTCGGGGGAAAAAAAATAAAATTAAAAGCCAGCAGCTTCACATATTGCAGCTGCTGGCTTTTAATAATAGGACACTTACCTGTCCTGCAGTCCCTCGATGTTGGCACCGCAGCTGATGTTTCCATCAGCTGTCGGGTGCTGCCGCCTCCATTGCGGGTAAGGGAACCTGGCAGTGTAGCCTTTCGGCTTCACGCCGGGAACCCTACTGCACATGCGCGAGGCCCCGCTCCTCTCTCTTATTAGCCTGACGCCGGAGGGAGGAGGAGGAGGAAGCCCCGCAGTGACGTCACGGCCGCGGCTGGACTCCTGGAAGTGGGAAAGGAGGAGGGGGGTTGAACATCCTGCTGAGTTTGCCACAGCAAAGTCATTCGGAAGTGGGAGCGGGTACCTGCCAATACGAGGTACCCGCTCCCCCAAAAGGAGCCAAATGTGGCAGCAGAGGGGGGAGGAGTCAAACAAACAGAGCTTCCCCTTTTGGGTGGAGCTCCACTTTAACTGCAGAACAGAAGAGTCAGGTCTTCAGCTTGGCTGTGCTTTCTATCAGGGCTTTGTAAATCTAAGGTCTTAATGGACAGGTATACAAATCATTTGTTGGCTAAAACAGCTCCCATGTATATATTTTAATAGTGTATATAGTTGTTTGCCTCTTTTCATCATCTAGGGCTCCATTTGAGTTAAAAGATAATGTAATATACTTATATTATTGCTAGAAGCGATGTCTAACTATCCAGAGTGTTGTGTACATTTTTCCTACATTTTGTGAATTGATAATCATGAACCATACACTGAAAATACTGAAAATGTTACTTAAAGAGTGTACCGCTAACTGTGATGGTTGATCATTGCTATTCGCACAGCTAGGTGTAAAGTGCCAGTGCAGCGAAGCCGGGTCGTCTACAAAGGGAAAAAAGTGTGGGTCACGGAGATTGAAGAAGGTCTAGTGCATCATTCCGAGACTGTTACATTTTTCTGCCGAAACACTACCCAAGCCTGCAGCTATACAGCCTCCTCCAAGTGTTATGATAGTGTTCTTTCCCCTCCCAACTGCTATGAGGGTAAGTTATGTGTGAACATATTTCATTGCTAGCATGCAGAGGTATTTCTTAAATGAATTCAATCAACAACTCCAGCAAAATGTACAAAATTCCATATCAACTAGTTTGATTTCAACCTTTCACCTTTCATCAGGTAAGAGCAATCAGAGCAGTGAAATGGTGATTTCTTGTATAATATAAAGCAGCTCCAGATTGTCAGGAATAAAATATTGGCCAATTACAATGATCTTAGCAGATTTCATTGCAGATATATAACTGCCAATGTTCAGTAGATACTGCAATAGACTATGGCAGCAATTGCTTCAAACAGACTGCTAAGCAGAAGGGTTTGCTTGTAAAAGCCACAAGATCAGGTCCAGTGGGAAAAAATATAATAGCTGCATCTCTGTGACTTCTGTAAACTTGCAATGGCTTTGGCTAGTATATCCCCAAGGAGGGAAGGCTCACTGTATCAAAGCTAAGTGCTGGGAATGCCTAATGCCACGTACACACGACCGTTTTTCATGACGAGAAAAGGGCCATTTTTTAGATTGGTGGTGAAAATCGGTCGTGTGTATGCTCCCTAGCTGTTTTCTCGACGAGAAAACTGCCCGCAAAAAAATTAGAACCTGCTCTATTTTTTCTCATTGTTTTTCCCGTCGTTCTTTTTCTCGTCGTGAAAACCGCTAGTGTGTATGCTTTTCCTAGGGGAAAAAAAACACGCATGCTCAGAATCAAGTATGAGACGGGAGCGCTCGTTCTGGTAAAACTAGCGTTCATAATGGAGATAGCACATTCCTCACGCTGTAACGGACTGAAAAGCACGAGGCTGAAAAGCGCGAATCGTCTCTCACCAAACTTTACTAACACGAGATCAGCAAAAGCAGCCCAAAGGGTGGCGCCATTCGAATGGAACTTCCCCTTTATAGTGCCGTCGTAAGTGTTGTCGTACGTGTTGTACGTCACTGCGCTTTGCTCGAGCGTTTTTTTTCCTGAACGTGTGTATGCAAGGCAGGCTTGAGAGGAATCACGATGAATCACGTTGAGAAAAACTTCGTTTTTTTGCATGACAGGAAAAACGGTCATGTGTACGTGGCATAAGATGTTACCATAAACTATGTGCAGACTACTGGATAAAGCAGTGAGCCAATCACAGGGGGTGAGATATCCAGGGATGTTTTTTTACATCTGTGCAGAGCAGTGTTGCCATGGTTGGAATAATGTGACGTTTGCATTTTTTTTCTGCAGTTTTGCAGAATCTTAGCTAGCTGCAGATTAAACGGGAAGGGCAGTTTTTAAGAGGATGCTATACAATGGTTTGGGGTCAGTTTTATTTACATTTTTAAAGTCATGGGTGTTCAAACAGATGGTTTAGATATATATTTTTTTAATATCTCCATATCGTTTCTATATAAAAAAAGGAATTTAATAATAATACCTATGACATGTTTTGCAGATCAGAATTGATGTATAAAGAAATAGAAAATCAGTCGATTTTTTTTTAGTCTGTCCCTCGCTAGTCATAAATTTGTATGGAAATGTGCATATTAGGGAGTAATTCCGCCAACTCATTCAGCTGTGGGTGTAATCTAAGCTTCTATAATAAAGCTCTGTAAACAGCAGGTTTTCCCTGCAAGATATTTAGGTATCATTCACAAGGGCACTCACACCCGCACTTCTTGAATGAGGTGTTTATTTTTCAGAGAGTGTGCGTTTAGGGATGCGCCCCTGCTCCTGCACGCCTGTTAAATTTTGAGGTGGAGCTGTGTCCGAGCAGATCTCTTTCTGTATTCAATTCCATAGGCTTGGCATGGATGCAGGGGCAAAAACAAATGCTTCATTCACGCAGTATGGGTGTCAGCACCCGTGTAAATAAGGCCTTAAGGTTAGCTTAATAAACACACGTGAAAAGGATCCCCGCCTGATGGTTGGGATAGTAAATACTATTAATATCTTAGCTGATTGAAAATTGAATTTGGAAGCTCCTAATATATAACCCAAAACACATTCCCTGTAATCACATACGTTTATATAATAGCCTACAAAACTAAAAATATAAATGTATGTTCATAGTTAAACCTAACAACTTTGTCCATACCTCACATGCATGTTGGTTTGTTATTTTGGGATTAATTGCACATATTAAATTAACCTCCCTGGCGGTATGATTCTGTCAGATTTTAGGTGCTGAAAGCGGTACCGTTATTCTGCATGGAAATTTGGCGTTTTATATTGCAGGCCTGTAATTCTTAGGAATAACTCACTTAAATCTGTCCAAACCAGAGTCTAGTAGACATCCCGGGTATGATAAAGTTCAAAAAACAAAATTATACATTATAATAAAATAAATAAGTATAAAATAATTATAACAAATAATAATATAATAATAATAAGTGTTTTTCAGTGTTTGATGACGAATTTCCCCACAAATCACTATCGCTTAATTCTGCGAGTGATTCTAATTTATTATCGCTGTTTTTTAGCTGGTCTAAAACCACTTTTGACATAAAGGGACACTTTTTGGTTGTTATGGACAATCTCCAGTTTCCAGGCAGAAAAAAAAAAGTTTTTATTATATAAAAGTGCATGCAGGACACTGGACAGACCACTAGGGACAATGGGGGTGTGTAATTATTACATACAGTACTGTAATCTGTAAGATTACAGTGTACTGTATGTATACTGTGTTTTAACTTTTTTGAATTTGGCGCCGATCTCCGTCCCCGTGCGTCGTAACGTTGCAGGGAACGGAGCTCGGCGGCACTCGGAAGTGTGTGAATCGAGCGAGATGACGTCTCGATCACACAGCGGAGAGGCATCGCAGGATCCAGGGGACAAGGTAAGTAACTACTGCCAGGATCACTGCGACGCAGCCCGAGTCTGGCTCGGGGTTACCGCTTTTGGTGCTGAAATTTAACCCCCGAGCCAGACTCGGGAATACTGCTAGGAAGGTTAATTCTGCAAATGGCTTGAGACAGTGAGAGCTGGTTCACACAGGGGCAACACGACTTCCAGCGCGACTTTGGGAGGCAACTTGGACTCGACTTGAGCATGAATCACAGCGTGACTCCAGGCAACTTACAAGGCAACTTCAAGTTGCCTCCAGGACAGGCGACTTTCCAGTGGCCAATTAAACAATAATCAGCTCTGTGGGAGGGGGGAGGGAGAGGTTTGCCTAGAAAACTATTTTTACTTCCTGGAAAGTTGCTTCAGTTAAGACAGGGGATCCGACTTGGAGGCGACTTCCATTGAAATCAATGGGTACAAGTCGCCTAGAAGTTGGATTGAAGTAGTACAGGAACCTTTTCTGAAGTCGGAGCGACTGCAGTAGTGTACATTAAGACAGCTCCATTCACTTCCATTACTTTTCTAAACCGCACGACTTGGGGCGACCTGAAGTCAGATCTCAGGACGCCCCTGTGTGAACCGCCTCTTAATTGAATGGGGTGATTCACTAAATGCAAATAGGTTGATAATTTTGCAAGGGAAGTTGCACTTTGCAGGTTAATTTGCCCCAGAGCTTAGTGAATGAGGTGAAGCTCTGCTGACTTCCCTCATCCAATCGTGCAAGCAAAATTGCTGGGGTTTTTTTTCATTTTATTTTCCTTGCTTGTGATTCTTTGCAGAGTGAAACTTGACCGCATTCACTAAGCTCTGGGGAAGACAGCCTTGCACAGTGCAACTTCCCTTGACTTTAGCAAATCAACCCCAATTTATTTTTGCTAAAGTAGGAACTAGAAGTCACAAAATCTAAAATAAGCCAAATATTGTTTTACACAACATCAGGTAAAAATAAAAACGCTATTGAATAAAGCTTTATAGACATATTCATTTCAAGGGAAAAGTGATAGTTTCTCGTGATAGAACACCACCCCCTACTAATACATGTGCTGTGATTTCCTGCTGCTCTGTTCTCCTGGCAGAGACTTAAAAAATACGTTGGTACTTATACCGATCAGCCATAGCATTACGATTATCCACCAAAACCTGTTGAGGCATGGCCTTCACTAGGCCTCTGAAGTTATGCTGTGGTATCTGGCACCAAACCATCAGTAGCAGATCCTTTAAGTCATGTCTGTTGCAAGGTGGAGCCTCCATGAACTAGACTCGCTTTTCCAGCACATCCCACAGATGCCTAATTGGGTTTTGTGGTTGGCTGGCTGGCCCCAAGAAAATTAAGCACCACCCACCACTGATTCCTAGTAAAGTCTGCAGGCAGTGTTAAGGGCTTGCTAATGTCCAGTCAAATGTCCAGTCCCTAGGTGCTCAGTCTTTACTAGCAGCAACAGGTCAATGGCAGCAATGCCCTCTCACCCATCCCAGCAATACAGCCGCAAAGGTCCTGCTGTTCAGAAGTCCTCGGGATCTGCCTAAAGTGGCCCTTGTCATCCCCTCACTGCAAGAGGAAGTCAATCAGTGCCAGGCTGGGAAAATACAGGTTCCATCTCCTTATCACTGTCCCTCTCTGGAAACTGTAGTCCAATGGACCATAGGCTTCCACAGTATGGCTCGTCTTCTGAACCTCACGTTCCACAGTCCGATGCGGCTAGTACACAAGTCTCTTGAGCATCTTTGACTTGCCAGCTCCCACTGGTGGGTGGAGGTGAGATTGGGTCAATTGGTTCAGCATGACAGTCTGAGGAAAGTACACAGAGAGAAACTACAGCACAGTGTCCTTATTTTGTCTCTCTCATTATAGCCAGGCACCAGAAGAATGCTGTTTATGAGAAACACAAGCAGCTGTTTGTGTTCTGAACTACTGAAATAGTGATTCTCAGCTAGACTTTCTGAGGGGTGTGGCCTGGGAGGAGATAGCCTGAAGCAGTTTTTCATTTATATATTTGGCTGTCCTCCATGTGCAGTGTCCCATCTTTAGCTATTAGATGCTCCACAGCTGGGATGAGCTTCTTGGATTCCGGCACCCACTTTAACCACTTGCTGACTTCAATACGTACATATATATACATTGCGGTTTGCAAGTGGTTTACCAGGATTGTGGCTGAAGATATCAGCCATAACCCCAGTATTGTTTTTTACAGCCAGCGTTTGGCTTTCTCATGAAAGTGGTCCGAGAAGCTCATGAGCTGCTGGAACGCTTTCAGATGCGGCGAAAGGGGATGTCCATCCTCCCGCCGCTTGCTGGTGTTTCTTGGGCTTACCTATTCCACCGGTTCACTTGAGAAATGATCCCACCAGAGCGATGGTACAGTCTGGAAGTAAACATGTTTTTTTTTAAATCAAAAGGACCAAAAAAAATTTTTGGGGGATCTTTTGCTTTTAAAGATTAAAGAGAGATATGGGGTCTTTTTTGACCCCAGATCTCTCCATAAAGAGGACCTGTCATCCTTATTTCTATTACAATTGATGTTTACATTCCTTGTAATAGGAATAAGAGTGATCAAAACAAAAAAATGAAAGGACAGTGTAAAAAGAAAAAAGAAATAGGAAAAACTTTTTTTAAAGCGCCCCCATCCCTCTGTGCTCACTTGCAGAAGCCAACACATATGTAAGCCGCGCACGCATATATAAACGGTATTCGCACCACACATGTGATGTATCACTGGGAACATTAGAGCAAGAGCAAAATTTTTGTGCTAGGCCTCCTCTATAACTCTAAACAGGTAACCTGTAAAGGTGTTTAAAGCTTCACCTATTTTTAAGTACCATAGTTTGTCACCATTCCACGGGTGTGCACAATTTTAAAGCGTGACAGGTATTTATTTACCGTACTCGGCATAACATTTTATACAAAAAATGTAGCTAAATAGTGTGTAATGTTTTTTTTTTATTATTATTAAAGTGTATTTATTACCCAAAAATTGCATTGGCAAAACCGCTCCGCAAATACCGTGTGACATAAAAAATTGCAACAATCGTTATTTAAATCCCTAGGGTCTCTGCTAAAAAAATGTATAAAGTTTAAAATGTTTAAAGCGGAGTTCCACCCAAAAGTGTAACTTCCGCTTTAAGCAGTCCTCGCCCACTTACATGCCACATTTGGCATGTAATTTTTTTGGGGCGGGAGTGGGGGCTTCGTTAGAAGTGGGACTTCCTGTCCCACTTCCTACTTCCACCTACGGGCCACCTAGGCGACTCCTCCTCTGCCCCTAGGCGGCCCCTCCCTCTAGGCCAGGGGTGTCCAAACTTTTTTCAAAGAGGGCCAGATTTGATGAATTGAACATGCGTGAGGGCCGACCATTTTGCCTGATATTCTTTGAACCATTAAAATTCGGTCTACGTGTGTTCGTCCGAGCACTAATACACTGCCCAACAAGAATTCTCTTGACTTTGTCACACTCGTTCCCGACACACACACGAATGCTCTGCTCTTTAGGGGTACCGTTAATTCTTAATGGTACCCCACACATTGGAAAACGTGGGGTGCTTTTGATGCAGTGCAATAAAAAAAAAAAAAAAGGTTGGGGACCTCTTTCCGTGCATTTTTGTGGGTAGGGAAGCCCATTAAAATGAATGGGCTGCCCTGCACGCAGCCACGCAGATGTGAACCAAGGGCTTGTTCACATGTCAGGTTGGAGGGGCAGTAAAACCACATGGTTGAGCTGTTTTTACCACCCCCAACTTCTCCCCCTCCAGAGAGCCCCCCATATAGCAAGGTCCCAGAGAGCCCCCCCTTACATCAGGGTTCCCAGAGCCCCTCATACATTAGGGTTCCCAGAGAGCCCCCCATACATCAGGGTCCCCAGAGAGCCCCCATACATCAGAGTCCCCAGAGAGCCCTCCCATACATCAGAGTCCCCAGAGAGCCCCCCCATACATCAGGGTTCACAGAAAGCTCCCATACATCAGGGTTCACAGAGAGCTCCCCCATACATCAGGGTTCACAGAGAGCCCCCCCCATACATCAGGGTTCACAAAGAGCCCCCCATACATCAGGGTTCACAGAAAGCCCCCCCATACATCAGGGTTCACAGAGAGCACCCCCATACATTAGGGTTCACAGAGAGCCCCCCCCCCCATACATCAGGGTTCACAGAGATCCCCCCATACATCAGGGTTCACAGAGATCCCCCCTATACATTAGGGTTCAGAGAGCCCCCCATACATCAGGGTCCCCAGAGAGCCCCCCATACATTAGGGTCCCCAGAGAGCCCCCCATACATCAGGGTCCCCAGAGAGCCCCCCATACATCAGGGTTCCCAGAGAGCCCCCCCATACATCAGAGTCCCCAGAGAGCCCCCATACATCAGGGTTCCCAGAGAGCCCCCCATATATCAGGGTACCCAAAGAGCCCCCCATACATCAGGGTACCCAAATAGCCCCCCATACATCAGGGTACCCAAAGAGCCCCCCATACATCAGGGTCCCCAGAGAGCCCCCCGTACATCAGGGTTCAAAGAGAGCCCCCCATACATCAGGGTTCACAGAGAGCCCCCCCATAAATCGGGGTTCACAGAGAGCCCCCCATGCATTGGGTTTACAGAGAGCCCCCCCATACATCAGGGTCCCCAGAGAGCCCCCCCATACATCAGGGTCCCCAGAGAGCCCCCCCATACATCAGGGTCCCCAGAGAGCCCCCCCATACATCAGGGTTCACAGAGAGAGCCCCCCATACATCAGGGTCCCCAGACTTAAACATTAGGATAGTACCTTGTTTCCTCATTCATCCGGGTACTGCACTGTAGGGGGAAGCAGAGAGCACAGCACATTCCCCTGCACAGTTTACTTTTGCTTTTGAGGCTGACGGTTCTCACAGTGCCGATGTACAGTTCGGCAGGGGGTTGGGCTCATCTGACAGCCCTTCTCTCCCCTGATCGCGTGGCACACTAGTTGAGAAAGGCTGGTTTAGATAACCAGGCCGGCAGGCCGTTCAAAAGCGGCCCGCGGGCCGGACTTTGGACATGCCTGCTCTAGGCAATCTCCTGGGACACGTGAAAGGTCCCAGGAGATCGCCTGTCCATTCCGGGAGCGCAGCGCGACTCGTGCATGCGCAGTGCGTGCCCGGCCGTGAAGCTGAAAATAGCAATGGAGGCGCGGAGGAGAGGAGCAGGCAGAGGAGCGACGCTCCGGGCAGCCGCATCACTGGACCGTGGAACAGCTAAGTGTCTGTTTATTAAAAGTCAGCAGCTACACTTTTTGTAGCTGCAGACTTTTAATAAACATTAAAAGGCTGGAACTCCACTTTAAGTATGTTTCTAGCAAAAAAATCTGTTGTTATAGAGTCTTCTAGAATCCATGCTATGCACGATACATGTTACCCTGTCTGTAACGCAGAGACATTGCTGTAAAATAGCCCATGTCTGTGTAGCTTTCATAATTTGTTTTGTATTATCCTCTAGTGTATGCATATTTTTGCCATCCTGAACCTGTTATGTAATATGGAATTCTAAGCTTACGCCTGTTTAGTATACTGCAAGTTACGGTTAGTCCCTGTCTGATTATTTGGCTGATTACCCATCCTGTTAGACTATCTCTTATAGCAACTATCCTACATTCATGTACAGCCATTTAAATACAACATTTATGCTGATGAAATTGTGATTGCTATGTAACTGAAATCTCCCATGGAGTTCAGCCCTAATACATTGAAGCATTAATTTTAATGTTCAAATATCAAAAGTTGGAAGGAAAACATTCCAGGTTAGAAAGAGGTCCTCTTTGCTGGAGTTTCCATGACAACCTCTGTTTTTTGCAGTTCTTTGCTGCTCATTGCAGAACACTGCTGGAATTATACTGATTCTTCCTTGCTGCCATTTGACATGAGTTGCATTACACCTGTTTAATAAACTGGTTTTAGAATGAGCAATGAGGACCAGTGGTCAGTCTGGGGTGTAGTAGCAGGTCACATACACAAGTTTCACTAAAAATCGAATGAAACATGAAGGGATGTTCTTTGTCATTTAGAAGGACCCGTTTACGTAAAGTGTGTTTTTTTTTTTGGTCTCTGTTAATTACGTTTTTGGAGTGTTTACAAATTTCTAAACTGATCTACTCTGTCACCTTTTTATAAGACTATTTGTATCGGTGGCAGAAGCGGATGCTCAGCAGGCAGCTTAGCCCTTTGTCAAGTGCATCCTAAATGTTGTGGCCATAGAAGCGAACTGAGCCATAGGGCTCAGTTCACAAATACAGGTTAGGGAAGGGGGCTGTTTAGGTGGTGCCTGCTTATGTGTATCATTCCTCCTTCCAAACAAGGAACAGTAAATTTGAAAAACCATATGGGCAAGCAGAGACCCACAAAATATTGACCCTCCCAGATACAACCCAACAAGCGGAAACTGTGAGGAAGTACCGACAGAAGGCGAAAGGCCGACGTTCTGTCAGTTTTCGCAAAATAACCCCTTTCCCGAACTTACGAACCCAGTCCACCGCCTTGTCGAAGGATGCATAGGATACAGCACATGGCATCATTGACCGAATCACCTTATGGGTGTGAAAGATGGTGTATCAGCAGAAACAAATTGGGTTCTTTCTTAGGAACCACCCCCAGCAGAGAAACGTCAAGACCATCCACTGGAGGGGAAGGAAAAGGGCCAGCCATTCTCCCCAAGGCTCTCCAACACAATTTCCTAATGCTGAGAACTAGTTTATTATGGTTGGTACCATCTGGCATTTTCCATATTATTCTTATAGTGCTTTTAAAGTGGAACAACACCATATCTGAGCACCATATATGAGCACCACAAACCAAAAATGCTATTTAACTCATTTTAATATTCAAAGCAAACTCACCCAACTATCAATGTCTCCTTGCTTTTTTTGATGAGAAATCCCATTGAAAAACACCCCCTAGCATTTCTGGCCGTGGCCATCTTGAGTAAGGGCAGATGATTCATGTAGAATTTACTTCCTGGAATACATCTGCCCTAAGCCCATGCATGCAGGCTGGAGGGAATGCTTAGCTGGAAAAAACCCTCCTCACCTCCTGAAGTCTCCTCGGATGTTAGGGTGACCACGTGTCCCAGATTGCCCGGGACAGTCCCACATTGCCCGGGACAGTCCCACATTTTGCAGGTCTGTCCCGGGCACATTCATGCCAGGACAATACAGTGTCCCGGAATGAAACTGACACAGCCACCCCCCCCCCGGGCCAATCTGATGCCCCCAAAAAAGGCCACCACATCACTGCTTTACTCACTGACAGTACTTGTCCTGGCCGGGAATGCCTGAAGGAGCACAATCCCCACCCCCTGCTTGTGATTGGAGAAATCATAAATCCCGCCTCTTGTGTCCAATCACTGTGCTGTGATTCATTACAGCACAAGCTGATTTATGGGAAGGAAGGGTGTCCCTGAATGGTAGTTTGGAAATGTGGTCACCCTATCGGATGTATGACAGCATTTGCCTAGGCCTGCAAACCAGGAAATAACTGAAGAAATGTAAAAAAAAAAAAAAAAAAAAAGTAAATATGATATACTTTCCTCTCTATTTACTAATGCTAGCAGATAAGGATTAAAAATAGCCAGCAGAGAGTGAAGTTCCGCTTTAACCACAAGGAGCTTAGTGTAACAGGTTTAGTCACAAATTAGAACACTATCAAAAAGGGGTTAAAATGTTACTGCATACTGTAAAAAAAAAAAATGTTTAGTGGCAACGTGTATATTTTACCTAACTCTTTCCCCTTAACTTGAAAGACAAGTGTTCTTTTAATTAAGAAACTCCTCAGCTACGAGCCACCCCTAAGCCATAGGAGGCTAATTTAGGCCTGTAGGTATCTATGTACTTGACAAAGCCACAAGGAGCCTTGTAACTATAGAAATATTATTAGCTTTAGGTCAGCTGAGAGATGCACATCTCCACGAGTACAAATACTTTCTATGGTGACCTGAATGTTTTCAAATATTTTTTTTTACTTTTCTTTAGAGCCAACCTGGGTACAGCACAATATTTTCCCCTGGAAGATCGTGTCCGAAATTGCATCATGCCAAGACCCGTAACTACTCTCTAAGAATTGGAGAAGAGATTCCTATAATTCCCTTAGCTTTTTTCATCAGATGGAGAAGATGACATCCCGTGCACAGAATTACCTCTGGTCACCTCTGGATACTATACTGTAAAAAGTACTATTAACAGGAGAGCCATTAATTGTAAGCTCTTTAAACAATCATTCCACCCAGGTGTTTTAGGGGTTGCCCAGATCAAGGCAATGTTACTAATATATTCTGGAACTGCAAATACCTGAAACCTATTTTACAGCAAACAAGTACCAAAATTGAGCAACTACCAGTTAAAACAATCTCTACTTCAAATGTGCCCATTATTTACATCTAGACCAGATGTTCCCATCCATAGCACTAGATTGATTCATACCCTCTTCAGCTCCATCCATTGGACAATAGCATTTAATTGGCGCTCTACGTCTTTACCCTGGCCATAGGTAGTAAATAGAATGGAACAGATTAAACTCTCCACCATACACTTTTTGATACTATGCATATTTTTAAGAAAAAGTGGACCCTTTGGGACATATCATTTCACAAATACTTTTCTATATACTAACCATTTTATTTTTCTGAATGAACTTATACTTACAGTATAAGATGTAATCTTATACATTGTTTTTCTTGCTAAAAGAGTACTATTTTGATACAGAACAATTTTACATGATATATACATTACACTTTTTTTTTTTCTATTGAACAGTTTATACTTAATTTTTACTTGATTCTACATATATGTGTACTTATACCTTGTAACACTAATGTCTATGTAATTTTTTTACATAGGTGTAGTACCGAACTATGACCTTTACAATAATAAAAATCGTTTGTAAACAAAAGAATCATTCCAGGCATAGCTACATTATAAAACAAAAGGGGGCGCGTAAGCCTAGTGCATTATTCCACAAAATTTTATATGACTATGATAAAAAGTTGCTCTGTAGAAGAGGTGAGGTCCCCCTATGCTCTGGTCATCGTTCAGTCTGGAAGTGTAAAGCCCGGGAGAGTTGCCTGATGAGCGCTATTACTACCTATGCTTGTGAGAAGTTATTTTTATCGTATTTATATTAAAATTTGTGGGTTAATGCACTAGGCCCGTGCGCTCTCTTTTGTTCGTTTTTTTAGTGGCTTCGGGACATCCCCAGTCCTTAGAGGGCAGCAAGGCTTCAAGAGATTATCCACACGTGCAAGGGAATATTATTCCCTACTGGGCTATCTCACTCATGCGCAGGGGACAATTATTGTTGATGATTCACACAGCTACATTATACATAGTTACCTTGGTCTAGCTTGGACCGTTGTCCAAGCTGGACCACACCTGAAGGATCCCTCTGCAATCTGGAAATCACTGATTGGACAAGGTGATGAGCGTGACGTCACCGACCCACCTCCCTGCCTCATGCAATCAAAGAATGCTTTGCATTCATTCAGAAAATGCAAAACATTCTCCGAGTGGTGGGCCGAGCCGCTGACCTTCTGTGTTCACAATGCAGGAGAACAGCCAGTTAGCCCGGGAATTGGAAGCAAGTGGAGATATATGGAGAGCAATATCTACTTCAGTGGTTTCCAGCCTTCAGGTATATCGGTCAGGGATGGTATATACATAGTTACATTGGTCCAAGCTAGACCAATGTAACTGTATAACAGGGATGAGCCGAACACCCCCTGTTCGGTTCGCACCAGAACCTGCGAACAGACAGAATGTTTGCGTGAACTTTAGAACCCTATTAAATACAATAGACTCGAACGTTCGAAATCTAAAGTGCTAATTATAAAGGCTTATATGCAATTTATTGTCCTAAAAAGTGTTTGGGGACCCGGGTCCTGCCCCAGGGGACATGTATCAATGCAATTTATTTATTTTTAAATGACGTTTTTACGGGAGCAGTGATTTTAATAATACTTAAAATGAAAAAATAAAAGTGAAATTTTCCTTTAAATTTCATACCTAGGGGGTGTGTATGATATGCATGTAAAGTCGCGCATGTTTCCCGTGCTTAGAACTGTCCCTGCATAAAATGTAATTTTTGAAGGAAAAAAAAGTCATTTAAAACTCACTCGCAGCTATTAATGAATTGTCGGCTCCCGGCAATACATAGAAAAGTCATTGATAAAAAAAAAAAAGCGTGGGGGTCCCCCCAAATTCAATTACCAGGCCCTTCAGGTCTGGTATAGATATTAAGGGGAACCCCGCCGCAAATTTAAAAACAAATGCGTGCGGTTCCCCCCAAATATCCATACCAGGCCCTTCAGATCTGGCATGGATTTTAAGGGGAACTCCACCCCAAATAAAAAAAAATGGCGTGGAGTCCCCCCAAAAATCCATACCAGACCCTTATCCGAGCACGCAACCTGGCAGGCCGCAGGAAAAGAGGGGGGACGAGAGAGCCCCCCCTCCTGAACCGTACCAGGCCACATGCCCTCAACATGGGGAGGATGTCCCCATGTTGATGGGGACAAGGGCCTCATCCCCACAACCCTTGCCCGGTGGTTGTGGGGGTCTGCGGGTGGGGGGCTTATCGGAATCTGGAAGACCCCTTTAACAAAGGGGACCCCCAGATCCCGGCCCCCCCTATGTGAATTGGTAAGGGGTACATTGTACCCCTACCATTTCAAGAAGAAAGTGTAAAAAAAAATAAAAAAACACACACCGACACCTTGGAAAAGTCCTTTATTAAAAAAAAAAACAAAAAAACATTCCAGCGATGAAATCCAGTGTCCTGCGGCGATCCGATGTCCAGCGCTGTCCGTCATTGGCTGAGCCTGAGCGGACCTGATGGGGAACTTCCTCCGCAGTCTATTAAATGTATAGACCCGCCCCTTCTAAAGTTCCCCAACAGGTCCGCTCAGCCAATGACTAGGTGTAAGGCGGAAGACCTGATGCGGAACATGAGAAGGGGCGGGTCTATTCATGAATTACACAGTGAAGGAGATTCCCCATCAGGTACGCCCCCTTGGTATGTCAGACCCCGCCTATGTCATTGGCCTGAACGGACCTGATGGGGAACTTCCTTCACTGTGTAAATCCGCCTTACACCTAGTCATTGGCTGAGCGGACCTGATGGGGAACTTTAGAAGGGGCGGGTCTATACATTTAATAGACTGCGGAGGAAGCTCAGGCTCAGCCAATGACGGACAGCGCTTTTTATTTTCTTTTTCTTTTTTAATAAAGGACTTTTCCAAGGTGTCGGTGTGTGTTTTTTTACATTTTTTTACACTTTCTTCATGAAATGGTAGGGGTACAATGTACCCCTTACCAATTCACATAGGGGGGGCCGGGATCTGGGGGTCCCCTTTGTTAAAGGGGTCTTCCAGATTCCGATAAGCCCCCTGCCCGCAGACCCCCACAACCACCGGGCAATGGTTGTGGGGATGAGGCCCTTGTCCCCATCAACATGGGGACATCCTCCCCATGTTGAGGGCATGTGGCCTGGTACGGTTCAGGAGGGGGGGCGCTCTCTCGTCCCCCCTTCTTTTCCTGCGGCCTGCCAGGTTGCATGCTCGGATAAGGGTCTGGTATGGATTTTTGGGGGGACTCCACGCCATTTTTTTTTAAATTTGGGGTATAGTTCCCCTTAAAATCCATGCCAGATCTGAAGGGCCTGGTATGGATATTTGGGGGGAACCGCACGCATTTTTTTTTTATTTATTTGCGGCGGGTTTCCCCTTAATTTCTATACCAGACCTGAAGGGCCTGGTAATTGAATTTGGGGGGACCCCCACGCTTTTTTTTTTTTTTTATCAATGACTTTTCTATGTATTGCCGGGAGCCGACAATTCATTAATAGCCGCGAGTGAGTTTTAAATGACTTTTTTTCCTTCAGAAATGACACTTTGTGCAGGGACAGTTCTAAGCACGGGAAACATGCGCGACTTTACATGCATATTATACACACCCCCTAGGTACGAAATTTAAAGGAATATTTCACTTTTATTGTTTCACTTTAAGCATTATTAAAATCACTGCTCCCGAAAAAACTTCCGTTTTTAAAACTTTTTTTTGCATTGATACATGTCCCCTGGGGCAGGACCCGGGTCCCCAAACCCTTTTTTAGGACAATAACTTGCATATAAGCCTTTATAATTAGCACTTTAGATTTCTCCCATAGACTTTTCGAATTTGCCGTGAACACCCCAATTTGTTCGCTGTTCGGCGAACGGGCGAACAGGCAATGTTCGAGTCGAACATGAGTTCGACTCGAACTCGAAGCTCATCCCTACTGTATAATATAGCCATGCCTGGAATCAATATTTAAGTCAGTTTGCTAAAATAGCAATAAAACGCTACTGAATCTAAAACACAAATAGTATTAGTCCAACAAGGAATTTAAATGAGTCTTTTTTTTTTCTCTAGTGTTGAGTAGTATGGAAAAGGGTTTGAAATTCAGTTGGATTTTTTTTTTCTGACTGTGTCCCCACTGTGGAGAGTACACCAGAAAGACATAAAGCGAAATCTCTCAAACAGGGACACAGACTGCAACAAAAGCCAGAGAAGGATTCTATTCTTTTTCCACTCTTTCAAAATATAACAAAAAGATTTTGCTGGAGTAGGGCTTTAATGCTAAACTCTACACAGATATACAATAAACCAACACATTATGGCAGATCTGTATTCATGAATACATCATTAAAGTATAACTAAACCCAACAACAGCTTACAGTTCATACATGTGGCGGCTGCCTTAATTTTTTTTTTTTTTAAATACATTTTTTAGCAAATAAGTAAAAATTCTCATTGATATTGCCAGACATGCTGAGCCATTGTCACTTCCTTTGAGCTACACAAAGAATATCTTCCTTCATAGCTATCTAGTGTAATCTGCCAATTTCCCTGCCCTTCCCCCATGTAATGGAGTTGAAGAGCTACAGACATGTTTGTAGTCCATATCAAGCAAGCAGCCCAGAGTGACAACTATGGTTCCTTCCATAGGTACAGCAGAGGGGTGACGCGTGACGTAGCCACCCAGAGACTAAAATGTGTTATTTGCAGGATCACCAGGTAGAAATAAAGAAAAAGAAGCCTCAAAAAATAAAACAAATGCAGCCACCACACCAATGATGGATTGATGGAGAGTTGATTAATCATTGTTCTGCTTGGCCTTTTACTCTCTTTTTACATAGTGGATATGGGAAAAAGTAAGTAGGAAAATTAAACTGTAGAAAAGAAAATTCAGGTCTCCCCTATTATACAAAAGCAAACTCAGAGGGAGGCTTGGCATCCCTAACATTTCCTACTATTATAAAGTTGCTAAGATCACCCCCATAGTTCACCTGCATTCGGGATAAGATGTGCCTTTATAGACTTTGATAGATGTGCTTGATGTAGATCCTATCCCCTTCTTTTAACTCATCTGGATCCCCTTTCTCTGTCCCAAACCTTTCAAACCAGTACTAATCCTTAACAATCTGGGACTCCATGAAATACTCGGTAGGTCTGATATCACCCCATCTCCCTTTTTAGCAGATCCATAATTGCCCTCTGTCCTCCCCCCAGGCTAGAAAATCATCAGCGTTACCACTGGTGGAACACACGTGGCTTCAAATTCCCTGCTTCATACATGTAGAGTTTGTACATTCCAACAACTTAAAAGCTCTCAAGGTGTCCCCAGTACTGGACAATTCCACTACCTCCAAATCTGTCACCAAGTGGGGTCACTGCCTAAAAAACAGGATTCACTTTGACCCTATTGTGTATATGACAGTATTCAAATCAAAATGCAAGTTATGCCCAAGAACCCAGGGGTTAGTCTTCCTCTCATATTCTTCAATGTTGGGTAATTTGTATAATAGATCTCCCTTATATTACTCACGGTGGGAATCGGATTTCAATACACTCTTCCCCCCCGAAGATCGGAATAAAATATGGGCAGCCCAATTTAAATGCTCTTGCAATGTGTAAGCCTTATTATACCCCTGCCTGATCTGTAAAATCCCCCATACCCTTCCCCATATTTTCAGAGGTTTCCAGGGGATACAGGTGAAACTCAAAAAATTTGAATATCGTGCAAAAGTTCATTTATTTCACTAACACAACTTAAAATGTGAAACTAATCTATGAGATAAACTCATTATATGCAAAGCAAGATAGTTCAAGCCGTGATTTGTTATAATTGTGATGATTATGGCTTACAGCTCATGAAAACCCCAAATCCACAATCTCAGAAAATTAGAATATTACATGCAATCAATAAAACAAGGATTGTACATAGAACAATATCGGACCTCTGAAAAGTAGAAGCATGCATATGTACTCAGTACTTGGTTTGGGCCCCTTTTGCAGTAATTACTGCCTCAATGCGGCGTGGCATGGAAGCCATCAGCCTGTGGTACTGCTGAGGTGTTATGGAAGACCAGGATGCTTCAATAGCGGCCTTCAGCTCTTCTGCATTGTTCGGTCTCATGTCTCTCATCTTTCTCTTGGTAATGCCCCATAGATTATCTATGGGGTTCAGGACAGGCGATTTTGCTGGCCAATCAAGCACAGTAATCCCACGATCATTGAACCAGGTTTTGGTGCTTTTGACAGTGTGGGCAGGTGCCAAGTCCTGCTGGAAAATGAAGTCCAAAATCTCCTGGTACGCGGCTGCGGTGACCCTGGACTTAATTAAGCACAGTGGACCAACACCAGCAGATGCCATGGCTCCCAAAATCAACACAGACTGTAGAAACTTCACACTGGACTTCAAGCATCTTGCAGTGTGTGCCTCTCCATTCTTCCTCCATACTCTGGGTCCTTGGTTTCCAAATGAAATGCAAAATTTGCTCTCATCAGAAGAGAGGACTTTGGACCACTGAGCAACAGACCAGGTCTGTTTTTCTTTAGCCCAGGTAAGACCCTTCTGACGTTGTTTGTTGTTCAGGAGTGGCTTGACAAGAGGAATACAACATTTGAAGCCCATGTCCAGGATCCGGCTGTGTGTGGTGGCTCTTGATGCACTGACTCCAGCCTCAGTCCACTGCTTGTGAAAGTCCCCAACACTTTTGAAAGGCCTTTTCCTGACAATCCTCTCCAGGCTGTGGTCATCCCTGCTGCTTGTGCACCTTTTTCTTGGGACACTTTGAGCCTAGACAATTGCACCTTTTCACAATATTCAAATTCTGTGAGACTGTGGATTTGGGGTATTCATGAGCTGTAAGCCATAATCATCACAATTATGACAAATCACGGATTTAACTATTTTGCTTTACATGTAATGAGTCTCATATATTAGTTTCCCCTTTTAAGTTGCATTAGTGAAATAAATGAACTTTTGCACGATATTCTAATTTTTCGAGTTTCACCTGTATGAAACATATCTGGTGGACATGCCCCAAAGTCAATTGCCTATGGATTTGGGTATTTACAGTACAATGGTCAATAGAGTCTTTCAAGTAGAAATCCCTTGAAATACTAACTATAGTATTTGACTGGACTTCCACTTTCAAGTCAATCTGCATAAAGACTCGTGGGAAGCACTTTTGTACAAACCTATTTAAATTGTTTTGCACTATGATCATAAGCTTAACTCCTACATCTTTATAGCAACAAAACAAACAATTGCCCACCCTTAAATTTAAAGAACTCCTTTTTCAGAGAGAAACTAAAAGCCATCCTAATCAACACAAATGACAAGTTTCTTAAAATCTGGCAACCATGGCTTGATTACTTTCTGTCCTTTCAGACTACTGCACACCTATTAGACTTGTAGAACAGACCTACTGTAAATAAATAGCGGATTACGATGGCCTCTGGGGTATAATTCCCCAACCCCCTCCTTACCTACCGTACAAACAAATGGCAACCACCCCAACTTATAACTAGCCTTTGCAGCAAGGAGCACATGTAAGAGTGACACATCAAGAAACAAACAGAAATTCCCAGCTCACTTACCAGCCAGCCTGCAACAAACCAAATGGACCTTGTCTAACAGTTCACATTAAAGACAAGTAGTTTGATTTGCACACATTTGCGAATATATGCATAAGCTGCGGCGGCCACATCACGGCACTCCAGTGTACTGTAGTACCAACTCTATACGTTTTGAGAGTCTCCAATGTTGGAGCACATATATAACAATGGAAAAATGAAGGACAGATATGCTTGGAGGGAGCCCACCCCTCCTCTTCTTGACTACCTTTCTGCTTCTACAGTATATGCCCCCTCTCTCCCTTTCTTCTTATTTTTTTTGTAGGCCTTACCATTCTTCCCCCTACTCTCCTCTCTTCTCTTCTTTGCCAAACGGAATGGAAACCTGACCTCCCTTCATCCATTCTGTTCCTAAAATGATTGTACCCATGGCTTTCTCTTAATGAGATGGCACTGCCAATTTAGACAATTAAACCTTATTTGCTTTGGCACTACAAGGCCGTGCCATTACCTCATACAGATGATTGTGAACATAAGATCTGTAAGTGGCAAGGCCTGCAACCGTAAAATGAATGACTCGCAAGTCATCTGTTAAGATCTAATTCTCTAATGTCTCTCTTTTCCACATGAATAGCTCTGTTTTATGCTTTTATGACTAGGTGACCGTGAGGTCTAATCTGTCAATAAGTTATCTTAGTGAAAAATTCAGGTCTCCTTTGTCAGACAAGATTTTGCTGTGGAGCAAAGCTGTGTGATTCTTAGGACTGGAACAACAGAAATACATATCATTTGGCAGTATAATTGTCACCTTTTCTGGGAAAACATACTGGCTTTATGGTCTCTTTCCGACAAGTAAAATTAGCAACAATTCTCTTTTTTTGCCAGCCAGACAGATACAATAGTGGCCAGGTGGTAACCATGTTTGTCAGGTAAAACAGTTCTCCTTATATGTACTTCATTTGTTTATTTTGTTTGCCTGGAGTTCAGCTACAAATATTTTCAAGTTCATGAAACGTCCATATTTATACCTGTAGAGCCGGTTCACACCAGGGCGACTCAGGATCCGACTTCAGGTCGCCCTGAGACGCCCGAAGTCGCCCCAAGTCGCGCTGTAATGTTAGTCTATGGAGCCGTCTTTATGCACACTACAGAAGTCGCTCCGACTTCAAAAAAGGTTCCTGTAATACTTAAAAACGACTTCTAGGCGACTTGTACCAATTGATTTCAATGGAAGTCGCCTCCAAGGTCGGATCAGTGTCTTAACTGAAGCAACTTTACAGTAAGAGAAAATTGTTTTCTCAGGCAAACCCCTCCCTTCCACAGAGCTGATTATTGTTTGATTGGCCACTGGCAAAGTCGCCTGTCCTGGAGGAAACTTGAAGTTGCCTCAAAGTTGCCTTGTAAAGTCGTGCTGGAAGTCGTGTTGCCTCAGTGTGAACCGGCTCGTACTGTGCACCATTATAAATTCTTCTACATGGAACCTGTGTCTTCTTATAGTCTGTAGGACAGCTCTAAGGTATTGTTTTTCTCTGTTCAAAGATGACCAGTGTTTGTATAATATGATATTTATTTGTGTTGAATACAATTTTTACAAATGAAACTTTGTTTAAACAAATGGGTTGTCATTATTTTGAAATAGTATTGGCATCATTGTGACACACGATCGGAATTTCCGACAACAAAACCGTGTTTTTTTTCCGACGGATGTTGGCTCAAACTTGTCTTGGATACACACGGTCGCACAAATATTGCTCAGAAATTCCAATGGTCAAGAACGCGGAGACGTACAACACTACGACGAGCCGAGAAAAATTAAGCACAATGATTCCGAGCATGCGTCAAATTGGTTCAGAGCATGCACAGCACTTTTGTGCGTCGGAAATGGCTACACACAATCGGAAATTTCCGACAAGAACTTTTGCCGTCGGAAAAATTGAGAACCTGCTCTCAAACATTTGTTGTCGGAAATTCCGACAGCAAATGACCGATGAAGCCTACACATGGTCGGAATATCCGACCAAAAGCTCACATCGAAAATTTGTTGTCGGAAATTCCGATCGTGTGTACGCGGCATCAGAGAGATTTTTCCTCACTTCTTGTCCCCAGGACAAACTTTTTATCAGTCAGAAAGTTAAGTAATCTCTCTAACCAAACCTCTGACATCACCAAAACCGATCAGGGTGTAGGCAGGTGAAGTCTATTTTCTCCACTGCAGGTGGCGCTCATCTGTAGCAGCAATGCACATCGAGGAGGAAGTCGAGAGGAGCCTTGTTCCTTTATGATCTCTTTGGTCACAGAGAGGCAGCATCCGAATGCTGGCATCCCATGTGACCTTGGTGGCCATCATGGGTCAAGCAGAGTTTATTTAAGATCCTGGCTCCCGGGTTTGGCGCACATATTGCATGTGGATAGAGTAGGGAAAGGTCACCTCTCTGTCAGATACAGTGCTTAGCATCTTGGAACGCTTTCAGATGAGTAGGGAAAGTGCAGGGACAAGCCATCCTTTCTGGAAGCCTCCCCACTTGGGTACGGACCAGCCAGGCCACATTCCTTCCCTCAAGACAGACGAAGTTGGCACACCTGAGACCTACTACTGCTACTAGTGATTGCTGTACATTCTGTGAGTGAGCCCAGTCGGGTTGTCTTCCTGCCAGGCGAATTGTACATTGTTTAACTTCAATACAGTTCTGTTTTTTGGACTCTGAGTGTTTATTGTGGCCGCACCACACTGCACCCTCCACAAAGGGTTTTAATCCTAACCTACTATATTCAAAACTAAAAAACAAATATACTGGTATACAGTATATATACTTTAAAGCAAGGGTGTCCAACCTTTTGACCTTCCCGGGCCACAATGGAAAAAGAGGAATTGTCTTGGGCCACGCATAAAATACGCTAATAATAAAGATAGCTGTTAAGCAGAATAAGTTAATGATCACTGATATATAGATATACCTAAGTAATAAAATGCATTTTTTAATAATATGTTTTATTATAAAAGTATAAGAAGGCAACATAAAACTAGTATGATATTTGACACTGTTTTGATAACCTAACGCACTGGGGAGGGCAGCCTTAGGCCTGGGGGGCAAGTCCAGTCAAGTGGCCCCTTAAACTACCGAATCAGCTCACCATCACCAGTGCCTATCAATTCAGCCTCACCAGTGCCCATCAGCGCAGCCTCACCAGTGTCCATCAATGCAGCCTGATCAGTGCCCATCAATGCAGCCTCAGCAGTGCCCATCAGCTGAGCCTCATCAGTGCATGCAGTCTGTTCAGTGCATGGAGATTAGAGAGAGAAGAGCCGCTGGATTACACAGAGCAGAGATATCCCACTTACCCAGTGTGGCCGCTGTCATACGAAGTCCCGCCTCCTGGACCAGCTCCTATGATAGACGTCATCTGTGTGCTCTCTATCATAGGAGCCAGTCCAGGAGGTGGGACTTCGTATGACAGCGGCCGCCAGGTAAGTGGGAGATCCCTGCTCTGTGTAATTTGGTGGTGATCGCCCCCCCTCCCCTCCAAGGCAGCCCAATGGGCCCAGCAGGACCCATGGTAGGGCCGGCCCTGGGCGCTCTCCCACTGCCCCAGCTTGCGGTGCACCCACCCTGGTTTGGCCCTGCAAAGTAGGGACAAAACCTAGGACAGACTTAATTCAGGGAAAGTGTCCTCAGTCCTGGGACTGTCCCCGGAAACCATGGACATCTGGTCCCCATAGGCTGTGGCCAGCAGGCCCCATAGGCTGTGGCCAGCAGGCTCAAAAGGCAATTGTCAGCTCCCAGCAGGACCCACATGCCAGCAGCACCGACAGGCCAGCAGCCAGCAGAACCTACAGGCCAGTGGCCAGCAGGACCCACAGGTCAGTGGCCAGCAGAACCTAAAGGCCAGCAGCCAGCAGGACCCACAGGTCAGTGGCCAGCAGAAGCTACAGGCCAGCTGCCAGCAGGACCCACAAGATAATGGCCGTGGACCTGTGGGTCCTGCTGGCCACTGACCTGTGTGCCCTGCTGGCCGGTGGCCTGTAGGTTCTGCTGGCCACTGACCTGTGGGTCCTGCTGGACGCTGGCCTGTAGGTTCTGCTGGTCACAGACCTGTGGGTCCTGCTGGCCTTTGGCCTGTGGGGCCTGCTGGGAGCTGACCATGGCCTGTGGGTCCTGCTGGCCGCTTGCCTGTAGGTTCTTCTGGCCACTGACCTGTGGTTCCTGCTGGCCGCTGGTCTGTGGGTCCTGCTGGGAGCTGACCATGGCCTGTGGGTCCTGTTGTCCGATGGACTGTAGGTTCTGCTGGCCACTGACCCGTGGTCCCTGCTGGCTGCTGCCCTGTGGGTCCTGATGTGCACTGTGCCCCGTGTCCTGATGTGCCCTGTGCCCCGTGTCCTGATGTGCCCTGTGCCCTGATGTGCCCTGATGTGCTATGTGCCCTGATGTGCCCTGTGCCCCGTGTCCTGATGTGCCCCGTGTCCTGATGTGCCCCGTGTTCTGATGTGCCCCGTGCCCTGATGTGCCCTGTGCCCCATGCCCTGTGCTCCGTGTGCTGATGTGCCCCATGCCCTGATGTGCTATGTGCCCTGTGCCCCGTGCCCCATGTCCTGATGTCCCCCGTGTCCTGATGTGCTATGTGCCCTGATGTGCTATGTGCCCTGACGTGCCCTGTGCCCCGTGTCCTGATGTGCCCCATGTCCTAATGTGCCCTGTGCCCTGATGTGCTATATGCCCTGTGCCCATGCCCTGTGCCTGTGTCCTGATGTGCCCCATGTCCTGATGTGCCCCGTGCCCTGATGTGCTATGTGCCCTGATGTGCTATGTGCCTTGATGTGCCCTGTAACCTGATGTGTCCTGTGCCCGTGTCCTGATGTACCCTGTGCCCCATGTCCTGATGTGCCCTGTGCCCCGTGTCCTGATGTGGCCTGTGCTCCGTGCCCTGATGTGCTCCGTGCCCTGATGTGCTCTGTGCCCTGATGTGCTATGTGCCCTGTGCTCCGTGCCCTGATGTGCTCCGTGCCCTGATGTGCCATGTGCCCTGATGTGCTATGTGCCCCGTGTCCTGATGTGCCCCGTATCCTGATGTGCCCCGTGTCCTGATGTGACCTGTGCCCTGATGTTCTATGTGATCTGATGTGCCCCATGCCCTGATGTGCCCTGTGCCCTGATGTGCCCCGTGCCCTGTTGTGCCCCATGCCCTGATGTGCCCAATGCCCTGATGTGCCTGTGCCCTGATGTGCCCTGTGCCCTGATGTGCCGCGTGCCCCGATGTGCTGTGCCTCAATGTGGTGTGCCCTGATGTGCTGTGATGGCCCCTGATGTGCTGTGCCCTGTACCCTGATGTGATGTGCCCTGATTTGCCCTTTACGTGTTGTGCCCTGATGTGCCCCGTGCCCTGATGGGCTGGGCTCTGTACCCTGATGTGCTGTACCCTGATGCGCTGTGTACCCTGATGTGCTGTGCCATGTACCCTGATGTGCTGTGCCCTGATGTGCTGAGCTCAGTACCGTGCCCTGATGTGTTGTGCCCTGGGCCGGTCTGGATGAAGTACAGGACCACATTTTTGTCCCAGTCCAGCCCTGCCTCTCTGTGATCACAGGTGGTGGGCAGGGCTTTCTTCCAGCTCTCTCTGTGTTAGCATACAGTCCTGCAGATGGTCAGTGCTCTGTCTCACTCTGTGACTGCATACAGTCTGTGACAGACCCAACCAAGATAGAGACTTTTGGAGGGGACTGCAGGGTAGCCTCTTGCCTACTGACTATGGGCCCCGACATTTGAGGGAGCTGCAAGCATTCAGGAAGATGTCTTGTTATTAAATGCAAGATGACATAACCACATTTAACAGTCAAAGAAGCCATGATGGTCTCTGCCAACTTGAAACTTAGTGAGAAGATGTATGTGAAAAGAAAGCTAGTTAATGAGATTTGGACAGCCTCCTGGGTGATCTTGAATACTGGTGCCGAACTGTCTGGGTGTGCACTGACCTTAATTTAGGTGCTTGTCTAGGTGACTAGTTGTTAACCACCTGCCGACCAGCCGCCGCAGTTTTACTGCGGCAGCATGGCTCGGCTGGGCGAAACAACGTTATGTTACGTTGCTTTGCCCTGTGGCCACTAGGGGCGCGTGCGCGCTGCCGGAGGCACACGCACGCACCCGCTGATTGCCCCCGGAGCCGATGCGAGTGCCCGGCGTGCGCAATGACCATCGGGAACTCGCTATCGCTCGTGACAGAGCAAGAAGCGGGATCTGTGTGTGTAAACACACAGAACCCGGTTCTCTTTTGGGGAGAAATGACTGATCGTCTGTTCATACAATGTATGAAGAGCAATCTGTCATTTCCCCTAGTAAGTCCCATTCCCCCTTCAGTTAGAACATGCAGAGGGAACACAGTTAACCCCTTAATTGCCCCCAGTGTTAACCCCTTCCCTGCCAGTGACATTTTTACAGTAATCAGTGCATTTTTATAGCATTAATCGCTGTAAAATTGTCATTGGTCCCAAAAATGTGTCTAAATTGTCCGATATGTCTGCCATAATATCGCATTCCCCTTTAAGATCGCAGATCACCGCCATTACTAGTAAAAAAAATAATAATAATAAAAATGCCATAATTCTTTCCCCTATTTTGTAGACGCTATAACTTTTGTGCAAACCAATCAATATACGCTTATTGCGATTTTTTACCAAAAATATGTAGAAGAACACATATTGGCCTAAACTGAGGAAAAAATTAGTTGTTTTGAAAAAAAAATTGGGATATTTATTATAGCAAAAAGTAAAAGATATTGTGTTTTTTTCAAAATTGTCACTGTTCTTTTGTTTATAGTGCAAAAAATAAAAACCACAGAGGTGATCAAATACCACCAAAAGAAAGCTCTATTTGTGGGAAAAAAAGGACACAAATTTTGTTTGGGTACAGTGGCGCAGGACCGCGTAATCGTCAGTTAAAGCGACGCAGTGCCAAATTGTAAAAAGTGCACTGGTCAGGAAGGGGGTAAAATCTTCCGGGGCTGAAGCGGTTAATCAGCTTACTGTTTAATTAGATTACTATTATGTTTATGTTGGCTGTTCCTTAGATGGGCTAATGATATTACTGTTTATAGTTTGAGTTGTTTAGGATAATGTGATCAAGCTCTTACCTGATCTTGTGTGGTATATACTGTGTGAATTTACAATAGAGTCAGTTCCAGTTTGCACCTAAGCTAGTGTCGTCTAGTTCATGGGTGCAATGTTCAGCTATAATACCTGGTTCCTGGTTCCAGAGTGGAGGAAGCTGTATCTTGATGGAGGCACCGGGTGGTCCACCACACAGTCCTTAATAGCTTGAGAGAAAGCGCAGGCAGCAACAGTGACAGTATCTAGTCTCTTCTGCCAGATAGAGCAGTGCTGTGAACTAGGGCATCACACAAAAGGCAAATACGTGTCATTCCATCACATATTTCAAGAGAAGTAAAATTAATCTTCATTTTTGGACAGTGGACAGATCATGAAAATCATTTATTTATGCCCCATTGGTCAAAGGCACATCTAGAACCACTGGTGTATAGTGCAAATATAGTTTAATATTATAAAGCCATTTAGTCCAAACTGCATACAGGGGCTTCTTCAGGCTTTTCAGCCATCATCACTGCAGTGTATGGAAATGGTGGCTTCTATGGAACAGTGTTTAGGACCCAATGAGCAAAATATAATCATTAAGGTCATAGTGAGAAGGTAGCAAAAGAATCAAAAAAGCCCTCCAACTGAATCAGTGCATATCACAGTGGAGCCTTTTTAGAATAAAAGGTTTTCACACACCTTTACTATACTTCGGCTATATATACTATACTTTACTATACTATACACTACTACCTATTGCTGGGGACGGCTGTTTACTTGCATTTCTCTACCTGCAGAAAAGCTCTCTGTGAAAATGAGCAAGGCTTATACCGATGATCTTGTAGGTTTCTCAACAAACATACAGTAAAGGCTTGACAGGCATCCCAGAATCATGTCTTACTTCAGAAATACGAAATGTCAGCAAAGATCAATCTCATTATAAAGGAAGCAAGACCTCTGGAGAAAGTCACCGGCATTAGAGCGGTTGTTCCTGGGCACCCTGTGTGCCATTACAGCAAAGCATTGTCTGTTGGAATGAACAGGCAACTAATGGGATTACTGCTGTAAATCAGAAAACCCATCTATAGCCTGCTTAACAATAAACGTACATGTTTATGTGACGTGTGTACAAGTCAGAGGAGCAATTACAAGGTAACAGCAGTATTTTAAGGGATTTCTATTCACCACAGCATACATATGTTAGAACTTTAGAGTCCAATTAAAGGAATAAAAGTAAAAAAAAAGGCATTTTTATGCATAGACAATGGGTATTTTAACTATGTTGTATAGGCTGTTGTATGGTAATGTGTATTTGCAGGTAAATCCGTTTTTTATATCTTAAAATTGTTTTTTTTTGGTTTGCCAGCCTTGGCCCCAAAGGTTTTTGCACAGAAATGTTCAGCCTCACTTATTTATTTTTGCTAGTGTTAAACTCTTCTTGTACTTGAAAAATTGATTTACCATGTAAAAATAAAGCCTAGTATCCAAAATGAGATTATCGAACGAATGATCGTCCGTTTTTTTGGGATGGAAGCCTCAGTGTCGAAAATGAATTGGTTACTAAAATATAAAAATTCTCGTACGACAGAATAAAAATTTGAAAGTGATGTAATGTATTTGTATTGTATTTTCGGATGAAAACTGTACTTATTAAATGAAAATCGTATGATCTGGTATCGTATGAGAAAAATTTCCATGTTTGTCCCTTCGGAAAATTTCGGACGACAGCTGTGTACTAACGATCAGATTATCGTACAATTGCTTTGAAAGCGGTATTTTTTGTATTATATTCTGATCGTGTGTATGGGGCTTTAGTATAGCACAGGCAAACACTAACTAACTAAGTAAAACAGTAATAGTCACTTAACCTCCCTGGCGGTATGAATATGTCTGATTTTTGAATGTCAAAGCGGTACATTGTTTTGTATGGAAAATTGTTGTTTTATATTGTAGGCCTGTAATTCTTAAGAATAACTCACTTAAATCTGTCCAAACAAGAGTCTAGCAGACATCCCGGTTATGATAAAGTTTGAAACACAAAATCATAAATTGTAATATACCATATATACTCGAGTATAAGCCGACCTGAATATAAGCCGAGGCACCTAATTTTACCACAAAAAAACGGGAAAACTTATTGACTCAAGTATAAGCCTAGGGTGTCCATCTGCATGCCTCACTGTGCCTCACTTTGCCTCACTGTGTCCATTTGCATGCCTCACTGTGTCTATGCCTCACTGTACCTTACTGTGCCCATGCCTCACTGTGCCCATGCCTCACTGTGTCCATGCCTCACTGTGTCTAAGCCTCACTGTGCCTATGCCTCACTGTGCCTATGCCTCACTGTGTCCATGCCTCACTGTGTCCATGCCTCACTGTGCCTTACTGTGCCCATGCCTCACTGTGTCCATGCCTCACTGGGTCCATGCCTCACTGTGTCCATGCCTCACTGTGCCCATGCCTCACTGTGCCCATGCCTCACTGTGCCCATGTCTCACTGACACTGTGCCCATGCCTCACTGTGTCCATGCCTCACTGTGCCCAATCTCCCTACCTGATCTCCGGCGCTGTGTGACTAGACTGACGTTTAACATGGGAGTCTATTAAAGGGGTGCCCGGGTTTGAAAAATTGGTGTTCCCCGGCAATAGGTCCCCTGGACGACAATCTTTGCACACTTGTAGATGAAGAGTGGGGCTACATGTGTGCCAAGTTTGAGGTCCAGGGGACCTAGGGCCGGCCAGTACCAGGTCCCCAAAATCACCAGAGAAATTACCGTTTAACATGGGAGTCTATGGAAGGGGTGCCCGGCTTTGAAAAATCGATGCTCCCCGGCCGTAGGTCCCCCGCACACTAAACTTTGCACACTTGTAGAGAACGAGTGGGGCTATATGTAGGCCAAGTTTGGGGTCCAGGGAACCTATAGCTGGCTGGGATCAGGCGTACAAACATGAAGATGGACACAGACTTGAGTATAAGCCGAGGGAGGCATTTTCAGCACAAAGAAATGTGCTGAAAAACTCAGCTTATACTCGAATAAATACGGTAATAAAAAAACTATAAATAATTATGAAAATAATAATATAATAACAATAAAAAAAATGTATTCAATAATGTAAATAAATAAAAAAACACTAAAATTTGTCCAAACAAGGGTGCGATATTACTAGTCACTGTAATACTAGATACTGCATACTGGTTTATTAACCACTTCAATACCATGCACTTATGCACCTTCCCGCCCAGACCAATTTTCAGCTTTCAGTACTCTCACATTTTGAATGACAATTACTTAGTCATGCTACACTGTATCCAAACAACATTTTTATCATTTTCTTCTCACAAATAGAGCTTTCTTTTGGTGGTATTTAATCGCCACTGGGTTTTTTATTTTTTGCGATATAAGCAAAAAAACAGCAATTTTTTTTTTTAAAAAAAAACTTTTTTTTAGTTTCTATTGTAAAATTTTGCAAATAAGTAATTTTTCTTCATAAATTTGTGCCAAAATGTATACTGCTACATATCTTTGGTAAAATGAACCCAAATTAGTGTATATTATTTGGTCTTTGTGGAAGTTATAGAGTCTACAAACTATGGTGGCAATCACTGAAAATTTATCACATCTGATCACGCCTGATGTACTGAAGGGATATCTCATTTCTTGAGACACTAACAAGCGAGGAAAGTACAAATACCCCAAAATTACCCCTTTTTGGAAAGTAGACAGTCCAAGGTATTTACTAAGAGGCGTGGTGAGTTTTTTGAAGTTGTATTTTTTTCCCACAATTCTTGGCAAAATAATTTTTTTTTTTTTTTTTACACAAACTGGTCATATTAACAGTTTTTTTCTCTCACACAGCATATGCATAATTGCAACTACACCCCAAAATACATTCTGCTACTCCTCCTGAGTGTAGCAATACCACATGTGTGAGACTTTTACACAGCCTGGCCACATACAGAGGCCCAACATTGAAGTAGCACTTTCAGGCGTTCTACAAGCATAAATCGCACATATCCTTTCTCAACCACCTATTACACTTTTGAAGGCCCTGGAGCACCAGGACAATGGAATTTTCCACAAAATGACCCCATTTTGGAAAGCACACACCCCAACGTATAATCTATGAAGCATTATGAGTCTTTTGAACGGTTCATTTTTTTCCAGAAGGTTTTGGAAAATGTGGAGAAAAAATGAAAATGCATTTTTTTTACACAAAGTTGTCCATTTATAAGATATTTCTAACGCATAGCATATACATAGCAAAAATAACACCCCAAAATGCATTCTTCTACTCCTCCTGAGTATAGCGATACCACATGTGTGAGACTTTTACACAGCCTGGCCATATACAGAGGCCCAACATTGAAGTCGCACTTTCAGGCGTTCTACAAGCATAAATCGCACATATCCTTTCTCAACCACCTATTACAATTTTGAAGGCCCTGGAGCACCAGGACAATAGAATTTTCCACAAAATGACCCCATTTTGGAAAGCACACACCCCAACGTATAATCTATGAAGCATTATGAGTCTTTTGAACGGTTCATTTTTTTCCAGAAGGTTTTGGAAAATGTGGAGAAAAAATGAAAATGCATTTTTTTTACACAAAGTTGTCCATTTATAAGATATTTCTAACGCATAGCATATACATAGCAAAAATAACACCCCAAAATGCATTCTGCTACTCCTCCTTAGTATAGCGATACCACATGTGTGAGACTTTTACACAGCCTGGCCATATACAGAGGCCCAACATTGAAGTAGCACTTTCAGGCGTTCTACAAGCATAAATCGCACATATCCTTTCTCAACCACCTATTACAATTTTGAAGGCCCTGGAGCACCAGGACAATAGAATTTTCCACAAAATGACCCCATTTTTGAAAGCACACACCCCAACGTATAATCTATGAGGCATTATGAGTCTTTTGAACGGTTCATTTTTTTCCAGAAGGTTTTGGAAAATGTGGAGAAAAAATTAAAATGCATTTTTTTTACACAAAGTTGTCAATTTATAAGATATTTCTAACACATAATATGTACATAGCAAAAATTACACCCCAAAATGCATTCTGCTACTCCTCCTGAGTATGGCGATACCACATGTTTGAGACTTTTACACAGCCTGGCCACATACAGAGGCCCAACATCCAAGTAGCACCTCCAGGCATTCTAGCAGCATTAATTGCACATATCATTTTCTGACTACCGATCACATTTTTGAAGGCCCTTCATATATCTAACACATAGCAGGTACATACCAAATAACAAAAGATTACCTGTGGTTTTAGAAGTGCAGTGGTCCACAGAGGAGAGCATCGGTCCAGGCAGCAGGCAGGGATGAGGTCAGCGACAGCAAAAGCAATCATCCAGGCAGCAGGCAGGAATACTGTCCATAGTTCGCACAGGCAGAGATACTGTCAGCACAGCCAGAGCACAGCCAAAGCACAGGTCCAGGTAGCAGGCAGAGGTGTCCCGGCAGAAATGCTGTCCAAAGTCAGTAGAGGCAGCAGGCAGATATATGGTCAACACAGCCAAAGTATTGGTCCAAGCAGCAGGAAGAAACATGGTCCATAATGTCATGGGTCATTACAGGCAGTAATATGGTCAGCACAGCCAAATTATTGGTCCAGGCAGCAGGAAGGACCATCAAGCTTAGGGCCAGGGGGACAGGGGTAGAGGCTTCTCCCACCCAAATCGCTTTGAAGCCTCCGGGCAACCAGACCCTGTTCTTGGAGCACAGAAAACGAAAAACTGGTTTTCTCTACTCAGAACGCTATTCTGAAGCCCCTCACATATGTGAGACCCCTGTGTACTAAAAGTAGATGGCCAAAAGATCAGTCCAAGTGGCAGGCAAAAACATGGTCGATTAACAGGCCAAGGTCGGTACACGTGGAAGTCAGAAATGTGGTTTAAATCGGCAGGCAGAGGCATCGTCGGTAAACAGGCCAGGGTCAGTTAATTAACATGGAAGGTAGTTAGTAACATGGTAGCAGGCAAATAGGGAAATGGCAGTCTGTTAATAATAAGGGGAACTAATGGATGTATGATAATTTTTGAAGCAATTTCCGATGCACAGGCCAGGTTGGGAGGGACAATCGGGACAATAATAGCTGGTGTCTCTTCTTACTCCTCCTCTGCTGCATACACGGCATTTCTTTTGGCGTCTTCTTCCAGATTCTGTGGGGGGGATGCTAAAGGGATAGTGTTGCTCGTGAAGCCGACTCACACTATCAGAGTGAATGCTTCCTGGGGCGGGATCTTGTTGGTAAATGAGGGCATCGATGATATCTTCGATATATTGGAGGTAGTGGAGTCGGTGATTTTGAGTTGCTTTTTGGTAGCAGACAAACAAATTAAAAAGGGCCATGTGAAACAGGTGAAACGCAACTTTTTTGTGCCAATAATGGGACTTTCTGGTTGATAAGTAGGGCTGTAGCATCTTGTCGTTTAAATCCACCCCCCCCCCCCATGTACAAATTGTAGTCGTGGACACATTCAGGCTTTACAATGGAGCCGCGTCTTCTTGGGATCTCCACCATGGTGTCATTGTGGATCGTAGAGAGGATGTGGACATCTTTCTTGTCCCTCCACTTCATGGCCAACACCTCCTCGTTCCTCATGGATGCCGATTCTCCAGGTCGCAATTTTTTTGTCAATAAATTTTGTGGGAAACCCTTCCGTTTTTTTTTTGAAGGTACCGCAGGCCGGGGTTTGTTTACTGTAAAGGTGGCGAAAAAGGGGCAGGCTGGTATAATAATTATCAACATATAAATGGTAACCTTTTCCGAACAGGGGGTATGCCAACTCCCAGACAATTTTCCCACTGGTTCCAATATATGTGGGGCAATCACGGGGCTGGAGCTGGGAGTCTTTGCCTTTGTAGATCCTGAATTTGCAGACGTATCCAGTGGCTCGATCACATAATTTATTTAATTTTAACCCATACCTGGCTCTCTTGCTTGGTATGTACTGCTTGAACTGCAGTCGGCCGGTGAAATGTACGAGGGACTCGTCCACACAAATTTTTTGGTCTGGGATGAAAACTTCTTCAAATCGCTTGGAAAAGGCATTGATTAGGGGGCGTATCTTGTACAATTTGTCGTAGTTGGGATGATCTCGGGGAGGGCACTGTGAATTGTCATTGAAGTGGAGAAAGCGCATAATCATGTCGTATCTTTTCCTGGACATGACAGCGGAATATATGGGCATGTGTTGGATGGGGCGTTTGGACCAATATGAATGGACTTCGTTCTTTTTTGTAAGCCCCATATTGAACATAAGGCCCAAAAATAATTTAAATTCCTCCAATGTTAGACGCCGCCACTGGAACATGCGGACGTAGGAAGAATCGGGGTTGGCAGCAATAAATTGGGATGCATACAGATTCGTTTGATCCACTATATTCTGCAGCAAATCTTGTGGGAAAAATAAACAAAAATAATCAAATTTAGAAAAATTTGTAGTGTCGGGCTGCACACCTGGCTGTGCGGTGAAAGGGGGGGATGATAGCGGATCCTGAGTTGGCAGGCAACCATAAGGGGTTTGCCAGGGCATCGGGAAGGTAGGATTGGGGCTGGATTCTTCGGGTTGGGCGTGCATTTCCATTGCTTGTACTGGGCTCCTCTTCCTGGGGTATGGCGCTGCTGGTGGTGGGCAGTTCTCCTGATCTTGGTGCTGATCTTGGTGCTGATCTTGGTGCCGATCGCATTCTTTTGGGAGGGACGGTTTCCTCCGGGGACTCGGACTCTGAGCCACTATCCTCCACTGGCTCGTATTCCGAACCAGAATCGGATAATGGGAGCTCCCCGCTGCTTGTTTACATTTGTGACCGGCTGTGATTGGACACAGCCGGTCACGTGGTAAACAGCCAATTCATTGGCTGTTTACTCTGATCGGGGACGCGCTGTGTCCAAGGGACACTCGCCTTCCCCGATCCCCGCTCTGCAAGCCTGTGGCGGCGCGCACGGAGCGCGCCGCCGAGTTTGTTTTGACAGGTGATCGGCTGTGACTTTGACACAGCCGATCACATGGTAAACAGCCAATGAAATTGGCTGTTTACCGTGATCGGGGAAGCGCTGTGTCCGAGGGACACATGCCGTCCCCGATCACCGCGCTGCGCGCCCCCGCGGGCGCGCGCAAGGCATTATCCTACAGGACGTCATATGACGTCCAGTATCGATATTGCAACCACTTCCCGGACGTCAATTCACTATTGACTGGGCGGGAAGTGGTTAAACATCCCGAGTATGAAAATTTTTGAAACATGGGACTGCACAAAGTCTGACGGCACAATTAGGACAATGGAAAATGTTCCCCTATGTCAAAAGCGGTTTTAGACCAGCTAGAAAACAGCGATAGTAAATTAGAATCACTTGCAGAATTTAGCGATAGTGAATGGTGGGGAAATTCGTCAGCAGACACTGAAAGTGACGACAGCGACAATTCTGCGGCCGAGCTATGTGGTACGGATCACGCAGCACTGTCAAGTTCACACATCACTGAGCTCAGTCGCAGATTTGTCGATGTCATCACTTTCAGTGTCTGATGATGCATTTCCCCACGAATCACTATCGTTCAATTCTGCAAGTGATTCTAATTCACTATCGCTGTTTTCTATCTGGTCTACAACCACTTTTGACGTAGAGTAGCACTTTATGGATGCCATGGACGTTCTCAAGTTTCGAGGCAGAAAGAATGGTAAAAGTGCAGGCAGGGCACTGGTCAAAGCACTAGGGAAAAAACTGAGGTGAAATGATTTGATACAGTAATGTAATCTACAGATTACAAACAATGTATTGTTTGTGCTATTGTGTTTGTACTTTTTTGAATTTGCCACCGGGCTCCGCTCCCATGCATTGCGACGCTCGCAGGGAACAGAGCCCGGAACAGTAGTACATCGGGCGGAGGATCCGGCAGAGGACACAGCGAGAGGACATCGCAGGATCCTGGGGACAATGTAAGTACCTGTACCTGGATACTGCGGTGTAATCCCAAGTGTGGCTCTGGGTTACCGCTTTTGGTACTGAAGATTAACCTCGAGCCACACTTGGGATTACCGCTAGGGAGGTTAATGACCCCTAATCTCAGCCCCTAAACTAAACTTGAACCCTAAGTCTAACCCTTTAATGCATCCTAAAGAAACAATCATTTACAGTGCCAGAATCTTGATGCAGGACTGGTAACGTTTAGCTTCTTTGTCTTTTAGGGGGTATAGTATTATTGTTTATGGGTTCATTTAGTGTTACATATTAGGTTTATCTAGGTCCAAAAGCAAAAATAAATATTTTGCAGCATACCGGTCCTTATATGTGGTGGCTGCATTTTTTAGGCTTTTTTTTTCATTTATTTTAGCCATCTCAGGGTGGCTACTCTCACTCTTCCACGGTATCTATGAAGGAGAAATGGAGCCACTCTTGGAGAGCAGAATTGTGGAAAGGATTTTTAAGCAGTTGCAGAAACTGTTTTCTTTAATTTTTAATAAAGATTTTAGCTAAATGACTAAAAGCTGACCATTACAAAAACCTTGGTCAGTGTCAATCTAATTGCCATATTTGCTGGACAGTTGGTCTGTTAAAAAAAGTTGTAAAAAGCCAGACTTACTGGACGTATCACAAGGCGAAAATAAAGGAAAAATTTAAAGCAGCCACAACATCTAAGAATTAGTAGGCTGCAATACATATTTGGGTTTAAATACGCTTTATGGATCAAGTTTGGGTTAATGTTCAGGTCAAGCGTTAAAATTTAAAGCAAACCCGAGCTTTGTTCATGCAGGGCAAAGCAACAGGGTAACTTTAACGGGACCACTAGCTGCAAATATCTTCCACATACTTCCCTGTCACTGTTTGGCCACTGCGAGCGATACGTATAGTATTAAGTATGGGACACAAATGTCTGACTCTGCCTTCCACATGAAAATTCTGATGTCTGATGACCAGCAAAGTACTCAGTTCTGTTAAGAAGGAGAGAGAGTCGTCAACTATGTGCTAGCTTCTATTTACAATTATCTACTTCTAGAACCTAAATGGAGTGGCAGGAGAGCAAAGGTGCTTATTATGAAGCCATCATTATAGAGAGCCTGAAGCTTTTCTGTGCATACAGTAGGTAAAGCATAGGCTTACTTAAACCACCTATGGCCCAGAGTTGTTTCTCCTTTTTACCCCACTTATAGGCTAAACCCAAAATCAAAAAAAGATTGTACTGCAGCTTTCCAATTAGAACAAAAGATGTATTGGACAGCCGCACTCCAAACCAATGTAGCTTTATTTGTAAAAAATGGAAACAAGCACTACAAGCCACAGCAACGCAAACCAGGACATCTGACGCGTTTCACACTACAATTAGTGTTTACTCACAGCTGATTGTCACAGAAAACGCTTCTAATACATATACCAATCCTATCCAAACGTGTGAGCAAAAAGAAGTGATGAATATAATCCAATTAGCGGGTATATAACAATTAAATCATTAATGATTGGAGCCTGCTTAATGATTTAATTGTTGTTTACCCGCTAATTGGATTATATTCATACTGTATAACATTTTTACTTTTGAGTTAAGATTTGTCCAGGTCTTTTTACATTTTAGAGATGTGTCAGTTCTGTGCCTTACAACTTTTAGTATTTGTAGTCTACTCTAAAGTGGGATACACACTATAAGAAAATCGGGCGAACGATCATCTGATTTTCCTTGTTGTTTTACAGCAAATTGGAACCGATGAATGAAAATTTGTACGTAAATTCTCGTGCGACAAAGACTTTTTTTGTTGTTGTTTATTGTTTGTGATCATGCGCAGTCTTTCTTTTCCGATTTTTCTTGTACAAAAATCGTACTAAAACAGTACACATTAAAAGAAAATTGTTCGTTCTGTTCCTATACGAGAATTTTTTTTGAGTTTGTCCCTTCTGGAATTTTTGTGCTTCATTAAGTCCAGGGTCAACACAGCCGTCTACCAGGAGATTTTGGAGCACTTCATGCTTCCTTCCACAGAGGAGATCTATGGGGATGCTGACTTAATTTTCCAGCAGGACTTGGCACCTGCCCACACTGCCAAAAGCACCAAAACCTGGTTCAATGACCGTGGGATTACTGTGCTTGATTGGCCAGCAAACTCACCTGACCTGAACCCCATAGAGGATCTATGGGGCATTGCCAAGAGAAAGATGAGAGACATGAGACCGAACAATGCAGAAGAGCTGAAGGCCGCTATTGAAGCATCCTGGTCTTCCATAATACCTCAGCAGTGCCACAGGCTGATAGCTTCCATGCCACGCCGCATTGAGGCAGTAATTGCTGCAAAAGGAGCCCAAACCAAGTACTGAGTACATATGCATGCTTATACTTTTCAGAGGTCCGATATTGTTCTATGTACAATCCTTGTTTTATTGATTGCATGTAATATTCAAATTTTCTGAGATTGTGGATTTGGTGTTTTCATGAGCTGTAAGCCATAATCATCACAATTATGACAAGTCACGGCTTGAACTATCTTGCTTTGCATGTAATGAGTCTATCTCACATATTAGTTTCACCCTTTAAGTTGCATTAGTGAAATAAATTAACTTTTGCACGATATTCAAATTTTTCGAGTATCACCTGTATACTCGAGTCACCTTTTTGCGCCTGATCTCCCGGACTTTGGGGACCCAAACTCTCACTCTTCCTCTATAAGTGTGCAAAGTTTGTTGTCCGGGGGACCTACGGCGGGGGAGCATCGATTTTTCAAAGCTGGGCACCCCTTCCATAGGCTCCCATGTTAAACGGTAATTTCACTGGTGACTTTGGCACACATGTAGCCCCATTTCTCCTCTACAAGTGTGCAAAGTTTGTTGTCTAGGCGACCTATGGTCGGAGAGCACCGATTTTTCAAACCCAGGCACTCCTTCCATAGACTCCCATGTTAAACGTCAGTCTAGTCATGGACACAGTGAGGCATGGGCACAGTGAGGCATGGGCACTGTGAGGCATGGACACAGGGAGGCATGCACATGGACACAGTGAGGCAAAGTGAGGCACAGTGAGGCATGCAGATGGACACCCTAGGCTTATACTTGAGTCAATACGTTTTCCCATTTTTTTGTGGTAAAATTAGGTGCCTCGGCTTATATTCGGGTCGGCTTATACTCGAGTATATACTGTATTTTTTACTTTTTGCTATAATAAATATCCCCCAAAAATATATAAAAAAAATAGTTTTCCTCAGTTTAGGCTGATACATATTCTTCTACATATTTTTGGTTAAAAAAAAACCGCAATAAGCGTTTATTGATTGGTTTGCGCAAAAGTTATAGCTTCTACAAAATAGGGAACTGTTTTATGGCATTTTTATTAATAATTTATTTTTTTTACTAGTTATGGCGGCGATCAGCGATTTTTATCGTGACTGCGACATTATGCCGGACACATCGGACACTTTTGACACCATTTTGGGACCATTGTCATTTTTACAGCGATCAGTGCTATAAAAATGCACTGATTACTGTGAAAATGACACTGGCAGTGAAGGGGTTAACCTGTAGGGGGTGCTGAAGGGGTTAAGTGTGACCTAATGTGTGATTCTTACTGTGTAGGGGCGTGGCTTGGCGTGTGACGTCACTGATCGTCGTTCCCTATGACAGGGAACAGACGATTAGTGACACTCTCACTAGGAAGAACCGGGAGAGGTTTGTTTACACTTACCTCTCCCCGTTCTACAGCTCTGTGACCCGATCGTGGGACACCGGCGGCGATCGGGCCTGCGGGTCCCGCGGGCGCAGTCGCGGAGCTCAGGACCGGGCCTCGAGCGCTCCGCCAGCGGCGTGTGCGACCCACGGCTGGGCATCTTAAAGAGGATGTACATAGAACAATATCGGACCTCTGAAAAGTATAAGCATGCATATATACTCAGTACTTGGTTTGGGCTCCTTTTGCAGCAATTACTGCCTCAATTCGGCGTGGCATGGAAGCTATCAGCCTGTGGCACTGCTGAGGTATTATGGAAGACCAGGATGCTTGTGCCCAGCCGTGCCATTCTGCCGACGTATATCAGCGTTAGGCGGTCCTTAAGTTGTTAATACAGGGCACATTCATCCCCTTCCTGCCCAGGCCAATTTTCAGCTTTCAGCACTGTCACATTTTAAATGACAATTGCGCGGTCATGCAACACTGTACTCATATGACATTTTTATAATTTTTTTCACACAAATAGAGCTTTCTTTTGGTGGTATTTAACCTACCTAGCGGTATTCCCGAGCCAGACTTGGGATCGCATCGCAGTATCCAGGCAAAGTAACTTACCTTGTCCCCTGGATCCTGCGATGTCTCCCCGCTGTGTGTGCGAGCTGTCTCCTCGCTCGATTCACACAGTGCCCGAGTGCCGCCGAGCTCCGTTCCCTGCGACGTTGCGACGCACGGGGGCGGAGATTGGCGCCAAATTCAAAAAAGTAAAAACACAATACACATACAGCACACTGTAATTACTGTATAAAATAATTACACATCCCCTTTGTCCCTAGTGGTCTGTCCAGTGCCCTGCATGCACTTTTATATTACAAATACTGTTTTTTCTGCTTGGAAACTGGAGATTGTCCATAGCAACCAAAAAGTGTCCCTTTATGTCAAAAGTGGTTTTAGACCAGCTAGAAAACAGCGATAATAAATTAGAATCACTTGCAGAATTGAGCGATAGTGATTTGTGGGGAAATTCCTCATCAAACACTAAATCTAATGACAGCGACAATTCTGCAACTGAGAAAATTTCAGTGTTTTTGATTTGATTACATTATTGAATAATTTTTATTATTATTATTTGTTATAATTATTTATAGTTATTTATTATATTATAATTTATGATTTTGTGTTTCAAACTTTATCATACCTGGGATGTCTACTAGACTCTTGTTTGGACAGATTTAAGTGAGTTATTCCTAAGAATTACAGGCCTACAATATAAAACGCCAAATTTCTTTGCAAAATAATGGTACCGCTTTCAGCACCTAAAATCTGAAATAATAATACCGCCAGGGAGGTTAATCACCAGTTTTTTTTTCTATTTTTTGCTAAACAAAAAAAGACCGAACATTTTGAAAAAAAAAAAAAAAAATTCTTCCTTTCTGTTATAAAATTTTGCAAATAAATAATCTTTCTTTATGAATTCAGGCCAAACTGTATTTTGCTACATTTCTAATTTGAAAATAACCCAAATCAGTATTTTTAGTTTATTTAGGCTGTAGGAAAGTTATAGAGTCCACGTCTATGGTATAGTATATATACAGCAGGTAAAATAAGTAATGAATATGTCACCATTTTTCTAGATAAATCTTTTTTTTAAAGGTGCCATTGACATGAAAATTTTCACCACATGTCGGTAACAACCCATACAATCTATACATACAAAGAAACCAAAACAAGTAAGTTCAGAAATTAAGTTATGTATAATAAAATTGAATGACACATGGAAAAAGTATTAAACACATGGAGAAAGGGAGGTGCAAAAATGCATTAAAAGCCAAGACACCACAACAGCAATCCTGTCCATTATCAGTGCAAATTAATATCAGCTGGTTCAGTCTCAACTGATGGCCTATAAAAAGGTGTCTCATTACCAAGGTGTCACACAAGGAACATCTCATGATAGGTAAAAGCAAAAAGCTCTTTTAAGACCTTTGCAACCTTATTGTTGCAAAACCTACTGATGCCATTGGTTACAGAAGGATTTCTAAACTTCTGAATGTTCCAGTGAGCACTGTTGAGGCCATAATCCAAAAATTTAAAGAACATAATTTCACCATAAACTGGACACGACCAGGTGCTCCTCGCAAGATTTCTGACAGAGGAGTGAAAAGAATTGCCAGAAGAGTTGTCCAAGAGCCAGGGACCACTTGTGGAGAGCTTCAGAAAGACCTGGAATTAGGTACAATTTTTTCAAAGAAAACAATAAGTAATGCACTCATCCGCCATGGCTTGTATGCACACTCACCACGCAAGATTCCATTGCTAAAGAAAAAGCATGTTGAAGCTCGTCTGAAGTTTGCTGCACAGCATTTTAGGCAAGCCTGTGAAATACTGGGAGAATATAGTCTGATCAGATTAGACCAAAATTGAACTCTTTGGATGCCATAATACACACCATGTTTGGAGGTAAAATAGCATTGCACATGGCCCCAAAACACCCCCATACCAACAGTGAAGTTTGGAGGTCATGGTGTGGGGCTGTTTTTCAGCATACAGAACTGGCAAACTTCATATTATTGAAAGAAGGATGAATGGAAAAATGTACCAAGACATTCTTGATAAAAATCTGCTGCCATCTACCAGGATGAAATGAGGGTGGACATTTAAGCAAGACAATGATCCCAAACTCAAAGCCAAGGAAGCTCTCAATTGGTTTCAAAGAAAGAAAATAAAGCTGCTAGATGGCCCAGCCAATCACCTGACTTGAATCTGATAGAAAATCTATGGAAAGAAATAAAGATCTGAGTTCATAGAAGAGGCTCACGGAACCTTCAAGATTTGAAGATTGTTTGTGTGGAAGAATGGGCCAAAATCACACCTGAGCAATGCATGCGAATAGTTTCTCTATACAGGAGCCATCTTGAAGCTGTCATTACCAAGAAATATATTTACCTAGAAAAATGGTGACATGTTTAATACTTATTTACTCTTTCGTCCATGGACCGACACAGCCTCTCTATTGACAAAGTGGGTATTATCCGTTAATTAGGAGTGACTACGTAGAAAACTTGTAAAAAGTGTTGCATCACACCCTCTACAGTACCGCCCAGGGGGCGGACCCTCTGGGTATATCACCTCAGTCTGCATCTCGCAGATCATTTTTTTTCTGTCTAGCAAGGAGTAGGACATGGCTCCCTTCGGGCCCATTGGTCCGGGGGAAAAATATATATTTTTTGCTAAATTTTTTGTTTCCTGCGATCTTCGATTAACTGCCAACTGGATGACAGGCTGGATCCTCGATCCTTGTAGTCTCCCCAGTTCGGCCATCGAGGGTGTGCCGACCCTAGCTACGCGCTGGGTTTTCCACGACATGCCCGTTGCTCCACGGGTGGCCAGTGAGCCTACGCTCCAGGGCCTGCATCGGACCGCTCAGCTTCAGCTGACTTTACGGCCGAGTCGCAGCAGCCTGGCCGGTGAGCTTACGCTCCAAGGCTTGCATCGGACTGCTCAACTTCAGCTGACCTTACGGCCGAGTCGCAGCAGCCTGTCCGGTGAGCGTAACGCTCCAGGACATACATATGATCGTCCCTTTTGGGTCCAATCACAGCATGCCTGGCCAACAGTCACCTTCCGTGCGCGGACGATGATCTGTTTTGAATGTCTTCCAGCATAATACATGCAGGATAGGTAAGTAAACTCCCCTGCCTCGGCTGGGTGATTTGGCTGGACATTCCTGGAGAGACCAAGTAAGTGGTTGTGGCCCCTTTCTTCCCTCTCTCCCTGCCTTTTCCCTCCTCCCTGGGCTTCTAGCTAAAGGTTGCTGGGTGCTGGGGGTCACCTAGGGGGTTCCACTGGAGCGGGGCTGGCTGTAACTAACATTTAAAAGAAATGTAATTTCTGCTTACCTGTGTGTGCTTCCTCCTCCATGCTGTCGGCGGCCATTTTGTGGTGGTCCATGCCGGGTTCAGCCTCTAGTGACTGCCCGGCGGCCATCTTCCTGTGGTTTCGGCGCCATTTACTGAAAGTGCACTTGTAAGTGCAGTCGCTGTAAATCTGAGGGGTAGATCTGAAATGAGGGGAAGCTCTGCTAATTTTATCATCCAATCATGTGCAAGCTAAAATGCTGTTTTTTATTTTCCTTGCATGTCCCCCTCGGATCTACAGCGACTGCACTTCCAAGTGCACTTTCAGTGCAATTTCAAGTGCACTTTGCACTTGTAGTTTGCACTTGTAGTGCAAAGTGGATTTGCCTTTAGTAAATAACCCCCACAGTGCATATTAAATGTATTTAACACCATGAAAGTTTTCTTATACTATTGTCAACATTAAGGAGGATTTTTGCTTAAAAGAGAACCTCCGGCCCCCTTCTGTAACAAAAATGGGGGGAGATCGGAAACCTTTTTCTAACAGGTGCTTGCTTCAACTTATCAAAATGAAACAAAAAAAGATAACTAACTGCAAAAGTACACAATCCTTTAAGTCAGTACTTTGGCAGCAATACCAGCTTTGAGGTGGTGTGCATAGGTTTTTCATAGGTTTTCACATCTGGACAGAGCAATTTTCCTTCACATCTTTTTTCAAAACTGCTCCAGCTATGTTAGCTGTATTGAGGCACGTGAGTGGACAGACTTTTTTGGACCCCTTGATAATGTCCTATTGAATGAAATGTGTCAGGATGGAGTTTCTGGTGCTGACATGACTCTGCTGCACGATCCTGAGTCCGCCAGTGTCTGAAGGTATTGGTCACGGTTGAAGAAGTGCAATGCTAAAGAAGAAGCCCCGCTGCGGAAATCCTTAAGCAGGATCAAGGGGCTATGCAGTCGGATCCATCCTAGATGCCAAAAAGCAACGGCCAAAATGGATGGTACCCAAGCCTCGTGGAAAACCAAGGTCACTTGCCTGTAATGCTCCTCTATTGAGGGCTGGACCCTGGGAACCCGGAACCTTGGTCACATATCAAAACCAAAGGTTGTCCTGGCAGGGTGCTGTATGGGTCCAAGAGTGTGGACCCCAGCATACAAGGGGGACCTGGTCCTTGAAGGTCCGTCATGACATAGCCCGCAGTGATGGTTGAAGATTGAATCTGGCTGTGTTTTTCCAGCAGTATCCTGCGGCGGAAATGGTAAGTCAAAGAAGATCCTAAGGAACACATACGGTTCACTTTTGCACTTCTTCTGAGTAAATGATGCCTTGCCTGTTTTTACCACTAGAAGGTGTAATTGTAACATACCTGGTGTTTAACATTACCATGCTTCCCCTGCAGTGTGCTCTCCTGTGGAACAGCGTTGTCTTCTTACTCCGCTCTGTCATGGTTGCCGAAAGGTCTAGGGGATCGCTGCCCTGAAACGCATCGGTCGGATTTTCTCTGGGGATGCAGCCCTTCTCCCCCCAAGCGTTTCGTTTGCATGACCGTCCGTTCGTTCGCACGTGCATGCGGGAATAGCTCTGTTTAAATAAGCTATCCTAGGACGTGGGGGCATGGCTTGGCACGGCCGGCGTGCACGTGGAAACGAACGCTCACATAATACACGGCGCAGGCGCAAGGCTTACTGCCTGTAAAGCCTTTACTCTGGAAAGAGTCTGGTAGCCTAGTTTGCTGTAGCGGGTGCAGCAGCACAGCCTGCAGTAGAAGCAATAGGCATCTGTCAATCCCTAAAAGACCAGCTTAAGCAGGTTATTAAAAGCATCCCTGCTCAACGGGAAGTGGCCCGTGAGTTAGCTGAGCTACCTAGGGCCTTATGTTTTGCGGTTGATGCTCTTAAAAATTATTTTCCTCAGGTGTCACGCCTTGCTCTCTTATCAGTGCATATGCGTAGAATTTTCTGGTTGAAGCATTGATCAGCTGAGTTGCCATGCAAAAAGCTATTGGCAGGGTTGCCCTTTCATGGGGAATGGTTGTTCAGGGATGATTTGGATAAATATATCCCAAAAATTTTGGGTGGTAAGAGTGCCCTTTTACCAGTGAAAAGAAGGAGTAGAAGTCCTTCATTTAAACGTTCTTCTTCCCTGGTATCAGCCGCGACAGCCTCCAGGCAGCCGCAACGGCCTCCGCCATCAGGTGCGAGCGGTAAGACTCAAGGCCAAGCACAAGGCCAGAAGAAGCCATGTGGCAGAAATCTGCAAAGCAAAGTCCCAAGGCCTCCTTATGAAGGGACGCCCACGCTCGCTCGAGTGGGGGGAAGGCTTCTTCAGTTTTCAGGGGCTTGGCAGGAAGAGATTTGAGACATCTCCACCGTATCTCTAGGGTACAAACTAGAGTTTCGAGAGTTTCCACCTTTTCGTTTTCTAAGGTCGAACGTTCCCAAAGACCCATTGAAAGAAGGTCTTTGTTTCACGCACTGGACCGATTGACGTCTCATAGAGATTCCCTCAGAAGAGCAGGGCATGGGGGTTTTTTCAAATCATTCTCTTCACGGTGCCAAAGCCAAATGGAGATGTCAAACCCATTCTAGATCTCAAAGATCTAAATCAGTTCTTAACCATCCGCGCTTTTTGCATGGAGTCAATCCGGTCAATTCCCATTTTTGAAGACAACAAGGGATGTATAAAGCTTATGCAATCAGAAAGGGGGAATCCTAGGGCCAAACACATCGATGTGAAGTATCACCTACTGAGGGACAATCAAGAGCAAGGTCTTATTAACACTCAATATTGCCCGTCGGAGGAGATGACTGCTGATGCACTCACCAAGCCTTTATTGAAGGAACGTCAAGAAGCTAAATGTAATTTGACAAAACACATGCTGTTGAGAAGGGGTGTTGGAAGAACAACAATATGTAATGTAAAGTACTGTGAACTATATATATATGCATTATACCTATCTATCCAGCAGGTGGCACTGCAGTGTTATAGTGTGTTATTCTATAGTAAAGTATTCAAAGGATGTTCGTTATGTCTATGCTCAGTGTATTTGTATATTCCTGCTTCCTGTTCATGTTTCTCCACGCTGTAAGACGTGTAATATATTTCTCCATGACAGTAAAGCCGTATTACTGCATCCAAGAATCTTCCAGCGCTTAGTGCAATACGCTGTAGAATAAGGACCACCCACCGCTGCTTCCAGGGGAGAAGAGGGAGGACCAGACCAGACATAAGATCCTTGGAAAGAAGTATATATACGTAAAAACTGGAGATGTGCTTTAAACTGAAAAGTCAGGCTCATAGTCACAGTTAGGGAAAACATAAATCTTTTAAAAGTAAGTGTACACAGTTATAATAAAAAGGCTGAATATTCACATTATTGCATAACCCAACTCTACTCTTGACTGTTTCTCTTTAATGTTATACCTGAAAATCTCTAACAAGGAAGAATGGCCTACAGCACACCTAGAGACAAAATGATCCTTCCAAAGAATCCAAGAGTAAAGTGATTTTGTAAGGTGCAGGATAGGAAGTATGGAAAATAGATTTAAAGTTATGTTTTTCTTTCATAATGTAACTGCTAACGCTGCATAAAACAATGAATACTTTATTCTGCTGTTGATCAGAATGGAGATTACAGCTCAAGAGTCAAGGTAAGTCATCTTTTCATCTACGGATATGGCAGACTTATCTTGCTTTTGGCTAACCTTTTACACAGTGAACTAGGTTGTAAAGAAACGCAGTAATCAAGTTCAACATTTTGCAAACTCTAAAAGCTACTGGGTAACTATGAATGTTTTACCAATAATTTATTTCCTGACTTGGGATGAGCTGGGTTTGGGCAATATCAAAAAGTTGAATGCTGAATCTTAACTTCTCTAAGGCCAGTGAAAGCCGAATTTGTCAAATCGATTTTCTTAATTTTGTAAAGCTAATAACTAAAAGTATTGGGAAAAAGTGCACTGTTCCTGAAAAATGTACTTGGGGGGTACCCTAAACCTGCCTGTGAATTGTTGCATATCTACCATTTACTATATACCATGTATACAAAGTAGTATAGCATCCTCATCAAGAAGGATGAGGGTCTTGTATGTAATTTGGTGGGGGTCCCATTGCATTATTTACAAAATATTGAAAGCTTGCAGGAAAAAGTGAATTCATTTTTTTTTTCAATATGTCACTATATAACTTTTGCTATACAAAAGAAAATCCTTGGTCTCCCCCAAAATCAATACCAGACCCTTTGGATCTGGTAAAGATTTTAAGTGTGGAACACTACCCAAAAAAACAACAACAAAAAATGACACAGGCCCCCCACATTCTCTCCCATATCTTACATTCACTGTGAAGCATCCTTTGTGCTGTTTGCTGCTGTTTTAGTTTAAATCTGCCCCCCATGAGTGGTTCCTGTGGCTCCAATAACCCCCACAACACTTGAAGGATGCAGTGTTGGCCCTGTCCAGAGGCTATTAATATGTTACTTACAACTGTAAGATGTATGCACAGCATCCAGACTACAGTGGTTCTGTGTATATAATGTACAGGTATGTTACAAAATCCTGATCACAGAGCACCCTGCATGCCGTGCCATACATACTCTTGATCTCTTGATCACCGAACTCTATATGCTTTGCTGTCCCCCAGCAAATTTCTCATCCTCCCCAAGCAAAAATCAGTCTTCCCTTAATGAACCATCTATTGCTCACCTTTACACACCTCTTTGCTTACATTTGCACCACCCTATCCACAGCTCAACTCTGTGCCCCTTATCCCCTTGTCCACAACTCACCACTACCTCTGTCCAGTGACCCAGGTTTCCAATAAGTAAAATGGGCATTTGGATAGTTTTTTTTTTTTTTTTTTTTTTATCATACCAGCGGCTAGTTAGAGAGGGAACTGGAAGAGGGGCTGGTAATATTCTGGGGTTAGGCTTTAAATAACTACATGGGCTAGTTATAAGCTAATTCTATGAAAATATGCTATTTAAAAGTATATTAAAACTATAAAATGTAGGTACAAGTAGAGGTGGAAAATAGAAAGTTTATTGGAATTATTACTGCATTTCCTGTCACTGAAGTCTTTTCAATCCAAATAATGAATCACATAAACAGAGAGACCTCCGTTCCGTCTGTTGATATTCACTAGATTCCTGTAAACACAGTGTTTTTCATTAGAATCTGTTACTACATTCTGGCAATCAATATTTGAATAGCTGCTCTGTGCTTTGACCTGTGTATTTCACAAGAAGAGTAAATGATCAGACACCTACAAATCTGCCAGCTGCATACTGAGCAGAGTGTGAATGTAAAATGGCTACAGACTACATTTCCCTCTCTGGGAAAATAAACCTTTGGCTTGTTCACAATAGATGTGTTGTCAAGCATTTTTATAAAAAAAAATTCTGTAGAGGCAAAATATTTGGGCAGGAGAAATCCATTGCTTTCGTTTTTGTTTTGTTTTAGTCCCAAAGCATTGCATTGTAGTGTGTTGGATAGAATCTATGAACAAGGGGGAAAGCGTCTCTAAGTGCAGACTGTATAAATCTTTTATTAAAAATAAGGATGCTAAATGGACACTCACATAACAAGGATATAAGTCCAGGATGCTGTGCAGTATTAGCCACCTAAGAGCCACAGCAAGGTCCGCTGCCATGCTGCAGAGGGTATAGAGAAGCCTGCCAGACACTTTCAAGATGGCGCTGGAGCGCACGTGTGGCCCGCAGCATCAGCAGAATGATGGTACCTCAGTCGGAGTGATGCGTTTCAGAGCATGCACCGTGTCGTCTATGGGCAGGCACGCTTTTTCATTAGACTAAAGATACAGATATGGATATATCAGGACCGGCCCCTGTGGGACTACATGGCTCAGCAAAGTAAATTTATGTAGCAATACATTGAAATAAAAATAAATAAATATAAAAACATTGTTAAGTCCATTAATAATAAAAAAAAACAATAATAGGATATAAATTGATCTCGTATAACGATATAGGTCATAAAGGATGGATAAAAAAATATTTCATCTGAGATGTTGAAATGTCATGTACTAGAAAAATGCGCTGCAAAAACATACTTATTATAATAGCAAGAGTAGCGCTATATACACATTACTGTATGTTACTAATGTACTTACTATAAACATAAAGGTGTAGTCTAGTCATAAAATGTGTATCGATAGAAAATACCTGTAAGTAATGGTATGGAAAATTAATAAAGTTATTATAAATTGTATATTATTTAGGAGATTTTGTATACTGTATAAATAGGGGTAGCTAATTCCTCTGCAAACTTTTACCTATAGATAAGCCTATAATAAGGCTCACCTATAGGTATTGAAATATCTCCAAAACCTGTACAGTTTAAGAAATATTTCCAGTGCATGCAGCCAGTGACATCACTGGCGCCTGCGCTCTTAAGGAACGACCCACGTGTGCCGTTCCTTCTGAGTCTGTGCCGTGAACGGCGGCTCCCGGGAAATATGTCGGCCATGACATTGGTGTGCATGGACTGCTGCAACAGCTTAGTTTTAAGGTAAGTATTTCATAATGAGCTAGTATGTGATGTATACTAGCTCATTATGCCTTTGTCTTGCAGGTCTTTTTTTTTTGGGGGGGGGGGGGGTTTCTGAGGTTTGCAACCTCTTTAATTAATAAATGTTACCAAAACAATAAATGTGAGCTATATAGAGCAAGGTATTCAGTAGGTATTTAGAGGATCATGGCAACCTCCAACTCCTCATTAAGACCACCAGGCAAAGGGCATTGAGGTTGTATATCCAGAAGTTCTCCCTCTGGCAAAGTCTGTGAAAGGGCCCTGCCTTGGGGAGTCCCCTGGGCTTACCCTCAATCACCCATACATGTAGGCCCTCAGTGGATTTGTGATAAAATTCTAAGAAATGGCAGGGCATACTCTGCTTTTCTTTACCTACTTCTATTAGGTGACGCTGCTCGCCAAATATTTTCCTCAATTGTCTGATGGTGCGACCAACATATAAAAGCCCACAAGGACAGATGATACAATATACCACAAACTTTGACAAGCAATTGTAAAAGTCATTGATCCTAAACGTTTCACCTTTTGCTGTAAACTCCGTTGTCCATGTTGGACAAAGAGGTAGGTTTTGCAGAGGGTTTTCTGGTATTAGCACATGCCTGTGAGCGGGAGTAAGCAAAGTTATGCTTGTCAGTAGCAGATGGTTTAAATTTGCCCAGGTCAATTTTATGTTTGAGATTAGGAGCCTTTTTGCATGTTACTTTAGGCTTATTTAGAATAATGGGCTGTAAATAGGGGCCTTGTTGCAAGATGCACTAATGTATGGCTAAAATGCATTCCATCTAGTAAGCCTAACTAGTTGATTATCTTCTTTTTTGACAAATTTAATGGGATTTATTTTAGAAGATATTAGCAAAGGAAAAGCGATACCAGCTGTGGATAAGTGCTGCCCACCCCTGATAGAATCTTTGAAAAAGGAAATTACCCCTAGGGACTTTGAATTGCAGCAATAAATGGGAATGATCACAAAGTATAATTAGTAAAAAAGTGTAAATTGTATTGAAATGTTACACAACGAATATATGAGATAGAAACAGCCATCTGATAGGAATCAGGACATGAGCTCAATAGGACATAAATGAAGACAAAAACATATGCATAAAAACAACCGATAGAAGTAGTACAACATTGTGGATAGTTACTAGAGACGCAAAACTCCAACGCATTTCGACCTTAACAGTAGTGGTCTTCTTCAGGGGGTAAAAGGTTTGCGGGCATATATTCTATGAATAAAATATAATATAATATATGCATGTCAGTGGAAAATTGTTACTGAAAACAACCAATCAACAAAATGAAACACATATACACCTAATGTGCACACGTGTGTATGATTCATACATGTAGGAACAGTGGACATAGATGACAATTATGAAATACATACCAAGGTGGAATGCCGAGAGCCGAGACCCGTAGTCGGCCGATGATCCCACCGCCTGGAGCAAACTCTCCCAAATGTCCAAATCAGGAAGGGGAGGGGGTCAGGCGATACCATGGACAGAGCTGCAGAGCAAGGAATGACCACCCTCAGGCCTACGAGAGGTCGCAGAATGCGACCCCACATTGCAGAGAAGGTGAAGGCTGGGAGAGGGGTCAGATGGGTGCGGCCGGTAAAGGAGGGGGGGAATGAAAAGGGGCCGGACGGGCCAAATAGGCATGCCACCATACGAGAGTAACCCTGTAAAAGAGTATATATAAATAAATATAAATATAAATGAAAGAAGGAGGGGAATGTTCCAAGAGAGTAAAAGATGTATATAGTATGTGTAGTAGTCTGAAAGTTCAGTGACCCACAGGCAGGCCCGGACTGGCCATAGGGCATACCGGGCAAATGCCCGGTGGGCCGCGACGGCCCGAAACGGCCCGCGGTGGCCCGAGGGCCGCCGGACGTTATGTCACATCTTCCCATCATCTCCATTGTCTCTGGAGGCAGCCGGAGTTGGTGGGCGGAGCTGGGAATGTGACTGCCCCCTCCACTCCTCCCACAGACTCCCCTTATGCCACTGCACCCTGCCTAATGCCACCGCACCCTACCTAATGCCACCGCAAACTGCCCTATGCCACGCAACCTGCCCTATGCCACCGCACCCTGCCCTATGCCACCGCAACCTGCCTTATGCCACCGCAACCTGCCCTATACCACCCCAGCCTGCCCTTTACCACCACAGCCTGCCCTATGCCACTGCAACCTGCCCTATGCCACCGCAACCTGCCCTATGCCACCGCAACCTGCCCTATGCCACCGCAAACTGCCCTATGCCACCGCAAACTGCTCTATATCACCCCAACCTGCCCTATGCCACCGCAAACTGCTCTATACCACCCAACCTACCCTATGCCATCGCAACCTGCCCTATACCACCGCAAACTGCCCTATACCACCCCAGCCTGCCCTATGCCACCGCAAACTGCTCTATACCACCCCAACCTGCCCTATGCCACCGCAACCTGCTCTATGCCACCACACCCTGCTCTATATCACCCCAACCTGCCCTATGCCACCCAGCCTGCAATATACCACCGCAAACTGCCCTATACCACCCAAACCTGCCCTATACCACCCAAACCTGCTCTATAGCACCCCAGCCTGCCCTATACAACCCCAACATGCCCTATACCACTCCAGCCTGCCCTTTATCACCCCAACCTGCACTATATCGCCCCAGCCGGCCCAATACCACCCTACACTTTATTTACAGGGGTCATTTGGGGGTGCGCCTCGTGACCGTGTGCTGCCTGCAGGGCGCTGGGCAGGATAGACAGGAGGGGGGTGACACCATGTTTTGCAGCATCAGGTGACACCAACTCTAGTGACGCCACTGCCCCAGTGCACTCTCAGCTGTGAGTCGGAGCCACACTCGTGTGACAGTGACTCCCGTCAGGGGGCCGGGACCCGCAACGATCCCCTTCTCTCTGGCAAGGTGGCCACAGCACTGATGATCTGATCAGTCTCGGGTTGGCTGTCTCACACAGCCGAGCAGACTGAAGCCGCCTCCCCCTCATCCTTTATGTCCAAACAGGGGGAGGTGACCCAACATGCAGTCCCACGCTGATCTGAGGTACAATATGGGTCTGAAGGGGGGGTCTGTATTGTAGGGGGGGGTTCTGTATTGTAGGGGGGTCTGAAATGTAGGGGGGTTCTGTATTGTAGGAGGGTTTGAAATGTAGGTGGGTTCTGTATTGTAAGGGGGGTCTGTAATGTAGGGGGGTCTGTATTGTAGGGGGTCTGTAATGTAGGGGGTCTGTAATGTAGGGGGGGTCTGTAATGTAGGGGGGTTCTGTATTGAAGGGGGGTCTGAAATGTAGGGGGGGTTCTGTATTGTAGGGGGGTCTGAAATGTGGGGGGGGGTCTGAAATATAGGGGGGTCTGAAATGTAGGGGGGTTCTGTATTGTAGGGGGGTCTGAAATGTAGGGGGGTTCTGTATTTTAGGGGGGTCTGAAATGTAGGGGAGGGATCTGTATTGTAGGGGGGTCTGAAATGTAGGGGGGATCTGTATTGTAGGGGGGTCTGTAATGTAGGGGAGTCTGTATTGTAGACGGGGGTCTGTATTGTAGGGGGGTCTGTAATTTAGGGGGGGTCTGTACTGTAGGGAGGGGGTCTGTAATGTATAGGGGGCTGTAATGTAGGAGGGTCTGTACTGTAGGGAGGGGGTCTGTACTGTAGGGAGGGGGTCTGCACTGTAGGGAGGGGGCCTGTACTGTAGGGAGGTCTGTGTAACATGCAGGGGGTCCAGAACTGTTAGGGGGTGTCTGTGTAACAAACTGTGGGGGGCTGTGTAATGTAAAGGGGTCCAGAGGTATGGTGCTATGTAATGTAAAGGGATCCAGAGGTGCAGGGTGCTGTGTAATGTAAAAGGGTCCAGAGGTGCAGGCTGCTGTGTAATGTAAAGGGGTCCAGAGGTGCAGGGTGCTGTGTAATGTAAAGGGGTCCAGAGGTGCAGGGTGCTGTGTAATGTAAAAGGGTCCAGGGGTGCAAGGTGCTGTGTAATGTAAAGGGGTGCAGAGGTACAGGGTGCTGTGTAATGTTAAGGGGTCCAGAGGTACAAGGTGCTGGAACCCCACATCCCATTATTAACCGCCGCCGCGCCCCCTCCCCCCCAGGGCTGCTCAGTCTAAAATGTCCGGGCCTATTTTTTGTCCCAGTCCGGGCCTGCCCACAGGAGGAAGAAAGTGAGTGAAGTGAAAGAGGATTGGGAGATAGGATGTGTGAAATAAATCATGTGAAAAAGTATGAAGTGGACGTGGTTATCAGTGAATAAAATAAACCTAATATGGAAATGTAGTGCTAAATTAGTGTGAAAAACCTAAAAGGCCAGCGCAATATGAAGAAAAAACTGAAGCATCCTAATGATGAACAAAAATGAGAACATTGAATGGTGTGAAAAAGTTGAAGTGTGTGTATGAATGTATAAAAGTATGATGAGGAGTGAATGGATGAATAATAATTGAGTGGGAATGGGAATGAATAAAAGAGTGAAAACAACATAGAATGAAATGAATGTGTATTGAAAGTGAGTTAATGAATGTGTAACAGTGATAGGGAAAAGGAAAGAAAAGGGAGAAAATTAAATAGAAATGAATGATAAAAAATGAAATAAAAACAAGTGAAATGAGGTATGAGGGGGTACCTGAACTAACGAAGTCAATAAAATATATCACTCATCAGAGTGGTATAGATGGTGTGAGGGTTCGGAGGAGAATTCCTATTATTTGATGGAAATGCATTTGGAGATACCTGCATGAACAGGGATCTGCATACAAAAATATAATAAAGATATACCGTAAGCATATTGGTAATTGGAAGGGGATAGGGATCAATATTAGAAGGAAACCATATGAGGGGTCAGGCTATTACTTACTATTCAAGATCCACTATATGCATATCCCTCCATCCAAGCCATCATGGGAACTCTGAGTGTTTTAGAAGATATGTGCTTGATCAACCAGTGGTTCTGCATATCCTTTATCCAAAAATGTATTTTTCAGAAAAAACATTTTGTGAGACGTAGTCTAGGTCTCGAGTACAGTTCTACCTCAGACGACAGAACTAGCCTTTTGGTATGTTCTTAATCCACTGTGGAAAATGACAACTGTTGTAATGTAGGAATGAATTTGCAGGAGTAGGTTTTGTGTAATTTCTAGTATAGCTCTTATTATTCTCATGGCCCATTACCAAATCCAAAAAGGTCAAATTGTTATGATCTCGAACAGAGGTGAACGATAATACCAAGTAATTGTTGTTACAATGGGATACAAAAAACAAGGGAAGTAGAACCATCCGAAATAATAATAATGTCCTCAATATAGCGACCGTAAAAAAAATCATATTAGCTGTAAAGGGATTATTCTGCCAAATGTTTAGTGATTCCCAGTACCCTATTGTCAGATTGGCGTAAGAGGGCATAAAGTTAGCACCCATTGCAGTACCTTTAACTTGTAAGTAATAATCTTCATCAAACATAAAGTATTTGAGTGCAACAAAAGGATGTGGCTTCAAAGATGAAGTCAACGTTGAATAATGGGTCTGAAAAAAGAAAGTATTGGAGGACTAATATACCAACTTTATGTGGAATTGATGTATATAAAGAGTTCACATGTAAAGCCAGCCAAAGATAGCTATCTTCCCAAGTATAAGAGACAAAGAATTTTAGTAAATGCGTTCCATCATGGATGTAAGATGGTAAATTTTGAGCAAGGGGTTGTAAGAACTGGGTTTTTTTATTGGGAAAAGCCACTGGTGGCACTGTCCATGGCAGAAACTATTGGCCTACAGTATGTTAATTTTTATGAGTTTTAGGCAAGAAATAAAAATAAGGGGTCTGGTAGAACTCCTTATGTAGAAAAGAGGCCTCTGTTTTATCTATAATGCCTCCCTCTAAAGCTTTAGTGATCAGAAGGTCTGCCTCCACTTTTTAAGAAGTTTTTTTTAAATGTGGATGAATCAGAAAGTAGCCTAAGCGCTTCTGAGATATAGTCAAACCTGTCATTAAGAACAAAACCGCCCCCTTTATCTGCCAATTTTATGATGGTATTAGGGTTATTGGTAAATGACCTTAGAGCACTCTTTTCCAGTTGCCCATTTATCATCTTCATGGGATGTATTGCATAATTGTGTAAGATCAGAATAGACCATTCTAAGTTTGGGCCTTTGGCATATGAAGGGTAAAAAGTGGATCTGGGCTTAAAGGAAGTATGTAGAACTGGAGGGGAGGTTATAAGATGCTGTGTGAAGGGAATAAGATCAGGATCTATATTTTAATTATACAGTTGTTCCACCATATCTAGAGCTTCCTGGTCTGACTCAGAATGATCAAGCCTGCAGACTGCGTGCATGAGCAAATGACTGCAGCATTCTTATTAGATTGTGTGTGGTAAAATCTTTTTAAAGTAAGATGTCTAATGGACCGTTAAGGTCTTTGAAAAGTAAGAAGGGGTGTTGTTCAATGGTCCGGGCAAAATGAGTCCTCAACTAAAAAGGGTTAATTATTCAGGGGTGAGAAGGTGTAAAAAGGATAAATTAAATATTTTCACAGTTGCCACTGTTTGTTTTTTTGGATCACAACTAGATTTACCTTGTCCCCCCCCCCCCCCCCTACAAACACTTCTGTGTGTTTTCTTTTTTGGAGTGGGTTGGAGGGGGACTGAAGACTAAAAAAGACTGGAGTTCAGTGGTGATGAAAGCGGAATCCTGAGGTATATAAGTGTTAGTGGAATCATTGGAGATAGGGACTTGAGAAGTAGAGTAGGGATGAGCTTTGAGTTTGAGTCAAACTCATGTTCGACTCGAAAATTGCCTGTTCGCCCGTTCGCCCCGGCTTTCCCCGATTGCGGGGAATATCCAATGACGTAGGCGGGACCCCGCCCCCTCGTACGTCATGGGGGTTTCGTGTGGAGTGGAGACTGGAGGAGACTGCAGCGCTGGACATCAGATCACGGCGGAACACTGGATTACATCGCTGGAATGTTTTTTTTTTTTTAATAAAGGACTTTCCCAACTGTGTCTGTGTTTTTTTTTTTTATTTTACACTTTCTTTGTGAAATGGTAGGGGTACAATGTACCCCTTACCAATTGACATAGGGGGGCCGGGATCTGGGGGTCCCCTTTGTTAAAGGGGTCTTCCAGATTCCGATAAGCCCCCTGCCCGCAGACCCCCACAACCACCGGGCAAGGGTTGTGGGGATGAGGCCCTTGTCCCCATCAACATGGGGACATGGTGCTTTGGGTGTCTCCTTAACAAAGGGGACCCCCAAATTCCGCCTATGTGAATTGGTAACGGGGTACATTGTACCCCTACCATTTCACAAAATAAAGTGTCAAAAATGTTAAAAACCACACAGACACAGTTGGGAAAAGTCCTTTATTAAAAATAAAAAAAAACATTCCAGCAATGTAATGCAGTCTGTCCAGTGATAATCCATTCTCTCTCCAGCGATGCGAGTCTCTCCGCACATCTTCCCTGCACCGGAGTCCCCCGGCTAATGATGTGCAAGCAGTGTTTGACAGTTCTTTTATAACCCAGGTTGGGGCCACCCGTGACGTGACGGTTAACCCCGCCCCCTCTAGCGCGTCACATTTTTTTTTTTTTAATAAAGGACTTTTCCCAACTGTGTCTGTGTGGTTTTTAACATTTTTGACACTTTCTTTTGTGAAATGGTAGGGGTACAATGTACTCCGTTACCAATTCACATAGGGGGCAGAATCTGGGGGTCCCCTTTGTTAAAGGGGGCTTCCAGATTCTGATAAGCCCCCCCACCCGCAGACCCCCACAACCACCGGGCAAGGGTTGTGGGGATGAGGCCTTTGTCCCCATCAACAAAGCATCCTCCCTATGTTGAGGGCATGTGGCCTGGTATGGTTCAGGAGGCGGGGCCCTCTTTTCCTGTGGCCTGCCAGGTTGCATGCTCGGATAAAGGGTCTGGTATGGATTTTTGGGGGGAATTCCACGGCATTTTTTTTATAAATTTGCCGTGGAGTTCCCCTTAAATTTCATACCAGACCTGAAGGGTCTGGTATGGATATTTGGGGGGAGCCCCACGTCATTTTTTTTTTAATTTGACACAGGGTTCCCCTTAATATCCATACCAGACCTGAAGGGCCTGGTAATGGAATTTGGGGGAACCCCCACGCATTTTTTATCAATTACTTTTCTCTGTATTGCCGGGAGCCGACAATTCATTATAGCCGCGAGTGCTTTTAAATGACTTTTTTTCCTTCAGAAATTACACTTTGTGCAGGGACAGTTCTAAGCACAGGAAACAAGTGCTGCCTTACAGGCATACTATACACCCCCCCAGGTATGAAATTTAAAGGAATATTTCACTTTAATTGTTTCACTTTAAGCATTATTAAAATCACTGCTCCCGAAAAAAATGCCATTTTTAAAACTTTTTTTGCATTGATACATGTCCCCTGGGGCAGGACCCGGGTCCCCAAACCCTTTTTAGGACAATAACTTGCATATTAGCCTTGATAATTAGCACTTTTGATTTCAAACGTTCGAGTCCATTGTATTTAATAGGGTTCTAAAGTTTGCGTGAACTTTAGGTCTGTTCGCAGGTTCTGGTAGAGTCTGTAATATGAGAGGACCCATGTGATGGGATTGCACTTCTCATGGGGAAATTAGAGGATTTGTTGACAGAAAAATAATTTCCTTGTTAATTGACTATATATATGGTTTGTTGGATAATTTCTAGAGACAGACCTACACATCCACATCCCTGATAGAGTTATTAAAAAGATTGGAGAGAGACACCCCTCCCTCTTAAGGTGATGGGATTTAGCCGGGTGTGTTTCTGTCTGTCACCAAGGTAAGCACAACCGCAAGGATTTTAATAAAGTTAAGAATTTTATTACAAAATTTCAGATAAAAATCACAATCCAATAATAACATTTGGTTATATTATGGTTGACCATAATTGATACTTAGTACACAAAGTTCAAACAGATGCTTTTGGTGCAGTTCTGCTTACCTCACATCGAAGCCCCCGCAGCGGTCCTCGTACCCCCCTCCGGCCGGCAACATCTCGCCCGGGGGTTACTTACGGGTACGGGTGCAGGTTTGGCTACCCAGGAGATATCCTGGGTAACTACAGGTAAGCCTTATTATAGACTTACCTGTAGCATAAAGTGGTTGTAAAGGGTTTACAACCACTTTAAGCTTTTGCAATAAAACCTGGAAGCTGATTTCTATGCAGAACTGCACCAGATTTTGCACGTTCCAGTTTTAGTAAATCACCCCCCTAGTGTCCTTTAAAGGTTTTCTGACCCTTTTCAGTGTAAGAAACTTACCTAAATACAAACCTTCAGTTCTGTTTTGTAGATCTTCAGTGTGTGACTCAGTCTCAACTGCCTCCTGCCTCTTCCAGGCCTTTGATCTATGGCTTTATTTACTCCTATGGCTGGCCTGGACTCATAGTGGCTTGAAATCATCCACCCAAGTATTTTGCCTGTACTGCCATCTATAGCTGTGTTTATAAGCTTTTATTTCCAGTCACGGCACCCTTTTAAAGTACTGTATGCACATTTTAAAGGCAACTTAGTGTAAGAAAGCAGTCCCAAATCCCGATTAGTAAACCAGTCCTAAAGAAATCCCATTAGGGATAATGACAATATACACAAAATACACAAAATATTACATCAAAGAAATGTGAACATATAGTGAATGCAAGTAAAAATAAATAAATAAATGAGTAGAACCAAATAACCAACATCCGATGTGGGAATAGCTATATAGAAATGGTTAAAAGTCACTATGAGTGAATTTAGGTGAAGAAAGTCCTCAATATGGAGGGTTCCTCCTAAACCACTGGTGTTCCTTAAAGTGATGTGGTAAGGTGGGCTCTCCTCTATGGCTGTCTATAGATAGAAGCAAAGAGGATGGGATTCTTAATGGTGCATGAATAACAAATGTATCAAGTAGGTTATAATAAAATATTTTTATTTTGACACCAAAAAAAAAAATAAGAACAATAAAAGAATTGGAATAGAAGGTGATTTTTACAGACAATGCAATTCAGTTGGACAGTTGGATGTCATGGCTCCCGACATGTTTCGCTCCTGATTTGGGCTTCTTCAAAAGGGAAAGCACTGTCCAATATGGTGTACACCTTCTACAAGGTACAAAAAACACACAAATACATATACAATTCATTAATAATGATAACCAAATGGTGAAATATATGTGATAATGTAATTAGAAGATCCATGCATGCACAGTTCACACCCCCCAAGGTCAAGCCCCTTACCTCTCTCCACACTCCAGGCGGCCAAGATGGCCACACCCCAAACGACAGAGTTGGGCCTCCGCCAAGTGCACATCCACAGATCACAGGGGGTAGCACGAAACAGCAAAGAAGAGGGGGGCGGCCGTGACATGGGTAGTATCTTTATTTGGAATAATCCAATAAAAAACGGATACGTATGAAAATGCGGACCCACATACGTCCACATATATATACACCCAGAGAACACACTACCAACAAGGCAGTATGTCTCCTGGCAACATAACCAGGATTACCCAAGAATAAATAAAATTAATGCTGGCAACTTACACGAGCTAGAGTGGTGATCAACTAAGTTCCTGGGACGGCACGGAAAAACAGTTCAAGCGTGTGTAGGTAATAATTCCCAACAAACTGGAAAAAATAAATGGATTGTAGTACATAGTAAGGAAGAGGTTAACGAAGCCCCAGCACAGTTGTGAGAGCAGACTTGAAAAGAAATAGGCTTAGTCACTGAATGAAGTTTACAAAGGGGCAAACCATGCCTCGAATTCAAACATCTCTAAATAAGAGTGCCGAAGTAAACATACTTAAGAGGAAAAATGGAAGCAAGAGAAGAGTAACCATGCATGCACTACTATATCAATTGAAGAAAGATTTACCTTATGAACGTTAACAATCGTGTAGTCCCAGGGGCTCAGCAGCATCACTGCACTGAACCCCCGGATCTATATATACCTTCTATCCGGTCACATGGGCCGAAAGCGGACATGGGCTGTACCGCAAATGCGCAGACGCCGTCGCCGCATGATGTCATTCTGCATCTCCAGTCTACAATAGAGTCAGGAGAGCAAAAAGAGAAAAAAGTTATGGGACACTCTTGTGGTGGAATATGAGAAGACACCCGTTTAGGGCTTCTCAAGGAATGAATACTGCGGCGGAAGGCCTGCATGTTTGTCAGCAAGGCGGACGTCCAATGTCAATTGGACCGCCCTTGGGTGTCCATATGATCATGGGAAAGTGCTAGGCAGGGTCCAATGCAGTCACCAGAGGCGGTGCCATACCGAGCGGGCAAGAAACGAGGAGAGAGGCTTGGTACCAATAGCTATACCCGGGTAGCGAAAATGCATGCATATAATGAAACATTGAAAAGTATAATAATAATAATGATAATAGCAACAATGTGAAGAAAAAATATAAATAAATATATGTATGTGTAGGTGAGTATGTGATAATACAGAATACTTGAATTATATAATTCTTTTTTTTTTTTTTTTTTTATATACATAGGAATACATAAAATGGACATAATCAAAACATGTGATTACATATATATGTAAAAAAAAAAGGCTTTTTAAAGAAAAAGGCCATTTACATTTATTTATCAAAACTAATTTATTTTCTCCATACATAAGTCACAAGGTGAAATATAATCCGTATGATTGGTCGACTAATGCAACCAATAGAACAATAGACTATAAATTTCACATAGCCTTATAGGCCAGGAAAGGGACTAAGATTGTTAACTAGTCCTTAAACACGTGGGGGGTAGGGAAGGGATGGGAAAGATGTCATCCCATTTCAGTACTGGCCCAAGGTAGGAAAGTAAAAGCGGGAAAAGTGAGAAAGAGAAAAAGAAGAAGAAAGGGGGAAAGAAGGTGGGGGGAGGAAGGGAAAGGGGGGGTCGGGTGGGCGCAGGGAAAAAGAGGGAGGGGGAGAAAGGGGAAGGGAAGGGAGGGGGAAAAGAGGAAATAGAAAGGTAAAGAAAAGTCAAGAAAGAACAGAACAGTAACGGAGAGAGGAGGCAGCAAGGGAAATCATTTGCATTAATCATAAAAAAGGTTTATAACTCAACATTTCATTCAATCCAGGATAAATTGTTGCTTTTAGCAAGAAAATCCAACGGGATTCCCATTGCTGATCATTGCTGCCTGCCCTAATATCTGGAGGAATATGTTCCAAAGCCATGAATTTGATGGTGTACAATCTGAAGTCATGAAATAAACCAACATGACGACTGATTGGGGTTTCCATCCTTCGTTTTTTTATCAAAGATATATGATCATTTATTCGTTTGAAAAACTGACGTTTTGTTTTCCCTATATAAAAGGAGCTACAGGTGCATTGCATCATATATACAATGCCTGGAGTCTGGCACGTTACTCTGTGTTTGATCCTATGGGTACATCCATTGGGTAACTTAACTTCATTACTGTTTAGTAAAAAGCGACAGTTGTCGCATTTCCTACATGGGAAAGACCCAGGAGATGCAACAGCTATTGATGGAGTTTTGTGATGACTTTGAGTCAACCGATCCTTAAGGGATTTGGCCCGCCTATAGGTAATTTGAGGTTCCTTCTCTATGTATTTACATGCTATGGGGTCTGCCAATAAAAGTGGCCAATGTTTGTGGATGATCTGCCTCACCTGTTTATGCTGTCTATTATAAGATGTTATGATTCTAACAGGTTGATTTTTACATTTGATTTTTTTCTGATGAATCAAAGTATCCCTAACATGTGCTTTAGCTCTATTAAAGGCTTTTTTCAAAATTCTATGGGTATAACCTCTGTCACGATGACGAGATTACAATGAATTTGCTTCTTTCAAAAAATCCTCATCCCTGCTACAATTTCGCCACAGCCGCAAGTATTGGCTGTAGGGGATACTGTTGATCAGGGGTTTGGGATGGGAACTAGAAGCATGTAGTGTAGCATTAGTTGCAGATGGTTTTCGAAATAGGGAGGTACCCAAAGACCCACTACTTTCCACGAATATCTCAATATCCAGAAAATTCACAGATTTTTGATCACAGAGCATTGTAAACTTAAGATTGAACTGATTATTGCCAAGTATGTCCATGAACTCAAGTAGTTCATCATGTGTGCCGGTCCAGACCATCAAAATATCATCGATATATCGATGGAATGTAAGCACACATTCCAAATATTTCTGAATGTCATCCCTAGAAAACAGGTTCCTCTCCCCCCCCCCAGATACGGGTTGGCGTAGGATGGGGCACATCGTGCCCCCATTGCCACGCCCTGTATCTGGAGGTAGTGGAGGAGGCCGAACATGAACACATTTCTAGTCAACACAAATTTTAATAATTCCAAAATGAAATCATTATAATGGTCAGCTGATTGGCCACGTTCACGTAGATGTTCCGCCACAACCAACAGTCCCTGATCATAGGATTGTGTTGTAGAGGCTTTCCACATCGACGGTGACCAACCATGCATTGTCAGGAAAGGTGATACCCTACAAGATTTTAATCAGGTCTATTGTATCCTGTACAAAAGAAAACAATGCTTTGACATGTGGATTCAAGTAGCTGTCAATGAGACTGCTAGCATTTTCACTCAAACAGCCACAACCTGAAATGATAGGCCGGCCTGGGGGGTTGTCTAAGGATTTGTGGACCTTAGGCAAGGCATACATCATAGGGACCTTAGGTTCCAGAACATTGAGAAAAGTCCATGTAGGTTTGTCAATCAAATTTTTGGATAGTGCCTTGGAGATGATAGTCCTAAATTCAGTGCAATAATGGTCAATGAGGCTATTGCTGTCTATGCTGCAAATACTGCTGTATATCGTGCTATATTACAACTATATCCATTCCCAGTCTCCCAGAACTCTCACCTTGGTGTCATAAACAACTCGCATGTAGTATTGGTGTCTTACAGCTGACGTCTCACACTTCTCTCCAATAGTATATATGGTGTGGTGGCCTGCCTGTACTGATCCCACTCGTCTCAGGGGCTCCTGTTCACTTAATATGGTATGTCATAACCATGTAATGCAAGGGAGGAAAGAGGAGAAAATGCCTCCAATAGTGAAATATTGTAAAAAATTCCAATACTTTATTGATAAATGTGGACTCTTACATCAAATAGGTTTAAAATGGGCATATAACAACAAAGACGCAGCGTTACAGCTGTCTTACGTCTCCTCCGGTCACTTCCTGGTCTACGTCCGTCTCACGTGATCCCTACGCCGTTACGTCACGTGTCTCGTGACTTCATCAGGGGTTACAAAAGGGTAATGTACAGAATGTAGGTTGTTAGGAGTAAAAGTAATATCCAGATTGTATGGGTCAGAAGTGTGTAAGATACAGAGTGTGGGGGTCAGGAGTAAAAGTAATGTACAGTCATACATATGCCTTCTCCGTTTGGTTTTACTTTTAATCCACATTTGGCACCCACACTGCTGGGTGAAATGATTGTTTTTCACAGTGCTGGACAGTGGCGGCCCGTCCATAGAGGGTGCATGGGTGCCGCCCCCCCTATCCATGCGTCCAGCCCCCTGATCTACATATCAGGGCACTGGACTATGGATTCCAATGGGGGGGGTGTTTTTTTAAAGCACCTGATTAGAGCCAGAGGCTCTAATAGGCTACAAAAAAGAGTGGGCTCAGGGCGCAGAGCACTGCACCCCCTAATTCCACCGAGTTGTGTGAGGATAGCAAATTCATTTTCACTATATTCACACTAAAGTTCCCCCCCCCAATCAGAAGGCAGGTCGATTGGCCAAAGCATCAGGCTGTCCTATTGGATGCCTAGCGCTTAGGACAGAGGAACAGAGAGGAGACACATGGCGGAGGAAGCCGCGGGAGGAGCAGACAGCGGAGCCGCTGCCCGCACCCCCCGGAAGAGGAGGAGAGGACACCACAGCCTACCTGCCCTAGATCGGGTAGGTGTCAGTGCCCCGCCGCTGATCTCCCAGAGGGGGTTGGTGTTTTCATTGCCGAGCCGCGGGCACCCGGGGGGAGGGGGTGCTGTCAGCTCCCCCCCAAAAGAAAAACCCACCAGCCGCCACTAGTACTGCATGGGTAAGCTTGGGAGGCGGAGCAGATTGGGATTCAGAAAGCAGCATTTTCACACCCTCTTGTCCCAACCCTTGGTTTAACCACTTGCCTACTGGACACTTTTACTGCCCAGGCTAATTTTCAACTTTCAGTGCAAAGTGTCCCACTTTGAATGACAATTACGTGGTCATACTACACTGTACCCATATTAAATATTTATCATTTTTTTCACACAAATAAAGCTTTCATTTGGTGGTATTTAATTACCACTGGGTTTTCATTTTTTGTTAAATAAATCAAAAAAGACAGAAGAATGTGAAAAAAAAATGTTTTTCATAGTTTGTTATAAAATTTTGCAAACAGTTAGGGCCCTTTCACATGGGCGGATCCCGTAGGGATCTGCCCCGTGAACATCCGCTTGCTCAGCTGGGATCGCTCCAATCAATCCAAAAAAACACGATAATAGAAAAATGGTTTGTTTGTGCCGGAAACTAAATGTGGGGAAAGGGGTTGAAATAAAGAAATGAAGGAAGATCAACAAGAGAAGAAAAAAATGTGTACAACCCATTCTCAATGTCACATACAGTATATAATATCAAACACATCACTGTATACACTTACATCGCCCTACCCTCCTTATCTAGCTAACCCACCCATGCTCAGTGGTTGCCAGACGTTCACCTGCAAAGGGAGAAAACACATACAAAACCAGCATAATCATATCCTACACCATTATTTACAAAAGAAGGGAACTACCCTCCCCTAGGGGAGAATATTTTCCTTCTAATAAAGTACTCATTACACTAGTCCTAGTGTAAATAGGAAACTATTAATATACATCAATTATATATCTTTTCTCTTTGAGCACACAGAAACCCTTCGCAACACCGCCACCTAGTGGAAGTGTCACCGTCATAACATTGTCCCAAGATTTGAAAAATACATATTTTTTCCATTTCTTCTTCTGTGGCCCTAACTGCACCTACTCCCCAAAGTCTCTGTCTTTGTAGCGATGTGAGCGGAGAGCAACAGCAACAGCTCCCCTGGCTCTCCAGCAGAGTAGATTACCCTAAGTTATAAGGGCAAAGTCCCTGGACTCCAGGAGAGTACACTCCGGAAATAATAAAATACATTTGAGTCCAGTCTCTTTAGAGGTAAAACTTTGGATCGGGCAAAACAAGGAGCTTCCAGTTTTTATCAAAGGTTTCAACGGAATAGACTGCATCCTCCCGCTCCTTCCGACACACAACCACCTGATCTGCGTGTATGTGCCGACCCAGTGCCCAGTCCAACTTTTACCCCTTGTAACTCTCCACAACAGCTGCAGAACAGGAGAGATACCTGCGGGCGTTAGGCACTTTCAAATAGTCCCACAGAAAGTCAGCGTACCATCTCTCTCTGTAGGCCTCCACCTCGAAAAGTAAGTCATTTGAGAGATACGGGTACTCCCATCTGTAGTCAGTGGCCACCCTTTAGTTGAACAGCCGTTGCATCCTGGAAAGCGGAGGAAGGGTAGTGCGGTCTTCCGCACCCAGTAGGACAATGGCATCCGGATGCCTAGGCACTTTCACTGCCTTAAGACCCAACATAGCAGCCCGCAATGGCGTATACTCAGCCATGGCGGCAGGCACAGGCAACGTAGGTCTGGGTGATGCAGGCCTGGGATCAGGTATCTCCTGTAACACAGGGGGCTCCGCCGGGTGTGCGATAGCCCCAGGAACTTTAGGTGAATCCCTTCTACTTCTGGTGGAGGACAGGGGTATTTTATCCCAGCCCTTTTTAATGAAAATTTTGTCGATCTCAGCATCTTCTCCCACCTCAGAGGATGACTCTAGATCACAGGTATCGTATTCCTCTGCCGGCAAATAATTTTTGGTGGTGGAGGAATCACTGTTCTTAACAAGTTCCTTAGGGTCGGGAACCCAAACATCCCCGATACTTCAGAGACTAGCTTTTGTCCCTTTCCCCGGCTTACCTCGACTTGTAGCTGTCGCGGATCGTCTGGAGGTCCCTCCGACTGGACAATCCGTTTGAGACAAGCGCTGGGGTGTAGCTCTACCACGGCTGCAGGAGGCTTTCACATAGCCCACCTTTCGCTTGGGCGGTGGGAGCGACAACTCTGTAATGACAGAGGCAACATCCTCCGGTTTCTCCGTCTCCGGTTCCTCTTCCACCGGAACATCCGTAACGACTTCCTCCGAAGTCACGACAGTGCGCGTGGGGGTGGCTACAGAAGCACTGGTTTCCTCCTTAAGAGTAGTGGTGCCCGTAAGGCAATTCAAACGGTAGGCCTGAGGTTTTTCTGTAGGTTGCTCCACCTCGAAGATGAATTCCTTGCACTTTTCAGATCTTCCAAAGGGCCGAAGGTGCACCACCAGTCCCTGGCATCCGGGACAAACCACTCCAAGGGCCTCTGCATCTCTGCAGACGTAGAGAGCGAAGCGACCCCGAGGCTTCAGCCGAATCCCCGTATCCATCAAGGGAGCAGCGAAGAGGTTGCCTCATGGTAGAAGAACTTGGAATCCATGGGGCATTAGTCGCCATGTTGCTCACTCGCCGATCCATCGCGCACTGTCTATTTGGCGCCAAAGCCACCATACACAACTCACCGCATGGCGAGGCTCCTCCCATCTTCCTGCAATGTTCGCGGGCTTTTACTTTCCTTGACACGCCCACGAACTACGTAGCTTGTGCTCTCCTCGTGGTGCAGCCAGAATTCTTCCAAAGATGGCCGACCTCCACGGAGCCTCACAAGGGGAATAAAGTCCAACTTTTCAGGTTTTCCGACCACAGAAATCCCGGACTCGAGCCCCCACGTGTAGCACTCACCACCCCTTCTCCATTTGGCTCACTCGTGGGAGAAAGGGCACACCAATGCCACATGCCCGTACCCTCCTGTGTGAAGAGGTTGAGCGGTGTAATGTACCTGGGTCTCCATGGTCAGGTTCCCTATAGAATGGCTCCCGTCTTCGCTGTGATAAAGAGAAGTCTCTATTCCCCAATAACTTCAAGGTCCACACCAATTGCAACTCCAACGTAGAGTTTATTTCTCTCTCATGCATTGAACAGGAAAGGTTGGAGGAAGATCAGGACAACAAGAGGTGTGGGAATAGGTCCAGGCACAAACAAATTCTTATTCACTACCCATATCTTCAGGTAGTCTCAGCTCATCCGGATAGTCTCCCAATAGAGTGGATCCTAGCAGCCAGAATGATGCTTGAATCAGAGTACACACACACACAGTCTCTGCCACAGACCTGGTGAACGTTGGTTCTGGCTTTAGGCCTCTAACGGGAAAATGACATCCCTCCAGAGAGTTACCGGGCCCCTTCCTTCACTGTGATCTCTCACCAGTCCTTCGGAACGGTCCTCCCCCCGGCCTCCTCATCTAGATGCGGGTCTCCTCGCAAGGCAGCACCCTGGGATTCCTTCTCCCTCCGCGGGCTCCAGCCGAAGGTGCTGGACCCAAGACCTTCAGTTGCTGCCCCAGGACTAAAGGTGCCTGGGACTGATCCACCAGTGTACCGGACCAGAAACTCCACCCCAGGGCTAAAGGTGCCTGGGGTGGCCACAAACAGAATCACATGCTCCCGGGGTCGGACCCCCGGGAACTCACCCCCCGACAGACAGGGTCTGCCCATTTTATATCCCTTCCCGGGATTCACAGCAGCCCGACACGCCTACCATACCACCGCGGAAAGGGGACATCCAAGGCACAGCACTGTACCAGCGGTTCAACCCTGGCCTCCGATGGCAGCGCCACCAACAGGCCATGGGGAACTACACACCAGTATCCAACCTGTAGCTCAAAATGGGTTTTACAGAACCCTATCAAATAGTGTGTTTGAGCACAACAACCACTCAAACATTCCCTTAGATTTCAAGGCCCCGCTACACTCCGATCTGTGATCAGCTGTGCCCTAAGGACACAGCAATCACAGAGGGAGCGGCCACGCTGTAGCCGTCATTCAGCTATAGTGCGGTCAGGAAGTGGTTAATTGCCACAAAAATGACACAGTTCTGCCCATTACTGTTGCCTAAATTGAGTTCCCATTCTGTGCCAACAAACGGTTACACCTCCCCAGCATTGGTGTCAGTTTATGCAATCATAACCTCTAGCATTGGTGCCATTTTCCTCAATAACCCTCAGCATTGGTGCCAATTTTCTTAATAATAACCCCCAGAATTGGTGGTAAACTCCTCTATAATAACCTCCAGCACTGGTGCCAGTTCAAGCAATAATAACTTCTAGCATTGGTGTGAGCTTAGGCAATAATAATCCTCTTAAGAACTGGTGCCAGTTTCCTAAATAATAACCATCAGCTATGGTATTAGTTTACCGTATTGGTTCCAGTTTCCACAATAATAATTCCTCAGCATTGGTGCCATTTTATGCAATAACTTCCATCATTGGTTTTTCACTGAGGCAGGGTGCTGTGATGTGTTTAGAAAGCTGTGTACAGCATCCTCTCACCAGCAGTGTTCAGCCTGTATTGCACAGGGAAGAACAGATACTTGAAAGAAAGTATTCAAGGAAAGCAGAAAGATTTTATTATAAAGTTCATTAGCATATTTATGATGGAAGAAAGTAAAGATCAGGGAAGAAAAATGTTTTAAACAGACAAACAAACATCAGCTTTGCAGCTTTGAGAGCTATTTTTTTTACATGCCCAAAATATTACCAAATATCCACAAGGTGGCAGAATAACCATGATAATAATTTTTATGTTCTGCCTACTGATGCCTTGTACAGTATAGTATACTTGTAAATTGAGCATGAAATGGACATGATCCATTACTATACACCTATTAAAGCATGTTTTCATAAATAACCTCCATGTGCGTCTTAAAAACACTGGATCATTTTGCGGAAACAACACTAGGCAATTTATGTAAATTGGCTAATCGTAATTCTCATAAAAATACAATTTCACAGGTATTTTATATTTATGAATAAATGTACAGCCATCACAATATATTTAAGGTGGTTGGAGCATTATAAGTACATCTGCTATGACATTAGATGCTAGCTCTCTCTGTTACAAATCATTTTAAATAAAGCTGCTTCCGCAATATATAGTCATATTGACTATAGTTTTCTACCCTAATTTTCTTTCTTTGCCTAAGAATTTTTTTTTCACAGCAAATGATTACTGAGTACGTAAATTTATCTAAAAAGAATAAATACACCTCAGAGAAAATTGTTGACTTTTTCAGCATATGTGAACAGGCAAACATTAAAGCGTTTATTATCCTAAAAAAAGAAAAGAAAGAATGGATTCTGTTCCCTTAAAGCATGTTATACAGCACAATGCTTGTATCACCTGAAATACCTGGCTGATCCTGCCAGTTTCTGCCCTCCTCTTTGTAAACTGACCCTCCTGCTGATGGAAATTTACATACAATCCTCAGTGTTTGATAAAGTAAGGTACCCAGTGTGTGCTTTATAAATAAAATGCTGTTCTATACCTTATTTTATAGTGCTGCTCACGTGACTGACCGCCTCTCTCCTCCTTTTCTTTTCCCCTCCCGACTGACGTCAGCAAGGGATTCTCTAGCCCCTACCCCTGCAGCTGTCAGATCAAAAGAGGACAGGGGCAGCCGGTCACCTGAGCGGCGAGCAGCGCTATAAAATAAGGTATAGAATGGCGTTTTATTTATAAAACACACTCTGGGCACCTTACATTATCAAACCAAGAAGATTGTGTGAAGAGAGCAGAGTGGCTTAACAACCACTTTAACTCCTTGTCTACCAAGAAAGCTTTATAGATGTCCTGGTATTCATGGGGTTAATGCAACTTCCCGGCTGCAATGCTATAATAAAAGATACAACTGCTCATGCGATAGGTCTCTTTCAGACGGGTGATCCAGGGGAGATAAAAAAATAGGCAGTTGAGCTGGGGGTTTTCCATCCCCCGGCCACCCACCCAAACTGTAAATGAACAGCTGGATGGGGCTATTTGCATGCTGCAGCGACAGCATTTTTAACTTGGGCTGCAAAGCTTGACAAGCTGCACCACTTGTCAAACCTGCCTATTGAGTTCAATTGGGCCGTGCTACAACCCTGTGCAATGCACACAATAGCACCACGGTAGTGAGACATTATAAAGTTAAAGGGTAAGTTCACCTTTTGTACACTTATTTTTTTTCTAAACTCCAGCTCCCCTATGCATCAATATTACATTTGTGTAATTTTTTTGCAAAAATATCAAAGCTTTCCATCAAATCCACAGTCACTTACTTTTCTTGTCTAAATCCATGATTCCAGACATTTCCATTAGTAATGTCTGTCTTCCTGATCAGACTTTAGGTCATGACACAGAAAGGAGTTGACCAGCTGACCTCATTAGCACACGCCCTGCATCATCCACTCTTCCATTCCCAGGTGCACATTTTGTAAATTAAATGCAGTCACCCTTCTCACTAAATACACAATCACATTGCAGTGTATGACCATCTTTATACAAGTACATAGGACACTGAGCTGTCAAGCCCCGATCACATCTCTGCATAGCGGAAACTCGCATTCCCACATGCATTATTATTTTATTTTTTTTAACGAGGGGGGGGGGCCTTTGAGCATTTTTACTCATCCCACATTGGGCAGCCAATCCACCTGAATGTAAGAAAATAACAGTTGCGCTGCGTGGTGCTGGCACACTAGTACCAATAAGGCGTGACACCTTATGGATGTGACATGATTACAATACACCATATACAATAAAATTATATAATAATAAGTAAAAATAAACCAAAATGAACCAAGATGACTATGTGACATATGACCATATCAATTAATCATTCCAATGATCAAAATTGAATATAATTAATTAACATGCAGTTCTTCTTAAGAATGTCCAAGAAAGAGCTGAGAAATGACATATCTCATAATAGAAAAGGTTCCAAGATGACGTTGATTCAAAAGTTCTACTAGGCAAGTGAATATTGGTGACTTCGCACTTAAACATCCAAGAAGAAAGTGTAGTACTGGAAAAGACAAAGATCCTCCACCTCCAATATTGAATCTCCTTACCAGCTCTTATGGATCCCTGGTAAAAGAGATCGTAAACACCTGCGGCTGTTTCCCCCGCCAAGGGTCTTTCAGTAGTATAACAGCATAGAATATCTTCCTCCACACTAAGGGCTCCTCAGTATAATCCCCGGATACATGATTCCAAAAAAGATATAAAGGCCACCATAGTGAAGTACTTAATAACAGTTTAATCAAAAAATGAAAATACACTTACAAGAAAGTGGTGATGTAAAAGCATGTATAAAATCGTTCGTAAGCCGGCCGGCTTAAACTATCCGCCCGTCCTTCCGGGATAGCGTTGTTTGTTTGTTGGTGACGTCAGCACGCCGCTACTCCCTACGCCGTTTCGTCAGAGATGACGTCTCTACTGAAAGACCCTTGGCGGGGGAAACAGCCGCAGGTGTTTACGATTTCTTTTACCAGGGATCCATAAGAGCTGGTAAGGAGATTCAATATTGGAGGTGGAGGATCTTTGTCTTTTACAGTACTACACTTTCTTCTTGGGTGTTTAAGTGTGAAGTCACCAATATTTACTTGCCTAGTAGAACTTTTGAATCAACGTCATCTTGGAACCTTTTCTATTATGAGATATGTCATTTCTCAGCTCTTTCTTGGACATTCTTAAGAAGAACTGCATGTTAATTAATTCTTTTCAATTTTGATCATTGGAATGATTAATTGATATGGTCATATGTCACATAGTCATCTTGGTTCATTTTGGTTTATTTTTACTTATTATATATTTTTATTGTATATGGTGTATTGTAATCATGTCACAACCATAAGGTGTCACGCCTTATTGGTACTAGTGTGCCAGCCCCACGCAGCGCAACTGTTATTTTCTTACATTGTTCTTATTTGTGTATATCCACATTTTCAGTCGCAGCAGCGGCCACTATTTGTCACTGGTGGTAATATTTTATTTTATTTTACATTTCATTTGACTTGCGCAGTAGTTTTTTCTTTACATTTTGAATCCACCTGAATGGACTGCCCTACGTACAGCAATCGCCCCAAAGAAGCTTTAGATTTTTTTGTGGAGCTTGGTGCGTTTTTTACTGCGATTTTTGGTACAGTGCATTTCTGAAATGCAAGGAAATGCACAGATGTGAATGGAGCCTCATTGTTCTTGTGTTATCAACCTATTTCACTTTCAGGCCCCATTCACATCTAGCATAGTGGGAGCACACATTTTGTGTCTCGTTTTTTCCTGTGACATGCATAGGGCAGCCTGTTCACTTAAATTGGCTTTGCTATATGTGGTTAATAGGACATTTTGGCGTTTTGTGGGTTGTGTGTTTTTAACTGTGCGTTTTGCAGCACTTGCCCCTTATTTTTTCACATGGCAAAATGTGTGTTTGCTTCTGTGTTTGGTGTGCCATTAACAAATGGCACTGAAAGCACAACTAGTAATTTTAGGTGTATAAACATGGCCATACACTATGCAATCTGATTGTATATTGTGTATTTAGTGAGAAGGGTGATCACTGATTGTTTGCATTTCATTTAAAAAACATGCACCTGGGAATGGGAGGGTGGATGATGCAGGGTGTGTGCTAATGAGGTCAGCTGGTCAACTCCTTCCTGTGTCATGACCTAAAGTCTGATCAGGAAGAAGACATTACTAATGGAAACATCTGGAAATGTGGAAGAAAAGTAAGTGACTCTAGATTTAATGGAAAGCTTTGATATTTTTGCTAAAAAAAAGTACATGAATGCTATATTGGTGCATAGGGGAGCTGGAATTTAGAAAAGTGTGCAAAGGTGAACTTAGCCTTTAAAGGAAGTGTTATATTGCCTCCTCACTGCCTGTCAAATGCCCTCCAAAGCTCAGTAACTAGAAGGAGAAAGCCTGAGATTGGTACAGCAGGGATTTCTGGAGATCTTGACCTGGAAGGAGGAACAAGGGCATGACGCCTGGGGTTTGCAGCATTCAGGCGCTGAGACAGGAAGAACTCGGCTTGGTAGGAGAGTGGGGGAAGAGCATCGGGACATCTCTTAGGCAACACTCTCCTGCCAGACCTGAGCCTCCCAGCTGTACCAATCAGCTCCTCAGGCTCTCCCCTTCCAGTTCTTGCAGCTCTCCACATGGAAATCTGTCAGCGTGCCTCTCTGAGCCTCCCAGCTGTACCGATCAGCTCCTGAGACTCTCTTCTTCCAGTTCTTGCAGCTCTCCACACGTAAATCTGTCAGCGTGCCTCTCTGAGCCTGTCAGCTTCCTGGGTGGGGAAGCTGACAGGCTCAGAGAGGTATGCCAACAGTGGAGGCATCAAGGGCTGAATGTGGCGTCAGTGTTGCCAACCCCCCGAAGTGAAATTTACTGGCAGGACGCCAAAATTTACAAACGGCACCAAAAAATAATTTTTTATGGCGGAAAATCTTGACATTTACTGACAACGCCACATTTTTTACTGACACGAAACTGCCTAAAATTACAGTTTTAACTGCTAAACAGTGCAAATATCAATATTTGAACTATAAACACATAGCTAGTGCTATTAGCAATGTGTTTAGGTTAAACAAAAGTCAAAAAACATATTTCTCCATTGGCATGAAGGTTACTATAACCAAGCCAGCAGAGTTCCCACTTACATCAGAGTCTGCAGGATCCACCCTTACAGTGAAAGGGAACTCTTATGTAAAGGGGAACGCTGCAGATCATGATGTAAGATCATGATGTAAGAGGGAACTCTGGTGACTAGAGACCACCTTCTGCAGAGTGAATACAGCGCTCCTACTCTTGACTCCTTTCTAGGATTGCCCTTAGAGACTGCAGACATGATACAAGAGATGGTCAGAGGCTGCTGACATACTACAGGAGGTGGAGAGAGGCTGCGGACATACTACAGGAGGTGGACAAAGACTGCGGACATACTACAGGAGGTGGACAGAGACTGCGAACATACTACAGGAGGTGGACCGAGACTTCGGACATACTACAGGAGGTGGACAGAGGCTGCGGACATACTACAGGAGGTGGACAGAGACTGCGGACATACTACAGGAGGTGGACAGAGACTGTGAACATACTACAGGAGGTGGACCGAGACTTCGGACATACTACAGGAGGTGGACAGAGGCTGCGGACATACTACAGGAGGTGGACAGAGGCTGCGGACATACTACAGGAGGGGGACAGAGACTGCGGACATACTACAGGAGGTGGACCGAGACTTCGGACATACTACAGGAGGTGGACAGAGGCTGCGGACATACTACAGGAGGTGGACAGAGGCTGCGGACATACTACAGGAGGTGGACAGAGACTGTGGACATACTACGATCGCCGTGTCACAGCTAAGAACGAGTGGACACAAAAATGGCACCAGATGGCACAATTACGTTACTGCGCATGCGCCGCCGGCCAGGCTCAGACCGCTTTTATTAATAGGTACGGTTGTTTTGTTCCTCAGGTGTTGTACTGGTGTGCAGTTCCCTGTGGCCTGTAGGTGGCACTGCCATGACAGGTCGGGGTTGAAATACTGGTAACAGTGCTGTGCCTTGGGGTGTCCTCTCTCGGAAGTGGTACAGTGGGCGTGGTCAACCTGCTGTGCATGCCAGAAGGGGATACATAAGGGACACCGCCTGGAGGACAGTGGGTTGGTCCAGAGTTCCGGGGCTCCTCCAGGCCAGGGGTATGCGTATGCATCGGTCTCAGGCGCCTTTAGCCTGGGGCTGCAACTTCGCCATTGGGCCCAGCACCTTTAGCTGGGGCTCAGCTCTAAGAGGAGGAAGAGAGGGGACCCGCTCTAAGAAAAAGTGACCGTAGGAGGACCTTTCTGAGGGACCGGTGAGAGTTTCACGGTGAAAGAGAGGCCCGGTAAACTTCTGGAGGGATTTCACTAATCATCTAAGGCCTTGTAATGTGCAGCAACTTGCACCTGTTCTTCAATTACAAGCACTGAGAGGTTCGGGGCTCAGAGATTCTGTGGCAGAGAATCTCCCGATCGTATCTCCAAAAGAGGGACTTAAGAGAAGTAAAGTTTGTGCATCACTCCGGCTGCTAGTACCGTGAGAGGGAACTATCCGGGTGAGCAGAGTCCACTCGGGATTGAGTGGTGATACCAAGTGCCTGAACCTGCCTCCCTGTTTCTTTTATTCTTCAACTCCAACTTTCCTATCCAGTTTTCAGCATAAAGAAAATAAACCTTCCTTCATTAAGGTTTAACCTTGTCTGGACATTGGCCTTATTGGTGCACCTACAACAGACTCTTCCCTACACTCTAGGGGTGAGATCCAACTGAGGGAAGGTAACTTGCTGCGGGACCCAACAATTTCTGAACAACGCTCACCCTCTAATTCAAGAAGGAACCTGGGCATTGTGGTACGGTGTGTCCTGCCTTGAGGAGGTAAGGCCAGGGATCTGTGTGCTACATAGGTAAAAAACACTTCCAGTTGTTTCCATAAATTTTTAGATTCTTTGGAAAATGATCCAGTAGACTGAAATCCCGATGTCCTATAAAGAAAACTAAGCATGTAAGTAATTCATTTTGATTTGTGATCACTGATGGTTATTAAAAACAAGACCAATTGTTTGGAAAAAAATAAAAGACCTACTTTTTTTTATATATATATATATATAAACTCTTATTATACATTATTTGATAAATAAATACATTGTACACAGCGCAAAAAAAAAAGCTAAAATTTCAACTCAATTTCTTAACCACTTGACCCCATGACCAGAGCATTTTTTGCTATTAGCTCTGCACTACTGTAACTGGCAATTGTGCGGTCATGTAACTCTATACACAAATACATTTTTATCATTTTTTTCACACAAATAGAGCTTTTTTTTTGGTGGTTTCAAAAAACTATTGAATAAGTACCTGAACGACCACAACATACAGGGATATACAATTTAATACTGACATATAGGTTGGACTTGATGGACTTGTGTGTCTTTTTTCAACCTCAACTACTATGTAACTCAGGGCTCAAAATTTCAAGTCTTGAGCTACTAGCCAGGCCTCAAGGGTTACTCGCCACCAGTTGCCCCGCCCAACCCCTACCATGCCCCACCCCTAATCCCACCCATAAACATGCCCTCATAAATGATCTCATGAAATGATACTTAAATGTTTTATGCAGAAATAAGTTATAAAAATAAATATTAACAACTTTATCTGTGTCCACCAATGCAGCCTGTGTCCCCATTGCAGCCATGTGTCCCCATTGCAGCCATGTGTCCCCAATGAAGCTCTGTGTCCCCATTGCAGCCATGTGTCCCCAATGCAGCCATGTGTCCCCATTGTAGCCATGTGTTCCCAATGCAGCCCTATGTCCCCATTGCAGCCATGTGCCCCCAATACAGCCCTGTGTCCCCAATGCAGCTCTGCGTCCCCATTGTAGCCATGTGTCCCCAATTCAGCCATGTGTCCCCAATGCAGCCATGTGTCCCTAATGCAGCTCTGTGTCCCCAATTCAGCCATGTGCCCCAATGCAGCCATGTGTCCCCAATGCAGCCATGTTTCCCCATTGTAGCCATGTGTCCCCAATGCAGCCCTGTGTCCCCATTGCAGCCATGTGTCCCCAATGCAGCTCTGCGTCCCCAATGCAGCTCTGTGTCCCCATTGCAGCCATGTGTCCCCAATGCAGCTCTGTGTCCCAATTGCAACCATGTGTCCCCAATGCAGCCATGTGTCCCCAATACAGCCATGTGTCCCCAATGCAGCCATGTGTCCCCATTGAAGCCATGTGTCCCCAATGAAGCTCTGTGTCCCCAATGCAGCCATGTTTCCCCAATGCAGCTCTGTGTCCCCATTGCAGCCATGTGTCCCCAATGCAGCCATGTGTCCCCATTGCAGCCATGTGTCTCCATTGCAGCCATGTTTCCCCAATGCAGCTCTGCGTCCCCAATGCAGCCATGTGTCCCCAATGCAGCCCTGTGTCCCTATTGCAGCCATGTGTCCCCCATGCAGCTCTGCATCCCCATTGTAGCCATGTGTCCCCAATGCAGCCATGTGTCCCCATTGCAGCCATGTGTCCCCAATGCAGCCATGTGTCCCCATTGCAGCCATGAGTCCCCAATGCAGCCATGAGTCCCCATTGTAGCCATGTGTCCCCAATGCAGCTCTGTGTCCCCAATGCAGCCTACCTGTGTATGGCAAGAGAGAGGAGATACGCCGCCTGGTTGATCAGAGCGCGGGGAACATAACAGCTTTCATTTCAATAGCTGTGTTCCCCGCCGCGCCGTCATATACAGCCCCGCCCCCTTGTCTGGGGACTTTGATAGACAGATCACCCGTCCAATCCTGGGATGGGTGATCTGTCTATCAAAGTCCCCGGACAAGGGGGCGGGGCTGCATATGACGGCGTGGTGGGGAACACAGCTATTGAAATGAAAGCTGTTATGTTCCTCAAACTCTGATCAACCAGGCGGTGGTGGCAGTGGCGTAGCGTGGGTTGTCAGTGCCCGGGGCAGGGCAAGAGATTTGCGCCCCCTAACCCGCGGATTTGTGCAGCGTGCAGGCTTGAGGGGGTGCACTGTGTGTGGTGTGCAGGGTTAAGGGAGGTGCGCTGTGTGTGGCGTGCAGGGTTGAGGGGTGTGCTGTGTGTGGCGTGCAGGGTTGAGGGGTGCGCTGTGTGTGGCGTGCAGGGTTGAGGGGGTGCGCTGTGTGTGGCTTGCAGGGTTGAGGGGATGCGCTGTGTGTGGTATGCAGGAATGAGGATGGTGCGCTGTGTGTGGCTTGCAGGGTTGAGGGGGGTGTGCTGTGTGTGGCTTGCAGGGTTGAGGGGGGTGTGCTGTGTGTGGCTTGCAGGGTTGAGGGGGGTGCGCTGTGTGCAGCGTGCAGGGTTCAGGGGGTGCGCCGTGTACATCTCCCCCCCAAAAACAAAGCTCTCTTTCCTACAGATTCCAGTTCAGAGCTCAGCCCCAGCCCCCCCCTCCGGCTGCCATCATCCCGTACAGAGCTTTCCTCTGTAGAGGCGTACTCACGTTGTCCGTGCAGCTGTCGGTAAGGAGGGGCTTCTGTCTGTGTGGATGATGCCTCATCCTCCTCCTCCTGGCCCCGGTTTCCTCCAGTCCTGGGGTGGTCGGTGCAGGGTCAGAGTGCCAGGGCCGCGTAGCAGCACACTGACAGGCACATGCAGGACTCAGGAGAAGCGGTGGTGGTCAGAAGTCTGGGCTGTGGGGCGGGATAAGTGGACGGACAGCATGTTGAACGTGGACCTCGTGTGTGGGGAGTGGCGTGTAATGGAGAGGATGCCTCATGTGTCGCCTGCCCTCCTCCTTCCCCTCCAGTCTCCGCACGGTCACAATCCCTGGGATCATCATGGATCAGTCTCCTAGACTGCACAGCGCAGGAGAAGAGCGTCAGGTAACCTGCCGCCTGCCGTTGCGCCCCTCTAAATTTTGTGCCCGGGGCGACCGCCCCCCCTGAGCCCTCCACGCTACACCACTGGGCGGCAGCTCTCCTCTCACTTCCCAAATGATTGTTCCGACAAATCCAGGCTGCAAGCAGTGCTCGCCCCCGCCCCCAGGCAGCCCACACTCGCCAGCCCTCAAAATCCACTCGCAAAATGCGAGCAGGCAAGTGGATTTTTTGAGGGCTGATGTACCTATATGTAACAATGTATTTGATCACCACTGGGGTTTTTTTTTTTATTCTATACAATGAAAAATACCAAAAAATTTTATAAAAATAATATTATAAAACAAATTCAATAAAAAAAAAATATTTCTTCATAAATTTAGCCCAAAATGTATTCTTCTACATGTCTTTGGTAAAAAAAAAAATCTCAAAGCATATAATAATTTGTTTGTGCGACAGGTATAACATCTGCAAATCATGGTATACATATTGGAAATTACGCAGCTGTAGACGCTATACTGTAATGGCAGTGATCAGCGACTTATAGTGTAAGTGTGATAGGGTGCGGACAATCTGGCACTAGGAGACACTGCAGTGCCTTGAAAAAGTATTCATACCCCTCAACATTTTCCACATTTTGTCATGTTACAACCAAAAGCGTAAATGTATTTTATTGGGATTTTATGAGATAGACCAACACAAAGTGTCACACAATTACGAAATGGAAGGAAAATGATAAATGGTTTTCAAATATTTTTACAAATAAATATTTGAAAAGTGTGGCGTGCATTTGTATTTAGCCCCTCTGAGTCAATACTTTGTAGAACCACCTTTCGCTGCAATTACAGCTGCAAGTCTTTTTGTGGATGTCTCTACCAGCTTTGCACATCTAGAGAGTGACATTTTTGCCCATTCTTCTTTGCAAAATAGCTCAAGCTCTGTCAGATTGGATGGAGAGCATCTGTGAACAGCAATTTTCAAGTTTTTCCCCAGATTCTCAATTGGATTTAGGTCTTGACTTTGACTGGGCCATTCTAACGCATGAATGAGAATCAGGGGTTCGGCAGCATTATAGGACAGCCAGAGTAAAATGAAAACGCCTCCTACAAGCTTTAATCAGTCACTGATAGAAGTCACAAGACTGTTATATACTGCTGATGAGACAGGTATTTAGCAGTTTATATTTACTAAAATTATTGCATTCCCATGTTCTGTGTACTGTAAGAAAACAGATATAGTGAATGCAGGGTCCTGGGTTTAGTAACACTTTCCATACCTGATAGCACAGTGGGCAGTTAAGGATAAATAAGGGATGTGTCAAGGTTAGTCAGGATGCTGCGACTAAACTGATGATGGCAGTATCTGTTCAGTTTGCTCAGCTACTGGATAAAGGCTAAACATTAGAGAAGAATGCTATAATTGGCCTAGTTAGTTAAAAAAAAATAATAACAAAAATAAATTAAAGAAAAAATACCTAGATCAAGGTTTGAGCTAAGTCAGTGCCAGGGTTAGTGTTAAGAGTCAAGTAAGGGTCACAGGTCAAGGTCAGGGTCTGTATATTTTGGGCAGAATTTTTTATTTTTTTAAATTAGTATCAGTGTCACTGTGTTTTAGGTAGGACAAACAAAAAAACCCAAAAGGCACACTATTGTTTCTGGGCCATACTACGGGTACAAACAACAAAAACACATATGTGGTATTGCTGTAATCGTTAGGAGCAAAATAATTTATTTTGAGTTGTTTTTTGGTGGTAGGTTATGGTAGTAACAAGAAATATAAATTAACTAAATAAATAATAATAAAAAAAAAAGTTATTCATTACCATTTTCTACCAAATGAAAGGGGTTAATAAACACAGAATTGATTCGTTTTGTTTTTTTTATGAATTTGTTACATTGTAAAACACTGACAGTGACTCAAATATGTTGGTGATTTTTGTTTTATCTTTCTGGTGTTTTTCCCTGATACGGTAATGAGTGATTACTTACAGTGAAACTGAAGTTTTTTTTTCAATTACTACGTATAAAATGTTTTAAAGATGAATTATGACTAATATATCGATAGTCAAATAATACTGAAGTAGTCAGAAGTCTCTGCCAGATGCAGTGCCAAACAACACATCTGACACAGCCTTAAAATGACACTAAATAATATCTCTATTCTCAATAAATAATCCTCTCACATCCACTACCTAATTGCCCTGTAACCTATTTTTCATAAAATCATTTCTTACTATGCTTTTGTTATGGGAACATTTCTGATTGTGACTCTAAAAATAAAATGTAATACTGCAGTTGCAGGAACAGATTCACAAAATGTAATCACTGCTTTTAAAATGTCCGTTCATGAAAAAAAGTATTATATTATATTATTATTTTATACATAGATAAAAAAGGGGTGGTGTGAGATGTTATTAAAAACTAACAAATAGAATATAACAATTGCAAAAGTAAAACCTTGAGAGGGGAGGGGGGAGTAGAGACAGAGAGAGCTTCTAGCAGAAGATGTGTTTGTGTGTTAGGTGAAGGTTACAGAACACATTTCAACAGCGTGAACAAAATGGCGTCTCTTGTGTTTAAATGAACAATACAGTAAAATTCCATTTCACTTTTCAGCCTTTTTGTAACATATTCTTTGAGCTCCCAAACTTCTACTTTTTCCTCCTCACTTTCCTTTGTCTGAAACAAGAAGTGCACATTAGTTGCGGTCATGTGTCCAACTCTATGCACACTACAAATCCCATAGTCCATCTCCAGAGCGAGCAAGGGAGGGTGGCTACGTTTCTGCATACAGTGGGACCATGGAGAACGAACGTAGCCACTCTCTAACAGGAAGCTGAATCACAGCAGCAAAAAAAAAAAGAGTTTATTTGGATAGAGCTGTGATGGTTTAGAACAACTGTGAGCAAAACCTGTCTGTGTCCCTATTGGAGAGATTCACGACCTCTGGTTGCCCTGGTCACCAGTGTAATTGTGAATGAAAGGGATGGTAAATCCGAAAATTTTGAGTTGCCACCTGAACAGGAGTAGAGGAGAAATCTTGCAAAAGGGACACTTGGTCCTGTGACAATTGTCACATTGAAAAAATAATCTCTCATTTCCTGTTGAGTCTACAGAAGAGGAAGTGAAGGAGAATCATCATGAGCCACAGATGACTAGATAAAACACTGACAGCTGTTTTAACCCTTTGCTAACCTTTTCAAAAAAAAATAAAAAATTTGTTTAATTATGTAGCGATGCAGTGAGCACGAATTCAAATGATCCACACATCACCCCACTGTCTTACCATCCATTTTCCATCTCTTGCAACACAATGAAAAGTCACTTGCTTTACCTTGCGGTATTTTTTTATTGTAGGATTAACTTGGGTAGAGTTGGAAAGGCTATCATGACATAGGATGCCCATAGCACTTAGTACAATGGTAGTTTAAGTTCTGAATGTGGGACACATGAAAGATCAACGGTCAATGGTGCTGCGTCACTGCAGACTATCGCTCCTTGATTGCTGTGAAGTTCCCTGCAGAATATTACTTTAATATTTCTGAGTAAAGCCTTGGCTATAATTTGTTCTTGAATTTCGTGCTTCCCTGTGAAGAGTCACTCTGAATAGCTCTTCAGCACATGGACAGTTACTAAAATGCTAGCACTGAGTCAGAAGTGTCACCACACACCTCCCCCCGATGACCCAGTACCTTAACAGCATATAGCAACTGGTGGACTACTAGGCCAAGATAGTCCAATATTGCAGAGACTGTTCCCCGGCCACAGCCATCCGCGATAAGCTTAAAGTCTCTCCTTGTAACATCCTACTGTGTGGGACTGACCGTGCAAAATCCCATCAAATACACCCCCTTGTTGCGTTCCGTTACTAGGGGCAACAGCAGATATTCACAAGCTTCCTGACTTTCCTCCGGTTCCATCACTTGCTGTAGTGTACCCACTGACCTTCTCCATGGTCCCCGGTCCATAGAAGAATCGTGGTTCAACCGCACAGTCCAGCATTAACAGTCCCAATACTCCTTTCTCTTATCCCTGAATTCTTCCTCTGCGGTGTTGAAGAAGAATGGTCCTACTCCATGACCTTCTCCTCAGTCCCTGGTAGGCTCCAGGCCCGAGTCTCCATACAGAAAACACTACTGCTCCATCTTCTTTCCTCTGAAGACTCCTCCCCAGTGGCATGTTACATCAGTTTATATAGGAGGCCCACCCCCTGCCAATCCTAGTTGGGCATTGGTCAGAGCTCCTATACAAGCTGCCTGTCACTCAAAACCTCAAGTCCAACCCTTTTTCCAGAACTTACTAACTGGAAAAGAGTAGAGGTGTCTCTGAGTCTGAGCACAAGTGGCCACACCCACTGCTGCACTAAAACACTCCCAGTCCCAAATCAAAACAAACAGGCCTAGCATAATGCACATGCCTGACTAAATTTGTCTGTTACAGAACTCGAGACACAAAAAAATAAAATATTTTAGGACCTACCAAAAGGTAGTGGGTGCTACAATTAGAATTTAAAGAAAACCTGTATGTAAAGAAATATATAGGCTGCCATGGTTGAATGTCCTTCTGAAATGGTTAGCTCCCTGGCTGCCATGCTGAGGTTTGCTTTACATTACTTCTGAGTCACTAACTCTGCCCCCCATAACATGCCCACCCACCTAATATTGAGCAGGTCCACGTTTTGTTGCCAAAATAGCCCTGACACACCAAGGCATGGACTCCACTAGATGCCAGTAGAATATTCTAAAAGTTGCAAGGTGAGGCCTCCATGGATAGGACTTGTTTTTCAGCACATCCCACTGATGCTCGATTGGATACAGACCTAGAGAATTTTGAGGCCAAAAACATCCCGAAGACACCTTCCTGCATTACTCGGTGGTCCAGTTCTGATGCTCACATTGTAGGTGCTTTTGGCTGTGGACACGGGGCAGTACGGGCATCCTGACTGGTCTGCAGCTACACAGCCCCATGCACAGTAAACCTGCAATGCACTATGTGTTCTGACATCTTTCTATTAAAATTAGCATTAACTTTTTTTAGCAATTTGAGCTAAATTTTACCGATTTGGTAACATCCCACAAGTTCCTGCAGTTTTGGAGTTGCTCTGACCCAGTCGTCTAGCCATTGTAATTTGGCCCTTGTGAAAGTCTCTCAAATCTTTACACTAATTTTTTCTGCTTTTAAAAAATTACCTTCAGGGACAACATGCTCACTTGCTGCCTAATGTATCCCACCCATTTTCAGATGCCATTGTCAAGAAATAATCAATGTTATTTACTTTACTTGTCAGTGGTCATAATGTTATGACTGACCAGCGTAAAGTATAGAGATCAGCAATTTTGACATATCACCGATTTCAATTTGTTGCATGCCTGTGTTTCTCCCATAACAGGTCTACTTTAAAGCTTATGCAAACCCTAGCAAGGAACATTTCCTCCTTATTAAGTTAAATTTACAATTAAAAAGGACATTGTGATATCCGCCAAATATAAAAAAACAGACCAGAACATTTAAGAGCCAACTTCCTGTGCTCTGTGCTTTGGTGACTATTATTAGTACAGATGACATTAGTGTGAGCTTTAGATATAATTGTTTTTAATATAATATTTCACAGACTCCTCAGAAGTTAAAAGGCTGAAGAACACTTTTTATTTAGACACTTAGAAACTTGACTCCTACCTGAAATGTACAATTAGGAAGTGTGGGAGCAGGGAGGGTCCGGCCAGAAACTTAAATTTGTATATGGCAGTGCCCCAAGATTTGGGAATGCTAGTGGAAGCCACACGACAACTCCTTCAAGCCACTTTGCGTAGTGTGATCTAGAAGAGCCTCCATCTTGGATCATATACTGTATAGCAATGGATAGGTTAAGGGCATGGATGCCTGAAGGCAGCCTATTCCTTCTTAAAGACAGCAAGGACATAAGCTCAGCAGAGCACAATGGGAGCTGAAGGCCGTGCCAAATTCCAAGCACGGCCTTCAGCAAGCTCAACAAAAATGTCAATCGCCCCAATTTATACCTAGCTTTTAAAGTACATGCCCTCATATTTGAAAATATTGTACAACTAAAGTTTTTAACCTAAATAGGTTTTGCTGGAAGAAAATGTTTTTTTTTTGCTTTGTGTAAATTCTTTTCATGTGCACCTTATTCTAAAGGTTAGGTATAAATTGGGGTGGTTGCCATTTTTGTTTAGCATGCTGGAATTTGCATTGAACACATCAGAAGCCTTCAGCTGCCCTTGTGCTCTGCTGGGCTTCTGGTGTTTTTCCCAACTCCTTTAACCACTTCAACCCCAGGAAGAAAAATATATAACATTTTTTTTTTTTCCTCAGTTTAGGCCGATATGTATTCTTCTACATATTTTTGGTATACAAAAATAAATAAAATCGCAATAAGCATATATTGATAGGTTTGCACAAAAGTTATAGTGTCTACAAAATAGGGGATAGTTTTATGGCATTTTTATTATTATTGTTTTTTTTTACGCTATTTTGGGACCATTGTCATTTATACAGCGATCAGTGCTATAAAAATGCTATAAAAATGCACTGATTACTGTGTAAATGACACTGTCAGGGAAGGGGTTAACCACTAGGGGGCGAGGAAGGGGTTAAGTGTATCCTAGGTAATGATTCTAACTGTGGGGTGGCTAGGCTACGAGTGACACGACAGTGATCACTGCTCCCGATGACAGGGAGCAGTAGATCACTGTCCTGTTACTAGGCAGAACAGGGAAATGCCTTGTTTACATAGGCATCTCCCCGTTCTGCAGCTCCGTGACACGATCGCGGGACACCGGCGGACATAGAGTCCGCGGGTCCCACGGGCACGGTCACGGAGCTCGCGGCAGGGGCACGTGCGTGCCGCCGGCAGCAAATTCGAAGGGACATACAGGTACGTCCCTTTGCACAGCCGTGCCATTCTGCCGACATATATCTGGCAGCGGTCGGCAAGTGGTTAAGAAGGAAAGGCTGCCTCTAGGTGACCTCTGATAAAGCCACGTGACGTGGCATAACATGTAAGGGCCGGATATACCAGAAGATACACAGGAAATAGCGCGGAACGCTCATTTATTCATTTTTCATGCTGTATATTACTCTTTGAAGATTTTAATGAATTAAACACCCATTCCTTATTACTATACTATGGAAGGCTTTTTTCTTATTGATGTCCATACATCATAACATCCATCCACGGACGTCCATCACTGTCTACAACACTGAGAGAGTCAGCAGTGAAAGTTTATTTTACCGGGACCAGACGTCTAACAAACATAGGTGTGCGCAGCCTATGGCATTAGGGTGTGCACCTCAAAGCTCCAACACACACAATATTGATCACGCACAATATTTACTCAGAAAGAAAAAGGGGCCAGTGAATTACATGCTTACCGGCCATTTCCCCCACTCATCCTAAAACATCCCCGCAGCAACAGTCGGCAGGAGAGGAGAGGAGGGAAGCCGGTAGCACTGCAGGGGGAAGGGGAGGGAGCCAGGGCAGTGGTGGGAAATTGTGCTGCACAAGGTGATTAGGGTGTGCCTGGGCACACCTGGCACACCCTGTGCGCACGCCTATGCTAACAAACCATTAAGGCACCATTTCTTCTGATTTACAGTAAGAGCTCTGAGAGCATAGAAACCTGGAAGATTTGTTTGGTAAAGGATTGGATAGAACACTCCTCTGAAGATTGAATATACCTGCCTTTTTCCATCTGTTGGCATTGCTCCATTTTTTGCACTTGCATTTTTGCACAGGATTCATAGCACTTTAGTTCACCATTTTGATAGAAGACCATTGAACATTTATCATTTATTTTTTTGAACATTTCTGAAGATTTCATTCATTCATCATGTTTGATGCACTGGCATTTTTTGCACAAGATTTCTAGCACATTTGTATCAATATCTATTTATTTTATAGCACATTTTGCACTTTACTAATTTTGACTGTTGCGATTTTGGTGTTTTGATATCTTAAGCCCCATACACACTATCAGTTTTCTTGCAGGTTTTTCTCTTCAGGTTTACCAAAACCATCTAATATGAGGTCAAACCTTAAGAGTTTCAATTCGTATGCAATCAGGCAGGCCCTTGCACTACATGGTTTTGGTAAACCTGAAGAGAAAAACCTGCAAGAAAACTGATAGTGTGTATGGGGCTTTAGAATTTATAGGTAGTTGCGCTCATCATTCTCCACTTTATGCCTCTAGGTACACTTGCCCTTTAAATATGCTCCAAAATGGAGATTCTCATAGACTAAAGTTAGGACCGCTCTTTACAGAGGGACTTTGACCAGGCAGTGCGGCCTCCAAATATATTTGCAAACGTTGGGAACATTGCTGGCAAAAAATTATATAAAGTGGATTTAAGAACAGTGTTGCATGTCTGAGTGCTTGTCAAACTATCACAGAACTGAAAACTAAAAAATGGCCTTGCAATAAAGTGGTATTACAGGCTGTTACTGAAGTGGTTAAAGAAGTCCACCCAGAATGAGACCCAGAACTGTACTTAAAGGGACTCTCCCTTTAAAGAGTAACACCACTTTTCTTGAGGAAAAAAAAAAAAAAACAATCCCCTCTGGATGATCAGTGTACATTGCAAGGATTTTCTGCCCTGAAGAAAAAGTTGTGCGTTTGTCTATCCTGATGTGCAAAGTGAATCTGAATGGGAGTGGCTTTTTCATTATTAATCAGCTGATACACTTGCAGTGTTCTAATGAGGTAAACTGCAGGCTCTGCATCCTTTTGAACGTAATTAACCCTTTGACAGCATCTCACCAAAAATAAATTTTGTGTTGTAGATGATGCCTAAAATCTGACTTGTATCTTAGTGCAGTGTGTTGTGACTAGGGATGAGCCCAATGTTCGAGTCACACGTAAGTGCGACTCGAAAATTGAGTGCTTACCCCTTCACTGAATTTAGAACATTATGGGGCTCTTGCGGCAAATTAGAGCGCGGCGGACGCCCCATATTGTACTGCGAGATCGCAGTGCATTGGCATCTTATGATTGCCCAAAGCATGCACATGACTTGCATGCTTTGAGAGAGCCATAATTGGCCAAAGGCTAATTAGCCTTTGGCTAATGATGGCTCAGGGGGCCAAGTCCACACCATATAAGGCTGCTGCTTACACAGTGGCCGTATATAGTGTAATGAATGAAGAGCGATTAGGCAGCTCAGTTAGTGGCATGCAGGCCGTGTATTTGATATATATATATACATATACACACACACACACACACACATACACACACATACATACACACACACACACTCTGCATTTAGTGTAGTGTAGATTAGATATTCAGTGTAGAATCTATATTCAGGCAGTGTAGTATATATAATATAGTGTATTGAAGAGGTTAAGGGATACCCTGCGCCCAAATTTTTTTTTTAAATGGCGTGGGCCCCCCCCCCAAGATCCATACAATGCCCTTTAGGTCTGGTATGGATTTTAAGGGGAACCCAGCAGCAAAATAAAAATTGCATGGGGGTCCCCCCCAAAATCCATACCAAACCCTTCAGGTCTGGTATGCATATTAAGGGGAAACCAGCAGCAAAATTGAAAAAAGAAATGGTGTGGGGTCCCCCACAAATCCATACCAGACCCTTATCCGAGCATGCAACCTGGCAGGCCGCAGGAAAAGGGGTTGAAAGAGCGCCCCCCCCCACCTGAACCATACCAGGCCACATGCCCTTAACATGGGGAGGGTGCTTTGGAGGGGTGGGGATCTGGGGGCCCCCTTGTTAAAGAGGGCTTCCAGATTCCAATAAGCCCCCACCCACAGACCCCCCCACAACCACCAGGCAAGGGTTCTGGGGGGAGGGATTTTGGGGGGACCCCATGCCATTTATTTTTGCGCAGGTTTCCCCCTTAAAATCCATACCAGACCTGAAGGGTTTTTGTTTCATTTTAGCGGGTTTTTTTTTCAATGATTTTTTTTATGTCTAGTGCCAGGATCCGGCAATACATTACAGCAATTTTAAATTACATTTTTTCAGTTAGAAATGTAATTTTGCTTTGCTACTGTTATGAACATGGGAAATATGTGCTACTTTACAGGCAGACCCCAGGCACGATATTTAAATTAATGTTTCATTTTTATTGTTTCACTTTAAGCATTATTAAAATCACTTCTCCTGAAAAAACAGCTGTTTTAAAAAAATAAAAATTGCATTGATACATGTCCCCTGGGGCAGGATCTGGGTCCCCAAACACTTTTTATGGCATTAACTTGCATATAAGCCTTTAAAATTATTACTTTTGAAGTTTCATGTTCGTGTCCCATAGACTTTAATGGTGTGCGCACAAATTTTTTGCCTGTTCGCATGTTCTGCAGCGAACCGAACTGGGGGGTGTTCGGCTCATCCTTAGTTGTGACAGGAATCTAGGAAAAATAAGATTTTTGTACTCACCGTAAAAATCTGTTTCTCTGACGTCCATGGACTGACACAGCCTCTTAATATTTCACAAGTGGGTTTATGTCCCTGCTTGCAGGAGAGAACTAGGCAGAATGTTATAACATACATTCTAAAGACCAGAGCTGAACAGCCCCGCCCAGGGGGCGGTCCCTCCCAACATAACCCACCCACCTGCAGCCAGCAGCCCTCAGTTCATAACAAAGCAGTACAAACCTTAAAAGGAAAGGTGGGTGCTGTGTCAGTCCATGGACGTCAGAGAAACAGATTTTACGGTGAGTACAAAAATCTTATTTTCTCTTACCGTCCATGGACTGACACAGCCTCTTAATTGTCTTAATATTTGACAAGTGGGATGTCCCAAAGCAGTGTCAAAAAGAGGGGTGGGAGCAAAGAGAAAGGAAAACCAAACTTCACTCCAAACAAGCAGAGCTCCTCAATGGAGGAGTTGCAACTTAAACAGCGGCCTGCAACACCTTGCGGCCGAAGGAAGCATCAGAAGATGCAGCCACATCAACCTTGTAAAAAACTTAGAAAAGGTATGAACGGATGACCAGGTCGCTGCCCTGCACACTTGTGCAACCGACGCATGATGTCGGAAAGCCCAGGAAGCACCAATTGCTCTGGTGGAATGCGCCGTAACCAGAAAGGGAGGCACCTGCCCCTTAAGGGCATAAGCCTGTATGACGGTCTGCCTGATCCACCTAGAAATAGTGGCATGGGAAACCGATTGGCCCTGTTGTGGGCCTGACACAGCCACAAACAGCGAGTCAGACTTCCAAATGGGAGCAGTAACGGACAGGTACACCCGCAAGGCACGTACCACGTCTAGCGAGTGAAGCGCAAACTCCCTGGGATGCGACGGATGAGGACACAAGGACGGCAGGACAATGTCCTCATTAAAGGTGAAAGGCCGATACCACCTTTAGTAAAAAAGAAGGTCGCGGACGCAATACAGCCTTATCCTTATGGATGACCAAGTAAGGCGGCTTGCAAGACAATGCTGCCAATTCAGACACCCGTCTGACAGAAGTAATGGCTACCAGGAAAGCCACCTTCTGAGACCACGTCAAGAGAGGGATACCTCTGATGTTTTCAAAAGGAGGTTCTTGAAGAACTGAGAGCACCAAATTCAGATCCCAAGGAGGGAGAGGAGGTTTGGTCACACCACGCTGTAAGAACAGCAGAATCCTGGGAACGGAATACGTCCGTGGATGCCAATCTAGCTCCTCGCACAAAGCGATGTAAGCTTTCCAGGTACGATGATAAATCTTTCTAGGAGGAAGATTTCCGTGCCCTCAACATGGTTGAGATGACCAAATCTGAGAGACCTCGGTCCCTCAGCACCTGGCTTTCAATAGCCATGCCGTTAAAGCCAAGGACTGTAAAGCAGGATGAAGTATAGGGCCTTGAGACAGAAGGTCCTCCCGCAGAGGCAGTCGCCAAGAAACGTCCGCGACGAGCCACACAAGATCGGCATACCAATAAAGCAGTGGCCAATCCGGAGCAATGAGGATCACCGGAATGCCCTCGGCCTCCACTCTGCGAAGCAGGCAGCAGCTGCAGCGGAGGGTAAACATATAGCAGGCGATACTGACACCACGGGGCCACCAACGTGTCTGAGGCGTCTGCCCAGGGGTCTCTGGACCTGGCCACAAACCTTGACACCTTGCGATTGAGGCGAGAGGCCAACAGGTCCACGTCCGGCGTGCCCCACCGCCGGCAGAGTTGGAACACCTCCGGATGCAAGGACCATTCTCCCTGGTCCAACGTCTGGCGGCTCAGATAGTCGCCCTGCCAGTTGTCTATTCCTGGAATATAAACGGCCGACAGAGCCAACACGCTTCTTTTCGCCCACCTTAGGATGTGAGCAACCTCGGATGCTGCCGCTGAGCACCGAGTTCCCCCCTGATGGTTGACATACGCCACCGCCGTGGCGTTGTCCGACTGGATCCTGACCGAGTGGCCATGTAGCCTCTCCGCCCTGCACCAGTTGGTGGGCCAGTGCAATGGTTTCCCTAGTAGACAGATGCCGCGGAAGAGCGAAAGTCTTCTGCGGCTTTTCCTAAACCTGATCTATTAATCTGTCAAAGAAAGGCATGTAAGGAAAAAAACTTTCTTAGAAGGCTTAGCTTTAAAAGAACCAAAAAAGGAGACAGCGTCCACCTGAAATTCCTCAGCCGCAGCATCCAGCTTGAGAGTGTCCCTCACAGCATCAATGAGTTCACTTACAAGCGCCCTGTCCTTTGCTGACTCAGAACCGGAGTCTTCCGCAATAGGAATGTCCAGTTCAAAAATATCAAACAATTCAGGGCTAGGGTCCTGAGCTGCAGCTAGACCCATATCTGAAACAGAGCTCTCCTCCACTAAAGATTGTGTGGGGAGAGGGCGCTTCATAGCTCCCGTGCGCTAACACACCGCTTCCATCCTGACAAGAAATGATTCCAGGACTGCCGACAACTGGTCCATAGGGACCGCAGGTGCTGAAGCACTGCCTGTTGCCTCTGACATGAATGGGGAAGCAGGTGAACTAGACTCCATATCACCACTCTGAGACTTATCTTTTTTATTTTTTATAAAAAAAGAAAACCCAAAACACCAAAAAAAAAATCCACCCTCTGGCTGTGCTGGCTGCGGGGGGTTACCCAGGGGATTCACCGACCCAGTGGGGACCGCTCGGTTCTGCTGCTTGTGCCGCGCTGTACAGCGCAAATGAACAGTGAGGAGAACCGCGGCATTCCAGCCGCAATAGAGGCCAAACACAGAAAAAACGTGCACGGCTCCAAGAAAATGGCCGCCGCAATTGTAACTGCGCCATCGCAAACCGCGGCAAGATGGACGCCATGCGCGCAGTGTGAAAAAAAAAACAGACACAGTAAAACATGGCGCTAAGTGGCGCCAGGCCCAACACAACACATTTCTCAGTGCAGATACCCATGAGCCCCCCCCCAGGGCGAGTGACCCCCCAGGCACCCCCAGACAGCACAACGCCAGCAAGGTGACAGAGAGCAACAAAACAGGGGGAGACAGGGAAAATCCCCCACACATAAGAACACACAGCATGCACTCACCTGCAGAGGCAGGAGATACTACTTACCCGGTCCGGAAGGACCTACTGGTGTGTTCCTGACAGTCCTATCACAGTTCGGTACTGAGTAGCTGTCGGCCCGGTCCACCGCGAAAAGAGACAGCAGGAACTGTTCAATCTTAGCAGACCGCGGAGCATAAAAGCCCACCGGCCACCCCAGGAGTCATGGGGCATGTCGTGAACTGAGTCGCACGCCAGAGCGAGGATACAGCGCTCGATGGTCGGACTGGGAAGACTACGAGGATATCCAATGTACCCAACCTGTTGCCCAGCCGACAGTTGATAGAAGATCTAAAAATAAAATTAAATTCCAAAAAACGAATGAAAAATTCTTCATGAGACTGGCTCCAAAGCGAGCCACATCCTCTCCTTCTGCTAGGCAGAAAAAAAACTGAGGGCTGCTGGCTGCAGGTGGGTGGGTTATGTCCGGAGGGACCGCCCCCTGGGCGGGGCTGTTCAGCTCTGGTCTTTAGAATGTATGTTATAACATTCTGCATAGTTCTCTCCTGCAAGCAGGGACATAAACCCACTTGTCAAATATTAAGAGGCTGTGTCAGTCCATGGACGGTAAGAGAAAACCACTGGTTGTGTCCAGGATGGGAGGTATTTTTTGTCCCAGATTCAAGCAATACAGATTGTTTTTCTTTTTGTGCTAGGAGGTGAGCTTGATTGGATCACTGATGGGTTAGCGGGCTCAGCTGAAACAGGTCTAGTACTCTGGGCTCTATGAAACCTAGAGGCTGCTTAGGCAAAATGCTCCACCCTGGAACCAGATTTCTGTGCAGGACAGACTGGGGAGTTGCAATTTGTTTGTATAGTGAGATGAAGTCTGTGTGACTATGGATGGACTGTTTTATTCTGTGTGAAAGTTAAAGTGTCTGGACTGTAGTAGGCTGTCCCAGGACAAGTAGTTAGGTTCCTGTGTTTGTAGTTAGAAAATAAACTCTTGCCATGTTGGAAGTCTGTTTGGTTACCTGCACTTTGTGAACACCGACTTTGTACCGCATTTCCCCGAAAATAAGCCTGGGTCTTATATTAATTTTGGCAACAAAGGACACAGTAGGGCTTATTTTCAGGGTAGGTCTTACCATATAATGTGCTGTCTTCTCTCTCCCACTCTCTCCCTGCCTGACAGGAATCCCCAGTGTGAACCGAGTTAAAATGCTTGTAAAATTCTATAATCCACTATTACAGTATTATATAATGTACAATGTGTGTGTTTCTGTAATATAATTGTGTCAAATACCTTTGTTTTAGCGCTGCTCTGCGCTTCTGTGAACCGCCGGAGCTCTCTTCCCTGCAATTATATTACAGAAACACACACATTGTACATTATATACTACTGTAAAGCCTCGTACACACAGTCGGACTGCAAACAAACATTTCCGTGGATTTTTGTCCAAAGGGAGTTGGCCAGGCACACCCATAGCATACACACGACAGGACTTTTCTGCAAACTTTCCCAAAACTTTCTCAACATCACGTGGTTTTTCTGCTCTTTACTGCCACCCTTTGGTCAACTGCTGCTATTGTTGGTTGACTTCAACATTGGTTCTGGACATGTGTATATGTACTTTGGACAAAAGTCCGATGGATTTCTGTACACACGGTCAGACTTTGTACCATCGGACTTTTGTTGCCGAAAAGTTTGTCTGTTTGCAGAGCAAACTTTTGTCCGATGAAAACCGAAAAAGTTTGTCCGATGGAGCGTACAAGCGGTCAGATTTTTTGGAAAACATGCTCATTTTGAAGTTTGTCTGCAAAAAGTCCAACCTTGTGTACGGGCCTTAAGAGTGAATTATAGTATTTTACAAGCATTTTAAACTAGGGCTTATTTTCGGGGTAGGGCTTATATTGCAGCCTTCCTAGAAAATAATGCTAGGTCTTATTTTCGGGGTAGGACTTACTTTCGGGGAATCACGGTAAATAAACCACACTTGCGTTTCACCAAGATCCCGCTATCTCGCTGTGATTTGTGGCTAGGACGGAGGTTCACCTTACAGCAGGACAATGACCCCAAACACACTGCTAAATCAACACTTGAGTGGTTTAAAGGGGAAACATGTAAATGTGTTGGAATGGCCTAGTCAAAGCCCAGACCTCAAGCCAATAGAAAATCTGTGGTCAGACTTAAAGATTGCTGTTCACAAGCGAAAACCATCCAACTTGAAGGAGCTGAAGCAGTTTTGCAAGGAGGAATTGGCAAAAATCCCAGTGGTAAGATGTGGCAAGCTCATAGAGACTTATCCAAAGCGACTTGGAGCTGTGATAGCCGCAATAGATGGCTCTACAAAAGTATTGACTTTAGGGGGGTGAATAGTTATGCACATTGACTTTTTCTGTTATTTTACCCATTTGTTGTGTGCTTCACAATAAAAAAAAATAATATCTTCAAGGTTGTGGGCATGTTCTGTAAATTAAATTATGCAAATCCTCAAACAATCCATGTTAATTCCAGGTTGTGAGGCAACAAAACACGAAAAATACCAAGGCACTGTATATTCAGGTAATATGTGCAGTGGCATTTTTTGTTTTTATTTTTATATTTTAAAGTTGCACTTCTGTTTGTGAAAAAGCAATATTTTTGTTTGTTTATGATACTGGAGATTTAAGTTGAATAAAATGTGACCAAAACAATTCAGATGACTAAAATTGCATTTTAGGCAAAAGACTGGAGTAAAACTAAAAATTTTAAGTCAAAATTAACACTTGTTGGCTGAGAAACAGCAGCAGGAGCCATAGACACACAGAGGTGGCTCGGGAGCAAGCACACGCAAGTTCTCCCAGAGCTAGCAGCTTGCTCTGGGGGCACTCAGAGGGAGGGGCCAGAAGCACCGGCAGGGGACCCGAGAAGAAGATGATTGGGGCTGCTCTGTGCAAAAGCATTACACAAAGCAGGTAGGTATAATATGTTTATTATTTTAGAGAAACAAAATGAACCTCAATTTAATGCATTCTTTGCAAGTTAAAAAAAAACTTCAACTTGCTGTCAACTCTTCCCCGCCCTATGACTTTTACCTGTCTATAGACGCACACAGCCTGGCTCTGGAGCATGCTGGCATGTGTGACCCCATAGCAAGCCATGTGCAGGAAAGAAGGAGTGAACAGTTTTGGTGGGGATCATAAAAGAGGATATCAGGGGCCACTCTGTGCAATGCCATTGCACAAAACAGTAATTTAGTTAACCTTTTTTATTTTAGGGAAAAAAAAAAAAAAGAAAAGAAAAAGACTTTACAACCACTTTAATAGCAGCAGAGAAAAATCAGGTCTCCAGTCGTGCCACACAGGGCTGTTCCGTGTGGCAGAGCTTTGTAACTCTCAGAAATGGATGGTCAGGAAGACAAATGATTTGGCAGGAAAACAGTTCTCTAATGTATTTTATCCATTAATTTCGTTGTTTAGTTGATTTTTAAGGTGATAATATCATGTTACAACCAACCAGAGTGTGGGCTTTTTATAAAAAAACATAATGCCACAGCGTCATGGTCAACAAAAAAAATATATTAAATTTTTATAAATGAAGTCCATTAAAATCCAATTAATTTTACAACAGAACAAAAACTATAACAAGATTTCTTAAAGTGGAGTTCCCACCAAAAATACAAAATAGCATTATTGTGCATATAATGGCCTAAAGAAAAAAAAAACATTTGAAATTTATAAAGAACAAAAAAATTTCTTTACTCACCTGGAAGTACCTGTTGCTATGCGGCCCCACTAAATCTGCCTTCTGAATAACCTCAGATTCTGACATCATCATCATGTCCCTCAGCTCCCTACTGCTCCTGGGAAATCTGTGTCATCATTTCCCAGGATGCAGTGCGCTTCCCCAATGGCTAGAATCACACGTCAATACAATCCAGGAAGTAAATGCTTGTGGGCTTCACATGCCCACAAGCAAAATGAAAACTTTAAAAAAATCTTTGAAGTCTCTTTATGCAGTAACTCGGCAGATCGGCGGCGGTTTTTAAAATAGTAAGTCATCTTAAATGTACCACTGTATTGAATGCTGAAATAACATGCTTTTAAAAAATGAAAAATGTGATTGGAACCCCACTTTAAGGGCTTCATGACAAACCAGTTGTGTACAAAGTATTTTATTTCACTTTTTAAAAAATAAGAAATGCACAAGATTGACACAAAAATATAAAAAAAAAAAAAAAGGACAAGTACAATATATAGTACTTTACAATACTGTTCAAAAGAAGGCACTTTAGTACATTGAAAATGCGAATATATCTTGTGCAAAGAAAGCCACTGTTTATATAATGCACAGTAAATACAGAACAATGTTTTTTGTATGAGGACATCAAGACCAACACAGTCAGACGTATTAATAGCAATGTGCCAAGAACAGTAACTCATACCAACCAATAGGAATACAACTCTTGACTTCTATGAACCATTGTACTTTAAATGGCAAAAACAGCTCTTTGCACTACTTTAATGAATAAATACAGAGAATGTTTGCATATATTTATAGATGTTAGGCATGACCTAAAAATGCTCCTCTGTTTGGCCTACATGAAAATCATGTCGTCATCCGCCTGCCTGTCCATTAAGCTTGACTCTATCTATCTAAGCTCCACCTTCAGTATGTAGCCAATTCTACTACAGGATATTACAGTGCAGACAGCAGTCGCATAGTCACATAAAAGTAATGTATTTGTTTGGACCAGCTTGACGCCAAAAAAATATTTAAAAAGTCAAATTAAAACTGGAAATTGACTTTTAGCTTTCTCTTGCAACGCTGTTTGTACAAGTTGCTCCTGGATTTACTTGTATTACTCCTGTTTTGTGATGTTTTTTTCAATAGCTTCTCAGGTTTAACAGCCAATCGGAAAACTGTGACAAGAGCTCCACCAAATTCCCTAAGACACTTTTTGTTAAGATGCACCTCTGAGGAAATATAGATCATCATGGCCCTCTAAGTAAACCAAATACATTACAATCTGATTAAACACCCTCCTTTAAATTTTCTCAAATAGTACATTCAATTTAGATTTATTAAGTTGGACCCTCATACTACAAGCTGTTGGTAGATAAAAAAATAAAAAAAAGACATTGTATGATCAAATTGGAATAATAGGAGGCAAGCATTTTTTTGTTAGGCTGAGTCTGTACACCAGATTATTTAATAGTCAACTCAACACATAATGGATTCTTTGGTTATTCGTGTATTTCTCTAGGAACTCCAGTGGCAAATAGGTGCCAGTTTCCCCATTGCATGGATTTCTTTTAACTTTCTGTGGGGCAGTATGCAAGAAAATATCTCCCCAATGAGGAAACACCCAGCATTATAATCCCAACAAATTCTGACCCTTCCCTAATCTACCTGAAACAAACATACATTTTGGTTGAAGCCCAAACTTAAGAATTAGTAGTCTTATACTGCAATCTGATGATTTTCTAGAAGTTTAGATACAAATGAGTTTTGCGATAGTAAAATGATATGTAAATTTGGTATAAATGTCATTGCATAATATGTGTGAAAACAAACTCCAATAAACCGCTGCACCTAAAAATATATAACTAAAATCCCCAAAATATAAAAAAAAACATTTTAATTACAAATATTTTCATTTAGACTCAATAGTAACATATTCTCCATTTAATAATATGAATATCCTGGCAGGATTATGTTAAGAAAACATATTTAAAAAAATATAGGAATCATAATCCTTGTGAATGCACATGTTCCAAAGTACACCAAATCAGAGTTCAAGGGATAGGTCCCTTAATTATTTTTTCTTGACCTGGAAGAAGTAGAAGTGGTCAGTAGACTGCTTCTGAGACAGCAAGTCAGAAGGAACTAAAGCCTTTCCATTCATCAGTATGACAGTCAGGTAAAGTGAATGTTTAGAAAAATCAAGAATGGCAACACCACAATCTCTTAAATGATCGCTTTCATTTGTTCAATGGTGAAGCTAAACCTCAAGGTAAGCAAGTTGAGAAAAATATAGTAGGATTCAGTATTTTTTTTTTTTTTTTTTTAAGCAATATGCTGTTATCTGGATACCCATAGAAATATTAAGTTTTGCATGAACGAGACCTTTAAAGTGTGTGTCTAGCCAAAGCAATAGAGTGTGGGAGGATTAGGACCCCTGTGAGATTTGTACTGCTATTTGTATCACTGTTAGGTTCATTTCACACGGGCAAGACTCAGTTTTGCTCAGCAGGGGATCTGTCCACTGATCCACTTCTGTGCTGACGGATGACAGGTCCATGTTTATACAGAGCAGACATGGACACAGCCTGTTCTGCTCTATAGGCAGATGGATGTAAAACGGACCGGCTGTCCTTTTACACCCAACTGCCATCCGATCCAGCCGGCAGGATGGGGACGGATCCCCTTCCATTTGTTTTTGCCGCATCGGGGGTAGCTAGGTGTAAAACGGACTCAAGTCTAACAGCTGCTACTCATTATTGAAATTCTATATTAAAATTAGTTTGCTGATTTGAGATATATGACAACTGTGCAATGACAAGGAGTGATTTAGAAATTGTAATTCATGTAAATAATTTACTTATCAAGTTTGAAATGGGCACTTTATATCACTAAAATCAATTAGATTGATTAATATATGGAGACAAGTGAAATCCAAATAACTTCCTGATTTAAACCGTGATAAAGATAAGTCTTGCAGAATAAACAAGATCTATGATGTAGACTATGAGATTGAAAGCTGACAAAACGGCAACAGCTACCTTTTTATCCCAAACACATAGCATACCAGATCTGTACCCGCATTCATCTCGCCTATGTGTTCTGCCCCCATACTTTGAGTCAAACTGGAAAATGGGCCAGACGATCACAGCAGAGATGTACAGCAGCACAGCTAAAAGAGCATAAGCATTGAGGAACTTCTCAAAAGAACAAGGCAGCCAGCCTGTACACTCTCCAACACAGAGAATAATGACTATAACAGACAGGATGAAACAGATGCAGTACACAGCCAGGCACCATTTCAGTGCATCATGTCCATCATATAGAATGGGTTCTGAAATGAAGACGAAGATGACGCAAGCAATGTAGCTTTCAATGACTTTTAGTATTCCGGGCACAGTAGCCATGTAGCCAGTAACTTCGCCAGGTCGAGCTCTGGTTAAAGACACTTCAAAAATGTATGCCAAGGTGGTGAGGCAGGAGAACACAGTCGCTACAACTTGGTAAGTGTGTCTTTCACTGCCGTAGCTCCTATCCTGAAGAAAGAATAGTGGATATATGACAGAAGCCGAGAGGCACATTAGGACGGCAAACATTGCAAACGTGATGGGAAAATTCTTCCAAGATACTGGCATCCGACTCTGTATGCCTACAAACTCAACAGTAATGATAACGATGGTAACAACAAAGCAGAAGCACCAGGAGAACATGCACATGTCGCCAGTTCGGCCGCTATAGCCTCCTCTGTGGACAACCAAACTGAATGTAACACAGGCGAAGAGGACCGCTAGAAGCCGTACAATCCCAACAGGAGATTTCAGGACATGGGTGTTGCCCTCCACGATTTTCCTGCGTTGGACCGACATGGTTGGAGATGTATCTTCTAAGGAGAAATAAATAAAAAAAAAAATATGTTTAGTGTTTATAATGGAAAGCCAACATTTTTTCAAATATGTTATTATTTACATCAACCTTTCCCACCCCTTTACCATAGAGGAACCCGTGAAATAACTTTCTGGTTTCAGGGAACCTCCTTAAAATTAGCATTCAGCGGTGAGATGTCCCCCTTTACAGATCGCTAAAAGAATCCCTGGTGTCCGTGGTAAAGCAGATGTTGCTCATTGCTGGTGAAACCCCTAGCAACCTCTGGGAGGAACCTGCCGGTTCCACAGAACAGTTGACAAAGGCTGCCTTACGTAACAAAGTACAACAATCGTTTGTCATGGCTGTCATTTGATTTTGATCAGGTAACACTCCACTTTTGGGGAAAAAAAAAAAAACAAACACTATCTTTACTATTAAAATGGATCATACGGCGGAAAAAAAAAATGCTCAAAATTTGAATTTTTTCCTTTTATTCTTTCTTGCAATAAGGCAAACTGGTCACATTTGTGTTTACAGACTGCCCCTAGAACCCTCAAACTGCTTTTTCCCAGATGTCTGTTTAAGACTTAAAGACAGCTACAGGCAACCTCTGCAACTGGAGTTTCATTTTCACAAATACACAGCCAATATCTTTTCAAAAAAGGCGAGGCAAACCACTATATAGCAAAAAAGTATACATAATCAAAATATGGAATTAATTGCACAATTAAAATATATTTGACCTTATTAGCACAAATTTCATAATTCATACATTCCTAAAAGTCCCTTAAAAGTAGATCCCTGGGAATACATAAAAGCATACAATGCAGATTAAAAACCAAGTATGTCACCCATATCACCAGTCCACAACAAACTAAAATGTTACCAGGAAGCAGGAAATTTACATGTGCTGCCATGACCCAGGAACACTGTGCTGTGGGGCAGCACGGTGGTGTAGTGGTCAGCACCTTCACATAGCAGCAATAGGGTCGCTAGTTCAAATCCTGACTACGACACCATCTGCCTGGAGTTTGCATGTTCTCCCTGTGCCTGCGTGGGCCTCCTCCGGGTACCCCGGTTTCCTCCAACCCTCCAAAGACATGCTGGTAGGTTAATCGGATCCCGTCTATAAATTGGCCCTAGTATGTATATGTGTTTGTAAGTGTGTCGGGACCCTTCGGGGTAAGACCGCGCCTTATCAAGAAACCTCAACTCAACGCCAATATAAAAAAAACATTCAGAAATACCCAATATTATTGATATGACCAAAAAAAATAATAAAAAATTATTATGTTTAGAAGAGTCCAAAGTGCTTGTATAAGGAAACAGAATGAATGCAAGAGGAGATGGTCAGACTGCAGGCATTCTACAAGAGATGCTAGAGACTGTGAGTATGCTTTAGGAGTTGGAGACTGGGTACATGCTTCAGGAGACAGCCATAGATCAGAGCCATGTTACAGTACGTGTGATGGCTGATGATCATTGCCATTTACAAATCAGTGCTTCCACATTCAAGATCTCTAAAGCCCCCCTAAAATGTAACTGTGCTGTCCTTGATTCTTTCCCTCAGTAGGATCCATTATGAAAAATCATATGAAAAAAATAAACTACAATACTACAAACCAGTCTAATAAAATAATTCCTTTACAAGCTCGAGTTACCACCTAGGTAAGGGAAACACAAACCACTGTCTTTAATGGCTTTGAGGGCTGCACAATAACTGTCAAAAGGGCCACAGATTGGGCACCAGGAGTAGATTCTAATGAAAACCATTCAAGTGCTAGTAAATGAATATCCTAGAAAGGCCATGAAAACCTAAAAAGATGAATCCATTACCTTTATACAAAAGAAAGGTGGTGCCTCTCCCCAGAGTCAGTCAGATTGATGTCACATCTAATGCCACGTACACACAGCCGTTTTTCTCGTCGAGAAAAACGAAATTTTTTCCTTTCGACCAGAAAAACGATCGTCTGTGGGCTTTTTGCCGTTTTTTTCGACGAGAAAAACAGCATTAAAAACGACGAGAAAAATTAGAACATGTTCTAATTTTTCTCGTCGTTTTTTTTTACATGTTTTCCGCTGCAGTTTTCCCATAGGGAAACACTGCCGCGGAGCCCACAGATGGTCGTTTTTCTTGTCAAGAGAAAAAATGACGTGAAAAATGACCGTGTGTGGGGAACAAGACGTTCCCTCATTTTTAATGTCATTATTCACGGCGGTTTTTTAACCGCCGTGAATAATGATCGTGTGTACGCGGCATAAGACTAGTGAAGGAAACTACTGGCGTTGTGTAGCAGAAGTAGCATTGTGTGGTGTTATGTATTCAAGGGGATGTACTTTTAAATCATTGTAACTTTGTACTTATGAACAATGTCAATTATATGTGAAGTGTGCTTGAGGTGATTGTAGCCATATTCATGCACTTGCGCAAGAACTACTGAGTAATGTCCATGATGAATTTTTTTTTTTTTTTTATTTGCACGAACATACAAATTTTCAGGAAAGCTTTCAGGGTGTGTCCCCTTCTTCAAGTTCCAAGCTGTACTAATACAAAAAGGTTTTAGAAGAATCTAAAACTACTTATAAAAAAACTTTGTGTATTCGTACTTTGTGCACTTGTTTTAGCAGTTTGGAGACCACTGCTATAAGAGTTGGAGACTGGGTACATGCTTCAGGAGACAGCCAAAAATTGGAGCCATGTTACATGTGATGGCCGATGATCACTGCTATTACTGCTTGGACCTTGGTGAAGGGGACACACCCCGAAAGCTTGTCCTAAAAATTTGTATGTTTGTGCAAATAATAAAAAGTATCACGGACAGTACTCAATTGTTCACGTTAATTGTGCAATTTCATATTTTCTTTCACTTGGATACCTTCTTTCTTTCTAAATATAATTGGTGTAGCTGGTTTTGTGGCAATGAATTGGTTTCGCTGATACATGGTTACAACAGAGAACGTGTTTAGTCAAGTTAAAGACAGCCATGCTATAGTGATATATCGTATCAATATTTCAGTAGGACATATCAATTTAGTGAGCTTTCGATCAATTTCAACACCAGCAAGTCGATCGGCTATCTTACTGTTCAAATAAAGATGTGTCTATGTGTTAAACAACCGATCACAGTATATGTTGAATGAATTATCTTTTCTAATAGATTGTTTCAGATAGATCAGGCATCACTAAATGGCGGACCACGGTCCAAATTGAGTCACTGTCCCATCCAGGCCACCGCAGTCCCACTATTTAGGAGCCGTTTCTTTCCCCCTGCCTCAGTCGCTGCTGTTATTACAGAGCGGAGAGCGGTAGGCAGAACAGTTCTGGACAGAGAGCGGGAGCACAACAGCTTTGGAAGAAGGGTGGGGGCTTCCCAAGTTAACATTTTAAGTTAACCAGAAGGTGATTGGTTGCGAGGATGCAACCAAAGACACTGATGTAAGAAGAGGATTGTGATATAAAATGAGGGTGGCGGTAATGTGATGGACCCGAGTCATTGCTAACACATGCGATTCAGACCTCTGCTGGAAGAAATTTTTTACTGACTGGACTTTGGTGAATGTTTATTCAAATACCCCTGGGATAGATCACATTTTTAAATTAATAATGTTTGTGTTGCATCATTCAATATTTTATCAAATGATAAATCACTCATATGTAGATTAATCACAAATACACATATGTAGAACCACTTTAAGAACATGGTAAGTGGTCTGCTTCTTCAGAGCAGAAAAAGGCAAGAAACCGTATTAAAGCCTGGTAAAATCCATGTAATGTATATAGTTCTCCCATAGTGCTTTTCATCTCAAACTTAATTTTTCCAAAACAAAACAATTCACCACCGATTCCCCTTATAGCCTTTAAAAGTAAATCTAAAAAGGCAAAAATCCCTGTCAGTTTTTTTTTGCCATCTATGTCCCATTGGGGAGATTTCCCTTCACTTCCTGTCTCATAGTCACAACAGGAAGTGAGTGGAAACCCTCCAAAGTGATGGAATATTTGGCTGTCCCCCGATTTGAAGATTTCCCCTCTATTGCTTCTCTGGGGAAAACCTAAAATTTTGAATTATTCTTTCACCTTTAGTGATAACTGTAATGGTGGACAAATATAGAGGGTGAATCTGCTAAACAGGGGGCACAGACAGCAATAAAAACCTGACAGGTGTTCTATTCTCTCCACTCTATCCAAAATTAAAAGAAAAGAAAACGTTTTTTTCCGTTAGTTATATTTTTACCTCTTTATAAGAAGATTGCAGCGTGCATAGACAGGTAGTGTATGATCGCATTCCTTCTCATTACCATACGCCAAGGGTTCCAGAGAACCTTTTATCAGCTCTTGGCATGCACCCAATAGTAGAGGAAGTAGAGAAGATGGGGCACAGAGATGAGACTCCTGGCTCGTGCTTAGCGGAAGGTCCTGAGGGCCTTCACACATTGCTGCTATGCTTAAAAGGTTTCTGATATACAGTATACTGTACATTTGGTCGCTGAAAACCTCTGCATTTACAAAAACACGATAAGAAAGCCTAAAAATTGCTTTCACTATGTTAACATCAAGATATGGCTACAATTATGTTATTACAATACCAAACATATGAGAGTAAAAGGTACATTGCAGAAGCATGATAGGTACCAGAGAGTAACTTGTGGTCTTCAAAACCAAAAAAAATTTCCCCTCGTGGTCAATGGAAATTTTATAATTATATATATATATATATATATATATATATATTTATTAGGTAACCTTACCTACGAAATGTACTATCCTATTACCTCATTGTGTCTCAAGTGCTCCATTCTTATATAATACTTCTGCTCATGCACTGACTTTTTAATGCAGTCTACCGGTGCTGTGAGTTTGCACTCTAGTATGCTGCCATTTCAATCGCAGAACTTAAAGTGGACCTTCACTGCATCTGAGCACCACAAACCAAACACACTATTTAATAAATGTTTAATATTCAAAATCAAACTTCCCCCATCCATCCATGTCTCCATGCTTTATTTTGTTGCAAAATCACTTTGAAAAACAACCCCCTAGCATTTCTGACTGTGGCCATCTTGAGTAAGGGCAGATGATTCATGTAGCCTTTATTTCCTTGGAATCCATCTACCCTTAGCTCAAGCATGCATGTAGGAGAGAACGCCTCCACTTCCCCCCCCCCTCCTGAAGGCAGCATGAGGATTAAATATTATGTTGATTGGGAAGTTTCACTTTAACTGGTAGCTGCAGAAAGAAGGGTGATTTAAGGGCTCGGGGAACAACTGCAAGGTTCCCAACAATTGTTGGACCTCTGTGTAAAATAAGGGGTACAATTAGCTCTGCAGGCATTGCACAGACTTAGAAGCTGGTGAGGGTGTTGTAGGGTAAGTATCTATTGTAGAGGCTGAAAAAAATTAATAAAAATGTGGTGACTACGTTTAGGATTTATCCCAACATGTACTGCCAAACTAATTTTGTCCCGGAAAAGTTTTTTTTTTTTTTTTAAGAAAAAACAAGATTTTTATTTTTTATTAATGTAGCGGGTGTTTGAATTTAGGGGAGGCATCTGGGTGGTAGTGTAACCCAGATGCATTGATTGTCAGGGAATCTGAGACCTTTTTTTGTGGTTCTTGGAGGACTCTGGTGGTGTGAGCTTCCCTGCGGCCTGCAGGTGGCATTGTCGCCCTGGCCGGAGTTGAACACTCACCGCAAGACTGCTTCCCTTTTTGTCCTTCCCTGGCGCTGGTACAGCGGGGCGGGGAACCTGCTGTGACGCAAAGGGAGAGGAGATAAAAAGGGGCGGACGCCCTGACCTCGGAGTTCAGAGTCGGAGGACGCAGCCGCGCCCAAGCACCTTCAGCCTGGGTGCTGGCGTTCCGGAGTTCCGGCCAGGTCAAGGGCACCTGGGCCCGGAGCAGGAGATGGAGTCCATCTCAGGCACCTTTAGCCTGGGGTGAGGTACTATGGTGGAAGCCTGGAGCTCAGTATCTTCGACTGAGTTCCGCAAGGGTGGAGGAATCCGAGGGGGCCCTAACTCCTTGGGTGCCCGTGTCTGAGACGAGGAGGCCGGTGAGCGGAACTTCTCCGGAGAGTCCAGCGCAGCATTGCTGGTGACGGAGAGGCCTCCGGTAACTGTCTTAGACGGATGTCCTTCCCCTGATAGGGGCTGCGTTAGCGAAGGTAATTCATGTTCTGTTCAATATAGTCAGTGGCAGTGACTATTCGCCACTGGTGACACCACAGTGGTTAGCTCATCTAAAAGAATTGTGCCTTGGCCTACTCCCCACAAATACTGAAGTGGTATATGAGTCTCAACCTGTCTGTGCTGTATGACTATTTATTGAGAAGAATAAATACGAGTTAGACCTTTTCAGTGTGTGGAACTCTGGTTACTAGGAGCAAAGGGGAGTCAACCCGAGGAGAGGATTTGACTCTGGGACACATACACAAAACCCGATAGTTCTGGCTTTCACCTCTACACATTGGAGGACATGGGCCGTGGTGTATCTCATCCTTCCCACCAGTGCTAACCCCTAGACGAGACAGACAAGCCGTGAATGAGAAGGGGCGAGAGGGGTGAGGTCGCTACCTTAATAAGGATACATAAAAAGGGAGGCATGCACTGATTTGGATTGTAGCTGTGCTGAAGAAATACAGCCACTGGAAACTAGACATGTGCACTGCCGAAAAATTTGTTTGTTTTCGTTATATTCGTTTTTTTTTCATTTTTCAGAAAATCTGAAATTGAAAAATTCGAAAATTGAAAAATTCGAAAATTGAAAAATTTGTAAAAATTTGTTAAAAAAAACGAATTCGGAACTAAACGAATTGCACATGTCTACTGGAAACTTTTCAGTATTCGCACTTCCAGGTGTGTTGGATAACTATTACTCCTCTATGTGCTGTGGTTATCCAACTGGTAGCTATATCAGTACAGGACACAGTGGGGATTTAGTGGTCGGCCGTATTATGATCTGAGATCTCCAAGGAGGGAGGCATAAAAAAAAAAAAAAAAAAAAGTCATTTGCGGGAAAACCCTTATTTTTTAATTTTCTCTTTTTTTTTTTTAGAAAACTTTTTCCAGGTGACAGATTAGTTGGTAGTTGCTGCTCCTCAAGTTAATTTGTGCACGGTTAACAGCCGAGCCCACGTTGGGGGTTTTTAAGGTTCTCTCCCAGCCACTCCTGTCACTTTTAACATTTTGCACAGCTGTGCATGGCTCCACCTGCACAGCTGCATCATTCAATCAGAAAAATCTGTGAATAAATAAACTACAAGTCCCGTCTTCCATGATTACCACACTCATGGTCCATTGACTATTCCTCAAGCTCTGCAACCAAAAGTCTGTACCTCAGCAGAGTCAGAGCTGGAAGAGGAGTCTGCAGGAGCTTGGTATTGCACCCATAAATCACGGTTGCAATGTTTTGCAGGCTCATGACCAAAAAAGAAAAGAATAAAAAAAAAAAAAAAAATTCTGCAAATGTGTGCGATTATTTTTTTGATTTTTTTTATGGACTTACCGTAGCTAAACAGTACACCAGGCACTGTTTAACTATTACAAACTTTAAAACGTTATTTACAATAAATTGAAATAATAACGAACATTGACATATCACAGTACTGCCAATTTCCCAATCCAGATCTACAATGTTTGTAATTAATGGCATAAACAAAGCACGATCCTGTTCCAAGCTTCCCATTGCGGAGAACTACAGTACATTAACGTCATGTTAACATTTTTAAACATCTCTCTAGGCCAGCGGCAGACGTACTGAACTGTGTGGAATGGGGCCAAGTCTTCCTGGGAGTGACCTTATATGGAAGCAGAATTCCATTTGTGATCATTTTTTAGAAGGCCACTAGGTGGAACATATCACTGCATGTTAGATTCTAGACTGAAGACCAATTGGTGACAATTTTAAATTTTACCTTCACAATGAGGTTTTGTTCTTCTGCAATCAGTCAGCAATAGATTGTGATAGGAGTGATCTACTCCTGCAAGGAGAGCCTCCGTATTAGGAGGAAGTGCTAGGACACCACATCTCTTCTCTGCTCTATGTGATGGAGAAGACGAGACAGAGATCTCTTCATTACTTTAGAAAAGTGATAGCTGGACAAGGCTAATGTCATTCATTGCACAGGTCAGTCCACAAAATGCTCTGTGTTGTCAACCTAGAGGAGGAGCGGAGTGCACTATTGAGACATTACCAGGAATTTTTCTATACTTTTCCAGGATTTTTAAAAGGGATAAAACATGTACAGTACAGCAGAGAAATACTGTATCAAAACTGAATATAAATTAATTAGTTCTGTGCAAATGGAGCAAAATTGAATGTTCTCAGGTTATATTCTCTGCAGATTGAGAAAGTACAATTAGAAAAAAATACTGCATTGTGGCCACTAGTTAGCGCTCACCAATATAGAAAATAAATATGCTCTTTAGATGCATCTGTAGCACACGGACCTTTTTCCTGCCTTTGGCTCACTTGCAGGTCAAGGCACATCAAGCTATATGCCCGTACACCCCTGTTTTAAGAGGTTGAGCAGTGTTAACAATTTTGGGTCCTGCAGCAAGGTTTCCCCTTCAACTGGTTCTCGTCTCCTAGAGTATAGGGACAAGTCTCTATTTTTCCCCAGGAAGGCCAATGTCCACACCACTTTAACTCCAACGCAGAGTTTATTTAAAGCAAAGTTCAAGTTCAGCAGACAGGAAAGGTGGGTGAGAGAAAGGACAGTAAGGTTTGGGAGATAGGTCCAGGCACAAACTGGTACAATAGTCGCTACTCGATCCCGAGTAGGTTTAGCTCACCCGGATAGTCCCCTGTAAGAGCGGATCCTAGCAGCCGGAGTGATGCTCGAACGTTCACGTTAGGTTTCCTAGAGATACGATCAGGAGATCCTCTGCCACAGAATCTTTAAGTCCCCAAACTTCTCAGCAATTGCAATACAAGGACAGGTGCCAGTGATGGCATGTTGCAAGGCCTGTGATGGATCTTTGAATCCCTCCAGAAGGTAACCAGGCCTCTCTTTCACCGCAAACTCTCACCGGTCCATCAGAAAGGTCCTCCCTCGGTCTCCTCTTCTTAGAACGGGTCCACCCTTACCCGGGCACCCTGGGATTCTTCTTCTGGCGATAGGCCCCAGCTAAAAGGTGCTGGGCCTACTAGTGGAATTGCAGCCCCAGGCTAAAGGTGCCTGAGACTGATACGCGCGCACCCCTGGCCGGGTAGCGTGAACCGCTTACACTCCCGACTCCAGACCCCCTCTAAAGATGGTGTCTGCCCCTTGTGTCCTCTCCCAGCATGCACAGCAGGCTAACTACACCCACCTCTTGAGAGAGGACACCCTAAGGCATAGCAATGTCACCCACGGTTCAACCCTGACCTGATATGGCAGTGCCACCTACAGGCCACAGGGAACTGTACATCAGGCTACATCACATAGGCAGAAGCGAGTACTAACAAATCAAAGTGTCTGAGCCTGGCTACTAGCTCAGACCAACCCCTAAATTTAAGTACATAGCACCCCTGAAAAGTAAAGGGGCGCTACACATCTATTGTCCACAATACAGTTTTTTCTGCATCCCCACATTTAACCACTTGCCGACCATATAATCTAGTTATACAGCGGCAGAGTTTCTCCTGCGTTCCGGCACTACCGAGTAGGGGTGCGCCGGATGTGCTGCGATTAGACACAGCACAAGCCAATCAGCGGATTCCTGCCAATGAATGACTGCTGGCACCCGTTGATTTGCATGGAGGAAGACAGGACAGAGCTCTGCCTATGTAAACAATTCAGAGCTCTGTCCTGATAGTGGGAACGTGGCAGTTTCTGTTTCCCTGCAGGAAATAAAAACCGTTACACCCCTCAAAAAAAGCAGCACACAAATACACACAAACACCAGTTAGGCACACATTTAATCCTTTGATCGGCCTAGGTGTTAACCCCTTCCAAGCCAGTGTCAATACAGATCCAGTGCATATTTTTGGCACTGGTCACTGTTCTCAAAGTATCAGACTGCCTGCCATAAGTCGCTGATCTCCGCCATTACTAGTATTAACCACTTAAGCCCCGGGCCATTTTGGCTGGTTAAGGACCAGGCCACTTTTTGCGATTCGGCACTGCGTCGCTTTAACTGACAATTGCGCGGTCGTGCGATGTGGCTCCCGAACAAAAATTGACATCCCTTTTTCCCCCCACAAATAGAGCTTTCTTTTGGTGGTATTTGATCACGCGCACACCACGGCAGGCAGTTAAAGGGGACATACAGGTACGTGATTGTGCCTGTACGTGCCATCATATATATATGCCGTGGCCGGTCCTTAATAACACACACACACACACGAGCCTCCACTTCTGGCGGCTAGAGACAGACTGGCACGAAGCCGTAAACTGCTTCATTCCAGTCTCCTGTATGTAAACACGGAAGCAACGTCACAAAGTCACTTCCGGTAAAAAAAAAAAACAGTATTGAGAATCGCCATTTTTGCCAATCTAAATACTTTGAAGTGCAAAAGGAGGGATTTGCTGTCTTTTAGACCTCTGATCCCTCCATAAAGAGTACCTGTCACCACCTATTACTGTCATAAGGGATGTTTACATTCCTTGTGTGACAGCAATAAAAAGCGATCAAAAATAAAATTTGTTAACAGTGCTGCATGACCGCGTAATTGTCAGAGCCAAAAACGCAAAAAAATAGCCTGGTCATGAAGGGGGGTAAATCTTCCGGAGGTCAAATGGTTAATGTGCAGAGAATATGGCCTGAGAACATTCAATTCACCCAATACCCAATTCACACAGAAATTTAAATGCATTTTTTTTTTTTTTTTTAAAGGATGAGCAGCTATGTGAATTTTTTTTTCTTTTTTATAAGTACACATCTTAAAGCTTCTATCTTTTGAAAAATAATTTGAAATTGACTCTCAATTTATATAATGTATTTATACTGCTTTGTGATCCTCCAAGATCACAATAACGATGACCAGATTTCATACTTTGGATCACCAAAAAACATCCCTAGAATTTTGGCAGGCAGATTTTTTTTTTTTTTTTTTTTTAAGAGAGAATTTATAAAAAATAAAAATTCAGAAAATCCCAAAACCCCATCACAGTCTCCTTTAAAAAAATAAATAAAAAAAATTACATGAATTCCTTGCTGGTGCCGTTTATTTGTTTGTCCAGAAAACCTTTTAAAAGAAAATGCAACTATTCCCAGATAAATATCTATAGCTGCAACCACAGATTTAACCAGCAGGTGGGAGGGGGGTCTACTCCAATGTCACGGCCATGGCAGGCAGCCCGGTATTCCAGGTGTACAGATCCCACGGCCGGAGACAAACGTCGGCATGTGATCCAACTGCCTGGCAGTAACTGAAATATCAGATTCAGATAGAGGAAGCTTTAACACTCTTTTCAGCCTTATAAAAATTTCTCTTGCTATATTAGGCCTCATGCACATTGGTTTATTGTAAAATGCTGTTTCTCGAGACAGGAGAAAATCAGCGTTAAAAGCTCATCTAAGCTTCGTTTTCTTTTTTTTTCCCCAAACCAGTTTAGCAGCGTTTGGGCATTTAAAGCGGAGGTCCATCTGAATTTTTTTTTTTAAAAGCCAGCAGCTACAAATACTGCAGCTGCTGACTTTTAAAAAATTAACACTTACCTGTCCAGCGTGCCCGCGATGTCGGCAGATGAGGCTGAGAAATCGCTCGGTCCTCGGATGCTGCCGCCGCCATGCTCGGTGTGGGTATCAGGAAGTGAAGCCTTGCGGCTTCACTGCCCGGTTCCCTGCTGCGCATGCGCGAGTAGCGCGACATCACTGGTCCCCGCTCTCTCCTGGGAACAGTGTGTTTCCCAGGAGACAGCGGGGGGGAAGTAGCGTAGACTCCCACGGGAGTCTATGCCCGGAAGTGGGTGCAAATACCTGTCTTAGACAGGTATCTGCACCCCCCTCCCCCCTGAAAGGTGCCAAATGTGTCACCGGAGGGAGGGGGGGAGGTTCCGAAAAGCGGAAGTTCCATTTTTGGGTGGAACTCTGCTTTAATTGGCAAGAATTCTAATTTATTCTAGCTATTGAAATTAATAAATGCTGCAGTATTAAACGTGCTTAGCGTTTTTGCGCGTTTAGACACGTTTAGCAGCGTCAAACGTTTGTGGTTTTTTTTTGGCCAGAACTCTGCTGCTCCTGGACGCACTGGCAGTGGGTTTTTTTTTGCCTTTAAAGCCTATGTGTGCATGGACACAGAGGATAACATGCAAGAGTTTATATGCAGGAAAAAAACAAACAAAAAAAAATAAAAAATAAAATAAAATAAACGCCAGACGCCCCTAGGAGCAGTGTGCATAAGGCCTAAGACCTGCCAGATCTCTACGTAAAATACCGAATTTGTACAAGTGTAGCGGGGTCTCCTTTAAGGCCCCGACACTACGTTACCCAGAACCCCATCCGGCCTCAGGGTGAAAGTTACCACCGTAGAGACTCATGGGAGGGGCTATTTAAGGAAGAGAGGAGGCGGAGCTCGGCCTCTTTGGACACCGCGCTGCAAGCAACCAGTCTTCCTGTGCGGATCTGCTGCGGTGCAAGGCCCGAAGCCTGGTCCCTTGCGTGACTTCCGAAGAGCCTTCCACCCCACTGCGGAGCCTGGGTGGATCCTGTCTTGTCGAGTGAGGACATCAGTTGGATCGGGGACCCGATCGTGGCAGACGCTGTGTGCGGATACACAGCAGGTGGAAGTCCCGGACTGGGATCGCGTCCGGAGTGGTGAGCGGGCACCTGCCCAGACCAATAGACTGTGTCGTGTTCAAGCCTATAGAACTGCATAGGCCCACAGTTCGTTTATCTGCTGTTCCACGGGGGGGACCGGTAGCAGGACAGAGTTGAAGTGTCCCCCCTCCCAGTATAGTTGTTCCAAGTTACTGCCCGTTGTGGATTACAAACTAGAATTTCATCAAGTGCACCACCGAAAGCTGGCATGCGAAGAAATCCTTATAGGAAGAGACTGAGATTTACTCCATGTTAGGCCCGACTCGGGTGGGGCGATAGTATATTGTTTAGTGCGCCATAGGGCGCGCACACCATAATAGCTACGCGTGGTGTAGTACCGCGCAGCGCCATTATAGTGTGCTGAATTGATGGCTGCAGGGCTCTGCAAGCCAGTTGCATGTGTGATGTTATACCTATGCTATTTACTAGAAGAGTAAAACCATTATAATCAATCTCTCGCCTTAGTTTGTTGTCCTACTGCTTAGAGATTAATTCATGCAATACAATTGAATGTGGTATAAGTATAGCCCTAGACTAATTGTGCCAGCGGGGGTCGAGTAAGATTGCCGGGGGTTGGCGGTACTGCACACAGGGCCCAAAAACAAACCAGCGGCTCTCTTAACTGGGGGTAGCGCTACACAAGTGTATTAAATATGCTGGTATAATAGGCAAGGCTTTCAGAGGAAAGACACTTCAGTCACGTTCCTTCTCTTAAAAAGTGACGAGGAGAAGTGTAAATATTCTCTCGCAAGCCAGGGATATGAGTCACAGATATTTCCTGTATAGAGTGAGGTAACCGGAAGATACAGAACGATGATATATGCAGCTAGACTTAGGTGGGGCATTTCCTGGCTCACACTTTACCGACATGTCTGTGGAGGTAATATTAAAGCACATCTCCAGCCAAAAATAAAAACAAAACAAGCTTTTGCTGTAATAATGGTCTTCAATACAGAGATTTCCCCCTGCGATCATTTCTTTTCTGCTGCTTTATATCCTCAGTCTGATGGTCAGCGTCATAAAGAAGCCCCAACACCTACAGTCTTCTCTAGTTAAAGCGAAACTTCAGTCGTTTTTTCAACTTTCCATTAATTAAATCTTCTGCCCTTGTTGTTTTAACTTTGGATAGTAATAGTAAAATGTTTTTGTTCTGCCAGTAAATACCTTATACAGCCCACTTCCTGTTTGTCTGGAAAAAAAGCCTAGGCTTATGACATCATGCACAGCTTTCTCACTCTTGTGAGAGTTTGCCAGGAAAGGAGAGGGGGTGAGTCATAGGAGGGTCAATGCAAGCTGCAGAGCTGGAGGCCTCTGTGTGTCTGTGTAAATCCAGGAAGTGAACAGGCAGCAGCTTTAGCTGCCCACAGTTCAAATGGATGCAGCCAGACTCAGTGGAGGGAGATTTCTGCAGCATATCTTACAAGTACAGAATCACTGTGTACAGTATATAAAATAATATGCAAAGTGGTTGGAGGGAAACTTCAGAATGGCAAATATGGTTTTATTACAAATTCTATGAGCAGACTGCAGTTCCTCTTTAAAGCACATTACAGCTGAACTGTAGACAGACGTAATAAAAACAATTTATAAACCACTTCAGCTCCGGACGGTTTTACCCCCTTCATTTTTTGCTATTTAGCACTGCGCTACTTTAACTGATAATTGTGACGTTGCATCATGCAACGTTGTACTCAAAATAAATTTGAATTGTTTTTTTCATACAAATATAGCTTTTGTTTTTTTTTGGTGGCATTTGATCACCTATTATTATTAATAATAATAATAATCATCATCAAAAAAAAAAAGAAGACCACAAAATTTGAAGAAAAAATTGGATATATATATATATATATATATATATATATATATATATATATATATATATATATATATATATATATATATATATATATATATAAAATAAAATAAAATAAAGAAAATTTTTTTTTATTTTATTTTTTTTGCCAAAATGTATTCTGCTACATGTCTTTGGTAAGGAAAAAAATCCCAATAAGTGTATATTGATTGGTTTGCATGAAAGTTATAGCTTCTAAAATCTATGGGATATATACTGAAATTCTTATTTTTTTATACTACCAATGGAGGTGATCAGCGACTTATAATGGGGGACTGCGAAAGTGGGGCGTGCAATCCGACACCGACTGATGCTGGGGAAGGGGACTGACTGACACTGACATCACCATTGACACTAATACAGTGATAATACTATACACTGTCACTGTACTAATTACACTGGCTGGGAAGGGGTTAAATGTGTACCTAACAATGTGTAATGTGTGCTGCTTTTTACTTATGATCTCTGTGTTTCTTAACATTTTTTTAACAGCTTGCGGAAAAGCCGCTGCAGTTTTACTTTGGCAGAATGGCACGGCTGGTCGAAGCAAAATTACCTTACGCAGCTTCGCCTTTTGGCCGCGATGACTGCCGGGCACCCGCGATCGCTAGTGACAGAGCGAGAAACGGGATCTTTCAGGGGAGAGGAGACAGATCGTGTGTTCATACAATGTATGAACACCGATCCCTCTCTTCCACTAGTCACTCCCATCCCCCCTACAATTAGAAAACACATTTAACCCCTTGATCGCCCCCTAGTGTTAACCCCATCCCTTCCAGTGACATTTATACAGTAATCAGTGCATTTTTATAGCACTAATCGCTGTATAATTGTCAATGGTCCCAAAAGTGTCCGATGTGTCCGCCGCAATATCGCAGTCCCCAAAAAAAAAAACGCAGATCGTCGTCATTTCTAGTAAAATAATAATAATAATGCCATAAAACTATCCCCTATTTTGTAGACGCTATAACTTTTGCGCAAACCGATCAATATACGCTTATTGCGATTTTTTTTTTAACCAAAAATATGATATATATATATATATATATATATATATATATATAGATATATCTCTCTCTCTCTCTCTCTCTCTCTCTCCACACACACACACACACACACACACATTTTATATATATATATATATATATATATATATATATATATATATATATATATATATATATATATATATACATATACACACACACACACACACACACACATACACACAAACTGAGAAAAAAAATAGCTTTTTAAAAATATAAATAAAAAAAATAATGGGATATTTATTATATCAAAAATTAAAAGATAGATAGTGTTTTTTTAAAAATTGTCGCGCTTTTGTTTAGAAGGCAAAAAATATTATATATAGCGGCTGCACAATTGTCAGTTAAAGCAACGCAGTGCCGTATCGCAAAAAATGGCCTGGTCATTGAGCAGCCAAATCTTCTAGGGATGAAGTGGTTAAAAACATTTCTAGCAGGCAGGTTTTTAAGGAGAAACTCTTCTGCCATATAAGCTCTTCCCATGCCCGCTAGAAACATTTTTCTTCATCCCCGATCCCACCTGTGCATTTTAGGTGCAGTGCGGTTGGTTCATCTTTGAAGCACTTTCATAAAAACAAGTGTAGCACCCTACTCCTGTTGGGTAGAAGCTATATGTTAAATTTAGTTATCTGAGCTGTAGATCAGCTCAGAAAGAATTATGTAAATTACTGGCTCTGTTTCAGTCTAGCTGGGCTGCGCGCTTTCCACCTGACAGTAGGTGTCACTGTCACCAAGGGTCAGGGTTGGAAATGCAGCAGGCTAGGTGTATTGGGTATTCCTCTCTCAGAAATGGCTCAGGGGGCGTGGTCAACCCGTTGTGTATTCTGGGCTGCTTCTCTGTGCAAGAAGAGGCTTCTCTGTGCCTCTTCTGTGCTCCTGGCCCCTCCCTCCTGGTGAGTGCCCCCACAGCAAGCAGCTTGCTATGGGGGCACCCAAGACTAGCTGTAGCGCCCTGTGTCCATTCAGACACAGAGTTGTGGTTTGGCCCTGCATCCTCTCTCTCCTGATTGGCTAACTGACTGACAGCAGTGGGAGCCAATGGCGCCGCTGCTGTGTCTCAGTCAATCAGGAAGGAGAGTGCCAGATGGCTAAGATACTCGTGGACATCGCCAAACAGAGAGGGGGCTCAGGTAAGTGTTAGGGGGCCGGGGGGAACTGCTGCACACTGAAGGCTTTTTATCTTAAGGCCTCATGCACACTAGATGTTATAATAACGTTTAAAAAACCCAGTCGCTTTGCAGCGAGTTTTTCAATGTTTTTGCAATACATTTTTTTAGTTTTAGCATTTAGAGTTTTTCAGCGTTAGAGTACTTTAAGCGTTTTTTTTTTTTTTTTTTTAAATGGGATCAAAAGTTCAACGCTGGCGAGATGCATTTTTGACCGTTTATCTGCATTTTTTGACAGAGCATTTTTACTGCTGAAAAACTCCTCTCAAAACCCACTAGTTTTGTTTTATACCCAAAAACGGTTGATAACAGCCCATGTATGCATGGACACAGGATAACATGCTGGGGAGTTTATTGACTGTAGAAAAAAACATCTGAAGCCAAAAACAGCAGCTGTAAAAACATCCAGTGTGCATGAGGCCCAGTGTTGCCAACCGTACGTAGATTTACGTACAGTCCGCAAATTTAACCCCTTTTTCGGGGTGTACGTTAAAGTCCGTTATGGGCACCGGCGCCCATAAAAAAGATGGCCGCGAGCCGGTCATACAACTGCGCATGCGCCGTTCCTGTTCACGCTCGGCCGGGCGGCGCACGCGCGGTAACGTGATGGCGCCATTTTTGAAAAGGCCACAGCGGCTGGCGCGACACCTGTAGTGAGTGCATGCATGCCATGCACTCATCATAGGTGGAGGAGGACTCGGAGCGAGCGGACTCGGAGGCTCGGAGCACTGACAGGGCCCAGGGGTGAAGAGGACGGACTCAACTCGAGTTTTAAGGTCAGTGAAACTGGGGGGGGGATACAAGCGAGTGAGAGCCTGGCGTCCTGAGAGCCTGAAGCCGTGCCATGCAGGGGAGAGACTGATGTGCTCTGTCCACCACCATATTACTTCTCAAAATCATCAGTGTGTGCTGTGTCCTCCTCTGGTTCCTGTGCCCCTTTCACCTCTCCACAGGTCAGGGCAGCACAGTGCAGCACTGACCTGTGGAATGGTGAAAGGGGCACAGGAGGAGGACACAGCACACTGATGATGTGGAGAAGTAATATGGTGGTGGACAGAGGAGGAGGCTACTGTGAGGGGGTGAGGAGGGCACCATCATGTCCGCAGAGTGTCTCCACCGGCACCTCCTGTAGTATGTCCGCAGCCTCTGTCCCCCCTCCTGTAGTATGTCCGCAGCCTCTGTCCCCCCTCCTGTAGTATGTCCGCAGCCTCTGTCCCCCCTCCTGTAGTATGTCCGCAGCCTCTGTCCCCCCTCCTGTAGTATGTCCGCAGCCTCTGTCCCCCCTCCTGTAGTATGTCCGCAGCCTCTGTCCCCCCTCCTGTAGTATGTCCGCAGCCTCTGTCCACCTCCTGTAGTGTGTCCGCAGCCTCTGTCCCCCTCCTGTAGTGTGTCCGCAGCCTCTGTCCCCCTCCTGTAGTGTGTCCGCAGCCTCTGTCCCCCTCCTGTAGTGTGTCCGCAGCCTCTGTCCCCCCTCCTGTAGTATGTCCGCAGCCTCTGTCCCCCCTCCTGTAGTATGTCCGCAGCCTCTGTCCCCCCTCCTGTAGTATGTCCGCAGCCTCTGTCCACCTCCTGTAGTGTGTCCGCAGCCTCTGTCCCCCTCCTGTAGTGTGTCCGCAGCCTCTGTCCCCCTCCTGTAGTGTGTCCGCAGCCTCTGTCCCCCTCCTGTAGTGTGTCCGCAGCCTCTGTCCCCCTCCTGTAGTGTGTCCGCAGCCTCTGTCCCCCTCCTGTAGTGTGTCCGCAGCCTCTGTCCCCCTCCTGTAGTGTGTCCGCAGCCTCTGTCCCCCTCCTGTAGTATGTCCGCAGCCTCTGTCCCCCTCCTGTAGTATGTCCGCAGCCTCTGACCATCTCCTGTAGTATGTCCGCAGTCTCTGACCATCTCCTGTAGTATGTCCGCAGTCTCTGTCCAGTGTCCACCTCCTGTAGTATGTCCGCAGCCTCTGACCATCTCTTGTCTTTTATCATGTCTACAGTCTCTGAGGGGATCCTAGAAAGGAGTCAAGAGTGGAAGTGCTGCCGGGTTGGGGGTTACGGCCCGGGAAGAAACAGACGTGTGGACTGGGGAGAGGAGATCAGAGCCACCAAGCTGGAGCCGTCTGACTGAGCCCCACACTGTGCACCTGAGAGGAGGTAAGTGACAGTGCCGCCAGGCCATTCTAAGGGGGGGGGGGGTCACTGATGTAAGGAGGTGAATGAATACAATAATGTAAGGGGGCACTGATATAAAGGTTTCCCCCTTATATTAATACCCCCCCCCCCTTACCTTAGTGTATTCACTCTGCGGAAGTTGAATACACTAAGGTAAGAGCCCCCCTCCACATCAGGGTTCCCCCTTACATCATGATCTGCAGCGTTCCCCTTTACATAAGAGTTCCCTTGCACTGTAAGGGGGCATCCTGCAGACTCTGATGTAAGAGGGAACTCTGTGCTGGCCGGGTTATAGTAACCTGACCTTCATGTAAATTGAGAAAAATGTTTTTTTACTTTTGTTTAACTTAAACACATTGATAAATAGCATTAGCTGTGTGTTCATAGTTCAAATATTGATATTTGCACTGTTTAGCACTAAAAACAGTGATTGTAGGTACTTTTTTGCAGCGTCAGTAAAAAAATGCGGCTCTGCCAGCAATTTTCATGATTTTTGCCAGTAAGAAATTGGTGCCGTACAGAAATTTGGGCATCCTTGCCAGTAAATTTCACTTCAGGGGGTTGGCAACACTGATGAGGCCTAATGCATAGAATGTATTAAGATAAAGGGGTTGTAAAGTCAGAAGGTTTTTTTTAACAGAGGTCCAAGCAAGTCACAATGAGAAAAAAAAAAAACATCACACAGCAGGGACACTATAGAGCAAACATTCCTTCCATAAGGCCAGAATGACAGCACAGCACCCCTACTGGACACGGATAACAGATACTACACTTGATCATAGCTAAATGGCCATGAACCACAGGAACAATTAATTGTCCTCATTGGAAGATTTACTTTCTATTCATGTTCTGATAGCAACTCAAAGTTTTGATTGCGAGAGATAAAGAGAATGAATCTCCCTGGGGATGGGGACACCTGAATAAAAAACCTTTGCGAAATTTACGATTTCTAACCTACGGTAGATGCAGTGTGTAACGAAGTCAACTCATCTGCATAATTTGGTTTGTGAGTTCTGGTGTCCCCACAGGGGGTAAGAGATGAGGCTGCACCCAGGAGGTAGCAAATAAGTTATTTTATCCTGTATCAGGAAAGAGCCAGACACCTTGGCACCAACAGCTTGGAGCTGAAATCTCTGGCTGAATTCAAAGTACCAGATAACAAACAAGAGTGTGTCAGACATATCAGAGGTTACTTCAGTGATGGTGGACAGAGGAGCTTATGGCTGCAGGTCTCACTAGACGGAGGCTAGAAGATGCATGGAACTGCGGAGACAGACATTTCAGTGTAGCATACCCCCGTAGGAGCTGCTGGTTTAAATTTGGGCCTTGCACGCTACCTCACTGTTCGTTGTCTAGGGGATGAGAGTCTATAGAAACTTCAATGTCCAATGTCCACAAGTTATGAATCCTTTTCGTCAGGCTTTATTTCCAAACAAAACTTGCATAGGTAGAGGGATGGAGGGTTAGGGGAAGGTTCAGGCACACACAGCAGATCATTGGGGAACTTCTAAGCTTTGAAAGTCACACTCACCACTCTCCTTCAGGTGGGTATTGCTCACCCGGATAGGCCCCTCTCACATGGCCTAGCAGCCGGGATGACGCACGAACACATAAAGAATAACAGTCTCTGCCACAGACCTTTAGGACGATTAAGATGAACTGTTCAATAATCCTCTGCCACAGGATTTTAGCACCCAGGGATCCAGCCGTATGCCGCGTACACACGACCGTTATTCATGTCATGGAAAAAACGAAGTTTTTCTTGACGTAATTGTTCGTGTTTCCTCTCAAGCCTGCCTTGCATACACACGTTCATGGAAAAAAAAACTCTTGAGCAAAGCGCGGTGACGTACAACACATATGACGGCACTATAAAGAGGAAGTTCCATTCGAATGGCGCCACCCTTTGGGACGCTTTTGCTGATCCTCGTGTTAATAAAGTTTGGTGAGAGATGATTTGCGCTTTTCAGTCTTCGTGCTTTTCAGTCCATTACAGCGTGACGAATGTGCCATCTCCATTACGAACGCTAGTTTTACCAGAACGAGCGCTCCCGTCTCATTCTTGATTCTGCGCATACGCGTTTTTTCCCCTCGTAAAAGCATACACACTACCGTTTTTCACTACGTTAAAAAGAACGACGTGAAAAACGACGAGAAAAAAATAGGAGCAGGTTCTAATTTTTTTTTCGGGCATTTTTCTCGTCGAGAAAAATGCTCTGGAGCATACACACGACCGTTTTTCACAACCATTTTTTAAAATGGCATTTTTCTCATCATGAAAAACGGTTGTGTGTACGCGGCATTACAGTTTAGAGTCTTTAAGCTGACCCGGCACACTGTAAGGTAACTTTTTTTTTTTTCCACAAGAAACACTGTAAGGGAACTTTAGCTACGGTGCATCCTCCAATAGGGTCACCAGCTTTCCGCTTGGTCCTCTCCAAGACAGGTCCTCCCCTGGTTTCCTCCACTGAGTGGCTTCCTCCCGCAGGACAGACAGCAAAGCATCACCTTCAAAGTGTAGGCCCCAGTCAGGACTACCGGGCCTACTTGGTAGAGCTGCAGCCTCAGGCCAACATGGGTCCGCGGCTGAAATTCCAGCATCATATACCTTGAGCCAGGAGGGCCACGAGGCGAAAAGAGCCCAGAGAAATGGTGTCTGCTCCTTAGGTACCCTTCCCCAGCATGCTCAGCGGGGAGACCACTCCCACTGAGCTGTTCCCGGGGAAAAATACCAAATACACTTTGGCCTGCTTGTGTTCCAACATTGGCTTGGGGTGGTAACGCCACCTACAAGCAAACAGTGGGAAGTCCTTCCAAAACACAGCCATAGCCAGGACAGAGGCAGATTTAGCCCCAATCATCACAAGGTCTAAGCCAACTATCAGCTCAGACACCCACTAAATTTAACACAGCGCCTGATCATCAGGAGCAGGGCGCTACATCAGTATTGGCTGTGCTTTGCTGTCTGCACTGCTGGGACTTGTAGCTCTGCATTGTCTATGTGGCTTTCTAGACACTGGGACTCTGCTCTCCCTTCAGCCACCGACTGTGTGGTCCTGAAGCTGCGGCCAGGACGCACAACCCTCCAAGAACCTGCGATGGGTTTGTGAAGGACCTCCCTTTCTCTTCCTGGACTTCCTCTGCTGAAGCTACTGTTGGTTGATGGGTCCCTAAAATCTTGCTGTACCAGTTCGCTGCCTGACCCAGTTTGCCTGGAATGTGGCCCTGGACTTAACACCTGCATGTGCCCGGATTGTTGCCGATAACCCTGGACATAACCCCTGCTGTACCAGACTGTGGCATTCTACTTCCTGTGCCCGGACTGTTGCCCTGGATTAAGTCATTGCTGTAGCAGGATGTTATCAGCCCCTGATGTGCCTGTATTGTGGCCCTGAACTTAACTCCTGCTGTACCAGATTGCAGCCTGTTACTCCCTGTGCCTTGACTGTTACTTTACAATCCTGGACTTAACCCCTCCTGTACCATAATGGGGCCTGCTACTCACTGTGTCCGAATTGCTGCCCTGTGGATCTGGACTAAGTCCTTGCTGCGCCAGATTGCTGCCCTGTGCCTCTGGACTAATCCCCTGATGTGCCCTATTGCCACCCTGTTATATTTCTGCCTGTTCCTCACAGTGTTTGAATTACTGCCCCGTGGCCTTCCCCTTGTCTGACTCCCTGCTTTGTCAGCTTGCCCCAAATAAAGAACTCCTTGGCCAGGGGCCCTAAAACCACTCTTGATCTCCACGTGTTCTGTTCCACCCACATCTCTGTCACAGCGTTTCTGACCCCTCACCACTCTAGCCAAACTTAAAAAAACAAAAAGTTGCCTTTATTTATAATTAAAAATTTAAAAACAAAAAAGTGTAAGGGCTCTTTCACACGGGGCGGATCCGTGCAGATCCGCCCCGTGAAGCTCCGCTTGCTCAGCGGGGATCGCTCCGTTGATCCCCGCTGAGCCGACGGATGACTGGGCGGTCCCCGCACACTGTGCAGGGACCGCCCTGTCAGAGCGCCGCTCTCCCCTATGGGGAATCGGATGTTGACGGACCGTAGAGTCCGTTGTCATCCGATCCGCCGACGGAAGGAAAAATAGGGTTTTCTTCCGTCACACTTTGGCGGAGCGGAGCGGATGTCAGCGGACATGTCTCCGCTGACATCCGTGCCTCCATAGGGGTACATGGAGGATCCGTTTCAGGTCCGCCTAAAAAACTGACAGGCGGACCTGAACGGACCTCCGTGTGAAAGGGGCCTAAAAGAATCAAAGCTTACCGTTTTTTAGATGTGGCTGCATTCATTTTCTTTTTATGGCTTTCTTTCCTTTATTTTCACCTACTGAACCAGCCAGTAAGTTATTTTTTAACCTCCTTTAAAACAGACCAATCTGTCCAGCAAAAGTGGCAGCTAAACAAACCATTTAACATTGACAGGTGTTGTTCTGCCATTCCAATCAAGGCATTGAAAGTGTGATCTCTGTAACTTACAGTTGTGAGGAGATAGCGATAACCCAATCTTAGCTGAATTAGCAGACAGTGACTCAATCCAGATGACACCTTGAAGATCTTATGAAGTTTTATCAATAAACTGTGGATCTTACAACAATGAACAATCGGATAGGTCAAAAGATCATATTGTTATCTACTACATGAGACATGATGCTGAAATACATTACTGGGAAAATTAACAAAAGGGTGGAGCCAACTATACGGGTAAAACTGAGCTACAGGAAGGGGAGGAACCAGGGACAGAATACAAATAAAATTTAAAAGGCATATCACAAGCATGTGAAACATGACAGATGTCCTTACATTGGCTCAGCTTTTATTTGTTTATGTAAAGTCTTTATCCCAAAAGAGGAGAAAAAAAAAAAAAACTGTTACTGCAACTGCTTATAAAAAGGTATTAGCTGGAGTTTTACTTTAATAGAGTCCATCTAACACTACCCTCTCCCCAGGCTGACAATGCCCCTGTCCAAAAGGGGTCTCTGTTGCTCCTGCATCAAGGGTGGAGACACCCCAAGACAGGAAGTGTGTTACTTGCTGGATTACCAGGTGAAAATGAAGGAAAAAAAAAAAACCTTAAACTATTGCAGCTTCCAAATTTAGGAATCTGTACACTGCAATAGATTTGTATTTTTGGATCTAATACCACGTTAAGTCTGTCCTGAAAATAAATAGTTGCCAACTGTCCCGGATTTCCCGGGATTTACACCCTTTTCCCCAGAAATGTCCCGGGAAATCCGGTTTTACCCGACATCTCGCCGCCGCCGCTAGGCCGCCTTTTTCAAGAAGACCAAAACAGGGATGGCTAGAAAATAAAGCTGCTGCGGCGCCACCCACCCCCCGCCCTGCTGCAGGTCTGTCTGTTACGGAAAGGTGGCGGGGGTGGGCGGCACCGCAGCTTAATTTCTATTGCAGCCACGCGGCCGGCTCCGCCTCTACTTTGTTCCCCCTCGGGGAACAGGAAACAGTAATTGCGGCCGTGACAGGAGACACCGCTATACCGATACAAGGACAGCTCCAATAGGGGGACACCAGACTAAGGGGGGCTCCAATGGGGGGGGGGTCACCTGATGCAAGGAGGGACTCCGCCGGGGGGAGGCACCTGATGCAAGGAGGGACTCCGCCGGGCTAACACTGGTGAGCTGAATAATTTCATTCTATATTACAATGTAATAATAGAAATAATGCGCTTCTACCATCCTAACACCATAACAACCATGGTGCCGGGATGATTGAAGCTCTAACACCAAGTGTTTGGAGTATCTTTATCTGCTGATTGTTAAACTCTGGAATATACATATTTCTATTGTGGTGTAGGATCTGGGCCTGCTGTCCCTCCATCCTTACTTTTCTCTCTCCTTCCTTCCCTCCCTTTCTTTCTCCCTCATTCATCTCAGACTCTAACCACACCCCCTTTGAGCCATGCCCATTTAAGCCACTCCCACTACCCCGCATAAACATGCCGCATTTTTCTACTAGGGTGACACGCCTTCAAACGAATGCCCCGCCCCTTAATTATAGCAAGGCTCCGCCTACATGCAAAAAAGTGTCCCGGATTTTTTTTTGCAATGTTGGCAACTATGCAAGTAGAAGGCAGAAAGAGTCTTTCTGAAGACTAAGTCCATTCGTTTTGACAGTCTATGCCAGATCTTACAAGATCCAGGATCAACTTTTCAGACACATACTGAAAGCGCCCTACTGGAACAAGCACTAGCTTCATGGGCTGAAACAACACATTTCTTGGCATTCTATCACACATTTTGCGACTAAACATGTTCGCTTTCCCTTTCTTCTTACTGCCAATTGCTTGGAAGCCATTCCTGCTCAACACATGTAGACCTTGCTCTCTGTGCGAGTATTATACGCAAGGCATCTTAAACGTAAAAAATTGTTCTATGTTGCAACAAATTAGACAAATAGAAAGCTGAACTCCAGACATATATAAATATAAAACATAAATTAATGTTATATTAATAAATGCATTTTGAATTCAAGCAGTGCACGTATCGCAATTTGACTTGGTATTAAACCTTTTGTAGTCCACTCTACAGCAGAGCTCAGAGAAGGGAAGGGAGAGGCAGCACAAGATACCAATAAGGTGTCCTGTGGAGCATGCCAATAAGATGAGAGTAGATTGACAATATGATGAGCTTATCCATGTGCTGCATCCCCGGTTACTGTCCAGGCACATGGTGGGGGTGAAGAGGAGACCTGTATCCCCTACCCGCCAAACAGGACTGTGCTAACTTGTAGAGGCGTTGTAATCTCAGAATTGGATGGACAGAAATTCAAATCACTCGGCCTATAAATCTACTCCCATTAGAGCTGCACAATTGTGAAATAAGAGAATGACGATTCTCTCAAGATTCTCAGCATAACATCTTTCACATTATACAAACAAATTGGGCTATCTTTACCGCTTTATTTTTTCATTGAATTATATTTTTTCCTAAAAAATTTGCTTTGGAAAGACTGCTGAGCAAATACAGTGCGACAAAAAAATATTGCAACCATCTCCATTTTATTCTCTAGGGTTTTAAAGGGACACTAAAGGTTCCGGTTTAAAAAACAAAAAAAAACAAACAAACATGTTATACTTACCTCCACTGTGCAGCTCGTTTTGCACACAGTGGCCCCGATCCTTGTCTTCTGGGGTCCCTCAGCGGCTGTCTCGGCTCCTCCCCACAAGAACTAAACCCCTTATGGGAGCTCTCTCCCATGAGGGTTAGTTCTTGCGGGCGTGCATCCGTGATACAACTGGCGGCTATAGCCGCCGACTGTATCACTCTGCCCCGCCCTCCCGGCGCCACGCATCATTGGCTTGTGATTGACAGCAGCGCGAGCCAATGGCTGCGCTGCTATCAATCTATCCAATCAACAGCCAGACTGAGTGGAGAAGAGGACGTCGGGGGTGAGCGCAGCAGGAATATCATCCAGTAGGGGTGTCGGGATCTGCACTGCACCCCAGGCACCTGAACCCTTGTCCCCATCCTGAATGCAGTGGGAGCCATTAAGGAAATCAGATCTGTGTGAGCCATTGGGAGACAAGCTGTCACTTGTAAACACAGAAGCTGGACTTCTGTGTTTACAAGTAATAGTGTGGTGAGAAAAGAGCAGAGGGTCTGAGCCAGAGGTGGTGGAACGGAGTTCCAAGTTCCAGCTGAAAAAAAAGCCCTGGGCAAAACATTGATTACCGGTCTATCCCTCCTCCCCCAGCAGCTTAGATCAGACACGCTCAATACAAAGTCCCTTTAACTGAACACCACCCAGGAGGCGTGGTGTGCACACCACAGTCTCTCCCTCTGGCTTCACATCCAATCCTGGTAGGTCCCTCCCAGAGCTTCTCACTCACCGACCCCAGAATGGATCCCCCTGAATGACTTGACTGGCATTGCTCCCCACTGTCCTCTTTCTGCTCCTGTTCCAGGACACCTCTCAATGACCATGTAGAGCAGGGATATGCAATTAGTGGACCTCCAGCTGTTGCAAAACTACAAGTCCCATCATGCTTCTGCCTCTGGGTGTTATGCTCGTGGCTGTCAGAGTCTTGCTATGCCTGATGGGATTTGTAGTTCTGCAACATCTGGGAGGCCGCTAATTGCATATCCCTGGTCTAAACACTCCATCACTCAGTTCTTCCACCTGACAACTCCTCCCACAACAGGCTGACCATGAGTATATATAGAAGGCCTGCCCCCTGCCAATTGTAGTTGGGGGATTGGTCAGGGCTCCCAGATACACTCCATGTCACTCCCATCCTCTGCCCTGCCTCTTTTCCAGAACCCCCTGGAAACAGAGGAGGCGACAGAGAGATGAAGTACATGTCAGTCACCTGCTGCTACACTAAACCACTCCCCAGCCCCCAGATCAAAAAACAAACAGGCCTAGCTGCATAAATTTACCTGCACTGGCTGTAACAAAACACAAACTACTACCTCTAGCAACCTACCTAAGGTAGAGGGTGCTACACTCTGTTTATTGAACATGCTTGCTTGTGGCCAACTAGAACAGATAACTTGATGCAAAAAATGCTGAACAATCTGCAGAGTGTAGAGGATTCGGGGAAAAACAAAAGGACTAATCTGTGGGAGGATTGCAGTGTATAGCCCTAGACAGCTAAACATGTGAGACTAATCATTTCCTTAACCCCATTACCAGGGCTATGAGGTCATTCTACAGTTTCTCAATACATTCTTTCATGTATGACTCACAGCAAAGAAGAGAGCAGGGAATGCACTGGCTCAATGCAGCTTCCAGACAAATGGTATGCACCAATTTTTTGTCATCCAAATGTACTAAGGTTGTAAACTGGATGACATTTATAAAACCAGATTAACATTTGGCAATAGGTGTTGCAATCCATGCTTTTACATGCATTAGTGCAGGGAATGCTAACATAAGCCCTGTACACACGATCAGTTTGACTGATGAAAACCGTCCGATGGATTGTTTTCATCAGACAAACCGATCATGTATGGGACCCATCAGTCTTTTTTCCATCGGTTTTAAAAAATAGAACATGTTTTAAAATTATCTGATGGATAAAAAACCGATGGCAATTTCCGATTGTCTGTGGGGAAATCCATCAGATAAAAAACCCAAGCATGCTTAGAATCAAGTCGACAAATGCTCAGTAGCATTGAATTAAATTTTTCTCAGCTCATCGGAGTGTTTTACGTCACCACGTTTGGAACGGTCGGTTTTTTGACTGATGGTGTGTTGTCAAGACTGATGGAAAACAGTTTCATCGGATTTCTGATGGACAAATCCATCAGACGAAAATCCATAGGATATCTGATCGTGTGTACAGGGCTAAAGTATAGTTGTGTTGCTGTGCATGCCCATCCATTCTGAAATGTAGTCCATTCCTCTCCCACACCATACTGGAATTGACCATGTGAAGGGTGCTGCAACAACTTCCGACTGATCACGGTGCGGCATGGATGAAATGTGTCTCCAGTACACCGAAAAGATTGTTTTCAAAGCTTCTGTCTTGATTGTTGTGCAATCACATTGAAAAGCAATGTTTCAGCAGCGGCAGAGGCCCTTTCTCAGTCATGCTTGGATCACAAGACTAGCTACACTGAGTCACCAATTCTTTGTAAAAGTAAAAAAAAAGATCCCATATATTTAGTGCAACTGCGGATTTACCAGCTTGCTTGGTGTTCGACTATAATTTACTGATTGGAATGGTTTGCTTTTTTGGTCTCTTTCACACAGATGGATAAATCAGGGGGTTGAGACAAATTTTTACTGCCCCCCTCCCTTCCGCGCAACTGCCCACCTAAAAAATAACAAACAGCCTGAGGGGGCAACACATGGCAAAAGTATCGCAGCTTGTTGAGTTGACAGAGAGCAATGTATGTTAAACTTGCCCATTCAAGTTAATGGGGATGCGCCGCCAAATGCTTGACTTGCGTTTGATGGAGCAGCCCCACCAGGGTGGATTTGAGTTACTGTAAATCACTAGTAAAAAAGGCTTAATTTAAATCAACTCGATTAAAAAAATAGGATTTTTTACTCACCGTAAAATCCTTTTCTCTGAGTCCATGGACCGACACAGCTTCTCTATTGACAAAGTGGGTATTATCCGTTAATTAGGAGTGACTAGGCAGAAAAACTTGTAAAAAGTGTTGCATCACACCTTCTACAGTACCGCCCAGGGGGCGGACCCTCTGCGTATACCCTCTCAGTCTGCATCTTCGCAGATCAGTTCGTCAAAAAGCAGTACAAACTTAAAAGGAGTGCCGGTACGCTCCTCTCTGCCCACTTCAGGATGCGAGCGATCTCCGATGTTGCAGCTGAGCTTCTTGTTCCTCCTTGATAATTGACATATGCCACTGCTGTGGCGTTGTCTGACTGGATCCTGACTGGACGCCCTTGCAGCCTCTGAGACCATTTGAAGAGGCACAGCCTGATCGCCCGAATTACCAGGACATTGATCGGCAGGAGGGCTTCCTCTGGGGTCCAGCGACCTTGCGCCGACTGAACACCCCAGACTCCCCCCCAACCTGTAAGGCTGGCGTCCGTCGTGATCACTATCCAGTAAACCGGAAGAAATTACTTCCCGGCCATTAGAGCCGGTGCTGTCAGCCACCATACCAGGGATCTCCTGACTATGTGGCTCACTCGGATTTGATAATCCAGAGATGATGGACATCTGTTCCATCTGGACAGAACTTCCTTCTGTAACATTCGAGTGTGGTATTGAGCATATGGAACCGCCTCGAAGGAGGCTACCCTGAGGCCCAACACTCGCATGCAAAAAACGGAGTGACGACCAATTCCTGGAAGTCAGCTGCCGTACTGCAGCCCGGAGGGTCTGCAACTTCTCCACAGGGAGGAATACCTTTGCCTCTGAAGAATCCAGAATCAACCCCAGGTACCCTAGGCGTTGAGTGGGCACCAATACTGACTTTTGCGTGTTTAGTATCCAACCACAGTCTCGAAGAGTCTGACAGGTAATGGACACGCTTACCTCTAATTCTGAGCTTGAAGGGGCCTTCAGCAGAAGGTCGTATAAGTAGCCTGTGATAGCGATACCCCGCTGTCTTAGAAGTGCCAGAATCGGAGCGAGCACCTTGGTGAACGTCCTGGGTGCTGAGGCAAGGCCCAACGGGAGGGCCACAAACTGGTAGTGGTCCTTCCCGATAGCAAATCGCAGAAACCTCTGGTGTCTGGAGTATATGGGGACATGCAGGTATGCGTCCTTGATGTCCAAGGAGGCCAGAAAGTCCCCCGGATGGAGAGCCGTGACTACAGATCGAACCGACTCCATCCGAAAACTTTGTACCTTCACAAAGCAATTGAGGGCTCTGAGATCCAAGCTTGGACGAACCCCCTCCTTCTTCGGCACAATGAACAGATTTGAGTAAAAACCCCGTTCCAGTTCTGGAACTGGAATAACTACCCTGCGTTCCAGTAGACCCTGGACCGCCCCATACAGGGCCTCCCGACGGGTCGGTAGTAGCTGGAGATTGGAGGTGTTGAATCTGTCCGGTGGACAAGAGAGAAACTCTATCTTGTAGCCTGAGGAGATTACTTCGCAAACCCACCTGTCGGAGATTAGTGCTGTCCACTGAGTCGCAAATTTGCGAAGACGTCTCCCCACCCGAGAGCTGGGTGGGGGTGGACCTTCATGCGGACGCAAATTTGTCCGCAGGCTTATTGGGTATGCGGGACCAGGGACGCTTTTGTCCTTGGGCAGGCGCTTTATCGGCCTGGGGTCTTTTCCCTGTCGCCCTAGGGGGACGAAAAAAACACTTGTGTGCAGTAAAGGAGGGCCCTTGCCCTTGGCGTGGCCCCTTACCCTTGCTAATTTGGGGAAGCAAAGTGCTTTTACTTCCTGTGGCATCCTTGATGATGTCATCCAGAGAAGCCCCAAAAAGTCTGTCGCCCTTAAAAGGCGACTCCAACAGGGCTTTCTTGGAAGTCTGGTCCGCAGACCAGCCTTTTAGCCAGATCAGGCGGCGTATTGCTACTGCATAAACCGAAGTTTTAGACAGCAGGGGAATAGTATTCATGTCTGACTCGCAGACAAACCTAAGGCCCTGGACCAACAGGTCGGCCAATGTTATCTCATCAGGAGGAGCATCTCGCTCCTTAACCCCTGGAGTAGCAATCTTGCCCATTCAGTAAGTGTGTGAGACACTAGGGCCCCCGCCAATGCCGGGCGTACTGCCGAGCCTACCACTGAGTATAGGTAGCAAGCGAGTGCTTCAGCCTTCTTATCCACAGGGTCCTTGAAAACAGGAGCCCCTTCTACAGGAATTGTGGTGGCGCTATTAAGTCTGGACACCGGAGGGTCCACTATAGGGGGGAGAGGTCCATTTCTTCAGAAAACTCTCCTCATAAGGGGTACCGTACCGCAAACCTCTTTGGGGCTGTAAAGACCCTCAGTGGATTCTCCCATTCCTTGTATAAGAGTTTATCAAAAGACACCCAAGGGAACACCTTAGCAGTGCGGGCAGGTCTATGAAACCCAAGTGGACCGGAGTCTCTGCTGCTTCTGCAGTATTTTCCAATTTTAGCATATCCCGCACTGCAGTAATAAGGTCAGATACCAAAGCCGTCTCGCGTACTGACCTGGACTTTGAGTCATTCTCACTGTCCGGTCACGGTCTGCAGTCTCTGATGTGTCAGAATCTGGGCCCCGAGCCATAGCTGGACCTGGTTCTGCACCAGAATTATCCCCAGAAGCTTGCAGGGGATGGGGCGTTTACTACCCCCTGTATTCCCGTGTGCTGCTTCCACCCTGGCAGCAAACGCCTCTAGGATTGCAGTCATAGCGTTCATAGACACCTCAGGGGCACCAGCTGCTAAATCTGGTGTTTCAGGGGAGAAGACATCTGGCTCAGATGCCATGCTGACCACACGCTGACACTCACAGGGCTCCAGGCAAGATATCAATAGGCCACCCTCCTGTGCTGTAGAGAGGCCGGGTCACCCAGAGGACTCACCACCCTGGATAGGTACTGCTATGCTGCGCCTGTGATGCTGTCCCACTGCTGCTGTGTCAGTCTGCTTCTTTTATCAGCACTTCCTGTGTGAATTTTCGCGCCAGTGTAATGCACCCTAGAGGCCGGAGGCTCTCAAAAAATGGTTGCCAAAAACGTCTGTATGGAAGATAATGTGGGCTCTAAGAAAATGGCCGCCGACAGAAGATAGAGGTCAAGCAGCCATAGCCCACAAAAAGATGGCCGCCGAACGGCAATATCTGCATACAGGGTGGACAAACATGGCCGCCGATCAGCTGATAGGGGACAGTGGGTGTGGCCGAACCACAGGAAGATGGCCGCCGGGCAGTCACAAGAGGCCAAACTTGGCATGGACCACCTCAAAATGGCCGCCGACAGCATGGAGGAGGAAGGACACAAACACAGGTAAGAAAAAATGACATTTCTTTTAAATGTTAGTTACAGCCAGCCCCGCTCCAGTGGGACCCCCCATGTGACCCCCAGCACCCAGCAACCTTTAGCTAGAAGCCCAGGGAGGAGGGAAAGGCAGGGAGAGAGGGAAGAAAGGGGCCACAACCACTTACTTGATCTCTCCAGCTAAATCACCCAGCCGAGGCAGGGGACTTTTACTTACCTATCCTGCATGTATTCTGCTGGAAGACATTCCAAACAGATCATCGTCCGCGCACGGAAGGTGACTGTTGGCCAGGCATGCTGTGATTGGACCCAGAAGGGACGATCATATGTATGCCCTGGAGCATGACGCTCACCGGACAGGCTGCTGCGACTCGGCCGTAAGGTCAGCCGAAGCTGAGCGGTCCGATGCAAGCCTGGGAGCGTAAGCTCACCGGCCAGGTGTAATATATATATATATATATCTCTATCTCTTTTTTTCCCGGACCAATGGGCCCGAAGGGAGCCATGTCCTACTCCTTGCTAGACAGAAAAAAACTGATCTGCAAAGATGCAGACTGAGAGGGTATACCCAGAGGGTCCGCCCCCTGGGCGGTACTGTAGAAGGTGTGATGCAACACTTTTTACAAGTTTTTCTGCCTAGTCACTCCTAATTAACGGATAATACCCACTTTGTCAATAGAGAAGCTGTGTCGGTCCATGGACGAAAGAGTAATAATTTTTAAGCAGCAACTGTCATCTCTGTTCTGCAGCGGCGGCTCCTCTGACCCGCTGTTGACTCACTGGCAGTCTCATTCACTTTAATGGGACGGCTGGTGATGTGGCATTGACACAATCAGGTGAGGGACGTGGCGGCAGTAGGTGAGTGGATGCCCGCTAACAGGTGCTGCCATGATGGATCTGAAATGACAGGTGCTCTTTAAATGTTTCCTATTTAGAATAAGCTGTCAGGTTAGCAAATATTCCCAAACTGGGTCTCTTTTACGGCCTGCTGCCATTTTGCTCCTCAAGGGAGTAATAAAGAACTGACTTGAATGGGTGACTGACCGGCATTGCCGTTTGTCAACTCGGCAAACGGTGTTAAATGTGCCATGTCATGTGTAGGGCATAGTTGTAGCTGCTGACTTTTAATATAAGGACACTTATCTGTCCAGGGATCCCAAGATGTCAGCACCTCAAGCCGATTCCTCTATCTGCTTTGGGTGCAGGCGCCAGCAATGTAATGTCCTGCCGTCTTCTGGTGGGACTGGTGTGTGTCGCGGAAAGAAGCGGGGGGGGGCAGGGGGAGGAGAAGGGGCCGGAAATGTCATGAATCACTGATCTTGCTCGGCAGTGGGAGCAGGTACCTCTCAAAACCTGGTACCCCCCCCCCCCCCCAAAAAAAAATAAAAAATGGGAACAAGCAGAGCTTCCCATTTTGGGTGGAGCTTTGCTTTAGGCAAAAAAATCCTTCAGCTCTGCACTGCAACCATGTGCATTACACGCAGTTGCAGCGAGGTTTAGGCGCAGCCCCGTTCATTTGAATAGCCTGTATGGGCAGTGGTACTGCCTGCTGAATAAAATCGGTTGTATCATTCCCCCCCACTGGCCAGGTTAATTTGTGTCTCGGTGGTCGGGGGGAGCAGTAAAGCTGAGGCTCAACCGCTAGTTTCTACCACCTCTTGTCCACCTGTGTAAATGAGACCTCACCTGTGGGCAGCAAGTCTGCAGCCTCTGGCAAGGTCTTCAGCGTTTGTCAATTCCAGAAGCCTGTGTCTCAATCCATGCACTGTGGTCTCTACCACCAACCCCTACGTCACTACAGGACTCAGCAGTGAATTATGAGTGTGCAGGCTGGTTGATGGCTAGTTGGTGTCCATAGCACACAAAAGCTTATAATTTTGCTTCAGGTACTTGAATGTTAAAGATGACAGACCACAGCCTAACCATTCTACATGTACACACGTGTCACTGGAGGTATAATCACAGACCACATACATGTACCACAACCATTGTTCTGTCCGCTTTGGCTAAATGCACTTGTTCTGAGGAGAACTCCAAACCACAATCTTCTTACACTAGTTTGGCAGAAGACTGCAATTACTCTACAGAGTTGGTGAACATTTCCTGAGATAATGAGCACAAATGAAAACCGTCTGCCGAGAACACTAGCAAGGCCAAAACTACTGGCCTCGCTTAAAGCTGGCAAATATCGAAGTATACAGACTCTGCACAGACTGTAAATGGGAACTGTCCAGGGATTTATATTTCGATCCATCCAATCCGGAGACATACAAAGCCGTGTCACACTGCACACTCAAGAGAAGATCACTTTTTCTGTTACCCTGCCTGCCAATTGGACAGCCAAAGAGCAGCAGCAGACCAATGAGGTTATCCCCCTGCTTTCTACTTCTATTAGCTTACTCCCCCCATCAATGCATTGGCAGGAAACACTTGATTGGCTCCTAATGCGACCTGTCCCTCATTCAGACTTCTGGAAGAAATTGATATCAAGCCACATTCAGAGATTTACACTATTTACATAAATAAAATAAAAAAATAGTAAAATGTTGTATTAATACTGAGCTGCATCAAATTGTGTCTTTTATATCTGCGTGGGGTACAAAAAATAATTAAAAAATTCACCCAATTTGTTCTGTTTACCATTATTTTTAAAATAAAAGAAAATCCCAAATTTTGGGTTGTCCCCACAGAAGTAATAGAGAAGAAACCTTACAATAGGGACACTAGTTCTGGTCACTTGGGAGTCCTCAACGAATTCCCTTAATTTGCAGGGATTTCTTCTCACTTCCTGTTTGGCTATGGGACAGAAAGTGAAGGGAAATATCTGCAATGGGACACCGATGGCAAAAAAATAAACTCCTCCCTTACTCTTAAACAGGAATCCAGGAGTCAATCCAAAAATCAAACTAAACTGTTTTACCTATACAGTGAAACCTCGGATTACGAGCATAATCCATTCCAGGAGAATGCTCGTAATCCAAAGAATCCGCATATCAAAGCGAGTTTCCCCATTGAAGTCAATAGAAACGAAAATAATTCGGTCCGCATTGACTTCCATGGCATGCAATACTGCACGCGGCCAAAAGCGGGGGGCACCGGAGAGCCTCGGAAACGTCCGGAAAGGCCCGGAGGACAGCTCGGCTGACCTCGGCAAACCTAGGAAGGGCTAGGGAACGAAGTATTTCCATGTCTTTCCGGGGATTTCCGAATGGCGCCGATCAGCTCCGGCGTGCCCCCCCCCCCCACTTCAGGCCAAATGCGGTACTGCACACCGCTTTGGCTTGAATCCTGCTCTTTTTGTGAGAAAACACTCGCAAACCGAGTTAGGATTTTTTTAACTACAGTGCTCGTATTGCGAAACGCTCGTTAACCGCTTTACTCGCAATCCGAGGTTCCACTGTAGTTCTACTTTAAGTGTTACTATACACGTTACAATCTGACCATACAATCATTGTACAATTACCTTAACCCCTTCCTTACCGGGCCATAATAATATGACGCTGGCAGGAACCCTCCCTCCCTCCCTCCGGGTGGACGTCATAAGACGGCCTTTCTTCCCGGCCGTCTATGGGGCGCCCGCGGCACCGCTCGTGACCCGATGCGCGTGCCCAGCGGCCGCGATGTCCCACGATCACGGCAGGAGTGTGAATCTGTGTGTGTAAACACACAGATCCGCCTCCTGTCAGAGTTAAGGAGACATATGTGTGTTCCCAGTACAGAGGAACACAGATCGGTCTCCTCTCCTTGTGAGTCCCCTCCCCCTACAGTTAGAATCACTCAATAGGGAACATATTAACCCCTTCAGCGCCCCTAGTGTTAACCCCTTCCCTGACAGTCACATTTACACAGTAATCAGTGCAGTTTTATAGCACTAAATCGCTGTATAAATGTTAATCGTCCCAAAAACGTGTCAAAAGTGTCCAATATGTCCGCCGCAATGTCACAATAAAAAAAAAAAAAAAAAAAAAAGCCATAATTCTATCCCCTATTTTGTAGACGCTATAACTTTTGCGCAAACCAATCAATATACGCTTATTGCGATTTTTTTTTACCAAAAATATGTAGAATAATACATATCGGTCTAAACTGAGGAAAAAATAAATAAAAATTTGATATTAAATCAAAAAGTTAAAAAAAAAATTGTTTTTTTCAAAATTGTCGCTCTTCTTTTGTTTATAGCTCAAAAAATAAAAACCGCAGAGATGATCAAATACCACCAAAAGAAAGCTCTATTTGTGGGGAAAACAAACCATAAAGATTTCATTTGGGTACAGTGTTGCATGACCACGCAATTGTCCTTCAAAATGCGACAGCGCTGAAAACAAAAAATTGGTCTGGGCAGGAAGGGGGTGAAAATGCCCTGTATGGAAGTGGTTAAGATTGTGAATTCTCTATTTTATTGGTGATTAATTGTCTTTCAAACTTTTCATAATTCTTTTTGGAGTTCTGACCCTGTCTCCGTGTTTATTTCTACTGACTGCCATGGATAATGATCATTATACAATGGAGGACATTAAAAGCAGTATTAAACTCACATAAATCGCATAAAAAAAATCCAACAGGCTGGTTGTACTCAAGTTGATGGATCAACTTGGGTACATCAGCCTGCCCATACATGCTTCAAATCTCGACTGATCCCTGCTGAACCGGCTATGGCCAGCTTTAGGCAGGAGCAGTGCCTGATCGCTGGTAATGTTAGTATAACTGGGATGAGGCCTTCAGAAACACGCTGTCACATTGCCTATCCTGTATCCAACAGTAATCAGAATCCATCTTGTACCGGCGGTCAGACGTAATTAGGGTGAATTTTAATAGATTGCTATTGGTTACTGCACTTAATTAACCCTTCAGAATAAAAAGGCATTAATAAATACAGCTGTGATAAAAAAAAAACAAAAAAAAAAAAACAAAACAAACATACTACGGCTTGCTGTTACCAGCAAACTGCCACACAAGGGAAACCGCCACTGCGTAAAAGTGAGATATAAAGTTACTAGCATTAAACCACAAATTTCTAACAACTATAGATAAAGAAAAGGTTACTATAGCAATGTCAAAAATATTTGGTGTGATCTGTGTCTGAAATTGTGGCAACAAAAGTTCATTGCAAATAAAAAATGTATGCAGCTAATGGAAGAATTATATACAAGATTAGTTATTACATTTTGTAAACATTACAACAGTAAAATAAAATCTAATAGTTAATTTCAAATGGTTTTTTATAATGGTTTTAGGACAGTTTCAACTTTTTTTTTTTTTTTAATCAAGGACTCCCAGAGAACTATGGGTTTGCTATAAAGGAGACCAAATCTGAAATGACCTCCTTAGAGGCTATCTTAAGCCCCGTACACATGGTCGGACTTTTGCCCAACAAACTTCGTTTTGAGCAAGTTGGACCAACAATCCGACTGAGTGTACGCTCCATCGGACAAACTTTTTTCATTTGGTTTTGGATTTCATCGGACAAAAGTTGGGTCTGCAAACGGACAAACTTTTCCCCAAAAAAAGTCCGATGGAGCAAAGTCCGACCGTGTGTACAGATAACCATCGGACTTTAGTCCTATGGACAAAACAACTAATGTTAAAATCAACCAACAATAGCAGAAGTTGACCATAGGGTGGCAGTAAAGATCAGAAAAAACACGTGATGTTGTAAGAAGTTTTAAGAAAGTTTGCAGAAAAGTCAGAGCGTGTGTATGCTATGGGTGTTCCCAACCAACTCCGTTCGGACAAAAATCCACGGAAAAGTCCGATGGAAGTCCGACCGTGTGTACGAGGCTTTAGACTAAAGAGTTTGAAGGGTTTCTGCAAGCATTTTTGCATGTGTAAGCAAGCTCCTGGGTGGGAGGAGTAGAGGAGAGCAGAGAACATGTGTTCCAATTCGAAAAACGTATAAATTTTGCAAAATAGCCCAAAAGGATGATAGGCTTTAAGCACAATGTGCCAAAATCACCTTAATATGTGTATGAATCAGTGCTGCACTGAATGAACTCTATAATAAAAACAGAATATATTAAAAATAAATATCAATTTGCATACACAAATGTTTGAAAATTTCATCAAACAATTCACAAAGGGGGGGAGTACAAAAAAAAAAAAAGTATCCAAACTCCATTTAATAGTGCTCTTTCAGGTGATTGACTGTCACCGTCCCCTAAGCGTAATGCATTTTTGTGTTTGTGTAATTATCCAAATATTCATATATGGAAATGTATTTTTTTTTTTTTTTTTTTTACATCTTTTGAGTTATTATATTGCACTGAGTTCAATAAGCATTGTGAGCGCAATACACCGATTGACATGCAAAAATGCTTGTGTCAAGCGTTTACAGGCACTTTCATTGAAGTCTGGGGCCAAAGACTTGCAACACAACTCCAAAATACTGTAGGTCATCGAGCTTCAAGCGACTGAGCACAGACATGTGAACAGCCACAAGAGAAAAAAAAAATAATTAAAAATTTGATACTAAAAAGGGGTTGATTTACTAAAACTGAAGAGTGCAAAATCTGGTGCATCTCTGCATAGAAACCAATAAGCTTCTATTGTCAAAGTTTTTTTGAACAAGCTGAAGTTAAAAGCTGATAGGCTGCCATGCAGAGCTGCACCAGATTTTGCACTCTCCAGTTTTAGTAAATCAACCCCTAAGTGTTGTTGAATGTAGGGAAATGGGAAAAACATGTGACAAAATGCTCAGTTGTGAATGGGGGCTTCAGCCTTAGTTGTTGACTGGATAACAGAATACACAACAACAAGGACATAACTACAGATCATGGGGACCTCCAGTGACCCCTGTGCCTAAAGCAGGAATGTTGTCTGCAAACTTAGCACACTACAAGGATGAGGGTGGCACAGCTGCATACACTTTTAGCCTCAATTATAAGCTAATAACTTTGTCCTTGGCAGCTCCTCAGTGTTTTTACCAAGCAAGTGCTAGTAGTCTCAGAGATTTCCCTTCACTTCCTGCTCTGTATACTCAACAGGAAGTGAGGGGATGTTTTTACAACAAGATAGATATCCTTTCTTAATGGTCATGGGAACAAGTTTATCCACTGGAAAATGTCCCTCTGTTCCTCTTCTGGTCTAGGTTTTGGACTTGCCCTTACTTTAATTTCCAGTGACTTTGGTGATCAGGAGAATTAGAAAAAGGAGTCACAGATCACCCTTAATTATACAGTACTGGATCTGGCAGCAACTGGTGTTCATCACAAATACAACGTATCTTCAGATTTTTTAAAATGTTTGGTTTGCCTTGACACCCTCTAAAATAGGACTTCCCAAGCCCCATAGGAAACACAGAGGTTAATGTTACGCCACAGATCAATACTATATATTTGTAAGATTTCCTTTTTAACATAAAGGACAACTGTACTTCTATTATGGTCATCTTTTAAATGTAGGCTTACCCATGCCTAGCATGGTTTCCAAGTACAGTATAAAGTCCCTGAATATTTACCCAATCCAGCCACAGCCTGCCATAGACTCTGACAGGCTGCCTACAATGTGGCTAGAAGTTGCACCTGTCCCTCCCGGGCACACTAAAATACCGGGAGGGATGCACTAAGCCTAGATGCCCCCCATGTGCAATGGGCCGAATACATACCTACCCACCATCTACAGAGATATTTTTTTTGGGTCAACTGGGTGCCACACAGGCTGACAAAAGCCTCATTATAGAAAGTTTCCCACACAGTTCACATATACACAGAAGATTTCATTTTTATGAAAAGTCCGTCAGTTGTTGAAGTTGTATATGAAACCCTAAAACCTGGTGATGTCTAGCTAATTTCAGCTCCGAGAAGTAGACTCCCCGCCCACCTCTACACTACGCTTGTCAACATGCATTTTCTCCTATGTATTTCTTAAGCTTCGTAACACGGTCGGACTTCAAACAAACTTTTCTGTGGATTTTTGTCCGAAGGGAGTTGGCCGGGCACACCCATAGCATACACACGCTCGGACTTTTCTGCAAACTTTCCCAAAACTTTTCCAACATCACGTGGTTTTTCTGCTCTTTTCCGCCACCCTTTGGTCAACTTTTGCTATTGTTGGTTGATTTTAACATTGGTTCTGGGCATGCTTATTTGTCCATCGGACAAAAGTCCGATGGATTTCTGTACACACGGTCGGACTTTGCTCCATCGGACTTTTGTTGGCGAAAAGTTTGTCCGTTTGCAGACCGAACATTTGTCCGATGAAAACCAAAAAAAGTTTGTCCGATGGAGCGTACACACGGTCAGATTTTTTGTCAAAATTGCTCAAAATGAAGTTTGTTGGCAAAAAGTCAGACCGTGTGTACGGGGCTTTACACTGAACCTCTGCTATGATTTCTAACATCCAGTCAAAACCCAGAAAAGTCACCACATGACTTTAGCATGCCAATAATGTGCCGAGGTGTGGAGCAGCCAATCCTGGCAGAGCTGGAGAAGAAAGGAGGAGGGGATCTGAAGTACACAGAATGCCTCTCTCAGGCTCGTGCATGAGATATGTAAATCACCTGTCACTCACAGCAAGGGGGAAGAAATGGACTCCTATTTCTCTGTCAGTTTTTATCTCACTGAAAAAAAAGATAAGAGGACTGCTTAGAGCTGGATTAACTGCTTTCAAAGTCAGTTAGCCAAGACGGAGAGAAAGGGGCAGGTGCTGGGGCTCTGTGTCTGAATGGACACAGGGAGCTGTGGCTCGGCTCGGGTGCCCCCATAGCAAGCTGCTTGCTGTGGGGGCACTCAACAGGAGGGAGGGTCCAGGAGAGCCTAAGAGGGACCCAAGAAGAGGAGGATTGGGGCTGCTTTGTACACACACACACACACATAAGATTTTCATACGTACCTGCCAGTAAAGACAGGTCCCACCACTGCTCGGCTAAAAGAAGGTATGTCAAGGATATTATGCAAAAAAAGTTATCATTTGTTAATGAAACTGCTTTCAAAATGAATCTGTCAATATGTTAACCTTAAAATTGTGTGGATTAGGATTAAGCCTGGTATACACTGAGTTTTCTTTCAATCATCCCAGCGGGCTGAACGAAAATAAAAATAAAACTGAGGTGCTCGCTGTACTAACTATGCAAAGTTAGTACATCGATCCCCCCCTCGCTGAGCTATTGTGTTCTAACAGGGGGACTGCCCCACCAGAACACACTGATCAGCAGTCACAGCCATTGGCTGCCAGTGCCGATCGGATGCTAGATTTCCAGCATGCCCATTCGGCTGGCTTCTGTCGGACAGGTTGATGTACATACGGGCCGAATGCCAGTCAGTTTCTGTTTAACCGGCCGATAATTGGCCCCTGTGTACCAGGCATTTGACTCCTGTCAGATTTTTATTGCAGTCGGGGTCCCTTTTGGGAAGATTCACTCCTCCGTTTGCCCTGATGACCACTGTCATTGAGAAAGAAAAAAAGGGGAAATCCAAATTTTTTGTGCTGTCCCCAGAACAAGAGGTCAGGGGAAATCTTCCACCTGGGACACCTGTTTTGGGGACAACTGTCTAAGAGGGGATTTTCCTTCAATTTGGGAGATTACCACCAACTTCCTGTAGCACCTTTGAGACAGTAAGTGAGGGGGAAATATCCCTAATAGGACACAGACAGCAAAAAATAAAAAAAACGCCAAAAGATATATCACCAAGAGGCACTGGGATTAACACTTATGTTCAAAAACCAAATCTATTTAAAAAAAGCTAAATTGCTCTGAAAAGGCCGTTTACTTAAAAACAACGTTCCACACCCAGAAAGTTCAAACAATGTTGTATGGTATCAGTTTTGGCTATACATACACTTTAGGGCTCATTCACACCAGATCCACTGGGGCTACACTGTGTGGTGGAGATTTTTTAAATCCATATTTATAACAAGAAGCTTCAAGGGAACTCTCTAATTAAAAGGACTCTACGTGTTTATATGATTGTATAGGTTTTTACAATACTTTATTATTAAGGTGACTTGCACAGCCCCAATCCATAGACAAGGTAAAATGCCTCATTTAAAATGGTGTCAGTTCACACCACAGCAGCGCTGTATGCAGTATTTTTTTCAGCGCTGCGTGAACCACCTCATCACAACTCCCCTGTAGTGAATGCAAGTGTATCGAAATGTTTCAATTTTCTGTGAAAAAAGTAAACAGTGCGATGTGCTAGAATTGGCATCACGTCTCACACCAGTGGCCATACGTTCATGGCGGTTCGCTGGTGTGAAGGAGCCCCCAAAACTAAAATTGGTTTACCTTTCCTGGAGTTTTTCCTTTTTGTTCCCATCAGTTTAACTTTGCAAATTCACCTTCTGGAGTATTATGAATTTACAGATCATTTCCACATTCCTACTATTGTGAGTACATCTCGCCATTTTCAGGACGCTTTCCCTGCACTGAACCAGCTAAAAATGTCAACATGCCGCTTGCACATTCCCTTTTTCTGCATGGACGTTATTTTTGAGAACTCAGTGAATCAGGAGCCACATACACAACTACCCACCAATTTCACTGATACGGTCTACCAGTAAATAGCATTTAAATTGTTATAAATAGGCCTAATTGTAAACCATCCAAAGAATGCACTAATCACCAGCAAACCTCTACTGCTAGACAAGCTGTGATAGATAAACATAGCAAAGTTCGCCCAGCAGGCATTCCCCACCAAACCCCAAACAGGAAACCATTTGAATACAGTTCAGAAGTTTACATTGTACATGCAGATCGTTAAGTTACATTTCTTACTGCATATCATTAGGAAAAAAAAAAAAAACCCATTGTGTTTGTTCTAATGACTTTCATTTTTAAATGTTTTTTTATTTTATTTTTATTTCTTGCTGTGCAGTGTTATAAAAAGCAATGTGTTTTGTTCAGTAAACGGTTATTATTGCAGTTTTTAGAAACCATTGTTGATGTGACAGCTGCAGTACACTAGGTTAGCCTTCTGCAGGGGATTAAATAAAACTCAGCCATGCAATCCCCAGTCTAAGTATATCCAGAGCAATACAGTATAGATAGCAATGACTAAATATGGAATGTAAAGGATGTAAAGTATATTTTACATTGTAAGCTCTAACGAGTGGGGCCCCTCTGAGCCCTCTTGTATTGATTTGTAACTGTACTGCCTCCATTTTTTAAAGAGCTGGGCAAACTGTTGGTGCTATATAAATCCTGTACAATAAGATAAAACAGATGTACCTTAAAAACCATCCTGGATTTTTAGACGTTACAAAATACATAAACGTCAATACATGTATTACTAAATAGTATATAAACACTCAGAGCCGGTTCACACACAGGCGGCACGACTTTGGGGGCGACTCGGCAAGGCGATCTGAAGACTACTTCAGAGGCGACTTGCAAAATTACTTCTGTATTGTAAGTCAATGCAAGTCGCCCCCAAAGTCGTACAAGAACCTTTTTCTAAGTCGGGGCGACTTGCGTCGCTCCCATTAGAACGGTTCCACTGAAGAGAGCGGAGCGCGGCTTGTCAGGCTGAGTCACCTGACGAGTCGCCCCCGTGTGAACGGACTCTAACCATACTGGGAGGGGGTGATTGTTTTCATATTTTTTTATTGTTTGCATTTCAGTGTTGCTGATCTCCTGCACACACTTCCTGTCTACGTTCATGTACTACAGCAATGGCTGCATGATACTACCAGATATGAAGGAACACGCAACACCTCTCCCAAGCCTGGCTCCCCATAGTGATCGGTGACAGAGTCAGAAATGGGTGGTATGGGTAGTGTTAGATCCACGTATCCACATTCACATCTAAAGGCTAAGGGTACGACAGTGACTATTGCCTGCAGCTAGGGTTGCCACCTGTCCGGAATTCACCCAGACAGTCTGGGTTTTGAATCATGTGTCCAGGTTTCAGACTGTCTGAAACCCGGACACATTATTCAGATGGGACTGCAACCCCCCCTCAAAATTAGGCACAGATTCCCCCTGTTGCCCGGGTTGCACACACCTATGCTACCCATTAACTAAGTACCACAACCACCCAGTGCATAGGCCCCCTCCCTCCCTTCTCTGTCCTGCCCCTGAGCAAGTGAGTACACTAAGGTAAGGGGGACTCAGATGTAAGGGGTGTTCTGTGGACTCTGATGTAAGGGGGAGACTTGGGAACCCTGATTTAATGGGGAATGCTGGGAATTCTTATGTAAGTGGGGGCTTTGGTAAGCAGAAACCCTCTTACATCAGAGTTTCATTTTATACCACAGTCCACCGTAAAAAAAAAAAAAAAAATTGCTGTGTGCTGCTTTAGTGTTCGGGTTTGGCTTGAAGAAAAGGTGGCAACCCTACCTGCAGCATTTGGTCTCTGCCTGACACTCATTTGAACCTAAATTTATTTTTTTCTTTTAAGAATCAGCAGTGTCCCTTGTGCTGGTGGCTGGGCCTTAGAATGGATTATCAAAGACTGGGAGCTCAAAATCCCACAATAATTACACTCTTGCGTTGGGTTGGAGTGCATCACCGTGGGATTTTGAGCTCCCAGTCCTTCAGGAGGGCATGGTAAGGTCACCCATGCCTCCTGGAAGCTTCAGAGACCTAGGCCAAATAATTTTTTTCAGACAATCGGTTTATTAACAAATGGCTTTTCTTAAATTTTTTGCATTTGAGGAAGCGGCACGGAGCTTGCAAAAAAAAAAAAAAGTGGACCTTCCGTTTGGCATGCAAAGTCCACTTTATATTTAAAGGATAAATGCTCCAATTCAGCCTGCCTAGCTCCCCATCTAAAGATCTAACTCTTCCACTCTACACAAACATTTGATTTTGACACCCCGGCCTAATCTTTTATGCGATGTCTGTGCAGTCGAGGTTGAAGACACTCAGGAAATGACCCAAAGGGTCATACCAGGACCCATTGTAGAGGGGTGGCCAGCAGAAAGGCAGATGTGTACGGCTAGGGGAGGATACTTTGCACTAGTCAGGTTATCTGAAAGTACACTTTAAAAAGTAAATATGATCATTCATATGCCTTCAAGGCTCCGACCTGTCCAGCTTTGATGATTTGGGAAAGGGAAACAGATAAACACAGGCACAAATTAGACACTGATAACCATTTCTTTGGGAACAAAAATAATGTTATAGCTTTTTTCCCTGAAACTGTACTGCGGCCATATACATTTAAATAGATTTTATTGAACAATCGAGCATATGAATATTGCCACATCTCTAACATAAATAATCGTAATGCGCTACACCATCTTTCATATTTTGTGAAATTTAACTGTGTAGATTGGCTGTGATCTGTGATAATTAGCTAGACATCTGCAATTGTATTTTTTTTATTATTATTATTATTTTTATTATTATTATTCTTCAACACCCTGTTATACTCAACTATTATGATATATACTGTATATAAAACGTTTGTATGGCAAATTAAATGTCAATTAAAATAAAACAAAACAAGACTTAGGCTCACCCTGGCAGATGCACAGCAAAGCAGATTGTACAATGGCCCGCTGCCAGCTATTGCATTACTTGTCCACTTATGGTCATAATCCTTTCCCTTTTCTAAAGCTGATGTAACTGTGATGTGAGAAAAGCTGCAAAGCTGGTGTTAAATAAACAAGAGTAAATCAACCCCATTGTAAGTGGCAGTGTGCAGGCAACAAAATGGGTTTCCCTGCTGTATGTGCCTGAAGCCACTAACGAGTTTGCCAAGCAGCAGAGAGACCTGCTAACCAATGCTGTAACTAGAACTAGCACTGAAAGCAAACCCATGGTGAGAATTTTTCAATAAACCTGTATTTTTTATTTTTTTTTAGAAGGCACATCCAAGTGCATGAATGGTGCACCTCACGCCAAATATAGCACCGCTGTAAATCTGAGTGCCAGTACTTACCAGCATACTGTTCACAGGCACTTCCACTTTCTACCTTACTATTGCTCCATCACTGGCCCTGCCCCTTCCTAACTTACTACTACCACACCACAAGCCCTGCCCTGTCCTACTTTACTACTGCTACATCACTGGCCCTGCTCCTTCCTATCATACTATTGCTCCATCACTGGTCCTGCCCTTTTCTTACCTTACTACTGCTCCATCACTGACCCTGCTCCTTCCCATCATACTATTGCTCCATCACTAGCCCTGCCTTTTCCTACCTTACTACTGGACCATCACTGGCCTTGCCCCTTTCTACCTGACTATTGCCCCATCACTGGTCTTGCCCCTTCCTACCCAACTATTGCCCCATCACTGGTCTTGCCCCTTCCTACCCAACTATTGCCCCATCACTGGCCTTGCCCCTTCCTAGCTGACTATTGCCCCATCACTGGCCTTGCCCCCTCCTAGCTGACTATTGCCCCATCACTGACCTTGCCCCTTCCTAGCTGACTAATGCTCCATCACTGGTCCGGCTCCTTCCTACTACACTAATGCTCCATTACTGACCCTGCCCTTTCACCATTGCAGAGGCTTCCATCTTCACTCGGTCTCCCTGTCGGGTTCTCGGGCTGTGGCCGCTTGAATGGCCAAGCTGTGATGACGTCACTCCCTTGCATGCGCACAGGAGTCAAGGACATGGCACAGAGCTCTGAAGGAATGGCACGGGTATGCCGTTCCTTCAGAGCGCATAGGCCGGTGACATCACTGGCTGCTTCTCAGTAGAATATCTTCAACATGGTGCACATTTAGGAGAAATGCATTTAACCTACAGGTAAGCTTTATTATAAGCTTACCTGTAGGCAGGGTGGATTTGATTTAAATCACAATTTAAAATCACTAGAAAAAATGCTCGATTTAAATCATAATTTATAAAGAGCAACTGTCATTTCTGTCCTGCTCCTCTGACCCGCTGTTGACTCACCAACAGTCCCATTCACTTTTATGGGACGGCTGGTGATGCGGCTGTGACACAAGGTGAGGGACGTGGCAGCAGCAGGTGATTGGATGCCCACAAACAGGCATGATGGATCTGAAATGACAGGTGCTCTTTAAATCTAAGGACTTATTCTTGCTGGTAGTTAGAATCTTTAATATTTGCAAACAAAACAAAGGTTTCCTATTTAGAATAATAAGCTGTCAGGTTAGTAAAACAGCGATATCAGAACCGATTTAATTATACAGTTTTTAGTGTACATAGATTTGCAAAACAATGGGATAAAAGGAATATTCCTGAAGGTTCATCTAATGGTTAATCTAAAATTGTGTGGATGCATCAATGCAGAGCATGTTATCTCAGCTTGCATTCATTGAATTAGTTTACCAAAAAAAATTAAATATTGCAGACTATGCAGACTCCCGGCTACATAACTAAGCTCAATTTCATGCTGAATAAACAAAATTATTAATGTATCTAAAATAGAAAACTAGCTTTAGATAGATTTTAACTCCAAAAGCATTTTATTAAAATAAAATAATCAGATTTTTATTTTTTTAAAACATTGATTTATATTGAAAGAAAGAGCGAGAAAGAGCGAGAGAGCGAGCGACTACCACCTTAAGGTCCCAAACTCAATTTTAGCTGGAGTTGAGCTTTAAAAAAGGAAAATTATAAATTGATTAATGTCCCACATCCACTATAAGAGGGTCCTCCTCTACCCACTGGTTCTTTTAAAGTGGTTGTAAAGGCAGAAGGTTTTTATCTTAATGCATAGAAGAAAAAAAGCCTTCTACGTGCAGCGCCTCCCACTAATACTTACCCGAACCACAACTAGATCCAATTGATGTTGTATGAGACTCGACTGTCCGGGACTCCCCTCCTCATTAGCTGAGACAGCAGCGTGGCCCCATTGGTCAAAGTCAGTGAGCCAATAAGGAGAGAAAGGGGGCCGGGCTGGGCCGTGGCTCCATGTCTGAATGGATACAGGAGGGGGAGGGGCCAGGAGCACCAAAGAGGGACCCGGGAAGAGGAGGATTCGGGCTTCTCTGTGCAAACCCAATACACAGAGCAGGTAAGTATATCATTTTTAAAAATAACAAACAAGAAACTATAGTATCACTTTAAGCTATATATAAATCAGGAGCACTGAGATCCTTCTTCCAGTGCAGCAAGTGGTAAGAGCTGTGAACTCCATCAGAAGCCTCCAATTCCTGTAGATACCCTAAGGCTACTTTCACACTGTATCAGCGGGGCGATTTTAAATCCCGCTAGTGGCAAAAGGGTTAATTAACAGCACCCGTGTTGCGGAAGCGCTGCCCATTCATTACTATGGGCAGGGCGTTTTGGGAGCGGAGTATAAAGTCACTACTACTACTACTACTACTACTACTATACAAGAGGATTAAGAGGGTCCTGCTCAGAAGAGCTTACAATCTACTATACTAATCATCTTAGAATACAGGTAGAACATTTCCACCCAATCACAGACAAGGCATTATAAAAAGGTTGTTTGTGGTTTATATTTCATGCTAGAGAGATTCACACACACACACACAAAATCAAATTCACCGAAATGATTTGTAGCACATACCAACCCCTCTCTGTGCATAACCAGGATATTAATTATTTTCCAGATAAAACACTGGTACCCACCCATTGTAGTCCTGCCTGGTATCCTAAAGTGGTAGCGCATTTATGAAATCTGGACCAAAAGTGGAGTTATTGCCTTTAGCAACCAATCAGGATTTATTACTCCAACAAGTGCAATAGCTACACGTTAGAATCAGTGTCTTTGTGGTAAATACACCATTTAAACATCCTCAAAAGTGATTTATGCCTGGACCATAAGAACTGCCTTGAATTTTTGTAGCTTTCTCCATTGAATCTGAGATGCTCATAAAAAACTAATTCTCTAGGCAGCCCAATACAGCAAACAACAGGAGGTCTAAACTTTGATCCCCAGCTTCACAAACACTGATCTATGTAGTATATCATTGTACATAAACTTACTACAGCTTGTATCCAAAGTGTAGAACACTGATCTACATAGGGGTTAAGTTACTAAGACCCCTTTCACACTGGGGCGCTTTGCAGGCGCTATAACGCTAAAAATAGCGCCTGCAAAGCACCCTGAAAGAGACGCTGCTGTCTTTCCAGTGTGAAAGCCCCGAGGGCTTTCACATTGGAGCGGTGCGGTAAGCAGGATGGTAAAAAAAGTCCTGCTAGCAGCATCTTTGGAGCGGTGAAGGAGTACTGTAGTGTGTATACCGCTCCTCCACCGCTCCTGCCCATTGAAATCAATGGGCAACGCAGCTATACCGCCGGCAAAGCGCTGCTGCAGCGGTTTTTAACCCTTTCTTGGCCGCTAGCAGGGGTTAAAAGTGCCCCGCTAGTGGCCGAATACCCCCGCAAATTTGACGATAATGCAACGCTAAAAATAGCAGCGCTTTACCGCCGACGCCCCAGTGTGAAAGGGGCCTTAAAGTGGAAAAAGCAAAATCTGGTGCAGCTGTGCATGGTAGGCAATTTGCTTTTAAACGTCAGCTTTTTCAATTAAGTTTTATCAAAGAAAAAAATATATTATTATTATATAAAATAATAATATTATTATTATTATTATTATTATTATTATTATTAAGGAAGGTGTATATTTAAGGCTACCTTCACACTGGGGCAGGGGTGCGTTACCAGTAAAGCGCCGCTACTTTTAGCGGTGCTTTTCGGCCGCTAGCAGGGCGCCGTTAACCCCCGCTAGCAGCTGAAGAAAGGGTTTGCAGGCGCTGCGGCAGCGTTTATTTCAATGGGCAGGGCGTTTTGGGAGCGCTGTATACACCTCTCCCGCACCACCCCAAAGATGCTGCTTGCAGGACTTTTTTTGCCGCCCTGCAAGCACACCGCCCCAGTGTGAAAGTACTCGGGCTTTCATACTGGGGAGGCATGAGAAGCGCTTTACAGGCGCCATTTTTAGTGCTAAGACGTCTGAAAATTGCCCCAGTGTGAAAGGGGCCTTATTGTAAATAAACTTACTATAGCTTGTATCCAAAGTGAACAACACATGTCTACATAGTATATTACTGTATATAAACCTACGTAAGCGTCTATCCAAATGTTTACCACACTGATCTATGTAGTATAAATATCCATATACTGTATTTACTGCAGCTTGTATCCAACGTTTACAAACACTGATCTGTATAGTAATGTATGTACGACAGCTTGTATCTAAAGTGTACAACAAAACACTGATCTATGGAGTATATCACATATACTTACTACAATGTGTATCAAAAAGTACACAACACTGATCTATAGTATCATTGTACATATATTTATTGCAGCTTGTATACAAAGTGTACAAACACTGATCTACACAGCATCATTGTACATCAATTTACTGCAGCTTGTATCCAAAGTGTACAACTTGTAGCCACATCTGGACACATCCCTGTCCAGCACTACATGCAGCCACAGCCCTCATCTACATAACAAATAGAAATAATGAGCATAAAAAATACAAATAAAGACAAAACCTCTCCCACTGGGTTTTTGCACATATGTTTGCGAAGTTTCGCAAGACACAACATTGATACAATATAACACACAAGAGCTGTAAAGAGCCCACAATCATAATGTAGATGAATGCAATCCTGTACAGATGTGTATGCAGTGACATTGTACAAAGATTGGTCAGTGTAGGTGTCAGTACTCACCTCTCTGTCCCTTACACAAAGCTCTGTGCTCAGCCAGCCAGGGGGAAGAAGTGAATGAGAACCACTGCTGGGTGGGTGCGGTTGTAAGACACATACACAAAGTCAAGGGACTGGGGAGAAAGTGTCAGCCTCCAGCTAAATAGAAGACTTTTTGCAGAGAACTTAGTTATAAAGAGCCTTGCGAAAAGATGTTAGCATGCACACGGTCCCTTCAGAAGCAATATTTAGTTATCTTTGTAGGGAGAGAACTAAGTAACTGTTCTACAAGATCAATTCACAAAGATGGATTATTGTATCTCCTGATAATTTAATCCTAAAAAATATAAAATTTCGCTCTCTCAAAAAAAAAGGCCTATTAAATAAATGGGATTCGTACACACCAAATCATTCTAAAAATCCGATGTCCCAAATTTTTGTTGCAGTGCACTTCAGTGCATTGCCATGTGTTGCATTCGTATGTTGGGGTCCTGCTCAAAATGAATGACATCACAATGTGTCAACGCATGTAATATGTAAGGATGAGCTTAGGCGTATTCGTATTGAACACATGCAGAGCCCGCCAAGGAAGTCGGCACCGTCGGAACCGCGCTGCGCTAATCACAGGCAGAGAGACATTGTCCCGGTGCTCAGATCAGGAAATGTCTCCCTGCCTGTGATTAGCGCAGCGCGGTTCCGACGGTGCCGACTTCCTTGGCGGGCTCTGCACGTGTTCAATGCGAACACGCCTGAGCTCATCCCTAGTAATATGTGTTGCCATGTGTAATTGGGCGTGTTCCTACAACACAGACATTTTTCATTTGAATCTATTTATTCGTTTTCAAAATACACAAGTAGTGGTAATGTGACAACAAATACAGTGAGGGAAAAGGGTATTTGATCCCTGCTGATTTTGTCCGTTTGCCCACTGACAAAGAAATGATCAGTCTATAAGTGTAATGGTAGGTTTATTTTAACAGTGAGAGACAGAATACCAACAAAAATATCCAGAAAAACGCATTTCAAAAAAGTAATTAATTGATTTGCATTTTATTGAGTGAAATAAGTATTTAAGCCCTTCACAAAACATGACTTAGTACTTGGTGGTAGGGATGAGCTCGGTGTTCGATCGTTCGACGAAGATCGAACGATTTGGGCCGTTCGCGCCTAATTCGAGTGACGCGAACGGCCCACAATGCACTACGCCATCGCAGTGTCATCCAGGCGCTGTGATTGGCCAAGCATGCACTGTGACCCCGCATGCTTGGCCAATCACAGCGCCGGCAGCGAGGAGAGCAATGATTGGCCACAGGCAGGATGCCTGTGGCCAATTATTGCTGAGGGGGTTTAGTACACGCCCCACACTATAAAAGGCCGCCAGCACGGCGGCCTAGTGTAGTGTGTTCCGGAGCAGGGAAAGAGAAGCATAGGCAGGGACAGTGACATTTATTTTTTCTTGCTTAACCTGGATTCCTTTAGTTTAGGGAAAGAGAAGGATAGGTAGGGAGAGTGTCAGTGTGTTTTACTGTACGAATCCTTGTTTCTAGGGACAGGGAAGGACAGTGAGGGAAATTCTCCTTGTGCTATAGTGTGCTTTAAAAAAACATTTTTTTCTAGGGACAGAAAACTATAGGTAGGAAGAGTGTCAGTTTCTTTCACTGTGATAATCCTTGTTTCTAGGGACAGGGAAGGACAGTGAGGGAAATTCTCCTTGTGCTATAGTGTGCTTTAAAAAAAACTTTTTTTCTAGGGACAGAAAACTATAGGTAGGGAGAGTGTCAGTGTGTTTTACTGTACGAATCCTTGTTTCTAGGGACAGGGAAGGACAGTGAGGGAAATTCTCCTTGTGCTATAGTGTGCTTTAAAAAAAACTTTTTTCTAGGGACAGAAAACTATAGGTAGGGAGAGTGTCAGTGTGTTTTACTGTACGAATCCTTGTTTCTAGGGACAGGGAAGGACAGTGAGGGAAATTCTCCTTGTGCTATAGTGTGCTTTAAAAAAAACTTTTTTCTAGGGACAGAAAACTATAGGTAGGGAGAGTGTCAGTGTGTTTTACTGTATGAATCCTTGTTTCTAGGGACAGGGAAGGACAGTGAGGGAAATTCTCCTTGTGCTATAGTGTGCTTTAAAAAAAACCTTTTTTCTAGGGACAGAAAACTATAGGTAGGGAGAGTGTCAGTGTGTTTTACTGTACGAATCCTTGTTTCTAGGGACAGGGAAGGACAGTGAGGGAAATTCTCCTTGTGCTATAGTGTGCTTTAAAAAAACCTTTTTTCTAGGGACAGAAAACTATAGGTAGGGAGAGTGTCAGTGTGTTTTACTGTATGAATCCTTGTTTCTAGGGACAGGGAAGGACAGTGAGGGAAATTCTCCTTGTGCTATAGTGTGCTTTAAAAAAAACTTTTTTCTAGGGACAGAAAACTATAGGTAGGGAGAGTGTCAGTGTGTTTTACTGTACGAATCCTTGTTTCTAGGGACAGGGAAGGACAGTGAGGGAAATTCTCCTTGTGCTATAGTGTGCTTTAAAAAAACCTTTTTTCTAGGGACAGAAAACTATAGGTAGGGAGAGTGTCAGTGTGTTTTACTGTACGAATCCTTGTTTCTAGGGACAGGGAAGGACAGTGAGGGAAATTCTCCTTGTGCTATAGTGTGCTTTAAAAAAACCTTTTTTCTAGGGACAGAAAACTATAGGTAGGGAGAGTGTCAGTGTGTTTTACTGTACGAATCCTTGTTTCTAGGGACAGGGAAGGACAGTGAGGGAAATTCTCCTTGTGCTATAGTGTGCTTTAAAAAAACCTTTTTTTTAGGGACAGAAAACTATAGGTAGGGAGAGTGTCAGTGTGTTTTACTGTACGAATCCTTGTTTCTAGGGACAGGGAAGGACAGTGAGGGAAATTCTCCTTGTGCTATAGTGTGCTTTAAAAAAACCTTTTTTCTAGGGACAGAAAACTATAGGTAGGGAGAGTGTCAGTGTGTTTTACTGTACGAATCCTTGTTTCTAGGGACAGGGAAGGACAGTGAGGGAAATTCTCCTTGTGCTATAGTGTGCTTTAAAAAAACCTTTTTTCTAGGGACAGAAAACTATAGGTAGGGAGAGTGTCAGTGTGTTTTACTGTACGAATCCTTGTTTCTAGGGACAGGGAAGGACAGTGAGGGAAATTCTCCTTGTGCTATAGTGTGCTAAAGCATTCCTCATCAACCATCTTTGAAATCCTTGTTTTTTGGACAGTCAGGGAAATTGTCATTGTGCTATTCTGTGCAAAAGCAATCATCCTCAACCATATTTAGAAATCCTTAAGTAAAGGGACAGAGAAGGACACCTGAAGGTAGCCCTTATTGCTTTTTTCCCATCTCCCTGCAGGCCATCTATTAGAATGTCTGGAAGGCAAACAAGGAGAGGCAGACAGTCAGGAGGCAATAAAAGAGGGCAAGCAGGCTCTGTGTCTGGGGACAACAGTGCTGGTCGTGGACGCGGTGCATTGTCATCAGCACATGGCCATGGGACACGCTTGTCCTTCTTTTCGGCAGCTGGACATGTTGAGCCACATCATGCCGAAGACTTGGTAGAGTGGATGACCAAGCCCTCCTCCTCCTCCTCATCCTCTCTCACCCAGGCTCAGGGTACTGGCAAAGCAGCTGCCAAAGCGTCCTCTTCCCTGGTATCAATGTCAGACTCATCATCAGTCACTCCTTCCCTAGACCCACCATGTCCTCCTCCTGAGGAGTCCCCCGAACTGTTTGAGCACAGTGTTGGGTACATGCTCCAGGAGGATGCCCAGCGTTTCGAAGGGTCTGATGATGAAACCCAGCTACAGGAAGGCAGTAGCGTGAGAGCAGACAGAGGGGATGCTCAAGAAGGACACCAATCTGGCAGTCATGTTCCAGCAGCTGCAGCATACTGCCAGATTGGCTCCAGTGATGAGGAGGGAGGGGATGATGAGGTCACTGACTCCACGTGGGTGCCTAATAGGAGAGAGGAGGAGGAGGAGGATGAGGAGGAGGCACATCTCCAACGAGGCAGGATGCCCTTTGGTGGCCAGCGTAAGGGCAGTACACCGACGGAATCACACCGCAGAGCTCCGCCTGTGCAGGGCGCTGCCTCTGCCCGTCATTCAAAAAGTTCTTTGGTGTGGGCCTTTTTTGAGGCTAGTGCATCAGATCGCACAGCTGCTGTTTGCAACATATGTCTCAAGCGTATATCGCGTGGCCAAAACATCAGCCGCTTGGGTACCACATGCCTGACCAGACATATGTTGACCTGCCATGCAGCTCGTTGGCAAGCCTACCTCAAAGACCCACACCAAAGAACAAAGCGGACCTCTCCTTGCACCGCATCAGCTGGGATCTCCAACCCCACTATAACTTCAGTCCTCTCTGAAACATGCACTGAGAGGAATGAAGGTGTAGAATTAGGTGTGTCACAGCCAAGTACTTGCGGCCACTCTGCTAGCAGTACACCGACGTCCGATTCTAGCAGGCAAATTTCCCTGCCCCAGCTGCTGGACCGTCTAAAGAAGTTCACTCCCAGCCATCCACATGCCCAGCGGTTGAATGCTAGCTTGGCTAAATTGCTAGCGCTTCAACTGCTGCCTTTTCAGTTGGTAGACTCGGCCCCCTTTCGTGAGTTTGTGCAATGTGCGGTTCCTCACTGGCAGGTTCCCAAACGCCACTTTTTCTCACGGAAGGCTATTCCGGCTCTCTACCGGCATGTGGAAGGCAATGTCTTGGCCTCGCTGGACAGGGCGGTCAGCGGTAAGGTGCATATTACCGCTGACTCATGGTCCAGCAGGCATGGACAGGGACGTTACCTTTCTTTCACGGCCCATTGGGTCACTCTTTTGGCAGCTGGGAAGGATGCAGGACAAGGTGCAGTAGTGTTGGAGGTTGTTCCACCGCCACGCCTCCAAAATGCTACTACTGGTTGTGACACACCTCTCTCCTCCACCCCCTCCTCTTCTTCTTCCTCCATGGCCTCTTCCTGTGGTTTGTCCTCTGAACCAGCGGTGCTCCGTAGCCGTTCAAGGGGCTACGCAAGTACGCAGGCAAAAAGATGCCATGCCGTGCTTGCGCTGGTGTGTTTGGGGGACAGAAGCCACACTGGGGCAGAGGTCCTGTCTGCTCTGCAGGGCCAGGCCGAGAGGTGGTTGACGCCACGCCAGCTTAAGCCAGGAATGGTGGTTTGCGACAATGGCACCAACCTCCTCTCCGCCCTCCGACAGGGACAACTGACCCATGTGCCCTGTGTGGCTCACGTCCTTAACCTGGTGGTGCAGCGGTTCTTGGGCAGGTACCCGGGCTTACAGGATGTCCTGAGGCAGGCCAGGAAAGTCTGTGTGCATTTCCGCAGATCTTATAATGCCAGTGCTCGCCTGGCTGAGCTGCAAAAGGAGTTGAACCTGCCCAAGAACCGCCTTATATGTGACATGCCCACCAGGTGGAACTCAACGTTGGCCATGCTGCAGCGGCTGCACACGCAGCAGAGGGCCATCAATGAGTACCTGTGCGACTACGGCACCAGGACAGGGTCAGGGGAGCTTGGTTTTTTTCTCCACGCCAGTGGGGCATGATCAGGGATGCATGCACTGTCCTGGCACCATTTGAGGAGGCCACGAGGATGGTGAGCAGTGACAGTGCATGCATCAGTGACACTGTACCTCTTGTCCACCTGTTGGAGCACACGCTGCGTGGAATAATGGACAGGGCACTTGAGGCAGAACAGAGGCAGGAAGAGGAGGACTTCCTTGCCTCTCAAGGCCCCCTTTACCCAGACAGTGTTCCTTCTGTCCCACCCATCGCACAGGAAGAGGAGGAGGAGGAGGAGGAGGAGGATTGTATCAGCATGGAGGTGGAGGCTGGCACTCAGCATCATCAGCAGCAGTCTTTTAGGGATGATTTACAGTCCCAAGAAACCAGTGGACTTGTACGTGGCTGGGAGGAGGTGGCTGCGGATCATGTCGTCCTTAGTGACCCAGAGGACTCCGGAGCGAATGCCTCAGCAAACCTATGCTGCATGGCCTCCCTGATCCTGCAAAGTCTGCGGAAGGATCCTCGTATTCTTTGGATCAAGGAGAGGGACCATTACTGGCTGGCCACTCTCCTTGATCCACGGTACAAGGGTAAGGTTGCGGACCTTATGTTACCGTCGCAGAGGGAGCAGAGGATGAGACAACTCCGGGAGGCCTTGCAGAAAGGTCTGTGCAACGCGTTCCCAGAGACTGGGAGGTTACAAACTCCTGGTCCTGGACAACGAGTTGCTGAGGCTTCGGCCAGTCAAAGAAGGAGCGGTGGGGAAGGTGGCCGTCTGACCGATGCGTTCAGACAATTCTTTAGTCCGCAGCCCCAAAGTATGATCGGTTCCAGCAACCATCGCCAGCGTCTGATAAACATGGTGCAGGAATATCTAGGGGCAAGGTCAGACTTGGACACCTTCCCCACCGAAAATCCTCTGGCTTACTGGGTCTTGAGGATGGATCACTGGGCAGAGCTTGCACAGTATGCAATTGAGCTACTGGCCTGTCCTGCATCCAGCGTTCTTTCGGAACGCACATTCAGTGCTGCTGGAGGATTTGTCACGGATCACAGGGTGCGCCTGTCCACCGACTTGGTTGATCGACTGACTTTCATCAAGATGAACCAGTCTTGGATCACCACCAGCTACCACACACCTGATGCTGATATAACAGACTAATTGATTTTAACATGTCACATCCCTTCAAGACTGATGCTGATGCTGAGTGCCTGTGCTGTTATGTTGACTGGCTATCCTCCTCCTCCGAGTCCTCAATGATACGATTGATGATGATAGCTTGGAAGATCATTTTTGTTTATGGGTGCCGCCACCAGTGGCTAAGGCCCAATTTTTCAGCCCCTGTTTTACAGGGGCGTGTAATTACAATTTTTTTAGCAATAATTTGCCATAGGGCTCATTGCTGTGCTCCAAGTACAGTATCTGTGAGGGGTTGGAGTGTTGTGGCACCAGTGCCTAAGGCCCAATTTTTCAGCCCCTGTTCAACAGGGGCATGTAATTACAATTCTTGATCTAATAATTCACAGCAGGGCCCATTGCTGCACCCACCAAGAGTAACTCTGAGGGCTTACAGTGTTGTGGCAACGCCACCACCACCACCACCACGAAAGGCCCAATTTTTCAGCCCCTGTTCAAAAGGGGCATGTAATTACAATTCTTGATCTAATAATTCACAGCAGGGCCCATTCCTGCACCCACCAAGAGTAACTCTGAGGGCTTACAGTGTTGTGGCAACGCCACCACCACCACGAAAGGCCCAATTTTTCAGCCCCTGTTCAAAAGGGGCATGTAATTACAATTCTTGATCTAATAATTCACAGCAGGGCCCATTCCTGCACCCACCAAGAGTAACTCTGAGGGCTTACAGTGTTGTGGCAACGCCACCACCACCACCACCACGAAAGGCCCAATTTTTCAGCCCCTGTTCAACAGGGGCATGCAATTACAATTCTTGATCTAATAATTCACAGCAGGGCCCATTGCTGCACCCACCAAGAGTAACTGTCAGGGCTTACAGTGTTGTGGCACCAGCACCACCATCAAAGGCCCAATTTTTACTACCACTGTTCAACAATTATATGTAATTACAATTCCTGATATAATAGTTGACAGCAGGGCGTTCCAGCACCAACCAAGAGTAACTGTGAGTGCTTACAGTGTTGTGCCAACACCAACAACTAAGGGGCCTATTTCTGCAGAGTATATACGGCAGGTCCCTACTTTCAAACATCCAACTTACAAACGACTCCTACTTGCAAACGCAAGAAGACAACAGGAAGTGAGAGGAAATCTACCCCTTGGAAGGAAAATTCTCTCCTGTAAGAATTAATATGGAAGAAAGGTGTCTCCTCTGTACTGATGCTTTATCAGCAATCCTTGTTTCAAGAAAAACACCACATTTCAAAAACAGTTGTCATTGGGACGGAAAGTGGGGTGAAATGTTCTGAACAGGGGCACAGACAGCAAAACAAATGTTACAGGGGTGATAACCCTTACCTATGTTTTCCAAAAAGTTTAAAAATAGATTTTTGGGCTGGAGCTACACTTCAACAATGTACCTGTTCAAAATTACAAACAGATTCTACATAAGAACAAACCTACAGTCCCTGTCTTGTATGCACCGCCTGTATACGGCTGTTCAGAGTATATAGGGCCTTTTTTATTTTATGTGCGGAGTTCCCCTTAATATCCATACAAGACCCAAAGGGGCTGGTAATGGGCTGGGGTAGGGGGGGGAGGGTCATGGGGTAGCTATGCCATTTTTCTTAAAGATTTTCATCCATATTACCGGGACCAGACATTACATTAAAGCCGCAAGCAGTTTTAAATGGCTTTTTTTTCCTTTAGAAGTGTCATTTTGTGCAGGGACAGTTCTAAACACGGGAAACACGTGGCACTTCACAGGCATACTTTAGACACCCCCCAGGTACGATATTTAAAGAAATATTTGACTTTTTTTTTTTCACTTTATGCATCATTAAAATGACTGCTCCCGAAAAACGACCGTTTTTAAAACTTCTTTTTGCATTGATACATGTCCCCTGGTGCAGAACCCGGGTTCCCAAACCCTTTTTAGGACAATAACATGCATAATAGTTGTTATAATTAGCACTTTAGAATTCGAACATTCGCATCCATTGTATTTAATAGGGTTCTAATGTTCGTACGAACTTTCGGTCCGTTCGCGGGTTCTGGTGCGAACCGAACCCGGGGGTGTTCGGCTCATCACTACTTGGTGGCAAAAGCCTTGTTGGCAATCACAGAGGTCAGATGTTTCTTGTAGTTGGCCACCAGGTTTACACACATCTCAGGAGGGATTTTGTCCCACTCCTCTCCAAGTCATTAAGGTTTTGCGGCTGACATTTGATAACTTGAACCTTCAGCTCCCTCCACAGATTTTCTATGGGATTAAGGTCTGGAGACTGGATAGGTCGTCCCTCCAGGACCTTAACCACTTGCTTACTGGGCACATATACCTCCTTCCTGCCCAGGCGAAATTTCAGCTTTCAGCGCTGTCACGCTTTGAATGACAATTGCGCAGTCATGCGACGTGGCTCCCAAACAAATTTGACGTCCTTTTTTTCCCCACAAATAGAGCTTTCTTTTGGTGGTATTTGATCATCTCTGCGGTTTTTATTTTTTGCGCTATAAACAAAAAAATAGCGACATTTTTGAAAAAAACACAATATTTTTTTACTTTTTGCTATAATTTCCCAATTTAAAAAAAAAAAAAGATTTTTTTTTCTCAGTTTAGGCCAATACGTATTCTTCTACATATTTTTGGTAAAAAAAATTCGCAATAAGCGTATAGTGATTGGTTTGCGCAAAAGTTATAGCGCCTACAAAATAGGGGATAGAGTTATGACTTTTTTTTTTTTTAATACTAATGGCGGTTATCTGCGATTTTTGTCAGGACTGCGATATTACAGCGGACACATCAGACACTTTTGACACCATTCACATTTATACAGCGAACAGTGCTATAAAAATGCATTGATTACTGTATAAATGTGACTGGCAAGGAAGGGGTAACACTAGGGGGCGATCAAGGGGTTAAATGTGTGCCCTGCTAGGTGATTCTTACTGTGGGGGGAGGGGACTGACTGGGGGAGGTGACCGATCGATGTCCCTATGTACAAGGGACACACCATCGGTCTCCTCTCCCTAACAGGACATGGATCTGTGTATTTACACACAGAGATCCATGTCCCTGGCTCTGTAACTGCCGATCGCGGGTACTTGGCGGACATCGCGGCCGCCAGGCATGCGCATCGGCACCTGAGTGACGCGACGCACGTGCGCCCCCTAGTGGCCGGGAGGCCAGAGGACATCATATGACGGCCTCCCGGCATTGTAGAGCCACCTTGTGGCCGTCATCTTACAATTGCCGGGATGGGAAGTGGTTAATGTGCTTTTTCTTGAGACACTCCTTTGTGTTTCTGGGTCTTTGTCATGCTGGAATACCCGTCCACGACCCATTTTCAATGCCATGGCTGGGGGAAGGAGGTTCTCACCCAAGATTTGACGGTACATGGCCCCATCCATCATCCCTTTGATGTGGTGAAGTTGTTCTTTCACCTTAGCAGAAAAACACACCCAAAGCCTAGTGTTTCCACCTCCATGTTTGACAGTGGGGATGGTGTTTTTGGGGTCATAGGCAGCATTCCTCCTCCAAACACAGAGAGTTAAGTTGAGGCCAAAGAGCTTGATTTTGGTCTCATCTGATCACAACACTTTCACCCAGTTCTCCTCTAAATCATTCAGATGTTCATTAGAAAACTTCAGACGGGCCTGTACATGTTCTTTCTTAAACAGGGGGACCTTGCTGGTCCTGCATGATTTCAGTCCTTCACGGCGTAGTGTGTTACCAATTGTTTTCTTGGTGACTATGGTCCCAGCTGCCTTGAGATCATTGACAAAATTCTCCCATGTAGTTCTGGGCCGATTCCTCAGCGTTCTCATGATCATTGAAACTCCCATAAGTGTGTGCAGCCTATTGCATTAAGGTGTGCACCCCAAAGCTCAAACAAACACTACCGATCACTCATGATATTCATTCAGAAAGGGAAGGGAAGGGGCCAGTAAATTACATACATACTGGCTCCTTCCCCCACCCATTCTAAAACATCCCCACAGCAACAGGAGGGAGGCGGGACGCGCTGTGGGGGGGAGGAGCCAGGGCAGTAGGGGGAATCTGTGTTGCACAGGGTGATTAGGATGTGCCTGGGCACACCTGGCACACCCTTTGCACACGCCTATGGGAACTCCACAAGGTGAGATCTTGCATGAAACCCCAGACCGAGGGAGACTGACAGTTATTTTGTGTTTCTTCCATTTGCGAATAATCGCACCAACTGTTGTCACCCTCTCACCAAACTGCTTGGCGATGGTCTTGTAGCCCATTCCAGCCTTGTGTAGGTTTACAATCTTGTCCCTGACATCCTTTGACAGCTCTTTGGTGTTGGCCATGGTGGAAAGATAGGAATCTGATTGATTGACTGCTTCTGTGGACAGGTGTCTTTTATACAGGTAACAAGCTGAGCTTAGGAACACTCCCTTTAGGAGAGTGCTCCTAATCTCAGCTTGTTACCTGTATAGAAGACACCTGGGAGACAGAAATCTTGCTGATTGATAGGAGATCAAATACGTATTTCACTCATTAAAATGCAAATCAATTTATAACTTTTTTGAAATGCGTTTTTCTGTATTTTTTTGTTGTTATTCTGTCTCTCACTGTTAAAATACACCTACCATTACAATTATAGACTGATAATTTCTTTGTACAAAATCAGCAGGAGATCAAATACTCTTTTCCCTCACTGTAGGTGTATAGACATCATACTGTCAGAAAATACCTCCAAAAAGGCATACCCATATTACGTGGCATATAGAGACAAAATCATCACACTATAACCATTAAAGGGGTTGTAAAGCTTCTTCTCCTATGAATTAAGGTGAAAAAAACATCCGATGCTTAGAGGCCCCTCAGCCCCCCTGTTTACTTACCTGAGCCCTCGAAAGCCCTGTGTCGTGAACACGCTGGCTTCTCAGCCCAGGCTTCTCGGCTCTTCATTGGATAGATTGATAGCAGCGCAGCCATTGGCTCGCGCTGCTGTCAATCAACTCCAATGACGCGAGGGTCGGGGCGGGGCAGAGTCCTGTAGTTGGCGGCTATGAACTCCGAATACAGGACTCGGGAGCGCGCCCACAAGGTAACCCCCATTGGGAGAGCGCTTTACAGAGGGGGTTATCAGAAGTGGGGAGGAGCCGAGACAGCCACCGAGGGACCCCAGAAAATGAGTATTGGGGCCACTTTGTGCAAAACGAGCTGCACAGTGGAGGTAAGTATAACATGTTTGTTATTTAAAAAAAACAAAACGTGAAGCTTTAGTATCACTTTAAAAGGAGTATCTCTTTTTAGTGCAAAAGTATAATTAGTATGTAGAATGCCATATATAAACAAGCTGCCTTATATTTCTCTCACTGAGTTTAAACTGTAGTTGTCATATTAAAGGCTAAGTTCACCTTTGGAACATGCTACATTTTCCACTTGTATTTAGGGTGGAACCTGTAACATGTTCCAGCTCCTGCCTCCTCTCCCCGCCCGATCAGTAAGTTTGTCATTAACTAGGTTCTTCAGTCATATAATTAAAAATTAAAAGTCAGCAGCTACAAAACTGTAGCTACTGACTTTGAAAAATTAGACACTCACCTGTCCCAGGATCCAGCTGTGCCCTCACCAGGCCGGTTTCTTCACCGGGCTTTAGTCCCTAGCGCCGGCATACTAACTGTGGGCAGCCAACTGTGACTGTTTGTGGCTTCACAGCTGGCTACCTGGTTTGTCCCGCAGCTTTCCAGGACCTCTGACATGTCCTAGAAGGCTGCGGTACCCACTTACCTCTCCCCCAAAAAAGTTCCAAAACGGAAGGAGGATGAGAAGAGGAGGAAGAGTAGAACATTCCCTTTTGGGATGATGTTCCGCTTTAATCATGATCCAGTTTCATTCAACTGGTTCCAAGAAAGTGCTATAACCATCCTGGCTGCTCGGGTCCTATAGGATATCAAGCGTGTTGTCTTTTTAGGGAAACCTTTATCCAGTTTTTGAAAAAGAACAATCTCCAGAGTCCTGGTGATGTTCATACCTGTTACTGAGCAGATTTGTTTAAATAATCTAACCCGGAACCTAGTCACCTTGTGGCATCGCCACCAAATATGTACCAGTGTTTGTTCCAGTCCACAGTGTCATCCTATAGCAATCCTAGACGGGACCATATACCATGTCAATGGTTTTTTGTAAATGGATTCTACCAAAGCTGTATTGATAGAAAGTTTAAAAAGATGATGGATCGTTTCTTGCCACTCTGGTAGCTCCCAAGAGATACTGAGTTCTCTTTCCCAGTGTTCCATATAGGAAAGCTTATGATCCAGATCAGTTCAAATACTGTTAAATTATGGCCTTTTACTTGGTTTCTAATGTAGCACCATCCTAGATAGGTGCTGGGATAAGGTAAATTGTGTTCTGTCTCACTGTATCCAGTAGGGTTGCATTTCGTTGTAAGGCAAATTTAGTTCTGGCTCACTGAAATCAGTGTGGATGTATTTGATTGTGCTGGTCTGTTCTGTGTTTCAGTGACTGCAAGATTGACTGCTTCCACCAGGTTGGTCCAGAAATGTTCTGGATGTTAGTGGGCATAAAGAAGAAGGAGAAGGAGGTCACAGCCTAGGCGGGCTGCTAGCCCCACAGGCCTTTCTGCATTCATCCCAACCATCCCTGATTTTCTGGAACCATCCTGGAAATTGGTCCCTGTGCCACTCCCAGAGTCCCGGCAATTCAGGGCTGAATCCTGGAAGGCCTGCGGCGTGTGCGGGGTTCCCACACACAGCGAGCAACACTGTGTATGGCCGCCGCCAGCTGGCATCTCTCTCCGCTGGTCCGGCTGCCTCTCACACACACACACGCACAGTGCAGAGTGGAGTGCACTGAACCCGCCCCCTCCTCCTCCTGCTGTGATTTTTTGTTTTCCTGTACAGAGGAGGAGGCGGGGTGCATGCACTCCACTCTCTCCCAGAAACTTTTCGGTGATAAGAGGTGGGGAGCAGAGAGTGAGTGAACACTCCAGTCTCCCTGCGGCAGCGGTGCAGGTGCTGTGACTTGGGTTGTGCTTCGCTGCACCTGGGTGTCCTCACTCCCAGTCTCAACCTCCATCTCCACTGGTAGGGTCTCGCAGTTCACCTTTTTTGAAGCCTATTAGAGCCTATGGCTCTAATCAGGGGCTTCAAAAAAACACCCCCGCCTCTGTAATTCAGGCGCCCGACGTCTGAAAATGGGCCGGACGCCTGAATAGTGGGTGGCTACAGTGGCCATGGATAGATTCTTGCTATGCACGATTCTATCCATTTTACATAGAGGGGGTGGCTGGAGAGAGAGGGCGGCACCCGAGAGCCCTTAATGGACGCACCGTCACTGATCTCAGTGGAGGAAGAGAAGAATAAAAGGCAATGGGGTAGATTTACTAAAACTGGAGAGTGAAAAATCTGGTGCAGCTGTGCATGATCAGCTTCTAACTTCATCTTGTTCAATTAAGCTTTGACAAAAAACCTGGAAGCTGATTGGTTTCTATGCAGAGCTGCATCATATTTTGCACTTTTGTTTTCAGTGTCTCCTCCATATTGTTGTAGCCCAGCACCTGGCTATAAAAGTATTGACATTAAGGCCCCTTTCACACTGAGGCGCTTTGCAGGCGCTATTGCGCTAAAGATAGCGCCTGCAATGCGCCCCAAAAAAGCCGCTCAATAGTATCCAATGTGAAAGCCCGAGGGCTTTCACACTGGAGCGTTGCACTTGCAGGAGGGTCAAAAAACTCCTGCAAGCCGCATCTTTGAGGCGCAATAGGAGCGCTAAAAATAGCGCTCCTATAGCGCCCCTGCCCATTGAAATCAATGGTGTAGCGCCTCCAAAATGCCCGCAAAATGCCGCAGAGAGGCGTTATTGTGGGCGTTTTTAACTCTTTTTCGGCCGCTAGCGGGGGTTAAAATACCCCCGCTAGCGCCCGCAAATCGCGGCAAAAAAAATGGTATAGCGGCGCTAAAAATAGCGCCGCTATACCGCCAGCGCATCCAGCGCCTCAGTGTGAAAGTAACCTTAATGGGAAGTGTCCATAGCTCCCAACTGTCCCTGATTTCGAGGGACTGTCCCTGATTTGGAACAAAGTCCCTCTGTCCCTCTTTCCTCCTCATTTGTCCCTCATTTTGGTCTGAACTATATAATTGTATATAAAATGCACTTTTTATCTTTCAAAAAGTGTTTCCCAGTGCTAAACCTTTCATCCAATTTCTAAATCGCTGCATTTGTAAATTTTAAAAGCCAATATAAAGGAATAGTAGTGGTAAAAAGAGCCCTTGTAGATTGTAGATTAACCTTTTTTTTTTGTTTAACTCTCCTTTAAGGGTGTGTGGCAGGGGGCGTGCCCTATGCCTACATACATTTGCCTGTAGGTGTCCCTCATTCCCATCTCAAAATGTTGGGAGGTCCATTTCACCAGGAAGCAGTCTCTATTCAACCTTTTGTGATTTGTCACGGTTCAGCTGTTGCACAAAAAAAATTTGGGGCTTTTAAGTTACATTTAATAAAATATTAACTATTGAGTTAACCTCCCTGGCGGTATGATTCTGTCAGATTTTAGGTGCTGAAAGCGGTACCATTATTCTGCATGGAAATTTGGCGTTTTATATTGTAGGCCTGTAATTCTTAGGAATAACTCACTTAAATCTGTCCAAACAAGAGTCTAGTAGACATCCCGGGTATGATAAAGTTCAAAAAACTAAATTATACTTTATAATAAAATAAATAACTATAAAATAATTATAACAAATAATAATATAATAATAATAAAAGTGTTTTTCAGTGTTTGATGACGAATTTCCCCACAAATCACTATCGCTTAATTCTGCGAGTGATTCTAATTTATTATCACTGTTTTTTAGCTGGTCTAAAACCACTTTTGACATAAAGGGACACTTTTTGGTTGCTATGGACAATCTCCAGTTTCCAGGCAGAAAAAAAAAGTTTTTATTATATAAAAGTGCATGCAGGACACTGGGCAGACCACTAGGGACAATGGGGGTGTGTAATTATTACATACAGTACTGTAATCAGTAAGATTACAGTGTACTGTATGTATACTGTGTTTTTACTTTTTTGAATTTGGCGCCGATCTCCGTCCCCGTGCGTCGTAACGTCGCAGGGAACGAAGCTCGGCGGCATTCGGCAGTGTGTGAATCGAACGAGATGACGGCTCGATCACACAGCGGGGAAGCATCGCAGGATCCAGGGGACAAGGTAAGTAACTCCTGCCTGGATCACTGCGACGCAGCCCCGAGTCTGGCTCGGGGTTACCGCTTTTGGTGCTGAAATTTAACCCCGAGCCAGACTCGGGAATACCGCTAGGAAGGTTAAAGGAGTAGTAAAGGTACATGTTTTTTCACCTTAATGCATCCTATGCATTAAGGTGAAAAAACATCCGACAATACCGTCACCCCCCCCCCCCCCCCGAGCCCCCGTTTTACTTACCTGGCCCCTCGAAAGTCCCGCGCTCGTCCCCGTCATCCTCTTCGGTTCTCAGCCTGGCCGCCGATTGGCTACACTGGATGGATTGAAAGCAGCGCAGCCATTGGCTGGCGCTGCTGTCAATCACATCCAATGATGCGGCGCGCCGGGGGCGGGGCCGATTGATACAGTCGGCGGCTATGGCCGCCGCTGTATCACAGGAGCGCGCCCGCAATAACTCCACACCATGCGAGCTCGCTCGCATTATGGTGTGGAGTCCTTGCGGGGAGGAGCCAAGACAGCCGCCGAGGGACCCCAGAAGACCAGGATCGGGGCCACTGTGTGCAAAACGAGCTGCACAGTGGAGGTAAATATAAACTGTTTGTTATTTTTTTGCAAAAAAAAGGGAAGCTTTAGTGTCCCTTTAAGCATAAAAATTGTATTGGAAGATTTTGTTATACTTTACCCTTATCCCTATATTTCCTGTACCCAAATAGGCACACATTTGGTAGTTATTCTTTATATTTATAAAGCAACTGGCATTAAGCTGATAATCTGAAATAAAATAAAAAAAGATAGTTTCAAATGTGCTGATGGGAATTAATTCTAACGTGCAGACACAGCACTGGTAGACTGCGATTAAAAATGTATACTTACCCTTAAAACAAATCCTCTGTGGTAAACAGACGCATGCAAATATCATTAAAAAATAACAAGTTTCACCCTAATGGTAAACAGAAGAGGGGAAAGAAGAGACATTTGGCGACACTGTCTGGGCTGTCTGTGAAAAGACCCATTAGAGTTTGGGCAACTAAAAGCCCATAATTTGTGCTGTAATGATCAGCCACACACTAATGAGATAATCGAAGGAACTGTTCACTGCGACCCAAGTGTCCTGAGTGGAGTCAGAATTTCTCCTATTTTCATACATATGTTGGTGATGTTTAAAAAAGAAAACTATTTCGTCAGATGTCTAGTAAAGAAGCCTGTAATCTATTGCATATATTGTAACAAGGCTGCAGTTTGGCAAAATTCCTTACTGAAGGAACAATTAGGCCCCTTTCACACTGAGGCGTTTTCGCGGTAAAAATAGCGCTGTAATAACGCCTGAAATAATCCTGCCCCAGCATTCTCAATGTGAAATCTCTGAGGGCTTTCACATTGAGGCGTTGTGCTGGCTGGGCGTTGAAAAAAATCCTGCAAACAACTTTTTTAGAGCAACTTTAGGGTGCATAAAATAGCGCTGTAAAAACGCCTATCCCCATTGAAATGAATGGGATTTGCGGTAAAAACGCGGTAAAAACGCATAGGCATAAGCGTTATGTTAAAAAATAGCGCTAACGCCTATGCGTTTTTACCGCGCTTTTACCACGTTTTTACCACGGTAAAAACGCGGTAAAAACGCATAGGCGTTAGCGCTATTTTTACCGCGATCGCGGTAAAAACGCGGTAAAATCGCGGTAAAAAATGTCATTATTTTTAAGCGTTTTTTCAACGCCTCAGTGTGAAAGGGGCCTTAGATTTCAGATTGGCTGACCTCTCCCTTGCATAGAGTTCAGTTGGCCTGATTCCTAGACTTTTGATCACGTGAACTGTATGTAGCACACGGACCTTTTTCTCACCTGGCTCACTTGTAAGATAAGGCACACCGGTTTGACATTTTTAGTTGCCGTCCACTATTTACAATACCTACAATCGTACCTATATACTACAGATAGGTGAGACCGTTTGGGAGTTTCCATGTCCCCTCTCTTTCTTCTGTTTTTTATATATCTCCCTTCTTTTATTACCATATTAGTCGGGCAATCTTATATTTATTTTTATTCTACCATAGATACCCCCACATCCTGCATCTGCTCCTGACGAGTGGTATATGATAACCACGAAACGCGTAGAGCTTTCCTATGATGCTATGCTACAATGTCCATGGTTTATATCTGTACGATACTGAAGTTTATTCTATTATAATGTACCAATCCACCACTGCTATCTTGTTTATATGCTACAAGTGCAATTTCGGTTTACATACTCTAGGCTACCAATATGTATATTATGCTGAGACTAATTTCTACCATCATGAACTGTCTAGACTTTATCTATTGAGACCTATCAATATATTGTTTTACCCTTTTTATGTATAATATGTTGAGATTATTGTGTACTTCTATGAACTGTCTAGATTTTATTCATTGAGACCCAGCAATTTAACAATTACCTTTTTACCTCTTTACCTGTTTCCTTATATGTGTATGTATGCCCCTTTTGCAATAAATACAATGTGTATATTGATTGGTCCATTTACTTAGTTGTGTGCCTCATTTAAGGTCCCACCATTTAGTCTTCCTGTTCAAAATATCGGGGATGGAGGTATATATACTTACTTGCCTCATCTAAAGTCCCAACCCTAGTTTTAGGTATAGTTCTTTGTTCTCACACCGTGCTATATGCCCGTACCCTCCTGTTTGAAGAGGTTAAGCGGTGTTCACAATTGTTGGGTTCCGCAGCGAGTTACCTCTCCTGGGCTGGTTCCTTTCCTTAAAGTGTAGGGAAAAGTCTGTTGTTTGTGTATCAATAAGGCCAATGTCCAGACAAGGTTAAACCTCAATGACTGAAGGTTTATGTTCTTTATGCTTGAAACCGGACAGGAAAGTTGAAAGTGAAGAATAGAATAACAGGGAGGCAGGTTCAGGCACTTAATATCACCACTCAATCCTAAGTGGACTCTGCTCACCCGGATAGTTCCCTCTCACGGTCCTAGCAGCCGGAGGGATGCACAAACTTTACTTTCCTAGGGATATGATTGGAACTCATTTGCCTAGTTCCAAACTTCCCGGCACTTGTAGCATAAGGACCTAGGTGCAAGTTGAAGCACGCTACAATGCCTGTGGTGAACTTGTGGATTCCCTCTGGAAGTGACCAGGCCTCATCCGAGGCGGTGACTTCCTTCACCGGTAACCCTGGCTCCCTCTCCAGAACGGGTCACCCTCGAGTGCCCTGGAATTCCTCTTTAGATGGTAGGCCAGCTAAAGGTGCTGTGCCTTCATGAAGAGTTGCAGCCCCAGGCTAAAGGTGCCTGAGACTGATCCACCCATGCGCTCTCCCATGGCCTGGAGGGCCACGAGACGCAGATGGAATGCTCCTTGGTACTGCTCCACAGTACCCCTCCTTCTCCCCTCCTAAGATGGCATCTGCCCCTTATGTATCCTCTCCCAGCATGCACAGCGGGCCGACCACGCCCCCCGTACAGCTGCCTGGAGAGGACACCCAAAGGTACAGCAATGTCACTAGCAGTTCAACCCTGACCTGTTTAGGCAGCGCCACCCACAGGCCACAGGGAACTGTACACCAGCAACACCACTTGGCAAAAGCAAAAGAACAAACCCTAAAAATTAAAGCGATCTGGGTCTGGCTACTAACCCAGATCAACCCCTAAATTTAGGTACCTAGCTCCCCTAAAAGTAAAGGGGCGCTACATGTACTAGATAGAGCTTGGAGGGACAATCTCTCCAAAAAAGTTGATAATTCAGCTCTTCTTTGACCCTTTTGTTTGTACACCTTAAATGAGATATGTGGGGATCTAAAATAACAAACAAAACTTGCGACCGGGTCCTGGAGTTCTGCCACTTTGTGGGGAGGCCCCAAGAGCCCAGACTGTGGCTCACCAGCGGCTGCAGGGCTCTGAGCTGCGAGTGTCTTTCTCGTAGCCCAGAGCCAGCGCTGACATTTCCCCCCTGTTTCGGTCATGCCTCTTCTGTCGAAGAGGCATGACCGAAACAGGTCTGCTGATCGGCTCCGGATCAACGCTCCCAGCCAGGCTGTCCCCCTGTCACAACACAATCGGACAGCAGGAAAGATCACTGTACTAACGTTGGATAGTTAGTGCAACGGCTCCTCCTAAACTGTCAGTTTTTTTCCTTTAGCCCTGCTAGGTTGAAAAAAAAAAAAAAAAAAAACGACTAGTGTGTACTAGACTTAAAGAGGAGCTCCAGTCTAGGCAAAAAAATTAATAAAAGTCAGCAGCTACAAATACTTTAGCTGCTGACTTTTAATATAAGGACACTTTCCTGTCCAGGGATCCAGCGATGTCGGCACCCCAAGATGATTCTTCAGTCGGCTTCGGGTGCAGGCACTGGCATCTTCATTAAAGTGGTTATAAACCCTTACTACACACTAGCACCTACAGGTAAGCCTGGATTAAGGCTTACCTGTAGGTGCAACAAATATCTCCTAAACCTACGCGGTTTAGGAGATATTTGCAAAAGAAAGGCACCGTTGTCTATTGTGCATGCGCCGTAGACAACGGCGCGCAGGCGCACTGAGAGAGTGAAGAAGCCGTGTTGGGAAGCCGCGATATGCGGAAGTGAGTCCTGGAGAAATGGCGCAGAGGGAGGAGGTGTTCGAGCACAGCTGTGGGGGCTTCGATCTCAGGTAAGTACTTCATAATGAGCTAGTATGCTATGCATACTAGCTCATTATGCCTTTGCCTTGCAGGGTGTCTTTTCAAAAAAAAAAGAGTGTTTACTTCCTCTTTAAGGGAAACTGGCAGTGAAGCCTTCAGATTTCTCAGCCGGTTTACTACTGTGCATGCACGAGCCACGTTCCACTTTCTGAATGGTCCCACTGACTTTTGAGGCCTGTGTGTGTCCCAGAAGGCAGCGGGGGATAGAGGAGGGGCCGGAAATACTCAGAGATTGCCGCGGCGATCATACCCAGAAGTGGGAGCAGGTACCTGTCAAAATCAGGTACCCGATCCCCCCCACAAAATGGCAAATGTGGCAGTGGAGGGTGCAAACAAGTGTAGCTTCCTCTTTTAGAGCTCCACTTTAAAGCGGAGGTTCACCCTAAATTTCAACTTTACTTTATCCATATCTTTGCAACATTTACATACACATATGCCCAAACAATTTTTTTGTGCGGCTCTAATTACCGTGAATGAGCTGTCTGAATTAGGACTTCTGGGTTTTCCTCCCGCGGGAGTAGGCGTATCTTTTGTTTTCCCCGGCGCCGCTGTGTTTGCTGGGAGGTCTCCGCAATGTCTCCTGGGAGCAAAGTGTCATGCTTCCCAGGAGACAATGCGGAACAGCGTCCAGCGAAATCTCTCGAGATTTCACTTGTCACGTGACTCATCTACCCGGTCACGTGACGAGGGTGCATCTAATTACGCCATTTTAAATCAGGGCACGCAGGTGAATATTGTCATTAAGCACCTGCAGACACGAGATAAAGACGCAGACGCAAGATAGAGCGGTGAATGCCGGGAGACGAGCATTCACCGCTTCCCGGAAGTCCGTGCTTGTGGGCTTCACGATGCCCACAAGCAAAATAGAAAATCCCAGGATCAGTTTATATAAGTGTTTCTTTTAAACGAAAACGGACAGGGGATAATTTTAATCGCCAGACGAGTGAGTACTAAATTGTTATCTGAAACCACATTGAATGGACTTAAAAAAAAAAAAACGATGGACCGCGGAACCTCCACTTTAAGTCTGTGGTTGATTATGTCTACCAAGACTTAATAGGGAAACTTTTATTATCAGGCAGTTATAGTTTGCTACTGTTTTACCTTACCCAGGGTGAACAATTTAGGAAACAACATGATGTAAACAGTACAGTCATTGTTTATATAGCAAATAACATCCTCTTTCCTGTGTACTGTCCTAATGCACAATAGGTTTGTTCTGAACCCAATACAAATCTGGGGATCTTCCATGCAGCAACAATGAATTAAAAGACAAAATGATAAACATCACCTTTGCTGATGCAGTTGCCTTAGCAGAAAAAAGTTACCACTAAGCTACAATCGGTCCACAGTTTATCCTAATCTGAATTATATACAATGTTCATGGCAGCCATCAGGTATTTTATAGGTCGTATTTTGGGACTCTGTCTTCTTATGATGTATTTATGTGTTGTGCAGACTTCTTCCCATTTTACTTGGTATTTTGACAATGCTGCAATAGGGTGATAAATTGCCCCGAGATTAAAATGGCCCGCATGTTATACAGGCATTTGCATAGTCACCCCTTTTTCACTTTCCTTATGTTTCAGTGTTAGTACCTAGAATTGTGTACACACTGCTCTAGCTCTGTTTGGATGGAGATTGTTGGCATATAGCAAATTTCAAGTCATACCATAGAATCTCAGTTAGATTGAGAACTGGGCCATTCTAAGACATTTAATGTCTTCATTTTAAAGGGTTGGTTCACCTTTACCAAAAAACTGTGTAGCACTACCCCCGTAGGAGCTGTTGGTTTAAAGTTTTGGGCCTACCGTTACCTTTTCTGTTCACCGCACTCGTGTCAGGGATCCCTCTTGAAGAGCTTTTATGAATGTTCACACCAACACTTGGATACGTTTTCCTCAAGGCTTTATTTTACCAGTTCCAACAGAGGGATAGAGGGATAGGGGAGTTTCAGGCACTTTACTTTGCGGATCACGGGCACAATCTCAGATCCAGAGGACAAACAGTTCCACGCTGGATTCAGCAACCACCGGATAGGCCTACTCTCACTGGCCTAGCAACCGGTGCGAAGCTCGCTCAAAGTCTCTGCCACAGACATAATGAGTGCCGTCGCGTCAGTCCACAATCTTCCGCCACAAGATCGTGTAACCACACTGACACTTTGCAAAAAGTTCCTTCAGAAGTACACAGCTCACAGTGCCAGAATCTTTCAGCCGTCCGGCAGCACCTTGAGGCAAACTGGCCAGGATGCGTCCTTCAATTGAGTCCCCAATTGTTCCGCTTCTTCCTGCAGACAAGACCGTGTAGGCCCCGAGGCTAAGACACTTCAAGGCTTTTCAACCCCCCCCCCCTCCTCGTTTGCATGCATTCTCGCTGAGGTCCCTGAGGTCAGAAATGCTGTGACAGAGGACACAGTAGACCACACACATATTGGCTGAGAGTGTCTCAGCAACGTCTTAGCAACAAGGTAGGATGGGATTAGTCCATCTGTGGGAGTCTCTGGATTCATCTGACGATGTGGAGGGACAGTATTGATAACATATTGAAAGAGGTGGCCACTAAGGTTTCAAAGGAGTTAAAAGTCTCACTAATTAAACCCAATTAAATAGATTAGTAAATAACAATTAACATATACAATAGTGTTGTAAAGCAGATCAATAGGGGGCTTCCAGATTCTGATAAGCTCCCCGTCTACAGGCTCCCACAACCATCAGAGTTGTGAGGAAGAGGCTCTTCAGACAGAGTCATCTTCAAGGGGGCAATGTACCCTCCTCATGTTGAGAACATGTAGCCTGATATGGTTCACAAGATGGGAGAGGCTGCTTGCTTAGGTAAAGATCAATTTTAATTTTTTCCTGTGGAAACCCCATGGCCTTTTTTGTTGGGGTCCCCCATTAACACCTATACCAGACTCTCTTCTAGGAAAATTATCTATTAAATATGATGGGAATCCCTGGCCGCTTTGTTTTTTAAGATAAAAGCAAGCAGACCATTTACCAGCAATGGCAATTTTGTCCTTGTAAATATCAGTTTTGCTGTAGTCGGTTGTATACATTGTACAGATATGCTACTTCACAGACAGGCTAATTTTGTAATATTACGTTGCCCTTTAAGCTTTATTAAAAGTGCTGCTAGCTGCCAAAAAATATATTTTTTCTTTTATTGTTTTACTTTTGCACATGTTTCCCAAGCCATTTCATTGACATTTGGTTGTGAACAAGGCCTTTGCAGCTGAAACGCGTCTACCTCTGCTGTATTTTTATGGAGATAGAAAAAATTCAGACTGATTTAAGAGCATGTATGGAGTTGCGGATTGTCCTTTATCCATTTCATTGACAATCCCTTGCGTATTGGCCTAGAACAGGGATCTCAAACTGGTGGTCCTCCAGCTGTTGCAAAACTATAAGTCCCATGAGGCATTGCATGGCTGGCAGTTACAAGCACGACTCCCACGGGCAGAGGCATGATGGGACTTGTAGTTTTGCAACAGCTGGAGGTCCACCAGACCCCTAGAAAATGTCCATGACTGCCTTCTAGCATTTGGCTCCCATTGACTTCAATTAAGTTCAGTGTTAGCACACAAACTTGTTAGTGGTTGGCGAACCCACCCCAAACCAAACTCAGGTACATTTGGTTCATCACCAGTTACAACAAAGACTCTAAAGTTTGTTTAGACAGTACAGGCGGTCCCCTAGTTACAAACATCCAACTTACAAACGACTCCTACTTACAAACGGAGGGAGACAACAGGAAGTGAGAGAAAATCTACCTATAGGAAGGGAAATTCACTCCTGTTATGCCTCGTACACACGACGGGAAAAAAAGAAAGAGCAGTTTCTCTTTTTTCCTGTCAGGAAAAAATCCAAGTGGGAAAACCGTTCGCCTGTATGCTTTTCCGACGGGAAAAAAAACGTGCATGCTCGGAAACAATTCGACGCATGCTCGAAAGCATAGAACTTAATTTTGTCGGCTCGTCGTAGTCTTTTACGTCACCACGTTCTTGGCAGTCAAAAGTTCACTGGACTTTTGTGTGACCGTGTGTATGCAAGGCAGGCTTGAGAGGAATTCCATCGGGAAAACCATTGGTTTTTTATCCGACGGGAATATGTGTGTACGAGGCATATGAGCTATTATGGGAAAAAGGTGTCTCAGGGACAGAAAAGTGAGGTGAAATCTTCTGAACAGGGGCACAGACAGCAAAACAAATGTTACAGGGGTGTTAACCCTTCCCTATGCTATCCAAAAAATGTAAACATTATTCTTTTGGCTGGGGCTACACTTAAAAAATCTACCTGTTCCGACTTACAAAAAAATTCAACTTAAAGTGGAGGTGCAGCCACAAAAAAAAAAAAAAAAGTCAGCAGCTACTAACAGTGTAGCTGCTGACTTTTAATAAGGACACTTACCTGTCCTACTTGCCCGCCATGTCGGTCCCGCCACGGCGATCGATCGCTGCTGGCAGGTCCCGGCTCCTCCATCCTGAGTAAGGGAAACAGGCAGGGAAGCCGTAAGGCTTCACTGCCCGTTTCCTACTGCGCATGCGCCACTCGCACGGCGCTTTGTGAATGGGCGGCTTGCCTCCTGGGATACACACAGTTCCCAGAAGGCAGTGCGCCCCATTCACAAGAAGAGGAAGCGGAAGGAGACCCACCGCGGACGAGAAGAGGAACATTAGAGGCAGATTAGGGGACTTCCACATAGCAACAGGCATTTAGGGTGAGTATAATTTTTTTTTTTTCTATACATTTTTTTGACACCCATTTCAGCCTCTCAGAGAGCCGCTGAGAGCCTGATCTGGCTGCTCTCCGCCCCTCCACAGCTTAGCACTCCAATGAGGGCGGAGGAGCAGAGAGGAGAGCTGCTGATTCACAGGCAGCAGCTCTACTCTCAGGGATCTGTGAGAACCGAGCAATCGGCGGTGTTCGATTGCTCGGTTCTCAGTGTAGAGACACCGGGGGACAGATGCAGCATAGGAAAGATGCTGCATCCACCTAGGTAAGTATGAATTGGCAAAACAAATCCCATACTTCTCTTTTAAGAACAAACCTACAGACCCTATATTGTTTGTAACCCGGGGACCGCCTGTACTTACAATTACCTGCTGTGTTATTACATTTGAAGGTTGACAGCCTGCCAAGATTCTGCTTTCCATAGAAAGTAAAAGGGAAGTTGAAATTTTAGTACCTCTTTTGTTGATTTAAAGATAAAAATTTCTTCACAGTGCCTATATCTAGAGACATGAATAAGGGCTTGTCTTCTTCAGAATATGTAAAATACCTGTTTGTATCGTTTTGGCACGGGTTCACTTAAAGAACATCGGTCTTGTGATGTAAGTCATTCCTTGCTTGAGAGGCCAAGTGTACAAACAGAACTGCTGGTTTATAGTAGATACAATCCAAATATTGAACCATTTAACTAACTTGCATTGCATACAGATATTTAATCACATCAGAAGGTTTTACCCGACCATTTTTTGCTATTTAACACTGCGCTATTTTAACCGCTTCCTGATCGATGCACGCGAATATACGTCGGCAGAATGGCACGGGCAGGCAAATGGGCTACCTGTACGTCCCTTTGAATTTGCTGCCTAGCGGTCGCCTGCACGCCTGCCGCGTGCCTCTGTAATGTGCTTGTGGGATGTTCGCCGGCGGCGGCCCACGAATGCGGAGGAGAGGCAGAACGGGGAGATGCCTATGTAAACAAGGCATTTCCCTGTTCTGCCTAGTGACATGACAGGGATCTACTGCTCCCTGTCATCGGGAGCAGTGATCACTGTCATGTCAGTGGTAGCCCCCCCCCCAGTTAGAATCACTCCCTAGGACACACTTAACCCCTTGATCGCCCCCTAGTGTTTAACCCCTTCCCTGCCAGTGTTATTTATACAGTAATCAGTGGCAATTTATAGCATTGATCAGATCACTGTATAAATGATAATGGTCCCAAAAATAGTGTCAAAAGTGTCCGATGTGTCCGCCATAATGTTGCAGTCTCGATAAAAATCGCAGATCGCAGCCATTACTAGTAAAACAAAAAATATTAATAAAAATGCCATAAATCTCTCCCCTATTTTGTAGACGCTATAACTTTTGCGCAGACCAATCAATATACACTTATTACGTTTTTTTTAACCAAAAATATGTAGAAGAATACATATCTAAACTGAGGAAAAAAATAGTTTTTTTATATTTTTTTGCGGATATTTATTATAGCAAAAAGTAAAAAATATTGCTTTTTTGTTGCACAAAAAATAAAAACCGCAGAGTTGATCAAATACCACCAAAAGAAAGCTCTATTTGTGGGAAAAAAAGGACGTCAATTTTGTTTGGGTACAACGTCGCACGACCGCGCAATTGTCAGCTAAAGCGATGCAGTGCCGAAATGCAAAAAATGCTCTGGTCAGGAAGAGGGTAAATTCTTCTTGGGCTGAAGTGGTTAACTGGTAATTGCATCGTCATGCAATGCTGTTTCCAAACAAAATTGATATAATTTTTTTCACACAAAGCTTTCTTTTGGTGGTATATGATCACCACTGGGTTTTTTACTTTTTTTATTATTTAAACTAGTGGTGCACTGAAATTAAAATTCTGGTGCCGAAACTGAAAATTCAGGATGCACTTGGGCGAAAATGACATTTAAAAAAAAATATATATATATATATATATATATATATATATATATATATATATATATATATATATTTATAAATAATTGTATTGTATTCAAAGTTTTAATTAGTATCATTAATTTATTGTCGGCCATTATCAACACCCTTTGAAACTTTTTGGTGCATATTTGGTCAGTTAAAAAAAAACACACAAAAAATGCACCTCTCCATTAAAACGCATTGAAAAGGCAGCAAGAACGTATCAAAAATGCACCTGTGTTGTGTTTGTGATGCATTTTTTAGGTCACATGACTTATAAAAAAACACACCATAAGCATGGTAAAATTTTCAGCAAAATTGCGGTAAAATCACGGCAAAATCGCAGGCGTTTTTGGCAGCCATTACCAGCACCATTTTTTTTTTCTTTCGGCACAATGCTGAAAACTCTTTTTTCGGGAGCCAAAACTTTGAGGCATCACTAATTGAAAATGAAAAAAGACAGAAGATTGAGAAAAAAAAAACTATATTTTTTACTTTCTGCTATAAGACATATCCAATAAAATCAAATTTCTTCATACATTTTGGCCAAAATGCATTCTGCTACATGTCTTTGGTAAAAAAAAAAATCCCAATAAATGTATATTAATTGGTTTGCGTGAAAGTTATAGCGTCTACAAACGATGGTATATACTGGAATTTGGCCGTGATCAGTAACTTATAATGAGACTGCGATACTGCAGCGGAAAATCTGACACTAACTGACACTGGGTGGAAACTGACTAACTGACACTGAAATCACCAGTGACACTAATACAGTGGTTAGTGATAATACTATGCACTGTCACTGTACTAATGGCACTGGCAGGGAAGAACACCTGGGGCAATCAAGGGGTTAAATGTGTGCCTAACAAGTTTTATTTTGTGCTGCTTTTTACTAAAGATTTTTTTGTTTCTTTTACCTGCTTTACAGGGATAAGAAACAGAGAGCTCGTTCCCTCTGTACAGAGCCCTGTGTTGATTGTCAATACAGGGCTCAGGGCTGTGATTGGCCACAGCCGATCAACAGGTTCCAGCCATGAATCATTCGCTGGGACCTGCTGTCAAACTCTCGCTGTGTACGATCACAGTGGGTGTTGGCGGGAAGGGGATGGAAGTAGGGGGGGGCACGCATGTGCACGCTCTAAACCCAGAAACGTGTAGTGATATACCAGTAGATCGCTGTGTCTGTACGGACCACCCGTCCACAGTACACTGCAGGGGGATGGTCTAGAACAGGGGTCTCCAAACATTCTAAACAAAGGGCCGGTTTATTGTCCTTCAGACTCTTGGAGGGTCGGACTTTGGCAAGCGGGAGTGAAAATTTTCCAGGCATCAGTGGGAGTAAACATATGGTATTAGGGGGAGGAATAGTGCCCCATTGCTGGTATCATAGGGAGGAATAGAGCCCCATTAGTGGTGTCAGTGGGAGAAATGGTGCTCCATTGTCGGTGTCAGGTGGCAGAATAGTGTCTCGTATCATTGGAAGGGATAGTGCTCCAAGGGCCGGATAAAGGCAAGCAAAGGGCCGCATCTGGCCCTCGGGCCGCAGTTTGGAGACCACTGGTCTAGAAGAAGTTAAGGTTTGTTAGATATTATCAATCAAAAGTACGGAAACCACTGCTTATAAACCACTGCGTCATTAGTAAGATGTTAATGTAACCATCCATGTCAGTGTTGCCAACCGTACGTTAATTTACGTACAGCACGTAAATTTAACCCCCTTTTTCGGGTGTACGTAAAGTCCGTTGCGGGCATCGGCTGCCCATAAAAAAGATAGCCGCGAGCCGACCATGCGCCGTTGCGAAGCCGGCCGGACTCGGGAAAGCTTGTATGCGTTCGGCTGAGCGGCGCATGCGCAGTAACGTAATGGTGCCGCCCGGCGCCATTTTTGAATAGAGTTTCAGCCAGGACGGGACTCAGGAGTGCTCGCGGGGCGGGCTACAGTGTCTCACATTTGCCGTAGGAGGAGAGGACTCGGCCGAGCAGGGGTGAGGAGGAGGAGGAGGGGGGATATAAAGTAAGAGGAGGAATGCGCTGGGAGCGGGAGCCCGGAGGGTGAAGCGGCCATGGCATGCAGGGGAGGGACAGAGACTGATGTGCTCTCTCTGTCCACCATCATATAACTTCTCCTCCACATCATCAGTATGCTGTGTCCTCCTTCCGTGCCCTTTTCACCTCTCCACATGTCAGAGCTGCCCTGACCTGTGGAGAGGTGAAAGGGGCACAGAAGGAGGACACAGCATACTGATGATGTGTGGAGGAGAAGTTATATGATGGTGGACAGAGGGGGAGGCCACTGTGAGGGGGTAAGGAGGACCCTATCATGTTCGCAGTCTCTGTCACCCCTCCTGTGTCATGTCCGCAGCCTCTGTCACCCCTCCTGTGTCATGTCCGCAGCCTCTGTCACCCCTCCTGTGTCATGTCCGCAGCCTCTGTCACCCCTCCTGTGTCATGTCCGCAGCCTCTGTCACCCCTCCTGTGTCATGTCCGCAGTCTCTGTCACCCCTCCTGTGTCATGTCCGCAGCCTCTGTCCCCCTCCTGTGTCATGTCCGCAGCCTCTGTCACCCCTCCTGTGTCATGTCCGCAGCCTCTGTCCCCCTCCTGTGTCATGTCCGCAGCCTCTGTCACCCCTCCTGTGTCATGTCCGCAGCCTCTGTCACCCCTCCTGTGTCATGTCCGCAGCCTCTGTCCCCCTCCTGTGTCATGTCCGCAGTCTCTGTCCCCCTCCTGTGTCATGTCCGCAGCCTCTGTCCCCCTCCTGTGTCATGTCAGCAGCCTCTGTCCACCTCCTGTGTCATGTCCGCAGCCTCTGTCCACCTCCTGTGTCATGTCCGCAGCCTCTGTCCCCCTCCTGTGTCATGTCCACAGCCTCTGTCACCCCTCCTGTGTCATGTCCGCAGCCTCTGTCCCCCTCCTGTGTCATGTCCGCAGCCTCTATCCCCCTCCTGTGTCATGTCTGCAGCCTCTGTCCCCCTCCTGTGTCATGTCAGCAGCCTCTGTCCACCTCCTGTGTCATGTCCGCAGCCTCTGTCCACCTCCTGTGTCATGTCCGCAGCCTCTGTCCCCCTCCTGTGTCATGTCCGCAGCCTCTGTCCCCCCTCCTGTGTCATGTCCGCAGCCTCTGTCCACCTCCTGTGTCATGTCCACAGCCTCTGCCCACCTCCTGTGTCATGTCCGCAGCCTCTGTCCACCTCCTGTGTCATGTCCGCACTCCGCAGCCTCTGTCCCCCTCCTGTGTCAAGTCCGCAGCCTCTGTCCACCTCCTGTATCGTGTTCGCAGCCTCTGACCATCTCCTATCTTTTATGTCTGCAGTCTCTGAGGGGATCCTAGAAAGATGTCAAGAGTGGGAGCGCCGTGATGGGGGTTACGGGAAGAAACGGACGTGTGGACTGTGGAGAGGAGGTCAGAGCCGCCAAGCTGGAGCCGTCTGACTGAGCCCCGCACTGTGGACCTGAGAGCAGGTCAGTGACAGCGCCGCCAGGCCAGTCTGTGGGGGGGGCACTGATCTAAGGAGGGGAGTAAATACAATAATGTAAGGGGGCACTGATATAAAAGGTCCCCCCCTATATTAGTACCCCCCCCCATTACCTTAGTGTATTCATTCTGTGGAAGGTGGTCTCTATTCACCAGAGCCCCCTCCACATCAGAGTTCCCCCTTACATCATGATCTGCAGCGTTCCCCTTTACATAAGAGTTCCCTTGCGCTGTAAGGGGGCATCCTGCAGACTCTGATGTAAGAGGGAACTCTGTGCTGGCTGGGTTATAGTATCCTAACCTTCATGTGAATTGAGAAATATGTTTTTTTACTTTTGTTTAACTGAAACACATTGGTATTAGCATTAGTTGTGTGTTTATAGTTTAAATATTGATATTTGCACTGTTTAGCAGTAAAAACGGTAATTTAAGGTACTCTTTTGCAGCGTCAGTAAAAAATGCGGCTCTGCCAGTAATCTTCATTATTTTTGCCAGTAAGAAATTGGTGCCGTACAGAAATTTTGGCATCCTTGCCAGTAAATTTCACTTCAGGGGGTTGGCAACACTGATCCATGTTATGGTGTGGGATCTACCCTAAAGTACTAAGAAGTACAGCACGGTCTTCCAAAAACTAAAGTAATTTGATTTCATCACTTTCATCACACATTTAAAAACAAAGGATTCACTCAACTGTAATCTGGGAATAGTGGGAGGGCGGTCATAAAAGTAGCACACTATTCACCTACAATAGCTGATTCACAGCAAAGAAATGGCTTAAAAGCTGTGTGCAGTAGTTTCAGACTTCTTGAATGATGACATCACTTCCATTGGAAAGAACAACTTAACTCTGCTGAAAGAGTCTACACAGTGTCAGGATGCCTACAAATTTAGCCCTAAAACGAACCCCTTCCTGACCAGGCCATTTTTTGCACGGTCGTGCCACACTGTACCCAAATAAAATTGATGTCCTTTTTTTCCTATAAATAGAGCTTTCTTTTGGTGATATTTGATCACCTCTGCGGTTTTTATTTTTGTGCTATAAACAAAAAAAGAGCGACAATTTGAATTTTTTTGTTTTACTTTCTGCTATAAAACACATTCAATAAAAAATGAAAAAAATCGAATTTCTTTATCAATTTAGGCCAATATGTATTCTGCTACATATTTTTGGTAAAAAAAATTCCAATAAGCGTATATTAATTGGTTTGCGCAAAAGTTATAGCGTCTAAAATCGATGGGTTATTTTTATGGACTTTTTATTTTTATTTTTTCTTGTTTTTACTAGTAATGGCGGCGATCAGCGATTTTTAGCGGAACTGCGACATTGCGGCAGACAGATCTGACACTAAATTACACTTTTTGGGGAGCAGTGACACCAATACAGTGATCAGTGTTTAAAAAATGCACGGTCACTGTATAAATGAAACTGGCAGGGGAGGGGTTAACATCAGGGGCAATCAAATTGTTAAGTGTGCTCCTAGGGAGTGCTTTAAAACTGTGGGGGAATGCTGTGACTGAAGGAAATCAGAGATCCGGGTTTTTGCTTAGCAGAAACACAAGATCTCCATTTTCCTCCCTCACAGAACGGCGATCTGCCTTGTTTACATTCCGCCTTTCCTCTGAACAATCGCGGGTGGCCGGCGATCCAATCTCAGCGGGAGTGGGTCGCCGGCGGAGCGTGTGTGAACTCCAGACCTTGTGCACGAAATCATGTAAAGGTGTGTGATTTCACGCAGGCATGCCACCCTGCCGCAATATATATGCAGTGGGCGGTGCGGAAGCGGTTAATAGATTCAATAGAAAACAACATTGTTTTCTCCTGACCCTGCTTTTTTTTTTTAAATCATTAGCACTAGGGCCATATTTACAACTCAAACAATCTAAAGACACATGTTGATGTGTGCAGTTAGCTTGTCTGCCACTAGATGGCTCTTTTCCCAAATAGTATGGTAAAGGGAAAGTTGTAATCCAGCATTAGCTCCCCTTTTAGAGAAATCCTTCCTCTGCTGTATTGGATGAGGTTAGTGACCGCATAAATACCAGTGATGGGTGGAGCCCAAGTTAGCGGGGCATGGGAGTCACTCTGAAGCTACTAAGATGAAGTCTCCTGCAGTACTGACCTAAAGTCCCAGGTGAGGTGGAACAGCATTTGTGAATAAATTTGGAAGCCTGAGAGAGTATGTGCCACCTGGGAGCGTGCCTGGCTGGGCAGAGCTATAGAAGGGACAAGGAGAAAGAGATTGGTACACTAAAGGGAATGCCTTGATCCCCCGACTCTCAGTTGTGGGTCCTATAACAAGGTGATGGAAGGTAATGTTGTGGACGTAGTATACAATGGGAAGTGGCCCAACTCTGTGGTGCTCCTTAAGAGAGGAACAGAGGTGCAAAGGGAAGATGGCTTAAAAGATATGTGCGTGCATTCTGCACAAACATGACAGCTACAGAATGTCTACTCCTACTGTATGTGTGGCATTCCACACCAAAGAATTCTGTTAGTATGTCAGATATGATGTTGGATGTCATGGAAATCTTTGTGAAGTTACAGTAAAATGCAGAAAATACTTTTGTGGACATTCCTTTATTCTTAAAGTAGAATTCCAGTCAAATCCTATACTATCACTATACAGTTAGAGTTGAGCGGGTAGCTGGATATTCGGGTCCGGCGGGTTCGGCCGAACTTCGGAAAAAAGTTCGGATTCGGGACCGAACTTTAACCCGAACCCGGACCCGGACCCCATTGAAGTCAATGGGGACCCGGACTTCTGACGACTAAAAAGGCTCTAAAAAAGTAATGGAAAGGGCTAGAGGGCTGCAAATGGCAGCAAAATGTTGTTAAGAACATGGCAAGTGCTCTGCAAACAAATGTGGATAGGAAATAACTTAAAAGAACATAAAAAAAATTAAAAAATAAAAAAATATGCTGGAGGCCCGATTTTCAGCAGAAGAGGTACAGGAAGTCATTAAGAACCTCAGAAACTCAACGGCATGATGCGACACATATGGTGGGAATGCCCCAGAATACGCCCTTTCTGGAATAAATTATTTAATTTAATGGATAAGCTAGTGGGAAAATAAAATACTTTGAAATAAAAATGTAGCGGGGTGCTAAATTTAAGGAAAGTGTTTGAGTGGTAAATAGGCTCAAATACCCTAATTCTGTAGGATTCATGGACCATTTTGTCCTCGGGGGACAGTATTGGTGTGCAGTTCCCTGCGGCCTACAGGTGGCGCCTTTTGTGTCCCCTCTTGGCAGTAGTACAGCGGGGCGGGGAACCTGCTGTGCATGCCAGGAGAGCATATAAAAGGGGCAGACCTTTGGCCTGGGGGCTGATGTCCAGTGGGGTCCGCGCCCAGGTGCCTTCGGCCTGGGTGCATGTGTTCCTGTTCCATCTCGGGCACCTTTAGCCCGGGGTGAGGTACTATCCTGGAGTTCTTGCTGCCCTGGGTATGGAGGCCTAGGGGCGGGAGTAAAGCCTGGAGTCCAGAGCCGCCTCGTGTAGGGGACCCTGTTCCAGGGAAGGGAGGATCATTCTGATGGACCGATGCGGGAGTCACGGTGAAGGAATGGTCTGTTGACTCCCTGGAGAGATGTCTTCCCCTTGATATGGGCTAGGTTCGTAGAAGGAGAAGCTCAAGGTCACCTTGACTGTATCAGAGGCCTTATTCAACCGGCCCGTGGCAGGTGCCTTATACACCCTGGTCTGTGGCTGAGACCAAAGTTCTCCAGGCCCGTGGCAGGGGCCTTATACACCCTAGTCTGTGGCAGAGACCAAAGTTCTCCAGGTCTGTGGCAGGGGCCTTGTACACCCGGTCTGTGGCAGAGACCAACCTCAATGTCTGTGGCAGAGACCGTGCGCCAAAAACTGTTTGAGAAACCTAAGCAGTGAAGTGAATGTGCTACGTTTGTGCCTGGACCTCCTCCACACCTTAAGCTGTCCTGTTTCTTTGCTCTAACCTTTTCTATCTGAGTACAGTTTATTTTGCCATGAGAGAATAAGAGTTGGAGTTTCAGCTGGTGTGGACATTGACTTTACTGGCAATTAAAGGACTTGCCTCTACCTACAGTAGAGGTGAGAATCATACTCTGGAGGAGTTTTGACTCCGGCTGTGGACACGGCCCGTCAAGTACACCGCTCAACCTCTTTATATAGGAGGATACGGGCTGGTAGTGCGGTGTGCCTTTCTCCCTCCTGCGAAGAGCCAACAACATAAAGGCAGGTAAGGGGGAAAGGATCTGTGCGCTACAAAAAAATAAAATAAAAATTTTAATCTTGGCCTAGCAGGACGAGGTCCATATGGAGTAGGAGGTTGAGGTGGCGGTGGATGTGGCTGTGTAGGTGGAAGCGGCGGTGGAGGAGGACGAGGTAGCCAACACTGGTTCAAAAATACAACAATGGCTGGGTAAGGCCGGTGATGTGTCGAATTCTGTCCCCTGTCGAATAGTGTCCGCCCTGTACTGCGCTTGCTGAGTATGTAGGACAAGGGGATTTCAAAAATCTCCCAAGACTAACGGCGCCTGCGTGTTGAGTTCAGGTGAAGGCCACACCATCCGTGGTTCAAGCCGAGCCAAGCAAGGCCGCGATCGAAGCGAGCCCGTGAGGGGCCCTGTTACTATGTGCTACCGTATGTCCTCTTGGATGGTGGGGCTTGAACCTGCACTCACAGCGCAGGCGCCGTTCATCTTCGGAGATTTTGTGAATCTCCTTGTCCTCTGTACTGCGCAAGCGCTGCGCCTGCGCAGTACGGGCCGGGCACAATCCGATGGCCGGACAGTTTGTCACAACACCGGTATACATGTCTATTCTGCACAAGGTACGGACAAGTCCTGTGGGATCCATGCCTGGTTCATTTTAATGAACGTGAGCTTGTCCACATTGGCTCTGGACAGGCGGCTGCGCTTGTCTGTGATAACGCCCCCTGCCGTGCTAAATACACGTTCAGATAATACACTGGCTGCAGGGCAGGCCAGCACCTCCAAGGCATAAACGGCAAGCTCAGGCCATGTGCCCAATTTGGAGACCCAGAAGTTAAAGGGGGCAGACCCGTCATCCAGTACGTGTAGGCCTGTGGACACATACTGCTCAACCATGTTGGTGAAATGCTGCCTCCTGCTAAGACGTTCCATCTCAGCTGGTGGTGCTGGTTGTTGTGGCGTGCTGACAAAGCTTTTCCACATTTCGGCCATGCTAACCCTGCCTTCTGAGGTGCTGCCGGTGCCCCGGCTGCTTTGGCGACCTCTTCCTCCTCCTCTGCCTTCGCCTTGTGCTTCCACCGTACGCCCGCTGTCAGGTGGGAATGCCACCAGCAGCGCGTCTACCAGCGTGCGCTTGTACTCGCGCATCTTACGATCCCGCTCCAGTGAGGGAATTAAGGACGGTACGTTGTCCTTGTAACGGGGATCCAGCAGGGTGGCCACCCAGTAATCAGCACCAGGTAAAATGTGGGCAACTCGGCTGTCGTTGCGGAAACACTGCAGCATGTAATCGCTCATGTGTGCCAGGCTGCCCAGAGGCAAAGAAAAGCTGTCCTCTGTGAGAGGTGTATCATCTGTGTCCTCTGTATCCCCCCAGCCACGCACCAGTAATGGCCACGAGCTGGTCTGAGTGTCACCCTGCTGTGAACATGGCTCCTCCTCCTCCTCCATCTCCTCCTCCACCTCGTCATCCTCCAGAACTGTGCCCTTTCTGCCGGACAATTGTGTACCTGGCGTTTGTTGGTGCAGGAACCCACCCTCGTAGCCACTTGTGAAAGACTGCCCTGAAAGCCTTTGAAATGATCCCGCTTCCTCCTCCTCCTCCTCATCCTCCTGTGCCACATCCTCTTCCATCATCGCACGAAGCATTTTTTCAAGGAGGCATAGAACTGGGATAGTAACGCTGAGAACGGCGTCATTGGCACTGGCCATGTTGGTGGAGTACTCAAAACAGCGCAACAAGGCACACAGGTCTCGCATGGAGGCCCAGTTATTGGTGGTGAAGTGGTGCTGTTCCGCAGAGCGACTCACGCGTGATTGCTGCAGCTGAAACTCCACTATTGCCTGCTGCTGCTCGCACAGTCTGGCCAGCATGTGCAAGGTGGAGTTCCACCTTGTGGGCACGTCACATATGAGGCGGTGAGCGGGAAGGCCGAAGTTACGCTGCAGCGCTGACAGGCGAGCAGCAGCAGGGTGAGAACGCCGAAAGTGCGCACAGACAGCCCGCACTTTCTGCAGCAGCTCTGGCATATTGGGGTAATTTTTAAGGAACCTCTGGACCACCAAGTTCAGCACATGCGCCAGGCAAGGGATGTGCGTCAAACCGGCTAGACCCAGAGCTGCTACGAGATTTCGCCCATTATCGCACACCACCAGGCCGGGCTTGAGGCTCACTGACAGCAACCACTCATCGGTCTGTTGTTCCATGTCCCTCCACAACTCCTGCGCGGTGTGGGGATTTTCCCCCAAACAGGAAAGTTTTAAAACTGCCTGCTGTCGTTTACCCCTGGCTGTGCTGAAGTTGGTGGTGAAGGTGTTACGCTGAATGGATGAGGAGGCGGTAGAGGATGAGGAAGCGGAGAAGGAGGAGTTAGCAACAGGAGGCAAACTGAAGCGCCCTGCAATCCTCGGTGGTGGAAGGACATGCGCCAAACCGCTATCTGCCTCAGGCATAGCCGCCACTGCATTTACCCAGTGTGCTGTTAGAGAGATATAACGTCCCTGACCGTGCTTACTGGTCCACGCATCCGTAGTTAGGTGGACCTTGCCACAGATGGCATTGCGCAGTGCACACCTGATTTTGTCCCCACCTGGTTGTGCAGGGAAGGGATGGCTCGCCTGGAAAAGTAGTGGCGGCTGGGCACGACGTACTGCGGGACAGCCAATGCCATCAGGCTTTTAAAACTCTGCGTCTCCACCAGACGGAATGACAGCATTTCAAAGGCCAGGAATTTTGAAATGCTGGCATTCAGGGCCAGGGATCGCGGGTGGCTAGGGGGGTACTTCCTCTTCCGCTCCAATGTTTGGGAGATAGAGAGCTGAACGCTTCCATGGGACATTGTGGAGATGGTTGGTGACCCAGGTGGTAGTGTTGCTGGCAGATCCTCTGTTTGCGGGGTGGCAGGTGCCACTGTCACTACAGAGGTGGATGAAGAGGCCGAGACTGCAGCAGAAGAGGAAGCAGGAGGAGCCAGAGACCTTTCTTGGTTTTTGAGGTGTCTACTCCACTGCAGCTCGTGCTTTGCACTTAGATGCCTGGTCATGCAGCTTGTGCTCAGGTTGAGAACGTTTATGCCTCGCTTCAGGCTCTGATTGCACAGCGTGCAAACCACTCATGTCTTGTCATCAACACACTGTGTGAAGAACTGCCACGCTAGGGAAGTCCTTGGACCTGGCTTTGGTGTGCTCGGTCCCTTGCTGCGTTGGGCAGTAGCAGATGTACTGTCTAGGGGACGAATGCTCCGTTTTTGCACCCTGCTCCCTCTTCTGCTGTGCTGGTGGCTCTGTGCGACCACCGCCTCTTCCTCCGAACTACACTGGTCACCTGCATAACGTTGATTCCATGTGGGGTCGAGGACCTCATCGTCCTCCACATCATCTTCCACCCAGTCTTCACCCCTGCCCTCCATGTCTGTCTGCACAATTGCGAAAGCAGCAGCAGTTGGCACCTGTGTTTCGTCATCATCCGAGACGTGCTGCGATGGTCCTCCCATGTACCCATCATGAAACATAAGTGGTTGGGCATCGGTGCACTCAATCTCTTCCACTTCTGGGGCAGGGCTAGGTGGATGGCCCTGGGAAACCCTGCTAACAGAGTCATCGAAAAGCAGAAGAGACTGCTGCATGATTTGGGGCTCAGACTGCTTGGCTGATTTGCAAGGGGGTGAGGTGAAAGACTGATGGACATGGGCTTCAGGTGCCAACTCTGATCTTTCATCAGAAGAGTGGGTGGGAGACAATGTGAAGGAACCCGAGGCACTGTCAGCAACCCAATCTACTATCGCCTGTACTTGTCCTGGCCTAAACATTGGTACAGCCTCATTAGGCGCGACAAAATACCGCCGCAGGCTCGGTCGCCTACTCGCACCTGAGGAAGGTGTTTCACTTGTGCGTGTAGCTGGCACAGATCCACCACGTCCTCTCCCTGCAACAGGAGCTCCACCAGCAGCACCACGACCGGGGCCACCACGTCCCTTTGACCTTCCCCTCATATTTTCCAAATTTAGGATCTTGCCCTAAATGGCATTTTTTGGAAGACCACAACACACCCACAGTATTTAACCGCTGAAACGCACAGCTACAGAACTGCAGAAAATGCTATTCAAAAAAAAAAAAAGGTTGTTTTTTTTAGTATAGCACAGTACAAGGAAAATATATAGAAATTGTTTATTTCACACACCTCCAGATGTGTATTTCACACTGCAAAATATTTTCTGTGGCCCTAAATGGCGTTTTTTGCCAGACCACAACACACCCACAGCACGTAACCGCTGAATCGCACAGCTACAGAAAATGCTATTCAAAAAAAAAGGTTGTTTTTTTAGTATAGCACTGTACAAGAAGAATATATAGAAATTGTATATTTTACACACCTCCAAGATGTGTATTTCACACTGCAAAATATTTTCTGTGGCCCTAAATGGCGTTTTTTGGAAGAGCACAACACAACCACAGTATTTAACCACTGAATCGCACAGCTATAGAAGTGCAGAGAATGCTATTAAAAAAAAATGTTGTTTTTTTTAGTATAGCACTGTACAATATATAGAAATTGTTTATTTTACACACCTCCACATGTGTATTTCACACTGCAATTTATTTTATGTGGCCCTAAATGGCGTTTTTTGGAAGAGCACAACACAACCACAGTATTTAACCACTGAATCGCACAGCTATAGAAGTGCAGAGAATGCTATTCAAAGCAAATGTTTTTTTTTTTAGTATAGCACTGTACAATAATAAAGAAATTGTTTATTTCACACACCTCCAGATGTGTATTTCACACTGCAAAATATTTTCTGTGGCCCTAAATGGCGTTTTTTGGAAGAGCACAACACACCCACAGTATATAACCGCTGAATCGCACAGCTGCAGAGAATGCTATTCAAAAAAAAGTTTTTTTTTTAGTATAGCATAGTACAAGAAAAATATATAGAAATTGGTTATTTCACACAACTAGAGATATACACTGCAAAATATTTTTTTGCCCAAAAATAGGTCTTTTTTGCGCACAACAAAGTGCCTTTTTTTTTTTTTTGCAACAGCACAATAAAGTGCCTTTTTTTTTTTTTGGGGCCCAAAAATGGGTCTTTTTAGCAAAAGCACAATAAAGTGCCTTTTTTTTTTTTGTTTTTTTTTTTGTTTTTTTTTCTGCCCGAAATGGGTCTTTTAGCAAGAGCACAATACAGCCACTAAATGGAATAGGTGTATCACTCAACGTAATACAGTGCTGGTGCACTGAGCTTGCAACACAAACAGATAAACCTATGCAGATCACTGAGCTATTATATCTCTCAATCTGGACTCCTATCTAAATCTCTCTCCCTGAAAGCACAAACAGGATCCTGCCCCTACACTACACTACACTACACTGTCTCTCTATCTTTTATATCAGTAGATTGCAGAATCAGGACTAACTCCTATCATATAATTCTCTCCCTCACAGCAACAGCAGCCAGGATCCTTTCCCTACACTGTCTAAAAGCAGAGTGACGATCTGTGCTGTGTGCCTCTTGCTTATATAGAAGCTGGTCACATGCTGGGTCACATGTTGCACTGACCAATCACAGCCATGCCATTAGTAGGCATGGCTATGATGGCTTCTAAGGGCACACCAGCTAATCAAATGGTGATTGGCTGGCCCCTGAAGCATTTCTAACTGCGCCATTAAATTCCCGAACCCGGACCCGAACCCGGACTTTAGCGCAAAATCCGGGTCCGGGTCCGGGGTCGGGAAAAAGCCAAAATTCGGTACGGACCCGAACTTTACAGTTCGGGTCCGCTCAACACTATATACAGTGCATCCGGAAAATATTCACAGCACTTCACGTTTTCCACATTTTGTTATTCCAAAATGAATTAAATTCATTATGTTCCTCAAAATTCTACAAACAATACCCCAAAAATGACAACGTGATCGAAGTTTCTTTGATATCTTGAAAAAAATCCCATGTACATAAGTATTCACAGCATTTGCTCAATACTTTGTTGAAGCACCTTTGGCACCAATTACAGCCTTAAGTCTTTTTGAGTATAATGCTACAAGCCTGGCACACCTATTTTTTGGGCAGTTTCTCCCATTCTTCTTTGCAGGACCTCTCAAGCTCTATCAGGTTGGATGGGGAGCATCGGTGCACTGCCATTTTCAGATCTTTCCAGAGATGTTCAATCGGGTTCAAGTCTGGGCTCTGGCTGGGCCATTCAAGGACATTCACAGAGTTGTCATATAGCCACTCCTTTGTTATCTTGGCTGTGTGCTCAGGGTCGTTCTCCTGTTGGAAGATGAACCTTCGCCCCAGTCTGAGGTCTAGTGCGCTCTGGAGAAGGTTTTCATCAGGGCTGTCTCTGTACATTTCTGCATTCATCTTTCCCTGGATCCTGACTATTCTTCCAGTTTCTGCTGCTGAAAAACATGCCCACAGCATGATTCTGCCACCACCATGCTTCACTGTAGGTATTGTATTGGCCAGGTGATGAGCGGTGCCTGGTTTCCTCCAGACATGACGCCAAAGAGTTCAATCTTTTTTTCATCAGATCAGAGAATTTTGTTTCTCATGGTCTGAGAGTCCTTCAGGTGCTATTTGGAAAACTCCAGGCGGGCTGTCATGTGCCTTTTTCTGAGGAGTAGCTTCTGTCTGGCCACTCTACCATACAGGCCTGGTTCTTGGTCACCTCCCTGACTAAGGCCCTTCTCCCCCGATCACTCAGTTTGGCTGAGCAGCCTGCTCTAGTAGGAGTCCTGGTGGTTTGAAACTTCTTCCATTTACAGATGATGGAGGCCAATATGCTTATTGGGACCTTCAGTGCTGCAGAAATAGTTTTTCTATACCCTTCCCCAGATCTTTGCCTTAATACAAACCTGTCTCATAGGTCTACAGACCATTCCTTGGACTTCATGGCTTGGTTTGTGCTCTGATATGCACTGTTAACTGTGGGACCTTATATAGACAGGTGCGTACCTTTCCAAATCATGTCCAACCAACTGAATTTACCACATGTGGACTCCAATCAAGTTGTAGAAACATCTCAAGGATGATCAGTAGGAACAGGATGCACCTGAGCTAAATTTTGAGTGTCATAGCAAAGGCTGTGAACGCTTATGTACATGGGATTTTTTTGTTTGTTTTTATTTTTAATAAATTTGCAAAGATTTTAACCAGTAGAGGCCTGTGCTATAGCCGAAAGACGGCTACAACGCGGACCTAGAATGCCAGGAGGACATCTATTGACGTCCTCCCCTTTCCTCGTTCCTCGCACGCGGCCGCGATTGGCATTTACAGAGCCAGGGACGTGGATCTCTGTGTGTAAGGGAGAGGAGACCGATAGTGTGTCCCTTGTACATAGGGACAACCATCGGTCACCTCCCCCAGTCAGTCTCCTCCCCCCCCACAGTTAGAATCACTCCCTTAGGAACACGTAACCCCTTCAGCGCCCCTAGTAGTTAACCCCTTCACTGCCAGTGTCATTTTTACAGTAACCAATGCATTTTTATAGCACTGATCGCTGTAAAAATGACAATGGTCCCAAAATGGTGTCAAAAGTGTCCGATGTGTCCGCCATAATGTCGCAGTCGCAATAAAAATCGCTGATCGTCGCCATTACTAGTAAAAAAACTAATAATAAAAATGCTATAAAACTATGCCCTATTTTGTAGACGCTATAACTTTTGCGCAAACCAATCAATAAACGCTTATTGCGATTTTTTTTTTACCAAGAATATGTAGAAGAATACGTATCGGCCTAAACTGAGAAAAAAAAATATATATATTTTTTTAAATTGGGATATTTATTATAGCAAAAAGTAAATAATATTTTGTTTTTTTCAAAATCGTTGCTGTTTTTTTGTTTATAGCGCAAAAAATAAAAACCGCAGAGATGATCAAATACCACCAAAAGAAAGCTCTATTTGTGGGAAAAAAAGGACGTCAATTTTGTTTGGGAGCCACGTCGCACGACCGCGCAATTGTCATTCAAAGCGTGACAGTGCTGAAAGCTGAAAATTGGCCTGGGCAGGAAGGGGGTTTAAGTGCCCAGTAAGCAAGTGGTTAAACAAACTTCTTTCGCATTGTCATTATGGGGTATCGTTTGTAGCATTTTGAGGAAAATAATGAACTTAATCCATTTTGGAATAAGGCTGGAATATAACAAAATGTGGAAAAAGTGAAGCGCTGTGAATACTTTCCAGATGCACTGTACTTGGAAAAATATACAAAGGATTTCTGCGCTACTAAAAAAAGCACACAAGCAGCTACACAACCAATAGACAAAGGTGCAAAACAAGACAAAAAACAAAAATGCAGCGCTAAACAAGGGTGAAAAGTAAAAAACACCCAGTGTAATGAAGGGTAATATCCAATTAGGTGACAAAAGTTCATGTAAATAATGAAAAAGTCTCTAATAAATGAAACAATTCTTGAACAGTTGTGTGTAGAATCTGAAATCTTGAAAAAGAAGTTTAGATAACCACCACCAATATATGCAAGGCTTACCGGAACAAGTGAACCCAAACAAACATACGTCTGAAGGGTCACATCAGGCTATTAGATGTATGTCTCCTCCCAAGCTGATCCTATGCAGGTAAATCCTCAGGACAATGCTCTCAGCAATGTTGATAGAGGTGAATGGAAAACAGTGGCTCAAATGGTGGTGAACCAGGATACCGATCAGATAAATATATGGAGGAAAAGAGAAGGGCACATGGCATAATATCGTCTAAAAAATCAAACTTTAATGTAGGTAGATACACTTACATCAAGATGGTTAAACAAACGCTTGTAAAATAGTGGCAGCAGTGGAATCTCCCGACGCGTTTCGCAAAAAAATTGCATCATCTGTACTTAAATCTGCTCCCACCCTGTTTCTGAGCCTGTTCTAACTACTGTGACAGCAGGCAGGTAAAATCACCAGGTTGCATCCAGGATGGTAGGTATGTATGCCCTAGATTCAGGCTTTATGCAGATTCATACCACTAGGGGAGTGCTGGGAGTCTTGCGGGGGAAGAGTTAATGAGCCCAGCTGAATCAAGTGGCTCATTAAGGCCTCTACAAGAACTCCCAGCATGCTAAGGGAGAGGCTCCATCCTGGAACCAGTTCTGTGTTGTGCAAGACTGGGGAGTGGGTTTCTGTCCTGTGCGGTGAGACAAAGCCTGTGTGGCTAAGACCTTTAAAAAACAGGGAGATAGGGGCTGGGGCAGCATAAGGCTGCACCTAGTTGTCAGACAGGGAACCTACGTGTGTAGTAAGCGGTCAAGCTGACCAGGATTTCTTTTTGTATGTTTCTTTTTGTTTTGCTGTTTTTCCCCTGTAAATAGTTTAAAATAAATCGCACCTTTTGTTTTTGCAACTACAAACTCTGTCTGCTGTGCCTGTTTTTGTGTGGTGAACCCATCCAGGGGGTCACACACACCCGCTGCCGAGCTAACCCCCTCACACTACCCTATAAAGGAAAGATGTCTATACTTAACTATTTTGAGGGAACTCCAGTCTAGTCACATGATCTCTCTAGCGGCGGCTTCAGTTAAAAGGAGAGATCAATGACAATGGCTGCAAAGCCTGGGCGATGATGTTACCCATAGGCTTACTATAGGCCATCTGTTGTTGGCTGTCCCTCCTCTACACTGAAGTGTCGCTGGGAGCTGATCGTGTAACCAGAGTGCTTTGAGACTAGGTAAGTATGGACATCTTTCCTTTACAGGATAGTTAGAATAGGATTTGAAGGGGGCTGGGAGCAGGTTTAGACATAGTTAGTATTTGATTGGAATGCTACATTAGATATTAAAGCCTCAGGCTGAGGATGTCGGGAGTGGACCTATGGTCAGGAGAATGAAACAATATAGCAGAGGGTTCCATCAACTACAGGTGGGTGGTTGTTCTATCAATATAGAATTGGTGGGGGGGGGGACTTATACATTTTGGTGCCAACACCTGTCCAATCGTAGCGCCCCTTACACACAGAAAATTTGGTGCTTTAGGCCCCACCCACAAGTGGGCTATACCTCAATCCATGGCTTTATTAGTTTGCCTAAAAAAAAAATGTATTTCCTCACTGTCTGGGGGAAAAAAATGACCATTTGACTGTAACAAATTTTCCAGGGGTATTTATTGCGACTGAAGTTGTACTTTAGCATCCACATCTTTATGTTTATGGGCACATTTTAGTTGTGGAGCTAATGATTTGGCAATCTATAAATAAAAAAGTTGTTATAAAAAAAAACACTTATTTCTAATTAAACATGGGATTGTTTTAAAACAAAGAGTGTTTTCCCATTTATAGTGACACTGAAATTATGTTTCTGGTACAGAGCATGGATAAATTACTGATTAATAATATTATTAGATACATTGTTATAGTAATATTGGTAACATGTATTTAAACACAAAGCTTGCAAACAGTTTATAAAGGAGTCACTGTCAGTGGTTCTGCAAGAGAAACTGTGACCCAGCTGTCAAAATGACAGCTAGGTTACCAGCCAGGTCTTAGTCTGTGATTAATGAGCTCTGACGGCAACTCCTGTATGAACAAAGCCAGCAAAGAGAATTTGCGGATGATTATACAAAAAGTTTACAGGTCCAGATGTCTTAGAATTTGATTATAAATTCATTAACGAAGCCAGTTTTGCATATCCAAGATTAATCATACTATACAGAATGTCAGTTGCAGTACAAACCCCTGGCTCTCAGCTTCCAACATATGCTTCCTGTCCTCTAAATGAATATTTCTGGGATAATTTGGGAGTGAATGTTGGTTTCTAACTATCTGGAATGCTGCATAACTTCACTCACTAGTGAGGGAGCAGTAATAGAACTACGCCTCATTGGTCTGGCCAGTGAGGGAGCAACGCTATAGGAGAAGGTAGATAATCATGTCAATTATGTTCTTTTTTATTATCATCATCATAATTCTTATTTCATAATGTATTCCTATATCATAATGTCCTATTGAGAAGTGTGATACTTAAATTATCACGGAATGGTTTCATGCCATTATCAATAACTTGACCACATTAAAATATGTTGTAAAAAATAAAAGACTATACTTACCACATAATTATAATATCTAGTTAGAACACATTTGGCCAATTTTAAGGGGGGGGGGGGGGGGAAAGTGTATCCTTTTAGTAAACAGAGGCAAGGTAGACCTAAAGGCAAATCTTTTTTTTTTAGTTTGGATAGAGTTATGCCCTCTACACACGATCAGATTTCTGATGGAATAAAATCCGATGACTTTCATCAGTCTTGCCTACACACCATCAGACAAAATTCCGACCGTCCAAAACGCCCTGACATACAACACGTACGACGACACTATAAATGGGAAGATCAAATCAAATGGCCCCACCATTTGGGCTGCTTTTGCTGATTTCGTGTTACCGCGTGTTAGTAAAAGTTTGGTGTTAGCTGATTCGCGCTTTTCATTCTCCGTGCTTTTCAGTCCGTTACAGCACGACGAATGTGCTATCTCCATTACGAACGCTAGTTTTACCAGAACGAGCGCTCCCGTCTTGTAATTTAGTCTGAGTATGCGTGGATTTTTCTCCGATGGAGTTCCACACAGTCGGAATTTCCTATTGTTTTTTTTCCATCGGAAAAATTTAAAACATGTTCTATTTTTTAACACCGATGGAAAAAAGTCCGATAGGGCCCACACATGATCGTTTTTTCAGATGAAAAAAAGTCCATCTGACTTTTTTCATCGGAAAAACCGACCATGTGTTCAGGGCATAAGGGAGGTTTATAACGCCTGTCAAGGTTTGTTTTTTGTTTTTTTGCCGTCTGTGTCCTTTTGGGGAGATTTCCCTTCGCTTCTTGTCCCCTAGCCAAAACAGGAAGTGGGAGGAAATTCCTCCATAGTGAAGGAATCCCTGACTGTCCCGGGGTCCCCAATTCAAAGATGTCCCTTCTATTCCTGTTCTAGTGACAACCCAAAATTTTACATTTTGTTTCTCTTTCACTGTAAACAGGTCAGATAAAGAGGGTGAATCTACTTAGAGGGGGCAGAGACAGCAATAAAAACCTTTTGACTTAAGTCATACTTCAAAGCAGAACTCTGAAAGAATATATATATATATATATATATATATATATATATATTTAATATGATATAATTGAAGCTGTAAAATATATCTTTAAATATTTCTCATATAAAATATGTTGTTATGTTAGATTCGTCATAACTCCCTGCACACCAAGTTCATACTGAGAGAGCGCGGGACCAGAACTGTGAGTCAGTCAGGTTCCATTGCATTGAGCAGTGCAGTCAATGCAATGTTTTCAGGAACTGGGAGGGTACTTACAAAAGGGGAACTAAATAGATATCCTGTCTAGCGTGGTAATGAGGATAGTTTAGTCAGCCGGCTATGGACAGAGTGGGGACCGAGCTATACAGAATAATTGTAGCACTACGAGGAGAGTCACTCTCACTGTGTGGATCATGGATGGCCAAATAGAATTAGACATTTTAGCAGTAAAAACAATAATAATATATGTGCATTTCAGCTGTATATTCAGTTGTTTAACCAGAGTTCAGCTGTAAAGGGTGGCCCTAGCCCTTAAACTCCTAACTAATGGTATGGCACATAATATTTGTGTGGCACTTAGCTGTTACTATGATATTACCATTTGAAACCTCATATATGTAAAGTTCCAGGAAAGAAGAACTATTTAGTATTGAACTTCACTAAGTGGTAAGTGAGATAGTTCAGATCATGAACATTCATGCACCAACTAACCAACCACAAACCAACCTACCAACCACAACATGGTTAATGTAAAGTAGAACGTAGTATAAGATTTGATGTAACGGAAATAACATTACAAACAAACAGTAATTACAAAGGAAGTAAAATTCATGTTTCTGAAGTGTTAAAGCAAACTAAAAGTACACTATATTACCAAAAGTATTGGGACACCTGCCTTTACACGCACATGAACTTCAATGGCATCCCAGTATTAGTCTGTAGGGTTCAATATTGAGTTGACCCACCCTTTGCAGCTATAACAGCTTCAATGATTCTGGGAAGGCTGTCATATAAGGTTTAGGAGTGTGTCTATGGGAATGTTTGACCATTCTTCCAGAAGCGCATTTGTGAGGTCAGGCACTGATGTGGATGAGAAAGCCTGGCTCGCAGACTCTGCTCTAATTCATCCAAAAGGCTTTCTATCGGGTTGAGGTCAGGACTCTATACAGGCCAGTCAAGTTCCTCTACCCCAAACTCGCACATCCATGTCTTTATAGACCTTGCTTTGTGCACTGGTCCAAATTATTTGGTGGAGGGGTGATTATGGTGTCAGGTTGTTTTTCAGGGGTTGGGCTTGGCTCCTTAGTTCCAGTGAAGGGAACTCTTAAGGAGTCAGCATACCAAGACATTTTGGACAATTTCATGCTCCCAACTTTGTGGAAACAGTTTGGGGATGGCCCCTTCCTGTTCCAACATGATTGCACACCAGTGCACAAAGCAAGGTCCATAAAGACAGGGCAGGTAGGGTGACCACATTTCCAAACTGCCATTCAGGGACACCCCCCCCTCTCTCACCTTCCCCAAAAAAAGATGGGGGGGCAGGGGGAAATGTAGTCCCGGGGTTGATGGGGAAAGGCGGCGGGTTATTTGTCAGATTAATGTGCCGCTTGCCACCAGATGCAGTGCCGCTTGCCACCCATAGCCTGCCACCAGTTGCAGTGCTTGCTGTCACTGAGCCACGTGCGTAGAAGGAAAGGAGTGGCGTCACTATCTAGAGAGTGAAGATCACACCAGTCCTTGCTGCTTGCCGCTGGGTGCCGGAGAAGGAGGAGGTGCCGAGGTGGGTGGGGACAGCAGTGCTGCACTAGGCGCAGGCCTCGCTCCCGGTCTTACTGTCTGAGAGTAAATTGTCACTGGTTGCAAGATGCCAGGCAGTGCTGGCCCTAGCAACCAGTTCCGGAAATGTAGTTATTAGTTAGTTGGGGGTGGCTGTGTCCTCTATTTCATTCCGGGACATTGTATTGTCCCAGAATGAAGGTGCCCGGGACCCAGGACAGACATGTCAATTGCGGGACAGTCCCGGGCAATCCGGGACACGTGGGCACCCTAAGGGCAGGCATCCCAATACCAATAATATAGCATATACAGTGGGGATCGAAAGTTTGGGCACCCCAGGTAAAAATGTGTATTAATGTGCATAACGAAGCCAAGGAAAGATGGAAAAATTTCCAAATGGCATCAAATTACAGATTAGACATTCTTATAATATGTCAAAAAAAGTTAGATTTTATTTCCATCATTTACACTTTCAAAATGACAGAAAACAAAAAAATGGTGTCTGCAAAAGTTTGGGCACCCTGCAGAGTTAATATCTTGTACTGCCCCCTTTGGCAAGTATCACAGCTTGTAAACACTTTTTGTAGCCAGCCAAGAGTCTTTCAATTCTTGTTTGAGGTATCTTTGCCCATTCTTCCTTACAAAAGTCTTCCAGTTCTTTGAGATTTCTGGGCTGTCTGTCACGCACTGCTCTTTTAAGGTCTATCCATAGGTTTTCAATAATGTTGAGGTCAGGAGATTGTGAAGGCCATGGCAAAACCTTCAGTTTATGCCTCTTTATGTAATCCCCCATGGATTTTGAGGTGTATTTAGGATCATTATCCATTTGTAGAAGCCATCCTCTCTTTAACTTCAGCTTTTTCACAGATGGCATCAAGTTACCATCCAAAATTTGCTGAAATTTTATTGAATCCATTTTTCCTTCTATTCGTGAAATGTTCCCTGTGCCACTGGCTGCAATACAACCCCAAAGCATGATTGATCCACCCCCATGCTTAACAGTTGGACAGAGGTTCTTTTCATTCAATTTCATTAATACCTTTGCTCATTCCAGCCAAAAAGTTCTATTTTAACCTCATCTGTCCACAGAACTTGTTTCCAAAATGCCTCAGGCTTGTCTATATGTTCATTTGCAAAGTTCAAACGCTGATTTTTGTGGTGAGGACGTAGAAGAGGTTTTCTTCTGATGACTCTTCCATGAAGACCATATTTGTACAAGTATCTCTTTATAGTGGAATAGTGTACCACAACTCCAGTGTCTGCCAGATCTTTCTGGAGGGATCGTGCAGTCAAACGTGGGTTTTGAATTTCTTTTCTCACAATCCTGCGAGCTGTTCTGTCTGATATCTTTCTTGGTCTTCCAGATCTTGCTTTAACTTCCACTGTTCCTGATGACTGCCATTTCTTAAAGGGGTTGTAAAGGTTTGTTTTTTATTTTCTAAATAGGTTCCTTTAAGCTAGTGCATTGTTGGTTCACTTACCTTTTCCTTTGATTTACCTTCTAAATGTTTTTTTTCTTTGTCTGAATTTCTCACTTCCTGTTTCTCCTCACTAAACTTCACACCATCATCCGAGTGGTGTGGAGTCAGCCAGAACAGCTTACTGAACAGCTTACTGAGGAGGAACAGGAAGTGAGAAATTCATACAAAGAAAACAAAGAAAAAAACCATTTAGAAGGTAAATCAAAGGAAAAGGTAAGTGAACCAACAATAGACTAGCTTAAAGGAACCTATTTAGAAAATAAAAAACGAACCTTTACAACCCCTTTAATTACATTCCGAACAGAGGATATTGACATCTGAAAACGCTTTGCTATCTTCTTATAGCCTTCTCCAGCTTTGTGAGCGTCAACTATTTTCAGTTTCAGTTTACTAGACAACTGCTTAGAAGAACCCATGGTGCTGATTGTTGGGGCAAGGTCAGATGAGTCTGGCCATTTAAAACCTTTGAGATTGACATCACCTGGTCTTCCCAGATGATGATTGAGAACAATCCATGACACTGGCAGGTCTCAGCTTTGCAAAGGGGGCAGTACAAGATATTAACTCTGCAGGGTGGCCAAACTTTTGCAGACGCCATTTTTTTGTTTTCTGTAATTTTGTGTAAATGATGGAAATAAAATCTAACTTTTTTGACATATTATAAGAATGTCTAATCTGTAATTTGATGCCATTTGGAGATTTTTCCATCTTTCCTTGGATTCGTTATGCACATTAATACACATTTTTACCTGGGGTGCCCAAACTTTCGATCCCCACTGTATGTGCCTTACCCAGAAACAGATTCACTTGCCCCTCCTAACATATGCTTACCTTCCCTTTGCTCTTTTGCAACTCTGTTTAGTCACCTAAAGCAAAGAGAAATGCTTTTAGAATTGAAAGTAATGTTTGCAGGCATCATTCTTAACAAAAATTCTAACAATACTATTAAGATTTATTTTGGTTAGTATGTAACCAAGTGGAAGACCTGCTCCTCCTTATGCCTGGGATAGACAAGCTTCAAAACATAAGGGAACAAAGGGAAGAGCACAACTAGTGCAGTAAAACACTTTATTGAACTGAAAAGTTAAATAAATCAAATGCACTCACATTACCCAGATCAGGTGTGCGCCTCTAAACATCCCACATAGATCACAGAAGAATCCCAGCCAGGTCTACATTTTGTTTTATAACAGTCTCTCTCTCTCTCTCACTGCAGGCAGAGGAAAAGATCACATGTGCTCCTGGCTGGGGTATTTTCCACAGCAAAGCTCAAAGAGCCTTGTCAGCATGTGTAGGATTGTTGGCCACTCCCCAATCCAGCTTCCCATGTTGCTATGACAATGCTGGTTTCGGAGCATGTCCCCTTTTCTCAAGTCTACCAGCACCGTCTTTGCCCACTCTTTGATATAGAGACAGTGGGATCGTTTAGGGTAGGCTTCATTGTACTTCTTCCTGACTGTTTGTAGTCAGAAGTCAGGTTAACAGTGTCAGTTTTCTGTAAAGTTGATCATAAGGCTACTTCAGCATGACAAGTGGAAAACCAACTCTCTTTTTTTTTTTACGGAGAACACCATGTTGGTAGTTGCAGGGTACTGCCCCATTGTATTCGTCCAAAGGCCTACAAATATAACTACCAAAACTCATTTGAACCCAGGTTCAGTTTCTGGAGGTAAGCTCTTTCCCCTAGGACAACCACTGCAGTCCATAAGCTGGCTTCCACTGGTTCCCTCTACACATATTTCAGGGATCACTTGATGCCAGAAAAAAGAGTGTTCCATCGAGTCTGCCTCCTTTTTGTTTTTTTGTTTTTTTATGCATGTTTATACATATTTATTTTATACACCTTTTGCAAGGACAGAGCAGACATCAGGCCTCCCAGCTGTTGCTGCATGAACAGTCTATTGAACACCTTTCATTTTCTCATCCTCATCCCGACACAAAATAAAGAATGTCCAGTTGGGTTTGGATAAAAAGAACTCAGACTTTACACCAAATGATGATAATCAAACATTATGCCGCGTACACACGACCGTTTTTCATGACGAGAAAAACACAATTTTTTTAATTGGTCATTAAAAACGGTCGTAAGTAGGCTCCAGAGCATTTGTCTCGACGAGAAAAATGGGCATTAAAAATTTAGAACATGCTCTATTTTTTCTCGTCGTTTTTCACGTCGCCGTTTTTCTCGTCGTGAAAAACGGCCATGTGTACACTTTAATGACGGGGAAAAAACGCGCATGCTCAGAAGCAAGTTATGAGACGGGAGCGCTCGTTCTGGTAAAACTAGCGTTCGGAATGGAGATAGCACATTCGTCACGCTGTAACAGACTGAAGAGCACGAGGCTGAAAAGCGCGAATCGTCTCTCACCAAACTTTGCTAACATGAGGGTGGCGCCATCCAAATGGAACTTCCCCTTTATAGTGCCGTCGTACGTGTTGTACGTCACCGCGCTTTGCTCGAACATTTTTTTTCACAATAGTGTGTAGGCAAGGCAGGCTTGAGAAGAATCACATTGAGAAAAACTTCGTTTTTTTCAATGACATTAAAAACGGCTGTGTGTACGTGGCATTAGAATAAATAAATGAACATCTTTATTTCTTTCTCTGAGTAGCAAAACCTTCTGTCCGAGGTGGTACAAGATATCCCTCTGTAAAAGATATCCGGTGCCTAATTAGTCCCAAAAATAGGGTGATCTGTCTCCTTCTGTCTAGTAGTCCCATGCACAAGGGTAAGTCCTAAGGAGGTACTTTCAGGTCATCTCAGAAGGATATATGGCCCATTGTGACAAGGAGAGTCTAGCCGCTTCTCTGCAGATTGCACTCCAACTTACCATACCCACCTGTCCTTAAATGTCCCATGACAAGGGACAGTAACTGGCAGACCAGTTGCCAGTATCCCAAGGGGCAGCATTTAGTCTTAAGGGGACTTAACACCCTGTACCAAGTGCTGATGTACAAATCAAAGAATTGTCTTTAGATATGCACATAATGTCAGTTCAAGCAAACCTGCAACAAATGCAGTTTGTTATTAACTCTTAGTTGACATGTGTACAGTATATCTGCAGATCAGGCAGAGGCTAAGGTAGCAGCTTTCATAGCTATAAGCAATAAGAGGATTTAGTTATGCTCCACTTTTGTTGAGAGAAAAACAATCCCCTCTGGGGCAGCAATGCTTTTTAGGCGCTTTTAACCCCTTGTTAACCCATTCTTTGGGGTTAAAAGCGCTTTGCCCCCGCCCGCACGCAGCGCCAGGAAAGCGCCGCTCAAATGAGCGCCGCTTTACAGCTAGCGCGGGGCGGTCTTCAGTGTGAAAGGGGTCTAACTGCTGATAAGAAAATTAATTTAGTCGTTTATATTTACTAAAACTATTGCATTTACATGTTCTGTGTACTGTGGGAGACCAGATATAATGAATTCAGGCTCCAGGGTTTAGTAACACTTTAAAAATGTTCTGGCTGACCCAAGATGGCTGTTAGAGTCACATGGGGTGGCAGTATCCAATGGGATAGCTTCCCCAGTGACCCAAGAAACCATAGAGGAACCAAGTTACTCTTCAGTTGCAATGCTGCCGTGGTCAAGCGCCACCTACAGTGGAGGAAATAGACTGCACCTGCCTACATAGTAGTTTCTTATATCTCTCTGGAACTCTGATGGTAAGATTTCTGATCCTGAATTTCTAGTTCCATTCACTCTCCTCGTTTATTAAAAGGGCTAATTTCTTACTTTCATTTCTTCATTTAATATTTTATTATACAGCACAAATCTGTGGAACCCCTGCTTTATTTTACTATTTTTTTGTTTTGAAAAAGAACATAAAACTCGAGTCCCGCAGAGAAAAAAGCCAGTTGGTAACTCAATCTGCCAAAATCTGAAATATCGCTTTGGGGTTGGCAGGCACTTTAAAGGAACCATGCATACACATGAAGAATTCCTTGTCACAATATCTCACAGGAAGGGAATTCCTTCCACGTTCTAAAGCCAACACTGTATTTATTATTACAATGCCATAGATAAAGTGAAGGAAATACCCAGGAAAAAAAAAATCCATCTGGTTCTATACAGTATATGGTGTGAGTAATTGCTTCGTAGATCCATTCTCAGAATAGCTCATCTGTAGGGAAAACACTGACTTATTTGTGCAAAAATAAAGTGTTGCTAAGGAAACCGAGGTCAGTTTAAAGAACACACTGCAACATTTAAAACATTTTGTTATTGGTCACCATGGCAACCATCTCTCAGGCTGGACATTTACAAGTCAGGTCCCCGCTGTTTCATATCTCCTTTTTATTTCTCATTGTGAGCAGAGCTTAATAACCTAGTGTATTTCATTTGTCAGACCCAGTACAAATCCTCTGTCACAAAGAGGCAGAAAAAAGTGGACAGTTTATGGCATTCTCATAGATTTTTATCATCACACAGGGACAGCAAGCATTTTTTTCTTTTAACTCTATCATCTGAAAAGTAAATCTCTCATCAGAAAAAAAAAAAATACAAGGGCGGCCATTGCTGACGTCTGTGAATATGGTTTGTCTTATCGATTTGCTGACCCCAATAGCATGAACAATGATGCAGAGCGGTTGAGAAAAGTTGAAAACCCTTTCCTGCTTATTTTTTGTAGATCAGTGATTTAACTAAAGCAAGGGTTTGGGTATCACAGCCAGGCAGCAGGGATTTTGAGAAAAAGAAGTACGAAATTGCAACCCACATGTCTTCCTCTGGTTTAGATAACTGAAGTTAAAGGGAAACTATAGTGTGTAGCACAACCCCCCCATAGGAGTTGCTGAAGTTAGGGTTCCCCAGGCACACCGCATTTCCTTCGTTCATCCAGACACAGAAAATCAGTTTGGATTGGATTGGGTAAGAGATTATGTTATGCCCAGTGTGACAACAAACAGAACTTCAAGGACAACTTCCCTTCTATATACAGACTCTTCAGCCTCGTACACAGGGCGGGAATCCCGTTGAAAAAAAAAACACGTTGGTTTTCTCAACGGGATTCCTGGCAAGCTTGTCTTGTCAAGCCCTGTGTACACAAACGCCATTCAAAAGAACCACGGTTCTTTTGAATGGCAAGAACGCAGTGACATCAACAACTACGAAGAGACGGTGCTCGTCACATTCAATGTCGTCGCCGCCATCTTGCTACACCCTACACTACCCTTGTATGCTACCGCGCATGCGTCAAAGTCTCATCGAGCATGCTCTTGTTTCCCTGGACAGGTAAGCATACAGACGACCGGGTTTCTCTGCAGGAAACACTCTGCCGAGAATACCAACAAGAAAAATAGAGAGCAGGTTTCCTGCCGAGAAACCATACACATAAACGATTTTCTCGGCAAAAAGCTCTCCCAGCAGTTTTCTTGCAGAGAAAACCGGTCGTGTGTACGAGGCTTTCTTCTTACTTCCTCCTGCACATACTTGGTTCCTCTATGTACAGCTCCTGCTGGCTCACTCTTGATGGAACTAACAGTATATCGCTAGTTCAGCAAAGGTCCATTACAGGCAGGAATGCTCAGTCCCTTTGGCAAAGTACTAAAATAGAGTGAACAGCACAACAAATCTCCCTCTGCTTTCCTGTGAGCACTGATCCCAGATCCACTTGCTTGCAGAATGCTAGCGCATCTGAGTGCCAACAGCCTCACCTCGCTGTTTCTATTTCCAGTGTTCCTGACTGACTCTCTGCACCAGTCCTGTCCGACTGATACACACACATGGAGATTTCCCAGAGCAAGGTTGGATGAAGACTTGGCACAATGCTGTCTTCAAGAGAGAACTGCTACAGCTGGCTGTCTCTTCCCTTGTATGTTCCTGCACCATGCGGATCTACTCACTGTCTCACCTGCTCTCTTCGCTGCCTCCTCAGCTTTATTCCCTCCAATTGCCTCTTGTGGTGGGATCCTTCCAGACCAGCCTCCCAAGATCCAGCCCGGTTCCCTCAAGGGCCACCGACAGCCTCTCCTGAGCACTGCTTCTCCATCTTCCACCCAAATTTCTTGCTGCAATGGCCAATGTCTATTTATGAGCTTTCTTAGTCCCCTGCCAGGCCCACTCCTGGGAATTGGCTAAGGGCTCATACATATTCAAGGAAGCTCCTCCTCACCTCCACCCATTAGTTCCAGAACATTCTCCAATATTATAGAAACAGCGGGAGGCACCCGAAAGCTGCCAGGATGAGTTATCCAGCCCTGGCCTCTAGTAACTCTGACCCAGATTTAATGACTCAGGTCTAGCACAGAGCCAGCTATGTTTTTCCTACTTTCACTGTCCGTAGTGCAGACAGAGTTTCTCATTCTCGTACATATGCGCAGACCGGCAACTGGCTGGGCAGATGGGCATAGGCGCGCACATCCGCACTCACGCATCAATGTGCACATCTGTCACTAATGCTGGCACCAAGCTATTTAAACAGGCTTTAGTATGGGCTCATTTCTGTTTGGTGTGCAGCTTCTGTGTGTTGTTTCCTGATTGCTATGTTGACCTCTGATCCTGATATGGCTTACTTCTGACCTGTGTTTGTCTGCTACCTACCCTGACCTTGGCTTGTCTCTGGATTCTGCTTCTGCCTCCTGTTTCTGCTTGATCGACCTCTCGTTGCTGATTTGACTTGTAACTACCAGTGGCCCCTGAGCTGGAGCTGTATGAGAGGCCTTCCTCTGCACGTCAGGCTCACTGAACAGGTACGTGACACTTACTACTAGTAGCATACACTAGAAGGTGCTACAAGTGCATTCTTGGTAATCACATGTAGGTAGGTGCAGTCTATTTTCACCAAAAATCTACAAATAAATAAAAAAAAAAAGGAAAAAAAATTAATACATTTTTACTTACCAGAAATAGCGTTTGTTAATCCCTAATCTGCCTCTTCATCCTCCGTGGTGGATCTTCTTCCTCGTCCTACACTCTGTGTCTTCTTGTGAATTGGGCGCGCTGCCTTCTGGGAACTGTGAGTATCCCAGAGAGCAGCTGGCCCATTCACAAAGCGCCGCGCTGCTCGTGCATGCGCAGTAGAAAATGGGCAGTGAAGCCGCACGGCTTCACTGCCTGTTTCCCTTACTGAGGATGGCGGCGCCGGGAGCTGCCAGCGCCGAGGGATTGGCCTAGGGGGGCTGACATCGCGGGCGAGTAGGACAGGTAAGTGTCCTTATTAAAAGTCAGCAGCTACAAAAAAAAATCGCGGGTGGAACCCCCCTTTAAGTCCTGTATAATATGTATGTGTGAGGACCTGGGAGTGGGAACAGGAAGTAGGGAGTTATGAAGTGAAACTAAGAAAAAAGGTTCACATGCTCTTCACTGCTGGCTGGGAATAAACAAGTTCTCTACAACAGTGGTTCTTAACCCTGTCCTCAAGTACCCCCGAAAGGCCATGTTTGCAGGTTTTCCTTTATCTTGCACAGGTGCTTTAAATCAGAGTCAATGGCTTGGTATTTTGGACAGCTATTTTATCTAAGAGAAATTTCCAAAGCATGGCCTGTTGGGGGTGTTGTGGAAAATTTTATGAAGATGTATTTAATATGTATTGTCATAGTGTCACCCAGTGTTAGTACTTCCGCAACCCGCTCTAAAGAGCTGACTGGGGCAGTCTGAGGCTGGTTGAGATAAACTTCCTGATTTGGAAAAGGGTGTTTGCAGAGTGAGGCCTCTCTGCAAACGCATTATCGGTTTAGCGGATATATGCTCTTGTCGCCTCTGTGTCTGATCAACATTGAGGTGGTGACATGAGCATACACCTGCAGATAAGCTCCCTTCCTCAGAAAATGTGTTCATTGATTATTGTATTATTATTGTGTTATTTTGTATTTGTATTATATTGTATGTATTTAAATATGCCTGTTGGAAGGGTTATCATGTATTGTCACATCCTGTGTTGCCAAATCTATATATGGGCATTTGCTGTGTGGAGCCCACATGCTGTGACATCACTTCCTATGGAGGAGGTCACATACTGTGTCCTGACTTCCCATGGAGGAGGACACATGCTGTGACATCACTTCCTATGGAGGAGGTCACATGCTGCAGCCATCACTTCCTGTTTGTGATCTTTTGTGATAATAAAAGGATGCTGTTAGGGCGTCGGCGACCAGTCTTTGCTGGGAGGCCTTGATGATGAGACCAGTCTGGTGATTCTTCTTGATTTGTATGAATGGGGATTGACTGGAAGGTGAGTGAATTTTAGCTTAAAGCGGAAGTAAACCCATCGATTTAACAGTTTCAAAAAGCAGTTACATTCCCGGCATGCCGGGAATGCCAACTGTCACATTGGTTGTGCTCTCAACCAAACTGTCAAACCATCCAATGGCTGGTGTCATAACTGATCACATGTGTAGCATCATGGCAGTTGAAGATTATACAGAGGCCAAGATGGCAGCTTCCTTGCCTGAAAATGATAGGAAGGTTTACTTCCACTTTTAGAAGCATTATTACATTAAGATGAAATCTGTGATTATGAGCACAAGGAGAAATGGCTGTGTGCGCTGCACACAGCCAAACTTCGCTGACAGGGGTACTTGAGGACAGGGTTGAGAACCACTGCTCTACAAGAATTATCTGACTATTCCTTATTACACAAAATCTACATGGCGACAGAAGTGAGATCGCTGAAACATCATGGCTCAGAATCTATGTGGCATACAACCCCTAATCTTTGATAATGACATCGAAAGAAAATGAGACGTGTACAGCAAAGCAGGATTTTCAGACAAGTCAAAAAATGTACAAGCTTACACTCTTCTCAATTTTGCTGGTTCAGATACACTAGATAAATATGAGTCATTTAATTTTCATGACAATGAGGACAAAGAGGACCCTGATGCCTTAATCAAGAAATTTGGTGAGATATGCTTACCACAACATAATGTGATAATAGACAGACATGCATTTAACATGATGGCTCAGAAACCTGATAAGGGAATACAATCCTATGCAGCCACACTGAAACTGCTGGCTAAAAAATTTGATTTTGGTGCACTAACAGATGAAGTGATACGTTACAGGATTGTATGTGGTATCTACAATCATGCAGTTCGTGCTCAGTTGTTCAGAGAGAAAGATTCAACACTGGAGTCAGCCATTAGAATATGTATGTTTGAAAATTCGGAAAGGTCCACTAAGGAACTAAAAAGAGAGGCAGAATTGTTTGTGGTGCAACATAACAAAAGGCAATGCATCAACTTTAGTAGTGAACACGCTACTGAGTGCAACAACTGTTCGGCTTTTAACAAAAGGTGTAACTCATGCAACAAATGGAATAATTTTGCAAAATGTTTTAGGTCCAAGCCTCAAAATAGAGGTGAGTGGCACTAAACAACAAAATGTGCACAGAATTAATGAAGTGGAAAGTGAGGATCACTAAAACTGTTTTCATTGTGAAAGTGTGGGCCTACCGTAATTGCAAATAAAGGAGAAATATTCACTTTCTTCTCAACTGCATGCAACAAATATGTCAAGTTAAAAATTGACACTGGTGCCAAATGCAATGTCATTTCCTTATCCACATTTCACAGCATTGACTCCAAAGCTGAAATTGATCAGTCAAATAAAATAAACCTGATAGCTTATGGCGGTCAAACAATTCAGACACTGGGCACTTCTACCTTGGATCTATCAGGAGACAAGCTTCTATTTCACTTTGTGGATATATATGGTAAGAGCCTTCTAGGCTTACCAGACAGCATACATTTAAATCTAATCCAACTAAGTCCAGAAGTACATGCAGTACAAAAACAGGCTCCTGAGATGACCACTTATGTGGACTTATTTCAAACTGATACTGTTGGTAAACTTCCAGTCATGTATCACATGTGCTTAGATGAAACAGTACAGCCTACTGTGTGTGCCCCTCAAAGGATCCCACTGGCTATAAAAGACAGTCTTGCAAGAGTTGGAAAGGATGACTAGACTGGGCATCATTGCACCAGTGCAGGAGGCTACCCCCTGGGTGCCTGCCATGGCAGCAATAGTCAAGAAAGATGGCACTGTCCGCATATGCATTGATCCTGTGCACCTCAGTAAGGCTCTCCTGAGGCCTTATCACCCATTAAAAACTGTAGAACAAGTGATTGCTGAAATGCCACAGGCAAAGGTCTTCAGCATTCTAGATACAAAATGTGGATTCTGGCAAATTCCTCTGGATCATCATTACTCACAACATTTATGACCGCATGTGGGAGATACAAATGCTTACGGATGCCATATGGAATTTCAACTGGAAGCAACGTCTTTCAGAGATATATGGAACAGCTCTTTGCTGGAAATAGTCATGTGAAATAGTCGTGGATGATATCTTGATTTGAAGATCCGCTGTTGAGGAACATGACAAATTACTTAAATGCATAATAAACAGTGTCAGAGCCATCAATATGCAGCTCAACCCTACCAAATGTCTCTTCAGGGTCTCAGAGGTGCCATATGTTGGACACCCAAATACTTGGGGGGCACACGCTAACAATGCATTACATTAAAGATGGTGCTTCTATAAGACCATACAAAAAGAACAAAAGATTATAGTGCACACATACAAAAATTACATTTAAATCCTGCAAGGCTATTTAAAGCACCCGAACAAATGAAGCAAATAAGAAAAATATGGGGATTTAGTCACACCATTTGGTATATAGTCCTTAAGCCTACTATTATGTCAAAAGTACCGTATATACTCGAGTATAAGCCGAGTTTTTCAGCACATTTTTTTGTGCTGAAAATGCCCCCCTCGGCTTATACTCGAGTCACCTTTTCGCGCCTGATCTCCCGAACTTTGAGGACCCGGTACCGGCCAGCCATAGGTCCCCTGGATCCCAACCTTAGCACACATGTAGCCCCATTTCTCCTCTACAAGTGTGCAAAGTCTTGTGTCTGGAGGACCTAAGGTCGGGGAGCACCGAATTTTCAAAGCCGGGCACCCCTTCCATAGACTCCCATGTTAAACGTCAGTCTAGTCATGGACACAGTGAGGCATGGGCACAGTGAGGCATGCAGATGGACACAGTGAGGCAAAGTGAGGCATGCAGATGGACACAGTGAGGCAAAGTGAGGCACAGTGAGGCATGCAGATAGACAGAGTGAGGCAAAGTGAGGCACAGTGAGGCATGCAGATGGACACAATGAGGCATGCAGATGGACACCCTAGGCTTATACTCGAGTCAATACGTTTTCCCATTTTTTTGTGGTAAAATTAGGTGCCTCGGCTTATATTCGGGTCGGCTTATACTCAAGTATATACGGTACCCCCATTTTCAGTGGGTCCTACACTATTTAAAGAATGAAAGATCCCACTTCTCAACCATGGGAGAAATACACTCCTCTTTATGGGAGAACTAAAAGGACTCCTCCTATAACTCAGGTGGACACTGATTAGAAGTACTGGTGGGAGAGGATTGGGTGCTCCATCCCAAGGGGTCCCACTGAAAATGGGGTACTTTGACGCAGTAGTGGGCTTAAGCACCATATATAAAAAAAAACTGGTATGTCATCATATCATATGGTGTGACCAAACCCTGAATTTTTGCTTACTTGCTTAATATGTTCAGGTGCTTTAAATAGCCTTGCAGGATTTGAATGTCATTTTTGTATGCGTGCACTATAATCTTTTGTTCTATATGTTGGACACCTTCTCACGGATAAAGGTGTCAAGCCTGACCCAGAAAAAACCAAAGCCATCCACTAATTTCTGCTCCAGAGGACAAACATGGATTGCAAAGGTTTCTTGGCATGACCAATTATCTCTTGAAGTTCATTTATCACTACAGTGAGATAACATCTCCACGCCGTCAGCTTCTGCGCCAAGATGCCGACGAGTGTTGGATTGAACAACATGCTGTTGGTGTAGGTACATTGAAAGCACAATTAACCAATCCACCTGTCCTACAGTATTTTGATGTGCATAAGCCGCTGGTATTGTCTGCTGATGCTTCCCAGCATGGTCTTGGCGCAGTCTTTCTTTAAGCTGGGAGGCCTGTGGCTTTTGCATCAAGAGCCCACATTGAGACTGAAGCACACTATGCTCAAATGGAGAAGGAATTATTGAGATTAGTAATTGCCTGTGTAAAATTCCATGATTATATCTATGGCTGCCCTGTGACTGTAGAAACGGATCATCAGCCACTCATAACAATATTGAGAAAACCCCTGCACACAGCATCTGTGCGCATCCAGCAAATGATGCTAAAGCTTCATTGCTACCACCTGAATGTAATCTATAAATGAGTTTGTTGCGGATGTTCTTTCACGTCCACACCTCCCCACTTCTGATAACTCTGAAGCTATTGAGAATTATGATGTGTTGGCTCTGGATGGGGTGTTGTCATCCAGAAGGTTTCAGGAACTAAAGCAAGAAACACAGACGGATGCCGCCTGTCAGCGTCTCTTGGACATCATTCTCAATGGGTGGCCTGGCTCCTTTAAGGAAATCCCACATGATATCCGACCATTCTACTCTATGAGGGATGAATTTACAGTGGATAATGGATTAATCCTGCGTGGTTAGAGATATGTAATCCCTCACTCTCTCCAGAAATACTACTTGACACAGCTCCATCAAGGTCATCCTGGCATTCATTCCACTAAACCATGTTTTGCCGCACTAAATACACTGACATTGAAAGAGAAGTTTCCAGATGTGCAATGTTCTACGACAGCACCAGATGAGAGAGCCTTTAACTCTTCACCAAATACCTGACAGACCATGGTCTATCACAGCAGCTGACATATTTGAGTGGTCAAACAAGGATTACCTGGTCTTGGTAGATTCATACTCTGGCTGGTGGGAATTTGATGTTCTCCCAAACACTTCCAGTATACAGTGATCAGGACATTAAAGCGGATAGTCTCCACACAAGGAATTCCCTATCAATTGATGACTGACAATGCAACATCATTTTCAAGTAGTGAAAAAAAGGAGAGTTGGTGGGACTTTAAATGAGGTAATGACTAGTCATTTACCTCCATCCCTGTATTTTGTAGAAAGGAGAGAGCAACAAAGGGCGGGACTTTGAATGAAGTATGTGTGGGATAAGGATTGGATTAATATGGAATAACCAATGCTTTCTAACTTCCCATAATCAAATCATACATAACAGTATTGGATTGATAAGGAGTTCATGAATGTACCCATGTATCGGTACCTATAAGGTTACACATGATTGATGGACAACAAGAAGGGTAGGAAAATTAAATTCAATAGTTTTAATGTATAAATGAATACACAACAAGACAAAAATATAACAAGGACCAGAATATACAATCAGAAATTAATTGATGCATTGTTGAATTGCTGTGGTGACACATGATAGAAACACGATATTTGGTGGCTCTACGCGTTTCGCGACTTAGATGACGCTCGTCAGGAGCTAGCGTGTATTGTGTCTCTGTAATGATATAATCACATAGTTGCATTACAGGTTGATCCAGTGCATTTGCATATGAAGAAACAGTGAACATGTAGTCAGAGTTCCAGATGGTACTTACAGGGTATCCATGTGAGACCGGCATGGAGGCTAGGTCAAATGCGCCTCCAAAAGCAGGGACTGCTCCCACCAGGGACTGAGGCAGGGTCCTTCATGGCAATGGCCCCCAACACAGGGCGCATCAAGGATGGACAGGCACCAGGCAAAGGAGGATGTCGAGACATGAAGTCGTGACAAGTTGTGACTATAAAAATAATTGCATGTATTGTATTACTTAAGGAGTAGTATATGTTGGTGGTGTGAAGAGCAAGAAGAGGGGGGGGGGGAGGAATGCTAGCTAAGCAAAGCAAAGGGATATAGTGAAATTTGATGGAGTGGAGGGAGGAAAGAGGCATACACACTAGAACTAAGCAAAAAAAACAAAAAGGACATGGGGATAGTCCTAATAACTAACACCAGTTAAAGTTAAGGAATGATGGAATGAGTGATGGGAGGGACAAGGGGCAAATGAGGGAAAAATACCTGTAATCTACGTGTGGTGCTGTGAAGTGCAGAGAAGCCAAGTGCCTGAGCCAGCCACAGATGACGCACCTATGTAGGCGCGGCCGTCCAGGGACCCCACCAACGTCATGCACGCAAGCTTCTGGGGAGAGGAGGAGTCAACACCAATGCGGAAGAGCCGCCTGGTAGTTGGCGGCAAAATATCTCCCTAAACGCTCGTAGCTGGAAAACAAAGGGCTGCACGCGAGCAGAGGGGTAGGGGAGGCTCCAACACCAATGCGGAAGAGCCGCCTGGCGATTGGAGCCACTAGACCACCCAAACCGCCCGTGATTGGCACCTATGCGGCCGCACGGATAAACGGCGAATAAACGCCCCGTGTCCGGCCGGTATGGCGTGACGTCGACACACAGAGCCCGCCCACAAGTCCCCGCATAGCAAAGGAAGAGGGAAGGGGAGCGATGGCAATGTGGGTCGCAGCCCCCGATTCAGGAACAACCCGCAAGAGGCACCATCCGGCACAGCAACCAAAGCCAGGAGCAAACAGGATCCGTACACAATAGCAAATGAACTGAAAGAACCATACCAGCCATGTAGATAAGACATAACAAATAATGAATCATAATAAAATTATAAACTTGGTACAATAAAAGAAAAAAAAAAGGGAGCAGTTGTGATGACAAAAAATTGTTTATAAATATATATATGCGAGAGCATATTAGGTAAAAGTCCCACACACATACTTCCATCCCTATTGGTAGTGAAAAAAAGGAGAGTTGGTGGGACTTTAAATGAGGTAATGACTAGTCATTTACCTCCATCCCTGTATTTGTAGAAAGGAGAGAGCAACAAAGGGCGGGACTTTGAATGAAGTATGTGTGGGATAAGGATTGGATAATTATGGAATAACCAACATGTCAAGGGTACATTGTATGCTTTCTAACTTCCCATAATCAAATCATACATAACAGTATTGGATTGATAAGGAGTTCATGAACGTACTGTGAGGGGGCTAGCTCGGCAGCGGGTATGTGTGACCCCCGGGATGGGCTCCCCACCCAAAACAGGCCCAGCAGACGGAGGTTGTGGTTTTCAAAATCAAAAAGGTGCGGTTTATTTTCTATTTACAGTGACAAAAACACAGCAAGGCAAAAAAAACATAAACAAAATAAATCCTGGTCAACTTGACCTCTGACTAAACTTACAGGTTTCCTAACTAACGACTGGGATCAGCCTAGTGCTGTCCTAGTCCCTGGTTTTAAATGTCCAAGCAAAATATAGCCACACAGGCTTTCTCTCACCGCACAGGGGTTCACTCTCCCTAGACAGTCCACACAGGTCTGCTTCCAGGCATGAGCTAACATCTAATGAATCTGGGAGTTTTTTATAGAGGCCTAAATGAGCTGACAAGCTTCAGCTGGCCTCATCAACTCCCTGTCTGCACGACGCCCAGCCCTCTCCCTAGAGGTATGAGTCATCAATGAGCCCACTAGTCTCAGCTGGGTTTATACAACTCTCCACCTAGCTGTATAAGTCAGCGTAAAGCCTGAATCTGGGCGAAATATATCTACCCCCCTGGATGCAACCAGGTGACTTTACCTTCCTGCTGTCACATACCCCCCCCTCTTGTTTTAACCTCGGGGTTGGAACACCAGCAATCAGGCATTCATGTACTCGAGACAAAGCATCCACATTCCCCATTTGAACGCCAGGGCGATGCTTTACTGTGAAGTTGAATTCCTGGAGGGCCAGGAACCACCTATTCACTCTTCTATTTGTTTCCTTGTTTTGAGCCATCCACTTTAACGGAGCGTGATCCGTAACCATGTCAAAGTGCCTACCTAGCAGGTAGTACCGAAGGGAATCTAGAGCCCACTTCACCGCTAAACACTCCTTTTCAACGGTGGCGTAATTTACCTCATGGGACTTCAACTTCCTGCTGAGGTAAATGACTGGGTGCTCTTCCCCGTTCCAGACCTGGGACAATACTGCTCCTAACCCCACATCTGACGCATCACTTTGTACGACAAAGTCTCTAGAGAAGTCGGGTGAGTACAACACTGGCTGGCTACATAAGGCTTGTTTCAAGAATTGGAATGCTGCCTCAGCCTCGGGGGTCCATTTAATCATGACCGACCCTTTCCCCTTCGTCAGGTTGGTTAGGGGCACAGCCTTAGAAGCAAAGTGGGGAATGAATCGCCGATAATACCCAGCGATTCCCAGAAAGGCTCGTACCTGCTTCTTGCTGTTGGGACGTGGCCAACTCTGGATGGCCTCGACTTTGTTGAGTTGGGGTTTTATTACTCCCCTCCCAATGGTGTACCCAAGATATTTGGCCTCCTCCTGCCCAATGGTACACTTCTTGGGGTTAGCCGTAAACCCTGCTTCCCGAACAGAGTCCAGGACTGCTTGCACTTTTGGCAGATGTGAGGCCCAATCTGTGCTATGGACAATTATGTCATCCAGGTAAGCCGCAGCATACTTCTGATGGGGCCTCAGCATCTGGTCCATTTTCCGCTGGAATGTGGCCGGCGCATTCTGTAACCCGAACGGCATTCTTTTATATTGGAACGCCCCGTCTGGGGTTACAAATGCGGTTTTCTCTTTGGCCGACTTGGCCAGGGGGATTTGCCAATACCCTTTTGTGAGGTCAAGAGTCGTCATGTATCGGGCTGTTCCCAGCCGGTCGATCAACTCATCTATACGTGGCATGGGGTAGGTGTCAAATTTTGTAACTTTGTTCAACTGACGAAAATCGTTACAAAATCGCCAGCTCCCATCCGGTTTAGGCACCAACACAATGGGACTAGACCAATCACTTTGGGACTCCTCTATCACCCCTAAGTTCAGCATTCTCTGTACTTCCTCCCGTATTGCCTCCCGTCGGGCCTCTGGGATCCGATAGGGTTTTAACTTCACCCTTTCACCGGGCGGGGTAATAATGTCATGCTCTACCCCAGATGTTTGTCCCGGCAGCTCAGAGAATACCTCCTTGTTGCGAAGTACAAACTCCTTAACCTCCTGTTGTTGGGGTTGTGACAAGGTGGCTGCGATTCCAACCTCAGGAATCACGCAACCAGTTTGAGCTGGTGACCAAGTGTCTGCGACTAGGGACTCTCTATCCCTCCAGGCTTTCAACAGATTAACGTGATAGATCTGTTCGGGCTTTCGCCTTCCTGGTTGTCTGACCTTGTAATTCACTTCGCTCACTTTTTCCATTATCTCGTAGGGGCCTTGCCATTTGGCAAGGAATTTACTTTCAACCGTAGGGACAAGTACCAATATCCTATCCCCCGGGGAAAAGGTACGGGTCTTGGCTCCACGGTTGTACACTCTCTGCTGTGCCAACTGCGCTTGGGCCAAATGTTCCTTCACGATGGGCATTACCTGTGCAATTCGATCTTGCATCAGGGCGACATGCTCAATCACACTCCTGTGGGGAGAACTCTCACTTTCCCAAGTTTCCTTGGCAATATCCAACAGCCCTCTTGGGTGTCTCCCATACAGTAACTCAAAGGGGGAGAATCCCGTAGAGGATTGGGGCACCTCCCTAATAGCAAACATCAAATAAGGAAGTAGACAGTCCCAATCCCTTCCATCTCTATCCACCACTTTCTTCAACATTTGTTTTAGGGTTTTGTTGAATCTTTCAACCAGCCCATCGGTTTGGGGGTGATACACAGATGTACGCAATTGCGTCACTTTGAACAATTTACACAGCTCTTTCATAACCCGGGACATAAAGGGTGTACCTTGGTCCGTAAGCAGTTCTTTACAAATACCCACCCGGCTAAAAACAAGAGATAGCTCTTTGGCTATGGTTTTGGCCGAGGTATTTCTGAGAGGGATCGCTTCTGGATAACGGGTGGCATAGTCCATTATAACCAATATGTACTGGTGCCCCCTAGCGGACTTGATTATAGGACCTACCAAATCCATTGCGATTCTCTCAAACGGGACCTCAATGATGGGTAGAGGGACCAGCGGGCTACGGAAATGTGGCATCGGGGCCGACCTCTGACACACAGGGCAGGAGGAACAATAATTTTCTATGTCCTTCATCACCCCAGGCCAATAGAATCTCTGTAATACCCTCTCTCGGGTTTTCTCTGTCCCCAGATGACCTCCAAGAATGTGCCCATGGGCCAACTCCAACACCAACTTCCTGTAAGGTTTGGGCACCACAAGCTGCTCAACGGTTTCTTCTGCCCTTTTTGCCACCCGATACAGTAGGTCCTTCTCTACGCTGAAGTATGGGTAAGTGCCAGTATTATCTGGGTTCACTAACTCGCCATCTATTTTCACTACGTTTTCCCGTGCCTTTATTAGGGCGGGGTCTTTCAACTGTTCTGTGGCAAAGTTTTCCCTGTGAACCTCAAGATCAGAAAACTCCACAGACGGTAGGTTTTCGTCTGAGGAGGTGGGCTCCTCTCCAGTTTCTTGAGTCTCCCCTGCCAATACTGACAAGGGAAATTCCGGAGAGTCCTCACCACTCTCAGGGGAGTTCTGGCTATCACATTCCTGGTACATAGGGGCACCAGTGGGGGGCTCAGGATCATCCCACAGTTCCCAGAACTTCGGAAAATCCCTTCCCACAATGGCGTCATGCGGTAACTGAGATACTAAGCCCACTGGATGAGAGAGGGTACCTTTGGGGGTCTCGAAACACACCGTAGTCACTGGATACTCTCGGGTGTCCCCATGCACACAAATAACGGCTACCTTGCTATTCCCAGAGACCTCTGTTTTAACTAACTCAGCCTTTATCAGGGTCACAAGGCTACCTGAATCCAGCAATACCACAACATTTCTACCATTAATACACATTTTGCATAAATGTTTCTCAGTTCCCCGAATGGCAGTGCATGCGACTGTCGCACACAGCGACTGACGTCTGCCCGTCAGAAAGTCACACTGCATGGGTTCCTCCACAACCGGGCAATTTGCTGCAATATGTCCCGCTTGCCGGCAGCGGTAGCAAACGATCCTTCTTGCGGCCTCTTGAGCCGCTGATTTCCCAGGCTGTTCTCGCCAAACTTGGGGTAGAGCTCCCACCCTCTCACTCTCTCCACCCTCACCCCTTGGAATCCTCTTATCCGCCCCTGGGGATGGTCTGGTCTTAGGGTGGAAAGTCCGAGTGTCTCTGGAAGAGGCCGTCAGGTTCTCTGTAGCCAAGTATTTCTCCACACGATCCACAAGACCATCGGCCGTCTCTGGGTCTCCATGGCTTACCCACTTTTGGATGGCAGTAGGAAGAGCTCTCAAAAACCGATCCATTACAACACGTTCCACAATCTTTGGTGCGGACAAAGTCTCTGGCTGTAGCCACTTTCTGCTCAGGTGAATGAGATCATACATTTGAGACCTGGGGGGTTTTCCAAGCTGGAAAGTCCAGTTATGCACACGCTGAGCCCGGACAGCCAGGGTGACACCCAGCCTTGCCAATATTTCAGCTTTTAGCATCACATAGTCTTTTGCTTGGTTAGGCTCTAGGTCATAGTAAGCTTTCTGCGATTCACCAGTTAACAGAGGAGCCACTAGTCCAGCCCACTGCTCCTCAGGCCACTTTTCTCTTTCAGCGGTCCTTTCAAATGTGGTCAAAAATACCTCTGGATCATCCTCTCCAGTCATTTTTGTCAATAAACGACTCACCCCAAAGGACGCGGTATTAGTGGGACGGCTTTCCTCACTGGTCTGCGGACGTTGCTGCATTACTGCTTCCATCTGTTGTTGTAGTCTCTGCTCTTGCTTCTGCAACAGGTCTATGAAGCGGGCCTCAGATTGCTGTTGGGCTTGTTGCTGAGCCTCCAGACTCTGTTGTAAAGTTGCAAGGCTCTGTTGATGAGCTTGCTGCTGGGCTGCAAGGCTCCTTTGCAAACCTGCATTTGTCTGCTGTTGATTGGCATTTGCTAGAGCCAGCTGTTTCAGTATCTCCTCCATGCTGGCTTAAAAAAAAACTGCCACTGGTTCTCCACCAACTGTGAGGGGGCTAGCTCGGCAGCGGGTATGTGTGACCCCCGGGATGGGCTCCCCACCCAAAACAGGCCCAGCAGACGGAGGTTGTGGTTTTCAAAATCAAAAAGGTGCGGTTTATTTTCTATTTACAGTGACAAAAACACAGCAAGGCAAAAAAAACATAAACAAAATAAATCCTGGTCAACTTGACCTCTGACTAAACTTACAGGTTTCCTAACTAACGACTGGGATCAGCCTAGTGCTGTCCTAGTCCCTGGTTTTAAATGTCCAAGCAAAATATAGCCACACAGGCTTTCTCTCACCGCACAGGGGTTCACTCTCCCTAGACAGTCCACACAGGTCTGCTTCCAGGCATGAGCTAACATCTAATGAATCTGGGAGTTTTTTATAGAGGCCTAAATGAGCTGACAAGCTTCAGCTGGCCTCATCAACTCCCTGTCTGCACGACGCCCAGCCCTCTCCCTAGAGGTATGAGTCATCAATGAGCCCACTAGTCTCAGCTGGGTTTATACAGCTCTCCACCTAGCTGTATAAGTCAGCGTAAAGCCTGAATCTGGGCGAAATATATCTACCCCCCTGGATGCAACCAGGTGACTTTACCTTCCTGCTGTCACAGTACCCATGTATCGGTACCTATAAGGTTACACATGATTGATGAACAACAAGAAGGGTAGAAAAATTAAAGTCAATAGTTTTAATAAATGAATACACAACAAGACAAAAATATAACAAGGACCAGAATATACAATCAGAAATTAATTGATGCATTGTTGAATTGCTGTGGTGACACATGATAGAAACACGATATTTGGTGGCTCTACGCGTTTCGCGACTTAGATGTCGCTCGTCAGGAGCTAGCGTGTATTGTGTCTCTGTAATGATATAATCACATAGTTGCATTACAGGTTGATCCAGTGCATTTGCATATGAAGAAACAGTGAACATGTAGTCAGAGTTCCAGATGGTACTTGCAGGGTATCCATGTGAGACCGGCATGGAGGCTAGGTCAAATGCGCCTCCAAAAGCGGGGACTGCTCCCACCAGGGACTGAGGCAGGGTCCTTCACGACTGATGACTGACAATGCAACATCATTTTCAAGTAGAGAATTCAACAACTTTGCTCACCAATGGGATTTTCAGTGTGTCACTAGCAGTCCTAATTACCCTAGATCCAATGGTCTTGCAGAGTGTAGTGTAAGGTCGGCCAAGCATCCCCTAGAGCAGGGGTGCCAAACCTTTTGAAGAGCGAGGGCCATGAAAGCGACTTGGTAACCGGGCGCGGGCCAAAATGGGCAAATGACAGGTCTGAGGCCACGCTGCATATGCAGAACGGGCACGAACACAGCCCACGCTATTGAGTGTAGGTGTGGTGCACTTTCTGAAAGTGCAGCAAACCTGCAGGTAATAACAGAAGTCTATGGCTCAGTGCAGGTACCCCGCAGATGCACTGCGCTGCACCTGCAGATTAGTTTGAAAGCCACCCAGTAACCACTGCAGAACAGATATGCCCATATATACATTGTGCTTTCAGTAATAAACGTATCTTTAATAAGTATTTGGTATTGATTGTGACAGGAGTTGGCGCTATACAGAAAGCATCAGCTTATGCAGCTCTGCTCTGCAGCTGCTTGCTTTCTCTACCGCTGGCTTCATTAACAACACTGATGCTCTGGGATGGCGGGTCGCAACCTGTGATCTGGGCTTGCCAAACCACCATCCCATAGCAGGAGATCGTGGGTCACATCAGAGGCCTCTGCGGGTCACATGTGGTTGGTGGTTGGGCACCCCTGCCCTAGAGAAATGTGCATGTGATGGTTCTGACATTTATGCAGCCCTACTCAACCTGCGCAAAGCACCTAGGGATGGCATGCCTTCTCCGGCACAATGTTTACTATCACGACAAACCAGGACTCTGATTTCTATGGTCCCATCCCAGCTCCTGCCAAGAGCTGAGACTGATGTTCAGACTGCTTTATTTACTCTCAGGCACAAAGGAAAGATAAGCCATGACAAATCAGCCAGATGCCTTTCTTCTCTGGAGCCTGGGAAGGTGGTAAGGATGGAGACATCCTGTGGGTTTGACAAACTGGCCACAGTTCACGGAAAGGCCTGCCAACCTACAGCTATGTTGTCCATTCTGATGGTAGGACCTATGTAAGGAACCGCTGTCACCTCATACAGGTACCTGAATCATACTGTACTGCCACTGCCATGTGCCTATGATCACTTCAGGACCCCAAGCACAGCCATCTGCTGCTAACTGACACTTTCAACAATGGATGTAACAAACAACCACAACAAAATTATGGTGGCGACAGGCAAGAGGTTTCAGACTTGCAAGCTCCACAAGTTGTTACTCGATCTGGAAGAGTGTGTAAATCCAATCCAAAGTTCCAAGACTTTATCACACACTGACTCTTACCCAGTATTTTGTTTTATATTGTAGTTTGTTATTGTTCCTTGCTATTCTGCACTCCTTACTGGTTCTATATCACAATTCATTTATATATGCATATTTTTTCTTTAAAAGGGGAAAGATCTAGAATATGTATGTGTGAGGACCTGGGGGGTGGGACCTGGACCTGGGGGGTGGGAACAGGAAGTAGAAAGTTATGAAGTGAAACTAAAAAAAGGTTCACATGCTGTTCACTGCTGGCTGGGAATAAACAAGTTCTCTACAAGATTTGTCGGACTATTCATTATTGCTTCCACAAAATCTACAAGTCCTTATCTACAGGTGATATTTGTGAGATTGGATTTTTTTTAGTGTACCCCTGGCCCCCAGAAAAGTGTGTGTGTTCTGATAACGAAAGAGCAACCAGCTTCTGTAGTTGCTGGCACTGACCTGCCCTCTACAAATTTGCATGGCCATTTAGCTATGTAGTCAGGCTTGCAGAGCAAGGAGCAGAAAATCTAATTTTTGAAAAAAGTTCCACCTAAAGACAAAATTAAGTAGCTGGAAAACCACTCTTATTGGCAAATGCTAACTATCAAAAGGCGAACTGCCTAATTATCCAGCAGATGCAACAGTAAACGGTTGCCCACCAGGCATCCAACACCAGGAGAGGTTAATACTAGAGATGACTTCAACGCCTCAATAGCTGGTGCAGATCGCTTTATGGAAATGGTCCCTGGAGGTTTATGTTTAAACATGGGAAGCTACCTGTGGAGCAGTGGGTTGACGTGCTAGCACCCTTTATAATGGGCAAGTCCCAAAAGTCCTACTTTGTTTTACAACCTCAGGATTCCAAGGAGCATCCTAAACGTAAAGAACAGGGTGTGTTTACATGGGAATATGACATTGAAATCCCTGCAAATATGTGGAACCAGAGGTGCTCAGGCCTTCTTAGATTATGGAGCATGTGTCCTAAAACCGTTATATAAGAGCCTTGCATGTTAAGATATGGCAGCACCTCAGGCATATGGTCCTGAAGAGTGTGGATGAGCTGGTGTTTCTTGAGGAGTGACAAACTGCTACCAAGGACTATGTCAAGGATCTGCCCTTCAAGACAATATCCCTTAAAAACAGAAAAACATTATCCTCAGGTAACACTGTTCTTTTTTTTTCTTCAAAGAGGCAAATAGGTTCCTAGGAAGAGGGGCAAGGCACCCTTGGGCTTTTAAAAAGAGGGTGAGCAGGGCCACCATCAGGAATTTTGGGGCCCCTTACACAGCTTCAGGCATGGGCTCCCTGGAGCAGAGGAAAACCGGTGGGGGGGTGCTGTCGCCGCAAATTGAGAAGCGGGGGGGCTGCCACGAATTGAGAAGCGGGGGGGTGCTGCCGGTGCAAATTTTTGAGGTCGGGGGTCTTTGGGTGCTGACGAACAAAAAAAACCCCAAAAGAACAAAAAAAAAAGGGAAAGGGGGTTGCCATCCGGGGCCCTGGGGACCTCTGGGCCCCTTACAAAAAAAATATATAAAAAAAAAAAAATTATAAAAAAGGGGGGTTGCCATCCGGGCCCCTGGGGACCTCTGGGCCCCTTACACAAAAAAATAAAATAAATAAAAAATAAAAATAAAATAAGAAATAAAAAAGGGGGGTTGCCATCCTGGCCCCTTCAGGCATGGGCCCCCTGGAGCAGAGAAAAACCGGTGGGGGGGGTGCTGCCGCCGCAAATTGAGAAGCGGGGGGGCTGCCGCGAATTGAGAAGCGGGGGGGTGCCATGAATTGAGAAGCGGGGGGGTGCTGCCGGCGCAAATTTTTGAGGTCGGGGGGTCTTTGGGTGCTGACGAACACAGAAAAAAACAAAAGAACAAAAAAAAAAGGGGGGTTGCCATCCAGGGCCCTGGGGACCTCCAGGCCTCTGGGGACCTCTGGGCCCCTTACAAAAAGAAAAACAATTATAAAAAAAGGGGGTTGCCATCCGGGGCCCTGGGGACCTCTGGGCCCCTTACAAAAAAAAAATTGAATAAAAAAAATATTAAAAAAAAGGGGGGTTGCCATCCGGGCCCCTGGGGACCTCTGGTCCCCTTACACAAAAAATAAAATAAATAAAAAATAAAATAAGAAATAAAAAAGGGGGGTTGCCATCCGGGCCCCTTACAGGTGTACTGCCTGTACCCCCCTGATGGCGGCCCTGGGGGTGAGGCACCCATGGGTGCCACATATGAAAGGCCTCCTAGCTAGGGTTGCCACCTTTTCTTCAAGCCAAACCCGAACACATTAGTAGCGCACGGCAATTTTATTTTTTTTCAGTAGTACATTAAATTCATTAGCTCTGCACAATGCAAGGCAATTTTTATGTATTTATGTAGTATACACTATACATATATTTTGTGATTAAATAACATTTCTAATCATATGGAGTTAATCACAAGAGTCCCCCTTTTACATCAGAGTCAAAAAAGTTGACACTCTTGGCTTACAATTGCAGTGAGCAACCGTGCTGGGTAGCCACAGTCTGGGCCAGCCAGGGGTGGACTGATAACTCATGGGGCCTCCGGGCAACTGAAGATCATGGGTCCCCCAGGTTTAAAGATGGCTGTCTCATGGGAGCCAACATTAATGTGGCAGGCCGAAGCTTAGAGGCACCGAACTCTGTGACATGCAGAGTGGCAGAAGGAGTGTGGTGGGTATGATGGGGGTATGTACAGGAGAAGCGTGTGGAGGGTATGATGGGGGTAGTATGTGTAGGAGAGGAGTGCGGAGGGGGTGGTGGGGGTAGTATGTGTAGGAGAGGAGTGTGGGGAGGATGGTGGGGGTAGTATGTGTAGTAGAGGAGTGCGGAGGGGATAGTATGTGTAGTAGAGGAGTGCGGAGGGGATGGTGGGGTACTATGTATAGTAGAGGAGTGTGGAGGGGGTGGTGGGGGTAATATGTGTAGGAGAGGAGTGTGGGGAGGATGGTGGGGGTAGTATGTGTAGGAGAGGAGTGCGGAGGGGATGGTGGGGGTAGTATGTGTAGGAGAGGAGTGCGGAGGGGATGGTGGGGGTAGTATGTGTAGGAGAGGAGTGCGGAGGGGATGGTGGGGGTAGTATGTGTAGTAGAGGAGTGCGGAGGGGATGGTGGGGGTAGTATGTGTAGGAGAGGAGTGCGGAGGGGATGATGGGGGTAGTATGTATAGTAGAGGAGTGCGGAGGGGATGGTGGGGGTAGTATGTGTAGGAGAGGAGTGCGGAGGGGATGGTGGGGGTAGTATGTGTAGTAGAGGAGTGCGGAGGGGATAGTATGTGTAGTAGAGGAGTGCGGAGGGGATGGTGGGGGTAGTATGTGTAGTAGAGGAGTGCGGAGGGGATGGTGGGGGTAGTATGTGTAGTAGAGGAGTGTGGAGGGGATGTGGGGGTAGTATGTGTAGAAGAGGAGTGTGAAGGGGATGGTGGGGGTAGTATTTGTAGTAGAGGAGTGCGAAGGGGATGGTGGGGGTAGTATGTGTAGTAGAGGAGTGCGAAGGGGATGGTGGGGGTAGTATGTGTAGTAGAGGAGTGCGGAGGAGATGGTGGGGGTAGTATGTGTAGGAGAGGAGTGCGGAGGGGATGGTGGGGGTAGTATGTGTAGGAGAGGAGTGCGGAGGGGATGATGGGGGTAGTATGTATAGTAGAGGAGTGCGGAGGGGATGGTGGGGGTAGTATATGTAGGAGAGGAGTGCGGAGGGGATGGTGGGGGTAGTATGTGTAGCAGAGGAGTGCGGAGGGGATGGTGGGGGTAGTATGTGTAGTAGAGGAGTGCGGAGGGGATGGTGGGGGTAGTCTGTGTAGGTGAGGAGTGCGGAGGGGATGGTGGGGGTAGTATGTGTAGTAGAGGAGTGCGGAGGGGATGGTGGGGGTAGTATGTGTAGTAGAGGAGTGCGGAGGGGATGGTGGGGGTAGTATGTGTAGTAGAGGAGTGCGGAGGTGATGGTGGGGGTAGTATGTGTAGTAGAGGAGTGTGGAGGGGATGGTGGGGGTAGTATGTGTAGTAGAGGAGTGCGGAGGGGATGGTGGGGGTAGTATGTGTAGGTGAGGAGTGCGGAGGGGATGGTGGGGGTAGTATGTGTAGTAGAGGAGTGCGGAGGGGATGGTGGGGGTAGTATGTGTAGTAGAGGAGTGCGGAGGGGATGGTGGGGGTAGTATGTGTAGTAGAGGAGTGCGGAGGGGATGGTGGGGGTAGTATGTGTAGTAGAGGAGTGCGGAGGGGATGGTGGGGGTAGTATGTGTAGGTGAGGAGTGCGAAGGGGATGGTGGGGGTAGTATGTGTAGTAGAGGAGTGCGGAGGGGATGGTGGGGGTAGTATGTGTAGTAGAGGAGTGCGGAGGGGATGGTGGGGGTAGTATGTGTAGTAGAGGAGTGCAGAGGGGATGGTGGGGGTAGTATGTGTAGTAAAGGAGTGTGGAGGGGATGGTGGGGGTAGTATGTGTAGGTGAGGAGTGCGGAGGGGATGGTGGGGGTAGTATGTGTAGTAGAGGAGTGCGAAGGGGATGGTGGGGGTAGTATGGGTAGTAGAGGAGTGCGGAGGGGATGATGGGGGTAGTATGTGTAGTAGAGGAGTGCGAAGGGGATGGTGGGGGTAGTATGGGTAGTAGAGGAGTGCGGAGGGGATGATGGGGGTAGTATGTATAGGAGAGGAGTGTGGAGGGGATGATGCCAGCTGGATGTATGAAGTGGTCTGGGGGGGGGGGGGTGATGCACCTGGGGGGAGTTGGGGGCTGAGAAATAGTGATGTATATAAAAACAAAAGCTATTGTACTCATCCACTAATATTTACAATGAAAACTCCCGGCCCCCAGCACTCTGTATGTACAGATGATGTGAGGGTAATGGATGACCATTCATATATCCCTGTGTTATCCAAGCTTTGTACAATCAGAAGTTTACACTCTCCACACACACAGGGTTAATGAATGGTCATAAATTACTGCACATTATCTGGACAGAGGATGGGGGATGAGACATATAGACAGAGGTGTGAGGTTTGGAGGAAGATATCTTCAGACACACTCCCGATCCTCCTGTCACCTTAACCCTTCACAGCAACTCTTGCCAAACAAATCCTGTCAGATTTCCACCCCAGGAGACTCCTCAGACAAAAACTCTCAGCTCACCTCTTCCCTGCATGTAATGTGAGCAGCGCCAGCCCGACATGATCTCCTCCTCCCGACATGATCTCCTCTCCTCTCCTCCTCAGCTCCGCCTCCCGGGTAAGCACACCGCACTAGTGATCGGAGGGGGGGGGGGGGGGTTAGTCACTGATAAGAGAGACCCTGCAGGAGCCTGGAGGGGGGGGGGGAGACAGGATGGAATAAGCTTTAGATTCTAACAATTACCCCAGCACAGTGTTTTTATGGAGAAGCAGTGACACTGCTGCTGTCTCCACAGTGACACATATGCTAATAGAGCTCCCCCTGACTGATGGTTTGTCCGGGTTTCAGAGAGTCTGAAAACCGGGCAGATGATTCCGAACCCGGACTGTCCGGGTGAATCCCGTACAGGTGGCAACCCTACTCCTAGCCCAAATGGAGTCTTTTTCTTCAGAGAGACATGGCTCATTAAGTGCTGGTTGTGCCAGGGTGTGATAAAGCCTCCATTCCTAGGTCCACATCTTACCTAAAAGCCAGGCCTCAAAATGAGTCTCAGCTGTCCACAGGCCTCTCTATTTGCAAGCTTACTGATGTTCATGGCTCTCTCTCTCTGCTGTGGGAGCCAGCATCTGAGTGCTTACAGAATGTTAAAAAGGTACAAGTATTGCCTGTTTGTTTTGGGGATCCAATTGATGAGCAGATGTTTTGGTTGTTTTTTTGCTATGGACTTGTAATACAAAGCTATTTTGCATTGAAACGTTGTGTGCTGCCTTGCTAAATAAAAATTCAGAGCAAACCTTAGACAGTTCTTGGTTATCCCTGTCTCACACATGGTTTACTGCTGCCAATTGAGCCTGCCCTGCTTACAATATCTATATATACAATTATTGTAGATATACACAGCATACAGTTTTTTGTAAATATACATGCTTTTTTTTTTTCTTTTACGGTTGCCAGGAATTTTTTAACCGCTTTTGGAATCATGCATGGAAAATACCTAATACACACAGAAAGTCTGTTCCCAGTGTGGATGAAGTCCCACAGATTTATTTTCCAGGCATGATCTTCCTGGTCTGCTGATCGTACTAATGCAGGAAATAATTGGTCAGGATCACAAGGGAAAATCAAGGCTATTCAATGCAAGCTCTCTTCTCTGTGACTCAGACCTGCTGCTTTAAACTACAATTATACTTGGCTTTATTAGTTTAAGGCAAATCACATAAAGCAGAACAAATGACTGCATGTGCTTTGTTTAATGCTTCTCTTCCACATCATATGAATTATGCTGTTTCCATTGTCGAGAAAAGATCTGCAGCTCAGCTTCCACTGCACTGAAAAATGTTTAATTCAATTATCAAACAGGCCAAAAACCAATTGGATTGATAAGTGTGCTCTATTGTGTAATACGATATAGAAATAACAATAGCAGCATGTAAAGAAAAAAAAAATGTAGCAATGCACAGTGATGGATTTTTACTGCCTGCCTCCTGAGCTAACTGCAATGAGCTGCCCCCTATTGCCCCAGTGACTGGCTTGGTATCATACTAACAGGATGAGGCATTATTGTATCTTGAATTTGTAAATTTTTCTCGGCCTGAACCAGATATTTTATGCCTCCTTGCAAACAGCATACAGAACCAAAACTAACTTTCCAAGACTGACACCAGTGGTGGGGCTTATTTCATCCCCACTGACACCAACAAAATGTCTTAAAGTGTTTGTTAACCTTAAAAAAAAAAAAATACAGATTCTGGTCCCTAAAAAGCAGATTAAACAGCAGTACTTGTGCTATGTAATCTGCCCCTCTCTAAACTGTAAAAAACCTGTCTGATCATGCCACTTCCTGTATCCCCCTCTCTGCTCTGACCACGATAATCAGGGCTGCTGAGCCCTGACCACCGTGGTCAGCGTACGTCCCTCTGTCATCCGCAGCTGTCCTCTCTGCTCTCCTCTCTCCCCCTCACCCCCTCCCTCCCTGCCTGTCAGCTCTGTGTTCTGTGTCTCTGTCTCCGCCCCCTATAACTATTATTATAATCAGAAACTTACAATGGTCACTGCCAGCCCCTCTATTATAGGCAGGCATACCATAATAGAGGGTCTTTTATTAAAACGAGGATTGTAAATACATTTTTAGAGCTATCTTCAGGCCGGTCACGTGACTCATGGCCGCTTTACATGTCCGAGACAGGGTTTCTGCTGGAGGGGCTGAGTGGCCACGTGACCTCCCTGGCTGATGTCAGAGGGAGATCTCGGCTACTCCTGCAGAAGCCATGTATCAGAGCTGTAAAGCAGCCACAAGTCATGTGACTGGTCTGAAGATCACCCTAAAAAGGTATTTCCATGCCTCGTTTTTAGAAAAGCCTTACACAGTGTGCCAATGTCTGCCAAAAATAGAGGGGCTGGCAGTGTTTTAATATTTTGCCTTAACAAACACTATAATATCCTCCTACTAACACAAATGATGGGATTTATTTTTATTCCCACTGTCTCCAACAATGAGACTTATTTTTATTCCTACTGACACCAACAATGAGACTTATTTTACCCACACAATGACACCAACAATGGGGCTTATTTTACTCATACTGACACCAACAATGGAACTTAATCTCCTTCCACCCAAAGACATGTGGCTAATTTTATTTTACTGACAACAGCAAAATTGGGTCTATACAGTATTATTTCTACAAACACAAAAGATGGGACTTATTCCCTTCCATTGATACCAAAATGGCACTTATTTCCTCCCACTGACAATGATATGGGGCTTATTTTACTCCCAGGGACACCAATGACTTGGGGCCCATTTTACTCCCACTACCACCAACAATATAGATGTTATTTTCCGCTTGCTGACATCAGTGACATGTAACTAAGCCTTTTTTAGAGCGTTTGTCTGCTTTTTATTAACGTTTGTGTACAGCGTTTTTAAAGCACTTTTGAGCTTTGGCAGTTTTAATTACCCAGTAGAGAAAAATATAATTTGTTTCATTATTTGTTGCTATGTTTTTCATCTTTTTCATCCAATTTGATTTTTTATTTATTTATTGTACTTTTTTTATGTAAGGGGTTAATGGTTAGGGTTTAAAGGTTAGGGATAATTTTTTTTATTATTATTTAATTACTTAATATTTATTTATTTATTTATTTTGTTAGGTTAGGGGTTAAGGTTAGGGTTAGGAATTAGAATTAGGGGTTAATATTATTGTTCAGGGTTAGGGTTTAATATTATGGTCAGGGATTAGGATTAGGGATTATTAGGGTTAAGGGTTGGGGTTAGGGTTTTTATTAATTTTATTTGTTTTTATTATTTAGTTTATTTATTTATTATTATTTATTTTTATATAATTATTGCATTTGAGCAGAAAAACATGTGACAAAACGTACTAAAACACCCAAAACCGCTTAAATCAAGCACTTTCGTGCATTTCTATTGAACAAAAATGCTTTAAAAGCGCACCAATCTGCCCGATTCGAGCTACAAAAAAAGCTCCAGAACTTTTTGTGAGCTTCAGGCATTTGGCTTCAGGCGACTTGTAGTGGAGATGTGAACCAACTCCATAGAGAACAATTGATTTTTTCTCCTCCAGGCTTTCGAGTTTCGAGTTTTTAAAAAACACCGAGGTGTGAATGGGGCCATAGCTAGCCATAGACGGAGCGATTTTCTTTGTGTTTGATTTATTGACATAGAACTGAACTCATACATCTCAAACTCTTGACTTGGATTCATATTCCATCACTCCTACAGTGATAAAATTGCCTGCCTAAAAAGTGGCTACACTGGCATATGTGAACTAACTCCATAGAGAACAATTGATTTTTTCTCCTCCAGTCTTTTAGAGCTTCGAGTTTTTACAAAACACTGAGGTGTGAATGGGACCTATGGCCAGCCATAGACGGAGCGATTTTCTTTGTGTTTGGTTTATTGACATAGAACTGAACTCATACATCTCAAACTCTTGACTTGGATTCATATTCCATCACTCCTACAGTGGTAAAATTGCTTGCCTAAAAAGTGGCTACACTGGCATATAAGAAGATACCAATCAGTTAGATACCAAAACGTGTAACACTGGACTATGGTGTTATGAGACAAAGACTGATGTGAATGCATTTTCTTTCTGCTCCCTTTTGCAGAGTTGTTAAGGTTGCTGCAAAGTTCTCCTCCAGCCAGCAGGGGGAGAGCCAAGTTACATCAAGCTTATAGAATTTATTGCAGACCGCCAGGAATCCTGGGAGTCATAGTTCAATGTGGCAACCATGTAATTAAACAACTGTGTTCCTGAATTACAGATCTCAATAACCTGTGTGTGACAGGAGGAGCCTGAGGGGCTTTATATTCCTTTTGGCTGGGATAAGCTGCACTCTTGGTGCCATGGGAACCTGAGTATCCAGACTGGTTGGAACAGACGATGGAGGGATAGAGCCACACAACGAAGCCTCGGGGTTGGCCGGAATCGGTAACTGTTCAGTACACATTGCAGGGTTGCTGCCAGTAGACCAGAGCAATCGTCAGGCCACTGGCCCTCTGATACCATTAACCAAAAGACAAGCCACCAAGAACAGCATACTGATAGCAATCTAACACGCATCCAGTTACAGCAATCTGATCTAAGTTCACGCCATGCTATTACAAACTCAGGGTGCAGTTATACTAGAGCTTTACTGCGCAACCCCTGACACATGTTGGTTCTGCCTTGTTTGGGTTACGCTGCACTTCTTACTGTTTGCAGAGTAGAAGGACTACCTCCAGTGCATCATTGTTCATCTAAGGGCCCCAACATTAGACAGCAGAAGCCCCCTTTAGAGACTGACCCTTTCACTAAATTTAGTAGTCCCTTTTTACTTAATCTTTACACCGTTTATGCTGTTTTTAACACTGATTGTGTCCACCCAGCCGGCCTAGGCCTAGCACAGCCACTGTTAGAACTTATGGACAGTATAGTTCCTGTATTATTAAATCTAAGATCCGTCTACTGCCTGTTTGGTATTCTGGGTGGCACTGCTAGCTTTTGTTGCCGGACCCTCTCTGTTTTGCCAAATGCCCAGTGTGCTGGATTGTGTAATCATACATGTTGTTCTGTTGCAGTTGCTAACCCTTCTGAATAACGATATACAAGTTTCCTTTTACCAAAAGTGTTGGTGCCTTACTCAAGCTAGTCTTAAAGTGGTTGTAAAGGCTGAAGGTTTTTTACCTTCATGCCTTCTATGCATGAAGGTAAAAAACCTGCAGTGTGCAGCTCCCCCCTCAGCCCCCCCCCCACTACCAAGCCCAATCTAAATCCAGCAATGTGTCCAAGAGCAGCGGCTCTCCCAGGTCTCTCCCTCCTCATTGGCAGAGACACAGCAGTAGGAGCCATTAGCTCCCACTACAGTCAATCACAGGCAGTATGGAGGGTGCGGGGGGTGAGGAGGGGCCAAGCCACGCTCTGTGTATCTTATGTATACACAGAGGGGGCTCGGGAGCAAGTACGTACAAGTGCCCCCAGAGCAAGCAGCTTGCTCTGAAGGGTACTCAGCAGGATGGAGGAGCCAGGAGCGCTGGCAGAGCACCCTAGAAGAGGTGAACCAGGGCTTCTCTGTGCAAAACCATTGCACAGAGCAGGTAAGTATGACATGTTTGTTTGTTTTTGTTTTTTTGTTTTTTAAAGCTGAACCTTTAGTATCACTTTAGAGATGCTTGCTCTATCTCTGTTAACCTAGTATGTCAGAGGGGCATAGGCATTTGGGGAGTCATGGGAGAGAACAGAGGACCCATCTTAACCAGCAGCTCTTTCAGGGGGGTAGCGCTACACATGCCTAATTTACAAAGTCTATAAGGCTAATATAACACTTTAGACCTCCTAAGAAAAACATACATCAGATCTATACCCTATATGGTATCTATAAAAAAATCATATTCATTCTGCTAAAAAATATGCTAGTTGTTAGGTTGTGTAACTTTGTCATATGGAAATATAGATGTACCCAGAATAGTTGATATTAAGGGTGCGCCTGATGAGCATAATAAAATACTCACCAACACACACCCCCAACACACCCCTCTGACCTTTAGATTAGTATCTATGCAATCTATGCTAAAATGTGGTGCTCAAGACTCCCGCCAATCTTTAGACAAACTACTTTGAGCGCCTCTGTTAATCGAACCACCGTTGGGTTTTTTGATAGACTCTTCTGACCTTTTTTTTAATTCTTTTTTTAGACATTGTGCATTTACAACTGATTGTGCCATTACTACAATACACAATAAATGAAAGCATGCGCTCTACAAAAAGCCAGCAATAACCACTTTCGAGGGACAAGAAACAGCAGCTGCTGTTGGCAACTGGAGCTCTCATCTTAGACCACAACTATTAAACGAAATTAAAAGTAATTTGTGAGAGTCAGTGACTGCCATTTGCAAGTGAACCGAACCCTGCACTAAACCAAAGATCTGGTGGACTTTACTTAGATATTTTATTTAAGTTTTAAAACTCATATTTTACTGTTGCTTATGTCTGTTTTTATAATTTATTTACTGTAAATATTTATTACATTATTTTTCTTGTCACTATAGCATTTTTTTAAAAAGTGTAAAGCAGAATCTCTGAATCGTGGCAGTGGTTACCCTGTGTATGTAAAGAGTGAGCTGCTTGGTTAACCTGCCCTAGTAATGATCAAATCTGCTAGTGCTTAGCTTGTTATCCTGTGACCTGGAAAGAGGGGGGAAGAGAGTAATTGTCACACTCACCATAGCAATTTATATCTCAATAAATCTTCAATTTTCCATCATTTATAATAAATGGAAAATTCAGATAGTAGTATGAAAAAAACTTCATGATAGCTAGGGTATCTTACCACTGGAGTTCCAAGACTGTAAGATGCCTGTGATGAGTCACTCAATTTCAATGAGCCTTCTCCCTTAAACTGAAATATCACTTATGGGTATCTTAAAATTATTTCCAGAGTATGCCTGGAATGGACAGAACTTGAGACTAGAAGAAAGCAAGAGGTTTGCAGTTTAGCAGAGTTGAAGATATATTTGTGTCAAGATTCATAGCTTGCAGTTCTGACTCAGGCGTGGGCAGTTATGGGACTTCTACTGGAGATTTAGTTTTAACATAAACTAAACATGGATAGAATCAAATGACACTGTCTTTGTGGAATGTGCTATTGTGAATATGTGATCCTTTCCCACCCAATTCATTTAATATATGTCTAGAATTTTCTTACATCTCGCCCATACATAGATGGGATAACCGCCTTCTGTCTACTGACTGAAGAGCTGTTGGAATTTAGTTACTAGTTCAAGGCTGAAATGCTGTCACAGTTTCACTTCTCTATTCAACTGTGCATAATTGATGATGGAAAAAAGCACATTTTGCTCCTCTCTCTGATTTCTTGTACAAAAGAAAATAAAAAAGCTACTCCAGAAAGTGAGTGAAACCAATTACTGAAGTGCTATTTTTATATATTTTAAAAACCCCACTACATCAAGTGTATACCCTGACCATGTGAGTAGACTGATGAGGGTAAGGCCTCATGCACATGGATAGTAAAAGGCAGAAAATATGCTGGGAGCAAAATCCGGGCAGTTTCCCATGCCCAGAGCTGTCAGCTAAAATGATTTTACAACTTGCCGTATATACTTGCGTTTAAGCCGAGTTTTTCAGCACATTTTTTTGTGCTGAAAATGCCCTCCTCGGCTTATACTCAAGTCACCTTTTTGCACTTGATCTCCTGGAATTTTGGGACCCTAACTGACCCCAAACTTGACACACATGTAGCTCCACTCTTCCTCTACAAGTGTGCAAAGTTTGTTGTCCGGGGGACCTACGGCCAGGGAGCACCGATTTTTCAAAGCTGGGCACCCCTTCCTTAGACTCCCATGTTAAACGGTAATTTCTCTGGTGAATTTGGGGACCCGGTACTGGCCGGTCGTAGGTCCCCTGGACCCCAGTCCTAGCACACATGTACCCCCATTTCTCCTCTACAAGTGTGCAAAGTATGGTGTCTGGGGGACCTACGGCCGGGGAGCACTGATCTTTCAAACCCGGGCACTCCTTCCATAGACTCCCATGTTAAACGTCAGTCTAGTCATGGACACAGTGAGGCATGGGCACAGTGAGGCATGGACACAGTGAGGCATGGACACAGTGAGGCATGGACACAGTGAGGCATGGACACAGTGAGGCATGGACACAGTGAGGCATGCACATGGACACAGTGAGGAAAAGTGAGGCACAGTGAGGCATGCAGATGGACACCCTAGGCTTATACTCGAGTCAATACGTTTTCCCATTTTTATGGGGTAAAATTAGGTGCCTCAGCTTATATTCGGGTCGGCTTATACTTGAGTATATACGGTATTACAAAATGATTTAAAATTATATAGCACACAATAAGAACAAATCACTCAAATGTGTATAAGTTCTTTTAACTGCATTATTTTTACTTGTGACAATTTTCTCAGAATTCACAAACAAGAATATCACATAGATGTTGGGTCAGTATATTTGAATGTGAAATGGACATTTAATTATTGAAATACTCTATATCCAGTACAATTTCTGTATTAATAGAATACTGTATGTGTGAGAAATATTTTATAATATATATAATATAATGTTATAATGTTGACAACTTTTTTTTTCTTTCTGCATCGTGTGGCATAAAATGAAGTCTTAAAAGAACTCCCCATGCCTCTTAAAAATACCTTGGGGTGTTTACTTGGTAGTCAGGAAATCAGATGTGTAGTTTATGCCTCCAGAAAACCTAAAGGTGCTCTTTGGATTTTGGGCCCTTCGTTGTGTCCAGTCTGTGAAAAAGGATCACACATGTGGTATCACCACATTCGGGATAAGTAGCAGAATGTGTTTTGGGGTGTATATCTAAGTATGTCCATGCTGTTTGATAAAAATATCTTATAAATTGGCAACTTTGCATAAGAAAAATACATTTTCTCTTTCCCACATTTTCCAAAAACTTGTGGCAAAAAATTAAGGTGCTTGTAAAGACAGAAGGTTTTTTATCTTAATGCATTCTATGCATTAAGATAAAAAACCTTCCATGTGCAGTAGCCCCCCCAATTCTTACCTGAGCTCCCTCTTGATCCAGCGATGTTGCACAAGAGACTCGGCTGTCTGAACTCTCCCTCCTCATTGGCTGAGACAGCAGCAAAGCACCATTAGCTCCCGCAGCTGTCAATCTAAGTCAGTGAGCCAATGAGGAGAGAGAGGAGGTGAGGCTGGCCGTGACTCCATGTCTGAATGGGCACACAGAGCTGCGACTTGGCTCGGGTGCCCCTGTAGCAAGCTGCTTGCTGTGGGGGCACTCAACAGGAGGGAGGGGCCAGGAGTGCCGGCGAAAAAAAAAAAACAACATAAGAAAGCTCTATCTGTCTCAAAAATGATAAACATTTCTTATGAGTACAGTGTTGCATGACTTAGTAATTGCCACTCAAAGTGAAAATTGACCTGGATTGGAAGGGGGTGAAAGTGTCCAGACTTGAGATGGCTAAGAAGAAAAATTAAGCTTTTAGAATAACTTTAATCTGCTTTGGTGTGGTCATGTGATCAAGAAGCAGCGGCTTCCTTGTGTCCGGAAATGCTCAACAATCGATGAATTTCTTGAGCCGTGACATCACCCGCTGGCTTCCATTGCCCCCCCCCCCCGAAAGTAAAGGCATTCACACTGAAATGTTTATATACAGTGGGGGAAAAAAAGTATTTAGTCAGCCACCAATTGTGCAAGTTCTCCCACTTAAAAAGATGAGAGAGGCCTGTAATTGTCATCATAGGTATACCTCAACTATGACAGACAAAATGTGGAAACAAATCCAGACAATCACATTGTCTGATTTGGAAAGATTTTTTTTGCAAATTATGGTGGAAAATAAGTATTTGGTCAATATCAAAAGTTCATCTCAATACTTTGTTATATATCCTTTGTTGGCAATGACAGAGGTCAAACGTTTTCTGTAAGTCTTCACAAGGTTGTCACACACTGTTGCTGGTATGTTGGCCCATTCCTCCATGCAGATCTCCTCTAGAGCAGTGATGTTTTGGGGCTGTCGCTGGGCAACACAGACTTTCAACTCCCTCCAAAGGTTTTCTATGGGGTTGAGATCTGGAGACTGGCTAGGCCACTCCAGGACCTTGAAATGCTTCTTACGAAGCCACTCGTTCGTTGCCCGAGCAGTGTGTTCGAGATCATTGTCATGCTGAAAGACCAAGCCACGTTTCATCTTTAATGCCCTTGCTGATGGGAGGAGGTTTGCACTTAAAATCTCACAATACATGGCCCCATTCATTCTTTCATGTACACGGATCAGTCGTGCTGTTCCCTTTGCAGAGAAACAGCCCCAAAGCACGATGTTGCCACCCCAATGCTTCACAGTAGGTATGGTGTTCTTTGGTTGCAACTCAGCATTCTCTCTCCTCCAAACACGACGAGTTGTGTTTCTACCAAACAATTCTACTTTGGTTTCATCTGACCATATGACATTCTCATAATTCTCTTCTGGATCATCCAAATGCTCTCTAGCAAACCTCAGATGGGCCCGGACATGTACTGGCTTAAGCAGGGGGACACGTCTGGCACTGCAGGATCTGAGTCCCTGGCGGCATAGTGTGCTACTAATTGTAGCCTTTGTTACGTTGGTCCCAGCTCTATGCAGGTCATTCACTAGGTCCCCCCATGTGGTTCTGGGATTTTTGCTCACCGTTCTTGTGATCATTTTGACCCCACGGGGTGAGATCTTGCGTGGAGCCCCAGATCGAGGGAGATTATCAGTGGTCTTGTATGTCTTCCATTTTCTAATTATTGCTCCCACAGTTGATTTCTTCACACCAAGCTGCTTGCCTATTGCAGATTCAATCTTCCCAGCCTGGTGCAGGTCTACAATTTTGTTTCTGGTGTCCTTCGACAGCTCTTTGGTCTTCACGATAGTGGAGTTTGGAGTGTGACTGTATGAGGTTGTGGACAGGTGTTTTTTATACTGATAACAAGTTCAAACAGGTGCCATTAATACAGGTAATGAGTGGAGAACAGAGGAGCCTCTTAAAGAAGAAGATACAGGTCTGTGAGAGACAGAAATCCTGCTTGTTTGTAGGTGATCAAATACTTCTTTTCCACCATAATTTGCAAAAAAAAATATTTCCAAATCAGACAATGTGATTGTCTGGATTTGTTTCCACATTTTGTCTCTCATAGTTGAGGTATACCTATGATGACAATTACAGGCCTCTCTCTTCTTTTTAAGTGGGAGAACTTGCACAATTGGTGGCTGACTAAATACTTTTTTGCTCCACTGTAAATGGTATGCAGCATAGGTAGGAGAAAGGGGGCATTGTTTTTATCATGACATATTAAACCTATTCTTCACCTTTGATTAAGTTTGTGTATTTCTTAATTCAAGCCCAGGTTCACACTGGGCTGCCTGAATAAAGCCGCACAAGTTCAGCTGAACTCGCACAATTTCAGAGACATCTGTGCAGTTTCTGCACAGATGTCAATGTAAATCGGGGTCCAAATCGCAAAAAGTACAGAAACTACTTTTTGAAATCAGTGCAGTGCCGCAGATGTGACGTCGCAGAGATTAGGACGGTGCCATTGCCGGAAAATGCCGCCCATTTGACATGCGATTTTGAAATGTCAAATCGCATGTCAAATCGCACCAGTGTGAACCAGGGCTAAATGCTAACAGGCAGAGAGAGAACCAGCTTTATCAGCTTGCTTTAAAGGCTCTATATCTCTCTTCGAGTCACTTCTCCAATTTTTTAGTAAGGGATAATGTATTGTGCTCATCACACAATCATCATTTGACTATATGCATATCCCATAACCCCCTGTGCCTTTAAGATAAAGCTCATACGCATCTCAGGTCTCAGTAACTGCTGTCAATCACTCACTTGGGGATGTAGTTAGAGTGTGGCTTGGGTACAGGATTTTGGTGTTGCCTGTGTGTACTGGTTCATGGGATGGTTGAGAGTGTTCACACAAGGGAGCTACGCTGAGATTCCAGGGGTAACCCATAAAGCAGTGTAACTATCCTACAGGCAGAGATGCATAACACTGAATCTTGGATAACTTTTTAGAAAGTGGTATAGCAGTGACTGACAGGCGTTTAGGAAGCACCACTGCTGCCTCATGATGCCTGTTTCTTTTTTTCCTAAATTGCCGGATGGCAATTTTATATTGTGGAACCATGCCACACATGTGAGCCAATCATTTGGCTTGCAGTTGCAGTGCATTAATCTCAAAGGCAAAATCTGACAGGTGGTTCCGCCTGTCAAACTTGAAGCCCAAGTTAAAAATGTGTACAGTCCTGTCAGGGGCACATGGACAGGATCAGGCTCTGATGAAAAGGGGTGGTGACCAAGAAAGGCATCAGCCATTTTCAGCATGAGCTACAGACATCCACTGTGTTTGATACTGTCAGTAGTTGTGTTGTGGTGAATACAGAAAAGTATGTGCAGCGGGTGTTAGAATTTATGTGAGGACTCTGGTGGTGTGGGGTTCCTTGGGGCCTACAGGTGGCGTTGTTGCCTTGGGCCGGAGCTGAACTCACACCGCAAACTGTGCCTTTTTGTCCTCCCCTGGAGCTGGTACAGCGGGGCGGGGAACCCACTGTGACGCAAAGGGAGAGGTCATAAAAGGGGCGGACGCCCTGACCTTAGGGGCAGAGAGTTGGAGGACGCGGCCGCACCCAGGCACCTTCAGCTTGGGTGCTGGCGTTCCGGTATTCCGGGCCTAGGCGCCCTTGGCCTAGCCGGAGCGGAGATGGAGTCCATCTCAGGCACCTTTAGCCTGGGGTGAGGTACTATGACGGATGCCTGGGGCTCAGTACCTTCGACTGAGTTCCGCGAGGGTGGAGGAATCCGAGGGGGCCCTAACTCCTTGGGTGCCCATGTCTGAGTTCGTGAGGACTGGTGCGCAGTAACTTCTCCGAAGAGCCCGGCGCGGCATCGCTGGTGACGGAGAGGTCTCTATTTCTCCCTTGGACGGATTTCTTCCTCTGACACGGGCAAAGTGAGCGAAGGTAATTCACGTTCTATATTACCTAGTCAGTGGCAGTGACTATTCACCACTGGTGACAGCACAGTGGGCAACAGCAAGAAGGGAAAGGATTGTGCCTCGATCTGTCCCCATTTTCCAAAGGAGAAAGATTGTTTTATTGCTTGGCAAGAAGAATAAAACTGAGTTGTACCTATTCACTGTGTGGAACTTGGGTTACTAAAGCAAAGGAGTCAGTGACGAAGGACTGGACTTGACTCTAGGACACCTACACAAAAGCCCAATCTTCTGGCCTTCACCTCTTAGTTACGGAGGACATGGGCCGTGGTGTGTATCATCTCTCTCTCCCAGGTACCCCTAGACAACAGCCATATAACCGATAAAGAAAGGGGGAGGGGTGAGGCCGCTACATATGCTTTTCTTCACAAATACAGTATACTTCAAGAGTAAGGGGACCAGATTTTTAAAATGAAATCCGGGGACATATTTTTTTTTACTAGTAATGGCGGCAATCAGCGACTCTCTGCCCATCGCCGCCGCCCGCCTCACAGCCTGTCAAGTCTTACTCTCTGGGCCCCGGCTACTACTGGGTGGGGAGTGGAGGAAGATCACTCCACCAGGGAAGGAAAGGAGATAAGCAGGCGGCTGGCTGGGACTTGAGCCAAGGCAGAAGAACATGCGAGCGGAGCTGAATGGGCATGCACCCGAAACTGAAGAAATATTACCTTCGCTCCGACCAGCACATGATCATCAGAAAGGGGCACAGAAAATGGAAAAATACACCCCCCTGCACTGACTGTCTGTGAAATTGCCCCATGGCCCCTGTTCAAATCCAATCCGGGGACAAAACTGGGGACAGACTTGGTCCGGGGACAGTGTCCTCAATCCGGGGACTGTCCCCTGAAACCGGGGATGTCTGGTCACCCTATTCAAGAGGCCAGTGTGCTCCTTGTTTTTCTTCTGTATATGCATGACACCAGAGAAGCCTATCTATCACAAGGACTTTTGGCCGTGATGGGTAAATAGGTCTGTGAGACATTCCAGCTGCACTCCTCTGGTCGTACTTAAAGCACTGTAGGATTATTATAACTGCGATATTGCAGCATATTTTCTTGTTGTTTGTTCACCAGCAATCAATTTGATAGATTACATTCATTGACTATTTGTTGAATATTAGAAACATCAATGTGAGATGATGATCACAACATTGAACTGATACAAAGTCATTCATTAACACTCATTTTACATGCAGTAGGATTTTACAGATAACATTGAACCATTTGCACTATTCCTTTCCTCAAGACTCCTATACTGCTATGTCACAGATGAAATCTTAGAGAAGTCAAATAACCTGCCAATATCTTAGCAGTGCTACCCCCGTAGGAGCCGCTGCTATTTTTCCCAAATCTTCCCTACTTTCAAGGGAATAGTGGGGTACACCAAATTTAACTATTCACAGTTGAGGACAGCTTTCTTAGTGGAACTCTTTAGTAGACTGTACGGATTGTGCAAAGTGTCTTGCAAAGAGAAGGAATTGAGTGAACCCTGCTCTTCAAGACACCAGCCGGTGTCCACCTACACCCAGCAGGTGACTTCTAGTACCCAGAGGGGGATTTGGCATCACTAGTCACTAGGATCTCTTTAAGAAGTCTGTACTCACAAGGCCCTGGTTGCAGGTCAAATTAATATAAGGAGTGATGCTGTGCTGTTTAAACAATAACAGTGATCACTGTTTGAGGTTGTGGACAGGTGTCTTTTATACTGATAACAAGTTCAAACAGGTGCCATTAATACAGGTAATGAGTGGAGGACAGAGGAGCCTCTTAAAGAAGAAGATACAGGTCTGTGAGAGCCAGAAATCTTGCTTGTTTGTAGGTGACCAAATACTTATTTTCCACCATAATTTGCAAAAAAAATATTTCCAAATCAGACAATGTGATTGTCTGTGTGGATTTGTTTCCACATTTTGTCTCTCATAGTTGAGGTATACCTATGATGACAATTACAGGCCTCTCTCGTCTTTTTAAGTGGGATAACTTGCACAATTGGTTGCTAACTAAATACTTTTTTGCCCCACTATACAGTGGTGCTCAAAAGTTTGCATACCCTGGCAGAAATTGTGACATTTTGGCATTAATATTGAAAATATGACTGATCATGCCAAAAAACTTTTATTCAAGGAAGGCAATCACATGAAGCCATTTATTATCACAGTTTTTTGGATCCTTTTTAAATCATAATGATAACAGAAATCACCCAAATGGCCCTGATAAAAAATGTACATACCCTGGAATGTTTGGCCTGGGTACAGACACAGAAGGTGGCGCACACAGGTTAAAATGGCAATTAAAGGTTAATTTCCCACGTTTGTGGCTTTTTAAATCACAATTAGTGTCTGTGTATAAATAGTCAATGAGTTTGTTAGCTCTCACATGGATGCACTAAGCAGGCTAGACACTGAGCCCTGAGGAGGTAGAAAAGAACAGTCAAAAGACCTGCGTAACAAAGTAATGAAACTTTACAAAGATGGGAAAGGATAAAAAAAGATCTCCAAAGCCTTGAATTTGCCAGTCAGTACTGTTTAATCACTTATTAAGAAGTGGAAAATTAGGGGCTCTTTTGATTTCATTATGTGATAATAAATGGCTTCATGTGATTTATATCCTTAAATAAAAGACAGTTTTTTGGCATGGTCAGTCATATTTTCAATATTAATGCCAAAATGTCACAATTTCTGCCAGGGTATGCAAACTTTTAAGCACAACTGTATGTAACATGTATATGTTATTATATTGGGGTTATTGTCAAGCCTAGGAATTTCTTGGCTTACCAGCCCAGTTCATTGAGTTCGATTTAACTCTGGACTGATTGGTTGGTCACCAGGGGCGTTGCTAGGTGGGAAAAAGACCACACACTGACCCACACTGACCTACCTGATCCACACTGACCCACACTGACCATTACACTGACCTACCTGACCCACACTGACCTACCTGACCATTACACTGACCTACCTGACACACTGACCCACACTGACACACACTGACCTATCTGACACACACTGACCCACACTGACCTAGCTGACCCACACTGACCTAACTGACCATTACACTGACCCACACTGACCTACATTACCCACACTGACCTACCTGACAGACACTGACTTACCTAACCCACACTGACCTACCTGACGCATACTGACCTACCTGACACACTGACCATTACACTGACCCACACTGACCTACCTGACACACACTGACCTACCTGACACACACTGACCTGCCTGACGCACACTGACCATTATTTAGACCTACCTGACGCACACTGACCTACCTGACGCACACTGACCAATACCCACACTGACCTACCTGACATACACTGACCTACTTGGCCCACACTGACTTACCTCACATACACTGACCTACCAGACCCACACTGACCTACCTGAGTGACACACACTGACATGCACTGACCTACCTGACCATAACATGTGACATCAGACTTTAGGTGATCGTGACCTCCGGCTCCTCCTGCACCTCAGCCGTAGTGTGCGGCGCTGGCGCGCCCATCCCAGTAGACAGAAGGCAGCCAGAGACAGGAGAGGAGAGCCGCCCACTCGAGCGCCGAGTGGGGATCTTCTCATAGTGACGCGGCTGCATTGTAATTCCCGCTTTCTGGAGCCTGCATGGCCTATGATGGACGTCACACGTCCCGCGGTCACAGCATTGTACCAGTAGGATGTCCAGCTATGTCACTCAGCCGCACTCGAAGCTGATCGGTCCCCGCTCGGGCTTGGGGCTAATAACATATTTGTGAGTGCCTGAGACCCAGGGCTTTTTGGGAGTCAACTCTGGGCTCCAGCCCCCCTTAGTCCCCCCTCCTGACGCCACTGTTGGTCACTAAGCTGTGTTTTAAACCACACTCACTAAATATTTTTTTATTCTTGTCTTAGTCTTGAATTTTTGTTCTTGATTTGTAAAATAATATATTTTTTTAAAGTATGCCTAAAAATAATTTTTTTCACAATTCTCCAATCTCTATCAATAAAGACAGAGCTGAGCGAATTTGGGGTAGAGGAACTTGACTGGCCTGCACAGCTTGAGTTCTGACCTCAACCCGATAGAACACCTTTGGGATGAATTAGAGCGGAGACTGCGAGCCAGACCTTCTCACCCATATGAGTGCCTGACCTCACAAATGCGCTTCTGGAAGAACGGTCAAACTTTCCCATAGACACACTCCTAAACCTTGTGGACAGCCTTCCCAGAAGAGGTGAAGCTGTTATAGCTCCAAAGGGTGAGCCAACCCAATATTGAACCCTACGGACTAAGACTGGGATGCCATTAAAGTTAATGTGCGTGTAAAGGCAGGTGTCCCAATACTTTTGACAATATAGTGTATATCTGTCATGTTTCATTCTCTCTCCAAAGCCCTGATTGTCGCTTCTCTCTGGTGCTTCATACCTCTGTTATCAGCATGAGTCACTTCTGAGAAGTTTTACCGACACATGAGATAACATTTTGTGTTGGGAAGGAGCTAAGCACGCAGCTTGCCTATTCACAACATAGTTACATAGTCAGATTGCAAAAATACACAAGTCCATCAAGTTCAACCATAAAAAAAAAGGAAAAAAAAATATCGTACAATCCAATATACCCAATTCTATACCCACAGTTGATCCAGAGGAAGGCAAAAAAAACAAACAGCAGAGCATGCTCCAATTTGCTACAGCAGGGGAAAAAATTCCTTCCTGATCCCCCGAGAGGCAATCGGATTTTCCCTGGATCAACTTTACCTATAAATGTTAGTACCCAGTTATGTTATGTACATTTAGAAAGTATCCAGGCCTTTCTTCAAGATGGCCAGAACCACCTCTGGAAGGAGTCTATTCCACATTTTCACAGCTCTTACTGTGAAGAAACCTTTCCGTATTTGGAGATGAAATCTCTTTCCTCTTGACGTAAAGAGTGCCCCCTTGTCCTCTGTGTTGACCGTAAAGTGAATAACTCAACACCAAGTTCACTATATGGACTCCTTATATATTTGTACATGTTGATCATTCCCCCCTTAATCTCCTCTTCTCAAGAGTGAATAAATTCCGTTCCTCTAATCTTTTCTCCATGCCTCTTATCAGTTTGGTTGCCCTTCCCTGCACTTTCTCCAGTTCCCCAATATCCTTTTTGAGGACTGGTCTCCAAAACTGAACTGCATATTCCAGATGAGGTCTTACTAATGATTTGAACAGGGGCAAAATTATATCTCTCTCTCTTAAAACAAGAAAGGACTTTGCTCGCTTTGGAAACCGCAGCTTGGCATTGCATGCCATTATTGAGCTTATGATCTACCAAAACCCCCAGATACTTCTCCACTACGGATCCCCCCAGTTGTACTCCCCCTAGTATGTATGATTAGGGATGAGCTTCGTGTTCGAGTCGAACATACGTTCGACTCGAACATCGGCTGTTCGATCGTTCGACGAAGATCGAACGATTTGGGCCGTTCGCGCCAAATTCGAGTGACGCGAACGGCCCACAATGCACTACGCCATCGCAGTGTCATCCAGGCGCTGTGATTGGCCAAGCATGCACTGTGACCCCGCATGCTTGGCCAATCACAGCGCCGGCAGCGAGGAGAGCAATGATTGGCCACAGGCAGGATGCCTGTGGCCAATTATTGCTGAGGGTGTTTAGTACACGCCCCACACTATAAAAGGCCGCCAGCACGGCGGCCTAGTGTAGTGTGTTCCGGAGCAGGGAAAGACAAGCATAAGCAGGGACAGTGACATTTATTTCTTTCTTGCTTAACCTGGATTCCTTTAGTTTAGGGAAAGAGAAGGATAGGTAGGGAGAGTGTCAGTGTGTTTTACTGTGCCAGTCCTTGTTTCTAGGGACAAAGAAGGAAAGTGAGGGGATTTCTCCTTGTGCTATAGTGTGCTTTAAAAAAACATTTTTTCTAGGGACAGAAAACTGTAGGTAGGGAGAGTGTCAGTTTCTTTCACTGTGCCAGTCCTTGTTTCTAGGGACAAAGAAGGAAAGTGAGGGGATTTCTCCTTGTGCTATAGTGTGCTTTAAAAAAACATTTTTTCTAGGGACAGAAAACTGTAGGTAGGGAGAGTGTCAGTTTCTTTCACTGTGCCAGTCCTTGTTTCTAGGGACAAAGAAGGAAAGTGAGGGGATTTCTCCTTGTGCTATAGTGTGCTTTAAAAAAACATTTTTTCTAGGGACAGAAAACTGTAGGTAGGGAGAGTGTCAGTTTCTTTCACTGTGCCAGTCCTTGTTTCTAGGGACAAAGAAGGAAAGTGAGGGGATTTCTCCTTGTGCTATAGTGTGCTTTAAAAAAACATTTTTTCTAGGGACAGAAAACTGTAGGTAGGGAGAGTGTCAGTTTCTTTCACTGTGCCAGTCCTTGTTTCTAGGGACAAAGAAGGAAAGTGAGGGGATTTCTCCTTGTGCTATAGTGTGCTTTAAAAAAACATTTTTTCTAGGGACAGAAAACTGTAGGTAGGGAGAGTGTCAGTTTCTTTCACTGTGCCAGTCCTTGTTTCTAGGGACAAAGAAGGAAAGTGAGGGGATTTCTCCTTGTGCTATAGTGTGCTTTAAAAAAACATTTTTTCTAGGGACAGAAAACTGTAGGTAGGGAGAGTGTCAGTTTCTTTCACTGTGCCAGTCCTTGTTTCTAGGGACAAAGAAGGAAAGTGAGGGGATTTCTCCTTGTGCTATAGTGTGCTTTAAAAAAAACATTTTTTCTAGGGACAGAAAACTGTAGGTAGGGAGAGTGTCAGTTTCTTTCACTGTGCCAGTCCTTGTTTCTAGGGACAAAGAAGGAAAGTGAGGGGATTTCTCCTTGTGCTATAGTGTGCTTTAAAAAAACATTTTTTCTAGGGACAGAAAACTGTAGGTAGGGAGAGTGTCAGTTTCTTTCACTGTGCCAGTCCTTGTTTCTAGGGACAAAGAAGGAAAGTGAGGGGATTTCTCCTTGTGCTATAGTGTGCTTTAAAAAAACATTTTTTCTAGGGACAGAACACTGTAGGTAGGGAGAGTGTCAGTTTCTTTCACTGTGCCAGTCCTTGTTTCTAGGGACAAAGAAGGAAAGTGAGGGGATTTCTCCTTGTGCTATAGTGTGCCAAAGCATTCCTCATCAACCATCTTTGAAATCCTTGTTTTTTGGACAGTCAGGGAAATTGTCGTTGTGCTATTCTGTGCAAAATCAATAATCCTCAACCATATTTAGAAATCCTTAAGTAAAGGGACAGAGAAGGACACCTGAAGGTAGCCCTTATTGCTTTTTTCCCATCTCCCTGCAGGCCATCTATTAGAATGTCTGGAAGGCAAACAAGGAGAGGCAGACAGTCAGGAGGCAATAAAAGAGGGCAAGCAGGCTCTGTGTCTGGGGGCAACAGTGCTGGTCGTGGACGCGGTGCATTGTCATCAGCACATGGCCATGGGACACGCTTGTCCTTGTTTTCGGCAGCTGGACATGTTGAGCCACATCATGCCGAAGACTTGGTAGAGTGGATGACCAAGCCCTCCTCCTCCTCCTCATCCTCTCTCACCCAGGCTCAGGGTACTGGCAAAGCAGCTGCCAAAGCGTCCTCTTCCCTGGTATCAATGTCAGACTCATCATCAGTCACTCCTTCCCTAGACCCACCATGTCCTCCTCCTGAGGAGTCCCCCGAACTGTTTGAGCACAGTGTTGGGTACATGCTCCAGGAGGATGCCCAGCGTTTCAAAGGGTCTGATGATGAAACCCAGCTACAGGAAGGCAGTAGCGTGAGAGCAGACAGAGGGGATGCTCAAGAAGGACACCAATCTGGCAGTCATGTTCCAGCAGCTGCAGCATACTGCCAGATTGGCTCCAGTGATGAGGAGGGAGGGGATGATGAGGTCACTGACTCCACGTGGGTGCCTAATAGGAGAGAGGAGGAGGAGGAGGATGAGGAGGAGGCACATCTCCAACGAGGCAGGATGCCCTTTGGTGGCCAGCGTAAGGGCAGTACACCGACGGAATCACACCGCAGAGCTCCGCCTGTGCAGGGCGCTGCCTCTGCCCGTCATTCAAAAAGTTCCTTGGTGTGGGCCTTTTTTGAGGCTAGTGCATCAGATCGCACAGCTGCTGTTTGCAACATATGTCTCAAGCGTATATCGCGTGGCCAAAACATCAGCCGCTTGGGTACCACATGCCTGACCAGACATATGTTGACCTGCCATGCAGCTCGTTGGCAAGCCTACCTCAAAGACCCACACCAAAGAACAAAGCGGACCTCTCCTTGCACCGCATCAGCTGGGATCTCCAACCCCACTATAACTTCAGTCCTCTCTGAAACATGCACTGAGAGGAATGAAGGTGTAGAATTAGGTGTGTCACAGCCAAGTACTTGCGGCCACTCTGCTAGCAGTACACCGACGTCCGATTCTAGCAGGCAAATTTCCCTGCCCCAGCTGCTGGACCGTCGAAAGAAGTTCACTCCCAGCCATCCACATGCCCAGCGGTTGAATGCTAGCTTGGCTAAATTGCTAGCGCTTCAACTGCTGCCTTTTCAGTTGGTAGACTCGGCCCCCTTCCGTGAGTTTGTGCGATGTGCGGTTCCTCAGTGGCAGGTTCCCAAACGCCACTTTTTCTCACGGAAGGCTATTCCGGCTCTCTACCGGCATGTGGAAGGCAATGTCTTGGCCTCGCTGGACAGGGCGGTCAGCGGTAAGGTGCATATTACCGCTGACTCATGGTCCAGCAGGCATGGACAGGGACGTTACCTTTCTTTCACGGCCCATTGGGTCACTCTTTTGGCAGCTGGGAAGGATGCAGGACAAGGTGCAGTAGTGTTGGAGGTTGTTCCACCGCCACGCCTCCAAAATGCTACTACTGGTTGTGACACACCTCTCTCCTCCACCCCCTCCTCTTCTTCTTCCTCCATGGCCTCTTCCTGTGGTTTGTCCTATGAACCAGCGGTGCTCCGTAGCCGTTCACGGGGCTACGCAAGTACGCAGGCAAAAAGATGCCATGCCGTGCTTGCGCTGGTGTGTTTGGGGGACAGAAGCCACACTGGGGCAGAGGTCCTGTCTGCTCTGCAGGGGCAGGCCGAGAGGTGGTTGACGCCACGCCAGCTTAAGCCAGGAATGGTGGTTTGCGACAATGGCACCAACCTCCTCTCCGCCCTCCGACAGGGACAACTGACCCATGTGCCCTGTGTGGCTCACGTCCTTAACCTGGTGGTGCAGCGGTTCTTGGGCAGGTACCCGGGCTTACAGGATGTCCTGAGGCAGGCCAGGAAAGTCTGTGTGCATTTCCGCAGATCTTATAATGCCAGTGCTCGCCTGGCTGAGCTGCAAAAGGAGTTGAACCTGCCCAAGAACCGCCTTATATGTGACATGCCCACCAGGTGGAACTCAACGTTGGCCATGCTGCAGCGGCTGCACACGCAGCAGAGGGCCATCAATGAGTACCTGTGCGACTACGGCACCAGGACAGGGTCAGGGGAGCTTGTTTTTTTTTCTCCACGCCAGTGGGGCATGATCAGGGATGCATGCACTGTCCTGGCACCATTTGAGGAGGCCACGAGGATGGTGAGCAGTGACAGTGCATGCATCAGTGACACTGTACCTCTTGTCCACCTGTTGGAGCACACGCTGCGTGGAATAATGGACAGGGCACTTGAGGCAGAACAGAGGCAGGAAGAGGAGGACTTCCTTGCCTCTCAAGGCCCCCTTTACCCAGACAGTGTTCCTTCTGTCCCACCCATCGCACAGGAAGAGGAAGAGGAGGAGGAGGAGGAGGAGGATTGTGTCAGCATGGAGGTGGAGGCTGGCACTCAGCATCATCAGCAGCAGTCTTTTAGGGATGATTTACAGTCCCAAGAAACCAGTGGACTTGTACGTGGCTGGGAGGAGGTGGCTGCGGATCATGTCGTCCTTAGTGACCCAGAGGACTCCGGAGCGAATGCCTCAGCAAACCTACGCTGCATGGCCTCCCTGATCCTGCAAAGTCTGCGGAAGGATCCTCGTATTCTTCGGATCAAGGAGAGGGACCATTACTGGCTGGCCACTCTCCTTGATCCACGGTACAAGGGTAAGGTTGCGGACCTTATGTTACCTTCGCAGAGGGAGCAGAGGATGAGACAACTCCGGGAGGCCTTGCAGAAAGGTCTGTGCAACGCGTTCCCAGAGACTGGGAGGTTACAAACTCCTGGTCCTGGACAACGAGTTGCTGAGGCTTCGGCCAGTCAAAGAAGGAGCGGTGGGGAAGGTGGCCGTCTGACCGATGCGTTCAGACAATTCTTTAGTCCGCAGCCCCAAAGTATGATCGGTTCCAGCAACCATCGCCAGCGTCTGATAAACATGGTGCAGGAATATCTAGGGGCAAGGTCAGACTTGGACACCTTCCCCACCGAAAATCCTCTGGCTTACTGGGTCTTGAGGATGGATCACTGGCCAGAGCTTGCACAGTATGCAATTGAGCTACTGGCCTGTCCTGCATCCAGCGTTCTTTCGGAACGCACATTCAGTGCTGCTGGAGGATTTGTCACGGATCACAGGGTGCGCCTGTCCACCGACTCGGTTGATCGACTGACTTTCATCAAGATGAACCAGTCTTGGATCACCACCAGCTACCACACACCTGATGCTGATATAACAGACTAATTGATTTTAACATGTCACATCCCTTCAAGACTGATGCTGATGCTGAGTGCCTGTGCTGTTATGTTGACTGGCTATCCTCCTCCTCCGAGTCCTCAATGATACGATTGATGATGATAGCTTGGAAGATCATTTTTGTTTATGGGTGCCGCCACCAGTGGCTAAGGCCCAATTTTTCAGCCCCTGTTTTACAGGGGCGTGTAATTACAATTTTTTTAGCAATAATTTGCCATAGGGCTCATTGCTGTGCTCCAAGTACAGTATCTGTGAGGGGTTGGAGTGTTGTGGCACCAGTGCCTAAGGCCCAATTTTTCAGCCCCTGTTTAACAGGGGCGTGTCATTACAATTTTTGAAGCAATACTTTGCAACAGGGCTCATTGCTGTGCTCCAAGTAACGTATCTGTGAGGGGTTGTAGTGTTGTGCCACCAGTGCCTAAGGCCCAATTTTTCAGCCCCTGTTCAACAGGGGCATGCAATTACAATTCTTGATCTAATAATTCACAGCAGGGCCCATTGCTGCACCCACCAAGAGTAACTCTGAGGGCTTACAGTGTTGTGGCAACGCCACCACCACCACCACCACCACGAAAGGCCCAATTTTTCAGCCCCTGTTCAAAAGGGGCATGTAATTACAATTCTTGATCTAATAATTCACAGCAGGGCCCATTCCTGCACCCACCAAGAGTAACTCTGAGGGCTTACAGTGTTGTGGCAACACCACCACCACCACGAAAGGCCCAATTTTTCAGCCCCTGTTCAAAAGGGGCATGTAATTACAATTCTTGATCTAATAATTCACAGCAGGGCCCATTCCTGCACCCACCAAGAGTAACTCTGAGGGCTTACAGTGTTGTGGCAACACCACCACCACCACCACCACCACGAAAGGCCCAATTTTTCAGCCCCTGTTCAACAGGGGCATGCAATTACAATTCTTGATCTAATAATTCACAGCAGGGCCCATTGCTGCACCCACCAAGAGTAACTGTCAGGGCTTACAGTGTTGTGGCACCAGCACCACCATCAAAGGCCCAATTTTTACTACCACTGTTCAACAATTATATGTAATTAAAATTCCTGATATAATAGTTGACAGCAGGGCGTTCCAGCACCAACCAAGAGTAACTGTGAGTGCTTACAGTGTTGTGCCAACACCAACAACTAAGGGGCCTATTTCTGCAGAGTATATACGGCAGGTCCCTACTTTCAAACATCCAACTTACAAACGACTCCTACTTGCAAACGCAAGAAGACAACAGGAAGTGAGAGGAAATCTACCCCTAGGAAGGAAAATTCTCTCCTGTAAGAATAAATATGGGAGAAAGGTGTCTCCTCTGTACTGATGCTTTATCAGCAATCCTTGTTTCAAGAAAAACACCACATTTTAAAAACAGTTGACATTGGGACGGAAAGTGAGGTGAAATGTTCTGAACAGGGGCACAGACAGCAAAACAAATGTTACAGGGGTGATAACCCTTACCTATGTTTTCCAAAAAGTTTAAAAATAGATTTTTGGGCTGGAGCTACACTTCAACAATGTACCTGTTCAAAATTACAAACAGATTCTACATAAGAACAAACCTACAGTCCCTGTCTTATGCCTGTATACGGCTGTTCAGAGTATATAGGGCCTTTTTTATTTTATGTGCGGGGTTCCCCTTAATATCCATACAAGACCCAAAGGGGCTGGTAATGGGCTGGGGTGGGGGGGGGGGGGTCATGGGGTAGCTATGCCATTTTTCTTAAAGATTTTCATCCATATTACCGGGACCAGACATTACATTAAAGCCGCAAGCAGTTTTAAATGGCTTTTTTTTCCTTTAGAAGTGTCATTTTGTGCAGGGACAGTTCTAAACACGGGAAACACGTGGCACTTCACAGGCATACTTTAGACACCCCCCAGGTACGATATTTAAAGGAATATTTGACTTTTTTTTTCTTCACTTTATGCATCATTAAAATGACTGCTCCCGAAAAACGACCGTTTTTAAAACTTCTTTTTGCATTGATACATGTCCCCTGGTGCAGAACCCGGGTTCCCAAACCCTTTTTAGGACAATAACATGCATAATAGTTGTTATAATTAGCACTTTAGAATTCGAACGTTCGCATCCATTGTATTTAATAGGGTTCTAATGTTCGTACGAACTTTCGGTCCGTTCGCGGGTTCTGGTGCGAACCGAACCCGGGGGTGTTCGGCTCATCACTATGTATGATGCATTCATATTCTTAGCCCCCAAGTGCATAACTTTACATTTATCAACATTAAACCTCATCTGCCACATAGTCGCCCAATTAGACAGAGCATTGAGGTTGGCTTGTAAATTGGAGACATCCTGTAAGGCTTGGTGTCATCTGCAAAGACAGAAATGTTACTTTTGATCCCAGACCCAATATCATTTATAAAGATATTAAAAAGTAAGGGTCCCAACACTGAACCTTGGGGTACACCACTGATAACCTTAGACCATTCAGAGTAAGAATCATTAACTACTACTCTCTGAATTCTGTCGTTTAGCCAGTTTTCTATCCATTTACAAACTATTTCCAAGCCTGTAGACTTCACCTTACACATGAGCCGTGTGTGCAGAACTGTATGGAACGCTTTTGTAAAATCCAAGTATACCACGTCCACCGCCACCCCTCTGTCCAAGGTTTTACTTACCTCTTCATAAAAAGAAATCAGGTTTGTCTGACAACTTCTGTCCTTCATGAATCCATGCTGTCTGTTGCTTAAAATGTTTTTTTCCAGCAAGAACTCGTCTATGTGGTCTTTTATAAAAATGCTCCAGTATCTTCCCAACTATAGAAGTTAAACTAACAGGTCTATAGTTACTTGGTAAAGACTTTGTTCCCTTTTTAAATATGGGCACCACATTGGCCCTACGCTAATCCAGTGGTACTATTCATGTCATTAATGAGACCTTAAAAAATTAGATACAATGGCTTTGAAATTACAGAGCTCAATTCTAGGATCCGTGGGTGGATGCCATTAGGTCCCGGTGCTTTATCCAACACATAGTTCTTCTCCTGTGTGAAGGGGGTGTGTTTCTTTCCTCCAATCAGCTCTCACACACAGTAACTGCAGCCTCTCCGCCCCCTCCTCTGTGATACTAAGATGAAGAAAAATGTTAACACGTTTCTGCCCTTTTGAAGAAGTGTAGGGAAGAGAGGGCTGCAGATAAAAAAATAAAACCTATGTAGGAGGATTTTTTTAATCTCTGTGTATCATATGAGGCTGTTCACTTCACTGGATATATGTGAGGATTTATATCCACTTTAAATACTGTGAAGGATAGTGAGATGTGAAACGTCACTAAAATTTATGTAACAGAAACACAAGTCCCAGGACTGTGGCCCTTGGTCAGGTGTAGGGCCACAATCCCTAAAGGTGCATTTGTGTTATACCCGATCATGGAATGCTAGAATTGCTCTGGGTAGCCTTTTTGTGTGATGGAGTTGAGCCCATATAATTCTCACACAGTCATGGAAAGTACATACAAACTCTGGGATTTCAGCTGAGGAATGTAAAACATACAGGCTACATTGATTACCGCTATTATTATTATTATTATTATACACTATTTATATAGCACCAACAGTTTATGCAGCGCTTTACAATGTATAGGGGGGACAACACAATTACAGTACAGTTCAATACAAAAGGTACAGGAAGGCCCTGCTCATAGAGCTTACATTCTAAATGGAGGGATGGTGGTACAAAAGGTAATAGCTGCAGAGAATTTGATGGGGGTGGCTCGGGGACAGTTGTTAGGTGGGTGTGGAATAGGCTTCCCTGAATAAATTAGTTTTCAGGGATCTCCTGAAGGTGGACATACTGGGGCAGGGATTTCCAGAGGATGGGAGAGGCTCTGGAGAAGTCCTGAAGGCGAGCATGGGAGGAGGTAACTAGGGAGCTAGAGAGCAGGAGCTCCTGGGAGGAGCGGAGGGGACGATTTGGGCGATATCTGCAGATGATGTTGGTGATGTAGATGGGGGCGATGTTGTGAATGGCCTTGTATGTTATGGTTAGCATTTTGAATTTTATACGGTGGGGTAGGGGAAGCCAGTGAAGGGATTGGCAGAGAGGAGAAGCATTCACAGATCAGTTAGTGAGGTGTATTAATCTAGCAGCAGAATTCATAATAGACTGAAGGGGGGATAGCCTGCTTAAGGGTAGGCCATTAAGGAGAGAGTTGCAGAAGTCAAGGCGGGAAATAATCAAGGAGTGAATACCACTAAGCCACAAAGCATAAACTCAGAATGATAAAATATAACTAACTCAGGCCAGTGTACATACAACATATAAAAACACAGCTCTGTGATTCCCCACATAATGATTTAGAAAAATATATTTCTTAAAAATCTCCTAGCAGGTTTAGTTCCAATAATTGTTTTTCAAAAAAGGCAAGGTTGAGAGTGACGCTGTGTTTAAATGTGGAGGTAGCTAATTAGAAATCCTGATACACCCTTTTCTGTGCTCACTCACCATACAAAGTTAAATTTAGCAAATGGAGTATTTTTCTCCAGAAGGAAAGCATGCAGAACAGCCATAAATAGCACACTGAAATGTATTAGGAAAGTCTTCATGAAATAAGGGCTTCTTCTAATACTAAATTCTTTGAATATAAACATTTCTGTGGCTGCAGTAATGTTGTTCTCACAAGCAGAGGGTAAAATTATTTTAGCAAAGCCTATAAAAATTCCTTATAGGGTCCACTCCATAGTTTTCAGTGAAAAGAGCAGAGATGGTCTGGATTGGGAATCCAAATCACTGTTTCCATTAGAGCAATGTTCTGGTGTAGGAACTTCTAAGGTTGAGAAATGTGGAAGTCTTTATCCATCTAGATTCTAGAATCTGAGACTATTTATTCCCACAGTAACAGTTTTCATGGGATTGTCCCATATCTTGGGTTCCAAAAAGTGCAGGGCTTTTTGAAAGTTAGTGCAACACACTCAGATATTAAGAGATCGTGGGATGGATGGCTAAAACAATAACTGGGTTTGTGTTTAGCACCTTGTACAATCCTTCATGTGATTTATGGTGTCATAGAAATATAAAATTATGTTACAACAAGTGTAACATTAACAGCGCTTATGTGAAATATAAAATATTGCACCTTGGTTATAAAATATATACCGCAGAATGTCAGCAATAAAACAGTATCAGCATAACCATGTAAAAAATAACAGCACGATCCTACAGGATTAAAGGATTCCTCACAAACTGCAAAGTCCACCCACTGTTGAATGTCACTAATAGTGAAGTGACAGAACTTCCCAATGAGCTCAAACACCAATTACAACAGAGGGAACTGAAATGTAGATCCAATAGCCGTTAAGTCTTTCATATGAGAGATACTCTCTGATAATTCAATCACTGTGTAAAAAATCCAAAATGCCCCCCCGTATACAAACATGCTTACAAGAAAGTAGGGCCCTCTGAAGACGTGAGCCAATCACGAAACGCGTCAGGGCGTGACCACGCGACCAATCACGTCAGGGGAACGACCGTCTTCCCGGGACTCAGGAGTACTTTTGAATTGTGTGAGCGTTTACTAACCTCACTGAGCAGACGGATCATCCCCGGTGATATGCTTTATGTTATTTACTTTCTTGTAAGCATGTTTGTATACGGGGGGGCATTTTGGATTTTTTATTAAACGATTTTATGCTATGTGAAGCTCAATTTGTCTTACATGCCCGCATTGCTGCACACACTTATGCTTATTGCCTGAGAGCCTGGAGATCTCTTGAAGGAAGCTGACTGGAGATTTAAAGAGGAGCTGACAGGCGGTTAACCATCTGGAGTCTGGTAAGCACATTACCTTAGGGGAGTGGAATTGCTTAGACAATGATGGAAGTACAAATTGCAACATGATCTGTTTAATTGAAGAACCACAGTGATTGAATTATCAGAGAGTATCTCTCATATGAAAGACTTAACGGCTATTGGATCTACATTTCAGTTCCCTCTGTTGTAATTGGTGTTTGAACTCATTGGGAAGTTCTGTCACTTCACTATTAGTGACATTCAACAGTGGGTGGACTTTGCAGTTTGTGAGGAATCCTTTAATCCTGTAGGATCGTGCTGTTATTTTTTACATGGTTATGCTGATACTGATTTGTTGCTGACATTCTGCGGTATATATTTTATAACCAAGGTGCAATATTTTATATTTCACATAAGCGCTGTTAATGTTACACTTGTTGTAACATAATTTTATATTTCTATTATACTTACTACTCTACTTATAACGGCAGCTAATTGAGCAGATCAACATTAGACCATCCTTGAGCGCTAGGATCAGATACACCACGGTGACCATTCTGATTTATCTACATAACTGATTTATGGTGTCATTCATTGCGGCCCATCAGGTGGACCCAACAGACACACCAATAGTGATACACAAGTTATTTTAAAACAGGGATAAGCCCTGTAGAAAAGCACTGGTTAAACAGGGTTGACAATAGTAAAGACAACAGATCGATAACAGTAGAATTATGCAATGGTAAATTGAGATAAATAGGGCTAACGTTCATCTCTTCACTCTTGCCTGTGAAAGACCTTCCCTCAAGGCACTAGGTGAACGGACAGAGAAACTGAATGCAATAATAAACAGCCAATAGTGCAACCAATATTGCCATAAGTGAGGAGGATGTAGCTAACTAGGCCTAAAAGCAATTTACTAGAACCTAGCTAACCATTGGCCATGGAAGAATGTGTGTAAGGCCTGCTCTTAATGAAGGATTGCTTAAAACTAAGACATTTGTAATTCACAGGGCATGGAAATGTTCCCCTAGTGTCCTAAGGTAACTGAAGACAGGGGTCCCCCTAAAACAGAGTTTCCTTGGTGGCAGCGAGGTCCCAGCAATAGTAGACAAATTTAACACATACAGAGGTGGTCAAAGGCCTCTCAGGTGAGAGGCCAGGTGACAGGTGAGAGGTAGACCCCTCTGCTTCTGGCTGCAGGTATCTCTCTAGTGGCCTCTGAACTGCTGGCATGTCTCTAGGGGCAACAGGTGGCTGCAATGCCCTGGGCCTCCCCTTTCTGTCCTGCACCCTCTTTCCTGGTGGCCTTATGGGTGGCTACCTCATTGGATATCTTATACAAAGGGAAAATGGCTAATCTACTGCAACCATCCTAGAGGGAGCACAAAATGCAGCACTTTGAGGAAGTCCTGCAAAAGAACCTCTTGGACACATTTTCTGACAGTGGCAGGATCCCCCCCTCATAATCAACATGTCCTTGATACTTTCATCCTTGAAAAGAGGACCAGTGGTGGCAAAGGCTGTCTCAGTGATGCTTTTTTGTAGCGCCCCTCCCAAATAGTTGGGACACTGTGTTAAATTTATGGGATAGTCTGAGTCAGTAGTTAGGCTCAGCCCAGCTGATTGTTCTAAATTTTGCTTCTGCTCTTGGTGTGATACTGCCTGGTGGTTGTGTTCCCTGTTCGCCTGTAGGCCCAGGTTGAAATACAGGGGTATCACACCCACCACATTGGGTGTCCTTTCTCGGTAGACGTGCGGTGGGCGTGGTTGGCCTGCTGTGCATGCTGGGAAGGGGTACATAAGGGGCAGACGCCATTGATTTGGGTGGTTGGTGTGCGCGCCTCGTGGCCCGCATGGCACGGGGTGCGTGTGTGCTCCAGCCCTGGGCACCTTCAGCCCGAGGCTGCATCGCTGCCTGGTGGGCCCAGCTCCGCTGGCTGGGGCCTACACCTTTGAAGAGGATTCCACGCTACCCATTTTTGGGAAGTCTGCTCTTGAGGAGGGAAAGCCAGAGGAGACTAGCGACAGTACTGCTGTCTTAGGAGAGGCCTGGCAACCTGCTCAAGGAGGGAGTCAAGAACTTAAAGACCTTGCAATACACCAATCTGGCATAAAAGCTCTCTCTTATTGCTTGGCTAGGAGGTTCGGGACTTTGATAATCCTGTGGCAGAGGATTCCTGAACGCATCCTCAGATTCACCTCAGGGTCTGTGACAGAGACCATTAGAAATAGATCCATGCGTCATTCCGGCTGCTAGGACCAGAAAACTGAACTATCCGGGTGAGCAATACCCACTCAGGCTTGAGTGGCGATGTTTACAAGACTTTGTGTGACTTTAGTGTTGCGTGCCTGAACCTTCCCCTATACTTCTCTCGTTTCCTACTTTCTCCTCAAGTTTCCACTGCAGAAGAGAAATAAAGCCTTGCTGTTTAGGTTTTACATCTGTGTGGACATTAGCTTTTCTAAAAACGCTATATACCCTGACAACGGAAGCCTTGGAGGTAGTTTGCATGACCCAAAACAAAACCAGCCGGTCCCTTAAATGGGGTAAGTGCTACATAAGAGTTTTTTAACCATAGCTGGCAGGCAACACTCAAAAGTAGCACCATAACCCCGTGACAGCTGACTACATCAGGTCCAAGGCCAATATAGACACTGTTAATAGTAAAGACCTCATGGACTAACAGGTGTCCAGGCTGGACGACCACTGGGTGAAGCTTGCACAGTATGGGCTGGATCTTTTGGTTTGTCCTGCAGGCCATGTTCTCCCTGTGAGGACCTTCAGCACAGCAGGAAATGTTGTCACTAATATTCATCAGTCCCTTGATACTGTAGACCAGCTCATTTTCATTCAAATAAACTGGTCCTGATTACCAACGAGTACAAACTCCTTTCGGCTGAAGCTACAGGCTAAAATTTCCAGTGACTTCTGGCCTCAAAAACAGTTCCTGTCACCTTTCCTTGACCTATTCCGGAGGACTTCAGCTGCCAAACTTGTAATGTTTAAAGTTTGACACTTTCTGGTGCTCAGGTGTCACACATGCCTCCTCAGGTGGACCTCAGCTTCCAAATTTCTAATGTTGCTGCAGGGTAACAGCCTAACCATGCTGCTTACATAATGTCCAGCCACTGCATATTATTTGTGGCTACTGTCTTTTAGATAATACCCTCTAATGTTTGTTTCAGGTTAAAGCCTGCCTTGCCTATCCCTCTTGCGTCCTCAAGACAGTTGGAAGAAGCCGGCGAGAGGATGTTGGTGCTGGTGGGAGAGATCACAGACAGAGCATCGCTGGAACAGGAGTGCATATAGTTTTTCTTTAATGCAATTCTATCAACTGTTATAGAAACAGGATAAAAAATAATTAGGTAGTTTGGGTGAGAGGGGAATGGAAGGGATCTTTAGAGTAAATAATAGGAGATAGTAGGGTGTTGCAGTCAGGGCACTGCAGTATTGTATAACTCATCATAGGGGTTAAAGTGTAAAAGATGCATTAACAATGCAACCTTTACACTCCAGAAGTTCATATGCATTTAAAAAAAATAAAATAAAAAATGTGAATCATTTAGAGCAGGGATAGGCAATTAGCGGACCTCCAGCTGTTGCAGAACTACAAGTCCCATGAGGCATACTGTAGCAAGATTCTGACAGCCACAACCATGACACCCAGAGGCAGAGGCATGATGGGACTTGTAGTTTTGCAACAGCTGGAGGCCCGCTAATTGCATATCCCTGATTTAGAGCATGCTGCTTTAGTTGCAGCTAGTGCAGAAAATCAATACTATTAAATTTCACTGGCTGGTCATAACAGTACTGATTGATGAAAATGCACACATCGCTGCCAAAACTATCTGCAAAAACCTTTTGTTGAATTGCTGCCCAAAACTGGATTGGATGTTCAAAATGAGGTCCTACTAAAGCTTTGTGGGGGGCAAAATTGTGTCGCTGGTGTCTATACCTCTTTTATTGCAAGAGTATTCTGTTTTAGTTAGAAATGGCCACACATTTCCGATTCGCCAAAGTTTGTGCTCAACTCGCCAATCGCCCTGTGAATTAAATATTGCCATCTGTGTGATTGGTTTTGTTTCCAATAGGCAAGTTGAAAGAATAGAAAATCATAAGCAACAGTTGCCACTAATGCAACATATCTGGAATCTTGTTTTTTTTTCCAGGAGACACACTGACACCTACAGGACATAGTCTGTCTGTAGTTAACATTAGATAACAAAAATAATAGTGGCTAGTGAAAGTATTGTATATATGTATAAGCCAGAGGGTGAGCATAAGAAGTTTTCAGAAGAAAATCAGGAATTGCAGGCTTGTATTTATCTTCAAAAAAGTGTATTTTACTTAACACCTTGAAGCATGTCTTATAAAGCAAACCTTTACCCAAATTATATGTCATTAGTAACAGAAGCAGAAAACCTCAAAGAATTTAACAAAATGTTAATATTCCACCTAAATACATTTTTAAAGCCTGACACTTGCTTTGCTATCACTTAAAATAGTTTGTTTGGGCTGCTGTCAGCGTGATATAAACTGTATGTAGCCTCAGCTACTTACAGTCAACAGCACTGAGTTCTAACAGCGTTATGGGGACTTTCCATCCTATTCGAGTCCAGCTGAGCGCTGCTCACCCATTCACAGGAAGTCTTATATTTTTATGTCTTCCTCTGAATGGCTGATGTAGGGTTTAACAGCGCTCTATGCTGTATGTAGCTGTATATACAGAGTCGACAGCTGCCACATACATTATCTGACAAAAGTGAGTACACCCCTCATATTTTTGTAAATATGTTATTATATTTTTTCATGTGACAACACTGAAGAAATGACACTTTGCTACAATGTAAAGTAGTGAATGTACAGCTTGTATAACAGTATACATTTGCTGTCCCCTCAAAATAACTCAACACACAGCAATTACTGTCTAAACCGCTGGCAACAAAAGTGAGTACACCCCTAAGTGAAAATGTCCAAATTGGGCCCAAAGTGTCAATATTTTGTGTGGCCACCATTATTTTCCAGCACTGCCTTAACCCTCTTGGGCATGGAGTTCACCAGAGCTTCACAGGTTCCCACTGGAGTCCTCTTCCACTCCACCACGACGACATCACGGAGCTGGTGGATGTTATAGACCTTGCGCTCCTCCACCTTCTGTTTGAGGATGCCCCACAGATGCCCAATAGGGTTTAAGTCTGGAGACATGCTTGGCCAGTCCCTCACCTTTACCCTCAGCTTCTTTAGCAAAGCAGTGGTCCTCTTGGAGTTGTGTGTGGGGTTGTTATCATGTTGGAATACTGCCCTGTGGCCCAGTCTCCGAAGGGAGGGGATCATGCTCTGCTTCAGTATGTCACAGTACATGTTGGCATTCATTGTTCCCTGTAGCTCCCCAGTCCCGGAAGCACAAATAAGTTTATCTTGGTCTCATCAGACCACAGGAAATGGTTCCAGTAATCCATGTACTTAGTCTGCTTGTCTTCAGCAAACTGTTTGCAGGCTTTCTTGTGCATCATCTTTAGAAGAGGCTTCCTTCTGGGATGACAGCCATGCAGACCAATTTGATGCAGTGTATGGCATATTGTCTGAGCACTGTCAGGCTGACCCCCCACCCTTTCAACCTCTGCAGCAATGCTGGCAGCACTCATATGTCTATTTCCCAAAGACAACCCCTGGATATGATGCTGAGCACGTGCACTCAACTTTGGTTCACTATGGCGAGGCCTGTTCTGAGTGGAACCTGTTCTGTTAAACCGCAGTATGGTCTTGGCCACCGTGCTGCAGCTCAGTTTCAGAGTCTTGGCAATCTTCTTATAGCCTAGGCCATCTTTATGTAGAGCAACAATTCTTTTTTTTGCAGATCCTAAGAGAGTTCTTTGTCATGAGAAGTAGAAACAAAATTGATGAGGACAGCTGCACTCCACTTTGTTTATCGTAAGTTCTTTGCCATGAGGTGCCACATTGAACTTCCAGTGACCAGTATGAGAGAGTGAGAGCGATAACACCAAATCCATCACACCTTCTCCCCATTCACACCTGAGGAAAATGGCTAATTAGGCCCAATTTGGACAATTTTACTTAGGGGTGTACTCACTTGTTGCCAGCAGTTTAGACATTAATGGCTGTGTGTTGAGTTATTTTGAGGGGACAGCAAATTTACACTGTTATACAAGCTGTACACTCACTAATTTACATTGTAGCAAAGTGTAATTTCTTTAGTTTTGTCACATGAAAAGATATAATAAAATATTTACAAAAAATGCAAGGGTGTACTCACTTTTGTGAGATACTGTACACTAGTAAAATAAAATTAATTTTTTCTAATAGTGTTACTATTTCAACATATGTAGGGATCCGCCTTTGCCTATCCACGCAGACCTTGGTAGGGGGGGATATCCTCACAGGCACGTAAGCCTCAACCGTCCGCTGCACTGTATCTATGCATTCACAGTTCTTTGGTAAGTGTTTCCTCCTATAGATCTCTGATACACACTATGCACATGTAATGATGTTAATACATTTCAATCATGTGTATGGTTAAAGTTCTTTTACATCTTCCCAGTACGCGGGACATCGCTGCGCATGCACAGAGTCACATACACAATAGAAAACGCTTTCCTCTATAGACATCTAACTTGTATTAATGTTTAATGACAAATGTGAATATATTTTGTGTGAACACCTGGGGGGCACAATATATGCACTCCCACGTGTACACCCACACCTCCTAGTCGGATTTAACCCCTGTACAATGTTGATTTCTATATGGGTTTTTTCCTTTTTAAATACATAGGGTGTGATATGTATATATGTATACCTCATCAACCTTTTGTTTACTTCTAGAATCTCTATATTACCTTATTGTGCTACGTTCAAAAGCCCTGACGAAGCGGAACTCCGCGAAACGCGTAGGCCCTTACTTTCTTCTTGAATGGGAATTGCACACCCTGATATTTGATTGTCTGAACTGTAATGTGATTTTACTTCATATTTTGTAAGATAATACTTTTTATACCACTGCCACAAGGCAGGAAAATAAAAGTGGTTTATTTTTCTATATATTCTGGTATCTCTACATTTATTTACTCCACTGAGGCACACTCAAAGTCCCACCCCACTCAACCTTTTTCTTGACACATAGTTGCATAAAATAAAAATAGTTCTTTGAGCCAGCTTGGTCCAAATTAACCATTAAATAAATGAATCACAGTGCTGAAGTTAGGCTTTACGTGGGATTGTTTTATATTTGATGGGATTACACTTTTTTAAGGAAATTTTTTAAATTGTATAATAGACATGTGCAGAACGAAGAAATATGTTTTGTTTCGTTACGATTCGTTATTTACATAAATTTGTTTAGTTAAATTTGTTTCATTCGTTTAATTTGTTTTATTTATTCGTTTTCAAATCGATTTGAATTTTTCGAAGAGGTTGAAATAGGAAAAATCTATATGGATTTGTTGATGTATAATCTTTGTGCACAATGTGATAAACACACTATAAATGTTATCGTGAATGTAATGTTAACCATAGTGAATTATTGACAACAATTGATAGATGTCCTTGAATGAAAATCCATATGGTGATAATTAATTAATTAATTAATATGAGCTCATTTAAAATGAGTAGAAAAGAGTGCACTCATTAAACAAAACCATACATTTTGTAATTTGTGGAAAGTGTTGGTTATATTGTGTTTTGTGCTAACTATTTGTTTATTTCCACAAAGGAAATTTACTGATACTTCACTTATGCCCTGTACACACGAGCGGAATTCCCGTCGGAAAAAAGTTGGATGTTTTTTCAGACGGAATTCCGCTCAAACTTGGCTTGCATACACACGATCACACAAAAGTTCTCTGAACTTTCTAGCGTTAAGAATGCGGTGATGTACAACACTACGACGAGGCGAGAAAAAGAGGTTCAATGCTTCCGAGCATGCGTCAAATTGTTTCCGAGCATGCGTGTTTTTTTGCGCGTCGGAAAAGCATACAGACGATCGGATTTCCCGATAGGATTTTTTCTGTCGGGAAAATTGATAATCTGCTCTCAATCTTTTGCTGGCGGGAATTCCAACAGCAAAAGTCCGATGGAACATACACACGGTCGGAATTTCCGACTGTGACAGACCTAGCCGGGACAGAGGCTTTTGGAGAGGACTGAATGCTAGCCTCCTGCCTTCCGATTATGGGCCAGGGCCTCAAGACAGGAATGCGGATGGGTTATCCCGGCAGACAGTCCTGGAACCTTAAGACTACTTTTCCAACATCCTCGAGTTGACCCGTTTGGGGTCCCACTGTGGCTGTTGGACTATTTCCCAGGAGGGAGTATTGTCATGAACCTTTGAATACTGAAGTATTTCTCCTTTGAATCTATTACACAGTGGGGGGTCTTCTGCCCTGTCTTAAGGCTAACCTCCCCTCCAGACGGCTCCATGGTCTGGAAGAAAAGCATTGTTCTGTGTTTGACTGTTTGTTTATGTACTTTAATTACCCCCTGGGGCTTCTGTGTCAATACACATTCTGTGTCAATACACATCTCAGTTCTCCTATTCAAGCTATCGGACCAATCCCGGCTGACCCTGTTTCAAGTCCTCATTTGCATGGCCAAGAGAACCTAATTGAGAAATACAATGGACTTTACAATTGACCAATAAGAAATTGGTTGTTGGGGGCAGGGTGTTCAAACTGCTGTATAAAAGTGTGTGTGTGCATCCAATAAAATAAGATTCCTGTTTGAACTTACATACAGCCTGCCTGGTGTTTGTTCTGAACTATCACAAATGGATTAGAACGGCACATAGCTGTAGTTTGAATCCTGGAGCATCGGATGACCGAACCATCAGACGTTGCGATCTGCAATAGGATCCAATAGTAGCAGAGGAGTGTCGGGAGAGTGGAACCGAGCGAGCAAGGGGCTCGTTACACCGACGAAAAGCTTTTCCGACTTTTTCTGTCGGGAATTCCGCTCGTGTGTACAAGGAATAAGACCTTTTATTTGTTTAGTTCCTAGTTTGTACTAAACAGGCAATATTTGATTAAATGAACAGAATTCAAGAAGAAGATCACAGATGGACTATTGTTAATATTTGTACGGCGTCATTGATGCTAAAGCGAGGCTTGGTGTGCGCTCGAAGGTCAGATGGAGGCTTGACACACAAGCCAGACCGCGTGACGTCACTGATGACACAGCGAGGCTAGGTATGCACTCGAATGCAGGAAGGAGGCTTGATACACAAGCCGGAACGCCATTTTATCCCCCACACTTGTGTCTTGGTGAGGATTCATGGCGTTATAACGTATTTATTTATACATGCCCGATCTGTCTTCTGACATGATTAGTTTACACACGTGCTGGGCACATCTCCATATGTGCAATTTATTTCACGGTTGGCATAAACTAGTTGGCCCAGCCCACATGTTCATATCAGACAGAGGCTTGACACACAAGGGGGGATGCCATGTTGGTACACCCAAAAATTCACATTATCTCACTACACAGAGTGTAATCCAAGTGGAGGCTTGGAACATACACTGGGACTCCATTTTGGTTCAACCAGGAAGTGATTAATTGTCACATGGACGCCCAGGGGATGGCCTCCCAATTAAGGGGTCATGTTGTTTATAAATTTATGGAGGGCAGCAGTGGGGGATCACCCCAGATGATGCATTTGGATGCGAAACGCTTCGGGAGACCCTACTGTTGCCATTGATCATTTGATAAAGCGCTGTTTTATTCTTCTAAATGTAAGTGTTTCTACCTACATTAAATACACTTTAAATACAGTATCACACTATGTGCTTTTTCTTTCCTCTTATTTTTCGTACCATATCTGGTATCATCACCTGGCCCTAACCGGGCACTACCTGCAAGTTTCACCATCATCTGGATTTAAGAAAGACCTTCCTCTGTTTTCTGTACTGGATTGATGTTTGAGATACCTTGTTTGAATCGCAGCTGAGGATTCGTTTTCCACAGTGGTTTACCCATGTCTGGTTGACCCTCTGAACATAAATTTTTAGGGTCCCCTCCCTCTGGTAAGCCTTCCTTTCAACTGGTTGGTGGTGGCTACTCTAATTGCACTTGTCACACGTAAAGTCCTCTTAGGAGCACCATCACTTTGATTGACATTCACAACGTTCATCAGCATTTATTTTATTTTATTTTTATCCATGAACTAAGTATTTACTGATGACATTTATGTTATGCAATCTTGCATCACTCAGGATTATTGGACTATTTTCATTCACTCACTTTTGTTTGACACATGCAATGTTGTTTATTTGACTACATACCACTGTTACACACTGCACTCTGCCTCGAGGGCAGTCTCATTGTATTTTTAGCGCTACACTTTTATGTTCTGTTTACCCCACACATGCAGCCATCATAAATCATGCAAAAAAAAAAAAGGTATCAATGAAGCTGTGATGTAAATCAATCACTAAGACAATAAGACACACATAAACCATAATTAATGAAATGGCATACATTGTCCTTTGGGGGGATGTTATGGGGACATTGTCCGCAGCCTCTGACCCTCTCTTGCATCATGTCCGCAGTCTCTGACCCTCTCTTGCATCATGTCCCCGGTCTCTGACCCTCTCTTGCATCATGTCCCCAGTCTCTGACCCTCTCTTGTATCATGTCCCCAGTCTCTGACCCTCTCTTGTATCGTATCCCCAGTCTCTGACCCTCTCTTATATCATGTCTGCAGTCTCTGACCCTCTCTTGTATCGTATCCGCAGTCTCTGACCCTCTCTTGTATCGTATCCGCAGCCTCTGACCCTCTCTTGTATCATATCCGGAGTCTCTGACCCTCTCTTGTATCATATCCGCAGTCTCTGACCCTCTCTTGTATCATATCCGCAGTCTCTGACCCTCTCTTGTATCATATCCGCAGTTTCTGACCCTCTCTTGTTTTATATCCGCAGTCTCTGACCCTCACTTGTATCATATCCGCAGTCTCTGGCCATCTCCTGTAGTAGGTCTGCAGTCTCTGACCATCTCCTGCAGTAGGTCTGCAGTTTCTGACCATCTCCTGCAGTAGGTCTGCAGTCTCTGACCATCTCCTGCAGTAGGTCTGCAGTCTCTGACCATCTCCTGCAGTAGGTCTGCAGTCTCTGACCATCTCCTGTAGTAGGCCTGCAGTCTCTGACCATCTCCTAGTGTGCTTTAAAAAAACATTTTTTCTAGGGACAGAAAACTGTAGGTAGGGAGAGTGTCAGTTTCTTTCACTGTGCCAGTCCTTGTTTCTAGGGACAAAGAAGGAAAGTGAGGGGATTTCTCCTTGTGCTATAGTGTGCTTTAAAAAAACATTTTTTCTAGGGACAGAAAACTGTAGGTAGGGAGAGTGTCAGTTTCTTTCACTGTGCCAGTCCTTGTTTCTAGGGACAAAGAAGGAAAGTGAGGGGATTTCTCCTTGTGCTATAGTGTGCTTTAAAAAAACATTTTTTCTAGGGACAGAAAACTGTAGGTAGGGAGAGTGTCAGTTTCTTTCACTGTGCCAGTCCTTGTTTCTAGGGACAAAGAAGGAAAGTGAGGGGATTTCTCCTTGTGCTATAGTGTGCTTTAAAAAAACATTTTTTCTAGGGACAGAAAACTGTAGGTAGGGAGAGTGTCAGTTTCTTTCACTGTGCCAGTCCTTGTTTCTAGGGACAAAGAAGGAAAGTGAGGGGATTTCTCCTTGTGCTATAGTGTGCTTTAAAAAAACATTTTTTCTAGGGACAGAAAACTGTAGGTAGGGAGAGTGTCAGTTTCTTTCACTGTGCCAGTCCTTGTTTCTAGGGACAAAGAAGGAAAGTGAGGGGATTTCTCCTTGTGCTATAGTGTGCTTTAAAAAAAACATTTTTTCTAGGGACAGAAAACTGTAGGTAGGGAGAGTGTCAGTTTCTTTCACTGTGCCAGTCCTTGTTTCTAGGGACAAAGAAGGAAAGTGAGGGGATTTCTCCTTGTGCTATAGTGTGCTTTAAAAAAACATTTTTTCTAGGGACAGAAAACTGTAGGTAGGGAGAGTGTCAGTTTCTTTCACTGTGCCAGTCCTTGTTTCTAGGGACAAAGAAGGAAAGTGAGGGGATTTCTCCTTGTGCTATAGTGTGCTTTAAAAAAACATTTTTTCTAGGGACAGAACACTGTAGGTAGGGAGAGTGTCAGTTTCTTTCACTGTGCCAGTCCTTGTTTCTAGGGACAAAGAAGGAAAGTGAGGGGATTTCTCCTTGTGCTATAGTGTGCCAAAGCATTCCTCATCAACCATCTTTGAAATCCTTGTTTTTTGGACAGTCAGGGAAATTGTCGTTGTGCTATTCTGTGCAAAATCAATAATCCTCAACCATATTTAGAAATCCTTAAGTAAAGGGACAGAGAAGGACACCTGAAGGTAGCCCTTATTGCTTTTTTCCCATCTCCCTGCAGGCCATCTATTAGAATGTCTGGAAGGCAAACAAGGAGAGGCAGACAGTCAGGAGGCAATAAAAGAGGGCAAGCAGGCTCTGTGTCTGGGGGCAACAGTGCTGGTCGTGGACGCGGTGCATTGTCATCAGCACATGGCCATGGGACACGCTTGTCCTTGTTTTCGGCAGCTGGACATGTTGAGCCACATCATGCCGAAGACTTGGTAGAGTGGATGACCAAGCCCTCCTCCTCCTCCTCATCCTCTCTCACCCAGGCTCAGGGTACTGGCAAAGCAGCTGCCAAAGCGTCCTCTTCCCTGGTATCAATGTCAGACTCATCATCAGTCACTCCTTCCCTAGACCCACCATGTCCTCCTCCTGAGGAGTCCCCCGAACTGTTTGAGCACAGTGTTGGGTACATGCTCCAGGAGGATGCCCAGCGTTTCAAAGGGTCTGATGATGAAACCCAGCTACAGGAAGGCAGTAGCGTGAGAGCAGACAGAGGGGATGCTCAAGAAGGACACCAATCTGGCAGTCATGTTCCAGCAGCTGCAGCATACTGCCAGATTGGCTCCAGTGATGAGGAGGGAGGGGATGATGAGGTCACTGACTCCACGTGGGTGCCTAATAGGAGAGAGGAGGAGGAGGAGGATGAGGAGGAGGCACATCTCCAACGAGGCAGGATGCCCTTTGGTGGCCAGCGTAAGGGCAGTACACCGACGGAATCACACCGCAGAGCTCCGCCTGTGCAGGGCGCTGCCTCTGCCCGTCATTCAAAAAGTTCCTTGGTGTGGGCCTTTTTTGAGGCTAGTGCATCAGATCGCACAGCTGCTGTTTGCAACATATGTCTCAAGCGTATATCGCGTGGCCAAAACATCAGCCGCTTGGGTACCACATGCCTGACCAGACATATGTTGACCTGCCATGCAGCTCGTTGGCAAGCCTACCTCAAAGACCCACACCAAAGAACAAAGCGGACCTCTCCTTGCACCGCATCAGCTGGGATCTCCAACCCCACTATAACTTCAGTCCTCTCTGAAACATGCACTGAGAGGAATGAAGGTGTAGAATTAGGTGTGTCACAGCCAAGTACTTGCGGCCACTCTGCTAGCAGTACACCGACGTCCGATTCTAGCAGGCAAATTTCCCTGCCCCAGCTGCTGGACCGTCGAAAGAAGTTCACTCCCAGCCATCCACATGCCCAGCGGTTGAATGCTAGCTTGGCTAAATTGCTAGCGCTTCAACTGCTGCCTTTTCAGTTGGTAGACTCGGCCCCCTTCCGTGAGTTTGTGCGATGTGCGGTTCCTCAGTGGCAGGTTCCCAAACGCCACTTTTTCTCACGGAAGGCTATTCCGGCTCTCTACCGGCATGTGGAAGGCAATGTCTTGGCCTCGCTGGACAGGGCGGTCAGCGGTAAGGTGCATATTACCGCTGACTCATGGTCCAGCAGGCATGGACAGGGACGTTACCTTTCTTTCACGGCCCATTGGGTCACTCTTTTGGCAGCTGGGAAGGATGCAGGACAAGGTGCAGTAGTGTTGGAGGTTGTTCCACCGCCACGCCTCCAAAATGCTACTACTGGTTGTGACACACCTCTCTCCTCCACCCCCTCCTCTTCTTCTTCCTCCATGGCCTCTTCCTGTGGTTTGTCCTATGAACCAGCGGTGCTCCGTAGCCGTTCACGGGGCTACGCAAGTACGCAGGCAAAAAGATGCCATGCCGTGCTTGCGCTGGTGTGTTTGGGGGACAGAAGCCACACTGGGGCAGAGGTCCTGTCTGCTCTGCAGGGGCAGGCCGAGAGGTGGTTGACGCCACGCCAGCTTAAGCCAGGAATGGTGGTTTGCGACAATGGCACCAACCTCCTCTCCGCCCTCCGACAGGGACAACTGACCCATGTGCCCTGTGTGGCTCACGTCCTTAACCTGGTGGTGCAGCGGTTCTTGGGCAGGTACCCGGGCTTACAGGATGTCCTGAGGCAGGCCAGGAAAGTCTGTGTGCATTTCCGCAGATCTTATAATGCCAGTGCTCGCCTGGCTGAGCTGCAAAAGGAGTTGAACCTGCCCAAGAACCGCCTTATATGTGACATGCCCACCAGGTGGAACTCAACGTTGGCCATGCTGCAGCGGCTGCACACGCAGCAGAGGGCCATCAATGAGTACCTGTGCGACTACGGCACCAGGACAGGGTCAGGGGAGCTTGTTTTTTTTTCTCCACGCCAGTGGGGCATGATCAGGGATGCATGCACTGTCCTGGCACCATTTGAGGAGGCCACGAGGATGGTGAGCAGTGACAGTGCATGCATCAGTGACACTGTACCTCTTGTCCACCTGTTGGAGCACACGCTGCGTGGAATAATGGACAGGGCACTTGAGGCAGAACAGAGGCAGGAAGAGGAGGACTTCCTTGCCTCTCAAGGCCCCCTTTACCCAGACAGTGTTCCTTCTGTCCCACCCATCGCACAGGAAGAGGAAGAGGAGGAGGAGGAGGAGGAGGATTGTGTCAGCATGGAGGTGGAGGCTGGCACTCAGCATCATCAGCAGCAGTCTTTTAGGGATGATTTACAGTCCCAAGAAACCAGTGGACTTGTACGTGGCTGGGAGGAGGTGGCTGCGGATCATGTCGTCCTTAGTGACCCAGAGGACTCCGGAGCGAATGCCTCAGCAAACCTACGCTGCATGGCCTCCCTGATCCTGCAAAGTCTGCGGAAGGATCCTCGTATTCTTCGGATCAAGGAGAGGGACCATTACTGGCTGGCCACTCTCCTTGATCCACGGTACAAGGGTAAGGTTGCGGACCTTATGTTACCTTCGCAGAGGGAGCAGAGGATGAGACAACTCCGGGAGGCCTTGCAGAAAGGTCTGTGCAACGCGTTCCCAGAGACTGGGAGGTTACAAACTCCTGGTCCTGGACAACGAGTTGCTGAGGCTTCGGCCAGTCAAAGAAGGAGCGGTGGGGAAGGTGGCCGTCTGACCGATGCGTTCAGACAATTCTTTAGTCCGCAGCCCCAAAGTATGATCGGTTCCAGCAACCATCGCCAGCGTCTGATAAACATGGTGCAGGAATATCTAGGGGCAAGGTCAGACTTGGACACCTTCCCCACCGAAAATCCTCTGGCTTACTGGGTCTTGAGGATGGATCACTGGCCAGAGCTTGCACAGTATGCAATTGAGCTACTGGCCTGTCCTGCATCCAGCGTTCTTTCGGAACGCACATTCAGTGCTGCTGGAGGATTTGTCACGGATCACAGGGTGCGCCTGTCCACCGACTCGGTTGATCGACTGACTTTCATCAAGATGAACCAGTCTTGGATCACCACCAGCTACCACACACCTGATGCTGATATAACAGACTAATTGATTTTAACATGTCACATCCCTTCAAGACTGATGCTGATGCTGAGTGCCTGTGCTGTTATGTTGACTGGCTATCCTCCTCCTCCGAGTCCTCAATGATACGATTGATGATGATAGCTTGGAAGATCATTTTTGTTTATGGGTGCCGCCACCAGTGGCTAAGGCCCAATTTTTCAGCCCCTGTTTTACAGGGGCGTGTAATTACAATTTTTTTAGCAATAATTTGCCATAGGGCTCATTGCTGTGCTCCAAGTACAGTATCTGTGAGGGGTTGGAGTGTTGTGGCACCAGTGCCTAAGGCCCAATTTTTCAGCCCCTGTTTAACAGGGGCGTGTCATTACAATTTTTGAAGCAATACTTTGCAACAGGGCTCATTGCTGTGCTCCAAGTAACGTATCTGTGAGGGGTTGTAGTGTTGTGCCACCAGTGCCTAAGGCCCAATTTTTCAGCCCCTGTTCAACAGGGGCATGCAATTACAATTCTTGATCTAATAATTCACAGCAGGGCCCATTGCTGCACCCACCAAGAGTAACTCTGAGGGCTTACAGTGTTGTGGCAACGCCACCACCACCACCACCACCACGAAAGGCCCAATTTTTCAGCCCCTGTTCAAAAGGGGCATGTAATTACAATTCTTGATCTAATAATTCACAGCAGGGCCCATTCCTGCACCCACCAAGAGTAACTCTGAGGGCTTACAGTGTTGTGGCAACACCACCACCACCACGAAAGGCCCAATTTTTCAGCCCCTGTTCAAAAGGGGCATGTAATTACAATTCTTGATCTAATAATTCACAGCAGGGCCCATTCCTGCACCCACCAAGAGTAACTCTGAGGGCTTACAGTGTTGTGGCAACACCACCACCACCACCACCACCACGAAAGGCCCAATTTTTCAGCCCCTGTTCAACAGGGGCATGCAATTACAATTCTTGATCTAATAATTCACAGCAGGGCCCATTGCTGCACCCACCAAGAGTAACTGTCAGGGCTTACAGTGTTGTGGCACCAGCACCACCATCAAAGGCCCAATTTTTACTACCACTGTTCAACAATTATATGTAATTAAAATTCCTGATATAATAGTTGACAGCAGGGCGTTCCAGCACCAACCAAGAGTAACTGTGAGTGCTTACAGTGTTGTGCCAACACCAACAACTAAGGGGCCTATTTCTGCAGAGTATATACGGCAGGTCCCTACTTTCAAACATCCAACTTACAAACGACTCCTACTTGCAAACGCAAGAAGACAACAGGAAGTGAGAGGAAATCTACCCCTAGGAAGGAAAATTCTCTCCTGTAAGAATAAATATGGGAGAAAGGTGTCTCCTCTGTACTGATGCTTTATCAGCAATCCTTGTTTCAAGAAAAACACCACATTTTAAAAACAGTTGACATTGGGACGGAAAGTGAGGTGAAATGTTCTGAACAGGGGCACAGACAGCAAAACAAATGTTACAGGGGTGATAACCCTTACCTATGTTTTCCAAAAAGTTTAAAAATAGATTTTTGGGCTGGAGCTACACTTCAACAATGTACCTGTTCAAAATTACAAACAGATTCTACATAAGAACAAACCTACAGTCCCTGTCTTATGCCTGTATACGGCTGTTCAGAGTATATAGGGCCTTTTTTATTTTATGTGCGGGGTTCCCCTTAATATCCATACAAGACCCAAAGGGGCTGGTAATGGGCTGGGGTGGGGGGGGGGGGGTCATGGGGTAGCTATGCCATTTTTCTTAAAGATTTTCATCCATATTACCGGGACCAGACATTACATTAAAGCCGCAAGCAGTTTTAAATGGCTTTTTTTTCCTTTAGAAGTGTCATTTTGTGCAGGGACAGTTCTAAACACGGGAAACACGTGGCACTTCACAGGCATACTTTAGACACCCCCCAGGTACGATATTTAAAGGAATATTTGACTTTTTTTTTCTTCACTTTATGCATCATTAAAATGACTGCTCCCGAAAAACGACCGTTTTTAAAACTTCTTTTTGCATTGATACATGTCCCCTGGTGCAGAACCCGGGTTCCCAAACCCTTTTTAGGACAATAACATGCATAATAGTTGTTATAATTAGCACTTTAGAATTCGAACGTTCGCATCCATTGTATTTAATAGGGTTCTAATGTTCGTACGAACTTTCGGTCCGTTCGCGGGTTCTGGTGCGAACCGAACCCGGGGGTGTTCGGCTCATCACTATGTATGATGCATTCATATTCTTAGCCCCCAAGTGCATAACTTTACATTTATCAACATTAAACCTCATCTGCCACATAGTCGCCCAATTAGACAGAGCATTGAGGTTGGCTTGTAAATTGGAGACATCCTGTAAGGCTTGGTGTCATCTGCAAAGACAGAAATGTTACTTTTGATCCCAGACCCAATATCATTTATAAAGATATTAAAAAGTAAGGGTCCCAACACTGAACCTTGGGGTACACCACTGATAACCTTAGACCATTCAGAGTAAGAATCATTAACTACTACTCTCTGAATTCTGTCGTTTAGCCAGTTTTCTATCCATTTACAAACTATTTCCAAGCCTGTAGACTTCACCTTACACATGAGCCGTGTGTGCAGAACTGTATGGAACGCTTTTGTAAAATCCAAGTATACCACGTCCACCGCCACCCCTCTGTCCAAGGTTTTACTTACCTCTTCATAAAAAGAAATCAGGTTTGTCTGACAACTTCTGTCCTTCATGAATCCATGCTGTCTGTTGCTTAAAATGTTTTTTTCCAGCAAGAACTCGTCTATGTGGTCTTTTATAAAAATGCTCCAGTATCTTCCCAACTATAGAAGTTAAACTAACAGGTCTATAGTTACTTGGTAAAGACTTTGTTCCCTTTTTAAATATGGGCACCACATTGGCCCTACGCTAATCCAGTGGTACTATTCATGTCATTAATGAGACCTTAAAAAATTAGATACAATGGCTTTGAAATTACAGAGCTCAATTCTAGGATCCGTGGGTGGATGCCATTAGGTCCCGGTGCTTTATCCAACACATAGTTCTTCTCCTGTGTGAAGGGGGTGTGTTTCTTTCCTCCAATCAGCTCTCACACACAGTAACTGCAGCCTCTCCGCCCCCTCCTCTGTGATACTAAGATGAAGAAAAATGTTAACACGTTTCTGCCCTTTTGAAGAAGTGTAGGGAAGAGAGGGCTGCAGATAAAAAAATAAAACCTATGTAGGAGGATTTTTTTAATCTCTGTGTATCATATGAGGCTGTTCACTTCACTGGATATATGTGAGGATTTATATCCACTTTAAATACTGTGAAGGATAGTGAGATGTGAAACGTCACTAAAATTTATGTAACAGAAACACAAGTCCCAGGACTGTGGCCCTTGGTCAGGTGTAGGGCCACAATCCCTAAAGGTGCATTTGTGTTATACCCGATCATGGAATGCTAGAATTGCTCTGGGTAGCCTTTTTGTGTGATGGAGTTGAGCCCATATAATTCTCACACAGTCATGGAAAGTACATACAAACTCTGGGATTTCAGCTGAGGAATGTAAAACATACAGGCTACATTGATTACCGCTATTATTATTATTATTATTATACACTATTTATATAGCACCAACAGTTTATGCAGCGCTTTACAATGTATAGGGGGGACAACACAATTACAGTACAGTTCAATACAAAAGGTACAGGAAGGCCCTGCTCATAGAGCTTACATTCTAAATGGAGGGATGGTGGTACAAAAGGTAATAGCTGCAGAGAATTTGATGGGGGTGGCTCGGGGACAGTTGTTAGGTGGGTGTGGAATAGGCTTCCCTGAATAAATTAGTTTTCAGGGATCTCCTGAAGGTGGACATACTGGGGCAGGGATTTCCAGAGGATGGGAGAGGCTCTGGAGAAGTCCTGAAGGCGAGCATGGGAGGAGGTAACTAGGGAGCTAGAGAGCAGGAGCTCCTGGGAGGAGCGGAGGGGACGATTTGGGCGATATCTGCAGATGATGTTGGTGATGTAGATGGGGGCGATGTTGTGAATGGCCTTGTATGTTATGGTTAGCATTTTGAATTTTATACGGTGGGGTAGGGGAAGCCAGTGAAGGGATTGGCAGAGAGGAGAAGCATTCACAGATCAGTTAGTGAGGTGTATTAATCTAGCAGCAGAATTCATAATAGACTGAAGGGGGGATAGCCTGCTTAAGGGTAGGCCATTAAGGAGAGAGTTGCAGAAGTCAAGGCGGGAAATAATCAAGGAGTGAATACCACTAAGCCACAAAGCATAAACTCAGAATGATAAAATATAACTAACTCAGGCCAGTGTACATACAACATATAAAAACACAGCTCTGTGATTCCCCACATAATGATTTAGAAAAATATATTTCTTAAAAATCTCCTAGCAGGTTTAGTTCCAATAATTGTTTTTCAAAAAAGGCAAGGTTGAGAGTGACGCTGTGTTTAAATGTGGAGGTAGCTAATTAGAAATCCTGATACACCCTTTTCTGTGCTCACTCACCATACAAAGTTAAATTTAGCAAATGGAGTATTTTTCTCCAGAAGGAAAGCATGCAGAACAGCCATAAATAGCACACTGAAATGTATTAGGAAAGTCTTCATGAAATAAGGGCTTCTTCTAATACTAAATTCTTTGAATATAAACATTTCTGTGGCTGCAGTAATGTTGTTCTCACAAGCAGAGGGTAAAATTATTTTAGCAAAGCCTATAAAAATTCCTTATAGGGTCCACTCCATAGTTTTCAGTGAAAAGAGCAGAGATGGTCTGGATTGGGAATCCAAATCACTGTTTCCATTAGAGCAATGTTCTGGTGTAGGAACTTCTAAGGTTGAGAAATGTGGAAGTCTTTATCCATCTAGATTCTAGAATCTGAGACTATTTATTCCCACAGTAACAGTTTTCATGGGATTGTCCCATATCTTGGGTTCCAAAAAGTGCAGGGCTTTTTGAAAGTTAGTGCAACACACTCAGATATTAAGAGATCGTGGGATGGATGGCTAAAACAATAACTGGGTTTGTGTTTAGCACCTTGTACAATCCTTCATGTGATTTATGGTGTCATAGAAATATAAAATTATGTTACAACAAGTGTAACATTAACAGCGCTTATGTGAAATATAAAATATTGCACCTTGGTTATAAAATATATACCGCAGAATGTCAGCAATAAAACAGTATCAGCATAACCATGTAAAAAATAACAGCACGATCCTACAGGATTAAAGGATTCCTCACAAACTGCAAAGTCCACCCACTGTTGAATGTCACTAATAGTGAAGTGACAGAACTTCCCAATGAGCTCAAACACCAATTACAACAGAGGGAACTGAAATGTAGATCCAATAGCCGTTAAGTCTTTCATATGAGAGATACTCTCTGATAATTCAATCACTGTGTAAAAAATCCAAAATGCCCCCCCGTATACAAACATGCTTACAAGAAAGTAGGGCCCTCTGAAGACGTGAGCCAATCACGAAACGCGTCAGGGCGTGACCACGCGACCAATCACGTCAGGGGAACGACCGTCTTCCCGGGACTCAGGAGTACTTTTGAATTGTGTGAGCGTTTACTAACCTCACTGAGCAGACGGATCATCCCCGGTGATATGCTTTATGTTATTTACTTTCTTGTAAGCATGTTTGTATACGGGGGGGCATTTTGGATTTTTTATTAAACGATTTTATGCTATGTGAAGCTCAATTTGTCTTACATGCCCGCATTGCTGCACACACTTATGCTTATTGCCTGAGAGCCTGGAGATCTCTTGAAGGAAGCTGACTGGAGATTTAAAGAGGAGCTGACAGGCGGTTAACCATCTGGAGTCTGGTAAGCACATTACCTTAGGGGAGTGGAATTGCTTAGACAATGATGGAAGTACAAATTGCAACATGATCTGTTTAATTGAAGAACCACAGTGATTGAATTATCAGAGAGTATCTCTCATATGAAAGACTTAACGGCTATTGGATCTACATTTCAGTTCCCTCTGTTGTAATTGGTGTTTGAACTCATTGGGAAGTTCTGTCACTTCACTATTAGTGACATTCAACAGTGGGTGGACTTTGCAGTTTGTGAGGAATCCTTTAATCCTGTAGGATCGTGCTGTTATTTTTTACATGGTTATGCTGATACTGATTTGTTGCTGACATTCTGCGGTATATATTTTATAACCAAGGTGCAATATTTTATATTTCACATAAGCGCTGTTAATGTTACACTTGTTGTAACATAATTTTATATTTCTATTATACTTACTACTCTACTTATAACGGCAGCTAATTGAGCAGATCAACATTAGACCATCCTTGAGCGCTAGGATCAGATACACCACGGTGACCATTCTGATTTATCTACATAACTGATTTATGGTGTCATTCATTGCGGCCCATCAGGTGGACCCAACAGACACACCAATAGTGATACACAAGTTATTTTAAAACAGGGATAAGCCCTGTAGAAAAGCACTGGTTAAACAGGGTTGACAATAGTAAAGACAACAGATCGATAACAGTAGAATTATGCAATGGTAAATTGAGATAAATAGGGCTAACGTTCATCTCTTCACTCTTGCCTGTGAAAGACCTTCCCTCAAGGCACTAGGTGAACGGACAGAGAAACTGAATGCAATAATAAACAGCCAATAGTGCAACCAATATTGCCATAAGTGAGGAGGATGTAGCTAACTAGGCCTAAAAGCAATTTACTAGAACCTAGCTAACCATTGGCCATGGAAGAATGTGTGTAAGGCCTGCTCTTAATGAAGGATTGCTTAAAACTAAGACATTTGTAATTCACAGGGCATGGAAATGTTCCCCTAGTGTCCTAAGGTAACTGAAGACAGGGGTCCCCCTAAAACAGAGTTTCCTTGGTGGCAGCGAGGTCCCAGCAATAGTAGACAAATTTAACACATACAGAGGTGGTCAAAGGCCTCTCAGGTGAGAGGCCAGGTGACAGGTGAGAGGTAGACCCCTCTGCTTCTGGCTGCAGGTATCTCTCTAGTGGCCTCTGAACTGCTGGCATGTCTCTAGGGGCAACAGGTGGCTGCAATGCCCTGGGCCTCCCCTTTCTGTCCTGCACCCTCTTTCCTGGTGGCCTTATGGGTGGCTACCTCATTGGATATCTTATACAAAGGGAAAATGGCTAATCTACTGCAACCATCCTAGAGGGAGCACAAAATGCAGCACTTTGAGGAAGTCCTGCAAAAGAACCTCTTGGACACATTTTCTGACAGTGGCAGGATCCCCCCCTCATAATCAACATGTCCTTGATACTTTCATCCTTGAAAAGAGGACCAGTGGTGGCAAAGGCTGTCTCAGTGATGCTTTTTTGTAGCGCCCCTCCCAAATAGTTGGGACACTGTGTTAAATTTATGGGATAGTCTGAGTCAGTAGTTAGGCTCAGCCCAGCTGATTGTTCTAAATTTTGCTTCTGCTCTTGGTGTGATACTGCCTGGTGGTTGTGTTCCCTGTTCGCCTGTAGGCCCAGGTTGAAATACAGGGGTATCACACCCACCACATTGGGTGTCCTTTCTCGGTAGACGTGCGGTGGGCGTGGTTGGCCTGCTGTGCATGCTGGGAAGGGGTACATAAGGGGCAGACGCCATTGATTTGGGTGGTTGGTGTGCGCGCCTCGTGGCCCGCATGGCACGGGGTGCGTGTGTGCTCCAGCCCTGGGCACCTTCAGCCCGAGGCTGCATCGCTGCCTGGTGGGCCCAGCTCCGCTGGCTGGGGCCTACACCTTTGAAGAGGATTCCACGCTACCCATTTTTGGGAAGTCTGCTCTTGAGGAGGGAAAGCCAGAGGAGACTAGCGACAGTACTGCTGTCTTAGGAGAGGCCTGGCAACCTGCTCAAGGAGGGAGTCAAGAACTTAAAGACCTTGCAATACACCAATCTGGCATAAAAGCTCTCTCTTATTGCTTGGCTAGGAGGTTCGGGACTTTGATAATCCTGTGGCAGAGGATTCCTGAACGCATCCTCAGATTCACCTCAGGGTCTGTGACAGAGACCATTAGAAATAGATCCATGCGTCATTCCGGCTGCTAGGACCAGAAAACTGAACTATCCGGGTGAGCAATACCCACTCAGGCTTGAGTGGCGATGTTTACAAGACTTTGTGTGACTTTAGTGTTGCGTGCCTGAACCTTCCCCTATACTTCTCTCGTTTCCTACTTTCTCCTCAAGTTTCCACTGCAGAAGAGAAATAAAGCCTTGCTGTTTAGGTTTTACATCTGTGTGGACATTAGCTTTTCTAAAAACGCTATATACCCTGACAACGGAAGCCTTGGAGGTAGTTTGCATGACCCAAAACAAAACCAGCCGGTCCCTTAAATGGGGTAAGTGCTACATAAGAGTTTTTTAACCATAGCTGGCAGGCAACACTCAAAAGTAGCACCATAACCCCGTGACAGCTGACTACATCAGGTCCAAGGCCAATATAGACACTGTTAATAGTAAAGACCTCATGGACTAACAGGTGTCCAGGCTGGACGACCACTGGGTGAAGCTTGCACAGTATGGGCTGGATCTTTTGGTTTGTCCTGCAGGCCATGTTCTCCCTGTGAGGACCTTCAGCACAGCAGGAAATGTTGTCACTAATATTCATCAGTCCCTTGATACTGTAGACCAGCTCATTTTCATTCAAATAAACTGGTCCTGATTACCAACGAGTACAAACTCCTTTCGGCTGAAGCTACAGGCTAAAATTTCCAGTGACTTCTGGCCTCAAAAACAGTTCCTGTCACCTTTCCTTGACCTATTCCGGAGGACTTCAGCTGCCAAACTTGTAATGTTTAAAGTTTGACACTTTCTGGTGCTCAGGTGTCACACATGCCTCCTCAGGTGGACCTCAGCTTCCAAATTTCTAATGTTGCTGCAGGGTAACAGCCTAACCATGCTGCTTACATAATGTCCAGCCACTGCATATTATTTGTGGCTACTGTCTTTTAGATAATACCCTCTAATGTTTGTTTCAGGTTAAAGCCTGCCTTGCCTATCCCTCTTGCGTCCTCAAGACAGTTGGAAGAAGCCGGCGAGAGGATGTTGGTGCTGGTGGGAGAGATCACAGACAGAGCATCGCTGGAACAGGAGTGCATATAGTTTTTCTTTAATGCAATTCTATCAACTGTTATAGAAACAGGATAAAAAATAATTAGGTAGTTTGGGTGAGAGGGGAATGGAAGGGATCTTTAGAGTAAATAATAGGAGATAGTAGGGTGTTGCAGTCAGGGCACTGCAGTATTGTATAACTCATCATAGGGGTTAAAGTGTAAAAGATGCATTAACAATGCAACCTTTACACTCCAGAAGTTCATATGCATTTAAAAAAAATAAAATAAAAAATGTGAATCATTTAGAGCAGGGATAGGCAATTAGCGGACCTCCAGCTGTTGCAGAACTACAAGTCCCATGAGGCATACTGTAGCAAGATTCTGACAGCCACAACCATGACACCCAGAGGCAGAGGCATGATGGGACTTGTAGTTTTGCAACAGCTGGAGGCCCGCTAATTGCATATCCCTGATTTAGAGCATGCTGCTTTAGTTGCAGCTAGTGCAGAAAATCAATACTATTAAATTTCACTGGCTGGTCATAACAGTACTGATTGATGAAAATGCACACATCGCTGCCAAAACTATCTGCAAAAACCTTTTGTTGAATTGCTGCCCAAAACTGGATTGGATGTTCAAAATGAGGTCCTACTAAAGCTTTGTGGGGGGCAAAATTGTGTCGCTGGTGTCTATACCTCTTTTATTGCAAGAGTATTCTGTTTTAGTTAGAAATGGCCACACATTTCCGATTCGCCAAAGTTTGTGCTCAACTCGCCAATCGCCCTGTGAATTAAATATTGCCATCTGTGTGATTGGTTTTGTTTCCAATAGGCAAGTTGAAAGAATAGAAAATCATAAGCAACAGTTGCCACTAATGCAACATATCTGGAATCTTGTTTTTTTTTCCAGGAGACACACTGACACCTACAGGACATAGTCTGTCTGTAGTTAACATTAGATAACAAAAATAATAGTGGCTAGTGAAAGTATTGTATATATGTATAAGCCAGAGGGTGAGCATAAGAAGTTTTCAGAAGAAAATCAGGAATTGCAGGCTTGTATTTATCTTCAAAAAAGTGTATTTTACTTAACACCTTGAAGCATGTCTTATAAAGCAAACCTTTACCCAAATTATATGTCATTAGTAACAGAAGCAGAAAACCTCAAAGAATTTAACAAAATGTTAATATTCCACCTAAATACATTTTTAAAGCCTGACACTTGCTTTGCTATCACTTAAAATAGTTTGTTTGGGCTGCTGTCAGCGTGATATAAACTGTATGTAGCCTCAGCTACTTACAGTCAACAGCACTGAGTTCTAACAGCGTTATGGGGACTTTCCATCCTATTCGAGTCCAGCTGAGCGCTGCTCACCCATTCACAGGAAGTCTTATATTTTTATGTCTTCCTCTGAATGGCTGATGTAGGGTTTAACAGCGCTCTATGCTGTATGTAGCTGTATATACAGAGTCGACAGCTGCCACATACATTATCTGACAAAAGTGAGTACACCCCTCATATTTTTGTAAATATGTTATTATATTTTTTCATGTGACAACACTGAAGAAATGACACTTTGCTACAATGTAAAGTAGTGAATGTACAGCTTGTATAACAGTATACATTTGCTGTCCCCTCAAAATAACTCAACACACAGCAATTACTGTCTAAACCGCTGGCAACAAAAGTGAGTACACCCCTAAGTGAAAATGTCCAAATTGGGCCCAAAGTGTCAATATTTTGTGTGGCCACCATTATTTTCCAGCACTGCCTTAACCCTCTTGGGCATGGAGTTCACCAGAGCTTCACAGGTTCCCACTGGAGTCCTCTTCCACTCCACCACGACGACATCACGGAGCTGGTGGATGTTATAGACCTTGCGCTCCTCCACCTTCTGTTTGAGGATGCCCCACAGATGCCCAATAGGGTTTAAGTCTGGAGACATGCTTGGCCAGTCCCTCACCTTTACCCTCAGCTTCTTTAGCAAAGCAGTGGTCCTCTTGGAGTTGTGTGTGGGGTTGTTATCATGTTGGAATACTGCCCTGTGGCCCAGTCTCCGAAGGGAGGGGATCATGCTCTGCTTCAGTATGTCACAGTACATGTTGGCATTCATTGTTCCCTGTAGCTCCCCAGTCCCGGAAGCACAAATAAGTTTATCTTGGTCTCATCAGACCACAGGAAATGGTTCCAGTAATCCATGTACTTAGTCTGCTTGTCTTCAGCAAACTGTTTGCAGGCTTTCTTGTGCATCATCTTTAGAAGAGGCTTCCTTCTGGGATGACAGCCATGCAGACCAATTTGATGCAGTGTATGGCATATTGTCTGAGCACTGTCAGGCTGACCCCCCACCCTTTCAACCTCTGCAGCAATGCTGGCAGCACTCATATGTCTATTTCCCAAAGACAACCCCTGGATATGATGCTGAGCACGTGCACTCAACTTTGGTTCACTATGGCGAGGCCTGTTCTGAGTGGAACCTGTTCTGTTAAACCGCAGTATGGTCTTGGCCACCGTGCTGCAGCTCAGTTTCAGAGTCTTGGCAATCTTCTTATAGCCTAGGCCATCTTTATGTAGAGCAACAATTCTTTTTTTTGCAGATCCTAAGAGAGTTCTTTGTCATGAGAAGTAGAAACAAAATTGATGAGGACAGCTGCACTCCACTTTGTTTATCGTAAGTTCTTTGCCATGAGGTGCCACATTGAACTTCCAGTGACCAGTATGAGAGAGTGAGAGCGATAACACCAAATCCATCACACCTTCTCCCCATTCACACCTGAGGAAAATGGCTAATTAGGCCCAATTTGGACAATTTTACTTAGGGGTGTACTCACTTGTTGCCAGCAGTTTAGACATTAATGGCTGTGTGTTGAGTTATTTTGAGGGGACAGCAAATTTACACTGTTATACAAGCTGTACACTCACTAATTTACATTGTAGCAAAGTGTAATTTCTTTAGTTTTGTCACATGAAAAGATATAATAAAATATTTACAAAAAATGCAAGGGTGTACTCACTTTTGTGAGATACTGTACACTAGTAAAATAAAATTAATTTTTTCTAATAGTGTTACTATTTCAACATATGTAGGGATCCGCCTTTGCCTATCCACGCAGACCTTGGTAGGGGGGGATATCCTCACAGGCACGTAAGCCTCAACCGTCCGCTGCACTGTATCTATGCATTCACAGTTCTTTGGTAAGTGTTTCCTCCTATAGATCTCTGATACACACTATGCACATGTAATGATGTTAATACATTTCAATCATGTGTATGGTTAAAGTTCTTTTACATCTTCCCAGTACGCGGGACATCGCTGCGCATGCACAGAGTCACATACACAATAGAAAACGCTTTCCTCTATAGACATCTAACTTGTATTAATGTTTAATGACAAATGTGAATATATTTTGTGTGAACACCTGGGGGGCACAATATATGCACTCCCACGTGTACACCCACACCTCCTAGTCGGATTTAACCCCTGTACAATGTTGATTTCTATATGGGTTTTTTCCTTTTTAAATACATAGGGTGTGATATGTATATATGTATACCTCATCAACCTTTTGTTTACTTCTAGAATCTCTATATTACCTTATTGTGCTACGTTCAAAAGCCCTGACGAAGCGGAACTCCGCGAAACGCGTAGGCCCTTACTTTCTTCTTGAATGGGAATTGCACACCCTGATATTTGATTGTCTGAACTGTAATGTGATTTTACTTCATATTTTGTAAGATAATACTTTTTATACCACTGCCACAAGGCAGGAAAATAAAAGTGGTTTATTTTTCTATATATTCTGGTATCTCTACATTTATTTACTCCACTGAGGCACACTCAAAGTCCCACCCCACTCAACCTTTTTCTTGACACATAGTTGCATAAAATAAAAATAGTTCTTTGAGCCAGCTTGGTCCAAATTAACCATTAAATAAATGAATCACAGTGCTGAAGTTAGGCTTTACGTGGGATTGTTTTATATTTGATGGGATTACACTTTTTTAAGGAAATTTTTTAAATTGTATAATAGACATGTGCAGAACGAAGAAATATGTTTTGTTTCGTTACGATTCGTTATTTACATAAATTTGTTTAGTTAAATTTGTTTCATTCGTTTAATTTGTTTTATTTATTCGTTTTCAAATCGATTTGAATTTTTCGAAGAGGTTGAAATAGGAAAAATCTATATGGATTTGTTGATGTATAATCTTTGTGCACAATGTGATAAACACACTATAAATGTTATCGTGAATGTAATGTTAACCATAGTGAATTATTGACAACAATTGATAGATGTCCTTGAATGAAAATCCATATGGTGATAATTAATTAATTAATTAATATGAGCTCATTTAAAATGAGTAGAAAAGAGTGCACTCATTAAACAAAACCATACATTTTGTAATTTGTGGAAAGTGTTGGTTATATTGTGTTTTGTGCTAACTATTTGTTTATTTCCACAAAGGAAATTTACTGATACTTCACTTATGCCCTGTACACACGAGCGGAATTCCCGTCGGAAAAAAGTTGGATGTTTTTTCAGACGGAATTCCGCTCAAACTTGGCTTGCATACACACGATCACACAAAAGTTCTCTGAACTTTCTAGCGTTAAGAATGCGGTGATGTACAACACTACGACGAGGCGAGAAAAAGAGGTTCAATGCTTCCGAGCATGCGTCAAATTGTTTCCGAGCATGCGTGTTTTTTTGCGCGTCGGAAAAGCATACAGACGATCGGATTTCCCGATAGGATTTTTTCTGTCGGGAAAATTGATAATCTGCTCTCAATCTTTTGCTGGCGGGAATTCCAACAGCAAAAGTCCGATGGAACATACACACGGTCGGAATTTCCGACTGTGACAGACCTAGCCGGGACAGAGGCTTTTGGAGAGGACTGAATGCTAGCCTCCTGCCTTCCGATTATGGGCCAGGGCCTCAAGACAGGAATGCGGATGGGTTATCCCGGCAGACAGTCCTGGAACCTTAAGACTACTTTTCCAACATCCTCGAGTTGACCCGTTTGGGGTCCCACTGTGGCTGTTGGACTATTTCCCAGGAGGGAGTATTGTCATGAACCTTTGAATACTGAAGTATTTCTCCTTTGAATCTATTACACAGTGGGGGGTCTTCTGCCCTGTCTTAAGGCTAACCTCCCCTCCAGACGGCTCCATGGTCTGGAAGAAAAGCATTGTTCTGTGTTTGACTGTTTGTTTATGTACTTTAATTACCCCCTGGGGCTTCTGTGTCAATACACATTCTGTGTCAATACACATCTCAGTTCTCCTATTCAAGCTATCGGACCAATCCCGGCTGACCCTGTTTCAAGTCCTCATTTGCATGGCCAAGAGAACCTAATTGAGAAATACAATGGACTTTACAATTGACCAATAAGAAATTGGTTGTTGGGGGCAGGGTGTTCAAACTGCTGTATAAAAGTGTGTGTGTGCATCCAATAAAATAAGATTCCTGTTTGAACTTACATACAGCCTGCCTGGTGTTTGTTCTGAACTATCACAAATGGATTAGAACGGCACATAGCTGTAGTTTGAATCCTGGAGCATCGGATGACCGAACCATCAGACGTTGCGATCTGCAATAGGATCCAATAGTAGCAGAGGAGTGTCGGGAGAGTGGAACCGAGCGAGCAAGGGGCTCGTTACACCGACGAAAAGCTTTTCCGACTTTTTCTGTCGGGAATTCCGCTCGTGTGTACAAGGAATAAGACCTTTTATTTGTTTAGTTCCTAGTTTGTACTAAACAGGCAATATTTGATTAAATGAACAGAATTCAAGAAGAAGATCACAGATGGACTATTGTTAATATTTGTACGGCGTCATTGATGCTAAAGCGAGGCTTGGTGTGCGCTCGAAGGTCAGATGGAGGCTTGACACACAAGCCAGACCGCGTGACGTCACTGATGACACAGCGAGGCTAGGTATGCACTCGAATGCAGGAAGGAGGCTTGATACACAAGCCGGAACGCCATTTTATCCCCCACACTTGTGTCTTGGTGAGGATTCATGGCGTTATAACGTATTTATTTATACATGCCCGATCTGTCTTCTGACATGATTAGTTTACACACGTGCTGGGCACATCTCCATATGTGCAATTTATTTCACGGTTGGCATAAACTAGTTGGCCCAGCCCACATGTTCATATCAGACAGAGGCTTGACACACAAGGGGGGATGCCATGTTGGTACACCCAAAAATTCACATTATCTCACTACACAGAGTGTAATCCAAGTGGAGGCTTGGAACATACACTGGGACTCCATTTTGGTTCAACCAGGAAGTGATTAATTGTCACATGGACGCCCAGGGGATGGCCTCCCAATTAAGGGGTCATGTTGTTTATAAATTTATGGAGGGCAGCAGTGGGGGATCACCCCAGATGATGCATTTGGATGCGAAACGCTTCGGGAGACCCTACTGTTGCCATTGATCATTTGATAAAGCGCTGTTTTATTCTTCTAAATGTAAGTGTTTCTACCTACATTAAATACACTTTAAATACAGTATCACACTATGTGCTTTTTCTTTCCTCTTATTTTTCGTACCATATCTGGTATCATCACCTGGCCCTAACCGGGCACTACCTGCAAGTTTCACCATCATCTGGATTTAAGAAAGACCTTCCTCTGTTTTCTGTACTGGATTGATGTTTGAGATACCTTGTTTGAATCGCAGCTGAGGATTCGTTTTCCACAGTGGTTTACCCATGTCTGGTTGACCCTCTGAACATAAATTTTTAGGGTCCCCTCCCTCTGGTAAGCCTTCCTTTCAACTGGTTGGTGGTGGCTACTCTAATTGCACTTGTCACACGTAAAGTCCTCTTAGGAGCACCATCACTTTGATTGACATTCACAACGTTCATCAGCATTTATTTTATTTTATTTTTATCCATGAACTAAGTATTTACTGATGACATTTATGTTATGCAATCTTGCATCACTCAGGATTATTGGACTATTTTCATTCACTCACTTTTGTTTGACACATGCAATGTTGTTTATTTGACTACATACCACTGTTACACACTGCACTCTGCCTCGAGGGCAGTCTCATTGTATTTTTAGCGCTACACTTTTATGTTCTGTTTACCCCACACATGCAGCCATCATAAATCATGCAAAAAAAAAAAAGGTATCAATGAAGCTGTGATGTAAATCAATCACTAAGACAATAAGACACACATAAACCATAATTAATGAAATGGCATACATTGTCCTTTGGGGGGATGTTATGGGGACATTGTCCGCAGCCTCTGACCCTCTCTTGCATCATGTCCGCAGTCTCTGACCCTCTCTTGCATCATGTCCCCGGTCTCTGACCCTCTCTTGCATCATGTCCCCAGTCTCTGACCCTCTCTTGTATCATGTCCCCAGTCTCTGACCCTCTCTTGTATCGTATCCCCAGTCTCTGACCCTCTCTTATATCATGTCTGCAGTCTCTGACCCTCTCTTGTATCGTATCCGCAGTCTCTGACCCTCTCTTGTATCGTATCCGCAGCCTCTGACCCTCTCTTGTATCATATCCGGAGTCTCTGACCCTCTCTTGTATCATATCCGCAGTCTCTGACCCTCTCTTGTATCATATCCGCAGTCTCTGACCCTCTCTTGTATCATATCCGCAGTTTCTGACCCTCTCTTGTTTTATATCCGCAGTCTCTGACCCTCACTTGTATCATATCCGCAGTCTCTGGCCATCTCCTGTAGTAGGTCTGCAGTCTCTGACCATCTCCTGCAGTAGGTCTGCAGTTTCTGACCATCTCCTGCAGTAGGTCTGCAGTCTCTGACCATCTCCTGCAGTAGGTCTGCAGTCTCTGACCATCTCCTGCAGTAGGTCTGCAGTCTCTGACCATCTCCTGTAGTAGGCCTGCAGTCTCTGACCATCTCCTGTATCAGGTCTGCAGTCTCTGACCATCTCCTGTAAGTAATTTGGGGGCAGTCTGGAGCTCTTCTTTAAGTTGTCTGATGTGTTTACACTTTGCTACATGCAGGGAGTGTTGTCTTTTTTTTAAAAACAAATTTTTTTGGATGAAAACCGTACGCAGTAATCGTGATGCATCGCGGAATCGAATCATGGACAGGATAATCGTAATCGAATCGAATCGTGAGGCCAGTGAAGATGTGCACCCCTAGTGTGTATGCGGCATAAGACTCTGCTGTCCATCACCAGTAGGGATGAGCTCGGTGTTCGAGTCGAACATAGGTTCGACTCGAACATCGGCTGTTCGCGCGTTCGGCGAACAACGAACGATTTGGGCCGTTCGCGCCAAATTCGAGTGACGCGAATGGCCCACAATACACTGCGCCATCGCAGTGTAATCCCAGCGCTGTGATTGGCCAAGCATGCACTGTGACCCTGCATGCTTGGCCAATCACAGCGCCGGCAGCGAGGAGAGCAATGATTGGCCACAGGCAGGATGCCTGTGGCCAATTATAGCTGAGGGGGTTTAGTACACGCCCCACACTATAAAAGGCCGCCAGCGCGGCGGCCTTGTGTAGTGTGTTCCGGAGCAGGGAAAGTGAAGGATAGGCAGGGACAGTGTCAAATCTTGTCAAATCTATTCTTTGCTAAACCTTGTGTGTAGGGACAGAGAAGGATAGGCAGGGAGAGTGTCAGTGTCATATTCTTTGCTAAACCTTGTGTGTAGGGAGAGAGAAGGATAGGCAGGGAGAGTGTTAGTGTCATATACTTTGATAAACCTTGTGTGCAGGGAGAGAGAAGGATAGGCAGGGGACAGTGTCAGTGTCATATTCTTTGCTAAACCTTGTGTGCAGGGAGAGAGAAGGATAGGCAGGGAGAGTGTCAGTGTCATATACTTTGATAAACCTTGTGTGCAGGGAGAGAGAAGGATAGGCAGGGGACAGTGTCAGTGTCATTGTTGCTAAGCCTCCTGCACATTATACACCTTAACTTAGCCTGTATTGCTGCTTTTTCCTGGTGTGTTACACCAACAGGATTTTGCGGCACTTACAGCGGGCGGAGTGTACCTCCTGACCATATTACACCTTAACTTAGCCTGTATTGCTGCTTTTTCCTGGTGTGTTACACCAACAGGATTTTGCGGCACTTACAGCGGGCGGAGTGTGCCTCCTGACCATATTACACCTTAACTTAGCCTGTATTGCTGCTTTTTCCTGGTGTGTTACACCAACAGGATTTTGCGGTACTTACAGCGGGCGGAGTGTACCTCCTGACCATATTACACCTTAACTTAGCCTGTATTGCTGCTTTTTCCTGGTGTGTTACACCAACAGGATTTTGCGGCACTTACAGCGGGCGGAGTGTGCCTCCTGACCATATTACACCTTAACTTAGCCTGTATTGCTGCTTTTCCCATTTCCCTGCAGGCCATTAGAATGTCTGGAAGGCAAACAAGGAGAGGCAGACAGTCAGGGGCCAATAAAAGAGGGCAAGCAGGCTCTGTGTCTAGAGACAACAGTGCTGGTCGTGGACGCGGTGCATCGCCATCAGCACGTGGCCATGGGACACGCTTGTCCTTCTTTTCGGCAGCTGGACGTGTTGAGCCGCATCATGCCAAAGACTTGGTAGAGTGGATGACCAAGACCTCCTCATCCTCCTCATCCTCTCTCACCCAGGCTCAGGGTACTGGCAAAGCAGCTGCCAAAGCGTCCTCTTCCCTGGTATCAATGTCATCATCAGTCACTCCTTCCCTAGACCAACCATGTCCTCCTGAGGAGTCCCCCGAACTGTTTGAGCACAGTGTTGGGTACATGCTCCAGGAGGATGCCCAGCGTTTCGAAGGGTCTGATGATGATACCCAGCTAGAGGAAGGCAGTAGCGTGAGAGCAGAGAGAGGGGATGCTCAAGAAGGACACCAATCTGGCAGTCATGTTCCAGCAGCTGCAGCATACTGCCAGATTGGCTCCAGTGATGAGGAGGGAGGGGATGATGAGGTCACTGACTCCACGTGGGTGCCTAATAGGAGAGAGGAGGAGGAGGATGAGGAGGAGGCACATCTCCAACGAGGCAGGATGCCCTCGGGGGGCCAGCGTAAGGGCAGCACACCGACGGAATCACACCGCAGAGCTCCGCCTGTGCAGGGCGCTGCCTCTGCCCGTTATTCAAAAGTTATTTGGTGTGGGCCTTTTTTGAGTCGAGTGCATCAGATCGCACAGCTGCTGTTTGCAACATATGTCTCAAGCGTATATCGCGTGGCCAAAACATCACCCGCTTGGGCACCACATGCTTGACCAGACATATGTTGACCTGCCATGCAGCTCGTTGGCAAACCTACCTTAAAGACCCACACCAAAGAACAAAGCTGACCTCTTCTTGCACCGCATCAGCTGGGATCTCCAACCCCACTATACCTTCAGTCCTCTCTGAAACCTGCTCTGAGAGGAATGAAGGTGTAGAATTAGGTGTGTCACAGCCAAGTACTTGCGGGCACTCTGCTAGCAGTACACCGACGTCCGATTCTAGCAGGCAAATTTCCCTGCCCCAGCTGCTGGACCGTCGAAAGAAGTTCACTCCCAGCCATCCACATGCCCAGCGGTTGAATGCTAGCTTGGCTAAATTGCTAGCGCTTCAACTGCTGCCTTTTCAGTTGGTAGACTCGGCCCCCTTCCGTGAGTTTGTGCAATGTGCGGTTCCTCAGTGGCAGGTTCCCAAACGCCACTTTTTCTCACGGAAGGCGATTACGGCTCTCTACCGGCATGTGGAAGGCAATGTCTTGGCCTCGCTGGACAGGGCGGTCAGCGGTAAGGTGCATATTACCGCTGACTCATGGTCCAGCAGGCATTGACAGGGACGTTACCTTTCTTTCACGGCCCATTGGGTCACTCTTTTGGCAGCTGGGAAGGATGCAGGACAAGGTGCAGTAGTGTTGGAGGTTGTTCCACCGCCACGCCTCCAAAAAAGGGATTTTTATAACAGCTTACCTGTAAAATCCTTTTCTTGGAGTACATCACGGGACACAGAGCGACTTAGTCATTACTAATGGGTTATATAGATTACCTTCAGGTGTTGGCACTGGCCAATTCCAAACCGGAAGTACCCTCCCCTATATAAGCCCCTCCCACCCGGGAGCACCTCAGTTTTGTAGCCAAGCAATAAGTGTCCCAAAAAGAGGGGTGGGAGCTCTGTGTCCCGTGATGTACTCCAAGAAAAGGATTTTACAGGTAAGCTGTTATAAAAATCCCTTTTTCTTTTTCGTACATCACGGGACACAGAGCGACTTAGTCATTACTAATGGGACGTCCCAAAGCAATGCCAAATGAGGGGAGGGATACATAAGCTGGGCGCCATCAGGCATGAGGATCTTTTGCGGCCTGCAACACACTGCGCCCAAAGGCGACATCCTCCTGACTTCTAACGTCTACCTGGTAGAATCTAGTAAACGTGTGTACCGAAGACCATGTTGCGGCCTTACATACTTGAGCCAGGGAGGCCTGGTGATGCACTGCCCATGAAGTTCCAACTGCTCTTGTGGAGTGCGCCCTAACTTTGAACGGAGGCGGTCTCTTTCTCAAGCCATAGGCTTGTATTATGACCTGTCGAATCCACTTGGCTAAAGTAGATTTTGATGCTGCCTGACCCCTTCTGGGGCCTTCCGGCAGAACAAACAAAGAATCCGTTCTGCGAATCTGAGCAGTGGCTTTTAGATAAGCTTTAACTGCTCTTACTACATCCAAAGAATGTAATAACTTTTCCTCTACCGAGCTAGGTTTGGGGAAAAAAGAAGGAAGAACCACATCTTGGTTCAAATGAAACCTCGATACCACCTTAGGAAGAAAGGCTGGATGAGGACGTAATACTACTCTGTCCTTATGGACAACCAGATATGGCTCCTTACAGGACAAGGCGGCTAATTCTGATACTCTTTTAGCCGAACAAACGGCTACTAAGAAAATCAATTTCCTGGTGAGAAGAACCAAGGAAATGTGTTGCAATGGTTCAAACGGTTGTTTCTGTAGAACTGACAGAACCAGGTTTAAGTCCCATGGACATATGGGAATACTAACCGGAGGGCTAATACGCATCACTCCTTGTATGAAAGCTTTGACTAGTGAATGCGAAGCCAAGGGCCTTTGAACAAATATTGACAAGGTCGAAATCTGACCCTTGATAGTACTCAAGGCCAGCTTCCTATCTACAGCCCACTGTAGGAAGTCCAAAATCCTCCCTATCACGTACTTACGTGGATGCCATTTCTTGGCCTCACACCACTTAATGTACGCTTTCCAGATCCTATAATAGATCTGCCTGGATACCGGCTTCCTGGCATTGATCATGGTAGATACCACAGAATTAGAGAGCCCTCTCTTTTTCAGAATGTGGGCTTCAATAGCCAGGCCGTCAAACCTAGGGCTGGTAAGGAAGGGTGGTATATCGGTCCTTGCGACAGCAGGTCCGGACGATGTGGGAGGGTCCAAGGACTCCTCACTGACATTTTTACAATCTCCGCGTACCATGCCCTTCGGGGCCACGCTGGAGCCACCAGAATCACTGGTTTCTTTTCTACCCTGATTCTGCAGAGTAATCGCGGTAACAATTGTGGCGGTGGGAATGCATATATCAGCTTGAACTGATCCCAAGGGAACACTAGGGCATCCGAGCCGCAAGCTAGGGGATCCCTTGTGCGAGACACAAATCTGTCCACCTTTGCGTTGAATCTGGATGCTAGCAGATCTACATCCGGTGTTCCCCACCGCTGGCATATTGCCTGGAAAACCTCGGGGTGAAGAGACCATTCCCCCGGGCATAATTGTTGGCGACTTAGAAAGTCCGCTCTCCAATTTTCCACTCCTGGGATGAAAACCGCGGATATGGCTGGGACATATCTTTCTGCCCACTCCAGGATGCAATTTGCTTCCCTCTGGGCTGCACGACTCTTGGTGCCACCCTGGTGATTGATATATGCCACTGCCGTGGCATTGTCTGATTGAATTCTGACAGGGGACCCTTGGAGTTTGGATGTCCATGCTACTAGGGCATACCGGGCTGCTCGTATCTCTAAGAGATTGATGGGCAGGGCCTTTTCTGCTTCTGACCACTTGCCCTGGAGAGACCATTGCTCCAGTACTGCCCCCCAGCCTATGAGGCTGGCATCTGTAGTGACCACCTTCCAAGAAACCGGACTGAAGGGTTTCCCTCTTTCCAGATTCTGGGGCACCAACCACCAATGGAGGCTCTTGCGAACGGAAGGGGACAGGGACATTGGTAAGTCTAAAGCCTGAACTTTTTTGTTCCAGGCTGACAGTATGGCCCTTTGCAAATTCCTTGAATGGAATTGACCGTAGGGTACCGCTTCGAATGAAGCCACCATCTTTCCCAGCAGCCTCATGCAGAGGCGTATGGATGGTTTTCTTTTTGTACCCACTAAGTGGGTCAAATCTTTTAAAGACGACACCTTCTCTGGAGGTAAGAAAATCTTTCTCTGATTTGAATCCAGCCTTAGCCCTAAGTATTCCAGACTTTTGACTGGTCTTAGAGCTGACTTGTCCCGGTTGATAATCCAACCGTGATATTCCAGATACTTGATTGTCTTGTGAATAGCTACTTCCAGCTTTTCCACTGAGTGGTCTATTAGTAGCAGGTCGTCTAGATATGCCATTATCGTTACACCCTGTGTTCTTAGATTGGCCAATAATGGGGCCAGAATTTTTGTGAACACTCATGGTGCTGTGGCCAGACCGAAAGGTAAGGCTCTGAACTGAAAATGGCGCCCTTCTACTGCAAAGCGTAGAAATTTCTGGTGGGCCGGAAGGATGGGAATATGCAGATAAGCATCCTTTATGTCGATCGAGGCTAACCATTCCTGCCCTTGTAGGGCGGTGGCCACCGATCGGATCGACTCCATCTGAAAAGTCCTGATATTTAGGAACTTGTTTAGCCCTTTTAGATTTAATATGGGCCTCTCGTCCCCATTTGGTTTGGGGACTGTGAAAAGGTTCGAGTAAAACCCGAATCCGCTTTCTTCCAGGGGAACCTTCATGATTACACCTTGGAGCAATAGTTGTTCTAGTGCCAGAAGGAGGGATCCTCTCTTTTGGGGATCTCTTGGCACGTTTGACCTCATAAATTGGGCAGGAGGAGTGCCTTTTAACTCCAGCTTGTATCCCAGACTGCGGAGAGCACCCATCTGTCTCTGATGGTGTCCCGCCAGGTCTCTGTGAACAACTGAAGTCTTCCCCCCACCCGATTGAGTGGGGGCAACGCTTCATGCCTTGGGGGGAGGTTTTGTACCTCTCTTGATCCAGGGCTTCTTGTTACCCTGTGATTGTCCCTGATTTCTGCCCCCTGAATTTGACCGCGGAGGCCGTCGGAACTGCTTCACAGCCGATGTGCCCGGGACTGGAGAAGTAGGCCTCTTAAAAGAAGGACTTCTACCCTTGTTCTTAACCGGTAAGAGTGAACTTTTACCGGCAGAAATCTTCTGGATATATTTGTCCAGATCTTCTCCAAATAAGCGTTCTCCATGAAATGGGAAGCTAACCAGCAGTTTTTTACAGGGAGCTTCAGCAGACCAGTTTTTGAGCCACAGAAGCCTACGCATATGTACTATAGACAGCGTAAAGCGGGAGGCCTGTTGGATTGTATCCTTTATGGCGTCCACCGCAAAACACAAGGCTCTAGGCAGGTCAGCTAGGGCAAGAGCCTGCTGATCTGGTAAGTCCCTTAAGACTTGTTTCAGCTGATCTTTCACTGCTTGGCAGACTCCAATCGCTGCTACCGCAGGTTGTGTCACCATGCTTGCTGTAGAGAAAGCAGATTTTAGTAAAGACTCCAATTTTTTATCTATTGGGTCTTTGAACATTGGAACATTATCTACTGGACATGTCAGTGATTTGTTAACAGAAGAGATGGCTGCGTCCACTGTAGGGACCCTCCATTTTTTTTATGAACTTATCCTCCATGGGATAGATCACCGGAAATCTCTTGGGGGGAGCAAATATTTTATCAGGATGCTCCCAATCCTGGTAAATAAGCCCTTCTAATAAAGGGTGGATTGGGAAGGAACAGACAGCCTGGGGAGCTTTTAGCGACCCCAGCGAGGAAACCGTAGTGGATGGTGGTTCCGCCAGAGGCATTTTAAATGCTGATCGGACCATATTAGTCAGAGACTGAACCCATAATCTTTCAGCCTGAGATGCTGAGAAAGGTTCTTCCACTGTTGATTCCTCCATAACTGAATCAACCTCATCCTGATCCCCTTCAGGTAGGTCGATCTCTGTGTGGGGCTGTTCCTCCACTAACAGGCACTCTGAAGGAGAAGACGGAGATCGGACGCGCTTTTCCTGAGACAGGGAAGCAGCGATCAATGCTGTTAATCTCTCTTCCAATCCTCCCAGAGTTGAGGATAAAACCTCCTCTGTTATATATACAGGAGAAGGTGGACTGGGGACAGCCGCAGCACCAGGCATTCCTGCGGGGTTTCTACGGCTACTGACCTCTGAATTCTCAGGGGAGATTGGTGCAGTACAAGCATGCCCAATATCCTCAGAGCCCGATGGAGACCCCTTTGGCTTCCTGGAAGATCTATTTCCGGAGTGTCTGGACGACATATCCTTTAAGCACAAAGCTGAGGTATTCCCGTCGTCATACACCAATTTTGCTGGTAATAGTCTAACACAGGTGCTGCTATATACCAGCTGGTGTCCACTAAAGTGCCTTTCTATGGGGATGCCTGCATCAACCGCCTCTGTGTGCCACTGTTTGTTGCTAGCTCTGTTTGCATCCAGCTGACACTTGTACTGTGTCTTTTAACAATGCTGGGACGCCCGCACATGCGCAGAAGCGCCGCGGCGCGCATCGAGCGTCATCCACCCGCCCCGCCCCTTTTTTTCATAGGAGGCGCGTGCACGTGCCCGCGCGCGCGCCCGTGCGCCATTGGCGCCCTTTTCGAAATCAAACAGGGGACTAGGAGCCAGGGCCCTTTTTGCCGGAGGGCCTGTGCGGTGGATGAGCGCAGCAACAGGGCAGAGGAAGTGGATTCCCACAGAGAAACTTACCAGCTGCCTGGATCTTTTGACTTGAGAAAACCAAAGATCCACATGACAAGAAAAATGGACTACAGCGGCCTCTAGTGGTTTAACACAGGTACCGCGGTCCCTTTTTTTTTTTTTTTTTTTCTTGACTACTATTAAAATTTTACATTTTCAGTAGTTACAGGCAAACACAGATATTTAGCGGGAATACCGTTAGGTAACAGACAGAAAGACAAATTAGGCTTGGGGGTCCCCCAATAGAACCAAGTTCCTGGGGGCCCCCACTTACCTGATCCCCGCCGCAGGACTTTGTTTGGTCCACAGAAGTCCAAACTTCACCTATCACGGCAGGCATTGTAATTAAACCTTCAGGGACCGGGTTCCCAAGGACTCCACTCCCCTGGACCTGTATAGCACCCTGCACAAACAACATCTTGGTCGTGGGTATGACCAGAGCTCTGGATCCCAGGGTCCAGCCCTCCTAAGAGAAGCATTACAGGCAAAACCTTGCTCTTCTGCTGCAAGGCCCGGGTACCGACCGTTTAGCTATGAAGCTTTTTTGGTGGGATCCGGAACAGCTTACTAAGGCCCAAAAGAACCTGTACGCAAGCCCAGTGAAAACACATGTTACTCTTTGGCCAACACCTTAGACACTGGCAAAAAACTGAGGTGCTCCCGGGTGGGAGGGGCTTATATAGGGGAGGGTACTTCCGGTTTGGAATTGGCCAGTGCCAACACCTGAAGGTAATCTATATAACCCATTAGTAATGACTAAGTCGCTCTGTGTCCCGTGATGTACGAAAAAGAAATGCTACTACTGGTTGTGACACACCTCTGTCCTCCACCCCCTCCTCTTCTTCTTCCTCCGTGGCCTCTTCCTGTGCTTTGTCCTCGGAACCAGCGGTGCTCCGTAGGCTTTCAAGGTGCTACGCAAGTACGCAGGCAAAAAGATGCCATGCCGTGCTTGCGCTGGTGTGTTTGGGGGACAGGAGCCACACTGGGGCAGAGGTTCTGTCTGCTCTGCAGGGGCAGGCCGAGAGGTGGTTGACGCCCCGCCAGCTTAAGCCAGGAATGGTAGTTTGCGATAATGGCACCAACCTCCTCTCCGCTCTCCGACAGGGACAACTGACCCATGTGCCCTGTGTGGCTCACGTCCTTAACCTGGTGGTGCAGCGGTTCTTGGGCAGGTACCCGGGCTTACAGGATGTCCTGAGGCAGGCCAGGAAAGTCTGTGTGCATTTCCGCAGATCTTATAATGCCAGTGCTCGCCTGGCTGAGCTGCAAAAGGAGTTGAACCTGCCCAAGAACCGCCTTATATGTGACATGCCCACCAGGTGGAACTCAACGTTGGCCATTCTGCAGTGGCTGCACACGCAGCAGAGGGCCATCAATGAGTACCTGTGTGACTACGGCACCAGGACAGGGTCAGGGGAGCTCTGGTTTTTTCACCACGCCAGTGGGGCATGATCAGGGATGCATGCACTGTCCTGGCACCATTTGAGGAGGCCACGAGGATGGTGAGCAGTGACAGTGCAGGCATCAGTGACACTGTACCTCTTGTCCACCTGTTGGAACATACGCTGCGTGGAATAATGGACAGGGCACTTGAGGCAGAACAGAGGCAGGAAGAGGAGGACTTCCTTGCCTCTCAAGGCCCCCTTTACCCAGACAGTGTTCCTTCTGTCCCACCCATCGCACAGGAAGAAGAGGAGGAGGAGGAGGATTGTGTCAGCATGGAGGTGGAGCCTGGCACTCAGCATCATCAGCAGCAGTCTTTTAGGGATGATTTACAGTCGCAAGAAACCAGTGGACTTGTACGTGGCTGGGAGGAGGTGGCTGCGGATCATGTCGTCCTTAGTGACCCAGAGGACTCCGGACCGAATGCCTCAGCTAACCTACGCTGCATGGCCTCCCTGATCCTGCAAAGTCTGCGGAAGGATCCTCGTATTCTTCGGATCAAGGAGAGGGACCATTACTGGCTGGCCACTCTCCTTGATCCACGGTACAAGGGTAAGGTTGCGGACTTTATCTTACCGTCGCAGAGGGAGCAGAGGATGAGACAACTCCGGGAGGCCTTGCAGAAAGGTCTGTGCAACGCGTTCCCAGAGACTGGGAGGTTACAAACTCCTGGTCCTGGACAACGAGTTGCTGAGGCTTCGGTCAGTCAAAGAAGGAGCGGTGGGGAAGGTGGCCGTCTGACCGAAGCGTTCAGACAATTCTTTAGTCCGCAGCCCCAAGGTATGATCGGTTCCAGCAACCATCGCCAGCGTCTGATATACATGGTGCAGGAATACCTAGGGGCAAGGTCAGACTTGGACACCTTCCCCACCGAAAATCCTCTGGCTTACTGGGTCTTGAGGATGGATCACTGGCCAGAGCTTGCACAGTATGCAATTGAGCTACTGGCCTGTCCTGCATCCAGCGTTCTTTCAGAACGCACATTCAGTGCTGCTGGAGGATTTGTCACGGATCACAGGGTGCGCCTGTCCACCGACTCTGTTGATCGACTGACCTTCATAAAGATGAACCAGTCTTGGATCACCATCAGCTACCAAACACCTGAAGCTGATATAACAGACTAATTTATTTTCAAATGTCACATCCCTTCAAGACTGATGCTGATGCTGAGAGACTGTCCTGTTATGTTGACTGACTATCCTCCTCCTCCTCAATGATCTGATTGACGATGATAGCTTGGAAGAACATTTTTGTTTCTGGGTGCCGCCACCAGTGGCTAAGGCCCAATTTTTCAGCCCCTGTTTAACAGGGGTGTGTTATTACAATTTTTATGCAATGCTTTGCAGCAGGGCTCATTCCTGCACTCCAACTAGAGTATCTGGGAGTGGTTGCAGTGTCGTGGCACCAGCACCAGTGGCTAAGGCCCAATTTTTCAGCCCCTGTTTAACAGGGGCGTGTAATTAAAATTTTTGATGCAATACTTTGCAACAGGGCTCATTGCTGTGCTTCAAGTACAGTATCTGTGAGGGGTTGCAGTGTTGTGGCACCAGTGGCTAAGGCCCAATTTTTCAGCCCCTGTTTAACAGGGGCATGTAATTACAATTTTTTATGCAATGCTTTGCAGCAGGGCTCATTCCTGCACTCCAACTAGAGTATCTGGGAAAGGTTGCAGTGTCGTGGCACCAGCACCAGTGGCTAAGGCCCAATTTTTCAGCCCCTGTTTAACAGGGGCGTGTAAATACAATTTTTGATGCAATACTTTGCAACAGGGCTCATTGCTGTGCTCCAAGTACAGTATCTGTGAGGGGTTGCAGTGTTGTGGCACCAGTGCCTAAGGCCCAATTTTTATGCCCCTGTTTAACAGGGGCATGTAATTACAATTCTTGATCTAATAATTCACAGCAGGGCCCATTCCTGCGCCCACCAAGACTAACTGTGAGGCCTTACAGTGTTGTGTCAACACCACCACCACCACCACCACCAAAGGCCCAATTTTTCAGCCCCTGTTCAACAGGGGCATGCAATTACAATTCTTGATCTAATAATTCACAGCAGGGCCCATTCATGCGCCCACCAAGAGTAACTGTGAGGGCTCACAGTGTTGTGGCAACACCAACATGTAAGGGGCAAATTTCAGCTGAGTATATACGGCAGGCCCCTACTTTCAAACATCCAACTTACAAACGACTCCTCCTTGCAAACGGAAGGATACAACAGGAAGTGAGAGGAAATCTACCCCTAGGAAGGCAAATTCTCTCCTGTAAGAGTTAATATGGGAAAAAAAGTGTCTCCTCTCCACTGATGCTTTATCACCAATTCTTGTTTCAATAAAAACCCCAAATTTTCAAAAAACATTTGTCATTAGGACGGAAAGTGAGGTGAACTGTTCTGAACAGGTGCACACTGCACAGACAGCAAAACAAATGTTACAGGGGTGATAACCCTTCCCTATGTTTTCCAAAAAGCTTAAAAATAGATTTTTTGCCTGGAGCTACACTTAAACAATATACCTGTTCAAAATTACAAACAGATTCTACATAAGAACAAACCTACAGTCCCTGTCTTGTATGCACCGCCTGTATACGGCTGTTCAGAGTATATAGGGCCTTCTTTCCCCTTAATATCCATACAAGACCCAAAGGGGCTGGTAATGGGCTGGGGTGGGGGGTGTGTGATGGGGTAGCTATGCCATTTTTCTTAAAGATTTTCATCCATATTACCGGGACCAGACATTACATTAAAGCCGCAAGCAGTTTTAAATGGCTTTTTTTCCTTTAGAAATGTAATTTTGTGCAGGGACAGTTCTAAACACGGGAAACACGTGGCACTTCACAGGCATACTTTAGACACCCCCCAGGTACGATATTTAAAGGAATATTTGACTTTTTTTTTTTTCACTTTATGCATCATTAAAATGACTGCTCCAGAAAAACGACCGTTTTTAAAACTTCTTTTTGCATTGATACATGTCCCCTGGTGCAGAACCCGGGTTCCCAAACCCTTTTTAGGACAATAACATGCATAATAGTCGTTATAATTAGCACTTTAGATTTCGAACGTTCGCATCCATTGTATTTAATAGGGTTCTAAAGTTCGTGCGAACTTTCGGTCCGTTCGCGGGTTCTGGTGCGAACCGAACCCGGGGGTGTTCGGCTCATTACTAATCACCAGATATGGAGGACTTTGACAAATTTATGTTCATACCCGCTCCTGTGCTTTCAAAAGGAAATGTTTGGTGTTCTTCTGTTAGTCCAACGTATAGTTTTTTTTTATATTTTTAGAATTTTGGATATTTTTAGGGAAAGGAAAGTAAGTATCTATACTTTAGATTAGATACACTTTAGATTCTCCATTTTTCATTTAAGGTAAACCGGGGGGGGAGAGAAATATTACACTTTTCATGTGCATTCCTTTCAATACTGATATGTTGCCTTTGTGTACAGTTATGCCCTGTACACACGATCGGATTTCCGATGGAATAAAATCGGATGGAATTTTCCGTCTGAATTCCGATGAAGCTGACCTTCATCAGTCTTGCCTACACACCATCAGACAAAATTCCGACCGTCCAAAACGCGGTGATGTAAAACACTCCGACGAGCCAAGAAAAATTAACTTTAATGCTTCTGAGCATACGTCGACTTGATTCTGAGCATGCATGAGTTTTTTCTCCGTTGGAGTTCCACACAGACAATCGGAATTTCCTGTCAGATTTTTTTCCATCTGAAAAATTTAAAACATGTTCTATTTTTTAACACCGATGGAAAAAAGTCCGATGGAGCCCACACATGATCGGTTTTTCCGATGAAAAAAGTTTATCGAACTTTTTTCATCTGAAAAAACGATTGTGTGTACAGGGCATAAGACACATTATATGATATTTGTGAGCCAGGGGGTAGAGTGATGGGGAAACTGTATATTTTACATTATTGTTGGTTCATATTGTGGCTCACAAATGAACTCTAAGCCTCCAAATACTGGTCAAGGAGCCATATAAGGTCAGATGTATAGTTTTACCTTGCTGATGTAAGGCTTGAGGAATGCAGGATGACCGAGCCCACTTTCCCCCTAATAGGTGATATCACTGTCCAAACAACTTGATTGGTCATTTACTCACATACTAGCCTGTATCTACCACAGCCCAAATTGGAATAGGCTAGTCCCATCTCCAGAGCAGCATCATGTAACATGTAAGCGTCTGGTTTGATTACCTGTCCATACCTTTATGGGGGACTCCGTGGAAACAGCATTTTTAGTTAGGTCTTCTTGACATTTTCTTTATCTTTATCTGTATCTGTCATTACTTTTAATAAATGTTATATTTTTAAGTATTTGTGTGATCTCTCTATGCACAGATCGAACACAACCCCAAAAACGTGACAAAACAGTGGCTGCCAACCAATAGTGATCCTTCTTCTTGATGCCACATATTCTCGGGTCCTTTTGCAGGCTTTGAAGAAAAAGGAAGCCCATGCACTGTAAATTTGCGGAGGCATGAGAAGCAGAGTCCTCGGGGTCACTGAGGATTACAGTATCTGGAACTGCCTCCTCCCAGCCACGTACTACTCTCAAGGTTTCTAGGTACTGAAAACCATCTCTTAAGGTTTGACGTATGTCTTTCTCTGCTTCAATGCCTCCAAAACTGCCATAATCCTCGTCCTCCCACTCCTCATGTGTGTTCTGTGATATCTCAAGAAAGTTATCTGCATAAAGTAGGCCTTGAGAGGAAAGGAAGTCCTCCTCTTCCTCCCGCTGCTCTGCCTCGAGTGCCATGTCCATAATGCCAAGCAGAGTCTGCTTCAGCATGAACATAACAGGGATTATGTCACTGATGCATGCATTATTACGGCTTATCATCCTTGATGCCTCCTCAAATGGTGACAGTACAGTGCATGCATCTTTTATCAGCAGTCATTGGTGTGGTGGAAAAAAGCAGAGCCACCCTGAGCCTGTCCTTGTGCCATACTCAAACAGGTACTCGTTGATGGCCCTCTGCTGCCTGTGCAGCCTCTGCAGCATTGCCAAAGTTGAGCTCCACCTGGTGTCCATGTCACAAATGAGGCGATTTATGGGTAGGTGTAATTCCTGCTGAATTTCAGCCAACCGAACACTGGCTGTGTATGAATGCCTGAAATGGCTACAGACTCTTCTGGCCTGCTTTAGAAGATTTTGCAAACTTGTGTACATGTTTAGGAACTGCTGCACCACCAAATTTAGGTCATGTGCCAGGCATGACACATGTGTCAACTTTCCCTGAGGAAAGGCGGACAGAAGTTTAGTGCCATTATCGCACAACACCATTCCTGGTTCAAGCTTCTGTGGCTTGAACCACCTCTGGGCCTGCCTGTGCAGAGCTAAAAGATTCTCTGCTCTGGTGTGGCTCTTGTCCCCTAGACAGACCAGCTGAAGCACTGCATGGCATCTTTTAGTCTGACTCATTGAATGGCTTTAAACGCTTAGGGGGTACTGAAGGTTCAAAGGGAAAATCCAGCAGAGAGGGACATGGAGGTGGAGAGGGTGGAGCTGACAAATCTCGCATCATCACCACCAGCTGTATCGAGACGTGGTGGCAAAACAAGCTCCAGCACTGAGCCCTGTGCTGCATTCTTCCTAGTTGCAAGCAGAGTGTGCTGTGAGCAAAATATATTGTCCCTGACTTCGCTTGTTGGACCACGAGGCAGCAGTAAGGTGGACCTTGCAGCTGACTGCCTTTCCCAGCGATGCCAAAACATTGCCTTCCACATGATAATACAGAGCTGAAATGGCCTTACATGAAAATAAATATCGACTGGGAACCTGCCCTTGTGGTACAGCACATTCTGCAAATTTATGGAAGGGGGCAGAATCCACCAGACGGAAAGGCAGGAGTTGTAAAGCCAGCAATGTTGACAAGCTGGAATTTAGATCCTGGGCATGTGGGTGGCAGGGAGTGTATTTTTGTTTTTTGCGCTGCTGCAGCGGGGGCAAAGAAATGTGCCTGCTGTACTCTACAACTGGTGGTGTGCTGGTGGCAGATGTGTTGCAAGGACCTGTGACACCCTTTGCTGTACCATTATCCCTTGCAGTGGAGGCTTCTAAGAGGTCATGAGATATAGCAAGGTTAGACATGAGCGGTGAGGAGTGAGGAGGAGAAGAATTGTGTCCCTTGTGTGTGACTTTCAGGTGATCTTGCCAACGGACTGAGTGGTGGGAGGTTAAATGCCTGGTCAAACATGTGGTACCCAAATGACTGGTGTTTTTGCCACGCTTGATCTGCTTGCGGCAGAGATTGCAAATTGCAACAGTGAGATCGGGTGCATATGTGCTATAAAAAGGCCACACAGGTGAGCTCTGGGAAGGGGGCCGGGAGATAACAGCTCCACAATCTGATGGCATAGGGTGGCTGCTCTCTACTCTTCCATGATGGCTGCCTCTGGAGGACATTCTGCCTGGTTGGAGTTGTTTCTCCCACTCACCTTCCTCCTCTGCTCTATCCGGAACCCAAGTCGTATCAGTGACCTCATCATCAGCATCCCCTCTGTCCTCATCATCACTGAAGGCAAATTGGAAATACGTTGCGGCTGAGGGAACATGACTGCCAATTTGTTGTTTATCAGTGTTCTCCCCTCCCTGTAGGCCAGGGGTGTCAAACTCAATTTCCTCGAGGGCCACAACAAAATTATGGTTGCCCTCAAAGGGCCGGTTGTGTCTGTAAGACTAGATGTCCAGAGAACCCCACCCCCCTTACATCAGCTGTCAAGAGCCCCCTACCCTCCCTTACCTTGTGCTGCTGCCAAGAAGAAGCGGGGTCAGAGCTGGGAAGCAGAAAATGTAGGGTTTGGAGGAGGACCAGAGGAAGGCTGGAGTTGGCTGCTGGAGACTGCTGAATACTAAGACTGGGGGGGGGGCAGAGAAGAGGGGGGATGCGACTGCACAGAGAGGTACAGGATCTGTAGGAGGAGTTCTGTCCTCTCTGCTGCTAACTGCTGGGAAATGGGGGGGCAGAGGCAAGCCCCCCCCCCGTGGCTGCATGAAGAAGCACAGGATATGGAGGAGGAGTTCTGTCCTCCCCTCTGCTGCTGAATGCTGAGACAAGGTGGATGTAGAGATGAGGGGAGCGCCACAGCTGCAGGAGAGGTGTGAGGGCATATGTAATGGCCTGGGGGGCTGTATTCGGCCCCAGGGTCTTGTGTTTGACACGTGTGCTGTAGGCTTATGTTAGTCTCTTCCTCTACCTCAAAAGTAACATCAGAATCAAATAATGTCTGTGCATCCTCAAGTAGCTGGCACTGTGTCGAAATAATTCAGCTGACTCCTCCATGCATAATGCTTAGGCTATGGCAGGAATAGTTGTGGACAAGGAGGCAGAATAAGCCACTCTGGCAGCTGCGGTGGACTGCGCACTAGTGCTAGCTTGGGTCATAGAGGATGAGGATGTTTAAGTAAGCCAGTCCACCACCTCCTCTACATACTGTGGCTGAATAGCATGGGCAACATCACTAAACAAAGACAAATGTGCCCTGCCTGAGGACGGACCACGTCCAACTTTTCCTGTGGACACAGACACTGCTGGCCCTCTCATATTGGCATGGGAACGACTGCCTCTCCTTGTTGGCCTCCCAGACATGATGGTGGGGCTTATTACTCAAATGTTATAGATACTGGGAAATGTGTAAGTGTATGCCCTTTATTCAATGAAAAGTGGTGTTTGGTGCACTGTAAATTGAGGACTGATGCTGACAGAAATGTAAAAACTATTAAAAAAATAAAAAAGGGGGAACACAACATCACATTTAGAAAATCTGCAGCTGACAAAATCTCAAAGCAGAATGTGAAAAAAACATATAAATGACTTTTCATTGATGGTCTCCTTTATTTAAAAAAATAAAAAGAAAGAAAAATGTACACAATTGTGTTTTTTTTTACCAGAAATTTATATTTTTCGGACTCTGATATATCCTTTATTTCCTCAGGGTGTCACTGTTGCTCTACACATGGCGGCAGCAAGCAACCCTTGTTTTTACTGTTTACAGATAATCTCAGATATAAAATGCGCGTCAAAAAATACAGCAGGGATTATATTTGTAGAATAAATCAAATTCTAAGAGTGTGCCAAGATTTTATTCATTTGAGTCAAAGCAGTTGCCTGATCTTCTAAATCAGTGGATGCATAAACACCTGTATTTAAAGGAACACTAAAGGTTCCCGTTTAAAAAATAAAAATAACAAACATGTTATACTTACCTCCACTGTGCAGCTCGTTTTGCACACAGTGGCCCCGATCCTGGTCTTCTGGGGTCCCTCGGCCATAGCCGCCGACTGTATCACTCGCCCCCGCCCCCCGGCGTGCCGCGTCATTGGATGTGATTGACAGCAGCGCCAGCCAATGGCTGCGCTGCTTTCAATCCATCCACTGTAGCCAATCAATGGCTGGGCTCAGGAACTCGGTGGATGACGGGAGCGAGCGCGGGACTTTTGAGGGGTCAGGTAAGTAAAACGGGGGCTCGGGGGGGGGGGGCGGTATTGTCGAACGTTTTTTCACCTTAATGCATAGGATGCATTAAGGTGAAAAAACATGTACCTTTACAACCCCTTTAAATAAATAAATAAAAAGCTTTTTTTATTTAAAATTTTCTTTCAGTTTTTACTATTAAATGCCCGATGCTTAGAGCCTGCTTCATTATGTGCAACAGGTGTGGTCACATAGGGCTTCATCCTATGTGGGTCCCCACAGCTGCATTTTCACTTTTCACAAGTCATAAACAGTATTAAAAATGAAATATAACATTCAGTTGGCACACTTCTAGAAGCCTCTCTGACTGTTAATAGAGATCCATATTTTCCCTGAAACTGTCTCAGTGTCTCAGAAGTTTGTGTCTTTCACGTTTGTGGGGTACAGAGGATTGGGTTACTGTAGGTTTCTGTATCTCTTATCACATTTATTGAATTGCTAGGGCCAATGACATAATATGTCTGTTCGCAGGGTGCAGTTAGCTTGCCTGCCACTAGATGGCTCTGTTGCCATTAGGGAATTGCAGGGGGAAAGTTATAAGCAGGTGTTATCTCCCCTTTTAAAGAAACCCCTCCTCTAGTAATGTAATGGGTGCAATTAGTGTCCATATAAATGCCAGCTGCGGATGGAGCCAAGTCAGAGTCCAGGGTATGGGAACAGGACACCCCAGAGCAGCAAATATGTGATACTGTACTAAGCTGATCCAAGGGCCCTGTGCAGGGCTGAATTCCGAGTGAAATACCCTGATTCTTGCTGCAGCTGACACATAAATACTGCATGAATATAAGGTGCCTGAACAGAGAAGCTTGCATTTTTGGTTATATTCTGTCCAGTGATTCTGGAAGGATCTTTTGCTTCTTTTTCTTCTTGGACTTGTCCCTATGGAGAGAATGCATACTGCAGTCCCTCCAGCTGAGAGACCGGATAACAAGGTGTTGGCAGTGAGCCAGAGCTGCCAGTTGTCCTCAGTTCTCTCAAAGCTGTTTAATACAGACCTAAAATGCAAGGTCTTCTAATGTTGCAGCCCTCATCCACAAATATAAAAATGCTTGGTGAAAGCACTATACAAAAATGTAGTTTGTAACTCCTGGGACAAAGGCATGGCTGTAATCAAACAGCAAGAGGCTATGTCATGGTGCAAGGTACTGTACTTCTCGAAGGCAATGTCCCTTAACAGTCCCCCTTGTATTTGAAAATCTCTGTCTGTCCACACACAGCTGAGATTAGTTTCGTCATTAATGAAGAACAGGACACGCTGAAGTCTCTCAGCTGCAAATCAGTGTGTCACTTTTTAGAGGGAGGCACACTGGCAATTTCAGAACACAGGCCAGTATAACTTAAGTGGGCACTCCTGGCTACTGCCAGCATGCCAGCAGAACACAGTTCCAGCAGTACAGCTAAACAGGAATGTCCCCAAAGCAACTTTCACTTGAAGACGGAGCAGCTTTCGTTAAAGCATCCTGATTCCACAAAGCACACATTTGTAATCCACAGTGATTTTGGTAAACTGACACAGTTCAATAGTATTTACCAGTAATACCTGGGAACTGTAGGATTTCCCCTTGGGCATTAAGAGCAGTAATATAATGCTGCATGTCTTTCTTCTTAGGCCTGCGGATGATGACACAATCCAGATTCATTTGATGACCATAGTCCCAAGTTTGTAGGACAAAAGCATACTTTTCAGCATATCTGGGTGACAACTTTTTGAAGTCGAAGTGTAAAGGGTTTCTGAGAAAAATCTGCACGGCCACATCCACCCACTGTGCTTTCTTTTCTTGAATGTCTTCCTCTAACTGAGCCAGTACATAAGGATACAAGTAGCCATAATCCTCAGCCACTTTCTTAATGACTATACTCTGTAACTTGGACAGCCTGGGCAGTGTTTTAGGGTCTCCATATCCAAGTAAAACTTGAGCATCATGTGCACGTTGAACCAGGTGTCCAGCAACATTATCAGGCTTGCAACCAGACTTGGCCAATTGAGTTGGCTTAGCTATAACGACTTTAGGGACCCATCCTGCCTAGCGATCCTCCTCAAAGGATTTAGTGAGACACAGATGTGGAGAGGCACTGGCGGATAGCTCAATTTTAACACTCGCAGCTGGCACAGGAAATTTTTTATCCTCCTCCAAATCACACAATTGTTTCTCTTCACTATCACTCCACTTCCCAGTCCATGTTAAAGTATCTGAGAACAGTTTAGAGATCCCATTGGGTGGGATTTCTGAATCAGGGATAGTGAAGCACTCTTCGGCCGGAAACAGGTTGCGCTTTGAGCTAACATCAACAGGCAAAGCAACCTTTTTTCCCATTACAGGCCACAGGTATCACAGCCCCCACTGGCACACTACTTTCACCCATTTCAGGCTTACCCGACTCCAGTGTCTTTCCCCCAGGAGGTTCCACCATCAAGGAATGCAGGTGGGCCCGACCACGGCCTTGAGGGATAACTGGAGCACAGGGCCCTGGAGAAGCCACAGAGATAAGAGGAGCAGTTTTTCACACAAGCCAGGTGATAGCAGGGAGACTCTCGGTGTGGTGCGGACTTTAATTCTGGGAACAGGCTACATGTAATGCAACTTTTATAGCAGGTAGTCTATATGTGCATATATATATGTTACTCATTTTGACTTTGTTTATAACTTTAGAGATATATGCCAGGTCTCCCTGAGAACACAGGCTTTGTCCTGTGAAACATGTCAGAGATGAAGATGGGTATATGAGATCTTCTTTATGATCAGCTTGGGATATACTCATTAATTACTGGCATGATATGTAACTACAATTGTTGTGAAACAGCACCTGGATGTCTGATGGGTATCGTAACTCTTTTTAAAGTTTTGTGTTAAAAAATTTGAGTTTTTAACTATTTTTTTTCTTGGTGGGATACCTTTAAAGTCCTAGTAGTTTTTCTTGTTAGGAATTTAGGTATTTTTCAGTGTCTTGTAATAGATGATGTGGTAACAGTAAAGCCATTGGAACATGCTAAGACTCCTGTGTTGAGTCCCCTTCCTAGTTTCTCTAGTTTACCTATAATAATATAACAATTGAAAGTAAAATGTAAAGAATACCCCCTACACCCTGGCTTCCAGCACGATTGCCTAGTCATAGGTGATGTTACTGGACTTTCTCGCAGGATCATGGCAAAGCTGAGTTTTTTTTTTTAATCTTGCTATGTGCACAGTGCCTGGGCACTCTCTCATGAGATTTGGGACTCTGTGCTTTCCTAGGATCCCATGTGATGCACCGTGATGTCACCAGTGCCTACAGTACCACTTTAAAGTGTAAGTTCACCTTTTCAGAAAAAAATTAAAAGGCGATCTAACAAATTTTGTCAAGTTTACAAATTTGTCATAGGGTTACTGTAAAATTAACTGACGCATACTAATGTTGCTAAATTTGAACTGATCATCTACTCTATAACCTCTGGCCATGAAGGAGTAAGGCCCCTTTCACAAGGGTGGACAAATCGGGAACCTCTATTCTCCTCAATGCAGCGGCGGGTGTCAACGGACACCCGCCGACATCCGATCCTATCTGATAAAAACCGACGGATGGGGATCTGTTTTGATCAGATCGAATGGCAGTCGGGTGTAAACTGACAGACGGTTCATACAGGAGAGCAGGCTGTCTTTGCTTTCCATAAGCAGAGCGGTCATGGACCCGCCACCTGCCTGCTTAGTGGGGATCAGCAGACAGAGTCCCTGCTGAGCAGGCGGATTCCAACAGAGCCCGCCCCGTGTAGAAGGGGCCTTAAAAAAATGATTGGACTACCTAGTTTCTTCACAGAGAATATGGGAAATAAAATAAACATTTAGGGTCCATTCACGCTGAAGTAAACGCATGTGCGCTGACATAAGTTGGCATGCTGCATTGCGTTTTAACATGCACCTTTCTCCTAATTTCCTGAAACAAGCAAAGAGTTTATAGGACGGCAGAGGAGCCAGACTTGTGCTGGCCTGCTGTTCTTATGCCGCGTACACACGGTCGGAATTTCCGACAGAAAAAGTCCGATGGGAGATTTTGGTCGGATATTCCGACCGTGTGTATGCTCCATCAGAGCACATTCTGTATTTTTCCGTCAGAATTTCCGACGGACCTTTTCCCGTTGGAAATTCCGACCGCGTGTACGGGGCATTACTGTACCTTGGTGCGCATTGCACTGACATGCATTAACATGTGCTGCATTGCATTGTGCTGAAAAAAGTAGGACCCGTTCTACTTTTTTCCACTGAAAACCAGCGCATATCAGCGCAATGCACCAGTGTGATCTGCTCCCATTTACATACCTTATTTTTTACAGATGCTTGTGTTGGCATACATTGAAAAAAATTGTGCCAACGCATCTGGTTTGAATGGACCCTAAATCACGTTTAGAATAGACTTTTTGAATTCGACATAGCTTGTATACAACTGTGCGGTCACAAACATCTGTGGGCATAGAGGGCTGCACAAAGAAGTGGCCACAGAGATGCCAAACTGAAGTTTAGCCTGCTAATAAATGAAGCGAAATCCCCATCATTTGTGTGTCTATCAACTACCATGTGCTGCACTGCATTGGCACCACTGACCTCCCTCATTGGAAGGTACATTTAGTAGGTGAACCCCTAAAGTAGGGTGACCAGACATCCCCGGTTTCCAGGGACAGTCCCCGGATTGAGGACACTGTCCCCAGACCAAGTCTGTCCCCAGTTTTGTCCCCGGATTGGATTTGAACAGGGGCAATTTCAAAGACAGTCAGTGCAGAATTGATTAAAAAAAAAATCTGATTTACACCCCCCGCTCCGCTGCGTCTACTAGCTTAGGGGGATGTATTTTTTTTCCATTATCTGTGCCCCTTTCTGATGATCATGTGCTGTTTGGAGCTCCTCTCGCATGTTCTTCTGCCATGGCTCAAGTCCCGGCCAGCCGCCTGCCTGCTTATCTCCTTGCCTTCCCTGGTGGAGTGATCTTCCTCCACTCCCCACCCAGTAGTAGCCAGGGCCCGGAGCGTAAGACTTGACAGGCTGTGAGGCGGGCCGCAGCGGCGACGGGCAGAGAGTCGTTGATTGCCGCCATTACTAGTTAAAAAAAAAGTATGTCCCTGGATTTAATTTTAAAAATCTGGTCACCTTACCCTAAAGCACTTTTCTGTTTGTACTAATGCGCTGCAATGAAGATGAGCTCAGCTCCACCAAGGGTTTGTTAGTAGTTATAGCAATTTACCTTCTTGATGTTTTTCAGAAATTGGCTTTCATTTGCAGCCTGTGTTAAAGGTCATGTCATTATGATGGACGAGTGACTGATAAAGCAGTTTAATAAAAAAGTACTTCTCTACCTGCAGTTTTTTTCTTCTATTAAAGCATAGCTATCGAACATTGTTGAAAACGTTCTCATTCCTACAGCCTGAGGAAAGGGCAGACATAGGGTAAAGAGGCACTCAAGTCTTAAGAGAAAAATCTGTTTATAGGCATGCCAGCTATTATGCCAACTCCATGTTGTAAACACTTGTCCAGTACAGTACACCAGGTCCATGGTACTATAATAGTATCCACCTTGCAGCATGGCTTCTTTATTATGGAGTCAGAGACTCCTATTATCTGAGGCCACATGTCATTTCTGTAGGAAGTTAAAGCTGAGCTTTAGGCACATAAAAAACATGAATTAATTCAGATTTATAGTCATTTTTACATCATTAAATGTATTTTTAATGCAAGCAGTGTAAATACCTGGTAATTAGGGATGAGCTTCGAGTTCGAGTCGAACTCATGTTCGACTCAAACATTGCCTGTTCGCCCGTTCGCCGAACAGCGAACAAATTGGGGTGTTCGCGGCAAATTCAAAAAATCTATGGGAGAAATCTAAAGTGCTACCGTATATACTCGAGTATAAGCCGAGATTTTCAGCCCTTTTTTTGGGGCTGAAAGTCCCCCCCCCCCTCGGCTTATACTCGAGTCATAGAAATTTTTACATTGTAAATATTACCTGTAAAGAAGTTGCGGCTGCGGCGTCCATCGTTCAAATTCCGCGGCGTCCATCGTTCAAATTCCGCGGTCTCTTCCTGTTCCTTCCTTGATAGGCGAGTCTCAGCAGACACTCTTCGCCTATCACAAACGTTCTCTCATCCTCAGTTTTCCAGCAGACGTCTGTGATTGGCGGAACACCCAACACAGTGTCTGCTGGGAAAACTAAGGATGAGAGAATGATCGTGATAGGCAGAGAGTGTCTGCTGAGACTCGCCTATCAAGTAAGGAACAGGAAGAGACCGCGGAATTTTGAACGATGGACGCCGCGGAATTCGAACGATGGACGCCGCAGCCGCAACTTCTTTACAGGTAATATTTACAATGTAAAAATTTCTATTTACAGGGAACAGCGAGCTAGGGAACAGTGGGGCATCGGCTTATACTCGAGTCAGTAAGGTTACCCAGTTTTTTTGGGCAACATTAGGTACCTCGGCTTATACTCGAGTATATACGGTAATTATAAAGGCTTATATGCAAGTTATTGTCCTAAAAAGTGGTCCTGCCCCAGGGGACATGTATCAATGCAAAAAGAAGTTTTAAAAACGGCCGTTTTTTCGGGAGCAGTGATTTTAATAATGCTTAAAATGAAAAAATAAAAGTGAAATATTCCTTTAAATTTTGTACCTGGGGGGTGTGTATGATATGCATGTAAAGTGGCGCATGTTTCCCGTGCTTAGAACTGTCCCTGCAAAAAATGTAATTTTTGAAAGAAAAAAAGTCATTTAAAACTGACTCGCGGCTATTAATGAATTGTCGGTTCCCGGCAATACATACAAAAGTCATTGATAAAAAATAAAAAAAAGCGTGGGGGTTCCCCAGAATTCAATTACCAGGCCCTTCAGGTCTGGAATGGATATTAAGGGGAACCCCGCCGCAAATTTAAAAAAAAATTGACGTGGGGTTCCCCCAAATATCCATTCCAGGCCCTTCAGATCTGGCATGGATTTTAAGGGGAACTCCACCCCAAATTTAAAAAAAATGGCGTGGAGTCCCCCTAAAAATCCATACCAGACCCCTTATCCGAGCACGCAACCTGGCCGGCCGCAGGGGAAAAGGGGGGGACGAGAGAGCGGCCCCCCTCCCTCCTGAACCGTACCAGGCCACATGCCCTCAACATGGGGAGGATGTCCCCATGTTGATGGGGACAAGGGCCTCATCCCCACAATCCTTGCCCGGTGGTTGTGGGGGTCTGCAGGCGGGGGGCTTATCGGAGTCTGGAAGACCCCTTTAACAAAGGGGACCCCCAGATCCCGGCCCCCCCCATGTGAATTGGTAAGGGGTACATTGTACCCCTACCATTTCACGAAGAAAGCGTACATTTTTTTAAAAAAAACACACAAACACCTTGAAAAAGTCCTTTATTTAAAAAAAAAACATTCCAGCGGTGAAATCCAGTGTCCCGCGGCGATCCCGATGTCCAGCGCTGTCCTTCATTGGTTGTGCCTGTGCGGACCTGATGGGGAACTCCCTCTCAGTATTTTAAATGTATAGACCCGCCCCTTCTAAAGTTCCCCATCAGGTCCGCTCAGCGGACCAGATGCGGAACATGAGAAGGGGCGGGTCTATACATGTATTACCAAAGTGAGAGCAGTTCCCCATCAGGTCCGCCCCCTCGGTATGTCGGACCCGCCTACGTCATTGGCTTGAGCGGGGAACTTCCTTCACTGTGTAATTTAAATTTACATAGTGAAGGAAGTTCCCCGCTCAAGCCAATGACGTAGGCGGGTCTGACATACCGAGGGGGCGGACCTGATGGGGAACTTCTCTCACTTTGGTAATACATGTATAGACCCACCCCTTCTCATGTTCCGCATCTGGTCCGCTGAGTGGACCTGATGGGGAACTTTAGAAGGGGCGGGTCTATACATTTAAAACACTGAGAGGGAGTTCCCCATCAGGTCCGCTCAGGCACAACCAATGAAGGACAGCGCTGGACATCGGGATCGCCGCGGGACACTGGATTTCATCGCTGGAATGTTTTTTGTTTTTTTTAAATAAAGGACTTTTTCAAGGTGTTTGTGTGTTTTTTTTTTTTTTTTAAATTACGCTTTCTTCGTGAAATGGTAGGGGTACAATAGATTCCGATAAGCCCCCCGCCTGCAGACCCCCACAACCACCGGGCAAGGGTTGTGGGGATGAGGCCCTTGTCCTCATCAACATGGGGACATCCTCCCCATGTTGAGGGCATGTGGCCTGGTACGGTTCAGGAGGGAGGGGGGCCGCTCTCTCGTCCCCCCCTTTTCCCCTGCGGCCGGCCAGGTTGCGTGCTCGGATAAGGGGTCTGGTATGGATTTTTAGGGGGACTCCACGCCATTTTTTTTAAAATTTGGGGTGGAGTTCCCCTTAAAATCCATGCCAGATCTGAAGGGCCTGGTAATTGAATTCTGGGAAACCCCCATGCTTTTTTTTTTTTTTTATCAATGACTTTTGAATGTATTGCCGGGAGCCGACAATTCATTAATAGCCGCGAGTCAGTTTTAAATGACTTTTTTTCTTTCAAAAATGACTTTTTTTGCAGGGACAGTTCTAAGCACGGGAAACATGCGCCACTTTACATGCATATCATACACACCCCCCAGGTACGAAATTTAAAGGAATATTTCACTTTTATTTTTTCATTTTAAGCATTATTAAAATCACTGCTCCCGAAAAAACGGCCGTTTTTAAAACTTTTTTTTGCATTGATACATGTCCCCTGGGGCAGGACCCGGGTCCCCAAACACTTTTTAGGACAATAACTTGCAAATTAGCCTTTATAATTAACACTTTAGATTTCGAACGTTCGAGTCCATTGTATTTAATAGGGTTCTAAAGTTTACACAAACATTTTGTCTGTTCGCAGGTTCTGGTGCGAACCGAACAGGGGGGTGTTCGGCTCATCCCTGCACACCACAGATTGGAAGCAGCGGAGGAACAAGTAAAGCCGTGTACACACAATGTTTTTACCGATTAAAACAGTCCGATGGACTTTTTTCATCGGACAAACCGATCGTGTATGGGCCCCATCGTTTTTTTTTTTTGATCGGTGTTTAAAAATAGAACATGTTTTAAATTTATCCGATGGTTAAAAAACCGATAGCAAATTACTATCGTCTGTGGGGAACTCCATCGGATAAAAAACCCACGCATGCTCACAATCAAGTCGACGCATGCTCAGAAGCATTGAACTTCATTTTTATCGGCTCATCGGAGTGTTTTACGTCACAGCGTTTGGATCGGTCGGTTTTTTGACTGAAGGTGTGTAGGCAAGACTGATGGAAGTCAGCTTCATCGGATTTCCGATGGACAAATCCATCGGTTTAATAACCATAGGAAATCTGATCGTGTGTACAGGGCTTAAGATGGCGCTAACAACGCCGCTATCCACCCTTACTGCATATTTTATTTGCTTGTGATGTAAGTCCATTCTTGACATTTTTAATAAAGTTACATACTCAATTTACTACACCATCAGAGGCTTCTTTCTCGTCCTCAGGGCCGCTGATAGGGCAGTACAGGCAGCCCTTTTGTACTGGGCCCGGACCCCAGCAGCTCCACAGGGGGGCCCGGGCAACTTTACAGTTAATTTCTGTCTAATAAAAAAAAGAGCTTTCTAAACTTCACCCCCGTCCCCCGCTACTACTTGCTTAGGGAAGGGGGTGTAATTACATTTTCCTGGGCCCCATCAGGTCATCAGAGGGGCCCAGGAGGTGAGCGCAGTGGTGGGACTATTTCTTGTTTTTCGGGCGGATAAACATAAAACTGTACCGCACATTGCACTTGCTTTTTAATTAGTCCCGGCCGCTGCTGCTCACTGCCTTCCCTGGCGGAGTGATACCACGATGTTCCGCTCCGCCTCCCGTCCTCAACTCCTCATGTGCCGACTGCCAAGACTGATGTGAGGCAACAGGCGGCTCTGTGGCTGACAAGGGAGCAAGAACCCGGACACCGTGGCTGCAGAGCACAAAGGAAAGAATCCTCACTGTGTATCGCTTACACACAGCATGGCTAGTTACAGTATGTTTATTTAGGATTATGATACTTCCGCAGGCAGCACAGTCAGCATGTGCTCTGTAATGAATCTGTCACAGTGTGTCATATTGCTGTTGGGTGCTTACTTTGTTATGGCTGTACTGGTTTATAGTTTGTAACACACAGTACAGCCAAAGTCAGAACCCAAAAGCCATTTGACAGTGACAGATCCATGACAGAACACATGCTGACTGTGCTGCCTGCGTGATGTTCATAATGCTGGTGAAGATGCAGTGAGATGCTGCTTTACACTTGCATTTGGGGGGCAGTAAACATGCCCCCCAACCACTTCCTTTTAACAACTTCCTGTCCAGCGATGTACTGGTACATTGCTGGATTGTAAGGGTGATATCTTGATCATCGCTACAGCTATGAGCAAGATATCATTTTTTAGCCCCAGCGATTCTGCACAAAGTAAAAAGTAATTTTAGTGGCTAAGAAGCCCCTGGATTACTTTTACAGTCAGTGGAAGGGGGTTCCTCCACCGTCCCGCCACCACCTTTACTGGGCTCTCCCATGCAATCGGGTCCTGTGAGCAGCAGCATCCAGTTCCTGGGACACAGTGAGTGGAACTGATGTCATTCCTCCCACTGTGGGCTGTCAGAAACCAGGAGCAATTATCGGCTTGAACAAGCAACTGATCAAACCGATCTGGGTTTGATCAGATGCTTTGGAGGCCAGAGGATAGATATGGGGTCTAATAGAGGGGACCTGTCACTGCCCCATGCTATCACTAGGGATGTTGTTCATTACTTCTGATAGCAAAATAAAAAAGATATACAAAAAAAATGAAAGACAGTGTAAAAGTTTTTTGTTAATAAAATAAAATTGAAAAAAAAAAATTAAACTGCCTCTGCCCCCCTGTACTGATAAGCCATAATGATTGTGTGTGCATATGTAAACGATGACAAATCTGCAGAGGTGGGGTCAGGGGAGGGGCCTGGGGTGGGGTTGAGGGCGGGATTAAAGGGGGCCCCATCAGGTAGTCTGTACGGGGCCCCATGATTTCTAACAGCAGCCCTGCTCGTCCTACCCTCTGTCCCTGGCTGGAGCTTTGCCCCCCCCTCCTTTCCCCCTCTTCTTCTCTCTTAGGACAGCTGACACCTTTGGGATCAGCGTGAGTGGTGGAGGATATAGACCAGTAAAGAGTACAGTGGAGAAGATATACAGGAGAGATAAGATCACTCTTGATGCCAGATATTTTTACTGTAGAGGTGAGAGTTCTGGGAGACTGGTGTAGGATTCACACGCTGGTTCAATACTTCAATTGCTGATTCATTGTGGACATTAATGATACAGCTATAACAGCACTTAACCCAATAGAGGATTTTGTCCATCGGGGACATTTGTATGGGACCTCTTGAGACCGATTTCTCATCATTATTATTTTATAGATCAATTGCAATATTGAACTATTTACAGCCATTTGCATACTCTCTTTGCACTTTATTGATTGCACTTTATGTACTGTCAGCACTTCATTATTTATATTGATTATTTACACTCATTGCCACGTTTGGCACCATTTCATTTAGGATTTTTTATGGACATTTAGAACTTTGATTTATTCACTTTACATTTTGTATTATTTCAGATCTATAGTTGCATTTATATCATTGTTTTTAGGTGCACAGCCTTGTTTGTATTGTATTATTCCTTAAGCCCAAAACCCTTTAGACCACAGGACATGGTTCCAGTAATCCATGTCCTTAGTCTTCTTGTCTTCAGCAAACTGTTTGCTGTCTTTCTTGTGCATCTTTAAAAGAGGCTTCCTTCTGGGATGACAGCATGCAGACGAATTTGATGCAGTGTGCGGCGTATGGTCTGATCACTGACAGGCTGACTCCCCACCCCTCAACCTCTGCAGCAATGCTGGCAGCACTCATACGTCTATTTCCCAAAGACAACCTCTGGATATGACGCTGAGCACGTGCACTCAACTTCGTTGGTCGGCCTTGGCGAGGCCTGTTCTGATTGGAACCTGTCCTGTTAAACCGCTGTATGGTCTTGGCCACTGTGCTGCAGCTCAGTTTCAGGGTCTTGGCAATCTTCTTATAGCTTAGGCCATCTTTATGTAGAGAAACCATTCTATTTTTCAGATCCTCAGAGAGTTCTTTTCCATGAGGTTGCATGTTGAACTTCCAGTGACCAGTATGAGAGAGTGAGAGCGATAACACCAAATTTAACACACCTGCTCCACATTCACACCTGAGACCTTGTAACACTAACGAGTCACATGACACCAGGGAGGAAAAATGTGTAATTGGGCCCAATTTGGACATTTTCACTTAGGACACTTTTGTTGCCAGCAGTTTAGACATTAATGGCTGTGTGTTAAGTTATTATGAGGGGACAGAAAGTAGGATTTTTAAAACAGCTTACCTGTAAAATCCTTTTCTTGGAGTACATCACGGGACACAGAGCAGCATAGTCATTACTATGTGGGTTATATAGAATTACCTTCAGGTGCTGGCACTGGCAACTTCCAAAACAGGAAGTACCCTCCCCTATATAAGCCCCTCCCATCCGGGAGTACCTCAGTTTTGTAGCAAAGCAATACGTGTCCCCAAAAGAGGGGTGGGAGCTCTGTGTCCCGTGATGTACTCCAAGAAAAGGATTTTACAGGTAAGCTGTTTTAAAAATCCTACTTTCTTGTTCATACATCACGGGACACAGAGCAGCATAGTCATTACTATGTGGGACGTCCCAAAGCAATGCCACATGAGGGGGGGGATACACCATACATAAGCTGGGCGCCATCAGGCATGAGGATCTTTTGCGGCCTGCAACACACTGCGCCCAAAGGCGACATCCTCCTGACTTCTAACGTCCACCTGGTAGAACCTAGTAAACGTGTGTACTGAAGACCATGTTGCGGCCTTACAAATTTGCGCCAGGGAGGCCTGGTGATGCACTGCCCATGAAGTTCCAACTGCTCTCGTGGAGTGCGCCCTAACTTTGAACGGAGGCGGTCTACTTCTCAAGCCATAGGCTTGTATTATGACCTGTCGAATCCACTTGGCTAAAGTAGATTTTGATGCTGCCTGACCCTTTCTGGGGCCTTCCGGCAGAACAAACAAAGAATCCGTTCTACGAATCTGAGCAGTGGCTTTTAGATAAGCTTTAACTGCTCTTACTACATCCAAAGAATGCAATAACTTTTCCTCTACCGAGCTTGGTTTGGGGAAAAAAGAAGGAAGAACCACATCCTGGTTCAAGTGAAACCTCGATACCACCTTAGGAAGAAAGGCTGGGTGAGGACGTAATACTACTCTGTCCTTATGGATAACCAGATATGGCTCTTTACAGGACATGGCGGCTAATTCCGACACTCTTCTAGCCGAGCATATGGCTACTAAAAATATCAATTTCCTGGTGAGTAGAACCAAGGAAATGTGCCGCAAAGGTTCAAATGGCTGCTTCTGCAGAACCGACAGAACCAAATTTAGATCCCATGGGCATATGGGAGCCTTAATCGGTGGAATAATACGAGTCACACCTTGCATAAAGGATCTGACAAGTGAATGCATAGCCAGGGGCCTTTGAAATAGTATTGACAAGGCCGAAACCTGGCCCTTGATAGTACTTAAGGCAAACTTCCTGTCTACAGCCCACTGCAGGAAGTCCAGAATTCTGCCTATAACGTACTTACGTGGATGCCATTTTCTGGCCTCGCACCAAGTGATGTACGCCTTCCAAACTCTATAGTAGATCTGCCTGGATACAGGCTTCCTGGCATTGATTATAGTTGATACCACAGAGTTAGAGAGACCTCTCTTCTTTAGGATGTGGGATTCAATAGCCAGGCCGTTAAACTTAGAGTTAGTAAGGAAGGGTGGTATATCGGTCCTTGCGAAAGCAGGTCCGGACGACGTGGAAGGGTCCAAGGACTCCCCACAGACATTTTGATGATCTCCGCGTACCAGGCCCTTCGGGGCCACGCTGGAGCCACCAGGATCACCGGCTTCTTCTCCAACCTGACTCTGCGAAGGAGTCGAGGCAACAATTGTAGCGGAGGGAATGCATATATCAGTCTGAACTGATCCCAAGGGAACACCAGAGCATCCGAGCCGCAAGCGAGGGGATCCCTTGTCCGGGAGACAAATCTGTCCACCTTTGCGTTGAATCTGGATGCTAGCAGATCTACATCCGGTGTTCCCCACCGCTGACATATTGCTCGGAAGACCTCGGGATGAAGGGACCATTCCCCTGGGCATAACTGTTGGCGACTCAGAAAGTCCGCCTTCCAACTCTCCACCCCTGGAATGAAGACAGCTGATATACATGGGACATGCTTTTCTGCCCATTCCAGGATGTGACTTACTTCCCTCTGGGCTGCACGACTCCTGGTGCCTCCCTGATGATTGATATATGCCACTGCTGTGGCATTGTCTGATTGAATTCTGACAGGGGACCCTTGGAGTCTGGATGTCCAGGCTACTAGGGCGTACCGGGCTGCTCGTATCTCTAAGAGATTGATGGGCAGGGTTTTTACTACATTTGACCATCTGCCCTGGAGAGACCATTGCTCCAGTACTGCCCCCCAGCCTATAAGGCTGGCATCTGTAGTGACCACCTTCCAAGATATCGGGCTGAAGGGTTTTCCCTTCTGGAGATTCTGGGGGATCAACCACCAGCAGAGACTCTTCCGAACGGAAGGGGACAAAGCCATCGGGAAGTCTAGAGCCTGAACTTTTCCGTTCCAGGCTGACAATATGGCCCTTTGTAAATTCCTTGAGTGGAATTGGGCGTATGGCACAGCTTCGAATGATGCTACCATCTTTCCTAGCAGCTTAATGCACAGGCGTATGGACGGCTGTCTTTTTGCACAAAGCAGACGGACCAAGGCCCTCAAAGAGGATACCTTGTCTAGAGGTAAGAAAATCTTCCTCTGGTCTGAATCCAGCCGTAGCCCTAGATATACCAGGTTTTTCACTGGCTGTAGGGCTGACTTGTCCAGGTTGATGACCCAACCGTGAGACTCTAGATACTTGATTGTATCGACAATGACCACTTCTAGCTTGGCAACTGAGTGGTCCATCAACAACAGGTCGTCTAGGTATGCCATTATCGTTACACCCCGTGTTCTTAGATCGGCCAACAGTGGGGCCAGAATTTTTGTGAACACTCGTGGTGCTGTGGCCAGACCGAATGGTAAGGCTCTGAACTGAAAATGGCGCCCTTCTACTGCAAAGCGTAGGAATTTTTGATGACCTGGAAAGATGGGAACATGCAAGTAAGCATCTTTGATGTCGATCGAGGCTAACCATTCCTCCCCTTGTAGGGCAGCGGTGACCGATCGGATCGACTCCATCCGGAAAGACCGGACGTTTAGAAATTTGTTTAGACTCTTTAGGTCCAATATGGGTCTTATGTCCCCGTTTGGCTTCGGGACTGTGAAAAGGTTTGAGTAGAAACCCAACCCCCACTCTTCCATAGGAACCTCCATAATTACTCCTTGGAGCAATAGTTGTTCTAACGCCAATAGGAGAGACCCTCTTTTCAGAGGGTCTCTTGGCATGCCTGACCACATAAAATGGGACGGAGGAGACTCTTTTAACTCCAACTTGTATCCCAGAGTTACTGCGGAGAGCACCCATCTGTCTTTGATCGTCTCCCGCCAGGTCTCTGCGAACAACTGAAGTCTTCCCCCCACCCGTTTGATTGGGGGCAGCCCTTCATAGGCTTGACTTGGAGGCTGGTTTAGTACCTCTTCGGATCCAGGGCTTTTTATTACCCTGTGGCTGTCCCTGATTTTTACCTCCTGAGTTTGACCGAGGAGGCCGTCGGAACTGCTTAGTAGCAGACGTCGCAGGGATAGGAGAGGTAGTCCTCTTAAAAGATGGACCCCTAGACCTCTTTTTACTCGGTAAGAGAGTACTTTTACCACTGGAAATTTTCTGGATATACTTATCCAGGTCTTCGCCAAAAAGGCGTTCCCCATGAAATGGGAAGCTAACTAAGAGCTTCTTACAGGGAGCTTCAGCAGACCAGTTTTTGAGCCACAGAAGCCTACGCATATGTACCAAAGACAGCGTGAGGCGGGAGGCCTGATGGATAGAATCCTTGATGGCGTCAACCGCAAAGCATAATGCTCTAGGCAGATCAGCCAGAGCCTGGGCCTGCTGGTCTGGCAAATCCCTCAGGACCATTTTCATTTGATCCTTTAAAGCTTGGCAGATCCCAATAGCTGCCACTGCTGGCTGTGTAACAGCCCCTGCTGTGGAAAAAGCAGATTTTAATAAAGATTCCAATTTTTTATCCACTGGATCTTTGAACATTTGAACATTATCTACTGGACATGTCAGTGATTTGTTCACAGAAGAGATGGCTGCATCCACCGTAGGAACATTCCATCTCTGGGTGAACTTTTCCTCCATGGGATAGATCACCGGAAACCTTTTAGGCGGAACAAATAGTTTATCAGGATGTTCCCAGTCCTGGTATATAAGTCCTTCCAATAATGGATGTATTGGAAAGGAGCAATTAACCTGGGGAGCTTTTAGCGACCCCAATGAGGAGACAGCAGTAGTTGATGGTTCAACAAGAGGCATTTTAAATGCAGATCGAACCATGTCAGTTAGGGTCTGGACCCACAATCTTTCAGTCTGTGATGCTGAAAATGGTTCATCTACTGTCGATTCCTCAAAAACAGAGCTAACCTCCTCCTGATCCCCTTCAGGTAGGTCGGTCCCTTCCTGGGACTGTTGCTCTGCCAACAGGCACTCTAATGGAGGTGATGGAGATCTGGCGCGCTTTCTTTACTGTAGAGAAGAAGCGATCAATGCAGCCAATCTCTGCTCCAATCCCTCCAGAGTTGAGGAAAAAACCTCCTCTGTTATATATGCAGGAGCAGGTGGACTGAGGACAGCCGCAGTACCTGGCACTCCCGGGGGTTCCTTATGGGTATTAACCTCTGATTTCTCAGGGGAGGAGGGTGCAGATGACTGCTCCAGATCCTCAGAGCCCGATGGAGACCCCCTACACTTCCTGAGAGGTATATCGCGGAGTTTTTTAGGCGGCATATTCCTTAGTTCAAAGCTGAGGTATTCCAGCCGCAATACACCCCTTACTGAAATAGTCTAATGCAATTTGCTGCTATGTACATCAGTGGGTGTCTACTAATGCGTCTTTCTGGGGATGCCTGTATCAACCGCCCGCTGTAAGCCCCTATACCATGCTACCAGCTCCTTTTCATGCTCTGTGTCCATAGCAAGCAGCGTGGACTGAGTCCTTTTATCTTGCTGGGACGCCCGCACATGCGCAGAAGCGCTGGGCGCACAGAGCGCGTCATCCGCCAGGCTCCGCCCCCTTTTTTGAAGCTAAACCTTATAAAAGGAAAGCATGTGTGCGCGCGCGCGTGCACGTGTGCGCTCTTGGCGCCATGTAGGGAGAGGAGCCAGGGTCCCTGTTTCACCAGGACTCGGGATGGAAGGAAACTACTTGGCAGCATGACAGAGGAATGCAGCTTCCCTGATAGAGAGCTCACTCATCTGCCTGGACTTTCACCATGGAAGGAATAGTCCCAAGAAAAAAGACGTTCCACAGCGGCCTCTAGTGGACAAACACAGGTACCGCACCTTTGTCGTTTTTTTTTTTTTTTAAAACCTCCTTTATGAAAAAACATTTCCAGGTTTACAGTTTTTTTAAAACTTCCCTTATGAAAAAACATTTCTAGGATTTCTTAGGCATATACAGCTATTAGCGGGAATACCCTTTAGGTAACAGGCAGAAAGACATATTAGGCTTGGGGGTCCCCTCAATAGAACCAAGTTCCTGAGGGGCCCCCACTTACCTTTTCCCCGCCGCAGGACTTTGTTTGGTCCACAGAAGCCCAAACTTCACCTCTCACGGCAGGCATTGTACTAGACCTTCAGGGACCGGGTTCCCAAGGATTCCACTCCCCTGGACCTGTATAGCACCCTGCACAGATAGCCTCTTGGTTTTGGGTATGACCAGAGCTCTGGATCCCAGGGTCCAGCCCTCCTAAGAGAGGCATTACAGGCAAAACCCTGCTCTTCTCTGCAAGGCCCGGGTACCGACCGTTTAGCTATGAAGCTTTTTTGGTCGGATCCGGAATAGCTTGCTAAGGCCCAGAGAACCTGTACACAAGCCCAGATGAATACATGTTAACCTTGGCCAACACCTTAGACACTGGCAAAAAACTGAGGTACTCCCGGATGGGAGGGGCTTATATAGGGGAGGGTACTTCCTGTTTTGGAAGTTGCCAGTGCCAGCACCTGAAGGTAATTCTATATAACCCACATAGTAATGACTATGCTGCTCTGTGTCCCGTGATGTATGAACAAGAAAATTGACACTGTTATACAAGCTGTACACTCACTAATTTACATTGTAGCAAAGTGTCATTTCTTCAGTGTTGTCACATGAAAATATATAATAAAATATTTACAAAAATGTGAGGGATGTACACACTTTTGTGGGATACTCTATATATTTTAGTTTTTTTTTATTCTATTTTTAATGTAGATAAACATATTGTTTACACTACTTTTCTATACATCAGGCAATCTTTTGGTGTATAGACATTGTTTTTGCTACATATAGTTATTTTTCTACATTTTAACTAACTTTTACTATATGTGAGGTAGTTCTTAGTATATTATAACATACCATAAGAATAAGTGTGACTGACCCTGCTTATATAGGTTAGTAGAGGTCCAACATAAAAGGTGAGTCCCATTCCATTGGAGAAGAGAGTGTCACCTGTAGTGGAATCACTACTACAAACTTGGATTTGCTATTCTGAGCGACACTATCCTATTTGAAAATAAAAGGAGGGCATTCACAAACACGTTCATTCAGTTTAGCTGTGTATAGATAAAATAGAAAGCTGTATGTCCTAGGCCAGATTAGAGGCTCTGGATGCGTCCAAGCTGTACACTCACTACTTTATATTGTAGCAAAGTGTAATTTCTTCACTGTTGTCACATGAAAAGATATAGTAAAATATTTACAAAAATGTGAGGGGGTGTACTCACTTTTGTTAGATACTGTATATGTATAATTGTAAGCTTTATATACAGTGAACACCAATCATATAATCAATAACTATGCATTAAAGTGGTTGTAAACCCACTTTTTCAACTTGCACCTACAGGTAAGCCTAGATTAAGTCTTACCTGTAGGTGCAAGAAATATCTCCTAAACCTACACGGTTTAGGAGATATTTAGTTAAATGACAGGCGCCGCTGTCTACGGCGCATGCGCGCCGTAGACAACGGCGCATTCATGGGGTTAATCCCATTCACAAAATCGGCTACTTCCCAGCAATAGCTGGGCGTAGCCGATTGTGACGGCCGATTGTCACGGCTCTCGCGCGCATGCGCAGAGTGACGTCTCCGCCGCTCCGGCCAATCACAGCGCCGGAGCGGCGCTGTGATTGGCTGGTGCGGCGATACCCGGAAGTAACCTTCCGGCTATCGCCGCAGCGATGGATGCGGCTGAAGAGGGAGACGAGGACGGCTTCGGGGGCCACGATCTAAGGTAAGTGATGCATAATGAGCTATTATGCTAGTCATATTAGCTCATTATGCCTTTCTCTTACAGGTGGTTATGGGGGGGGGGGGAAATAAAGGGTTTACAACCACTTTAAGACATCTATTTAAAAAAAAAAAATATGTCTTGAATATTTGCACAGCAATCATGATAAAACCCCTGTAATTTGCCCAATACATTCAATTCCTATGACTGTCAGCTCCATCTAGTGGCCATAATGGGGTATTTTCTCAATCACTAGATGGAGCTGACGATCAAAGGAAATTTAGCACATTTTTTTTTTTTTTTTTAATAGAACCCTAAATTTCATGAAAGTTTTGCTAGAAAGACAATATTTACTAAAAAAACAATTCAAGTCAAATTTAACATTTTATTTTTTATTTATTTTTGGCCCCTTCTATTATGACTGACGTCAATCATTTCTTTGCATTTGTTGTTGTTTTGGTGAGATTATTTTCACTGAGATTTCCTTTTCTGATGGCCTTCTCTTCTTTCTTCAAGACCTACAAAAATTCATAAGAATTAATCAGTTGATGGCATTGCTGTTAGGTGTAGGTTTTCTTATGTTATGTATTTATTTTAAAAGTTTTAAATGTAGTTTTAAAGAATACTTGTATCAGTAAAAGCTAAGTCAATGTACCACCATTGAATGACATGTACCACACGAGAGGCTGGTCTCTCTAACCTGAGGACATGGTTTTCTAACCCGAGGACTTGGTTATCTAATCAATATATTACCATTAGAAGCTTCAAAGGTATGGTTCCCTCCCCCCAGTAACTGCTTTGTTTCAGCGTTGCACTTTGGGTATGTATAAATCAGTAGTGTATTTAGGTTTTGTGCTGCCCTAGGCCTGACTAAACTCGTGCACCCCCTAATTTAAATATGACACACCCCTTCCTGTCAAGGCCACACCCCTTTTTGTTTAAAACCCACCCTGAAATTTTCGAGTGGGGACACTAGTTCTGAGGGCCTGGAGGGGGGGGGGATGAATTCCCTTAATTTGCATAGATTTCCTCTCACTTCCTGTTTGGCTTTGGGGCAGGAAGTGAAGGGAAATCTCTGCAATGGGACAGGGATGATAAAAAATAAACTGACAGGGTCTATAACCCTCCCTTACTCTATCCAAAATGAAAAACAAAAGTGTTGCTTATAGTACTACTTTAACCCCTTCCATACCGGGCCATAGCAAAATGACGCCGGCAGGAACCCTCTCTCCCTCCGGGTGGACGTCATATGACGTCCTGGGTTTGAGGGGGGATATCTGAATGATGCCTGCAGCTAGAGGCATCATTCAGATATCCTTTTTTTCAGCCAGCAATCCTGTGCACAATAAGAATGATCATAGCGGCGGTTCCGCCTCTTGTTGGTCCTTTAGGCGGCGGGAGGGGACATCCCCCCCTCCCGCCACCACCAGATGGTCACCAGTCATCTCTATGATCGTCGGAGGCCCGGCCGCGATGTGATGACGTCACGCCCGGGTCCTCAAATGTAAACAAAAGCCGCCATTGCGGCTAGTAAGTATGAGATCGGTGAAAAAAAATTCACTGATCTCATGCTTTCCAGCCTTTGACCCCGCATCTCTCCATAAAGAGGACCTGTCACACACATTCCTATTACAAGGGATGTTTACATTCCTTGTAATAGGAATAAAAGTGATAAAAAAAAAAAAAAAGTGTAAAAAAAAAAAAAAAGTAAAAAAGAAAAAAAAAAGTTAAATAAAAAAAAAATAATTTTTTTTTTTAAAACGCCCGTCCCCAATAGCTCGCGCTTAGAAGCGAACACACACGTAAGTCCCGCCCGCATATGTAAACGCCGTTCAAACCACACATGTGAGATATCGCCGCGTGCGTTAGAGCATGTGCAACAATTCTAGCACTAGACCTCCTCTGTAACTCTAACCTGGTAACCTGTAAAAATTTTCAAAGCGTCGCCTATGGAGATTTTTAAGTACCGAAGTTTGGCGCCATTCCATGAGTGTGCGCAATTTTAAAGCGTGACATGTTAGGTATCTTTTTACTCAGCGTAACATAAGCTTTCATATTTTACAAAAAAATTGGGCTAACTTTACTGTTTTGTTATTTTTTAATTCATGAAACCATTTTTTTCCCCCAAAAAAGGCGTTTGAAAAATTATTGCGCAAATACCGTGCAAGATAAAAAGTTGCAACGACCGTCATTTTATTCCCTAGGGTGTCTGCTAAAAAACATGTATAATGTTTCGGGGTTCTGAGTAATTTTCTAGCAAAAGAATGATGATTTGTACATGTAGGAGAGAAGTGCTAGAATAGGCCCGGTATGGAAGTGGTATAAAAAGCCCTCTATGGAAAGGGTTAAACACAAATTTCTGATAATTTTATGGAGAGGACTAAGAAGATATACTATACCAATTGTGCAGCAGAAAACATATAGCACAGTGAGGAAGGTTTGTGGTCCAGGATGATAGGACAGTCAAAATTAGAAGCAGCGCCCCCCCCCCCCCCCCAGTTGCGGAATGCCGGCTGCCCGCATACAGGAAGCAGTGCGGCCGCTTTATGGCGGCGATGGACTAATTTGCCTCTCAGCTCAGTCCGCCCCATAAGACTGGCACTACACTAGCGCAAGCCAGCTGGGATTCTTTCCGTGCTGCCCCCCTGTTAAGTGCTGCCCTAGGCCTGGGCCTTGTTGGCCTAGGCCAGGATACAGTGTTGGTATAAATCCTATGGTTGGATCTTTGTTGGCGAATTCTGCAATGGTCTACTTTCCGTATGTTGCAGGGTACCCATGTCTCCTATATAGCTAGGCACCCTCCAGTCAGGCGCTCCTGCCCCATCTTGCCTTTTATTTTCGATCACATACACCTACATGTGGGTTAGTGTGCCGTCCATAATCCCAAGCAACATATTCCACCACCACTACGTTGTCTCAAACTATTATTCCATACGGTTATTATTATTATTTCACAACCTTGGTATAAGACACTACCTTATTATACACACTCTGGAATGTATATCCCACTTCAGCTCCTTGGAAAATTCAATATACTCTCAGTCACTACAAGCTTGGTTATTTGTCCTTACATCTATGCTCATTGCTACCTAGTGTTTTTGTTGTTGGTTATTTCCTCTTGTATTTCTTGTGCAAATATTTAATAAAATATATAAAAAATAAAAAAAAAGTTCACATTTAATGGAAAAATATTAAATGCACATACACTATATTACCAAAAGTATTGGAACACCTGCCTTTACACGCACATGAACTTTAATGACATCCCAGTCTTAGCTCATCCATGTCTTTATGGACCTTGCTTTGTGCACTGGTGTGCAGTCATGTTGGAACACGAAGGGGCCATCCCCAAACTGTTCCCACAAAGTTGGGAGAATAAAATTGTCCAAAATGTCTTGGTATGCTAAGGCCTTATAAGTTCCCTTCCCTGGAACTAAGGGACCAAGCCCAACCCCTACAAAACAACCCCACATTATAATCCCTCTCCACTAAATGATTTGGACCAGTGCACAAAGCAAGGTCTATAAAGACATGTGTGAGCAAGTTTGGGGTGGAAGAACTTGACTGGCCTGCACAGAGTCCTGACCTCTACCTGATAGAACACCTTTGGGATGAATTAGAATGGAGACCGCGAGCCAGGCCTTCTCGTCCAACATCAGTGCCTGACCTTACAAATGCGCTTCTAGAAGAATGGTCAAACATTCCCATAGACACACTCCTAAAACTTGTGGACAGCCTTCCCAGAAGAGTTGAAGCTGTTATAGCTGCAAAGGGTAGGCCGACTCAATATTGAACCCTACGGACGAAGACTGGGATGCCATTAAAGTTCCTGGGCATGTAAAGGTAGGTGTCCCAATACTTTTGGTAATATAGTGTACTTTGCACCCCTCTCTGGGGTGGTGATGGACAGTCACAGTTCAATGAGCAGGCTGGAGGAAGAGCTGCAGTGACTAGTGACCAAATAGTGTTGTCTGTCACCATCTGGCTGTACATAGTGGAAGGGGCACATGAATCAAACGTGTTCCTGAACTCAATCAGCAGTATCTTGGCAGGTAAAACTGTTCACGGTTATGTATTCCAGATATGTGTTTCTTTTTTTTTTTTTTCTTTTTTACCAGACGTTCTGCTTCACTACCCAGCTGTTCATATTGTTTCTTTTAATATCTTGTTTTATTTGAAATGATCAAGGTGATCCTATTGTATTTCTGTCAGTATAATACACTCTTCACTAAACGTAATTCCCGTTTTATAAACAAATGGTAAGAGATGATTAACACAGTTGAGGGCCCAGCGCCTGCATTATAACCATTTCCATACACGGAGAGGAAGGAAATGTAAATAACGGGGACCTTTGGCTTAGTGTAAGCTAAGAATAGCATCCGTTCTTCTACAGCAAGCATAATAAAAAATTCTCCAGTGACTTGAAATGTAAAAATGATCTGGTGCCTTATGTATACCAATATTATTTGTTTTAATACTTAATGTGTATGGATCCTTTGATCTGTGAAATATACCATTGAAAGAGTTTTTATTATATGTAGCGGGACCCCCAAAAATGGGGTCTCTATGTTGCAAATTTAGGGGCAGTCTGAGCCATACTACTCTACAATTCTTGTTATTGTGGACTCTGCTCCACCATGTTGTTGTCTGGTGTATAGTTCCTCTGGGCCTGTGGTGGCGCTGTTGCCCAGGTCTCGGGTTGAACCACTGGTGACATTGTGGTGTGATTGGGTGTCCTCTCTCGGCTACCGTTTGGTGGGCGGAGTTCAGCCTGCTGTGCATGCTGAGAGAGGGTACATAAGGGGCAGACGCCAAAGGAGAGGAGGAGTGTAGGAGGAGAGTGCAGGGGAGGACCCCTGGTGGCGAAGTCACACCCGTTGGCCTTGCTGGCCTGGGGTGCGTGAACTGGCCGAGAAGTCTCTGGCACCTTTAGCCTGAGGCTGCGAAGTTCCAGGTAGGCCCAGTACCTTCAACTGGGTCTACAATCAACTCACTGGAGTCCCAGGGAACCTGTGTGAGGGTGGCCCACTCTGAAGGAGAGGAAACCGGGGGAGGACCTGTCCAGGGAACCCGTGTGAGGGTGGCCCGCTCTGAAGGAGAGGAAACCGGGGGAGGACCTGTCCAGGGAACCCGTGTGAGGGTGGCCCGCTCTGAAGGAGAGGAAACCGGGGGAGGACCTGTCCAGGGAACCCGTGTGAGGGTGGCCCGCTCTGAAGGAGAGGAAACCGGGGGAGGACCTGTCCAGGGAACCCGTGTGAGGGTGGCCCGCTCTGAAGGAGAGGAAACCGGGGGAGGACCTGTCCAGGGAACCCGTGTGAGGGTGGCCCGCTCTGAAGGAGAGGAAACCGGGGGAGGACCTGTCCAGGGAACCCGTGTGAGGGTGGCCCGCTCTGAAGGAGAGGAAACCGGGGGAGGACCTGTCCAGGGAACCCGTGTGAGGGTGGCCCACTCTGAAGGAGAGGAAACCGGGGGAGGACCTGTCCAGGGAACCCGTGTGAGGGTGGCCCACTCTGAAGGAGAGGAAACCGGGGGAGGACCTGTCCAGGGAACCCGTGTGAGGGTGGCCCGCTCTGAAGGAGAGGAAACCGGGGGAGGACCTGTCCAGGGAACCCGTGTGAGGGTGGCCCGCTCTGAAGGAGAGGAAACCGGGGGAGGACCTGTCCGATGGATCGGTGAAGAAATTCATGGTGAAGGAGAGGCCTGGTTACCTATCAGAGGGAAGGATTCGTGAGTTGCAGTATAGCTCCTGTGGTGTGTCCTATTGGCACCTATGGTCTCTACTAATCTATGGGAGTTTCAAAGTTCTAACTCAGTAACTAAAGGATTCTGTGGCAGAGGATCTCTTAGACTTGTCCGTGAAGGGGACTAAATTAAAGAAACTGTTCGTGCTTCACTCCGGCTGCTAGAACTGTGAGAGGGATCTATCCGGGTGAGCAATTCATACTCAGGCTTGAGTGAAGAATAGGGTAACTGGGTGCCGCGTGCCTGAACCTGTCTCCCTACCTGTTTTTGTTACTATCTTCAACCTATTCCCAAATCTGTTTCAAGCAAGATAAAATAAACTTGTTTTTTGGAGTTTAAGCATTGTCTGGACATTGGCCTTCTTTCAGGGAAAAGAACAGACTTTTCCCTATACTTTGGGGACGAGAACCAATGGACGGGAGGTAACTCGCTGCAGGACCCAAAATTGTAAGAACATCGCTCAACCACTTATACCAGGAGGATACGGGCATGTGGCACGGTGTGCCTTTATCTCTGCAAAAGTGAAGGTAGGCATGAGAAAAGGGTCCGTGTGCTAAATATATTTGTTAAAAAAATACAGAAATCTTGTGATAACTTCCTATATTCTCTGTCTCTGGACTGTTATCACTGAGCATTGTTCTCTGTTATATCTATGGACTACTAAACACCTACCCTTGTTATGGAGATAAGAGGGAGGTGTTATGTATTCCTGACACTTTCTGTCCCAGGGACACAACACTGCTCAGTAAGGTTGGTACCCTAGGACAGGTAATGTGTCCTAAAGGGCAGGGTGACCAGGTTAAAATAAAGAAACATTTTGCCAGGTTAAAATAAAGGAAAAACTAATGCAGCCAATCACATTTAGGGCCCAGTTTTGACCTTGGGTTTAGAAATGCTTTAATGTGACTGTTGCCTTTTAAAAGGAAAAAAAAAATCCAGCAAAAGAACACTGTTTGTAGTCACCTGTCCCACCAGCTATTTCTGGAATCTTCAGTATCTTGTAGAGCCAACCTGCCCACAGAATGTTCAGATTCAACATACTTCTTAAATAAGCAGTGCACGTTTGTTGCAGTCATGTCCACTTTTCTATGCACACCACACCCCTATAGTCCATAATCCATCTCGGGAGAAAGCAAAAGAGAGTGGCTATGTTCCTACAGTGGACCATGGAAAATAAACGTAGTCGCCTTTCAATAGAAAGTTGGATCACAGCAGCAACAAAATAAATAAAAATAATTTGGATATTTGGTGAAGGCTGAGAGCAATAGAAAGTATGTTTTTGAGACACTGTACTACTATGAGAAGGTGATCTGGACATTTTTTTTTAACTGTGATTGCATGTTACAGTGATGATCACTGTATCAGTATTCATTTTAATGGCTTGCTTACTATTGTGATTGCTGTGATCGGCTACAGGTACCACATGGTACAGGGCCATCACCTTCTCATGTAAATGGCCCTGTACTAGGTGATCACTATCGCTAATCACAGAGATCACAATAGTAAGCAAGCTGTCCATAAAGAAAGCCAATTATGACAGTTGTGTTTACATGTCAAAGAGAGAGGGAGAGAGGCGCACCTAAGTGCAATATTATAAATTTATTTTTAATAGCGCAAACATAAATGCACTTACAGAAATAAAGGCATCATTGGCATATCTGTCAGGTGAAGGATCCTCCTTGAGGGGGCGACAGATATGCCTACGATGCATTCATTTCTGTAAGTTCATTTATGTTTGCGCTATTAAAAATAAATTTATAATATTGCACTTAGGTGCGCCTTCCTCTCTCTTTTACATTGCTCACAGAGTACCTTGGATATGCTCTGGGGGTGGCTTGCACCTTAATTCTTCCTAAAGCATATATGGACAAATTTCAATCAAAACAGAAAAGACAATATCAAACTGAATTATATCACAGGCGTTAAATATCAAACTGAACTATATCACAGGCCTTCTCATTGTCATGCGCTGGGTAAACCCTTTCTTCTTAATGTGTTTTACATGTCATCATGTGATCACTGTGATTGGTCACAGCAATCACATGATACCTGGGCCGCTCACAGTGTCCAAGTGGGAGAATGTTCCTGGACAGCCTCCCCGAACGGGAAAGCTTCCACCTGGCTGTATTATTATAATAGGCTGGATGGAAAGTGGTTACAAATACATATTATTGCACAGTGATCCAATATATACTGCCAAAGTGATAATAGTTCAGTGAACATATCCTAAAGGTAGTAATAAATAAAGTGCTTCCAAAATAATATGAATAAAGTGCTTTCCAGAGTTCTGATAATAAAGAGACAAAGTCAAGGCTCCATGTACACTGAAGCTGATAAACTGCAGTTTATTGGCGTTTTGGCGTTTTTTTCAAAAGCCCATTAACTGCACTCTATGTTAGCCTATGTGTTCATGTACACATATCGTTTTTTAGCGTTAATGAGCAGTGGAGTTATTGGGCTTTTTTCTGAACGCAAGAAATTTGCGTTCAAAGTGCCGTTTTTCGGCGGGAAAAAACGCCAAAAAACGCAAAACGTTGAAAAACGCTAAATGCTCAAAAACGCTCAAAAACGCTGGTCTCCAGCGTTTTTTTTGCGTTTTTTTGATCCATTGAAAAAAAAAAAGCTAAAAAACGCTACACTGAAAAACGCTAATAACGCTAGTAAAAAACTCTGATAAAAGCTATATTTTAAAGCAGCTTTTTCTGCCAGAAATCTGGCGTTCAAAATGACCGTTTTTGAGCTTCTGTGTACATGGAGCCTAATAGGTGAAATTGAAATCAGGAGGATAACGATACCCAGATGATCAGGTATTCAGATCTCCAATGCTGTAATGGATTGCTCTTAAACCTTCATTACTTTTCAATCCTTCATATACACGTGTTGCTCAAAAAGAAAAGAATGACAAACTCATTGCGCAGATAAAATAGACTGGGAGTGACATAAATGTAATACACCACAGTTGCACTCACACATGCCCCGCAATAAGATGTCCGTGCTTCACACAGCACTGAGGTAGATGGCTCCTCCTTACGCGTTAAATCACTGGACGCGTGACTTTTTCTTTATTTATTACTACCTTTAGTATATGTTCACTGAACTATTATCACTTTGCCAGTATATATTGGATCACTGTGCAATAATATTAAGATTGATGATAGCGCTTTATTAACCCTTATTTCATTTCTTTTTGTGACATCAGTACACTACACAATAATAGCAGCAATCACCATTTGATTATCTTAATATTTTTTGGGTTCACATATTTTTGCTTCACATTCATATCAGCGCTTTAGTAATCTTTATACATAAGAATACATATTAAATAGATTTTTTCTTTAACCACTTAAAGCTCCGGAAGGTTTACCCCCCTTCATGACCAGGCCATTTTTTGCGATATGGCACTGCGTTACTTTAACTGACAATTGCATGCTGTACACAAATAAAAGTTATGTCCCTAAAACATATCCAATAAAATTTAAAAAAATATATACCGTACTTTTTTCATCAATTTAGGTCAATAAGTATTCTGCTACATATTTTTGGTAAAAAAGAACCCAAAAAGCATAGATTGATTGCTTTGCACAAACGTTATAGCGTCTACAAACTATGTGATATTTTTATGGATTTTTTTTTTTTTTTTTTACTAGTAATGGTGGCGATCAGCGACTTATAGCAGGACTGCAACATTGTGGCAGACAAATCAGACACTAGGGGACACTTTTGACACTTTTTTTGGGGACCAGTGACACTAATACAATGATCAGTGCTAAATAATATGTACTGTAACTGTACTAATGAGACTGGCAGGGAAGGGGTTAACATCTGGGGCAATCGAAGGGTTAAATGTGTCCCTAGGGAATGCTTTCTAACTGTGGGGGAGGTGCTTGTACTGTAAGAAGACAGAGATCTGTGTTCATGCTTAGCAGAAAAACAAGATCTCTGTCTTCTCCTGTTACAGAACAGCGGTCTGCCTTGTTTTGTTTTTTTTCACAAGAAAAATGTTTATTCAAATTTTTACAGTACCCGGTCTTCTTTGTTTACATAGGCAGACCGCCATTCTGTCTGCCTCGGGAATGATCAGCAGGTCCTGGTGGTCATCGGGTCCCCCGAACCCGCTGATTGTCTCCCGCTGTTTATATTCACAGCGGCCGGTGGTGCTCGTGTGCACCCTAAATCAGGAGGAGCGAAATCACGTACAGGAATGTGCGCAGAGAGGCCGCCCTGCTGCATGTATGTGCAATGTAAGTGGGGCGGTCCAGAAGTGGTTAAACCGGTTTAGTGTCACTTTAATGCATCCAGATTGTAGGCTGGAAGTGGTTAAACCGGTTTAGTGTCACTTTAATGCATCCAGATTGTAGGCTGGAAGTGGTTTATATAACAACAAAAATATATACTGTATATATATATATATATATATTGTGACAGCAGGAAGGTAAAGTCACCTGGTTGCATCCAGGGGGGTAGATATATTTCGCCCAGATTCAGGCTTTACGCCGACTTATACAACTAGGTGGAGAGTTGTATAAGGCTAGTGGGCTCATGGATGACTCATACCTCTAGGGAGAGGGCTGGGCGTCGTGCAGACAGGGAGTTGATGAGACCAGCTGAAGCTTGTCAGCTCATTTAGGCCTCTATAAGAACTCCCAGCTTCATTAGATGTTAGCTCATGCCTGGAACCAGACCTGTGTGGACTGTCTAGGGAGAGTGAACCCCTGTGCGGTGAGAAAAAGCCTGTGTGGCTATTTGCTTGGACATTTAAAACAGGGACTTAGGGACTAGGACAGCACTAGGCTGATCCCAGTTGTTAGTTAGGAAACCTGTATGTTTAGTCAGAGGTCAACTTGACCAGGATTTATTTTGGTTATGTTTCTTTTGCTTTGCTGTGTTTTGTCACTGTAAATAGAAAATAAACCGCACCTTTTTGATTTTGAAAACCACAACCTCCGTTTGCTGGGCCTGTTTTGTGTGGGGAGCCCATCCCGGGGGTCACACACACCCGCTGCCGAGCTAACCCTCTCACAGTTGGTGGAGAACCAGTGGCAGTTTTTTTAAGCCAGCATGGAGGAGATACTGAAACAGCTGGCTCTAGCAAATGCCAATCAACAGCAGACAAATGCAGGTTTGCAAAGGAGCCTTGCAGCCCAGCAGCAAGCTCATCAACAAGCCCAGCAGCAATCTGAGGCCCGCTTCATAGACCTGTTACAGAAGCAAGAGCAGAGACTACAACAAATGGAAGCAGTAATGCAGCAACGTCCGCAGACCAGTGAGGAAAGCCGTCCCACTAATACCGCGTCCTTTGGGGTGAGTCGTTTATTGACAAAAATGACTGGAGAGGATGATCCAGAGGTATTTTTGACCACATTTGAAAGGACTGCTGAAAGAGAAAAGTGGCCTGAGGAGCAGTGGGCTGGACTGGTGGCTCCTCTGTTAACTGGTGAATCGCAGAAGGCTTACTATGACCTAGAGCCTGACCAAGCAAAAGACTATGTGATGCTAAAAGCTGAAATATTGGCAAGGCTGGGTGTCACCCAGGCTGTCCGGGCTCAGCGTGTGCATAACTGGACTTTCCAGCTTGGAAAACCCCCCAGGTCTCAAATGTATGATCTCATTCACCTGAGCAGAAAGTGGCTACAGCCAGAGACTTTGTCCGCACCAAAGATTGTGGAACGTGTTGTAATGGATCGGTTTTTGAGAGCTCTTCCTACTGCCATCCAAAAGTGGGTAAGCCATGGAGACCCAGAGACGGCCGATGGTCTTGTGGATCATGTGGAGAAATACTTGGCTACAGAGAACCTGACGGCCTCTTCCAGAGACACTCGGACTTTCCACCCTAAGACCAGACCATCCCCAGGGGCGGATAAGAGGATTCCAAGGGGTGAGGGTGGAGAGAGTGAGAGGGTGGGAGCTCTACCCCAAGTTTGGCGAGAACAGCCTGGGAAATCAGCGGCTCAAGAGGCGGCAAGAAGGATCGTTTGCTACCGCTGCCGGCAAGCGGGACATATTGCAGCCAATTGCCCGGTTGTGGAGGAACCCATGCAGTGTGACTTTCTGACGGGCAGACGTCAGTCGCTGTGTGCGACAGTCGCATGCACTGCCATTCGAGGAACTGAGAAACATTTATGCAAAATGTGTGTTAATGGTAGAAATGTTGTGGTATTGCTGGATTCAGGTAGCCTTGTGACCCTGATAAAGGCTGAGTTAGTTAAAACAGAGGTCTCTGGGAATAGCAAGGTAGCTGTTATTTGTGTGCATGGGGACACCCGAGAGTATCCAGTGACTACAGTGTGTTTCAAGACCCCCAAAGGTACCCTCTCTCATCCAGTGGGCTTAGTATCTCAGTTACCGCATGACGCCATTGTGGGAAGGGATTTTCCGAAGTTCTGGGAACTGTGGGATGATCCTGAGCCCCTCACTGGTGCCCCTATGTACCAGGAATGTGATAGCCAGAACTCCCCTGAGAGTGGTGAGGACTCTCCGGAATTTCCCTTATCAGTATTGGCAGGGGAGACTCAAGAAACTGGAGAGGAGCCCACCTCCTCAGACGAAAACCTACCGTCTGTGGAGTTTTCTGATCTTGAGGTTCACAGGGAAAACTTTGCCACAGAACAGTTGAAAGACCCCGCCCTAATAAAGGCACGGGAAAACGTAGTGAAAATAGATGGCGAGTTAGTGAACCCAGATAATACCTGCACTTACCCATACTTCAGCGTAGAGAAGGACCTACTGTATCGGGTGGCAAAAAGGGCAGAAGAAACCGTTGAGCAGCTTGTGGTGCCCAAACCTTACAGGAAGTTGGTGTTGGAGTTGGCCCATGGGCACATTCTTGGAGGTCATCTGGGGACAGAGAAAACCCGAGAGAGGGTATTACAGAGATTCTATTGGCCGGGGGTGATGAAGGACGTAGAAAATTATTGTTCCTCCTGCCCTGTGTGTCAGAGGTTGGCCCCGATGCCACATTTCCGTAGCCCGCTGGTCCCTCTACCCATCATTGAGGTCCCGTTTGAGAGGATCGCCATGGATTTGGTAGGTCCTATAATCAAGTCCGCTAGGGGGCACCAGTACATATTAGTTATAATGGACTATGCCACCCGTTATCCAGAAGCGATCCCTCTCCGAAATACCTCGGCCAAAACCATAGCCAAAGAGCTATCTCTTGTTTTTAGCCGGGTGGGTATTTGTAAAGAACTGCTTACGGACCAAGGTACACCCTTTATGTCCCGGGTTATGAAAGAGCTGTGTAAATTGTTCAAAGTGACGCAATTGCGTACGTCTGTGTATCACCCCCAAACCGATGGGCTGGTTGAAAGATTCAACAAAACCCTAAAACAAATGTTGAAGAAAGTGGTGGATAGAGATGGAAAGGATTGGGACTGTTTACTTCCTTATTTGATGTTTGCTATTAGGGAGGTGCCCCAATCCTCTACGGGATTCTCCCCCTTTGAGTTACTGTATGGGAGACACCCAAGAGGGCTGTTGGATATTGCCAAGGAAACTTGGGAAAGTGAGAGTTCTCCCCACAGGAGTGTGATTGAGCATGTCGCCCTGATGCAAGATCGAATTGCACAGGTAATGCCCATCGTGAAGGAACATTTGGCCCAAGCGCAGTTGGCACAGCAGAGAGTGTACAACCGTGGAGCCAAGACCCGTACCTTTTCCCCGGGGGATAGGATATTGGTACTTGTCCCTACGGTTGAAAGTAAATTCCTTGCCAAATGGCAAGGCCCCTACGAGATAATGGAAAAAGTGAGCGAAGTGAATTACAAGGTCAGACAACCAGGAAGGCGAAAGCCCGAACAGATCTATCACGTTAATCTGTTGAAAGCCTGGAGGGATAGAGAGTCCCTAGTCGCAGACACTTGGTCACCAGCTCAAACTGGTTGCGTGATTCCTGAGGTTGGAATAGCAGCCACCTTGTCACAACCCCAACAACAGGAGGTTAAGGAGTTTGTGCTTCGCAACAAGGAGGTATTCTCTGAGCTGCCAGGACAAACATCGGGGGTAGAGCATGACATCATTACCCCGCCCGGTGAAAGGGTGAAGTTAAAACCCTATCGGATCCCAGAGGCTCGACGGGAGGCAATACGGGAGGAAGTACAGAAAATGCTGAACTTAGGGGTGATAGAGGAGTCCCAAAGTGATTGGTCTAGTCCCATCGTGTTGGTGCCTAAACCGGATGGGAGCTGGCGATTTTGTAACGATTTTCGTCAGTTGAACAAAGTTACAAAATTTGACACCTACCCCATGCCACGTATAGATGAGTTGATCGACCGGCTGGGAACAGCCCGATACATGACGACTCTTGACCTCACAAAAGGGTATTGGCAAATCCCCCTGGCCAAGTCGGCCAAAGAGAAAACCGCATTTGTAACCCCAGACGGGGCGTTCCAATATAAAAGAATGCCGTTCGGGTTACAGAATGCGCCGGCCACATTCCAGCGGAAAATGGACCAGATGCTGAGGCCCCATCGGAAGTATGCTGCGGCTTACCTGGATGACGTAATTGTCCATAGCACAGATTGGGCCTCACATCTGCCAAAAGTGCAAGCAGTCCTGGACTCTGTTCGGGAAGCGGGGTTTACGGCTAACCCCAAGAAGTGTACCATTGGGCAGGAGGAGGCCAAATATCTTGGGTACACCATTGGGAGGGGGGTAATAAAACCCCAACTCAACAAAGTCGAGGCCATCCAGAGTTGGCCACGTCCCAACAGCAAGAAGCAGGTACGAGCCTTTCTGGGAATCGCTGGGTATTATCGGCGATTCATTCCCCACTTTGCTTCTAAGGCTGTGCCCCTAACCAACCTGACGAAGGGGAAAGGGTCGGTCATGATTAAATGGACCCCCGAGGCTGAGGCAGCATTCCAATTCTTGAAACAAGCCTTATGTAGCCAGCCAGTGTTGTACTCACCCGACTTCTCTAAAGACTTTGTCGTACAAAGTGATGCGTCAGATGTGGGGTTAGGAGCAGTATTGTCCCAGGTCTGGAACGGGGAAGAGCACCCAGTCATTTACCTCAGCAGGAAGTTGAAGTCCCATGAGGTAAATTACGCCACCGTTGAAAAGGAGTGTTTAGCGGTGAAGTGGGCTCTAGATTCCCTTCGGTACTACCTGCTAGGTAGGCACTTTGACATGGTTACGGATCACGCTCCGTTAAAGTGGATGGCTCAAAACAAGGAAACAAATAGAAGAGTGAATAGGTGGTTCCTGGCCCTCCAGGAATTCAACTTCACAGTAAAGCATCGCCCTGGCGTTCAAATGGGGAATGTGGATGCTTTGTCTCGAGTACATGAATGCCTGATTGCTGGTGTTCCAACCCCGAGGTTAAAACAAGAGGGGGGGGTATGTGACAGCAGGAAGGTAAAGTCACCTGGTTGCATCCAGGGGGGTAGATATATTTCGCCCAGATTCAGGCTTTACGCCGACTTATACAACTAGGTGGAGAGTTGTATAAGGCTAGTGGGCTCATGGATGACTCATACCTCTAGGGAGAGGGCTGGGCGTCGTGCAGACAGGGAGTTGATGAGACCAGCTGAAGCTTGTCAGCTCATTTAGGCCTCTATAAGAACTCCCAGCTTCATTAGATGTTAGCTCATGCCTGGAACCAGACCTGTGTGGACTGTCTAGGGAGAGCGAACCCCTGTGCGGTGAGAAAAAGCCTGTGTGGCTATTTGCTTGGACATTTAAAACAGGGACTTAGGGACTAGGACAGCACTAGGCTGATCCCAGTTGTTAGTTAGGAAACCTGTATGTTTAGTCAGAGGTCAACTTGACCAGGATTTATTTTGGTTATGTTTCTTTTGCTTTGCTGTGTTTTGTCACTGTAAATAGAAAATAAACCGCACCTTTTTGATTTTGAAAACCACAACCTCCGTTTGCTGGGCCTGTTTTGTGTGGGGAGCCCATCCCGGGGGTCACACACACCCGCTGCCGAGCTAACCCCCTCACAATATATATATACAGAAAATAACTATATATACAATTTAAATCCCATTTAATCACTTCAGAAAACATTCACAGAAGATAACAAAAAAAAATAAAAAAAAATATTGAATGAATTGATTGTGTAGTTTGGATTGTACAATTTTAAAAAGCAGGAAGATTTCAGGGCAGCGGGGCGACTGCATTACTTGTGTAAATGTGGAGCAGCAAGTCTTTGTAGGTAGAGAAAGCAGCCCTTACACACAGCTGTCTTCTACAAGTAATGTGCTTCAAAATTACATTAGAAAACTATAATTGTGCACAAGACTCCTGCAGAGGCAACATAAAAGAATTTGTTTCAAGCACAGCAAGGGCGATCGCAGGCTACAAACACAGTTTTACTTTGATGCGCTCTCCACGTAAGGATAATTCTAATTCTAAGTCAAGCTTTGAAATGACTTTATATTACGTGACAAAATGATGAAGAATCGAAATTCGACTGCAGTGTCTCTAGGATCGCGTAATCAAGCTGTGAAAGAATTATGCTGCGGGCTTTCCTCGGGCTACAAGGCAACAGATAGATAACGCTTATCAGCCAGCTCATCTGTGTCATTGTCACATTAATATCGTATGACAGGGTGAATTGTTAAAAGGGATAAAATAAGCTACAAGGCTAAAAATGTTATGCTACATAATCCCAGGGAATTTAGAGCTTGATAAGGAAGATGTTAAGAGATGGGCAGCTTTTACCCTGCCTCTAATTTGTGGGATTGAGCAGCAGGATTGTAGAAATGAAGGTGTCTGCTCATTAATATTTCAAACCAAAGAAAGGTAACCTTATAATATGAACCTATCGCAGGATTTTGGAACAAATTGAATCATCTTAAATTGAAACTGTAATATATTTCTACGGTTATTATAAATTGTCAAGGTCCATTCAGTCCATAAGTGATATTTTAATTATAGGTTGGGCCTGTAGTGCTGAATTGGCCACTGGCTTTCTAAATGTGTTGGACCCTCTAACACAGTGGTCTCCAAATTGTGGCCCATGGGCCGGATGTAACCTTTTTGTTGCCTTTATCTGGCCCTTGATAAGAGACATTATTTATCCTACTGACACCAATGATGAGGAACTATTCCTCTCACTGATACCAATAATGGGGCAATATTCCTCCCATTTATATCAATTTCCACTGAAACCAATGATGAGTAGAGTTGGGAGAAAAGTTTGAGCGAAGCAAAAGTCCGGCCTGAACATCGCCTGTTTGCGCGTTTCTGCGAGACGCTCGGGAAGATGTTCACCTGCTGAGCGCCCCACAATGCACTGTGCCCTGCACAGTGCATTCTAAGCCCTGATTGGGAAAAACTTTGCCAAATCAGGGCACAGTGAATAGCTGGTTGTTAAGGAGTGGGTCGGGCCGCAGCGTCCTTAAGAATGGATGAGTCTTCAGCTGTCAACGTGGCTGACAGCTGAATGAAAAAAATAGAAAAATGTTTAAAAAAACGGCGTGGGCTCCCCCTCAAAATACATACGGTCTGGTATGGTTTCTTTTTTTTGGGGGGGGGACCCCGCGCCGTTTTTTCAAACATTTTTCTATTGCCAGCATGCTAAATATTTTTTTTAAAACGGCTTGGCCCCCCCACCCAAAATCCATACCAGACCCTTAACCGAGCATGCAGCCTGGCAGGCCAGAAAAGGGGGGGTGAATGAGCACGCACCCCCAACCCTTCCTGAACCATACCAGGCCACATGTCCTCAACATGGGGAGGGTGCTTTGGGGCACATTATATTAAAACTTGGTTTACATACAAATGTATGAACTTTGCTTACACTAAAAAAAACAAATATATATTATTTATTTATTACAGGTACTTATATAGCGCCATCAATTTACCCAGCACTTATACATATATTAAACATTCACATTGGTCCCTGCCCTCAAGGAGCTTCCAATCTAAGGCCCTTACTCACATTTATTCATACACATATTAGGGCTAATTTAGACAGGATCCAATTAACCTACCAACATGTGTTTGGAATGTGGGAGGAAACTGGAGTACCTAGAGGAACGACCCTCGTGCTACTAACCAAACTAAAACAAAGAATGTTTTTCTGTTATGTTTATACATCTCTTAAAAATTCCCTGAATTCAATGCTTTGTCATTTCACAAAAAAAACAATACAATATTAGTTATTTCTTCAAAAAAGGACACATTCAAAGCAAGCAAGCAGCAAGAACAAATTATTTTTACAAATTTTCAGCGAGTTCCAGAAACCACTAGATGTCCTCAGCACACCTGCAGAAATGCGGTGACCAACAATGAAAGCAAGTTGATACAAATAAAATACAATAAATGATATTACTTGTTGCTATGTTAAAGTGACTCTGTTATTATTTTTTGAGATGAAAATAAGCAATCCCTGCAAAGCAAACGATTCACGATTCACCTGTCCCTCCGTGTCACTGAATTCTGCTAGAGTAAAGAGAAAAACTTCAAAGGCTGGTACACTTCTGGGCGTGTCAGATGCCTGGCCCCCACAGTTCCTTAAACCTCATTCTAAAGCAGGGGTGCCCAACCAGTGGCCCGGGGGCCACAGGTGGCCCGCGGAGCACTCTGATGTGGCCCGCGACCTCCTGCTCTGGGATGGAATACAATAGAATAGAATACTGATATTGAAGGTAAGTTTATTACTAAAATCACAGTGTATATATGGGCATATCTGTTCTGCAGTGGTTACTGGGCAGCTTTTAACCACTTCAATACCATGCACTTATACACCTTCCTGCCCAAGCCAATTTTGAGCTTTTAGCGCTGTCGCAATTTGAATGACAATTGCGCGGTCATGCAACACTGTACCCAAACAATTTTTTTATCATTTTGTTCCCACAAATAGAGCTCTCTTTCGGTGGTATTTGATCGCCTCTGTGATTTTTATTTTTTGCATAACAAATAAAAAAGTGTGAAAATTTTGAAAAAAACTAAGTTTTTCTTTGTTTCTGTTAATTTTTTTTTGTAAATAAGTACCTTTTCTACTTCAATGATGGGCACTGATAAGGCGGCACTAACGTGCACTGATAAGGCGACACTGATGGGCACTGATGAGGTGGCACCAATGAGGTGGCACTGATGGGCACTGATAGGTGGCACTGATGGGCACTGATAGGCGGCACTGATGGGCACTGATATGTGGCACTGGTATGCGGCACTGATGGGCACTCATAGGCGGCACTGATGGGCACTCATAGGCGGCACTGATGGATACTTATGGGTGGCACTGATAGGTGGCACGGACGGGCACTGATAGATGGGCACTTATGGGCACAGATGGGCACAGATGGGCACTAATAGGTGGTACTGATGGACACTGGTAGGTGGCACTGATGACTGGTGGCTGGCATTGCTGGGCATCATGCATTTTTGGTTGTGCCATGATGGTGCCAATCAGTGCCCATTTGTGGGCACTGATTGGCATATATTTTTTATCTATTTGTGCATGTGGATGGCCATGGGAGACTTACCTGGCCATCCACATGCTTGGGGCTTCCCTGGTGGTCCTGGGGGGCTTCCCTGGTGGTCCAGTGTGGGTATCCGAGGGGGGGCTGCGCTGATAAACAATCAGCACGAACCCCCCCTGTCAGGAGAGCCACCGATCGGCTCTCCTCTACTCGCGTCTGTCAGACGCGAGTGAGGAAGAGCCGATCAACGGCTCTTCCTGTTTACATCGTGATCAGCCGTGATTGGACACGGCTGATCACGTTGTAAAAAGCCTCCGCCGGAGGCTCTTTACCGAGATCAGTGCAGTGGTGTGTCATATGACGTCCAGTGTGGATAACACAACCACTTCCCGGACGTCAATCTGCTATTGACTGGGCGGGAAGTGGTTAAACTGATCCACAGGTGCAGAGCAGTGCACCTGCGGATTACCTGCACTGAGCCATGAACTTCTATTACCTGCGAGTTTGATGTACTTTCTGAAAGTGCACCACACCTACAGGATATAATAGAAGTCTATGGCAAAGTGCAGCTAACCTGCAGGAAATCCACAGGTAAACTGTGCTGCACTCGCGGTGCGGGTAAACAACCATGCATCAGTGTGAAAGTAGCCATAGGCCCCTTTTACACAGTCAGTCCGACCCAATTGGACCCTCCATTCACCTCTAAGGAGTGGCAGATGTAAATGGACTACCTCGCCTACCTCCAATCCGATCCGATCCGCTAAAAAAAGAATAGAGTGGGCTGCCATCTACGCGCTCTGCTCATTGTGGCCCACGACCGGTTACCAAGTAGCTTAAGTGGCCCTCACTCTTCAAAAGGTTGGGCACCGCTGTTCTAAAGGTTCTATTTGTGCATCTAACATCCAGTAGTTCAAAAACAGTAAGAAAGTGACCTCACGGTTTAGGTCTCTGTAGCGGCCAAAATGATCCAGTTTGGTGAAGGGTCCAATCTTTTTCAAAATAGGAAAAATATTGATTTCCGGTAGAAGTGCTTCTTTGTAGTAGAGGATAGGTTCATGTTTTTACTGTAGGTAAATAGCTGTTTATGATTTTACCCCCCTCCCTCCCCTACAGTGAGGTCTTGTCCCTATAAAATTACAGGGTTGTATCAAGTGTATGTAATATGTTTCCGTGCCTCTGTCTAAAGGACTGCATATATATATATATATATATATATATATATATATATATATATATAAAAGGAAGGTGCAAAGTAAAATGGCCCAAATATGCACTGCTCGGCGCCTAAATGCTAAATTGCTATTTCAGAAAATAACCTCTCCAGCTAAGCAGTTAAGAGGTTAATAGGAATAGAAGACAACAGTAAACTCAAATTCATCAAGGTTACTAAAACTTATGATAAAGGTTATAGATAAATATATAGCAGCTATTTAAATTCTATACACATGAGAACCTCATATATATAAAATGATAAAAATAAATACAAAAAATCATATTAAAAATTCATAGTCCATATGATAAACAGCGCTAGTTATGGATAAGTGTCCAAAAGCACACAGTACACTTGAGTGATGACTTTGCAACAGTCTAATTAAAAGTGAAGTTTCTTCTGTGTATATGGTCTGTAGTGCACCCTACACCAATCAAAAATCTTCACCACGAGTGAGGCACACTCCCCCTCTGGGGTTCAAACTCACCACAAGGATGAAAAAGATAAGCCTTTCAAATCTGTAGGTAATCTCGCTCCAACTTCAGTCATCACCACCAGGGTAGTAAAGGTTAAAATCCTCAGGAACACATATAAGGACATAAAGCACCAAATAGTGTAATATTGCTTTAATAAGGAAATCCCCCAATACAATATCCCTGTATCAAATGCACGTACATAAAATTCACTTGTTAAAAGCACATAGAAATGAAGAGTGTATTCACCGCTAATCCGACCCAAGAGGGCGTCCGTGTTGCAAACGTGACGCTGTAATATCTTTTCCTAGTATGGGACAGCTGGCCGTGGAGTTCACTCTGCACTTCCTGGTTACAGAGACGCTGCGGTATCTGAGCCCTGACCGGTTTCGTCACAGGCTGACTTCAACTGAGGGCACAGACAGCCAGCGTCGGCGTGCGTACTATCACCACCCCGCTCCTCATCCATTGGCTGGAGCGCCGTTATCGAACCGCCCTGATTGGTGCTTGTCAGGGCGGAAGATTCATGCGCCCGTCGTCAGATCGGAGCATTCTATGGGAGTGATCAGACTGCACGAATGACTACACAACCAAACGGAGCTAATTCAGCATAAATGTTATGGCTAATACACCAGCGTATACACATAATAGACTTGTCTTATCCTAAAAGATCATCTCACGGTCAGTGCTGTGCAAACCATGTGTGTTTTTCACATTAAAACAAAACTGTGTTTAAAATGCCTTATGAGGCAGCTCTTTAAAAGTTACCTCTAAAGTAATGAACAAAAAGTAGTAAACAAAAAATAATAATAAGCAGGAAAAAGGAAATTTCTTTAAAAGAGAGCACTATGGAAATCTAGGGTTAACAGCACCAGCTATTTTTCAATGACACAGATATTAATATAATCTGTATCATAAGTGGTGTAGTCTTCCTCGGCTCAAATATTTACAGAAAAAAACACATTCAGACTTTGCAGCCATCCTGTGTATGTCAGTATATTCTAGAGACAAAATATATCCAAAGTTGGGGTTCAAGCCCAATAATCCCAATATTAAAAATGGATTAGCAAAGGATAAATAATATTGTAGGACATATAAATATGAAGTACACATATACGTAAAAATACACACATATATATATACACATATATATATATATATATATAAAACCCTAATGTACATAGAGTATAAATGTCACGTAAACCAGATGACAAAATCTTTAAAATTAAAATTAAAATAAAATTAGATTCATGATTAGATTTAAAATAAGCAAGGCAAAGCTATAATATAGCTTTAAGTGTGGGGAAACATTAATCCTATATGAGATAGCTGATCCTGTATGAAATCAGTCAAGGATAACAGGGACCTTACAGGCAAAATATGAGGAGCGGGTGTTCTAATGTATAATTAAAAGTGTTGGTAAGCTAGTTTAAGACAATATGAAACGGACGTAGGTCATAAAAGTGTCAATAAACCAATAAAACCATCGCAAAAACACTAATAAAAACTACTAAAACCCACTAAAAAGGATATTAATAATCACTAATAAAACAATTAATATCTAAATCTACGTTCAACCCCTTAGGTGATAAAGTATCAAAAGAATAAATCCATTGGGTCTCAAGCTTGGATAATTCTCTTACTAAATTGGACCCCCTCCATGGTGGTTTCAGGTGGTCCACACCCCAAAACTTGAGCCCTGCGGGGTTTTGATCATGGAACAATTTAAAATGTAGAGAGACATTATGGTCTTTATACCCAATTTTGATGTTTGCCATATACTCAGCAACTCGTACTTTGAGAGCTCTTTTGGTACGACCTATGTACAATAATTTACAAGGGCATTCCAAAACATACACCACATAAGTGGTGTTACAGGTAATGAAGTCCCTTATGGCAAACTCTCTGTTATTAAACGTAGAGGTAAACTTTTCCAGTGCTCTGAGAGGTTTATTCACCTCTCTACAAGGACGGCATTTCCTGCAGGCATAAAAGCCATCCGTATCCCAAAAAGAGGGGTTTTTTTTTGGTGCATCCAGCACCTTTTTAACGACCCTATCTCCATAATTAGGAGCTTTCCTATATATAAAAGTAGGTCTTATTGGTATATGTATTTTGAGGATTTTGTCAAGTAGGAGTATATGCCAATGAGAGGTAAAAATTTGCTCCACCTCTTTATACTGAGAATGGTATCCAGATATAAAACTCCATTCGTAGTTGATTTTACTTTTTTGGCATTGCAAAGGGTTCTTGTTCAGATAATTGATTCTGGGAGTGGCTGCGAGATCTTCAATAATTTTATTCAATTGTGTTTCTTTATAGCCTTTTTCAATAAATTTATTCTTCAACACATCAGATTGGGATAAAAAGTCAGCATCGTCAGAGCAATTACGTCTTACCCGCATAAGTTGGCCTTTAGGGATGTTTCTTAGCTATGCGGGATGATGCCCGCTTTGTGTGGGAAGAAAGCTATTAGCATCTGTGGGCTTAAAGTAAACCTTAGTGCCCAGTTTATTGCCATTTCTAAATATATGAAGGTCTAAAAAATGGATACTTTCCTTATTGTATTCACAAATAAGGTTGATGTTGTTAGTATTCTGATTTAATTCTTCCAAAAAGGTTTCCAATGACGCTGTTGATCCTGCCCAAATGAGGAATAAATCGTCGATATATCGTCGATACAGTAGTAGTTCATTACGTTTTTTGTGGAAAATTGTTTTATCCTCCCACTCTGACATAAAAAGGTTAGCTATGCTCGGAGCAAATTTGGCTCCCATAGCTACTCCCTTCTTTTGGGAATAAAAACTTCCATTGAACCAAAAATAGTTGTGCCCTAGACAAAAGTCAAGGGCATTGCGTAGGAACACCTTTTGTGAATGGGAGATATCTTCTCGTTTACTTAATGCCCAATTTAAGGCCAGAAGTGCATCGTCATGCTGAATAATTGTATATAACGACGAGACGTCTGCAGTAACCAGAAACACTTCTTCTTTTCCAGACAAATCTATTTCCTGTAATAGTGTCAAGAGGTTTTTAGTATCCCTTAGGTAGGCCACCGTCGATGTCACACTACTCTGGAGGTAGTGGTCAAGATATTGACCCAGACGTGAAGTGATTGATCCAATCCCATTCACAATCGGTCTTGCTGGTGGAAGGTTAAGATCTTTATGGATCTTGGGGAGAGTATAGATAGTAGGTATCCGACTACTACTAGGTACCAAGTACGTCCTCTCACGTGAAGATAGTGCTTTAGTTTGGAAGCCCATTTCGACCAGTTTCTGTAAATTCATTTCATATTGTGTAGTGGGGTCTTTTTCCAACTTCACATATGTTGCTTCTTCTGATAACATCTGTATTAGTTGGTCATGGTAAAACTCTTTACTGAGGATTACCACCCCTCCTCCTGCTGGCCTAACCACTATCTCCTTTCTCTTCTCTAGGAGTTCTATACCTTCCTTTATGTACCGTGGATTAACGTTTCTCTTTGGTTTGATATGTTCCAAATCATGAATAATCAGTCCTTTAAACACATCCAAGGGTTGATTAGTGCCCAATAAAGGGTTAAAGAGTGATTTGTTTCGTAAACCACTATCTGTTGGTACTAATGAGATACTTGTTACAGGATTTGAGTTTTTACTCAAAAAATATTTTTTCATGTTCAGTTTCCTCATATATTTGTTTATATCTATAAACACGTTAAATTTATTAATTGGACGATGTAAGCCACATTTAAGTCCCAAATTTAAAATATTAGTCTCTTTATCTGTTAAAATCACATCTGTTAAGTTAAAAATGCCATCTAATCGTAATCCTTCTCGTACTCCTTTCGACTTCTTTTCTTGTGTCCTTCGTCCGGCCCTGCAGCCTCTACTCCTTCTCTCCTTGGGCCTGGTTGTTGCATCCTCTCTCGTTCCCAATGTGGGGGATCTCTCCACTGTGGGTCTCTCTGCATAGGTGCATGTTGTGGTCCCCTGTATTCTGTCCCTTGTTGTGGGTAAGTTGGCATTCGTCCTCTCTGGTTGTTCGATCCTCTGCCCCTCTTCTGCCATCCCCTGCCTCTCCCTAAAAAAGAGGACCGTGGTGACTGGTATTGTTGTCTATTTCTATCATCCCATAAGGGATCGTACCTATTATATACCGGTACCGGGTAATAGTCGTCTGTCGGTGGTGGTCTGTGTTGAGGATTCGATGGTCCAGGTCTTCTTGGTTTCCCCCTTCCATAGTTATAATCATTTCTGATTGGTGTGGAGTGGTTGATAGGGGCATGCTGAGTGCCCAAGTCTCTCCTGTCAACTATGGGTAATGGTTGACTGCTAGAGGGCTGTTGACTTCCAATATTGGTGTCATGCTGAGTTTCCATGGTTATGCCTTCTATGTCTCTTGCTTCAGTGGGGTTTAGTTGTTGCCATAGGTAAATCGTGTTCGAACGAAAGTCTCCTAAGTCTCTATTGAATTTTTTAGTTTTCTTTTTCTGAGTTTCCTTATCCACCTTTTCTAATTTTTTCTTTATACGTGTATTAAAATCTATGACTTGTTGACTATCTTTGATAGGGTCTAATTGTTTTTGTAAGTCATTTATCCTTATTTCTAGTTTCACCATCTTTTTCTTTTTCCTTTTTAAAATCAATTCCTGCAGTTTAAAACCTACCCCATTAAAAAATTCCAGCCATTCGGACATGGACTCGGGGTCATCTAGACCATCCTGGGGTACTACTTCCCATCTTAAGCTTCTAATAATAATCCGTTCTTTTAGATATTGTTCTAAGGTGCATATATCCCACCAGGTTCTCACTTGATTTTCTAGCGAGTTACCAAGAGCGGTCATGACCCCATTGTAGTTTAGTTGTGCAGTAGTGAAAATACTGTTAATATCTATATTCCTATTAGTCAGGAATAGCAGTGCATCCATGGCTGCCAGGCAAAAAGATATGTAGAATAAAATAAAAGGAAGGTGCAAAGTAAAATGGCCCAAATATGCACTGCTCGGCGCCTAAATGCTAAATTGCTATTTCAGAAAATAACCTCTCCAGCTAAGCAGTTAAGAGGTTAATAGGAATAGAAGACAACAGTAAACTCAAATTCATCAAGGTTACTAAAACTTATGATAAAGGTTATAGATAAATATATAGCAGCTATTTAAATTCTATACACATGAGAACCTCATATATATAAAATGATAAAAATAAATACAAAAAATCATATTAAAAATTTTATATATACCTATGCCAAGACTATACTGTACCTATACTGCATGCAGGTTAACTTGGACTGTTGTTAAATGTTAAATGTTAAATGCAAAGATGCTCCTAAAGGGTCCCAACAATAGCCGGCAGAAGAGCATCTCAAAGGACTGCCTCTCCCGTAAAAAATTATTATTCTGCAGGCCCCCTTTGTTCCCCTGCCCCTTCCACTACCATCCTCCTTTACTTTTGTACAGTGCATATCCAGTCGGTCTAGGACTAGCATTGCCACCATAAATGCACTCTGGCAGTATAGTTCTGCCACTTGATAGAATAAACGTTACTACTGCTCACTGCTGAACTTGAGGTGGCCTTGCTACTCCCCATGCTGATCTGGACTCAAATGTCATCTTATGCCTACTCCTTAATGCTAATAACTTTGTATGCTAAATTGTGTTTAAAAAAAAAAAAGTTTGTACTGTATATTATTTTTCATTATGGACCCTGCTTCCCTTATGTAGCTTATCTCTCATCTTCCTAAACTTCAGTTACCCAAAAAGAATTACACACAATGACATGATATACAATGTCATTGCTACCCAATGTAGAAAAGGGAGAATCATTCCCCAAACTCCTTACCAGTCTCACCAGTCCTAATATTTACTGTCCACCCCCCAATTCCTCTACCTCTTTAAAGCGAGCGTTCACCCATTACAAGAGATTTTTCTCCTCTGGTACCTCCCCTCACCCTCTTACAGAATTGGAACATTTTTCATTGCCTGCCCATGTGTGGGAATCCACCACACATGGGCAGTCAATGCTGCAGATCTGCGCACACGTGGGATATTTAAAGATGGTGGCATAGAAGAGGAGCAGCAGAAGATGAACTTTACAGGGGTGAAGCTTTTCTCTTTACCTTTTTTTTTTATTGTGCAGTGGGCTATTGACGTTGATACCCATCGTGGGTTTATTTGAATTAGTTTTAAGGTTTCATTTTTAGAGCGTTGTTTTGTGGGGGTTTCTTCCTGCCTGAAAGCTCCTCCTAAAAATGCGATCCAGAAAGTTTTTTTCTGCCTTTTGAACGCTGAGCTTAACCACTTGCCGCCCGCCCTATAGCGGATTGACGGCGGCAAAGTGGTTTCAAAATCCTGACTGGGCGTCATATGGCGGGGGCGCGCATCGCGGCGATCGTTGTTGCAGGGTGTCAGTCTGACACCCCGCAACACCGATCTAGGTAAAGAGTCTCCGACGGAGACTCTTTACCACGTGATGAGCCGTGTCCAATCATGGCTGATCACGATGTAAACAGGAAAAACCGGTCATCGGCTTTTCCTCACTCGCGTCTGTCAGACGCGAGTAGAGGAGAGCCGATTGGCTGCTCCTCTGACAGGGGGGGTTTGTGCTGATCGATTATCAGCGCAGCCCCCGAGGATGCCCACACTGGACCATCAGGGATGCCACTGGACCACCAGGGATACCACCGGGGATGCCCACCACTAGGTATGCCTCCCTAGACCACCAGGGATGCCATTCTGTGCCCCTAATGGATGCCAATCAGTGCCCACAATGGGTGCCAATCAGTGCCCACAATGGGCATCACTGATTGGCAGGCTATATTGTTTGGCACTGATTGGCATCCATTAGTAACACATTACAGTACAGTGCCACCTATCAGTGCCCATCCATGCCACCTATCAGTGCCCATCCATGCCCATCCATGCCGCCTATCAGTGCCCATCCGTGCTGCCTATCTGTGCCCATCCGTGCCGCCTATCTGTGCCCATCCGTGCCGCCTATCTGTGCCCATCCATGCCGCCTATCTGTGCCCATCCGTGCCGCCTACCTGTGCCCATCTGTGCCGCCTACTGGTGCCCATCCGTGCCGCCTATCGTTGCCCATCCGTGCCGCCTATCGGTGCCCATCCGTGCTGCCTCATCGGTGCCCATCAGTGCCGCCTTATCAGTGCCCGTCAGTGCAGCCCCATCAGTGCCCATCAGTGTAGGAGAAAACTTAATTATTTACAAAGTTTTGTAACTGAAACAAAAAAAATATGTTTTTTTTTCTAAATTTTCGGTCTTTTTAAAAAAAAATTAGTAGAAAAAAAAATCGCAGAGGTGATCAAATACCACCAAAAGAAAGCTCTATTTGTGGGAACAAAATTATAAAAATGTAGTTTGGGTACAGTGTAGCATGATCGTGCAATTGTCATTCAAAGTGCAACAGCGCAGAAAGCTGGAAATTGGTCTGGGCAGGAAGCTGTATAAGTGCCCAGTATGGAAGTGGTTAAAATATCCCTGTAAATGGCCTAATGTGCTTGGACACATAGAATAACACGAAGCTGCTTCTACAGGCAGGAGAAAAAAAAAGCAAAATTCCTGTAGAAGTAGCGTTTTTTAAGCCTAGTGTGCAAGGACCCTTACTGTGATAATTCAAAGCATTCTTTTCCTACAGAATTCAGAGGCATTTTAGTAAAAGCATAACAGGAATACACAGTTAATTTCTGTCTGTGCTTCAGATGCTATTCCTTTAAGGGATCCTTTGGGGAAACATTCAAAAGGCTCTGTGAGCGGAGAAAATGTTAGCTTTTCCATTGGGATTGTCTGACCCACAGTGGGCTAAATAAGGAATTAAAGGACCATACAGTACTATAACAATATGAATTGTTAAATAGTGCCGCACTATGAAATAAACTCTAAAATATACATACAAATATAAAGTATACAATGCTCATTAATAGTGATTATCTGACACTCAAATCAGTCCTTGTGTGGCCGCTCAAAAATATTAATGAAAAAATAATAAAAAGATATAGTGAAAAAACATCTCCTGTATTTTCTTAAAAAATGTTTTCATAAAATGTGTTGTAAACAGAAACACCTCTGTGCAGATCCTCTCTCTCTTGAGTATAATGCTATGTGCACACCATCACCAGCCAAAATGGCCGCTCACCTCAAGGATGAGTTAAAAACTCATAGAAAAGATCTTGCATTCAAATCCTCCTCATTCCTTTCCACTTCTCGGCTTATTGGTGGTAAGAATCTTATGCTCCTTAGACTGCCTGTTCACACTGGTGGCTTCACTACAGCTGATTCCAGGGAACATCCTCCTTCTCTCTCTCATTCAGGTTCAGCTCCGCTTTAATCAGTGTGGTCTTGTAACATGGAACAACAAACACAACTACCATAGTGTATCTCTGTTGCTACATTTATTAAACCACCCCCAAAGAGTTACACTTACAAAGTAAAAACATCAGATAAGCATATAAAACATTGGCTTGTTCTCACAGACTCAGCTTCTCCCTAGAGGGAGAACCACACTGATTAAAGCGGAGCTGAACCTGAATGAGAGAGAGAAGGAGGGTGTTCCCTGGAATCAGCTGTAGTGAAGCCACCAGTGTGAACGGGCAGTCTAAGGAGCATAAGATTCTTACCACCAATAAGCCGAGAAGTAGGAAGGAATGAGGAGGATTCGGGTGCAAGATCTTTTCTATAAGTTTTTAGCACACCCTTGAGGTGAGCTGGCATTTTGGCTGGTGATGGTGTGCACATAGCATTATACTCAAGAGAGAGAGGATCTGCAAAGCGGTGTTTCTGTTTAAAAATAGGATTTTTATAACAGCTTACCTGTAAAATCCTTTTCTTGGAGTACACCACGGGACACAGAGCTAGTCATTACATAATGGGTTAAGGGTCACCAGCGGTGATTGGACACTGGCACAACCAATGGAAGACAGTTCCCCTCCATATAACCCCTCCCATCAGGGAAGTACCTCAGTTTTGTAGCAAAGCAGTAAGGTTCCCATAAGAAGGGGGGGACCTCTGTGTCCCGTGGTGTACTCCAAGAAAAGGATTTTACAGGTAAGCTGTTATAAAAATCCTATTTTCTTTATCGTACACCACGGGACACAGAGCTAGTCATTACATAATGGGACGTCCCAGAGCAATGCTCATATGAAGGGGGGGAGACACAGATCAAAACAGGCCGCTTGCGGACCAGAAGCCCTATACTGCTGCCTGCAGCACACTTCGCCCAAAGGCGGAATCCTCATGTCCTTTCACATCTATTTGATAGAATTTGGAAAATGTATGGACTGAAGACCAAGTTGCAGCTTTACAGATCTGAGCCATCGAAGCCTGGTGGTGCACTGCCCATGAAGCACCTATCGCCCTGGTAGAGTGTGCCTTAACAGGAAAAGGAGGAGTCCTGTTCTTTAAACCATAAGCTTGAATAATTACTTGTCTAATCCACCTGGAAATGGTGGATTTTGATACCGCTTGGCCCTTCTTGGGCCCATCTGGTAAAATAAACAAAACATCTGTTTTACGTATCTGAGCGGTTGCTTGCAGATACACCTTTACCGCTCTCCCTAGATCTAGAGAGTGTAATAATTTTTCCCCCGCCGTCCGCGGGTTTGGAAAAAAGGAAGGCAGAACAATGTCTTGATTCAAGTGAAAAGCCGACACCACCTTAGGTAGAAAAGCCGGATGGGGTCGTAGTACGATTTTGTCCTTGTGACAAATTAGACAAGGCTCTTTACAAGAAAGAGCTGCTAGCTCTGATACTCTCCTAGCAGAAGCTACAGCAATCAGAAAGGCCAACTTCCTACTTAATATAATTAAAGGAATATGGCGAATAGTTCAAAAGGTTGCTTTTGCAACACTGACAATACCAAATTCAAATCCCATGGACACAAGGGAGTCCTAACTGGAGCATTTATCCTCAGTACCCCCTTAATGAATGTCCGAACTAGGGAGTGAGATGCCAATGGTCTCTGAAAGAAGACTGATAGAGCCGATATTTGCCCTTTGATGGTGCTAAGGGCTAAATTCATATCCACTCCTAACTGGCAAAAAGCAATAATCCTACTTATTTCATACTTCTGAGGATTCCAACATCTGGATTCACACCAGGAAACGTATGCTCTCCAGACTCTCAGATAGATGAGTCTGGAGGCTGGCTTTCTAGCATTAATGAGCGTAGAAAGAGCCGGACCAGAGACCCCTCTCTTTTTAAAAATGTGGGTCTCAGCAGCCAGGCCGTCAACTTTAGCCTTTGTAAGGAAGGGTGGAATACTGGACCCTGTGACAGCAGGTCGTGTCGGAGTGGAAACTTCCAGGGCCTTCCTATCGCCGTTTTTACAATCTCGGCGTACCAAGGCCTCCTGGGCCAGTTTGGGGCCACTAGGATTACTGGTATTCCCTCCTCCTTGATCCTGCGAAGCAGTCTTTGTAGAAGAGGGATCGGAGGGAATGCCTAGATCAGTGAGAACTGATTCCATGGAGTTATTAGAGCGTCTGTATTATTAGAGCGTCTGTCCCATAGGCTAGAGGATCCCTCGTTCTGGACAAAAAATTGTCCAATTTCTTGTTGAACCTGGCAGCTAGCAGGTCTACATCTGGGTTTCCCCATCTCAGACATATGGCCTGAAAGATCTTGGGGTGAAGAGACCACTCCCTGGTAGCAGCTGCTGACGACTCAGGTAGTCTGCTTGCCAATTTTCCATCCCTGGAATGAAGATTGCAGAAAGGCAAGGTACATGCTCTTCTGCCCATGCCAGGATCCGGTTCACCTCTCTTTGGGCTGCCCGACTGCGGGTGCCTCCTTGGTGATTGATGTAAGCTACTGCAGTAGCATTGTCGGATTGAACCCGAACTGGGTAGCCCTGTAACCTGTATGTCCAGGTTTTGAGGGCTAGATATACCGCCCGGATCTCTAGCACATTGATGGGCAGGATCCCCTGAGTCTTGGCCCAGGTTCCCTGGGTAGAAGCCTCCTCGAATACTGCACCCTAGCCCGATAGGCTGGCATCCGTAGATACCACCTTCCAGGCCACTGGGAGGAAGGACTTTCCCTTCCGTAAATTCCTGGCTTCTAGCCACCAATCGAAGTTGTGGCGTACTTGTGAGGACAGGCGCATGGGTATATCCAGAGCTTGGCTCTTCCTGTTCCAGGAAGCTAAAATATTGCCTTGAAGTAGTCTCGAATGAAACTGGGCGTAAGGGACCGCCTCGAAGGAGGCTACCACTTTCCCAATAGTCTCATGCAAAGGCGAATAGACGGCCTCTTGTTTGCTTTGACCTTGTGGATCAGGTCTTTCAGAGACTGTATCTTCGGTTCTGGCAGGTATACCCCGTTTTGGGCTGTATCTATGATCATGCCCAGGTACCCTATCCTTCTTTGGGCCTGGAGAGAGGATTTTTGTAAATTTATAATCCATCCTAAATGCTCCAGGTATCCTACTGTAGTGTGTACAGCGTGACCCAATCTGTCCTTTGACTGATCTATTACTAGTAGATCGTCCAGATAGGCTGTTACCGCAATGCCCCGTGTTCTTAGGTTACTAACAGAGGAGCTAGCACCTTTGTGAATACTATGGGCGCGGTGGCTACACCAAACGGCAGAGCCACAAATTGAAAGTGGCGATCTTCTACCGCAAACCTTAGGAATCTTTGGTGAGCGGGGAGGATGGGTATGTGTAAATGTGCGTCCTTGATATCTATGGACGCCATGAATTTTCCGCCCTTTAAAGTGGCGGCCACGGATCGGATCGTTTCCATTCGAAAATGGCGATCGTTCAGGAACCGATTTAGGGATTTTAGATCCAGGATGGGTCTGACATCTCCATTTGGCTTTGGAATCACAAAGAGGTTTGAGTAAAAACCTGAACCTCGCTCTTTTTGGGGTACGTCTGTAACTACCCCTTGAGCCATTAAGTGATTCAAACCTTTGAAGAAGGATTCTCTTTTTTGTGGATCCTTGGAGAGTCTTGAACCTCGGAATTGAGAAGATGGGATCTCTCGAAATTCCAGTTTGTACCCTGAGGATATTGTGGATACTACCCAATTGTCCTGGATTTCCGACCACCAAGTCGCTCAGAACTGACAAAGCCTTCCTCCCACTCGGCCGAGCGGGGGCGCCCCTTCACTGAGAGGCTTTGGGGGCTTGCTTATTAGCTCTTGCACCCCACGGCTTCTTGTTCTTCTGAGCTTGCCCCTTGGCTTTTGTGGGCGGCTAAAACAGGCCGCCGCCACTGGTTGGAGTCAGATTTCCCGGGAGCTGGGGAGAGAGCGTTTAAAACAAGATCTCTTGTTTTTCTTTCTCTCAGGTAAAAGTCATTTTACCACTTGATCTTCTGTATATATTTTTCTAAATCTTCCCCAAATAGGCGTTCGCCATGGAACGGGAACTTGCCAACAGCTTTTTGCATGGGGTCTCCGCTGACCAATGCTTAAGCCAAAGTACTCTGCGCATCTGTACCAGCTGGAGTGTAAGGCGTGATGCCTGTATGATAGAATCTCTCATGGCATCCACTGTGAAGCATAAGGCTTTAGGCAAATTTTTCCCAATTTCTAGCCTGCTCTGAAGGCAGTTCCTTCAGCCCCTGCTTTACCTGTTGGCTGATGACCTGACCCATACCGACTGCTGCTACTGCAGGTTGGGTAATTGAGCCGGCCAAAAGGAAGGAGGATTTCAACTTCCTCTCAGAAGGATCTTTTAAACCCTTGTACATTATCCACCGGACATGTCAGGTTTTTATTTACACAAGAAATAGCCGCAACTACCGCAGGCAGGCTCCATTTCTTAAAAAAAATTTTTTTCCCCCATAGGATAAAGAATGTTAAACCTTTTTGGAGGTGAGAAACGCTTATCTGGATGTTGCCAGTTTGCGTATATTAGATCCTCTAGTAACGGATGAACCGGGAAGGAGCATGCACCTTGCAGGGATCTTAATGACCCTAGGGAGGAGACAGGTAATTCCGTTACCTCCGCAGAGGTTAACTTAAATGCACTGCTATAGCATTGTACCTGTGACCTTAAAATCTGGCTCCTCATCCTCTGCTGATGTAGCCTCCTCCTCCTCATCCTCCTCCCTCAGGTACTTCTGAAGGGAGGTCCAATACTGGAAGAGACCTGCTTCGCTTATTGTTCCTTTTTAGAGGACTTAGCGATTAAGGTAGCAATTTTTTCCTCCAGATTATTTAGGGCAGCTGATAAAGTGTCCTCAGTGACATATACAGGCCCAGGCTTCACTGGGGAAGCCGCCATACCTGACAGAGGTAATGGCTCATCCTGAACAGGTGCATTTAGCAACACAGGAGAGAAAGGTACCGAGTCAGCACAGTTAGAGCCTCCTCTCAGGCGGTGGTGCTTTCTTATCTCTTTTTGTCCGTATTACTTCCCCTGGAAGGCTTACCGTTTAGACAAAATACAAGGTACCTAAATGCATATACTACCGTGTTCAGTTTAGCAAATACATTAAGTATGCAACTTTTAACACATAACTATGCATAACATGGATGTCTTCTAGGAAGTACCCAATCCAACCACATGGAGTCTTACGTCCCTGTATAGCTGCTGTGTTTCTCTGCCAGGAACAAGAGAACTAACGAGCTTGCTTGCTGCTGCAGTGCTTCTCACACTGACAGTCTTTTAAATTTGGCGCCGTTTCTGTGCCTGCGCGCCAAGTGCCCGCGCACGCCTCGGCCCCCCCCCCCTCCGATAAAGCGCGCTCCCGCGCGCGCGCGGCCTTTAGCGCTATGGTGGTGGCCATAGTGAGAGAGGACTCTCATCAGCCCCTGTCCCCACTTACCTGCATCTGCAGGTGTCTGTATCGGCCACCGGAAGGAGGAGCGGGGTGCTCAAGCAAGCTCAGCAGCGGAGGTGACGAGCAGTGTACTTCGCCGAAGCCGACACTGAACAGAGTGAGGTGAGTATATTCAGCTCTTTACTCCCCCCAGTGGTGGAAAAAAAGAAGACATCCACTTTTTTGAAAAAGGTCCCAACCTAGTTATGGACCTTCTAATCTCACCTTATCCACGCCGCAGGTTTTTCTGCTGAAAGATTTCAGACAGATACCAAACTTCACCCTTCACGGTGGGCTATGTGTGCCAACCTTCAGGGATATGGGTTCCTATTTAAAGGATACCTCTCCCCTGGGCCTTGTACAAGACTCTTACCAGGACTTTATAGCGAAATAGCGAAAGTGCTGGATTTTAGAGCCCAGTCCTCCGAAGAGAGACATTACAGGCGACGCCTCATGGATGAGGCCCGGATCCCATCCAGATTCAGCTCATTTGTAGGCGTCTTGGATGGATCCGAAAGCATAGCTCTTTTACCCCCAGAGGGTCTCTTTGGTAGAGCTTTCCTTTAGCACCTCCTAACGCGTCCAACACCTTTCGACACTGGCGAAAAAACTGAGGTACTTCCCTGATGGGAGGGGTTATATGGAGGGGAACTGTCTTCCATTGGTTGTGCCAGTGTCCAATCACCGCTGGTGACCCTTAACCCATTATGTAATGACTAGCTCTGTGTCCCGTGGTGTACGATAAAGAAACACATTTTATGAGAATATTTTTTAAGAAAATACAGGAGTTGTTTTTTCACTATATTTTTTTATTATTTTTTCATTAATATTTTTGAGCGGTCACACAAGGACTGATTTGAGTGTGAGATAATCACTATTAAAGTGGTTGTATACCCACAAATATGAAATGCACCTACAGGTAAGCCTACATTAAGGCTTACCTGTAGGTGCTTGCAATATCTCCGAGACCTACACGGTCTCGGAGATATTTGCAAAAAAGAGTGCACCGCTATCTATGGCGCATGCGCGCCGTAGATAACGGCGCAGGCGCACTGAGCGCGGCGGCTCTTTGAATGGCAGCCTGCCGGACACTGCCGGAATTCGCGCATGCGCGGGGATCGTTCCATTCCCCGCGCATGCGCGGGGAGTGACGTCATCGCCGCTCCGGCCAATCACAGCGCCGGAGCGGCGATACCCGGAAGTCACTCCGGGTATCATGGATGCGACGGAGGACGTGTCCGAGGACTGCTGCGGGGGCTTCGATCTAAGGTAAGTGATTGATAATGAGCTAGTATGCTAGTCATACTAGCTCATTACGACTTTGCCTTGCAGGTTGTGAAAAAAAAATAAAAAAGTTTTGCCGTATACAACCGCTTTAATAAGCATTGTACACTTTATATTTGTATGTATATTTTAGAGTTTATTTAATAGCGCGGCACTATTTAACAATTATTATAATCTATATTAGGTGTGGTGATTCATTGAGTGTCACAGCAGCTGTGGAGATATTGTAATTTATTATTACTATTCACATTTATATTTGGATTTATGCTAGTATTTGGCGCTGATTGCTTTTTTCACAGTACTATAACAATAATTTGGTCAATTCCTCTTGCACTGATGTTCTTTTAACACCGTACCACATGCATTTGTATTTTGCTTGTAATGACTTTGCTTTGTTTGTGTGTTATGCTCTGCAATTTATCAGGTACTCTGAGGCCATCTAGTGGCTTTTTGCTTTTACTGAAAAATTGTAATTCCCTCTTGCTTTGCCACTATTAAATCAATGAAGGCATCCCTTTTATTAAATATACAAACATATATCTAATAATATGTTTTAAGAAAAAAAAATAATTGTGAAACAGTGGAGCACTGATTCCAGCTGATTTGAGGACATTATATAGAGACACACACAATATATTGTCAAAAGTATTGGGACACCTGCCTTTACATGTACAAGGACCTTTACACCTTAGGATGAATTTGAGCGGAGTCTGCAAGCCAGGCTTTCTCGTTCACCTTGGTGCCTGACCTAACAAATGCGCTTCTGGAAGAATGATTAAACATTCCCAAATATACACTCCTGAACCTTGTGGACAGCCTTTCCAGAAGAGTTGAAGCTGTTATAGCTGTAAAGAGTGGGCCAACTCAATACTGAACACTACGGACTAAGACTGAGATGCCATTAAGGTTTATGTAAGTGTAAAGGCATGCATCCCAATACTTTCAGTCCTCAAAAATTCCACTGCTCGAATTTTGTGAGTGGATTTTGAAGGCTGGCGAGGAAGGGCTGTCTGGGAGCAGAGGGGGTGGGCGGGGGGCAAGCACCGCCGGCAGGCGGGTCTCAATTATGGGTGATCTGTCTATCAAAGTTCCCCAGACAAGGGGGAGGCCTCTTGGAAGTTCGGCCCCCTTCTCCTTCCTCCGCCGCTGGACCAATTAGAAAGTGCAGCGTGCTTCGCGCATGCGCAGTAGGGAACTGGTTGTGAAGCTGAAAGGCTTCACTGCTGGGTTCCCTTACCAGGAATGGCAGCAGCTGCACCCCACAGCCAATCCACAGATCAACTGGGGTGCCGACATTGCAGGCTCCCTGGACAGGTAAGTGCCCATATATTAAAAGTCAGCAGCTACAGTATTTGTAGCTGCTGACTTTTAATTTTTCGTTCTTTATGTTTTTTAAGTTCTGTAATGGGTCCTGGAGCCTAGAACCTTTGTAGAGCTTTGGGAGTGATAAAGCCTCCATTCCTATGTCCATATGTTACCTGGTAGCCAGACCTCAATATTAGTTTCAGCTGTCCACAGGCCCTTATAGGTGTGAGCTGACTGAGGCTCAGGACTTTCTTGCTCTCTCACTGCTGTAGGAGCCTGCTGCTGGGTGAAAAGGATGAGTGCTGACAGAAAACTGAAAAAGTTAAAGTGCTGCTTGTTTGTTTTTAGTAACTCATAAGGTGGCACCATGATAGTCAATAACTGACCTGAGTATAGTTAGACTTGGATGAGCAGATGTTTTATACCTGCTGTACAAAACCAAGGATAGAAATAATGAATGAAAATTCTCATAGAACAAAGGCTTTTTTGGTTATTTGTTGTTTCTGATCATGCGCAGTCTTATTTCTTAAAACAGTACACATTAAATGAAAATCGTCCGTTCTGTTCACTTACATGAAAATTCTCGGAGTTTGTCCCTTCAGAAATTTTTGTTTGCAAAGTCGGAATCAGATGTCAAAAGTTGTGTACACACTATATGAACTCCTGATTTTCTCATAGTTTGTATGGGGTTAGGCTGTGTCTGAGTGTCCCAGCCTCATGCATGGGTTCCTTGGTTCATACTTATCTGTTCTGTGGAATGGTTTTGCATAGAGCATCCCTGATCTTCCTCTTCTCGGGTACCCCACCGGCATTCCTGGCCCCTCCCACCTGCCGAATGGCTCGCTTCAGAACACCTGCTCTGCATGTCTATTCACACACAGAGCCGTAACTCGGCCCCACCCCTTCTTTGTCCTCATTGGCTCACTGGCTGTGACTGACATGGCTCCTGCTGCTATCTCAGCCAAAGAGGAGGGAGAGTCCCCAGAAAGCCAAGGCTTTCATGCACATCACTGGATCGCGATGGGACACAGGTAAGTATTGGGGGGGGCTGCTGCACAGTGAATGAATATAATATATAGAATGAATAGAATGCATGAAAGTTAAAAACTTTGAGCCTTTAGAAACACTTTAAGCCTTTCCTCCTTTCAATATATACTGTGTGTGTGTACAGTATATGTACAGTGCCTTGAAAAAGTATTCATACCCCTTTATATTTTCCACATTTTGTCATGTTACAACCAAAATCATAAATGTATTTTATTGGGATTTTATGTGATAGACCAACACAGAGTGGCACATAATTGTGAAGTGGAAGGAAAATGATAAATGGTTTTCAAAACTTTTTACAAATAAATATGTGAAAAGTGTGGTGTGCATTTGTATTCAGCTCCCCTGAGTCAATACTTTGTAGAACCACCTTTCGCTGCAATTACAGCTGCAAGTCTATTTGCGTATGTCTGTACCAGCTTTGCACATCTAGAGAGTGACATTTTTGCCCATTCTTCTTTGCAAAAAAGCTTAAGCTCTGTCAGATTGGATGGAGAGCAATTTTCAAGTCTTGCCACAGATTCTTAATTGGATTTAGGTCTGGACTTTGACTGGGCCATTCTAATGCACAAATATTCTTTGATCTAAACCATTCTTTTGTAGCTCTGGCTGTATGTTTAGGGTCATTCTCCTGCTGGAAGGTGAACCTCCGCCCAAGTCTCAAGTCTTCTGCAGACTCTAACAGGTTTTCTTCTAAGATTGCCCTGTATTTGGCTCCATCACATCAACTCTGATCAGCTCCCATGTCCCTGCTGAATAAAAGCATCCCTACAACATGATGCTCCCACCACCATGTTTCACGGTGGGGATGGTATGTTCAAGGTGATGTGCAGTGTTAGTTTTCCGCCACACATAGGGTTTTGCTTTTAAGCCAAAAAGTTCATAAACTGCAAACGGGACTTCTTATGGCTTTCTTTCAACAATGGCTTTCTTACTTGCCACTCTTCCATAAAGGCCAGATTTGTGAAGTGCACAAATAATAGTTGCCCTGTGAACAGATTCTCTCACCCAAGCTGTAGATCTCTGCAACTCCTCCAGGGTTACCATGGGCCTCTTGGCTGCGTCTCTGATTAATGCTCTCTTTGCCCAGCCTGTCAGTTTAGGTGGACAGCCATGTCTTAGTAGGTTTGCAGTTGTGCCATACTCTTTCCATTTTCAGATAAGTGATTGAGCAGTGCTCCGTGAGATGTTCAAAGCTTGGGATATTTTTTTATAACCTAACCCTGCTTTATATTTCTCCACAACTTCATCCCTGACCTGTCTGGTGTGTTCCTTCGCCTTCATGATGCTGTTTGTTCTCTAAGGTTCTCTAACAAACCTCTGAGGGCTTCACAGAACAGCTGTGTTTATACGGAGATTAAATTACACACAGGTGGACTCTATTTACTAATTAGGTGACTTCTGAAGGCAATTGGTTCCACCAGATTTTAGTTAGGGGTATCAGAGTAAAGGGGGCTGAATACAAATGCACGCCACACTTTTCAGATATTTATTTGTAAAACATTTTGAAAACCATTTATCATTTTCCTTCCACTTCACAATTATGTGCCACTTTGTGTTGGTCTATCACATAAAATCTCAATAAAATACATTTACGTCTTTAGTTTCAAATTTCAAGGGGTAAGAATACTTTTTCAAGGCACCTGAAATCTATGTCTAAATTAAAAAGGTTTAGGGGGTCATTTACTAAAGACCTGCGCCTGTGGTGCAGTGGAGAAATTGGAGCAATTGCACAAAAAACGGGACTCAAAACATTTATCAAAGATTATGGTGCACTTATATGCACCAAACCATATTTACATAGGAGGCACTGTTGCAATCTTTTGCGCCTACCATTAGCAAGCGCAGCCAAGGTAATCTTCAACATTTTTGTCTGAATACTGTAGATAACTTTACTAGTTTACCATCTTCTGTTACCAGGCGAAAAACTATGTATATAATATTGTTTAAATGCACAAATTCTGTCCAGAACATGTAGATCTGTCTTACAACGAATCAAGCCTTTTTACACCCTTCTTTCAGCTTACTCAACTGCACATGTGCAGTGACAAAGCACACCATTTTATGCTCGCCTGACAGGGCGCACGCGCTTTAGCTTGTTAAATATGTGTGTTGCACATGGGCGCATCTGCATTCTCCAGAGTGCACAACTGCTTATACATTGAGCTTGTGCTCATTGTAATGCTGATCATGTTAATGAGCAGTGGCGGCTGGTGCTCAAAATTTTTGGGGGGGCGCAAACAAACTGAAAAAAAAATCAATTGCCGCCACTGTGCCCATTAAACGCAGCCACTGTGCCCAAACGCCACCAGTTTGTTTCCATATACAGCCAGTTTGTCCCCATATACATGGATAAAAAAGTGTTTTACTGCGCTAATGTGGAAAGTAAAGTGATGGAAAAATGTTAGTGCTAGTCACACCAGGGCTGCAACAATATAATATGTGAAACCATATACAAACAATATAAATATAAAAAATGTCGCGCCCCTAAAAATATTACAAACTTGATAGACTACACAGGCGACACTAAATGAAAAGTATCAAATAATACCTGTAAAAATAGTCCCACCATATATATTGCTCAGTGAAGTGTAAATATATAATGAAGAAGTGCAAACATGGAAAACACTGATTGCTGAAGGCCAATCAGACCATCAGGTTATATAATTATCTACCAGAGGCTGAGCAACAATAATGTGCAAATGAATATGAGTATTAAAAAAAAAAGTCCTTAAATAACTTGAAAGAACACAAAATTGCAAAAAATAATGTCCACCACATATAGAGATGTTTCCTTCACGCTGGAAAGAAGGGGAAGAAAAAAGAACTTTGAAAGATGTAATCAAGGGGAAGGATGATGGTGTAAGGAGATAAGTCCCAAAAGAATCCACAGATGTCGAAGAAGACCACATCCACCGCGGTGAGTAAATAGGTAAAAGATGGGTACGTTACCAGAAATGATGGACCTCCACTATGGCAAGGTCTAGCAGGCATGCAGATATCACCCTCTGCGGGGTACAGGAGTTAATCCACCTGATTTCGCGGAATGATGATACCAGTGTAGGTTCTTAGCATCTGTTATACTGATCCTTTTACTGCAGGTGCTGCGATTGATCACTCCAAACCAGGAAAAAAAAAAAACTTCCAAGTTGGTGTAGGAACCATGAAAGAAAAGGGGAAAGGACTCCAGTAGTGTAATACCTCAAGGTATATTTATTCCCAATAGGTAGAGGTATACAGATAAAACAGCAGTACAAAATAAAAATAAAAAACAAACAAGGTTAAAATTGCCGGCATAAAATGTGGCGTTCGCCCGTGCTAGCGGGGTCACGTGGTAGTGACGGCACTGACGTCACTACCACGTGACCCCGCTAGCACGGGCGAACGCCACATTTTATGCCGGCAATTTTAACCTTGTTTGTTTTTTATTTTTATTTTGTACTGCTGTTTTATCTGTATACCTCTACCTACTGGAGTCCTTTCCCCTTTTCTTTCATGGTTCCTACACCAACTTGGAAGTTTTTTTTTTTCCTGGTTTGGAGTGATCATTCGCAGCACCTGCAGTAAAAGGATCAGTATAACAGATGCTAAGAACCTACACTGGTATCATCGTTCCGCGAAATCAGGTGGATTAACTCCTGTACCCCGCAGAGGGTGATATCTGCATGCCTGCTAGACCTTGCCATAGTGGAGGTCCATCATTTCTGGTAACGTACCCATCTTTTACCTATTTACTCACCGCGGTGGATGTGGTCTTCTTCGACATCTGTGGATTCTTTTGGGACTTATCTCCTTACACCATCATCCTTCCCCTTGATTACATCTTTCAAAGTTCTTTTTTCTTCCCCTTCTTTCCAGCGTGAAGGAAACATCTCTATATGTGGTGGACATTATTTTTTGCAATTTTGTGTCTGTCAAGTTATTTAAGGACTTTTTTTTTTAATACTCATATTCATTTGCACATTATTGTTGCTCAGCCTCTGGTAGCTAATTATATAACCTGATGGTCTGATTGGCCTTCAGCAATCAGTGTTTTCCATGTTTGCACTTCTTCATTATATATTTACACTTCACTGAGCAATATATATGGTGGGACTATTTTTACAGGTATTATTTGATATTTTTCATTTAGTGTCACCTGTGTAGTCTATCAAGTTTGTCCCCATATACAGCCAGTGTGCCCCCATATATATATAACCAGTGTGCCCCCATATATATATAACCAGTGTGCCCCCATATATACAGCCAGTGTGCCCCCCATATACAGCCAGTGTGCCCCCATATACAGCCAGTGTGCCCCCATATACAGCCAGTGTGCCCCCATATACAGCCAGTGTGCCCCCATATACAGCCAGTGTGCCCCCATATACAGCCAGTGTGTCCCCATATACAGCCAGTTTGCCCCCATATATACAGCCAGTGTGCCCCCATATACAGCCAGTTTGTCCCCATATATATAGCCAATGTGCCCCCATATACAGCCAGTGTGCCCCCATATGCAGCCAGTTTGCCCCCATATACAGCCAGTGTGCCCCCATATACAGCCAATGTGCTCCCATATACAGCCAATGTGTCCCCATATACAGCCAGTTTGCCCCCATATACAGCCAATGTGCCCCCATATACAGCCAGTTTGTCCCATATATATAGCCAGTGTTCCCCCATATACAGCCAGTGTGCCCCCATATACAGCCAGTTTTCCCCCATATACAGCCAGTTCCCCCCAAATGCAGCCAGTTTGTCCCCCATATACAGCCAGTTCCCCCCAAATGCAGCCTGTCCCCCCCCCAGCCCTGCACTCACCTTCCTCGGTCCGCGCCATCCTCGATGTGTTCTCCCGCCCTCGATGTCGCTTCAGCCAATCAGGCTACCGGTAACCAGATCCGGTGAACCTGATTGGCTGAAACCTCCACAGTCTTCTCCAAGGAACGCACCACCGTGCGTACCTGGGAGGAGTTTTTGGAAGCCGATTACAGCGTGAGAGCTGTAATCGGAAAGCCTATCAGAGCCGCTGGCTCTGATAGACACTTCCAGAACACACCCACCGCCGGCCACCGCTCTAATTCATATGGCCGGCGCTCACCAGGAGGCCGGCCATATGAATAGTGGGCAGCGCGGCAGCGGTGACAATACACAGATTCATGCAATGCATGAATCTGTGTATTGTCTTTCAGTGGCGGTGCGGGAGCGAGAGGGGGCGGCGCTCCGGCGCCCTCTATGGACGCACCGCCACTGTTAATGAGCTTTTCCTTATCACATGGAGAATATTGCTTCCACTTTTATTCCTTTCATTCACTTCTTTTTGAACCAACTCAATAATCATTCTAGAGATCTTCCTCCTATCAACAACTGTGCAAATGTTTACTGGACTTGTAATTGTGCATTTTATGGTGATAGTCTATAATCATTGGTGGAGCCAAAACTTCCATGAAAACATCTTCTCAACACATGTCTGTGTATTGTGCATTCTGGACAATTCTTTCCCCATACACTGTGCAATCTGATTGGACAGTGTATGGGGAAATGAATTGGTCAGAGAAATGAGTGGATGTAAATGTCATCCAATCAGATTGGACAGTGTATGGGGAAAGAATTGTCCAGAATTCACAATACACAGACATGTGTTGAGAAGATGTTTTCATGGAAGTTTTGGCTCCACCAATGATTATAGACTATCACCATAAAATGCACAAATACAAGTCCACTAAACATCTGCACAGTTGTTGATAGTAGGAAGATCTCTAGAATGATTATTGAGTTGTTTCAAAAATAAATGAATGAAAGGAATAAAAGTGGAAGCAATATTCTCCATGTGATAAGGAAAAGCTCATTAACATGATCAGCATTACAATGAGCAAGTGCCCGATGTCTGTTACATATTTAAGAACGTGTATGCGCCCATACACGCAACGATTCCGCAAATCCGGCGCAAGTCGACAGCATGCGCCATGTCGCAATAATTATTCCTGCCCGCGCAAATGCGCCAACATTTTCTTAAATCAGCCCCTTAGTGTTTTACAGTCATCTTTTAACCTTCCTGGCGATATTCCCGAGTCTGGCTCGGGGTGAAGTTTCAGCACCAAAAGCGGTAACCCCGAGCCAGACTCGGGATTGCATCACAGTGATCCAGGCAAAGTTACTTACCTTGTCCCCTGGATCCTGCGATGCCTCTCCGCTGTGTGATCGAGCTGTCTCCTTGATCAATTCACACTGTGCCGAGTGCCCCTAAGCTCCGTTCTCTGCGACGTTACGACGCACGGGGACGGAGTTCAGCGCCAAATTCAAAAAAGTTAAAACACAGTACACATACAGTATACTGTAATCTTAAAAAAATTACACGCCCCCATTGTCCCTAGTGGTCTGCCCAGTGCCCTGCATGCAGTTTTATATAATAAAAACTGTTCTTTCTGCCTGGAATTTGGAGATTGTCCATAGCAACCAAAAAGTGTCCCTTTATGTCAAAAGTGGTTTTAGACCAGCTAGAAAACAGCGATAATAAATTAGAATCACTCGCAGAATTAAGCAATAGCGATTTGTGGGGAAATTCCTCATCAAACACTGAAAAACACTTTTATTATTATTATATTATTATTTGTTATAATTATTTTATAGTTATTTATTATATTATTATTTATGATTTTGTTTTTTGAACTTTATCATACCTGGGATGTCTACTAGACTCTGGTTTGGACAGATTTAAGTGAGTTATTCCTAAGAATTACAGGCCTACAATATAAAACGCCAAATTTCCATGCAGAATAATGGTACCGCTTTCAGCACCTAAAATCTGCCAGAATCATACCGCCAGGGAGGTTAAACTGCTTGCACATACAAGGATTCAGCAGTTTAACAGTTTAATTCTAATGAGGTTCAGTGTAGGTGGTTGAATGAAGATTCTGTAATACTGATCTACGGATAAATATGATGGATACAAGCTAAACTGAACTGGACTATCCAGGGACATACAAGGGTGAAATTGGTGGCTTTATGAGCAGATTTCCTATGTCACCTGTTTGGTGATCATACAAGCCAATTACTGCCGGACTAAATCACTTTAGCCCTAATCTGACAAATGTCTGGTCTGCATTTGTGCACCTTTACATATGTCGTATTACACACATTCATTGTACCATATAGCAATAATGGATAAGAAATGTCAAACTTTAGAAAAAGAATGAGGTAATTAAAATACTTTCATTTCACCAGGTTCTTCTGCATTTGGACAAAAACCAATTTTTATGTGTCAGTCTGTTCCTACAATACAGATTTGTTCAGGGTGAAACGTGTCAGACTAAGCTCCATTCACTGAGGCCGTCGGTTACTAATGAGACAGGTTAGCATGAAGTCATATCACCGCTTTGTCACTTTTTCTGTCTTGCAGTAGAAGTATACCGACACTAAGGCTTGCATGATGACCTTTGATTTCTCCTTATTACATCAACTCCATTCTCATTTCACCTTTTCAGATAAATTATAGATAAGTCCCAAATGATAAACTAGTCAAGGACCTATTCAACATTTTCCCCACAAGTGACCTGTAAGCATATTTGTGCGATATGTTATGAAGGAAAGTTGGTTTTAAAAAGGGCAAAAATAATATTCATTATTAGTGAAGGGGAAGAACACAAGCTTTGCATCTATCATCTGCTTTTTACTTTATCAGTAACCTTGCTGCAATTTGGGGGTCTTAGAAGAGGTCTTCTTTTTTTTTTCTTAACCTCTTGCATTTGCATTTGCAGGTTCTGTGTCTGGAAAGTAAGAATATTAGAATAAAGAATATTTAAAAATGGATTTTGTTGAAAGATCTTAGGTCTGCTTTAGAAGAACCTAATTCTTCCTGGGGATTCAATTAACAGAATTAGCATTATTCATTCAGAGTGCAGCTAAGATAAGTTTTCTTGCTTGATTATGGGCACATTAATACTGTCCCTAAATGGATAAAGTAAGAATTCAACAGGCACTAAAACAGCCTATAATCTCTTTGAATGTTTGGGGCCATTGATACAAGTGCTTCAATCCCAACTAGGCCAATGCTATGAAAGATAACTAGCATGCTTTCAGTGAAGGGCATTAAAACTGAACTCCAAGCAAACAGCTTAACCTCCCTGGTGGTATGATTCTGTCAGATTTTTGATGCTGAAAGCGGTACAATTATTTTGCATGGAAATTTGGCGTTTTATATGGAAGGCCTGTAATTCTAATGCCGCGTACACACGACTGTTTTTCATGACAAGAAAAATGCAATTTTTTTCCTTGGTCATTAAAAACGATCGTGTGTGGGCTCCAGAGCATTTTTCGCGACGTGAAAAATGGGCATTAAAAATTTGGAACATGCTCTATTTTTTCTCGTCGTTTTTCACGTCGTCGTTTTTCTTGTCGTGAAAAACGGCCATGTGTAGGCTTTAACGACGTGAAAAAAACGCGCATGCTCAGAAGCAAGTTATGAGATGGGAGTGCTCGTTCTGGTAAAACTAGCGTTCGTAATGGAGATAGCACATTCATCACACTGTAACGGACTGAATAGCACGAGGCTGAAAATCGCGAATCGTCTCTCACCAAACTTTACTAACACGAGGATCAGCAAAAGCAGCCCAAAGGGTGGCGCCATCCGAATGGAACTTCCCCTTTATAGTGCCATCGTACATTTTGCGCTTTGCTCGAGCATTTTTTTTCATGATGGTGTGTAGGCAAGGCAGGCTTGAGAAGAATCACGTCGAGAAAAACGTTGTTTTTTTCAATGACATTAAAAACGGTCGTGTGTACGCGGCATCAGTCCCACTCTGCCTTAGCAGCTGACGGGCCATGCTGGGGTTTGCTTTTTGGACAAACACAGGTTACCAAAGCCTGACCCAACCTCAGCAAATCAGTCTGCCAATCATATTGAAACCTGTTTGCTGTATTCTTTACTACCAATATAACACGTCTGCCTGAAATCTGCTAATAAATTTTACATGAATGCAAGTAGGACAGCCCTGCGGCTTCCTAAACAGCCTGAGGCTAATGCGAGTTGTAGGAGGGCTGATTTGTTTTATTTGATAGGTTTCCAAGTCCTTTCCTGTTTCCATGGGATATTCAAGACAATGTGCCCCTAAGAAATCGAAACAAAAAGGTCAAAAAGACACACAAAGGACCTTCTTACAGGAGCTGACAGCAGCGTACAGAGCCCTAGGCTCTCACTTTTGGGATTGTAATAGGCCGTCACTTCGAAAAAGACTTGATGCTGTGCTCCTTTTCAGGTGCACAGGTTACTATATTCACACCATATTTATGTCTTTGTGCTACGAAATGTTAAAGAATCCCATCAAGTGCCTGTAAAATAGTTCTTCTGTATCAAAGATTGACAAATTCAGATGACTAGAAAGGTTATTAAAGATCCTCAAATACATTGTTGTTGTTTCAGTTGAAAGGCCGTTGTTAAGAGCGCTGAGGTGCTAATACAGTTACCTCTGGTGGAAATAAATAATGCACCGAGGATATGTTGGCATAAACGGCATAGATTTACCACCACTCTGAACACAAAGACTTGTGCTCTGACAGCTACAATACAGAATTCTTGTGTTAGGGATTATTTAGGAGTATAACGTTTTTGCCTTGATTTATAAAAAGTAACAACCAAAATGCTCTGAGTGGTTGTTTGTTAATACAATAAAGCCCAAATGATGGATGTAGTGAAAAGTTGGCCATAGACGTTTAGTGTTCTCTCTTCAGCCAGCGGGTGAGAGAAAAGCACTCAATTTGTCCAACCACTCTAAACTGCATAGATGGACGAATGTCCTGATGTCAGCTATTATGTCGGCTATTGAGCCAGCTGTCACAATACCCAAAATGTGACTGCAGCCAATCTCTTTTCAGTCTACAATTTTCTGCCGAGCAAATTCAATCTTTCAGTTGATGGTGTTTACAGGACCCTCCATGGTTAGAATTCCAGCTGATTCACTGGGATCATCCAAAATTCTAACAGTTTATGGTCAGCTTAGGGTACATTGGTAATTTTATCTCTTGCTACCAAACCATGGGGGCAGTTTTCATCTAAAGACCAACTCCACCTTTTGCAACATTGTTGCACCTGGTTTAAATGAGTTGTAAAGGCAGAAGGTTTTTTATCTTAAAGGGGAGTTCCAGACTTTTTTTATGTTTATTAAAAGTCAGTAGCTACAAAAAGTGTAGCTGCTGGCTTTTAATAAACATACACTTACCTGTTCTACTGTCCAGCGATGCGACGCCCGGAGCTTCGCTCCTCTCCCCCCTCTCTCCTCCGAGGCCTCCATTCATAGTGTGGGCACACGGCCGTGACAGCTTTCCGCTTGACGGCCGGGCACTCACTGCGCATGTGCGAACAGCGCAGTGCTCTCTGAGTGGACAGGCGATCGCCTGGGACCTGTCATGTATCCCAGGTGATCGCCTACAGGGAGGGGCCGCCAAAAGGCGATATGACAAATCGCCTAAGCGGCCCCTGGGCGGAAGGAGGAAGTGGGACAGGAAGTCCCACTCCTACTGAAGCCCCCACTCCCCCCCTCAAAAAATTACATGCCAAATGTGGCATGTAAGGGGGCGAGGAGTGGATTAAGCGGAAGTTCCAAATTTGGGTGGAACTCCGCTTTAACCTCCGTGTCGGTATGATTCTGTCTGGAATTTTGTACCAAAAGCGGTACAATTATTTTGCATGTAAATTTGGTGTTATGTATTGTAGGCCTGCAATTCTTAGTAATTACTTACTTAAACCTGACCAAACAAAAGTCTAGTAGACATCCCGGGTATGATAAAGTTTGAAACACAAAATCATAAATTATAATATATTAAATAACTATAAATAATTATAACAAATAGTAATGTAATTATAATAAAAAATATTCAATAATGTAATCAAATCAAAAATACAGAAATTTGCTCAGTTGCAGAATTGTCGTTGTCATTACTTTCAGTGTTTGATGGCGAATTTTCCCACAAATCGCTATTGCTCAATTCTGCGAGTGATTCTAATTTATTATTGCTGTTTTCTAGCTGGTCTAATACCACTTTTGACATAAAGGGACACTTTTTGGTTGCTATGGACAATCTCCAAATTCCAGACAGAACAGTTTTTATATTATAAAACTGCATGCAGGACACTGGACAGACCACTTGGGACAAAGGGGATGTGTAATTATTTGATACAGTACTGTAATCAGTGAGATTACAGTATACAGTATCTATACTGTGTTTTTCACTTTTTGAATTTGGCGCCGAACTCCGTCCCCGTGCGTCGCAACGTCGCAGGGAACGGAGCTTGCCACTCGGCACTGTGAATCGAGCGAGACACGGCTCGCACACACTGCGGGGAGACATCACAGGGTCCAGGGAACAAGGTAAGTAACTCTCTCTGGATACTGCGATGCAGCCCGAGAATGGCTCGGGGTTACCGCTCTTGGTATGAAAAACTCACCCCGAGCCAGACTCGGGAATACAGCTAACGGGGTTAATGCATTCTATGCATTAAGATGAAAAACCTTCTGAGTGTAGCAGCCTCCCCAGCACCCCCAATACTTACCTGAGCCCCATATTTCTCCAGTGATGTCCACGAGTGTCTTAGCCATCCGTGACTCTCCTCTCGATTGTCTGAGACACAGCAGCAGCACCATTGGCTCCCGTGGCTGTCAATCAAAGTCAGTTAGTCAATCAGGGGAGAGAGGGGGCAGATCCGGGGGTCTGTGTCTGAATGGACAAACAGAGCTGTGACTCAGCTTGGGTGCCCCCATTGCAAGCTGCTTGCTGTGGGGGCACTCGGCAGGAGGGAGGGGCCAGGAGCAGTGAAGAGGAACCCGAGAAGAGGAGGATCCAGGATGCTCTGTGCAAAACCAACTGCACAGAGGTAGTAAGTATAACATATTTGTAACGTTTTTTTAATTTTACAATCACTTTAACATGTAACCCCCCCCCCCCACACACACACCTCCTGTAAAAGTGTGTAGAGGTTTCCTTTCCCCCACAGCAGCTATCACTTTGAAATTACCAATTTCCAAATGACTACTGGCGTAGGATGATGGTTAATTTGGTAGTGAAGGGGTGTTGTGCTTTTCCCCTTCACTATCAGCTGGCTCCCGGTATTTTGGGACCACACCAGTGGCACAGAGTACCTAGCCTGGGAGTCACAGGAGAAATGGAGGGGCCCCTGAAAGAGAGCGAGCATGTACTTACAGAGTGAGATGACAGGTATTGCGGCTTGGTGGATGTCAGTTCACGCTCTGCAGTGCTGGTTTCTAAATGCTGTGCACCAAGGAGTTTGTGTTCTCTAACCGTGGTAGTGTTTGTAGTGCTTAGAGTAAAGGCCCGTACACACGATCGGATTTTCCGTCAACAATTGTGTGATGGCAGGGTTTTGTCGGATAATCCAACCATTTGTATGCTCCATCAGACAACAAATGTGGGATAGCATGCTCTCAAATTTTCCGACAACAAATGTGTTCCGTCGGATTAGAATAAAATCAGGTCACCAACCTTGCCACTTGCTGGCAATCGGTTAATCTGCAGTGCATTGACGATAAAGGAAATACAGTATGTTGTCATGCTAACATGGAAACTAGACAGAGCCTGCGTGATTTTCAGCGCAGTCTGCTCAAAAACGTTACAGCTTCTGTGTTCGCCTTCAGACATTTTCACTTTGATTTGTTGCCAATTAGAGTTTACTTTGCCCAGTAACTTCCTGTACTGTTAGAGCTTCAAATGGTGACATCTAGTCTGGTTCTTCCCCGATCTGATGAGCAGAATCAACAATTGGGCAGATGTACAGAGTTAACACAAGGTGAGAGCAAGCACTACTGAAGGCTGGGAGCGCTAGCTATCACACAGGAAACTTTCCAATTTATAGGGAATCTGTATACTGCCTTTTATTTGCAGGGAGACATCTACCTGTCTAAAGGCAAAGCTACAGGGGGATTTTAATATTTTGCTACCAAGAGCTTTAACCAGTTGCTGGCAGTCACCTTGGGGTAGAGACACACAAGACATTTTTATTTGCTCAGTCATGCTAATTAAATCACTAGTGATTAAAGTGGTTGTAAAGGTAGAAGGTTTTTTACCTTAATGCATTCTCTGCATTGGGGTAAAAAAAAAAACTTCTGTGTGCAGCTACCCCCCCCCCCCAATTCTTACCTGAGCTTAAACTTAATCCAGCACTGTGCCTGAGAGCAGCAGGTCTCTTCGCTCTCTCCCTCTTCACAGGATAGAGAGGCAACAGCGGGAGTCATTGGCTCATGCTGCTGTCAATCACAGCCTGTGAAGAGAGAGCAAGGGGAGAGGCTGAGCTGCCCTGTGTGTGTCAATGGACACACACAGCGCAGATTGGGATTGAGCCAGAACAAGAGTCTCTATTCGAAGCAGTTTGTTGTGGGGGCATTCAAAAGGGGGGAGAAGCCAGGAGCATCAGTCGGGGGCCACAAAAGAGAAGGATCAAGGCTGCTAAATGCAAAACCATTGCAAGGAGCAGGTAAGTATAACAGGTTTATTTAAAAAATAAATAAAGTTTACAATCACTTTAATTGCTAAGAGTAGTGATTGGTCACTAAACAGATAGAACAAATGTCTCTCTATGGAGTAAAAAACACAAGTAACATGTAGCAGCAACTTGCAGTGATCAATGACAGGTGACTAGATTATTGCATCATCATGTCGGACTGATTACTCCTGCATAAAATTTGTGTCATTTATTCCATAAAAAAAAGCATTTGTTTGGTATGTATAGCAATCAATTGCCACTTCTAGTAATTATTTAGCAATCGTTATATCAGAATTGTTACTACTAGCAAGTAGCTAAATCCCTCAGTAGCTTATAGTGATTTTTTTTCTTTTTTTTTTTTATCAAACATGTTATACTTACCTGCAGTGTGCAATGGTTTTGCACAGAACAGTCCCGATCCTTCTATTCTTGGGTCCAGTGCCAGTGCTTCTGGCTCCTCTCCCTGTCAAGTGACCACCATAGCAAGCCGCTTGCTATGGGGGCACTCATGCAGGCTTGCTCCCTAGCCAGCTGTGCGTGTCCATGGACACACAGAGCGTGGCTCGGCCCTACTCTCCTCACTGGCTCTGATTGACAGCAGAGGGAAGCAATGGCTCTGGCTGCTGTGTCTGAACCTATAATGAGGGAGAGAGAGGGCTGCTCTTGGGCACAGTGCTGCATCGAGATTGGGCTCAGGTAAGTATACTTGGGGTCTGGAGGAGGGGGGGGGTTGTAAACTGCACTCATAAAAAACCTTCAACCCTTAGAACCACTTTAAGATTAAAATTGTGTGTGTGGCTTAGGGTGGCCATGCATGGATCAAGCCGGTAGCACTGCTCAGTGTACTATGAATGATGTACAAACAAATGGCCACTGCCCCCCACCTATATCCATTAAAAACAGAGGTTTAGTCTGCACAAATTTGCAAATACATGCGTAAGCTACAGGCCCCATCAAGGCACCCCATTTTCTGTAGTCCTACTTCTAAATTTTGAAAGCCTCTACAGTGGAAACACATGCATTATAATGGATAGGTAGAGGGCAGGTGAGCCTGGAGGGAGGCCACTCCTCCTTAAAGACACAGGGGCACACTGGACACCCATCACACAGCACTATAGCAGCAAAGGTGTCCAGTGCATTGCCTCACCAGTATATTGACAGTATGAACAAATGGCCACTGCCTCCACCTATAACTGGCCTTTACAACAAGGAGCACTGAAAGGGCGATGCATGTCAAACAAAACCAAAGACATTTCCAAGCTCAACTTACTGATCAGCCTACAACAACCAAATTATCCTGTCTAACAATATGCGTTAAAAACATGTGTTTAGTCTGCACACATTTGCAAATACATGCGTATGCTACAGGCCCCCGTTAAGGCACCCCATTTTCTGTAGTCCTAACTCTAAAATCTGAGAGCTTCCACATTGGAAGCACATGCATTATGATGGATAGGTAGAGGGCAGGTGAGCCTGGAGGATGCTGCGTAAGCTACAGGCCCCGTCAAGGCACCCAATTTCCATTACAATTCGTGCTTCCATTCTGAAGGTCCTGTCTATGCTGTGAGATGACAATAGCACAGCGAGAGTGATTCCCCCATCCACCTGCTGGTTGAACAACAAAAAAATGATTAATGATTTGCCAGCTTTAGCCTTATAGTCTGTGTTAAGCTGGCTCTACACTGTTAGCACGCAAACGAGTGGATAGAGGAATCACCCACGCCGGAACACTATATTCTGCAAGCAGGACCCATCGCTGTCAGAATACACTGATCAGTCACACACTGATTAAATTTCGGCCGGTCTCTGTTAAACCAGACAAATTTCGACTAGCATATAACCAGCTTTAGCCTGGGGGTACAACTAGATTTAAAAAATGTAATAGTAATTAAAATAAGCCCTTTCCTTTACCTGTCTGGGTAAAAATGTATATATTGCATAACATAGCAAATGTCAACAAGGCATTGGGACAGCACAATGGCTTAGTGGTTAGCACTTGCAGCACATGAATCCTTGGTTGAATCTCGGCTAGGACGCTACGCAAAGGGTTTGCATGTTCTCCCTGTATTTGCATGGGTTTCCCTCCACACCCCAAAGACTTCTTACCGGTTAACTGGTTCCTGTCTTAATTAGCCCTAGTGTGTATATACAAATTGGCTATGAACACGTGTTATCACATGCTTGCGAACAAAATTCTATGGAAAAGGCTCTCAAACATACTAGACATGGTGGCCACAGAGCTGGCCCACAGAATCACAAGAGCCAAAAATGACTAAATAGATATCACAAGGAAGGAAATCTTTTGGTAGCAGGTACAACAACTAGAATCACAGATATAGCCCCAGCCAGGTTTCTGCCATAGGTCAGGAAATTGAAAAGTCCCTTATATGCAATATTAATTTCAAATATGACCACTGGCAGCAAGAGGTTAAGTCTTATACTACCAAACTGTCAGTTGTTGTTGAACCCTAAAGGCTGGGAAACATAAGAGCTTTTAACCCCCCTGTAGGAAGTTTCACATCTTCCTTTTCTTCATTTGCATTTTTAATTGTATTTGAGACAGTTGGCAATAAGGGGCTACATCTCCTGCTTCGGGAAATTAAAATTTCATACAGACTTTAACCACTTGCTGCCTCACGTACATATACGTCGGCAGAATGGCACGGGCAGGCAAAGCAACGTACAGGTATCTTGCTTTGAATCTGCCGCCTAGCAGGCGCACGTGCGCCGCCGCAAACTCCGTGACCATGCCCGCGAGACCCGCGGACTCGATGTCCGTCAGTGTCCGGCGATCGTGTCACGGAGCGGAAGAACGGGGAGATGCCTTTGTAAACAAGGCATTTCCCTGTTCTGCCTAGTGACAGGACAGTGATCTACTACTCCTTGTCATCGGGAGCAGTGATCACTGTTGTGTCACTTGTAGCCCAGCCCCCTCACAGTTAGAATCACTCCCTAGAACACACTTAACTTAAGGTGACCAGATTTTTAAAATGAAATCCGGGGACATATTTTTTTTTTACTAGTAATGCCGGTAATCAGCGACTCTCTGCCCGTCGCCGCCCGCCTCACTGCCTGTCAAGTCTTACTCTCCGAGCCCGGCTACTACTGGGTGGGGAGAGGAGGAAGATCACTCTGCCAGGGAAGGCAAGGAGATAAGCAGGCAGGCGGCTGGCCGGGACTTGAGCCAAGGCAGAAGAACATGCGAGCGGAGCTGAATGGGCATGCACCCCAAACTGAAGAAATATTCCCTCCGCTCTGACCAGCACATGATTATCAGAAAGGGGCACAGATAATGGAAAAAATACACCCCCCTAAGCTAGTAAGAGCGGTGGAGTGAGGGGGTGTAATTTTGATTATTTTTAATTGTGCACTGACTGTCTTTGAAATTGCCCCAGCCCCTGTTCAAATCCAATCCGGGGACAAAACCGGGGACAGATTTGGTCCGGGGACAGTGTCCGCAATCCGGGGACTGTCCTCTGAAACCGGGGATGTCTGGTCACCCTAACTTAACCCCTTCCTCGCCACCTAGTGGTTAACCCCTTCCCTGCCAGTGTCATTTACACAGTAATCAGTGCATTTTTATAGCACTGATTGCTGTATAAATGACAATGGTCCCAAAATAGTGTCAAAAGTGTCCGATGTGTCTGGCGCAACATCGCAGCCATGATAAAAATCGCAGATTGCCGCCATTACTAGTAAAACAAAATGAATAATAAAAATGCCATAAAACTATCCCCTATTTTGTAGACGCTATAACTTTTGCGAAAACCAATGAATTTAACCTTTATTGTTTAGGTGCAACCTCGCACGACCGCGCAATTGTCAGTTAAAGCAACGCAGTGCCGAATCGCAAAAAATGGCCCGGTCATTGGGCTGCCAATTCTTCCAGGGCTGAAGTGGTTAACCAGTCGACAAAAAACAAATCAAAATATTTTTTTCCAAATCTCTGTGCATCTGGAAACTGTGAAACAGGTGAGGTGTTGCCTGTTTACACATTTATTGATAAAATCAAAATCTGACATCAATTAAACTTTTAATCTGTCAGCAGTGTTAATTTTGTCAGCTGCATGTTTTCAGTGATGAAAACGAAACGAAACTAAAATTTGAATTAAGTTAATTGACGAAAACCAATTCCAATTTTCATTTAGTTGACTAAAATCGAATTGGTTTAGTTAAATTGTAATGCATTATTTAAGCATTTCTATAGAATTTCCAAACTAATTATATACTCCTGGAGTAAAAATCTAATAACATATTGAGGTTGATTTACTAAAGGCAAATATACTGTGCACTGCAAGTGCAGTTGCTCTAGATTTGAGGGGAAGATCTGAAAATCAGGGGAAGCTCTGCTGATTTTTATCATCCAATCATGTGCAAGGGAAAATGCTGTTTTATGTCCCCCTTTAGATCTACAGCGACTGCGCTTTCAAATGCACTTGTAGTGCACAGTGGATTTGCCTTTAGTAAATCAACCCCCATTATTATTTATGGTATTAAGGTTTGAATATGCACAACAGACACAGATTTAGCTATTGTAATATATTAGCATCTTTATAAATAAAACCAAGTTTCAGAAACAAACAAAAATATTGCTTTTTGACAAACAAAAGTGCAACTTAAAAAAAAAATGCAAACTCAAAATTGGCTGTAATGCCAGGCTGCTAGTGGGGATGCGGAAGTAAATGGGAGTGAGGGAGTGCACAGGGCAGGGTGCATTATACTTTGGGGATGGGGAGTTGACATGCAAGTGGGGATGGGGAAGTAAATGGGAGTGAGGGAGTGCAGAGGGCAGGGTGCATTATACTTTGGGGATGAGGAGGTGACATGCACGTGGGGGTGGGGAAGTAAATGGGAGTGAGGGAGTGCACAGGGCAGGGTGCATTATACTTTGGAGATGTGGGGTATTGACATGCAAGTAGGGATGGGGAAGTAAATGGAAGTGAGGGAGGGCACAGGGCAGGGTGCATTATACTTTGGGGATGGGGAGTTGACATGCAAGTGGGGATGGGGAAGTAAATGGAAGTGAGGGAGTGCACAGGGCAGGGTGCATTATACTTTGGGTATGGGGAGTTGACATGCAAGTGGGGATGGGGAAGTAAATGGAAGTGAGGGAGGGCACAGGGCAGGGTGCATTATACTTTGGGGATGAGTAGGTGACATGCAAGTGGGGATGGGAAAGTAAATGGGAGTGAGGGAGTGCACAGGGCAGGGTGCATTATACTTTGGGGATGAGGAGGTGACATGCAAATGGGGGTGGGGAAGTAAATGGGAGTGAAGGAGTGCACAGGGCAGGGTGCATTATACTTTGGGGATGGGGAGTTGACATCCAAGTGGGGATGGGGAAGTAAATGTGAGTGAGGGAGTGCACAGGGCAGGGTGCTATATACTTTGGAGATGGGGAGTTGACATGCAAGTGGGAATGGGGAAGTAAATGGGAGTGAGGGAGTGCAGAGGGCAGGGTACATTATACTTTGGGGTATGGGGAGGTGACATGCAAGTGGGGATGGGGAAGTAAATGGGAGTGAGGGAGTGCACAGGGCAGGGTGCATTATACTTTGGGGATGAGGAGGTGACATGCAAGTGGGGGTGGGGAAGTAAATGGGAGTGAGGGAGTGCACAGGGCAGGGTGCTATATACTTTGGAGATGGGGGAGTTGACATGCAAGTAGGGATGGGGAAGTAAATGGAAGTGAGGGAGGGCACAGGGCAGGGTACATTATACTTTGGAGATGGGGAGTTGACATGCAAGTGGGGATGGGGAAGTAAATGGAAGTGAGGGAGTGCACAGGGCAGGGTGCATTATACTTTGGGGATGGGGAGTTGACATGCAAGTGGGGATGGGGAAGTAAATGGAAGTGAGGGAGGGCACAGGGCAGGGTGCATTATACTTTGGGGATGAGTAGGTGACATGCAAGTGGGGATGGGGAAGTAAATGGGAGTGAGGTAGTGCACAGGGCAGGGTGCATTATACTTTGGGGATGGGGAGTTGACATGCAAGTGGGGATGGGGAAGTAAATGGGAGTGAGGGAGTGCACAGGGCAGGGTGAATTATACTTTGGGGTATGGGGAGGTGACATACAAGTGGGCATGGGGAAGTAAATGGAAGTGAGGGAGGGCACAGGGCAGGGTGCATTATACTTTGGGGATGAGGAGGTGACATGCAAGTGGGGATGGAGAAGTAAATGGAAGTGAGGGAGGGCACAGGGCAGAGAACTGGACAGTGTGGGGAGGCTGTTATTTTACACAGTGATAAGCACTGCTACCATGCTGGGAGGGGAAACACTCACCATGTCACATGCAGACAGACACAAATCTGACAGAGGAGTTCCTCTACTGTGGTTTGCAGGGCATTGTTCCAGGACTCCTAGGCAGCAGGAAGACAGAGGGAGCCTGCGTCTCTCAGCCTATACAGCTTGCTGAAAGAGTCAGGGGGCTGATCTTTAACAGAGAGGCTGAGCTCCAAGGAAAGTGGAAGTTTAGGTGGGTACTGGAGGTTTTAGTGGACTAAAATACAACTAAAACCTAAACAATTCAGATGACTAAAATACTACTAAAACCAAAATAGCATTTTAGTCAAAAGACTATGACTAAATTTAAATTTAAATTTGACGTCAGAATTAACAGTGGTTTACACTAGTGGTTGTGGGGGCAGTAAAACCACGTGGTTCAGCCATGTTTTTACTGCCCTCCATTGCTCCCCCTTTAGTTGAAAAGGCAGCGGCACTGGGAAAGGACATCATGCACAGAGGCAAAAAATACTGCTTGTAAATTTTTTATGCCTCCGAACTTAGCTTTATTTTAGCCAATGTATCCATGCCGATTGTGGTGTCATATAATAGAGCAGTGCTCAGGGGAATAAAAAATGCCCCAAACCTGTTTTTGGACAGACACTTAGTGGCATACAGTGCCTTGAAAAAGTATTCATACCCATTGAAATTTTCCACACTTTGTCATGTTACAATCAAAAACGTAAATGTATTTTTATTGGGATTTTATGTGATAGACCAACACAAAGTGGCACTAAATTGTGAAGTGGAAGGAAAATGATAAATGGTTTTCAATTTTTATACAAATAAATCAAGTCAATACTTTGTAGAACCACCTTTGACTGCAAATACAGCTGCAAGTCTTTTTGGGTATTGGGTCTCTACCAGCTTTGCACATCTCTCTAGAGTTAAATCGGAAGTAAACCCATCGATTTAACAGTTTCAAAAAGCAGTTACATTTCCGGCATGCCGGGAATGCTAACTGTCACATTGGTTGTGCTCTCAACCAAACTGTCAAACCATCCAATGGCTGGTGTCATAACTGATCACATGTGCAGCATCATGGCAGTTGTAGATTAAACAGAGGCCAAGATGGCAGCTTCCTTGCCTGAAAATGATAGGAGGGTTTACTTCCACTTTAAATTGTTGCTCATTCTTCTTTGCAAAATAGTTCAAGCTCTGTCAGATTGGATGGAGAGCGTCTGTGAACAGCAATTTTAAAGTCTTGCCACAGATTCTCAATTGGATTTAGGTCTGGACTTTGACTGGGCCATTCTTACACATGAATATGCTTTTATCTAAACCATTCCATTGTAGCTCTGGCTGTATGTTTACGGTCGTTGTCTTGCTGGAAGGTGAACCTCTGCCCCAGTCTCAAGTCTTTTGAAGACTCTAAAGCCGTGTACACACGTTCGGTTTTACTGATGAAAACAGTCCGATGGACTTTTTTCATCGGACAAACCGATCGTGTATGGGCCCCATCGGTCTTTTTTTCATCGGTGAGAAAAAATAGAACATGTTTTAAATTTATCCGATGGGAAAAAAAACGATAGCAAATTCCGAACGTCTTTGTGGAACTCCATCGGACAAAAAACCCACGCATGCTCAGAATCAAGTCGACGCATGCTCAGAAGCATTGAACTTAATTTTTCTCGGCTCGTCGGAGTGTTTTACGTCACAGCGTTTGGGACGGTCGGATTTTTGACTGATGGTGTGTAGGCAAGACTGATGGAAGTCAGCTTCATCAGATTTCCGATGGAAAAATCCATCGGATTAGAATCCATAGGAAATCCGATCGTGTGTACAGGGCTTAACAGGCTTTCTATTAAGAGTGCCCTGTATTTGGTTCCATCCATCTTGCCATTAACTCTGACCAGCTTCCTTGTCCCTGCTTAAGAAATGCATCTCCACAACATGATGCTGCCACCACCATGTTTCACCATGGGGATGGTGTGTTCAGGGTGATGTCCAGTGTTTTCTGCCACACATAGCGTTTTTCTTTTTGGCCAGAAAGTTCAATTTTAGTCTCATCTGACCAGAGCACCTTCTTTCACATGTTTGCTGTGTCCCCCACATGGCTTCACGCAAACTGCAAACAGGACTTCTTATGGCTTTCTTTCAACAATGGCTTTCTTCTTGCCACATAAAGGCCAGATTTGTAGAGTACACGACTAATAGTTGTCCTGTGGACAGATTCTCCAACCTGAGCTGTGGATCGCTGCAGCTCCTCCAAAGCTACCATGGGCCTCTTGGCTGCTTCTCTGATTAATGCTCTCCTTGCCCAGCCTGTCAGTTTAGGTGGACGGCCATGTCTTGGTAGGTTTGCAGTGGTGCCATACTCTTTCTATTTTTGGATGATGGATTGAACAGTGCTCCGGGAGATGTTCAAAGCTTGGGATATTTTTTTATAACCTAACCCTGCTTTATATTTTTCCACAACTTTATCCCTGACCTGTCTGGTGTGTTCCTTGGCCTTCGTGACGCTGTTTGTTTACTACGGTTCTCTAACAAACCTCTGAGAGCTTCACAGAACAGCTGTATTTATACTGAGATTAAATTACACACAGGTGGACTCCATTTACTAATTAGGTGACTTCTGAAGACAATTGGTTCCACTAGATTTTAGTTAGGGTATCAGAGTAAAGGGGGCTGAATACAAATGCACGCCACACTTTTCAGATATAAAAAATAAATAAATAAATTGGAAACCATTGATCATTTTCCTTCCACTTCACAATTATGTGCCACTATGTGTTGGTCTATCACATAAAATTCCAATAAAATACATTTACGTTTTTGGATGTAACATGACAAAATGTGGAAAATGTCAAGGGGTATGAATACTTTTTCAAGGCACTGTAATATACAGGCTTACGTGCATAAATATGTATACATGCATTTGAGTGGCTAGAATAAATGAATATTCTAGCCAATAGAATGAGTATACATTCTAAACACGCTTCTAAACACCATATGCCTGTACACACGCATAATTACATGCCAAAACTAGCATTTTTCAGCTGGATTTTTCTGCCAGTTCCTTGCAGGCAGATCCAACGTGCCTAGGAGTGATGTGATACACCCATAAGCATGTGGCCTATGAAAGAGAAATTGAGCAAATTGGAGCAAGCTTGATTAAAGATATCAGCGGAGAGATCCCCCGCTGAGCAGGCGGATCCGCTTGGACGGATTCCACCCTGTGTTAAAGGGGCCTTAGCTATTGCCTCTTGCTTGTCCTATTTTATTTTTACTTGACTCATGAATGAAGGGCATATAATGAACCTGTGGGAAGCCTTGAAAAATGAAAGTGACACAAGCTGTGAGCACTGCCTATTATTTTACGATCTGTCACTCACCTGCAGACTACTGGAATTCGGTGGCTATGAGTGACATCTACTGTATATATATATTTTTTTTGTTTAATCATATTTTATTACAAGTTGTAATCTACTGTATATTTTAATGTAATGTTGTTTATGGCACAGTATGACATATTTTCAAATTCTTCTTGCAGTGATCTGTAACAGCTATTATGGGTTAAATTTAACTCCTCATTTTTGAATTTTGTGTATTTTACTAACTATGCTTGAGAATATGCCAATCTGATTACTCACTAGGGCTTATTTATATAATTGGAGCCAATTACAATTACAGTCTAACACAGAGAAACACTTACAGAAACAGATTTATTCCCAACCTCACTAGAATTCCAACACATGGAATTGTTACTGGAAACGCTCAGTGTTCATATACAGCCATCAAATGCACATAAAAAAAAATCTCATCCCCAAAAAATACATGGAATTTTCTGGGTATCAGTTTGTAATTTTCATCTAAAAATTAGATCTTACAGGCCATGCAGAGGATTCTCTTCTCAGGCATTTGCTAAAAGCACAGCCCAACTCCAGCCAAAACATCTCATTAAGTTTTGAACAGACTAAAGAAGGCAAAGAGCCTGTGTCAGGTTTTTGTGGCCATCTACTGGGGAGATTTACCCCAATTTCCAAACAGGATGTGTTGGAAAATCTCTTAAAAAAAACAACAAAAAAAACAACTTTTTTTTGTACAGAAAAAAATTGTTAAGGAAAATCTCTCCAGAGACAAAATAGACTCGAGAGGAGTTTCAATTACTCTCTTAAATTAGGTGTAGCCAGGTGATGGGCTACAGCAATATGGAGAAGGAGACATTGAAACTGATTTACAAAAAAAATGGAGAGTACAAAATCCGATGCAGCTCTGCATAGAAACCAGATTCCATTTTTTTTTTGTTAAAGCTTAATTGAACAAACTGAAGTTAGAAGCTAATTGGCTACCATGTCAAGCTACACCAGATTTTGAACACTCCAGTTTTAGTAAATCAACTCTATTTCCTTTGATTCTTCTCTCCCTCTACTGAGATATTGATGTTACGCTGCACCATCCTCCTCTGGCCAACAGGGGGAGGGCTAAAGACAACTTTGAGTTGTAGTTTGAGATGACAGCCATCATGGGCACAATTGACTCCTTACAATACAGATTCCACTAGTCACTGTGCAGTAGAAGGAGTTAAAGATGCTTTTAATAAAACTGTCAGGGAAGGTTCTCCCACTTGGAGCTGAGGGAGTTAGAGAGAGAGAACCTCTGTCTGCCTGCCAGTGGGAGACCATACCAGCGAAGATTCAAGGCTGAGACTGGTAATGAGGACACCCGGGGGCAGCACAGCACTGCCCACATCACAGCACCTGCACCGCTGCCGCAGGGAGACTGAGGAATCCACTCACCTTTTGCTTCCCACTGCTGATCACCGGAGGCCTTCAGGGAGAGAACGGAGGGGGGCCCCCTCTTCTACAGCGAGAGGTCACTTCAGCACTCCAACTGCCGCTCACATAATAATTATTCTGCAAGACCCTGCCTCGTCCGTTCTTTTGGACAGTGCTTACCTAGTTGGTCTAGGACTAGCATCACCTAATTACATGCACTCTGGCAGTTTAGTTCTAGCACACGGTAGATTAAACTTTACAACTGCTCACTGCTGCACGTGAGGTGGCCTTGTTCTGTTTATGCTGATCTGGAGGCCAAATGTCATCTTATGCCTTGTCCATACTGTATGCTAAATTGTGTTATTACCATGGTGATTCCTTTTTTTGCTTGCCTAGTTACCAACCATATTGTGTGACAATATACTGTATTAAAGGGGTTGTAAAGGTTTGTGTTTTTTCACCTTAATGCATCCTATGCATTAAGGTGAAAAAACACCTGGCCAAAAAAAAAAAAGCCCCCCCGTTTTACTTACCTGAGCCAGTTCACCTGCTCTGCGCGTCCCCGGCGTCTTCTTCTCCACGGAGTCTTGACGTTCATTGGATATATGGATAGCAGCGCAGCCATTGGCTCCCGCTGCTGTCAATTAAATCCAATGACGCGGCCGCCGGGGGGCAGGGCCGAGTCATACACTCAGCGGCTATGGACGGCGAGTGTATGACACTGGAGCGTGCCCGCAAGGTAAGCCCCTCAGGAGAGAGCTTCCCAGAGGGGGTTAGCTATTGCGGGGAGGAGCCGCAAGAGCCACCGTGGGACCCCAGAACAGGAGGATCGGAGCCACTCTGTGCAAAACAAACTGCACAGTGGAGGTAAGTATGACATGTTTGTTATTTAAAAAAAAAAAAAAAAAAAAAACCTTTACAACCAATTTAAGTTTAAGTTTAAGTGCCTTTATTACCTGGATTGGTGCCTGTTTTCTTTGATATAGCGCAAACAATATAGCTACCCAGCTATTACTGGGTACATGTAATGGTCATGCCTACTGGGCTAACACATAGCTGTGTGTGTAGCAGACATCTTGTCATGTCTTTGCTCATCTCAGCCATGTTGTCATGTGAAGGGCATACCACAGTGACCTTGCCCCCCCCCCACCTTTTTTCCTTCAGTTATACAATACACAAACTGTTAACTGAGGCTGGGACCTTATCAATCTATTGATTAGACACACAGACCTTTCCATTACCCAAACCACAATTTAAGTCTGGAAACCCTAATAAAACAGTCGCCCTCTCGCAAGCTGAGCAATCCAGAGAACTAACAGATACCGGTCGTCAATCCACATAAGTGCAGACAGTTTAGCAGTTATAACTCTGAAACTTCAGCATGTTTCATAACTCCTGAAATAATAATAGCACAGCCATAATATGGACATATTTATCTTCCTCAGATAATTTGTAACGTTTCAAGTCCAGACACCCCTATATCAGACCAAAAGATGAACCATTGGCACCTCTTATTCCTTCTAGGTAAAGTAGACATCGGAAACCTATCATATTTATATTTGTTTTGAAGCTAATTTCACACTGGATACAGTGCCTTGCAAAAGTATTCGCCCCCTTGGCATTTTTCGTGTTTTGTTGCATCACAACCTGGAAACATGCCCACAACTTTGAAGATGTTTATTTTATTTTATTGTGAAGCAAACAACAAATAGGACAAAATAACAGAAAAAGTCAATGTGCATAACTATTCACCCCCCCCCCTAAAGTCAATACTTTGTAGAGCCACCTTTTGCGGCTATCATAGCTCCAAGTCGATTTGGATAAGTCTCTAGGAGCTTGCCACATCTCACCACTGGGATTTTCGCCCATTCCTCCTTGCAAAACTGCTCTAGCCCCTTCAAGTTGGATGGTTTGCGCTTGTGAACAGCAATCTTTAAGTCTAATCACAGATTTTCTATTGGATTGAGGTCTGGGCTTTGACTAGGCCATTCCAACACATTTACATGCTTCCCCTTAAATCACTCAAGTGTTGCTTTAGAAGTGTGTTTGGGGTCATTGTCCTGCTGGAAGGTGAAGCTCCGTCCTAGCCTCAAATCACACACAGAGTGGTACAGGTTTTGCTCAAGAATATCCCTGTATTTAGCACCATCCATCTTTCCCTCAACTCTGGCCAGTTTCCCAGTCCCGACTGCTGAAAAACATCCCAACAGCATGATGCTGCCACCACCATGTTTCACTGTGGGGATGGTGTTCTTTGGGTGATGTGATGTGTTGGGGTTGCGCCAGACATAGTGTTTTCTTTGATGGCCAAAAAGTTCAATTTATGTCTCATCAGACCAGTGCACCTTCCTCCATACATTTTGGGAGTCTCCCACATGCCTTTTCGCAAACTCAAAACGTGCCATTTTGTTTTTTGCTGAAAGTAATGGCTTTCTTCTGGCCACTCTGCCATAAAGCCCAACTCTATGGAGCGTATGGCTTATTGTCGTCCTATGTACAGATATTCCAGTCTCTGCTGTGGAACTCTGCAGCTCCTCCAGGGTTACCTTAGGTCTCTGTGCTGCCTCTCTGATTAATGCCCTCTTTGCCCGGTCCGTGAGTTTTTGTGTGAGGCCGTCTCTTGGCAGGTTAGCTGTTGTGCCATGATCTTTCCAATTGGTTATGATAGATTTGATGGCGCTCCTGGGGATCATCAAAGATTTGGATATTTTTTTTATAACCTAACCCTGACTTGTACTTCTCAACAACATTGTCCCTTACTTGTTTGGAGAGTTCCTTGGTCTTCATGGCAGTGTTTGGTTAGTAGACATGTGCATTCGTTTTCGTCCGAATGCATTTTCGTCCGAATTTCAGCTATTTTCGTTATCGTTTTAACAAACGAAAACGAAAGCACAGAGTCCGAAAACCGAAAGATCCGACATAAACAAATGCTTTATTTTCGTTTTCGTTGCTACAACAGTTCGATATAGATAGGAGATTCGACGTGACGCTGACAATAACAATCTGTGTCTAGCGAACCTGTGGTCGAATGTGCCTAACCTTAACTCTATTAGTCCAAGATTATTCTACATAGGAGAGAAAAGATTCGACATTATAGAGAGAAAAGATTTGACATAGGAGAGAAAGATTCGACATAGGAGAGAAAAGATTCGACATTGGAGAGAAAAGATTCGACATAGGAGAGAAAAGATTCGACATAGGAGAGAAAAGATTTGACATAGGAGAGAAAAGATTTGTTATTATAGAGAGAAAAGATTCGACATAGGAGAGAAAAGATTTGTTATTATAGAGAGAAAAGATTCGACATAGAGAGAAAAGATCACTGCTGGAATTGGGTGGGGGAAGTAAAATAAAAATAAAGTTGATGATGAATGTTATTGGCTGATTGTAACCAAAGAGGAGGAGCAGTAAAATAGCTAGAATGACGAAGATTCGACAAAGCATCGAAAGTTAGAAGATTCGACGGTGCAGCAAAACTGTACGACGCTGCAATCGTACATTTCCGGTCAAATGCATCCGCCCATAGGCTATAGAAGAATTCTAATGTTGGTTGACTAGTAATAGTAATGAATAAATATAATTATTACTAGTCATACAACATTAGAATTCTTCTATAGCTTGTGGGCGGAACATTCGACCGGAAATGTATGATTGCAGCGTCGTACAGTTTCACTGCTCCGTCGAATCTTCTTTGAACATTCGACAAACACCATAAGCCTTCAATGACAGATTCAACCTTAATTAATTCAGATTTTCGGACGAATGCAATTTCTAACGAAAAACGAAATAAATAAAAACGAATTTCGGGAGTAACTAAATAAATTAATTTTTCGGACGAAAACGAAATTCCGAAACAAAATATTTCAATGTGCACATGTCTATTGGTTAGTGGTGCCTCTTGCTTAGGTGTTGCAGACTCTGGGGCCTTTCAAAAAGGTGTTTATATGTAATGACAGATCATGTGACACTTAGATTGCACACAGGTGGATATCATTTCACTAATTATGTGACTTCTGAAGGTAATTGGTTGCACCAGAGCTTTTTATGGGTTTCATAACAAAGGGGGTGAATACATACGCACATGGCAATTATAATTTTTTTATTTCTGAAAAATCGTTTTATGTATATATTTTATACTATTGTGTTCTGATCCATCACATATAATTCAGATTAAAAAAAAACATTGAGCTAAAGGCTGTAATGTAACAAAATAGGTAAAAAGCCAAGGGGGTGAATACTTTTGCAATTCACTGTAATAATCTGCTGATTCACAAGCTGTAAACTAGAGATATTCAGAGGTATGAATACTTATCGAAAATTGTATCTCAAACATGGTCATGAACGTAGAGACCTCCCAGCAATCACCCCTCAGAAGCTTAATTGGTCAGATCGCCTCTGTCAACACCCCTTCGATTCCAAATAAAAAAGGAATGCCAGGACAGTTTGACAGTTCTCATGTACCATCAAATCAGGAACATCTGTCAAGTTTGAGAACTTATAACACCTGGCTCATTGACTGAACTCTGCTAAACCCAAGGACATTGGAAGTATTCTCCTTCTCAACTCTGTTTTATTTCTCTCTGTTGCTGTATTATCTCTTTATTTCTTTGAAACACCCCTTTTTTTCTGTAAATATTTTATTTGCACCAATTTGACCTTTTCATTATTAAAATCTTATTCTGAAAAGTGTTAAAACTGCCTTTACGACTTTTTTAATGCAAGCTAAACAAATCCCTCCCTCTTGAAGAGCGCTACTGTATACAATAAATAGCTCAACATACCTGTTTGTGGTGACAGTGTGTGTTACAGATGTTTATTCTAAAATCATAATTAAAATTCCGAATTTCCTCCTGCTAGGTCCAAAGGAGGTGGTGGTAGCTTGAAGGGTTAATTGCTTGATTAATTTAACCCAGTGACAATCACTCTCAGTGACCTGGAAAAAGTGTGTGGGCCGCTCAGTCTCGATAGGGAGGGGGTATGTGGACAGTGCATCCGCAGCTGCTGCTAGAGTGCTGACAGGATGGAACCCATCCTGTCTCCTGCAAATTTTCAAGAAAGGAAGGGTAACCCCTGGGAGTCGCACCTCTATGGTGCCCTACTGCAATGAATGGAGTGGCAACCTCAGCCTGGACTCCAACCAGGCCACAACCCCAGCCTGGTCGAAGTCCAGGCTGAGTCTGCCACTCCATTCATCGCAGTAAGACACCATAGATGTGCGACTTCCAGGGGTTACCCTTCCCTTTTTGACAATCACTCTCAGGCTTCTGGCACCTACAACCTTACTAACATTTATAGGTAAAGTTGATCCAGGGAATATCCAATTGCCTCTCGGGGGATCAGGAAGGATTTTTTTCCCCTGCTGCAGCAAATTGAATCATGCTTTGCTGTTTTTTTTGCCTTCCTCTGGATCAACTGTGGGTATAGGATTGTGTATATGGGATTGTATGATATTTTTTTTTCTTTCTTTTTCTTTTTTATAGGTTGAACTAGATGGACCTTTTTTTAAACCTGACTAACTATGTAACTATGTGACCTAGATTGGGTCCCACGGTCACTATCAGTGATTTCCTGTGATATTGTGTGTTTGTGCACTCCATCTGGTGTGTTAGAGGGGCTGAGGCTTTTGGAAAAGGTTGAGGCAAAGAACAGAGGACCCATGCTAATCAGTGGCTACTATGGGGGTAGACCTTAATAAGAAAAAAATCATTGTTTGCAGTTGGGCTTTATAGTCTGTAGTTATATGGGTTTCGTCCCAGACTCCAGGGAACCCTCTATATACTAAAGCTGACTGTAATTGCTGAAAGAAGATGGATATAAATATAGCTTCTGGTTGCTCCTACGGGACATTCTATATACAAACATTTGATTTTGAATGCAGCTAAGTGCTTAGTAATCGTGCCTTGCTGCTGAAAAGTCCAGGGTTAAAATCCCACCAGAGACAACATCCACATGCAGTTTTTATGCTCTCTTTGTGTTTTTGTTTCCTCCTGCTACTTTGGATTTTTTCCAGCATGCTTAGGGGGTTGGTTATTTGGCATCCACATAATTTGATGAGAGCCTGGATATATGTCTGTATGACTGTAGTAGGGATACTAGTATAATATAAACTAATATAAGAACTGACAGAGTTGGACAGTTTGGCGTTCTCAGTAAAGCGCTGTAAATTATGTTGATGATATAGAAATTAACAAAAAAAATAAAATATGAGTAATCCAGTGATAAACCAAAAAGTGCATTACATCGACAAAATCCAGTGACAGGTATGGAGAATGACTGTCCCCCACTGCTTTTCTACTAATCTCTTTTCTGGCAACTTGCAATGGCAGGTGCTAAATTACCAATTACTGATCTCATAACCTCCTGCAACCAGGGCAGTCCAGACATTTCCTTCATTTTCCTCAGAACATATTTTTGTCTAGGAGCAGCGACAGAAAGATACGACTGCCAGACTTATTGGCTAACTCCTTAAGAAGTCTAAAGACACTAGGCTGGTCACCAATCTTATTTTATGTCCAAAAATTGTTGCACAATCAGAGGAACTTGCATGATTGTGCTAAATGATAGGGGAGGGGAACCACTACTGGTGCCAGCTTGTCGAAAGAGAAGGCAAAGTGACTGTTCAGGAAAATTTACTCCAGGTGATGGAATTTTCCCTTGAACAAGCTCAGCATTCAGTCAGCAGGGAAGGCCAAAAAACCTACCTACACACCTGGATTCAACTGTAAATGGGATTGGGTGAATTTTCTTTATTGTCTGTATGTACAATTTGTGAAAAATATTTGATCTGCTGCAGGGAGAATGGGAATGATAAATAAATTCTATTTCAGAAGGTCTGGACAACAGCTCAAGGTCCATAAAACTCAAAATGAACAAACAAAGACTTCAAACCAAGGAAAATGAATTGCAGTTCTAGATCTTATAATGTATACTTTCAGAGGTTCAGGTTAGAAGCAAAAAAAACAGCATCTGTGATGGAAAGTTGGTTAGTGCCTTGATCCCTATGCGTAATACTGATACCTATGTACTTGTTACTACTCCTTTGTATAATTATTTTTAACTGTATATGTTATTTATCGATGACTCAATCACTTGGCGGCTGCGTCTGCTACGCTAACTGCGTTTCTATATTTTGAAACCCAAATAAACATATTGAAAAAAAAAAACAGCATCTGTGTTTTTCTGAGTATATTAATGGCACAGTGGCACTGGCATCTGCAAGCATAAGACATATAAGTAAATGTGTGGGTGCAAGTAACAGAGATATGTTCCAAAAACTGTAGAACATAATAACATAGTGCAGCACACTACAGTTTGCAGAAAGTATGAAAGCACTGTTATAAGAAAACCATGACATGTTCAGTTCGTGATGCTAAAGTGTTATCTGTAGTGTGCCGTAAAATTCTAAAATTCTGCATAATGATATGCGGGACAAGTATTTGACTGTATACTCCAGCTATGGCGGAACTACAAGTCCCAGGAGGCTTCGCCGGGATGATAGTTAGAAGCATGACTCCCAAAGGCAAAGACATAATAGGACTTGTAGTTCCGCAACAGCTGGAGGGCCACTGGTTGAGCACCCATGCTGTAGAGGATATTATTATCCACTACACCTTCCTTCTTTATAGAACACCTCCCCCTCACCATATTTCCTAATCCTGGCTACTCAGATATAATGTGCCTTTGAATAGTTAGAGGCATTTTTCTTACATAAGTAAGAAGCATCGATTCCTCTTTCATATACTGTAGCCTGGAAACACTTTTATACATTAAAACAAATGTGACACTAAAAGCCAAGGTCCACATATTACATCAGGAAACCCCCTTGCTCAATCACCGCATGATACATGTAAGAAAACACACCAGAGGAATAAAAGTTAGAAAGAATATACTTACCTAGTTTACGTGCACCCACAGTGCCTAGGCGAAGGTGATATCATTCATATCACAATCCTTTCAGGGAACGCCTGGTAATGCTGAGTATCTCAAATCATGAGAAGACTCTTCAGCCTAGTACACACGGCCGAGAATCTCGTCAGGAAAAAACCCGTCGTTTTTCCTGACGAGATTCTTGACAAGAATCTTGTGCCGGCCGAGTGTACACACGTACGATTCAAAAGAACCGCCGTTCTTTTGAATGGCATGGACGCGGTGACGTCATCGACTACGACGAGCATGCGCTCGACGCATTCGATGCCGTCGCCGCCATCTTGCTTCACCCTACCTATGCCTTGGAAGCTACCGCGCATGCGTCAAAGTCATTTCGAGCATGCACGGGTTTCCATGGAGGCAGGTAAGTATACACACGCTCGGGTTTCTTGTTGGGAAACAGGCCGACAAGAATCCAGACGAGAAAATAGAGAGCAGGATCTCTATTTTTCTCGTCGAGATTCTGGGCAGATTTCCCGACGAGAAACCTGAAAGCCTCGTACACACGCACGGTTTTCTCGGCAAGAAAGCTCTCCCAGCTGTTTTCTTGTAGTTTCTTGCCGAGAAAACCGGCCGTGTGTACGAGGCTTTCTGCGTTGTGCTGGAGCATCTTCCTGCAAAAATCTGGGACACTCAAGCCCCATACACACGATCGGTTTGACTGATGAAAACCGTCCGATGGATGGTTTTCATCAGACCAACCGATCGTGTATGGTACCCATCGGTCTTTTTTCCATCGGTTGTAAAAAATAGAACTTGTTTTAAAATTTACCGATGGGAATTTCCGATCGTCTATGGGCAAGTCCATCGGTTAAAAAACCCACGCATGCTTAGAATCAAGTCTACGCATGCTCAGAAGCATTAAACTTCATTTTTCTCGGCTCATCGGAGTGTTTTACATCACCGCGTTTGGAACGGTCGGTTTTTAGACTGATGGTGTGTGGCCAAGACTGATGAAAAACAGTTTCATCGGATTTCCGATGGACAAATCCATCGGACGAAAATCCATAGGTTATCCGATCGTGTGTACGGGGCTCTAGAATTCGCAGGATCTCACCAGAAGGTAAAGTCACCCTCTTCAATGCGGTAGTAAGGCCAAGGTAAGTATATTAGGTGCAATTTCTAAAGCGAATGGGAGACCTGATGTAATAAGTGAAACATGATTTTGTGGAAAGGTCTGCTTTAAAACCAATGTACCAAAGTTAAAACTAAGATACTTGCTTATCCTCCTTACAATATTATTTATTACACTTTCTATATGTTTAGCACATTGCAAGCAATATAGGATGCTTTTCCTTTTGTTCCAAAATGTTCAGGGATCACTATAAAATGTACATTCATAAATGACATAAAACAGTGTGATCTTGTTATGAACCTTACATTCACAAAGCTGTTTTATTTTTAATTGTGGGTAACCTGTGGGAAATGTGATGTTTACATAATGCATCTTACCCCCCTCATGATTTTCTCTCGCAATTCTACCACCGTCAGAGGTCTCTCTTCTTCATCTGCGGCTGGGGACTCGCTGTCACTGTCATATTCATCTCTGGATAGACAGGCAGAAAGGGACAAGCATCAGCTGCATCCATTGTAAACAGCAGTGCACAGAAAGTGCAGCTCAATTAACATCACTGACAATTAAATCATTTTTGCACCTTTCTCACCACCTGGTGCAAAAAGTCAACATGCTAATAATTTATGTAGCATTTAGTAAACTCATATCTTGAGACCTATTAGCAAAATTCACACTTAACATGAATCAGTAGGGGATATGTCAGCATAACCAAATTATATTATTCAATGAAAGAAAATGTGCCTCTTTCTTTCCATTAATAACCACTGCTAGCAAGGTGCTTCCAACCTGTCATGGTTTGTGGCTACCAAGAGCACTACGGGTGTTAAATGTAATTAGAGACTACAGAAAGCTTATGGTTTTAGATAAGAGGATCAGCAAGACACAACCATTACAGCGGCCCCATGCACATATATATATATATATATATATATATATATATATAATTACAGACTATGCATACGAATACGTTTTTTAACCCTAGGCAAGCAATATATAGACAGCTGAAATACATACATGTGAACATCTGAATGTTCCTCAGGGAACATTGCTTCAACTTTTGAGCGGATTTACTTAAAGTATAACTAAAGGCAAAACCTTTATTTTAGTTTTGGATAATGTGCAGAGTGATTAGAACCTATGTCAGTTTTTATTGCTGTCTTTACCCCCCTTATCCTCTCTATTTGCCCTGTTTACCATTATCATTGAAAGTGAAAGTTATGCCTCGTACACACGACCGGGTTTTCCGATGGGAAAACTGCAATGAGAGCTTTTGGCCGGGAATCCCGGCCATGTGTATGCTCCCTTGCAGTTTTTTCGACGGGAAAACTGCCAAAAACCACCGACAAAAAAAAGAGAACCAGCTCTCTTTTTTCCTGTCGGGATTCCCGACGGTGAGTACGAGGCAAAAAACAAAATCACAAATTTTGAGTTGTCCCCAGAAAAGTAATAGAGGGGAAATCTCCCAATGGGGACACTAGTTCTGGTGACCTGGGAGTTACCAAGAAATGTCCTTAATTTGCAGGGATTTCCTCTCACTTCCTGTTTAGCTATGGGACAGGAAGTGAAGGGAAATCTCAGCAATGGTACAGTTTTGCCTATAGTTCAACCAAAAGGGGAAGTTTTGCTTTTCTGGTGGTAGTGGTCAACATATGATATATGGGACCTCAAATGAGGCCCTGGCTTCATCAAAGGGCTATACATAATATTTATAGATGGTAATGCTACAGAGAGCTGTCGGAAACTGCAGAAATGCAACAGGAGATGGTCAGAGACTATGGGCATGCTACAAAATATAGTCAGAGACCACAAAACCTGATACAGGAATTGTTGAAGATAGGGGATATGTTTCACAAGACAGTTGGGCTGGAGTAACATAGGTCAAATACAGTCAATTTTTCAGGGCTGCACTGGGTCAAAGCCTGTCATTGCGAGGAAGGGACCCTGTACAGCCTCAAAATGTTGGCTGTTTTTAACCTATGTAAACAAAAACATATGAATCTGTAATCTACAATGAGTGCTAGTGACTCTTATTTCTGGAATGCCAGGAAGCCCCTTCACCTAATAGCGGCGTGCCAACAACCCTCTGGTCACAGGAGAATGAAAGTAAATGTACTCCTGTGACCCACAAAAGAAGTATGGCCGACAAAGCTTTGCCCATACTTCTCTTTTAACTGGCTTAAATAAGCACAAAAAACACAGTTTACTGTCAGCACAATACCTGCCAAAGGGCCAAATGTTGAAAGTATAAAAGATTTTTTGGGGGGGTTGTAGCAGGGATTAGATTGGAGACAGAGCACAGGCAAGATTAATCTGGTATTTTAAAGTGATTGTAAAGTCTAGTTTTTTTCCTATACAAATAACAAACAGTTGCAGTGGATTTGCACAGAGCAGCTGGATCCTCCTCTTCTCGGGTCCCTCTTCTGTGCCCCTGGCACCTCCCTCCTGTTCAGTGCCCCCACAGCAAGCAGCTTGTTTTGGGGGCATCCGAGGCAGGTCACAGCTTTTGATAACAGAAAAACAAACACTCCTGCGCACAAGTTGATCGTCAAGCAATCAATATTTAGTAACGATGGCACTGGCTTTGCTGCCCTTTATGGATAGGAGTATCCTGGTAACAAACGAAAAGAAAAAGAACAAGGGCGCACCCGCCTAGTGTATTATCGTTAGGATAAATTTATTTAAAAGCAATGTAAATAGCTACTCACAAAAGTAGTAAAAAAGGTTCGCAATGAACAAGTGGTTCCATAGGTGGCTGGAGCATGTAGGACCCGAAACGCACTCCAACCGATCATAAAGGACGTGATAGGAGTCACTGCCAGCAGTGACTCCTATTACGTCCTTTACGATCATTTGGAGTGCGTTTCGGGTCCTACATGCTGCAGGCACCTATGGAACCACTTGTTCATTGCAAACCTTTTTACTACTTTTGTGAGTAGCTATTTACATTGCTTTTAAATAAATGTATCCTAATGATAATACACTAGGCTGGTGCGCCCTTGTTCTTTTTCTTTTCGTTTGTTACCAGGTCACAGCTCCCTGTGTCCATTCAGACACGGAGCCCCGCCCCACCACAGCCCCGCCCCTCTCTCCCCTAATTGGCTAGCTGACTTTGATTGACAGCAGCGGCAGCCAATGGCGCCACTGCTATGTCTCAGCCAATCAGGAGAAAGAATCTCGGTCGGCTGAGACATTCACAGACATCGCTGGACAGAGAGGGACCTCAGGTAAGTGTTAGGGGGGCTGAGGGGGGACTGCTGCACACAGAAGGCTTTTTATCTTATTGTATAGAATGCATTAAGATAAAAAAAACCTTCTGCCTTTACAACTCCTTTAAGCTCTCTGCTATAAAGTTTCTGCATTACTTTCATTACTTTTTTTCATATAGTGAAGTCTCTTTAAGTAACCCAAAAAGACCCTAATGTAAAAAATCGAAGAGAAGTGTGCATAGCAACCAGTAAGCATTCACCATAACGTTTCATCTCACATCAGCAATAATTGAATAAAATTGCTAATTGTAACAGCATTTTTGCAAGAAGTTGGCCAGTCTTTAGCTGCACCAGTGAGCAAGTGTAAAATACCATAAAAAATTTTTAATACTTACTTTGTGATAACCATGTGCAAATTACTCTCAATATATTTTTACTTACATTATAAAGAGGCAGCGATGTACAAAATTAATGTAATTAATTTCATAGACAGCTACGATCCACAAATGTGCAAGGCCTGAACATAAACTATAATTATGTTGTGTCTACACAGCAATAACTTCTAAGCTTCATAAATCATTACTGCCGGCCCATCAAACACTGCAGGATAATGAACTCTTTCAAAGGCTAGCACAATATTTTATCGTTGCTCATGGCGAAGTATCATTCACATAACATAAACATGGTATGTGATAAAAAAGAAATAAAACTGCTGTGTCCAGACAAGTTTTATACAATTCAAATTTAATAATGATCTGGCATTACTTCCATTGCATTGATTCATCCCTGGACTCTAAATGGGTATTTTTTTAGTTTACATTACTTTGTGAATGTGTAATGTATGAGTAGGGTGCGTAGTAAGAGGTAACTGGTAGCCAGAGGTTTTGTCTTACAAGCCTTTATAAGTGACCCTTGCTATTTCTTTTGCTATCTCACTTGACAGTATCTGTGCATAGAGGCTGTTCTAAGATCTTTATTGCAACACCTCACATGTCACAACTTTCTAGCTATCCATAGATAGCAAGATAAGAAACTGTAAAAATTTACTTCAGAAGCTGCAGGTCCAAAATTACTATTTTCATTTCTATTGGTACTCTTTACCAGTACTGAGACAACCCTTACTGGTTTGACCTTTTTCCTTAGAAACAAAAAATAAAGCTAGATATTTTGGCCTATGGTACTATTAACAAGTCTACTGTATCCTCACAGATCTATTGGGATTCATTAAAAGCTTATATGAGAGGTCTGTTTATTTCTAAAATTTCAAGAATAAAAAAAAGATCTAGGGCCTGGGAATATTTAGTGACTGCAGATGTCTTAAGGGCTGAACTTCAATATATAGCGAACGCTACTATAGAAACACAGCAGAAATGGATACAAAAGCAACAGATATATTCTGGTATCTCTCGTAAAAAAGCATAGCAGAAACGTTTTTTCCTTCAGCAACCTTATTTTGAGGATGGGGAAAATACGGGTCATCTTTTGTCTGCAATTGTAAAATCCCAGAAACCAATGTCACAAGTAGTAGAATTACAAATTTCTTCTACTGAAATTGCACCAACAACAAGACTGACCTGCAACATTTCTTGAATTCCATTACGTTAGTAGAGCTATCAGACAGTGATAGGGAGATGCTGGACCAACCTCTGTCACTAGAGGAACTTCAAATGGCCTCTGCTAATTTGCCTAATAATAAAGCCCCAGGTGCAGATGGGTTACCAGGGGCGGTTTATAAGGTTGTTGCCTGAATTGTTGGAGGTCTTCAATATAACATTTGAAAGTGGTTATCTCCCATCTTTCATGAATGAGGCAATTATTATAGTGTTGTTAAAACCTGATAAAATCCCTAATAACCCTGAATCATATCGTCCAATCTCATTACTTACATCAGATGTGAAGCTATTGGCAAAAGTGTTAGCCACTAGATTGATGAAAGTAGTATCTAAGATAGGCATAAGGATCAATCAGGTTTCATCCCAAATAGATCTACAGCAGTTAATATAAGGCCTTTATTTCTTAATTTACAGGCTCCGTCTGAAAACTTGGGCAATAGAGCTATATTGTCGCTTAATGCGGCTAAAGCTTTTAATAGTATAGAATGGAACTTTTTATGGCATTGTTTAGAAAAAATAGGATTTTTGTACTCACCGTAAAATCCTTTTCTCTGTCGTCCATGGACGGACACAGCTCCTTAATTCTTGACAGTTGGGTTATGTTCCTGTTCATAGGAGCCCAACTGTCAAGAATTAAGGAGCTGTGTCCGTCCATGGACGAAAAGAGAAATTTGGTTTTGGACCCCAGTTTATAAGATGGATACAACTGAACATAAATTGGCACCTTTTTCACTGCAACGAGGAACAGGACAGGGATGCCAATTATCACCTTTGTTGTTTGCTTTGGCCCTTGAACCTTTGGCTGCCTCTATCCGTCAATCAAAGAATATTATCAGGTTTTGTAGATCTATGGGAGAGGACAAAAGTGCCTTATAGGCTGATGATACACTTTTATTTTTGGGAGATACCTTGTCTTCATTGGAGGCAGTGATGTCTTTATTCAATACATATGGCTCCTTTTCAGGCTTTAAGATAAATTGTGACAAGTCAGTTCTTTTACCAGTGGACCCCTTGGTGACCAATCTGCCAATCTCTGCTTTTCAAATTGCTGTAGTCTCTACATTTAAATACCTAGGGCTACATGTTCCACCACAAGTGAGTACATATGTGGAGAGGAATATGGCCCCATTACGTAAGCGGCTTGGGCAAGTGGGGAAAATTTGGAGTAATTAACAATTTTAGGTAGAGCCAATCTGATAAAGATTATTTGGATGCCACAATTATTATACTTATTACATAACTGCCCCATATGGCTACCACGGAAATTCTTTAAACAAATAGATACCCTGTTTAGAGATCTTTTTTGGAGATATAAACATCCTCGGATTAGTTTGAAAACTTTGCAGCCGCCCAAAGATGAAGGAGATTTGGCTGTTCCTAACCCGAGGTCTTATTATCGGGCATCCCATTTTGAGGATTCCAGACAACAAATTATATTCTCTCAATTGCCGATAGATCCATTAGGGCAGTCAACAGACTCTTACCATTTTTATAATAAACGTAGATAGCCTACATTCTATTTGATACATAGGATTTGGACCACTTTTCAACAAGATACTCAGTTTGAGGGTTATATACAATCTAGGCCCATATGGAATAATCCACAACTGCCTGAAGTCGCAAAACCTAATAATTTTGATTTGTGGAAAAGTATGGTATTCTGTTTCTTAGCCAACTTTATGATAATGATGTTTTGCAATCATTTTATAAATTGGCAGTGAAATATTATTTGTCCAATAAATTATTTTTTCAATACTTACAGTTACGGCATGCCTTGCAGAGCCAAGTAAATACCTTTTTATTAAAATATAATCCTTCATCACTTTTAGGTTTGGCAGTTACTACAAGACGTGCTAAACAAGGGACTAATAGGAAAGAGATATTCCTCTATTCAAATGACAACTAGAATCAATTCGCAAGAGGGTAGTTTTGACAGTGGTGCAGAGATCTAGAGACACTTAGTGATGAGGAATGGGGGTGTAGCGCTACCCCCAGTTAAGAGAGCCGCTGATATTGATTTGGGCCCTGTAGTGCACTGCTGTCAACCCCTGGCAATCGGCTCTAACCTCCCGTGGCACAGCTGGTGATAGAGGGATAGGACCGCGTAACCGCAACTGTTGGTGACGCAGTCCTATAACAAACATACACAGAATATACTTTAAAACTCCTATTAAAGTAAGCGGAACTGACACCAAATGTACTTTACCCAGATATTTTACTGAGGCTAATGGGCAAGTAATAAACAACAGTATAACAAGTTGCAGATCCCTGCAATAAACAGTAATAAAGATAAACAGAGTAATCAGAATAATTAAGTATTGCTATGCAACTCTAGCGCTGCCCTTTTACAGCTACTTCCCCTCATGGGTAGACTAACACCCAGCAATGTCTACCTATGCAGTCAGGCCTGACTGATCTAAATGGAAGTTCAGTGAAACAATATTTGCTAGCAATCTCTCGGTGGTGCACTTGAAGAACAACTTTGTAATCCCAACGAATAGTAAAGATAAAGTATCTGTCTTTAAACAGCTCTCACCACCTGGACAAGTCCAAGTCCCTTTCCTCCATCGATTCGTCTAGGAACAGGAATCCACCGACATCCAAGTCTTCAATCCTTCTGGTGTACTGCAGCAAGGAGGATTAGATGTCTCTAAGGCTCTGCTAGGCTGGCAGAGGGCTCTTTGGAAAGGAGCACACGGCCCGGGCTTCAGGCCTTGTGCACACAGCAGTTCAGCACAGACATCCTCTTGCTAGGAGAGGGGGGTCCAAAGAGGCCGACCAAAACTCCGCCTCCCCTTTATAAAGTCTGCCCCAGCAGTCTCTGTTCTGGAGCAATGCACCCTGGGTGCTGCAAGATGTACTGGGAGATGTAGTCTCTCTCTCCTCTGCTTTCACTTCCATAATGTCTCTTTACTTCCTCCCGACTCACATCTCACCTGGAACTTCTTGTCTCTCTGCATTAAAGGGGAACACCCCGCTACACACTCCCCCCACTTGAACTCTTTGGTCCCCAAAGATAAACTTCAACAAATACTGTTTACCATTTTGGACAATGTCGAGCATGATGTTGGCATAGGGAATTCCCACCAAAACTTTGGGATGGAACTCTCTTGCCCACAGGTCACACTACCATGAGTGGCCTGCCTAACTGTGCCAGAGAGTGAGCTGGGGTTGCCCTCCACCAAATGGACGGTGGAAGGATCAGGTTGTTCAACACTTCTCCTAGCCGTTACAACAGAGTCCTCTGAGCTCGTCCCCATTTGGGGGTAAGTTAGTTTCTTGGGAGGCCTGATGACTCTGCGAGCCCTCTGCTCTCTTGGTGCTTCTGACTCTGGCACCACAGGCTCTTCTTCAGGAGTAAGTTCAGGTAACATTGCTGGTTCTGGAACCTCTGATTCAGAAGTCAACTGACGTATGGAATCTCTAGAGTCCTCCTCTGCGCAAGTGTCAGGAACATCTTCCCAGTAATCAGCTGAGGGACTGAAGGGTATGAATTCAGTAGCCTCCGGATTCAGCGTTGCATCTGGGGTATCCCCTCCATTTGGGAGATCTATGGTGGACGTTCCCAGAGTCGAGGGAGGCCACAGCCAGTCCAGTTCTCCACCTTCTTCTGTACTCAATTGGGAGGCCTCCCCATCTTTGGCTCGAGAGGTCTGGGACCGAGTGTTCGGCCTAGGAATATCCAGGATAGAGGCCGGTTCAGGGGAGTCTCTCACGGGAGGTATTCTGACTGCCTCAGCAAGTGGGAGCAGGTGGTTCCGATGCCACGTCTTCAGTGGACCCACCTTTCCTTCTGGCTTTAGTTTGTAGACAGGCAAACCGGGCAACTTCCTACAGACAACATAGGGCTCAGATCTCCACCTGTCGGCAAGCTTGTGTTTTCCAGGGACCCCCAGATTGCGTAGCAGTACTCGGTCCCCGGGCTGCAGATCTTGCACTCGAACCTTCAGATCAAAATTTCTCTTGTTGCGGGCCCCCCTTTGATCCGAAGCCGCCTGGGCTTGTTCATAGGCCACCTGCAAGCTACGTCTAAGTCTGTCCACGTATCCCTTGTGGGATGTAGCTGAGGTATTGTCTATAGAAGTGCCAAAGGCCAGGTCCACAGGTAGCCTTGCTTCTCTCCCAAACATAAGTCGATAAGGGGAGTAGCCAGTGGCGTCACTTGTGGTACAGTTATAGGCATGTACTAGGGCTGATATGTGCTGACTCCAGTGTTGCTTCTTCTCTGTTTCTAAGGTTCCCAACATGTTGAGCAGGGTCCGGTTAAATCTCTCCGGCTGAGCATCTCCTTGTGGGTGGTAAGGCGTGGTTCTGGTCTTCTTTATTCCTAATGAATCCAAAAGTCTTCGGATCAACCGACTCTCAAAGTCCCTTCCTTGATCTGAGTGGAGTCTCTGTGGTAGTCCGTAATGGACAAAATACTTCTCCATAAGTATCTTGGCCACGGTGGATGCCTTCTGGTCTTTGGTTGGGAAAGCTTGAGCATAGCGGGTGAAATGGTCGGTTATTACCAGAACATTCCCCAATCCACTCAGGTCGGGTTTGAGGCAGAGAAAGTCAATGCATACCAGATCCATTGGGCCTTGACTCTGTAAATGGCCCATTGGGGCAGCTTGATGGGGTAGGGTCTTTCTCTGAATGCATCGTGCACAGGAATGGCAATACTCCTCTACTTCTGCCCTCATGCAGGGCCAATAGAACCGATTTCTGACAAGCTGGAAGGTCCTTTCTGCCCCTAGGTGACCATGATGGTCATGCAGGGCAATTAGTACAGTCTCTCGGTGCTTCTCTGGAAGAAATAACTGCCACTTATCTTCTGAGTCATCAGAGGGGCCCCTTCGGTAGACCACTCCCTGATGTACCTGTAGCCTGTCCAATTCCTTCCTCAACAGGCAAGCCTCCTTTGAGGGGTGATGTAGGAATTTGTTGGGATCCTGATTCTCCAGGGCTTCGAGGACCAATCTCCCCATGGGGTCTTTCAATTGGTCACACCTCAACTCCTTCTTGGACAGTCTCGGTAGGTTGTCTTCCTCCAGTTGAGTTACCCCACAATAGTGTTTGGGGACTCCTACCATGGTAACCCCTATTTCTTCTGCTCTGGAGCCTCCTCTGGCTTGGAATTCAGCCCCTTGACAAAGGGCCCGCACCCCGTCCGGTGCCACTTGGGTCCAATCTTCCCAGTCATTTGTCGTGGCATGAGACCTCCGGGACAGGGCATCTGCATCCCTATTTCCGGCTCCTGGTCTGTACTTCAGACTGAAGTTGAATCCAGACAATGCGGCCAACCACCTGTGTCCGGTGGCATCTAGTTTTGCGGTGGTGAAGAGGTAGGTCAGGGGGTTGTTGTCTGTCTTCACAGTAAACTCTGCCCCATACAAGTAGTCTTTTAGCTTGTCTACTACCGCCCATTTGAGGGCCAGGAATTCCAGCTTATGAGTGGGGTAATTCTTTTCTGAGGGGGTCAGGCTCCTGCTCACATAGGCCACTGGTCGCAGTTGTCCTTCATGTTCTTGGTAGAGTACACCACCTAGACCCTCATGGCTGGCATCCACATGTAATTCATAAGGTCTGGTAGGGTCGGCGTAGGCCAGGACTGGGGCAGTGGTTAAGCTCCTCTTCAGAGCATGAAAGGCCTCTTCACACCTTGGGTTCCACTGATCTTGAACTGACTCACCAGGCCTCCTGGGCCCTGAGTCATCCTCTTCCCCTTCTGCCTTTAGCAATTCATTCAACGGGCGGGCAATCCGAGCAAACCCCTCCACAAACCTCCTATAATAGGAGCAGAACCCCAGGAAGGATCTGAGCTCTGTTACTGTGGTGGGTCGTGGCCAGGAAGTGACTGCTTCCAACTTCTCAGGATCTGTGGCCACCCCTTCTTCAGACACTATGTGCCCCAGATAGTTCACAGAAGAATGGTAGAACCGACACTTCTCGGGGGAAAGCTTAAGTCCCTCTTCGCTGAGTCTTCTCAATACTTTCTCCAACCTGGCTTCATGTTCTTCCAAGGTTCTTCCAAAGACAATGACATCGTCCAAGTACACAAGGACTTCTATAAGATTCATGTCTCCAACAGTCTTCTCCATAAGGCGTTGAAAGGTAGCAGGAGCTCCAGACAGACCCTGAGGCATCCTATTGAATTCGAAGAATCCCACCGGGGTTATGAAGGCTGTCTTCTCCCTGTCTTCTGGGTGCATAGGGATTTGATAGTACCCACTCTTGAGGTCCATCACACTGAACCATTTGGCTCCAGACAAACTTTGTAGGGCATCTTCTATCCTTGGCGTGGTGTATTGGTCAGGGATGGTTCTCCTGTTGAGAGTCCTGTAATCAATACAAAGCCTCAACGACCCATTCTTCTTTCTGACCACCACGATTGGGGAGGCATAGGGACTTCTAGACTCCCGGATCACACCAGTCTTCTTTAGTTCTACAAGTTGTTCCCTCAGATCCTCCAGATCTGCCAGGGGGACCCGCCTGACCCTCTCTCGGAAGGGCTTATCTTCTTGGAGGCGGATCCGATGGGTGGCACTTCTTGCACACCCCACATCGAATTCATCTTTGGAAAAGATCCTCTCCCACCTGGACAGCTGGGCCTTGGCTCTTTCTTTCCAAGCCCTGGGTAGGTTCGGGTTTTCCACGGACAGTTTCTCCCAAACATCTCCTCCGTCACCCGTCCCCTTGACTTCGGACCAAGTGACCGGGGCAGCAGGGCTCACCTGACCAAGCAACACTCTGGCAGGGATCTCCATGGGTCCTCCCGTAGTGTTCCTAACACTCACCGGAACTCTGCCATGGGCCTTCTTCAGGGCCTTGAACGGAATCACTTCTGGTATCACTTCCAGGCCTGAGGACTCTTCCCTTGGGTCTGATTCCAGCATGACAAAGGGGCCAGGTTGTTCCCACGAAAGCTTCACAGTGGCCCTAAGACAGGTTACTTCTCCGGGCTGTAGCACTACTCCTTCTCTGCCAAGTCTCCACACCTTCCCTATCCCCTCTCCCGGGGTCTTCTGCTCTAAGACCAGTCGTTGGTAGGCCGTCTTTAGCATGGGATGGATTTTGGTGGCTGAATGGTTTCTCTTTCACTAGAGGGGTCAGGAGTCTCCTGACTAGATCCGTGTTTGTCCCAATGATCAGGGAAATCTTGCTGGCTCCAGGCGGCCGGGGACACACAACTGCCAGGGTGTCAAACACTTCAGCCTTCCCAGCCACGGATGGGTCGAAAGTCATCTTTATGGGCAGGTACCCATCATAAGGGAAACTCTGGGTTCCAAGTCCCCATATCTCCAGCTCTTCTATCTTCTGGATAGGCAGATGACTCAAGTGCCTATCATAGAAGTCCCGGTATAGTAAAGTCACCTGTGCTCCGGTGTCCAAAAGAGCTTTAGTATAGACTCCTTCCACTTGAATGGGCACAGTAGGAGACGGGCCTACCAGTTCCTTTGGGTATGGCTGGACTGGGGTCACCTCTTTTTTTTGGCTTTCGACCCTTGCCCTGCTCCTTTTGGACTTTAATTTTTCCTGAGCCTGGCATGCATTGACTTTCTCCCTCTCAATGGGGGCACAAACCCGCTGAGGGATGTTATTGTTCCTTTTAGGTGGATGTTCCTTCTTTGGGGTGCTGTACTTCCACTGAGGGGTCTTGCCCCCTCCCTCTGGGGTACATCTTGGTGGGGGTGTACTATACCTCCTCCTAGGAGTTTTGTCTCCTCCATTCTTGGCCTTTTTTTTTAGTTTGGAGCGCACTGAAGATGATGGGCACCCGGTTGACTCCTTCACCGGGGCCCTTTGGAGTTTCCCGCCGGCTTGCAATTATCTGTTCTCTTCTTCTTTGGGCTGGAGCATACGTTTGCAAAGTGGCCACTCCCTCCGCAGTTATAGCAAATCACCTCTTCTCGGTCCTGTAGGGAGGCCGGTGCTGAGGTGTTCGGGAACAACTCCTTTCTTGGGCTTGGTTTCTCTCGTCTTCTCTGATCTTTCTCCATCAAAGAGGTCAGCATCTCCAACACTTGGGCCATTTGCGATTTCAGAGTGTCAACCTCCGCTTCTCTTTCTGGGCTCTTGACCGAATGTACCAACACTGGTACAGGTGTGACATTCGCCTTGGCCACCTGCTGATCTTCCTCCAGCGCCTCTTCGTCCCTAATAATTTTTATTAGATCAGAGTAGGTTAGTGACATTCCTCCTCCTGAGGTTTTCAGGTGCAGCCAGACCGGGTCTGAGCGCCGCGCTCCCCTCATGATCTGCTTCATGCGTGCTTCATCTGCATCTTTGGGCAGCATTCCCTTCTTCAGTACAATCTTGCATAACTGCCTGTTCAGCCTTCTAACATATTCTGACAGTTTCTCATTCGGCTGCTGGAGAGTGTGTTCAATTTGATAAATCATCTATGACACCTTCTCCAGCTGACCAAACTCTTCCTGCAACATGGCCAGGCAATCTTGAGCTGTACAGTTTTCATTTCCAAACCGGAAGCTCTTCACCGATTCTGCCGCGGCACCTTTCAGACTTTCTAAGACTCGCTGTCTCTTCTGTGCCTCAGGCACCTCCCATGCTTCTACTGCCTGCAATGCCTGTTCCACCCAAGTGTCAAAATCTTCCTCCCCCGCAGGGACGGGGAGCTTCCCTGAGAAGGTGCTAAGCTTCTGGTAACCGGCCTCCACATGCACCGTACTGCTTTTCAGGCACTTAATTACAAGGTCTCCTAGAGCATTCAACAATTCAGGCCCTATAGCGGCCAGCGGTGATCCCGGGCTTAATAGTTCCTTAAGCTTTTCTGCTTTAGGGGATAGTGGTGGAGATAATTGTGGGAGTGATGGCTTTGGTGTCTGAAACCATTCTTCCTTCACTGGCAGCGTATGTATCAAGTGATAGATCTGATTATCTATGGCTTGTATACTCTGACTTTTAAAATGCTCTGGAATTTCGTTTTTCCATTCTACCAGTGCGTATGTAAACGAGATCACTGGATCTGGCCTAAAATCCATCACCCATGCTTTGTGGCTCGGAGACAGTAACAATACGAGATGTTTTATCTCCTCTTCCTTCCATCTTTCCCCCGGGAGTACAATGACTACCGCCGCGGTTGGATCGGCGCCAATCGCTGCGCACCACTGTGACATTGCCAGCGGGTCCATGCTGGTACTTCTGACCGGCTTGATTGCAGCGTGCAACGTACAAGGATCCCGGACTCGAGCCCCCACGTGTAGCGCTACCCCCAGTTAAGAGAGCCGCTGATATTGATTTGGGCCCTGTAGTGCACTGCTGTCAACCCCTAGCAATCGGCTCTAACCTCCCGTGGCACAGCTGGTGATAGAGGGATAGGACCGCGTGACCGCAACTGTTGGTGACGCAGTCCTATAACAAACATACACAGAATATACTTTAAAACTCCTATTAAAGTAAGCGGAACTGACACCAAATGTACTTTACCCAGATATTTTCCTGAGGCTAATGGGCAAGTAATAAACAACAGTATAACAAGTTGCAGATCCCTGCAATAAACAGTAATAAAGATAAACAGAGTAATCAGAATAATTAAGTATTGCTATGCAACTCTAGCGCTGCCCTTTTACAGATACTTCCCCTCATGGGTAGACTAACACCCAGCAATGTCTACCTATGCAGTCAGGCCTGACTGATCTAAATGGAAGTTCAGTGAAACAATATTTGCTAGCAATCTCTCGGTGGTGCACTTGAAGAACAACTTTGTAATCCCAACGAATAGTAAAGATAAAGTATCTGTCTTTAAACAGCTCTCACCACCTGGACAAGTCCAAGTCCCTTTCCTCCATCGATTCGTCTAGGAACAGGAATCCACCGACATCCAAGTCTTCAATCCTTCTGGTGTACTGCAGCAAGGAGGATTAGATGTCTCTAAGGCTCTGCTAGGCTGGCAGAGGGCTCTTTGGAAAGGAGCACAAGGCCCGGGCTTCAGGCCTTGTGCACACAGCAGTTCAGCACAGACATCCTCTTGCTAGGAGAGGGGGGTCCAAAGAGGCCGACCAAAACTCCGCCTCCCCTTTATAAAGTCTGCCCCAGCAGTCTCTGTTCTGGAGCAATGCACCCTGGGTGCTGCAAGATGTACTGGGAGATGTAGTCTCTCTCTCCTCTGCTTTCACTTCCATAATGTCTCTTTACTTCCTCCCGACTCACCTCTCACCTGGAACTTCTTGTCTCTCTGCATTAAAGGGGAACACCCCGCTACAGGGGCAAGATTTGAAAATGTATTTAAGGTATCCTTATCCTCCGCACAGTTCTTGACTCAACTATTTATCATCCATAGACCTCACTATACTCCTTTAAAACTGTATTCCTGATGTAAAACAATTACATCTAACTGTCCAAGATGCACTATTGCTACAGGTACACTTATACATATGCTGTGGCGCTGTCCCAACTTGCATCGCTACTGGGAGTCCATATTCGAAACTTTAAATTGCTAGGGGTTATACCGAAAGATACTCTCCCAGTTGAAGTGCATGTGATGTGGCTGAGAACTATGTATATGGCACGTAAACTTATTCTGCAAAAATGGATATCAAACTGTCCACCAATGATAGATCAATGGATTAAAGCAACTAATCTTAATTTAAGACGAGAGGAACTGATTTAAAAACATAGGAGATGTCCTAAGAAATTTGAAAGATCTGGCATTGGTGGCTAGTGTCTAACCTTGTTGAGCAATCAGATGAATATATTAATGATATGGAAAATTAATTAAGAAATATAATACTGGACCAAAATTAATATATAATAAAATATGTACCAGCTAGGAAAAATATGAAGGAGGGAATTGAAACAGGGTTTGATGAACACAGATAGGTAAGGGAGTTTTTTTTTTTCTCCCTGTTTTTTTATTAATTGTTTGCTATTTTTATTGCACTGATGTTGGGTGGGGTAATGTGATGGAAATGTTCTATGTGTTTTTCCTTTTTTTTTGGTGAAAAAAAACAATAAAAACTATTTGGTTAAAAAAAAAAAAAAAATGTTGCACATCATTTCATTTATTTTTGCAATCATACAAGAGCTAGCTTTTTGTTAGGGGTAATATAAATCTACTTAATAATGATCACTTACTAACTGTTATTATTGAGCTAGTAACCCCAATAGAGACACACATCACATGTGCTGACAGTCAGGTAAATTTTCTTGCAGGGTCTGTATCCCTTTAGATGTGATTTCCCTTTGGGAGTATCTCAGCAAAAATGACATTTGTGTTGCAGGGTATGCTCAAAATCTGGTTTGTGTCTTGGTGTAGACTTCTGGGAAAATCAGTAAGCCAATCACACAAGCAGGAAATGACATATCTGGGGGGCGTTCTGTACACCATCTGTGTACAGAATGCCTCTAGGTTGCCATATTGCATTGCATTTTACAGAAAATTTCAGCTGCTGCAGATTGAAAAGAAAGGTACCTTTTAATAACATTAATTTTACAATATGACTTGTGTCGTAATTGTATACGCTATATTATTTTTTTTTATTTGCTAATTTTTTCCCCATGAAGTGGAGTTACCCTTTAAGCTGGACAATGGGATGAACAGATTAATGAGTGGTCTTCAGCTAGTTTCTGTTTAACCTGCGCCTTGACCTGCTTTACCTGCCTACCCATGCAAGACCCAATTTGCCCCTAATCTGTCTCCGGATTCCTGCCTGCCGGCTGTGACCTTGGCTTGTATTCTGACTTTGCTCCTGCCTAGTTCTCCTGCACCCCGTTGTCCAGCAGTGTACTAATCCTGGCTTGTGTCCTGGCTCTACTCCTGCCTACTGTTCAAGTGTCACTGTGTTCTAGTTCCTGCTTGGTGATCTATGGTCATTTGCTTCCAGTAAACATCAGCTGGGTTGCCTGTTACACCGACCCTCGTGCCACTCTGTGTCCTCAGGCCTTCTGTCATCACCACCAGGGGTGTTGGACAAGAGGTGCAAGAGATGCCCACTCTCCAGCTCTATCTCCAACAGATACATGACATGGGATTTTGGTTAGTAATATTCTAAAAAGACTCCAATTCATATTTTTTAGGTGGTATCAATGAATTTTCTTGAATTTCTGTTTAATAGAACAGTTCAAATGAGCTTTGCTAAGGATTTATTTTAATTCTGAAAAACAACAATTCAAAGATTTTGCAGAAATCCTAACTTTTTGATCACTGATTATTGAATATGAAGCTTACTGCAACACATCCCTTTGGACCTTTTTCAAACCCATTGTCGTTACCTGTCTAATAAATTTCTTCTGTTTCCACGGTTATCATTTAGAATAAATAACTTCCAAAAAAATCTGTTTTAATTTGTAAATTATGTTTTCTTTCTTAATATTTCTTTAAAAATTTAAGGGGGTAAAAAGGACTGTCCCTTACTGAAATGCAAGAGTCAGATCATCCAATAAGGATGAAATTGTATGTCATTAATAAATGCCACAAATTAAATGTGGCATGGCTAACAAATGCCACAATCAAATGTTCAAATGAAATAAAGATTTTTTAAAGTTCGGTTTTAATTTGTTAGTAAAGTCCATCTAAATATGCTAATTTAACAGTACCCTCACGCCAGAAATTAGATGCAGCTGTTCAAGGGTGGACGCACTCTAATGCCGCGTACACACAATAGTTTTTAATGTCATTTAAAAAAACGACGTTTTTCGCGACGTGATTTTTCTTGTTTCCTCTCAAGCCTACACACGTTACATACACATGTTCGTGAAAAAAAATGCTCGAGCAAAGCGCGGTGACGTACAAAATGCACGACAGCACTATAAAGGGGAAGTTCCATTCGAATGGCGCCACCCTTTGGGACGCTTTTGCTGATCCTCGTGTTAATAAAGTTTGGTGAGAGACGATTTGTGCTTTTCAGTCCGTTACAGCGTGACGAATGTGCTATCTCCATTATGAACGCTAGTTTTACCAGAACGAGCGCTCCCGTCTCATACTTGATTCTGAGCATGCGCATTTTTTTTCCCCTCGTAAAAGCATACACACGACCGTTTTTCACGACGTTAAAAAGAACGATGTGAAAAACGACGAGAAAAAATAGAGCAGGTTCTCATTTTTTTTAGGCCATTTTTCACGTCGTTAAAAATGCTCTGGAGCCTACACACGATCGTTTTTAATGCCCATTTTTAAAAATTGCATTTTTCTCGTCATGAAAAATGATCGTGTATACGCGGCATAAGGCTAGGTTCACACTATGATGTGCAGGAAACGCTGTGGTCCATGCACGTTTCTCACACCGAAATGCAATCGCACTGCCCTTGAAATCTTCTGCGGGTGTCAATACGAAGTTAACAACACCCCAAATGCAGGTTGCAAACGCAGTGCGTTTGACTGCACCAGATCGCATGGTAAAAAACGACCATGCGATCCAGTTCACTGCAGCTCAAAAAAAGGTACATGTACTTCTTTGGTGCAATTTGAGCCTGTTCAAAATGAATGGGCTCAAATTGCACCACATGTGCTTGCTACTAGGTGGATCAGCAGGTGAAAATAAGAGCCAAAAAGAAAAAAAAAAAGAAAAAAAATGTAGCCATCAAATTTAAGGATTGTTAAGCTGCAATATATAACATTCTTATTCTTGTATTTAGATTAAGAACAAAAAAATAAATCTGACCACAGTTCTGCCCCATTACCACTTTATTAAAACAAAAGCTAGAGTCACACTTATGTCAGCCAAAAACAAAGCACGGGAAATGTTGAGTTTCCTCCAAATGTTGAGTTTCCTCCTGCAGAGCCACAAAATATATTGTTTTTCCTGGTTGGGATAAATGCACTAGAACAGTGATGGTGAAACTTGGCACACCAGATGTTTTGGAACTATGTTTCCCATGATGCTCACCTACACTGCAGAGTGCGTTGGCATCATGGGAAGTGAAGTTCCAAAACATCTGGGGTGCCAAGGTTCTCCATCACTGCACTAGAACAACAGTAGAAAAAGTGAGACTCTGTGTAAAAGTAATGTCGCCAGATTTCTGACAAAGTGCCCTCTTACCTAAAGTCACCGCAGATGGGTATGTGCAAGTATATTGTTTCTCTTCATTTTCTCTTTGTTGAATCGGGGTCTGAATGCTAAACTTTGGGCACAACAACTTTCATGTAAATTTATTACTCAATAGCCACAGATGATACCAATCCACATTTGTGAGCACCAAACATCTTTTTAAACCCAGATATTACTATATAAAAGTAGCAGTGACATAATCACAGTGCTGTACATGGCCTGTGCACAGAGAAGAGCTGTGAGAACGACCCAGAAGTCCCACCCACTACACGCTTGATGCAGAGAAATACAGGAGGGGATGGATAAAAAACCAGTTACCTTGGAAAAGAACAGGGAGCAGAAGTGACCACCCTTTTCACATAGTTACATAGTCAGTCAGGTTGAAAAAAAGACACAAGTCCATCAAGTTCAATCAATGAAAAACAAACAACCATTCAATCCCATATACACAATCCTATACCCACAGTTACATAGTTAGTAAGGTTGAAAAAAGACACAAGTCCATCCAGTCCAACCATAAAAATAAATAAAATAAAAAATATTATATAATCCCATATACCCAATTCTATACCCACAGTTGATCCAGAGGAAGGCAAAAAACCCCAGCAGAGCATGATACAATTTTCTCCAGCAGGGGTAAAAAATTATTCCTGATCCCCGAGAGGCAATCGGATCCCGATCCCTGAATCAACTTTACCTATAAATGTTAGTATCCAGTTATATTATGCCAGAACCACCTCTGGAGAGAGTCTATTCCACATTTTTACAGCTCTTACTGTGAAGAAACCTTTCCGTATTTGCAGATGAAATCTCTTTTCCTCTATATGTAAAGAGTGCCCCCTTGTCCTCTGAGATGACCTTTAACCACTTCAATACCATGCACTTATACACTTTCCTGCCCAAGACAATTTTGAGCTTTCAGCGCTGTCGCAATTTGAATGACAATTGCGCAGTCATGCAACACTGTACCCAAACAATTTTTTTATCATTTTGTTCTCACAAGTAGAGCTTTCTTTCGGTGGTATTTGATCGCCTCTGCGATTTTTATTTTTTGCACAACAAATAAAAAAAGAGCGAACATTTTGAAAAAAACAAAGTTTTTCTTTGTTTCTGTCAATTTTTTTTGTAAATAAGTACCTTTTCTACTTCAATGATGGGCACTGATAAGGCGGCACTGACGGGCACTGATAAGGTGACACTGATGGGCACCGATGAGGTGGCACCAATGAGGTGGCACTGATGGGCACTGATGATGGGCACTGATAGGCGGCACTGATGGGCACTGATATGTGGCACTGGTATGCGGCACTGATGGGCACTCATAGGCGGCACTGATGGGCACTCATAGGTGGCACTGATGGGCACTCATAGGCGGCACTGATGGGCACTTATAGGCGGCACTGATGAGCGCTTATGGGTGGCACTGATAGGTGGCACAGACGGGCACTGATAGGTGGGCACTTATGGGCACAGATGGGCACTGATAGGTGGCACTGATGGACACTGGTAGGTGGCACTGTTGACACTTGTAGGTGGCACTGTTGACCCTGGTAGGTGGCATTGCTGGGCATTGCACATTGTGGTGTGCCAGTCAGTGCCCATTTGTGGGCACTGATTGGCATATGTTTTTTGAGAAATTTTACATGTGGATGGCCATGGGGTACTTACCTGGCCATCCACATGCTTTAGGGTTCCCTGGTGGTCCTGGGGGGCTTCCCTGGTGGTCCAGTGTGGGTATCCGAGGGGGGGCTGCGCTGATAAACAATCAGCGCGAACCCCCCCTGTCAGGAGAGCCACCGATCGGCTCTCCTGTACTCGCGTCTGTCATACGCGAGTGAGGAAGAGCGGATCAACGGCTCTTCCTGTTTACATCCTGATCAGCCGTGATTGGACACGGCTGATCACGTGGTAAAAAGCCTCCGCCGGAGGCTTTTTACCGAGATCAGTGTAGCGGTGTGTCAGACTGACACACCGCTCCACCGATCGCCGCGATGCGCGCCCCCCCCCCGGGCGCGCGGCGGCTGTTATCCTGCAGGACCTCATATGACGTCCAGTGTGGATAACACAACCACTTCCCGGACGTCAATATGCTATTGACTGGGCGGGAAGTGGTTAAGTGAATAACTCAACATCAAGTTCACTATATGGACCCCTTATATACTTGTACATGTTGATCATATCCCCCCTTAATCTCCTCTTCTCAAGAGAGAATAAATTCAGTTCCTCTAATCTTTCCTCATAGCTGAGCTCCTCCATGCCTCTTATCAGTTTGGTTGCCCTTCTCTGCACTTGCTCCAGTTCCCCAATATCCCTTTTAAGAACTGTTTCGCAAAACTGAACTGCATATTCCAGATGAGGTCTTACTAATGATTTGAACAGGGGCAAAATTTGTTCTTATAGGTGACAGTGTTTCTCCGGGCTCTCCCGTGCCATCGGGGGCCCAGAGAAAGAATCGTCCGGCGCCGGTGGTCACATGAGGAGCATAGAGATGACTGGTGACCAGATGGTCACCAGTCATCTCTATGACCGTCGGAGGCCCGGGCGCGATGTGATGACGTCACGCCCGGTTTCCCAAATGTAAACAAAGCCGCGATTGCGGCTGAAAGCATGAGATCGGTGATTTATTTTTCCTGATCTCATGCTTTCCAGCCTGGAGGAGAGATGTGGGGTCTTATTGACCCCGCATCTCTCCATAAAGAGGACCTGTCACACACTATTCCTATTACAAGGGATGTTTACATTCCTTGTAATAGGAATAAAAGTGATCAAAAAAAAAAAAGTGTAAAAAAAAAGTGTAAAAATACAAAAAAATTATAATTTTTTTTTTTTTAAACGCCCCTGTCCCCAATAGCTTGCGGTCAGAAGCAAACGCACACGTAAGTCCCGCCTACATATGTAAACGCCGTTCAAACCACATATGTGAGGTATCGCCGCGTGCGTTAGAGCGCGTGCAACAATTCTAGTACTAGACCTCCTCTGTAACTCTAACCTGGTAACCTGTAAAAAAATTCAAAACGTCGGCTATGGAGATTTTTAAGTACCAAAGTTTGGCACCTTTCCATGAGTGTGCGCAATTTTCAAGCGTGACATGTTAGGTATCTATTTACTCGGCGTAACATAAGATGTCATATTTTACAAAAAAATCGGGCTAACTTTACTGTTTTGTTGTTTTTTAATTCATGAAACCATTTTTTTCCCAAAAAAAGGCGTTTGAAAAATTATTGCGCAAATACCGTGCAAGATAAAAAGTTGCAACGACCGTCATTTTATTCCTTGTCTGCTAA